>JALMGA010000005.1:35166147-37666147 GCA_023333525.1 Aspidoscelis tigris stejnegeri | reverse complement strand
ACTCTGCCCCTCCTCTATAAACCCCAGAATTACACGGTCAGATGGCAATTCCCTTTAAGGCAACCCTACAACTAGCCTCCTCTCTGTCACTCAAAACACTGATCTTAGTACTTCTGCACATCCCTAATAAAAATCCTGTATCACAACCTCTCCTCATAGGACTCCCTTCTGTCCACTGCTAATTTATATTGTTCTTTGAACGTGTCAGAGTTTATCTGAACTGAGCAAAAGCAACCCGCCCTTCTAACATATGCCCACAGAGGAGATAAGAAAAAGTTGACATTTAAGTGTGAGAAAGAGGAACAAATGAGAAGTTTCATCCACACACATCTAGGTCTGGGATGCAGGCTGCCACAGATTCCCCCAAAGAAATATGACCCTGTACACAAATGAACATTTTCTGCTTTAAAAGATAAACAGAGAAGTTAAAATGGACGTACTGTTGTATCTCATAATGTTCTTCATAGTTGCCATGTCTGTCACTGCTCCTTGGTCCCGCCGAAAGATTTTTGCCCGGGGAGCCATTTCATAAGAAAAGTCCAAGCCATATTTTTTCACATAGTCTGCATAGCCACTCATATTGTAGATGTTTTGGTGAAAAGGAATGTTGTAAGAAGGCCAGTACCCTGTAACAGTACACATTTACCGTGGTGGATTTAAAGAGACTCTGTAGCTTGAATAGTGTCAGAAGCTTGGACTTCAGAAGAAACACTGAACTGTTAACACAACTCACTCGCAGCTGCATAAAAATCAATTAATGGGACTGAATGTAGTTCAGCAGGAGCACCTTAGCAAAGACTCATACATGCAAATCTCAATGGAACAAGTCAAAGTGGAGGAGGAGGAGAAGGGCTTTTGTACTCTGCTTTTCTCACCCTTAAAGGGACTCAAAGCAGCTGACAAACCTTCTGTTCTTCTCCCCACAACAGACACCCTGTGAGGTAGGTGGGGCTGCGAGAGCTCAGAAAGAGAGCTGTGACAAAATGTTTTTTTTTAAAAAAAGGATTAAGGCAGGACCCATGCAGCACTGTTATGGATCCACAGGAGAGCTTGGAGAACAATCCCACACGCATTGAGCCCTCAGTGATTCCGTGGTTCTTTATTTCGTGCCTTGAATCTTTCTATTTCACTGTATTGCTGACTATAGCAGTGGAATTACACAAGAGTAGCTACAAAGAACTCAAGTACATATTGCAACACATTTGAAGGAGAATCAGTCAGTCCAGTTCTCAACAGCTTGGAAAGAAGCAGAAAAGTGTCAACGATCTTCTTGATATATGTAATTAAATGAATAAACAAATATGCAGAAAGCAAGGGAGGGAGGGGGAGAGAAAGAAAGAAAGAAAGAAAGAAAGAAAGAAAGAAAGAAAGAAAGAAAGAAAGAAAGAAAGAAAGAAAGAAAGAAAGAAAGAAAGAAAGAAAGAAAGAAAGAAAGAAAGCTAGCTAGCTAGCTGTGACTAGCTCACGGTCACCCAGCTGGCTTCATGTAGGAGTGCAAAATCAAACTTGGAGACTACCAGACAAGCTTCTGACACCCTTAAACACAAGACCAAAATGGCTCACAATGAAATTTGAGAATTTAAGGAGTTCACTTCTCTTCAGGACAGGAATGGCTGGCAAGAGCATCACAGGCGGAAGGTTTTGAAACTCTGAACAGCAAGAAGAAACTGTAGTAATTTCTTTAGATTGAGCAACTGTTTCTCACAACCCCTTCCAGGAAGCAATAGGGAATCCTAGGAAAACCCCAGCTTTTACCTTGTCTGCCTGCTGTTTCTTTAACTGTTGTTCTTGCCAAATACCTGGATGTTAACAAGTGCCCAACACCTTCCATTTGTTTATTTCATCCTTGCTAAAAGCTGAGTATTTTGCAAGAGCAACTATCACACAAACGGGCAGCAGACATTACAAGAAATAGCTGGATTTCCCATGATATTGCTATGGTGGGATGTCGCCTCCCTTTTTGTTTAAACAAACATCAGGAACTCCTAAAGTGACTATTTCTTTATTTCCATTTTTTTTAATCCTTAAGCTGAAGCAACAGTTTTCACTGAGATGTCACTTTATTTATAGAAACCCCTAAAGAATCTGAAGGATATATGGTCTTTGTGTGAACCTTCTAAAGGATTCTGGTTCACCGCCGTGGGATTGGAGCCAGTAAAGTCCTTTTCTTTTGTATGTTTTTACCTTTACGGAGAATATTTGTCTGATCAGAATATTCCACAAGTTTAGGGATCTGCTCAACAATATAAAGAGTTCCTTCCTCAAGAGTCCTTTGCAATTTGACCTTCTTTGTATCCAAAACCATGTACTGGTTATTATAGGTACCTGAAGAGAATTAAGGAGGTAATTGAAATCATTTCTAAAAAAATTATCAAAACATTTATCAGGAGATTCCAGTTCATATATACCAACCAGAGTTTTGCTTTTCAAAGGTTTGTGCCCAGGCCATTCCAGAATCTGCCATCATGTTGGCTATGCGGACTCTCTGCCATGCAAAGAGGCTCTGAGGTACCACTTGCCTAAGAAGAGTCCTGTTGAAGACACTGTTTGTGGTCTGCAACATGATCAAGCCACTGCCAAGTATGTAGAAGTCATCTAAGGATACCAAAAAACCTGAATATAAAATGGGAGAAGGCTTGTAAGCCACTTTTTTTAAATTTTAGGACAAGAAACAAAATGTTAATAGCTTAATTTTATTTCAGTTATAGATACATTTTCCTCCACCTCAACATTTTGAATAACATAGCAGTCCTTTGGAATAGGAAAGGGGAAGTAAGAGTCTAAGGCAAGCCAGACAGGAAGCATTCCACAAATGTTGATATATCATTGTGTACTGCCAACTCCCTTGAGCAGTAGAGTACTCAGATAATACCATACAGCACAGTTTAGCTCTTACGCAATTAGGAAAATGTGACTTCTCTCATACAATACAGCTTTATTCAGATTTTTTTTCATTCTAACAAGATAGTAGAATGTAGCTTCTCTCATCTAATTCTTTGCAATAATGTATTCAATCTCTGTAGCAGAATTAATTTTCATTGGTAGACCAGGGTCGTGCAACTCCACAAACTCCTGGGGTTTTTTTGCAATTTTTTTTTAATTAAAATTTTACCACAAATTAAAAGAAAAAAAAACATTTACACACTCTTCCCATCGTTACATTAATAGAAGTTCCCACAAACTCCTGTTTTATTCAAGTGACAATTACTTGTCTAAGATGTTTTTCCACTATTCGGAAATTTAAACATTATATAACAGATAACTTACTTGACGGGTTTTAGTGTTGTTTGAAGTTAAAAGCAATCCATGCTAGAGACCAAATGTGCTCCTATGTGCTTATGTGCGAAGTAGCAGATTCATCATGAATTCCAAGCCTCCCTCCCTAACACCAAAGCATGGGCTGTTTTTACAAATTCCAGAATAAGGGGGAGTAGCTTGTGCATAAATGCAAACTAGGCCAAGCTCCATTCCTATTATGTTTCTCTACTTTGGATGAAGTATAGACCTGACTACGGTGCCCAAAATGGCAGCCTAGCCTGGATTACTGATAGACTTCAATGCTGGGGTCTACAATTGGCACAGGAATACTATACCGGACCACAGATCCATGTAGACAGCATGGCCCTGTGGTTTTAGTATACTACAGAGGACCCTTTTCAGTGGCAGTCTAGGAAGTGCCACTGGAAATGGGTCCACCACAAAACCAGTCAGGCTGGAAATTCCAAAGGCTGGGGAAGTTCCTGGCCTTTGGAACCTTGCTATCTGAAGCCAGAGAGAAGAAGGAGAACCAGGCACCCAAATGTAGGTGGTCCTTATCCATTCCACTGGCAGCTTGGGAGGTTTTGCTTTTTCCAGCAGAGACTGGAACATGTAAGTGCATAAAGGGCCAAACTTCCTTCTTCTGCGACACACTTCTTCAAAAAATTATGTTGTGTTTGAGGGTGAGAAGAAAATAGCTGCACAAACTCAAGTATGGCCCAGAAGGGGAAACCAGTCTCCTGAGCCAGGAAAGATGCCTTGGGCCCTTTCTGCGCTTGGCCTTATTCTGGAATATATCTCGGGATAGGGGAGTGCTGCCTGGAGCCTGCCACAGTCTGCACTAGCATTTGGACAGCACTCCATCTTGATATATACTCCAGAATAAGGCCAAGTGCAGAAAGTCCTCCGATTCCAGGAGTTCCAAGGCTGCTCCTTTTCCATGGAGTAATTCACAACCAGAAACAAAATTTAATTTTACAGTGAAAGACTGTGGTGTTTCGTTTTACTGCAGATTGGATTTAGGATCATAACTCACAAGTTTCATTTTAAAAAAAGAAGACTGTGACCATATTGAACAAAAAAAAAACACAGGGAATCTGTATGATTGGCCAGAAATGAAGGATTTCACCTGCAAACATGCTATTATCTCTATCATGATGTCTGGAAGGTCTTGAGAGTTGACATTAGCTTGGTTATCAGTCACATGTGGGGAACTGCTCATATCCACTGCTCATATCCAATTACAGGAAGCTGTAATGACATGACTCAGTTCACACCTGAACAGAATATGGGAGGGGAGGTCTATGCCTCACTGAGTCTTCCCTGAATATTCCTGTTTCATAACTCCAGAGGACAAGAGTTTAACTATTTTGCCACATGTTGCAGTCCCATCAAAAATCCACCCATATAGTTCTGTTTTAACTAGGCCCTAGACATTTACAGAAAAATTGTATGGCAATTTTTGCATTATATCAAATAACCGGAATCTGTGCAAAAGACCAGCAGACTCCAAGAGGGTACAGGACAAGCATTAATGTGCACACAGAGCTTTATTCACACATGAAAATGTACCTGGGTAACTACTAAATGAGGCACGGCCAGTGCTTGTCTCTGGATCGTTAACTTTAAAGTCCCAGTGCTTATAGATTCTCAAGGTGGCTGCATATGTGAACCAGCTAGAATGGGAAAATAAAATATTCTCATATCCAGGAAGGACCTAGAAAAGAAAGAGACTGAGGATTATCTGTCAGAAATCCCATTTTAAATTTAAGCCATCCCTGCTGTTTATTTACTATGGTTAGCCATATTTTTCATTCTTAATGTTTCAAGGAAATTAAATAGGAAAACAGTAAAATCCTTAAGGAATGTGATTTTCCTTGCCAATATTTTATCTCTTGGTTTCAGTTTCATATCTGAACACATCTTTTCGTTTTTTTATCATAAATGGTCATCCATAGAAATCTTTATATCACTGTATCGTGGATCAGTTTGGATTTCATGACAGAAAACACATGTGCCTTAGGCAATTATTTTCCATATACCTGTCTATATTAATAGACAAGAACATAAGAGGAGCTCTGCTGGATCAGGTCACAGCCCATCTGGTCCAGCATTCTATTGCACATAGTGGCCCACCAACTGCCCATGGGCATCTCAAGCAGAGACAAGGGGAAACCTTCTCCTGCTCTTGAATCCCAGCAAATGTCCCTAGAGATACCCTGCTTGACCCCCAGCCTGAAACTTAAGCATCCATTCTAGTAGCCATTGATACATTTATTACACTCTGTACTAAGGACAGCTTCAAGAGCAGATTTTGCACCACTGAGGCCACTGAGAGGCCTTATAGGAGTTTGCCCTCCAGATTTCTGGGCCACACTAGGAGCACTCAAAACCTACGGTGTGGATGCTGCATTTAACTGACCTACCAAGAATCTTTGGAGAGCCATTATGGCCAAGCAACTATTGGAAAACTAAGGTTACTTTATTGTTTAATCTGAGGTATAAACATAACCCAAAACGTTTTAAATGGATCTTCAGAAAAATTCATTAAAATAATGTAAAGCTTTAAGAATAGAAATTATGAGTTCTTAGATCCAAGAAGCACTTAACTGAGACCTTAGTTTTAATGTTGCTTTTATATTGGATTGATCTTTAGAAAAAATTCAAATTATTTAAATGAATAATAATTGTCACACTTGAAAACAAGCTTGCCAGCTGTAACTCCACAGTATTCTCATAAATATTTATACTTAAAAGCTAAATTGTTAGTTCAATACTAATTTAAATCAAACAAAAGTTTGAAAACAAGCATGTAATTGTATGTATGCAAATGTCCATATATATACAAATGCGTAAAGGAAAATACATTTCTAAGCCAAAGATTTAACCTTTGAATTTTAATAGGAAGAAAACAGTGCTTTATTATTATTATTATTAAAGTTTATTTATCAAGCGCTATAGATGTACATAGTGCTATACAAGCTGCAAACATTTTTAAAGACAATAGCGTGAAAAAGACAAATAAGCAAAATTAAAATTACAAAAATAGCGAAGTTAAAATAATACATAATATCACAATAGGCACATTAGGAATTAAAACAAGCTTCCACACATAACTTGAGGTGAACCACTCCAGCTTGGTCCATTACTATTGGAGTGATCCACCAAAAGGTCAGCTGGGCCCAAAAACTTTGCAACGATACCATCCATATTTGGATGGATGGCAAATTGGTCCTGAAACTCACACAAGCTTTGGAGCCGCTCTTCACAATTACCTATGGCCAGAAATGAATGTTCCTGGCCTCAGAGCCCCTGGTGGATTCATTTCAGCATTGGACTTGGATGCACCACCGGAAGAGATTCCCCACTAAACAGGAAGACGGAAGTATGCATCATTTTGGGCTGCCTACTCTGGTCTAAACTCTATCCAGTGCAGTCAAAGTATTCTAGCAAGGGGTGGGGTATCTCTGGTCTACACCAAAGAAGCCATGAAGAAGACTACAGGGATCACTGTACTGGATCAGTATTTTAGTATTGATCAATACTAGTATTATCTACTAAAATCTCATCAAATAGTGGCATTTTTCAAAGTCAACAATAAGTAAATGTTCATAAAATTCAGCCAAGATCTACACCAGTGCATTTTCTAAAACAGTCCTCCTCAATAAGCATGGGAACAGGACACTTGCTACAGCAAGGAGATTGCCTTTGGTATGTCACTGCAGCATGTAAACTCGGTTTTTGTTTTGTTTGTTTTGTTTTAAGTGCATTAACAGTTCTTGTTTAGTTAGTTGCAAATTTTCTTTAAGAGAAAATCTTACCACCTTGAAAATCCTTAGAAAACCATGTGGAAGATAATGAAAATTATGTAAACTTTATTTTTCTTTACAGCAAAACCATCAATCAGCAAAATAACAGTCCTATTGTATAATATAACTCAGCAGCTTGCTTCATCAAGATAAATCTGCTTCTCATTTTATCACTCAGTGCTGTACCTGTCATGCTCCAGATTTCAAAAACAGAAAAGAAAATAGCAGTAGAAATGAAACACTGTTAGCACTTTAAATCAGAACAGTTTACTCAGGGCACCAAACACAAGACATGTCTGCTTTTCATGCCCAATAATTTTGCAAATGCTTTTTTTGAAGCTGTTTTAACAAAACAGTGCACAAGGGATCTTACTTTTGAGGTGCCGTTCCACATACTCAATCATCTAAAATCAGTCTATTAACAACTTTTTAAATGGCGCAAGACCAAGCAGCAGCAGATTGTATTAACAATGCAACTGTGCCCATCTTGACATTAAAAGCCTACAGAATCAAAGAAAGTTGTCTTAGGAAGCTTGCTTATTTGCAAAAGGGTGCAAAAGACACACACGTGCATTCTGTCTTAGCTGATCTTCTGACCAATAAAATTAAAGTATATCAGCACGTGTGCATATGCAAAAGCAAAAGTGGAATTGAAGTATAACTTCATTTTAAGACATACTGAAGCAAAAACACGTGTTGATCTCACCTTAATCAGAGCTGAACAATGACCCATATCCCATTGGTATCGTCTGGAGCCACCAGGCATAACCTTATGATCAGCCATTAATGAATCTGCGAATAATGCAGGAATGAGGTCAAGCAAATCACCAACAGCATTCAGGAACTGGACTTCAAAGGGAGTGAGAGGCTGTTGGAGTGAAGAATGACAAACATATCTGTTTAGATTTAGGGCCTTTATTCCGGATTATGTACTGCAATAGGGAGCTGCTTGCAGACTATGGGTGTTTTTCCACTGTCACTAGAAGTACCCGTTAAGTATCCATTAATGGGTACAAAAATGCCATTACGTACCCATTAATGGGTACTTAATGGGTACTTTTAGTGACTGTGGAAAAACACCCTATGACAGACCCCAGACAGATTCCCCAAAGTGTCCCACTTACAGTTCAAGAATTTAGTTCAAGATGATTGATCTTTTCCTAAAATTAGCCAGCCAAAAATGAATCTTGGTATCTATGATTCTTTCTGCACTGGACCTTATTCTGCATTATATCCTTGAATAATGACTCCCCCCCCCCCCCCACATGCTGGTACAGATTATGGTAGGCCCTGCCCAGGAGCTGCCAGAGTCTGCACTAGCATGTGGATGGCAGGTCCCTATTCCAAGATATAATTCAGAATAGGGCCCAGTGCACGAAAGGCCTACCCCTTTTCTCTTTAGCATTTGAACATATCATTTCATTTTGAGCTTTGTCTCTTCAGAGTTTCCACAATACCCTTTAGAGCAGCAGTTCTCAACCTTCCTAATGCCGCGACCCCTTAATGGAGTTTCTCATGTTGTGGGGACCCCCAACCATGGGGGCGGAGCAGCTGGGAGGTGGGAGGGAAGGGTGATGGGAGGCTCGTTGCGACCCCTCTGAAAGAGTAATTCGACCCCCAAAGGGGTCCCGACCCCCAGGTTGAGAACCACTGCTTTAGAGTAATGTCACAGGAAATCATGTAAATTATTTTCCTGCTTAACTTGACTGTACAAAAGTGTTACGCTCCCTTGAGAATAATTAGCAAAACTATCTTGACTATGTTGCTACACTATGGGGTTCTGGGTAACAGTTTTGGCTGCACTCTTATGGGAGTAAATGTCGGCCCATACTGAGAGCTTTAACTCCGAGTAATGCGCAGGATGCTTCTGGACCAAATGGTTCTGCAAGTTTTGCGCTTCTTAATAGTGCAAATGCTGCATGGGGGCAGTGCGCTGCAAATGCCATAGCAATGGCCTAGCGCATGGCGGGAACTGTCGTGGCCATTGCTATGGGGAGGTGAATGGTCCATTCTGGACCATCCACACTATGAGGGCTGGCAGTTAAGTTGAGGATGATGCCAGCACTCACGGCACACATGCTGCCACCATCCCTGAACTTAACTTCAGTGGCATACGATTCCATACCCGAAAAGGCCCTTGTAAGCTGCCATGAGTGCTATAGAGTGTTTGGGGCAGGATCCAAATAGTTAATTCCTCTATGTACTGCCCACGTTATCAGTCACGATGCCTTACAAGGAACAGCAAGTAACCTTGTTTGAATCAGTCCAAGGAACAGAGAATTTGAGAGGTTTCCAGATAGGGGACTATGTTGGGCATCAGTATATCTGTGGAACAGGAGAAACGGCGGTGGCATCCATCACCACATACAAGCTCCGGCAGGGAAAGGAGCACCAGAGCAACACTTTTTACCACCACAGCGTGCACTTCAGCTGCACAGAGAGAGGGAAAGCAGTGCCAACACCAGCACCTGCCACCACATGCTTCAGCTCTGGAAAGGGAAGATAGCCTGCGGAGGAGAGGGACAGAAGGGAGCATTCCAAGCATCCACCACTGCAGGCTTGAGCTGGAAGGAGGGAAGGCAGAGCTTCAGCTCCAGAAGGGTAGCAGTGCCTCGCCCAACTCCTGAGGCTTTACTTGCAGTTCTTATAAAGAAGGTGATGGGAAATACTTCAGGTATCAGATACCAGTGGTGTTTTGGCTTAGAATAAAATAACAAAGCTTATTTTCCCTCAGAACTTTCTTTGGGTATGAGAGGGAGAGACGAGAGAGCGGAAAGCCAACCAGCTTGTTCCACATGGAGGGGCTGGGAGTGATGGGAGAGACTACCCAGACGAGTTTCAACAAGCAACAAAACACCTGAGTGACTGGATGCTGTGTACTTAGTGCACATGGAGCAAGTGATGCTCACACAGGGATGAAATGCACTCAGTCTTAATTTTCTTTAATCTTTTCGTCTCAATTTATGGGTAGGTGTAGCCAAAAATTACGCAATTTCAACTTTCTTAAAGAAGGAATGGCAGCTGTAGAATGAACAGCATCTCAGTTTCTTCTTGGCAATATCACGTTTACATTTTTTGCTTGAGAAAATGTGACCCTGTAGCAATAAAGTATTTAAAAACCATCATCCTTTAATTATTCAAGTTTGCAAAACAGTAAGGAAGGAATAATTATTGGTTGTTACTTTGACATGCAATGCAGTTTTTTTAGTTTTTTTAAAAGAACAAGAACTTAAAGAAAACTGCAACTATGTAGAAATTAAACATCAATGTTTAAATATTTGGGAGCAACAAGTTAATGAAAAACAGTTTTTAGAATGATCTGTGGGAAGGGATTTTAAGGTGTGAATTTAAAAACCTTTGACTGAGGCCCAAGAAAGCAGCTGTTATCTTTTCTGAATGTGTATTCAAATCTGTTACATTTCAGTCAGGATAAATGTTCAGAAATACTAACAGCATAGAGGTAAATACTTGAAGATGCCTAAGAAAGGAAAGTTCTCATAGTGCTGTCAAATGATGCTTTCATGGGATTCAAAGTCATGCTAGGTGACTGAACAGTTGCTTAACTAAACAGCTTTTGCTATGTAAGAAATGAAGAATTATTGGATCTGGCAAGCATGGGATGTTGCAGTACAAATCAACCTGACAAACAGACAGATGGGAAAGACTTTTGGGTTTGATAAGCATATGGATCCTAAAAAAACAAATACAGGTGATATTGCCTAGAGCTTGCATTGCGAGGATAACTGAAGGATGGCTGAACAGGCATGATGGAACTCTACCAGATGCTTCTAGTGGCATAGAGAACAAATATGCAGTTAACATTGCATATATAAAGAGAGACAGATAGGCTGTGATAACAAATTATGTTTATTTCTCTTTCCTGTATACCATTTTACTTCACACACAATATAATTCCATTCGTTCAGATTGTTTGGCTCTAGATATGTGAGAGAGCGGTTGGTTTTGCACTTGCCAGCCTGGTATGGTATAGCAATATACTAACGAGGTTGGTAAGGATCCAGCATAGTTGCGGCCATTCATACTACAAGTGCTAAACTAGCCCCATTCCTCTCTAGAAGCACTGGCAAGTATGAATGGCCAGGCCAGGCAATATCCAAAGCAACTTGTGGTAAGGGACTGGATGTTGCCATGGCAATCTGATAGCCTCAGTCGTGCAGCCACGCTGAACTCGGAAGATGATGCAAAGCCACATTCTCAGGACAATCTGGCTGCTTTGGGTAGGCTATGGAATCACTCCAACACAGGTTAATCTACACTAGGGTGACTGTGGTGGGGAAGCATTGCAGACCTGCCTGACCAGCAAGTGGACAGAAACACTGCAACTGCTGGTAGGCATGAAAAGGCCCAGAGGATAAACAGCCCATCGATAAATTGGAGTGCTGTTAAGTTTTGTACTGAAAGATAAGAATGTGGTCTTAATGGGTGTTTTCACTGTTAAGACACATCCAAAATGGATGCGTCCACACAGCGAAAGGGTCCCTAACTGGGCCCTCCCCTGGCCTGCCATGATTGGCTCCTCCGGAGCCGAGCATGGCGAGCCAGGGAACTCTGATTCCGGGGCTCGCCCTCGCCCCAGAAACAGCAGATGACCACTTCTGGCGCCAAGGGGAGCTTCACTTAACCCCCCCTAGCCCACCCTGGGGGCGATCAACCGCGATCCCTTCCTTACCTTAAAGCAGCCAGCCTGATTCTGGCTGCGGGGTCCCGGTTTCCTTTGGCCAGGGCCGTGCACCTGCGCAGAGAGCGTCCTGAAGCCAAGCACGGCTCTGGCCAATCAGGAGACACGCAGGACACATGCGCAGGATCTGCCGCTTCTGGGGTGAGGGGGAGCCCCAAAATTGGAGTCTCCCAGCGTGCCATGGTCGGCTCCGGAGGAGCCAATCATGGTGGGCTGGGGAGGGCCTCCAGTGATCCAGACCTTAAATCCGCACTGCACCCACCTCAAATCCGGATCTAATTCCATCCTTCCACCATGTGTGCGGACGGAAGCGGTGTTAGTAGATCCGGATCTACTAGACATAGATCTACCTTAACACAGATTTCTGAAATTCGGATCTAGTAGATCCGAATTTCAGAGGTGCAGTGCGGAAGCACCCTAAGCGTTCTCATAGTGGCCTTTGTGTTCTCATTCCATCTCTAATTCACATTTTCTAGCCTAGAATGTTCATGGGGAGAGGAATTAGGCCAGTGTGTAAATGATCCCACCTACAGATAATTTCTAAGGCACCTCTACTTCACGCAAACACAGCCATAAACTCAGCTATTAATCTGAATTCAAATAACTGTTAAAATTATAACCAATATAACACATACCAGTCCTAAAAGTGTTTAGTTAGAAAAAGGCCCAACAGTTTCAATGAAATTTTACTTCCTAGTAAATGTGCTTAGCGGGGCCATAGATCTGACTGCAAAATAATTATCTATTTCTCTTTTCTTCACTTCTGTAACTTGCCTTTGGAGGAGGCTGGAAGTAAACCAACAGGGGATAAATGCTATTAGTTTTGAACACTGTTGATTTTAACTTCATAAACCCCAGGTTCCGTGTTTCCTAGCAGTACTTAGACTAAGATGGAAAGGTCAGTTAGTTATTCATGCCTTTCCTCTCACAGTGTGAAATAAAATGGCTGAGCATGGCCTTAAAGGTGAAAGCTATTTGTCTCCGGTCAATTCTCAACTTGCTAATTCACTATGCCTCTTCCCTCGTTGATATCCCAGAGGGCTGCCAGCCCACACTACAATTAGGACTGTGATGACAGCAGCTCTCCACAGTGTCAACTTCCATACTAGAGAATGCACTCGGCATGTGCAGACAAACCTTTATCACTCCACCTATGTTTCCTGAAAGGCTACAGTTGCAAATAAGTAATTTCTAGAAACCATATGATACTTGGAAGTTTTAAAACCAGATCAGAACTGTAATGTAAATGGACTGCATATTTAACATATAGAATGAAAGAGCTTTTTGTCTCAAATGATTCCGCCTTCCCATCAGTAAGGGCTGAGAGAGTTTAATTATTCTTACTGTTCTTTGGTTCCTATTAGCCCACTCCAAAGCCCCCATGTATAGGCCATCAAAATGGGCAACGATGTATCCTGCATGTCTCCAGAAAGGGTCATCTTTGTGGTTCTTGATTTGCTGTCTGGTCCATTTATCCTGTTCCCTGTACAGGAAGGAATATGTGTGCTTTTTTGAATCCAGGTGGTAGGAGAGAGATACATTTTAGCTGTCATCATTTTGAATCAAACTAGAATTCAGTGAAACTTTGGAATAATCACACCAAATAATCAGACAATGCCACCAATTAACAAAAGGTAGATTATATTTACGGCGCCACTGTAGCTTCATCAAGCAACAGCAACAACAAAGAAAAGTAGCTTCACCAGGTCAAATTGCTACTCTTAGAATTTAGCAAGGAATCCACAGGTCACACATCTTTATGGGGTTGTCTATATGTTTATGGGGCATGATTAACTATTTCAGAATATTCCAGAGTGTTTCCAGACAAGAGGATATATCACCCAAAACAAAATGCAAGTCTTACAATACCAGCAACAAGTGAATTCCTGCACAAGAGACTTAAGACTATGGATAGAACCTGCTAAAAAGAAACATTTTTTACAGTCTGGAAGTCTTTAACAGGCATTTTGGACAATCTCAAAAGCAGTGCATTACCATCTAAAGCAGCGGTTCTCAACCTTCCTAATGCCGCGACCCCTTAATGGAGTTCCTCATGTATTGGAGACCCCCAACCACAGGGGTGGAGCAGCTGGGAGGTCAGAGGGAAAGGCAGTGGGAGACTCGTCGCGACCCCTCTGAAAGGATAGTTCGACACCCAAAGGGGTCCTGACCCCCAGGTTGAGAACCACTGATCTAAAGCAATATTGAAGTTATGGAAATAAACTGATAGTGTAAAAACAAATGTGGTGGATTCCTTCTCCACTGGAAGAATAAATAATAAAATTGATTTTATTAATCAGACTGAGGAACAAGAATTGTTACATTAAGTTATATCACCTTGTAATTTTGCTACGGTAACTGTAAATATGTCTTAGCTAACTGTAACACTAACTTTGTTGTATGTCTTGTATAATTGTGAAAAAACCTTAATTAAAAAAACTTTTTTGTGGCATAAATAATCCTTATTTACAAAAGTATACGTTTTGACAGCTATATACATACCCCATAAAACTTTTAACTTCCTTCTCAATTACTGTTTTCTTAATCAGCTGTGGGTACAGGTTTGCAACATGATCACACATATGTCTGAAAGAAGACAGGGAAAATGTTAAGCTTTCTTTCATCTTCTTTTCTGTGTCAATATTTTAAAAACAAACAAGACAATCTGAGGGTTCAAGGACCCTATATCATGCAATTGGGCTCCTAATTGTTCCACTGTGTCACAACTTTAAAACACAAGGCATGACTGTCAGCCTCCCTTTAAAAACTATAAGATGCGCTGAGGGAAAGTTTCCCTTTGAAGCTCTGACTGAGTGCAGGAAGAAAGAGATATCACGTTCAGTCTAAATTAACAAAAATCATTTCGCAAGTACTATCTTAAACAACTACGTATTTTGATGGAATCATAGCCTGCAGTTTACGGGCAATGGGTTGGTACATGGCTCAAGTGCTCCTTCATCTGATACTACCAGGCGCATAAGTGATTTCCTGCACCAGTGATTTCAGGCCCCACTGGGCAAAAGATCAGCAGCCCTAACCAAAACTTTTTTTGGATGTGGTACTCGCTCTTCTGAAGAAGTAGCCATCACTCTCATGTATATTGTACAATAACAGCAATTTGATATCTGGCTTTAAGGTCTCGTTCATAGAAAAAATGTGAAAATATCTTTGGTTTACCTCCTTTATGACCTGTGGAAACAAAAAGTAAATGCTCAACCTTCTAAAGCAAGGTAATTAAAGAATCTAAAAATATTTTGGTACCTGAATTGTGCCTAGAACTATTACAAGCAAAGTATATGGTGCATATATCATCTTTTTCTTTTTCAAATAGAGCATCAAAAAATTATTCAACAAAATTTGCAGAGGTACTTACGAAGCAGTGAGATAGCCCTCCAAGAAACCTGCAGCGTACATGACATCTTCATTGGATATACTCTGACTACCATAGCCCGCTTTGATTTCAAGGATCCCCCAACCAGTAGAATGTACAGTATCATTGTAGTAACCATAAGCATCACCATTCCTGTCCAGTACATCCTTAACATGGAATGACTTCTCAGA
This sequence comes from Aspidoscelis tigris stejnegeri, assembly GCA_023333525.1. NCBI lineage: Eukaryota > Metazoa > Chordata > Lepidosauria > Squamata > Teiidae > Aspidoscelis > Aspidoscelis tigris. The sequence continues at coordinate 37,650,820 of JALMGA010000005.1, read as the reverse complement.
TCTAACCAAATATACAGTTGCATAGTGGATATCTGCAAAGAAGAAAAAGAAACAACACTTGGCAAGCATAACAAACACGGGAGATATCACTGAAAGAGGAGCTGCCTTTTGGGAAGAAGAAAACTGAAATATAGAGTAATTTCACTCTGAGGGATGTGAAAAGGAAGACAAAGGCATTACTACTGGAAATTTATGGTAGAAGCCCCAGATCAGACCACCAGCACTTTTAAGTGTAGATGGGCAGGAAATGTATGGTAAAGCCACAAATCAGGCCAACAGCACTTTAAGCGTGGATGGGCAGTCCAGGCCAGATTCCCATGGCAATGGCTGCTGCAATGTCTGACTTGAACCCAGATGTTGCCTTGGTGATCGGGATGCAGTGCACAACTGTACAGTCACAGCTGTGCCACCACACCCTCTCACATCATACCAGGAAAAGGGTGAAAAGATGCTACCCAGGAGCCACCAGAAAAGCTATGGACTACTTTCCACAGTCCACAGCTAGCTAGGACCAGGAAGGTTTACATGAGCTCCAGGACCGCAGAGGCATGTGAATGAACTTACCCGTCAACAGACCAACGTCCATTAGAGGGCAAGTGCAAATGGAGCCAACTAGAACTTGATCCACCTCAATGGTAGCTAACAACAAAGTTAAAAGATATTAGAGATATAGTGCTAAAAGTGAGGCTGTTTTACTAACACTCCAGATAGAGAAGATGTCTCTCATTAGTAGTTAAGTATTTTAGGGGCATAAATAACTTGTGACCAGATTAACTAACCTCCCATGCTAAAGAACTATAAGGTTGTCGGGGGATTCCTACTACAGGTGCCACGAATCACTGAAATTGAAAGCCTGACTTTCATTTGCTTACATCAGGGTTCTGCTTTTATGAAAATGACTCCCTAAGCTGCTCAGGCGATCCACCTCTACTCCCCAAAAAGGTCAGATCTAGGAAATCTTTCCAGTACAGTACAAGACATCATCACAACCTCTGGTGACTTCAAAAGGAAAATAAAAATATGGGTTTTGTGCCTATGAGAGATATTTACTTACATAATAATGCTGAACAATGAAAGTTAAAATGGTAGAATGCATAATCACTACCCACTTGTTCTCCATATATATATATTCAGATTTTGAATTGTTTTCTTTGAACTATTTCACAATGATTCTGTAATTCTATGCTGCCTTCAGGGTAGGCCCAATTTGTCACACAGATAACTACAAGAAACCATTTTTCTTGAATACTGCAATACACCTGAGGAAAAAATAATTTCTTCTCCTTCTCTGAAATTGAGCCCACCTGACTGAAAGAGAACAAGAATTGCCTCAATCTTCAGCATTCTGCTTTCACTCACTTTCTTTCCCTAGCAAAGATCAGAGGCTACTATCCCAGCATTTGCCCCACAAGCACCAGCAGTCCCCAGCTAACCTAACAGCCCTCACAATGCGGTCAGTCTGCCACTGAGCATCCACATCACCATAACAATGACCGCAGCAACTTCTGTTGTGCTGTTGCTAAGGCAATCATGATGTTGCACACAACTGCGCATCTGGGAGTTTGCCAGGAGCATATTAGATGCTCGTGGCGAATCCGTGGAGCATTTCTTACTGCTCCGCAGCTTCTAAGGATCGGGACTGAGCCCACGCGTTTTGGGGTGGAAGCAGCACCACATTGTGCGGATGGAGTGTCCCAGAACATGCGGGCACAGAAAGTGCAAAAAGGCCCTAGACTGCTGGAAAGCCTTGCAGATTAGGAATTCGCAGAAATGGGTTCTGTGCCTGTGATAAAGGAGGTTTAGGAGCAGTGTCAGCTCAGCCCAAAGGGAGGCTGCAGGAGAAGCTAACGCCTGGCTGATCATCTGAAAAGACCAAGTAAAGGGGAAAAGGAGTTTGACCAGAGGCCTCCTTGCACTTAGGCTTCTGGTCAGCAATGAGTGTAGCTCTGGTGATATGCACGCCCACTAGGCTGGATGACAGGACGCCGTACCACAGGAACTCAGCCCTCCCTGTGCAGCTTCCCCTTGTCCGGTTGGGATGATGGGATGCAGCTGCACAGGGAATTCAAAGCTTTAAGGCAGCTTTATCTGGATGCTCTCTTATCTGGATGTTCCTCACACCATGACCCTAAGATACCTTTCCCTGGGCCTAGGAGTGTAGACGCAGGTCCCCAGTTGCTTCCACGTAGGGATTAGTGGAGATGAATTTCCCCTAGGTGGCAAGGGAATATATATATTGGACCATAAATGAAGACCAAGGAATAATTAAATAAATAAGGATAGACTAGAGATGAAAGCAATTATAATAGTATAAATAACGATTGTATAAAATAATAATAGTAAAATAGCAAAGTTTGCTGATGATACTAAATTATTTAGCGTAGTTAAAACCAAAAGAGCTCGCCGAGCGCTCCAGAGGGATCTCTTAGCATTGGGTGACTGGGCAAGCAAGCGGCAAATGTGCTTTAATCTTAACAAGTGCAAAGTAATGCACATCGGGGCCAAAAATCCAAATTATGTCTGTTTCATCCAGTCACCTCAGCAATGGCCATTGCCACAGCAAAGTGATCAACATTAGCAGAGTGGTGATCCCACTGACCCAGCACTTGGCGAAATGCTGCATAAGTTTCACACGGATCAGGCACTCAAAATGTGAACACTGATCCACTCCAGATCTTCACTTCCCTCATGCAGAAAACATACTAAACATTTATATTCTCTGTCGCTATCCGGATAAGCAACCTGAATCCTTGGCTCTGGGAAACCAGGGGGAGGTAGTTTCTGACTACCTCGATCGTGGCTGCAGTCCTGAGACCACAGCGATACGTGGTTACAACCCAAATGGGCTGCAACGATCGTGGTACCAGTAGACTGGTACGATCACCGGGTGTTACGAAAGTAAATCCCTTATTAGCCACCGGCAGGCTATAAGGGATCACCATGTGCTCTTATGGTGATTTAAAGACAGAGAGCACAGGAGAAAGAAGTTAGGCGGGAGACAAGATGGGCTGGAAAAGAGAGAGTTTATTTCTGTGCAGGGCTTTTTATATCCCCCACCAGAAGGCGGGGAAGGAAGTGACCTCAAGAGAAAATCCAAGTATGTGATAGGTGGAGTCCATCAGCTGGACAGGTCAGAAGTCCTTCTGATGTCATATCCTGTGGCAGGCAGGAAGAGAACAGGCTGTACTCTGCGTGCAGCATGTGGCCATCCTCCATTAAGCCTTCAGGCTACGTCCAGCACCCTGCTGTGCTGGGTGTATACTGCAAGCTTCTGGACACAAGGAGAATCCTTTTACCCTGAGGCTAGAGAAGCTGGTGGAGGAAACCTGGGCAAATTTGCAATTGCTACAATTCTCCATTCAGGAAAATATACAGAAGGTGGTAAGTTGAACAAAAGCACAAGCTAAAAGCCTGAGAGAAAAACTGCAGGGTTTGTGGTAAACAACACATTTGAGAACTGTGGAGATAGAGGGAAAATTGGAAAATCCCCTATAATAAGTTAAAGGTTGATCAACTAAAACAGAAACTACAACATTCAGTAGATGCCTAAGTTTTAATCCAGCTTCAGCCCACTTTCAGAGTGAGAGAGAACACATTAACAAAGTGTCCAGCTAATTTCTTTCAGCATTATTTAACCCAGAAAATCTACCTCTGGGCTAGATAAATTTGGAAGAAAATGACTAGTCACTTTGCTGATGCGTTCTCTCACATCAAAGACTGGTGGAACCGGTTTAAAATTTAGGTATGAATGGTGTTCATAACTCAATATTTAGTGCTCAGACTCTTCTCTGGTCAGATAAATTTACAAGGGCTTTCATTGATCAACACCAGCGGGAACCATTGTTTTTTTTAAAAAAAATTAAAATCTTTTGTTCCTCTCTGCATGGGATCATTGACAGCATTCATTCCACCCAAATCTCTTTGCTTCTTATAGAGGAACTAAATGGTTTCATTTCCTAATTTCCTTCAGTGAAAATCATTTTTGGATTGCTGAATAATTACAGTTGAAGAACTTGGTCAAGAACATTTGTTTCAATTTCAGACTCAAAAATACCACAAATTTATTAAGAAGTAGCCCTATAAATGCTTATTCTTTTTTAAAAAAAACTTTTATTTTGCTCTGCAGGTATTTATTTATTTATTTATTTATTTTAAAAAATTACAGTATATCCCACCCTTTGCAAATAGTCCCAGGGTGAGTTACAACAAGAAAAAAACATACCAAATATTAAAACATAATTAAAAATATAACCATGAACAAAAGGTCTAGCCAAAAGCAAAAAGAGAAAAATAAACATATTCTGCATGTTAGAAAGATTAACAGAAATTTTCCTTCACAACAGCATTCACCGCTAGCTACAGAAATCTGAAATGCCTTCCAATATTATATGAAAGTGTTTTAAATCTGTTTTAAACATATATTCGTTCCAGGATGGTAAACTAAATTTTAACCCTATTTCAAGGAGTACCTAAGAAGCTCTACTTGATATGCAATAATCTATGGACCATTTTGCATTTACCAGATTTGATCCAGATCAGAGATGTTTTCTGATCTGGATGCCAGCTCTGAAACCCACATGACCTCTGGAGCTGGCCTCCACAAGCTTCAGTGGCCAGGTATACTGGGTTTGATTCTGTACTCCTCCGTGAAGTCAGCTGGGTGACCTTGGGCTAGTGACCGCTCTCTTCTGAGCTCTCACAGCCCCACGTACTTTAGAGTGTGTTCTGTTGTGGGGAGAAGAACATAAAGCTTTGACAGCCGCTTTGAGTTACCTTAAATGGGTGAGAAAAGGATAGAAAAGCCAGCTCTTCTTCTTCTACTACTGTAAGAAAAGTGCCATTAGCTGGGGGACAACCTAGCTACAGTTTCATCTACTTCGCTGCATCATTACAGCTTCATTCTCTGAACATATGAGACTTCATCATGCTGTGAGGACTGAAATTGAAAGACACGGCAGTCCACTTGTATTGGTATTTAGCATTTTTGTGGGGGGAGGCATGAATGAAATATGCACAGTAATCTATAACAGCATAGCTATGTTAGGATTTAAAAAAAGATTTAAAATTTAAGAATGAAAGAACAAATTCACCACAAATAATGGAAACATTAAATAAAGTTGCCCACCCTAGCTTCTGGACCACGTCAGCAGTAAATAAGCTCCATACTTTTCCTTACTACTTGCAATTTTGCCAACCATTATAAAATAGGATGTCTTGACTTGGAAGTAAAGTAATGGTTGCAGATTTGAATAAGTCTATTAAAGGAAGGCTCGGAGGAAGAAAGCATAATAAGGCACAGAGTTGTACCTCAGAAAAGCAATTTTGAGTGCATAGCACTCAGAGCAACATAACAACAAAGTTAAAAGCAGAAAAAAAAATTATGGAATAGAGGCTGCTGTAGAATCTAAACATTTATTTTCCATTACTGTGCAGAAACTAAGGAAGGGACTAGAAGAAATGTTGGATGCTAAGATAAGATGCAGCAGTCACCAACAAACAAGTATAAAGCACTGAGGAAGAAATGACAGGATAAAGATGATAGGGTGAGCTCAGCCAATTCTAAGTCATGGGGCCTTTCTGCATTTACGGGCCTTTTGTCCACATGCTTGTGCGGACTAAAGAGGCGGCATCCCCCACTAGCTGCTGCTGGTATAGATCAGGAGGCCCTCCTGCTCTTTATGGTATGGAATACTGGTAGACCTTGATAATGAAATGGGTCCCTGGGGGCACTGAGGCTCACAAAAGCTTTGGGATGGCACTGGGGGGGGGGGGGGCTGGTCCAGAACAGAGATCCAGAACTGAGCAGGTAAGTGCAGAAAGGTACCATCCCTAGGCCACACTTAAGTGCTTCAGAAACAGGTTTCCTGTATGTACTCATAGGAGCAGTATGGCTTCTTAGGCTTTTTCCACACTGCATCGGCTATTCTGCACTACGGTTAGCTGGAGTAGGCAACCTGTATTAAGGTGGGACAGGCTGCTGCTGGGCTTCTTCTTGTCCCAGGTTCGAAGTTGCTGGCAGGTGATTTTCTGGCTGGGTGCCAGAAGCAGCACTCTTTTGGTTCCACATTCAGATGTCTGGATAAAATATGCCATGTTTGGTACACTGGGCTATGGCTGTGTTCTGTTCGCATACGGTCTGAGATACTAAAGAGGGCGGCTTGGGGAGCGCTTTTAAGCAGTTCACAGTTGCAGCAGGATACAGTTCCATTTTCGCTCCACATCCCAGACCAAAGCTCCACCAGCTGCAGACCAAGTGCAACAGTGGTGGCAGCGGGAGATGGCTTCTGCTAGGAGAACTCGGAAAACAACTCATAAAAAAATGGCTGCTTCAATCACCTATCCAAATGTTTTTCAGAAAATTAATAGTGGAAATGAACATTTTAAACACACTTAAAACTCTCTCTGGAGAACTGAATGAATTGCACCAGATAGACCTAGTCACCATATGCTACAGTTGTTGCAGAAAGAGGGGCTCGGGGAATGAGGTCATGCTGATTTTCCAGATTTCCCAGTTCCTTTCCATACTACCATCAAAGTTTTTTTTATTCCTTTTCTGGTAAAGCTAGCTGAGTGAGAAGAGAAGCACTCTGAAGCAATCATTCAGGTCCTACTTAGATGACTGAAGGGCAACTGTTTTATCCTACTGAGTGAGATCATTCAGATATTGGATTGAACTGAAATTTATATTTTTAGGTTTTGAACGTTGCTTTTGGTTTCACACAAGTCACATTGATAGAAATTGATTGGGTGGACCCCATTCCTGCCATGCTTCACCCACATTAAATGAAGAATGGGCTGGGCCGAGGCACTCAAAATGGCAACCTAACCTGGAATAGCTGTAGACCTTTCCAGAGAGGTCTACCACACAGGTTCAACATACTGAACCATGACAAAGTGTGGATGGCACATACCCATGGTCTAGTATACCACTGGGAACCCATTTTGTTGCTGCTCCACTTTGAAGATGGTCAGGTCCAAAACTACAGTCTTCCTGCTGCTTCCAACGGTGTAGAATGAACCGCCTAAATGAGGATGGACTTGTTCTGCTCCAACAGCATCCCATCCTGGCATGGGATGAGTTGCTTATTTCAGGGCATCCTGCTCTTTCCCAGCAAAAAGGTCAGCACAGAAGTCCTCAAAGGGATGACAAAATAGGTCTTCTAGCCTCTGTAGAGTAATTTGAGGATACCTGTTCTAAAATACTTGCCTCATATTTCTGCATGCCATCACCCATAGACGGTCTCCTGATCTAACAGGATCCACTATCCTCTATCCCAAACGCTTCCTGCAAAAGGTCTGCCCCCATTTACTTAACAGGGGAAAGTAAAGCAGCTCTAGCACAGCTACTTCCTTGGAACTATTTGTGTCATTTTCTTCTGAAAGCAACAAAGAGAGAAAGAGAGGGAAGGAGAGAAGAGATGTATTATCAGTTCATCTTTGCCCTTTTCCGGGCTCTCCGATAATTGTTCATGAATGCATCTGTTTAGAAAATGTTCAACTTTCAGAAGAACTAGTGCCATTCCATAGAAAGCATTTTTCTGGCACCTCGTTGTAAAACCACAACCAAGCAAATAATAAAATTTAACACTGGGTGGCCTGACTATAAATCTCTAGATATTTCTGAAGTATAGGCCCAGTCATTATAGCCAATGATAAGGAATAACAGGAGTTGTACTTCACAGATACTTGAAGGGTCACAGTTGTACTACTCAGACTTAATATAAACTCTTTTAATCAGATATTTCATTGATTTAACACGGTGATGGCCAACCTATGACACGCGCGTCACAGGTGACACACCAAGCCCTATTGGGTGACACACCTGGTCACCCTGACACCTGGGCGTGTAGTGCTTGCTTGTTCTTGAAGTGTATGAAATACCAACTTTCAATTGAAGATTTAGCAAATGTAAAGAATTATTTGTTTTTGCTTTTAATGAAATATAACTTTTTTACTAGAGCTACAAATATAACAAAATTATGGATATTTCTAGATGTGACACAGCACCTGAGTTAAGCTAGCTTTTCTTGCAAATTTTGACACACTGAGCTCAAAAGGTTCGCCATCACTGATTTAACGCCTTCCATTTCTTAAACAACCAGGTTACTTAGGACAGGGTTCTCAACTTGGGCTGCTGTACTCCATCTCCCACCATTCCCTCCCTTGGCCACCGGCTTCTGGGAGCCATAGGCCAACAACAACTGGAGCCCACATTTGAGAGCCACTGGCTTAGGACACCATTTTCCCTTTTACAGGCCTACAGATTCATCTGAGCAGGTCCTGTTGAAGGTACCAAAATTTACTCAGTGTCATCTGGTAGTTACCAGCAGTCAGGTGGTGGTGCTTACTTCTCTGTGGTGGAAAGCAAGCAGTTAGGTATCCACCGAAAGCACAGTAGCTTTTTCCATCCCAAGCTCTCTGCCGTGAGTAGCTTTCCCCTCCTTTCTGTTTTTAAATATATTGGCTACATTAGACTTTTTTTAAGTAAACTGCTGATTTGCATTTTTTTAAAAACAGGAATATTTTGAATGATTTGTTATTCCTCTGAGCTGTTCTTCAAACTTTGCACAACCCTAGACTGCCTATGGACAATCCTGCAGTATAAGCCCTTAAGCCCTTTTCCCATCTCCCCAGCCATAACTCTACTGATATGCTCCAGAGTGGTCTAACCTTATCAGATAACCCACCACTGAGTGCTTCAGTATCAGGATCATTAACTGCTGAATCATAAAAGTATTTTTTTTATCAGATTGTCCTATCGGTTTGGTAAATCACATGGTCCTATTATTCAGTCACATGTGATCAGTGTGTATGGGGGGGGGGGATTCCAAGATCTTTTTTTAAGCCAACAGTAACACCCAGAACTCTTATAACAGGCTGAATATTAAGGAAACTGCTAAGAAGGGGAAATGAAAGAAGGTGGGTGTTTGGCTGGCAATAGGAGACAATTAAAGGACTTTCTTTAGGTCCCACAATTGCCTCTTGCCATCTAGAGGCAACCATAGTCTATGGCAGCATCCCTGCATAGTTTAGAAAGCATCTCAGAAGAAGCTCAGAAGATGTTACATGGGGACAATATTGTTCCATCCCACCTTTAATCCATATTAAAATGCAAGAATGCATATTGGAAGTGCATTTTCTGGCCATTAATGTAGATTAAAGCACCAGCATGCAGATGCTACCACGTTTTTCAAAGTGCCAACTTTGATTATATTTAGATGCCATAAAGATGCTGGAACAAAGAACAGGTGGAACAAAGAATGCTGGAACAAAGAACCCAAGAGCCAAAAATCCTACAGCAGCAAAGGCTTCATAATGTGATATCGGATAAGCTGCGTTCTCTCAATTTCTTGCCCCAGCAAGGGAGGCTGTGTAACATAATGAGGATGTTATAAAGAGCCATAAAATGGTTTACTTTTGTTCTTTAATAAAAGTATACATCATAGCTGCGTTGAAAGAAGTCTATATTTCTGTTTTAGATTGGAGCCAGTTTTTGAAAACCTAGACATTATCCACATAACGTAAATTGTTGGTTTTACTGGCAGAATGAACAAACTGTGGAGGACACAAATTGACGTGAAAAGCCACAGAAAGCTATTTTGCAGCCTGTTTAAAGTATGGAAAGTCATTTTCTTTCCATATTATCTAACCCCAAAGAGAATTTCCTGGGTGAAATAATATTGAAAGAAAACAACTTGTGAATTTGCTGATGTGTTAAGCTGCCCCAAAAGCGGCCTGAAGCTGGATTGAAATTTAGGTAGGAATGCAGCCCTTGAAAAGATCTGACTTGCACAGGATGGTGTAACCCAAGAGTGTGAATTCAACCCATCCATGGAAGGAAGTTCAACCCTCAGAATTAGGTCTCCCTCGTTCTGCCACTCATGGTGACATCTGCCACTATGTGCCTCTTTTGCCTGCTGTGGCTTCTGTCAGAAACGCAGTTCATGGCAAGAGAAGCAAGGAACATTTCTGTCCCTGCTAAAGTAGCAAAAGTACCATGAAATTAAAAAAAACAGATGGGAGAAATGACAAAACAACACATCGACCACGTCCCCATGCAAGCCATTTGGAGTGGGATCGGAACGCATGGGACTGGGAGCAGGTCTGAGAACGCTCCCAGCCTGTCCCCATGCCATTCCTGGCAACGCTGGCTAGGTACAGGTTGGGCGCGGATGGAGGCATCCCCATACAAACTGCGCCAAATCCTGGCAAAGGGGAGCAGCGCCACCTCCTCTCTGCCCCTTCTCTCCTCATTGGAAGCCAGACTGATGTCAGCCCACTGCTGTGCCGCATCCCCCCTCCCTTAGTGGCACTGAAAGCCAGGACTACGCTGGGAGGTACAGAAAAAAAGTTAAAATAAAGCTTACTTCATAATAATAAATTTATAAATAATTTTAAAAGACCAAAAGCCGCTATGAGGTATAGTAGCAGTTAGGCGCTTGAACAGTTTTGAGCATCTCCACTCCACTGGGAACCATGAGAACACCTGCCAAGTTTAAAAGGGATAAAATCAAGCCTTTATTTCATAATCACCTTGGTGATCAGGAAACAGCGGTTGAAAATTTTAGGAACTGGAACAAAACTCAAGCCATTATCCTGCCTGCCTTGGCAATTGGAAAACTGGGGTGGAAATATTTCCGTGGAAAATGCACAAAAAGTAAGCCAGTATCCTGCCTGACTTGGCAATTGGGATTTTAAAATGTCAGCAGCTGTGATCTCCAATGCACAGGGCAGGAACAGCAAGCGGACTCCACCTACTAATGACATGAGCACCAATCTCCTCCCTGGATAGCCCACGATCGTTCCCATGCACGGTCCTGGCTCTCTAGGCAATGCATGCCGGACCCCCAAACGGAGCTGAGACTTGTATTTTTGGGTGCCACATTTATCCCTGGTCTGGCACGGTTTGGGAGGGAGGGATTTGGTCTGCTTTCCGCGGACCAAATCCAAAGCGCATGTGGACGCCCCTTGCCAATCCCACGTTTGGAATCGTACCAAACGTGCATGGGGACCCAGCCATCCTATTCCCTCCCCTTTCGTCGTCTTCAAATTATTTTTAATGGTTCAAATGTGGCAATCTGAAATAGTGCAATCTGAGCAAAATGTCACCATTTCACTCAAGGCACTGTCTGGATCCTGCCCTACTTTAAAAGACACCTCAGTTGACTCATACGTTCATACATGATAGCCACATACTGAACATCTGAAATAAACTAACATGAATATGTACATTTCCCAAAGGAATGATTACACCTGTTTTAGCTCTCATCAAAGGTACAGAGTGCGCAACTTCAAAGCACAAAAGAATTCCTATGCTTTTTAATTATTAACTAAAACGATTGTATTGCCAGGTGATGGTTACATGATACTTATATGATAGACGCCTATAAAAACTGTTGCCATTTCAGTGAATTGATAATTGTAGGATCTTTTCTTCAAAAGTTATGCTCAAAACATCTCCTATGTGTGATGTTTGCTAACCAAGGCTACATTCACAATCAGACAAACCTGACCTGGTAAGGTAGAAGGTTCTTACAAATTAGCCTCACCACATACTATAAATGGAGTCTCGTCCAGATTGTACAATAATATACAAGGGGTGTAGCGCAAAATGAAAGCAACAGAGTGAAGACTTCGCACACAAAAGTTACGCAGACCTCGGGAGATCTTCCTACTCCAGTCACACAATGTTCGCACAAGTTGGCACCCACAAAAATCGGCCACCCTAATGGCACCCTGCTCACCACAAATTCTTGGCATGGGTAGTTTAATCCTAGCCCTTTGCTTCCTGCAAAAGGAGCGCACGAGAAACCTAAGATTTCTTACACGCCTTACGGGCGATTTGGCTTCACCGGACAGGAGCACGTGCTTACACTTTGCACCCAAGTCCACACTTTGAAACGGATACCATCAAATCGGCTCCTAAGCTAATGTCAAAATCCTAACGCGTAAGGAAACAACGTGTGGAATGCTTCACAGGGACAACGAGCAAAGTCAGCCCCGTCTCGCTTTTGGAACGAAGCAGCAACTTTCCGAAGAGACTGCCTTCCTTTTGCAATGCTGGATAGGTGCACGCCAGGGATGGGGAAAAGTAACCAGCCTCCGCCGCTTCTGAACGTTCCTTTACTTTTGGAATTTGGAAGCTGCCGGGGGCTCTCAACCACCAACGTTTCCTGCCCTCTTCCTCTTAAATCTCTCCGCTTACTAATGAGGAGGAACCAGAAAACCAAAGGAGCTTCGCGGGCCACCGATCCAGGGCGAGTCAGTGAAGAGCGAGAAGGGATCCTAAGAAGAAACGCCGCCGGACTCTTCTCCCTTCACTTTCCTGACCGCCCGAGCAGCACCGGGGGTGGGAGCCCGGAGAGCCCGGCCGACCTCTTGGGACTTTCCCCCGGCCAGGCGCCCGCCCGTGTCTTCCTCACCTGCTCGGGTCTCCGCCGCGGCCCAGAGGAGGACAAGCGCGCAAGTGCAGCAGCAGCAGGACCACCATCCGCGCCAACCGTAGGCTACGCGGGAGGAGGAGGAGGAGGGGCCGGGCCGGGCCATGCTGAGCTGTTGCGCCTCGCGTGTGGCGTCTCCGGCCGACTGGAGGAGCGGCTGCGGCCCGCCGCCACTTTGGGAACTTGGTTGGCGCGCCTCACTCTGGGCATGGCCCGCCCTCTGACCGACCGACCGCCTCGGGGCAGCGGCAGCAAGACGCCGGCAGGCCCGCCCTAGCCTGGTCTAGCCTGGCTTGCCGCTGGAGGGGCGGGCGGGCCGGGTGGGAAAACTGCTGCCAGCCCACCCACCCCTCGGCGGCCTGGCTGGGGGCTCCTGCCCTTTCGTTGAAACGGAGGCCTTGTTTATTAATATGGTTATTTTTGTGACGGTCACTGCCCACGAGAGTAATAACTGAGTGGCTTCTGCGCGGGCCTTTCCTCTCGTGGTTTACCTAAAATCCACGGGGGGGGGGACAGGGAAAGGGGGAGAAGATACGCGGTTTAAAGGTGACCTTTCCCCACTTGTGTAAAACTGAGGTAAGTTAAATCAGTTTCCATACAAGGCCGCGGGATACAAACCATACAGATCGAGGCATGTGTGATAAAGGGTGTTTTTCCACTGTCACTAGAAGTACCCATTAAGTACCCATTAATGGGTACATTAATGCCATTTAGTACCCATTAATGGGTACATTAATGCCATTTAGTACCCATTAATGGGTACTTAAGGGGTACTTCTAGTGACCGTGGAAAAACAGGCAAGAGAGGACACGATTTTTCATTTTATTTTCCAAGAAAAAGATGTGGGTTTTGTGTTCTCCAAAAAGTTCAGGCCAGATATTCTCTGAGTAGGAGCCTAGAAGGGGAAAGAGTGGACAGGGAGAGACAGGAGCTTAGGACATTACATAGATAGAGATATAGATCTGCACAGCAGAACATTGTGTCCTTCATGCCTGAGCTTTCCCTGGAACATGACTTATATTGCAAGGGATCTCGGGGTTTTGGTGGACAGTCCAATGAAGGTGTCAACTGAAAAAGCTAATTCCATGCTGGGAATAATTAGGAAGGGAATAGAAAATGTCAGCAAGTGTCATTTTGCCTCTTTATAAATCTATGGTGAGGCCACATTTGGAATATTGTGTACAATTCTGGTCACCACACCTCAAAAAGGATATTGGGGAACTAGAGAAGGTACAGAGAAGGGCAACCAGAATGATTAAGGGTCTGGAACACTTCCCTTACGAAATCCGGCTGCAACGTCTAGGCCTCTTCAGTCTGGAGAGACGGCGTTTAAGAGGGGACCTGTAGCAATCCTGATTGAAATATATAAAATTATGCATGGTATAGAAAAGGTGGATAGAGAAAATTTCTTTTCTCTATCGCACAACACTAGAACCAGGGGCACTCTATGAAGCTGATGGGTAGGAGAGCTGGATCCAACAAGGGGAAGTATTTCTTCACCCAGTGGGTCATCGGTTTATGGAATTTGCTACTGGAAGAGCTGGTGACAGCTACCAGTCTAGATGGCTTTAAGGTAGGGTTAGACAAATATATGGATGACAGATGTATCAATGGTTACTAGAATGAATGCCTAGGTACATCTTTCAGGCTGGGGGGCTGGGAAACAAGACGCTTCTAAGGCCATTTGTTGGGATTCGAGAGCAGGCTAAGGTTTGTCCTTGTCTCTGCTTGAGATGCCCATGAGCATTTGGCAGGCCACTGTGTGCAACAGGATACTGGACTAGATGGGCTATGGCCTGATCCAGCAGGGCTTCTCTTATGTTCTTATGACTATAGCGTGATAACAAAGAGACCATGTAAATTGGTCCTACTAAGAAAGATGAGTGGAATTATGCACATTTAGGCTGCTGTCCTGTACATACTTACCTGGAACCCTAGATGTCAAGGCTCTTGAAGAAATCCTGGCATTTCCTAGCTACGAGAGCTATCAGTTGCTCCTGCACAGCATCAGATTGGAACCTCACTGTGGCCAGACCCTGTTCTAATGTAATGGACTCCATATGTAATGGACTTGTAGAATTTCAGTAGGATGCTTGCTACCTAAGTCTCACTAGAACTTTTGAATAGTCTGTGAAATGGTGTAGATGCTAGAAGCAGAAAAAATATATTTTATACCATTGTAGCAATTAATTTTAAGTAGTTTAATAGGGTTGTATTACTTAAGGCCACGTTACTTTCTCATCCTGCAGTGTGCTGCAGTTATAGGGTTACTTATTTGGCGAGCTAACTTTTACAAATTTGGAGACAAATCTTGTAGTCAGATTAGTCCAGATTTAAAACAGTACTTGGTGGAGCTACAACTATTTTTGTTGTTGTTTGGATAATAATTTAATGTAATTTCTCTGTTGTTACACAGAAGTGGTTTTAGAGTTAGCAAGGCATTAAATGGAAATCATTGGCAAAATCCCTTGACCTTTGCTCTTCCTCTGTAGAGCAAGATTTTGTAGATAATGTCACTGTGGGATTTGGAGTGATCTAGACAGATGGGAAGGCTACCGTATCAAGGCAATTTATTTTGGTGGAGTCCTAGTGTGCCTAATAGTAGAGCTGGTGTGTACTGGGAAACACCTGTGATTATACTAAGTCATGTGGGTTTATATACTTGAGCTACAACGTTGCACCATGTCTGGTTTCTTCAAAGCCACACCTTACCAGTCCTGTGAACTTAATTTCTATAATATCTTTTGACGTTTACAATTTCTCTCTCATTCAATTTTTAAAACATTCATTAACTGAGCAACGTTGCTGTGACCCAAATTTCTGAAATTCCGTACACAAGTTGTATGAAAAGAATTTATGTCCCAGTTGCTTATGGCACTTTGAAGATCCCAGACAATCTTGTGACTTAGGCAAGAGCAAAAGAATCTTTTATTGCAGAAATTATTTTAGATAGTGGTCTAAAATCTGTGTCTGTCATTTTTATTTTCATGCGGTAAGCTCAAGTCGGTAGTTGAAAGATTGTAAGTGATTCACATTAGACCTTGGACTGATTTTAAATGAAATCTGTGAGAATATTACAGATATAGGCCATGAAAAATGTTGTGTGTCTCAGATTAGTATGTGAAGGATAAAAGCCTCTTTGATAAAGTATGCTATGTATACAGTTATTCCTCAGTATGATAAGTGTTGACTAACGCTGTAATGTACCATTTAACGTCATACTTACTTCTGAAGAAATAACACTGCATAGCTGTTTTTCCTTCTACGCATATGATCTTTAAACCTCAATATACCTTATTAAATTAGCAGTAATTTTTTTCATATTTTACATTTCTCTGAATTAAGTGTCTTTAAAAAAATGTTTCTGGATAAATGTTTATACTGTAGCCTCAGTCTAGGATTTATATTTTGGCTAATACGGTACAGGTGAGAATCTGCTGTTTTGTCATCCTTTTTTTTTCTTTATTGTACAATGTTATTTCAAAAGACAGTGGTCCAGATCAGGGGTGTTCAAATGGCAGCCAGCTATAACGCTTATGAGAGGTGCTTTACAGGTTCTTACTCCCTCATTCATTGTTTTTAACTATGTTAAATGCTCATTTATTAGAACATAAGAGGAGCCCTCTGGATCAGATCACAGGCCATCTTGTCCAGCATCCCATCTCACATAGTGGCCCAACATTTTCTTCTAGGCATTTTAGAGCAAAAGCCAAAGGCAAAACCTTCACTTGCTCTTAAATTTCCCTTTGAGACATCCTGCCTTCCCAGCTCAGAGGCAGTACCTAGGCATCCATTCTAGTAGCCACTGATACACCTCCATGAATTTGTCCAACTCTTTCTTATTACTCCCCCCCCATGGTAAATTCCATAGACCAATGACCCATTAGGTGAAAAAATAAGTCCTCTTGTCTATCCTAATTTTTCTCCTATCACCTTCATGGAGTGACCCATAGTTTGAGTGTGGTGAGATAGAGATCATTTTTCTGTAGCCAATCTTTTCCACCCCATTCATGCAAGAAGAGCTGAGTGGGGTCAAAATGCTCACAGCTATTGTTCTTGCATTTAATGTAAAAGGATCCCTGCTAGGTTAAGTTGCATCTAGTCCAGCAGACTGTTTCACACAATAGTCCAGCCGTTGCTTCTGGGCAGTCTCAGGCAAAAGACAAAGGGAAAATCTTCACTTGCTCTCAATTTCCTGCAAATAACCTTTGGTGGCATCTTGCCTGTCTCTCCAACCAGGAAGTACCTAGACATAGATTCTAGCAGCCATTGATACATCTGTCCTCCATGAATTTGTCCGTCCATTTCTTAAAGCTATCCAGGCTAGTTGCGGTTACCACCTCTTCTGTTTTAGTCGGTTTTTATTATAAAACACTTACGGTAGATTTTAGGGGGGAAAACCTAAATATTTTAGATAATACCCAAGGATTCATCAGGTTTGTTCAAGTAGAAGATAACATCAAGGTCATGCCCCACATATCCATATTCGCGCATGCAGGTGTCAGATGAAGTGGCGGCCATGGTGCTTTCTATTTCACACCCTTTCCCCCAGGCACCTTAGGCTTATATTGTGCTCTTCACAGACACTTTGTACCAACAAAAATTAACATGCAGTACTTGAGACCCTCCCTGCAGGTGCCTGGAGCAGTATGTGTAGACATGGATCAAATTGCAGTAGCATCAGAACTGACAAATCTATGTGTACCTGCTGAAGGTTAGATTCCTGCAACAACTGTTGGGCTGCAGTTTGAACATTTCTATACTCTACTAGAACTAAGACAGCGGTTCTCAGCCTACCTAATGCCGCGACCCCTTAATGGAGTTCCTCATGTTGTGGAGACCCCCAGCCATGGGGGCGGAGCAGCTGGGAGGTGGGAAGGAAGGGCAGCGGGAAATTTGTCGCGATACCTCTGAAAGGGTAGTTTGACCCCCAAAGGGATCCCGACCCCCAGGTTGAGAACCACTGAACTAAGAAGATCTAGCAAATTTTCATTAATTGAATGTAACTACAGCCACATCACCACTTAGTTGAAAAGGGTTCCCTTTTCATCCCAAAAGGTGGCCTGTGGTCGCCCTGTTTCCAGTTTCAGTAGTAGTGTGAACCTCAGAAGTGACTGAATGCACTGTTTTGCATTGTGATCCCTTGCAGAGGCACTTTTTCTTCCTGTCCTGCATGGAGGTGCTGTGGAAAGGTTTGTCTCCTTGTTCTGAAATGGAGGTGAGGAGGGTGCCACACAGTGGGGCACCTCCCCCGTCCAGCCAAAATAGAGCCACCTCTCCCAGAAGTGGACCTTAAGCAGACCTCTAATATGACTGTAAATTTCTATTCTGAACAGAATAAGAAATATATATATATAAAGATTATTGGACACCAGCCTATTAGTCAGTGTGTAGCAGAGTCACTAAATATGGAAACAGAATTCAAATTGTGGATTGAGAAGTAAGGAGCTAAGCAAGAATGTAAATATAATCTTAGTTGTTTGGAAGAAAAACAAGAAAGTGAACAAACACGCACACATATGCAGGGCTTAATACAAAAGGTTATGTTTTATTTTCAAACGAATATAACTTGTCAGATGAGAACATAACCTTATGTGTGTTTACTCATATGTAAGTCCTATTGTGTTCACTAAGGCTTGCTACTTAAAAAGTGTTTTTAGGATTACAGCCCTTAATCATGTCAAATCAGAAATGATGGGAATAAGTAGCCAACCAAGCAAAATAGTTTTGGCTGTTTCCATAAGAAGAGATATGTGCTTCAGTAAAAACTTCTTAAATATGAGCTAAGATGTCAGATTTCAAATACATCTGATTTTAGAAAAGAGTGAAGGCGTGGCCAGGCAACTTCAGATAAAGATTGCTTCAAACAATGTGTTCACAAAGTTTGCTTGTCTGCCTGATTAGTTATTAATTTACTTGTTTACAAGGTTTTCCCATATGTACAGAACGACGTAAGATTACCCATATAAGACGACTGGGCGTATAAGACAACCCCCAACTATTCCAGTTAAAATATAGAGTTTGGGATATACTCGCCGTATAAGAAGACACCCAGAATATAAGACGACCCTCGACTTTTGAGAAGATTTTCCTGGGTTAAAAAGTAGTCTTATATGACAGAATATACTGTACTTCTGGGATGCCTTCTAAACTATATCAAGACATACCTCTGGCTTTCTGTGCCCCATTGCATTGTGGGCAGTTGCAATCACAAGATGAGGGCACATCTCTCATTGCATCTGCAATACTGTACTTATGCAACAATCAGCATTGTTGTTTTTTCACACTCCTGTTTTAGCCAAAAATAAAAGCTGGATGTAAAGATCTGCTATATAGACTCCCTCTTTTGTCCACACTCAGTCCCAAGAAGCAACATAGCGGTGAAGCATCTTATGCTGAGTGGACTTCATTTTTGCCAGTGCAGAAGGGGAATGTTCATTCCCAGGGACTTAGCTAGGGTGGAATAAGCCCTGGGTGAGCAAAGTAAGATACCATGCAGACTGAAATTAAAAACATGTGCAGAGTGCAATAATAAGTGTCCTGAGGGGGTGGGTATAGCTCAGTACCAGAGTCACAGCCAGAAAAGCAGGGGGTCATTACACAATATCTTGCCAGATAGAGGTAATCACAAATGACAACCACTTCCCTATCTGCAAAGAGAACTCTGTGGATTTGCCCATGTAGTGCCCCAAAGTTTTCCCCATTTTGATGGTATCTAGCAACAAAAAAATTACCTCTGAGAAAACCTGGGCTTATTCAGCGGTAGTTACACTACAGTCCTGCAAGTCTGTACACTGGATGCAAAAATCTATCATTTATTTATTTATTTCTGGAACTGTGTGTCCTGTTTTACAGGTAAGTGCTGGAGCATTCAATTGTAGCCAGCTGCAGATATTCTAGAGTGCCTTTACGGAAACTAGCTGTACGTGAAATCTCTTGCACCTGTAATTCTTCGGTTTGCCTTTTCTGCAAAGAGTCCATTATCATTTCAGCAAATTCAGCCTGCAGGCGCTGCTGATTTTCCCTAGAAATGAAAAAGAAAAGTATTCAGTGCCTCAGAGTTATCTGTCTGCTAAGATTCTTAATTATAAGGTCTTCCTAGGATTATTTTGTTCCATCTTGATTACACATTGGTCGTTCTGAGCCATGACCAACTGCCAAGGTACTGCCACATTTCCTGGCTTAATCTGCTAGTTGCATTGTCATTACTTCCTTTGAACCTAAATCTAGACAGGGAGATCATCAAAGTTCTGAGAGAAAAACAAACCTGACCAGAGCATGAGCAATAAGCAACTGCTGTAATTACATTGCTACAAGGAGAAACAAGCTGCCCTCTTTTTCATGTCTATTGTTTATGCATGGAGCATTAAATGTCATATTACCATTTGAGAATCAAAATTAGGGTGTTTTTCCACTGTCAGAAAGTACCCATTAAGGACCCATTTGGGTGTGAGCCGGATGACCCCATTTCCACCACAGCACCCATTTGGGACACATTTGTTTCCACCACCGCTGGGGAAATCCAGATCATATGGGTACATCTCATCCTTTAATCCAGATTTTCTATAGACCCCATTAATGGGGTCCACAATGGGGTCTTCAGCCAGAAAAGCTGGATTAAAGGGAGCCTGTTTCCACGAGAAACAGGCAATGGGGTCTAGAGGAGCCTAGGGGGAGGGAATGCACCCATGGGGGGAGCCCCGAAATCCCAGCTTTGAAGTGATTTCAGAGTCATTTTGAAATCATTCCAAAGTCACTCCAAAGAGATTGGCAAACACTTCAGAGAGACTCTGGACCTGTCAGCGTGGTCTGTTCGCTATTAGCGTAGACCGCGCGGACTTCCCTCCAAAATCCCTCCGAAGCAATCGGCAAAGACTTCGGAGTCTCGCCACTGGTCTCTCCGAAGATCAGCGCAGACTTCAGAGGTGTTCCGGAGCGATTTCCCGCTGACATCGCGGGCGCTCCGGGGCTGTCTTGCGCTGACTTCGGAGGTGTTCCAAAGGGACTCCGGAGCGGCTTCAAAGTCTGTGCCGGTCTCTTTGGAGGGACTTCGAAGAGTTCACCCTCCTGTCTCCTGAAACACCTGGGGTGACGGACAGACCCTTTGGGGGTCGATCTGGATTCCCCACATGGGTGCAAAGGTGTTTCCACGGCAGGGAGGTCAGCACCCATTGCTAATGGGTGCTACACCTCCTATGGAAACACATTGGGTGCTTCCCTTAATCCGGGTCTACTAGATCCAGATTGAGGAATGTACCCATTCCTTAGATCCGGATCTAAGGAGCGTGGTGGAAAAACACCCTTAGAATCCATGTTTGAAAAATTGGTCACGGAGTAGAAAAACAAATGGGAAGAACTGAAACAGACAGGTTTAAGAAAAAATAAAAACAGAATTTAACCAAAGCAGCCCAGAAATTTAGTAGAGCAGGCATGAGAAAGCCTAAAAGATGCAATTCCCCCATAGGATTATGGACTCAAGAATTCTGAGGATTTGGGCAAGGTGGTAAAATTTGAGAGAGCTAGATGCTCCAACCAGGCTTGACAATGTCCACTATGGGCACATGTTAAATACCTGAGCTTGAATATTCAGGAATGCCGTCAAGTAAAAGTACAAGGAGTAGAAGGCAAAACATACAAATGTGAAAAGAGATTCCTTATATATGAGAAAAGAAGAAGGGGGAACTACCATTTAAAATATTTGGACAGCCATTTTGGCGGCGAGGGAGCCTTTTGACTGGGACATCTGCAGTTGCTTAATGTGTGATTCTAGGTATCTTCAATAGAATATGCAGTCTCGCTATGTGATGTTGAAGCAATTGCTTCAGAATCCACTCCCAAAATCTGTGCAGAAGGATGACTCAGCAGCCTCCATTCAATTGCCAGGTTTTTTTTTTTAGCATGTCTGCTAGCTTCCTCAGCATTTTAGCATGTCTGCTAGCTTCCTCAGCATTTTTAATTATGTTTTAATATTTGATATGTTTCATTCCTATTGTAACCCAGCCTGGGACCATTTGGTGAAGGGCAGGATATAAATTTATTAAATAAATAAATAAATGTGCTCTGCACAGCTTTTCACTACCTTCAGAAATTACTTAAATGACAGAATGGTTATTAGATCTGTAAAAGAATCTATGGAGGATTGGCTAGTACCTCAAAAGTCAAAAGCAAGGTTCAAAAAAACCCTCCATAACATCAGACTGAAGCTAACAGGATGGAATTCAGTAGAAAGGTGTAAAGTCCTGCACTTGCAATAAAGCATAAGTAAAGTTATTAGGAGACATTTTATAACTGTCCCCATGAAAATTAATTAAGCTACCAGATGAATATGAGCCACAAGTGCGATGCAGTGACTAAAAAACACAGTGCAGTATTAGTTTTCCTGTAGACAGAAGCAAATGTCTACAGGACATAACAGGTAATATTTCATCTATAATGAGCACTGGTTACCTGCACTTGAAACACTGTGATCAGTTCTGGGCACAACATTCTAAAAAGGACATAAGATGGCTGTAGTGGGAACAGAGGCAGACTACCAGGATGGTGGTGGTAGGTATAAAAGCTTTGCAGACATGGGGAAAGAAGAAGAAGAAAAAGAGTTGGTCTTTATATGCCGCTTTTCTTACCCTTAAGGGGACTCAAAGTAGCTGACGAACCATCTGTTGTTGTCATAGTGAGGTAGGTGGGGCTTTGATAGTACAGAAATATTGCTGTGACTAGCCTACCAGATAAGAATCTGACATGCTAACCAAAAGGCCAAACTGGCTCACAGGTTTAAGGACACTATGGTATTCTAAGATACCATGCTATGCAGATCGGGGTCCTCTATCCCACTGAAGAGAATATATGTGGGGTTTTGTTCTCTTGGCTTCCAAAAACAAATACATATGCAGTATCTTAACCTGACTGTTCAGGAACTTTATCCACAGATACGATTTGGATTAATCAAACGCCTTGCATTTGTGCATTGATGCCTTGATCGTCTGTGACAAGAACATTATCAGAAAGAGAAAAGAAAAAATACTCTAAATGACCATTGTGTTATCTCCAACCCCCAAATGTATGTCTTACGCAGAAGGTGGCATTGGGAGATTGTACTGCTTGTCCTTCACTCCTGTCAGCCAGTAAGTAATTTCAGTTCCTTTGCCCTAATATAAAACAAAGAACATTAAATTGGAAGTTAGACAACCTATTAGATTGCTTTGTTTTTTGTATATTGCAGTATATTGAGCTTGTGAATATGTGTGTTAAAAAGCTAGGAGAAGCAAATGAAGTTTAGAACCCTGTTCCAAGATTTTGCAGAAGTAAAAACCTAAGAATGACATGAGATATATCTACTAAATTTCTATAGCCAGCCAATAATTGAAGTTGATATGGCATGGACATATGAGGTGCTATG
The DNA here is from genome assembly GCA_023333525.1 of Aspidoscelis tigris stejnegeri. Taxonomy (NCBI): domain Eukaryota; kingdom Metazoa; phylum Chordata; class Lepidosauria; order Squamata; family Teiidae; genus Aspidoscelis; species Aspidoscelis tigris. The sequence goes on along the minus strand of JALMGA010000005.1, from coordinate 37,627,984 downwards.
GGTGTTCAACAGCTTGTGCCCTTCAGGTATTTCAGCTTGAGCTGATGGGAATGGTAGCAACAAATATTGGTTTACCTTTCTGCCCAGATGTAGATCTCCTTGTACAACATCTTTTATCCCCAAATCATCCTTTAAAATTTTATTATTCTCTCAGATGTGGAGCATCTTTAGACAAAGCTTTTAATAATATACGTTTTTGTGTGTGTGTGAGAGAGAATCACCTTCAAATATGTCTCGCCTCGCTCTTCATACTGGAATTGGCAGTCTGTCCTCTTGAGAATAGCAATAGTGGAACCGTTTACGTGAATCCGTAGAGCTGTAAGAAGGCAAACAACAAATAACACAAAGTTTCTATCAAGATACATTAAAAATTTGATTTTCTGCTATGCTGGTTTATATAAAGTTGAAATTTAGCTGATGACATTCTTAGGTGTTTTTCTTTTACTGCTAAAAATAACAGCTGATCAGTCTCAAAACCAGACCTAAACAAGACCTGCCAACTGAGAACAATGAGTGACCTTCCATTCCTTGCTCCTTCTGTTGGTGGCACAATTGTGCATGCAAGAGGAAGAGCGTAGTTACAGATATAAATGTTCACAGAGAGACTGATAGGCATGCATGTATATGTGCAGGCCACAACATTGCATTCTAGTAACAGTGACATTTTATGCATCTGTAGCCATAAAAATCTATAGTTTCCCCCCACTGCAGACATTATTGTTTTATATATATGGCTCTATTTTAACATATGTTTTTAAATGCTGTTACCCACCCTGAGACCTGAGGGAAGTGTAAATATAAAATAAAATAACGTGAAAATAAAGTACTGTGTTGAAAGACTCATGGTTATTTTTCCCTTCCTTTAAGGCACTCAAAGAACCTCAGGCTAGTCCAAGAGACTGCTGAAATTGCTCTGGAGTGATTTTGCTACTGATGTTAATCCAAATAATCAACATTAAATTTAAACTGAGAGGAAATTTGCATAAACATGTATCCCACAGAACAGCAAAAATAGAAAAAATACCATGCAGTGTAAAAGTTAACCCTTACGTAACCCTGTGGATTCCATTCTGGAAGCTGTGTTCACCGTGTCTCCAAACAAGCAATAACGGGGCATCTTGATCCCAACCACACCAGCTGCACATGGACCTGAATGGACGACAAAATAGGAATTAAGAGTTGCCAGAGCGGCAAGAGTTGTACCATCGCCCTCAGCAGCAAAAGAGGTAGGTGCCTCGGATAAGGCCTTCTCAGTGATGGTTCCCAGGCTGTAGAATAGTATGCCCTTTGAGGTGCATCAGGCACCCACACTTTACATGTTTAGGAGGGCAGGTATGCATTGGGATAAAAATGCAAATAATAAAATAATAACTAAACAAAATATAGTGAAGGGCAGTATAGAAGTACATACATACATACATGCATACATGCATGCATAGTGATGGGACACATACCTGCAAGCATCTTAGCCCATAGTCAGCTTGCAGTAATTGAAACTGATTCAACAAAGTAGGATTAGGTGACACTCTTGAAACCACCAGAGAACTACTACCCAAATAAGGACACCCAATCCTGAGTGAATCTGAGATCTTTACCCTCAAACTGCTTAGCAAACATGTCACGGATATCCTCCTTCAAAAGAGGAAATGATTCCTCTCCCCCATCCAAAAGAGCTCAGCTGGATGGCTATTCCATTTTAATATTAATAGAAAATTTCTTTTATAAAGACTTTCCAACAGTCAGTTTTACGTTTATATAGTTGTTTATTGTACGCAGTTGGTTCCCTGCAGAATTACCCAATTTTTCAAGCACTCAGATTAAGAAAAAATGAAACTTGTCTTATGTATGATATATGTACTTTTACTATAACTGTATATATTATGATAGTAAATGGTAGCTATTACACATTGTTTTTCTGTTAAGTGATGCAATGGCAAAATGTTATCTTCCTATGCCATTTCATTACTTTTTCCAGTTATTTCTGAAAATTCATTTTTCTTATTCACTGTGATTTAGCCTTTAAGGTTCTAAGTTAAACATTCTGCCGCATCTTTCTCGAGCTTGGGAATGACCATCACATCTTGTTTTTAAAATAATAAAGGTAGCCTTTGTATTTTTACTTTGCTTTATTTATGTTATCAAGAGCTGCAAGTGCTCGTGTACAAAAATACTTCGGCTAAACAAGAGGGGAATACAAAATGCCACTTTGAATGCTATTGAAGACGTCTGAAATGGCCGTTCCCTCTTACTTGCGGACATTGTTTGCTGACTGATATAAAAATACAAACTGTAAAAGGACAGAATCTGTTGGCACCAGCCTCAATCAACTACAGTGTACTATTCAATAGCTTTTTTTAAAGGCTACATTTTCTTTTCAATTCCTTACAAACTGATTCTTCTAAATGTCTAAAATGAAAGACATAATAATATAACATTAACTTATTTCACAATCAGTTTATGAGAAATTAATAATGTGATCAAGACACCTTCATTTAGTGCCCGTTGGGTAAGAGAGACGCACTGGATATATTGCTCCATACCAGAATGAATTCCTATCCGAATCCAAACAGGAAGACCTGGAAGATGTTGGAGTTCAAAAGAGCCCATGAAGCTGAGTATATCGAGAGCCATCATGCAAATGTCCACTGCATGGCAGTTACCATTCCTCTTTGGTAATCCACTCACTACCATATATGCATCTCCGATGGTCTCTACCTGTTGGAACATGACACATAGTCTCTAGCTAGTAAAGTTTAATAAAGAAAAGCAATTAAATGTGACAAATGCCAGACAAGTCACCCTGTTCCTTCCTTCCTACTCAGGAGGGTGGAATATTTGGACAAGTATTTGAAACTGCAAGGTAGTGACAGCATTGTGACTAGGTGATGTTTTGTAAGATTATTTATATTAAATTGAGAAATTCATATCCGGCCCTCCACCAAAAGGTCTCAGGGTGGGTCACAATAAGAAATAATAAAATATATAAAATATTAAAATGTAGGTAAAACTGTAGTCCTCCCTTCCTCCTTTCCACCCCACGCACCCTCCCTAGCAGGACAGGACCACAAGGAAACTAAACATTGAAAGCTTGGGTGAAAAGATATGTTTTAACCAGGGACCAAAACCTATACAGTGTAGGTTCCTGGTGAGTCTCAAGAGCCCCCCCTTGTACATCCCTATGCCTCACACCTCTGAAAAAGTGTCCGTATGCTCTGTTCTCTACTTCCAAATCACTCACACTAAGCAAAATTTCTCTCTTCTCAGTTGATCACCTTGTAAACATCATGATGGTCAAGAATGTGATCAAAGTTTTTGTAGATATCATTCAGCATGTCTACCACTTCCATAGGGGTGCTATATTTACAGATGGTTGTGAAGCCCACAATGTCACTGAAGTAAATTGAGACTTCTTTGAAGAGTTCTGGCTCCACTCGTCCAGTTTCTTTTAAGGACTTTACCACAGGCCTGTAAAAAGGTGAAAACAGAAGTTATGGGAAATTAAACTTTTTAGCTTTTAACTTTTGTTTGTATGAATAGTGAAATAGTTCCATTTTAACACCAGCAAATGATAAAGAATTACAATACTGTACCGGGATTTAACTGTGCTTTTAAAGCAGTATTAGGGAAATGTATTTTTGCAGTATTGTATTGATTAGGGCAAGCTTTTGTGCATATAACATTCCACTTCTGTCACTTGCACAGAAATATAAAGAATGAGTATTTGTGTAATAACCAAGGAGGCAAAGCTTTTTTTCTCTCATACGCTGGATCTGTACTAGAAATGACTTTTAGCAGTGCATTTGTATATGTGCACGTGTCTACTGTAAAGCATACAAAATTTTGGCAACAAAAATTCCTGGCAGTGTTGCAGCTTCTGTAATTATATTCTCATACTTTTTGATATTGACCGCTACAAAAATCACAGGTGGAATAGCCAGTGACAAGGAATGATGAGAGCTGTTGTTCACCAACATCTGGAAGTCCACAGATTAGCTGTCTTGGGAAAATTCCACACTGGCCAGTATTCCAGACCAGCAAGTAAAGTAGAAGCTTCCTTCTGCATGCTGGTGCCTGATGCCTCCTTAAGATCACGCCAGCATGCAGAAGGGAGGCTTCTAGTATGCTTGCTGGTCTGGTAGACTGGGCAGTAGGAAATTACCCTTTGGTCTTGAGTTACGGAGCTGGACTCTTATCTGGGAATACCAGGTTTGATTCTGCACTCCTCGTGAAGCCAGCTGTCTTCATGAAGTCACAGCTTTCTTGAGCTGTCACTACCCCACCTACCTCACAGAGTATTTTGTTGGGAGAAGAACAGAAAGCTTTGTCAGCCGCAAAAAGGGGTAGAAAAACCAAATCTTCTTATTCTTTTTCTAACATTATGGGTATCAGTTGTGCATTTGTTGTGCACCAGCACTGTCCCATGGTCATAGATTCCCTGCCTATGAAACAGCTCTATTCCTGAGCCGACATTTTCACTGCCTACAAAGTTCCCAACGGGGACTGCTTCATCACCTATCAGACGTGGGGCAGAGAGCAGTGCTAGTTTTCCTGCTCATTCTCCAAACTTTTCTCTACTTAATTGTTTGAAATACAGCAGACAAAAGTTGCAGCAGGAGGAAAAGGGCAGCCAAAGATTTTCCACTAAGCTGTCGTTTGTCCTGTGTTGTCATGCAAAAATATGTCCTTTCTGACTAGCTGTGCAGGCAACATACCTGAGGGTAGGAAAACATGCTGGTTGGATTCCCAAAGCTTGCAACCAATCCATTATGGTTAGGGATGTCTGTGAGCCAGTTCTGGGAAGTTTTATTTGTGTCTAACTATTGCCCAGATGTCGGACTGGCTTATGGACAAATCCAAACTGACTGGACAATTTCTCAAGCCAGCTGTTCAATTTGGGTTCAGGTTTGTCAGATCTGTGAAGCCTCCATGTCTTCCCTTGGCTGCCACACACCTTCCCCTCAGCCCAAACTGTGTCACCACCTACCTTGCTCCTGAAGCCTACCCCTGTAGTGACCTGGGACCCATTCCTTGGTGTGCATATAGGTCATGTGGCACATACATGGTGCATTACTGGTCCCAGCAGGCCACTCACATAAGCCATGCAATTTTCTGGGACCTGTAGTGCACACTATCATCAGCTGTGTTCTGGGCCCTCAAACACTATTGTGCTCAGGGGGCTCAAAGACATGATCTGCTGGGACCAGTAATGCTCAACGTACATTTGTTGTGGCGTACAGGCCAGAAAAAAGAAGTGCCCAAGTGTGAACTAAGTTGCTCCAACATTCTATAGAATAGCAGGAAAAGCCTTAGCAGCAAGGTAGACAGCAGCTCAGGGTGGACCAAGGCTGAGAGGAGATAGGATCTTCGCAAGCCAGGTCAGACCAGCTCATTGGTTCAGCTTACTCATGAGCTAAATGTTAAACTTAGAGCCCAGTTCAGCTTGCTAGTGGACCTGCCAAACTGGGAAGTTCAATTCTTTGGGGCACTACATCATTTCCAAAAATGGTATTTACTGTACAACACTCACCTGGGGAGAAGCATAAAGTTAAGCCTGTCCGCTCTGTCTCGCTCTGCTTTGTACAGCTCAGTCCGCTCTTCTACTAAGTGTTCGAGGTTCCGTGAATACAGCTGTAGACGTCGAATTAAGGTGTCCATGTAGCTTTCATTTGTTTGGCTGTGATAGTTGCTGCAAACATTTTGAGTATGGAGCATAAAGGTAATGAAAGTACAGTGTAAGTACAGCACAAAGGTAATGTACATTTCCCAGTAGACTGCAAGGGGAAATTATTGAAAAATTATTCTGATATGCTGCACTGTCAAAGTAGAAAGCCTGTAAACCTCTCCCTTTAACTCTAGTCATTTCTGTACTCCCCTAACTCATTATCCTGGATCAGCAACACATCACAAGATGGGGCGGATTGCTCCTGGCGTGGAACAAAGCCATCCACGCTGGCTAGTCTTGCCAATCCCCATGCCAGCTATGGAGCTCACCCCAGCTTCAGAAGTGGTGCGGAGTACAAAAGGTTTCTGGCCTTCAGAAATCCCAAGCATGCCATTTCAGCAGAGTATCTTTTTGTGCCATCAAAATGGATCTCCCATGGTACACCCACACCTCAAGGGTCCACTATACACTAGTACTCTGGTAGACCTCAGCATCAAGGTCTACCAGTAGACCAGATCAGGTGCCTCGACTTAGTGTACACCCCATCCTGTGTGGATGGGGTGTACTAGGAGGAGGTGGAGCCTCCCTTAAGCCTTACCACATGTGGAAGTGAGGCCCATAGATATTTTCTTTTTCTGCACTAGTGGCAAGTGCTTGACAGAACTGGTTTGTCAAGAAAGGTTTAATTAATTCTATTGGAGTCTTGTGCAAAAAGTCATTGCAATATCATTATGTTCTAAAATCCCATAGTTATATATATATTATATATATTAATATCAATCTCTAAATAAATTGAATAAATTGAACTACAGCAATGTGCTAGCCCAAGGGCCTGGGTCAACAGACAAGTCCAAGCACTGGTCCCTGCACTGATAACCCATTTCTCATTTATTTATTTTAAAAGTTAAGAAAGTCATCTGAAAACAAGCATGTCAGAAATGGGGCAATTTGCCTAAAAACCTGTAATATTCCTGCTGTGATACAGTTGTAGATGAGCATTAGCATGTTACAGATTTGAGGTTAGGAAATATATACACAGCTATTTTAGCTTTTCTTGAACCACATGCCCCCGGAAGGCTATGAGCTGAAGATTTTCTGTAAGTCATTACTGAAGAAACCAGTTAATCCTAGACAAGTTACAACAGGCAGGTTGGTAACTAGAAGAATGCATCATGCTCCAGCTTTTGGGAAATCTGGAACTTCCCACACTTCTCTGTGAAAAGATGCTGTGAGATTTCCAGTCATTGTTTGCATGACCCAAGCTGGCACAGTGCCAGTTCAGTTGACCATGTTTGCAGCCATACAATGCCCTAAAGCCTTGCTGTTGGCTGGGCCAATGCAACAGCTTTGTCAGAGACCGCAATGGGGAAACTCCAGCTGCTAAAACAACAATCAGCTTTTCCACTCATCATCTGGAGGGTCCTTTGAAGTCCTACAGGAACGGTCAGAATGCACAAAGTATACAGACAAGATAATTTTTTAAAGAAAATAAGAAAAAGATTTACAATGCTTTATACCTTCTGCACTCCCCAGATTTAAAAACATTTCCAAGAAGCCAATAAAGTGATCTCGTTTTATTTTCTAACACTGTGTCAAGATCTGGTGGTGGCACTGTTAGCAGCTGGCTGGCACCTCTGTGTGGTACCTTTGGGTGGAAGCAGCCCATCAGTGCATACTTGGCCATAACTTGAAGAGCAGATCTGTGATCAGTTGCCTCCTCAGATATCGAAAGCCTCTAAGATCCATGCTTCTCAGCCTCAGTATCAAGCTACATATTGGCTGCGTTCCCAAAGGGACTAAAATCCAGACTGGATTTGAACTCGGGATCCAGGGTTCCCATTATATTGGCCAGTAATCCGAATCCAGCAAGCCCCATTCCCATTCCACTTCCTTTTCCCTGGATTTTCTGAGGAATGGGAACCCTGTTGAAACAGGACTTTTCTGCCGGTAACCAAACTAAAGCCTTCCAAGACAGGCATTTTCACCAGGAAAGGTGGGTTTTCTTTAACTGCCTCCGCGATCAGCCTTTGCCAGGGGTGTGTGGCTAATGGAGCTGTTCAGAGAAGGCCAGGTAGAGGGGGGGCACTAGGAGGCTTGGCCGAGTAGAGGGGAGCTTGGCAGCGGCAGTGGCAGCGGCTCCTGTCCTCTCCAAAACTGCTTCTGTGCACTTGTGGGTCTGGTAATGGGAATAGCCCGATGCGCATTTGGGGCTGTTCCCTGCCAGAAACTCTAACCCGCACCTCTACCCAGACCAGAATAATCCGTATTCGCAGTAGGTCGGAATGCGCCCATTAATATCAGAGATTCCTGTGCCTTGAAATATTGCTCTTATTGTCCTGAGTTTTCTTCAAGACTCCATATTCCCTGAACCTTTAATTCCTACTTTGCTTTTCCCTTCCTTGGAAACTGCCTATGTCTTCTGCCTTCCTGTCCTGCACACAGTAGTGAGTTCCCTTTGGCTTTTTTGGCTCTGACCTTTGGGACTGTTTTGACCGCTCCTTCTTCCCATAGGTGATTCCTTGTTTTTTGAACTTCTGGCTCATTCATGGCTTTTTAATTTTAGTTGCTTAGCACTGAAAGATCTTGTTCTCCTCCTGATTACATTTCTTACACCTGTGAAAGACCTCTGCTCCCCGCAGTTCCATGCTATTCTAACCAGTTCCAAGCTGTTCTAAGCCATTCTAACCAAGCCTTCTTCTAGTGCCTTGTTCTACTGCCCCCTAGCTACTGCTCACCTGTATACCATACTAGCCCCAAGTGTGTTCTCTGTTGGTTGATCCTGATCCTAAGGACATAAGAACATAAGAAGAGCCCTGCTGGATCAGGCCATAGCCCACCTAGTCCAGCATCCTGTCTCACACAATGCCCCACCAATTGCTTCTGGGCATTCTCAAGCAGAAGAAAAAAAGGCAAAAACCTCACCTGTTTTCAGTTTTCTGCAAATGGCCTTTAGAGGCATCCTGCCTGCATCTCCAACCTGGAGGTATCACCTAGGCATCTATTCTAGTAGTCATTAAACCTGTCCTCCATGAATTAGTCTAACCCTTTCTTAAAGCTATCCAGGTTGGTTGCTGTCACTATCTCTTCTGATAGCAAATTCCACAGACTGTTGATATTCTGGATGAAAAAAAAAACACTTCCACTTGTCAGTCCTAAACCTTCTTGCCTATCAACTTCATGGAACACCCCCTGGTTCCAGTGTTGTGCAACAGAGAAAAGGTAGTCCCTCTGCTTAGCAATCCCACATTACCACCTAACCCACAACATGGTGCCAACACCCGTTTTTATTTAAAAGCTATGCAGGGCCAACTGATGAAGAACCCCTTCTGTATATTCTGGAGACAACTATCATAGGCCTCTAAAAACACAATCACACAGCCTCTGTTATTTGCTGTTTATCATTCACTGTTCATTGTTTAGGCCTTAAGGTTGCTATAGTGGATATGTTCTACAGTTATATGCTGTTGTCACTAATATCTTCATGATATGTAATGAATAATATTCATTTAAAAGAAGAAGAAAAAGAGGGACTTTCCTCTGTCCTGGGATTTCATGCAATGAAGACAAACCAACTCACACTGTTCAACTTCACTACTGTTGCTACTTCATTATTTTTGTTCTTTCTTAAGCACTAGTATAAATATCATGTCTCGAGCTATTTTCACCTCAAAATTTGTTTTTGGCCTTAATGATTCATAGTAATATTCAGTTGTTAGTTATCTAAATTTCTTACCTAAATATCTTTCCAAGGGTGCTCTCAATTCTTTTGAAGTCTGGCCTTTTCTCTGGGTCCTCCTCCCAGCAACTTTTCACAAGAAGATATACCTAGGGGTGCCCAATGCGAGACTGAACCAATTTGCAATATTAGTTTCCTGGTGCAATATTAAAACAACACTTCCAAATGCATAATCCTCACTACAACCTAATTGTGATCTCTTGATTGGAAAGCTGCAATAAAATGACATTTAAGTCCTGTAGGACTGGACCAGCAGGCCATTTTCAGCATAGCATCCAGTACCATACAGATGCCCTCAAGCAAAGTGAAAGTACCCACTTTGCCCTGATCATAATCTCCAGCATTTCAGAGGAGGCAACACAGCCATCAGGTCAGAAGACACATAAGAACATAAGAGAAGCCTTGCTGGATCAGGCCACAGCCCATCTAGTCCAGCATCCTGTCGCACACAGTGGCCCACCGAATGCTCATGGGCATCTCAAGCAGAGACAAGGACAAACCTTCTCCTGCTCTTGAGTCCCACCAGATGGCCTTAGAAGCGCCCCAGAAAGGCCTGCAGGACCAACTGATAGGCCTGTTCATCATGAGTTGGTCCAAACTCTTTTTGAGACTTTCCAAGCTGGTGGTTAATATCACTTCTTGTGATAGAGAATTACAAACTGTGTGGGGGGAAATTCCTTTTGTCTCTCTTGAGTCTCCCATGTAGTCTTGCCCATACTTTAAGACTACAAAGTGAAGTATTTCTGCAAGGGGTCCCCTGCATGTCATAGGGCCTTCCCTGTGGTGGTTTCCCAGCTTTGGAGTAGCCACCCAGGGGAGGTATACCAGGTACCAACTTTATATGGTTTTCTGTGCCTGGCTAAAACTTTTAACTAGTTCCTACGAATGCAGTCATGCTGGAATGGGAGGGAGGTTGAAAGAGAGATATTTTTAAATATGTTTTAGCACATATTTTATCATATGTTGGGACCTCCTGGTGAAAGCTGGGATACAAATGTTATGAATAAATATAAATAAATTATACAGGGGCATTATGAAATTGACAGATTTATTTTACATAGCCTTTCTTATAACCCTTAATATGCCCATTATTATACTGGACCATTATTCCCACTGAGCTCTCTGCCACAACACCAGATTTCATTAGTTTATATGTCTAGTTTGAATTTTTTTTGCTCAAATGTGTACCACTTTGCACTTGTTCACTCTGAACTGTGTCTGTCATTTTGCTGGCATTTCCTCTAATAAACAGAGATCCTTCTAAAACCTAATACAGTTCCTTTCCCTTTTTATCATTTTGCACACCCAGACACTGTCAGCAAGCAAGACCATTTGACTGTTCACTCCTGACTCTATGTCATTTCTGTAAATGTTAAAAAGCATCAGACTCTACTTTTAATCACAGTCTATTGAGAAATGCCCATTTACTTTTACTCTCTGGTTCTATTTTCAGCCAGTTACATTAGAGCAGGGATGTCAAAGATATGCCCCGCAGGTCGGATGCGGCCCGCGGGCTGTATGAATATGGCCCGCGGCTGCCGCCGCCGCCCACCACCACCGCCGCTGTTCTCCTTGGGCGCAAAGGAGGCGAGGTGAGGCGAGGCGAGGGCGAGCGAGCGAGCGAGCGGCGGGACCCTCCACTGCCCGAGTGCGCGGGCGCCGCCATGGACAGCCAGCCCCTCCTCGGTGCCCTAGCCACGCCCCGGCCATGCCCCCAGCCTGTCCTCTGTACCCTAGCCACACCCCCGGCCATGCCCCAGCCCCTCCTCTGTGCCCTGGCCACGCCCCCAGTCACACCCCCGGCCAAGCCCCCTGGCCCTGACAGTATTTTTTTTTAATCTGGCCCTCGGCAAAATTGAGTTTGACACCTCTGCATTAGAGGATCTGTAGTTTTCTTCTGTCTTTGATGAGGGATTTTAATAAAAGCTTTTTGAAAGTCCAGATAGGTAGTGTCCATCCAATTACCCTTATCAAAATATTTAATGGTGCTTTCAAAGAACAGATTAATTAGATGGAACTCCTCTTTCTAGAAGCCACATTAGCTATTCTTTATCAAGACCATTCTGTACTTTTGGTAATTTTATCTTTAATAAAGAGATCCATCATTTTCCCTAGAGCAGATGTTCAACAGGAAGGTCTATAATTTCTGAGATCTTCCTTTGAACCCTTTTTAAAGAATGGAGTTACACTGGCCACCTCCCAGCACCTGAGCTTAGGGTCAAATTGCATATTTCTGTTAATAGCATTCTGCAAACTCACCTTCGAGTTCTTAGTCCTTAGGTGAATGAGATCCAGGCCTGATGTTCATTCCTAAGGTTTCAATAAGGCCTATAGTTTCCTCTCCCCACCACCCCCACCCCCACAATTATTTGCCTTTGTTCTGCTCCTGGGAAGATAAGCTCAGGGATCTGCCCCAAATTCTTTGCCATAAAGACAGATCTAAAAAATTTGTTCAGCCACTCAGTTTCCAGGGGACCAATGGCTAGCAAAGCATTATTGTTGTTGTTGTTGATAGTGATATAAAACAACACACAGCAAACAAAATATTTATGCTGGTTTTGGTCATTGTTATCACTAGTCAGGCCCTTCCAAAGCACCCAGGACTGAGTGATCTATTGGCAAATGATATGAGCAGCTCCCAGCAAAGTGGCTTACTGTAGCTGGCAGATGGATATTTTGTTTTTTGTTATTATTGTTGTTGTTGTTATATATTTGGTGAAAGAAATACAAACAGTAAGGCATGCATAAAGAAAAGGATGTATTCCCTTTTGGTTTTCCTCATTAGAACAAGGCTTCCTTTTTCAGAAGGATTTTTAAAACTTCTGATAGCATCCCTGACACTGCTGTTTGACCATGTCAGCCTCCTTCTGGCCTTTGTGGTTCCTTTCTTAATCTTTGAAATATGTTGTCACCGAGCATCTATTAATGTTCACATCCAAGCCTTCTGGAGACAGTTTGCTGTCTCAGCTTTTTTTTTCAACTTGCTTTTCACCAGTCACTTTTGAGAAGCTCCCTCTTTTGGTGTCAAATACAACCATATTTGACTTCCTTCGTAATATCCTGCTTTTACAAATGCTGAACTTTATAACACTATAGGCCATGTTCAACTAATCCAACTACATTTACTTCAAGCACACATTTATAGGATCTAAAAATGTCATAGCTGTATCATAACTTGAGAAATGATCTATCCCCTCATGTGAGTAGTTTAAGGGTGTTTTTCGACCGCACTCTTTTAATCCGGATCTAGTAGATCCGGATTAAGGGAAGTACCCAATGTGTTTCCATGGGTGGTTTAGCACCCAATAGCAATGGGTGCTAGCCTCCCTGCTGTGGAAACACCGGTGCACCCATTTGCAAATCCAGATTGACCCACAAGAGGTCTGCCTGTCACCCGAGGTGTTTTGGGGGACGGGGTGCAATCTCCGAAGTCCCTCCGAAGTTGCCCTCGGAGGTTAGCGAAGGCTCTGAAGTCCCTCCGAAGGCAACTTTGGAGATTAGCAAAGGCTCCGAAGACAAACCCCTTGCGAGAGCATGCATATTAATTAGCTCCTTGTGAACAGGGATGAGTCAGCCTCATTAATATGCACCTCTTTCCAAGCCTGAAGGTAACAGTCCACTTTGTTCTCCCTTTGTTCTCGGAGGTTTGTCTTTGGAGTCTTTGCTAATCTCCGAAGTTGCCTTCGGAGGGACTTCGGAGCCTTTGCTCATCTCCGAAGGCAACTTCGAAGTAACTTCAAAATGGCTTCAAAATGACTTCGAAGCCTAGATTTTGGGGCTCCACCCATGGGTGCCCCCTCCCCCTAGCCTCCTCTAGACCCCATTGCATGTTTCTAGTGGAAACAGGCTCCCTTTAATCCAGCTTTTCTGGCTGAAGACCCCATTGTAGACCCCATTAATGGGGTCTACAGAAAATCCGGATTAAAGGCCAGAAAGTACCCATTTGATCCGGATTTCCCCAGTGGCAGTGGAAACAATTGGGTCCCAAATGGGTGCCGTGGTGGAAATGGGGGCATCCAGCTCATACCCAAATGGGTCCTTAATGAGTGCAAAAATGGGTACTTTCTGCCAGTGGAAAAACACCCTAAATCTCCTATTATCATGAGATTTCCTCTCTGAGATGCTTCTCTGATTTCATTCTCTATCATAAGATTTGGTTGGGAAAGGCATGATAGCACACCCCTGGTATTAACTTACTTTGTGATATGATATTGCTACCCACAGCAATTCTGTGGAGTGATCTGTAGTTTGATTCAGAGTTCCAAGGTCGCTTGATTCATTGTTGAATTTTACATAAAAAGGACATCTTCAGAATAATTGTGTTGTATGGTATTCAGCATCCATTAGGTTTCACTTATGCCCACAGAGGCATGCATTAGGATGGCCATGTGGTCTCCATCAAGTTGTCTTACTAAAAGCAGATGGCAATAGGCACTCCTGGCCACTACTGCCACATTAAAGGGCTGGAGATGGACTCAAAAGTACGCCTAAGTTCCATACCTATTTGTTCCATAGGAGCAAAACTCTGTCCAGAAGAGGGCATGTTTCGACTTCTGTATACATCACCTTTTGTGTCTGTCTCATCTGGACTGAGTTTCCACCCATCAGACTACACCTAGCACTTCAATGCTTCCACACATTGCTCCATGTCTTCTGCATCAGATGGAACAGGGGTGTAAAGCTGGGTGTCATCAGCATACTGGTGACACCTCAGTCCAAATCTTCTGATGGCCATTCCAAGAGGCTTTATATTGATGTTAAAAAGCAGAAAGGAAAAACCGATCACTGAAGAACCCCACAGATAAGCTTCACCAAACAGTTTCAGGCCTCTTCACACTCTTCCAAACAGGTTTGAATGCCCGTTCACACATCTGCTCTCGGTTGCTTAAATCATTCTTTGTGAAGGGACAAAAGGCCCAAAACGTTCTTCTGGAGGGAGAAAGGGAAGAGGGAAGGAGCCACAATGAGCGACCTCTGCAGAAACATAGTGCTTCTTCTGGAGGCAGTGGGGTTTACCTTTGGCTTCAGTGGCCCAGAACTCTGGAGATGGGAAAGGCCAGATCAGGAACATCTCAACCATAGGAATGATTTGGAATGTGCTCCTCAAGAATTCATTTTAGTCTACTGCCACTTTTTTCCACCAGGTAACTTTCTTCTGTTTTTAAGCACTCTCAGAAGCACTACTTTTTGAGCCTGCTGTAGGCTCTCTGAACCAATGTCAAGCAAGACATAGAGGCAGGATCACTCCCTGTCACCTCCATATCTCTTGTCTGCGTCATGGCAATCTCCTGCATACTCTGAGCCCCCTTTAGACCTCATGCAGTACTGAAAAATTCTGGTTGCTATCTCCCATTCCCAGGACATTGTTAGAGATTTCATGCTAGGTGCCCTAAACTTTTTGTCCTGGGAGCATGAATGCATATCCTACTTGGTGGATGATTCTGGAGCCTTGATTTCTCAAGCCAGCATCATGGACAAAGTATGGTTGCAGACCAAGTGGTCCTCAGTTCCTGCATTTCACAAGATATGAGAATGTACATATGGCATGTTATAAAAAAAAAACCCATAAGAACCAGCCAATTATTTCATTTCAGTGTAGTCTTACTTCTTGCTCTTTCTCTCCCTCTGTCTTCAGTAAGAGATCCGGTCGGAATGGTCTTGCTCCCTTGTTGCTTTCTACCCTGTAAAGTTTCTCTGAAGCAGGAGAGGGGGGGAAATGAAGCACTCAGAACAATTCATATATAGATAATATACAGTAACATGAGAAATAGAGTTTTCCCAAGCTAGTAAAACAAGTCAAGGCAGTATTTCATAAGTAGGAATTGACTCAAACCAAAATCTTCAGTCTGAATAAACACATTCAGTCTCTGATAAAGATCTGCATATTGTGGTTTTCTTAAACAGAATGCCTAATGGGATGAACTGGCAGATGGTAGGAGATCTATTGATCGTGGCACAATGTTTTCAAGTATTACATTACAGTATCCTGTATCAAATAAGTTGTTTAGCTGTACTTTTTTGGTCTTGTGGTTAGAGTGTTGGACTCTTATCTGGTAATCACCCAGTTCAATTCTACACTCCAGCACAAAGCCATCTGGGTGACCTTCTGGGACTCCTTCTGAGTCCACCTTTCTCACATGGTGTCTGTTGTGGGAAGAACAACAGAAGGTTTGCAGGCTGGTTTGAGTCCCCTCAAGGGTAAAAAAAAAAGGGGAGTATAAAAACCAACTCTTCTTCTTTCTTCTGTGGTGCTTTCCAAGGAATTATTTAAATCGGGAAAATATCATGGAATAAAGATTTAAACTCATCTCTGTCAAAAGGGCCACAAGCACATTTAAATAAAAGTAAAACTGCTGAGTCATCCAGTCATATGAGAACATAAGAAATGGCCCATTAGATCGGGCCCAGGGAGGCCTCCTTAGGACATAAACACACAGTCTCCCAGTAGCTGGCCTTTGGGGGCCTACCATCTCTTACTAACATCAGGGCCGATAGTCACCGATAGTCCTGGCTTGCATGAATGCATCCAACCTTTGCTGAAACCATCCAAGCTGGTAGCCAACATCACATCTTGTGTGAGCAAATTCCAGTTGAGCTATGCATTGTGTAACAACAACAACAAAATCTTTTGTCTGGCTTGATTTGTCCAGGATTTAGCTTCATTCCATACCATGCATAATTTATACATTTATCCATTTATTTCATTTATTCAAAAATTTATCCTGTCCTATACCTAAACTGGTACACACCAGTCTCTTCTTCTTGGTCTTATCACCACAACAGCCCTATGAGGTAGGTTATGTATTTCCGATTGATGAGAAAATATGCTGACTGTGCATCATGGCTAAGCTTCAATCTTTGCCAATTTATATTTAATGCTGAACACTTTTCAGTTCACATACTACAGGTGGACAACAAATTTGTGCTTCTTTGACTGTCCTTCTCAAAGCTATCAGCCTAACAAGATAGATCTATAACAATGACAATGCATTGTAATGACAATGCAGTATATGGGTCAGGTTTTGTTGAGTACAAGTTTATGGGTAGCACAAATATGAAAAACAAAAATGGCCAACTCCTAGTTGACTGCATGGGTACCTCTATGTAGTTTTCTTGGCAGAGATACCAAGATTGCCTGCTTCTTTACCTTTATGATCCCGACAACCATTAGTGTAGAAGGTCTCTTTCCGTAATATGATCTCTTGTGCTATAATGCCATAACTGTACACATCACCCTTCTGCGATACATCTCCATCACGGAGGTGTTCAGGAGCAGTCCAGAGATCTGAGGTATAAGTTGGTCATTGAGTTTGTATGCATGCATATAATAAACAGAAATAAACAAATGAAATGAATTAGCATCTGTGAATTATTTTTCAAAGCTTGTCTGACTGCAGATTGGCTTGAGTTCTCATACTTCACTCACAGGTTGTTGCAGATGATTTTTATTAAATGTTACACAAGATTATAGTACAACTTAGGGGGGACATAGTGGGGCTATGGTCGAGTGGCCATAGATAAGTGTGGCAATCTCACCACAGCTCAGCCACAATGGCAGTATATTTCCCCCATCAGCACAGGGCCTAAGAAACAAATTATCTGGTTAAAAACAGTTTAAAAGTTTATAAAATGCTAGGAAAACATTGATTATTTATTTACTTAAGACATTTATACATTGCTTCACCGTAAGGGAACCCAAAACAGTTTATAAAGTAAAAGGGAAAACAGCTAAATATTAGAAACAATTAAAACAGACGCTCATTCACACTGGGAAAACCTTGGGTGAAAAACATAGGTTTTCAGCGGGTACCTAAAAGATGTGATAATGGGTGCCTCACAGATATCTGCAGAGGGAGCATTTCAGAGTGTGGGAACCATTACAAAGAAAGGTTCACTGCAGGAGACTTCAAGATGACATTTAGAACTGGAAGGCACTCAGAGCAGGACTATCTCAACTGATCCATGCTACTCAGTAAAAGTAGTTGCAAAAATTATTTCCAGTTAAGGCAGAAATATTATGCGCATATAAACAACTTCAGCTTTACAGACTATTGGTTTCATCTTACAATTATTCGTCTACAGAAAAACGGGAGGGCAGAGCTGAAAAAATCCAGACAGGACAAAAATAGCACCATTATGGCACTGCTGTGGTGGGGTCACCTCATGTATCATAGGCACAATAGTCCTGCTGTTTCATCCCTAAAAAGTACTAAAAACAATTGATGGAAAGCCCAGCACTGGTATCAGGTTTTCTAGCAATAGTGCTTTGTAGCAATAGACTTAACTTTTCTGGACAGAATAGCAATTAGAGCTCAGTTCAACATGCATGTGGGAAGGCTGAAACAGCCAATGGCAGCCAAATTACCTGGATTGCACATGACCAAAATGCACAAAGACAGCACTGGGGCCAGTGCTGTCTGGATAGCAAGACAGGAAAGCAATGTCTTGCATTATTGCTTTCTACTGGTATATTGGACTGCCATCTGGAGACAGCTGGACATTTGAAAGCTGGAAATCAGAATGAGTGGTCTTGGTCCTACTTTCTATGTACCTTTTCTTGGTGGCAGAATAGAATTGCAGCCAAAATCAGTGATTTTCACAACCATGCGGCTGTCGACGACACAGTTGGTAGATTTCAGGCGCCCATGAACCTCAGTTTTGCTCGTGTGTAGGTAGGACATGCCCTATGATATGACAGTGATAAAGAGCAGCTGCCTGATTTGAATATTTAAACTGTTAACATCACTTCAGCATATCATCTGTATAGTACAATGCTCCTTCACCATTGTGTTCAAATTCCATCTCTAATCCACTTTCTTTAGTCTAGAAGGTTAATGAGATGAGAGGCAGACCAGCATGTGAATGATCCAATCTTAAACAATCTCCGGCCGTGTCTTCACGGCAACCTTATCTCGGATTTAAAACATTTTCAATCCTCGGAGTCCGCATGGCAGTTTGGCTTAACACACTTTCTCCATGTTAAACCACCCCAAAGCGTGGCGAATCTCAATCCTGATTTCAACAGGTCTCACTCCGGATCGTGTGCTTGAAATGTTTTACATTTTTTACTGTGGGGACCCTTCCGTGTTAAGGGATAAGAATCCATGTTTAGGGTTTCCCTCCCCCAATAGCTTGCTTCCAAAGATAGTGATTTCATTGAAAAAATCCACCTTCAAAACAGCCACTATAAAAATCCAGTCCTTAAAGCTACACTGTAGTGATCTAGCCACTTCACACCTTAATAACAATGTTGCAGTTTTGCACAATTCTAGCTCTTTGAAAGTTCTGACCTTTAAAAAAGGGAAAGGAAAGGAAAGCCCTGAAGGTTCTGTTTTAAAGGCTGTGGCTGTGAAGGGGGTTTGAGTTGCTGCTGCTGCTGCTGTGTGCCCTGGGAAATGCGGAGAGGAGGGGAAAGAATTGCTGGCTGTCTGGTGCTGTTTTTCACCCATCCAGCCACCCAGCTAGGCTCCGTGAAGGGGTCTGTTATGGGTGGCACATCCATGCCAGGAGGAAGAGGGCAGGGCAGCCCTGCAAAGCGGCTTTCAAAAAGTAGCCACTTGAGTCCCACCTTGAGTCATGTACGCCACGTACGATCCTCAGAATCCAGATCGAACACGTTTAAGTTAAAAGTAATGGGAACAGGCAAATTCGCGTTTGCATCCGGTTCTATTATTTCGGTTTAGGGAAAATGAAGTAAGCTTGCTGTGGGGATTCGCCCTCCAAGATATCTCAAAGCCACTTCAGAGGTGCTTTGTTTTTTTAAAAAAAATGTGAATGCAGCCTGCTAATGGAGGCTGTTTGAAGACATGATTCCCCGCCCCGCCCCCGCCGCCGCATGGATTTAAATTGAATATTAATGTGGTTCTTAATCATCAGCTAAAGGACATAGATATCGCAATGCCTGCTTGGAGGAAGCTCCCTTCCTTTGTGCTGGTAATTGATAATTGGGAGTGGGGAAGGGAGCTGCTTCTGCAAACCACCCTGCCTAGAGGTTGGATGTTGTTGCTTCCCTTAACCTCTTCCATTTACTTCCCCACCCCCAACTAAGGCCCCAGGAAGAAGGGCAGCAGCTAAATGTTTTCAAAAAATTTCAGCTCTTCATCTGAGTTCCCCATTCAGTATTAAGTCCATTGCTTTCAGGGCTTCAGAGCTGATTATTGATAGATATGTGTACCCAGAGATGCTGAAATATGGCCTACATGGGACCAAACATCCTGACAATCAAGTTTAACCCATGCTGAAGAAGATGTCTAGAATGTTCTATAGTCAATGTGCCCACATCAACCAATGCTGAATTGAAAAATGGACAAAAGAGGAAGAGAAAGTGGACTTCTGGATGCATTGGGACACTGGCCACTTGACCCTTGTGGGTCAACCTCCTCATTCTGTCATCCACTGAGGATAAGCAGAATTAGAAGGAGCATTCCCCTCACTTTCTATCAAATGAAACAAAAAGAGAAAGTATTTCAAGTCACCAGGCAACCATGGCTCTAAAGAAGTAGTTCTCAACCTGGGGATCGGGACCTCTTTGGGGGTCAAACTACCCTTTCAGAGGGGTCGCGACAAATCTTCCACCACCCTTCCCTCCCACCTCCCAGCTGCTCCGCCCCCGTGGTTGGGGGTCTCCACAACATGAGGAACTCCATTAAGGGGTCGCGGCATTAGGAAGGTTGAGAGCCACTGCTCTAAAGAGACATCTGCCATTCCTTCCCTCTCCCCCCCCCCTTTAGAGGAAGAACAAACTTTTGAAGCTGCACACACATGGTGCTGTCAAAAGCCTTTAAATTTTGGATGCAAGACAGCAAGTGTCATTTTGCCCCTTTATAAATCTATGGTGAGGCCACATTTGGAGTATTGTGTACAATTCTGGTCACCACACCTCAAAAAGGATATTGTGGAACTAGAGAAGGTGCAGAGAAGGGCAACCAGAATGATTAAGGGTCTGGAACACCTCCCTTACGAAACCAGGCTGCAACGTCTAGGCCTCTTCAGTCTGGAGAGACGGCGTTTGAGAGGGGACCTGATTGAAGTATATAAAATTATGCACGGTATAGAAAGGGTGGATAGAGAAAATTTCTCTATCGCACAACACTAGAACCAGGGGGCACTCTATGAAGCTGATGGGTAGGAGAATAAGGTCTGACAGGGGGAAGTATTTCTTCACCCAGAGGGTCATCGGCTTATGGAATGTGCTGCCGGAAGAGGTGGTGACAGCTACCAGTCTTTAAGGTAGGGTTAGACAAATGTATGGATGACAGATGTATCAATGGCTACTTGAACGAATGCCTAGGTGCATCCTTCAGGCTGAGGGGGGGGGAGGAACTGGGGCGCTTCTAAGGCCATCTGCTGGGACTCGAGAGCAGGAGAAAGTTTATCCTTGTCTCTGCTTGAGATGCCCATGAGCATTTGGTGGGCCACTGTGTGCGACAGGATGCTCGACTAGATGGGTTGTGGCCTGATCCAGCAAGGCTTCTCTTATGTTCTTATGTTATGTATGTTCATCTTAAGTCACTGAGACCCTGATCAGGATGACTGATAGACCCATCCAATCAGGTCTACCAGTGGAGCAGCAGCCCTGTTTGGGACTACCAAGAAACACATTTCAATAGCACACCACCAAAATGTATCCCTCAGAGGCATGGGGGGCTTAGTTGTTCGAAACCCACGGATTCTGAACACAGGCAGATAAGTGCAGAAACAGCCTTAATATGGTAAGAGAAACAGTAGAATAACAAGTAAAACCCCTTCTGGAAATTAAAATAGTTTGATTTCCATTTACTTAACACCCTCTTGTTTTTCTGACACACCTTTCCTTCTGGCACATTATTCATGCTGGGAGGGCTGAACAGCACGGGTTGCATCACCCAAACATTTGTGAAAGGAACTGGCTTGAGGGGAATTAGATTAAAGTCTCTAGACTAAAGGTAAGACACCTTCAAACTAAGCACAACCTCTGATGGCTCCATGGAAACATCTGGTTTATTTTTTTATCAGATGTTCAGAATTGCATTTCCCTTGCCTTCCTGGGGTGGGGGTGGGGATCCAGGGGATTGAACCTACAGCCTTCTATGTGCAAAGTACATGCTGTACAGTTACTCCTGTAACTGCTACACTTGGGCTGGATATACATGGGGATGAGATCAAGGCTAGTAGAGAAAAATGTGTGCATTTTCTCCAGCCCAGGTATGAGATGAGATAGCCCAGGAGATGGCTGTGTCAGCTGTGGAAGAAAGCAAAATGTTCCCTCCATCCCAGAGGAGAAACCAATGCAATCAAAACATACCCTTGCCCAGGAAAGCAGCTGTGGCAGCAGGGGTCTAAGTATGTTTCCCAGGCCCAAGCAGGTGGGCTTGAACAACAAAGAGTTAAGTGAGTGTAGTGTTGGCAGTGATGGCCTGAGGGAGTTGACCCCCCACATGAAAGGAAAATAGTGGCATGGATGAGGGAATAGGCAGCCCCTATTAACTGCAGATCTGTCAAGTATCCATATCATTCAGCAGTCGGAAAATCGGAAAATCATGGGCAGAATGCATTTCAAAACTTCTCTTTGCAAGAGAAAATGCCCCAGGGGAACTGGTATGTGTCCTCCACACTACTAACACTTGAGCCTGATCCACCTGAGACAAATTTAGTGTGTAAACAGGCCCTAGGTACGGAGAATTAATGGGATACAGAGGTCCCTGAGATAGTTCTGTATTGTGCCTTGTGAGGCCAGCCACATGCAACTGTTCCTTCTATAGCACAAAGCAAGTCATGCTATTCAAGTAATTGACAGCCATAGGAAACTGGCAGTTTGGGGAACCAGAAGTTGTGGCAGTTCCCCTCAGTGTGCTTTATACAAAGTGATGGTTTCCAATAACACAACCACCACCTTGTAAAGAGATGGCTGTGTCTAGTTGGAAAAGAAAAAGCAACAGACCATGATGTTCTATGTAGGAATGAATAAGTACATATGAAGTTAAAAATAGTTCTTGCTTAAATTACTTTGCCATACAAATATGAAACTTTCATTGGTCACAATGCCATTTGAGCTACAGAAGCTTCTGTTCCACAAAAGAGGTTCAAAGCCCATTTAAGCTGGAGGCAGAGGGAGGGACTTAAAGAATCCACAACCTCCCTATGTTTATCTTCTTATGTGTTTGACAATATTGCAACTAGACCATATTGCTCGATTCCTGTGTATCCGGATGGCTGAACTCAGACTGATCTGTTAAATGTCTGTCGTGGAAAAACTTGAAATATATGATGGTGATGGAAAGGCCTGTGATTTCTTGCCCCCACCTTTGCCTTGCATGCAGGCACTGAGCAAGTTTAACTTAGAGTCAGGAGGATGGAGGGGGCAGGTACTGTCCCATCTTCCAGCAAACCAGGATGGTAACCTGAAATCAGAGTAAGGATCATGGGACACATGACTCTGCTCTGAAGAGCACAAGGAATGGTGATAGAAGTCAGTAATGTGGGTATTGCTGCAAACATGCACAGTGACAGAGACTGATTCTGTTTCTACACTTACATTTGTATAAGATAAGTAATTTGTCTCAAGCTGGGATTAATTGTTCCTCTTGTGGAACATAGCTGTCCAAGTTGGGATAGCTTGCCCATGCAGCTCTGAAGATCTTGGCTTTTGTAGCTCTGGGCCCAGCATGCTGATAGACTGTATGAAGATACTATTTGGGATGCCCCAATCTGTTCTTCATTCCTCCTGTGTAGATGAAGCATACTAAGAAACAGTAGGGTCTCCTTTAAACTGCACCAGTGTGCAGAAGGGAGACCAACAGATCTTGTTCCACACTAATAGAAAGTGTGTAAAGGCCCTATGATAGCCAGTTATCAATGTTCATGCCAGTCTACAATATTTGACTCAGACAAGAAAAAAGCAACCTATTTAAATGCAAGTGCTTAGTGAGAACCTGTGTAGGCTTCAATGCATAAACAAGATAGCCATTGTGCTAATGATGCCAAGATGCAATTGGCCCATGCATGTAAGAAGATTAGGTTTCATGACCTGTAATGCCTCATCTGATACAACTGTCCCAAAGCCAAACACTTAACTGCTCAAAAGGATGAGGAAGGCACCTTTCAAGCCTGCTCTTTCTCAGCACATAGTATTTTCTCCTCACTTAAATTTGTTTGACAGGAAGGCAAGAGGAGATTGCCTACTGATTAAAGCACCAGTGGCTTCCAGGCCTTTTGGCATGAATGTCTCATAAGCCGATTAAGTTGCATCTAATTTAATAGGATGCCTGGCTGTTTGCTTTAGACCCTCTCTCCTCTGGGACTGCTTTTGCAATGTGCTTGGTGAGTCACAAACAAGAGAATGGAGTGCCTGTACTTTCCAGTGAGACTTAGGGAGATTTCTGACAGTTTGTCAGTTTCAATGCTCTGGGTTTCCCTGCCCTTACACGTAAGCAGGGTGGTGACAAAGGTTGGGGTCACAGATGGTATTTTCCTCCATTGTTTTGGGCTTCTTGAATCGGCATTCTAGTAATGACACATCCTGATCCTGTGAATGTATTAATGTACCCATGGCTCTTTCCGCATGGGACATTCTCCTGTGATAGAAAAGGGTCCAGAGACCTCCCTTCTGCACAGGATGGAGTGCAGATTGAGCTAGGATGCCCAAAATGATGTCTTAGGCCAACCTACCAGCATGTGAGGGATTGTATACTGGACCACAGAGGAGTGTGAACAACACACCTCCATAGTCTGATATCAAGGGGGACCCATTCCAGCAGCACAGTAGGGTACACTGCTGAAATGGGAGCCTGTTCCTGGCTTTTGGAGGGCCTTGGCACCTGCTCCAAAGTAAGAATGGCCATTGACGGGACAGGCATGGAACAGCTGTCCCAAGCAGACAGCCTTGTCTTGCGCCAGAAGCAACTACTCCCTACTTAGGATAAGTTGTATATCCCAGCACGGGGCAGCCTACCCTGCCCTGGGACATTCAAATAGCAGTGCAAATCTAGCAGATTTCTAATTTAGAGATATCATGTTGCATTTCAACAAGAAAGCGGATATTTTTGGCTTCAAAATCCTGATTTTTGTGTACTTTCTGAAAGGAACCATCCTAGCCTGCTTCTCCAGGCACTTCAACATTTCTGTTTGAATCAGACCAATGATCCACATAGTCCAGCAGCCTGTTATCACAATGGCCAAACAATTAGCCTTTCCTCTAAAGAGCCTGAGGTGGTACACATCATTCTCTTCCCCTCCATTTTATCCTCAAAATAAGCCTGTAAGATAAACAAGCAATTACTGGTTTGAAGGCATCTAATGAGCTTTCAAAGCCAAGTTGTAATCAAAGCATGTGGCATTCTGGGTCAATGTTAGCTGCCCTGTCCTGGAACAAGCAACCTGGCCCAAGCTGGGATGGGTTGCCAGTAGGGTGGAAAAGACCATCCACGCTGCGATGGCCTGAATCTTTTGATTAAAGGCAGCTAAAAGATAGTATTTGAAATAATGAGGCAAACAAATACGTATTCATGGATGTTCCAGTGATGCAGTCCACTGATCTTGAGGGAAACCAGGAGGACCAGAAAAGAAAATATGCTCCTTGAAGTAGAGGGGAACTGTTGTTCGTCTATTCTGTTCCTTGCATCCAGACACCAGTTCGGGATTATGAAGCACGGGTGCATTAGCAGTCAAATCAATTAATGGACTTGTGGTCACTAGTAACTAATTCAGGTGGACTGAAGTGTGTCTTCCAGTTGCATCAGATCAATGGGATTAATTGTTAAAAGATGTGGTTGCCCTTTGCTGGTTCATAATTATCATTCATCTACTTACCTTGGCAATATCATACATAACAGAAATTTTAAATTCCCAATCCATGAAGGTCACATCAGGATAGGAGATTTTATCATTTAAGACATCCTGAAATTTTATAAAAAGAAACAAATTTAGTAGGAACTACTTCTGAATTATCAAAAAGGAAAGGAAGTCTTAAGACATAAAAAGGCAGAATAACTGTGAGAGTTAAGTATGAACCAACTTCAGCCCTTTCTGCACTGGGCCTTATTTAGGATTATATTTCAGAAAAGAGACCTGCCATAGTCTGCACTAGCATGCAGATGGCAGGTCTTTATTCCAGGACATAATGCAAATAAATAAGACGCAGTGCAGAAAGGTCCTGTGTCCTCCATAGTTTGTGATCCCCTACTGCTTACTCTAGTGATGGCTAGTGAAATCATTCTTCACCTTGGTATTATTATCAAGTTTTATTTATTTAAGTATTTGAAGTAAGCAAACTGTTTCCATTAGCTGGAATTAAGTTTGCATTCATTAACTGAGGCACTTTATTTATTGTGTATCTTTTTACTAAGAGCGTCTCGAGAAATAAGGAAAGATCTGCCGCTGCTGTGGTACCATTGGTCACGTGATGATTGATTGGCGGTGGCATCAGCACAACAGCATAGAAAGTCTGATATAAAAAGCTGCTGTTTAATCAGCAGCTTTTTACTTCACACTTTTATTTTCAAGCTGTGAGGATACAGCAGAGTATTGATCGTCCCATCCGGACAACAGGATGTGACTTTGGCAGAGGCTCCGCCCTCCCTGCACAGCTTTCTCTCATTCCATTAGGACAACAGAAAGTGGCTGCACAAGGACTTTGAAGTTTTAACTGTGTGTGGAGGCACTCCAAAAAGCTGGTTATATACAAAACCCAATATTGTTTATACTTTATACAGTTTATAACTTACATATCTTTTTAAAAAATCTTTACTATAACTTACATTTAATTTTTTTTTTTGCTAAACACTTTGGTGTCTTGTTTGTTGCTTTTATGACCTGCTCTTCACCAAAGGTCCTAGGTTGGGTGACAAGGTGAAGGCAAGGAAAAAGTAGATAAAAATCAACAGAACCTAATATAGCTTAAAATTCACTTGAAAATCAGCCTGCAGGTGAAAAAAAGGAACACATTGCTTTCCTGAATGTCTCCTTCTGGCTCAAATAACAACTTGTCTGTAGAAATCATAGGGTCTCTTTCTTTGTACACACAGATGAATTAGTTTCAAAGATAATTACCCGCAGGGATCCTCTCTCACAATACTCAATCACACCATAGATCATTGTGTCCATCTTGACGGTTCCATAAAACTTAGTCAGGTTGTAATAGTCGATCTGTAGCAGCTAGGGCAAAAACAAAATATTAGAAACAAACTATGACATGTAAAATAAAATAGTGATGTGTATGGTCCCCTGTTATGGGCAAAAGAATACTGTTCAGGCACTATCATCCGGGTACTTTTCAGTTAAAAAATGGCCCTCAAAAGTATCACAGCTATTCCAGAACTATGTAGGATAAGAACATAAGAAGTGACCATCTGGATTAGGCCACAGCCTGTCTAGTCTAGCGACCTGTTTCACATAGAAGACCACTAATTGCTTCTGGGAATCTCAAGCAGAAGACAAAGGCAAATACTTCACCTGCTCTTGATTGCCTGTAAATGCCCTTTAGGGGCATCCTGTCTGACAAGATAATTCCTGAAAACTGAGCTAACATTCTATACTGTTGCCCCAACATAAAAATCTAGCCTTATGCAGAAGAGAAGGAAAAATGGTTAACATCTACAATATGAAATAAGGAAGAAGAATAGATCCTGTTTTCATGGGCACAGGCCATTATTTGTACTGCGCTGGTTCTGCTCTTGGTCCAATTGGTGTTTTGCTGTTTCTTCAACTGTTGTCAAGTTGAAAGGGGAGAACTTCAAAGTACATTTGTCCAGAACTTCTTACAGTTGCACCCTAAATCCTGTCCAATTGTGGATGCACAGAACAAGCAATATCTAATGCAATGACCCATCGAAGGATGCTGATAGCATCAAGTGCCCAGTTTCCACCTCTGTTTTATATTACTGTTGTTTTTCTAGAAATCACACTTTTATACCTTTGAATGTAATTGTAATCATGAGTGCAACTTCACTGCAGTTAATGTATCCCAATGCAGTATTTGTATTGCATTTTGTATTTTATTATCATATGTCTAATGTCTCTTGTTAAATTTTGTTCCTGCCCAGGAACCTTAGGGAAAAAGCCAAAATACAAAAAAACGTGAAATCTGTTTTTACCTTGTTCAGCTCGATTTTTTGTTTCTCTGTAAAATTTCCATCACTATGTTTTAAATCCTTCAAGATTATCACCTAGAAAATGAAAATAATTTGAAGAGGAGAATCAGGGTAACTTTCACTGCAATTTTGTTAGAAATTTCAATAGCCAGGTTATTGGGTGTTTTTCCACTGTCACTAGGGGTGTTTTTCCACTGTCACTTAAAGTACTCATTAAGTACCCATTAATGGGTACATAATGGCATTTATGTACCCATTAATGGGTACTTAATGGGTACTTCTAGTGACAGTGGAAAAACACCCTAGAAGTACCTATTAAGTATCCATTAATGGGTACAAAAATGCCATTTCGTACCCATTAATGGGTACTTAATGGGTACATTTAGTGACAGTGGAAAAACACCCATTGTCTGTGTCTGCACATGTGCATGTGTCAATGGGGATAATTAGAATCCTATTGCAACCATGAAACGTAAGCAGTGAGATCATTATCACACACTTTATTTTATTGTTCTCCTTATAATTTGGGAGGAAGACCTGAGCCAGTTCATAACTGGATTCTCAGATTGTCCTCATCTCTGATGTTTATTATCTGGTAAAGTTTTGGCTATTGCACGCACGGCAGCCAAGTGTTTTTCATTGCTAACAGAATCAGACTGAGACAAGACTATGTTACAGCTGTTTCTCTTTTACCACAGTTGCACTTTGTTTAGAGTTTGATGGAGGAATACCTGATGTGATTTTGGGGAGGTTGTCTTTCCTTTCTGATTTTCTGTAATGTAACTTCTGCACAGTGTATGCTGTAAAGCTGGCCTTTGGCTGGACTGAGTAATCCAAGCTAAGGATAAAGGAGCACCCAGGGATACACAGCAGGGACCATGCGCTCTACCACAGCCTGGTCCCATCTGGCCCAACCTTTTGGCCTCCGATTTTGCTAGTCGTGGATATTTGGAATCCAGTGAAATGTCATTGGACTATGCATGCTGGCAGAACCAGTCCAGCCATCTGCATGATGAAGGATGATCTAGTCAACTGTTGGGAACATTTCCCTTCGAGTGGTCTCTTGCACACTTTTAGTGTCGGGATCAATCCAATGCTTGGTCCTATGCAGTGCTCCCCAGGGTTCTTCAGAAACAGGTGACACCATCCTATGGGATTGTGCAGAAGGTGCCTACGAATCCCTTTCAACCATTTAAATCAATTATTAGAGCTGAACCATTCTGGGAATTCATTCCAGTGTGCAATCAGTCATAGATGCCTTGGCAGATGCAACCCACCAGCACAACTGATTAATGCATTTAAATTAGTTGTCATTGAAGTTTTCTAGCATTAGTTGTATAATAAAAAAAATCTTGATATTCAGAAACAAGAAGCAAAATTACAGAGCAACTGTTGGTTGAGTTGACAAATTTCAACCAGTCAGAATTTTATTTATTCATTTATATTTAATTTCTATTTGGGCACATTGTAAACAGATATATAGATATACACACACATAATAGTCAGTTTTGAAAGAACAATGTAAAAGCAAAGCAAAGTTCTAACTAGTTAGTTCATTTTTTCACGCCCCCCAGAATTGCTGTCATCACCAGAGCGTGGACTATAATGTGAAAATCATGCATTATAGAGGAGGCTGCAGAAAGGGGCTTGCTGGTTATCTTTAGAGAAACATTAAGTAGACTATCATAGTAATATTTTATTAAAATCCTAATTTATTGGAAATTCTGACCACCATCATTGGAAAAAAATAAATATTGATGCCTCTGCAACCTTTCCACAGACTGTGGGTTATAGCTCAGTGAGAGAGTAGCTGGTTTGCATACAGGAGGTCCACGGTTCAATCCCTGGCATCACTAAGCAGGACTGAGAGAGACCTCAGCTTCTTATTCGCACTGGTTTGATTTCTCATTGTTTTTAATAAAAAAAATTTTAGATTATTCTATATCATTTTACACACTTATATTTTTATTAAATATTCTTTTATATCTTTAGTGGGGTATATTTCATCCTTACAGGAATTATATAATTCTTTACACAGCACCTTTTTGTTTTGTTTTGAGGTTTTCACTTTGGGTGTTTGTATTAGGGATTTTTGTTTGTTGGTTGAAGAGATCTACAGCCATACTAACTCAATCTGTTCCAATCTAGACTTCAGTACTTCTGTACCCAATCTAGAAAGCACTGTGGCCTCATCTTCAAATTTTATAAGCACCAAAGATTGTTTTCAAAACCCTGACACAGAGATAGGCACACTACCTTCGAAAACTGTTCTGTTCAGCCTCACCCACGAGTGATGGACCCTGGGCCAATTGCTGGCAGAGGCAGGCTGATATCTGGGGTAGGGAGTCTGCTATGGACTGTAACAGCTGTGGCACCTCCACATGGCTGCTGGTGTTGGACTGGAATTGATGGTGTCCCCACCCTCATGCTGTGGATGGCGCCTGCTGTGCTTGGCCTGGAACAGGCTGAAGCTAAGTATTTAAACTGCTCCAAGCAAGGTGAGTGAAGAAACAGCCCTAGATGCCCCACAGGTCTAATTCAGTACTAGTCAGCTTCCTCTGATTTTTTCCCCCAAAAATTAGGGATTATCTTTAAATCTAAGATCCACAGCAGTGTATTGCTTTAAGGGCTATACAGGGAAGTTCTCAAAGAACGAGGCCTCAGAGGAAGACAAGATTGCTACTTAGCTTTTTTCCCCTTCTTCCCTGGGATGCACATACCCTGGGAACTATAATGTACTGGCATCTTGAGAAGGAAGCAAGCAAAGATGGAGCAGTAATTATATACCTTCTTATCATATTTTCCTTGACGTAGCCTCTGAGTAGTGTCGCGTCTTTTGTCTTCATCAATCTGAGAGGGGCGGGGGGTGGAAGGGAAGAACCCAAAGCATTAATTTACTTGGTTTCAGCAGTTAACAGGTTCTGGCTGTTCTGAAATGTATAGGGACATCAAATCCAATACTTTTGCAGCCCATGAGTTGTTTGTCAAAGAACAATGTCTTTATATTTGTTTTCCATCTATTGCTCATAGTTCATAATCACCTCTCAAGGTAATTTTCTGTTGTCAAGGAGAACATTTTATCTCCAAGCAATTAAATCACAACATTTTCTGCCTTTGATAAATCAATACTCTTAATATCAACCCATCAAGTGCTGTTTTGATTATTATTATTATAAGCCTCTATGGTTTATTATTTGGGCTGCATTTTTTTTGTAGATTTTTTAACCCCAGAGAATCACATGTCGACAGTGGTCTTAGTC
The DNA here is from genome assembly GCA_023333525.1 of Aspidoscelis tigris stejnegeri. Classification (NCBI taxonomy): domain Eukaryota; kingdom Metazoa; phylum Chordata; class Lepidosauria; order Squamata; family Teiidae; genus Aspidoscelis; species Aspidoscelis tigris. The sequence continues at coordinate 37,597,261 of JALMGA010000005.1, read as the reverse complement.
AACACTAATGCATTTGTGGGCATACCTGCACATGCATGCACAGAAGACATACCACATGCACATTTCCAGGTGCTCACCAGATGCACACAGACCCAAATACACTGTCTTTCTTACGCTGACTGTTTTCCAAGACAGTTCACTGCTTACGTGCTATATATCTCAAACAGCAATACATGGAACTTTTTACCCTGGTGTGGTCTACATATCAGCCAGGTGCACACCCAGCTGTGTCAGGATTTCTGCCAGAAAGATTTCAGTAAATGAAGTCTGATCATTTCACCTTTCACACTGGATTACCCACGCTTTCTGGTAGCTGACGTTTCACTAGAAGCCCAGCTGTACTGAGAATGGCAGCTACACCCAAGAAACTGCTGCACCAGCAAGTCTGCTTTCACTCTTCATGGTAAGTTTGGGCACATTTAGATACAGGGTTATTTTCCCTTGAACTGCTCCATCCTTCCATTCTAATCTGATGCTGTATCCAGACATTGTTTGCTTATGCCACTATTTTTTTTATATTCCATAATATCTCTGGGAGTGCTTTATTCTGGAGTACCTATGCCTTAGTCTGGAATATCCAAAAATAGCTGTATAAGTAAGTGATGTCTGGATGCAGCTTAACTGAAACAGAGAGGGACCTAGATTTAGTAGTCTTTGTTCTGCAGGCTTTTTAGCCCTTTCCACACTAGACCTGTCATAGTCTGCACTAGCATGCAAATTGCAGGCCCCTATTCCAGGGTATATCTTGGAATAAGACCCAGTGTAGAAAGTGCCTTCCTCTCTTCCTCTCATTGGTTTTTGTTGTCTATTTGGGTGTTTTCCCACTGTCACTAAAAGTACCCATTAAGTACCCATTAATGGGCACGAAATGGCATTTTTGTACCCATTAATGGGTACTTAATGGGTACTTCTAGTGACAGTGGAAAAACACCTTTTGACAATCTGATTTACTGCTAAGCAGAACTGATGAGCATATCACAGTCAGGTTTTACAGATAGCACTATGGTTCCTTCATTGCAACCCACACAGTTTGTGGAAGCCACCCAGGACCATCTGTCTTGTGAAGAAGAACTACCACTGTTGATGGTAACTGCCTCCTACCTTCAGACTGACGTGACTTGTCTCATTAGTCTCTAAAGGGAGAATTTCCTCAGGTGGGATGTGGGACCATCTTTTCAGCCGGAGTTGATAATCTCTTTTGTATTTCCTACACAATTGTTAAAAATGCAGAAATGTAACAATGAAAGGTTCGAACCTGAGATAACAATAAAAAAAACTTGATGTCTCTAGATAGCAAGAGGCACAAGAGCCTGGCACTGTTTCCTACAGGGTCCCACCAGAGTTGTTTTTCTGAGGGTTTTTTAATTGCGTTTTTCGGTGATTTACTCCTCAGAAAGTGCAGGAAGCCAATTTTTAATGGGGCCAAAGGATCTTCAAAACGATTTAAAGGCTTAATAAAACCCCAGTGGGAATGGGGCCTTACTCTTATGCAGATGTAATAGGCAAGATATTACTGAGGTCAAAGAACAGGACTATAAGAAACTTGATCCATCAGCAAAATCTTGATGGTGATGCCATTTCATTCATTTGTGCTGAGTGCCCTTTATAGAGGGGAGGATTTCAAAAGATTTGTTTCAGGAAGGATGTGAAACCCTTTGGACAGGAAAGACAAAGAAAGAAGAAGAAGGGATTGTACCTCAGCACCAGCAGAGCGATGATCACAATCAGTACCACTGTCCCAGTAAGTGTGAAAACCGCTATAGTGAGAATGTGCGGCCCTGTGAAAGTGAGAAATGGGTGATCAGGCCACCATTAGAAGAATATCCAAAGAACACTGAATAACAATAGACTTCTAATACACAGAAGCACACATAAAAATGAAGTAATGGTCACCATTTAATGGAATACAAAACCTGTCCTCAAGTACAAGTATCTTTCCATCAAAGACTGAGAACCTCAGCCTGAAACTTCACAAACCACTATTTAAAATGTTGCTTTTGTAAACATCTTGGACAAAGAAAACAGACTAGAAAACTTGCCTTCATATACAGATCGCTTCTCTTACCTTATGTCATAAACATAAGTGTGTCAGAAAACTAAGCCCATATATCAATGCAGAAGACCTGTTTGAGTGAATTAAATAACCATGGGGTCAACCTGCCAATCCTTACAGCTATTATTAACAGCTGGTTGACTCAAAAGCACTTTCTATGGAGTAAGACTATAGAGAGACCTGAAGTTGTCGGCCTTAATTGTCATGTAATTTTCAACACCATCCACATGTCCTCCTTCTCATGCTGACATTAGATTATTGGCCCACTAGAAACCCGTGTTTTTCAGGTACCACATGACATCAATTTGCCAGGCCACGCTTCTACTTTTCTTACAGATTTCCCTTTCTCCCTCTCTCTCTTTCACATAAAGCACAAACAAATCAAAGAATATAAGCTCTTTCTCTCCTACATTAAACAATCTGTTCACCCTTATCTGTACGTACCCTAGAAAACAAAGTTGTATAGCATATTGTATACTTGCTTACTGTACAGTAGGTCCAATCCAGTTCTATGGGACTTACAAGATAAATTCACACAGCTTTACAGAATTAGACTAAAACCCTGCACTCAGTATATAGAAGAAGCCCAAATCAATAGCACTGAGAACAGCCAAAACATTTAGGTTGTATTCCCATTCAAGATTTAAAGAGCTTTGAAATCATTTTCAGAGCAGAGCATTCCCAAAGGTTGAAAGGAACCCGCAATTTCTGAGGATTAAAGATCCCAAAACACAGATTATCTATATTCAGATCAAAAGCAGGTTTGGGGGGGGGAGAGGGAACCATCTCTTAAGTTTGCCCTGATCCAATAATAAGCCATCATTTCCTTCCCTTTTATCCTGGCTCTCACCATTACATGCTAAGGCAAGAGTGAGCAGAGCCCACAGCAGCGTGTAACAAGAGATCAGGCATTACAGTGTAACAAGAGATCAGACCATAGTGGGGAAGAGTCTGGTTTTATTTAAAAGAGGCAGAGTGATTGGAAAGACTTTGCCCTTGTTGCCTGCCATTTCACACTGGTCTGCTGAGCCAATGCATTCCAAAGCTGGTGGCTCTTAAACAACTGGCTACTTCATCCCTTTTCCCTCCCTCCCTTCCTTCCCTATTGTGATCTCTATTCCCTCCTTCCCCATCTGGTTTTTCTCTTCCCCCTGCCATTTCACTGCTTTGATGTACCAATATAGCACAAAACAAAGAGGAAGTTATTTTTAATCTTCTGGTGCTATGCTGTGGTGTGGGGGAAACTGCTGCCATGGTCCAAAACAAGGGCAGGCTTATATAGGGGGTGGGGTTTGGATCGCCCACCCCAATGAAGTCAGGGTATGATGGAAAAGAGAGGGCGGAGGGGGTTTCTCCCCTGCAAGTCTGCATAATAAGCTACCAGTGGAACACAAAAAAAGAGTTCTCTGCTGATTTAAAAAAACCCAGGTTAAAACCCTGACCAAATTGTCCAGTAGGAATGCAGTCTTAAACACAATTATTAGTTTCTTACCCCATTTTTCCAACAAGGAAAGAATCAGAGAGATCAATCAAGGAAGAAATGCTGATCTGTACTGATATTCTAGTCTTTGCATATCATCGCACAGAGGGTTTGCGGGGAGCTCCTTTCCTGGGATCGCCCCGTCTATGGATGATGGGGAAGAAGCCTCACATCACACAGTAAGAATCAGTTGACTTGCCTTCTCTTCCTTCCCTAGTCATTACCTTCCTTGCTTGCTTCTCAAGAGTTTGCCGCTGATTGATTTTTTGGTGGACTTGATTAATGATGGGAGCAGGCTGGAATTGGCTAGGAGCCTCCATAGCCTCCCACCCAATAAGACTCCTAACTCCTCCCCTCAGAAACAGAGGCTTAGGGACGGGGTAAGTGTTTCTTTTACATTTTCCGTCTGTCCCAAGAGACTGAAAGGCATCTAAAAGGGGTCTACTTTTATGATTTCCACCAAGCTGCTCTGAAAATTCTTGCCATCAGATGCTTTCCTAGCTCTTGGCCTGTATTTTGTTTGGCATATGCTCCTGCTTTCCATCTTCTTCTTTATTTAAGGGCAATCTCATTTTCTCCTTAACTTTTTGACAAGGTCACTTTTGTCAGAATACCCAGCGGATTGATCTTATTCGTAAGGCAGGACAAAAGGTCACCAATAAGTGAATCAGTTAGCAAGCAAATGTATTTTGGCAAGTTACAAGATGTTTTTATGCCCTGCACCTTGCGATGACTGACAGGAAGCTAAATAGCGCCAAATGCACTTAAAGCAGAATTGCAAGGAGGCGACAGTGCTCAGAAATGCAAGGACTTGAAATTCATGAGATTTTGCTGCCCTCTAGTGGTTTCAATATCTCTCCAAGAAACTGATCGCTTAGGAAAGCGTTTCCTGTTGGTTGTATGAGATGATTTTAGGTGGCATGTGGAGAAACTTTTTAAAAAATTAAATAAATTCATTTTAGTAAAAGAAATCTCAGTTTGAGTTTTAATTGGCACTAACAGAATATGTAGTGCAAGTAAATGGCAAAAATTATGAATGTGGTATATAAATGATTTTGGAGTGCCATGATGTCTGTGCTATGGTGTATATTCTGTTTGTAGCAAGTGCATCACAGCCCTGCTCCATTCCCCCAAATCTTGGTATAGCCTAATGCAGGAAAAGCCAACTCTGACGGTGGGTTTCCCTGAAATGGCACATTGGCATTGGCAATAATTGTGCATTTCCCAGGATTTTGCACCAATTGAAATGCCCAGATGTGCATGTCATATCATGCAGAGACAGGGCCAGATTTGAGCTGTCTGTTCAGCAAGTGATAATTCTGTGGGGGCTTGTCTTTGGAACACCACTTACTACTGCTTCTGGAGGCAGCCTTTAGTCTGGGAGACAAGACTAAAAGCTTAATCTTTATTTTCCCTCCATTATCTCCCTCCCCTCCTGAAGGAATATGGTTGTTGCAATACATTTAACAGCACCTGCTATAATGGCATGACATTTCCAGTTTCAGATCAAATCGGTACAGTAGTGGTTAAGAACTTTTAAATTTTATTACATGTTGAAAAATAGAAACACTCTAGTATTTGTCCCACTTGTATTGTCTCCTTTTTACATTGCAACTTTACAGTTTGTTTTGATTGAACATCTGGTCAGAGAAGAAATGCAATACATTTTGCAATGAGCTTTTGCTTTCCAAAAAGCAAAGATTTAGGAGGCTTGATCTGGGTTAAAAAGAAAATTGTAACTTAAGGAATCATAAGTTTCCGACTTTCACTTAAGCATTAAAAAACCACAATACTGTGAAATTATATTTGGAGACGTTGCTGTGTTTCCTTGGTGGGAAGAGAATCACATCGTTTTCTACAGTGGAACTCCAGCAAACGCAAAAACACAGTGAAATATGAGTGACAATCTGACTTGTGTTTCAGCTACAAGTAACATTAGGGTGAGATACAATAAAACAAATTTCCATAATTTAAACTACATCAAAAGGCAGATAAAAACAGTTCCTAAACAACTTTAAAGGAACAGTCTCAGGCAAATGACTTTCCATTCAACATATAGATACATTTTCAGCTGTTGACAAAAAACCTCAGTAGACTTATTGCTAAATATATCTCAAGGACCAGGCATTCCAAGGGTGTTTTTCCACAGAGCGCCTTTAATACGGATCTAAGAAGATCTGGATCTAAGGAATGGGTACTTCCCATCTGGTAGATGCGGATTAAGGGAAGCACCCAATGTGTTTCCACGGGTGGTCTAGCATCCAATTGCAATGGGTGCTAGTCTGCCTGCTGTGGAAACACCGGAGCACCCATTTGCAAATCCAGATCTACCCTGTCTCCCCAGGTTTTTGGGAGGACAGGGGGTGCAATCTCACTCAATCTGCCGCTAACTTTGGAGATCCTCCGGAGCGCTTGACAGCGGCATTGCTCTCACAAGGGGTTTCTCTGCGGAGCCTTTGATAATCTCCGAAGTTGCCTTTGGAGGGATTTTGGAACCATCTCTTGCAAAGGGTTTTTCTGCGGAGCCTTTGCTAATCGCCAAAGGCAACTTCAGAGGGATTTTGGAGCTGCCTTCGGAGGGACTCCAAAGTCTTGAGTTTGGGGCATCCTCCATGGGTGCCTCCCCCCGAGCCTCCTCTAGACCCCATTGACAAATTGTAGTGGAAACAGGCTCCCTACAATCTGGATTTGAAGGCTGAAGACCCCATTGTAGACCCCTTTAATGGGGTCTAAACAAAATCCAGATTATATGTCCTGAAGGACCCATATGATCCAGATTTCCCTAGCTGTGTGGAAACAGATGTGTCTCTAATGGGGACTGTAGCGGAAATGGGGTCATCCAGCTCTCAGCCAAATGGGTGGCGCGTCCATGCCAGGAGGAAGAGGGCAGGGCAGCCCCGAAAAGCGGCTTTTAAAAAGTAGCCACTTGAGTCACGTACCCCACGTACGATACTCAGAATCCGGATCCAACGCGATGAAGTTAAAAGTTATGGGAACAGGCAAATTCGCGTTTGCATCCGGTTCTATTATTTTGGTTTAAGCTTTTAATGGGGATGCGCCCTAAGGGTCAGCAACATTAGCAGCAGCCCAAGATTGGGACTATGATGATAATGGGAAAGAATTAGTCACCAAATGAATGTCAGAGAAATCAGACAGACCTCCCCCATCTTTCACACTCTCACTGAGGCACTCCAAGTTCTGCTTCTTAGAAGCATAAGAACCCAAAGATATTTAACTGTAACAAAAAGACAGAGAGGGAGGTTTGGGTGATGTCTTTTTAAAAATCAAATTATTGCTTGTTACTTCCAGCCTAGTGGTGGCTGATTAAAATTTATGTGCAAATGTCCGTAAGCCCACAGACACCTCCTACTCAAGAGGCAGGTTATCTCACCAGCACTAGGAATATCATCAGGCAGCATGTGTTTCTTCCAGATGAATGATGGCTGGTTCGTTTTTGTTTTCGTCTTATTCCGGTGAGTGTCAAATTCTAGGAGAGTCTTGTACTGGAATTAGAAAATGGAAATAGGTTTTATTGTCAACTTTAAGCACCTTTTCCCCAAAACAAGTAATTATCAATAAAATGAAAACTAATTATCTCAGTCACTTTCTCCGTTGGTACTGTGTCCTCTGTATCTTCCTGTACTGAGCTGGCTTGAATGGGTTTATCTTGAGCAAATGTGATCTTTTCTGTTCAGGGATGAATCTTAGGGATGGGCGAAAAACGTTTGTCAGCCTCTAATTTGAGGCTTTGAGGCTTTGCATGCAAATCAAAAGGGGGCTATACTTGCAGGTCCCCCCCTCTGCATGCAAAGCTGATGCATCTGGTGTTCGTCGAAGCTTCGACATGACGGGATCTGCCCAGCCCACATCTCATTACCCCCATGGCTGCACCCTCTTACTCCAGATATGGCTACCACCCCATTTGGGAATCACTGAAAATCTCACTCAATTTCCCAAGATTCCCGTATGAGAGCAGCCACTCCAGTTGCATGTGCAGCTCCAGGAGGTCTGGGTTGAATCTCTGAGAAGGATGCAATGGCAGCAGTAGGGGAGCTACAAACCCTCTGCAGCAGCCAGCCAGCCCCAACACCGGTATGGACAAGGGGAGGGAGGCTCAGTGGCTGGCTGTCCCAACTGCTATATACATTTTTATAATAATTTTTTTAACTATATATTGTATCATTTGTTATATTATGCAATGGTGTTTTTTTTTCTTATGTAAACTGCCTGGGGCAAGAATTGTTTTTGATGTAAGCTGTTGATTATATTGCCGTATTTCTTCATGTAGTGATTGTATCTGTGTTGTATTTGTTTTTTTCCTATTTGCTGTAAACCGCCTTGAGCAAAAGCCTTTTGGAAAGGCGGTATACAAATAAAAATGGAAATGGAAAAAAATGGAAATGGTGGCAAAAGGCAAGTGGGGGGATGAGGCCGGATGTGAAGGAACGGATGTGGGGTTCCCTTCCTGCGTGAACATTCATCACGTTTGTGTGCAAAGGCAAAGCCCCCTACCTTTGTGGGGAGGCTTTGCACGAAGCCAAACATTTCCCCCTTTGACATGAATTGAATTGAAGGAGAGAAATGTGCCTCCTGCACATCCCTAGTGGATCCTCTTCACAAAAACTATTACTACACTGGTACTGTTTTCCACTTTATCCATCTGGAGGCTTTTTTGCACTTACCTGTATAAAAGCCAGCTCTTCTTCTCGTCTAAGGTGACATCCAGTCCTTTTTAGACCCCTCTCTTCCCCACATTGGAATGGAAGAAGGAGGAGAAATACCCCAGTCTCCCCACCCTTTTAAGGGGACTCAAAGAGGCTGACAAAGCTTCCTGTTCTTCTCCCCACAACAGACACTCTGTGAGGTAAGTAAGGCTGTGAGAAAGAGAGCTGTGGCTAGCCCAAGGTCACCCAGCTGGCATTGTGTAAGAGTGTGGATCAAATCAGGAGACTTTCAGATAATAGTCCAGCACTCTAACCACAAGACCAAACTAGTTGAAGGAAGAGAGAGGCCCCACCAACTCCTTGCGCCAATCCACTTGCAATGGGATGGAGTGAGGCCTCCTACACCAGGCCACCAGTTGACCTGTTTTTCAGGTCCACCAGCATTCTAGGGGTGTGTGTGGAGGGGTGTTGCTGCCACATACTGTATTTAATTGGCTCAGTGTGGGGTGTTGGCTGAAGTAGTGGGGAAATGAAGAACCCTTGCCAGGAGGCTTGCAGCTTGAGGCTAGAGACAATCCTGGATTTGGCAGTTTACAGAGAAATAACACCACCATTAAGTGTTTGCTTTTCATTTTATTCTCTTATTTTGTTGTATTGTGAGACAGTTTTTGTCTAGTGGTTAAGGAGTTGGACTCTTTTCTGCAAATACTGGGTTTGATTCCACAGGCCTCCATGAAGCCACCTGGGTGACCTTTGGCTAGTCACAACTCTCTTCTGAGCTCTCATAGCCCCACCAACCTCACAGGATGTCTGTTGTGGGGAGAAAGATGGAAAGGTTTGTCAGCTACTTTGAGTCCCCTTAAATGGGTGGAAAAAGTGGGGTAGAAAAGCCAACTCTTCTTCAGTTCTGCAGTAATTTGAATGCATATTTTTATGTTTGGAACTGTATGACTCTATTAATATAATGTATAATTCCCCTCAATGTAAAAGGTGGGCTGAAATTTAAAATAGTTAACTACAGACATACAGATACATAAGAACATAAGATAAGCACTACTGGATCAGGCCACAGCCCATCTAATCCAGCACCTTGCCTTGCACAGTGGTCCAACATTTGCTTCAGGGCATTCTCCAGAAGAAAGTGAGGGCAGAACCCGCACTTGCTCTTGACTCCTTGCAAATGGCTTTTTGAGGCATTCTGCCAGATACAAACATGTGCTCCACAAGCTTTAGAGGTGTTCGCATAAGTTTTGCACAGAACACAAATACAACTTTCAAAAATTGTTTGAGAAATAAACATGGGACAAAATCTTTGAAGTATGATGTGGGAATGCTGGAGGGTTGAACACCCAGATAGCTGATCTTGGATCTAGCTAGGCACTTTCTCCACATGAAGAAACATTCTCTGCAGCATATATTTTTCTTTAACCCACAGTTCCACCTATAAGTACAGCAAGCAAGGGTCATACTTACTTTGTTTGTTTCAACTGATGTGTACATAAGAGTGAAATTTACATCAATATCCCCATATTCATCAAGGATCACAGGACCAAAAATCCCTATAAAGATAAAGAAAAGTTGCTAATAAAGACCCTGGTCATTTTTTCTGGAAGTGATTTGTTAAGTGTTGTAAGTAAGCAGACTATGATATACTTATTCTATTGAAGATAAGAGGCTAAGACTGCATACAGATGTCACTTATTCTACTATATTTGATTATCCTGCAATAAAGCATGGAGCAGCCTAGGACAGTAGAAGTTCCATAGGAACATAAGAGGAACCGTAGTGGATTGGGCCACATGCCTTCTAGTCCAGCAGCCTGTATCACGCAGTGGTCCACCAATTGCTTCTGGGCATTGTCAAACAGAAGATGAAGGCATTACCTTTACCTGCTCCCAACTCCCTGCAAATGGCTTTAGAGGCATCCTGCCTAGCTCTACAACCAGGGCTGCGTCAAGACATCAGTTTCTTATTCCAATATAGTTGGATATACCGGAATAAAGCATAGTTGGCTTGAGCAATGGTGCAGTGGCAGTCAGATGGTGGTCAGCTGTGCGCAGGTCTGTGTGGACTCCACAAGCTGCCTGTGCAATAACTGAGGCACAAGAGAGCAAAGCAAGGAGACCCAAGGGTACACTCAAGGTTCAGTTACAGCACCATAATGGCACTGGACATTAGTGTCTGCATCAGTTCCTTGGTCCATTTTGTTAGTACTGTCCACATCAGGGAACAGTGACTGGAGGATGTTGTTCAACTACAGCTTGCATTAGCCACAGCTAGTCTGGCTATGGCAAGAAATCAGGAGTGTTTCAGCCCAGCAACACCTGAAAGACCATAGATTGGTTACCCTAGTCTACATAGATTGATAGTAACACCCACAGACCCACACCTACACCTACACCCACACAGACACACACACACGTACACACCCAGACACACACGGCTTTCCCTTGCCAGTTAACATCCCATTCATTTGCAATTACCTTGAAAAGTAACATTCCGGAACTGATCAATGAAACTGCGAGAAGAAATCCCTTGTTTTTTAAGAAGCTTTCCCAAAGCTTGTCCAAACAGCAAAACAGCATCCAGGTAACCAACAATGAAGTCATCTTGCCACTACAGGTGATGCCAAACACAGAAATCTTAAGACAATGTTTCTCATATTGTGAATCCCTTCCTTAAGATTGGTCCTTTGTCATTCACAACAAAAAGCCTGTTGCCATTATATGTACTTTCCTTATTAGAACAATAATCCAATTACAATCAGAAGAGATTTTTGCTTCCTAGCAGTGTTACAAGACCATAGAAATGACTAAAAAAATAAGAATTTGAAAATAAAGTTACCAGGTGGCTGTTTTCAGAAGTTAAGAGAGTGTTGTTTTTCTCCAAAACTGCACTGAAGTTTGATGGTTGTAGGGTCAGGACAAGGACATTTTGCATGTATTTTTCTGAATCAGAATCTTCATAGTATATATTACTGAAAAGGAAGGTGCAAATTCCCCAAAATGTAATGTGAAGTAGAACTAGAATTACATTTTATTTAGACAACCAGTATGCAAATGAACTTATACTGATATGTTGATGGTGACAGAAGAATCACTACTCTGTCTTCTTACTGTATCTTTCTATGGGGGTCGCTTCCCTTCTTGGCCAGATCCCCTTGGCCAACAGACAATGGTGTGTGGTGGGGTGCTGGCATGATTGAAAGGCTCTAGAACAGGGGCACAGCCTATTGTGCACTAGGGCCAAATTCAGGCAGAAGGAAATGATTTTTAAAATCTGTCATGGTCTCAATCCATAGACTACTGCTGCCCTTTTTGTAAGAATGTAAAAGAAATCCTGCTGGATCAAGCCATAGTCTGTCTAACCAGAATCCTACCTTGCACAGTGGCCCAACATTTGCTTCTGGCTGGCCATTCTCAAGCAAAACAGTTCCTGCAAAACTATGTGGGGTGCTCTCTTAATGAACTCACATAGTATGAGTCAGTGGCCATGCTTACACTTTATCTTTTATTCAAAGAGTCCATCCTAGATCCAGAGAGACTGCACTTGAAAGTCTGCATCCTGCATCCATTTTTAAATGCAGATTTTCCTTCCCTGATTGGGACTATCCGCTATGCAGGGCTGATCCAGAAACATTTATACTGTGCAGGCGTCTCACACAACAATCGATGGATCATCATGGCATTGCATTACCCGATCAGGACTGCATACTTACCTTAATGCTGGATAAAGGACACTCGCTGCACAGTATAAACAAAACCCAAAATTTCCCTCCAGTCCAGGCAAAACAGTGAGAACAGCAAGACGAGAGCAGGAAGGGCAGCTCAGATTTTATTGGCTGCCTCAACCTGCGTGACGGCATGCACTAACTCAGTTCTCACAGCTCCAATGGGGGAGCTACAGAGCTGCCTTTCAAGTTCAGATGCCTGGTTGTCACTGCACAGTAAGTGTACTGCGCTTTTATCTTTAACCGCAGATTTATTCTGCTAGTCTGGAGGCAGCCCAGAGTACCCCAGCCCTGAGTCCAGGTTGGTAGCAGAGTTTGTTTTTTAAAGAAAAATATATGCAACATTGACTTTGAGGAGAGAAAGCATTTGAGTGATAAGAAGTTTCCTTTGACTTATTTGGTTCCCCCGCCCCGCTTCTTATAAAGTTTTTTTTTTACCTGTGAAGATCAATCAAGAAAAAAACTATGTCTTCATCTATCTCCAAATCCTTTAGGGCTTCTTTGATGTCAGTTGGTGTACCACATGTTATGATCACTACGACAATAAAGAAGGAAGAATATATAAACATTTCTCCCCTAATTTTGCAAACGCCAATCAACCAATTTAATGTCTTTGTTGTTGTTTGATACCATCAAGTCAGAACCAATTTCTTCTGATTACATGGACACATCCATGCAGTTTTCTTGGCACATGTAGAATCTTCCATGGAGATTCTGTTTCTCCGATTATTTACTTATTTTAAGCATTAATTTATCTATTGATAATTACATAGTGTAACAAAAATACATGGGGAATTGAACCTCTGACTTTCCACTTCTGATAAGCTAAGTCCATTCCCACATAATGTATAACCGTAGCTCTTTAGGTTTATAGCCGTGAGTCTATTGAATTTCAGATATGCAACAATGTAAGAACAAATCCTCAATAGCAGGCATGTAGAAACCCAGAAAACCTCCACAGAAGCTAAAAGGTAAGAAAGGTAAGGGATAGTATGATTACCAGTAGGGGCAGAGAAAAAGGGTGTCCCTCAAGTTCATCATTTCATTTCTAATGGTCTTCCTAAAGAAGAACGACATTCACTTTGTAGCATTCTTCTTAAATGTTAGAAGTAAAGTCAGTAACAGATGATGCAGGTGAATGCAGATAGAATCCTCTCCCCTTCCTGAATAATGGAAGTCCAAATGGAAGGTAGAAAGTCCACAAATAAAATGGATAGAAAGGAAAGAGTGTGAGCATTCAGAACTAAAGATGGGCTGAAGGAGGTTAAAGTGAAGGTGTAACCAAGGCCAGAGAGGGAAAAAGAAACCCTTCCTCTGTCCACCCAGGAATGTACAATGACTGCATCCAATTGTCCTCTTGCACAATCACACCATGAACATTTAAATGGACTAATGAGCAGAAATATTTTTGTCTTGGAATTATCCGAGTACAAGATATCTTGGACTTGGGCTAACTTAGAGAAGAACCAGAAGAGCATTTTGGGGTATGAACTAGTGACCGTGAAAAATCATCAACATTGGGTGCGACCACAGCCCAAAAAACTTGCTAATAAAGAGAGTTTATGTAACATCAACCATATATATGATTACTTATTTCTATTTTTTTTAAAAAATACTTTAGTAGTTATTTTGTTCAATTAAATAAATATATTTGGCATCAATAAGGACAGAAAAAATAAACCACTCAAAGTGGCTTTTGTTTTTAATTTCAGAGTTGGCAAGACATTTTGCTTCTTTACTACTAACATATTAGGAATGTAGAAATAGCTCGCTGTTCACTTTCTGCTTTACAAAGTCATATGCCTGACCATCAAAAATGTCAGGGGGTGACTCTGTAGAGTCATCATATAAAGATGTCTTCAAGTAAGCCTTGACATATTGGCTACATGGACGTGTTCATCTAGCTTCTTTGGCATCACTTGTCCCTTTCTGGGCTTTCATTTGCTTCTTTCTCAGTCTAGCCTACAGCCTCATGATTTCCTGCCAAGCAAATACTAATCAGGTCCAATCTTGCTTAGGTTTTTGAAACTGACTTACATGTAATAGGTTTTGCCATCTGCCGTAAGCTTAAATATAAGAATATTGGGTCAGGTCCGGACTTCTTCTTCAGGTCCTGCAGTGCAATGGGGCGACCTGCCCCATCCCAGAATACACAATTCAGACCGGGATGGGTGGCTACGGTTGTGGCATAAGGGCCATCTGCATTGAGAAGGCCTGCCCCGCACCAGCTACATCACTGGCTCGAAAGGCTGCACTGGCTTCAGAGCCAATGCTGGAGTCTCTGAAGACCAGCAACAAAAGTTCCTGACCTGTGGTATTCTTGGGGGGAGGGGGCATTTCAGCAGCATAGTCTGTTGTGTTGCCAAAATGGAGCCCCCATATCCCAGAAGAGGGGGCTGTGTCTAACCCACATAGCCTGCTGTTTTGGGATAAATAATTAGTACATCAGTAGACCATGATGTTGAGAAGTACCCGTGGAGCATCATAGGGTGCCAGGTGGGGTAGGGCAGAAGCCACACCCCATAGACCCCTTTCTGGACTGCACCAGGAGTCAGAGTTGAAACAGCCTTAGTTACATTTTGAAATTTCCCAGTGTGCAGATGCAGCCCATCCTGATATCAAAGACAAATCCATCTTGTCTTACCATTGCTTTTTCGATTTGAATTGTTCACAATCCCCCGCAGGTCGTCTTTTGTTCTTAGAACTACTTTGACTCTCACGTTTTCAGAAAAATATGTAATTGAGGCCTCCAGGGCATTTAGATACCTGAATAGGGATAGGAAGTGTGTATTGCAAATTAGTTTGTGGCAGTGATGCTGATTTAAGCTACCCCTGGGCTTCTAAGAAAGAATTTCACGCATATTGCAATATGATTCTTAAAGAAAATCTGACATAAACTAAGTGATTAAGCTAATAAAACAACAAAGAATACTATCTGACCACCAAATTTAATAGAACCACCTTAGCCCAAGTTTTTGTCATGGTTTATATGAATAATGTAAGAATTAACTAAATATGTTGAAAGAGATTTTTATGGTAAGACTGTATGAATTATTTCTGTACATGCATTTCACTAAGTGGGCATCCC
Organism: Aspidoscelis tigris stejnegeri; assembly: GCA_023333525.1. Classification (NCBI taxonomy): domain Eukaryota; kingdom Metazoa; phylum Chordata; class Lepidosauria; order Squamata; family Teiidae; genus Aspidoscelis; species Aspidoscelis tigris. The sequence goes on along the minus strand of JALMGA010000005.1, from coordinate 37,582,246 downwards.
CATGGTAAGGATACTGTGAGGCAAACATGAGTTCGCCTCGCACAAGTCCCCATGCAAAACCCTAATTCGGGCTACATGAGGGACAAACTCCTGCAAATTGAAGTAAAAGAAAAACACTTCACAACTGTTCTCACCCCGAATAACTGGGCAAGAACAGGTTATCCTGGGGGCATGGAGACACTTGCAGGTTATGATCACAGCATTAGCGGGTGGGGCTTCGCTGTCCCTGCCGCTAATCCTGCGATCGCAACTGTCCCACCTTACCTGAGCCCTTAATTGCCCAGGTAAGGGCTTGATTTACCCCCAAACAATAGCCTGACAGCTGCCCAGCTGGGCAACTGCCAGGCTGTCATGCACACGAGGAGAGCTCCGCTAAAATGATTAAAATAGACGCGACTTTCGTGTCTGTTTTAATCATCTTACCGGAGCTCTGCCCTGCTCTTGACAGCCCCTATACCTGCCTGACAGTTGCTCAGCTGACTGCAAGGCAGCTATCAGGCGATCGTTAGGGGAAATTCAAGCCCTTACCTGGGTGATTAAGTGCTCAGGCAAGGGTGGTGGTGGAGAAAACTACGGCATTCCAATGCAGGGATTTGCCATGGTTTTCATGGGGACAGGTGGGTTTGCCTTGAACCCGCCCTGTCCTCCATTGCCATGGGGACACCATAATGTGAATCTTAATTCGCATTAAGGCTGCCCCAAATCCACTGCAAGGTAGTGGCAGCGCCATGGGGATAAGCCCATAGTTTATGTCTAGGTGCAAGTAACTGGGGTGTTCACTGCAAATGTGTGAGAGATTTTTCCCCCTAAATTAACCAGATTTTGGAAGGATAGGAGGAAATGGGCCGTATATCAAGCAAAAATGTAGACTGACAATTTGATAAGGGCAAAGTGGCAGCAAAAGTGCTGAGAATTCAATGAGGGTGACATCTGCTTTAATTTAAGACCAAGGTATATTATTACCGTGTCTATATAAGACTGAAGAGGATCTAGACAAGCTTAGCACTCTTCCCCCTGCAAATTAAGAGGAGCACGATGCCTGTGGTGCTCTTTTTAAAGCAGTGGCGTACTGTCTGCACACCACCTACAATCCTCAGCCATCAAGATCACAGCTGGGGAATCTGCAGCCACAATTTGGACAGCGGTGTGTGTGTGTCACAGAACACAGGAAATGGTGCCATGCATTCTCAGAGCTTTCTTTCTCCCACTCAGCCACTGAAGTACTGTAAGGGACACGTGGCCGCATGGCGGCAGCATGCTGGTGGGTTCATGTAGATGCCACTCTTGTCCAGTGCACTGAAATACACCATGAACATCATTATGGCACACGTTCACGGCACCATTAAGACATACCCTGTCTCAGTTGCCACCAAGTAAGAATATAACAGATGTGACTTTCTGAAAATGATGCCCAGATTTTATCTACTAAACTTTTGTATGCCAAGCAGTTGTTACCTGTTATTTTATTTATATCCTGCCTTTTCCCTGAAGGGAATCAAAGTGGCGTGCAAAATTTGTTGTTAAAAGTTGTTAAAAGTCTTACTGGCCACAACCCAATTTTCCCATCATTCTGTTATTTTTTCCCTCCTGGTTTCTAATCATCATTATTATCCTTTCTTTATATAGTCCCATGTAGTACAACTAAGAAGGTAAGATAAATACTGCCAGTGGCATACAATCTAAATCCCCACAGCAAGCTTATTTCAAATTCAAACCGTTTTCAATCCTGGCAGACCCCACGTCAGTTTGGCTTAACACAATTTCCGCGTGTTAAATCGCCCCCAAGCGTTGTCAATGTTAATCCTCATTTCAACAGGTCTCACTCCGGTTCGTGTGCTTGAAACGTTTTACATTTTTTACTGTGAGGACCCTTCCGTGTTAAGGGATGAGAGTTTCCCTCCTCCAATAGCTTGCTTCCAAAGCAAGCTGTAAAATCCATCCCTTAAAGCTACACTGTAGCGATGGAACCACTTCACACCTGATAACGATCTTGCCATTGAAAGTTCTGATCTTTAAAAAAGGCAAAAGAAAGAAAAGCAGCTGCCGGTTTGGGGAGATGTTTGTTGCTGCTGCTGCATGCCCTGAGGAATGGGGAGAGGAGGGGAAAGAATCACTGGCTGCCTGGTGCTGTTTTTCCTCCATCCAGGCAAGCAGCAGCCATCCAGCCAGGCTCCGTGAAGGGGTCTGTTATAGGTGGCACGTTCATGCCAGGAGAAAGAGGGCAGGGCAACCCCGAAAAGTGGCTTTTAAATAGTAGCCACTTGAGTCCCCCCTTGAGTCATGTACGCCACATATGATCCTCAGAATCCAGATCGAACGCGATTAAGCTGAAAGTAATGGGAACAGGCAAATTCGCGTTTGCATCTGGTTCTATTATTTCGGTTTAAGGAAACTGGATTAAGCTTCTAATGGGGATGCAGCCCAAGGTTCTTAGAGTTAACCCACAGGCATGACTGGAATAAAAATTGCCCCTCCTCACTTTGCCTCAATTTTTGAGGAAAAATTACAGTTAAGAGTTAAGAAAGTGGAAAAGGGGGCTCTGTAGCATTTAAAGACCAACAAAAAGAAAGAGGTTGTGCCATCAGCTTTTCTAGACAAGTCTACTTAATCAGACGCATGGAGTGGGGTGCCTAGGAGCAGACGTACTGTATATAGGTAAACTGGCTGTCTTCACACCTAAATTTTAATCCAGCTTCAGGTGACTTTTGCTGTGGTCATGTTTAAAATTTACTCCAGCTTCAGTCCACTTTCAGAGCGAGAGAATACATCAACAAAGTGACGAGCTGTTTTATTTCAGTGTTAAACAACTCAGAAAATTAACCTTTGGGATAAATAAATTGGAAAGAAAATTACTGGTCACTTTGCTGATGCATTCTCTTGCTCTGAAAGTGGACTGAAGCTGGATTAAGTCTTAGGTATGAAAGCAACATGTGTGAGAGAGAAAAAGCCGACAGAATAGGAATAACATAACCAAGAATCTAAGCTGTTTGTGTGAATAACAAAAGAATGTCGGATTAAAAATTCACTTTATGTTTATACATACATACATACATACATACATACATACATACATACATACATACATACATACATACATACATACATACATAGATACATACATACATACATACATACATACAAAACAAAACAAAACAAAACTGCATTTAAAAACAAATTAAAGTCTTCTTACCAGAAGCAGTCTTCAGTGTTTTCATTTTTCTTATATATGTAAGCAGATTCCCAAACAACATTTTTGAAAGGCAACCTATTATTCTGCCAGAATGCAACCAAAAAGTAACTCAGCTTTCTGGCTGGAGTCAGCATCCTTGTTAGGTTTTCTTTGAAGTCACAAGTCAGCCCAAAACTCCCTGCAGAGATTACAGGGAGGCTCAGTACTGTCTCTATTCTACAATAAAAAAAGGAAATTATTCTAGAACGATTGATGAAACGTCTATAGAACTTGTGTCGCAAAGTAATTAGTATTCTTTGATTTGTCTTCATTTCAATAGAAATTCATTAGAGCTTTACTGCAGGATGGTTTCAAAACAACCCCTGGCTGTTTAAGAGTATGGCAATCTGTATCAGGATTTTTAAACCAAGCTACATGATATTAAAAATTTGTAAATTAGAGCTTTTGAATGGTACCAGCTGCACTTTCTGGCAGCTAACGGCATGCTGGAAGGCACAGAGGCCCCAGGAATGGAGGCCAGATGAGCCACTATGCCATGCCACAACATATCAGGTGCAGAAAGTAGGTCAAATTGTGTGCTCCTATCCTGCTTATGGGCTTCTATTGGCCGTGGTAGGAACTGGAAGCTAGGTTAGATGGGCCACTTGTTGACCCAACTGGGCATCTGCTGTATTCATGTAACTGTGTAAGGCATTTGCACATTCAGCCTTTCTAGCAGTATGAAGATGTACATGTTTGGCAGTTTTCTAAACACGTAAAATTAAAAATAATAAAATGCAATACGAGAAGTGGCTCTGGTACATATATACAGTATTCTAGTATATACTGTGTTAACTCAACATGTTAAATTTAGAAATATTATTTGCTTATACTTACGAGACCATCTGGTATGTAGCATAGGTACATGCTGGACCTAAGACAGTACACCCAATCTTGCTAGTATACTGTAATAGAAAGGACCAGCATCAGGTAGGAACAGAGATCTTGGAATTTATGCATAACGCTACTAACTGGAACCATTAGAAGGAGAATGACTTCTTGGCAAAAGATAGGAGACTTAAAGAGGTATTATGGCTTATTCAAAACCATGAACTAAATGATGTATCTGAAATAAGAATGGTTTGGTTAACCCCACATCAGAATGGCAGCATAAGCAAAGATTTTATTAATTCTTAACCCCAATTAATGTTTCATTGTTTATTATTGCTTAATTATTTTTGTTGTTATACGAAAATATTCTTAAAACAATTATAATTTTTCTTGAATATGCTACTATAAGATTGTACAAACAAACAAATAAATAAAACTGACCCAGCAGAAGCAATTCTTATGAAATGCACTCTCAGGTTAAGAAAAACTTATACTTTGAATTGTCACATCATGTTCCATTTGGTATTCATTCAGAATATTAGAGAAAGACTCCTAACATAGGGTGTTTTTCCATTGTCATTAGAAGTACCCATTAAGGCCCCATTAAAGGGATCTACAATGGGGTCTTCAGGCATCAAATCCAGATTATATGGAGCCTGTTTCCACTACAATTGGGCAATGGGGTCTAGGGGAGGGCACACCCATGGGTGGTGCCCCGAAACCCAAAGCTCTGAAGCCTGTGCACAATCTCTGAACCTGACTCCGAAGCCAGCTCTGAAGCCGGCTCTGAAGAATAGCACAGGCTTTGAAGAGGACCGTCAGCGAGAGCAATGCCATTCCTATGGACCTTTGTCAGAGGCTCTGGAGGATCTTCGGAGTTTGCAGCAAATCTTTGGAGTTTATGGCAAAGTTCCAGAGATTCTTGGAGAATCTTTGGAGTTTATGGCAAAGCTCCAGAGAATCTTTGGAGTTTATGGCAAAGCTCTGGAGATTCTCTGGAGCCACTCTGGAGAATCTTCAAAGAATCTACGGAGCATCTACAGAGATTGCACCCCCTGTCACCCAAAACACCTGGGGTGACAGGTGGGCCCCACGTGGGTACTTCCAGATTCGCCACATGGGTGCTCCGGTGTTTCCACTGCGAGCAAGCTAGCACCCATTGCTATCAGGTGCTAGACCACCCATGAAAACGCACTGGTTACTTTCCTTAATCCATATCTACTAGATCCAGGTTAGTTGAAGGACCCATTCCTTAGATCTGGATGATCTTAGATCCAGATTAAGAGAGGTCAGTGGAAATCTCCCCCCCCCCCAGTTCCATTTGTTCAAAAGACCCATTTGCTCAACGATTCCATTCATTCAAATGGAATAAATCCCACTCAAGTCTGCATGTCCTAAATTCCATAAGTGCCCTAATACTTACAAAGAGTTCTTTCATGATTTCCACACCTCCACAAGTTGTAGTGCGGCAGCCTTCTGAGACATAGAGAGATGAATCGACACCATCAAATGTGGCATTAACATTGACACTGGTATGGTGTTCTGTTACAATAAAAATAGATACACAGAGATATTACTGTATTCTAAGCATATAAGAACCACATTCTTTCCAAAACAATATCTTGTAAAATCACACTATGTCCTACTTTTTCATTTATTTCCCCTAAATATTCCTTGTCTTATAAACCAATGCATCACATATGGCACAAAATAAAACATGTACATTACATCGCTATTACATATGTTAAATAATAAATATGGACTATGTAAAAAGGAAGTAGTAGTGGTAATGATGGAGGCTTTTAGAAAGTAATTTTTTGAATGTTGCAATTGTATTGGGAGCAATCACTATAAGATGTTTAAATTGCCTGTGAATTTTATAAAGTATCTTGTAAGAACATATAAACATATGAACACATAAAATAGCGAGAAAAAACTCAATCTGCAAGCACTTAATTATCAATACATATGTCAAATATATGTGTAAATTGTTGAAGAATAGACTCTTTGACTCTTCTAGAAATCAGATCCTCTGAAGATGGCTGTTGTAGCTACCGTATATCCAAAAGCTGATTCACAGAAGTACTATGGATCATGGCATAACAACCCCAAAACTGCAACAAGTGGGACTGTAACGGACCATGAAAGCCTACATTCTACCAAGAATATTGGTACTATCCATGCAGACATCTGGGTGTTCCATGGTTGTAAAATTCATCCACTATCTGCCCTCGAGCCTCCATAGCTACACCTGAAACCAATGTAACTATAGGCTGCAAAAAACTTACTTTTGGCAATTGCAGAAGCTGAGTCAGTCACCCCCACAAGGATGTATGGAAAGGGGCAACTCACTGGGAATTATTTCCACCTTTCCATGGACTTCCACCCATATTTTCAGACTTCCAGAGCAGGCCCAGGTGGGAATATCACTGCTATGAGTGCAGTTCTGCTCACAGCTGCAACCCAGGGCCTGTGCTGAAGTGAATAGCATTCGCTTGCTGCCCCCTTGTTGACTCCAGCAATGGATCCCACACCTCCCATCCCAGATCCTACACCTCTGGCTGGCCATGTGGATGCAGCCATTGTTCTTCACAAATGGAAAGGGCTTATTTGTGTTTCTGAAAGAGCTGATGAGCTCTTGAGTAGTAGGTAGAGTAAACATTAATGTTTACATGATCCACATGTAAACATTTAGCCAAGCAAACCTTAAAGGGTCTGCTGCTCGTCACTTATTGTAGGGACTATCAACCAAGGACCTACCCAATCAAAGTCTACCCAGCAATTGCAGGACAGAGTTCAGCATGTGCATTTCGTGGGAACAGAGCTGCAATCACAATGGGGGGATTACATACAAAATGAAATGAACGCAATGTGAACATCTGGAAAGGGTTGATATGATGAGAGGCTTCACGCCATAAAATATCTTGAGTTTCATTATTTCTGCCAAGGTAGGTAGGTCACTACTCTTCTGTAGTAATGATAGGAAAAAGATGTACTTGAGGCCCTTTTTTGGGCCAGCCTCTCATGGTTCTCTTTTCCAATCACAATTTATGTAAATAAGTATACGTTTCTGACAGCCAGTACGCTTGGTTCAAGTGAATAAAAAGGTATAGTTATACAAAAAATGTACCAGCAACAGAGGAAATCTGCCTTCAGAAGCATTCTGTTATATAAACATAGAACCTGGATTTTGCTCCACAACGCTGTGGACAGTGCCCTTACCTTTCAGATCATATCTCACCAGTTCCAGACCCAGATGTACAGCTGATTCTACGTTCTCTGGGGTCACAGGAAGATCAGAGCCGTTCAGCAGCATGACATTGATCACGTATGTATCTTTGCCACACTTGCCCTCACCTCTATACCACAGAAGCTGAGTAGAGAGGAACAATGCCCCCAAACACTGAACCCACATTAGTTCCCCCATTATTCCTTGTAGATCCTTCAAGATTGCTTCTTCAGATATGCCACATGTTTGATATCTTATGCTGCAATAGAGGACTTATCATATACTTGGTTCTCAGTCAATATCTCCCTCTTTTGTGTTCTTTTCCTTAGCTGATACTTCTGGCTGTGAACAATCAACAACAGCAGAACATATGAAGTGAGAAAGGGCCAAAGGTTGTTTGCTGTGGAGTATCTCAGGGCTATAAAACCAAAGCATTGGCCGCGCCTCTCTAGATAAAGATACAATATGATGGGAAAGGGAAGAGCCCAGTAGTATTGTAAATAAAAATAAGTTAAAATGGAAAAAGAAAATCTATTCATGTAGAACACAGATGGTCACTTGTTGTTTGTTTTCCCTTTTCAAGTAGCTCCTGACAGGAAAACAACAGGATGCTCCCATATGGACTAGGTGAATGCTACAGTTTACCTTGTCTCTGTTTTCATCTCGTTTTGCTTGCATTATGTTGATAGTGTCACACTCTTTGCTTCCTTCCTTCCTTGAATTGTCTGTCCAAAGAATCACTTGAAAACCCTATTTTTAGTCAATATGCCTATTGCCTAGGTGCATATAAAGCAGCCCTACAGATTACAGATCAGTTTTCTCAATCACTTTTGTCTAGCTACAGACTTCCGTGGTTAATACCAGCTGCATACATATTTGGGATGATGAAGTTACTGCTCGCAGATTAGCTAGATGAAAAAGGCAATGAATGGCACAGGATGAATTAAGGCCTTATTTGTAATTCCCCCAAAGTGGAGCTATAAGACCTTGGTGTGAGTCTCACTTTCTACTGAAGGCTTTGTAGAATGGCGAACTGCACAAACAGGCTTTTCTGTCTTGTTTTGAAGGAATTACCCGTGACACAAACTATGGCTGTATCCAGTAAGGGCTTAAAACATGGGATTATCCCGGGGCTTTATTAGATTGCCACATGTATTTGTGGCAATTCCTACACAGCCTTGGGATATTGTGGTGAAATCCCAGCATATTGCTACCCTGGAAAAACACACACCCAACCTTGGGGAAGTTTGCACTTTGCTTCCGATCTGTGAGAACATGAACTTCCCCATACATGTACTAAGCATTTGCACTTGAGAATGCTTAAGACAAGCAGTCCCTCCCCTTATTCATCCAGACACTCACCTCCAGCACAGATGGTCTCTGGGTGATGCCATCTTCCTGCCCTGAAGTCAGCTCCAGTGTGCATGGGCCAGCACCATCACTGGGGCAACCATGACGCAGTGCACATGCACGCTTGCACAGCAAGCCACATGACCCTCCAGCACCCAGAAGAGGTCCAGATCCAGTGTCCAGAACTTTACTGGCTCTGGCACCAGGGAAGGTAAGTCAACGAGTGGTGCAGGGTCAACCTGCACCATGCATTAGGGATGCCCACAAATTGGTTTTTTGACATTTGATTCGTAATGAATCCAATGTTAGAAAATCTGAATTCGTTTGAATAGATCCGCTTCGAATGTGGTAGGTTTGGGTTAGACAAATTTATGGACGATAGATGTATCAATGGCTAGTAGAAGGGATGCCTAAGTACATCTTTCGGACTGGGGGGACAAGCGGGATGCCTTTAAGGCCATTTGCTGGGATTTGAGAGCAGGAGACGTTTTGCCCTTGCCTCTGCTTGAGATGCGGTGGGTCACTGTGTGCAACACGATGCTGGACTAGACGAATATCTGATACACATCTGATACAAGTACGTATCCAGTACGTATCCCATAACGTATCCACGCTCTGAAGGTGTCAAATCTGACCTGAATCCACTTTTAATCTGCTCTTGAACCATGTTGGATACAACCTGGATCCATTGCAGATGTGTGGTACAGCACTTTGCCACCTCCCCACTTTAATGAATGTCCAAACTATTTGCATGAATCTCCAGAACATTCATATTCATACAAATGTTAAAATATGAATGTCATAACATTCTATTTGTGTACGTGTGTCCAAATTCGGATGAATTCAGATGAATAACAAATGTTACAAATATTTGTGCACATCCCTACCATGTATAGTTAATCTGGGGAATGCTTCTGGACGGAAGGAGCCATTTCTGGTGCAGAAACGGTTCTTTCCAGTGCAGATGCTCCATCTGGAAGCATTCCCTGGATTAACTACCAGGCCCCTCATTTGGGCGCTTGCTCCTGAGAGCCATCTTCTTGGAAATAGCCACCACACGTGTACGGAGTGAAAATGAGGCTAAAATGGGCACTGCTCATGGTGCACTACACCCTTAAAATACCTGAAATTACCACCTTGCTGTCGTGGAAACGAGTACTCAGACAGGTAACCATCTAGCAGAGCCAGCCAGAGGCGAATGTGGGATCCCAAGAAGAGCCCGTGTTTCTTCCAATTGGCTGAAGGCAGCCAATTTCTGATCACAGAAATAATGTGATCAGTGGGTGATGCTTGTCCAAACACTGGGCACAAAATCTATGTATTCAGAGGACTGGTGAAGACTCACCTCTTTACCTTGGTTTCAGTGAGGGAACAACAGTCCTTCCCCTTGTAGGAACTGTCCTGAGACTTTCAGGTACGGGGCAGGATAGAATTAGACATGGGGTGTTTTCCCACTGTCACTAGAAGTACCCATTAAGTACCCATAAATGGGTACTTAATGGGTACTTTTAGTGACAGTGGAAAAACACCCATAAAATAAATGAGATCCAATGCCCAGCCTTTTAACCAAGCAAAGGCTGCATCCAGACAGCCAAAAAAGGCTGCCTAAAGAAAAAAAAAAAGGCTGCCTGATAAAGACCCTTGGGGTGTGGTGACAGCATGTCACAGTCTCCATTGAGTCTATTGAAGCTGCTGGTAATTCTCAGCAAAGCAGAGGTCCCGTACTGCCCTTGTGGCCCTGCTAATGCCATCTGGTGGCAACAACAAGGGGATTTTACCTTGGATGTTTTCTGCCTAGTCCAATTAAGCATCAGATAGAAAATGACTTCTACGGCCATTTCCTGAAGGGCACTTAGGGCGTGTTTCCATGCACGTTTTTGTCCGAAACAAAATCAGGTTCAGCAAGGGTCTTCTTGGAAATAGCCACCACATGTGTACAGAGTGAAAATGAGGCTAAAATGGGCACTGCTTATGGTGCACTACACCCTTAAAGTACCTGAAATTACCACCTTGCTGTCGTGGAAGCGAGTACTCAGACAGGTAAGGGTCGTTCCCATGCATTTTCGCGGACCAAATCACCCAAACCAGGGCCAAATTTGGTACTGGAAAAAACTGTTCTCAGCACAGTTTGGTGTCTTGGCATGGATGGCTTTGCAAGCTAAGCCTGCAATGGTGCCAGCTATTTGGGGAGGAGATTGGTGCTCACATTGTTGGGTAGTGCGGTTTCATGACCTGTGCTCACCGTTCGTGCCCTGTGCATTGGAGATCGCAACCGCTGAGATATTGGGGGAGTAAATGGTGTTAAAGCCAAAACAATGAGGGGGTCGAATGGCCTTCGCTGACCCACAAGACTCTTTTATACAAGTATTCCACCCCCCTTCCCCGATCACCAAGGCAGGCAGGATAATGTCTTGATTTTAATCCCTTTTCCAGCCCCGTTTCTCAGTTTGCAAGGCTGGCATGATAATGGCTTAATTTTCCACTTGCCGGGTGTTCTCACGCTTCCCGGGTGGAGTGGAGGTGCACAAAACTGCTCAACTGCCACCAAGCCTTGTAGCAGCTTTGCTCAAACAGCTGGGTTGGGGTGACGCCAATCCAGCTTCCAATGAGGAAAGGGGGCGGAAAGGAGATGGTGCTGCTCCCCCATGCTCGGGTTTATGCGGTTTGCATGGGGACGGCTGTATCCGCACCCAGCCCACGTCCAGCCTGCGTTAACGGGAATGGCATGGGGACAGGCAACATTCAATCTTGGTCCTGCACCAGGTCAAATGCAAGCCCAATCAGAGCCAAACGGCTTGCATAAGGTCACGGCCTTAGGGTCTAAAACTGAGGGTTATCCTGGGGCTATGTTGGGATTGCTACACATGTCCATGATATCTTGCAGTAATATTATTGCTGGAAAATCAACTCCCAAGACAGGTTTGATGTTTTTTTTTAAAAAGGAAAGGACTTATCTGGACACTTTTTCAAGTGAACTGAAATCTTGGAAATCATGCAATTCCAGGTCATCAAAATGCCTGGGTCATGCAAAACACCATTGAAAGAGCAGAACCAAATAATTAAGTGCCATGCTAGCCTGATAACACAGAGAAGCGAAGTGACTGCAGGATCCAAACAAGATCCTGCATTTTCCTCTTGCCATCATCCTTAAGCACACCATACACAAAGGTTGAGGCTGCAGATCTTTGGTTCTACAAGCTTGAAGGCTGGAAGCCTGGACCAGCTGTGTTCGTGCCATACATTTCAGCATAGTGGCAGGATTACTGGATCCCACTGTGGAAGCAGTCCTCTTATAGGCTGTGAGAGTGGTGCTAAAGAACAAAGGAGCCCTTTCAGTTGATCTAATATTTTAACCTAATAAAAAGTAGTGTGTTTCCTTTCATCTCTGGAAGCCATGCTAACCAGGGTTTAAACCAACATGGAAGAAAGCCTGTTTTGCCTTCTTGTGCAGAGCCATGTGTTAGATACTCCTGGTGTTCAATAAACTACAGAATATTGCATAATTCATACACAGAGTAGGGAACACAGAGTAATATTAAATATGGGAAATGGGAAGCAGTTCTCAAGTATTATCTGGTCTCGCTGTCAGTCCAGAATATAGTGATTCATAAAAAAGTTACTTATTAGCTTATTTGTGCTTTCAGGATGGCCTTGTTTACACCCAATCTAGTGGTTTCTATAAAAATGTCATGTAAGATTAGAAATCTCATGTGCTATTAATAGGGCACTGGCTATCAGCAGGAAGAAAAAACTGATGGACAACTCTGTTCTTCCCACAAACTCTTCTGCCAATTGCATAAAACATCTTCTTTCCCTCTAATGCCATTGACTGTTTGGTAACAATTGGTTCTTGTTTTTTGAAACCTTGGCTAGTGAGCAGGGCAGCCCTTGGGACAATCATGAAGCAGTGCATCCCAGCATTAGGACATCCAGCCCCCAGGCCTCTGCAGCCTGCTGCAAGAGTGAATTCTGACAGGGAGAAACTTCTGGTTCTCTATCACTCATTTCTTCCGCCTGTGTGGATGCACAGAGGGGGTGAAGGCAACTCAAGAGCTGAAACTGCTGCCAAAATTACTACCAAGTTCCAGAGCCTGCCCGTGATTACAGCAAGGATTTTCACTGCTGAAAGAAAGTGCTTTGCTCCCAGTAGCATTCCAATTACTAGCATGGGACCTCAGGTGTGTGATAGAAACTTGGGGTGTTTTTCCACTGTCACTAGAAGTACCCATTAAGTACCCATTAATGGGTACGTTTTGTACCCATTAATGGGTACTTAATGGGTTCTTCTAGTGACAGTGGAAAAACACCCTTGGTTAGCCTGAGACAGAAGTTCGTTTAAGTTCGGATTAAGTCTGGGATAATCTAAATACAAGATAGTTTGAATTGGGGATGAATTGTCCAGAGAAGAAATAGAAATGCATTTTTGGGTGTGATCCCTTGGAACAGAGGATGGCCTGAAAACCGATTAATCATTAATAAAACCATATTATTAATAAAACCACAGCCAGTTCTTCACCAGGTAATCAAATTTAAATTTGTTATCAGTAATTTTAATGACAAATAAAGGTTGAGAGTGCAATAAGCAATCATCAGTATTTTGCATTCAAAATTTCATCTGCTCCGCCCCACCCCCTGCAGTGTTGTTCTTACTCCATTTATGTATACAATGAGATTGATTGCATTATTAAACTGTCGTCCAAATAGGCTGCTGAGCCCAAAGATTGCTCAGAGTTCACTTGAACAAACAATACAACTTTTATAACGTTCCAGAGATCATTCCTGAACACACAGGAAACTGAACACAAAATTCTACAAATCAAGTACTGAAGTACAGTGAGTGGTTTTCCATGATGTAGTTAGTAAAAGCTGTTCGTACAAGAATTGTCTACAAGTTATGTTCAGTTTTTAATTTTGTGGCTGCAGTCACTCTCTGCAGTGGTCTTTTGAGCCTAAACAAATAAAATCTTCCCACTCACTTTGCCAGGAAGTGATGGGATTGGATGCCATGACCTTAGGGTGTTTTTATGTTGAGCTTCAAGCCACCTTTTACACTTTCTTCTTTCACTCTCAACCAGAGGTGCCTTAATTCCTCTTCACTTTCTGCCACCATAGTAGTATTGTTTGCATACACAAAGATTAATATAATATAAAACCATAGAGTGTTGAAATCTAAAAAACTATTAAATCATATCTTCCAGTTATGGCTGAGAGGTACAAGGCAAGGGTGATAAAACAAGTGGTATCAGGGGTCAGAATAGGTAGAGCTAATGGCAGGTGAATGCAATTCTTTGCAAACCTACATGAAAATCAACCCAGTGAACATGTGGATCATATACATTAGCTATGATGAAAGTATCTTTATCTTATTAGAATTACAAAGCAGAGGTTTGTCTGACAGATGGAAGAATAACTACAAACTCACAAAAAAGGAAAAATACATGTAAAATGTTTGCTACGTACAGTCATGGGGAAATTATGACAATTGGATTTAAAGACGTGTTTTGGACTCAGAACTGAATGGGAATTATTTGAGCCTCAGTCATATATGATGGACAAAGATTGTGAAGTACATCTTAAAAAAGGAGAACGTGTTATTGAGTGAAATAATGAGATTTTGCTATGAGCAAATAAAATAAGTGCAAACTTGGTTGAACTCATAAAACCAGCTGAAAGATGGAGCAAAGAGCTTAATTCATGGCAATAGAGACTGTAGGCATATAAAGAATATTTATCTAGAGTAGGAGGAAGAGATGTTGCAACAAAATCTGATCTCTGCAACTGTAAAGTTGAAAAGAGGATACCTTCCATTTGTTGCACTAAGGGAAAAGGAAAAGAACGTTTTCCTGAAATACAATTCAAAGAAGGCTGGCAACATTTACATTTCATTTGCTCAGATGTTGTGGCCCTCTAGTGGCGAAAATCAGAAGTGGCAAATAGTGATGTGTATGTAAAAAATTGATGTCTTCAAAAAATTAAAGATTGTTCCTTTGTTGAACACTAATTTCAGTAGAAAAAGATTCAGAATTGTTAACAAAGAGGAATTTTGCTGCAAAAAAGATTTAAGAGGCAAGAGAACAATCCCTGACAAAACAGAACAGCAGAGAAACAGAACAAAAGTTAGGAACAGTGGATCTAGGGGTGTTTTTCCACTGTCAAAAAGTACCCATTTTTGCACCCATTAAGGACCCATTTGGGTGTGAGCCAGATGATCCCATTTCCACCACGGCACCCATTTAGGACCTGATTGTTTCCACTGCCGTGGGGAAAATCCAGATCAAATGGGTACTTTCTGCCCTTTAATCCCGATTTTCTGTAGACCCCATTAATGGGGTCTACAATGGAGTCTTCAACCAGAAAATTCGGATTAAAGGGAGACTGTTTCCACTGGAAACAGGCAATGGGGTCTAGAGGAGGCTAGGGGGAGGGGATGCACCCATGGGGGGGGGGAGCCCTAAAGTCCCAGCTTCGGAGTGATTTCGAAATAATTCCGAAGTAATTCCGAAGTCCCTCCAAAGAGATCAGCAGAGACTTCAAAACCACTCCGGAGTCCCTTCAAAGCACCTCCGAAGTCTGTGCTGATCGCTTTGGAGAGACCAGCAGTGAGACTCCGAAGTCCCTCCGAAGCGATCAGCAGAGACTTCGGAGTCTCGCTGCCAGTCTCTCCAAAGAGATTAGCACAGACTTTGGAGGTGCTCCAAAGGGATTCCAGAGCAGCTTTGAAGCCTTTGCCAATCTCTTCAGAGAGACTTTGGAGGGGAGTGCACACGGTCTGTGCTAATAGCGCATGGACCACGCTGACAGCTCCGGAGCCTCTCCGAAGTCCTTGGTGATTTCTTCGGAGGGACTTTGGAGTCACTCTGAAATTACTCCGAACCTGGGACTTTGGAGATTGCCCCCCCCCCATCCCCAGAGACACCTGGGGTGATGGACCGACCCCTTGGGGGTCGACCTGGATTCCCCACATGGGTGCAAATGTGTTTCCACAGCAGGGGGGTTAGCACCCATTGCTAATGGGTGCCACAACTCCCGTGGAAGCACATTGGGTGTTTCCCTTAATCCGGATCTACTAGATCCGGATTAAGAAATGTACCCATTCCTTAGATCCAGATCTTCTTAGATCCGGATCTAAGGGCTGCGGTGGAAAAACACCCTTTGATACAGATCTGTTTACTCAAATCTACTTTGGCCGCTTATCCCAAAGAAGGCAAAACTTTTAGGCCCAGGTAAAATCTGTTTTCCTCCAAAGGATGACTGCCCAGAGCTCCAGGACAAGTTTCAATCCAGCTTCAGTCCACTTTCAGAGCGAGAGAACACATCAGCAAAGTGACAAGGTGTTTTCTTTCAGCCTTAACTAACTCAGAAAATTCACCCTTGGGCTAAATAATGTGGAAAGAAAACGAGGAGTCATTTTGCCAGTATGTCACCTGACTCCGAAGATGGACTGGAACTGGATTAAAACTCACGTGCAAACGCCGCCAACAGAGGCCATCCGGTTTCCCCGCTTTTTATGGCACCCACATCCGCCTCTCTTTCCCCCCGTCCGCTCGCGTCTCCGCCTCGTCCTGAACTACGTCGCCGGAAAGCCTCCGAAACCTTCCCCTTCCCATCCCCGAAGCCCGTGAGACGCCGTAGCTCGGCCTCGCCCGTTCGCCTGCGGAACTGTGAGTATAGCGGCAGCAGCTGCGACCCGGCCGTTAATTGCTGCGTCCCTGGCCCTTCCCTTAGCTACGGCCCGCGCGGTTGCCAGGGAAACAGAGTCCTTAGTGAGGGAGGCACGGCGGTTGGCGGCGGCGGCGGTAGCCGCTGTAGGCCCGTGAGCAAAATGGTGAGGAAGGGGCGGCGCGGGCAGGGCGAGGGTCTTCCATGGGGAGACGGGCAGAGCCCCCACCTTTCTGACCTCCCTCCGCTTTCTTTTCTCGCCTTCGCAGATGCTCTCACGGCTCAAACCCGCAGTCGGGAGCGGCCCCCAGTCGGCGGAGAAGCGCAAGAAGAAAGGCAAGCGGATCCCGCAGCTGGAGGAGCTGCTGGCTCAGCGGGACTTCACCGGCGCCATCGCTCTGCTGGAGGTATCAGAGGGGCAGCTGAGGGAGCGGGACCCGGGGAGGGGGGGGGCTGCTGCTGCTGCTGCTCCTGCTCGTGCCTTGGTGTTCTTTCTCTACTGGATGACCACTGGGGTGGGGCGAAGTGGCTTGAAAATAAGGACACTGGTCATCGGTCCCCTTCTCCCTTCCTTTGATCCTTTCAGTCGCCTCTCGTCCCCCAGATGCTTAGGACTGTGTCCTCAGTGAGCCACTTAAACAAAAGTCGTGGATGGCATTTAGGGATAGATTGCACTTTGAAATAGAACTGGCTGCTGTTGATTGTGTAGTCCCTAAATGTCTGCAGAAGTACGCAGGGATATCCTACTCTAAATGCTTCTGTATACATTTTGTGGCCCTTAGCCTGTTTTTGTCATTCTTAAGGGCTCCGTGAGAAATTCTTACTTTTCACCTGGGGATATTGGAACTGAAACTTCTGACAATCAAACTGCTGTTTAAAATCTGTGTTTGAAAATGGTGACTACCCAAGGGGTATTCTTTAAGCTTAAATAATTTTATCCTATTCAAAGTTTTTTTAAAAAAAATTCTAGTTAACTATGTTATCTGCATCCATTATCGCCATCTCTTTATTTGTATACTGCCTTTCCATGGCATGCTCAAAGTAGTTTACAAGCTCGTTACCAAAGAAAATAGAAGAATCATATATTAAGATGCAACAGGGTAGAACACATTGAAATATAAAAGCCAAGCAAAATGTTATCAAACACACCCACCTACATACATATCAAGCACAACAGATTACCTCTCAAAGTATCTGGCAGCCTTCAGACTCATTCACAGTTCTTTTATACAGGATTCTGTGCCAGAAACAGCTAAGGTCACAAGCAGCTGTTCTTAGTAAAGCCACTCATAAAAAGGCCCAGTCCTGCAAAGAAGCCCCTTTTCCAGGGTAATAGCACCCAGCTAGGCAGGAGGGGCAGCCAGATTTATGCATGCTGTAAACCTATAACTTGGATAGGATTGATTTTTTAAATGTATTTTACTACATGGTTTTACTTAAATATTTTTAATGAGAATATTCACATTTTATTTTAAAATGTTTTAATATTAAAAATATTTTAATATTTTTCTTTTCTTACAAGTTTAAGCGTCATGTTGGAGAACAAACTGAAGATACAGATCTCTGGATTGGATATTGTGCCTTTCACCTAGGTGACTACAAGAGAGCACTGGAGGTGAGGTGAGGAAACAAAATGGGACTATGAAGAGATCTGAAGGGATTTCTGCACTTTGGGGGACTGAACATCAAATAGACAGATGGCATTCAGTGTGAACTAGTATAAAGTAATGCACATTGGAGCTATAAATGCTTGCTACTTATACGCACACTAATAGTATCAGCTTGACTGATCAGGAAAGGGATCTTAGATTTAGAGGTAGACAATTCAATGAAAATCTGCATTTACTAAAAAAAAAAGCCAACCGAATGTTAGGAATAAAAAAATAGTATTGAAAACACCTGCTAAAATGATAAATGTCCTTATACAAATCTGTGGTGTGGTAATATCTGGAATATAATTAACTGGAGGAGCTTACCTATGAGGAAAGGTTGTAATGTCTGGAACTTTTTAGTCTAGAAAGGAGATGAGTAAAGGGAAACATTACACATGCTGTGTTCACACCTAAGTTTTAATCCAGTCCACTTTCAGAGCAGAAGAACACATCAGCAAAGTGAACATTTTCTTTGCACATTATTTCATCCAAGGGTGGATTTTCAGAGTTAGAAAATGCTGAAAGAAATCAGCTTGCCGCTTCTCTCACTATGAAAGCAGACTGAAGCTGGATTAAAACTTAAGTGTGAATGCAGCCATGGTATGGACAAATTGAAGAGGGAGAACTTTTCTCAAAGTACTAGAACCAGAGATTACTCATTGAAACTGAATCTTGGACAAACTGGGACAGAAAAAAGCTTTGTTTTTTTTATGCAACACATAGTTAAACTTTGGAATTTGCTCTATAAGATTTGTTGTGAGCTAGCAGCTTGAATGGTTTCAAAAAGAACAGGACCAAGTCAGGGATATCAATGGCTAATAGTCTTTATGGCAGCAGGGGATGGCATGCTTCTGAAGGGCAGCTGTTGGGAAACTGCAAGCAGAGGACAATCTATGCTCTTCTCCTGTTTGTGGGTTTTCCCTTTGCAGCTGGTTGGCCACTGGGAGAATAGAGTATTGAACTGGATGAGCCATGGGTCCAATCTGGGTGGGACATTTTTTATGTTCCTGTGTGAATCTTGCTTCCATTTAGAAGCAAATGGTGTTTTTTAAAAACTAAATATAAAAAAGAAAAGAGGAAGATCTGGAAGGAGCTATCCCAGAGCAATTATTGTACTGCATAAATTTTATACTACAATTGGGGTGCATTTCCACTGAAGTTTTAAAGCAAATTGAATCCATTTTCAGAGCTGAAAGGATTAGAGGAATCTGCAGTTTCTGAGGATTAAAGATCTCCAAATGCGGATTTTCTATGTTTGAATAAAAAGTCATCTCGCAATGGGATTTACAAATATTCCACAGCTTCTGTGAATGGGAACGCATGCGATTTTGGGGGATGGGAAGGGGCACTCTCTTTAGACCCCTCTGTCTCAATCACCCATTTTTTGGCTCCTTTTCCCCAGCTGTAGCAGCTAGAGCAAAGCTGGCAGCTGCTGTTACAATATTATGAGAGATACAAATGTAACAGCAGACAATCAGCAGAGCAGCTGCATCTGCTTCTCCTGGTCTTTCTCTCTAACTCTCATTTTGAACCTGTGCAGTAACTAAGGTAATCGATCCTCCCAGCTCACTTTCTCTCTCCTCCCATTCCCTCACTGCTTTTAGTGAATCGAGGGAGAGTCTGATTTTAAAGAGACAGCCATCAGAAAGACTTTGCCCTTTCATGCTGAGCCAACGATCCACAAAGCTGCTGCCTGCTCTGTCTCCCCTCCTCCCTCGCTTCCTTCCTTGTAGCTATTTCCCTTCTAATATTAATCAGGGGCAAGCTTACAGGGTTTGGATCCTTGCCCCATAAAGTCAGGGTATGAGGAAAAAGAGGGAGGAGGGGTTTCTCCTAAATCTGCATAAAAAGCCATAAATGGGAACATGAAATAATGGATTAAATGCTGATTAAATTAATCCAGATTTAAAAGTACAGTAAAATTGTGCAGTGGGGATGCAGCCTTGTGTCACTGATGATTATTTGTTTCTATAGTTACCTCCTAATTGTCTTATTTTTCTGACTTGCATATAGACCATGAAATTAAAATCCTTTTTAAAAATTGTTTTTAAATTATAATAGCTCAGATCACATGTTTTTAAAAATTAGAAAATAAAAAGGCCTTCTACTTGATGCTTGGTGAAGCATAATGATGGCATCAGAGGAGTGTAACTGAGGAAACTGTTGTCTCTGGCTGCTGTAACCAAGGTGTTTTTTTCTTTGGTAGTCACCCGGTAGTTACCAGCACTGATAAGCACAACCAGAAGTCTCTCCCTCAGCTGAAAGCCAGCTCATGAGCTTCTATATAGCATGGGCAAATCCCCCTTTGATCCAGCTCTGATCAGGAATTGGCTTTCAGTAGAAGAGTCTTCTACCTGCACTCACCCACCCACTCCTGGCCATGCTGGCCACACATCTGTTTATTTGGTAAGGACACTTGACGTAGTACTTTAGTAAAAAAAAAAAATCTTATGGATACAGATAAATGGCAGTCATTGATGGCAGTCCTTCAGATAACTTGGTCTCAAAGAAGTTAAAGTAGGCCCTTTAAACTGGACCTGAAGCCAAGAGTTACTACAGTTGGACCAAAACACTTTATTATTTTTTTGCATTTTTATCCCACCCTATACCCAAGGGTCTCAGGGCAGGTTACAACAAAATGAACAGATTAAAAACTCTGTTTTAGATCAACTACTGTTTCTAGATCTTCTATAAAGGAATCTTGGATAAGGCAGCACATATTATATTTCAAGTAGTTCTGCATCTGCTTGAGGACCTACAATATATTTTTAATACTGAAAATCAAAACAATGATAGTTCTGTTTAAATAAACTAATAGTCTTTTGACCTTAGAATATGAAACTATCACAAGGGGTGTTTTTCCACTTAGCACTTAATGGGTCCTTAATGAGTCTTTAATGGGTACTCTAGTGCTAGTGGAAATAAACCCTAGCACCAGAGTACGCATTAAGGACCCATTAAGGATTCATTAAGGGTTCTTAATGGGTCCTTAAAGGGTACTCTAGTGCCAAGTGGAAAAATACCCTTGTTCTGACTGAGAGACACCAATGCACTTTTGTTTGTTTCTTTCCCACAGTGTGGTAACGTTTATTGAATTTATTATGTTGAAGTAAGTTAAATTGGATTATCTTAAAAAGAATTAGGTTTCCTTTACATTTCTGCAATTCCACAGAGCTGGTATAAAATGATGACTGTAGAATTACACGTTCCTGTGTGATAACTATAGACTAGCCATTTCTGTACACAGTGTGTCCATTTTCTGCCCCTCATTTTTAACCATGGCTTCTGAAAATATAAGAATTATAGATTTTTGAAAGAGTCTGTGGGTTGGAAGTTTTAGCATTCTAACTGAAGGAACTTTTTGGCAACAGTCAATTTACAGCTGCAACTGTGCTTGGAGAAACCAGCCTAGCCACAATAATCTATTCTCCAATCATGGCCAGTCTTGTATGATTTAATATAATGGAGCTAACTTTGAAGATGACCCAGAAATTTCCCCTAGTTCAGAATGCAACTGTTAGGATCCTAGTGGAAATGGCAGATTGGTTTTGTTCCAATTTAAAGTAGCCTTTAAGCCTTACATTCTTAAAGGATTTGGGTACAAGTCAAGCTGTCTTAAGGATTACTTGCTCCTGTATCAACCTGACTGCACCGTAAAACCTACAATACACTGAAGCACACTATAATTGACAAGTATAAGGAACACTTGATCTCTAACAGGTATCTATCTATACACATTCTAGAAAATCATGAAAGCTCATTACTGTCAGAATCCTTTTTAAGGATTAATATATTCATTGGTGATACGTTTTCCCACTTATATTAAATTATCCTGTATTTTTTAAATAGGGTAAGCTTCTTTAAAAATAGCATATACCAAAAAGCAATCAATAAATATTTCTAAAATAATAATACTGAGAATTGATACAGCACAACAGTAAATAAGAAATCTTTGTGTTTGTAATATTACCCTGTTACATTACCTTGGCACATTGCTGCTGCCTTGCACTGAGAAAATGTGTGAAATACTTTTTTTAACATCACCTTCCCTTTGAATCATATTGTATCAGCAATTAACAAAAACAAATAGCAGTATTTATTTTGTGGTATTATGACAACATTTTAAAGAGATTTACAACTAGAAACAAAGCAGCTAATGTTTTTCTTGTCGTTAATAGAAGAAAAACAACAAATATATTTGTTTTAGGAATATGAAGCTTTGACCAAGCGACCCACTTGCAATCCTGATGTCTGGGTGAATCTAGCATGCACTTATTTCCTCTTGGGAATGTATGCAGAAGCCGAACAGGCAGCCTTGAAAGGTGAGATGCACAAATGTGAGTACAGCTTTAGAGGAGACCCATAACTAGGAATAAGTCCTAGTGTGGTCATTGGGAATGCTTCCAGAAAGTATGTACAGGATTACACTGCAAATACAGTTGCCATATGGAAAAAAGGAGAGGCCTCCAATGTCTTTAATAGTTGTATTAAAAAGAAGATACCAATGTAGCTTATAGTGTAGGCTACATTTGTTGAAGTATCTTCAACATCTCTTTATAGGTACTGGAGCCCTACTTTCTTTCCTACACATCAATGTCCTCATTGTTAGGGGACATATCTAAGCAAATTCATAGAATACTGTCATGAGTGTTTGAAAACCTTCCTGATAATCAGTACAAAAATTGTTCTGATATTTTCCTTTCAGCCCCCAAAAGTAGACTCCAAAATCGCCTGTTGTTCCACATAGCACACAAGGTATGTATTCTTTAAACTTAATATTCAGAGACAAACCATCTTTCTCCAAATGCTGCTTGACTTAACGAGAAGTATATTGTCTTCTGGGTGCCTGAATCCAGAATGTGTCTGATAGGCTGCCTACACTCTTCAGTCCTACAGATTACTAACAACTCCGCCTGACAACATGTGGAAGGTGATCAAATTTGCAGGTCATACAAAGCTAGGAAAAGAGAGGGAGTGCCCTGAAAGAAACAAGATGGAATTTAACAGGGAAATGTAAAGTTCTGTGTCTAAGTGGAAAAATGACAGAAGAAAGTACAAAATGGGGGAAATATGGCTCAGTAGCAGCACATCTGGAAAAGACCTGGCTCTGCTAAGAGATCACAAGCTGAACATCTTCCCACAGTGCAACACAGCCATGAAGAAGTCAAATTCTTATCTTGTGGGCCATTAAGAGAAGCATAGAATCCAGAACACAGTCTTAAGAAGGACTATGTCCAAATACAATGAAAATGTTTGGATTTATTTAGTTCAGGTCACAGGAGCCAATTATCCCAAATTCAGAGAAGGGCTACCAAGATGATGAGAGGTTTGGAAACCATGTTAAAAGACCTAGGTATGTTTCGCCTGCAGAAAAGATTGAGGGAGGATATGATAGCTATTTTCAGATATCTGATTTGTTATCACACTGCAGAAGGTAGGACTAGAACCAGTGGGATGAAACTTAAAAGAATTAGATACAAGTTGTTGACCTAATGAGCAACTTCCTGACAGTACAAGTAGCAAGTCAGTGGATAAGGTTACCTCATGGAGTAATACATTTTCCTTCATTGGAGGTCTTCAAGCAGAGACTAGATAGTCATCTGTCAGGGATGATCTAGTGAATCCTGCATTGAGCAGGGATTTGTACTGGATGACCTTGTATTTAAAAATGCTTGCCTGGTAGTGATAGACAAGAGATTACATACATTTGGAACAATGGACTAGCAGCAGAGAACTGATAGAATGTGAAGCTTTCTTCTAGAAAAGCAAAGTGTTCATCTTTTTGCTGCTATACTTAATGCTCCTGAAAGGAGCTTAGTAAGTTCTGTGGGCTCATTTAGAACACCTGGGTAGCAAATGATTAGTTGAGTTAGCTGTATTTATTTTGAATATGTCATACATATGGCTGAGGAAACCACTTCTTGCCTCTTTCAGACACTGTTATTGTTTCAGTGTGTTCCTTTTATGTTTGTTTTTAGTGCTGTAACCTGCCCTGAGACCTTCAGGTATAGGGCAGGATAAAAATTCAAGTAAATAGTAACATATTCTGCCTCTAGTCAATAGTGTCAAAGATTATTACTGGTTGGTTCTATATGTCTGGTACTAATACACTGTCACATTTCCCCTTTAGTTTGGTGATGAGAAGAAACTGATGACCTTCCATCAGAATCTGCAGGACATAACAGAAGATCAACTTAGCTTAGCATCTGTACATTACATGCGGTCTCACTACCAAGAAGCTATTGACATCTATAAACGCATACTACTTGATAATAGGTTGGTTCAGGTTTTCTTCTGCCATCTGAGAAGTGCCAAACTTAAGTTCCATAAATTTGAACTACCCAAAGAAAAGATGGCTTGTAAGGATTTCTAAACGCCACAGGCACAAGAAAATGCTTCAACTACATGTAAGTTAGGCAGGCTATCCAGAAAGAACAAGGAGTAGAGGAGGGGTGTTTTCCCACTGTCACTAGAAGTACCCATTAAGTACCCAGTACTTCTAGTGACAGTGGAAAAACGCCCAAGGAAGCGGGGAAAGCTGGTTAGGTTAAGCTAGAGCTCTACCACCTTTAGGAACCCAAAGATTCTGAGAAAATGTCTGTGACATGGGGCATGGGAAAGTAACATTAACAATGCAAATTTTGTCCCTGGGAAGCACTGAGAAGGGAAGAGAAATGGGGATGTTTAAAATGTATCCATAAGTTAGAGGAAGTAGGAACTGCTTTGAGTGTGGAGAACAGAAAATAAATCCTTCAGCCAGTTATCTCAAAGCTAGGTTTCGATTTCCTGGGCTAGCCACTTGTGTATTTTATGGTCTCTTGAAGCTTTTTACAACAGTAGTCTCCGATTAACCCATGTCTAAACAAAGTAACAATGCTGTAACAAGAGCACATGGAAACTAATTGAATAATTTTATTAAATTTTGTCAAATAACATCTTTACAATGGAAAGTTGGGAGTTTAGAAAAAAACATAGTAATCCCACATGGTTTATTGCTCATAGTTTTAGGAACCTCTTTACTAATCTATCTTTATATCAAAAGATAATACTGTTAAATGTTTGTTAAAGACCTTTTTTAAAAACTAAGGTGAAATGTATATATACAAAAAAGAATATCAAATTGTGTTGCCACTACTGAAAAGGCCCTATCTGTGACTTCCACTTCTCTGACTGTTGGGGCGGAGGGGGTGATGACAGAGAGGATGGCTTTAGAACTCATTTGCAGAGTCTGAGCTGGATTGTATGGGCAGAGGCATTGTGTTGTAATGGTGGAACAAATCAGTCTGTTGGCAGTTTGACAAAGCAAGTATTGGGGGAAAATATGACTTCACTTCTTAAAGGATCAGGTTACCTGTTACTGACAGCACAGAGATATTTGTAATAATTTAATCTTCTTTGTATTTCTGTGCTCTTTTTATGTACACCATATATGTTGTTTTCATTTATTGAGTAGGGTATAAATAGAATTTATTGTTGTAATAACTTTTCATTTTGCAGGGAATATATGGCCCTCAATGTTTATGTGGCCTTGTGTTACTACAAACTGGATTACTATGATGTGTCACAGGAGGTGCTAGCAGTTTATCTTCAGCAATTTCCTGATAGTACAATTGCTCTGAATTTAAAAGCTTGTAATCATTTCCGACTCTTCAATGGGAAGGCTGCTGAGGTATTTTTAATTTTTTTTCACATTAGAATAATTATCTCGATACAAGTTTCACTTTGTCATTTAGGACTTTCTGCTATCCTGTTCTTTGACTATTTTAATTTGACTATATTTAGGTATATCTAATTCTCCAGATGTATCTGTCACTTCTTTCTTACATAAGACAAGCTTTAGAGGTTGCCATTATTGGCTGGCTTCCAGGATTAATTTGGCTGCTGCTGAAAATCTTTGGACCTTTTAGAAATGCTTGTTCTGTCACAAATATTTTATTTACATTTATATCCCACCCTATACCCTAGGGTCTCAGGGCGGGTAACAGCATATTTAAAAGACAAAAATACTTAAAATAAAACCATATATAAAAACAGTATAAGACAATAGTATGTGCAGTAGGGAAAAACTGTGCCACTTTGTTAGTTCTTTGTGGAAAAGCAAAGATGGCTTAGCCTTGCTACCTTCTACTAGGTATTGTTCAAAAGTGAGAATTACAGAATGAGCCATAGCAAAGTGAGGAGAAGAATACTTTGTCAGTTCTCTGTGATATACTGCTAGGGCTTACCTGGCTAGTCAAACAATATGATCATGACTTTTCTCTGTTGCCACTGTTGACTGTGAGTCTTATTATTCTACTCATTTGTTTTCTTTAAAAATATAAGGCAGAGCTTAAGAGTTTGGTGGATAGTGCCTCAGCATCATTTGAGTTTGCCAAGGAGCTCATTAAGCACAATCTGGTGAGTAACTGTAAAAGCTTCTAGCTTGCATTAAGTTGTCTGTGGTGTTTTTAATGACAAGCCAGGCTCAGGAAAAGTATCTTGTCAGTTAGCCAAGTATGAGACTTTCCTGTGGTTCTTCAGGTTCCAAATACAAAACTGAAATACTTGAAAAAGTGAAAACTGGGTAGGGGAAAAAAATAAGCCTAACTTTTTAACCAATCATGACAACATTATTTATCCCCGTGTACAGTGCCTGACAAAAGTTCTGTCGCTTATCCATGTTGTTGAAACCAAAGCCTATAACCTGACTTAAAATTCATCCATTGGTTTTAGAAATGACTCATATGAAAGCTGAAACCCTCCCAAATGAGGTTTTTAAAAAGAAAATAAATTTGCTTCACTGCTGAAATAATGATCATTTAATGAACACAGAAAGGTCAGATTTTGGCTAGACAAAAGTTTTGTCGCCCACAAAAAGTAATGTGAAAATCAAACAGATAATTCACTTCAAATACAATGATATGTTTCATAACATTGTTGAATGAAGTTGTGGTGCTATTAGAGCCATATTTAATATTTGGTGTGACTTCCATGAGCCTGAAGGACTGCATCCATGCATTTCGGCAATGATTCATACAATTTATTGATGAAATCATCAGGAATAGTAAAGAATGCAGTTTTACATGCCTCCCAGAGTTCATCAAGATTCTTTGGTTTTGTGTTCCAAGCTTCCTCTTTCATCCTACCCCAAACATGCTCAATGATGTTCATATCTGGTGACTGGGCTGGCCAGTCCTGGAGCACCTTGATCTTCTTTGCCTTGAGAAACTTTGATGTAGAGATGGATGTATGAGATGGAGCGCCATCCTGCTGCAAAATTTGACCCCTTTTATGATTGGGAATGTAAGAGGTAGCTAATAAGTCTTGATATTTTAGGCTATTGATATTGCCTTCCACCTTGCAAATGTTTCGCACACCCCTATACTGAATGTAACCCCAGACCATGATCTTTCCACCACCAAACTTAACTGTTTTCTGGGTATATCTTGGATCCATACGGGCTCCAGTAGGTCTCCTGCAGTATTTGCGGCAGCTGTGGTGTAATTCAACTGAAGATTCATCTGAGAAATCCACCTTCTGCCACTTTTCCAGCATCCATCCGTTTAGTAGGCTGTGGGCCTTGGCAAATACCACACGGTTTTTTAATTGCCTTTTGTTTAGTGCTGGCTTCTGGGCACTGATTCGACCATGGAGGCCATTTCGAGACAGAATCCTACAAACTGTTCTAGTTGACACAGGGACTTGAGGTGACCAGGCCTGTTGGAGCTCTGCTGCAGTGGAAGAAGGGCTGGCTTTTGATTTTCGAACCAACAAACGTTCCTCCTGAGCAGTCGTCTTGCAGGGTCTGCCAGACCTGGGCTTGTCAAAAACATCTCCAGTCTCTTCAAATCTTTTTGTAATTCTTTGTACTTGACGCTGAGACACATTAAAGGTGCCAGCCACCTCTGCAGAGGATCTGGTCTTCAGTCTCCTGATATTCAAGGCTTTGGTCGCAGGGTGGATTTTTGGCATGTTGTCAGAGGTCAAGTTGCAGTTCAAGTGAAGGTCTAGAGTGCTGGAGTTCTTTTTATACACACCCACTAATTATCTGATCAATTAGTGAGCACAGGTGAGGCTGTAAACTAGGATTAGGTGCATTATATGACAAGGCGACAAAACTTTTGTCTAGCCAAAATCTGACCTTTCTGTGTTCATTAAATGATCAATATTTCAGCAGTGAAGCAAATTTATTTTCTTTTTAAAAACCTCATTTGGGAGGGTTTCAGCTTTCATATGAGTCATTTCTAAAACCAATGGATGAATTTTAAGTCAGGTTATAGGCTTTGGTTTCAACAACATGGATAAGCGACAGAACTTTTGTCAGGCACCATATATGCTTTTGGACTGAATTTCCTGTTTTGCACATCATGACTACAAGTTCTCTAAATGAACTAACACTAATGATCAGAATGTGAGTTTCTCGTACATGTAGAAGTAAAGAGTTTGTTATATTTTCTTACTCTATTTGCTTAAAATTCACTTGGAGTCTTGGGCTGGGATGAAGAGATTAAGGTTGGGTATGAGTCTGAGAAGTGAGCATAAGAAACTGTGGACTAAAACAAGTTTTCAAATGTTAGACAATTTCTGCCTACAACAGATGTGGACCTGGAAATTGGGGGTCACTTTTGAGAGATGCCAGACCATTAGGCGTATGGAATACAGAGCTAAGCTACTCCATGGAGAAAAAGAGGCTGCACAGAATATTCACAAGCATCCTGTGATTGTGGAGCAGAAACTGGGAATAAATTTAATAAAACTGCTTAAGTATTGCTTGACAATAAACTACATTCACTAATAGCTTAGCTTTTATTGTGGACAATCCCTTGAGCAGAAGTACAGTGCCATCTATTTTTTGTATTGTCACGGTCATGCATGCCCAGCAGTTTTCACACTCACATGCTCCTGCTAAAAACTTCCCTCTTGGCCTTCCAAAGCCAAAACAAAGGAATACAAGAAAGTGGAACTTTTTGTTGCTTTATTCAAATAAAAAGAAAAAAGCTTGAGTAAATACATAGAAAAATCAGTAGCATCATTTTAAAAGACACTCAAAGGAAAAACTTTCTCCATGCGACATGCATGGGGTCCAGCACTTAGGTTACAGTTTCTGCTTAGAGGAGCATTTCCCTCAGTCCATCAGAAAAAACATGGAACAAACTCTAGTCTGAATAACGATAACATGACTCTGAATCTTGATGGAAACAAGAGTGTCTGTACTAACTAAAAGCTGGATATTTATTCTAAATCTAAGAACATCATGTGGTGACAAGTAACCAATAAAGTGATCTGGATGTGTAATCAAAGTAAACAAAGTGCTTTAAAATGCAATGGAGAATAACCCCCTCCCATCTGGGATACGGCATCAAAGATTGGGAACAGTTGCATCCCTCCTGATCTGCAACAGGTTTGCTGCTTTATTGCTAACTAAACTGTCTACATTCAGCTGCCTGGGTAGGTGTTAAAGTTCCCAAGAAATGTTTAAAGAGGCACATCCTTTAAAGGGACAACAGGATATTTCTTTCACAAAGGAAAGTTTCTTGCCTTAGATTTAACCAAAATGCAGTCAGTTAAGTTCTCTTGCAGTAGCAAGGTTTGCTGTCCCACTACATATTCCTTTCTAAAAACCAATATTTTCTATAGAATTTGGTTTTGCCTCTTAATCCTCAATACCATGTTTACTCTTTAATATCCTCAGCTCTCCTGTTTCTTTCCCTTGTTTATGTCAGAACATAAAGTGCCTTATATGCTGACCGTGCAAACCGTAAATGTAGTCATCCCAGATATTACATGAACCTTTCATAACATTGTGTTATACAAGTGGGCAGCAAAATATGACCACCTTAGCAGAACACATAGTCATGCTAGGTGCAGTAGCTGGGAGTTAGGGGAGGAATTACCATAATTGTCACTTTTTTGTGATTTTTCCTTATTCCTCCCCCCTGATTTCTAAAAACCTGAAAGTAACTGGTAGGATAAACATATGCTATGAAAGCATTAATAAAAGGCAAAAAAATTAAGTTTGTTGGTTGCTGATGCCTCCTGTTTACAGATCTTGAAGCAATGTTATTGGGTTGCTATAACGTTGCTTCTGTACTAACGCACAAGGGCTTTTCTTTACAGGTAGTATTCCAAGGAGGAGAAGGGGCTCTCCAAGTACTTCCTCCTCTAGTTGATGTCATTCCTGAAGCTAGGCTGAATTTAGTCATTTACTATCTCCGGCAAGGTAAGCAAATCTGGAATTTTGTCTTTGGTGATCAGATGACTAATGGGCCTTTACGCACCATCACTTCCCTTAAGAACATAAGAGAAGCCCTGCTGGATCAGGCCACAGCCCATCTAGTCCACCGTCCGTCTCACACAGTGGCCCACCAAATGCTCATGGGCATCTCAAGCAGAGACAAGGACAAACCTTTTCCTGCTCTAAAATCCCAGCAAATGGCCTTAGAAGCGTCCTGCTTCCCCCCCCCCCCCCAGGCCTGAAAGATGCACCTAGGCATTCATTCTAGTAGCCATTTGATACATCTGTCATCCATAAATTTGTCTAACCCTATCTTAAAGCCATCTAGACTGGTGGCTGTTACCACCTCTTCCAGCAGCAAATTCCATAAACTGATTACCCTCTGGGTGAAGAAATACTTCCCCTTGGACAGTATCCCAGGGGAGTGAAGATGGGGGTAGATCTGATGTCTTTGCTTTGGGACTTTATGTCTATCCCAGTGCTTGCCAGTGCTTTGGGAGGTGCTGATAAGGCTCAATTCACAGTGATTGCATCTATGCTAGAGGTGATTAGATCACTGCAGCAACAGTGCCAACAGGCATGTGTAGTGCCATTGCCATGGTGACCAGGTGATATGGTGCACAACTATGCCTGTGCCACCCCTCTTCAGGGCTCCATTCACTGGAAGAAGTGTAAATGGAGCTGCTCCAGGCTGTCCCAGCATGGCACTAGTATAGTGGTAGTTAAAACTGCTGTACTGTTATACACGTTGCAGGAACTCCTTCACACCTGGAACTGCTTCTGGAACAGAAGCAACTCTGTTCAGTGTGAGTGCCTCCCCACCAGAGGAAGTTCAAAAAGGCTCTGTGTGTCTGTATGAGGATCAAGTGTGTCTATGGGTGTTTTTCCACTGTCAAAAGTACCCATTTTTGCACCCATTTAGGACCCATTTGGGTGTGATCTGGATGACCCCATTTCCACTACGGCACCCATTTGGGACCCGATTGTTTCCACTGCCATTGGGGAAATTCGGATCTAATGGGTACATTTTGGCCTTTAATCCGGATTTTCTGTAGACCCCATTAAAGGGGTCTACAATGGGGTCTTCTCCCAGAAAATCTGGAAACAGGATTTTCCACTGGAAACAGGCAATGGGGTCCAAAGGAGGCTAGGGGGAGGGGATGCACCTTTGGGACCCCCCCCATTGGCTTCAAAGTCACTTCAAAGCTGACTTCACATTCACTTTGAAGTGACTTCAAAGTCAGCTTCGAAGTCACTTCGAAATCACTTTGAAGTTGCTTTGAAGACTGCCCCTCCCTGCCCCCCAAAACACCTGGGGTAATGGACTGACCCCTTGTGGGCTGATCCAGATTCCCCAGATGGGTGCAAAGCTGTTTCCACAGCAGGGGTGTTAGCACCCATTCCTAATGGGTGCTACACCTCCTGTGGAAACACATTGGGTGCTTCCCTTAATCCGGAGCTACTAGATCCGGATTAAGAAATGTTCCCATTCCTTAGATCCAGATCTTCTTAGATCCAGATCTAAGGGCTGCAGTGGGAAAAAACCCTTAGAGGAGTGTGTATCTATACCTGTGGAAGCTTGAGAGTATCTTAATGTTTTCATTTGAGCTTGGTCTTAAGTCAGGGAAGGCTGCTTCCATGAGTCCAAACCAAAGGAAAGATAACAGGAACTTAGCAGAGAAATTTGGAGGAATAACTGACATTTTTGTGAGCTGGATCTTCTGGGTTTTGGAGAGTTTGTGGACACTTCATGTGTGGCTGGTTTAGCTGCTAGAGGGGGGAGTGGTTTCTAAACTAACCTGAGCACATGGCTTATGGGATGAGGGGCTTATAGTTGCTGCGGATTGAAAGGAGCAGCCCATGCATAACAAAGTAAAAATATAATGCACATATATTTAAAAGTAAAATAATGCAATGTAATAACATTAAACTTATCTGGACATAATTTCAATATCTGTCAGAATTTATATTCCTTCTTGTTCTGTTCATTAGACCAGATTTGCTTTTAATGACTTTCTCTTTTAGGTATCAATTTTAACTGAGATTCCATCATTTTATTTGTAAATAGTCTTTGTGAGTTTTGAATGAAGTTGCCTGTGAAATAAAAATTACCTATTTATTTATTTATTATTTATTTATTTGTATTTCTATCCCACCCTATACCCAAAGGTCTCAGGGCGGGTTACAATATTATATTAATCTTAGACAGGTCCCTGCCCTCAGGCTTACAATCTAAAGAGACAAGAAACAAAAGGAAAATGGTGTGGGAGGGAACAGGGAACAGCAAAAAGCAAGTGCTGGTGCCAGTTATTAGGCAAGCAAGCCATTTGAAAATGCCTCTACAACATTACAGCCATTTAGAAATTTGAAAAATCTTGGGTATGTTGATTTAACACATCAAGGACCTACAAACCATATAACATCTGTATTGATCCTCATTAGTATGTGAATAATCTGTTGATATATAGGATCTTTTGCAAACACTAGATACATTTTGATTGTGGCAGAAAACTGCTATGGTTTTGCAGATATTGCTTCCCACTAACTAACGGGGCATGCTTATAAGGACAAATTTAAGCACCTTTTTTATTGTGGCACTCAGCCTTTTGTAATGGCTACCTCTCGGGCAGCCATGCGTGCTGATGCAGAAACCTGATTTACTGATGGCACTGCCAGAAGGATCCCTGCTGCCACCTGTGGTCATTACTATCAATGACAGGTCAGGCAAAAGAGACATGCAAGGGACTGATTTGAGAGGACTAGTAATTTACTCGTACTTGCTAGGGCTGCTGTGTTTTGAGGCTTACAGAGTTGCTCTTGCTTAATAGTGAATTTAATTTGTACTTTTTTTTGGTGGTCACAAACAACATCAGTCAAAACGGAGTTTGGACTGGTAGTGCTGTTTTCCATGTGGTGTTGAGAAAACATGGTCTGAATGTTAAAGGGCTAGAGAGTCTTCGCTGTAGAAAATGTGCTAGCTGCTAATTAGTATTTATTTGTTAAAAGAGCTAAAGAAGTATACCAATAGTAAACTGAAAACCTAGTTGAGTTCACAGTTCTTTTCCTTCTTGCTAAAAACTTCTGTAGAAAGCTAAATGATGATGCAGCAACTACATTATGTACTGTAACTTGTTATTCCAGATGATGTACAAGAAGCATACAACCTTATTAAGGACCTGGAACCAACAGCTCCACAGGTTTGAACATGATTATAATAATTTGTATTAGGATGCATTCTTGTTACAGCATAGAATTTAGTTCCTGTGCATTTTCAACAGTATATGCAGTAGTCCATCAAAATCTATGACTCTAATACTCATCTATTTCAGGTGTCTACAATCAGCCCTATTATTCCATTTGTTGTTTATCATAGTGGGTTTGCTTATCCATGAGTCACTGCCAGGAATCAGCACTTTGCTGTAGGCTTTTCAGTCTGGAGAATGAATCATATATTTTTTTTAGTTTTTAGATAGGATTATACCTAACTCCCAAGACTGATTTCCTGTTAACATTTTTTCACCTTTATGAATGAGTCTTAAAGAAGGGCAGGCAACCACAAGA
Source organism: Aspidoscelis tigris stejnegeri (assembly GCA_023333525.1). Taxonomy (NCBI): domain Eukaryota; kingdom Metazoa; phylum Chordata; class Lepidosauria; order Squamata; family Teiidae; genus Aspidoscelis; species Aspidoscelis tigris. The sequence goes on along the minus strand of JALMGA010000005.1, from coordinate 37,548,521 downwards.
AATTTAGAAACACATATAAAGATAATTGAAAATAATGTATTGTCCTTTACCACCAAATTAAAAGAGGTAGAAACAACAGCCTCAGAAGCTTTAAATGAGAGGATTAGGTACACTCAAATAAACATTGTGCTGAACATTGTGCAACAAAATTATCAAGATAAAGTTACTGGTCTGGAGAACAAATTGTTTGGGTAAAATCTACACATCAGAGGTGTGAAAGTAGGAATGGAAATGGTCTGGTAGACTTTGTCCTCAAATGGTGTACTATAGTTTCAGATATGAACATATCAGATCTGCTGATATCCCTTTGTTTCTAAGTGGCTCCGCCTTGTTCTTTCAATGACATTTGAAATTTGGAAATTTTATCATTCTATAATTTGTATATAATGTTTTAATCCAAAAATGCAGTATTGTATTTACATTATACTTACAGCTGTTGACAAAGGATTTTTTTCTGAACACATTCACCACAGAGCTCCATGGCAACTATGGGCCAGTCTGAATATCTAAATGCCTAACATACATAACTGGTCATTTTTTTCTTGGTATTTCCTATGGAGTAGATTGGTGAGGTTCCATTGAAGGGAAGCTGGCAGGAAGCCCATTGTCATGGAGGGATCATCAGCTGGTGAGACTTGGACTTACAGTAATTGGTGGTCCTCTCTGCCAGGGAGGGCCCATTGAAACTGTCTGCCCCTGGAGACTTAAGGAATTGGAATGTTCTCCCTTCTCAAGAGGATCTCCACAACTATCTGCTGATTGCTCACATACCCTTCTTTGATAAAGTGCTGTAAAGTATAGAATGTTTCATAAATGCACATGATGCATTCCAGGCCCAGTGCAGATACAGTTTTGAAAGCCAATAATAGATAATCAATAATTAAATAAGTGACCAGTCTCAACTGCTTTTCCCTCATGGTCATGTGGTGATTTTATAATTTAGCTCTATTTTCTTGCTTTGTGCAAACAACTCATTTATGTGTATTATAACCAATTTTAATTTGTATTTTTAACAGTCTGACTTAATCAGAAAACATAGATACATGCCATTCAAAAATTGATGTATTTGTAAAATAATTTTGAGATAATTTCCAAATTGTCTCAAGCATCAGTAAACAGTTTATCTCTTATTTCTTTTCAAGGAGTACATCCTTAAGGGAGTGGTGAATGCAGCCTTTGGGCAGGAAATGGGTTCAGTGAGTATAACTTTTTAATTGCAGCAGTTCATGCCGGCCATTCATGTAGTGCAGCTCTGATTGATTAACTAATCTGTTATAATTTCCTTTGTGGGAGTATATGGGCAGAGAAAGCAGAATAATTAAATAAATCATTTTAACCTATTACCTTTATATTTGTATGGCATTAAGGATAGAATGAGAAACTGAATGTGTAGTTTGTGCTTAGCTTGCATTCGCTCTGCCCTTTAATTCAACTCCTTGTGTTAATTTCCTGTTTTTCTGGGTTTTTTTCCCAGAGAGATCATTTGAAACTTGCACAGCAGCTCTTTCAGCTGATTGGAGGATCAGCCAGTGAATGTGGTATGTTTTAACTTTCCTGTGCCTTAATCAGCTATTTTAATATTACTAGTGAGAGCATCCTTTTGTGAAATTTGCTCCTGGGTTCTAATAACATTAATGTCTAGACACAATGGCTTTCTCCATGTTCATGACTAGAACTATTTGTTACAACATACCTTGATCTACACCTAGAACAGCAAACTCTTACGTAGTTTCTATAACATCTAAAGCCTCTTACGTGAATCTTGATATCACTTCCCTGATGGTGATATACATGGCATTTTTGTTTCTCTACCTATGTCCGTAGTAGGTCATATTGGGACTAATTATGTCAGGCTGGGAATGAAAAGCTTTCACCTTAAGTTTGTACATTCTGTATGTTTATGAAAACAAACAAAAGTGGGCGAGCATTAAAATTGATATAATGTTGAGATCTTTAAGGTGCTGTAAGTGGACTAATAAGGATAGTTAATTGAAATACTTCCAATGTAATAGGAAATATGTTTTATGGGTGCCCTCCCCATTGAATTTTGGGGAGGTTTCAACCATGTATCAGAACATTTTTATACTTTTTGTGGAAATGCTCATTAGGAACATGGAAAACATTTTAAGTCAGATGTTTCACACATAAAAGAACCAGTTTTGCCTGTGTAGAATGTTGAACAAACTAGAGATGCCACCAGATGGCCACACACAATTGCAGGATCTTCTTTAGATCCCACAATTGCCTCCTGCCACCCTGGCCAGATGGCAGGAGACAATCCCACAGCCTTACTTGCATCTGCCAGCCCCTCATATTACCGCTGCTGTTCCAAATATCACCTGCCCGTTTCCCTTTGGATTTTCCCACACACTTTGGTAGCATCCAGATTTTTAGAATAGGTTTTTGGAACATGCGGAGTTGGCAGATGGAGGCAAGCAACTGGTATTATGAGAAACCTGGCATCAATGCTAGTTTTCCCGTTATACTATTTTTTTGGATTTCAAACAGGACTATATTGGGAATGCCATGGAGATAAGTGACGTTCTAATATACCCTGGGAATTTAAAGTTTTACTGGGACTGGAGAGAGTGAGGTGCTCACTTATCAATGAACACACTGTTGGAGGACAAGACCTGGCTTGCACAGACATCCTTGCTTAGGATGGATGAGGCTAGGTACCTGGGAGCACTAAAGAGGTGGCTGAAGCTGCTCAGGGTTGGGATTTTATTTATTTCAGGAAGCTTATTAAATGAAGCTTGTCTGGTCTCCCGCACCCCGCACCCCCCACAACTCCATGTTTGTAACAAAAAATGTAAAATGATCAATAAAAGTAATTGGGTGGGTGGGTTTGTTTGTGTTCCTTGCTTCATGCGATTTACAGTACTATGCTTTGATGCCAGGAGATACTGATACAGAATATAGTTCTCCATCTCATACTACAGATAAGCATCTGCAAAACAAAAGTCTGATCTTAACTGTATACCTGGCAACTGGCATATGAGTCCCTGGATGCTCTTGCTTCTAGCTGGTTTACTCATATATTTGATAAACTTGTCCCTCATCAATTCTTCCACCCCCAATTTCCCTGCATTTCATTTTTAATTTTTTAAATATATGTATTCATGCATATATGTGTATGTGTTTATTTGTGTGTGTGCATGCATATGTTTATGGATAGGGAAGCAAATTAAAAATTGTGCCTGAACACCTGGAGAGAGCCCTGATGGATGAAGAGATTTTTTTCCTGTTACAAACAGAACTGGAATGTTGGAAGACTTGGAATAGTCAAAAAGCTGCATTTTATGCAGTACAGTTAAAATTACAAAATTTGTTACCACAAAATGTGGTGATGAAGGTTTAATCAAGATGGTTTCCAAATACTAAGCTGTGGAAGAAAGGCTATCTAGAGCTACTATTCATGATAGCTATTTAGTATATGTCGAACATAAGAGGAGCCCTGCAGGATCAGGCCACAACCCATCTAGTCCAGCATCCTGTCCCATACAGTGGCCCACCAATTGCTTATGGGCATCTCAAGCTGAAGACAAAGACAAAACCTTCGCCTACTCTTGAATCCAACAAATTGCCTTTAGAGGCATCCTGCTATCTCCCCAGAAGGTGGTCTGTCTTGAACAATCAAATAATGGGTACCATGAGTGAAAAAGTGCCAATTGAACCATGTCCTGCTTATGTACTTCTCTTAGGCAACTGATATCCAGGCAGGGGGACACCTGTATCTGATAAAAGTGATACAACAAACTGAATAATAAATTTTAGATTTCAAGGCACTATAGAACCTTGTTTTTTTGAAAATGCAGTATTAAATTAATTATGATGTACATTTTGGATTTAACAAGCTGACATGTTATTTTTGCATTTGTTCCAAAGTATAACAGCCAATTTATTGAGTGAGACATTTTACTGGAGTATTTGCTTTTACATCTTTCTGTAATATATTGTGAAACATAATTGCCATTTGCAGCTCTCTTTTTTCTGTATTCTTGCAAATACGTATTATTTGTACATATTATTATTATTACTTCCTAAGGACTATGCAGAACCCCTGGATTATTTCCAAAAATTAAGTTAGAATATATTCTCTAAGAAATATATTTAATACTCCCAAACTATAAATGAATTCTTTTTATTCTTCAGATACAATTCCTGGGAGACAATGTATGGCCTCTTGCTTCTTTCTGCTGAGACAGTTTAACGAGGTCCTTATTTACCTCAACTCAGTGAAGGTTGGTATGTTTATTAAAAAGTTGTCTACAAAAGTAAATTTTGTTTTGTTTTCACTTTAGGCAGCTTTTAGACAAGTTCTGTACTTGGTAGTTTTAAAAATGGCTGGCTGTTCAGTATCTGATTTAATATATGTAAAGGTGGTGGTGAGAAATCTGAAGGGCTTATGAGAACATAGAAAGAAGACACTCAATGATTTGCTTTTTATCCATCTTTCTTATGTGGCTTACTGCTTTTGGGAGGAGACAAATAAACAAATAGGCAGCAGTAAAAGCAATTAGGGAAGGAAAAGCACAACCACAACTTGGAACCTTGATCTTAAGAATTTGCTTGTGGTAACTTAAGAAGTGGTGTAAGTGTAAATGGATATATACTGTAAGTCATATTTGTCCATGGCTACATCATTAATTAGCTACATCTGTGGTACATACAGAAACACTTTTGGCTGGTGTAAGGAATGAATAAGACCAGTGTGTTTGCAAAAACAAAAAGACTGATAAAAGTGCTTCAAAGGACTTGAATTATGTTGAACTGTTCTTATTTTGCCTTCATTGTGCATGTCAGAGAAATCTGATATGTACTCTTCCTCCTTACTGTGAATAAGTCAGATGCAAATTAACCTTGGAAGGTGTCATCGGGAATATTGTAACTTCTGGCCAGGTTAGGTATAAAAGTCAGGCTGCTATGTGAAGGAAGCTTGTTTTGGTGGCGTTTCTGGAAGGCAGGGTTCCTATGTTGCAACATAAAATTAAAAGAAATCCTTTGCTCTTTCTGCTTATTAAGAAACCTACATGGGGGAGACTTGCTGATAGAGCAACAAATTTCCTAACAGGCTGAATTTTCGTAGCACTGGACAGCAAATTATCTTCTTTACTGTAGAAGACTTTTCATAACAAAAGGCATCTTTTGCATCTGAACACTCACTGAATGTGTGTTTCAGTATTTACTAGAGCTGTGCTACCACTTGTGGGATTGCATGGACACAGGCCAGGGTGTTGGCTGAAATTCCTAAATTTTGCCCATCTAAACTAGGGTCTTTTCTGTGACATGCTGAGAGCAAAAGCAACGTCTGAATCACTTTTAACCACATTTCTGCCAGAGTAATGGAAATGAAACCTGGCTATTATAGCATTTACAATTTTAAATGTGTGAATATCTGCCGTCATTGTCTCTATTCATACATAACAGTAAGTCATAATTAATAGCTTATTACAACCCTACCAACTCTTTCTTCACTTTTTACCCAATGGGAGCACAAGAAACAAACTATGATCTCTAGGTTAATGTTATATCATTAAAAAAAAAACCATGGCTTATTTTTCTTTGAATAAACTACTAGGTAAAACCAAAGTTTGTTCTTTGCTTACCAACTAAGGTCTTTTGAGGCAAAACAAATCAAGAACTCACTGTGAAATTAAACCAGAGGCTTTTTGCTTCCTTTCAGAATAGAGGAGGAATGAAGTGGGAGCAGTTAGTGTCCACAAAAAAATAACCACAAAAATTGTGAATGGGCAAAGGAAATCTAGTCACAATGAGAGAATGATATTAAAATAGATATACTAGAATTTAAGGTGAGTGGAGTTAATTTACAATAGAAAGTCACTGTAAAAGTTGTATAGAACTTATCAAATAAAAGCGTGGGAATAAGCAAAGGGCTGATGGCACTGGGCAAGGCCTAATTCATAATTTGATACTGCAGTTAATGTAGCTTAAGTCAGAAGGGAATGTTTATGGGCGCTGGCATCCTGCCATTTCTTTCCAAGCTAGTGTATCAGGGTAAAGCTTTGTACCTCCTACACAACCGAACATTTCAACACAAAGAAACTGGCTTTTCCACATTTTGAGGTTAAAGTTTTGCCAGTTCCAAAGAGAAAAAAGTGAAAGAGGTAACTCATATATCCAAACAGAATAAGACGTATATGCATACAGAGATCAGTTAAAGTATGAACCTAAAAATAGTGGCTCAACTCACATAAAATCAAGATACTTTGGAAGGACTGCTCAGTCCTAGTATCAGGGCAGGCATAGTGGTTTACTGCATGCTCCTGTCTATTCCCATTGCCAAATACCTATTTGCTGTACTGCCCTTGGGGTGTGCTTATCTGCTGGCTGGTGTCATTCCCCATTGTTTTAATCCTTGTCGCCAGTCAGGCATTTTCCTTCTCTTGATGGGACTACAGGTTCCAGCAGACTGCTGCTCACATGCATAGTAACACTTCTGGTGAGATCACTAATGCAACTAGTGTTGGTGAGTATGTTAACAGGAAGTGGTGCTGCACATATGAGCAGTGCATACATTAGAACAATGGGGCAGCAATGCCAGCTGGCATGCAGAAATGGCCTGAGGGAAATGGCAGTGAACCAGCAGGTAAGTGCTGAACATGGAGAAGAGGCAGTGGCATGTGGTAGCAGAGAAAGCTTGGTGAACCAACCCAGAGGTTTGTCTTATATACATGCAGACCAAACCTCAAACGTCAACCCTGGTGTTACAGGAAGTGCTTTTATAGATGTGTTTAGCATTAATCCAATATACATGCAGGATCTTTTCAGACAATTGTTTTGGTTTGACTGATAACAGAATAGAGCCGATCCTAAAAAGGGGAAATACTACATTATCTGCAATTATATGTATAATATTAAAAATGTGCCAAGCTAGGTCAAAACAAGATCCCTGTTCACGAGGCTCACTATCAAGCCAAACTCGTGCTGTATATTAAGCTTATTGTGCATATCTGGACCAGACAATGCCAGATCATCATTGTGCAACCCCTCCCTTTCTATGCCTACTGACCTTTGACCTTGCCTGTTTTTCTGTTAAAAGTTCTGTGGAATGATTAAAGAACAAGAAGACTATTTTTCTCCTGGCTGCTCTAAATGCATCCCTGTATCATAACAAAACTATATGTTGCAAGAAATCTGGAATTTACTACTTCACCCTTCCAATTATGCATGTACAGTATTATAGCTCTGTCCTGCTTATAATTCCAGGGACTATTTACCATTCAGTTATCTAGATTCAGGGTATGTAAATATATAAATTAATTGCTGAAATTTAGCTGGGGTACTGATTTCTGACTTGCTAAGATTGTGTATCAGAAGCAATTTGCCTGGGTTATATTTATGAATAAAAAATAGTATAGTGTAATGATTCTAAGGAAGATGTAATTGTATATAGAGCTGTCATCTTTAAACTGAATTAGAGAATTGGCCTCAATGTTTTCAAGACATATTTTAATATGTGGAGAAAGAATCACATCTGAGCAGGATTTGACATGCCCCAAAAAGAAAGTCATTCCAAAGAGAGCTGCCACCCTGCAATTTCAGGCTTGGAACTTTCCCAAGATCCATTGTGGCTAATACCATGGAATGTTTCAATTATGCTCTCATTCCCAATCTACAGCTGAAAAAGCACTCCATCTACTATTTGTACAAGGTTTGCACTTTTCCCTATTGTCTGGCAGTGCTGATTCAGAGAGTGAGGCAAGATTATTATTTTATAAACGTGTATGCTAGTTAATTATTGTGCATGACTTATTTTCCAGAGTTACTTCTACAACGATGACACTTTTAACTTTAACTATGCCCAAGCCAAAGCTGCTACTGGCAATACCAGTGAAGCTGAGGAGGTAAGTATCTGTTTTATTAGAACGACACATGCAAGAAAGGAATGCTTTAGTTCCCTTTTTGATATTTCTACTGTCTTGCTTCCAGTCCTCAGCTACAGAAGCCAAGCATAGAGACAAACTTCTTATTTTTGCTAGATTTGTGAGCTTACCTTTAGTTCTTTATTAACTTGAAAGATGGCATGTAAGAGGTGACCTGACTGAGGTATATCAAATCATGAATAAGGCAGGAAAAGTGGATAGAGAAAAAATATTTTCTCTATTGCACAACACTAGAAATAGGGGGTGCTCTATGAAGTTGATGATTCCACTGTTAAAAGCTAGAAATACTCTCTATAACAACTGGAGAGTGTTGGTGGATGGGGCTACTCACCTTGACTTTTCTACTTCAATTCTCTTCATGATTTCTCCAGTTTAAGTACCACTCCCATTGAAGTAGGCCCAAATGACTGGGGTACCTACTCAAATTAATTTCTTTTTTCCTTTAAACAATAAAAGACTTACTTTACTTTGAAAGAAAAAGGAAGGGGGAAAGGAAAGAGGGGACTGTACCAACTTCCAAAAGCTGTTGGGCCAGGGTCAATATCCAAAAGTCAGGGGCATCTCAGAAGACAGCACATATACTCTGCATTCACTTGAATGGGCATATCACTTGGGCAGTCTGATAAGAGGCTTGTATTTTGGGTGTCCCAAAACTTTGGCAGATTTGTCACCAGTGGACGGTAACAAACAGTGCTGGCAATCACAGGGAAGAGGACCCAGAAACCTGGGAATAATTACTCAGTTGTATTATATTCCTTTGGACAAGCCAAGATAAGATATTATAATTATACATTTAATATGCCAAGCCCGTTAAGTCACACCCTGGAAAGCAGCTGTAGATCCATGGTTGGAAGGTCCCACATTTTAGCTGTAACCAAAGGTTGAAGGCTTCAGTAATAGAGAGATGACACAGAACTCTTCTGAACACAGACTTTTGATTTCAGCAGTAGAAAGTAAGATCTGTGTGTATAAATGAACACATGCAGACACATACTCACAGTTTTTGGTTTAACTTAATTGGAGAGCACATAGAACTGTGCTTACATAGCTCCTTTTAGGGTGCTTCCGCACACGCACTAAGAACACATATACACACACATTAATGACACATACAGACCACATATAAACTTACCTTCCACACTGGAGGCCGAATTGAGGTGGCCGCTTCTGCATTTTGGCGCGCAAAACCTGTTCTTAATCGGGTCTTGCCACCAAAAGGTCCGGCCTCAGGGAAGACCTCAAAAATTAGGTCCTCCATCCGGCCCTTCGCCTCGATCTGGTCGGAAGCAGGACACTTTGGCACACAGAGAAGTGAGGGCTGGATGTGCTGGCAGCCGCCATCTTGGGGAGCACCCAGGTAATCTGGCCCTGCAGATCTGGCCTCCCCGCATGTGTGCAGACGCGCAAAAGCCCTTCGGATCCATCCCTATTTGGGACAGATCCTCAGGAGGTCGGATCGCTGAAAAACTGATCTTCTTAGAGCTGTTTTTCGGCGGCAAATGCGAAAGCACCCTTATACTCCTGTATCCTAAGGCAGGAACCTTGCACAAGTTACATGAGGAAAAAGTCTTAATAGCAGACAGAACCCATTTCAGGTTGCCCTAAGAAGAGTAAATAAAGAATGCTCATCCAGTTTAGATGAGATATAATTTCTCAGTTTGCATTTTAATGTCAAGTGAAGCTTTCCTCCTCTGAGATTGATAGGGTTGCACTGATGTGGAGGCAGGCAACACTATACCCTGGTAGAAGCTGTAGGCAAACATCAGGCTGTGGATGAAGCAGAGGGGGACTGATGATCACATATAATCCATTGCCTACATCATGACACTATGAAGAAAAACAAAAAAAGTGTGCCTGAGCTCTAGTCCTATGACTCGTAAAGTCACCCCATAGTCATTCCATTCCACCAGCACATACAGAGTCTGTCCCTTGTTTATTTGATCTTTGAAATTGTTAAGGAGTTGTTGTACCCAAGTTCCACAGATCTTTTCATACTGTTGCCATTTTTCTTCTTTCCCTTATGAGTTTTTTTTTCTCAGTTAACTATTTGTTTTTGAGATTTAGACTATATGGATGTTTATCATATGAACCACAGATATTATATTAAGGCAAATAGAGCCTATTTTGTTTTTGCTTTTTCCTTCAGGTGTTCCTCTTGATTCAAAGTGAAAAAATAAAGAATGATTTTGTTTACCTCAGCTGGCTAGCTCGCTGCTGTGAGTAATTTTAGTCTGTCAATTTTTTTCTGTTACGTAAGACTTGGCAATAGACTCAGTTAAATTAAGTCTGTGGAATTCAGGGTTTTTGGGTTTATTATTTAGCAGATGAGCTACAAGAAATAAGCCTTACAATATCTGTTGTGAAAACAAGAAATGTTGGGAGCTCTTGCTTAATAAAGTCTTGATAATCACTAGCAAAATAGTACAGCAGAAGTGTTTTTACAATAACACTGTCATTAAATTTTAGATCTCTTCTGTTGTCCCAGAAGTAGTTCTGCCTTAATTACTTTTGTGAGAGAGCAGTGTGAAGAATTCGATAGACTGATATCTGTCATGCCATTCTAGAACTTTGAAAGTCTCCTGCTACTTTGGGAAAAGTCATGATATCTCGTTAAGCCCAAAATATGTGTGTGTGTGTGTGTGAGAGAGAGAGAGAGAGAGAAAAAAGAGAGAGAGAAAGAACATGTGGTTTTCTGCACTAGGATTGAATCAGGAACCCAAATCAAATGGAGCCAGGAAAGATACTTGTCTGTGGTCAGCCCCTGCTGGGCAAGTGCTGCTGGTTTCTCTACCTCCATGTCTGTCCTTGTTCTGAATTCTTCTCATAGTGTTCTTGATTGCATGATTATGGTCTGCCAGTAACCTAGGTCTCCAAGAAGAATTGCCAGATTGCTTAAACCAATGTTATTAGACAATTATATCAATGCAACAAAATAAATAGTGAACTTTTATGACTTCCTCCTTCCTCCTGCAGTATCAAATCATTTGTCTAAAAAAGAGTGCTTCTTGTTCAACAACAAGTCTAGGGGGTATAGAGATTAGAAAGGAGCATTGTACTGAAGATGTGCTAACTAGTATTATATGTAGCATTTACTGGTATATTCTATGGAATATTACAATAATATCAGCAAATGAATTTTAAAATTACTGTATATCTATGATACCAGGTAGATACTAAGCTAAAGCAGAATATATACAACTCACTATTTTTGTAACTGAGCAACACGGTTGTTTAAGTGACCTCTACTGGCATGAACCAAGGGGAAGCTATTCCCCAGAGCTGCCATGCATAGCTTTATTGGGCTCATTGGCAGTCTAGCACATGTAGCCGCTTGGAACTCGTGTCACTGGCTACTCCCCTACCCTGCCAGTTGCTATTGCTCAAGACAGGCAGCATCAATAAAGAAACAGAGAATGGTTTGTCGCCACATTGCTTCTTGTGACCAAACCAGTTATGCTCAAGTTGAATTGGGGGTTTATTTATTTATTTATTTATTTGTATTTCTATCCCGCCCTATACCCAAAGGTCTCAGGGCGGGTTACAATATTATATTAATCTTAGACAGGTCCCTGCCCTCAGGCTTACAATCTAAAGAGTTATGCTATTTTAGTTCAAATCACATTACCATTTTTCAAATTTTGCACCTCTGCTCTGTCTGGATTGCTTCTTGTTGTTCCATCATTAAATCATGTCTGACTCTTTTTGACGTCATAGACACAAGACCCTTATCTGCTGTCTCCCAAGTTCATGTTCGTTGCTTCCATGACATTATCTCTCCATCTCATCCTTTGCTGTCTCCTCCTTTTGCCTTCAATATTTCCTAGCATCAAGGTCTTTGGCCACATAATAAGACAGGACTAAGTGGAAAAGTATTTGAACTTCTACTTCACAGTTTTCCTTTTCAATGAGCAGTCCGAGTTGATTTTCTTTGGTATTGATTGATTTTATCTCTTTGTATTCCAAGGAACTCTCAAAAGTCTTCTCCATAAAAGGCCATTATTGGAAAGCAAAGAAGGCTGATTTACTACTTACTGATGCTACAGAGGGCCTTTTTGCATTCACCTCTCCATGGTCTGAACCAGTGGGTTTGGGCCAGCCAAGCCTGCTGGTTCAGACCATGTAAGACATGGTCTGGACCAGTTCTGGCACTGGTCCAGAACAGCCCCTGCCCCATTCCCAAATTGTCACATGAGCTGTGGGCCTGAGATTCACACACTCCAAAAGACAAGGAATTAAAGTTGCTGTCCTTGGAGCCAACAGGGAACCCATTTTAGTGATGCACGTTGATGCACAATTGCAATGGTTCCCAGGTAGTTCGGAAGCCAAAGAATGCCTTCTGTGTGCTTATATGTTTTGGACTAGGCCATAGGATGTGGACAAGCTGCTTGCAGGGGTGCAGCCAACAACGTGCTCTCTGGATCCTTGCCCTTCCTGGTTGATAAAAGCTAGCCGGCAAGGTATGACCGGGTGGATTCAGGAAGTGGTAAATGCCTCTCTGAGGGATGGGATGGTTCCATTAGCCCTTAAACAGGCTGTGGTGTGCCCCCTCCTGAAGAGGGCCTCCCTGGATCCAGAAGACTTAAACAACTATCACCCGGTGGCTAACGTACCTTTCCAAGGCTAGGTGCTAGAGAGAACTGTCGTTGTTCAACTGCAGGCATGTTTGGAAGAAGATGATTATCTAGACCCATTTCAATATGGCTTCAGGCCTGTTTACAGCATGGAGACCGCCTTGGTTGATGACCTCCTGTTTGTTCTGCTGGACCTCTCAGTGGCTTTTGAAACCATTCACCATGGTATCCGTAGCCTTCTCAAGAGGCTACAAAGTTTAGGAGTTGGAGGCAGTGCTTGGCATTAGTTCCACTCTTATCCCCAGAGCCGATCTCAGATAGTGGTTGTGGGAGATATTGATTCAACACCCTGGGAACTCATGTTATTTAATATCTATATGAAGCCACTGGGAGAGATCATCAGGAGATTTGGAGTGAGGTGTCATCAATATGCAGATGATACCCAGCTCTATCTCTCTGTACCATCTGAATCAGGAGAGGGGGTTGAAGTGCTTGACAGGTGCCTGGAGGTGGCAATGGGCTGGATGGGGGCCAATAAATTGAAGCTGAATCCAGACAAGACAAAGGTGCTATGTGTCACAGGCTTTCAGGTCCATGTAGTTGGGAGATACCCCTGTCCTTGATGGGGTTGCAATATTCTAGAAGGGACAGGTGTGTAACTTGGGGGTACTCATGGACTCCACACTGATGCTTGAAGCTCAGGTGAATTCTGTGGCCAAGAGTGCCTACTCCCAACTACAGCTAGTGCATCAACTGAAGCCTTTTGTGGGCAGAGATGACTTGGCCACAGTTATCCATGCTCTGGTAACCTCCAGGTTGGACTATTATAATGCATGGGGCTGCCCTTGAAGATGGTTCGAAAGTTGCAGCTAGTGCAAAATGCAGCCGCCAGGGTGCTGACAGGGACAGCTAGCCAGATGCACATCATGCCAGTCTTAAAAGAATTGCATTGGCTGCCAATTCACTACCGAGCCCAATTCAAGGTGTTCACTCTGACTTATAAGGCCCTAAATGATTTGGGCCCCAAATATCTAAAGGAATGCCTTCTCCCAAACCAACTTGCCCGTGCCTTAAGATCTGGAGGTGAGGCCCAACTGGTTGTCCCACCACCTTCAGCAGTTAGGCAGGTAGGCACCTGGGAGAGACCCTTCTCAGTAGTGGCCCCCAGGCTATGGAATAGTCTCCCCCTTGATGTCTGTCAGGCTCCTTCTCTGTTTATGTTCAGGAAGGCAGTGAAGACGCACCTCTTCACTCAGGCCTTCGGCTAAATGTTGGTTACATTTCCCCCACTGCAAACACTACTGTTTTAACTGATACTGTGCCATTTTTAACATGTTTGGTTTTTAAACATTGTGATGGTTATTATTGGTTTATGATATGCTGGATTTTATAGGTTGTTACCCATCCTGAGACCTTCGGGTATAGGGTAGGATATAAATATAAATAAATAAATATTGGTCTGCCAGTAGACCATAATGTCAAGCTCTACTGGTAATCCTGATCATCACAGGCAGAATGTACTACTGGAGGGCACAGATGCACCTTAACATGCAGACTGATGACGCCCAGAAACTATCTATCTTACTTCGAATAGTAGGTTAAACTTTCATAAGTCCCCCCCTTAAGTAGTATCTGCTCCATGCTCAGATTGAAAGTAACTATGTTCTAAAGTTCATATTGTTCCCCAAAAGCTGTACAGCAATTCCAAGCTATTAGTGCACAGTTGTTTGGCTATTCCTGTTTATATTAAGATAATAATCTTTTCAAGCAATAACTTTTCATCTTCAGAATGAACATCAGCTGTACACCATTTCTAAGGTAGAATAGACAAATCAGTGACTTGACTTGTACTTTCAGGTGAAATCCTAATTCAGATAGATCACTTACGTATGAATTTGGTTACTTCTTAGCTAATGAAACATTGTGTTGTCTTCTGCCATAATTGTCTTTAGTGTAATACTGCAGTATTACTGTGGGTGGTGGTTGTAGAGCTTTTTGTTTGCTGAATAGCAAAAGTAAAGAACTGCACTGCTGATTAGCATGGTTGCCTAATTATGTAAACACTGTGTACCAACAAGTCTTCACTAGTCTTAGCTTTTTTTTCAAATTGCAGACATTATGAATAAAAAGCCACGATTAGCCTGGGATCTGTACTTGAAGATGGAAACCTCAGGAGAGTCCTTTAGCCTTCTGCAACTAATTGCAAATGACTGTTACAAAGTGAGTCTCCCTTCTGACCCTCATCATAACTATTAGTTGTGACACCATAAGATGTTTTTGTAATTCTTTAATAAACTGATTATTCCCTCTCATTTGGCAAAGAGACTTTGTTCAGACAAAATCTGAGGGCATGAAACTCCCTTTTGACACAAGATCATGCATGCCAATGCCACATAAACCATCAAGATGAGTAAGGCAGCTTGGTTTTTACCATGATGGGAGATAACTAGCATGAACATAAATTAATTTGGATAAACCAAAAGATTGGTTTGCTTACATATGATTTAAATCTTTCTTTGAAGTCGTCTTTTGAAACAGATTTACTATTCAAAATTGTCAAGTATTTTTTAAATTGGTTATGTATTTGTGAAATTGGACTAACGCTTTTGCTGATTTGTTGTATTCTCTTACTACCTAATAATACCTCTGGCTTGTTGCTTTTTCACATTTACAGATGGGCCAGTTTTACTATTCTGCAAAAGCCTTTGATGTCCTGGAAAGATTGGATCCTAATCCTGAATATTGGGAAGGCAAAAGGGGAGCCTGTATGGGTGTCTTCCAGATGATCATAGCTGGCCGAGAACCCAAGTAGGTGCAAACTTTTTATTTCTGTTTCTTTTCCTATAGCTTTGGTTTCCCATTGTGGGCACCTAACATTGTGCTAATTTATCTCAAAGGTCTGTACTAGCAGAAAATCTGAATATGGTTGTTTTTGGCAGCCAGTTGTAAGACTGATAAAAGAACAAGTTCACATGAATTTGTTTGATTTATTTATATGTCACTCTTAAGCCTAAAAGCACCCTCAGACTGGCTTGAAATATATGTTATATAAGTCCCTGCCTTTAGGTTTACAGTCTAAAAAGAACTTCATGGCTCATGAAGAAAAGAGGTCTAGGAAGTAATGGAGGAACTTAATTGTACTGCTGACATACTTAGGGCAGATGGAGAGGCCCTGCAGTACAATTCTGTCCCCTTCCTGAGATTCAGTAATGGAATACTTGCCTGAATGGCAGTAAGTGGGGGTGGGGGGGTGGAATCCAACCCTGAACGAAGACAAATTGTTTCTTACTCACCGGGAATAAAACTTATCAAAGTATTTTGGATTCAAACTAACTTTGAACTTTGCAATATGTGCTGACTTTTGTACTCATCTTCTTTTAAAACTCTTCCTTCAGAGATACCCTAAGGGAGGTGCTGCATCTCTTGAGGAGTACTGGCAATCCAGAGGTAGAGTACATTGTCCGTATAATGAAGAAATGGGCCAAGGAAAACAGAGTCCCTGTTTAAACCTTCTCTCTACATCAGTGAAAACAACTGCCATCTGCATTATGCCAATATCATATAGACTATAATAATGCAAAACTTGTTTAATCAAAAGTGTTGGAATTTCAAAGTTGAAGGGAATCTACCTATAATTCTACAAGCAAGCATCTCTCAGGTTACATTTTGTGTTGTGTTGGAGCTCCCAGCTTTAACCTGTCTCACTAGCTTTTGTCATCAGATTGTTCCAGTTGTAAGAGTTCAAAAATAGCCTGTGCTGTGCCCAGAGGGACCCTACATTCATCGTACTAATTTTCTAAGCAGAATAAAAAATTGAGAATTTATAGTTGGCTTTTTATATCAAGTTTCTTGATCACTACAATAACATATTTTAGAACACTGTTAGTGACACATGTAGGAAGACGGTGACATCACATGTGTCTTTAAACATCTGTGGGGTAACGCATAGTGCAAGCAAACAGAGAGCCACTTCTAGATCTTTCAAACACTATTTATTACTTTCAATGCAATCCTGCCTTGGCAGCAACATCACACAATCCAAAATTTGATTTAGGAGACAACCCCCATTCTACCATTTGGAAAAGATTATTTACCTTTACTGACCATTTTTCTGCTGCAGGTTTCTTAATAATATCTGTTGGTCAACAATAACCTGAATCAGTTTTGAGTGGAAAGGACTGCTGCCTTGTTTGTCCTCTCTGTCTCTCTAGGATACTACATTCCCTGTACAAAATGCTTGAGTAGTTGTAAGATATGGGGGGGGGGGGTGTCTTCCTCCTAGCAGCAAGACTGTTAGGAAACTCAAAACATGATATATTGAAATGCCTTCTAGGATAAACAGTACATTGTTTACCCTGTTTTTCATGCTTACATGCTTTTTTAAATATAGAAATGAAATCTGCCTCAGACTTCAATTCTGGGGCAAAAAATAAAATGTAAAGTAACTTACTGCATTCCTGTTTTACATAAAAATACAAATTTTCTTAAATTGTTAAAATTACTAAAATGAATGATGTATTGCTCCATAACGATGATCTAGTATAATGGTGTATCTACTACCACAAATACTACATTGAATTAGAAAAGATACGTTAGGTGCTAGAAAACATGAATGTGAAGAAAATATGCTCATGTTGTGTGTGTTGCCTTCTCAAAGAAATCTGGATAGACACTAAGAGGACAGAGTACTACCCAAAGTGGACCATTAGTCTGATCTTATATCCTTATTAAGTAGGTCTGTATTCAAATACAAAATAGATAATACATTGTTAAGGATAAAATTCTTCCATAGTGCATGTGTTGCATTAATACAGCATTGCCCTAATACTCAAGCTATAATTTTCCAGACATAGGAAAATAGAAATGTAAGACTTGTTTCATTGTGTGAGCTCAAAACCTACAACTGGCAGACTTCCTAGATGGACTGAAGGGATATAGTAGTTGTAGTTGTCTTTATTTCAATTAATTTGCAGAATAAAAATAAAATAGTTGCATGCTAGCAACAGGGATAAAAGGTCAACAGACTAAACCAAAGTAAGATAAAATAAATGAAATATTTATTGGATTCACTTGGTAAAATTTAAGCCTTTAAATTCAAACCTTTAACAGAAGGAATGGATTTTTACATAAGGCATCACAGAACTTTGGTATATGAAGGGTTACAGAGGTGTTAGTTTGGCCCAAAATATGTTCTAGCACTGTGCCTTTGGCAGAAGAGGCACTTCTCCTCTTACGGATACTAGGCTGTTTTTAATTGCTTTCAATCTTTATTTTGATGCATTTGATTGTTGTAAACCACCCTGAGATCCAGGGTATGGGGTAAAATGTAAATGATAAATAAATATGACTTTTATTACAATTATTTTTAAATAAACATTTCCTTGAAAAACTTTCCAAATGTGCACTTTCATTACTATGTAAATTTCATTCACCTATTTCTTAAGGTACAGTACCTTCCCAAGTTGTCTTATGAGACTCCAAAACACATGTAAATATAATTCTGACACATAGGGTGTTTTTCCACTGTCACTAGAAGTACCCATTAAGTACCCATTAATGGGTACAAAAATGCCATTACATACCCATTAATGGGTACTTAATGGGTACTTTTAGTGACAGTGGAAAAACACCCATATATATATATACACAAGCAGCAGCTGAAAACTTTACACTGATTTGTCACTGGAGTAGCCAAAGCCCGGTAATAATACAAGATGGCCTGCACAAACTGCAGGCACTCATTAGAGAAAGGATTCGCTCAGAATTTTTCAAGAAAGGTTTTTTTTCACACTTCTAATACTTAGTCTTCACTAACAGAAAGTAGTTCATTATAGGAGCACAGACTAAAGCAGTTTAAAAGATGACTATATAGCTATTCAAAAATATAGTATTCATGTTTTAATTGAAGAAAGGTGTGTAAATATAAAATGTAGTTTCCCAAGGGACCTACTACTGATAATTAGAGGTATACAAAATGCACCCTCACCACTAAAGCTAGATGTTATTTGTAAACATTTGTATCCCATCCTTCAGAATGAATCACAACTTTTAAACACATTGGCACTTCTCTACTGGGCCTGGAGGAAGAATAGCATCATTTGCACTGATATCTGTTAGAGCTATTTCCTACAGCACCTTGTAGGGCAAAGTATTGTGCAATGGCATCATCAACCCATGTTGTGCTTTTTTGAAGCTGTCAAAAGTTTTCCTAGGTGTACATCAGCCTTGGAAAACAAGCAAAGTGTTTTAAGTATTTGTGTTTTCCAGGGCCACTACAGATCAGAGCCTGCTCCAAAAGGCCTGAGGGATCTCTTCTTTTATCTAGAGACTTTATATATCACCCTATACCTCAATCTCAAGGGAATTAACAATTAGAGCAATAAAAATAACATATCAATAACTAAAAGCTGAGCTAAGAAAATAAGTTTTCACAAGGTGCTGGAAACTACTCAGTGCTGATGCCTGGTGCATCTCTGTGAGGGAGATTATTCCAAATTCCATAACAGAAAAACCCTCAGAACCAGTGGGCAGATCTATAGAGGAGGTGGTGTTCCTTCAAATATTTGGATCCCAAGTTATTTAGGGATCCAGAGTTGGATCCAGAAGTGAAGAGGTAACCAACACAATCCTCTAAGGATGGGAGTTATATGAGTCCTTATAGAAACCACTGCAGCAACTTCTAGGTTCTCAGGAGAAGCTCCACCACAGAAGAGCACACAGCAGTAATTTATCCTGGATATCACAAGAGACTGGGTCACCATGATCGGAAGATCTCTGTCAAGGAAGGGTTTCAACAGTTTTAACAATTTAGGAAGTAAACATTCCTTACATCAAGTGACAATATTCTGAGCAAAACTCAAGTGAAAGATGTGGGTCGAAAACAGCTTCTAAATTCCATTCCTGATCTTTAAAAGGAAGCATAACCCTTTAAGAACAAGAGGTTTCCTCCCTTAAGTGTGTTCAGGTAAGGGCTCCTTCACCCTCAAAGAGGCATGGTAAACTTGCACTAAGTATGATTAAAGTCTTGAGCTCCATTGTGAGTGCATGTGGCTGTTTCAGTGTGCTCAAAATGGGGACACGCCCACATTTAGATTCTTCAACAGACAGCACAAAATGGCAGGAATCAAACTCAGCTCAACAAAACCTAACAACTCCCAAGCTATAGCCCATCGTAACCTCGACATTATCCTTGCACTTATTTTCTAAATACTGTATCACTCTTACACAATATTTAGAAACCAAGGGTGTTTTTCCACTGTCACTAAAAGTACCCATTAATGGGTACGTAATGGCATTTTTGTACCCATTAATGGGTACATAATGGGTACTTCTAGTGACAGTGAAAAAACAGCCTAAGTTGACATGTGTTGGATATTGTGGCACTGAAGGAACTTTGGATGAGCAAAATCGCCTTTCAAACCAACGGCAACTATCATAAATGGTTATTAACTGTTCATCAAAGATTGTAGTAGGGTGATTGGCTCAGGAGATCTCTCTGACCAAAGGCTGCATCCACACATTTTAAAAAGCGGCTCGAGAGTGGCTTAGAGGTGATAGCGTGTGACAGCAACCACCTTTAAGCTAATTTTGGGTTGCTTTTTCTTTATTGAGTGTGAGAGTGTCAGGGATGCAGCCTAAGTGTAAAGAAATAAAACCCCTGCTGTTGCAGCACAATTGTTTATTAGGAATCACAGTTCTGAGTCATTTCATTTACTTCTCTGTTTACATTCTGCTTTTCTTTGCTAAGAGTTCAAGGGCGAATTATTTATTCTCACCACTTTATTCATAAGGCCCCCTGTGAGCTAGTATTGTGTCTTGGGTCTTTCACAAAATTCATGTTTTTATAATCATAACTTCTTCATTTTCGGGTTCTAACTTGGAACTTCACCCACAATCACTCTGTACTATTTAAACGATTTGTAAAAAAGAAACGGCAATTGCCACTATCCTGTGCAACCATCGCCGAAGAGCAGCTCCATCGTGAGTCTTCAAAGCATGCAAAGTCGCAGATCCCCACGGGATCCCAAGGGGCACTTTCAGAGCAACCTCTCTCCATTCACCGTCTATTTGATGTCCCTTTAAGAGCCTGGCTCTCGAGTAGCGTGCATATTTCCAAGGCAACTGTAGGCGGGGCCCCGACCTTCCAACGTGCGATCGTGATGACGTACTCAAAACCCGAGCAATAACAACAGTGACGTGGGGCGGTGCGTCCGTGCCCGTCCGGCTTCTACGCATGCGTGCCCTAGTGGCCTGCTTCTATTTACGTGGGGGGGCTCCAAGATGGCGGCGGTGTTAGCAGCGAGGGGAGACTAGTAGGGAAGGGAGGTACTCTGACCCGGTAAAGGGGAGGGAACGGGAGGAGGAGGAGCCGGAGCTGTGAGTACTGAGGGAGGGTCACCGAACAGGTGGGAGGGGGGTGGGGGGAATGGCGGAGCCACGCCGAGTGCCGTTAATTAGTCTGTCACCCGTGAGGCGACGGGAAGGCGAGACGCCGGAGCTCGAACGGGAGCCGGGCGGGGGGCGCGAAGCGGAGCAGCCATTGGTGCGCGAGGCCCTGAAGCTGCCGGAGCAACACTACCACCACCACCACCACCACCACTTCGAAAGCGCTCGGGCAGAGCCGCCGCCGCCGCCGCCGCTTCCGCCTCTCCCCTTCGATGCCTGTCCGAGACCGGAGGTCCCGTCGGTCCTGTCGCGCGACATTAGCCGAGCCGAGGCGACGCCGAAGTCGCTGCTGCCACCTCAGCGTGAGTCCCCAAGGCCGGAGCCGCCGCCGCCCCAGCAGTTGCAGCGGGAAAGCAACCGGCAGGAGTCGCCGCCGTCGCCGCCGCGTCAGACAGTTCGCTTGGAGTTGGTGCTGAAAGACCCAACTGAGGAGAGTTGCGTGGAGTTCAGCTATCCCGAGTTGCTGTCGTGTGGCGAGCCCCGGGTAGGGGAACCTGCTGACTACCCCTCCTTCCTCATCTGGATCTTGTGGTTGTTCCTCTATAATCTTGTGTTTGTATGAAAGGATGAGAGGAAGGTGACAACACTAGCATGGAAGAGGCCATCGGGAGATGTACTCTAACCTGCTCGCTTCTTTGCTAGTGTGGTCTGGGTTCCAGTCAGGGCCAAAAACAACTGAAGTCGTATTTTCAGCTTGTTGCCCTATTGAGGAGTGTGTAGGATTGTGTGTGGCTGCAACAGAGGGCAGATATTTATTTTGCCTTCCAGCTCAGAGAAACTTTTTATTTGCCTTAGATGTAGGTTTTTTTTCCTGTTTCTTGATTATTGTGGGAATGGCCCATGGAGGATATGAGAAGTTCATTCAGTGCATTTTCCAAGGTGTACTTAGTATAGTCTGTGCAGATTCCCAGACTAACCACCAGCTGTTATTATCAAAAGACTGATTTTCAGTAGGCCCTTGCATTTCAGATTCAAACTATAGCAAGATGCCTTGTGATAGTCTGGTGTGAAGTCTCAGATTTGTTAAGGCAAGTTCATTTATGGAAAACTAATTGCAGATAATTTCAAATTAAAACCATGGCTTAAGAGAAATAGATTGAAATTACAGTCCTGTGGTTTGGTCACAGTAATCTTTGGTTTAATACAAAGTTGTCTTATGACATCTGTGGAAAACTTGAGAATTAAGAGAACTGCAAAAGCTACAACAAGGTGCTACTGAGTGGAAACCCTGTCTACTGGCAGTGGCAGTAATTCTAGAGTGGATGAATCATGTTGGACTTCCTGGGATTAGATGAGAAAAGTGGTGTTTTATCAATCATATAAAAGCATAACATAGTCTACAAAATCATGTTACACAATGGATGACTATGTATACCTGCTCACAGCTGTTAAATAATCAACAGGTATCCTGTAATACTTAAAAGCTTGCTATAAACCTGAATTTTGACTAAGATAAGTTAGCCTTGATAGTAAACTATAGTCATAAAATTCTGCAAGAAACTCTGAGCAATTTCATTGTTTTGTTGTATAAGAAGATGCTGGCTCCTTTCATGTGTGACACAGAGGAAGTAAACAAGAAAGAATCCCAGAAATATCACTGGAAAGGCTAGCTAGTGTTGAATGACTTCTGTGGGTGCAGTGGTATTGAATTCTGTTTGGAATTCGTCAAAACAATGATGCAAAAGGACTGGACCACTCAAAGTGTCTAGTGGAAGAAAAACTGCTTTGCAAATAGAGGAGGATTATGGTAAATAAGTGTCTGTTTCATTAGTTTGTCTGCATAAGGATGAACTTAATTATTTCCTTTATGCCTGTTGAGGTAAGAGATGCAGGTGTAGGTTATTGAACTAACATATCATTCTGTGTGTCTTAAAGAAGAATATCCTAGCTGCCATTTGGGAACATGAATAACTCTTGAGTTCTAGAAGCAGGTTTTTTGCAGCTCAGTGGGTAAAAAGCATGTTTTGGACAACTGTTTTGTGAAATAAGCCATGGTGCTCATAAACTCCTGAAAATGTACACAGTACTTGAGACATATCTTTAAGACATTTTTTTCATATACAAGGAACTTAAATTGCTCATGTAGTGTGCCATCAGTGCAATCCTAGATGGTAAGCTAGTGGTAAAGCAGGTGATGTGAAGAGTTAAGCTTCATGGTTCCATGAATAGTTATTAAATTGGGTTCAGGTGAAATTGCTACACAGTTGAAAGGCACAGCATGTTACTGGGAATTGTCTTCCTAGTTAAGATCCAGATTAGTAATACATGCAACAAATGAGAGAGATAAAGTGAGAGAGATTTCAGCATGGTCTTAATAGCCAAAGGAAAGCCAATTGGAGCAGACTGAAGATCCTGTTTAAACCATTATTCTGTTCAATCAGAAGTGTCTTTGGGAATCCAACTATCAGGATATGACCAAAAGAGTCCTTTCCCAACAATATTGACCAGCAGTTGAAGCTAGAGATAATAAATGTAATAGGCAACCTTTGATAGTTTTTAAAATCTATCTGAATTGGCAGCCATTGCATACATTTTGTAGCAGTGAATTCTGTAAGTTGATTGTACGTTTTGTGAAGTGAGTCCTTGTGTTTATCTGAAGTTCCAGCCATTGAGGGTCAGTGCACGAATCCTGATTGTTGTGTTATGAGACAAAAGAGAGAAATCACTCCACATATATGTAACTAGAAACAACACTTTGGCATATTTCTCACTTTCTCCTATACCAAAAAGCCTTAATACTGTAATCTTTCTTAATATGCCATCATTTTTGGTGGCTTTCCCCCATCTTTTCAGTTCTGGTTGCTGCATCTCTTAAATATATTAAAGAACTGTATCCCATGAGGTCTTTGTTGTGGACTCGTAAAGAGGTACTGTATTAGGAAGAAAATATGACTACCAGTTTCATAACAATCCAGTTTGTTGCGAAATTGGAATTTGTCTCACAAATTAGGGAAAAATAATCGGTGTGGCTGCCCAGTATATGATCTGCTCAACTGAAATATCCCTGCCGTGACCTGTACCCTGGCCATTTCTAGAAGTAAAACTTTTGTTTTTTGAAAGACAAAACTTCAAATGTAAGATTGCTTATTTCTATGGACTACTGTTGAATAGTTTAGTTTTTAAAAGGTTTTCCCTCCATTTACTCATCTAGATGTATGGTGTTGCAAAATAAAGAGATGAGGAAACAGTAGCATCCTATCATTAAAGATGAAGCTCATACGTGTCTTAAGGCGTACATAACATAATCGAACTACTCTTTGGGGAAATGAAATGGTCTTGCATCAAGGCAACTGAAGCTGTTTTGGTTAGCATGTGTTTACTTTTCATCCCAATTTTTATGTGAAAGTTGCTTGTGTATTTATTACATTTACCTTTCATTGAGGGGGGAAATCTAGTATAGATTGCCCTCTTTTTGCCTTCTCTTTTGTTCTTACAAGCTGTAGTTTATGTGCCAAGTTTGCAAAGAATAGAACCCACAATTCCTGGTCCCCTTTGGGGGTTACTATGCTTCAAACTAGCATGCAAACACATTTGTGCACATCTAAGAGCTTTCAATTAATTAACTTTAGAATGATGGTCTCTGTGGTATAGCTTTGTAATGCCAGATCAGAAAATCTGCTTTTTTGAAAAAGTTTGTGAATATGCACATTGTGCAGGAAACCAGCATGCATGTTTAAAGTATCTTCTAATAACTGTGTGTTGTGCAATAAAGGCACAAATAAACTATATCATTTTTAAAAAATTTCTATACTGTTCACAAAACATAAATAAAAATATCCAAAATTATCAGTTGCATAAAAACATTTATTGCAAGGTAGCTTTGCATACATATCACTTTGAAAGTGGCTCTACCATTAAATATCACTTTTAAAAAAAAACTGAATTAAAAAACCACATTAAGGAAAGATGGCTAGTTCTCCTAAAAAGGTTAGTCCATAGAGCATTTAATTGTGCATTAAAAATCCTCAGTTTCGCTAGTAGGACAATTAAAGTACAATGTGAAGTCAACCCACCATATAATTTGGTGACTGACATCAGAGCTGTATGACATATTACCTGATTGTGGCCATCATCATTTTCGTAGTGCCAGTGACAACACAGATGATAAAATTTGTTTCCTTGTAATTAGTGTAGGCATGTTTTTACATGTTTTATTCAAGAAAAAATGTATCTTTACAATACCACATGAATTATTCTGTCCTTACAGTAATGCCCTGTCTTTGAGCAAATATTTTCAGACAGATTTTAGATATGTTTCCTAAGGGCAGCAGATATCACACATACAAGATTTGTTCTTTGGATGGTAGCAGGATAGATATAATGATAAACTGTTTTGGTATTAAAATAAATACAGCAAATAATGAAAATCATATGCAGTAAGGTCCTGTTTTAAGTTAATTCAATTTGTGCTGTTTCTATATAACACAATTTACTGATGGAGACCTTGTTTCATTGTTAAAGTGAAACAGG
Organism: Aspidoscelis tigris stejnegeri; assembly: GCA_023333525.1. NCBI lineage: Eukaryota > Metazoa > Chordata > Lepidosauria > Squamata > Teiidae > Aspidoscelis > Aspidoscelis tigris. Next base: position 37,523,128 of record JALMGA010000005.1, on the reverse strand, counting down.
AGAGTTTAATATCACTTAACACATTAACATTCCTTAACATTGAAGGCCTGTTAGTTGCTTAACATGAGTTTGGCTTTATGCAGTGAGTTGCTGAAAGAGAATCCTTCTCTTTAACAAGGTCCTGCTGATCCTCCTGTTCAATTAAATCCTACTGTATTGTAGGGCTGAAGATGCAAATACCTAATGCTTCTGACTAGCCTTTCTGCATTTCCTAAGGACAGCAGATAACATGATGCAGCTTATCTGTCCAGCTCAGTTCTTCAGTAGGTTTTCAGTTAAGTTATAGTCTGCACTATAAATTCTCTTTCCTGATCTGTTTCACTTTATATCCATGATATCATTAATATCCATGATATCAAGGTGCTTCTTGCTAACATTTTCCCCACTTTCCCCCAAACCTAATACTAATTCTTGTATTAGCCCCACCTCAACTGAATTGAATTTTATTTGTACGGTCACAGACCAGAATGACCCCACGCCAGATGGTCATATTAATATAAATAGACCAAAACCCTGAAAAATACCTCCAGATCGACTTCCTTAAGTTGGATTGTATTGCTAACCTACTGATTATTGTTGAACGTACATAAATTAAAGCAAATCCATAGAGAACTGTACCTTTTGGTAATTAATATAAAGAATTACAGAGCATATAAGTTACTTTGGCCCTTTTCTTTCCATACTCTGAGAAAAGTTAGTTCAATCTTATGGTTTAGTTTGTTCATGCTTTCTTAATACTCAAGAACTGTGTACTTATAGGACTCTGTAAAATTAAAAAATGATTATTTGCTTACATTATTTCCTAGAATATATTTCAAAAATGTATTAAATGGCTTGTACAGCTTGCTATAAAATAGAATTCTTCACATCGGCTTTCAGATTTCTCATCACATCACTAGAGTAATGATGTACTGAAGCACAGTGGAAAATAACCATTAATAACCATACCTGCTTGTTTCTTTTGTTGATAGTAGACTAGCAAACTTCAGCCAAAGGTTTAAAACTAATATCTAATTGAACAAAATAGTGTTTATAGTTAAAGGAAATATTGATAGCTAGCTTGATACTTTTATTTATATCCCACCTTTTTCCCCAAAGGAACTCAAAGCAGCGCACAGGAGTTCACAATCAAATACAATAAAACACACAATTCAAAAAGTCACATTGTTATAAAAACATCAAATATCAAATAAAAACAAGCGATATAAAACATATAAAAACCATATAAAACAAACTATCGGGAATATGGATAATTTCATTTAAACTATAAATATTGGAAGTAAATGCTTCATTATAGGAAGATTAAAGTTGTCAGAGATGCTTGATAGAAATAATGGAATCTTTGTTTTTTGTGGCCAATACATGGCATTTGCCCTCACAGCAGTTTTGATACACTGTGTTGAGATTAAGTTATGATTGTGAATATTGCATACTAGGTTGACAGATGTAACTAATGTTGGTGATCTCAGTTTTGTATAAGCATTCTTTAAAACAAATTGTAATTGTTTCATTATTATTTATTATGAAATGAGGTGTTAATATCACTTACATACAGTATTTATAAAATCATCAACACCATGTAGGAATATAATTACTGCTTTCTTCATTTTTATTATGTTTAACACTTGGTCTCTGTGATTTGCTTTTTTTCTACAGAAAAAGTCATCTCTTGCTGAAGACCCATTTAATGATGAAGACCGCGAGAGACATGAAGTAGAAAGGCTGGCAAAGAAATTTGAAATAAAATATGTGAGTAAAGAGTGCTATCAAAATATGTTACTACAAACACAAAACTTGCCATTTTGTAACTGTTAATTTTCCTCTTTGGAGTTTGTCATTGAATCTGTTCTAAACACAGTTAATATGTGGAGTATAAAGGGTCAAACATAAAACTCTAGGGCTACAGCTGTTAGATGCACACTTCTTGGGATGAATTAACAAATTGTGAAAATGTTGCATTAATTCCTCCTGTATTAAAAGGAGTAATGGAAGAGGAGCCTTTGGTTGGTTGGCTGTAACTGGCCTGGTGCAAGAGGTACAATTATAGTGTTTTTCTGCTGAAGAACCTTCACCCAGGCATTCCATGTGTGAATAGTTGTTTTCCTGATCCCTAAATTTTAATACGTTTATAATTAAATCGTTTTAATTGCTTCTGTCCTCCTAAGAACATAAGAGTAGCCTTGCTGGATCAGGCCACAGCCCATTTAGTCCAGCATCCCATCACACACAGTGGCCCGCCAAATGCTCATGGGCATCTCAAGCAGAGACAAGGACAAACCTTTGCCTGCTCTCATATCCTAGCAAATGGCCTTTTGTAAACTGCTTCCAGTTTCATTAATGGAAAGTAGTAAATAAATGTTTTGAATGAATAAATAATTACATTTTTCAGAAGAAGATACTGCACTGTGATAATGGGCTTAGTATGATTTCATTCTTTAAGGTTTTTTAGGAGACAAATAAGATATAACAATTACCCACACTAGCTAATGATAATGTAGTTTGACTCTACCTCGTGGTATTGATCTCAGGCTGTTCACTCTGTTTACTGTTTTCATAAATATTCACAGAATTGAAATTATAGAATTATCTTTGTTCAGTGAAGCTTTGAATTACTTGCCTATTGCTTTAAGAATATCTGGTGTTAAAAGTCTTCATACCTCTATTTTTATAATTCTGGACTTTTGAGGACATAGAAGCTTTGTCAAAAAATAGTGGGTACCTGTACCATCTGTGTGAGAGGCTTGGACTGTCCACCTTCTTGGCTCCTGTTCCTGCTGCAAAACCCTGGTAGCTCCTGCTGGACTTTTCCATTCTGCAGTTCCAGAACTCTTGCACCAGTACGATTACTGGTTGCATGAATGGAGATCCTTCCTGATAGGACCGGGCCCTTTAATGCCGATTTTCAAGCAAGCTAGCAAGGAACATTTGTCCCAAAAAAATCAGTGGGTCAGCCACTGAAGGGGCAGACACCAAAGGGGTTTGGCTCTTTGAAGGAGCTACTTCAGAAGAGAACAAAGCCAAGGGCCACTCTCCCTCGTCCATTTACCTTGGTATCCTTCTGGGAAGGCTGCTCTTGAACTCCGCACTGATGCTTGTAGCTATGGTAGAGGCAGTGGCTAAGAGTGTCTACTTCCACCTGTGGCTGGTGCTCTACCTTAGCCCTTTCTGGACAGAAGTGATCTGGCCATGGTAATCCATGCTCTGGTAATTTCTTGATTGGACTGTTGCAATGCGCTCTATAGGCAGCTGCCATTGCAGATAGTTCAGGAGCTGCTGATAGTGCAAAATGCAGCAGCTAGACTGCTGATTGTAACTGCTGGCAAGATGCGCATTATGCTGGTCTTAAAAAGCTGCACTGGCTGCTCATTTTCTATTCAGGGTGTTAGGAACTAAATTGCTTGGGGCCCACATAATTAAAATAGCATCTTCTTCCGTATCAAACTGCCTGTACATTAAGATCTGCAAGAGAACCCCTCCTGGTTGTGCCATCATCTTTAGTAGTTAAAGGGGTAGGGATCTAAGACAGGGCATTCTCAGTGCTACCCTCCAGAATATGGAATAAACTCTTTTCTGAGATGTGCTAAACACCTTCACTATATTCATTTAGAAGATTTGTGAAGACACATCTTTGCCTGAAGAAACAGCTTCCTGTTCCCACTTTCAGACACGTTGTTTGTAATGAGTTCATCTTAAATTTAGCTTTTGCTGCTGTAACCCTCCTTGAGACCTTCGGGTATAGGCTGGGATAAAAGTACTAGTGTGGTTAGCATAAATACCTCAGCGATTCCAGTTGTAAGTAAAGTATTGTTTTGCAGGGTGGAAAGACCCACAAGCATCGGAAGGACAGAGTTCAGGATCTGATCGACATAGGCTATGGCTATGATGAAACTGATCCTTTCATTGATAATTCAGAGGCTGTAAGTAAACCTTGTTTGTTATACTTCTTCAAGAGCTGAAAACAGTGTTCATGAGATTTCCTTTCATTAGTCATTTATAACTCTTCTGTACTTGGTTCAGAGATGAAGTGACATGTCATGTCATTGAAGCGAACTATCTACCCTATCCTTTATTTGCATATTAGGAGTAGATTTCTACTCCAGGCAGTCTGGAAAGCTGATTATTCTGTAGCTGTTAATCCTACAGTCCTGCAAGTTTAGGACATTTTTCAGGAGAACCCTAGAAACAATCTGTGCAAAAAATAGACGTTTTAGGTTTCATATTTTGGTCTTCAGAAGAAAAAGAGTTGGCTTTTCTACACCACTTTTCTCACCCATTTAAGGGAACTCAAAGTGGCTGACAAAGCGTTCTATTCTTCTCCCCACAACAGACACCCTGTGGGGTAGGTAGAGCTGTGAGAGCACAGAAGAGAGCTGTGGCTAGCCCAGAGTCACCCAGCTGGCTTTATGGAGGAGTGCGGAATCAAACCTGGTATTCCCAGATACGAGTCCAGCTCCCTAACCACTAAACAAGGGTGAAAAACCCACAAGGTGGAAGTATACAAAAATATTAAACTATTTTTTTGACAGAATATTTTTTTACATACTACATTTAAAGCTTATTTGAGACATCCTTACAAGCTATCCGTTCTTCAAGCTATCGGTGAAGCACCTAATTGGCTTGATTGATAGCTAAGAAAAATCAGTTTTCAGATTTGGCTGGTTCCAGAGGACTGCTGTATTTATAGTATTGCAAACATTTTTATTTTTGCTGTTATGACAAATATTCCAGAAAAGCAGCATCAAATGTTTTTTAAAAATAAAATCTTCGTGAGCTTGAAAAACCAAAGGAGCAAATTATTCACAAGCAATTCTGTGCTTGTTTATTCAGAAGCAAGACTCATACTGATCACTAACTTCGTGCCAAGGTCGCTAACTTCCTTACTCACTTGCCATGGTTAAGATGACAATTTGAGTGATGTTCCCATGATGTGTGTCAGTGATAAATGACTTGGATATATGTTAATGTTGTACCCGTTAAGCACGAAAATACGAGATTGATGTAATACTTATGCAGCTTACAATGAATGCCAGAAACAAACTGCATCATTAAACATTTGCATGTTTACCAGTGTGCCCTGCTAACTACAAGAATGTTAACATTTGACTGATGTTCTGGGGGATAATCTTGAAGTGGTTTCCCTTTCCCTTTCTAAGATGTTAGTTTCAAAATACCGTATTCCACAAGTTTAATGTTTCCACTTACAGCATTAACATGGCTGTTCTTAGAAAACAAAATAAGAAAAAATACATTGTGATGCAGGACTCAGAAGAAGCAACAGATAGTACACTGAACTTTTGAAACCCATCTGGTATGCCCATAGCCCCAATTCCTCTGTTACTTGGTTCAGGAGAAGTTCAATGTTTTTGCATGGAATTTTCAACTGCAGTCTCACCACTGTAAGGTTTTTATTCCTCAGGCAAGGGTGATTTTTTTTTCTTGGCAACCCTTCTCAAAGGTACTGAACTCCCTTGGGTATTCAGGTTTAGTAGTCAGAGCTCATGCAACAGTTTCTTCAGCACTTTGCCTCCCTCCTCTAGGCTGGAGAAATGAGAAAACTGGTGGGAAGTCTTCCTATCAGTAGCCTCAGATTATTCCACATCTGTCTTTATTTCTGTGCATCCACAAACCCAGGATTTTTTACTGGATGATACTAAAAGAATGGAAAGCCCCAGATCATTTGGTCTGCTTCCCTCCTATTCCTAAATGTCTTTTCACTTGAACTCCCTTGAATATTTCCGACAAATCTTAACTCCATTAAAAAAAAAAAAGAAATCTGAGGCCAATTCTGTTGTGTTATGGGCTTCTACCAGTTTCTTGTTTTCCAAAGTAGCTGTTTTGGAGACAAGGTTCTGGAGAATACTAGTATTCTGACTTTTTTATTTTATACAACAATAATTAAAACATATGAAAAATAATCTAAAAACAAATAATAATTAAATCATTATGTCAAATATAATTTGTTGACTCCCTGCCACTTTCATGATGCTCTTTTCTTCTTCTGGCAGTTTTGCTTCTCTTCCAAATACTCTTCTCTCTGTCAAATTACCTCTTTCAGTCTTCAAAGCCTGTAACTGTTAAGTCCTTATCTGTATTCCACAGATAGTCAATAAGGAGTTACCAGTTTTTAACAAATTCTGAAGTTATCCTATCCAGCACTACTAGCATTCCTGAACACCTTGAATTTCAAAGATAGCCATCATTCAAAAGGCCCATATTTAAAGGGCCTTAACTGTTATAGTTTATTTGAGCCTAGATCCAGTGCACTTGTCTGGCAGGGCCACATTATATTCTTTATTGGTCAGGTGCACTTGTTGGTTCATATAATACTTATGGAGTCACAAAGCCAGAATCCCTTTTAAAAGCAGAATACTTTGCAGTGAGGAAGCTCTGATGAACATCCTTGCGGAAATTCATGATAATTCATTTAATTCACCTCTTTCCCTGATTTTTTTTCAATCCTATGTCTCATCTAGATCCACCAAGGAAAGGATTCTGGAGCACACTATTTAAAGCATTTCAAAGGCAGAGAGGGCAGCAGAACCATACCTTTCTGCGATGAGTTTTCCTCCCCAGGGATATGAGGTTGTCTTTGAGCCAGTGATAGTATAGGTCCAGTATTGGAGTTGGGGTTCCCATTGTACCAATTTAATGGGTGTTGCTGCATGGGCTGCACTGTACAAGGTACTCAAAACTCCCACCAAGACATATTCATTCTGCCTGAACTGATGAATATAGGCCCCTCCCTTCACTCTTTTTTCCAAATGTAATTCCAGTATACCTGTCTTGGTTTACACCAACAATAATACTGTTAAAGCTCACATTTCTAGGCAAAGGGGCAGGTGATTCAAATAGCTCTATGCTTCATTATGTTGAATTTCCTGGTGGACATAATGTAACCTCCATTCTATGCTGTCGTACACATCCAGGGCAGTCTCAAAACAGAGGCAGATGCCTTCATTTGGGTGGTTCTTCCTAACTCAAAGTGTGCCCTAACCTGGAAGGTGTTCTGAATGCTGGTACGTTGCTGGTGGATGCCATGCCATAGATGAGAAGACAACAAGAAATTCTGAAGTACACATGTGGCTTGAGGTGTGCCCAGGCAGTAGAGGTGGATTCATTCCTGCATTACCAGCCCATTGACCCTGTACTTTGTCATCTCCGGGCTCTTCTACATGAAATCAGATGAGAAAAGAGCATATGGAGTTATTTTGGCCTTGATCCTTCTGTTTCTTCCAGATTTCTCTCTTGTGCCATCTGATCTGTTTCATCTTCCAGTTGTTTGAGATCTGCTTTCCCAAGGAAAGGTCCTATGCCTACATCCAACCTTATTGAAGTTAGCTTGGAGGCTCAGTGAGAACAATTAATTCAGCCAAGTTATTTGGTCTCTATAATTCTTACTGTGTTGGCAGATTTTTTCTGCACAGAATCTTTATTGCATCCTGGTGGGTATGGTCAGCTAGAGCTTTCTGTCCCAGGTATTTGATCTTGGAAAAAAATTATCAGGGTATTCCATTTCAATACCATTGAGAAGTAGTTAGGAGCTTTGTCTTCTGGCACAGGTATAAAGTCCTTGGCCTTACACTGATATATTTGTAGATTTCTGAAAGGATCAAAATAATCCTTACCCAAACTGTTTACCATTTTCATTCCTGGAGGTCAAATGTCATTCTGAAAACCCTTTCCCACTCAAGCTTCTTTTGATCTTTTAGTGAAAGTCTCCTTGGGTAATACCTTCAACTAGATGAGTGTAAGAACTTGTATGCCTATCACCTGCCTGTTACAATTTTACCCCAGTTTTCTTAATTTGTTGCATCAGTCCAACTTTCCAGCATAAGGTGGTTTCATATTTTCAGTTAGGAAATTCACCTTTCTTTATTTTGTCACTGTCATAAGCATGCTTTCGGAAAAAATACAGCACACTTTAAACATCAGACAGGGAATAAAACACTTACTCGAAAAGGATGTTAGATTTCAGAAAGTCACATTCTTTATTCATCCTTTGTCGCTAGAGGAGAAAGTGAAATAAGAGGTCTTCTCAGAATATTGCCTCTGGGCTTAAATATTGCATCAATACAGCATTTAAGGTGTAGATCTGTCCTGTCCACATCCAGTCTGAGGTCATCTCATTTGGTCAGGCTCCCCACCACCACCACCTCAAACCTTCATGACGAGCTTTGATTGAGGAGATATACAAGGTAGTGTTATGGAAGATCTCATCCACCTTCATGCAATGGTACAAAGTGGGTCTCTTCTAATGAATGACTGCTGCCTTCAGCAAGAGTGTATTACAACAGGTCATCAAAGAGAATGCTGCCTAGATCTTTCTCTACTTTGTTTTTTGACAAAGATAACTCATGTTCACTATGAGGGAATGTTCTAGGAAATGGAGAGGGAAAGGTACAGGTCCTCCCTTCATCTAGAAATAGGTGTTTTGGGGTTTCTGACTCTGGTTCCATCTCTAGGCACATTATCACAGTTTTGAAGATGATGGGGTACCATCTGTAGCTTCTGAGCATTGAATGAGCAGAATATCTTCTGTTCTTCTCTCTCTGTCTTCCAGAGAGTTATGTATGTATATGTGATATTTATAGTAATACTATGTTCGTTTCATTGAACATTTATTTCATATTAGTAAAGTTGTTGGCTCTTAACCTGAATCTGAATAATCTGTTTCTTTCCCAGTATGATGAATTAGTTCCTGCATCCTTAACTACTAAATATGGAGGTTTTTATATAAATACGGGAACTCTCCAGTTCCGCCAAGCATCTGACTCTGAAGAAGATGACTTTATAGAAGGCAAAAAGCACAAACCTTCTAAAGTGAGTAATAGGATTTCTTTAGGAATATCATGTTTAGAAATGTGACATGTCCTACTATTTAAAAACACGAACAGTAAATGTGTATGCCTATTTAACTGATCTTCTGTGCATCTCCTTCTTTCAAACTTGGTACATATATAGTAAGCAGGTGCTGAATTTCCTTCTCTTGGTTTAAATCTCTGTCTAGATTAATTGCCAAATTCACATTCTGAGATACAGTTAACTAAAGATACTGTGGGTGGAAATTTGAGATCTGCATGTATAGCTGAGCAGTAGATTCCTGCCTGGTTGATTATAATGCCCATCAGAGTCCAGCCTTCTCTTCTTTTATATGGAATCATTAATGGTATTCTAAATTGAACCTAGAAAATGTCAGTTTATATATGTTTATTATGTATAAATATTTATTATAGGGTGTTTTTCCACTGTCACTAAAAGTACCCATTAAGTACCCATTAATGGGTACGTAATGCCATTTTTGTACCCATTAATGAGTACTTAATGGGTACTTCTAGTGACAGTGGAAAAACACCCATATTTATATTTCTATCCCACCCTATACCTGAAGGTCTCAGGGCAGATAACAACCTTTAAAATCCAGCATCAAAAAACAGGACAATATATATTAAAACAACATTGGTGTAAAACAGAAGTTGGTGTAGGTGTTGCATCAATAGTATGATGACATCTCTGCAACCCCTCTATTAACCATGGCTATAATCCTGACACATTTGAGAGTAAATTCCATGAAATACGGTAGGATTTTTGTGTAGACATACAAAAGATTACTCTGATAGCTGCTTCTTAAGAGAAGAGCATGATAGGAGGCCAAATAGGGATGAGTTGTCACCACTTTGCCTTCTCCATAAGCTGAGCTACTAAAAACAAAACGCAGCTTTGCCAGTGTATGATCACACCCTAGCTTCACCATAGAATGCTGTTTCAATTCTGAAACTAATAGTATACTGCTTTTCTCTTCTCTTCCCTAATTTTCTTCTTGTCTTTAGGTAGTTAAGCTAAAGGATGGGGAGGACCGTGGTATGAAGAAGCGTAAACGGAAAGAGGAAGAGTCAGAGAAGGAGAAGAAGCCTCGGAAGATGAAAGTTTCTAAGCAGCTGGGGTGAGTTTTCCGATAATTTTTTTAAAAAGGAGATTCTGTTGTAATGATGTGCATGAACAGGTTTGTGTGCTAGTTGGTAGCGTCTGAAGCTGCCAGAGGGGACAGAGAATAGTGAGGATCAATACTGCTCAAGTCCAGCTCTCTATGACGGCAAGTGGAGGATGGGAAAAAGATGATAGGTCTGCAGGTACATGGAGATTAGAGGTAAAACACACCTGTTTCTGCCATGCTTCTTACTCCCTTGCAGGTGGGAGGGGTGGAGTTGCATGAAGCTTGGAGAGATGTCACTACACAAGTCGCAGTGATCAAGTAGTGTATGTTGTGAACTGGTGTATGAACTGTTCATGCACATCCTTATTTTTATGGTATAGGGTGGGATAAAAATGTAACTAGATAAATAAGTCAAAAGGGAATAATGGATTATTCCTATTATACTTTCCATTATGAGTTCCTGTTGAATCATTATGGTCAGTAATTCAAAGAAAGTTATACCATTCCACCTGGGATTATAGTAAGATAGGCTTTCTAAATGCATTTCTCAGAATTTATGTTGTGCTGTCTGAGAAAGGAAGCTTGAACAGAAAGTCTGTATCTGACTCTTTAGGGGTAGGTACCTGAAGGATTGCTATGGAATGCATGAACAAACAGGTTGGTAACTAATAGGCAAGAGCAAATGAATGAGCTCTACAATCAGCATAGCTGTTGGGAACACTTGGAACAGTAACATTCAGAAAGGCAGATGTCTTTTCCAGCTTATACTAAAAATGAATTATTTTTTGTTACAATTCCAGAAGTGTTAATTAGAATTAGACTGCAAGACTAGACTATTTGGGAATTGCTAGATGAACAGGATTCTTTCCAATTATTATATTTATGTCTGAATTTTCTTTGCAGAGTAATGGCCTTAAATTCACACAAATCTGAAAAGAAGAAAAAGAAGCTGTACAAAGACTCTTTTTCACTGGCTGCTATGATCAGGAAGTTTCAGAAGGAGAAGGAAGCTTTTAAAAAGAACGAAGCTAACCAGAATCCCACAACAGCAGTTACCAATTCTGCACCTAATAAACTCCCTGCTGCTCCTGCCGTTGGTGGGAATGACGTATCAGACGTGAACCTCAATATTGCAGATCCAGTTTTAGCTATTTTTGGCAGCAAAAATGGCCCTGATTTCCTACAGACCGCCGCAACTACCCTGGAGACGCTTGACATTGACAGATGGCTTGATGGTACTTCCAATGGTAGCCCAGTATCTGAGCCATCAGGTGAAAATGGAAGTGTCACTCAACCTTCTCTTTCTTCTGAGGTGTTGACGCTGAAACAGGTCCCTGCCCTCCCAGAAGGTCTGCCAGCCCATCTAGAAAAACGCATTGAAGACCTCAGAATTGTAAGTGTAGTCTTTCTGGTGCTTAATTTTAAGATAAGCAATTTCAGTTGGTACCAATTTTTTAAATACAAAAGGTACTAAGTAATACATTGGAAATATTACCATAGACTTTTAGTTACCTTGATTAATTAATTTGCCTAACATAGAGATGTGCACAAACCTGGCCTGTTTGCACTTAACTGCACAGAATGGTATAAGAATACCATTCTGTTGCAGTTAGGTTCAGGTGAGGAGGCCAGCATTTTCACCATGAATGCACTGTGGTGCAGTCTCCACCAGTGCTCGCCTTCAGCAGCTTCTGCCACATGCTTGGCCATTACCATAGCTATTGCAGCGCAGCACACTGTTGTGCAGCTGTGGTGCCTTATCTCCTCACAGCCTCACACCTGACCATGGATGTGAATGCTGCTGACTGAGAACATGCTAGCTGCTCCCGGTCAAGCTTGGAGACGTTTTTACTTCTTCACAGCTAAGGAGGATTGGGGTAGCACCAGGACACTCTTGGAAGGAGACAACAATGTGGTGTGTGGACGGACCATCCCAGGAGCGTCCCAATCCTGCCATATGGGTAAGTGCAATCAGGCTTTCAGATTCTAAGGGTCAGTATGAATCAGACCTAATATCCCTGGGCTCAGTTTAATATAGAACCAAGGTTGAACAGCTTATTTTAATTCAAGATTAAAATAAGAAAGGTACTGGAAGTACATTGAAAAAAGCTCTGTTTACAGGGCAAGATGTAATCAAATTCAAATGGTTTTAAGCATTCTGTTTGACTGAGCAACTGTGGTTCAGTTTGAATCACATCAGCCTCTTTTGAACAGGGACTGGTTCAATTCAAATTGAACTGGCTGAAAATGAACAATTTTATTTGACCTGTTTGAATTTAATTATATAGTCTCTTATTCTGTTCAAATTCAAACTAAATTTGTGCATCTCTAGCCTAAGAAAAGAGCAGATTATTATTAAGAACAGTGTGGAGTAGCAACATTGCTTTCTTCCTATAATGCTATCTATCAATTCTTAGGCAAACTACAAATGCAGGTCATTTGGCTTGTACACTGTATGTGCAACATTCAAAATTTTTCACAGAGGCATGAAAATAACATTATACATTAACACAAGAACATTATAGTGCCACCTTAAAATATAGTTCAGAGTTATTTCAGAATATCTATCTCCCTTATTTAAAAATATGCAGTTTCTAATTCATTACTTACATGAAGAGAGTACCGTATACTCCAGCATATAAGATGACTGGGCGCATAAGACAACCACCAGCTTCTCCAGTTAAAATATAGAGTTTGGGATATACTCACCGTATAAGAAGACGACACCCGGCGTATAAGACGATCCCTGACTTTTGAGAAGATTTTCCTGGGTTAAAAAGTAGTCTTATATGCCAGAATATACAGTAGATACAATATTTGATCTGAGGGACAGTAGTGACAGAACAAGCCTTTTAAATAGTTGTATGAAGAGTCTTTTCCTCAGATTTTGTGGGACTATGAAAAGATACCTTTTTGTCTTGGTCCCCTTCTGCACAGAGCACATTTTGGATTATATCCTAGAATAGGAACCTGCAATCCACATGCTAGTGCAGAGTATGCCAGACCCAGATTTACTGTTGTCTGCATTAGCATGTGGATGGCAAGTCCCTATTCTGGGATATAATTCATAATATAGATACAGATACAGATACACACATACCATCAAAGAACTTTATGCATGGTACAGTACAGCATAATTTAAGTGCTAGCCTAATTTTTTGTTGCTAAAACTTCATGAAGTGATTCTGTATTGTGTTTAAGTGAAGGCTTTGAGGGCATATATCTATAGTGACTCACCTGAATGTGTGAACTGCTGCCATATAAAAATCTGCACTGTGCTTTTGAGGTGGTGTTCCACACGTATTGGGCCATGAGATTATTGAGTGGTTACCAAGCAGCTATTCGTGTTGAATGAAGAACGAATACACAGGGCATTTGTCTTTAGCTGTTTTAAATCTAAAAAATATTCTCATATACTTAACTATGCATCCAGCTCTTAATTAACTCCTCCTGCCAGTTCCTTTTGATTTTTTACTTGGTGATCTGGTTTCCTTATTTAATAACTTAAATATTTCAGGGAAAAGTTATTGAAGCACCTAGAAAGCCTAGGAAAGATTTATTAATAAAATGATACATTTGTAAGAACATGTGAAAGGAAAAAGAATGGTTTCTGGATATATATTCATACAAATGCTCGTTGCTGCTGCAATTCTAAGTCAGCAGTACATGAAGAATTAACTACTAACAAGATTTTTAGGATGAAGTATGATAAATTATCTCATTGTCTCTAGGCTGCTAAGCTCTTTGATGAAGAAGGCAGAAAAAAATTCTTCACACAGGACATGAACAATATTTTGCTTGAGTAAGTGTCTTTCTTCATTTGAGGAACATGTGTAACTGAGATATATGTTCTAAGCAGTTCTTTAGCCAATGAAATTAGATCCTATAGGAGAGTTAACGTAGTAATTGAAGTCAAGCATATACTAAGTCAAGCATATACTAAGTCAAGCATCTCTTCTTCAAACTGTAGAGTTTAACATTATAGTTTTTTATTTTACAGGGATAACTGGAGGTAAAAAGCATTGTACTTTTAGTATCATATAGTGGGGGTTAATCTACAGTAGCTCAGTGTACTGTTTGGAGCTTTTAGTTAATGCAATGCAATATTCTACCATTCTAGGGGCTGTGAATCTGTTCTTGCTATTCTGTCCAAACCTGAAAGATGGGCAGTTCTGTCTCTGGATACCCTAATCTTAACAGAAAAACTAAAGGGCTCATGGACAGGACTCTGTTGTGCTAAATGAAATTATCTTAGTATGGAGAGTAGCTAGAAGGATTTTTCAGCTATTAGGCCTTAAATGTGAATTCATTTTCTGTTTGCAGTATTGAGCTGCAGTTACAGGAATTAAATCCTATCATCCGCAATGGAGTGTACTCTCACATCGAGGCTTTTGTACCATGTAATAAGGACACATTGATAAAACGTTTGAAGAAACTGCACCTCAATGTCCAGGTAAAAGTGCCTCTAATACAGATGCATTTATTAATTAGAACAAGGCAGATGGCATTGGTAAGAATACATTCCATTAGAATGAAGCCTTAGTGCCCAAAGGCAGTGCTTTTGTAAATCCCTGTCAGTGATAATGTTGTTGTTCCAAGGGCGTACAAATAAATGACTTCGTATGAAGATTTCTATCTCACCTTTCAGACTGAAATTAGAATGTTCACCTGCCAATACAATACTAGGTTAATTTTACTGGTTTGGTGCAAGGCATACTTCGTTGGCTCTTACACTTTTAGTTAAGGAAATGCAATAGTTGAAAGTATGTGAGCCGCTGTTGGTTGGCGAACATACGGTATTCGAGAAAAGTTTGCTTTCTGGTTTGACTTTAACAGTTAGCTGTATGTTGATGCTTACTATTTGTACCATAGCAAATGAATTTAAGACTAAATATAGAGACACTTTCTTAAATCATTTATTTCACCAAACCAGCCTTTGTCCCACTCTACATCCTGGAAGAAAAAGTTGTCATTTTATTTGTTTTCATTTGTATGTCCCTTTTGGCTGCTGCAATTTAAATTAAATTTAATTTCTGATTTTAATCTGTTTTAGTTCAGTTTTTAATTTGTGTTGGCTTTTAAACCCATTGTAACTTGCTCTGAAACCCATGTGGCATAGGGTGGAATGTAAATGTAAAATAAATACATTTTCTAACAGCTTCATTTTGCTATCAAAAACAAAACTATACCATACCACATGTATAGGGAGAATAGCCTCTTGAAATGCGTACATCACTACTTTTAATTATTGTGTCTTCTCAGGATGACCGTTTGAAGGAACCCTTACAAAAATTAAAGGTGGCTGTCAGTTGCGTCATGCCTGAACAATTATTCAAGTATCAGGAGGACTGCCAAGCACACAGCCAGGCTAAGAATGCCAAGTATGTATATATGCCAAAGGAGATAAATGTGGCTAATTTGGAGGAGTTATCTGAAGGGAGACGTGCCCTTGTTTCATTCAGTATTTTTTGTGATTGCTTCTTTGGAACTTTATGTAGGCTGTGAATTTAACCCAGCTATGAATTTAAGAAAATGAGGTGGTATGAAAATGTGGAAACAGTTACTGATTTTCATAAGAATATGGAAAGATGCTATGACCTCAGACCTATCATTGCACATTTAGGTGCTGACTGCACTAAAGGACAGTGATTCTTTGGAGTTTGAAAAAGGAGTTTGCATTTATCCTTTAGCTGCTTGGAAGAATGTTTTCAGGGCAGTGTATTATATTCTGCATATTGACCACTCAACTCCAGAATTAAACAGGCATTGTTTTGAAAAAAATATTATTATTATTACTATTATTACTATTATTATTATGTAAAACAGCAGTTACACACAGCAAACGAGATCACTATGCTGGATTTTGTATTATATCACTAGTCGGGCACTTCCCAAGCACCTAGGACTGCGTGATGTATCGGCGAATTATGTGAGCAGACCCCAGTAAAGTGGCTTTTTGTAGTTGGCAGATGGATATCTTGTCAATGCCAATGGTTTTTAGGTGCCCGCTGAGATCTTTGGGCACCGTGCCCAGTGTGCCGAGGATGACTGGGACCACTTTCACTGGTTTTCGCCAAAGTCGCTGAAGTTCAATTCTCAGGTCTTCGTATCTGGTGAGCTTCTCCAACTGTTTCTCCTCAATTCTGCTGTCACCTGGTATACCAACGTCGATGATCCTTCTCTTTCTCAACAATTGTAATGTCAGGGGTGTTATGCTCCAGTTTTCTGTCAGTCTGAAGCCTGAAGTCCCAAAGTAGTTTTGCCTGTTCGTTTTCAACAACTTTTTCTGGCTTGTGATCCCACCAGTTCTTTGCCACTGGCAGATGATACTTTTGGCACAAGTTCCAGTGGATCATTTGTGCTACAGCATTGTGTCTCTGCTTGTAATCAGTTTGTGCAATATTCTTGCAGCAGCTGAGTATATGGTCGATTGTTTCATCCACTTCTTTGCAGAGTCGGCACTTTGGATCTTCTCCTGATTTTTCAATTCTGGCTTTGATAGCATTTGTTCTTATTGCTTGTTCTTGTGCAGCAAGAATCAGTCCTTCTGTTTCTTTTTTCAATGTTCCATTCGTAAGCCAAGACCAGGTCTTTTCCATGTCCACTTTGCCTTCGATTTTCTCCAGGAACTACCCGTGCAGTGCTTTATTCTGCCAGCTGTCAGAATTATTATTATTATTATTATTATTATTATTATTATTATTATTATTATTATTATTATTATTATTATTATTATTATTATTATTATTATTATTATTATTATTATTATTATTATTATTATTATTATTATTATTATATTTCTAAAGCACTGTACATGTAGTGATGTGTAAAATGCTGTCTCAAATCCTTTTTGAAAATTCAAGGCAACCAAATCTGTCAGAATGAGAAGCACATTTAATAGGTAGAACAGCTAGCAAAATTGGCTTTAGGATGAAGTGCACTCAGCTTGCTCCTGGCTACCCCTACTTGCCTTCTCATTGCTACAAGAGTTTAGATAAAATGAGAAGCAGTGACTCGCCCAAAGTCATCCAGAGATCTTCGTTTTAAAAATAAAAAACCCTGCAGTTCAGACTTCTAATTGCTTCTGTTTCCTCAGTCACCACCACTACCATTGCCATTTTAAAAATTTGTTGGGCATTGTGTCTCTTGAAAACTGTCTGCCTTTTTCTTGCCTTCTGCAGCAAAGCATCTATGTTGAAATGTAGTGCAGCTACAAAGCAAGATCTTTATAGCAGATCACTGTGTCTGCTGATTCTTTTTCTTTAAGTTAGTACTCTTGCACTCATTCGTTGGAGCTCACTAATCAAGCATCCTTTTTAGAACCTTCTGGTGAGTAGTAGGAGAGAATATTTTGGGCTAGTTTTTATAGTTAATTCTTTCTTATAAAGTAGACAACTATCCTGTATTGCTAATGTCACAATTGCTATAAGAAAAACTGCCTTTAGGAAGGAATTTCCATTGTGGCCATGGTACATGCCTTCCACATATGTAGAACATTACACTCCAAGTCTGAGGACAGGTATAAGTGAGCTTTTAGGTGAGCAGTTTTCAACTGCTCATTTCCTTGAAGATGTGCTACCACTTCTTGGTATATACACTAGCCAATCATCCACCCCAGGGAATTCATGAGCAGTGTGGGGAAAAAAGCAGGTTGCTTATCTATAGGTGATCTTCTACGTATCATTGGATAGTCACACATTTTCTCATCTGCTGCAAGTGGCTCTTGCACTTTCTGTTTGTCTTCTTCTCAGTCATTGCTAAGCAGCTGAGTAGGAAGGTGCTTACCCCATTGTCCTACATATAAAGTACACAGATGCTTAATCCTCATTTGACAAGACGAGAAAGGCACCATCCCTCTGGCTGTAGTTCTAGAATGTTCTTGGAATTTATTTTGCACAGAAGAGAAGCTCACACTTAGAACTGTACAGATGACAACTTGCTTGTCAGTTACACGGAATCGGCTTCTGTATGAATTTGTGTTCCTGTGTCTAATGATGGAGGATTGAGTATGCCTGTACTCTTCCTTTTGGCCAGCACTATTTCTCTTATTGTCCCAGAATGCAGGCAGATGATGAACGAGACAAGAATGGTTCTGAAGAAGATGATGATGAGAAACCAGGAAAGAGGATTGCAGGGCCAAGGAAAAAATTCCACTGGGATGAAACAATAAGGTATGACTTTATATTGCCTTTGTTTATCTTGAGATATTGTTAAATCACAATTTAATGCAATCTGTTTTAAGCACTTACTATCAGAAAACAAATTGAGGTGTAGCATGAACTATAATGAGAGTAATAGCTTCTATGGAAGATTGGAGTTAGAATGGCTTTTGCAGTTCCCTTATCAGTGCTGAGTTACTGGCACTGCTAAGGCTAAATGACATTATTGCAGGTTTCAAAAATTGCATTAAATGACCTAGCGGGAGCTATACAAATGACCAAGCTATGCTATACAAAAGATACATGTCCCTTTTTGTTTGTTTTTTGTTTATTTTCCCAAGCATGCACATTTTGGGGGGGAAACTGCTGTACTGTCAGCAAGTATGTGAATAGTAGCCAAAACTTTCCACGTGTCTGCTAAGGATGAAGGGGAATTTTGTTTATTTCTGTTTCAGGGCAAGTTATAGGTCTCAGTAGGGGTTTACAGCATTTAAAACCAAATATAAACATTAAAGCAATAAAAATGTCTGAAAAGTGGGGAGTAAAAGCTATATTCCCATTTAGCCAAAGGCCAGAGCAAAGAGTTGCATCTTCACTGCTTAGGGGGTAGAGTGTGATGGAAACCTCAAGGTATGCTACCTGTTTGGGGCTTGGAGTAGGGCAGTGATGCTGAACCTTTTGAGCTCAGTGTGTCAAAGTTTGCAAGAAAACCTAACTTAACTCGGGTGCTGTGTCACATCTAGAAACATCCATAATTTTGTGATATTTGTAGCTCTAGTAAAAAAGTTATATTTTTGATATATGTATTTTATTAAAAGCAAAAACAAATAATTCTCTATATTTGCTAAATCTTCAATTGAAAGTTGGTACTTTGTACACTTCAAGAACAAGCAAGCCCTACACGCCCAGGTGCCAAGTGACCATGTGTGTCACCCAAAAGGGCTTGGCATGTCACCTGTGACACGCGTGTCATAGGTTGGCCATCACCGGAGTAGGGAGACAGTTGTTTTCTCCACATCCTAATCTTCCCCCAAAGCAGACAAATAAGCAGAAAAGGAGTTCCCAACACCCAGTGAATGTTTGAATACAAGTTCCAGACAGTTTCCTAATTGTTATGCACTAAGAAGTAAAAGTTGTGGCATGAGATCGGAGAAAGGTGCAAGACACTGTTGTTACACAATGGTATGGAAAGAAGAGAACTATTCATCAGTTTCCCACTGTCCTTCTGTTCAGTATTATTGTCATCTTGTCAGCATAAATTGAGGTACACAGCAAATCTATCTGGTGAGGGAAATTTTGAAAAATGGAAGGTTTATGTGAGCAACTTTTGATATCGTTGTATTAAGGGCTCTTGTAAACAGACCTGTTGGGTTTCTTTCTACAGGTCTTTGTTGTGCAACCTTGTCAAGATAAAGCTGGGATGTTATGAGCTAGAGCCAAATAAAAGCCAGTCTGTAGAAGATTACCTCAAGACATTTATGGAGACAGAAGTAAAACCACTTTGGCCTAAAGGCTGGATGCAAGCTAGGTATGGTCCCTGCTTAAATTTGAAGACTGCTTGTTCAGCTTTTATTTATTTTATTTCTTTATTACTTAAGGTCCTAGGGTGAACCACAGCCTATGATAAAAAACAACCTTGTGTAATCTGGGCTTACCTATATGGTGTTCAGATATTAATCATGTAAATTACAGTATCCTTTTTTCCATGCATTGTCATGAATATATTGGATAAGTTTAGTAAAAAAATAATTAAATTGGGGGATAGATGCAGCATTTAAACTGCAGAAGAGAGCTGCAGCTGGCTCTACGGATCTGGCCCAGTGTTTAAGATAAGACTTCTACTCTTCTTGCTCATGTTTTCTTTCTTCCTAACCACTGAAGTTATGCTGATTTTTTTTCTGCTTGAGATCCTTAGAAGTATAGCTTACTGTGTTACATTCAGGCTAAAATATTCTGGCAAATTGTGGCTTTAGAGGAAATTGTATTAAAGGAGTGGTACACTTAGGTGTAAATCCAGGAGTTAGGGGAACCTCCATTGCATTGAGTAAGACTGCTCCTGTTCAGAATTACATTGAATTGCATGTTAAATGTTTCCCAAGTAGGGATGTGCATGAATGTTTTTTTGACATTCAGTTCAAGAGAAATTGAATGTTTTGACATTCATATCCGAGCAAATAAATACGAATCCAAATACCGTTACATCTGGATCTGGATCAAATGGATTCAAATGTATGCCAAATATTCGTACTATATACGAATGTCAAATTTTAACATGTGAATGTCAAGTATGCAAATGGGAGATTCCTATCCTTCATTTGTGTGCACGTATGAAACATACATATCTTACATACGTATCATAAGTACATATCTATCTCACATATACAAATCTCCCATTTGCATATGCGTGTGATGCATACATATCTTAGATATGTATCGAAGATATGTTTCATATGCGTATGCAACTGAAGGATTCATATCTATGATAGGTACGCCAGATACATATAATAGATAAGTGTGTAATATGTATTTTGCGCCTATGCAAAATGGCGGATACATACCATAGATATGTACAGTAGATACGTATCCGCCGTTTTGTACAGGCACAAAATACAAACATCATCATTCGGAGCCCTGCAAAGCATGTGCTTTCACATTCGAGTCTGTCCTTTTCACATATGGATGTTCTTCAGAGAGCTGCAGATACGAATTCATCTGTATGTGCAGATACGTGATTCTAATGATGACCCAGGAGGTCCCCTCCAACTCTACCATTCTATGATTCCATGATTCTAATGTGAAATATAGATACGAATGTTAAGAGGTGATGCGATGCTGGCTGCTGCCTGCCTGAGTCACCCGTGGTTGTAACGCTTTGGATAACATATGGAAGCGCTCCAAGCATGGGTGACTCAGGTAGGCAGCAGCCAGCAACATCCAATCACTTCTTAATGACATTCTTACATATATTTCACATTAGAATCTAAATATACAAACCTTAAAAGTAAGAGCACCACCTAGTGGGGAAGCACTTGAATGTCACGGATATTTGTACAAATGTCTTCAGAATCCGATACGAATCCAAATGTGCCAACATTCTCTCCGAGTTTGAATGTCTGAATTTGTTCAAATTTGTTTGAATAATGAATAGCTGAATATTTGTGCACATCCCTAGTCCCAAGCAAGTCAGTACAGGAAAGAGGTCTGCATTCAGAGGGGCACAAGTCACACCCACACGCCAAGAATATCTGCTATGGAGACAATACTAGAATATATAAGTGTCATGCCTGAAACCCTCACCACACAGATGTACTATAGCTTATTCCAGAATTCTAAGCCAAGATCATAGTGACAGTATTTTATTTAATTTTGCTGTTGCTTTATATCAGAAAAGTTTGCAACATCATAAAGTAACATAAAATAATGTTTGGATCTTTGTATAATTCTTGGGGTGGTGGTAGAACAATGGTAATTATTAAATTGTGCCATTTGCATTTATGTTACAAAGTGGTTTGAGGAGGCTGAGAGTGAAACATTTTTCTTGTTTGTTGTTCAGCTGTAACAGTACTGTATTGTTTCCCATCTAGACTGCACTGATACATACTTCTAAAAACAAAAGTCCTATTCTGCTTTCTGTTATATTTTAAAAGTCTCTTGGTATTATACTAGTGTTTTTGGTTCTCAAAAACTTTTCCCATTAAATATAATGGTACCCTAAAACTGTCAAATTTCTGCAGTACGTTAGTTTATGCATGTGAGAATTTCCTTGAGTTACTTCTCTGTCAAAGCTTCTTTAAACATCTTGATCAACTATATTCATTAAAACTAATCCTATGATTGCCATGATGAGCAGTTAATTAACATTGATTTATTTTGAACAAAGTTTAGATGCATTAGGTAACCACATGTGGACAAAAGGTTTGTGCCAATCTTCACTTAAATCAAAGTGATTGATATAGTCACTGTTGAATAGATAATTAGTTAACCACCAGCTGAATTGTGGTTATTAAAGGAACTGTCCTGCCTTTACAGGCAACATTATGGTTAGCTTCTTTTAGCCTGAGTTCTGCAGGCAGTTCTTCCGGGGCAACATCCCATCAGCGAAGGGGGCTAAGGTATTCTAACATACAAATTACCATGAAATAAAACTTGTATAACAATTTCTAAAGCCCTTCTGAGCTTCCAGCACACTAAAGTGAGATAATTTAAGACCAGTTGTGCAAAATAACTAATTGTGAAGCAATTCTTGCAAAACAATCTATGGAAAAACCAGTCATTCATTGTAACTATGAAAGGATATCCAATTCTTCATTCAGGGCCTTTTCACACTTCGCGACCTGGGCCAGGGAGGCAAAGTTCTGGAATATGGAATGTTTTGGGTGTTGCACTAATGCAGTGTTTCCCAAACTTTTGACATAGGTGTACCCCTTCTATAATTTTCGTAACGCTGAGTACCCCTCATAAAAAACATATGTTTTAATAAAAATCAAAATATATTTATTTTTTCTTTTTTGGGGAACATACACAGTTTCTTTCCTTGTTCTGTGGGCGCAGCTAAGCACGGTGCAGTGGATATTCCCACGTGATCCCCACCAAACTCCGGTGCGACACGTACCCCCACCAAACTTCCCGTACCTCTGGGGGTACGCGTACCACACTTTGGGAAACACTGCACTAATGGATGCCCAAAGCACTCGGAACTTAGCTGGCACTTTATTAGGTGCCAACTAAGTGCAAATCGCTACCATTATGGCGGCGATCACTTTGCCACAGTGCTGTTGTCAAGTCAACCAGGTAACACAGCACACAATCATGTCTGGGCCGCTACTCACATGCTCCACCTGCATCTCTTCCACCCAGAAGATGTGTGGATGCAATGTGCAGCCCTGCTGCTTGTATAGATATGGAGCAGTTTTCTTAGATTTCCAAGAAAGTTTGTCAGATTGTGTTGTTCGTGTGGAGATTATATAGTGAATATTTGGCTCACATTATATATACCGTATTTATATGTTTTATTTAAGTTTCCATAAATTACTAAGAGGTTATAAGCAACAATAAATTCTAAGGAGAAAAGAGAAAAATACGAAAGAAAAAAAATCCAGAGGTGCATGCATGGGCAGTCAATTGCCATAAAGCTGTAATATTGCCATTTTTCCCCATGCCCTATGACTGCCATTTTAGCAACTACAACACTTTCACAGGATGTCACATGTGCTAGAGATTACTATGCTATTATGTGTGGCATATGATTTAAATTTAGTTCTGGAGAAGCTGATAAGCTTCTTGTCATGTATGATAAAATAGAATTCCTTCCTCTCTTCAGGATGCTTTTTAAAGAAAGTCGAAGTGTTCATAATCACCTTACATCTGCTCCGTGAGTATAAAATCAGTGTTTTCTTCTTTCTTGGGTTATTTGCCTTTCTCTAATGATTTTTATCTTAAGACCTAATAATACTGTTTTTTTTATTGTAGTTTTTGTTACCAGCTTCTTTTTTGTTTGTGATGGTCTACATTAGTGGTTTAATTAAGGATATGCAGTAAGTTGAGCCTCTCTGCCTTAAATCCTGCAGATCCAGTGCCCCCCCCCCCCGCCCTTAGTGCCAGAATTCTAGCAAATGCGAAGCTACTATGAGTGTTTATAAAACAAAGTAGCAACTCATCTTTCTCACTGGTACTGGATAGTTCTATAAGTTGCAGTAGCGGTTGGGATTATCCAAATGGGCTTGAGAAACTTGAAGCTATCACCTTTGCTGAACTTCCATTGCTAAGGAAGTTCCATTGACTCAAGGGACCTGAAGAGAGGCCAACCCCCCTACAAACTCATAGCATTAATCTTGACATTTATAATGGCCTGAAGTTCAGTATTTTGCAAGTACTGCAGTTCTAACTAAATACATGCAGCAGGCTTTTTTGAGTGCAGTGAGCAAAGTAGCATCTTTCATAAACTGGAAGAAACATTGATTCACAGGTCAGTAAACTGTTATAGAATCGGGTTAACTATGTATTCTTGTAAAATACTGGTTTGGAAGAGGAAGATGGTGAGAAGAGACAGTACATGAAATCCATGATCTAAATCAGATCTTGGTGTGTTTGTCTGTATATCTCATAAGCAATTTCATGTAATTCCAAGTGGCCCTTGTGCCTGGATAGATTCGAATTTAAATTCTTTAAAAGCAAGCTGTGTTTTTAAAAGCATTTGTTGTGGCTATTTAAACCTATAATTATAGCATTGTTGGTCTAGGCCGAAGACTTGATCCTGTGGTCAGAAGCTGCAGTCTCCTCTCAAGGATCGCTGTGCATAAATGTACTGTTTATGGAGTTGATACGATTTTGACCTTTTAATGCTGTGTTTTGATATTAGTTGCTTTTACAGTTGCTATGCCCAGTAATGATATCCTTGTTTAACCATAACAGTCATAGATGGGAAAGCCACTAATCAGTGCCTCAGCGTGTTGTCCAACTTCATTTGTCTTTAAAATAAAACATGTCACTGTTCCACAAGCAGGATTATAACATTACCACACCTTCCAACTGCAGTAGGATAATAATAATGCTGGACCTCATTTTGTGATTTTTATATACAAGAAAAAATAAGTAAGAGCATGAGCTCTTGTTTTCTACTGTTACTTGTTTAGTCTCTCCAAACATTCTACAGCCCAGTTTACTACTTCCCTGAATTTCTTAGTAAGTCTAAGTGACAGTTATTTTTCTTTGAGAAAATATTTTAAGAAAGGCAACCACAGCAATCCCCTTTTCCATTATTGGAAAAGAAACTTTTTCGTTCATTTTTAAGTAATTCTGAAGCCTTCACTGGTTTGAGACTAATATCTTTCTCCAATGGGTTGCAAAGTTATAACTAACTTAGTCACTGAGTGAAAGTACTTTGTAATTTTGAAGTAACTGGTTAACACTAGTACCAGATCAGCTATAACAGTGCTACAGTTTTGCTTCTTAACTCTCATTCTACTAGAGTTCTTTTGATGAAAGTTCAAAGTGGGAAGTTGAATATAATATCAGTTAACCTTCTTGGTAGGTTGGTGAATATAAGACATGTGTCCCCCTTCTCCTTTAAGATATCTGGGAAGACTTCTGCTGAGCATACTTTTAGTTTTTAAGAATTGAAGTTTAGCATTACAGTCAGTCCTTAAGTGCTTATAAGTAAAAATTATGGGTGTCTCTCTAACTTTGATTTGCACACTTCTCTTTAGGGCAAAGAAGAAGGTGATCTTGGCTCCTAAACCCAAAGTGAAGGTAAATATGATATAATAGAAAAGTAAAGGAATACTTGCTTTCAAGACTAAGAACCACTGTTGTTCATAGCTATTGTATAATTGCCATGTAACCTCTATAGATCTGAAAATTCTTGCATTTATATACTTTTCTCCAGAACGATTTATTTTTTCCGCAAAAACCACTTAGAGCACTTGTGTCTAATGTTGAAATAAGTGTTTTGAAAGTCTTGCCATAAATTGAAAGTTATAAATCATTTTTTGTTAAAAAGTATTCAAGCTTCTGTGATTGGAACCATGACCAATTTTTAAAATGTGGATCTCTCCATGTAGCATATACGTTCAGCATAGTAAAACAAGCATTTAAAAAGCACCTTAGGCAATTGTATATGGCCCTTACGTTCTCATTACACTTCTAATCCACTACTCCTAACTTTGAATGTTCATGAGTGGGAGGAAGGACAGACTGGTCATGTGAACAACTGCACCTCCAAGCAGTCTCAAAAGGCACCTCAAACGTGCTTTTTTACAACACGTGAAAGCAGTCTTAAGAAAGGAATGTGATTTAAATCATTTAAATATCATATAAGTTGTACTGGACCCTCTTCATTGCTCTTGATGTCCCCTGCGTTTTTTCCTCTCATTTAGGCTCACTTTATCAAATCCTCGGTGGTAGAAAAAGATGTTGGGCTGGGGAAATAGGAATAGTGGGGAACATTAATCATCCCTTGCTCTTTGGGTACTTTAAATGTACTTTAGATTCTGAATTAGATCTAAACACAGCATACAATACATTAATTTTATACTATATTACTGTCACAGAGAGTTAAGCTTTCAGCAGTGTCTAGCATCTGTATTTGAAAATGCATGATAATGTACACTTGAAGTATTTAAAATATTTTTAAAAGAAAATTAAAGTTTGTCTTGTTTAAAAGAAAAATCCTCTAATCTGAAGTGACAAATGGCCAGACTCTTACATATGGATGAAAGATGCACAATTTGTGAATGGTGGGATTGTTTTGAGTCTTGCTGTTTTTTATTTGCCGTAGGCTAACCATGTATAGCATTGATGTGATTTCTGCAGTTATTTTGCCCAGGCAGAGTCCTACAGTTTTAAAATAATCCTCTTCTTTGAATGAGTGTGTGTATTTTGTAATCAGTTGATAAAGGTTAAGGAAGACTTCCTTCCTTTCTTAAGTAGCTTTAATATATAATCGTGGGGCTCTTTTGAGAATAAGTTATCTGGTGTTTTTAAGTGGAAAAACATCTTGTTTCTTTTTTCAAAGCTAATTTCGTTATTCCTAGATATAGCTTTTTTTGTAAATTGCACTTTAATTTTGTATTTTACTTTTAAAAAAGACTGGTAAGCAGGCAATGATGTTTTGGCAACTTAATATCAAATAATATTGAAATTACAAATTTAAGCGCTGCCTGGTTTTTTTCATTTAATTGGAAAAGTATTTTTTTTTCTTTTGCAATTTTAGGACTCTAGTCCAAAGAAGGAGCAAAAAGCTTGTACCCCTTTTACATCGGCCTGTGTAGCTGCTTCTAGTAGCAACACACCTGTTAGTGCTCTGGCAAGTTCTAGCTGTAACCCAGCCCCAGAGACGATCTGTCTGGATGATTCACTGGATGAAGATCTCTCCTTCAATCCACCTTCTTTGGATTCTATTTCCGATGCTCTGGCTGTTATTAACAATGGAGCCAAGAGTTCTCCTGTTGGGCCCTCTGTAGAGACGCCACCTTCAAGATCTCGGACTGGGCTGAGAGAAGAGAAATTAGCAAGTATAATGAGCAAGTTACCTCTGTCATCATCAAAAAAAGTAGAAACTGTTCAGACACCACATTCTTCAAGTCTTATAGCTGGGCACACAGGACCAGTACCAAAGAAATCCCAGGATTTGCTTCAGACTGGTATCTCTTCAGGCCTTATTGCTGGATCTTCAATTCAGAACCCCAAGGTTTCTTTGGAGCCCTTGCCAGCCAAGCTTCTGCAACAAGGATTACAAAGGTCAAGCCAAATTCAAGCTGCTTCTTCACAGACTCATATTTCTTCCTCCTGTAAGGTCCAGGCCACAGCTTCCTCTACATCGCAGAGGCCAAAGGATACTGCTGTCCTTGTAAGCTCATCAGAAGCCCAAGGCTGTGGTTCATCAGCATTACAAGTGACAAAGGTTCACCAGCAATCAGCTGCCCAACAAAAATACGTGTCTCCTTTACAAGCAACTATTAGTAAATCTCAGACCAATCCTGTGGTGAAGCTCAGTAGCAGCCCCAAACTCCCCTGTTCTTCCTCAGTCACCAAGACTTCTGACAAATCAGTTATGTACCGCCTTCCTTTGTCTAATACCACCTCTGGGAGTAGTTCCCAAATAGCTCACTCACTTGTGTCTCGGACAACATCTAGCACCTCTACCTCTAGTAACTATTTAGCGAAGGCCATGGTATCACAAGTTTCTGCCCAGGGTTTTAAGTCTCCGTTCTCCATGACTCCTTCCCCCAAGCCTGCTGCCTCTCCTAAATCCACAACAGCCAAGCCTTCTGTAACACCCAGACCTACCACTTCGCCTAAATTGCCCTCCTCTAAATCCACTTCAGCACCCAAGCCTGCATCATCTTCCAGTTCTTCCAGTTCAAGTGCACTAGTATCCCAGAGTAGTCACTCCAGTAACAATTCCCTTCATAAGCAGCCCAGTGGAGTAAATGTCAGCAGGCAATCTCCTACAGTGAATTTACTGCCCTCAAACCGCACCTCAAGCCTTCAACCAGCAAAGAACCCTCAGGCCCCTTCAAAATTGTCCAACTCTTCTGCTTCTGGAACTGCCGGCAAGAATACCTTGAGTGGAGTTGGAATGAATGTACCTGCAAGCAGGGGCAGCAATCTTAATTCAAGTGGAGTTAATAGGACTATTCTCTCTGGGGCGACAGGAAGTGGAACACAGGGTGCTACTAAACAATTGTCAACTCCACATAGACCATCTTCTGCCTCAGGGTCTGCAGTAATACCAGCCAGTGTGCAGGTATGTGTTAAATATGAAATCAAAATATAGGGATAGTAAGACTTCGTAAAGAATTCAAATATTTAGCTTTCTTACAGATTTAGTTGTATTTAAAATGCCATTTCTATTGAGCTGACAGGGCTGTAAAAGTGTGTTGGAAGAGCAATAAGAGTAAATGTATGTAGAGAACATAATGGAGGAACACTGAACATTTGGTTGCAGAAGAAGTAACACTTTGATGTATGTGAAATGTAATGATACATTGTGACAAACAGTATCATCTGTGTGTAATATACCTCTTAACCCTGTATCGTAATGAGATACTGTTGTGCTTTTCTCAGTCTCTCCGATGGTAAATAATGTGAGAGAAATAAATAACACAGCATAGGGTTTGTTAGTAAAGCGGTGAAAGACTATTGTCTGGTTATTGCTCTCCAGGAATAGCCTTAAGATTAGATTAGTTGTAAGCATGGGAACAGATGTTGCATTTAAGAACAGTAGTTTTTGCCACCTATCCAACAATAACTAATTATTGGAAACTCTTAATGCCAGGTGTCCAGGATCCTAGACAATTCCATTTTCTAGCAAATTGCATACTTGCTGTAAACTTTCTACCAACTCTTAAGAGAGAACAGTGAAAAAAAAGGGATTTCATTTTTATCGTGAATGATAATGAGCAAAATATGTAATTTGGTTTTTGACAGACACTGTCCAAAGATATTTTAAATTACATTAAAACTGGTGAAAGTTGGAGACTAAGGTAGATGTGCCTAATTAACCTAGATTGTACAGCATATGGTTTATATTATTGTTTTGATTTGGTCTAGATGCCTTTTTTGCATACTTTTTGAATGGCTGTAAAGAAGTTCCTTAAAACTTTTGGTTACTAAAATGGAATCTTCTGTTTCCTTGAATAAGTGATCTTTAAATCAGCAGCACTGCAAGTTTGAGGAAGTTGGGATCAAGTCAAATGACTTCTAACAATACAGAAGGGATAACAGCCTAAGAATCATTACAGTGATTGAACAGGACACACTCACTCTGAACACGTCAGTCACCATCCCTAGATTTTAAAAGGGTTAAAGAGGAATAGGAAATAATGGCCTGAGGATTTGGACTTGCTTTCAAATGTGCACTGGATTCACATTTACAAACTTAATATTTAAAATTTAAAACTTTCAATATTGTGGAAAAAGTAACTTAGTGGGAGCAGCTGTAACTCAGTCATAGAGCAAACTGCCTGGAAAGCAGAGGGTTGCAGTATCACAGCCAAGAAAACTGCATAGAAGGTCACATGCAGTCAGCCAGGAGTCGGCCACAACTCACTGGTACTCGGCAACAGCAAAAAAGGAGAAAAGGACAAAACACAACTCTCCATCCAAAGTTTTAATGAAGCTGTACAAGGAGAAAAGTGTTATGGATCATTAGACTTTTTCAGAAATAAAGTAAAACTTTAGACAGATTTACGTAATTATCATACTTTCTTGGGTAAGCCCAGGAACGATGTAAAGCAGATCTTAAAAATAACACTTGTCTCTGTACAGCCAACAACAGGTGCATCATTACTGGCCAATGCTTCACCTTTGACTCTCATGACATCACCTCTGTCTGTAACCAATCAGAATGTGACATCTGCTCCATTGACTCCTTTTGGGATGCTGGGTAGCCTTGTTCCTGTCACTCTGCCCTTTCCATTGGAGCTACTTGGCTTTGGAACTGACACAACTGGAGTGACAGCCACCTCGGGATCTACCTCAGCGGCTTTCCACCACACCCTAACTCAGAGTAAGTGGGACTAGATGTGCTTTGGTAATCTTTTTTTCCCTGCAAAACTACAAAAAAAAGAATACAAGAATACAAAGAGAGCCTCACAATTTGTAGGTAACAATTTATTTGACAGTACGTATATTCCATATTTTTTGCCACTAGAAAACAGCTCTGCTCCAGAAGCTCTACAGGAGTATCTATTTCAAGTTGTAAGAATAATACAGCTGGTTTGGACCAATGACTCTCATAGTCCAACAGCCTGTTCTTAGACATGGAAGCCCACAATTAGGCTACAAATACACAACTTGACCAGCTTACATTCTCCCATCAACTGGCCTCCAGAGGTATGCTGCTGCTGTTGTCACACAGCTAGTAGTCTCTGATAGCTCTGCCCATAGTGAACTGGTCCAATTCCTTTTTGAAGTCTTTCAAACTGATGGCCAAGACCACATTTGTGGTAGTAAATTCTATGGCTTTATCTGTATTAAAAGCTACTTCCTTTTGTCTGTCCTGACTTTCACAGGATCCAGTTTGACCTAGTTCTGGTGTTTTGGGAAGGGGAAAAAATCCTCACACCTCTATTATTGTTCCTCTCTCTCTTTTAGTCAAAGCCCCAACCAATCCAGTCTTCTTTCATAAAGAAGACCCTCTTGTGCTTCACCTTTTTAGTTTTCGTCTTCTGAACATTATCTGATCCCCTTATATTTTGTCTGAAATGCAGAAACCAAACATCACGTTATACAGGGACCTTATAATATTGGCTATTTCTTATTACTGTACACTTAATGTCCTGTTGGCCTTTTTTACAACTAACATGATTAGTTAGAAACTTGTTCTTCATGCCACTGACTAATGGCTGCTTTCTGTAAAATACTGATATTGGCTAACTGTGTGAATGAGCACATACCCATACTCATTTATGACCAGTTTACTTTCTGGAATAATGCACACCCTGTGTTTAATTGTTTATAAACGTGCACAAAACTAAATTCTTCATCCCAAACCTCTGATTTGAGATAAGCTGCAGATATACTATTTTTTTGTGTGAAAGTCTTCTAATATTAATTTTATAAAAATATACAAAATACTGTACTGTCGTCCCCAGTACCTGCAAGGTTTCTGTGCTACTAGGACATCTCTGCCCCTGACTGAAAGCCCCTTAGGAAATACTACTTGTGCCAACTTGCAACCAGCAACTAAATTTTTGAAGACAATGTGTAGTAGCATTAAAGGGTTGATCATGAATACCCCATAACCTGTAAATATTTAAAGTGAAGTATGATAGATTATGTAAATCAGACCTTTTGGTGAGGGTCAGCGTTACAAAATACAGTTGTTAATTGTAGTGAATTATATGCACTGAATTCACATACATGGATAATCAATAATAGAGAACTGAAGTGGACAAAAATGAGTAAAGCTGTCTATATTCATGCAGCTAAATTTTTTACCTTTTTGGTTGCATTTTTCTTGTATTTTTTTCAGATTTGCTGAAGGGCTTACAGCCAGGAACTCAACATGCAGCAGCACTATCTCACACACCTCTGCCTGCTCACTTACAGCAAGCTTATACAGGTAATGAAATATTTCTTACTCAGCTTATAAAAAAACAAAAAAAACCCCTAGTCTCACTCTATTGCTCAATTCTTTCATATGCACCTTACTAAATCTTTCATCAGAGTTGCCAGAAGCATTTCGGAAAATGTTGGAATGCAACATATACTAAGAAAGTCTGAGGATCTTTTCAGTCCCTGTGTTGACTTGATGGCTTTGATTCATCGTTCCTTATTGTAACATGAAGCAAACAGTACAGTAATCTCTGCTCTACCTTTCATATCCCTAGAAAGATGATGATGCAATATGGCAGTTATTCTCTGGGTAGAATCTCAGATTTCTGTCATATCTTACTCCAGTGTTGGGACAAACAGCACATGGAAGAGACTGTGTTATGTGTGGTTCCTCCTGGTTGTACAGAAAACCTGTATTTTAAAAACGGGTAAAAGTTAAAAATATGAAGGAGAATCTCATGATTTTTGTGTAACCTCTGAAAATAGCACAATTCTGGATTAGGTTCACTGCATTCTTCTCCTAAATCTGGCCTAACTTGAATTGGCCTTTCTTTTCTGTTGTTATTTAACAGCAGCCAAATTTTATGAAGGCACAAATATGTTTTTGTCCTGAAGATCCAGAGGTGGAATACCAGTTGTTACTTTGTATAGTCATGGTTTATTATAGTTTATTATAAAGCAGTTTATAGTTTATTATAAAGCAATTTATCTCAGTCCATTTTTCCTCTTTAAATTTCAGATAGTGGCCAAAGTAAAGGGGACAATAAGTTACAGAGAAAAAACCAGTGATGTCTGATGAGCAAGGAAGTGCAAGTGGTTCTGCTTTGCTGACGAAGAGTGACCAGTTGGAGAAGTGCTTATGTGGACACAAGAGCTGCTGATTCTGTCAATGTTTACATATTCTGATCCCAAGCACTGTGGTGAGAAGAGGAAGAAAAAGAAAACCAATACTTGATCAAAGAGAGAAGGAAAAGGAGGAAAGTGTTCATATAAAAAAGACACATTATTTGGTATCTCCTAAAGAGCTCCCCAAACCTTTTATTTTTTTCTGAGTTGCTCAGAAAGGGTTGGCCAAATAGGTTCAGGTGTCAAACCTACAGCAGCACAGCCTTTCTTCCAGGATGATATTTGAAAGAAATATGACAGAAGGCTAAAGCAGACATTTCCAGGCATCATGCAAATGAGGTTGTTTAGGAAACTGGAGTCCATAAGGAAGGTGGCATCATATGTCATTAGTCCATATTGTGCAGGTTTGAATCATGTGGCATATATAGCAGTCGTGATTTGATAGTGACAGAAAGTGTTTTCTCCACACAAAGCCAAGGCCACTTTGTCTGCTATATGTCTTTGAAGATTTTAAATACTATCTTGTCTGGGTTAATTTTCTTGCCATACATTATGTCAGTGGCTAGTGTAATGCTAAGTTTCTCTCTGGTATTCAAAAGGAGGAAGAGGAAAATTGAGCATAGTGTGACTTGTTGCCGTTTCTGCTCTTGAAATGGATCTTAGCATTTTCCATGTAGGTTCAGGCATTCAAATCTAAAAGGGGCACTAATTTCGTTTGTTCAGACAGATTTCAGTATATTCTGAAGAAAGACTTCTTAAATACTTTTCTTTCTGTACTACTTCAGAGTTGCCTTATTTTTCATATGATGACATAATTCACAAGTCTCTAGTTTCCACCCTTTGTGATGACAGTCTTGCCTCTATTCCTCTTCACATAGTTTTATAAGTCACACTTTGTATTGATTCCTAGCTGGAATATCCTCCATGTGGCTCACATATGTGCATAGTCTTGCTTTTCATTGGTACTGTTCAAAGCTTTCTCCAAAGAGTGGTTGAGGTGCCTTTTGCTTTGGCTAAAATGTGTATCTCCAGCATTCCTAAAAACTGATAGCTGAGAGGTATGAATCCTAACCCCATTATGTCCTCAAGTTGCATGGATACACAATTTCTAAGTTGACTTTCAGTTTTTGATAGCAATATTTGGGAAGCATATGTGGAAGCCCTGATCTTGTATAATTCGTAATAACTGCAGTTGAAATAATTCAGCTCAAAGAAGGTTTTGAAGATAAAGGCAGGATATGCTGTGCTGTAGAGTCTTACTGATCCTCTAACTCTTTTGCTCCTTTATATGTCAGGGTTTGGTTAGAACTCATTAGAATTCTCCTTTGAACTCAATGGCTTTGGAATTTCGACTGGAGCCACTTTGTTATTAAGTGGGACACTTCACTCTAGACAGGTAAATAGCTTGACTCTAGAGAACATGAGCACTGCAACAGAAACTTTAAAGAACTCTTCAAATATTTGTAGAATTTTGCCTGCTTACATCTTTTTGTGTAGTGGTCAACATCACACTTCTGCCTTCTGTCTGCTATATATTTAGTTTTTAGATTTACAGAAGAATATTATTCCTACTTAGAAAGCCAGATACTTTATCTTTACTAATTAAGATTTCTCGTTAGTTGTATATGTAAAATGTACATATATTTAATATATAAACAAACACAGTAACTGAAAGTTGGGTTGAGCCCATTAATAAAGAATTTTGCACAAAATTGTGGAATTAAAAAAGCTCTGTTAAGTCTAGAACTTACCAAATACAAGGTAAACAAAGGGCTTTCATTTTTTTAAAAAACTGTAGCTTGGTAGAGAAAACTATGGCATTGAATCACCATGCTTAGTTAATTAGAAGCTGTTTTGTTCTCCAGAGCCTTAGACATCCCAAGATTAATTTATTTTCTTATACGTGAGAAAGTCTCCTTATTCCTCAAGCACATCTTCCATACAGAAAACATGCACTCTTCTACTGTCTGAGAGTTTGTTTACTACAGTGTTATTATTAGGGGGAATCCCAAAGTCTGTGTTCCAAATTAAATATATTTTTGAAGAATGTGAGTTTATTGAAAAAGCTAATATACTGGCATAAAGATAGTGATATGGTGGCATCAGGAAAACGTAACAAGACTGGAAAATATCCACCAAAATCAGCTGTCATTTCCTGAGGAACTCTGACTTCTCAATGCTCTTATAGTACTATAGTCAACTACGTTTTTCCTACAAAAAGATGGCTGCCTCCTGTATGCTTAGGGAGCAGCCATCTTTTGCCATAAGGAAAAAAGTGTGCTGATTAAAGGGTTTCACAAAAGGGTTAAGTAGTAACTACCTAAAGACATGTATGTTCAGGGCATTATTTTTGTTTGGTTTTCTAGCAACAGTTGTAGTTCTGATAGATATTGTATGTGATCCTGCAAACGTCTAGAAGACATGATATGAGATGACAAGAATGTATTTGCAAATGTGTTGCAAGAAAAACTATTAGAGAAGACATCATGTCTGTTTAACTGTACTGTGTAAGGAATTTGATGAGAGTTTAGCAAATTGTGAATTTCATTTTCATCACTGTATACAAAACCAATTACCAGATTATCTTCCATTCTTACTTCTGTTTCCTCTAGCATGTGACAAAAAGACATGGAAGTCAAACATTTGCTAACCCATTCCTAGGTTTTGGTTTCAGGATTTATAATTTAAAGCAATACTGCGTAAAATAAATCTAGTAAGTTGCTCATTTTGTAAGCAATTTCATATTTTAAAAGTCTGTTGTAGTTCTAATGTAATAATAGCACTGGGCTTTTACTTGATTAAAAAACTCTTTTCTCCTTAGAGGATATTAGCACAATCTGCTTTCTCCTTGCCTTCTGGCTTATATATATTTTGATATATTAAATAGGTGTATGATGAGTCGGGCAATAATTATGAAGCTTTTTGTGCTAAACTGCTAAATTAGAATAAGTTGGAGGTGTGTTATCAGTTTAGATCAACATTCCTAAAGAGTCACTTGTAACTATTTGGGGAAAATTTTGAAGCCATTCAAATAATGAAAAATAGCAGCTCTTTCCTGTGTGCTGAGTAAAAATGTTAACTTTGAAATGAATCCCCATTCTTTACACAGTGATTATCATTGTTTTTAGAAGAGTCTTTGGTGGATTGATTGAAGTGACAAAGAGGTACAGGACAGCAACACTCCAATGCACAGTTTAATTTGACATAATGTACTTCATAGCTAGTTGTAAAGATCAGAGTCTTTTTTAAAGTCTCATGTTTTTAGGAATTCATATTGCTCTACTTCTAACCCCTTTTAATATTCACAAGCAATAAACTGAAGCTGTTATTCTGAGCAGCTAAACTGAATTGATTTTAAGACCTTGGATGTGAAATAACAAGCTCCTTTTGAGCTTCAAATACAAGCAATAATACACAAATACATGTTTTGAAATCAAGTAGCCTTCTAAGTTATGCCTGGGCAAAATATATTGAGTAGAAGAAGGGTATCATATGATGCAAAACTGTCACTCTCCCACCTATAGATTGCTCTCCTTCTTCCCTGCAATAAAATCATTCCTTTTTGTCCAACCATTTTATGTTGGTTTGTTTCCTGGAAGACACCTGGGACTTTTGAGTTGTAGAACATGTGGGTGCTGTGGGTTTGACATCTGTTCCCATGAAATAACATGAAATATTAGTTAACTAATACACTCTCCCTGTAGCCTCTCCTCTTGATTCAAAGCAGTTGATAAGAAAATTAAAACTCTGCAAATTCCTGAGCTACCATCAGCTATCTTCAACCATAATCCTCTGACAAACAGGACTCTGCTGCTACATTCATGAACAGAACTTTGGGCTATATTTATAAATAAATTTAAAACTAGTTTACAGATTGGTTTTAAGATGCTTTGCCCACAGGAAGAATATGTCTTGATTTTCTAGACTATAAGGGCAACAAAGTAATTCCTCATATTTTTTTATTTTTGGACTTTTTAGGGTAGCATTGTGAGAAAAAAAAGCAAAACCTGCAGTCAAGTTAAGCATTGGAAAGTTTTCATTCTTCTGAAAAGGTTGTAGTTATTTGCACTTGCTTTTTGTTTTCCAAAAATTAACATGGTTAATTATGAACAGTAAATAACAAGACAACCAGTTTTTTATGCATATATAATTTTATGGTAGCCTTTAAACGTTTTTCCATGATTTCCTATTTCAGAACGGTGGTTACTCCTCCAGCTTACTTGATTCAGGCTTTTTGTCCTTCGGTTAAGTGCCTTTTGTTTTGTTTCCACTTTTTCCCAGAAAATATATTTAGAAGTCCTGAAGTGCTAGGAGCTATATTTAAGAACTTTGAATCTGCAACGATGCTGTTAAAATGACTTTTCCCTTTTGTAATTGTTTTTCGGTGTATATGTTACAACTGCTGTACCATGGCGTTCATTGTTCTCATGGCAGTATTCCTAAGACTCCTTCTGTTCCTTCTGTTTTCTGTAGCATTAAAGTTTATGAAGATGATCATTGCCACAGGTGAGAGTATAATACTTATGTATTGGAGCAACTATAAGGAAGTGGTTGGGGAAGGATGGTTGAGCCATTCCTACTAGCTTAAGACTAGAAATGAGATAAGTGCTAACCTAATAATGGTTTAAATGTTGGATGTTCTTAAACTAGAATCCTAAAATTTGGCACAATTTTTTAGAAAAGATAACATTGCTTGCAAAAAAATCCCACCGGATAATGTTTTCAAACAAATTCAAAAATTGTATAAATTTATATTTATTTGTATGACTAATATCACACTAGCATAGTGTGGTAGAAGTAGAGACTGCTTCCTTACATTGTTCATATACATAAGTTAAACTGACAGAATGGATAAAAAAAGTCTTGCTGTTAAGCAACACACTTGCTGAATCATCAGAGCACCAAAATACTTTCAAGTAATCACTGCTTTAGTTAATGTCTTTTTAAAAGGAAGTTTACTACTGTAAATGAATGAGAACATTATGAGAACAACTTTGCAATCAAAAGCATTGTTATATATTTGTTAAATTCTAATTTAGTTTTTTTTCTAATTGTGTTAAGTTTAATAAGGTCTTGTGTCTTGGAAAAAAATTTAAGTTGTGTTCTGCCTAAAACTAATTTTAAATGGTTGATTGGGCACTTTAAATAATGCTAAATACTGCTATACCTTAAATAACCATCTGTCATTCAGGTGAAGCACATCAAAGCTGAGGGAGATGTGTCCTCTATGCAGTGAGTTTGAATATTTCTGATTACAGAGTATATATGAGAAAAGATTGTCTACCTCCAAGTCAAGAAAGGGTTTGAAACTTCAGTTTAACGAGGAAAATTCTTATCGATAAGGAAGATATTTTCCTGGGGTCTTAGATCCATCCAGTTAAAAAAAAAGCCTCTGAATGTGACATTCTCAGTGGAGGGAAATGACAGGAAAATGTGGCGTGAAATCAGTGTGATAGTTCATTACTTCTCTGAATCCAGTTCTCAGGACTCTATTCCTCATCTTTTGCCTTTTTAACGGCTTCCAATTATACAGAAGTAATTGGGGACGAAAACTTAAAAGAGCTTCAAGGTAAAGGTCACTGTTTCCATTTGCTCCAAAGTTTAAAATCGCTATTTAGACCATTAATGGTGCTTTTGGGTTTGTTTAGTTTGGCCTTGGGAATTGATTGGGATTTTTTAAAAACATGTTAGTAGCAAATCAGGGCTTTCTAACTTCTTTTTAAAATCCATATTATACTGTGGAGCAGCTATTTTGTAAGATAGTCTTTGGTGTATATAGCAGATTATTTCTGAAGCCTTCTGCTATTCAAATATAGCCTGCTAATGTACACTACATTTGAACTTCACTTTATATAGTACTGAAGCTTTTTCATTTGGATTGCTAAAGCAAGGATGTTTTTGTTTAGCGTAAAAACAAACTGGAAGACCTCCCCCTCCCAAAAAAACTTTGAACCTGAATGATGGATTGGCACTTGAAGCATACTTAAAAGGCAATGTGTTTTTCAATACTAGGGGATAGTATTGGTTTTTAGTCCTTTTTTTAATCTTTAAAAGCCTTAGTTTAGTTTAATAGGCAGCAAAAAATAGACTATGCATATAGCTAGACTTTGTGTTTAGTAGTACATACCCTGTTCCCCCACAGGCAAAGTGTCTATCCAAAGAAACACGATAATGCTTTTTGAATGTGAATACTGCAGAAATATTTTTTTAACATGGAGATTAGACAAAAAGAGAACCCCAGTACCTGTACACAGCTAGTGATGTGAGAGATCAGTGGCTCTAGGAGTGATACCGTTATTGTTATGCCTTGATGGACATAATGAAGTATGTACACAAAAGACAGGTAAAGTAAAATTTCCTCTGCTGTCATCACCAACTGGAAGTTGGTATATCTGCAAGTGAACAAATACCTCACCTATACACAGAGTAACATCAGTTGGATGCTTCAACTAGATCTCTATAAGCTGCATTGGGGCCGTAATAACCTTTTTTCACCTTTTGCACCCTTCAGTGTTGGGCCTCCTAATCTAAGTGCTCTGATGTGGCCATGGGTGCTCTTTGTTTATATACAGTCAGAGTTGGAGGTAGACCTAACTTTTAAACTATCGAATCATGTTTAACTTATACACGTCATCATCACTTCCTCAAACTGCTGAACAGTGTTACATTATTATAAACTAGCTCTTTATTTTTTATTTCACCACACTCAGTACCTGGATATTACCTTTCATGGTTAAACTCTTAAAAGTTAGTATTTTCTAGATATTAAGATGCTTTTGACATTTGAACATCTCTGTGGTTATAAATACAGGACATCAGGCTCATTAATTTTGATATATAGCAATACGATGCTTTTCCTAATTCAGTGTTTCAGTCACACTAGGGCTTCCAAGTTTAAAAGCCTGTGGTTTATTTATTTATTATGGTAGTACAAGCCCTCTCACTAATCACAATGTTTATACTTGTTTTCCCTCACATTAGTATATCTTAGCTGGCTATCCACTGATAGTAAAAATCACACAAAATGAGGCACAAGAAGAGTTCCACGTGTTAGCTCATTATTTGATTAAATTGGCAAATTCACAATTACTGCAGATTTTGTATAGCCCTCCAAAGTTTTCTTATCAAGTATTGGTGCTACTGTAAACCATACTTGGCAAATACATTTGAGGTAGTAATTATCTTTTGTATATAACTTGATTCCACGTATTGGATTACCTTTCTAATTAATACTGAAGTATTTCTGCAACTAAGGGAAAGTTTTTGGCTTCGTGTGTGGAAGGCTACACTTCTAGGATATCTTCCATGTGATGAAGTCCTTTGGGCAAGAAAGATTCCCTTAGTGAGAAGGCTTGAGTAGCCAAACCCAGCTACTTGATGACTGGTGCCAACTGCTTTTTAGGGAGTTGCATTTTAAGGAGATGTACTCTACTGATGTAAAGGGATGCTAGATTTTTAAAGAAATTATTTTATCTTTTCCTCCTCTCTCTCAAGCTGAATCTGAACACAATATTTGAATTAACTTTTTTTGTAATAATCTCAGGACCTGAAAGATTGTAGCATAGTGTGTCTTAAATGATGTACTGTACCAGCCATGAATTTTGTAAATACATGTCACCCTCCGTTTTGTATTTTTGTTTTTTTTTTAAGTCTGTGAGGCTCCTTATCAGAACTGGTGCCTGTTTCTTTTCCATCAAAAACTGGAGTAAAGGGAAAGCTGCTGCCACAAAAAAGCCTGCCCCAGTTTTAAGCATGTATACAAATCTGTTCTAAAAATGCAATTTGACTGGCAAGCAAATACTTTCCTAGCATACTTTATCATGGTTTGCGCCTGAATACTAATGAATAATGTATTTGTTCCAGAACCAAAATTTGCTTGAACTGTCTTTCTCAGTTTCATATTTTGAACAGGGTGCAGAATTTACTTTTTTTCTTCTTGGCAACAGACTTCCTCTGAGAATCCATCTGTAGCTAGCTAGCAGATATTTGATCTGCAGTGGGAGCCTTGTTCAACTGAGTGTTGATGTACCTGTCTTTAAGTGGGACAGGACTTTCATAAGTGTTTTTTCTTTTGTATGTGTCATGTGTCTGTGCTGTATTAAATAAAGAGGAATGTATATATAAGCCTATTTCCCTTTTTCAGCTCATTTATTGAAACTTGTAAACTTTGACAGTAGTGAACAATATGCAACAGATAACAGAAAATTCATGGATAAACGATGCAGAAAATATTGAATTTAGAAAACAAAACCTACACAAATAGTGATTAATAGTTACCTTTGCTATGTTAATTACAGAACAATAAAAGAACAATGAGATACAGACAAGTCTATTAAAGAGCAGAACTCAAACCAGCAGCACTCTTAGTTAATGAGTTATGCAGAGTGAGGACAGATTGTGCATGCACTTGGATTAGTTTTACCCCTAACCAACAATACTGTGATATTATTTTTCATGGCACTTGCTCCTGGTGTTTTTTTTTTCCCTGAGGAAAATACCTATTGTGCAAGCATGGGGGCAAAACCTACCAGAAAATATCCACTGTGTGAGTATGGGGGTGAATGTCTGAACATTTCTAGATATTTTATGCCACTGAAGCTTCATAGGAGCAAGTGCCAGGCAAGGCAAGGGCCCAGGCCATCTGAAAGGGATGGCATGAGGCAACTGCAGAATTTGAACCAAGATCCCACATTTTCTTCTCGCTGTCTGGAAGCAGTCATAGACTAATAAATTCTGAGTAAGCTGTGATCACTCCAGGTTGAGATCCTAACAGTAGGCCATGTGATAAAAGTATCAGCTCAGTTTGTATCAGCTGTAAAATAACAAAGGCAAATAGTATATTGGGGTAATAAGTATTTAAAATAAAGACTGCTATTATTATGCACTTGTAAAAATCAGTGGTATGACTGGAATATTGCAGACAATTCCGGTCACAGCTCAAAAATGATACAGCAGAATAGGAGAGAGACATGAAAATGGTGAAGGGGATAGAAGGAATCCCCTATAATGAAAGGCTGAAATGGCTGGGCTTTTTTAGCACAGAAAAGCAGGCACATCTGCTGAGTCATGATCGGTATGAATGAAAATATACATAGGATGGACACACTTGATGATTGTGAAGTTTACTCTTGGGAGAATCAGGACAGACAAGTATCTTTAACATGTAGTGCTGAGTTCAACTAGAAAAAGGTTTGGATGATGGACAGGGCTATTCCACTTCTTTTAAGAGTAGGGACAACATACTGGAGGCAGGCAGGCAGCAGGGAGATTGTGAGCAGAGCAGTTTCTACTCCTAAACTCCGTGTTGGCTACTACATCCTACTGCTTGGCCTAGTTGTGCTTGCAGTCCAACCTAGCAGCAGGACTTTCCTTATTCCACCCACCCCCAGTTCCAAACTTTTGTCTAGCAAAGGGTCTGAACTCCTGGGTGTAAGTATTATAAAAATAGTTATTGGGTGTTTTTCCGCTGGCAGAAAGTACCCATTTTTGCACCCATTAAGGACCCATTTGGGTCTGAGCCAGATGACCCCATTTCCCCCACTGCCGTGGGGGAAATCTAAATCAAATGGGTACTTTCTGCCCTTTAATCTGGATTTTCTGTAGACCCCATTAATGGCG
Organism: Aspidoscelis tigris stejnegeri; assembly: GCA_023333525.1. Taxonomy (NCBI): domain Eukaryota; kingdom Metazoa; phylum Chordata; class Lepidosauria; order Squamata; family Teiidae; genus Aspidoscelis; species Aspidoscelis tigris. Next base: position 37,481,014 of record JALMGA010000005.1, on the reverse strand, counting down.
TCTACAATGGGGTCTTCTGCCAGAAAATCTGGATTAAAGGGAGTCTAGAGGAGGCTGGGGGGAGGAGGGGATGCACCCATGGGGGAGTGGAGCCCCGAAGTCCTAGCTTCGGAGTGATTTTGAAATCATTCCGAAGTGACTCCAAAGTCCCTCTGAAGTTATCGGCAGAGACTTCGGAGTCTCACCGCCAGTCTCTCCAAAGAGATCAGCGCAGACTTCGGAGGCACTCCAAGGGGACACCGGAGCGGCTTCGAAGTCTCTGCCGATCTCTTCGGAGGAGAGTCCGCGCGGTCTGTGCTAATAGCGCACGGACTGTGCTGACAGCTCTGGAGCCTCTCCAAAGTCCTTGTCGATCTCTTCGGAGGGACTTCGGAGTCATTTCAAAATGATTTCAAAATGGTTTTGAAATGACTCCAAAATGACTCCGAAGCTGGGACTTCAGAGATCGCACCCCCCTGTCCCCAGAGACACCTGGGGTGATGGACCGACCCCTTTGCACACGAGTGCAAAGGTGTTTCCATGGCAGGGGGGTTAGCACCCATTGCTAATGGGTGCTATACCTCTTGTGGAAACACATTGGGTTCTTCCCTTAATCCAGATCTACTAGACCCGGATTAAGGAATGTACCCATTCCTTAGATCCGGATCTTCTTAGATCCGGATCTAAGGGCTGCGGTGGAAAAACACCCATTATTTACCTTTTGTAAAGTTATAAAATCAGGCCCAAAATCCTTATTTTTGACAGTAGCTTTGCTTCACTCAGATCACTAACAATCTTAGTATGGACATAACCCAGAACTCAAATGAAGAGGCAAACGTCTCCTGTACATTAAATGGCGTTTAGGATAAAGACCGAGCCTTTCCGCGCACTATAACCAAAGCGCGATGCCTGCACAGCACCTGGTACGTTCAGTTCGCTTCTCCATACGCTATTATCGTTCCTCCTCCCCCCCAGCAACCTCCTCTCCTCCTCCTCCACCGGAACCGGATTTACGTTGCAGAGCCCTAGTCTACTTCCGCTTCTTTACCGGTGCGTGAACGTCACAGAAATACTGAACGTTCGTCCTGTAATAGGCAACTACAGAGTAGGAGGTGTCGCCACGAATCGCCGTGGTGTTAGGTACAGTTAGATGATTGGAAGAAAAGGAAGCGTGTCAGCCCCAGTGGCCTAATGGATAAGGCATTGGCCTCCTAAGCCAGGGATTGTGGGTTCGAGTCCCATCTGGGGTGGATTAGTTTTGTTTTCTCTGTGGCATTTTACTTTAAAAGGAACCTTTATATGTCTTTGTTTTGAACGCTTATAGAAACATACAGTTAGTCAGCGCGCCCTTTTTGTAGTCAATGCGCTTTGCGCTTAACTGGAGTGGAGACATCAATGAGGAATGCAGAATAATTACTGTGATTGCCTTCCGAAGTCGGCAGGCAGTCAATTCCGCCCTTCGGCTTTTAAAATAGATATATTAGTTGTTTTGATATTCTGCTGCTTCGCTCTGTCACCTCCACCACAGAGCTCACAGGCCACAAAATTACACAATGCCCTGGCACGTTGCGTATGTTTGTGCCACAATAAACTGGGCAATACGGAATCCCACCAAACTTTGGCTCTTGCTGCCTCAGAGTCACAGGCATAACTTTCCATTGCCCGAATCGCAGCAGTTGTAGTTCGAAATCTCATTCAGATTTTAGGTTAGAAATCCTGCTTCAGAAGCCTGCTTCCAGAATAAACTTGGATTGGAAAACCGGGTTGAGAAGGAGGGGGAAAAAGAGGTGGTGGCAGAATCCTCCTTGCGCTCGCAGCCCAGCTAAGCCACTTCGCCTGCTCCGACTCCTGCATTGGGCTTCAATAATGCGTTGCTGCGCCGAATTATTCCTCAAAGGAGCGGGTTGCCTCATTCCTAAAGTTACAGTGTATCACGATCAGGAAGACTACTTTCTTTCCCCCACTTTTGGGAGTCACGTTCGGGACTGTTTTCGCTCTTATTGCTTCCATTTTTAATTAAAGCGCATTGAGCACGTTTATGTAATGCACATATATGGCATATACAACCAGGAATTGCCTGATTTACAGGGGCCGGTACTTCCAAAACGCGTCGTTCTTACGCGTGACACATTATAGCCTCCCTGACCTCTCCATAAGGAGTTCCCCGACACCATCCATCCTATATCCTCCTCCTCCAACGGCGTCCCCCACGACGGCGAGGAACTACGATCCCCACGATTCCTTTGAATCGACGAGGACGACTAGTAGGCCGCTGATAACGGGCACCTTTAGCAGCCTTTCCAAGGAGTCCTAGCGACTTCACCGTGGGTAAACCGCTGAAATCCGTTAAGAGGAACATATTGCTGCCCTTCAGCTCCCTACCTAGGCCCTTCTAGCGTTTATTGTTTATATTTCTATCCCGCCGCCCTATGCCTGAAGCTCTCAGGACGGGTTACAAAATATCACAAAAATACCCCAGATGAAATATGACTAAAACAGTGACAGGGGCTGTGTGCGGAGGCGGTCTTTCCTTCAGCCAAAGGCCAGTCCTAGATCAGTGTGTGAAGACTGTGGTCACACCTAAAATTTAATCCAGCTTCAGTCCACATCCGGAGCGAGAGAACCCGTCAGTAAAGTGAGCAGTGATTTTCTCTCCACATTATCCACCCCAAAGGTGAATTTTCTGCATTATTTTAACACTAAAAGAAAGCAGCTTGTCACTTTGAGGGTGTATTCTCTCACTCTGAAAGCGGTCTGAAGCTGGATCCAACCTTAAGTGTGGCCACAGCCTTAAACTGGCTCGACGTCGGAAAGCGCTCAGCTCGGCGGCTCTCGATTGGCTGCTCTGAAACTAGCCCCTCCCCCCCAAGGGAGAGCGTACAAGGGGCGGTGTGCGCGCTTAGCGGCTATGCCTTCTCCTATTGGTTGAGAAGAAACGTAAGGCGCCTGGTTAAGATGGCGTCGCTAGGCTCTCCCCTGCGCACTTTCCGCGGTCTCTTGCGGGAGCTCCGCTATACGCGAGGCAACGCTCGTGGCTCCTATCGGGAGGCGGCGGCTTATCAGTATCTGAGAGGCACTTTCCGCGCACACAAGGTAGGAAGGATGCCGAGGTGGCTGAGGGGAGCGAGTGCGGACTCGCTCGGGCACTTCGAATTTCGCTGGCCGTGAAAACCTTCAGGTCTAGGCTTCAAGAACTGACTCAGTTGTAGTGGCGCCCCCAGGATTTAGATCTTGAGGGCTGCTTGTAATTTCCGGTTGGACAAACACCGTATTGGTCAAGGTGTCATTTCAGGGGACAGAAAACCCCAAAGACTCACTGCACAGTGTTTGTATTCCACTTCAACGACAAAAACCCAAGATACTGCACACCATTCTTTCCATTTTATCTTACTAAGAATCTTATGAGTAGGTTATACTGAGTGGGTGATTCGCCCCAAATCACCCTTCAGAACGAAGGTATGCTTTCTTCCTGCTGTATTAATTTCTTTTACAATAGACTTTGTAAGGTTTCAGAAACCTACAAAGAGGGGAAGGAGAGAATGCAATGGATTTTTTTTTGGAATTGGTTGCTATGATTCTATAGAAAAGTATTAAAAGTATTTCTTCCTATTCCTTCAGTGATGGAAAATGAAGCAGACTGTGCAAGATGTAGATAGAACTCTCATTGACCTTACTCCCAGTATTATAATATTCCAAAATAGTATATGTTAGAATTGGAGTGTTAATTTGACATGCACTTCATCCTGCTGGCGCAGTATATCCGATGACTACGTCTTTGCCCTTTTATTAACTGTCAGCTTTCTGTTTTCAAAAAGTTTTCAGATTTAATTTTAGTACATGTTAATTTATTTTTGTTATTATGCGAATTTATTTGGTAGGTACATTTTGGCTTTTTCTTTGGAAATCACATTTGTGATAGGCTTGATAGGCAGAATTTAATGTTTTTATAATACCAATACTGTGATTATTAACCTACTGAATTTTCTTGTCAGCAGTGTACTTATTTTTCTTTCAGCATGCAAAAGCTAAGAGGTGCTAAGTATGTTCTTTCCCAGCCCCCAATAATTATTTATTTCCACTACTATTGCTTGTACTAGTGTTTTCCACCTTAGCGGATTTTGACAACTTACTCATCCACAATTTCTTTTTTAAAACTGCCTCCCTCCTTGAACTGAAATCTACAGTCATACGTGTTTTCTGCTTATGATATCGAGAAAAATATCTGTCTTCTGCTTATATCAACTTTGCTATATTCTTCCAATTTTTTTGTAGGTAACAAGTGAGAAATTATGCCGTGCGCAACATGACCTACATTTCCAGGCAGCCACCTATCTCTGTCTGCTGCGTAGTGTACGGAAACATTTAGTACTACATAAAGAATATCATGGCAAAGGAGAGAGATCACCAGAAGAAGTAGCTGGACTTGTAGGCTTTAAACTACCACAACAGCCAGGAGGGAAAGGATGGGAGCCATAGATACGAGTGATACAATGGATTTGTTTTTCATGAGAACACTTATTTAAATAAAAACATTTGTATTGTGTATATGTCTTCTAGCGAGAGTGTTATTTCCCCAAAAATGTGTAAAATACAGTGAAATGGAGAGCCTAAAGCATATATTAGATTAGTTATTCAGTGTTCACTTTGAGACTGACAGTGGTAATATGACAAATGTTAGCTGTCATGACAAAGTAATTTGGATATGCTTCCAATTCTTGAAGAATTGATTCAGTGTGAACTCATTTGTTAGCTTTCCTGTTAAGACAAACACATCTTAAAGTCTGAATTTGGCTTCACTAGTGAGCAAAATCTTGTGGGGGGTTATCAAGCTGATTTGCTTTACCTGATCACTTCCTCTCCCTTCACATCACAGCATTCCTCCTTTTTGCTTCATGCCATACCTGGCCTGAGTTTGGCCATACCTGCACTGGATCCACACACTTTAGCAGTGAGGTCTGCTAGGAAGACCTCTAGACTCCCAGTCCCTGAAGGCCAGGCAAATGCAGAGCACCCAGGACCAGACTGATGGGCACTTGGGATCCATAGTCTGCAGCTACAGATGGTCTGCTGTGCTTAAGCTGAAGTTGGATGGTGGTGGTTGCACCAGGAAAGAAGGCAGAAGACTGCAGTGCAAGAGGAGAAATAGAGGGGTTTGATAAATGAACCTTGAACCAACTAGCTGATTTTACAAGATGGCTGGTTGGTTTGGGTTTGTCAGCAGCTTCCTAGTTTTTCCTACTTGAATTATTTTTCTATGTAGGTATTAAAAGTTCAATAGTTATTATTTTTTCACAGCTATCTGTCCTCTTCATATGATGGACCTAAAATCCTGCTCTTTCAGCCATGAATTCTGGTAGGAATTCTCATTTGGAACAGCAAAAGTAAAAAATGAACTGGGTGATATTTTTCTCACTTTAAATGGTTTCTGCACATTTTCCATCATCTTCTGTTGCTTGAGGTATGAATTCGTGCAGAATTTGGGACTTTGCAGCAAAGTACAGTAATGCAAATAAGTGCAAATGGGGATTCAGAAACTTTACTTTCTAAGGAAAGCCCCAGCATTCCTCCAGCAAGGTCCAGTCTCAGGCCAATTGGATGCAATGGGCCCTCCGCATGCAGGAGTGGGTCAGTATTTTGAAGTATCACGGACAGCCCTAAGCAGCTTTCATAGGCCAGAACTTCAATTGCTAGCTTGAATAGGACCTTTGAAAGCTGAGATCCCACCTGCTGGCCTGACCTAGGATTTACTTCCTTTTCTTTCTTTCTTCTTCTTTTTTTTGAATTCTTATAATTCATCATGATTTGTAGGTTTGGCCAAAACCTCTAGTAAATCACACTTACTTTTTGGCACTATGAAACCCTGACAGATCTGTGCTGCCCTGGGTACAAACTACTGTATTAAATTCAATGCTTTTATTTTACAGGGGATACTACCTGTAGTATCCTCTGTCTCTCAAATTCTAGCTAACTGTTGTGCCCCACAGACTGATACGGTATCAAAACTTTGGATCTCCTCGTAGGTTAACTACGTTTTTACTCCGCCTCAAAATCTACGTCGAAGTAGTTGACATTCGTGCTCAAGGCCTGAAGCATTAAAAACTGAAAATACTACGGCATGTTGCATTCGCAGAGAACGGTCAGTTCGTCGGGCACCATTTTACATAGGCAGGCAAACCACCGTTGCTACACACACTACGCAACTGCATTTAAATATTAACAGGAAAGACGTTAGGATTGAACCGAATCGCAAGCGCCGCCGGTACGATGGTGGACACAGAAAAGGAAGGGCCGGCAGAACGTCTGACGTCACAAAATAGTTGCGCGTTGCCTTCGGCCAATCAGAGGCCTACGAATCATCGGCAGGCGGGGCGAGTTGCGCACGCACGCGCGCGCAGCTATCCGTTAACATTGCGAGCTTGCGCGCGCGCGCGCACGCACGCCGACTCGAGGGAAGGCGAGCGCAGGCAGCGGCGAGCGGCGCGTCAGGAGAAGGTAGAGAGAACGTGGGGGGGACTCGCGGGCCCTGCGACGCCGGCGAGCGCGAGGCCGGCGTTGGCTTGGCTGTAGGGCGACGACGGGGCGGTTAGGCGTCGTCGTTACCGCGCCGGCCTCGACGGAGACCGAGAGGGAAGAAGAACCCAGCTGAGGAAAGCGGCCGGCCGCGCCGCGTCGGCTTCGACATCTTCTAGGCCGCTGTGGGCGGGGCTTACGTGGACTCGGCCGCCCCCTCCCGGGCCCCGCGCGCCTTCAAGATGTCGGCACAAGCCCAGATGCGCGCGATGTTGGACCAGCTGATGGGAACCTCCCGGGACGGTAAGGCACGTTGCGCGCCGCTGAGGCTCTCGGACCCGGGGATGCTGTGGGACGCGAGGGAGGAGGGGGAGGAGGAAAGGCCTAGGGCAGTGATTGGCAGCGCCTGCCTGCGTCTCGGTCCCTCCCTCCTTCCCTCATCGGAGGGCGTGAGGTGGAATCCCGCGCCCGGGTGCCGCTGGCGCAGTATTTGCTGCTTTTGAAACAAGAGGCGCGTTGGATGGGGCGAATGTCGGCGCAGGCATTTGGGAGAGCGCGTCTGCAGCGCGCAGGACGAGCAGCGGCGTGGGAGGCCTGTCTTCTTCTTGGCTGGGGAAATGGCAGCTCCTTCGTGCGTGCCGCGATTAAGGATGACGTTGAGGTGACACTTTCGTGGCCGGGAGGTCTGGACTGGACGGGGATATACACAGTTGGCCTGTTGGGCTCTTCATCTTCGCTCATCGGTGAAACAGCAGTTGACCTTATTTCGATCGAAGAGGGGGGAGAGTCAGCTCGTCCGTATCGTTTGTTTATGGCCGAGCTGCTGGGACTCTGACCCAAACCAGCATTCCAAGTCAGTATTAAAAAGTTAGCCTTGCAGCGCATTTTCTTTAAATGATGGCATAGATTTAAGAATAAATCTTATCTGAGCAAAAATGCAAATTAAAATTGGAATTACTTTTGTAGAGCTTCCCCTGTGTTTAGAGGGTTGCTAAGAACACTGGGCTCCTCTAACAACATTTCTCACAGTAAAAGCAACAGGTAAGCAGGTGCCCTGATAATCTGTTTACGTATCTAAATGGAATTTGGAGTAGCTTCAAATTCTCAATAAGATTACAGGTCATTGTGCGTGGCGTATTCTGAAAGAAAATATTGATGGGGAATATTACCGCTGTATGAAAATGCATTGTTGATACATAAGACTGTTTAAATCAGGAGATTCAGCCCTCTATTTAAAAAGTGATCTAAAGAATCTTTCAAGTTATTTAATTTTAATATGCTTCTTCAAATGAGTGATTTTATCTGTGAGGAGTATGGTGATAGATTTCTCTCCTTATGATAGCTTAAAAAGTGTAGATACTATATATGTGATCTGTTAAAGTCACACACGTTAAGTTTATAACTTATAAATTGGTATTGGTAGTGAAAGTATTTATAAAAGCTCTGATATAGCCTGTGTCATCTGTGTTTTGAGGACTGTTCTCTTTGTGATTGTATTTGTTGTTTTGTCATTTTAACTCTTGGAACTACGTTTGTTAAAGCGATATCTAGATTTTTAAGTGATACCTGTTCTTCAAAGTGATCAAGCCTCTGAATGTCAGTATTATGCTCTTAAATGCCTTTTAGTTAAATAGAGCATACAATCCACTATGAAGTATGTTCAAAAACAATTATTTTAATTTTTTTAATTAAAAAGGACGTTGCTTGCATACGTTTTCTAATGGTTGACAGTACGTAGGCTATTATAGAAATGGACTTTAAAAGTTAAATACAAATATTTAGCACAGTGATTAATTACCTAGAAATTAGTGTTGGGGCTATTTTAATTTAATTCTATGTCAAACTAATATTTTCTTCATTGGTTTCACATGAGAAAATTAATTTATTGGCACAGTCTAGTCTCAGGTCTTAAGGAGACTATTTAAATTGAATATAACTTTAAATGTTTGTTCTAATATGTCCCCAAAGTGCTTGTCTTAAAATTGGATAAGCATTTTGTAACAATTTTCAGCATCTTTAGAAGAGAGCTAAATGATCTGTTAATTTGTTTGGTGTTCCTGGTTTGGGGTTTACAGGCTGATTTCCAGCCCTCTGGACCTTGTTGGTCCCTCATCTTCACATTTAATGCTTTCAGGAAAATATATTTAAGATGGTACAATAAGTTTATTCAGAGAACTAATATTGAAAAATAAAAATTAGCAGTATTTGTTTTTGTTTGCATATAATTTGTTAGGTAAATCAGTTCACCTGAAGTAAATTCTGAACAGTTTTTACTAGTATGGGTTATGTGGCAAATTCTTAAATTCTGGTCAAACTGGTTTATACTTGACAGAGCTAAAGTACAGGTTGCTTAAGGTCATGTTAGCAGAAGGTCAGCTCATGCTCTTAAGATGCTATTGTGTGACTAGATTCATATAGGGTAGTCTTGCATTCAGCAAAATCAGTAGCCCTTTGTGCCTACAGTTTTCTGTGCTGCTCAGTTTAAATTTCTGTATACGTATTAAGAAGAAAATTCTATGTATTCATGGGACTTTTCCCCACAAAGTGTGTTTAGCATTGCAATTGCAGTTAATTTTAAATTCTAAATGTATTGCATATTCGCTCTGGTAATTTTCACAGTAGTTTACAATAATTGTAAAATTCAGCTAAAATAACAAAATAATCTTCATTGGATGTCTTAAGGTTAGGTATTTTTGTAGCCCCTGAACAGCAGTTTTACAGTCCAGGTATAGATTTTTACCTCAGAAAAACCCTGGGTATCGCAATTAAAAACACTTCACAATTAAAAGATGGCTAACATATTTAGCTGGCAGCCAGTATTTGGGAAATACTGCTTCCTTGCAGTGGTACTTGTGAGGAACCAGGGTCTGCCCAAACATCAGCTGATTGTTAGACTCAGAACCACATGCATGCCTTTCTCAGCCTTTGCTGAAGACAATCTTAATGTCTCCTAACCAACCTCAACTGTGCTGTTCTGTGCATCAGCCAATAAGATGTCTTTTTTTTTGGTCAGGCAATATCACAAATGTGTATGAGCTTTAGGCACCATCAAATCACATTGGGGAGTGATGAAGGGAGGCAACTTTGGAAAACACAGGTAACCATGGTATCACAAACAACCACATTATTACAGACCTGTGTCATAAGGCTCTAGCAGTTGATAGGGTCAACATAGGTAGTATTCAGATTAGCAGATTAAATCCGCAGTTATAACAAAATATGCAGGTAACCTGCTGTGAAACCATGATGTGCCATCCAGATTCAAACAGCCTCCCTGCAGCTTTCCAAGGCACACGAAGTGAGGCACACATCACATGAGATGGGGCAGCCAACGGGAGCTGAGCTGCAGGCTCAGCTCTCATTTGCTGTTCTCGCTGGACTGTCAGGAACATTCTAATTTACCTGAAACTGCAGAGCGAGTGCTCATTGTTCCACTGTATGTAAATTCAAAGTAGAGGTGGCATAATGCGCTGCCGCTATGCAGTATTGGGCGTCAGCTGTGACGCCCATGCCCCAGCTATGCACCAGAATTCACTATATGCAAGTCTGGATACACCTGTAGTAAATGTCAGTGAGTTATGGTACTGTATAGGCATATGCACAAAAGTACTTTTGATTGAATGTTTAAGGTGGTTAGAGGTCAAGGTTGCTTGTGGCCTCCCACATTCTCAGCTGTTTCAAGTATACCTTCACTAGTCACCTTGGCCACCCACCCTCATCCTTTACCTTAGTTTAGGGGGGAATGCAGCCTCTTCCAGGCATGTGGGGAGGGAGGAAAGATGAGTCTTTTCAGAGGGGCATGGCAGAGGGGCATGAGAGGAGAGGTGGATGGATTGTGGGGGGGAGGATGAATCTCTTCGGAGTGGTGTGGCAGAGGAGCATCAGAAGAGAAGCAGAGGGGAAAAGGGGATGAGTCTTGTCAGAATGACGGAGTGGCATAGCAGAGGGGCACAGGGGGAGAAACAGAGGGACACAAACCCCTCTGCCATGGCCCTCTGCTCCTCTGCCAAGACTCTTCCTCCATCCCCAACTCTGCTTCTCCACTAGTGCCCCTCTGCCACACCCTTCTGAGATGACTCATCCTCCCTCCCCCCCCCCAGTCAGCATCTCCCCCACACACACCTGGATGGGGTTTGGGTTTGCCTCGTACACTCACTCCTAAATGAAGGTAAAGGATGAGGGTGGAAATGGGATGCGGGGGCAGAGTGGTGAGGTGACTAGTGAAGGTATAATTGAAAATAGCTGGGAATGCTAGCAAGCATTGTTGACCTCTAACCACCTTAAACTTTTGAATGAAAGTACTTTCATGCACATCCCTAAACTACCTTGTGAGCCTAGATAGCAATGTCCAGCACATCACCCACTTAGTGGGTTGATAGCATCTTGTGTGCTCATGGCCTCTCTCAAAAGTGTAATCAAAAGTTCTTGTAACACTTTGAATGTGTCAGAATACTAGAAGGCCAGAAGAGCATCTTTGGATGTATTCATTAGTTAATTGGCACCCCAGATCAACCAAAAACTGGCGTGGTCTTCTTGCTCCCTTGGTTTTCCAACCATCATTGTACACTGTCTGTGTCATAAAACTGACAATAGTCCCCAGGCTGACTCTGTTGAAAAAGTGTCATTTCCCACCTATGATTTTACTTTTGCAAATGTACCAAATGGTAAAGGACTTCCCTCCCATTTGTTCTTATTGTAGTCCAAAACAAGGTCTCCTTTTTTGTGCCATCCAGAGATGTTAGTGTTGATCTTCCCATTTTGTATTGTTGACAACAGAATGACTATCTTTAACTCTTTCAGAACATAAGAAAATTGTGTATAAAAGATAAATATCAAAGATGAATATGAATGAGAACCTTTCTCTTTGGAACTTTGCAGCATTTATTTTGGCATTTCTGATTTGTTCTTCAGGCTGCCTACATATATTAGGTCTTTCTACATCAGTTTCTCCAGTAGAACCATACTGTACTTGAGAAAAAACCTGTCGCCTTTTAAGCCTGAGCTATACTGTGGCTCCACACATTTTTCAGTGACATAAGCACCATGTCCTGGTTGTTTCCTCTGGTATATGTCATTAAAGGTGGTACATCACAGCACCTCCAGACCTTGCTGCCATGTTTTGTAGGCTTTCTTAGCATGTGCTGTCAAAAGGACCACAAACACATTGAGATGTTTGTCAGAAAGATACCACTTGCAGATTTGTGCAGCAAATCTAAATCTAATAATTGCAGAAGACAGCCACGTTGTCCTATTATTTCTTGCCAACTTGTTGTGAAACCAAAGATGTGAGGTGATGGCTTTGTATTCTGTACAAGAGAAAAGAGTGTGTTTGGAGGGTTCATTAACAATCTGATTAACCTGCCAGCTGAATCTAGATTCACTGTTGAATAGTTCTCTGCAATAGCCATTTAAGTTCTTTAAGAACCGAACCAGGATTATACATTTATGACCATCTTTACTCCTTTCACTTTGACATGAAACTATTATTGTGGCCAGAATCTTATTGAAGTGGAGCTTGTTGCTCCCCTGTCTTTGGGAAGTATGAGGTTCTTAACATGCTGGGGAAGGTATTTCCAACCCTGCAGAGACAACTCTTACCGCCTCTTCAAAAGGTTCTATCCATTTCTCCAGAGCTTCAGGGTAGTAGAGAACACTAAGAGGCTGTTCTGACCTGGGGTTGGGCATTTGAAGCAGTGAAAAGAGAAGAAAATGTAAGTGTGGCTGATAACAAGAATGAACAAAAGTGAGAAAGAGGTGCTAGCTGCTGCTCCCTCTGTGCAGTGTAATTCTTTTTTCTAGTGTTTTGTGGTGAGAGAGGAAGAACATAGCATAGGCTGTTCTGTAGTGAGGGTGTAGCTGACAGACTGTATCTAAGTGTGGGAGAAGAAAATATATGTTTGGTTGTCAGGAGAGTTCTGCCTTCCCTTCCCTACCCCAGTGTAAGTACTCTGTTTCCAGAGTCTTCGCAAAAGCATATGAGCCTTGTTCCCAAGGAACAGCTGGTCAGCAAGCAAGCAAACATGCAGGTACACCAGGCAGCTCATGGGGCAAGTTATGATAGTTGCAGTCATGCATAGTAGAAACTGCCAAAGCCAGTCCTTATATGTGCTGTAGCTGGGTCAGGCAGAGAGAGAGAGTCATCAGTGTCTCCCACAGTGCTGGCATCCTGGGGCCATTTGTCTCTGCTTGCTCTGCTGTCTGTATTTCCACCTTCTTAGTCCCCAGAGAAAATGTGAACATGATCCAAGATTTATTAACACAGTACTTACTCATTCGTCACATACTTGGTCCTTTAAGAAAAATGGACAAGATGAATGCTCCTTTTTGTCTAAGTAAAGTTGGGAATGCTGGCTCATAAAGTCCCCACCACACTTACTGCCTCAATTCCCAGATCAACTGTTTTTCCTTTTCATATATACTATATCTACTTGAAAAGAGATTAGCCTGTGCTTAGTTCTCTGTGCAAATTGATGCCAGTTTTCATACTGATGTGCATTAAAATGCAGCCTTAACATAACTACACGGATCAGGAAGTAATCCAGGAAAACATTTTTGTTTTACAACCTTTGGCTTGGCTATGGCCAACTAGTAAAATTGAATTAATTTAACATTTTTACAGAAAACTGCAATGATGGTTTTGCAGATAGTGATAAAAACACACATGTACAAGTTAATTTGAATGTGATCAGCTTTCTTGACCTCTAAGACATCTATTTTTTAATTTATATGTTGTGTGTTGAGCTAGAAATGAGTTTCTAAAAATGGTGGACCACACTGCATAGATCTCTTGGTGGTGTTGCCTTTGTTAACTTATTAGAGTTAGTCCTTAAGATAACCTGGAAGACTTATGGCTGTACAAGCATTTATTAGCTTTGTGTGTCTTGCCCGGTAGAAAACTTTTGTCCTTCTTGCCAGTGCTTTTGATTCCTTGAATCAGTACAGAGTAGTGATAATTGTTAATCCCTTCTGCAGTAGCTCACATATTTATATATTTGGAATTATTAACATCAGGCAGCTCAGACTAGTTATTTTATTCAGAAAATGGCTGTTTTGAATTCCAAAGCTTTTCCCAAGAAATTTGACTTTTTATTTAATATATTGATAGAAAAGCTTAATACCCCAACTTGTAGTCCTAAATACTGTTCAGCTCATTGGGGCTTGCTTTTGAATATACATTGGTACCTTGACATACGAGTTTAATTCGTTCCGTAACCTTGCTCTTATGTCAAATCGCTCGTATCTCAAAGCAATTTTCCCATTAATCCATTCCAGCTCCCAAAACACCACCTCAGTTGTTTTTGTTATGTACTGTACTGTATTTACATACTCGTATCTCAAATCTTGCTCTCATCTCAAAGCAAAATATCACTCGCTCGGCAGCTTGTATCTCAAAACACTTGTATGTCAGGGCACTTGTATGTCGAGGTACCACTGTAAGTGCTTAGGATTGCATTCTAAATAACAGAAAAGAAGCTGTATGGTAAGCAAAATGAGTAATTGTGATAATGATGTGCCATGCTGTTTGCTGTGGAGTTTTTAGGCCTCATATTGAGAAAGTATGTCTAGGACAAAAGCATATATGAGATGTATGTAGTACATGCAAATACTGGCAGTTACAGGCAGTGGGAAAAAGTGAGGGCATTATAAGAAGGGATCCTAGAAGTTAGCAGACTAATAGAACTCTCCTGCCTATTTTCTTTGTTATCCCTATTGCATATATTATTCAATTTAGTTTAAGTGAATAAAATATTTTCCTTTAATTTGCTTTCAATGGAGTGATATCGTGTAGGGTTGAGAAAAGATCTATACTGTTAAAGAGAAGAAAGGCTATGAGCAATGATAAGAGTATTTTGAGTGGCAGAAAATAAGAAAATTGACCATTTTAGGGAAAGGGGGGAAAAGAATTGCACTTCAGCATTGGGTAAGACAATTTTAAGCACAGTAAAGTATCTTAAAATATGAGAATTCAAATCTGTTGAATGCTGGAAAAAGTACAGAATACATATATGTATATATGTAACCTTTTAGGAAACAAGTTCTTTAAATATGAATATTAAATGAGAAGGGTTGGCATATTAGTGCATTTTTAGGTAAATTGGAATCTTGATTTGAGAGGGGAAGGCTTAAGTGCATTTCTTTACTGGATACCCATCATCCCTAGTAAGTTCTATTTTTAAACATCCATTGATCTGCATAACCATCTCCCTTTAAAGAGGTATTTCTATCACGGATATTTTCATGGGTCTTAGTTTTCCTTCCCCAAAACCATCAAAATGCATGCTTAAAGGGCATGGACATATCCATTTATTTTGTTACTTTTATATTCTCTCCTGTTAAGTTGGATGGTTTTGGCTTGAAATTTTTTTAAAAAAAACCACCATGATGCTTAAAGACTAGTATAATTTGGAAATACGCAATGTGACCTAATTCAGATTAACACTTCTTTACTTACATTATAAGCTGTGCTGTTGAGATAAGATTTGGTAGAGTGTGGATTCTTTAACTTCAATAAAGAGATGAGTTTTAATCAGTTGCCCCCATATGTTTCTTTTTTTTTTAAGATAAAATGTCATTGGATAAATGCTTCCAACTCTACCAAATTATATACTATATGGAAATATGGTTTGGGCCAGACCCCTTGTCAAAAAAGCTGCTGTTTCTGAAGATGAACTTAGTTTTATGACAAATGCCTTTGCAGTTGCAATAATAAAATAGTGCTGAGGACTTTAACTATCCATATTAGTTTACTAGAAGTTCATTTTCACATCAAGCTGTTTATACATATAGGTATCCCTTGTATAAAATGGTTTTGTTTTTACATGGTTGGAAAAATGCAAACTTCCTTTTATAATGCAGATGTTTTTTACAGCATGGAAACTTTTCAATAATGTGATTTGACACTGTTAGTAGACTGAATCCAGCCCCTTTACATTGACATACTAGTAAACTGGTGCTTTCTTCTGAAATGCCATTCTTCCAGACGGTCTTTATTTCTTCTCTGTAGTCCCATTAACTTATATTGATAGACTGGGTCTCTATGCTTTTCCTAACACCCGGCTTTCTACAGGTGGTAATCGGTTAAATAATAATGGTTTGCACTTTATGAGAACTGTAGATTTCTACAAAGGATGTTTATACTTGTGAGTACTGAAGTGGCAAGCAGATTTTGTCTAAATTGCATTTAAAATAGATAGGTAAATGTTATTTTTAATTCAACATTGACCAGGTCTCACATAAAAAACTTATTTTATTTAAGATAAAGATTTACAATTTGGGATAAGATGCAGTAACTGAAAGAGTAGATTTTTTATTAAAACAGCTTTAGATGTACAAACAAATCTGGGGAAATATTTCAAATCTAGACATCAAAATAATTTTTTTATGTTCATTTTCATCTTAGGTTTCTATGTAACCTGAAGAAATGTTAAAAAACAAAACATTGATGTTTAAGAATTAAAATATTTTTCCAGTTCTTTAAAAGCTGTTTTATCTTTGATTTGACCAAATTTTCCCTTAATGCATTGCCATGAGGTACAACATGGTTTGGGTATTCTGCCATTCGTTCCATTCAACATGTATATCTAGATGCTGTAATGAAAATGCTGGCAGAGTTTTATTATATACAAACTGAACAATCTGGCCCCTTGTTTTATTTATAAAGGTTCAATGTATCTATGCCTGCCTACTTCATTCTGCAAGGGAGTGTCAGAAAGGCCCCGCATTCGCCGAGCCGTGAGTTATTGCTAACTTTTCAGATGTGTTAATTAATGTGGAACAGCAACTTGTGTCTTTACAAAAGAAGAGGAAGGCTGGGGGAGAAATCCCAGTCCCTAAAATCTGCAGTAGCAGGCATTGGATTTTAAAAACCAGTCTAAATTTTCATAGTGCAAAATTCCTTTAGCCCTAGCTTCTGAAAACCTATTGCTGAACAATTTTTAAACAATTTAGTTTGTGAATTATTTCTCTAAGGTACCTGATTAAAACTAGGATTTTTTCCCCCTAACATTTACTTAAACAAATGCTTAATAATTAAAGTGTCATTCAAATAGTTTGCTAATGTTATATTGACTGTTAAAACTAGTATTGTATAGTGGAACTATTGCAGCTAGAATTTTGATTATATATAGGATGTTGACTGAAGAGTCATGACTCATCTATAAATTCAGGCTTATTGGAATGGGATGGCGTCTGCATTTGTAAGGGCCAGTTTTACACTTTGAGTGAATAGTGCTGAAATAAAGCTGCTTTTTCTTTGCTTCAATAATTCATCACTAGGTTTTCATTTTATAAAATTAAGTTTATGGATTATATGGACACATACCTTGAATGATGTATTCTGCTGC
Organism: Aspidoscelis tigris stejnegeri; assembly: GCA_023333525.1. Classification (NCBI taxonomy): domain Eukaryota; kingdom Metazoa; phylum Chordata; class Lepidosauria; order Squamata; family Teiidae; genus Aspidoscelis; species Aspidoscelis tigris. Next base: position 37,464,182 of record JALMGA010000005.1, on the reverse strand, counting down.
TGCATCTTTACTTTGAAAGGGAGTTCCTTTTCAAATATGAAATAGTAACAATTCTACTGTTCGTTTTCAGGAATAAAACTCAATCCGGCAATAAATCATTAGCCATGAGTTGAGTTTACAATTTAGACCCAATATTTCCAACCATGTCCACAGATATGATTGATTAGACCTGTAGCTGGACCTAAGTTTGTGGTAAGCAGGCTGATGCTTTTGTGTTTATAGAACTCTCAGTTTGTAATTAATGCAGATGCAGTATGATCAGCTTTTGAGGTTTCAACTCTTCTAGTCTAATGCTACTTTGTAGGCATTTTATTTCTCCCAGTGTTCTAGGTTTATAAAAACCCTTCAGTCTCTTTGAACTTACCTGGAGAGCATCAGCACAATCAATGAGGTCTTGAATGGCAGGTGGTGGTCAATAAACACTCAAGTAATGTATTGTAACTTTTGCAAGTTTGTTCAAGCCAATGTCAGTTATAGTCTATAGAAATAGAAATCTGTGACATTTGCACATATGAGGCAATGAACTTCCATCTAGTGTGGTTCTAATTTAGCTTACCTTTATTTAGTGTTGTATGGTACATAGTTGCCACATCTAATTGCTGAAATTAGAAATGCCAAACTTACAGTTTACTGTTTATTAATTCCTGTTCATGTGAAACGGAGAACGCTTTAAGCTGTGAACAGAAGTGAGCCTGCACTAGTTTTAGACTATTCACTCTTAACCTAATCCGAAGTCTGTGTTTATGTGTTACAGGAGACACAACCCGTCAGCGGATCAAATTTAGTGATGACAGAGTGTGCAAAAGTCATCTTCTCAACTGCTGCCCTCATGATGTCCTCTCTGGAACAGTGCGTATTTTATTATTTTATATTGGCAGTAATTTTCTAAACGTATAATTGTCTCCATTTGTCTTACATGAAGGGAAAACATTCACCTATTTCATCTTACTCCATATTGTTTTAAAATATAGTATGGAGTTGACTGGCATCTTAATTGTTCTGATTGAAACAGTGTGCTTGCTTTGTTATAATCCTGGCTTTATTAATGTTGTATACTGGCTTATAAACCCAGTTATTTTCCCTATTAGGCTGTATTTCTTTTGTTTATTGAATACGTTCTCTGCCTGTTTAACTTAACACTGTGTAATTATATTTGTCTGCTTTTAATTGTGTTGAAAGTAGCACAGATATTCCTCAAGCATTGTAAGTTTTTTAAAGTCAAAATTATTCATGCACACAGGGAAAAATAAGCTCCTAGCCTATCCTCACAATCATGGAGCTTTGCAAGTGGAGGTTTTCTTTCTTCACTTGCAGCATTCAGTGTTAAAGTTATTTTGTTTATGTAGAAGCTATATCTTGTCCTCCTTTTTCTTTGAAGCTACTGCAGATACACTGTGAACAAAATGGCAGTGACCATGTAGAACAGGAAAAAAATGTGTGCCGCCTCTGCCACAAATGTCCCTGGAAGTTGACAATCATTCCTTCCCTTCCAAAACTGTTCTAGGCAGTTTGCATGGCACATTAAGTGACCATGTGGCACATCTTCTAAAACAGAAGTTGTGTGAATGGGTCCTGCTGGCTCTGTCACAGGTAAAGGTAGGTTCAAATGTGGAGCACATAAATTGTGCTCCGCAGATAGTCGTGTTGCAGTGCGCTTTTGCATGGAAGGAGCCATTTCTGGATTCGGAGACTGCTCCTTGAAGTGCAAATGATCCGCCTGGGAGCACACTGTGAGGTGACTAGTGAGCCAAGTGTGGAAAATCTCCAAGTAATTGAAGCATGGAAACATGTTTTATTTTAGAATATCTCAGCTTGGAGTAAATTGGGTTTTGTTTGCTACAATCCAGCTCATGCTAAATCGGCTTGGCACGTTGTTAATAAAAACGGTGTTAAAATTGGTGCTGGTTTAAGCCTGTTATAAATTCAGGTGTACGTTTTAAGATAGTGTACTTTGAAACAAACCTCTATGTTTTTTGGGTTTGAGGATCATCTGTCAAAAGAGGTATTCTGTTTGAATTGAGTTATACAGGAAAATACAAAGAATGCTCTGTTTAGAATAGAGTAGGATAAAAACAAAAATGTTCTGTTGTAAAATAGTTTTACATCTGGTCTACCAACTTTTTTTTATAGAAACTTGACATAAAATGAATTGCTGGTATTCTTCTAAAATTCTCAAGACTTTGAATCCGTGCGAACTTATTTTACAAACAATTAACTTTCATATAACTAATAGTTATATTGTATTAGAACTCACTACTTTTTTACCATCCTGAAAGAAAAGCATAGATCTAGTATCTGTAAATATGAGTCTAGAATGTATGGTGGATGTAGAAAGAGTGCCCTTAGTGTACAGTGCAGGCTATTAAATAGAAGTACATTTATATGCAAGACAATGCAACTTTCCAGAACATATTTTAACTCAATCCATATTGACCCATCCTTTCTCACACACGTCTTTTTTTCACTATTACACATTTTGAGAATGAATTTGGGGACGGAGGACAGTTGCTGGAAGTGGTGGTTGCCTTTGCAGGGATCTCATTTTAGGAAAAGCCCCAAGAAGAAGGCAGTTATAGCATGAAAAATGCAGAGAATGTAGAAGCTGCTTCTCCAGGTGTCTCTGTGAGTTCTTGCTCCGATTGGTTAGAGCAGATAGGATCTTTCAGGGTTGCTTTGTGTGAGACAAGTCAGGTTTAACCTGTGGTTTAATATGGCATCTGAACACTTCCTTTCATTCAGGAAGTTGATTTTGTATATTAGATCTAATTTGATATAGTAAAAATGCCAGATTTAAGATATTATTTCAGAAAATTAACTTCAACATAATGAACATTACATCCAGGCCTACTTGTCCCATCCTTTTTAATGAAATGAAAACCTGTAGGACGAATTACTTTTTTTTAAAAAAAATCCTACAAGATCTATTAGGAACTGAAGCTAAGTTATTTTAACCTTTTGTTTAGCTCAGGAAATCACTCATATGGTGGAGTGATTCTGGATTGTACCACTATAGCCCGTAGATATGTGAACATGTTTGAATGCCTTATCTGCTTTAAAAGTAAAGTGTCAAACATGTGGTGGAAAGAGTCTGGTGTGTTACATTTCTGCATATAGAGGATAGTTTCACCACATGATAAACAGTATTTTAAGGATAGATATTAGATTTATTAAAAGATGAAGTACAAAACAGTGGAATACGAGGAGGTAAGTGGGGAATACCATTTCTTTGCTCCACAACATGCAGCCTCCATATTAACAAGTTTTCTTTTCAATGTGTGACCTAAAGGCTAAAATCATTTTAGTATACATATTATGTTCTTTACATAGCACTGAGTATAGAAGTTTGCTGATATTAAAAATTAGAGAAGAAAAGATAACGGATAGCTTTTGAGGAAACGGTATGCTTGAATCAGAGTGACTGTACATTTTATTTATAACTTGTATGTTTGATTATCCTAGTCTTCCCTCTGCTTGAATTTAAGAAAGGATGAGGCCATAGTGCTGGTATTGTATTGAGCTTCAAAAACATGACATTAGTGAAGCATATGCAACTCAAGAAGAGCTTGGGAGCTCATCTTGCCCCAAAGAGCAACATAACTGCATTGATAAGTTTCCTGACAAACTTGGGAGAAAGGCAGCTTGCAAAAGCAGGGTGAGATGCTTGCTAGTTTCTAAGCAGTTTAAAATATACAATAAACTAAATGAAATCTTCCTTGTGAATTCTAGTTGACGTAGATAAATGCATTCTAAACTCAGAGTTCATGCTTGCCTCACTTCTGGAGGAAGGTAATTCCATAAACTTATTGCTGTAGCCCAGAGCTTCATCCTTTGTTGTCAAGAGTTCCATAGGTGGTAGCACAGCCAGGTAGTTTTGTCTAGAAAACAAAATAATCAGGTTGGTCTATATCAGAGAAGAACTTCCTCATATTCTGTTTCCAAGCTTCATGGGCTTTTTAAGTTGGGAAAAAGTCTTAAATTTGCATTCAGTAGTCATGAGTTTTTTTGTTGTTTGGTACAAACATGCATTATTTATGCAAAAAGCAGCTCTAGTGGCTAGCCTGACCACCGTGTTCTGCATAACATGGTCCAATCCTCTTTGCTCATTATGTATTATTAATACATAGTCAGAAATGGAATAGAGTTTTACCATTTATGCTTTTAATTAAAGATGAATTTAACAGACATATATGAATGTTTCACAATGAATGTGTTTTAAGGAGATTTAAAACACTAAATCAAACAATATGTGAGTTTTGGAGAACAGAGTTTATTAGAAAACAAGCAGAAGTTTCTTTTTTGCTTCAAAGCTTATACTCTTCACAGAAATCATCCTTGAAAGGAATAACAGTCAGTTGTAATAATAGCAGTTGGAAGATTTAACAAACTTGTGTGTTAGGTTGGAAATTCATTAAATAGAAATCTTTTAAATTGAGAGGTCACTGTTAATGTAATTCTGAGGATATATTACACTTTTAACAGTGTTCAAAGGACTAAAGTTTGGTTGTTGCTGCCTTGGCATATTTTGTTTATAAAGCCATTTTTGTATACTGTGGTTTAGTTCCCACAGACCACCACCATGGGCAGATCTTGTGCATGTTATTGGAAGTTTCTGGAAACTTCTGGAAACCAATTGCAAAATTGTGGTAAAAATAGAACCAAGGCAATACAAGAGAAGTCAAGTTCTACTGACTATAAATGCAAATCATGTTATAGAAGACACATGATAAGTTAAATGTAAAGTCTGGGTATCTGCTTGGCTGTGGAAAATCTATACAATAATGCCTGACAGACCTCAGAGAGGAGCTTTTGCAATAGCCTTGAAGTCACCAGAAAGATGATGCTTTACAAAATAGGTAATGCATGTATTTTATTGTATTTGAGTGTGCTTAATAATGGCCTATCAAGAAAAATACAGAAGCGTACAATTTCTTAACTGATTTTAATCTGTTCTTCTGTTTAATACTGTTTTTACTTCCTTATTTGTGTAGTGTTCTATGTTGGGGGAAGGAATAATGGGTCAGTGCAAGGGAGGGGGGAATTACTACGGGAGTGGGGGAGGGCTGTCATTACCATGGTGGCAGGACTCATAACAGAAGGAGACAGAAGAAGTGGGTTAGGAGAAGTTTTAGGTGTACTTAAGCTATCATTCTTATTCCGCCCTCCCACCAGGAGAATTTGGGGAAGTCTTAGCAACTGACCCACTGTTTTATTGCTGCTGCTCTTGAATGCCATGTCAGTCCAAAATGGACCTTACTCTAGAGGAAGGGGATAATTTGGCATATATTACTAACACCTGGTTGGATGAACCCTGTGGTCCTTGTCTTACCCTCATTTGGTATAGCTTTTTTCCAGTGAAGGGAGGAATTATTGTCATCCATTAGAAATTCATTTCCATTGCTAGGGCTGTTTTGATGCTGGTACAGAGAAATCGGGGATGGTGCAGTGTATTGCCAGCCTTTTTGCCCAGCAGCCTCCCTGTCTCAAATGTGGTGTTGATGGATTTCCACATGCATGCTGAAGCGACTTGCTAGAGTGGGCTCAAGTCTTCATGGCCTCCATGACAGTCATAAGGTAGTTTCAGCATATTACTAGCCCTACTCATACAGTGGGTGTACCCTTTATTTATTTGCCACAGAATTGATAAAAATCTATTCGTAGTAGGGCTAGTGGCAAACCAATTATCATAGATAGATCATTCACTTGTAACATTTGTACTTAACAAGTGGCAGTCCCCCTTCCGGGGTATGGAGGATCCATGGAGGTGATTTGCCTGTGAGGAAGATCACAGGGATTCTGGCATGTTCTGGAATGGGGGAGGGGTTCTGGTTGACATGGATGGTGTTTCTGCCATGGCTCTGGTCTAACAGTGGAATCATGGGCCATCAACACAATTGCTTCAAAGTGCCTTTGACGTTAGTGTGGAACTCACAGAGTACCTGTGAAGCTATGGGCAGTAAAACAAGAGGCTTAGTGACTAGAGTGAAGGTGGTATAAATCCTACTATGAATTTCACTGAACACATTATTGTTAGTTGGTAGCAGTGAAAAGAAGTTATTTCTCTGTCAGCATTGTACCCTCATCCAGCTCTTCAGCTGGATTGTGCTGATTTGTCTTCTGGCCTAAGGAAATAAAGGCATTTATTTCCAAAATTTTCTGTGACAAATTTGCAGGGTACTTTTTGCTCAAAGACACTCTGGTTTGCAGGGGATGGGATGTCACAGTTGAGAATAGTCATGGAGAATATTACCTGGAAGACAATGTGGCCTGGTTATTTGGATCAGTTTTTGGTTAGTGCAGTCTGAAGATGGCAGGAGTTTGTGTGATTACATGATCTTTAGATCCTTGTTCCTTTTGTCTGGTAAAAGCTAACTGGTGGGGTATTTCTGGGTGAGTACAGAGAGCGATGACTGCCTTCTTGAGGAATGGGGTAGTCTCACTGGCTCTTAAAGAGGCAGTGATATGCAGTCTTCTCAAGAGGTCCACCCTGGATTAAAAAAATGTTAACTACCTTGTACCTAACATAGCCAGTTGAAGGGTCATGACAGTTCAGTTGCAGTCATCCCTGGAGGAACTGATTGCCTAGATCTATTTCAGTCTAGCTTCACATGTGGTCACGGCTGTGCAACTAACTTGCTTGTCCCTAGTTCAGGATGGTTGATGACCCCTGGCTTGTCCCAGTTGGGTTGGGCTCCAAATATCTTTTTAAAAAATGCTTCTTCCCTTACAGACCTGTCCTTGGCTTAAGATCTGAGGAGTCCATCTTGACTGTGCCACCACTCTTAGTAGTGCCTTCTTGATAGCCTCCAGATTATGGAAAAGATTTTCCTCTGAAGTTCATCAGGCTCCTTTGCTGTATATATTTAGATGTCTATACATTAGGATGTCCAGTGAAGATGCTTCTCTTTATTTTAATCTTTGGCTGAAGAAACTAAGAACATATGAGGAGCCTTGCTGGATCAGGCCACAGCCCATCCTATCTCACACAGTGGCCCACCAATTGCCCACGGGCATCTCAAGCAGAGATAAGAGCAAACCTCCTGCTCTCGAATCCCAGCAAATGGCCCTAGAGCAGTGGTTCTCAACCTTCCTAATGCCGGGACCCCTTAATGGAGTTCCTCATGTTGTGGAGACCCCCAACCATGGGGGCAGAGCAGCTTGGAGGTGGGAGGGAAGGGCGGCAGGAAACTCATCGCGACCTGTCTGAAAGGGTAGTTCGACCCCCAAAGGGGTCCCGACCCCCAGGTTGAGAACCACTGCCCTAGAGGCACCCTGCCCATCCCTCCAGCCTGAAAGATTTACTTTGGCATGTTTTCGTGTCCCTTTCAGCCCCTGTTATTTGTTTTTTAGAGGACCAATTTTTAATTGTGTCTTTGTATTGATTGTATTGTACGAGAAAGATACAAGGGGAAAGGGGGGAGAAAGATACAAGGAAGGTTAAACATGCAGATGGATAAATAAATCCCATTCTTAAGTTTTTGCAAGTAAAATTCTAAATATTTTTCCAAAACAATCTCCAAGTTCTGTTTTCTCTAGCCTAAATATAGTGAATGGAATAAAGGTTTTTCAGTTCTTTTTACTGATTCATAACCATCCACTTAAATAACAATGCCTAGATGTCATAGTTACAGTATTATTTTCCTGCTGTTAGAAAGAGGACAAGGCTTTTCATGAGAAAGAGTACCCCAAGTTCTTTTGTTTTGTCTACTTCAGAATACAGACTTTAACTTACCTTCTTATTTTTGTCTGAAGAGTGCTTCTTGCTATAGTTCTTGAGTTTTGTCATCTTTCAAGTCCTTCTTTCCGTTTCCATATTCTTAGTTTCTTATAAGGAACATGGAAATCTACGGAGCCTTTCAACACTGATTGCTTCTCTTCTTCTGTTTCCCCATATTTTGCCCCAGTCAAAAAAATAAGAGGTTAAATAATGAAAAGCAAGGCAATGGATTTAGCTGCATTTAAATATGGTGAGATCGCATTCTTGAGAGATCCCCACCAGTTTAAGAGTGGTAAATTAGCTAGACAAGAAACCAGATTATCCCTTTAAGAAACATTCTGTAATGTTGTATGACAGCCAGTGGCAAATTAATGAAATGAACTTGAAACTTTTAAGAAACACATACTGTAGGACATTTTTAATATTTATTGGAGCTCTGAATGTATTTTTTCCTGAGTTTTTAATAACATTTGTACATGATAATTTGTGGACGTTTTTATAGAATAGTGTGTACGTTTTTAATTTGTCCAGAAATTTGGAGACCTGGGCATGCCATAGCTGGTAAGACTTGAGAACTAAAAGTGGAGTGAAGTCTCTAATCTAGTACATTCTTTTGTGGTCTGGTAGATTTTTACTGTATTGATAAATGCATCTGGTTGTTGTTTTTAGTTTTTCTATTTGAATTGTTTTCATTAAGATTTTTTTCAAGTTTATTTGTCCTTAAAGTGGCATATGAGTTTAAATGTCAATGTAATGTTAACATTTAAAAAAAAAACATTTAATGCCACTTTAAACTATGTTAGACCATCTATAATCAGTATTTATCATGGCCATTGACCAATCACTGTAATAGGCTGGCATAAAAATGGCAGAGAATTATAATGGTGGGCAGATCCATCAGGGACCAGATGTTGTACATTGCCCAATATTCCAGGTGGAGAATAAGCACAAGGGCATGACCCAAGCACATCTTCTGTGCTAACTCCTCTGAAAGGGGCAGCCTTGGAGTGCCTGATTCTGTTCTACAGAAAGGTCACTGCTGTGGGAAGGTGTTGAATGCATCCATGTGAATGCTGTACTCCCTGACTGATCTCAGATTACCTATTTCATCCTGTGTGGATGATGCCTAAATCTGTTGGAAACTGACATAAATCATACCTTCCAATGATAAAAATAGATCATCAGTCTGTTGTACAGATATGACCCTACCTTATAACCTGTTATCATGGATATTTGGCCTTGACACAAAAATGCCAGTATAGTTGACAGAACAAATTAGTATTTCAATTTTACAAAAATTAGGAAGTATAGAGCTGTTGAAGTTTCACAGCCTTTTGTTTTTTGGGGAGTAATTGCTTGATTTAGTAAGTATGCATATCTGAGTTTGGTGAATACTTTGATGCAGAGCGAATTTTTAATAACTGAACAGGAATATTATGACATGCTTATTATTTCAAATATAATGTTTCAGAGCTTCCACGAATTCTATCAAATTGCTTTGCTTTGTAATTTTTTAGTATGATTTAAATGCTCTTGTTTTTTGTTTTTCAGAGAATGGACCTTGGAGAATGTCTGAAAGTGCATGACTTAGCACTAAGAGCAGACTATGAGATTGCATCTAAAGAACAAGACTTTTTCTTTGAGCTTGATGTATGTTTTATTTTTCTACTGTCTCCGTCATATAAAAGCTACAAATGGGGAAAAAAGAAGGAGCTTTGCTAGTAAATTGTGTGTGTGTTTTTCTGTAAAAGCCCTAATTCTAAAAACCATCCTAATAAGTATCAACTCGCTCAAGAATTTTTGAAGGCTCATATCCTCACCTAAAGTTTATTTTTATAACTTGTGCCAGATATTGACTTGGAATAGCCATAATTCTCTTTTCTCTTTCTCCCCAATGAAAACAATTACTGTTCAGATAGCATTTACTTTGTAGAAAGATTACTCTCAAGGATCATCTTTCTGTACTTATGACATATTTAGTTGGTGAATAGGCACTTTCTTGAGAATTAATTTCCATGATAGAACAGTTGACATGAGGATATTAGGACAATTCTTGATCCTACTGCTTGAAGTAGAAAAAAAAATATATTCTGTGATTAACCAAGTAGCTTTTGGAAATGGGAAGAGTTAGTAAAGTATCATAGTTATATTTCCTTATAGCTTTTTTGCCAATTAAATTAAGTCATGGGTGTGAATCAGTCTTCCTCCTATGACTATGGAGTCAGATCAGAAATTTCATCTGGTTCTCATTGTGATTTATACTGACTACCATTTAAGCAAAGCCCTAAAGTATGCCTGTTGCTCAGATGTTAACGTGGTCTGAGCTGTATTGACATTAGGATCCTTCAGAAAGTCTTAACAGATGAATTATTCAAAATAGATTTGATGTTGCTGTGGAACAGAACTCCCCCCTCAAGCAGTCCAACAGCCTTTGAATCTGCAGGAGTGAAATATCAGTCCTTTACGAATAAGTGTTTTCTTCAAGTACTGAAAAGTTTTGTTGATTGTCACCTTAGGCAATGGATCACCTACAGTCATTCATTGCTGACTGTGACAGAAGAACTGAAGTGGCGAAGAAAAGACTGGCAGAAACCCAAGAAGAGATTAGTGCTGAAGTTGCAGCCAAAGTAAGCATTTGAAGTTTACAGTCTTTGGTGAATATAATTGAGAATTCTTCTGACTTTATGTATTTGACACTGTTGTTTCTCCAGCAGCTACTTATGTGAGAGGAATAAAAATCCCTGGAATCATATTGTTAGAAATATCATTTGATAGCTATCAAACAGAGCTGAGAAAGGATAATGTATACAGATAAAAAGAATAATGAATTATTAAGCAGGGCTTCTTACCAAGGATGTATGTCACAGATCCTGGAAGATACTTAGGCTGTGTACACTGATCTCATAGTATAACATATAAAACTCAAATGGTAACTGCTCAACATTACTCATATGTGACATGATTTATATCATATGTATGTATATGTATGTGCGTTATGTCTGTATGATACGCACACACATGAATATGACTAATATACGAAGGGAAAAATACTGAACATCATAACACTTGAACTGTGTTAACTGGCTGCAGATTATTGAAGAAAGTGAATCACCAAAGGAGTAGAGCTGGAGAACTCTGGAAAAGTGTTTTGTAGAAATGTGCCATATTCATTTGTCTGAACTGGGTTCATACAGAACTGAGAGGGATTTATGAGCTTAATTTTTGCATGGAATTTTGCTAAAAGTGAAATGAGCTGGGAGGATTTGATGAACAGTTTGTTGGTTTGATTCCCTCCGTCCCATCACAATTACAGGGTCTTACCAGTTCTCCATGGGTCCACTCCGGTATTGCTGGCTGTGTGATCTAAGGACGTGCTGCCCCCTTTTGGTCTACTATCCCTTCTAGAATGGAGGAATTGTACTGGGTCTTAAACTGTATCTCCATGTCAGCAGAGTAGCATGGACCTGTGGGGGCCAGGTAAGATCCCACAGTTAGGATAGGAGGGAGTCCAGGGTAGAGGGCACAGTCTAAGGCTTTCTAGGGCAAACTGGGGAAGACATGAGTGATCAGGGCATCATCAAGGAGGGAGGATAGGCTGAGGTGCATTGTGGAGGGGCACTGAAACAGAAGAACTGGCCAGCCAGTTCTAGATTAATCCTCAGTTAGTTTCTGGTTTGGGTTTGTTACAAATTGAATGGGCATTTTGTTTCTGTATATATTACTAGCGTGTAGCTAGTTAACTAGAATACTCTGTGCTGCGTATTTCTGAATTCTGTAAGCGATAGATCTTGCATTTTTTTTGCATTCAAGGCTGAACGAGTGCATGAGTTGAATGAGGAAATTGGGAAGCTGCTTGCCAAAGTAGAACAGCTCGGAGCAGATGGTAATGTTGAAGAATCACAGAAAGTAATGGATGAAGTGGAGAAGGCAAGAGCAAAGAAGAGAGAAGCAGAGGTAATCTAAAATTACCTTTCACGTAAATCTTTGAAAAGCATTAAATAATTCATTCTTTGCTTACAGATCTTCTAAAATTTCGATAATCAGGGTGAGCAATATAATAAGAGGCCATAAGTGTTTTGGGTATTATCTCTAAAACATCTGTTAATTCTGTATTTGATTACACGGGTTGGTAATTTTTCTTTCTCTATTTGAAAAATGGAATTAGCATTCACTCGGTATTTAATGACTAGAATCCTTGTCCGGCCTATTCTTGCTGTGGACTTTTTAAATGTGTTGCTTTTATTACATTGTTGTATGCTATCACAGGATTAGTACTAATGAGCAGTATAGAAATGTTTAAATAATTAAAATAAATAGAACTTGCAGAATAGTGTGAAAAGCACAGCTTTCGCTTCCCTAATTCCTGGAAACGCACTGCTAATTCTGTGTCCATCTCTTTCACACAAATATTGATTTTAATTGGTTAAAAATCAAACCAAGTATTTGTGACTCATTATTTCACATATGGACATCACAGATACCGTATATTCCAGCGTATATTCTGGTCTATTGAATATCCGTGCCCAGAACGAATAAACCCTCCCCCCCATTCCCGCCCCCTCCCCCACTTACCTGAACACCTCGCTGCTACCTTCTCTGTACTGCTACCCCTTCTTCTGGGGTTCTGGAGGCGGTTGGGAGCACTCAGGTGATGGCCTGGAAATTCAAAGAGGCTTTCCAGGGGGCAAATACAGGTTTTACCGGAAGGCCTTTATTTACCTCCTGGAAAGTCTGTTTGTGGTTCCAGAGGGCCCTGGAAGAGGCTCAAGGTGCCACTGGAGCAGGTAAGGGGCTGTGAGGAGGCCATGGGGGGGGAGGTTTTGGGGGAGGGTGGCTGGGGGAGGGAGGCCATGGGGCATCCAGTATCTCCTGAAGCTTCTGTGGATACTGGATTATCCGATTTGTGGACGGATAGGGCCCTTCAAATAGGGCCCTATTTGATCTGTCCACGAATCTCAGAATTTGTTCGGATTCCGAATGCACTGATATTTCATGTACATCCCTACCCTGAACCAAAAAGATTTGTGGAGGAAGTTAATCAGTTGTACCTAATTAATTCCTTTCTCTAATATAGAACACAGTGCCCATTTCGTTCGTAGTATTGGAACCAAACAGAACAACTGAGAAACAAGGTTTACAAGTTTCCTCTCAGTTGTCTCCAGCATCCTTAAAATGCTGCAAATAATAATAATAAAAATATATATTTTTGAGGGGAAAATATGGTGAGAAGGAAACTGGCAATTTTAGCATTTTTTAAACATATAATCAGCTTAGTATTGCTTGAGCATTAAACGTAAGCACTTCTATCAGGAATTAGCATGGTCTTGCACTGTTGGGAGTTACAGCCTTTTCCTTTCAGTTTCATCTAAAACAATCGGGAAAATGCACATACAGTGGTAGGAACCCTGGTCTTGTGCATGGAATAGGGCAAATGAATTATCCACTCCTTACTAAGACATCACCTACTCTCAGTGATATAATTAACACTAATGTTGTGCCTGCTGGTCCGTTGTTTTCAAAGTCTCAGTAGTATGTTTGTTTTTACTGGATCCATTTGGGCATGAAGCCCTGTTGATCTGGAGCATTGGTGGGGGGACATCCCCTGTTACTCCTAGTTAGCAATCATTAAGTATTTATATTAAGAGATATAATGTACTGCTTTTCAGGAAGTATACCGGAATTCTATGCCTGCTTCCAGCTTTCAGCAACAGAAGCTTCGAGTCTGTGAAGTATGCTCAGCTTACCTTGGTCTGCATGATAATGACAGGCGACTTGCTGATCATTTTGGAGGAAAATTGCACTTGGGTTTTATTGAAATAAGAGAGAAGCTTGAAGAACTTAGGGTAATTATACTGTAGTTCCTTTTTCAAACTATTTTAAGCAAATTTTACAGACAGTCCTGTGTTTGAACTTGACGCTACTATGGTTGGGATTATGCAGTTTATTAGAAAAGAGCTGGTGAAAATTACTATCCTTCAGTGAATTTTGAGTGGCTAAGAACTTGACATTGTCTTGTCTTTTAAGAACAGTCTTTGTTATGATAAGAACCATCATGTTGCTTTTTATTTATTTTTACATTCCATGTTTCTGAGCTTAAGTACATGGTGTAAGTCACCACAGTCATAAATATGTTATTGGAGCAGAATAATAATGTCCACATTAGGTAAATAAATTTAAATAATTACGGTATGAATAATTGGTAGCCATTGGAATTAACTGTATTAGATTACTATCAAAATTTTCGTTTGAAGATTATCTCGATGTAATTCACTTAAAATAGCCAGCTTGTCCTAATCGTTCTTCAAATTCATCTGTTTTTCAGAGAGTTGTGGCTGAGAAGCAGGAAAAACGAAACCAGGAGCGCCTAAAGCGAAGAGAAGAAAGAGAGAGGGAAGAAAGGGAGAAGCTAAGGAGGTAAAAACTGATTCATGTGAATCTGCATAAAGCATGTATTTACACTAGATTCTGTGGAAAATAGTTGCATTTTGTGACATTGATTATTGACATGGGCAGAAACTATATTTCTAAAATATGGACGAAAAATTTGACGGAAAAAAATTCATATCGCTTCTTGAAAAATGAAAAGGGCTTTTAACACAGTTCAGCATAAGTTTTCACGAAGGCAAATGATTATTATGCTGGCTACTCCTGTGTGAATTGCCCATATCATTTCACTTGGAGAATCACATTAGTTTTAGGCTTTGTTTATATAGGAGACATTCAGCTTGAAAATGCTTATGTGATAATTGTTATCTGCTTTGTGGACCAATAGTTGTGGCTTTCATAAACAATGAAAAATGCAGTAAATAACATGAAATGTAACAGTTCATAAATTTTTGTGTTTTACACTTGTTTTTCAGATCTCGATCCCACAGCAAGAATCCCAAAAGGTAGGATACAATTACTTTTTCATGGAGTTTTTCATAAGTTGAAACGATAAAAAGGTCCTTAGCACTGAGTGTTGACCTCGCCAATATCTTCACCATCTTCTAATGCTTTACTGCTAGATTTATTGACCCTGCTTTTATTAATTCAGCTCTTGAGCTACAATTGTAGAAATGGAGCTTCACGGGCCTTGATGCTATAAGGCTCTAATAGTGTATGCCTTTTGCTGCAGGATGTTGAATGGTGTGATTTGAGGTTTAAAATACAAGGCAATCAGATATCTACTTTTTCTTAATTTAGTAGATGAACATTTTAATGATTTAAAGATACAAAGTTTCTTAGTTCTTTTGTGTCATGACATTAAGTTGCTTCTGCTACCCCACTAGTAGTGCACTATGTAGGAAGTAATTGTAGTAAATTGTTTTCAATCAACTGCTACTAAGATATTCAAGTTTGTAGTCACAAGACTTCTCATCTTCTTCAAGGATTAAGCTTAACTCCATAACTTGATACAGAGATTGACCCAGAAAGATTGATCCATGCAGATGGTGTTAATGTTTCTTTTTCATCTACTATAAATATTTCTTTTAGGTCTCGGTCCCGAGATCGCCGTAGACATCGGTCTCGTTCCTCTTCGCGTGAACGGAAGAAAAGAACTCGTTCTAGATCACGTGAGAAGCGTCACCGTCACAGATCTCGTTCAGCTAGTCGCAGCAGGAGCCGCAGCCACCAAAGGAGCAGGCATAGCTCCAGGGACAGAAGTAGGGAACGCAGTGCGAAGAAAAGGTAGAAACTTTAACAGTCAAGTTAGCAAAATATATAGCAGATGCCTTGCTTATTTTTCTGAGGAAAAGATAGCTCTTAGGTTGATGCCCTGCCTTTGGCAGTAATTAACATATCATCATTAAGAAGTGCAAGTCCTTCCTGAGATAGCATACAATTTGTCTGCTAATTGCAAGCCACTAATACTTTAATAATCAAATGTAATGGTTATTGTGTATAATTTTGAATACAATAATCTGCTGTATAATATGATGGCTGTTGCAAAAAACTGCCATGTTATGCAAATCACTGCTTCTCCTATGCAGATCCATCAGCAGCTTTTATAGTGCAGTTTTGCTTACCATGCAAAATTAACTCATTTCCTGCTTCAAATGGAGATGCTGTTTTAAAGTATTTCTGAGGCAGAAGTAAAAACTGTTTATAGAAATCAAGCCATCTGTAAAACGTTTAAAATAAAACGGTAAAAGGAAAGCATCATCTCAAACCTAGGTTTTATTTAATGTGAAGCACATTTTTAAAAAGTCAAAGCAAAATGTAGCTATATATTGCAAGAATCCAAGGGGCTCTCAAAATGACCTAGGCTCATGTATATCTATCTATCTATCTATCTATCTATCTATCTATCTATCTATCTATCTATCTATCTATCTATCTATCTATCTATCTATCTATCTATCTATCTATCTATCTATCTATCTATCTATCTATCTATCTATCTATTGTAATGGTTGCAGATGAAAAATGCATCTGTCCTCTTTGCCCCTGGTTTCCAAATTGCCTCCCTCCTTCTGGAGATCCATCTGAACATGCTTGCATTTAAGGGCCACTCTGCTGGGTCTTCTTTTCCCAAGCTAAGAACATTTGCAAGAGAGTTTGTGGCCAGGTTCTGCAAAGACCTAAACTTGGTGCTTCTTTATTTGTAAATATATAGTCATGAGAAAAACAAAGTACACCCTCTTTAAATTCTATGGTTTTATGCTTCAGGGCATAATAAAAAGGCTGATCCTTAGATGGACTTAAAATTAGGTAAATACAACTTCAAATGAACAACAACGCATGACAAATTACACAGTGTCATTATCTACTTAGCAAAAACTAGGCAAAAATACAGAATCAGTGTGTGAAAAATTAAGTACGAGCTTACTGTTTCCATAGGATTTGAGAAGGTAAGTAGCAGCCAGGTGCTGTTAATCAAATGCCCTTGATTAATTGATCACAAAAACGTGTAGCCACCTCTATAAAAGCAGAAGATCTGGCAGTTTGCTGATCTGGAGCATTCTGGTGGAGGATGAAAGACGTTAATGATTTTAGAGAAACTTAAACAAATATGGCTTGTTTAGAAGAGTTGCCAGGAGAAAACCTCTCCTTTCTAAACCAAACATGGCAGCACATCTTACGTTTCAAAGTTGCAAAGACAAAGCGGAAAAAGTTTGGTTTGGTGACAACCAAACGCAGCATATCGTCATAAACACCTCATATGAATTATCAAGCATGGTGTTGCAGGGATGATGGTTTGGGCTTGTTTTGCAGCCACAGGACCTGTGCACTTTGCAGTCATTTAGTTGACCATGAACTTCTCTGTATACCAAAGTATTCTAGAGTGAGATGTGAGGCTATCTATGCAACAGCCAAAGCTTGGCCAAAAGTGGGTCCTGCAGGATTTCCCCCTGTGCCTCGCTGATTCTGATTTGCTGTAGTTTTCATTGACATCAGCATCTCTCTAGCTTTTCACCGGTTAGGAGGCTAAGGTAGCAACACAGTTTAATATTTGTGCACCTCTTCAGCTACTTGTCAGATTAGAGGCTTAACCTATCCAGTTCTCCTTTTTGTTTTGTAAAATATGCCGTTTTTGACCTTGCCGTGTCGTACAGTATAGCTGCAAGCAGCTTGAATGACTGCTATAATCTGAAATGTTAATTTTTTTTATTGCCAGTTTCTCAGGCAGCACATCAGTAAACGAGCTTAGGCATCTGACAATCATCACACTATATTCCTCTCCCTTTGTCCAGCCCTCTGCTGTTTGCTGAGGTTATTTTCATTTATTCCAGCAACTCCTGTGGCATAACAGATAAATAATTCAGTTGCTCCTAGCAGCTGCCTGCTGCTGAAATAAAAATGAACAGTCTCATGGCAACTAGAGGTTTCTAACATCTGCCTGAGTGATGCAGCTTTACTTAAATATTAAATAAGATTAAAAGGAAGGTGAAAAAGAATATGTTTAAAACCACTGCTAGGTCCTCTTATGGTTTCTCTGCCATTAATGGGGAACTGACAGTTAAGGAGGATGGTAAGATGGTTTAACATTCTTCAACAAGCTCCTCTGTATGGAAGCTGTGACAGAAGACCTGAGGTGTCAGCGGAGTCCTCCGATAACAAGAGTCTGCAGAGAACTAAAAGCCATTTTGAGGATAAAAATGCGTATCTTCATGCTGACCTGAATGCTGCTAAGGTGTCCAAGGTCCCATGTGATCCAGTTTTATTCTTTCAGTTTTTGAGGATGCGGGCAAGACACAGCTGTCTTCCCTACTATGTATCCTCTTCTCCCCCCCCACCCCGCCCCTCACATTTTCAGTAGGTTTAACCCTGTCTTGGATCATTTGGGGTGATTGGACGGGGCTAGGCTGTGATGGACATATTTTGGCATGATATGTATCCTGGCCTTGAAAGGACAGGTACTCGTTCCCTTCTGAAAATCTGTTCCCTCTTCCCAGGGCCTTTTTCCAATAACTACTCAGGGACAGATATCCTTTTTTGAGGAACAGATTAGAGAGGATGCTGGCTTGAGGTGATGCCGGTTCAGGCCTGGTTCTGGGACAGACTTGCCTTACTGGAGAGAGAGGGAGGAAGTGCAATTGCTGATCCTGCTTAATCTTTATAGCTCTTGTGGATATTCATTGACCACAGTGCTCTCTTAGATCATGTCTACAAATTGGGAGTGGGAGGAACTGTGCTACAGTGATTCAGCGTCTACCTGCAGGGACAATTTCAGAAGTACTGTTGAGTGCACCCAGGTGGGATGTCATAGGGTGTTTTTCCACTGTCACTAAAAGTACCCATTAAGTACCCATTAACGGGTACTTAATGGGTACTTCTAGTGACATTGGAAAAACACCCATAGACTGCTCTTCGGTCACCAGTGGTATTCAGCTGCTAAGGCTGGTTATCAGATGCTTTGAGGTGAGATGTTATTAGTATTCTGATGACATTCAGCTCTCTTCCTAGCACCTGAATCAAGATGACTGTCTTGAACTTGTACCCGAGAAGCAATAGTTTCCATCTTTATGGAGCCAGAAAGATAGGATTTCCCCAGGCAACTGCAGTTAACGATATTGCCAATTACTGAATGTCATCTTGCAGTACATTGTGCTCTTGACTGGTCTTCCCCTCCGTTGTTTGTGAGGTTCCTACTATCATATCTGAAAACCTGTTCACAGGTGTTCACAGTGTAAATAAATGGCTGCTCCTTCTCTCATCCAATTTGAATTATGTTTTGATTTGGCAGGTTTTATTGTAAACTACCTTGACATTTTGAAATGGAGTAGTAGTATTTAAATGTTTTAAACAACCGAGCAAGAGATATTAGAAATGCAGGTACCTTTTTTATTTTAAACCATCATCTAAAAGTAGGATTTGAAACTTCTAAACGCGTCCTGAATACTTTACTTTAAAGTTTCCTGTTCCAGCAGAGTCTTTGCCTACTCCACCAGATCAGTGGCAATGTTCATAGCTTTTGCTTCTTCCTCCTTGAAGGGGATATACAGGGGTGCCTCTTGGAAGGAGCCTTCTTTATGAGGCCATTACAAACATTCAGAAGCTACATTGAGCCAGGTTGGTTCTTTGACAAGAGCTTAATAAAGTCCACCTTACTTTGGTGTCTTCCATTGTTCCCTGAAGGCTCCCATCCCTCCCTCTGGGAAAGTAAATATAGCTACTTACTGTGAAGGTAATTGCAGGAAGGGCTAGAGGAGTCCCCTCTAATTTACTTAAGATGCTACAGATTTTAGATAGGACATCTTAATGAAAGTGATTTCTCTCTATTTCATTATAGTTCTATATTATCCCATGATAAGGGTTCCTCTGTGAACGAAAGTAAGGAAGGGATTCTGCCTAACCTCCTTTGACATTGATTTAAAGCTGTTCTGTTTAGGCTGGTTCTGAGATATATAAGAAGATAATTGAAAATCAGGTGAAATGATATAAAATTTATTTATTTGTTTATTTATTTATTTTTAAGATCCTCAAAAGAAAGATCTTCCAGAGATCAAGAACGATCAAGAGACCGTAACAGAACATCACGTGACAAAGAAAGGAGCCCCAGGGACAAGTCGCCCAGAGATCGAGATTGCAAAGACAGGAAGCGTTCCTATGAAAGTGCTAACGGCCGCTCAGAAGACAGGAGGAGTTCGGAGGAACGCGAAGCAGGGGAAATATAACTTGCAGTACCCTCTCTTGATCCTTTAGCTTCCTATGGAGTTGCATACTGTGGTTTAGTTTACAGTTATTCAAAGGGACACCAGTGAGCAGTTCCACACACTGATCCAATTAGGGTAGATGTACAGTATATAAAAATGGTTATGATGAAGTCTGAATTGACCCCTCTCAATTGATGACAACTAAAGCAGTGTCTTTCCCCTCCATAAACTTGTAAAACATTATTTTCAAGGATCTCTCTTCAAAAAAAAAAGACAATTTTATGTACCAAGATGGTAGATCTCAATGTTTTATTCTCCTTTTTTCAATACAAGTTATAGTGAACAAGACTATATTGTGCTCTTTGCCTTGGATGCTTTCAAACCTTTATAAACTCCTCTAATTTGCTCCGGTCCAAACAGTAGCACTGAATGGTTTTTAAAGACAGCAAATGGGTGAGTCCCAAGCTTTTTTTTATCACTGTAAGATTGTGTTCTCGGTTGCTTCTTGAGAACTGAAGATGTTTGGCAGTGTGTTTAGATGGGGCATGTGCTGGAGAAAACATTTTTTACAGTGCCTATTTAGATTTGGAAGTTGAACAGCTGTTGCATTTCATCCTTTTTTAATTTCTACTGAAACTGAAATCAAAGCCAGTCCCATATCTCTGTACCATTTGATTGGTATGTGTTCAGTATATTGTTTTTTTCCCCCATGAGACTTTTTTCTGCTTTTTCTTGTGGGGTGTTAACTGCACATCCTTAATTGTAAAAAAAATTAAATAAAAACAAAAACAAAAAATCCAGCAACAAACCAATAATAAAAATGAATATAAAAAAAATTAAGCTTTGTCCTGTGGAATAGCTGTGTGCTTCTCCACTCCTTCCTCAAAAATATGCTACATGTTACTAGCCTCTGTCATCTCTTTCAACTCTGATATATGGAAGCCAAAAGGTAGTGATATAGAATTGGAAAGCAGGCCCATACATGTCAGGCATGTGTTTCTGAAGTCTTTGCTTTCATATAGGAATCATTCATTTAGCCAATGAAGAATTGGCTGTTTCCTTTATGCTTGCACAGTATAGCACAGTGGTTCTCAACCTTCCTAATGCCGTGACCCCTTAATGGAGTTTCTCATGTTGTGGAGGCCCCCAACCACGGGGGCAGAGCAGCTGGGAGGTGGGAGGGAAGGGCGGTGGGAGACTCGTCGCGACCCCTCTGAAAGGGTAGTTCGACCCCCAGGTTGAGAACCACTGGTATAGCAGGTTATGTATTAAAAAGTTAGCTGTTACATCCAATGTTGATTTCAGGCCCAGACAAAGCTTAGTTAATAATCATTGAGGATGTGAATGGATTTATATATCTTTAGTTATTTTAGTTGAGTTTGGCATTAGAAGTGTGATTCAGTAGTATGAGTACTGCTTTTTCTCAGAACTGTGTGAGGTTATTTTAATGAGGCTTTTGAAAATTGATTTAATTTTTCTTCTACTGCCCTGAGCTACTTCTTGCTACAGCTGGCAGGAGACAGTATTTAGTTTTGTTAAAACATTAAAATAACAAGTACAAATTGTACAGGCCATAATATGGTCTGTTTTTTTTTTAACTTTTTTTAGGCCTCTGGTCCCCTATAGCCTTTCTAAATTAGCAAAACAAGAATGTGTACTTGCACTCTTAAGACAGACTATTTACAGTGGTTCTTAAGTACATATTCTTGCTTAATTTTTATTACTGGTAAGTACCATGTTAGATCATACCACTGAGTTCAGATTCCTAGCAGGTCCCTTAAGAATTTGGTCATTGAATCAGCAAATAACTTGAGTCTGCTTATGTTGTAGTATCTAAGTCTTTACCACTTTAATAGACACTTGTACTGAGAAATAAATATTGCCTCATTTAGAGGTTTTTTGCTCAGGACTATTCAGATACAGGCTACCACCTAAGGTAGAAGGTACCTGGGGAATATAGTGTAGGTCTCCATGCTCACAATAATGTGCTGAAATGCCACGAAGAACTGATGGTTCCCAGCAAAGTTATTCTACTTAAATTGTGTATTCTGTATTTAGAATAGCTAAGCCATATCACTTATTTGGTATTTATGTATGAATATATCCCATCCTATACAGCAAGGTCTCAGAGCTGGTTACAACATTTAAAATCCAGTACACAAGACGCTAAAAACAAAGCTGAAATAAATTAAAATCAAGTTTAATTGAATTTAAAATTGCAGCACCTAGGAGGGAAGAACAGATTGCTCAAATTAACTAAAGGCCTAAAGTGCCACACTGAATTCCACCACCATGGCAGGGCCTTGGAACATTGGATCCAAGACTTTTTTAGATGGTTGCTGAAGATTGGCTTAATACTAGATTACCTGCTTCACGCCTTTGCCCTGTAGATGGTGTAACAGCATATTAAAAAAATCAGTTCTAACTCCAATTCTTTTCATCTCGCTTTGCCCTGGCATCCTTTGCTTCCTCCAAAGAGAACTGGGCCATGGTTTTTCATCTGTTGGCTAAAGTCCCCCCCTATTTTGGAACCTTTATTCCAACCCCCTGCATTGCCCTATACACAAAGGTATCAGGATAGGTTACAACATTAAAAGCAAAGTATAAAATGAATGCATTAAAATCATAACTGTCTGAATGTGGGGAAGAAAAGCTGTTTCCTTGTTTGGCCAAAGTTCAGAAGAAAGAGGTACATTTTCACAGTTCTCCTGAACTTATAAAGTGAAGGTGTCTGACACCTCAGAGCGGAGACTATTCCATAATCTGGGAGACATCACTGAAAAGACCCTACCCCAGGTGCCTACCCCTTTTGCCACCACAGTTGGAAGTACAACCAGAAGGGCCTCCCCTGAAGATCTTAGGAAGAGGTTGATGTGGAAGATGTTTCTTAAGATATTTAGGGCCTTAAAGGGTAAAGTTAGCACCTTGATTTGGGCTCAGTAGCAAATTGGCAGCCAATGCAGTTTTCTTGAGACAGGTGTGATGTGTGTCTGGCCAGATGTTCCAGTCAGCAGTCTATAAGTTGTATTCTGCACTAGCTGCAGCTTCCAAGCCATTTTCAGGGGCAGTCCCATGTAGAGTGCTTTACAATAGTCCAGCCTAGAAGTTACCAGAGAAAAGGGGTATTAGCTGTGAGAAACCAGCCGTAGTTGGGAATAAGGACCTTGGCCATGGCCTCCACTTGAGCTTCAGGTGTTAGCACAGTGCCCCAGAGCACCCCCAAATTTCACACCTCTCCCAGGGCATGATGACCCATCAAGGACAAGATCCTTCCCAACTTCATGGACATATGACTCAGTGACACACAGCACCTCCATCTTGTCTGGATTCAGCTTCAATTTATTGGCCCTCATCCAGCCCATTACTGCTTCCAGGCATCTGTCAAGCACTTCATCCGCCTTTCCTGATTCAGATGGCACAGAGAGATGCAGCTGGGTATCATTTGTATATTGATAACACCTTATTCCAAATCTCCTTGTGATCTCTTCCAACAGCATCATATAGTTATTTGAAAGCATGGGAGATAAGATTGCTCCCTGAGGAATTCCGCGAGTATCCAGGATGTCAAGACAGAGTCTCCCACAAACACTATCTGGAATCAGCCTTGGAGATAGGAATGGAACCAGTGCAACACGCTGCCTCAAACCCCCAAACACCTTAGCCTTTCCAGAAGGATACCATGGTCAATGGTATTAAAAGCTGTTGAAAGATCCAGGAGAACCAACAGGGTTGAGCTCCCCCTGTCTCCTGAAGAAGGCCATCAACCAAGGCAACTGAGGCAGTTTCCATGCCATAACCAGACCTGAAGCCAGGCTGAAATGGGTCTAGATAATCAGCTTCTTCCAAGCATGCCTGCAGTTGAAGAGCCACAGCCGTCTCCCTTGCCCCAAAAGAGTATGCTGACCACCTCGTAATGTTTAACTCTTCTGTATCCAGGTGAACTTCTGAGGAGGTTGTGTGTCACTGCATCTCTCAAACAGGCATTCACTAGTCTTTGACCTACTTGGGCATACGTTGCCAGCTAGTTTTTAGCAGCCAAGAAAGGCAAGGATCAAGATGAAATGTCTTTAAAGAGCATCCTGTTTCACTGTAGATAGTAGCCCCTAATCCCACATTACCAGGAATAATCTGGTTGATACCTGCTCAGTTCTGTACAATCTCTATTGCTTGCAGTTGTGTGCAGTTTGGATCCTGGTTTCCCCTAAGCATCCTCATCTGTGACACACTTGGGGAAAAGAATAAATTGTTCCAAGGACTGGATAAGTTTGAACAACGTATGTGGACAAACTCAGTTCTTCACCTGCCATTTGAAATGGGGATAGCTTTTTCAGTTTGTTTGAATTATTCTACAAACCAACCTTTTGTTTTTATTTTCAAAACATTGGTGTTTTCCTTTCTACATTTCTCCCTGTATGCTCCTTTTGTGTTTCTGTTACTCCCGCTGTGTCTCTGTGAGTCCTCTGAGGTTGAACTGTTTGTTTCTTCCAATAAGCTGTGTGCTGCCACTATCGTAAACTAATTTGCAACACTTAAAATAAGGTTGCACTTGCATGTGAAGAACATATTCTGTTCAGCCTTTTATGCCAAAAGATGTTGGCATTGACCTCACTATCCTCAAGTGGATTCTGCTGGGATGTTTGGAAGCATTTCTAATTTCTTATTAATTTTCCATTTCTGTATTCATAGGTGTTTTTCTCACACTGCAGCTTTGGGAAGTAAGAAGAAGAAGAAATGGGGGTGACTTCTGTGCCATTTCAGAGCTTGTGTCATAAAAATGTATCAGAAGAAATATATCAGAAGAAATGTCCCACCTTGTCTGGTTCAGCAACCTGTTCTTATAGTACATTAAAGGCATACCAGCATATTAAAGCATACCAGTACATTAGAGGCATATTAAAGCCATTTATGTTCCATAGGCAGTTGCTTCTACATTAGGAACAAAGGCAAAAAAACCCAAAGAGTTTTATTTTCCACACTGAGCATTAATGAAATGTAAATTCAGTGCTAGCAGCTTTTCTACAGGGTATTGTCATTCTTAAAAGTTGTTTTTCAAAGCAATAGCTCTGGAATTCACCAATGCACTAAATAAGACATGGTTAAATGATAACAAAATTGATTTTAAAAATTAAGCAACTGATTTTATGTGGAAAAAAAAACGTTCCGTACTGCAAGAGTCTTTGGTATAGTGTGCCTGGTGTGTTTCAGACAGGATTGTTTGGCGTTTGAGCTCAGACTTTTTTTTTTAATCACTTCATACTTACAACTGATGAGTGGAGAGGAAAGCTCTTCAAAGATAATAATAAACTCTTGGGCTAATTGTTTACATAAAAGGAAATAAACCTGGCATTATCCACTGACATAGGCATAATCCCTTAGGCATGTTTGAGAATTATGAGTAGCCAATTAATATCCACTTATCCACATCTTTGCCACTCCTGTTGTCAGAAAGAGGCAGAGCAGAAATAGTTCAACCACCTAAATGCCTTTATCAGATTTATTTACATAACTAAAGAGAGCTATAGTTGAATATGATTATTCGATGCTGTTTTTGTATGACATCAACCCATCAGGTGCCTTTTGGAAGTTTATCCTGCTAGGTGGGAAGATGCTGAAAGAATACACTGAATATAATTTTGTCTGGCTATGACTATTAGTTATTTTTTGGTGAGAGAACAGCTATTTGCCACCTATGCAGAACCATTAAGGACCAGAACCCATAATAATGAACATATACAAATAACATTATTACAGTAACTGAAGACTACTGAGTAAGTGAAGACCAAAACTATGGTTTCGCCCTTACCCCCAACTCTGTACTGGGACAAATGCCAGGTTCCCTGATGGCATATTTCTTAGAGGACTAAAACCACAAAGGTTGTGTTCAGAAAGAATCTTTGAATAGTAGACAAATGGGTTTAAAACTGACACACATGCTTTACTGCAGTTAAATGTGAAGTGATGCATCTTGGATCAAAACAAAGTAATCCTAATTACACACACATTCTGGTCAGAGTTTTCTGCCATTATTGTAACGATGAAAAGCTTGATGAAAATACTGCTGAGCAGAATGAAAATTATAAGCACTATTAGTAACTAAAGCTTAGGGGCTGAGGTTTTTTTACAAAAGAAATATTTTTACTGTGTAGTATTTGAGATGAAAGCATCAAATGGAAAAACAGCTTTCTAGCAAAAACATTTATGCAGATGCGGGAAAGGCCAGCTTAATCCATCAGGGAGTGAGGAAAGGAGCAAAGTGGTGGCTGCTCTCACACAACCATACTAACAACAACAAAAAAACCACCATCTTGTTAACATGTTAGTTGCATCTCACAATTTCCCACTCCCAGAATAGTTTGTACCTGAGTGCTCCCCACTTGTATAGTGGCAAAACAGTTTCTATCGCTCTACAGTTATACTAGCAGCTGCACTCTCTATTCGCACCTCATCCAAGTGGAAGAGGTTTCAATGTTGTGAGGGCCTGATGGCATGGCATGGTTGTGTGCTGCGCTGCCAAGACACCATGGTAATGGCACTGTGCATGCACAGTGGCACAATTGGTGTGGCTTGGCAATTTGCACTTAACAGGCAATTTGCACTTAGCCAGTGTGTAGTTAAGCTCTGGCTAAGTTTGAAATGGTTTGAATGTCCCAAGGTATGGATAGCCAAACCACTCCAGAACTTTGTTTCCCTGGAGTGTTTTCCCAGGGAAGTCAAAGTGTGAAAAGGCCTATATGCTATTATGAATAATAACCCAGAAATGTAACTGTATCCTATGAGGAAATCTCCCTGCCTCTTATTTTCACAACAGTCACAAAATGGGGCATCCTTGTCAAGAATTCCTCACAGCCTAATGGGAATCGGGTTAGTAGAGAAGTGGTTCCATGTAGTGTGTGGTTGTACTGTGTGGGAGTGTTCCCAGAGTTTTCCACAGAGAAGTGTGAATTCACTCTATGACTCTTTATCAGAGGTCTCGGAAATGTTTTGCACGTCAAAATAAAGAAACTGGTGTAACACAAAAAGCATAAACTTGATGTAAATTCATCCTTAGATTTCATAAACAACCTGATCAAAGCAACATCTGTTATTTTGAGTTGTGATACCTAAAAATTATACATCAGTTGAACAAAGTTCAGAAAACAACACCCAAAATGATCAGAAAGCTGACATACTTCCTTAACAAAAAGGGTTACAAAGTTTATTATTATTTGTATTTTTATCCTGCCCTATATAGGAAGGTTTGGGGGAAAGCCTTCATAAAGTTACACTGTTTCTTGAAAAAAGGTGGGAGGGAAGAGTTTTCCTCCCTTTGGCGAAATATTACAAGTTCATCTGATCCTGAGCATTACAAAATTCAATATACACAGGAGGAAAGTTTATCAGTTGCGTGCACAGTAAGGAATGGGATTTACCACTAAGATATGGTGCTGGTTCTTCTCAACATGGCTTGAAATAATTAGACAAAGTAACAAAAGACACAGTGATCAATGGTTGCCAGCAAGGACTGCACTAGCCTGCCTCCAAAAACTAAATGCTGGAGACCAGACTGATACTGTGTTGCGAAACATATTTTTTTCCTGCACGCAGCTCTCATTTTCTCTTATGGGTCTCCATGTAGCCATTTTCCTTCAAAGGCTGCAATGCAAAATTTTACTGTGGCCCGACCGAGCCCTCCACAACAACAAAAGTTCCCTGTATTCCCAGCCACACGCCTCCCCTGTCCATCTTAAAAAACATTATAGCGATTAGCGTTAGAGATTAGTTGGCAAGCCCAACTACTAAATCATATTTTTTAACGTTATTCACGGAAAACCCGGGCAGATCAAAGCACCCAGGCATCCCGCTAAGTAGGCGGGTCACCATAGGGACGACCTGTACCCGTTCAAAAATTCCTCTCACATTAGCAGTGAGGACCCGGGCGTCACCCCGGATCGTTATTTTCCTTACTCATTAGTTTAAGGCATAACCAGTTCACGCTCTGAGGAATGCATGTAGTGTTTGACAGACACTATCAACGTAACTGTGAGCAACATCAGATCGAGAACTATAATAGCGGAAGCTGAGACACACACTATTTGAGCCTTTGTGCTCGTTTTATAACCAAGCTACTGAAAAACAGCCCTCAAAAACGCAAAGGAATATTTCACCTTCTTCTCTGTCTTTATGCAAATTAGATATTTGGCGCAAGGGATGACGGGAAGCGAGGCGCTCGGGTTCCACCGCCCCCTCGGCTCGGCCAGCTGCAACCCGAGTCACAAGACAACAATCGGCGTGGTGGGAGGGAGCCCGGAAGGGAGAGCTGTGTGAAACCGGAAGTAGTTAGAACTGTGGTCTCCTCGGTCGTTGCGACTTATCTCCGGGCCTGGCGACAACATGGCGGACTTGTCCCTGGACGAGTTGATCAGGAAGCGCGGCGTCAGTGTGAACACGAAGGGAAGGTAAGCCGAGGAAAACCCGTGGCTTCTAGGCCGCGCGCCTTGGCCCCTCCTCGCGGGTGAATTTCTCTTCTCGTCCTGCGCTGGGTCCGTTTTCGGTTCCGGGAGGTTCTGGCCGAGATTTTAACTCTGAGTTCCGATTGGCTCGCCCTCTTGTCAGTCATTAGTGGGTGCTCGGGTTCCGTGGAGGCGTTTCGAGCCGTGCGGCGGCGTTAGAGGCCGGCAGAGCCGTGGCGACGCCGCCGGGGCCCAGCGGACCGGAGGAGGCCCTCGGCTTGTGTGCGGGGCTGCGTGGGGGGCGCGTGCAAAGCCCAGGAGTCCGCATGCCAGCCGACCTGCGTGGCCTCCGGGGGCTCGTGCAGTTGGGCCAGCAGGACCGCTTGGATTTCACCATGGCTCAAAATCCTGAGTTATTGGGGTTTCCTCCCTCTGGACACTAGGCAGATTGCTGCGGATCTCGGCGGAACAATGAATAGTTTTTTGCTCTGCTCCAGCAGCAGCATCAAATGAAAATCATGGGCTCCAGGTTAGGCTGCAGTGTAGAGTTCCTTTGACTTGCAACTTTTTGTTTAGAAATGAATGGGCTCCTCTGAATGCCAGTCTCGTTTGGACTTCTTGCTTCTCGTTATCAGAAAAAATCAAGGAAGGTGCAGACACAGTTCTTATTATGCAGTCTTTTTGCAGATTGCCAGTGATCCACAAACCTCAGTTTGAAAGCCTTTGTTGTCAACTGTGATTTTCTCCCTGCATTCCTTTCTGCATATCTTGTATCCTCTCTTTTAAATTTCCTTTCCTCTTAAGCCTTCAGCCTAAATGTTCTGTACAGTCACAAGCCCAGCTTTTCTGTTGCTTAAAACAGTTTCTCCTTATTAA
This sequence comes from Aspidoscelis tigris stejnegeri, assembly GCA_023333525.1. NCBI lineage: Eukaryota > Metazoa > Chordata > Lepidosauria > Squamata > Teiidae > Aspidoscelis > Aspidoscelis tigris. The sequence goes on along the minus strand of JALMGA010000005.1, from coordinate 37,435,083 downwards.
TTCATTTAAATCTGCCTTTAGCTGGGGTCCATTCTTCACTGGACCATATTCTGGATTATGTTCTGGAGTATATTCCTCATGTGCTGTTGTTTCGTTCTCACTGCTTTGCTGGCACCATTAAATATTAATTGATCAGTAGTAGAAGATTAAGCTAAAAAGCATTTGTTTGTACTGTCACCAACAGAGGAACGTGATTCGGTGGTCTTAACAATGTTAAGAATCAGCAATGCCCAGTGCATGAGGTGCAAAACTGTGATTTACTGCTAGCTTGTCTTCCCCTTAAACTCTGGCAAAGTAGGTTTTGATCTGGTCTGAAGTCAGGCATTTGCAATATAGACTTTTCCCTGAGTGTCAGTCATTTCTGGTAACAGCACAAGGAGTTTTCTCAACTCTGCCATCTCATTTTTATGGTCCACGGTTGCATCTTCTCTATAGAATACTTTCCCTTCTGAAAATCTTCAGCTGCTTTGCCAAGTAATCTTTGTAGGTAGTTAACAGGGACCCAAATTTAGGTGTTTTGCACTAGTGTACCATTGTGGCACATTTATTGTGATATCTTCTCCAAAATACATCTGTTGTACAAGTCTGAATTACAGATTACAGAAAGATCAAATAACTCCATCCCTGCTTCACCACTGTTGTATCTCAAAGATGTATGGATTAGATCATTCATTCCTGTTAACTTATCTTGTTCTTGGTGTTTTGTATATTACTTTTTAGGTCAGGCTTATAAGTTGCCTTAGTAATTGTTGTTTTTAAGTCCTGCCCAACTTTTAGTGACCCTATGGACTTTAGCATGCCAAACTCTTCTGTTCTCTGCTATCCTTCAAAGTTTGCACAAGTTTGTGTTTGTTGCTTCCATGACATGGTCTATCCATCTCATAGTCTGCTGTCCCCGTCTCCTTTTGCCTTCAGTTTTTCCAAGCATCGGGGTCTTCTCCAATAGTCCTGTCTTCTCGTTACGTGGTTGAGATATTTCAGCTTCAATGTTTGTCCCTCCAGTGAACAGTCAGGGTTGGTTTCCTTTCATATTGACTGATTTGATCTCCTTGCATTTCAAGGGACTTTCAGAATTCTCCAGCACCATAATTTGAAAGCATTGATTCTTTGGCATTCAGCCTTCCTTATGGTCCAACTCTCACAACCATACATTATTACTGGGAAAACCACAGCTTTTTCTGTAAGCTTATTTAAAAAGCATCAATGGAAGCTATGTAACAACAACTGTGTAACTGCCAAGACAACTAACCATAGAAGGAAAACCTTGGCTTTCTTCTTCATTCAGAGCAGCATAGTTCCCGAGTTCCCCTGTGAATAGAGAGATCATGTCAGCTAGATTGATAGGAAGATAGCCATAATTACATTGCCATTAGCTGGTAGTAGGGTTGGATGAGTCTTGTTAATTTTGGTCTCTGTTTGTCTTGCCTTCTAAATTTAAAAATAATAGACTCCTTTTTGCACACAGTTTCTTCTCTAGTATGGTGCATTTAAATTATTATTACAAAATATGTTAGTGCTTTCCCTAAATGTTCTGCATATGCATTTTAATTGAAGAGCTGTATCATAAATTCGGAGGCATGAATTTGGACTGTATTTGTGTTTTCCTATTTGTTTGAAAATAACATTTACACAGGAACTAAATTTGATTCCTCCTCTCATCTCTCATTGATGGCATTTCTGTCCTTCTTCCTTTATGGCATGGCTGATCTGTTGCATTTCAGATTTTTAAATGCCTTTGGCCCTAGGCTCTTCATTTTGTAAGTGGATCAGAGCTGCATGTTTTGAATTTGTTGAGATGTTGTGGGTCATTTATTCCCTTTATTAACAGCAGTCATTTCTCTTTCAGACTGAACAGCAGACCAGTATTTGGGGGTATCAGGTCTCGAATTGGAGTCCAGCAAAGTTTTCTCAGCAGACAAACGCCAAGTGTGGGTTTCCAGCGGACATTTGATGCACGTCAAAAAATTGGCCTGACTGATGCCCGGCAGAAAATTGGTGTGAAAGATGCCCGGGAGAAATTGCTTCAGAAGGATGCCAGATTCAAAATCAAAGGGAAAGTACAAGATGCTCGAGAGATGCTCAATTCTCGAAAGCAGCAGAGTGTGGAGAAAGTGACCAAAGTTGTTGATGCCAGAGAGAAGATAAGTTTAAAAAGAAGTGCTCCTACTGCAGCCATTGTGAAAGCTGCTGTGGAAACAGTGGCACCTGCCATAAAGATCACAAAAACAATTCAAGTACGTTATGGTTACCATGTCTCTGGTTGCTTCTTGTTTGCCCAGCGGTAACCTAGTGGATTGGCTGCTGCTGAGGCAGTAATTCCATAAATTTAGGGAACCAGTTGGGTACAGCATTAAGGCAGTATAATTACATTAAAAAACAAAACTCTGCATGCGAGTTCTAAATTCTGTTCTGTTTATTAATATTAATAGGTATTCTATTGCGGTTTTGTTGTTGATTTCATCTTTGTGATGAAACAGTGGAGGCTCTTCATAAAATCTGCTCTTTTTCTGTATATCATGTGTAAGGGACTGTTAAGGTTAAACCTTTCAGCTCTACATATCTCAGTAGTAATATTTATTTATTATCCAGATCTATATTCTTGCCATATACCTCACAGTTTCAGGCAATTTATTATTAAAATATAACCGTTGAAATTGTAAATGTAAATCTTCCTATGTAAACTTCTTTTTTTGAAGATGTCAGGTATTTAATTCAATTGCTGGTAGTTTCCTGTCGTTTTCCAGACATATGTAGTAAACTTTGTGTGAAATATATACATTATATATTTTTTAACCATATCAGGTTCTTATGTATCGTAGGCAAATGAAACAAGAGTTTTGAAGCTTTATGATAGCATGTTTCTGCTTCAGTCACTATGAAGCAGATAAAGAATAGGCAGGAAAGGTCTGGGAGATGGGCTTGAATCTGTTAAAGCAGAATTGATGCTCTCAGCAGTGGATAATTGAACATGAAATACAGGTCCCTGCACAACAGATGCTTTCTCTAACAAGGACCTGTTTTGAACTTTTAATCCCACTTTTTTATTTTACTCTTTATTGATGAATTAAGAAATACTAGTATAACAACAAAACATCAGAAACAGATTAATCATATAGACTTACATATACATATGTGAACAGTTGAACAGTATAGATCCAAACAAAACAAACTCTGCTTGAAGCTTCTTAGCAATGATTTACACATATTAACTGTAATCCAATTCCAGTTATTAAAAAAGCAATTATTAGAGATGGCAGATGAACGTTGTTATCTAACAAAAGAATAAAAAGAATAAAAGATTGCCAAATATCATTGAGGTGATATTTGGGAATTATATTCATTAAACAGTTATTTTGGCAAGTTATGAGTTCTATTATTGCTATATCTGTTACTTTCTGGTACCAGTTGACAATGTGAGAGAATTATGGACTTTCCGTTAGGGTTCTGGCAGCCAGTATCATGAAATGGATAAGAATTTGCGAGGTGATAGTTATACAGTGGTACCTCGACATACAAGTGCCCTGACATACAAGTGTTTTGAGATACAAGCCACCGAGCGAGTGATATTTTGCTCTGAGATGAGAGCAAGATTTGAGATACGAGTATGTAAATACAGTACAGTACATAACAAAAACAACTGAGGTGGTGTTTTGGGAGCTGGAATGGATTAATGGGGAAATTGCTTTGAGATACGAGCGATTTGACTTAAGAGCAAGGTTACGGAACGAATTAAACTCGTATGTCAAGGTACCACTGTATTAATATTGTGGAAGACATGAAGTAGACATAGTTCAATCATGAGCACTTTTTTGTATGATATTTCTAGCTGCAGATTCAGTTAATTGCTAAAAGGACTGGACTTGGGTATTGAACCATCATATATGGGCCTGTGTTTTCTTAACACCCTTTTGAGTTGTTTGTAATGTTGGACCAAAGCACATCAGTTGGAAGGCCCTCTTTTTATGTTAATTGGTTTTCAGGGTCTGAATTCTTATTGGTTTACAATCTCTTTGCTTCATGATTGTTTGGTCACAATACAAATCAGGTTGGCTGGGGAGCTAAAAGGAACCCTAAAGTAAGGAGTTTCAAAATGTGTCTAAAGGGCAGTAGAAGATACCTTTAGGGGGTTGTGGAAAGGTTCAACGGTTAATCTTCTGATTACCAGTTTGTTTCGTGAGTTATGCTTGGAGGGTGTCAACAAAATGTTTTGAGCATTTGTGTTTGATTCTGCACTTGAAGTAATGTGCAAAAATTGTTTCATGCATTTTTCGTTGATTTCTGCATTATGCACATTGAGTTGATTGCAAATTCTCTGTGTGATAAAATGTTTGGCCGTGCATCATGTTCTGCATAGTGGTCTCTGCAATATGTACAAACCATACATTCTGATGGTGCTGTGTGGAGAGTAGGGATGTGGTGAATCAGTTTGGAATGAACTGGGGCTTTTGAGGGGTATGATTCCATATTGGACTGAATTAGTGGGGATTTCGAGCAAACCATTCACTGTGAAGCCGCAGTTACGCGGCCAGTGTCCGCTCACCATGCTGCAGCTGGCAGAGGGTATGGATGCAGCATCCAGGCAGCCATTCCTGGTAATCCTGTGGACTGCTAAAAGGCTGGTTCACTCCAGGGAGGGCTTGTCCCACTCTCGGGCGGTTATGGCAGCGCCTTCCCAACTAGTAAATAGAGCAGCTTCATCCAATAAGTGTGAGCAGGCCCAATCAGCAAAACTCCCGTTAGTCTGTCTGCTTGTTCCCCCAAATGCACTGGCTCACTCCAAACAATTTCTGTTATTTTGATGCCCCTCCTAAGTGCAGCAATTCTTTTGGTCCCTTCACAGTTCCTTATCGCTTTTGCCTCTCTGCGCTTTCCTTTCTGCCTACGGTTTCAGGTGAATAGTGCTAGAACTCCAAATAAATTAAGAGAAGTAATTTATTTTGATATTAATCAGTGCCTTTCTCTTTTCTCTCCTGATCCATTACAGCAGAAAGCTGCAAATCCATCACACACTCATTCTGCAGGTATGAAGGTCAACATTGTGAATAATCACACACACAAGCAGGTGCGTGTTCATTAGTTGGTAAAGTTGCAATTTCTTCTAAAATCTTGGTAATTTCAAACAAAATATGTTTGGTTTATGCGATGGGTTTGGAAGCTAGCTTAAAACCTTTTTGTGCTTTAAGTAAGCAACAACGTGGCAACGGTGCATGGGTTGAAAGTGTTCCTTGCATGTTCTTTTTGTCTAAACAAGCTATTTGTGTCTGCCTGTGTGGTCCAGGGCATGATCTCTAGGCATATCAGGCTGCCATCTTTCCTTGGCTGACCAGGTCTGGTTCTGATCAGTGCCGACCCACTTGGGTAGAATGTTTATGCTGGCTTGGATTACATAATGGAATTAAAAATGAATAAATATATAAAATAGAAATGAATGTGTATGGTGTTTAAGAAACAAATCTAAAAGCATATTTTATTGTTTTCCAGTCCTTCGCAGTTTTACTTTCCCCTCATAGTCAAGTCATTGCTCTGGAGGTATTTTTGAAGTGTATATGCCGCCTGTGGGTAGGGGATTAGGATCTGAATGGAGTGCCTTGATAATTTAATTCCCCTTCCTTTGTTGAGAAGCTGGAGAAAATTCTCCCTTGTGAATTTTGCATATGAAAGAATTTCCTGTTAGTGCTAATGGAAGCCTTCTATCAGACGGAGATAACAGCAAAAGAAGTATTTTCTTCAAGATCATGGCAGCCACTTAAAGCCTCATCTTGCTTCCTTACCTAGTAAGCTGTGAATGTTAAATGCAAGGATGCATTTTACGTTCATTCACTTTGGCTGCTACAACTTGAATTGTGAGATTAAAGAGCAAATTTTCCCCCTGCCTACTTGCAGATGCTACTGTTTTAATCCATGCTGCTGTTATTTTAATAATGTTTGATTTTTGATGTTGTTACCCACCCAGAGACCTTTGGGTATAAGGTGGGATAAAAATTTAATTTAAAAATAATTGGTTGCTGTATGTGAACTAGTGATTGTATAAACAGTGACTGATACTGCCAGCCAATTTATTTTTGCTTTATTTTAAAGAAGCATATGTTAACAGGGACTTTAAAAAATATATATTTGGCTAGTGAGCATCCTAACAATGGAACAGAAACAGACAAAATTGGTGTTAAGAATATCAGTAGAAACCATTAACAATTTGTCTCACGGAAGCCCAATTTTTTTTAATGCAGAAGTGTCTGATCATCTGCTTATTAGTCAATTTTCTCAATTTTTAGTGCTCGTATGATGTAGAAGAAGAAGAAGAAGAAGAAGAAGAAACTGTATCTCCCCTTCCTAACAAACAGATGAAAATCACAACAACAAACAGTTTTCTACACAGTGCGGTAAGAGTCTGCTGTTCCCTCCCTGTCCTTTGCCACTAGCTATCCGCAGGCAAACACAAGCACTTTATGTTCAAATAGTTGAAAATATAGGCTCCAGGTTATTGTTGTCACCACTAATATAAGGCCGTTCATGGGCAAGCCAAAAGCACACTCCAAGACTCTCTGCATATATACAGACGAACATCCAAAATATCGAACACCAGCCCAAATTCCACAATCCATTGCTGGGATGGCAGGGAGGTTGGGTGGATCTTGCATCTTAAATCACCAGTCTTGAAGCAGCAGCCAACAATGTTCTCACCTCTCCATGGATCTGCTACACAGTCTAACCTTGTGAACTGGGTGCAGCCAGACAGTGATATTGATGAAGATCAAACATTCAACTGTTACTAACACTCAAAACTCTTGCACTGGTACTCGGTGACTGCCATATGTCTCTTGTCAGCAAAAAGGCTGGTGTGTGGAATTACATCTGGCAGTGGCAGGAACATTATGTGGCTCATCTGGTTTCAAGGAGTTGTGCTTGCTTTTACTTTTGAAGGTGTTCTGCTTTAAAACACATGGTTGTTCAGCCATTTTTTACTCTCTTTATGAAGCGTATAATGAATTTTGAATATCAGTGTTACACCCTGTGTTCCTTCAGATGTCAGCTTCCATTTCTCATCAGTCTCAGCCATCATGAGCAATGACAGACGACATTCAATATCATCTTGAGGGAAAAAGGTTCCAGGTTTTTGCAGCATACTTTGTAAACTTCCCTTTAATAACCGTAATAACTGCTGCTCTTTTAAGCTCAGTAATGTGCAATTAAAGCTACTTTTTCATTTGCATGATGTTTTAATATCTCCCTTGGACAAATGGATGCTGACTTCTGTACTCCAATGGTTCAGAGTCACTGCTTTGAAAAACGTATTGGGATATGTTGCTGTCCAAAAGCTGCCAAGCAATCTCTGCTGGAAACATTGTATTTCATTAATCTGATTGCTAGTTGCATATTTATTGTGTGTTAAGAACATTAGCTAATAAAGAACTGTTACTAAGTTCTGATAGTTGCAATATTCAGCAGTTTTCGTTTCCTGTTTATGTAGACTGGACTTAGTGGCAACAAGTTTTCATTATCAAAGACAGTACCCCTCACTAAAGTGGTCCAGAATGATGCATATACTGCACCCCCTGCCCCACCATCTCCTATTCGGTCAAAGGCTCTGGCAAATGTTTCCCGAACTCTGGTGACCAAGGAAGAACCCCCTAAAGAACCAGCATCAGGGGAGGTGAGTTAAGAGTTGTATATAACAGCTGCAAGCCTCTCTTCTGATTTTCTCTCTTCCATCTATATTAGCATGGACACCTCTTACATTCTTCTAAATCAAAGTTCAGAACAGGATCTGGTGGTTTGTTCTGCTTGTAGTGTTCGTGGAGGACAGTTCTCTTTGATGTTAAAATTATGTGAGTCATTAGTAGGAAAACTCCCATACCAAAATTCTGATCAGAACTTTGCACGTCTTATTTCTTTCCTTTATTTTTCCCCCACGATCCTAAAGTCTGTTAAACATCAGTCTGTGCTTTTTCTGCTTCTTTCTGTCAGGCTCAGGGCCCTTTTAGCTATTTGTATTTGAAATGTTTCCCTGTTTCTTGACAGCCAGCCTTCAGTCCTTTAGAGGGTACTAAGATGACTGTGAATAATCTGCACCCTCGCGTCACAGAAGAGGACATTGTTGTGAGTATTCCAAATATTATAGGTATCTGGAATTTTTTCTATTTTTATTTTTTTAAACAACATAAAAACTTCTTACATCTTTCTCATATCACAATATTACATTGCTTTAATGCACTATATGACTTCCTCTGTTTTTCCAGTTTCTTTTCTTGATGTTGCTTATTTCTTTGCTTCCCTTTCATGTCCCTTGTTGCTTTTCAGCTGACCCCTTAAATTTTAGTCAAAACTGTCCATCGTTACTTCTATTTCTCGTAGATACTTTATTTTCTGGCGTATAAGACTACTTTTTAACCCAGGAAAATCTTCCCAAAAGTCAGGGGTCGTCTTCTTATATGGCGAGTATATCCCAAACTCTATATTTTGACTGGAAAGTTGGGGGTTGTCTTATACACCCAGTCATCTTATACGCCGGGAAATACGGTAGTTAATAAAGGGACTCCAGTCTTTCATGAACTTATCTGTTGTTCTGTCTTTTAGTAAATTTGTCCATTTCAGTCATGTCGGTCAGCTTAATTAGCTATTCTTGCCCTGAAGGTATCTCTTCCTCCTTCCATTTTTGTGCATACAGTAATCTAGCTGCTATCACCATATATAAAATCAAAGAATTTATATTATCAAAAGTATTGTCTACAATTCCAAACAGAAATAATTCTTGTTTGAATATAAAATGCCTTTTTGAAATTTGTCTCATCCGATTATATATTTGTACCCATATTTGTACATATGATAAAAATTCCCTCCACTTTTTTACATTTCCAACATTTAGTTGACGTATTTTGGTATTTTTTCCCCTAATTTATGAAGTGTTAAATACCATCTATACATCATCTTATAAATATTTTCTTTTAATACCATGCAAGTTTAAATTTCATATCCTTTGTCCACAATTTCTCCCATTGATCCATCTGAATATTCAGAATTTCTTGCCCATGTAATCATACACTCTTTAACCTGTTCACATTCCATTTCAATCTGAAGTAGGACTTTATACATAATACCAATCGTTCCCCTTTCTGCCTTATTTAATTTTATTTCCCAGTCCTGTTTTTCCCCTTTTCTCTATCAGTTCACATTAATTACTATCTGTGCCTGTTGTCTTGTCTATATTGCCTTGATTCCTTTTTCAAAGTTATCTCCAAAATTCATCTTTTCTAGTACTTGGAGTATAAAAGAACAGTTCACATTATCAAATGCTTTCTCTGCATCTAAGAAAATTATAGCCACTTGTATTTCATTATGTTTTTCCAGATATTCTATGATATCTAACACTATTCTTATATTGTCTTTCATTTATCTATTTGGTCAAAAACCTGCTTGATCCTCATGTATCTATGTCATTAGGACTTTCTTAAGTCTGCTAGCCATTATACTGGTGAATAATTTATAGTCATTGTTTAATAATGATATACTGTACTTATGTCTGTAATTTTTTGGTTGGATTAGGTCCTGTCCTTCTTTCAGTAACGGTGATAATTGCTTTCTCCCAGATTTCGGGTATCTCTCCTCTTCCAAAGATATTGTTCATTATTTCTGTCGATATTGGTACCATCTCATTTAGGTATCTCTGAATCTCGTTTTAATTTACTTCATTCTTTTTATATAACACTTGATAGGAAACATGCATAATTTTATTTTTGTACTGTCCGTTGTTTCCTGATCTCCTAGTTTTAATTTTAGAATCAGACTTTTTGTTCTCTCTTTCCTTAGGTTGTAAGCCAGCCATCTTCCAGGTTTATGAGCAGATTAGAAATTTCTTTGCTTTAAAAACTTTAAATTCCTTTCCGTCTCTTGCACTTCCAACATTGAAAGTTCTCTTTGTAAAATTTTTATATTTCTTACAATCTCCTTTGAATCAGGTTTTTGTTTCAATGCATTCTCCATTTTTTAAATTTCTGTTGTGATTTTTGTATCTTTTCTTGTTTTTCCTTTTTAATTTCTGAATTGACATTAATAAAATATCCTCTCATAAAGGCTTTACTGGCATCCCAGACAATATTTAAATCAGTCTCTCTATTCATGTTATTTTCAAAAAACTCTCTTAACTTCCTTTTGTATTTCATTATAACCTTTTCTTTTTTTAATATATGTGCATTCAGTCTCTATCTTATTGTTTTCGGTCTCCATTCAATTGTCACTTTCACTGGATTGTGATAAGAGAAGGTTTTTGGAAGAATGTCCACTGTTGAGACTTTGGGTGTTTTTCCACTGTCACTAAAAGTACCCATTAAGTACCCATTAATGGGTACGAAATGGCATTTTTGTACCCATTAATGGGTACTTAATGGGTACTTCTAGTGACAGTGGAAAAACACCCTTTATTCACTAAACCTTTGGACAGAAGGATCATATCAATTCTTGACAAAGAAGAGTGCCTGCTTCCTAGGGTAATCTTTTTCCGGTGTATAAAGCAATGTGAGATGAGTGCTTTCCTTGAAGTATCTGAAAAAATTCAACCTGTTCCTGTTTTAATAAGAGACTTTTGCATATATTTATACAGCATTAAATCTGTGGTAGACAAAATACTTCTTTGACATACCCTTATGCTTAAAACTGTGCTCATAATACAACTTGCTAATCAAATGCACTTGCATTTTCCCCAGGAGTTATTCTGTGTTTGCGGTGCCCTGAAACGAGCCCGTCTAGTACATCCTGGGATGGCTGAGGTGGTATTTGTGAAAAAAGAAGATGCCATCACTGCATATAAGAAATACAACAACCGATGCTTGGATGGTGAGTGTGGGCTTTATATAGAAGGCAAAAGCATTTGCCTCTCCCCCAAATTTCAGTTATGTCTTGTACTTTGTAAGAACCCAGAAGAAGTGGTATTAATAAATACTGCAGCTGGCTGAGAGCAGCTCTTGAGGTCTGCCTCACGTAACTGGAATTTGGCATAAAAACTGCAAGCGAATATGTGTTCATAGATGTGCATTAAGATGGGACTCCAACTTGCAGATCAGTATCTCTGAAAGGGGAAATCAGATGGTACGGTTCACACCTTTAACTTCAGAACACAGTAAAGAAATGACTTTGTATTTAAAATATTTATATGCCCCTTCCAAATTAATTAAAAAACAAGTCAAAACAGTTTACAACTACATAAAACATAAAAATAATGTTAAAGTAATTTAAACCTGTAGCAGAAGAAAACCTGGCTGAGAAGAAAAACACAGCCAATCCAAGCATACAGGAAAATTGTAAGTGAAGAAATAGGTTATCGGTAGGCACCTAAAAGATGTTAAAAATTGGCTGCTCACAAACAGCAGAGAGAACATTCCCAAAAGTAGATGTTATTACAGGAAGACGCAGTGCCTTTTCGCACTCGGATGTTTTATGGAATATATCTCAGGATAGCAGTTTGTTGTTCTCAGGCTAATGCAGACGCTGGAAAGCCTCTCTTGGGGCCTGCTGTAGCCTGCACTAGCTTGTGAACAGCAGACCCCTATTTCAGGATATACTCCAGAATAAAGCCAAGTGCGAACAGGCCCTCAGCTGCAGACATTTGCAATATGAGGTTCAGTAGTTTGTGGTGCTCACAGCAACGGTCTCACTGATTTTTACACCCCGAGTCCAAGAACTTAAGACATTATGTACTAAATAAAGATCTTTGAATCTTGTCTGATACTTAACTGGCAACTAGTACAGCTGCTCAAACACAGATGTGAGAAGGTACTTCACTCGGCAGTATAACCACTGAATTTTGCATCTGAAGTGGCCTGGATAGCCTGTTGGCCCCATAGATTAATGAGCATTGCTTTTGCTGATGATCCTTCTTGCTACTTGTGGGTGGTTATGGTTATTGTATAATGCTTAGGGGCTTTGTTCTTCCATCAGGACAACCAATGAAATGCAATCTTCATATGAATGGAAATATTATCACATCAGACCAGCCTATCTTACTGTAAGTAATTGTGACCTTATTTTCATAAAACTAGGAGTGTTTTGTTGTGTGGAAGGTGCCCTTCTACTCTCGTAGCTGTATGCAGTATTAGAAAAACTTTGTTTATGAAGTTTGAAGCCTCTCTAATATATCCTATTTTTAATACATTTCCAGTGCTTTTGCATAGCCTTTCAGTTGCACTCATGATTCTTATAGGAAGTTCAGGTTTAAATTTCAAAAACAGTTTGAGTTAAAGAATGTGATTTGAATCTTGGCACTAGTCTGGAAGGGACCTATGATTAGGGCAAGGTGTGTTCTTGCTTATAGGCTTCTTGTTGCCACTCCAAGAATAAGCTGCTGGATTACTTTGTTTTAATCTTTGTGTTGAGCTGGTTCCTAGTGTCCCCTCTGTAGCATTTTTCTTTCTGCATTTCCGCATTTCCATGCTTCTTATGCTTTAAATTGTAATTCTAAAAGGGCTGACCATAGCTTAAGGTGACTATCTAGTACTTCAGTCTGAAGCTGTTGGAAAATAATACATTCTGGTACTTGACTTCTGCCAGGAAATTAAATATTGTATTGTTCTCCCTAGTCGGTTGAGTGACACCCCCTCAGTCAAGAAGGAAACTGAACCACGTCGTACAAATGCAGGAACCTCCTCAAATCCACCAGCTGAAGTGGACCCAGACACCATCTTGAAGGCGCTTTTCAAATCCTCGGGGACCTCCACCTCTGTGCAGCCTACAGAGTTCAAAATCAAACTTTGAATAATGCCAGACGAGGAACGGACTGGAAAATTTGTTAAGAGTGGGAAATGGGAAGCCTTGTACGGGAACACAACCGTTGTGTTTGACCGTGCTGAAACCTTTGTTTTTCTACAATTGCTACTTTCCTGTACAATAGTGTTCTCCCTAATGTATGTGTTCTGTTTTCATAGTTGGAGTTTTTGTCCACATATTTCTAATGGAATAATCTTCCTTCTTCCAGTGACATATGTATTGCCCAGCTTAGACCATGTAATTCCTCTTCCCTCCTTCTCTGGTATCCATTCAGTAAAAGTGCACCTTTTAAAGGGTGTGTTAAGCATTTATTTGGGGCTTGCATCCTCTTTTTTTATTGATGGTGACCTACAATTCATTTTCAGAGCAGCTGTGCGTGAGGCTGGGAATAATAATACATGATCATAAATTTGGTATCAGCTTTAGCTATCCTGTAAAGAATGCCAAGTGTAACATCCATGCACCATGCAAAACCAAACTGTGAAAGCAAGGAATTGTACACAGGAACATGTCCTATACTTCATGCTGAATTCCTGATTAAGTGTGGGCTGGGTGGCACTGTTACTAGAAAGAGCACTTATCAATGGAAAGTAGTTTCAAACAGGATGTCACAAGGTTTGCTTTTGAGCCTCATACTCTTCAACATATTTTTAATGTTTTTTATAACAGATTAAATGTATTATATCAGATTTGTGGATGAGGATGATAACAAATAACCCAGAGTACAAAATGAGATTTCAGACTTATTTTAGCAGGGTTGAAGGCTGAGCTGAAAACAGTAGAGGAAAATTCAAGAGATCAATGCAAGTGGAAGATTCATCATGTGTGTTAACGTGTGAAATAGATCTTAGAGTTTTAGTGGGCTGCAAACTAAATGAGTCAACAGTGTGATGTACAACAGAAAAGGCAGATGCAATCTGCAGATACAATCTGAATTGCAGTAATAAATGTAAAATCTCCAGATCATGGGAAGTTACACCTAGCACTGGTTTGAGGGTAAATTGAGATAATGGATATTGCTTAGTTTTAACAGTATTTGAGAGGAAGACCCAACAGAATAACCTGATCTGTTACCACAGAATGCAAGACATGGAATAATAGCCTTAATGTATAACAAGGCAGATTCTTGTTGATATTAGAAAATATTTCCTTACATTAAAGGCTGTTTAATTGTTGTTTAATTGCATTCACTGGATGCAGTGATTGGATAGCTGTTTGTTGGACATGCTGTAATTTGGATTCTTGCATGAATTAGGGGGTTAGGTATGACCGTCTTAGTGGCCCCTTCCAACTCTGATTCCTTTCATCTTCCATTGTCGTGATGATTTACGAATAACCCATATGAAAAGGAACATTTATACAATAACTGATACAGTTCCATGATAAAGGACAGGCACTTGCCTCTTAAGAATACGTTGCAAACGTTTTTCTCTTGATTCTGCTCTCCCTTGCCTTGTATATTAAGAGCGAAGAACCGCATGCTACAGGAGGGAGGGGTGTCCAGATGTAGCAACTGGGCCCTTCGTTCCCCCAGTTCTTAACACAGTGAAATCCATGTTTACAATTACTGTACTTAGACTTTGCTGGTGGTAATAATGCAGGAAAAACAGAGTGATCAACCTCTTTGAATTGTTTCTGTAGCACCACTCACTGCTGTCCTAACTCTGTGTTGTCTGTCATACCTTAGCAACGTTTTCTGAGTCACATAACACAGGCAAGAAAAAATCTGTTAGCTCCTGCTCTTAAGGAATAATATCTTTCAGCAGTGTTTTTCTGTTTTGGATAAACCAAGGCTGTTACTAGATTAGGCTGTTGCTTTTTTGCCTATGTTGACATACATTATATTGAGTTTCCTTTGTCAGTTAATACAGGGGACATCAAATTAGAGATGAGAAAGAAGCAAGGTTTTGTTCATGTACCATTTGATGTGTTCTATCTTTGCCTAGAGCAAAAACACTCCTTTGCTAGCACCCACATTAACTCATTAAAACAGGCACTGGCATGACAACAGGTTTCATTGATTTCATATTACAGCTGTGTACTGCCCGATTTGGGGGACGGGGAGGAGGGTATCTGTGCTTGAACCTTTATTCCTCTGCTTTCAGGATTTAAGCATTTATGTTCATCTTTGCTGAAATCCTGTAGTTTAATATCTTCCTATTGTAGAATGTACTGCTCAGTGGATTCTACACTTGTTTTGAAGTTTGTTTTCTTTTAGCAAGTACACGAGTTCTGTCAAACTTAATCCTTCAAAACAAGGAGGGATGCTTGTTTTCAGTAGAAATTTGCTCTGAGGATTACTGATTTTGGATGAATCATAACATTTGTCTTGGTGGGAAAGATGTGTGCTTGTATGTGACTTACCGAGCAGTACTGTTAATCCCCGTACCTGTCTTTCATCTGCATTTGGTTGATTACAGGGTAAGGAAGTTTGAGGGTGCAGGACACAATGTATTATGTTTCTGAATAAACTTTTGTTATTTAGAGCCGCTCTGCCTTTTTTTTTTTTTTTTAATCATGGAAATCAGTAAAGCAGTACAGAAACGTACGATTCATAGAGGGGAATGTCGTGCAACATTAAGATATTTTCTCAGTATCGCAAAAGCCAAAAAGCTTTTGAGACACTAACTGCAGCATGCCACTTCGTGCCCCTTTCTATAAAATGGAGCCTCCATTTTGCAGGCTCAGCTTCTGTTTCTGGAATCCAATGTGGAATGAAGGCTGTGATCAGACACAGCAAAAAAAAAAAAAAAGCATCTGGGGTGGCTCAGATTTGGCTTCGAGGTGGGATCGTCCACACCGGTATGATTCTCACCTCATGAACATTCTGTGCTAGGAAAGCTGGATTAGAGAAGGCTTGGGAACAAGAGGGACACGCACGGTCTCCCTGAGGCGCCCCTGTGGTTATGTCTGAACACAGCGACACTTCCTCCACCCAGGAGCCCTTAAGTCTTGTTATTTCAACCGGTCTCCACTTTTTCTCTCTTCGGCTGCCTCTGGAGCCTCTCTCTCCCCTCACAACCATCAGCGGCAAGGGGAAACTACGCAGGAAAATCCCGTTATTTGCCGCCGCCACACGCACGAACCGCCATCCTTTTAGACCCGCGTCTGCAAACTACTGACTCCCCCCCTCCCCCCCTCTCCTGGGTCACTCGCGCACCTCTTTCTAAGACCCGCCCGTATAACCATAGAGTTGCAACCTAGGAAGCATTTGGACAGATTCCCAGAGTGCCGCTTCCGTCCTCACCCGGAAACTTTTGCAGCGACCAATCGCATGCGCGGGGTAAGGTCGACCTCGTGGGGGCTTGCGGGAAGATGTCGGCGTCGGAGAAGAGGCGGCAGGTGAAGGAAACCGAGAGAGGAGCTCCCCCGGGATATGCAGGTCGGCGGCCAAAGGGAGGGCGTTTCTTCAGGACCTTCCACGGCTTCGCGTGTCTAGGAGTGGTTCCCTCAAAATCCGTTGTTTCCTAACGTTCTTCTTGGCCGTTGTGCTGTAGTATCACAGCGTTGTTTGCTATCGGAGTTGTGGTGGCAAAAGAGATTTTCGCCTAAGAATTTGGTCACAGAGGAAGGGATCTTGGTGAAGAGGCGGTTACACATACAGATGTTGGGGGGGGGGATCGGGGAAAACATGGTTTCCAGTTCTGATTTTAATTTCACCCTTTCCTTGGAAATGGGAGGTTTTAATAGTAATCTATAGAAAAACCGAATACTGCATTTTATTTTGAGCAGCAATTGTCGTTTTCCACCTCCATCCCAAAGGCTGTAGTAGCAAATATTTGGTGTTTTTACTCGATGATTCATTGTGTTCAAAGAAACTAATATCATGTCTTAAATGCAGCCCAGATAAGTTGGGGAAGGTTAGTTTCTGTGTGCTGCTAAGTTCTGGATTTAACCTAAATCTAAAAGAGCAATATGAGTAAACTACCATTTGTTCAAATATGAGGGGGTTTGTACGGATATTTTTGGATTAAGAATGCAAACCAAAGTCTGTCCCAACCTGCAGTGTTACTTTGGGACTACATTTCTGGAATATCTAAAACAACTTTTTAAAATTCTAATCTACTAAGCAGTGGTTGCAACTTAGTGTTTTAGGAGTTTTAAAGAGACCTTTCTTCTCAGCATATTTTCTTTTTCTTTTAGCAATACCTGTTAAGTTCTCTGAAAAGTATCATTCACCACATTACCTTTACGTGAAGGAGCACAAAGTCCGAGAGGATGCAGATCATGGCAGGCCTTTAAATAGGACCCTTTTTGTCCTGAATGTGCCCCCATACTGTACAGAGGTAAGTTTACTTGAAGAGAAGATTGTTTATGGTCCTTTATACATAGTAGTATAGTATTCAGGACAGCAGAGGAGGAGATACTTTTGTTAGGAAGGCTTGAAAAAGAAGTTTCATCAAGGGAAAAGTGTAATCTGTTGCATCACTGCTCAGAAATAAACTACAGTGAGTTTTGTGGCATTTTCAGGTAAAGATGAATAGAGCTTCTGTCTTAACAGCATTCTGGCAATTGTGAAGAAGCATCTCTGAAATGCAGCAGGCGCCAATAGTTCACAGTTTGTGGGAAACTGAGTTCTATCTATCAGTGGACTTTAGTCTGTCAGCCAGTGAACTATAATATAAATTCTTTATTATATAATTTGCTATATAAATTATATAGCAAAGATAATATAAAAGATAGCAACAGTTCCTATGAAAGAGATATTTATTTATTGCTTGTTCGCTTACATTTTTATCCCGCCATATACCCAAGGGTCTCAGGGCAGGTTACAACATATAAAATGAACATATTAAAACCATATCAAGCATATTAAAACCATGACAGTGCCTGAATGTGGGGAGGAAAAAGCTGTTCCTTTACTTAGCCAAAGGCTAGGGTAAAGAGATGAATCTTCACAGCTGTTCTGAACACATAGAGTGAAGGTGCCTGATGCATCTCAGGAGGGAGTCTATTCCACAGTCTGGGAGTCATCACTGAATATCCCCTATCCCAGGTGCCCACCCCTTTTACTGCTGAGGGTGGTGGGAAAACTAGGAGGGCCTCCCCTCCAAATCTTAGGGCACAGGCAGGTCAATATGGAAGAAGGTGTTTCTTTAGATATTTGGGGCCCGAATCATTTAGGGCCTTATAGGTTAAAGTTAGTACCTTGAATTGGGCAACTCTTTTAAAGCTAGCGTGATGTGCGTCCGGCCAGCGGTTCCTGTCAGCAATCTAGCAGCTGCATTCTGCACCAACTGCAGGTTGTGAGCCATCTTCAGGGGCAGCCCCATGTAGAACGCATTATAGTAGTCCAGTCTGGAAGTTATCAGAGCACGGATAACTGTGGCCAAATAATTTCTTTTGTGGCCACAAGAAGCCTTAGCTGTTGAACCAACCATAGTTGGGAGTAGCCACTCTTGGCCACGGCCTTCACCTGGGCTTCAAGCATTAGCACAGAATCCAAGAGTCCCCCCAAATGCATATATACATGTCAGGCAGGCAGTAAGCAGGACAAGGTGAACAGTGAGGATTCTTTAAGTCTTCGTAATATGTCCTTTCATTAGTTATGAATTGCGCTGAACTTTATTTTGTTGTTTCCAGGAATGTCTGTCAAGGCTGTTCTCCAGTTGCTGCCCTGTACAGTCAGTGGAGATGTGTGAGAAGCCAAGAGCTGGAGAAAAATCAGAAGCACTTCACACCAAATTCTTCAACACTAAGCAGCATCGGGTAAAACAAGGATACTGAGTAGGCTACAGTTTAAGATGAAATAGCAGTGGGGAAGGTGGTATTGATGTATGGGATTGGGGAATGAGTAAACATTCTTAAAATAATGTAAATGAAAAGACTTCTTGCTCTAAAAGTGCAAGAAATTAAATCATTAAACATTTCAAAGCAATATTTCAGTTATTAGTGCTGTATGCTGAACAGTAATGATGGCAACATGTTGCATTGAAATGTTTGCTGGCTTTATTTCTGGTGTTTTTAGTGTAATAGATTTTTTAAAACATTGTGTCAACTGTGAAATGTGCACCCCTTCACTTGACTCTTAAAAAGGACCAGACAGACAGAGTTTCATGGCTGTCTTTAGTACTTACAGTTTCAGGATGTGAATGCATGCTGGGAGCTTAGAGAGCATGGGCAGGAAGGAAAAAGGGAAGAAGGCTTGATTGTAGCCTTTACAAGGCAGAGCAGGACTGGAGGCTTTGTAAGGCAAGACAGAGATGAATTCAGGTAGAACGGTGTTATCAGACCTCAGTAAAAAAGCCAAAGGTCCAAGTCAACCAGAAAACACAGAATCAAGGGCCAAACTACAGTGTAGAATTAGGTGTCAGAGAGAGGGCTACAGACAAGCCAGGAAATCCATTAATGTTAACACAGGATAGCTATGAACGTAGCTCACGGCGATATGACCTTGATACAGATACACAGTGGCTGAGAACCAGGAGGCATTATATCCACTGGGGATTAGCAATGTGCAAGTGTGATTCTGGGACACAGATCAAGCCAGCTACAAGTTCTGATTGGCTGCTGCTTTCACCTACGGCTTGCTACATGGGGATTTTGGCCAAGAAATTGGTGTTTTTTTCTTCTAAGATCAGAGTACTATTGTCAGGTGCAGTGTTGTAGCCTTAGCTTTCCTGTAGAGCCAACCTTGCAATGTTATGCTTACATATGTGTCAGACCCAAGTAATGAGGGGGTCTGAAAACTTTGGAATAGAAATACAATTTCTGACCTCTTGTGTAATTATTTCAGTGACTAAGGAAATATCTTATTTTTTGGACTTCATATTGGTAGAAGTCCGCATTGTCATTAAAAATATGCTTTTTGCTTCACAGGGGTTTCAGGTTGCTTATATTGTGTTTAAGACTCCTGCTGGAGTAAAGGCTGCCAAGTCCTTGTCAGCGCAACAGCCTCTAGAGATATCTTCTAGCAAACACCCTGTAAAAAGTGGCGTTCCCAGTAAGTCCACCATTCTTAGCCTGAATTTATTTATAAAATGTCTTTATTTCTTTCTGACCAGGACGTTCAGATCTGTTAGGATCCCATTTTTGTCTATACTAAGTGTCTACGTAAGTGTTGAGTAGACAAATGCGCTTTCTACACTGGGCCTTATTCCAGAGTTGAGACCTACCATCTGTGTGCTTTGAGATACTAGATAGCTTAGGCAATAGCATTTGAAACTGCTTAACTATAGCTGTGTATTATGGCAGCTGTTTCTAGGAGCATTTCTGGTCTTTTCCAAAAACAATCTATGCAGAAATACCACTGTTGCCCAAGGAGCTACAAGGTTTCTGGAGACTGGAAGCTGCCACAAAATGTGCAGCATTTGTCCACTGTGCCTTCTATTCCACATCCCTGTTGCTTGCAAGAAAAATAGTTGGGTTTCTGTTTCTTTTTCTGGGCCATTGGAGTTGAGTGTGTCATTTGGGATGTACACCGAGAGGACCATTTAGGCTTCCGGACTTGTTTGCTTCCAGTGTTCCTCTGGTAATTATTTCACTGCAAAATAATGTGTACTTTTGTTTTTAACTTCAGAATGGATTGCCAGATACGCAGCTTCCATTGTGGATCCTGCTGAACTGCAAGCAGAGGTGGATTCTTTTATGCAAGCCTATGATCAGAAGGTTGCAAAGGTATGCACAGCTGGAAATGAACATATATTTTGCCCCTTATTAAGACACCCTGACATATAAGAAGCACTTAGAATTTACAAAGGCATATTGAGGAAAAATAAATTTAAAAATGAAATCAGGGTCTTCTGTGGCACAAAATACAATAAAGTGGCTCTTCCCTCGAAAGCGCCTCTGAATCAGCATCTTCTATAAGGTTTGAGGCTGATAGTGGCAGATAGAGAACCAGCATGGAACAGTGGAGTCCTGTCTGGGAGAGAAAGCTTAAGTTGTTACTCAGCCACAAAACTCCTTGGGTATCTGGGGCTACTTACCCTCTTTCAGCCAAAACCAACTCACAAGGAGGTGGGAAAATATGGTTTTTATTTTTAACAAAGTTTTATTTACTCATTTACATATATATTCATAAGCAATTTTCCATGAGAACAGCGAAACAACAACTCCAAACAAAACAGCTGTTAAGTAGTATTGTATTATCACAAAACAGGGTAAGAATTAAGATACATTAACAGAATTATTTGGATAATGAAAAATTATGATAAAACCGGTGGAAACTGAGTCTGTTCAGCTCGAACAGAGCTAGAATATATTAGCAAAGGAGTATGTTAATTTTTGACCTCGCATAACTTTTGATACAACAGAATACATAAATTTTAATAATAACAGTGGGATTGATCAAGGTGCCATTATTTTTATTACTAACGTGATAAACCTAAAGCTGAGAAATTTGAGTACATTGTCTGTTAACCCTGAAAATAAGAATGATCCATTTTTCTTAGCAACTTCTTTGCTTATGGTAAAGCCATTTACTTTTACCATTCTGCTTATGGTAACAGTTCCCTTCACTGCAGGACTGTAAATGTCAGGTAAACTATTTTATGGATTATGAAAAGTATTTCAGCATTAAGTCTGTTCCTGACAAGTGTTGTGGCCTTTATGCTTCTTCCCCGATCCTCCCATTCCTCTGTTTACTTTCTTAATTCAGGAGGAAGCTGATGCTGAAAAGGAAGATGGTCTTCCAGATGAGGAAGGGTGGGTGAAGGTCACAAGGAAGGGCCGAAGGCCTGGCCTTCCGAGGACGGAGGCAGCCAACTTACGGGCCATAGAAAGGGAGAAACGCAAGAGGGCACGCAAGGAGCTGCTCAACTTCTATGCCTGGCAGCATCGTGAGACCAAGAGGGAACGTGAGTAGTTTATTTGCTTGTTTGCTTTCATGGCTGGCATCTTAATGTGGAGAAATGTCTGCTTGTTTAAGAGCATCTTTTCTGTCAATAGACTGGTGGAAAGTAGTCAACTTGCAAAGGAAAGTAGGAGCTTTCTGAATTTCTCTTGCTGAAATCTTTCAAGAGATCTGACAAAGGATAGTATTCTGATAACATGAGAAGTACTTTTCCACATTGGGTAACGGGCATATTTGAAATAGAAAGGGATAGGGAAAATCTAGCTGACATATATAAAGGGAATTCTTTCCTGCTTTGACCAGCTTCTCAGCTGCTGTTTACTTGGAACACCTCCTTGACAAGTTACCACATTTTCTGGTAGCTCTTCAAAAAGCAAAAGCAAATTCTAGGCCTGTGTAATAAGCAGATCATCTGAATTGCAACTCCCCACCCACCCCCCACCCCCAGTTGTACTTGCTCCAGGGAGCCAAGGAAAGTTCGATGCAATTTACTCTCACAGTGCCCCAAGCTGCTGCCTCCCTAGCTCAGCACTTCAGCCACCCAATACATGTTAAGCTGGTCTGGACTGGGCTGAGCCAGTTTAGCTCAGTTGTGACAATCAAATCTGCCAAACCACTTACAAAGCAAGAAGCAGCTTGATGCAGCCTGAGAGTAGATGGCATCCTGCCTCTCCTTTGCTCCCCAGCATAGGACATGAACTCAAGAGCAAAAAAAAAAAAAAAAAGCAGTGCGAGAAAGTTTGAACCAAATTGTTGCACACATCTATCTATTGGGTAGTAATGAATGCTACATGCTGCCTTCACTGTAAAAAAAACATTCAGTTCCTAATGGTGTATATCTTCTTAGAAGAGGCCCTTCTTGGTTCTCCACTCAGTGGGTGTAGGGGGAAAAATCTGTCTTTTCACTGTCTCATCTAATCTCTCCTTTATATATCCTTTAGACATAGCACAGTTACGGAAGAAGTTTGAAGAAGACAAGCAGAAAATTGCTCTCATGCGAGCACAGCGAAAGTTTCGGCCCTACTAAACTGCAGCATTGACAGCTGGTTCCAAAAGAACAATGGGCAAAATCAGGTTGTAGCTGAAGAGGTTTTCCAAGGAGCTTCTGGCCAGCCAAAACGTAAACATTTTGCTTTTGCTCTTCAGTGTCTCCTGGATTATGATGGGAAACCTGGACAAAGTGTGGAAGTGACATCACCTTTTATTCCATAGACTCTGTAATGATGGTGCAGTTTATCAACTGGCATTACTTGTGAATGGCTGGAGGCTGGACCGTGGCCAGTCCCAGGAACAATATTACTTGCACCCAGTGAAACCTCACTTTGCATTCTGTGGGGACTTCTGAGGCAGTTTTGTGAATGAAACAACGTGTGCCTTCAACTGTAATTACAATTTATGTTTTCTACTTTGTGACTTTGCCCATTTTTACTGATGCACTAATACTGTTAAGCATGGGGCTGATTTGCAAGTTATTTAGCAAACAAGTCAACCTTCTTGAGCCAACAGTATCTGATCAGTGCAGCCATTAAAGCTGTTGAGGTTAGGGATGTACATGAATATTCAAATGCATTCACAATTTGATCGAATCAACCGAATTTCGACATTCAGTGCATATTTGACGATTTGCATCTTTCCACCATCCGTACGCATTTGTACGGATCTGTAAGGGATGAAAATGGGTTGGATAACTACAGGATGCGTATGGACCCGGGGAAGATGCGTACAGGGCGTATGGGTATCTACAAATGTTGTCAATATTTATAAGTGCAAATCTGAATGAAAAATTCAAATGAATAGATTCAAAGTTGCTTAATTCGAATCGAATTTGGTTAAATTTGAATTTACAAGATTTGAATTGAATCCTGAAAACTGCATTGATGCACACCTAGTTGAGGTTATATATGTGCCCATTATGGTACTTAAGTGGTGAATACATGACATTGTGATGTGTTTTTAAAAAATATAACAGGGAGAATGTCTGGTGCTCTGTAATGGCAGAACCTGCGACAGGAGCATTTTGACGCATTTTGATGCAACAGATTCACAAAGAAGACAACAAAGCATTTAGTTGTTTCCCGCTTCCAAAATGCACAATAACTCTCATCACTGTAGGTGACGGAAACTAAAAAAGTAGATGTATTTTTTTATTTAGTTCACGAAGTATGTAGTACAATTTTAAGTCATTTCTCTCCCCCCATCCCCAGCTAAAAGTGCTGCAAGAATCAGGCCAACATCACATACAGTTTACCTGCAGGATTTTTTAAGAAGTGCAATACAAAATGTTGCTACCATGTACATAGTGTTTAATTTTTCAACAATCTTACAAGACAAAAAATGGAAAAAGGCAGAAGGATGCAATAAAGAACCAGGAAGAGTTTTTAAAAGCTAACTAATCTATTATTTCTGATCAGGTTAGAGATCTTGAGTTACAGTAATACATAGCTGGGGGATACTTAACACATATTATATTCAAGTAAACTTTCCCCTCTTTACCATAACTACAGACCTCAACCAAGCAAGTGTGCAAAATAAAGCACAGTTACAGCCACTCTTTTGACCTTTGATTTTGTTATAAGATACATTGGAATGTTGTAATTGTGTTGTTAGCATGTTAGTACAATGGACAAAAGTTGTGTAGAAATGAACAATGATTTTATCATGGCAAAACAATGGCGGACTCTGTGTGCTGTCAACCAGACAAGTTTCTCTGATGGGCAGTTAATGCCAATATGTTCCCTAACACATGAGATTGCTCCATGTACAGGGAGGGGCCTGCCATGGACAGTAGGCCCCTATTCCAGGTTATATTCCAGAATAAGGCCAACTGCCAAAAATTCCATAGTCACTTGGAGTCTATACTGGGAATCATCGCAATAAGATAACCTCATCTTACAGACCTCACAAACTGGCAGCGGTTTTATTTTTTTTAAGGGATACGGGGTGTGTCTCCACACCGCATTCAAAACACCTGGGAGGGTATTGGAGTCTTCCTGTCTTCCCAGCACCCTATGCTGAAGAGGCATGAGGGCACATGGAGGAACTTCAATCCTCCTCCAAGGTGCAAAAGGTTCAGTGCCCATAAAGCATCCCTGAACCCACATTTCACACTGAGCTGGGTGCTTGCTGTGGTGAACCATGTCCTCCTGATGTCCAGGCTTGTTGCATCTGTGCTTGGACAGCAAGGAAGCCCTCTGGGCACAGGCACAGATGAGTCTAGCAGCCTCTGGGACAGCACTGGCGCCAATTTAAAAAATATAGTAATCAATATTGTATGATTACAATCATTTCTTTACATTCCTGTTGTATTTACATTCACATTTCCTTCAGTCAACTGTATCTTCCCCCCCCCCTTCCCAATCCCTCTATGTCAGTGATGGCTAACCTTTTGAGCTTGGTATGTCAAAACTCACAAGAAAACCTAGCTTAACTCCTCGGGTGTTGTGTCACTTCCAGAAATATCCATAATTTTGTGATATTTGTAGCTCTAGTAAAAAAGTTATATTTTTGATATATGTACTTTATTAAAAGCAAAAATGAATAATTCTTTACATTTGCTAAATCTTCAATTGAAAGTTGGTATTTCGTACACTTCAAGAACAAGCAAGCACTACATGCCCAGGTGCCAGGGTGACCAGGTGTGTCACCTAAAAGGGCTTGGCATGTCACCTGTGACATGCGTGTCATAGGTTGGCCATCACCGCTCTATGTGCTGGATCCTCTACTTTCATTTTCTCTTGTCCACTGGGATAGTTTCAAATATCATTCCCCAGCAATCTTTTCATATTCCGTCACTTTTTTTCAGTATTCCGTTCTTTGTTGAGTTCTCCTTTGTCCATTATAAAGATCACTTTTTACCTAATAAAATGTCCAAGTTTAATTGTTCCATCACATTTGTATACCATCTTGGAGGAAACTTGCCCTCCCCTCCCCCCCCCATGTCTGGACACTCACTTCCAGTGCAAATGGTGTCCAGGTGCCACCACCTTCTTGCTCTGGTGTCAGCACCAGCACTGACAACTGTGATGAATTAGCATGCTTGTATGCCACATCAAGTGACCCTCCAGCACCCAGAGGAGGTGCAGGTGGGCCTGCCTAGAACCTTACCAGTTCTTGCTCCAGCAAAGATAGGGTCACAGTTGGTACAGGGTCAACCTGCAGCATTTGTTATCACCATGGGGGGAGCTTCTGGACACAAGGTGCTGTTTTTGGTTAGGAAATGGCTCCTTCACGTGCTGATGTTCCATCTTGAAGCTCCCCCCGTGGCAACAAAGGCTAAGTGTGGAAAGACCATGGTATTGTCCATTTACTAGCATCTTTCCATCCTAACGCTGACCTTAATGCCCAATTCATTTCCTTAATTGCATAAAAAAACCTTTTTTTGCTCCTCATCAATGCCATACTTTTATCCCAGCTAATAGTATACCCAATTATTTTTCCTATCTCATTTATATCCAATTAGGCTCCTCTTCAAGGCTGTGTGAGGCCACAAGGGCAGTCCAAACTTGCAGAGGAGCCAGTTCAGTTGAGATACAGCCACATTTTCCAGGGAAAAGTGGTAACCCCACTAACAGAGTAAACTCCATAAATCAGTTGGCAAGAGGGACTTCATGACTATGTGTGTGTGGTGGGGTGTATGTACATATGTGTGCGCGTGCACATACATACAAAGTGACCACGTCTACTACTGCTATCTGTCAACATCTGCAGCACTGGCACAAAGTGATTGTGGCTCCTAGGTGAAAAAGAGGGAAAACATTTTCCCCTCTCCCACCCCACCCCCCACACTTTCTGGTGGTCTTTAAGTTATACTCTGTCAGCACTTTGGCTCCCAATTTACTCATAGAAATAATTTAACAGCAACATCTTTACTCAAGTTGGACTGGTTCCTTGTAGAGATTCTTCCTCTGATCAGGTGAGCTGCTGCAGTGACACAGCTGCTGCTTACAGATTGGCTCTGGGACTCCGGTCTTTATTCAAGAATTTGCTGATGATCCCAGCCACAACTTCAGCTTCATTCAGGTGGACAAAATGGTTCCCTGGCACTTCAGCAAACTCAAAGCGCTGAGGATAAAAACAAGTGGAAAGTGAACTATGCAAAAACGCAGCAACCTAAAAATAAAATTACTAGAAACCTATAAACTAGAACAGTGGTCCTGCGAAGACTGAATAGTTTTGGGAGAAACATCTGTATCTGAAAGTGAAAGATCAAAACTAACTTGAGTATCCAAATTCTTGGCTAGAAATAATAGTACTGTTTGGCTGGTTGGTTGTTCTCAGGATAGACTACAACAAATTAAACAAGGGAGAAGTTTAAAACAAAGCTAACACAGATATTTGTAACTCAGGGGGCCTTTTTGCAGGTACCTATGAGGTAAAATTGGAGGGAAACTACCACATGTTGCACCTGCATGCTGTAGAACAACTTCTTTCCCAGAAACAGCTCTGCACGTGCCAGAGTTCCCCTTGCAGTTTTAACTGTTCCACACCTATACTAGTGGCAGGGCTCCTATAGCCCTGCATGCTGCATCTGCACCTCTTCTGGGTGGAATGGGTTCAGGGGCGCACACAATCGGCAGTGCAGGTGCAACTGCTCATCTTATTGCCTGGTTGCCTGGCAACAGTACTATACAGGCATGCTGTTGTTGGGGCTCTGCGATCACTGCTGTAATGGCAAATGCGGATACTGAAAGCATTCCAGAACTTTGCCTCCCTAGGACAGGAGGCAAAGTGTGAATTTGCCCAGGGTTAGAGTTGAATATGAACTTAAGCTTGTCTTTATTTCTTTGTCATTCTACTCATCCCAGGCAAAAGTAGACCTGCATAGGTCCCAGCCACCTCGCTTAGGCAATATTTGTTACAACGAAGACTGTCACAGTATGCATAAACCTATAAATTTGCTTGTTTTTTTAAAATGGGGGAATATGTTTAGCATACTCGGCAAAGTTTTCTGGAATGTCAGTGGTGATTCTGGAATGTTGGCTCTATGCCTCCATCTTTCTTCACCATTTTCCCCTTTGAGAGATGCCAAGTGAGAAAAGCAGCTGTCCAAAAGACCAAGATGATGAGAATGGAGGCAGGAGTGCCTCCCCCCCAAAACGAGACAGTTAACAAAGACTTGCACTCACCTCTTTCAGGTGGAACTTGTATGCCTCCTGAAACTGCTTCACTGCATGCGCAACATTTTTCTCAGGAAATAGTCCATCTCGGGCTCTGTAGGGGAGGAAAAAAGCAACGACTATGGCTCTAATACGGGATTTTTTAAAGGAAGTAATTTGCAGGCTTTAAATAAGTGAGATACAATGGGGATACAATATGGCACTGAAATTATTTTCTCCGAGTTGCTGACCTCTCCGGTAGATAGAAGAGCAACCAAAAATGTCCAGTGGTTACATAAGAATATCACTTACACGACCAGGAGAACATCAGCTTGGATTTTTCTCAACATGGCAAAATACTGATCCACACTGTCAGACAAGCCATTCTGCTGCAGTAAGAAATAAAAATGACCACTGAGCAACTTTAACAAAGAACAATTTATCTTCCACATTTCTTAACCCACAGGTATTCTTGCGAAGCATGATGGTTTACATACATTCCTGAAAATTGACATGCAAATGTTATCAGCTTCTATCCCTCATTTTATAACATATAGATCAAAAGCATATTAGCTATGTGAAGGGAAAAAAGGATTCTACTTCTCCTAGTCAAGCACCAAGAGTGTGGACTTTACAACTCAGTATAGAGCAAAGAAAATGGGAAAATGACGCTTGGGTAGGCTTAGTCTGGTAACACACAAGTTTCCAAAAGAGAAGCACTTATTTCTTAAAAGCTACCTCCACCAAACAAAATGTATCAAGACAGTAAGGCTGCGTCTTCACGGCATGCGTTATTTCAGTTTAAAGAATTCGAAATAAAAGAACCGGAACAAAGCTGTCCACACGACTTGCAAGTTGATCCGGTTCCGATTGCAGCCTTAACGTGGGATCAATACTCGGAGTCCACATGGCAGCATTGTCCTCCCGCCCATTGCCCACCCTCTCTCTGTGATTGGTTTTCCCTGGCAGGATCCCACCCTCCCTTCCCTGTGCGTCATGCAAGCCTTTTTTGCCTCTTTGTTCTGATCAGCTGCCATTGGGACGCCCCCTGCCCGAGTCCCTCCGGCGCACTCAGCTCCGTCGTGGACCCCCTGCCCGATCCAGCACCTTCTCTCCCCTCCCTTCCCCTTCTCAGCAGCACACAGTGGTGCCCTGGAGGCGCCCCGAGAAGGGCTTGTCCGATGCTGTCTCTCCTCCTCCTCCTGTAGTCGTGCATCGGCAAGCGGCCCCTCCGCCGCCCTTCCCTTCCCTTCCCCTCCACCCGGCGGACAGGCCAGCCCACCTGGCGTGGCGCCATGCGCCCGTCTCGCCTCCAAGCCGTCCGCTTCTCGGCTGACAGCGGACGGACGGACGTGCCCCTCTGTTCTCATCCTTCCACCGCAGCGTTCCAGCTCACTCTTAACAATGTTGCAAATTTCTGCAATTTCAAAACGTCAGACCTTTAGAAAGTGAAAGGAAGTAATACAGATGAGATTCTGTATCAAAGGACCGGGGCTTTAAACATTAAAGAGGCATAGGGTGGCTGTGGTGGGGTGTCATTCATTCATATTTTTATCCCACTCTATACACAAGGGTCTCAGTGCGGGTCACAACACATTGGTTTTAATGTGTTCATATTAAACATATTAAAGCCATAACTTTGCCTGAACGTGGGGAGGAAAAAGCTGTTTCTTTAGTCCACCCTCAGAGCGAGAAAACATGAGCAAAGTGACCAGTAATTTTCTTTCCACATTATCTCTCCCAGAGGTGAATTTTACCCTAAAAGAAAACAGCTTGCCACTTTGCTGATATATTCTCTCACTCTGAAAGTGGACTGAAAGTGGATTAAACCTTAGGTGTGACCACAGCCTATGGATTCTCTCACTCTCCCTCATGGCTGTGCAGCTCCCCGCCTCCTTTCCTCTGCACCACCTTTCCCTCCCCCTTTTCTTCCACCTTTGTGCTCTTCCCTCATCACCCCCATCGAAGAAGTCTGCGGATCCCCCTTTCCCACCCGTGCTTCCCTTGTGCCGAGAGGCTGGGCTGGAGGGGAGTGAGGGGCTTTTTCATTGCTCAGAGCACACAGCAGCAGCAGCATGTAAAGCCCCATGTTTAAATACAGAATCTCAGCTGCTTCCCCTGCTTTCACTTTCAAAGGTCTGAACTTCTGAAACTGCGCAATTTCGCAACATTGTTAATCGGAAGGGGCTTTCTTGCTACACTGTAGCTCCTGTGTGAGGGGGGGAGGGGGAGTAGCAAAAGTGTCTGATTTTATAGCTGTCATGCAAGCCTGCCTGTGGGACATATGAAAGAAAGGCTTTTTTCCCCAAATACTACTTTCCCCTCCTCCATTTCACAGTGGCACTCCGGAGCTGTAGCGCTGCTGTGTGAAGGCTGCTCCAAGAAGTTCAGGCTAAAAGTTTTTGCTTCAGATCAGGCAGGGAAGCACCCCCCCCCCCCATGACGTCCGCAGAATACGGACAGCCATTGGGTAGATTGCGATTGGAGGAGGGGCACCCTGAATACGGATTCTCTTCCCTTAACACGGTACTGTCCACACAGTTAAAAAGGAAACATGTATGGACGCGCGATCCGGAGTGAGACCTATTGAAATCAGGATTTATTTCAAAACGGTTTAACGTCGTTTAACACGGAAATACCGTGTTAAGCCGAACTGCCGTCTGGCCGAGGAGAACTCAAAACATTTTGAATTCGCGATAACGATCCCGTGGGGATGTGGCCTAAATCTTGGAAAATGCAGAGGTCAACCCTAGAAATCTCCCGGTTGGGGATGAAGAGTTCAAGACTGCTGAAGCTGCTGCAGAGTGAGCAAATATCACTGAAAGAAGCCAGTGCAAACTTCATCAACTTATGCCTTGATCTAGGTTGCAGTTATTTTGCTGGAGGCCTTCTAGCCCACTATAGCTAGGTGAAAGGAGAAGAAAAGAGGTCTAGCTAAATACATTTAGACTAGCCTTCAAACATCTATGGTACCAGTTGTTCTCTGAGGGCATGCACAGAAGAAAAATGGTTTTGTTGGTGTGAAAGGGAGAATGTACCTTGGGACTTAAGCTGGAATCTGAATACAAGATAATTATTTCAATGTCATCTGAAAGCACTGTACCTGCAACTGAAAGGGCCGTCCAATCCAAGATCCTTCTGATGGAGAAGACTGCCACCAGAAACACTACCTTCAAAACTCCAAGTGGAAGCCCTCTTATCTCTGATTATGATATCTATTCATTGTTCTGGGGGGAAAGCTGCTGTTTAGGAATCAGGGAGTTCTTCTCTCAATTGACAATAAACCTATGAACTTGCAGGACATTAAGAGTAATGGACACATCCTTTTGGACCTTGCTAAGAAATACAGCTTTCACTAAAAATTTCATCCAGATAGGATTATAGGTTCTGGGCATCAAGGGCAAAGGCCCTGGAAGTGGTAATGGGTGTCACCTATTTGGAAGCAAAGAAAAAAAAGCGAGAATCTTAGTGAATTGCCAGATGCACATAAGTATCCTGGAGAACAGACAAAATCACTGTGAAGAAATTTGTGATAGAGGTTGGAACTCTACCTTAAATTCATGATGTGAAATAGTTATTCACAAATTTTAGATCTAAAATGAAGAGAATTAACTACGGCCCTTGACTTTAATCTGGGGCTGGTTCTATGGTATGAAGTTCAGAGAAATATTCAGTGTCTTCCTTAATTAACTGGCCCTTAGACGGATCCTTGAGGAGAGAAGAAGGATGAAAGCAGTCTAGAGGCAGCTTAACAAACTCAATAGCATAACCATGGAGAATTAAGCCAGCATGGACAAGAAGCTGTAACCTGCCCTCTACTGGAGGAGGACCTATACAAATCCTGTTTTCCAGATCTATAGGCTCCTTTCAGATTTTGATTAAGGAAGCTAAACCATTGGTCTTGGATGAGAACATCCACTCCTGCAGCACCATATTAATCAATGTTCTTGGAATCAGAGCAGTGCTCTCCCCCAGATGCTGGACAGATATGCAATTTGCAGGTAACTCCTGGATTTATCCATTGTTATTGGAAGCTGAAGTGGCAGTGGTGGCCAAGAATGTCTACTTCCAGCTATGGTCCTTCCTTGATAAGGGATATTCTGGCTACAGTACTCCATGCTCTGGTATCTTTCAGACTGGCCTATTGCAATTTGCTTTTCATGGAGCTGCCTTTGAAGATGGTTTGGAAGCTCCTACTAGTGCAGAATGTAGCAGCATGGCACTGCTGGCCAGACACTTATAATAATCTTAAAGGAGTTACACTAGTTGCCAATTTGGTACCAAGCTGAATTCAAGACTTTGATTTATAAATCCACCCCCTCTCAGATTCCTAAAGCTCTTCCCATTAAAATAAAATGGAGAGGCCCGCTTGACCGTGCCACCACTGGGCAGATGGGAGACAGAGAAGAAGGGATAAAAACAAACCAGAGTACAACTCACTTGAAGGACTCGCAGATCTCTGTTATAAACCAAACCTGGAAAAAAAATGAATATGCATCCCAATTCTTTATAGCAAGAGCCTTCTCTTTTATTTTTCCTCTAACACAGCAAAAAGCGAAGCTGTAAAGAACAATACATGGACTTTGCCTCCTAAAGGGAGTTTTAAACTTTTAACAATTACTCTTAGAGCTGTATAAACATCAAATTTTCATACAAGGAAACTTAATATGTAAACTACCCTCCGCTATTGCCTTGGTTAAATTGTTGTTTGTAAAATGTTTGTATTTTTGCTTTTAATCTTTCAATTACTGGTAGTTGTTACGTTACTGTTTTTTTGTTAATAAAGTTCTTTAACAAAACTTAACAATCTGGATGAAGCAAGATTCAACTTTGCAGTTTGTAGGAGAAATTTCCTGAATTATTTAGTTACAAATGCTTAAGCCACCTGCAACTTTGTTGAAAGAAAGCAGATCCTGCGTCAGTTACACCTGTCTTAGCCACATCCAGGCTGGGCTTCTGTAATGAACTCTGTCTTAAGAACACATTTATTGGGGCACAATAGAGCAACTCGGCATTCCGAGAATGTAACCCTGATATAGCACCAGTTGTGCATGCCAGTTTGGTCTGGATAAGAAGCTGAACTCTTATCTGGGAATGCCGGGTTTGATTCCGCCCTCCTCCATGAAACCAACTGAGTGACCTTGAGCTAGTCACAGCTCTCTTCTGAGCTCTCACAGTCCCACCCGCCCCCCAGGGTGTCTGTTGTGGGGAAAAGAACAGAAAGCTTTGTCAGCTGCTTTGAGCCCCCTTAAATGGATGAGAAAAGTGGGGTAGAAAAGCCAACTCTTCTTCTTCCTATTTTGGGGCTGTATTTAAAACGTCGGTGATACTGAGGGTCATAAATTATTTGGGACCAGGTTATTTTGAAGCACCCCACTGTGCATCTATATCAACCTTCATAGACCTGTGCAGACCTACTAATCACAGGTTTTCTGAGAAGCCATTTGAGGGTCTTGTTTTTGAACAGGTTAAAAGTGCTCATTTTCATATTCTATTCTGGGATTCAGCTGGTGAATCAGAAACGCTGCATCTGTGAGGAAGGAAGGGGCAGAGCAGCATCTGGTGGGCTGCTTTGATTGATGGGTGTTCCAATCACCATTCTATCCCTCCCTTCCAAGTGGAGCAATTCTGGGTCACTGGCTGACTAAGAAAGCAGCAAATTCACAGAAAGCTGAAGTGAGCGCTTCTAGCCTGCAAATGCAGCTCCAAAACACACACGCTAAGTCCAAGATTTGGCTTGAAAGCCTGCAGTCAAAAGCCTAACTTCAGACACCAGTGGTCATAAAAATGCTTCATACAGATCTGTTTATTATATCTCTAAGTTAATACTGTAGTGCCCCAGTACCTCGGGATGCTGTCTTTCACAGTTTTACTACCAGGGGTATTTAAACTAAACAAAGGTGCCAGCTATTAAACCCTCACTGAGGATCAAAGGTTCTGCCACAGAGATCTGCTCCCTAATGTCAGCAAAACAACCATCCTCTTTGTTGGTCTTTACTACCTCCTGCTACTTCAGAGGTTCCTCTCTGCAACAGGATCTTTCCGCTCTCTTCTGTGAGGTTCATGTTCACCTCCAACAGCCTGGAGAAAGGAGGATTAGGTATGAGTGTGTAACCAAGAAATGAGTGGGACCTTTCAGATGTGCTTTATCACTGCTATTCATTTGCTGATTTTTTAATGCTTAATGTTTATCTACCATTTTACTTTTTTCAATGGCACACATTTGGTTAGGCACTTCCTATTTTAACCCCCAGCTCAATGAACACTAAAAGCTGTACAATCCAAATAAGAGACCTTACCTCCGAAGTGCCTCTTCAGGGCTGCGTACTTTGGGCTTCGGGTTGGCTTCAATGTTCAGCACACCTCTTACGCTCTCCCGCCTTTCCTGAAGCAGTTCCTCCCACTTCTAAAAATCAGAAGCAGTTACTTGCTTGTGGCAACTAGCCTAGGTAAAGAAGCCTCCAAGTTGTGCCTGAACACCTTGGAACAACATGGAAACAAGCATGGAACTTTCCTGGCAATGATAGAAAAGTGGTTTGTGATTGCAAAACAGATGCCCTAGTGCTACGTTACAGGCACTCTATCTGTGAATGCCCCTTGGCCTCTTAAATCTTCACAAGATACTTATTTCAAGGTAAGATGTATCCACAAACAAGTCATGGTAGCTGAATTAAAGCATGAGAATGCATACAACTAACTGGCCCAGGGTCCAAACTTTAAATGCCATAAACTTCTAAACCTCATATGCTGTCTTTGGATGTGACCATGAGAACTGCTGTAAACTGAAAATCAAGCCTTTATTTATGATCGCTTTCCAAATCGGGGAAACGGCAATTGCAAATGGAACAGAAATTAAGCCATTATGCAGCCTGCCTTGGCATTCTTGAAACGGGGTTGGAATTACCTCCTTGGAAATGGCAGAAAATTTTAAAAGCAAGCCGTTCTCCAGCCTGCCTTTGTGATCGGCATTTTTAAAAGTCAGCGGCCGCAATCTTCAAGGGACAAGGCAGGGACAGCAAGCACACCCCAAATCCCAATGACGTGAGTGCAAATCTCCTCCCTGTTAGCCCACTAGTGTCCCCATGTGCATTTCTGGTTCACTGAGCAATGCATACTGGTCCCTCAGAGTGGGTCGAGACTTGTTTTTTCAGGTATCAAATTTGGCACCTTTCTGGCATGGTTTGGGGGCTTTTTGTGGACCAAATCCAAAACCCATGGGGACAGAGGTTGCTGATCCCGCACTCGGAACCGTACCAAAGAGCCATGGGGACACAGCTTCAGTCCATAACTGAGAGAGACAAAGAGACCTCAGATTTTCTCTGTACAACCGCAGGTACTTCATTGTTTGACTGTTATGGTTTAAAAAAGGGTGGGGGATTTTGCAATAAGATATGGATCTAAATTTAGAAAGTTAATTCTGTAAATATAGAGCCCCACATATGTACATTATGGTAAAAAGTTAAGTTTTTCCTGTTCATCCCCAAATTCCTCAACATTAGATTCAGACCTAGATCAAGCTTTAGGGATTCTGGTTAACTTTTTAAAGACCATTCATACAACTGCAAATTGTGAGAACACTGTTCTATCTAGATTTGCATTTAAGACTTGTAACAGCTGTTTACTTGTAAACAACTGTTTACAACAGTTGTCAGAACATTCCCTTATAAAAGAGGTTAGAGAAAGAACTATCCCAAATTCAAATCTATCCCAAAATAGACCCTTCCCAGTGGGCACTGTAATACAATCCCATCAGTTTATACATTAAGAGATTTTGAAAAAAATTAAAATCTAACCTTAGATACTGGATAAAAGCCAAGTGATTCCAACAGGACCAGTTTGTGCACATATTCAGGAAAAAGACAGGAGAACTAGGAAGCCACAGAGAAACAATGTTCATTTTATTCTTTTACTCCAACACATACATAATTAGCATCCCTTTGGGCTGTATAATGTTTCTTTCTTCTTATGTGGCCAAGCCAAATTTGACTCCTTCTTGACTAAACTGCCTGAAATGTTGACTTGTCTTCTCAGGGCACTCTAGTTCATCCACATGACCAATCGTTTCCCCTTCCTTATTTCCCCGAGCCTTGGTGAGCCTAACTGTTTCCTCTTGTCCATCATCCTCTTCACTTGCATACACACAATATGCTGATTCTGTCTGGAGAGAATCAATTGGTTTTATTTGGTTCAGGAAGGATCATTTTATTCTTCTTGCAGTATATGATATTCATAGAAGCCATATCCAAAGCCCTGATTCAGAGATATCTTTATTGCTTCACTCTTTCTCAATGTCCTTTTCTCACAACTGTATATTGCTACAGGAAAGATTATACCTGCAGTAATTCTGATTTTTGTTGCCAATGGAATGCACTTAATCTTCATGGGTATATCTAAACTGACACTGTACGTTCTCTCCTGGGATTAATTTCCCCCTTAATTTTCCAATTTTCCTATTCTAGGGGCATTTTTTCTTCCCTGGGATTAACTTCCCACTTAATTTTCCAATTTTCCTATTCCAGGGGCATTTTTGTCTATTCTAGAACCCAACATTATCTACCAAACACACAATATCACCATTTGGAATGTTTCTTTTCCACTCTGCTCAATCCACATTCCTTTCTCCTCCCCAATGGTCAACCAATATTCTCCAGCCTCTGAGCACACATGGACTTCACTGAGCAGTTTTAGGTGATTCTATCATTTTTGTAAGGTTTATTTCTCAATTATTTTTGTAACACTACATGTGCTGACATGTCCCACATGTGAAGCCTTGTCACTGAAAGAAACAGGTTTGTTTCCACTGTGCCTAGAGGGTTGGATAGAGTATAAAAGGGCATAATAAGCAGACCCAGTGGCAAAGAAGACATTGTAGGTCTGCAGGATTATGCAAACACACGTGAGCATAATGGATTATGTGCACATTAGCCAATCCTGAACTGGGCCATCCACTCCTCCTGGTTCTCTGCTTTCTCCTCCCCCTCTATTATCAAATCTGAACAAGCACTGCCTTCATTAGATTCATCCCTTTTTGGGAGGCACCTTGGCAAATGCTAAAGTTTCACCAAGTCTCTTGAAGATGTTCTTCTTGTTTACTGGTAGTTCTGTTTTGGTTACTTAAGCAACAGCACTTAGAGCTGGGAATGGAGTGAATGATGGTAACACACTCTTGCAAAATATACTCACCATGGCTGCAATAGCTCCACCTGTATGAAAGAAAAAGAAACAGTGTTTATACATGCACAGGATAAGTCACATACTAAGTCCACCCTTGCCCATAAAAAAATTAACTTTTCTCCCACTGTGGAAACAGACTGGCAATAAGAGGTAGAGGATTAGGTCTTCCTTCATTTAACCAAAGAATCCATCAGAGAAAACATTCTGCAATGACTTCCAAAAGGGCTGGAGTGAAACTGCTGATTTGCTAACACCAAACTAAGAGTTACTCACCTAAACTATGACCCATGAGGGTAAATCGATCCCATTTCAGTGCTAGAAGAAGAAGAAGAAGAAGAATAGTTAGAATTAAGGATCTAATTAAGCCTGTGTAATTTCCAGATGTTTCATTTAGTCAGCATCATCCAGGTAAAGTCCACATAAAACTACCGAAGGCCACAGAGAGCCCTTTTCTGTCCTTCAAATAAAGAAATCCAAGGCATCCGAAAAACAGAAAAGTACCGCATAGGAAATTAAGTCTTCTAAGTTAAACAGAGATTTTGGAGGTAGTTATGGCTGTAATAAATCCAAGTAACACTGAAACTAGCTGGAATTAATTTTGAGAAGATATGAGTAGGATAGTACTTCAAGAGTCTCACAAGCAAACAGCCTGACTCAAGAGTACATCAGGAACCCAAACAGTGTCCATTTGTTCCACAGAATTTCATGTTTCGCTATATATAACTATTGTAATTGGCGCCCTTGTGATACATGGAGCCAGAACTATGCCATATTGTTTACTCTTGTTTAAGTTTCTCCAGAAGCAAAATATGAATCAGAGCCCATGCGAAGATGAGAACTATGCCTCATCTTTTGGAATATGTTGCTTTACTTTTGTTGCTTCTGGCTGTGTCTAAAATATTTTACTGGGTCATCATATTATTTGTTAAACTCATAAATCACCCAATGCCAGAGCCTCTATGTGATACACAATGAAACCATAAAATACATCTCCACAAAAATCTCAAACTGCAAAAAAATTAATCAGCATAATAAATTAGCCTGCTGCAGAGTTAGGTTTGTTGCAGGGTGGCAGCGTGCATAAGAGAGGCTACAGCTAATATAGAAGTAAGTGTGTCAGACTAGAACATGGAAGATGATCCTTTAAATCCTCACTTGGCCAGGACACTTACTTCATGGCCTTGAACTGGGTAAAGTACTTTAGCTGAGTACTGAGTAAACCAACTGTTGTTTCCCAGGTTGTTTGGCAACTCCTATCAACCCAGCTAGTATAGCCAATGGCGACAGGCAACGCACACAGTAATTCAAGAACCACTGGAGATGCATAGAGATTAGAATATCATGCTATAACATGTTGTAGTAACAAAGTGGAAAGAAGAAGACAAATGCGTGCCACTTTGAAGTGAAATTATTGGAAAGAAAGTTGGACTGAAATGCATGCATCACATTCTTTTTACGGCAACATACTGCAGACACAATAGGATGCAAATGTATTCAAATCAGCTCTAGTTTCCTTAAAAAACAAGCATATAAAAGCAAAGGCGAGTCACTTCTCTCCCCACCCCCCCAACAAACAAAGTTAAGAACATAAGAGGAGTCCTGGATCAGGCTACAGCACATCTAGTCCAGCATCCCATCTTGCTCAGTAATCCTCCAACTGCTTCTGGGCATTCCCAAGCAGAATATAAGAGCCAAACTTTCACCTGCAAATGGCTTTTAGGGGCATCCTTAGGCCTGAGGAACCCTTATGTTCCATAACACCTAGAATTTGCCTCCAGTGAGTTTGAAAATGCATGTCACTTCCTTGCAAATCTACAGCCCTATTCACAATAAGACAAGGGCAACATAGGCCTTACCAAACTGCTTCCCTCTCACTGTCATTTTGGAAAGCTAAATGTCTGTAACAAAATGCCAGATTTTCCTGTAGGGATGTCCACAAACAGTTTAATAAACAGAATAACTGGAGGGCAGGATGGAGACACATGGTAAGAAGCAATCGTACGCTAACGATATTCAGTCCTTTGGCTTGAGGGGATATATGGGCCAGGATGCTATAAATCCAGGCAGCTGGTTATAAGCTGGGACCTACAGTGAAAGTGTACAGCCAGTACAGCTTTACATGTATATGCCTCATTTGAACTCTGCACAGTTTTAAAGTTTTGTTTTACTTAGGAGTGTTTCATCTGCAGACATGTGGAAACAGGCTGAAAAAGAATAAAACAGATTTTTTTTTTGGGGGGGGTAATATAGTGCCATCACAGCACCATTATGGTGGGGTAACCACACATATCTGTGGCAACCCCACCCTAGCCCTGCTGTCCCTGATCCCAAAAAAGCACTGAAAGCCATTGCTGGAAAACCCAGCACTGGTTGCAGATTTTCCAGCCACAGCACATTTTCCTAGCTTGGGGATGGAGCTGCCACTGTCAGTCTGTCTCTTAGGCATGTACAGAGGCCAAAGCTAAGGGCCACACAGGCACGGAGGTGGCAACATGCACTTCCGGGTATCCACCACTAGCCAAATACCTGGATGTATGTTGTCACTGAAAAATGCAAAGACAGCATTGTGACCGGCACTGTCTGACTAGGAAGCAATAATGGCAAGAGAATAATACCCTGTATTATCATTTCCTAGGGAGTTATCCAGACATCGTCTGGGGGCAGCCAAAGGCCAGAGGAGCCAATGAGATAAGCAGACCTAGAGCTGATGAGGGGGAAGATTACCATTTGAAAAAATATGGCCAAAAGAAAGAACAGGAGTATAGATTCTGATCATGAAGAAGCTCAACATTTTTAAATGTAGCACACAAACCTGTTACCACCCTGTATGCTTCGCTTACGTAGTCCAAGAAGTGATACGGAAATCCCGCCGGTCGGTGGGATGACAGGCCATGACCCCCCAAATCAATTGCCATATAATAGCAGCCTGAAAGAGAATATACAGAAGATCAATCTGCAGAACAATTGGGGCAAAAACCAGAGGCCTTTTCGCATCACAGCCAGAATGGCTGCAATGCACTTCAGCTAAGTCAGTTTGGGACGGTTTCCCCGTTTACATGCGTTCCTGCCTGCCTATGTGCAAACGGGGAAACCATCCCAAACTCTCCTAGCCAGGAAAGGCTGGACAGGGCCGGGAGACTCCTCCCAGGCCTGCCCGCCATTGGGTGGGAGCACCCAGGGGCGGGCAGACACATCAGGCAGCTTCACCTGTACAGCTGACAGGAACCCACCTGGGCACCCTGGTGGTCCCGTCTACCAGACTCGGTGCACCTGTGCAATGGCAACCCCAGCCAGGCAAGGTAAGTGATTTGCATGCCCCCCCCCCGTCACCTGTTCAGCCAATTTTTGGCCAATTGTGGAGGGGGGGTCATGCCCGTGGCTGTCAGGGAGGGAAGCGTGTGCGAATGCTTACGTCCCTAGATGGCTGGGGACGCTTCAAATGAGCAAAGATGGATGTAGAGCAGTTTTAACTGTACTACATCTCGACGCGCAGAGAACATGCCGGGACCGGCTGGGACGGATCCGCTGCCCCAGCAGTGCATATGTTGCATCCCCATGTGTTCTCCGCATGTTCGAAAACCCCTCGTGCGAAAAAGCCTCTGGATTAGAACCTG
Organism: Aspidoscelis tigris stejnegeri; assembly: GCA_023333525.1. NCBI lineage: Eukaryota > Metazoa > Chordata > Lepidosauria > Squamata > Teiidae > Aspidoscelis > Aspidoscelis tigris. The sequence goes on along the minus strand of JALMGA010000005.1, from coordinate 37,394,653 downwards.
TGGCCTGGCTAAGGAATACAAACTTAAGGCTCTCCAACCAGAACAGAACTCGCTCCTCATATTTTGAACAAATGAACAGTATTTGCACAGTGTTGACTGCTGTCTTCTAGATTTTTATAGATATATTTTATAGATTCATTCTCGACAGTATAAAAGTTGTTTTAAAATAAATAAACACATTTAGGACCATTAAGTCCAGAACTTGGTTTTATTTAATCACACCAAGAACAAAAGTGCACAAAAGGTTCAATTAGCACATCCTACCTGTAAAAACACAGATGGAAGTTGATTTCCCCATAATAATACATTGTGGAATTTCACCCCAATATCGTAGGGCTATGTCAGGACTGCCATGGACACATGTGGTAATCCCAACATATTGCCTGGATAATTTCAGGTTTTGCAACTTATCTGGGCGCAGCCGTAGATAGGAGACATAGGCCTTGACTAAATCAGACATACAGAGCCAACAAAAAGCACAAAGGAGCGTGTAAAGATGGTTATTCCGAATAACTAGGAAGGACAGGAAGCAGAGATGGTATACTTTCAGGGCTACATGTTTTGGAAGAGAAATGACCACTGGCCAGCAGAAATGATCAAGTGGATACCAGGACACCTATCAGCACCATAGGTTACTGCCATAGGGTTTTTTGGTTGGGACTGTTTGCATTCTTTGTTCCCCAACAGGAATCCTTTTACTTCTGAGGAGATTCTTTATTCTTGTTAGATGCTAGTGGGACCTCACAAGAAGAAGGGGTTGCCCATGCTGCAGATGGGTGGACAAGATAAAAAAGCATGCTGGTAAATTATGGGAAAGGTCTGCCCCAGACAGGAGTCAGGGAAGAGCAACTACATCGGCAGATCTTAATACATGGGCAGATCTCTATAGGGAGAAGATAACCAGGGCCCAAGCTATTTGCAGTATTTGTTCATCATTATTCATGCCATGTATCACATTTACTGATATATACTCATTTATCGCACTGATACATTTCTCTCTGTATAAGCCTTTGTAGCTGCTCACTGCTGCTTTGCTTAGAATACAGTTGGGAGGGGACAAGAATTAGTGATATTCTTGGAGAAGCTTCAAGGCCATTTACCCAGCTGAAAGAGACAGAGGACTGTTCTAGCAGTTGGAGAAACAGCTCAAAGGGAAGGAGAGGCTGTTCAGGGAATGGAGAGGGGTACCTGCTCTCCAGCAGTAATAGATAAAAGTATAAGAAATGCTTCTGTGTTTGCTTTTACAGACCTACCAATAAAGGATGTACTTATGATGCTGTCCAAATAAAGGGAACATATTACTCCAAATGAGACTCTTTATTTCTGCTAGCTTCTGGTGGGACTGCTTATACAACAGATAGGTAAATGGGATGAAAAAGCATGCTGGTAGATTATGGGAAAGACCTGTTCAGGGGAGGAGTTGTGGAAGAAGCTTAGAGAAGCCTTCATCCAGCTACGATGACTATGGTACCAATACAAACAAGTGTTGGGGAGCAAAGGATTATGGGAACTTGTTTAATACAGAATGACCTTCAACTTGAGTGAGAGAAAGCCGTTAGTGGAATGTGCAGTTAAGCTGGGAACACAACAGATAAGAGTGATGAAAAGATGAAGTTGGAAGCAGTCTTGCTTCTAGCCTGCCTTGTTATCAACTTGTTTTGAGGCCCTGTAGTATCCTGTAAGTGATGTTATGCTTTCTTTGTATTCCTGAACATAATTAGTCAGTCAAGAAACTGAATATTTATGCGTAAACCATGCCTATCATATTCTTCTCATTTTACACTCTTGTATATAAGCCTGTTTTGAGAATCATGAGGTATAATGCTTTTTTTTTTTTAACTACATTTTGGGTTTCCCTGATGCACTAGTTTAATAAAGCTGCAGTTTTACCTTGATTGCCTTTTTTGGTTCAGTTTGATTTGCCCCAACACGAACCATATTCCAATAAGTACACCAGTATAAAAGAGATCCACAACTGAGCAGGAAACGCTCACCTTTGGGAAGCAGGGGAATGAGTTTGTCAAAAGTATTTGCATTGTCAAGCCAACCATGCAGACAAAGGACAGGATGGCCTTTTGGGGAACCCCACGCTTTGGCTGCGATGTGGCCCCAAGGAACTAAGAACTTCAGCTCTGATGCCATCCCTAAAACAAAACAACAGTAAATCATAAGCCTGGGAAGGCAATTCATTATTTTGATTTCTTGTCATGAGGGCTAGTTGTATGTTCAACACTAAACTCTTTCAAAGAAACCAAGCCTATGTAATGCTGCAGAACCAAAAATACACACACCATCCTACTTACTGCCTCATATAATACCTAAATAGTTGCACTTAAGCAGCAGACCAACAAATAGACCAGATCCAGAAAGTCACTGCCTGGAAGTCTGCCTGGTTCCTTCTATGAGAACCCTCACAGAGATTAGAAAGACTGTCTTTTTAGGCATCTTGTTAACTTTGCACACCTCTTGCCTGTGAGCTAAGTGTCTTATCATCCTGCTTCTTTAAAGTTATCACTGTCAGTTTAAACCAGTTGGTTTGATTTTTCAGTGATTATTGTTTTATATGAGCAGTTCATGGGTATAACTGGCACTGAGCTAGCTAAGGCTCTTGTGACAGTGTGAGCAAAGGAGGAAGTCATTTGGGAGCATTTGGCTTGATGTGTTATTATTTGTTGATGTTGAGTACCACCAAGTTATAGCAGAATCCTGGTTGACTGCATCTTCACTCAGTTTTCCTGGCAGGAATACAGAAGTGGTTTTCCATTGCCTACTTCCAGGGAGAGGCTGGGAATAGAACTAGCAACCCTCTCCTTTCCAGGCAGTTTGCTCTACCTACCACTGAGCTACAGCCACTCCATGTTTTTATCACTGCACTCTGTGTTAATCTTTTTTGTCTCAGTCTTGCTTTGCCAGGATTACATTTCATCCAAGACACATCTCTGGGACAGCTATAAAATGGGAAATAAAAAGGGATTGGAAAAGCAAAGACAGAAAATCAAAAGGGCAGTTCTGAACTTTCCATGTCTCCATGAACCTTCTTTCAACCAGGCTTTACCAGTCATAATCAGGCACAGTCCAAGTTACTGGATTCATCAAAGAAAGAGCAAGATATTTCTCTCATCAGAAGTGCACTGGCACTGTGGGGAGAGTATCTTTCCTGGAAAGTAGAGAAAATCCCATATATAGTCTGGCATCAAAGAGAAACAAACTGGTTGTGCATGGAATCAGCATTTGGCTTGTTTGCCTGGCCAGGTCTCAATTCAATTGTGTGCTGGATTTTTAAGCGGGTCTGGAGGCTCCCTTAAATCCTAAAACCGAAGTGCCAGGACTTTAACCTCTCGAGAGCAGGAAACGCACAGGCACTCCACAGATACACAGAGACTCCCTGCTAATTCAAATGCTTTGAGATTTGTATAAATGGTAATCATTAACTATTTTAAACAGTGTCCCTGCTTGCCCCTTGGCTTGTTTTACTGTCCAAAATGGTATCCTGACTGGAACTGCCAGAGGGAGGGAGGACAACAATTTAAAAAATATACAGGAGAAGCACAAAGAAAGACAGTTAAACTGATAAGGCAATTGCCATCCGGATGTTGTAGCATCAGGGAATGTTGTAGCATCAGAGAATGGTAGGTAAAGGGGTTTTGGATGCAAAGGGAGTCTTATTAACCTGTGTGCCTTTGAAGACTTTTAGGCTACATTCAGACCTAACAAAAGAGACAGTTTAGAGAACCAGGCCATGGTCACGTCCTTACTTTAAATCATCTTCATTCCACCTTCTGATCACACCTTTTCATTTCTATCCGTTTTATCCATCCTATCCAAACGGAGGGAGAAAAGTCCACAAATAAAACAGATAGAGATGAACAGGTGTGAGCGTTGGGTTCAGAAGATGGACAGAATAAAGTTTAAAGTGAAGGAATAACCAGGACCCCAGTGTGTGTTCCCCTGAAGATGCTCTTTTGGGCTGTGTCTGATCAGCCTATTCCAGTTAGAAAAGCAGAGGCAGAGAAAGGGTCCCAAAGAAGAATTCAGTCTGGCTGTCCCTTATCTGGCCAAGCATAATGACAAAGAATGCAAATCGGATCAGAGACGAAGTGTGACATACCAGAGTTTTGACCTGCCAGCTCACACTCCACAGGACGGCGCCTCCTGCCTGACTGTTCAGTGGACACAAGGAGCAACTTTCTTTCTCAACTCCCCCTGATCCGGCAGCAGCTGCCGGGCCGGAACCATAGAGAAGAAGCAGGCGGGTTTCTCCTTGCCTCGGAGATGATGCAAAAGCAAAGGGAGTAGGCGCCGCCGGAGCCTTTCGCCTTGTCCCTTGGCGGGAGTCCTTGGACCTCCCCGGGCTGGGAGAATAATCTCGAGAGCTCCGGGCGCCCAGAGTCCCAGAGCCACACGCGACGACTCCGCCTTGCGTGCGAAATGCGAAGGCTAAAGTTCACGGTTCACAGCCGTTTCCGGCAGGATGGAGAAATAACAACATCGCGCTACTGTAACGACACCCTGACTTTCGAGGAAACTTATTATTATTCGGACTTTGATTATTTTAAATTTAAAAAGGTTCAATTAAAATATATACCCTTTTTAAAAAAGCACCCAGGATTTGTATTGTTAGTTAGCAAATATCTTGAGTGGACAGATGCCAAATATATATATTAAACATGTTGGTGCCGTCTGCATTTCAAATAAATATCTTACTAGGAGCCTAGGTATTATTATTAAAACTTACGTATTGCCTTTCTCTTAAGAAGTCGGCAATTTATAAGAACAGTAGAACATAATTAGGCCACATCTAGATGGGGGGATATAGCACCATTGTGGCACTTCTATGGTGGAATTGCCACACTTATCTTTGGCAACCCCACTACAGCCCCCCTAAAAGGTGCTAAAAACTATTTTTCTAGCAATTGTGGATTTACTTACCTTATGGATGGAGTCGCCATTGTCATTCTGTCCAAAACGTAAGCATGGAGACCAACAGTGACAGCCATGCATGCACTGTGATGGCAACACGCACATCCCGGTATTCTGTTCCTTTGCAGTGTTATCCATTACAGCATCGGGCTTTGCTTTCACCCTCAGATACACCCACAGCTGAGTGCCTTTTTGACTTTGGTCCAATCACTTATTTTTTTCTATAACTACTTGTATTTTCCTTCCACTCTTCTCCAGTAATACATTGAAAGGGCTCATCTTCAGCTGTCATACCTTTTGATACTGTCTATGGGTTTTGTTTTTGTTTTGGCAAGGATACTGGAATGTTTACCATTTGTTCCTCCAATGGATTGCCTTCTTCAGAACTCTCCACCATGACCCATCCATCTAGGGTGGCCTGCTCAGCAAAGCCCCTCCACCATGACAAGATAGTGATGCATAGAGGTCCAACCCCCTGTGACAAAATACAGTAATATCTAAAACAGGAAATAATATTGTGGAATATGATTTGTTAACGATAAATCTGCATGGATGAAACATTTTTATTTCATGATCTATGTGAACTTTGGATTGTTGTTCCTTACAGTTTACTAAAATTGAGACAGAGTCCACAAAAACAACCTCAAGCAATAACTATATACATAGCAGGGAAAAGAAAGCATAGATCTTAAAAAGCAGTAATATTCCACAGGTCAGATATAATTTCTAGAAAAATAAGCTGACCTAGAAATTCTCATCTTGTTCTGTGTGTATTGGGGAGGAGGGGGCAGAAGGAGGCACTGTATATTTATTTATTTATTTATTTATTTAACTTTTATCCCGCACCATCTCCACCTTAGTGGACTCTGAGCGGCTAACAAGGTTAAAAATACACACTTCATTCTAGTGCTTTAAAAAAAAAAAAAAAACATTGCAACAGACAGTATCATTTAACAAAAAGTTCCCCTAATTCAAGGGTCATTTGACCGGGGCATAGGAACCTTCGTAAGACCACCCCAATCCAACTGACTGCGATTTTGCCTATTAACCACCCTGACCAAAGGCCTTCCCAAACAGCCAGGTCTTACAGGCTCTCCTAAACGTCATCAAAGATGGAGAGGCCCTGACTTCCTGTGGGAGAGCGTTCCACAGGGTTGGGGCTACACAAGAAAAGGCCCTGGTTCTAGTTTGAACAAGATGTATCTCCCTTGGATTGGGAGTGGCCAGCTTTATTTGGCTGGCTGACCTCAGGACTCTCCCAGGGATGTATAAAGGAAGACGATCCCGAAGATATGTGGGACCAAGGCCATGTACAGCTCTAAAAGTTAGCACCAGAACCTTAAATTGGATCCGGTACTCTACCGGCAACCAGTGCAGCCGTCGCAGAACAGGTGTTATATGGACATCTCTCCTGGATCTCTCTAGGAGGCGGGCAGCTGCATTCTGAACCAGTTTCAATTTCTGGATCACATTCAGGGGTAGGCCCGCATAGAGGGCATTGCAGTAATCCAACCTGGAGGTGACCGTCACATGGATCACTGTGGCTAGGTCAGATCTGGATAGATAGGGGGCCAACTGTCTGGCCCGTCTCAGGTGGATAAAGGCCATGCGGGCTGTGTGTGCAACCTGGATCCCCATATTCAACGCTGGGTCCAGGTACACACCCAGACTTCGCACAGAGGGGGATATTCGAAGAACTTCCCCCTCCAAAGATGGCAGGCCGAAATTGCCCCCACCCCCTCCCCGACCCAGCCACATGACTTCTGTCTTTGCTGGATTCAATTTCAATCGACTGCTCTTCAGCCAATTTAAAACAGCCTCCAGGCAACTGGCCAGTGCTGGTGGGGCAGAAGACGGCTCCCCCTCCATAAACAGTAGGAGCTGGGTATCATCAGCATATTGATGGCAACTTAGCCCAAAGCTCCGAATCAGAGGGCCGAGGGGACGCATAAAGATGTTAAATAGCAGTGGGGACAGCAGGGCTCCCTGGGGCACCCCACATTTTACTGGGAGCCTCTGGGACCTGCCCTCTCCCACCACTACTTGCTGCCCCCGGAGCAGGAGGAACGAGGCCAGCCACGATAAGGCTGTGTCCTGTATTCCAGCTTCCCAGAGACGGTGGACCAAAAGGTCGTGGTCGACTACATCAAACGCTGCTGTTAGATCTAGAAGAATCAGCAGCGCTGATCCGCCTCTGTCGAACTGTCTCCGGAGATCATCAGTCATGGCTAGGAGGGCTGTCTCAGTCCCATGTCCAGATCTGAAACCAGATTGAAAAGGGTCCAAGATACTTGCTTCTTCAATGAATTTCTGCAGCTGCTCTGCCACTGCCCTCTCAAGTACCTTGCCCAGGAACGGCAAATTCGATACTGGACGGTAGTTGGCGGGGTCGGCAGGATCCAAGCCAGGACGTTTTAGCAAGGGACGAACCACTGCCTCCTTCAACCCAGCTGGGAAGATTCCTTGCTCAAGGGAGCTATTGATTATGTCCTTCAATTGGGTTGCCAGAGAGGGCCCACACTGCTTGACCAACCAAGACGGGCAGGGGTCGAGGGGGCAAGTTGTTGGTCTAGAAGCTGCAAGGATTCTCTCCACTGATGTTTGGGAAAGTGGGCTAAATTTGTCTAATATTGTCTATATTGTCTAATATTGTCTATATATTCCTTTATATGATTCTGGCTAAAGCCTGTAATTCAGAATGTGTTATTGGGACTGATTTATGGTCGTGTTGAGGAAACTAGCTAACTTAAAACAAGACACAAAACATCAATGAATCAGCAGACAACTGTCACACACTAACAGTTATTATTATTTATTTTTGAAGTCCACTATAGTTCTTTTTGGATTGCACAGTTTCTAGAATAAGCATGGTTTAGCTTACACGTGATAGATAGGATCTGATTTCACTTGTTCAATACTGTACAAACCTAAAACTTTCAGTAGCCTGATTTAACATAGCAGGCACAATTGACTTACATTAGTGAACTGGTCCATTCCTCCACATCATCTTGACGTATCAGCAGACTAGACCCCTCTTCTATAGTGCTCTTGACCAAGCCTGCATCAAGACATCCCTTACTTATTCTGCTATATTTGGATATAAAGCATGGATGTTCTGGAATATCCATGCTTTATTCTTGATGTAAGGGCTCCGCTAGGGCCACTGCTCATCCATGCTGTTCTCTTACTAAAGTTCAGCCTTGCCTGGCTGCATTCCTATTGAACCCTGTTGCTTCCTTTAGTCTCAGCATAGATAGTTATGCTGTGGCAATTGTTATCTCGGTAACGGTACTGCTAGAAGGACCCTGAGCAATAGTGGGGTGTGAGAAAGCCTGCTAGTAGTCTGTTAGATAAACTCTCTTCAAAACAGCCTACTTTGTCTTCTGTTATTGACAATAAATGGAACTTGCTATAAACCAGCTCTTGTCCTGGTGATTCTGGGTGGTGATTCTGACACCAGAATATACAGATATGTTGCTGCCATGCTGAAGCTTACCTTTTACCAGGCAAGGGATCCACGGAGGCTCAGCATGTTGTGACGTGGTGGCAGCAGCAGGGGGCATCAGAGGGTGCCAGTTGCAAAGGGGGTATCGGGGTGTGTTAGCAGGGGGTATCGTGGTGTTAGTATAAGTGGGATGACAGGAGTAGGCCTTTTGTTGCTGGCTGCCCTCCATGCCACTGCTGAGCTGGACAGCAGCCCTTGCTTGGGTCTCAGTTGCTGGGATTGTCTTGTTGCGGGATAGTCCCAGACAGTCCAGCCAGGAAAGTCACTTCGGCATCTGGTTTCCAAGGACTGAAGAGGCATCTGTCCTTCTTAGATATAAGGATGACTTAAAACAAACAAGAGCATGCGGACAGCAGGCCCTATTCCACGATATAGGCTGTGGTCACACCTAAGGTTTAATCCAGGTTCAGTCCATCACCAAAGTGACCAGGAGTTTTCTTTCCACATTATCCCAAATATGAATTTTCCTGTTATTTTACACTTTGTTGATGTGTTCTCTCACTCTGAAAGTGAGTTGAAGGTGGATTAAACCTTACGTGTGACCACAGCCCTTATCTGGGATAAGGCCCAGTGCAGAGAGTGCCACTGTTTGTCCTCAATACCTGGTAGTCTTACTTTTACTTTAATTCTTCCTGATATCTACATCACAGGTACAAATTATGCCTCTGTAAAAAGGTTAAACGAAATGTGGCACTTTCAAGTCCTCAGGCTGCCTGTGGCACACAAATTTTGCCAGAATGACAGGTGTCATGCTAAGTAACAACAACAAAAAACAGCTGATAATTTAACTAGAGCTGGTCAGTTTGGATAGCCCTAGCTTTGAATACTGCTGAGTGTTTTGCCACATATTCATAATTAGTGGACTAATCTGATACAGGAGATTTACATCAAAGTTTAGAGGTTCCCACTAATACAGTCTTCCTTTTATTTGAACAAAAACATGTCCTCAGCCAAATGTGAATTAAGATGACTGATTTTCTTTGGCCCTATTCCTACCCCCCCCCCCCCCCCGCAAAAAAAGCCTTGTCATCACAAGCCCACGATATTTCCCTGCCAGGAAGTGCTTCTCAGCTTCTGAACTGTAGTTTTCACACAGCATAAAACCTGACAACCTAACCAGAATGCTGTAGCTGTTTCCCAGATGCTCATTTCTTTAATAGAAAGTACGATTTAGAGGAAACTGGTGTTAAACTGTTTACATTACTATAAAAGTATACTGCTGCCTATTGGTGGGCTAGGAAGTGGCACCAGCAAAATTAATAGTAGGCTGACTGCTGGAAAGGCTGCAATTCCAGGCATGCCCCTATGGAAATTATCCTCGCTGAGCATAGTAATTTATGCACTGATTAGCCACCTTTGAACTATAGGCTGTACGAGGGAGAAAGGTTCTGATATGTCAAGTCAAACTGCCTTATGCAGTGAAAGGCTCCTTTATGGGCTCGACGTGGCTGAACACAATCTCTCTGTTAATTTAAGAAGGCAGAAACCCGAGAGGCTTGCAAGAGTAAATAACACATTTACACACGAATGAAGGCTGATTGATTTAGTGGAACAGGGACCTTACTGGAAGGCTGTGAATAGTGCACACCTCTCTGTTCCAAATAATCCTGGTAAATGAATTTTCCTGGACAAGCCCGATGATCTAAGCCTCACATCATCATAAGAGAATCAGTGTTCATTTAAGGGAAAGGACTCAGAATTGTGAATGAAGCATCCTTAACAGCAGGGATAGCTGGTGCCTACTGCGGCTGAGGAAACAAAGAGCAAAGCTGCTAAAAGGAAGTGGTATCAGAGGTCAAAGCAGGTAAAGCTAATGGCTGATCATGAAGCACTATGACACTTCAGTTCTGTGCAAACCTACGTGAAAATTCACCCCACTGAACCTAATGGTTTATGCGTTACAGAGGAAAGGATAGCAGACTATGAGCTACTGGATGCCGTAACTTACTTATGAGCCAGATGCTCCTGCCTAACAGCATGTACACCGTTCCGAACAGGAAACCCCATAACTCTTCTGGTGGATATTTCAAAACTTGTTTTATTGTTTAATCCTCAGTATGTTTACATGGAAACAATTCACTGAATTCAGTGAGAAATGTTTGTCAATAACTTCTATTAGCAGTACAATCTCCACTGTACTGAAGCTTCATCCAGCCAGCACTGACCTAGTCCGCATTTTGGACAATCTAGACAAGCACACTCAGACACATTATATTCTGGATTATCCATGCTTTATTCCAGATTATCTAAATAATGTGGAATATGTAAGTGCTGTCTGGATGATGCTTGGAAGTCATTCAGATCAGGCAGAGAAGAAATTAAAAATAAATAGCAGAGTAGATGTAGAAAGAGTCATGGCTTCAGGTCAGAGTTCACAAATGTAATCGACAACTTGGAATCAATTTTCATGCAGGTTTGACCAGAACTGCAGCCTTAAGACTGTCTCACACCTGCCACTGGCTCTACCTGGAACCATTTATTTTAGCTTCTGTGACCTTTCTGCCTCCATCTCATCAGCCACAATGAGTATCAACCACCACTGATACACCCTAACACTAAATTTAAGACTACATTTCAGTGGGGATGCTAGCAGAACACTATTTCACCCTCCGAACAAAATCTAACCTTTAATAGTGACAGGAAATATAAATGAATTCCAAATACACGAGTAAATGAAAAATAAAGTTTTAAAAATGCTGCATAGATTCTTAATCTGCTTTCTGTGATAAGGCAGAGGTGTATTCTTAAAACAAGCACTCTTGATTGCCTGGCAATGGGTTCCCATGGGAACTAACTGTTAGAGCATTTTATTTAACCTTTTTGAATGGCAATAGAGGATCTCCTGCCTTTGGAGAGACCCTGCAGCTGCGTGTTGGGATGCTGTAGAAGCTAGCCTGGCCACTCCCGTCTTCCAGACTTACTGTCATTCCCAAAGAAAAGATTTTCATTTCATTTCATTTCCATTTTATTTGTGTACTGCCTTTCCCAAAGAAAATTTGCCCAAGGTGGTTTACAGCAAGCAGAATGCAAAATAATAATCAAAACATAATAAAAATACATTATAAAAATTGCACATCATACAAAACATTGTAAAATAAGCCAAACACACACACAGAAAAATTGAGGCGGCTGAAGCCAAGGGGAGTCCAGAGCAGCTGACCAAAGGCCCCAGTCCCACAAAGAATCACCTCCTCCAAGATGTTTGTGCCCAGCCAGGCCGGAGAGTCACCCAGAGGGCAGAGTGGTCTAGTGGGCCACCACTAGACCACCCCCAGGAGAGATGGCAAGGTGCTCCACCTCAGCCAGGGCTTCTAGCAACTGAACAATTTTCTAGCATTTTTCAAGAAGGAAACCTATAGTGCTTTTCATAACACCGCCTTCGAGTTGTCCCATATAAAGGGGTGCAGTTTTCTTAGCTTTGCGGCTTATAGGTTATAGAAAATATACTGTCTCTTCTCACTCCACAGAAACTGCTACTGTTTTAATATATATTGTTTTAATATATGTCTGATTTTAAATGTTGTTACCCACCCTGAGACCTTTGGGTATAGAGCAGGACAGAAATACAAACACACACACACAAGTTATGTGGGATTTGTTTGAATGCAAACTCTTTTTGAACTTGGCTGTATCCAGACAGGTGTTAAAACCTGCAATTATGCCGTGGCTATGTTGAGGTTGCCACATGTATAGCCCTACTACATAGCGGTGAAATTCTGCTTTATCCTATTCCTAATCTCAGTGTGGGTTTTCCCAGAATAGTGTGAAAACCTACCCATCTGGAAGCTCAGCAGCATGGTCCTTACTGAATGAAATGCCTCCCTGCAAATACACATGGCCAGATCTGAAACATATATGGTCAGTGCGCATGCGCGGGAGTCGGCACATGTACGCTTCTGGTATTCTGTGCCATCGAAATACCAGTGTGTGTGTCATGCCAACACAGAAGCAGGCACTTTCCCTGGTCAACAAATCATTATTCAGGAAGAGCTTTACTCTCTTTTTGGCCGCATCCCCATTATAAGCTTAATCCAGTTCCTCTAAACCGAAATAATAGAACTGGATGCAAACGTGAATTTGCCTGATCCCATTACTTTCAACTCAATCGCATTGGATCCGGATTCTGAGGATCGTACTTGGCGTACGTGACTCAAGGGGGGACTCAAGTGGCTACTTTTTAAAAGCCGCTTTTTGGGGCTGCCCTGCTCTCTTCCTCCTGGCGTGAACGTGCCACCCATAAGGGACCCCTTCACGGAGCCTGGCTGGGTGGCTGCCACTTGCCTGGATGGAGGAAAAACAGCAGCAGGCAGCCAGCAATTCTTTTCCCTCCTCTCCCCATTGCCCAGGGCACACAGCAGCAGCAGCAACTCAAGCCCCCTTGCTTTAAACATTCACACATCTCCCAGAACCTGCAGCTGCTCTCCTTTCCCTTTCTAAAGGTCAGAACTCCAAAGAGCTAGAATTGCACAAAATTGCAACATTGTTATCAGGTGTGAAGTAGTTGGATTGCTACAGCTGTAAAGGGTGGATTTTTACACTGAAATCACTATCTTTGGAAGCAAGCTATTGGGGGAGGGAAACCCTAAACATGGATTTTCATCCCTTAAAATGGTACAGTCCCCACAGTAAAAAATGTAACATCTATCAAGTGCACGAACCGGAGTGAGACCTGTTGAAATGAGGGTTAACATTTACAACGCTTTGGGGCAATTTAACATGTGGAAAACATGTTAAGCCAAACTGACGTGGAGTGTGCGAGGATTGAAACTGTATTGAAACGGAATTAAGCTTGTAATGGGGATGCGGCCTTTATTGTTAAAAGGTGGGATTTTCCAGCAATGTCCAGGGCTGGCCCATAAATCCTGTCTATCTGAATGGACAGAATATGAAATTGGATGTTCCTTGAATTTCTTGAGAATTTCTACATTTTCCTGAGGAAGCATAAACCAGATATCTTAGCAATGGTAAAACAACGTGTGATTACAAATTCATAGTGGGAGTTCTGTGTTTTAGTCTCCTTTTGAATTTATTTTGTTCTAGTTTACAAGTCCTGTGATGAATCATTACTTAAAGAAAGCAGGTGGTACTTTTGAGTGGATTTAGCTGTGAGCAATAAGAATATTTTTTTCTTTTGGTCATGTCCTCTGGTGGTTTTTTTGTGGCTTTACTGAATCCCCCCCCCCTTAATTTCATCAAGTTTCCTTGTTTGTGCAATATCAAACATAAATAAAATTACGAGTCTCTGTCAAATGGAGCTGAATAGATGTAACTGCATTGTAGGGTTTTGCTGTAGATAATTTTAGAAGCTGGAAGCAAGTCAATTAGCGATGTGCACAATTTCTTTTTTCCCGTTTGCCTCACTTTTCATCAAAGCGTACAGGATGGAAATGTGCATTTGTGCAAATGGAGCCACTTTGAATGTGCTAGGCTTTGAATTCACTTTGAACGTTTGTCATTCCCTGCCGCAACCAGTTTACCTCCAGTACCTTCAGTTGCTCTGAATCCACTCCCAAATCTGCTCCAGAGGCGAGTGAGCAGCCACTTTGCCTAGCGGCATTGCTACCCAAAGACAACTAGCAAATGTAAGGAAGCTTTGAAGAAAGGCACAAAAGGTTTTGCTTTGCATGTGAAGGTCAGTCTTTGAATATAGCCAATCTCTAATTCGAATGCAAAGTTTGAAACATTTGCAGTTTGTACAGTTTGCAAAGATGACAAACAAGCATTAACTAGCAGGTCTCCCTTATATTAAAAATTAAAGATTCTAAAAGGGAGATTTTTTTTAAAAAAATTAATCCTTGGTTTATGTGATTGTAGGTTGTTATTTGATGTCTTTAAATTTTATAAGTGTTGGGTTTATAAATTAACCATCAGCCCTACCTACATTTATATCACAGATACACTTTTTTATAATTTGCATTTAGAAGGCTTGCAAAGAGCTCGAGCTGATTGTAAGTCCTAAAATATGCAGATCTGAGAGACCCCATGGCATTATCAACGAAGAAACAAACTGTGCACCATGCATGTAAAAGTATTCCCTTAGCTGCAGTGGGACTTCCCTGAACCGTTGCTGTTCTTCCCTCTTGCCTGAATGAAGGTGGGATATTGTTTTATTCCAAATGGGTTTAGTTAATTAGAAGTGATTGGTGGATTTGGTTTGGTTTCAAATATAGAATAATTTGCATCAGATGATTCCCTAAGCTTGTAGCTTAGCTAAAAATTACTGAAACCCACCACTGCCTAAAATCAAAGTAGCCACTGTCCAAAATATATTTACCCAGCTTTGGCTTATAAGCATCACTTAATGTACAGATAATGAACCTCTTACAGGATCTTTTCTAGGTTTGGGATGATGGAGTAAAAGCTATCCAAGGGTGCATCCCCATGCAATTTAAAGCCCGCTGAAAATCTTCTTTTGTCGCGGATCACCCCCATGCACGGCTTTTATCCGGACTTCCAGCACCGCTAATTAGGAAAATGCACTGGAAAAAAAAGCCCTTTAAAGAAGACTGCAAGCGTACTTTCCAGGAAGACACTGGTATTAAGAGCAACATTTTGCATGGAGACGCTCCGTGGCAAAAGGGGGCGGGCTTCTCTCCGAGGCGGCAAGCTCTCTCTTTTTTTTTTGCCTCTCATCCACAGCCAGCATTCACGATATGCAAACGGTAGGCAGGCATTCCAATCACAAAGAGAAACAGCAAGATACATTGTAATGAATTGCTTACATCAAATGAAAGTGTATGAGGCAAGATCGCTGGCTGGGGGAGGCGAACAGAGAACTTGTAAATTTTTCTTTTGGACTTGTGAATGAGCGCACGATCACACGAGCACCCAATGGAACAGCAAGGGGCGGGGAGAAAAAGAGGCAGGTAAGCAAAAGACGCTTCCTTGGGGATGGTCAGTGCATTTTAAATGCGCGTTTTGCTGAGCCCCATGGGGACACTTAATTCGGAATTGAACGCGCATTTGTTAGATCCGCTGCAGTAGCGGGACAATAGAGACAGGAAAAAGTACCATGGGGATGCACCCCAAGTTGACTTAGGAAGAGAAGGCAAGTCCAAAGTGGTCCTGTGGTCACATCCCATCCTTACATTCTCCTGTCCACAGTGTAAGGAAATTGGTGGTAGGGTTTACATGCTGCTTGCAATTTCCTGGTCAACTTTGGCTGCCACTGAAAAAGCTGAATAACCACAGGGCCTTTTTGCACTTTATGAAAAGGGGAAGTCTTGCCGGAGTGTCCCCTGACCGGGGTAACAAAAATGTGCTCTATAGCTATACTAGCTGCATGCTAGTAAAGGCCATCACACACTGTTTGATGTGTTGAGATGAGCAAGTGTAGTTACGCTCCACATTGCCCGGCCATGCGTGCTACCACTATCATGCCAAGGTGATCACCTCTAGTACAGACACAATGACACTCACCTGGTGCTTGATGAAATACTGGTGAAGTGTGGGATGGATTGGACATCAAAGTGCAGACACCTAATCCATCCCCCAGCTTCACTTCCCTGGGACAATTTCCCAGGCTAGTGAGAGTTATTCTTAAAGATGGCGGATCGCCAAAGTTGACCTCAGGATAGTGGTATAGGTGTCTCTTCCAGCATGATACTGCTCCCACTGGCTGGGTTCATGTAGAGGCCAGCTCTGGCCCCTCTGGTGACCCTCTGCTACCTGTTGAAGAAGTTGTTGCTTCCTGTTTCTGTCAGGCTCCACAGAACCATTTTTGAAGTCTCTTGTAGTTGCACTGAGCACTCTTTTTAAATTGGAAATGGGGATATAAACACTTGAAAACCCTCAAGCACTTAAATGTGCTTTAAAGTATCACCAAATAGTGAGGCTATATAAATAAAGGAATTAACAAGGCTGCAATCATAACCTTAGTTCTGAGTAACAATGCATTGCTTTTGATACTCACTTAAACAATTGGAACTTATATCTTGAAGTCTAGCTTACTAAGAATTCCCACCTCCTGGGTTGTGTTCACATGTAGCCAAACTAATATAATAATAATAATAATAATAATGGATCAAAAATGGCTTAGGCCCCTTTGGCACTGGGCCTTATTCTGGATTATATCTCAGAGTAGGGGCTTCCAGCAGCCTGCACCACCAAGACGCAGATGGCAGGCTCCTGTTCCAGGATATAACCCAGAATACGGCCCAGTGTGGAAAGGGCTGAAAAACACAACCAGCATATTCATGAGAAGGGGGAGGGGCAGTCCTGAGTGTGAACGATCGCGCCTGCAAACCACCTCTTAGCTGCCTCTCTGTCTGAGGTGTTTTGTGGTATCTACCTCACCTGCAGAGTCGGTAGGGTTTCTGTATGAAGTCTAGGTCAGAGTTTCTATTCTTTAGTCACTGGCCAGAAGAATAGCTTTCAGCAGGTATTTCCTTCATCACAAGTTACACCTGCCAAATTACACCTTTTCCTACTCAGTTTTTAAATGAAGGTAATGAGGCAGGCCTGGATGGATTCCTTCTAAGCCACGGGGAAAACGAGGGGGGGGGGCGAGGACGTTGCTGGAGCCACGGAATAAGTGGCGGCTTTTCTACTCCACTTTTCTCACCTATTCAAGGGGAACTCAAAGAGGCTGACAAACCTTCTGTTCTTCTCCCTGTGAGGTAGGTGGGGCTGTGAGAGCTCGGAAGGCAGCTGTGACTAGTCCAAGGTCACCCGGCTGGCTTCGTGGGGGAGGGCAGAACCAAATCGGTATTCCCAGATTAAAGTCCGGCTCCCTAACCACTAGACCAAACTACCCCACTCCAATTAAGTGCTTAGCTGCCGAAGGGGCCCCGCAGTTCTCGAAAAGCCCTGCTGCCGTGCAAAAAGGCACGTATGGAAATGTTCATCACGAACTGCTGCCACGATGACGAATTCAAGGAGTCCCTCTCCCTTTGACCGCGCACCTTCCTGCCTGTGACGTCCCCTTTCATGCATTGATCTTCCCTGAAATAGGAGGGGAAGGGAGGATTTGTGTGTTAACACCCCCCCCCCCTACACACTACGTTTCTGAGCAGCGGTGGCACTTGCAAGCGGCCCCTTAGCCAGCAGCCTTTCCTGGAACGACCGACCGAGATGCAGGCGCTGAAGTTGGGAGCCTTTTCCTTTGCGCCGCGCTTCCCGCATTCGGCGCGCCCTCGAAACCCGTGGCAAAGCTGCCTAGTGTGGCCGGCGGTGGCTGCTGCTGCTTGCTTTTTTTTTTGGTAGGCGAAGCTGCTGCTCTGCGCAAGACGCTCGAGCTGCTGCTTCTTCTTCTTTGGAGCAGGACCGGATCGCCATCTAGTTCAAGAGGTTTCTTATGACCAAATCCTTTTCCTCCGTGTGCTAATTTCCCATTATTATTATTATTATTGTTGTTGTTTCTTTCTACTTTGAGGGGGGCTCATTTTTTCTCTTCTCCTTGCAGAAAGGCATCGGGAACTCTTTTATTTTCATTTTCAAAAGCTACAGAAAAACAGGCGGGGAAGGAGCTTGTCTCACCTCTACAAAAGTTTCCTTCCTCGCTGGCTGCAAACTTTGGAGCGCGCCGCGCGCCCCGGGCCCTGGGACGCTCGCTTGGTTTCATGGAAGTAAGTAGGCGAGCTCTAGGCTTTGGTTCCTGGGGGATTTTTTTAAAAAAGCTGGGCGTGTGAGAGACGGGCAAAGGGGCGGGGGGAGGATGGGAGAAACCTGGTCCCGGAGGCATCGGGGGAAAAAAATCAAAGGGATCTTCTTGGCAGTGCAAAAGCAAATGTGTAGCTATTCCATGCGCCAGTGTGCAAGCACTCCGTCCAAGGAGGGTTGAGATCGCTGCTGCTGCTGCTGCTGCTGCAGTTCGAAGGATGGAATGAATGGGGATTAAAAGTAAATATTGGCTGCTCGTCCTTTGCTCTGATCCTCAGGGGCGGCTTCGGTTTTGCTCTTCAAAACTGCAGCGGACAAAAAGCGCGCTTTCCTTGTTCCGCTTGCGGCGGCATTTCGGGCCCCGCTCTGGCGAGCCTTAGCAAACAAAAGAGGAGCCGTGTGGTCCGAGCCGGGCTGGAATGGCCGATCGGCATCTGGTTTGCATTAGCTGCCTTGGGATGTGAGCCGATCTTGGCTGCGGCGGCGGCTGCTGCCGCCGAAACCGTGGAGCAGGGAATGTAAGAAATGCCGTGTGGCCCATGGAGCCTCTGGAGCGTTTAATCCAGGGACCTGTTAAGTTTCCACAGTGTGGCCGACCAGTTGCATGGGATGCCCTGCTCGCAGTCGCCCGGCAGATTGACCTTAAAGGTGCGCTGATGGTGCCTGTGCCGAAGGTGGACTTGCTGCCACCAGGGCTAGCAGCCATTGGCAACCCTATCGCCCAGATGTGTCCAAAGCTTTATTAAAGCCATCATACCTTGAGGCAGTGAATTTCATAGCTTGATGACGTGTTGTGCAAAAAAAAATACTTGCTTTTGTCTCTTCTGGTCTTTCCAAAATTCGCTTTATTGCGTTTTGGGAATGTGAGAAGAACTTTGGAAGGAGGCGGAGATCCTTTTTTTTTTACATTTTACACCAGTTTATACACATTGTGATTTGTGTTAAAAACAAGTGGGATATAAAACAATCCCACTGCTGAGAAATTCCATATTTTGCGACTGTCCCTTGTTACTTGGTTATGCCAAGTCTTGATTTGATAGGTAGATGGATATTTTTATATTTTATGCACAGCAAACAATAAATACCAGACCAATCTCAGGTAAACATTCATCCCTTAATGACAAACTCTACATATAGAACCAGATCTTAAAAAAGAAATCCCATTCCATGTTCTGCTATGAACAAGATGAAGACATAATTAGATCTCCCTGTAGTTCACACATGATCTTCTAACCAGTGTTATACATAAACAATTATGGTACCTCAGCCTATGGGACCTGTTGATTTGCATGTGGCCCTAATGAAAAGTGCACCCGCCCACCCCAGGTTGAATCTTGATTTGAACTTAGAGCTTATGTTGAAAGGAAGTTTTGACACCAAAGACTTCATTCCTGATCGATTTTACAAAGATTAGCTTGTGTTGAACTGCAGTTAATTAAAAGCAAACAGTTTAGAGAGGCCTGGGGCTCCTGCAAGTGCCTTCCCAGGCAACTGTAGACTCTACAGCATAGATGTCAAACTCAGGCCTGTGGGCCAAATCTGGCCCTCAGTGTAATTATATTTGGCCCATGAGAAAATACCAAATGTCTATTAGAGCTGGCCCAATGGTATACAGTGCATGCATTGCTAATACTACAAATCCCAGAATGCTCTGCTGGTGCATTGGCACATAAATCAGGACCCACAAGTGCCCCCTTCTCTGTTGACATTAGTGACTTCATGTTACTAGTCACATTGGGCCACCCCTCTTCAAAATGGCCAAACGAAAGGTGGAAAACAACTTTTCTAGAAAAGTGAATGCCACAGATGTCTTTTGTTTGACATTTGATTTCACATGTGTTTATAGTATTCTTTGCTTGTTGCAGATTCAGTGTTTAAGCCGAACTTAAGTTTGTTTCCATATGAAAAGGTTGATCATTATATCTGATGAGAAGGAAAAACTTCCTCAGTTGTAGAGATTTTTTCAATAAATATCAAGATTGGACCCGTAACTTTGTCCAGGTTTTTAATTTTGGCCCGCTGTGTGAATTTGACACCCCTGCTTTACAGCATTTGTCCAGCCTATTTTAAAACAGATGAGCCCTAAATGTGCTAGGAACTCTTTGGGAAATGGAGCCACCACCATTCATGAGGGATGGCTCTCTGCCTGCGTGATGACATCACCACCCTCAGTATGACAGCAGTGCCTGCGTTTCCCGCAGAAGGAAGACAGTTTTCTTATACAATCCAATTTATGGAAGGAAAGAGTCATGATATGCCGATTCTTTCTTCTTAAGTGGGCAACCAGACTCTTTCAGAGACAAAATAAAATTTCTGACAGCTTCTTCTCTCAGGTTGAGTTTACTATGAGCAAGCACACTAGTGAGGTTTCTCTGCTATTTCTGAGTTTATTCTGAGAATAATATTTAACTCCGGTGGCATTAAAAGCACTTCTTGGCTACGTGGCTGCCGTTTCACGTCTTCTACTATACCCAGGAGCAGCATTAATCCAGTTCTTGAGGAAAAGTGTAGTATTAAACAATATAAATGAAAGGAAGTATTCAGAGAATATCCAACAAAGTGGTCTTTTATGGTGGTGGAAGATGGGGCAGGTAAGAAAGAAAATCTTTGAAGAATTATTGTCCCAATTCCATGTGGTGGCATATAGATTTGTGGCTGTATTTCAGTATTCAGGCGGCCTCTCTCTTGCCAGTTCTTTGAAGCTGAACAGTGTCAGGCCTGGTTTGCACTTGGATAGGAGAATACTGAGTCTCGAATAGGAAGCTGAAGCAATCCTGGATGAAGGCAATGGCAAACCACCGCTGTATTGTTGCCAAGTAAATTGCATGAATTTTTCCACATAGTCACCAGAAGAAAAGCTCACTTTGCTGACACTTCTGCTTTTGCATGGTTCTAGGTCTGCACTCTGGCTACAGCTTTAAAACTCATTGTCTCACATTTCAAGGTGGAAATATGAATTATTAAAATTGTTTACATACCACTTGCCATTAAAATGTAATCTGAAAGTGATTTACAAAACACAGAGTATTAAAAACTACTAAAATCATAATAGTTATATGAAAACTTACATTTAAAAAATCAGGGATGGGGAAACAAATGAGCATTCATTCTGGGAAAGTCTGGTTGAAAGTCAAGTTTTCAGTGAGGGCCTAAAAACCAGAAGTGTAGGCATGCCCTACAGATATCAGAGGGGAGACTTCCAGAGGATGGGTCCCAACACAGAGAAGGCCCGATTGCAGGTAGGCATAAGATGGCATTCAGCAATTTGTGGTACCTCCAGTAGGAACTCCCCTTCAGCGGTCTTGCAGATCTATAGTGAGAGAGGTGGTCTGCTAGGTGAGCTAGTCCCGATTTGTTAAGGGTGTTATATTCCAAATACACAACCTTGAATCTGGCCCAGAAGCTAATTGACAACCTTGATTAACAACCTGGCTGCCACACTTTGTACTAGTTGCAGCTTCTGACCAGGTACAAGGGCAACCTTGCATAGAGAGTGCATTACAGTAATCTAAACATGAGGCTACCAGTGTATAAAGTGGCAAGGGTATCTCTGTCCAGATACAGGTATGGTTGGTATAGGAGCTAAAGCTGGTAGTAGGCACTCTTAGCCACTTGGGCCTCCAGGGACAGTGATGCGTTAAGCAGCGCCCTCAAACAATTGTCCTGTTCCTTCTGAGGGAGTTCAGCCTTGTCTAGAAAGATAATTTCTCAAGTTCCGAAACGTGACCTTTTCTGTACTTAGTTTGAGTTAATCTGAATCATGTGGAAGTCAATGTCTGTACTGGTGGCTGATCTGCCATGCTTCGCCATGGCTGTGAAGCTAATGTGAACTTCATAGCCACCATCCCCACACCACATCTGAAAGCCTAGAGAAGTGCACAATTTTTTTTGTGATCGATTTGCAGCAAAGCGAATGCCAGTGAAATTCCCACTCGTACAAATAGAGCTACTTTGAATGTGGTAAGATTCAAATCCACTGCAAATGTTTTTTGAATGCTATTCAAATCTGATTTGAATTCCTGCCACCAGTCACCCCTCCGAATCTCTTCTGAACGCTTCAAATCCTCTCTGAATCTGCTGCAGACATCACTGGGTAGCTTCCCCATACTCACGAATGTAGTGAACTTTCAAACAAATGCACAAAACTATCCTTCGCCCACCCATCTCCGATCACATGTCAGGACGGATTTTAGTGCCTTTGGGCACTGGCCTGGCACTAAAATCCAGTGGGTGGGCGAAGAGGAGCAGCAGCAGCAGCAGCTCCTTTCTGCCACACTGTCCACTGATGCGTTTATGCGCACTTGTGGGTTTGGTGTGGGAACAGTCTGATGTGCACTTGGTGCTGTTCCCGACCAGAAATTCAAACCTGCACCAGAACCCGGATTACTCTGGATCAGAATAATCCGGGTTTGCTTCGGATTCACGGTAGGTGGGATCGCAACCCTAGTGATCCTGGGAAGGAGCAGAGAAGAAAGGAATGAAATCCCAGTCAGGAAGCGTTATTGTTTTGCAGTGTGGCCTGCAATAACTCGGAATTGTGAGTGTCTGGATGAATAGGGACAATTTCAGGAGCGCTTATTTTCTGATTTTTTTTTTAAAAGATATAAGTAAACAGTGTCTGGAGGCACCCTTAGTAGACTTACAGTTGTGTAGTGGCATGAAATATTGAATGAACTTGTGCATGCTTACATAAATAACATTATTTGAATGCTGGTCCTTCTGTAGCCAAAATGGCCTTACCCATGCACGAGAAGGCAGATGTGGAGAATACGAAGGTTTGCAGAAGTAAAAAAAAAGGAAAAAGGCTTAAGTAGCAAGATATTGTCCCACTCCTTCTCAGAACAATAACCAGGTAGGGTTTTTATGTATCTCCCAAGTAATAAATAACACATGCTACAAAACCTAAATCCTGTCTCCAGTGACTGACAGTTGGAGATGGATGCAGTGATTTATTAGTGTGGTTTTTTTTTGTCACGTCTTGTGCTATTGATCAACTGCTCATTCCCAACCTACCTTGGGACAAGAAGATCTGGCCGGATGGCAGAAATCTTGCAAAACTCCTTTTGCGATTTCAGTAGTAGGTGGAGACAAGCCTGAATTGGCCATGAGATTGAGAGAGAGAGTTTTAAAAGTCTCAGGTGGGAAGATACCGGAGCAACAGATGAAATCTTCCTCTTTCCTCTTCATCCCTTGTAGGGGGAGCAGGCATGTTTTGAAGAGAGGGTGAAAGAGCCAGAGGGCCCCTGTGGTTATCATCTAGCTAGCAAATGTTCATGTCAAGGCTTTTTCAGTTTATCGTTTGGGAAGCAAGATACAGGCCGAAGCATGTCCGTGGAGAAGGATTATTGTGAGTTTCCCTTTGGTTATGTATTAGGAAGACTGGCTTCAGTTTATTTATTTATTTAGCGCATGGCAACTTTACATTGTAATATTTTAATAAAATAGCTAAATATAAGATTAAAATGGGTGGGCACTCGAGAGAGGGCCTTCTCAGTAATAGCCCCCAGGCTGTGGAATAGCCTCCCCCTTGAGGTGCATCAGGCCCCCTCACTGTATACGTTTAGGAGGGGGGTAAAGACGCACCTCTTGGCTCTGGCCTTTGGTTGAATGTGGCACAGTTTTTCCCTACTGTACATACTAATGTTTTATACTGTTTTTATATATGGTTTTATTCTAAATATTCTTGTCTTTTAAATATGCTGTTACCCGCCCTGAGACCCTAGGGTATAGGGCAGGATATAAATGTAAATAAATAAAAATAAAATAAATAAATAAAACAGGAAAAGTCAGGAAAATCATGTAGCAAAATCACAAGCCTATATATAAATCACAGATGTAGTCTACTGCGTCTTTTGTCACTGTCAAAAATCACAAAAGTTCCCACTATATGCTCGGTTTTGATATTCTCTCACTGTATGCTGGATTCTTTGTCTTTTGACCCTGCAGTCACATATTAGAGGTGGAGTTATTCCCCATTTATAAGGCATTTGCACATCTACTGTGTCCCATGGGTATGCGATTTATAATTGTCCATATCGCATGGGGCTGATGGAATCCACATGGTTTTCCCAAGGTTTAGGGCAAACTCTGGCATTGGGGAATACAGCTGTCTCTCCAATGTTTCCATGTGAAGGGCAATTAAAATCATCATACATGAGGACTTTGGCAGTAGTAACAGCTGGGTGTCTAGATCACAGCCTGTTTTGTTCCACATAGGTTTTGTTCCACATATCAGTACGGGCAGCTGACTGCAGTTATTTTGGGGTTTGGGGTTTCCTTGTCAGTGTGCAGATGAAGATACTCTGCTGCTTAAACCAGTCTGGGTTCTTGTCATGCCTTCCTATTATGTTTTCCTTGTTTTATGTTTAATAACATTCTTAAATTTTGCTGCTGTTCTTTGGGTAGGGAAGGGTAAATTCTCACTTTCAGTCACGCAGGTCTTGACTAAAAAGGCTTCTGTTTAACTATGCTTCGGAGAAGAAGGATTTTGTTTTTTCAAGGGAGAAGAATGGTGGCTTCGCCTTTGGCATGTTCCCTGATTTCTGGATGAAGGAGAAGGGCTTGATTTCTACCCTCCGCACATAGCAGGAAAGGGTGCTATCCAAAACCAGAAGGTGCTGCCCAGAAGTGGAGAAGGAACAATTGGGAAACTACAAAAGAACAAACAAATTTTGAAAGATTTAAAGAAGCTGAGAGCGATTTGCACATATTTTATTTTCTTTTTGTCTTGCAACATAGGAAAGTTTTTATGGTTCTTAGAAACTTGGGAAACTTTATTCTAAAACTTCTTGTTCTGCCAGATGTCTTGAAGGAAGGGCAACTCTGAACTATTTTGGCACTTGCCAGTGACATTGTTAACCGGGTGTGAACATATGAAAAATAAGTCCTTGCTACTCTTGGGGAGATTTCTAAAAGGAACATGATTTATGCAGGTAAGGTCCATTTGGCTAGCTGTAGTAATGTCCTTTGTTTGCCATCTTTGCCTAGCAGCATGGGAGAACCTCAAATATAGAGTAATAATATAAATACTGTGTGGAAATCATTGAATGATATGCCATTTGTTGTGTAATGCTGAAAGGAGTTCATAATACTGTAAAAAGAAAGTGTGCTGCTGTTAAACAAGATAATACAGAATTTTGCTTCACATTTTTGGAGAGTAATCAAGCCCATTTAATTGCATAAGATTCGCAAAAGATAAAGCAAAAGACAAGACAAATTTAGATTTGTGCAAGAAGTCTCTATTGACAGCAGTTTTCTATAAGATGATCCCTTAGAAGTGGACGTACTCAGGTGACTGTGGACATAATCTTCACACAGGCACATCTCTTACTATGATTAATAAAGTACATTATTCCTTCCAGTACAGATTTATCTGTAAGGCTGCATCCAAATTTGGGTATTGGGGAATACAACAGCATTATGGCTTTGCTGTGGGGTGGTTGCTGCCTGTATCTGTGATGACTGCACTTTAGCTCTGCTGTATAAAATGCTCAGTAACTTTTTACTGGAAAATCCAGCGCTGGTGGAGGATTTTCCAGCAGTAGATCTTTGCTTACCTTTGTGGAGGGATCCGTCATTATTTCTGTTTACCACACATGTGTGGTGGCTGAAAAAGACCGCTGTGCAATTGTGGTAGTGGCAATGCACATTTCTGGATATGCTGTGTCTGCCGGATACTTGGACATGCATGACACTAAAAGACAGCGCCAGCTGATAATGCTGGAGGAACAGTACTCCATATTATCACTTACTAGCGGGATGGTAGACCAGTGTCTGGAGCCACACTAGCTCTCATTGTTATTTAAGAAGTTGGTAGGGGGGAAAAGTGCCTTTTAAATAATTTGTGTCAGGAATTGCCGCTGATTGCAACATAGGCCTTGATCCTGCTGTCAGTCACAACTGAGCAAAGGAACATATTCTTGGGCAACGTATTTGTGGGTGAATTTAGCTTCTCCAGGAATTATGACACCTTACTGAAGCAGCAAATTTTGCTCCAGAAAGATAACAATATGTAACTCTTATTCTTTCCTGTAGCACTGGACACAGAGATAGTGTTGGCTTGAAGATGACTTCACTCTAAGGTGCCCATGTTCTCTAAAGGTTGGTCAGAGGGAGGACAGATGAACAGACTCGACTGTTTTTCCTCCTCACAGAAGCAACAGCAGCTGTCTCCTTGTAGGCCAACCTCAGCTATTTTGCTGTCTCACTACCGTATATTTCATGAGCACGAATGGGAAATTGTGGAACGATCACTTGTCCTCCTGAAGGCCATAGGATTTTATTGGGGCCCTTTGTCTGTCCATGAGGCACATGCTAGACTACTCCAGAAACCAGTGGGTACCTACCTGCTGCGAGACAGTTCTCAGGGAAATTGCCTTTTCAGCCTCAGTGTCCGCATGCCATCTGGACCGGTCAGCCTTCGAATCTCGTTCCGAAAGGGCTATTTTTGGCTGAAGGACTTTTTTTCAGACTGCGTGGTGAGGCTGCTTGAATTGGTGGTTGCAGGAACCAAGAGCAGACCTTTCCACTGTGATGAAATGGGAGGAGTTCCTCTCATTTTTTCTGAGCCTCTCTGCAGGGAACACAGGACGGTACCCAAACTGCAACAACTTTGCCGGCAGGTTTTACTAGGTTATCGTGAGACCGGGCAGAGAAATCCTTGGAGCCTGTCTGATTTCTGGCAACAAAGGAACCCCAAAGTCTGTGTGGCAGACAAAAATCTGGAAAGCTCAGTAATGCCAATCAGCTAACAATTTTGACTATTTTTTAAAAGGAATTTTTGAAATGGATTCTTGCTAGGAAATGTCTTTTATAGGCCAGAGGTAAACACTGCCAGTAATTTGGAAACTGGAAATTTCTCTCTGCCTTCACAGCCTTGCTGCCCTTATGAATTGAATCCAGGTTTATATACAGAATAAATAACTGATAGTGTTACTCGGGACAAGGGTGGCTCAGTATTCCAGCTTCCTGAATCAGCACTTCCTGATGACGAGACTATTACTGGTGAGAGCAGCTGACTCACATCAGGGAACCTGGGGTTAAATTCCTTGCACAGTCTTCGAGCTCCTAGAAGATTCCACCCTGCCTGTCAGCTTACCAGTCTTATCTGGTAGTCTCCTTGTTCAATTCTGCGCTCCTATACAAAGCCAGCTGGGTGATCTTGGTGATCAGCTCTCTTTCTGACCTCTCACAGACCCACCTACCTCACAGGGTGTCTGTTGTGGGGATAAGAACAGAAGGTTTGTTAGCTGCTTTGAGTCACTTTAAGGGTGAGAAAAGCAGGGTATAAAATAGAAGAACTGTGCCTGCTATCATATATTTTCTTGAAAAAAAGTGGGAAATGCGTGCAGGGCCGAATCGGTGGTCTTTCCTCTCCTATGCCAGAGTTTGATACCAGCCTCCCACTTAAATGTTTGAACTGATTTTAGCCTTTAACAGTCATTCAGTGCTATTTTGTTTTGGCAGGGACTGAGGAACAAATAAAATTATTAGGTACAGTTAGTGTTGACTGATAAATACATTGAGCATTAAAATGTATGAATTTTACATGTACAGCTTATTAACATGAGTACTTTTTTTGCTTTCTCTTCATGAAAAACTGATTGTTTCATTGTTTTTTAGTACAGAATGGGACAAGCAAGTTTGTTCTGTCTGGTTCATTGTTGATCTCAAATGATTTTTTAAAATTATTTCAAGACACAAAAATTATTCCGTTGCTCTGTTCAGGATTGACAGGGGCCAAGAAAGGGTGTCGGAACCTTGGGATCTCTCTGTGTGGGGGCACTGTCACATCCCTGGCAGCCCTGTGTGGCCCTGCCCCCTCCCTGCTGTAAAGGTGGCTAGAAGGGAAAGTGTTGGGACATTGGAGAGCCACAGAGACAGATGAGTTTTACCATTTTTCAGAATTGTGCTTACCTGCTTCCCACCTTCCCTCACTGTCACAGAGGGCCAAGCTTCAGAACCCTGGCCTACTTTGACAAGCTTTTAGGCCTTTGTGCACATCTCTATTCATAGCCCATGGCAGAAGAAGATATGTATGCAAAGATATGTATGCAAAGCATATGCTTTTGATATATGCAGATGGCCATTTTCTAATGGAAGGGGATTTCAATGCAAGAATTAGTTCAATTAGCAATATTTTCACTGATTTCTTTATCCCCTCAGTTGAAAATTACCAGTGCCCAAGATTAGCAACTAGACAATCAAAAATCAAACATGTCAATTATTCTGGCAGATGTTTAGTTCAGTTTATCCATAGACAACTTGGGAATACTAAACAGAGGGCACGTCTACATGCCAAAAATACTCTGGATTTAAGCTTGTTTTGCTTCAGAGCATCTCCATGCACAGCTTTACTCCAGGCTACATCAGGTGCAAAGGAGGAAA
Source organism: Aspidoscelis tigris stejnegeri (assembly GCA_023333525.1). NCBI lineage: Eukaryota > Metazoa > Chordata > Lepidosauria > Squamata > Teiidae > Aspidoscelis > Aspidoscelis tigris. Next base: position 37,366,242 of record JALMGA010000005.1, on the reverse strand, counting down.
ATCCACAGCAGAAAAACCCTGGTTTCAAACAGTACTAGATCCGACGTTGGGGGAAACCACGGATTATCCTGGGAGCATGGAGATGCACACAGATTTCTTTAAAGTATCTTTCTGGCTACATTAATCTTTCTTGTGCTTTACGTGTGTATGAAAACATTCCTTTCCTTGGCTGCCAAGAGTTAAAAGCATAACCAATGCCTGTAACATAGTTAAAAGCATAACTAAAAGCAAATCCCTCCCTGCAGCCTGTCAGCCAGCCAGCTGCCAAAAAAAGCATAACTTTTAAAAGCAAATTGCTCTGTTTAAGCACACAAACAGCACCAATCTCTTTCTTAAAATAGATATTTCCCCCTCTGTTGTTAAGATAATTAGCATCACTTTCCCCTGATAGCAAGCACAGAATTTCTCTCCCCCTCCCAATATTGTGAAAGAAAGAGTTCGCTGGACAGCTTCTGCACACAGGCAGCTGCAGGGAGTTGAGCTGCTTTCAGTTTTGCTTGTATATATTTACAAGCATTAGTTATGGAGAGAGCTAGCTGCTTTCAGTTATGCTTTTAACTCTTTGCAGCCAAGTAAAGGGATGATCTGTGTTGTGTTATGGAGGTTCAGTTGAGGTTTTTGCCTGTCATCGCTGCAGTGAGCGATGGGTGGGGGTGGGGAGAAAAAGACAAGGGCTCACAAAAAGCGGCTTGCATGGGGACAGGAATGTACATTTTAAATCTGCGTTGCCCCAAACCACATGGGGACGCCTTATTTTGAATTACAATCCACATTTTTAAAATCCATGCAAGAGAAGCAAAAAGAGACCATGGAGATGTGCCCAGAGTTACCTTAAGCAATAGTGATGGAGAGTTCACTTTCCTATATGAAGCAAAGATAACATAAAATACCAATAATCTGATCCATCCATTACACATTGGAAAATGAATTGCCAGCATTCACCAATCTCTAGAGATAGTATTACAAACCATGGAGTAGAAATCTGCTTGTCCCAATCCTCATTTGACCTCAAATTTGAAAGCACTAAAGTTTGAAAGCAAACCTAAAATCAGCTCTTGAAACTTACTTTCTGAGCTCTCACCTACCTCAACAGGGTGTCAATTGTGGGGAGAAGAACAGAAAGTTTATCAGCTGCTTTGAATCTCCTTAAAAGGAGAAAAGTGGAGTATAAAAGCCAACTTATTCTTAATTCAAGCCAACTGGTCAAATTGAGAACCAGGATAATCAGAGGGCTCTTCCTAAAGCCTACAGTTCAGTTTAACAAAACTCTCATTCTCAAAATGCCTTAAATGCAAGACCCAAAGCAAAAACTCAAAACACTGAAGGGTTTGAGTATTCAGACAACTGGCTGAACAAGCTCAGAACAGTTTATCCTATTGAGAACATGACCACCTAGCTCTCCTCTCTGAATATTTTAATTTAAAAAGAGACAACAAGCACTAATTCAAACCAAGCTGGATTAAACCTTAGTGATTGCATTGCTGGAAGACAGGTCAGTTCCCCTTGTGCTGACAAGCTTGGCTTCTAGCACAACCTTGGGTTCAAGATCTACTTACCGTATTTAAAATTGTCAGTGAATTTTTGTCCTACATGTTCCATGATAACATGTTAGTGAATGATCTAAAATAGGTCTCCCAACTCGGGCTCTAACCCACCTGTGGTGCTGGTCAAGCAACGGTTCATCAGCATGAGAGTTAATAAGCAAATCGAAAAGCCTCTGTTCACCGGTAATCTTTGAACTTCTGTACACTTCAGATGCCTTTTAACCTAAAAATTTAACTGTTAATACATTTACAGTTGCTTTCACCAGAGCAAGACTTAATCTCCTACTGAACAGGATGCTGAAGGGAATAACTTTAGACTAAAGACTGTACGTCCCAGCAGTAATGGGAAGATTGGATCTGTGGAGCAGGTACTACTCATGGTATGTTACCAACTGGAACTGCTTGGGTCTTTTAAAAGCCATTGGCCTACAAGATACAACTGGTGGTATTACTCAAGCCGCTGCCGAGCTTTTAGCCCTAACTTCTAAAATATGTTCTAGTTTTTATCTTTGTTCAGAGTTTGCATGAGTGCAAGTATATTTGTTTTATCAAATATGTAATCACTGTATGATTTTACTTACATTGTTTTAAGTCTTGTGATCTATTACTGTAATAAATGTTTTGCTTAATATTCCTGCCTCATTGTAGAAACTTAACCCTCCCAAGACTTGCAGAATTAAGATTAAAATTAACTGTTGTTAAATTAACAGACTAACCTAATCTTTTGTGAGAAGTGGGTAAGACAGAGGGAACATTAATTTATAAAACTGCTTAAGAGGAAAATGAAATCCCTACATGTGGTTGAAGTTAGGTGAGGTGAGATTTATAATATTTTAAGTGCTTCTCAAACATTGTTATATATGAGTTAAACTCCAAAAGAAACCACAGGAGAATCATCAGAACCAGCTCAAGGCATTGTCTGGTTTCCTGATGAAAGACAGCCACTCAGCCAGAATTCAGAACAATGGGGAATTTCAAACTTTGCTTCCCATCCGTGAGAAGCAAGCAGGAACTTGCCTATGGGTGGATGCTAGACATTTGCACTTGAGAACGCCTTGTACACATGATTCCTCCCCCACGTGTCCAGACACCAGAGTGCAGATGGTGTTCAGGCACTGCCATCTTCAACCCCCAATGTTAATGACATTGTGCATGCACCGTCACTGGGGCAATTGTAACATGTCAAGGGATGCATCAGCATGCTTGCATGGTGTGTCACATGTCACAGAAGTGTCCGGCACAGTTCAAGTGGGCTTGCCGGGAGCCCTACTGGCTCTGGTGCAGGTAAAGTTAAGTGCATGCAGGGTGCACTTAAACATGCACAGTTGCCTCATGGTGCTTTCCTGGACCCAAAAGGAGCCATTTCTGGTTTGAAACGGCTCCTTGCAGTGCATATGCTCCGTCTTGGAGTGCATTGTGGGCCAAGTGCAAAAAGTCCCCAAATATCCAGTTTCCTCAAAGCAAACCCCAAAGCTTATCATTTTGGTTAAAATCCCACAAAGCAAGTTAACTGTATTGACTGCACAGATAGCCAAGAGCACCAAAGGCCAAAACTTGTCATTATCATACTGGTGGACATCAGTGACCAGCCCTTTTGTAGAAGTTTCTTCTCTCTTCATAACTCTGCACGTGTTTGGTTCAGGCTAAAAAGACCAATCTTCTTCTTCCAGCTGGGAAAGCACTGAAAACAACCCACACTATTATGAGGGGGGATGCCTTTCTGCCATGTCTGCAGTTCTGCATTGTGAATGCTTGCTTGTGGCCACTGGCAAATTGGGCAAGCATAAATGTAGCCCAGGGCCCAACAAAGATGGAGCAGCAATGTGTCGGAGACAGGAACTACATGATCAGTTACTGCAGGGCAGGAAACTCTGCCTCCCTTGCATGAGAATGAACTGCAGCTATCGTCATCCCTAATTCTTGCCTATGGTGGCTGAGATTGATGAGAATGGAGTCCAGTAGCCACAGGGTTCTTGGTCCTGCAGTCCTGCTTTAGTGAGTGTTACATCAGTGATGCAAAATTCACTTTTTTTGCCATTACGTTTTCCAGCCAGCCAGCTGGAGAAAGAGCCAGCTAACAGCTTGGAAAGGAAAACAAACACTTTAAAATGAAGTTACAGGGCACCTCTCAGGGTTTTCAATGCCACCACTGAGCTCACAGACCTTGTGAGCAAATTGCATTACACTATCTGCGTCTGTGTTTTGCCGCAAGGATGAGTGAGGTGAGCAGAGTTGCTGACTGTGTTAACTGCTTAGTTTTACACCCGGAGATCTTCCAGTCTTTGATCCACCTTCTACCCAATCTTGCAATAGGTGGAGTGTCTGGAATTTTCAACACTGGCAAATTCAATAGTTAAAGCTTTCATGCAAATAGCTTGGCACATATTGAGACATTCTGGTTGAGGTCTTGAAAAGTTTACAAAACTGTTCTAACATAAGCTTTCTTAGGGACAATGTCTCCAGGATTCCATCCTGTATCAATTTTCTGTCTTATGACCCAAAATCTCTTCCGATGAGAAAGCCCTGATCCTTAAAAAAAGACATGACTGGTGATATGCTTTTTTAAATTAATGCATGCAAATTGAAAAAACACAGAAAGGAGTAAAGCGGAAGTAGCTAAACAAGGAACCAGCTACAAGTAATATATTTTGTTCCTCCTAAAGCTGTTCCCCCCTTCTCCTCCTCGTACAAAAGGGAAGCGAGAGAAAAAGTCCATTTCTTACTCTATTACTCCTTAGAACCTGAAAGCTCTTGCACAGTAACCTACTTCTAAGATGTGGCCTTGGTTTGCACTCTGTGTGCTGTCAGCTCACTTCTTCTCTCAATTCCACAAAACGGAGGTAAAAAAAAATCATGTTTTATTTGTTTTTCTCATTAGTCTTTCAGTAGACCAATTTTTTTTGGATTTTTATTTGCAGTCTTCCTCTTCTGTGTGCTTCATTCACCCCTGTTGCGCTATCTGAAGTTACTTATTGACTGTGACCTTCTGGTTAAGCTAGCTTTAGTGGGTCTCTTATAATTAATTTGTGGGTGCAAAATTTAATCACTGGTAGCTTTTATTGTTTGTCTCTCCCTTTCCCCCCCCTTAAGAACCTAAGAGAAGTCTTGCTGGATAATCATCAACCAGTTACTTCTGTGCATTTCAAGCAGCAGACAAGGGCAAAACCTTCATCTGTTTGTGAACCCTGCAAATAGCCTTTATGGCAGTGGTTCTCAACCTTCCTAATGCCGTGACCCCTTAATGGAATTCCTCATGTCGTGGAGACCCCCAACCACGGGGGCGGAGCAACTGGGAGGTGGGAAGGAAGGGCAGCGGGAGACTCGTCGTGACCCCTGTGAAAGGGTAGTTCGACCCCCAAAGGGGTCCCGACCCCAGGTTGAGAACCACAGCTTTATGGCATCCTGCCTCCCTCCAACCTACAGGCAGTACCCAGACATCCACTTTAGTAGCCATTGATACACATGTCCTCCATGAATTTGTCCAACCCTTTCTTAAACCTATCCAGGTTTGTTCCTACTACCTCTTGTGGTAGTGATTTCCATGGACTGATGAAATCACTCTTGATGAAAAAAATACTTCTCCTTAGTTGTGATATGGAGGCAATATCCCAAAATAGTGATACGATGGGAAATACAACTATGTAATTATTTCTTTTGCAAGCATGGAAAATGTTATCAAGCTTGGGGAAAAATGAAGAGAAGGGGAAATGGGTGCATGCTAAAGTGGATATTTTGCAAAAGGAATGATCATGTAATGAGCCTGCAAGCAAGGTAAGAGTGGTATTTTCCAAGGATTCCTGTTTGGCAGGGGCAGTGAGAGGTGAGAGCAGGATCTAAAGAAAGAGCCCTCTTGCCATCTGGAGGTACCATAAGAGGCAAATTGCCATGCTAGTCTCTTAACAAAAGGCTCTATTTTACTTTTACTTTTTACTTTAACTTTTTCAGCAGTTGTCTTTTCTACAGACTCAAATGTGTGGAATGGTGGGGGTCCGTTTGAATAAAATCTTACTGGAAAATGATTAAAACTGGTCTAGATGGGCCATTTGTCTGATCAAGCAGGGCATTTCTTATGTTCTTATTTAATTTTATCTGTTATGTTCTAGTTAATATCAGATCTCAGGAAAATACCCTTCTAATTGACAATCACTAATTTTTACTTACCAATTTCTGCATTTGTTGCTTGTTTCCACCCCACCCCCCAAAAAGGAAAGCAGTGTAAACATCATTTTCCTCTCTACTAAACAGTCATTAGGCAGAGAGGCAGTGACTGCCCAAAGATTGCCCATAGAGCACCCTGACTTTTCAGGACTCAATCCAGCACTAGACACACTCCCTTTTAATAAGAGAATGGTCCCTCACCCAGCTATTTTAACTATATTTTATATTTTAAATATTTATGTTTTCATCCTAAAATTCTTCTTGTGACCCACCTTAAGACCATTGGGAGAGACCTGCCTCTTTTCATGGGTTCTTCACTGGCCCTGGGCACACAAGTAGTTTAGGACAACCTCAGGTCGCCTTCAGGTTGTATTACTCACATTATTTTTATTTCAAGTCATTTTCCAAGCCTGCCTACCCCCGTTAGACCATCTTAACTGTAGTCCTCATTTTTACAGGACTGACAAGGACTCAGCCTGTCCTGGCATTCCAGGCTGTCTTCGCTTCTCCAAGTTGTGAGGGAGAGGATGAGCTAAAGGAGGCTGAACTGTGCTGTGGTGGATGGGGTCAAGTTTTTACTTCAGCCAATCAGCACACACAGAGTTCTTGAGGCACCTCCCCTTCTCTCCTCAGTTTATGTGTATGATTCCTCTAGTGTTTTTAAGCAAATTTATTATTATTCTTTAAAAAGAACTGCAAACAGCTCACCTCCCTTGAGTGTCAGAATGACATCCAATCAGAAAGGAGATAGATTTGATGCAGCAAAAGGGGTAGAGAGCCAAGAGATCCATGGAGGAGGCCCAGGCCAATCATGCAGAAAGGTGTGAACAATGCAGCCCAAGGTAGGGACGGCTTCAGGACAACCTAGCACTGGTACAACCCCAGTTCAAATTACTGAATTAGGACATTCTATCTTAGACTTGTGTGACCAAAGCCACTGGTAATGCCTCTATAGGAGTCTGATATGTTTAAATTATTGTGATAGTTTCCAAAGAATCTCATCAGAACACAGGCTTCATTATCTCAACTGCGAAAAATGCATGCTGAGTACCAACTTACTGATGATACCTTAGAGAGTGAGATAAGAATAGGTGATATGCATTCCAAACAGACACTTTTTATAATTCTTCCCTCCCCCCCCCCCCCCCGCCAACAGCTTTCAGTTTTTCGACTGTAATATGATAGTTCCACAAGTTGAGTAGTTGAGCAACTTCCACATATGGCCACACACACCAAAATTTCAGATGGTTGTGAGAAAGAGGAAGTTAGCAGCTGAAGTGATGCTAAATTCACAGAGTACTTTGCTAACAGACACTGCTTTCTTATTTGAGCTCCTAACAGGCAAACTCAAACAGAAGGCAAAGGCAAAAGCTTTTCTGTTCATGTGTATCTTTGCATGTCCATTTCTCTGCACGTTCTCAGCTTTGGGATTCTCCTCCAATCTCCTGTGGGCTCCTCAGTTGATGTGCTATGGTGCTGAGAGAAGAAGGTGCTGGCAAAAGGAGGCTCCCATGGATCTCAAGAGATATTTATTTATTACTTAATAACTGAATTTTCTTTTCTTGGCCTGGTGTAGGGCAAGAATCCCAAAGGTGTGAACGTGCAGAGATGCAGAGATGTGGATACCAGCTCTACACACACTGGTATCACTGCAAATAATCTGTTTCTGCAGATACACCATTGATTACCTTATAATCCTGGACTGAGAGTTCCAATAGTCCAGGGTTCAAAGTTCTGGATCTTTGGGAAACAAGGATGGAGGCTCTGTCTTTTTGATGGGTGTGATTGGAATATCTCAGAGTCAGTCCTGGTGCCCAGAAAGTTGAAATGTTCCCTCCTCAAATACCATTAGATATATGAAGGTTTTCCTATATTAGAATAACTAATAAGGGTATTTAAGTACTTAGGTATTTGGCTAGCCCAGAACCCCTCAAAACCTTTCCCACTTAATTATTACCCAATAACAAGGAAAATAAGTTTGGAACTTTCTAGATGGAAGGGGGGTGGAAGTTGTCAATGTTGGGAAGAATATCTGTAGCTAAGATGATGTCAATCCCCAAATATTTACATCTCTTTCAAAACCAACCTCTTAACCCTCCAAAGCTATCTATAGTCACACTTCTGCTTTAAACTTTCTTCAGTCCATCTTCAGGTCTCACCGCTTTCCATTTCTATCCATTTCGTTTGTGCACTTTCTAATTGAGAGTTGAAAGTCCACACAAAATGGATAGAAGTGGAAAGGTGTGAGCAGTCAGACCTGAAGATGGACTGAAGAAAGCTTAAAGTGAAGGTGTGGTCACGGCCACAAAGAACTATGTAAAAGAAGTAGAGAATATATTTGCCAAATTTATTCAGAACAATAAAAGGCCTAGAGTGTGTTCCCATCTGAGCTGTTTAAAACGGTTGTAAAAACGAAACAACAAAACCCGTTGCAAACATGCATCTGGCAATCGCAGCCAACCCTGAATTGGGTCCCCACAGAAAACACTTCCAAAAAATGCATTGGGGAAAGCGATTCTTTTTCTTCACACCCTTTGCCCACCCCTCTCTCCCCATTGGGTTTGATCTGATGATGCCAAGGGTGGGGAACCCCAGCTCCCCCTCCCTCCTGCTTTTGCTGCCTGTTTGATTCCCATAGACCTCCATGGGTGCCCTTCTTATTTTAATCATGTTTTTTTTAAAAAAAGGGGGGGAGATGGAGCCCCCTCGATTTTGACCCCCATGTCTTTCCTCCTTATCACAGGCTTGCTTTCTCATAAAGAAGGGAAGATAAAAGGGAGCCAAGTGCTCCTGCACACACACACACAACACACACTTGCACATTCCCGCACAGGACTCTCGAGGCTCTGCCCCTGGCTGCCTACCCTAGTGAACTCTGATGCCCTTATAAAAATACTCCTCCCAAAAGAGAGCAGGCAGCCAAGAATTTTAAAAATCTTTTTGAACAAGTGGCGGAGGGGTGAAGCCGAAGCCTTCCCTGCCTGCTTCAGGGCTCATCTTGCAGAGATGCAAAAAAGCAAAATTCTTTCAGCAGAAAAAGGAGGAAGTGAGGAGAACCATGGGTGGGAAATGAAACATTGTTATCAGTGTGGAGTAGGTGAATTGTTACTTGTTATCAGTGAGTGTGAAGTGGCTGAAAATGAAACTGCTGTGTGAAGTGGTCTGAGAGGGAAAAAGGCTTTAGGCTTTCTGGCACTTTAAACATCTGGCAAAGGGCTGTCCTGTGCAGGGTGAAACCCCACCCATTTGATGACGGATCTGCCCCAATACTGCTGTACCGTTCCCAAAGAAATAAAGAGAAAGCATTTTAGAAGCAAAAATGGGGAAAAGCACCTGAAAATACAGTAGATTTTTTTATTGTGGTTTTTAGCGATTTACTCCTCATAAAACACAGGAACCGAATTGGTAATGGGGACAAAGAAAGTTCAGATCATTTTGAAATCGTTTTCAGCATGAGCGGGAATGCAGCCCTAGAGGATCCAAAACACTTCTGCATAAAAGAGTATTCTTGATTCAGGAGGAACTGGGTGGCTAATATCCCATGCTATCTGGCATTTTATTATTTGTAATGAAACAAAACCAAAAGCATTTAAAAATCTAACCCTGAGCAAACAGATACTTGAGCAATTCAAGTATAAGGATACAGATGTGGCTTTTAAACTCTCCTCCTTTTATGCTGTCCCCACGTAGAGTGCCTGAAAAATGTTTGGAACCAAGAGCTTTTCTGTTCCTTTGGGAGATTTTGAATGACTGCAACCCCTCAGGGGTACCCAGTGTAGTTCAGTGGCCAAAAATAAAGAAATGTACCTTAAGATCTTCCATAAATATCATAAAATGTAGGTACAACTCTCCTACGTTGTCCAAGGGATGTCATCAGTGTTCCGGCACTGTCATAAGGACAGGGGGTTCTACATTTACCTTTGGTGGCATTGTGAGAAAATGAAACCTTTCAGGGATATGTTGGCCCTTGAAATTCAACTGATTATACAGGAAGATATGCAGTTTAATATGGAACCGGGCATTCTGTTATTGTTCAGAAGGATGCAGCTCTTTGTTGTAAAAACCTAGTCAAACATTTACTAACTGTAGCACACCTATGTATGCTGGAAAAACAATGATGCACTCCGTGGAATCTTGGTTCCATTTGGTATTGCAGCAAGCCAATGTGGAATGCATCATGGCAAAATGGAAGGCTATGCAAGGCAATACTTTGTTGCTGGACTTTTATGAGACATGGAGAATGCTAATGGAGAGCAGAGAATATATCAAACAAACACACAATATATAGTTAGGACCTGTCTTATATGAACAGAGGGACATGTAAATGCCAGGAAGAATGAGCTTAGGTTTAAGTATTTGTGTTTAATATGTTTGTTTGTATATGGAAATAATTTGATAAAAAAAATCCAACTGAAAAAAAGGGGGAAAGAAAGCTCAAGTGCAGCCAAATACATGTTGCATTGATTGGCAGATTCCATGACATTATTTTGTTGCTGTAAACTCCTGTGTTCCATATGGCTTCAATTTTGTAAATTCAGATGTGGAAAGACTTTTTTCTTCTTAGATATTATCAGACACTAACACAGTGATGGTGAACCTTTTGAGCTCAGTGTGTCAAAACTTGCAAGAAAACATCTCTTAACTTCAGTGCTGTCACATCTAGAAATATCCATAATTTTGTGATGTTTGTAGCTCTAGTAAAAAAGTTATATTTTTGATATAAATACTTTACTAAAAGCAAAAACAAATAAGTCTTTACATTAGTGACTTTTGTTGCTGAATTTAGCTTGCTAAATCTTCAGTTGAAAGTTGGTACTTCATACATTACATGCCCAGGTGCCAAGGTGACCATGTGTGTCACCCAAAAGGGCTTGGTGTGTCACCTGTGACACGCGTGTCATAGGTTGGCCATCACTGCACTAACAGAAGCACAGATGAAAATAGCCATCTAACTGAACGTTTCTCTTGCCATCTAACAGGAACTCTATGTAAAACAGAATTCTTTGATCCAGATTTATTTTTCCAATGAAGCCATTCACGCAACATGCCAGACTGGGTTCATTTATAACCAAGAGTATACAAATTTCAATGTTACCTATAATTGGATTACCTCTGAAGATAAAGAAGTGCAACTTGCAGAAACTTCAGTCTCTGAAGATGTTCCTTACCATCGTAGGAACCAGTCAATAACAAAAGACCACAATTTCACCATTTTACCTGCTCAGCACAAGTCTATGACTGGTACCTACCGCTGCAAAACTATATGGACAAAGGAAACAAAAAGTGGAAGTGGGGCATTCATTATGTTCAGAGGTAAGTATTAAAATAAGTGCAAGGCTGTATATTTTAGGTTCTGCTGAGGGCCTTGTTAGCTATAGAACCAATTTTTGTTAAGAGCTTTTCTACCCCTGTTCATTTTCCATCCACACTTTTGGGGACAGCCCACCTTAAACATGGTTAATTGCAGCCAACAGCCCATTTTCCCAGGTGGCTTACTTCAGGCGTGATGATGCTGCTGAATTGGGTGACTGTTATTAGCTGATCAAGTTGCCCAGCTCTTAACGGGTCTCCATTTTCTCACACATTAATCAGCATGTTTGGTCCTTCCCCTCACCCACCAAATGGAAATTTTAATTTTCTTTTTTCTCTAAATCCTTTTATATTAGAAATTAAAATTAATTAATTAAAAAAAAATAACTCCACATTAAAGGATCCTCATTGCATCCTGCACAGAAAACATTGGGATTTGGTTAGCACAAGTCCTGGACAAAGTTTTGGGGCACACCATCCGCATATTCCGATCGAAACTATTGCAAATCATGCAAACACTTCTGTATTTGCTGGGGCAGACTTTGATGATCTTTGCTGGAACAAAACCAGGGGGACAAGGAAGGTAGCTGTGCATGGATGTTCAGGAAAGGGTCCAAGACGTTTCCAGAACTCTTGTGTGACGGTTTCTGGGTACAGGCTGCAAACTGTTTTGCTTTCTGGCCTTGCAGGCTTCTAGCAAGCTGCAATAGCCAGCCTTGTTGCAAACAGCTTGTTGCAAGACCTGGGCAGAGGCTGCAGAAAGGGCGGGAAATCCTGTGCGGGCCCTGCTGCAATGATTGGCTGCAGCTGGTAGTTGGAGGGAAAAGCTGTCCGGGGATCTGAGTGCTGGAGGGGCTAGAGCAGGAGTTCCCACCAATCAGGGGTGAGGGACAGGAGTTTCTATCAGGAGTTTCCAGCAGCATTTTATTGCAGCAGTTTTCCCCAGGAGGTGACAGCCAATCAGGGCCAAGGGGAAAAAAGTATAAAGGAACACAGATTACAGCAGACTATGTCTTCATGCTGGGACAAGAGCTGAAAGGAGAAGAAGAGCTGAATCCTGAAGGAGCTGGACCAGAAGTTGACCAGGGGTCTTTGTGCTGGGAAAAGAGCTGAAGGGAACAGAAGAGAGCTGAACCTGAGGGAGCTGGACCAGTAGCTGACCATTGGTCTTTTGGCTGAGTGATTTCTGAAGGAGACAATTGTGAGGATTGTGGCTCTGAGGGAGACTTCACTAGCAACTGACCAGGCTGGATGATCGGTTAAGCAAGGACGGACTGGTCCTTGTGATCATCTAGAGCCACGTTCTGGTACACTGGCTAGACTGAGTCAGAGCAAGCCAGAGGGGGAGGAATGTGGAGAGGTTTGTCTTTTAAAAAGGGAACTATTTTCCTTTGAGAAGGGGAGCTGATAGGCTGGGAAGCTGGTAACCTTAAGAAACTCATAGATTTAAACCAACAAATACCTGAACCTTAGTTTCTTTCTAGTATTGCTTGTATATAATAATAAACTTGTTTTAGTTTACTGTTGAAACGCTTGCTACCCGTGTTTTGTGTCCACACTGTAGTATTCACTCGGCCATTGCACGAACTCAGCATCCTAACAGGGCCAAGCTACTCCTAGTGAGGGCAGGCACTTACTGGAACGCTGGGGATCGTGACATCTTGCAATGTAGATTTTGGGTGTGTGTGGTTTTTTAAAATCCAGATACCCAGAAGATAGAAAGTTCTCAAATAAAACAGATAGAAATGAAAAGGTGTGAGCAGTCAGACCGGAAGATGGACTGAAGAAGGTTTAAAATACAGGCGTACTGTAACTGATGGGTGAAAGCATTGAATTGAGTGTGGACCTTACCCACATTTCCTCTCTGAACCTGTATTCCATAAGTGCAGGAGGTGAGAAACTAGTTTGCTTTTTGGAACTCACCTTTAATGTTGACAAATGACATTTTTATACATAGAGGAAAATGCTGCCTGCTGATAATAAAAGTGAGCCATCAATAACTATCTACCCCCCATCTCTCCTCACCTACTATGACAGCTTACCTACTTTTCAGGTGGGGGGACAAGCAGGATGTCTCTAAGATTATTTGCTGGGGTTCAAGAACAGGAGAAGATTTGCCCTTGCCTCTGCTTGAGATACCCATGGGCGATTGGTGGGCCACTGTGTGTGACAGGATGCTGGACTAAGTGGGCTGTGGCCTGATCCATCAGGGCTCCTTCTTTACGTTCTTAATATAGGAGCAAACTGTCCAGCACTGTCTCCTCCTGGCGGGGCAAAGTAATCACATCTCATTGCATGTCCTCTGCATGGCCTGTGCTCCATCTGAACGTCTTCCCAGACACCCCTCTATGTTTGGATTCATTATTGATACAAGATGTGTAATTTTTCATACTAACAATTTGTTCATAAGAAGGGGAGGTCCACGTAATGTTGGCACAGACCTTTCAACTATGCAATAAAAAGGGAATACGAAATGCTCCTGTATGTGACAATAAAAAGAAATGGAAAAACAAAATATGCATTTTTTAAAAACCCCTTCTACAGTCTTCCAAAGCATCCATGGAGCCCCTTCTAAGGATAATTCAACAGAAAGAATGCCAGGGAAACCAAAGTTTTTTCTCTGCTCCCCTCTCCCTTTTTTCTCTTCTTTTCTTTCATAGGAAAAATCTCCTGTAATACCCAGAGGCAGTTTTCCTTTCCTTTCATCCCATTGCATAAGCAGCTTAATAGTAACATTTAAAAAATAAAACACAAAAGCATTTTTAAAATAGCAGGGAATCTTGCCAGTTGCCAAGGGGATACCTGGGGTACCATGAAGGCACCCTATAGCTACCTGAGCAATAAGACATTTGTGGAAGAAGAAGAAGAAGAAGAAGAAGAAGAGTTAGCTTTTCTAGCCCATTTTTCTCACCCATTTAAGGGACTCAAAGCAGCTAACAAAGCTGTCTGTTCTTCCCCCCACAACAGACAGCCTGTGAGGTGGGTGGGGCTGTGAGAGCTCAGAAGCCAGCTGTGACTAGCCCAAGGTCACCCAGCTGGCTTCATGGGGGAGGGTGGAATCAAACTCAGTATTCCCAGATAACAGTCCAGCTCCCTAACCACTAGACCAAACTGGCTCATGGAAAGCTAAGAATGAGCTCTCTTCTTGAGACAGTGTCTCATCCTGCCAACTCACCTCCTTACGGGTCTTCCTTCTTGCAGTTAGTGTCTTTCCACCATTTTCATGCACAGTTAGAATGTTTTGAAAGGAGGAGGGCTTGCATATGTGGTCAAGCAAAGATTGACCACATTAACAGTATTTTAAGCAATCTCAAGTGGGGTGAGATGGGTCAGTCTGGGGTGACATTGGTGGTGGTACTGCATGTGGGTACGACATGTCCATTCCATCCAACCCCCAAGTCTTCATGTGAGATGGTGACAGGTAGGTAGGTCTCACCTTGCTGAAATAGTCCATCTTATTACAAAACAAAACTTAAAACACACTAACTCCAACCACATCCAATACTTAATACTTCCTCAGATCATTCTCAGTTTTGGTCACTATGCTCATACCTTTCTGTTTCTGCCCTGAGACTCCTTTGCAAGACAACACCCCTTGTGCTCTGATTGGATAAACGTTCTGTGACTCAGCAAATTCATGCAATAGCCACCCACTATAGTATGGTTCAGCCCCCTTTAGTCCTCTTCCCTGATCACACCCAAAAAATCAAAACGGATTGACAAAAACAGATTGACACTCTATAACCTATAAAAATCAGGACTCAGGAAGGAAAGTATGACTGAAGGAAGGAAAGTCCACAAATAAAATGATATACCAGACCAGAAAGCATCCCAAGAGTCCCTTCTGCACACTGGTGCGCATCTGCTTGTGGAAGGGTGACTTCTAGTACAGTTGCCGGTCCAATGTGAAATCACCCTGGGCTCGTCCCCATGGGCCTGCCACTGCCCCGCAGGGGATTTGGGGCAGCCTTAATATGAATTAAGATTTGTATTAAGGAGTCTCCATGGCAATGGAGGACAGAGTGGGTTCAAGCCAAACCCGCCCATCCCCATGAAAGTTGCGGCAAATCCCTGCAATGGGATGCCATGGTTTCCCTGCCCACCCTTGCCTGAGAGCTTAACCGCCCAGGTAAGGGGCTTAAATTGCCCCAAACCATCACCTGACAGCTGCCCTGAAGTCAGCTGGGTGACTGTCAGGCAGTGATAGGGGCTGACAAGAGCAGGGCAGAGCTCCAATAAGATGATTAAAACAGACACAAAAGCCACATCTGTTTTAATCATTTTAGCGGAGCTCTGCTTGTGCGCATGACAGGTGGTAGTTTGGGGTAAATCAAACCCTTACCTGGGTGATTAAGTGCTCAGGTGAGGGGGGGCAGTTGCAATCGCAGCATTAGCGGCGGGGTCAGCGAAGCCCTGCCTGCAAATGCTGCGATCGTAACCCGCGGGTGTCCCCATGCCCCCAGGATAACCCGTTCTTGCCCCATAATTCAGGGCAAGAACAGTTATCAAGGTTTTTTTTGTTTTTACTTTGATTTGCAGGATTTTGCATGGGGACTCTGGCAAAGCGAACTCATGTTCACCTCGCGGTATCCTTACCACAGGGCAGGGGGCCTGAGTACTTAATCTTTAGCTCTTCTTAATCTTCTTACAGAAAAAGGATACAGAGAGCCCACTCCTACTGTGTGGATATGCCTTGTTGCCATCACTGTTATCTTGGCTGTTTTGAGCATCATAGGGACAGTGCTGCTGTTCTGGAAGAGAAAGGTAAGTTATACCAAACATTTTTTCTTAGTTCTGCTGTTGCATACTTGGGCCCTTACCGCACTGGGCCTTATTCCCTATTATATCACAGAATAGAGACTTGCAAGCTGGTGGGAGATCCACTTGCATGCAGGTAGTCCTATTGCCTGACAAACCACTTGGTACTAGATTCAAAAATCCATCATATTTTGATGCAGAACATAGACATTAAGGTTTCGCCTTTGTCTGCTACTTGAAAATGCCCAGAATCAATTGAAGGGCCCCTGTGTGGGGCAGGATGTTGGACTAGATGGGCTGTGGCCCCAACCAGCAGGGTTCCTTTTACGTTCCTATTAGGGGTGTGCATGAATGCAATTTTTGACATTTGATTTGTAATGAATTGAATATTTGAAAATCCTTTCTTAGGAATCAAGAAAAATGAATGTCTGGAGATTCGAACCGATGTGAAGACATTCGTATCTATTCATTTGAATATTCTATGGATGTCCAAATTATTCATACAAATAACTCAAATTATTCATATTCTTACAAATACTAAAGTATGAATGTCTGGACGTTTGATTCGTATATGAATATCCAAATTTGTCAAAATCCATATGAATAACAAATATTTCTAATATTTGTGCACATTCCTAGTTCCTATGTTCACTGGGACGGAGACCTGCTGCTGATAAAATAACTTCTGGTTCATACTGAATCATTTTACTTACTGCCTTTTTCTCAATAATTTAAATATCTCTCCCTTTTGACATTCATATGGGACCCACAAACATATCTTCCAGGCATCTGTTGAAGACATACCTTTTTGCTCCTGATCTCCAGTGTGAGTGTTTTCCCCATGATTTCACCAGATGTTTTTTAATACACTGTCTGTCGTTAAGGGCAATTTGGCACCGGGCGTTATACTGAACCAGCAACCCAGCTTGAAGCCTCCCTAACATGCAGAAATGCAGTCTAAGGGATTCTTTGTGAAAAGAATACTCTTGCTCGAATATACACATGGGTATTTCCTTTCCATTCTGAAAAGGTGCTGCAGCCTTGGAAGACACAGAAATGTCCTGATCAGGGATCAGCTTGTCAAGACACTTTGGGCAATTTAGAGCCTTCTGACAGTACGTATACTGTAAGTAGCTGCCTGTATTATTAAAATAAAAAAATATGGTCACCCTGAATGTAGTCACAGCTTCTGCTGCCCAACTCCATTGGGTGCATTTATGCAGGGTTTGCTTTCTTTTAAGTAAGTGGTTTGTCTCTTTCAGGAGATAACTGGGCATTGAACAGCTAACAAAACACATACTGTGCATGTGGTCTACAGCCATTCCCTGCCTTTCTGCGCTGGGCTTTTAAAAATTACTTTTATTATCTTCTGGAACAGCTAATTTGGACTATTCAGGAATAAGGCTCAGTGCAGAAAGGGCCTGACTATTTTCTGTTTAGGCTCTATCCAGGTATCACAACATATATATAGGGACCAAAGCACTCTGGCTCCTGGTGAAAAAGCCTTGTGGGGAATTGGTATCTGGTATTCTGGGCTGCATTCACCTGCAGTAAAAAAAGAAGGTGTGGAGCCTAAGGTGGTCAGTAGAGGGCATAGCAGTGGTGGTGGGAGCCACCCCAGCCATGCTGAACCTTGCTTTTGTATAAGGCAAAAGATATGCACAAAGGTATGGCATGGCGGCAGCAGGGGAGTTATCATCATCATCATCATCATCATCATAGGGGTATTGGGATGTCATTGTTGCAGGGTAAATAGGGTCTGGTTGGTGTTGTGATTAGAGTGTCAGACTCTTATCTGGAGGTCTCCCAGGAAGCCAGCTGTGTGACCTTAGGCTAGCCACAGCTCTCTTTATGAGCACTCAGCCCCACGTATCTCACAGGGTGTCTGTTGTGGGGAGAAGAACAGAAGGTTTGTCAGCTGCTTTGAGTCCCCTTAAGGGTGAGAAGAGTGGAGTATAAAAGCCAACTCCTCCTCCTCCTCCTCCTCCTCTAATGGCTGCCCTCCAACTGCTGTTGAGCTGGACAACAGCCCTTTGCCTGGGTCTATTTCTGGGTGAAACAGACTCAGTGCTGGGGCTATTCAATTGCAGGAAAGTCCTAAAATTAAGAAAAAACAACCCAAGGAAATGCACTTTGGCATCTGGTCTTTGAGGACTGAAGATGGCCTCTGTCCTTATATAAGGTGTGACTGGGATGATGATGATGATATCGGGATCAGGTCAGGATCAACAGGCTACCCAACAAATAAGCCAGCTTTAAGGTCTTTTCATGAATCGGCATTCCTTTATCTTCCTTTTCTGCCCTTTCCATTGTGATCACAGAAGGGGGGTTGTTGCTGAGACTTCCTGTTTATTATCACTATCTCCTTAAAGCAAATAAGGGATAATTGGAACCATGACCAGTTGCTCTTTTCTTCTTAGCTGCATCACCACGCCGCTCAGATCTTTCACACTTCCTATTCTTCTGTTTGTGCCACCTGCCAGTCTTGCCTATAAAAACTCCGCCTACCTTTCTGTTGCCAAGGGAACAGCCATGATGACCATAGCAACCCGCTGTTATCATAAACACATGTACAAGAGTCTTTCTAACTGCTGTTTTGATCTTTTATATATATATATAGAATATTAACATCAAGGAATCTGATGCACATTTTGGTTGCAATTTTTTCCCTTTCTGTGTGTGCTTACTCAAAAGCTTTTCTGTGTATTAGTGCATTATTCAATGAGGAATGGAAACAGTGGGTTTGAAACAAATTGCTTTAATTAGGCTATGAATGTGCTGCACTTTCTTGCTATTTATTTTGCTGTCTGAAAAAAGCGGCTCAGCCTTCCTTTTCATCTTCATCCTTCCATTCTGGTAAACATTAAGAACTAGCCATCTGTACACAAGAGCCTAGTAACTGCACTGTTCAAGAGAATTCCAGGCATTGCAAATGCACTTCTTAACACACTTACTAGGTAATAAATTTCACTGAACATCGGGGGATTTAAACTTCTGGATCTTTTATGAGCTTGCAGAAATATAAGTGATTCCCACAGTGGTCAGAAATAACCTGTGAAATGCCATCTACAGCATTAGTGCTAATGGCATCTTTGTGTCTTTTTAAATAGTTCACCAGGATTTGGGGCCAATGAGATGCTTTTTCCCCATGCAGCTGCTTTGTACTGTGGATTAGACTTTTACTTTTTTTAAATTTCATTTTGTCTTGTTTAATCTAGTGTTAGAAAGAGAGTTACTGAGACCATGTAGGACAGGGTAATGGTACAAAAATAAATAGAATGGAATGGATGGTTCCAAGTTGTTTTTTCCCCTGCAATATCTGTTTGGCACTTTGTTATTCCTCTAGGGACCATAAGGCGAAGATACTTTGCATACAAATGGCCTACACATAGATAGCTGTAGCCAAAGCAATTCTGAATTTTGAAAGGACTACTCATTCCTAAGTGTATTTCTGCTAGGAAGGGAGCTGCCACTACCAACAGATTACACTGCAGTTACTTGTGCCATCTATTTTTAAGGGGATGAGGATGGGATCATTAGCTTCTGGTGATCCACGTCCTTCTTGAGTGTGCCAACTGATGCTGAAATCACCTAACATTTGAGCCAGTTTGGTCTAGTGGTTAGGGAGCCAGACTCTTATCTGGAAATACCGGGTTCAATTCTGCCGTCCCACATGAATCTAGCTGGGTGACCTTGGGCTAGTCACAGCTCTCTTCTGAGCTCTCACAGCCCCAACCTACCTCATGGGGTGTTCTGTTGTGGGGAGAAGAATAGAAAGGCTTTGCCAGCCACTTTGAGTCCCCTTAAATGGGGTGGGAAAGTGGGGTAAAAAGGCCAACTCTTCTTCTTCTTCTTCTTCTTCTTCTTCTTCTTCTTCTTCTTCTTCTTCTTCTTCTTCTTCTTCTTCTTCTTCTTCTTCTTCTTCTTCTTCATGTGAACCCCCTTCATGTATTGATTCTGGCAACTAGCAGCTCTGCATGGTCCCGGCAACAATTCTGAGATTGAAAGCAGAGGAAGAAGAATCGGCTTTTCTGCTCCACTTTTGTTTCCCATTTAAGGGTACTCAAAGTGGCTGACAAAGCTGTGAGGACTCAGAAGAGAGCTGTGACTATCCCAAGGTCACCCAGATAAAGAGTCCAGCTCCCTAACCACAGACCAAACTACCTCACAAAACTGTGATGAGTGACAGGGGTGGGGTATGGCAGTAATCAGAAGCTTCCCACACTGTGTTTTGGTATTGAAACATTGTTTAGGAACACATCAATGAGATTTCCGATGGAAGCTCTGTTTAAGGAGAACAAAGAAGTTTCCACTAAGAAGTTTCCACCAAGAACCTCAACTGTTCTCAAGGTCCTAATGTATGGTGACAATGGCATAAATTTCCAATATACAATAGGATTTATTTTAACCAGTGGCCTTTAACATGGAGTTTTAACAAAATCTGAAGGTTGCAAACAGAACTTCCAACATTTCTTTTCTGGAGGAACTGAGGCATTCACAGCCAGTTTTAATCTCATTTGTCACAGTTTTGGGGTTGTGTCATGTTTCATAGTTCTGTTTTGAGTCTAAGCTTTTGAATATGGCATTTGACTCTTCTAGGGACTAGTCTACATAGTGAGACAATATCCACCTATAGGGAAAACAAAAAAATTATTGAAAATCGTCATGAATATGTAATATAGATAGATATAGATACAGAGATAGAGATAGAGATAGAGATAGAGATAGAGATAGTATATGTGTGTGTATATATATATATATGATAGATAGATAGATAGATAGATAGATAGATAGATAGATAGATAGATAGATAGATAGATAGATAGATAGATAGATAGATATGATGAAGATCTGTCTTCAGCTCTATTTCTCTCTATTCAGGATTTAAAACCCCACCAATCCGATGTCTATTTTGCCATTACAAAACATGCAGATACTCCAAAACACGCAAAGATAGCTTCGGATAAGGTGAGTCTTATGTTCTTTTCATTGGTCTCCTGATAGCTTCCTCTTGTTCCCTTAGCTTTTGCAGAAATCATAAATGTAGTATGAAAACCAGAAAACCAGTGATAATCTACAGATCATAAATCATATCCAACTTCCTTTTACTACTTGTCCCAGTCATTGGTCTGCATTCTCAAGTGTATGTTAGGTTTTCTTCCTGATGTTGTAATCAGGGCACATATAGGCTTCCTTATACTGAAGTCACAGTGAGTGTGAACTTGGGCAAACTTTGGGAAGCAGTGGTGGTCACTGTGGTCCATGAGGTCATTATGAAGAGTTGGGCATAACTGAACAACAACAAACTGAAACCACTTATGAATTGGCAAAAAAAATAAATAAATCATCAAGTGGTAAAATTGGATATCAGGTAGACATTGGTGCTCCAGTTTTCTCAGAGAAACTACCAGAAGATCAGTTTAATTAAAATAGTATATGATAAGATCAACCTATCAGTCTTTAAAAATGTGAGCTGTATGGATAGGTTTCCTCTCCCTATTTAGACCAACCAGCAGTTTTAAGTATTTAGGAATTCTTCATATATCACAGAACCCACTGCCTGATAAAATGGGCTCTCAAAGCATTAAACATTAAAATTAGGACCTTGTTTTTGGGGATTATTAGCAGTTTGCATTTTGTACTCTAAAACACATGTACAGGAAGGAAGAATCTGCTATATTTTTTGTATTGCAAAATAAATTTGATTTCAGAAGAACCTTATTCTAGCTTACTAGAAAGAGAACATTTGTGTTTCACTGTCATTTATCTGGTGTCTCATTCTCTTGCTTGGCTCTGAAAGTGTATAAAGGTTGCCAGAGCATCTCTCTCTAGACAAGACCAATTGGAATGCCAGCTGCTTAATTTCTAGATTATGTCTATATTGCTCTTGGGGCCAGTTTGGTTGTTGGTTGTTCTGTGGAAATAGCAGATGTGGAGTCAACAGCATGTTGGCATATCTACAGAAATGTAATGTGTGAGTTAGAAATATGTATGTGGGGTCTCATTCATGTACTAAACTGGATTCTGGAATATACACATCAAAATGTGAATGAGAAGCTGATTTATTAGTTGTTACTTTTTATGGGTTTGCAAAAACTTGAGTGATTCCCACATTGGCCAGAAGTAATCTGTGAACTGCCATTTAACAATGTTAAGGAAACAGACCGGTCGAAATGATCACCCTTAGGACTTTTAAACTGAAGGACATTTTAAATACAAAAAATATTTAGAATAAATTCATTTAATATTTAATTAACATCCAACATACTTCCATTAATTCAGCGGGAGCAGCTTAACACTCTTAGGGTGGTTGTCCCCTGGATATTGATGGAGATTATGGATCTAAAGAGCAGGAAAGTGTCCTGCTCACAACATTTGGAGCTTGACTGTATAACATTTCACCATGGAGCAAGATTCTAGCCTGTGTAAGATCAGGATCTGGAGACTGCCTATGGCAATCGCAGGTCAGCCACATATGGGACTCTAGGTTGGAAATGGGAAGCAAAATAGATGCAGTATGGAAGAGTAGCTTTTTTTTTCTTCAGAACATGACTTCTTTATACCAGGACAGCCAGCTGTCCATCTAGCCCAGAATTGTATGGTAGAGATCTTCCCTCTCATTTGATGGTTAAATTTTAACTGGAGATTGGACCTGGAGTTTTTGGCCTTCTGTGTGCAAAACGTGTCCTCTGCTATGAACCTATGTTTCTTTCCTAATTCTTGTGGAACTCCTGGGTCAGAGGTGGGGGGAAGTTGATTCTGTATACATTTTCAGAACATTGGCAGGGTTCTGCAGATAATTTTAAATGGTCTATATCAAACTGAGAAGCTGGTCTTTTTCAGCTCATATATTTTTCATCATATTTTATAGTTACTTTTAAATGCTTTCCTATTTGTATGGAAAAAATCTCAGCACTTGGGGGGGGAGAGAGAAAAACAACCCTTGGTCTTTAAAAACAAGTTTTTAATTTTACATTCCATCTTTTATTTGTTGAGAACTGCCTAGAGAAATGTGGTAGTTTATTTACAAATGAAAGAAAACAGTAGTATTGGTAGTAGTATTGGTAGTAGTAGTAGTAATAGTAATAACAATTACCATCTGCCAGTAGCACAGAACAGGTGGGATCATAAACCCAAAAAAGTGGTTGAAAATGAACAGGCCAAAATATTATGGGATTTCAGGATACAAACTAATAAAGTTTTGGAACATAACTCCCCTGACATCACCACTGTTGAAAAGAAGATGATGTGGTTCATTGGTGTTGCTATACCAGGAGACAGCAGGATCGACCTTAAACAGAAAAAAAATACAAAATACAAGGACTTAAAAATTGAAGTTCAAAGACTCTGGTGCAGTGGTGGTCAGCACGCTGGGTGCCATTCCAAAAGACCTTGCAAGGCACTTAAAACAGCTCAACATTGACAAGGTTACCATCTGTCAATCGCAAAAGGCGACCCTACTGGGCTCTGTATGCATTATCCACTGGCACATAACGTCATCTTAGGATCTTGGGAAGATGCTGATGCATTATGAAATATCAAAGCCAACATGTTTGGTATTCTGTCATATTTTATTTTTCTGTATCCTACTACTACTGCTGCTGCTGCTGCTGCTACTACTAGCTGCTTGAGGAAAAGCACTTATTCTGATTATGTACAGAATTCCAATACAGATGAGGCTTAAGCTGGGGCAGGGGCAAAATGATCTCTTTTCACCTGCTTCCACTTTGTTTTGGAAAACACTGCACAGATTTTCAGGTATAATAAGGGATTCAAGGAGGAATGGAAGAAATAAAACATCCCTTTTCCTACTCACTGAGGCAACTAGTTAATGAAAATACATTGAGCACAACTCTGTATGTTTTAATAAAGTATTTATTCCTAATATGCTTTAGGTTGCACATTACTACTAGAGGATAAATAAGATCATAACATGAAAATAACATAAAATAATTTACATTGTTCTGTGAAATAACTAGGTTAGGTTGAGTTACCATTCTTTTTCTGCTGGAGAATCTGTTCTGTGCAGAATGAGATCTTCAAATGAATACTTGAAGCCAGATCGAACAGGTAGCCTTTATGTATGTGTGTAAGTATGTATGTCATTTATATCCAGCACATATCATTCACTTCTCCATCGTCACAACCTTGTCAACTAGGTTAGACTGAGTGAGAGGGTGCCTCCAAACACACCCCTTGCTCTTCCTCAAATGCAAAGCTCCTTCCAGTTCTCCAAATTGGAGGATTGGAAGCTTCAAACTTCTTGCACAGCTGTGTCCCATTCTCCAGCAGTAGGAGTGCAGGAAAGACAGGTAAGCATGCATTTAAAAGATGCTGGTTATCCAGCATCTTTTTATTTGGTGGGGTTGGGGAGGAATGCCACGCTCCTACTGCACAGGACGGAAGCACTGAACTTGTTTTGTTGCTTTCGTCCCAGTCTGGAGGTGCCCTGAGTGTTTGGTCACCCAGTGAGCTTTCATGGCTGAGTAGGAATTCAGAGCCAGGGGTATAGGTTCTAGCCTACCATTCTAGCCACTATACCACATTGGCACTCATACCACTGGATGAAACAGATTTCCAGGATTCTTGTGGATTAGATCCTTGGAGCTCACTTTGCAGTTACAGGAATTTGGTTGATGTCATAGGGTCTGTTCACACTTTTATCAGTGGAATTGTTTAATAATACCATCCCGGTGGGGTTAAGACCAGGCATTGGGAGAAGCCTTAGGACCACCAGCACTTGAAGGGTGGATGATTGTAATGGCTGTGGAAACATCCAGCTTGAACCAGGAAGTTGCCATGGTAATCAACCCATGGTGCATGAGTACGCAGCTCCAGCTATGCTGTCCCACCTGCTTGCAGTGTTATACCTGAATCCTAATGACTGGGAGTTCACCAGATGCTCCCAGTCAAGCTGTGGACAAGTTTTCACGGTAACTTTTCACTTATACACAGTTGTTGAAGTTTGAGACAGTTGGAGGGAGCTCCTGGATGCTCTGGGAAGGTGATGGTTGTGTGGCATGCAGGCCGACAGACCTTCGGTGCAGGCACTCTGGGAAATAACCTGGTGCTCTTCTGATGCTTTGGTTTATAGCTTCCATCCATAGCTAGGCTATCTGGGGGGTATTGGAAGTTGTAGTCAGACATAAGGTATAATCCAGCTTCAGTCCACCTTCAGAGTGACCAACAATTTTCTTTCCACATTATCTATCCCAAAGGTGAATTTTGTGAGTTATGTAACCCTGAAAGAAAACAGCTTGTCACTTTGCTGATGTATTCCCACACTCCAAAAGTGGACTGAAGCTGGATTAAACCTTAAGTATGACCACAGGCTTTGCTGGGGAAAGTTGGCCTCAAATTACACAACCATCTTTTTCATTTTACCATGCTGTCAATTTGAAAAGCCATGCAATTTGAATGTGAGCCTCACAAAGGTTAGAATAAAAGCCCACAGCTAGAGGAGATCTCTGTGTATTCTTTGCAAAAACAGAAGGGGAGCAAGCCTTGAGAAGTTGTGGCTGTTATGTACTGCTTACATTATGAACTGCTTATATTTCATTCTGAATGGGTTCTAGGAAGGTATCAACTTAAGGAACTGTGGACCAGAAGCTCTTTGGAAAAGGAGAAGCCAACAGAGCAATAGCTCCTTTGCATTCTGTGTGGCTGGTGGTGGTATGAATTAGTACAGAACACTCCTGGTACAGTGCTTCTGACCTTGATTTTTTTGTGCTCTTGAAGATGTGCCAGTGCTGCAGAAAGCAGCAAGAACAAGAACAGCAGCAGCATTTGCTGTTGCTTAAACTTCACTGCCCTTTTGAAAATCTTATAATAATTGAAGCATGTGGTGTTTTATCTGCTGCATCTGTTCCAGAGACTTATTAATGTTGCCTGGAGCTTCTTAATCCCAAACCTTATCTTCCAGTATAAAAAATATCTGTGCAACTTCTAATAAAGTGTTTTTGTTTGTTTGTTTTCATTAAATTCCAGGTTTCCCATCAAAAAACCCAAGATGAAATTGCAGATGTATATGAGAACCATAGCACAGATATTTATGAAAACATCTAAGCAGAGATACATTAACTGTAGCGCTTTCTTTGTAACCCGGAAGACAGTTCCTGAATTCCCCCTGTAGCGAGCGCAGAACAAGGATACTGTTGAGTAACCCAAAATTTCTACTGAACCTGTTACAGCTGATCTTGATAAAGATTAATTCTCAGTAAGACACATAGGTCAGCTGAGCTCAATATTCTACCAAAGTAATTCATATTTGTTGAATATATACTTTCATCTGAGTCTAATAAAGTGGAAATGGGAACCTAAAGAAAGAAGAAAGGTTTCGGTAAACTAATTAAAATGTGCTCAGCAAAAATGGTATGTGAGTTCAGTCATAAGGAAGTTTGTTTAAAGTATTTGAAATGCCAAGAAAAAATAGGCAAAACATTAAATCAATACATGGTATCTGCAGACTACTATTATGGACTGTCTTTATAGTCTACATACTGTAGGGCCTTTCTGTATTTGTATGATATACCAGAACAAGCTGCTTCTTAGTACACTTCTTCCACCTGGGATCATCTCCATTCTGATCCAGAACCATCTTAAGAGCTCCCTAACATGGTTTAATGGAGGATGTAATTGAAAAGGTCTGCAAACATACTAATACCATTGGTACCAGGCCTCCCCTTGGCCTGGAACAAGGAAACTACTACAACCCCATTTTTAAAGCCTACATAAGCTGTGAAGATAAGCTCTGAAGCTTGTATCTTTGAAACCCTGACATGGAGGTAGTTCAATCCTGCTCTTGCATACCAGGTAAGACTTTGAAGTGTAGAGAATATGGGCCAGTCATGAGGAAGGGTGGGTGATGTTTGTGGGAAAAGTACTCTTTGCTTGAAGGTGTTAGGAAAATTCCAGACCACTATGAAAACAAGTTGCCGCTCTATCAGCAAATGCTATTCATATTAGTTTCTTAATAAGCAGATGGGTCAGAGAGAAAAAGACTCCGTTTTATTTTTGTATGCTGCAGCATAGGAAGCTCGCTTTCCATAACCCCATCAAGACAAACTTCGAACCTCCCACATTCCAGAACACAATTTATACCCTGAAACCACGGCCGGTGATTATAATATTCCCGTAACGCCTATGGACTTAGTTTTTACTGTGCATGTCAGAGAAATCTAATATGTATGGTTTTTTTTCTATATCTGACTGGTTTAGACCAGTTACTCTTTGAAGACATCTTATCACGTCTCTTGGCAAACACACTGTCCTTGAAAATATATCATGTCTCTTGGCAAACACACTATGAAAATATTCCTCACAAAGGGGAACAGGGAAGGCACATCTGCATTGCTGCTTGTGCTGGGCCATGATGATAATGTTCCAGCCCTCACAATGCAGAGAGCATCTGCTGGGCTTGGACCAGGATAGGCTGGAGCAGACTAGTTAAATCACCCAAGGGCCCAGTCACGCCCCCCCCAATCTTTTCAGAGCACAAGGGACACTTAAGGGTGCATTCCCATACAGAATATAATGAGCTTTGAGATCATTTTGAGTGTTCACCGTTCCCAAAGTTTTTAAAGAATCCACAGTTTCTGAGGATTAAAGGTCCCAAAATGTGGATTATCTGTATCTGGATCAAAAGAGGTCTCACTGTTAAATTTACAAATATTCCATTTTATTTAGCAAAATGGGAACACAAGTGGGTTTTGCGGGGAGGGAAGCATGCTTTAAGGGCATTCTCCTCATTTTCCCTTGATCCAATGAGAAGCTGTGGTTTTCTCTGCTGTAGTCCTCTTCCCTGGGCTCTTCATTACGGGCTAAGGAAATCTAGCACAGGCTGAAAGGGGAGGGGAAGGAGCTGAAGAATGAACAGAGCACACAGTAGCTAGGGCATACACAATTTAACAAGATCAGACAATGTAGCAGAGGTTGGGAGGACAGGGAGAAGGAAGGGGAACCATTGAATAACTGTTTCCTCTCAAGCCAAGCAATGAGAAAAACTAATTCATTGCATTATTCAATAGCTTTTTGGGAAACCCAGCAGTGATATGGCCAAGTTTCTGTAGAAAGACCTGAACTCCCCTGTAACTTTAGCTATGGAAAAATTCCTTTTAGCAGCCAGATAGACCAGAAAACTGTTATTGTACCTTTTGTCTCTTTTACTATGCTATTGCTGTAATGAGTTTAAAATGGTATTTTTGGATCCAAGCAGACCATAACTGAGTTAATTAATTAGACAACACTTTATGAGGTGTATCCAGACATTGGTTACTACTTCTGCTATATTTGGATATTATTCGATATCAAAATATGGTGGAATAAATAACTGATTTCTTGATGCAGCCAGTGTGCCTGCCAGATTCCTTTATTTTTACTTTTTTTGGAGAAATATTTATTTATTTAGAGTATTAGCGTTCCACTCTTAACCTAAGAGTCCCAGGGGAGGTTACAACAGTAAAAAGATAGAATTTATAAGAGTTAAAACTGAATTAAAATACAGTATAAAATATACCTCTCCATTCCCAGCTCAGCAGAACTATAGGGAAGCTAACCACTGAAGGTCTGGTGAAGAGCCGTGTTTTGACCAGGTGACAAGATCCAAATATTGTTGGCACTTGTTGAACCTCTTCTTGGAGGCTATTCCAAAGTCTGTCCCTTTACCTTTTAAATAAAATATTTCTTCTTGCCATAATATAAACCTCAGCAAAGGGAGAGGGGAGAATGGATTTAAGAAAAGCTATCCCATAAGCCACCAGTTGGTGCCCTTGATTTCTATTGGTTCTCTCTTCTTTGTGGTCTTTATCTTTGCCAAATTCTTGCTTTGCTTTGTCACGAGCGGAATTGCTTATATACAGCCCATGGCTTCATATGCATGGCAATTGTGTTTATGCATATTTGGACACAAAAACTGGCTCAGAAAACAACTTAGAGGTGGTAGAATCTACATGCTGGCCCTCTAAAGGCCAGAAAATGATATTTCCAAAGGGCATTAATGTGGATTAGTGGTGAGATGGAAACACTAGCATCCACATGCCACCACCACTAAACCGCTTTCCAAAAATGTGTGTAGATGTGTTCAAACCTGGTCTGGAACAAGGAAAATGCCACTTGTAGCTTACATAAGCTTTGAAGCCCTGCTGTATCAGGCCACAGCCCGTCTAGTCCAGCATCCCATTGCACACAGTGGCCCACCGAATGCTCATGGGCATCTCAAGCAGAGACAAGGACAAACCTTTGCCTGCTCTCAAATCCCAGCAAATGGCCTTAGAAGTGCCCTGCTTCCCTGCGCCCCTAGCCTGAAAGATTCCCCTAGGCATTCATTCCAGGATAGTTCAGCCCTGCCTTTGCACGCTGGATAAGACATTGAAGCAATGAGGATATGGGCCAGTCAGAGAAGGGTGGGTGCTGCTTGTGACAGAAGTACTCTTTGCTTGGAGTGGAACAGAGAAGGTGCATCTGCCTTGCTGCTGGTGTTGTACCAGGATAACGGCATTCCAGTTCTCACAATGCAGACAGCACCTTCTGGGATTGGACCAGGACAGGCTGGAGCAGACTAGTCAAAGGCCTGTTAGTTCCTCCACACACACACACCCAGGCATTTTACTATTATTAGCTTCTACTTATAGTGGCATCTGCTTGAAAACTGGATTGTTTCTATGTTGTTGTTTTTATGCAAAATGTATATGTATGTTTATCTGTCTTAATTCATTTTGTTTATTGTGACCTGCCTTGTGACTTTGGGTTTAGGTTGGGATTGAAATATTAAGGAAATAAATAACCCCCTCTCAAAAAACAAAGCAAACCATATTGCAGATAATCTCCTTGTTTCTTATTTGAGTCATTAGAGATAAGGGGGTGTTCAGTTTTCTTTTTTTCCTGCATTTTAAATTAGTTTATTAGCTTGCCTATATTACCAGTATCTAAAAAAAAGACATTCTGCTGCTTTCCATCTCTACAACCACTACTTTTCTGGCATTCTGGAGTAGTTTACAGGCATTTCTACATACCTTTGTTTGTCTACCACCCCCACTTCCGGAAGTGTGTAATAACAGAAGAGCAAACAATGCCAGCCTTAGTTATCATCTGTAGGTAGTGAATAAATCTGAGATTTCTCCTTTTGTATGTATATCTTTCTAGATTTCCGTTCAACTTCATTTCTACTGGTTTATTTTTATTTTAGAAAATTAAAAAATAAGTATTTTACAAAACTGTTGCTTACCCAGCCAGGGTTTTTATGCAAGAATGTTAAAGACGTCCTGCATTTAGATTTATTATTATTTTTGAATAAGCCCAACATATGTACTATACAAAACTTTAAGTAATTCCCCACATGTATTATGCAGAGATAACAGCTCCTCTAAACTGAATGACAGCAATTTGAGCATTTCTTTAGTATACAATGGAAATCTCATTTGGTGGGCTGGAAACAAATGTCTAGGCTGTATGCAGATGAGCAGCTATGAGAAGGCAGGTTCCAGCTTTTGAGGCCAGCATGGAAACTTCAAACACATGATAAGCCAATTGATTGTGAAGATATACCACAAATCTATATTTTATTTTAATTTGCTGTATTTCCTGTTGCTGTAGAGATTCCAGATGGAAATGAATATAGGTTGATGTTTTGGCCATATTGGATATGTGGTGGCAAGCAGAGACATTCCTTAATGGCAATGGGATAGGTAGGCTTGGACTGGAAGGCACTCTTGCGTTTCCCCAAACATAGATCAAAATGTTGTACAGATACATTAAAGGCAGAAGAAAAGCAAGATGTTTCCTCTGGTAGAGATTTCTTTGCATGTTAGGTTTACCAGATACTCAGCATTGCTACTTGGAGTTTTCTATGAAAAACAAAGATCTGACTGCCTGAAACCTATTGCTGAGGATGCAAGGTTAAATGGAAGCCAAAGGAAAAGAAGAGAAATGGAAGAAGTGGAAGTTCTGGCAGAAGCTGAAGAGTGAATTCTCAAATAATCCTGCTTGAGCCTCATCTTCACCTTTTTAAGATCCAGTGTTTGAAACACTGAATGTAGATTATCTTAAGTTTAATTAATGATCAATATACAGTTCTTTTTTATTTTAAAACATATCAAAGGAAGACTTGCAACTTCACCTTATCTCTCTTTGTCCTGATCTGTAGGTTACCTCTGGGATGCATACTATAAAAAATTGGGGCCCGGTCCAAATGGGATGAATATAGCACCATTATAGTGCTGCTATGGTGAGGACACCTCATGTATCACAAGCAACCCAACCATAGCCCCACTTTTTAAACCTAAAAATGCTTTTAACTGTTGCTGGAAAACCCAGCACTGGTCATGGGTTTTCCAGTTGCAGCACTTTCTTGCTTTGTCCCAAAAGCGATTTGAAAATGATGTGAATTTTCTTTGTCCCCATTACCAATTGGGTTCCCATGTTTTTCGAGGAGTAAACAGCTAAAAACTGCAATTAAAAAAACCAGAAAATAAAGGTGTTTTTTCCAGTTTTATTGCTAAAATGTTTTATCTTATTCCTTTGGGAATGGTACAGCAGTATTGGGGCAGATGCATTATGAAATGGGTGGGATTCCACCCTGCATGACAGCCCCTTGTCACATTTAAAGTGCCAGGTTTAAGTGCTCAAACCTTTTTCCCTCAGCAGACCATGGTTTCATTTTCAGCCACTTCACACTGATAAGAAGTAACAATTCACCCCCTCCACTTCACACTGATAACAAAGTTTCATTTCCCATCCATGCTTCCCCTCACCTTTCTCCTTGGCTCTTTCCTGCATGGGTGGGCAGGAGAAAGGTGTAATAAAGGAGAAAGTGAGGTCCACAGAACTCAACTTTTCCTGAGCAATGAAATTCATCCCTTGCCACAAGCAACACAGAAAGGTCATTATTTGCTGTTTTGTTTCACCAGCGAGTCAATCCAGATGCAATCCAGATGCCTCTTTTCCTCCTGATCTGCCATTTACTTATTCCTCTCCTTTTCACAGAAAACTATTTTAAAGACAACAAACCTTCTATGCATGGGTACACGCATGCATGCATACACACACGGAGGCCTTTCTCCCCATGCCCTGCTGGTGACTGATTGCATGTGTGTGGCTGGGCAAGCAGGCAGGCTCTTTGACTCACCACCTGGCATTCCTCCTTCCCATGCCCTGCTAGTGACTGAGCACATGCATGTGGCCGGGTAAGTGGGCAGTCAGGGGTTTCTCTCTCACCACCCCCTTCTGGGGCTCTCTTGCTGGGTCACAGTTGGTCTTTGGGGCTCTCGAGGGTGCTCCACTGAGGAATTCTGCAACCTTCCGGGGTTTCCTGCCTCCCACAGCCTCAAAACTTCAAGGAGGCTCTGTGGATTTCCCTACTCTTGCCCTTTCTCTTTTCTCTCCTCTCCTCTCCTCTCCTCTCCTCTCCTCTCCTCTCCTCTCCTCTCCTCTCCTCTTCTCTTCTCTCCTTTCCATTCTTCTTTCCCTTTCCTTTTTTTCTTCCTTCCCTTCCCTTTCCTGTCTTTTCCTTCCCTTTAGTGCTCTTTTTAAAATCCTCCTCAGGACAGGAGAGGTGACATTTCCTACCCTGCCAAATGAAAGTAAGCAGTAGCAGAAGGGGAAAAGAGGGGAGAGCTGGGATTCTCCACCCTCCACCACATCACAGGATCCAATCAAGAGAGAGGGGTGGGCGCCCGGGCTGACAAAGTGGGAGGAGAAAATATTTGCTTTCCTTGATGCGATTCTGAAGCGTTTTCTGTGGAGACAGCAAAATTGGGGTTGACAGCAATTTAAAGTCAATGAAGTGGGGTCAGCCAGAATGTGCGTTTGCATCAGGTTTTCTTGTTTGGTTTTAAAAAGTATTTTAACAAGCTCAGGTGGGAATGAAGCCAATAGGGAGCTACCTACCTTTTTGAAGAGCAATGATTGTAGCTCTGTCCAGCACAGGCTTCCACACGTGCATGGAGGTGGTCACATACACATCTGGAATTTTGAAGGCAGCTGGATTGCCTAGATTGCGTGTCACCAAAATGCGCTAAGATGGCACTGCGGCCACCACTGCCTATGCACAAAGCATTAATGGGAGCAATATCCTGCATTATACCTTCCTTTTGCTATTTCCAGCTGATCTTTGGAGGCAGCCTGGGTGCAAGCAACAGTCTGCTTCCACATTAAGCATTCGTTTGCAAGCTCCTTAAGGCAAAAATAGGAAATATATGCCTGAATATGTGCAGATTTCAACTTTTGTCAGCCTCAACCAACATTGCCAAAGGACAGGGACTCTGGGTTTTGTTGTCCAGCTGCTTATTGAAGGTCATGGGGTCTTGAGAGCTAGTTGGAGAGACAATACGATGTCAAGGCAATGGAAAAATTATTTTTGCCACACAGTGCGAAGCTCCTGTCATAAGACTGAGTGATGGGGGATGGATGGTTTTAAAAATGGCTTGGATTCATAGAGGATAAAAATTAGCAATAGCTTCTAGTCTTGCTGTCTCTTTACTGGCACTAGGAATGGGGACCAGTAGCCTTCTGAAGGTGCTGGAGAGGATGAGCAGGGCAGGTATTATTGAATTCATATGGGGCCTGGGGGCTTACCAGAACCAGCTGTTGGACCTCTATAAACAAACTGTTTCGAAAGCACCCCTTGACCCCAGCTTCCCCTGAGAAGTAGGCAATGGTAAAACGCTTCTGCAGCTTTGCCAAGAAAGTTACATAAAGGTGCCCATGCTATCAACCATGAGAGGGCCAAGACTCGGTGGTACCCAAAAACAGCAGCATCACAAACAGGTTGCTGATCAAAGGCTTGATGGTGTGGGATGCGGAGGCACTAAAGAGGACTGGCCAAAATCCAGAGCTCTTCCAATGCATCCCTGAGCAACTGCCTAGTCAATGAGGAACAGCGGGTTCAGCCCGAAATTAAAAGTTACTTTTATTAAGGAAAGGGGGGGGGACCCTTTTCTTCTTCCCGGTGTCCTCCTTCCTCTTCTGAATCCAAGCTGCAGGCAGTTAAGAGCAAATCAGACCCGTCGGAGAGATGTCACCGACACCCTAAACTTGCACTTACAAATAGGTCCGGGTTAGGAGAAACCAGATCTACCGCACCACCCAGGCGTTGGGCGGAGAGACAGAAGCACACACCAGCTCCCTCCCCGCCAGGATCCTCTTTGCAAAGACTTTCACGAAGGAGGGGACAAAAGGGAGGAAGAAAGCAAAGGGAAAACAGAGGCTACAGTGAGTGTCCGGGAGCGCGCGCGCGCGCACGCGACTTTGATGATGTATGGATCAGGGAGCATCACCCTCCTACTCCTCAAGACATCACTGTGAGATGCCAGACCCTAATCAACGCCATTCCTTATACCTTCAGGCTTTATCCTCCTCAGCCCAGTTGCCGCGAAGGGAGCCAAGCCCTCCCTGGCAACGGCGGCGGCCGCGCTCGCTCCTCCTCTCTGTCAGCAGCCAGTTTTGCCTGACACATTGAGGAGTGCGGGCTGGTGGCGGAGTGTATTGTCCTAAAAGGGGGGTGGGAGGGACAGAGCAAGAGCGAAAAGAAAGAGGGGGGGATAATTCAATCAATCACATGACTTGACAGGATTTCTACTCACTTTGGGTTTTTTGGGGTGGGGGGGTTGCCACAAAACCATAATCAACATATTAAAAAAAGCCCAGCCTGTGCCCCCACTTCACACATAGCCAACAAACAAAGGAGCTCAGATGGGACACTAAAGGAAGCATCTCAAGGTAAGCAGAATCTCCTCGTGGGAGGCTGATCTTGCAAGACCTCAACACTTGGGCTTGGGACTGGAGTCTCCTGGTTCTCCTCCTCCATAATAAGACCGATAGCTAGGCAGGGTTACCAGGAAGGGAGGTTGACTCCTGCAAGCGTGTCTGGTCTCCTCACGTTCTTTGTTGCGCCTTTCAAAATCAAACCGGGCAGAAAAGGTGGAGGGTCACCTGCCTAGTATCTCCTAGATTTGTGGAAATACAAAACTCCTCCTCCTAATAATGCCATCGGCTGCCAAAGGAAATGGGGGAGAAGAGGAGACTTATTCCGGACGAAGACAAAAAAAAAAAAAAAAAAAAACCAACCCTCCGGAATAACACAAACTCCGGAGGTCGTGTGGACGGCTCAGAAAGTGGACAAAGTTCAAACCACGCTCCTGCTTTTTAAGATGAGTGATGCTGCGCCCAGATGAGATGGGTGCCCCCCCTTCCCCTTACATTTTAAACTGCTGACTTGATGTATTGTATGGGGTGGGTAGGTGGGTGGGAAGCCCAGGAAATAAAACCTTCCTTGTCATAATGGTGGCAGTAATGATAAGGAGTCTTGGAGAGAAATTGCCCAGGTGTTTCCTTGGAAAGGGATTTTGGAGGCAACTGTTGTGGAGATACGTGTGTTATTATTGAAGTCAGAGACGCAATCAGTGGGTTGCGGAGCTCTATGGAGCGCAAGTTTCCCATTCTTTAGCAGCCCTTCCTAAGTTCTTTAGAGGCCTTTGCCTCTCTTCTTTGAACCGAAGAATTATCAGCCCCATGTAAATAGCGTCTGCCCGGGCGAACGGGGCGAACGGGGGTGGGTGGGTGATATTTTCCCCTGCATAGCTACAGTGAAGACCGAGGTCTGGATGCTCGTTGAAAACAGTGCAAATATCTGGATGAAATATCTTTTTCTTCTGTGATATTTTCCATCTGCTGCAGTTTTGCGTTTGCTCGAATCCTTTCCCATTGTGAGATTATTAAATAGTCCACTTGAATGACTGTAACATTTGCAGCACTCTTCATGGCACTCTCTCTTTCTCTCTCTCTCTCCCCCCCCCCACCTAGAGCTATATAGAAAAAAATGTGCTCACTCTTGCTGCATTATTGTTTGCATGGCATGTGTGTACATTTAAGAAAAGATCTTAACAGGCAACATGGAACATTTGTACTTTTGTCATGATAATGCTGTAACTTGAATAAGGCTTTTCAAAGTTGATGGCAAGATAAGTAGAATGCAATCGTGGCAGCCATTCTGAAAATGTGTTTTAATGGTTTGTCAGAGATTTAGAGATTTATAAGTGTAACCCCTTCAGCACACCGTGGTGTGCTGAAGAGTGATTTTTTAGCTGCATTTGTTCTGGTAAGTTATACTGAATAGTCCAGCCCTAAAGTCCTTAGGGCCTAGGTTTTCAGGAACAGTTAGCTGAGCAAGAAGAGCTTCATAAGATGAGGCATAGCCATGGTCTGTGTCAGTCTGAGGTCCTCATGCTCTGTCATTACTCATGTTTACTGAGTTCTCAGGGTGCTACTGATTCTCCTAGATGCTTTGGCACAGGGAGAATAGTGTAATGCAGTATTTCCCCAAGTGTGATAAATGTACTACTGTTGGTGCAAATGAGATGATTCTAAGAGGTACACAGATGGACTTTTTTTTTTAATTTGAAGTTATCTATGTAAAAAAAAATTAAGAACAAAAGATGAGTCTTCCTGGATCAGGCCACAGCCCATCTAGTCCAGCATCCTGTCTCAGACTGGCTCCACATCTGGCCAAATATTGTGCAAACAAACAATATTCAAGAGTAAAGCCCCAATGGAATACTTGCTTGTTGGCTAGACAGTGCAAGGGATAATGCTGTCTCTGTGCAGTATATAATGTCAGGCACACACAGGTATTTTGGCAAAATATTGGAAGCATATGGCAATATCCAGGATGGGGACTCAAAAGGATATAGCAGGGCTATGGTGTTATTGCCACCATGCGGCAATCCCACTGTAGTCCTCACACAACAGTGCTCTATACCTCCCATCTGGATGGGGCATCACACTGTGGCCCACCAATTGCCTCTGGGCATTCTCAAGCAGAATGGGAGGCAAAACCTTCACTTGCTCTTCCTCCCCTGCACATGGCCTTTAGAGCCATCCTGTCTGTTAATTAGCAAATACTCATATAGACAGTTATAACAAAAACGTGAAAGGTGGTAAAGGAATGACTGAAGTTTGGGAAACAGTGGTGAAGTTGGATGCAGTTAGAGCTATCTCAATTGAGTATGAAGATGTATGGTTTTTTATGTAGCTGTAAGATCCACAGCTGGTCCTCACGCTGACCATTGCACCTCTGCAGAGTGTAAACTGAAGTCTGTTCATCTTGGAATGCAGCTCAGCAGAAATCACTGCAGCTCTGAAGTAACATTTAAACATAAGGGGAGCTATGCTGGATTGGGCTAGAGCATCTGTTTCGCTTAGTAGCCCACTAATAACTTCTGGCCATTCTCAAAGACAGAACCTTCACCTGCTTTAAATTCCCTGCAAATAGCTTTTTGGAAATGTTTATCTGTCTCTCTAACCTGAAGGCAGTACCTAGGCAACCGTTCTAGTAGTCACTGACATTCCTGTCCTCCATGAATTTGTCTAATCCTTTCTTAAAGCTAATAAGAACCTTTCTCTGGTAATATGCCTCTGAGAGCCTTGTCTAGAAACCAAACGTGCTTGTGACTGAAGGGCTGGTTCTACATTTTTCATTTTATTCCCCCTAACTGCCAACT
Organism: Aspidoscelis tigris stejnegeri; assembly: GCA_023333525.1. NCBI lineage: Eukaryota > Metazoa > Chordata > Lepidosauria > Squamata > Teiidae > Aspidoscelis > Aspidoscelis tigris. The sequence goes on along the minus strand of JALMGA010000005.1, from coordinate 37,328,981 downwards.
TAAAGTTACTAAGGAGACCAAAATACAGTTTGAATCATTCTAAGTAAGTGTTTTACAAAACAGGGTCATAAGATACGCTGTGGGAATGATCCAGAACACCTCTTCTTTCCCCCACACATAAAAGAGGGGGACCCCATGACTTTATTATACCGCACACTGCAGTTTCCTGTGAGTAAAATGGGACTTACTTATGGCTAAGGTTACACTGACCATCTTTCTTTGCTCTTTCATGGCAGCCGGGCAAATGTGGGCTCCAGATCAGTTTAGGGGCATGTATGAATGCAGTTTTTGGCATTTGATTCGAATTGAATAAAAAGATTCAAATCAATTTGAATGTTTGAAATCTGAATGTATTTGGGTTCGATTCGAATAGAATACATTCATATCTCTTCATAGAATATTCGATTTGGATTTAAAGATAAGAATGTCAACAACCTTTGTATGTGTCTGTATGCATTTGTATGCATCCCATTTTTATCCCGTATGCATCCTGTTTTCGTCTCATGTGTATCTGTACAAATGTGCACGGATACGAATAAGATGTGTATGGAAATGTATGCAATGCATATGTATCAGTACATATATGAATGTCCAATTAATTTGTACAAATGATTCAAAAGATTCAAAATTCATTTTTAAATTTGAATGTGGAGACCTTTGATTCGAATTTAAATGCCCAAATTTGAACAAATTTAGAATTTTTCGAATGTTTGTGCACATCCCTAGATCGGTTTTGATGGGGGGCAAAGGGAGCACCCTTGCTGCTTTAAAAGAAAAGCAGCAAGAAGTGAGGAGGACAGAAGGTTTTTGGGTGCTAGAAAAGCCCATTTTGCTTTCAGCTTAATTATTCCTGCTCCCTGCTTTTCAATATGATTAAAAGCTGAGAAAAAAAGTATAGTGAAAGCTCCTTTCATTGACATCAGGGGAAATCCAAGTGGCAATTCCATTTAAGCGAAATGCCTTTTGGTTGGAGGGGTGCAGGATATGTGGATTTTTATCGTGTGTTTTAAAATTGTGAAAACGAGCCCTTCCTGAATTTTCTAGGGCAGGGCTTTAACCTGCTGTGCTCTAGGACACAGTAAGGTGTGCATACACGTATGCTTGTCTGCTTTTTGTATTCAGGTGTTCGAAATGCTTAGATGATATGTTGGCCAGAATGCTAGTTTGGAGCTTTATTGCTTCCTGGAGACAAAAAGAGAGCTGCCATAGAAAACAGTTCCCCTGCAAACTCTTTTAGCGCCCTACGGAGATGTAGGTCATTTGACCCTGGATGCTTGGTGCATTTAAGAGTGCTGGATATTTGTTTGAAATTCATGCCTAAGTTTTAATTCAGCTTCAGTCCACCTTCAGAGTGAGAGAATACTAATGCCTGGTCATTTTCTCTCCATATTACCTGAATTTCTGAGTTAGATAATGTGGAAGGAAAACTGCTAGAGAATTTGCTGATGTGTTCATTCACTTTGAAAGTGGACTGAAGCTGGATTAGGCACGAACACAGCCCATCTTATGATAGGCTTGTGATTCCTCAGTAAGACCTTTCCTGCAACAATGGGCTCCATTTTTTTCTTAGTGAAGGTAAGGGGCCTTTCTGCACTTGGTCTTATTCTGGAATATATCTCAGGATAGGAGTTTGTTGCCCACATGCTAGTGCACCCCAGGTGAAGCCTACCACAGTCTGTATTAGCATGGAGATAATAGACCACTATCCTGAGATATATTCCAGATTAAGGCCAAGTGCAGAAAAGGCCACGAATATAAGAGGAGCCTTGCTGGATCAGGCCACAGCCCATCTAGTTCAGCATCCTGTCTTGCACAGTGACCCACCAATTGCTTGTAGGCATCGCAAGCAGAAGACAAAGGCAAAACCTTCAACTGGTCTCACATCCCTGCAAATGGTCTTTAGAGGCATTCTCCTGCCTGTCTTTTCAACCTGGAGGAGGTACCTAAGTATCCATTCTAGTAACCATTGATACACCTGTCCTCCAGGAATTATCTACCTTGAAAACAAAAAAGGAATTAAGCAATTCTTCCTTCCCCATCCCCTCTTTTTCTCTACCCAGGCCTATAGTGTGACCTTGTTGTTGTTTCCTATGGATTAAAAGAAAAAAAATGAGCAATCAGGCTGAATTTGGAATTGAATTTTGAAACTTAGTTTTGAAAAGGGTGGGTGTAGAAGCTCAGCTACTTGTGCTGAAATTGATCCACATATCAGAAAACCTTCAGACTGAATCATAACTGAATGAGAATTTTATGGCTTAGGTTATGGTTTTGAGCAAAATGGTTTTAAGTTTATAGTTTGCAGATACACTTTGTTCTGAATTGGTGATTTTAGGCCAATTGGCAATGCTCGGCTAATTGTCTTCTACTATTCTCTTCCTGTTGTCCAAAGCAGCTGGAGGTACATGAATATAGGGGTTTCATGTGGTTGATTTGGCTGGTAAGAGTAGTATAAGGAGTGAAAGTGAGGTGGAAAAAGTAAGGATGGGTGTGGAAATTGCTCAGCAGGATGGATGCATGACCCAAACACTCTGAACACAGAAGTACCAAACAGACAGGGAAGCAGTACACTTTCTAAAATGGGAATTCTCTGAGAATTTATGTATTCACAGAAAGATGTAACATCCAAAAATAAATCAGGATCTACATACAAGTAATAGAATAATGTGTCTGACAGACTAAATGTAAATGGAATAAACTTTTCTCATAATTATATATCTGTTTTGTTGTGACATTGAAACAGGTTTGATTTCTGATGACTGTATAGAGAAAGGGCTACCATTCTGATTTGCTTTTAGTAAGGTCATGCCTGGTATCAGAATGTATTTAATTGATTAAAATCTTGGCTTCAAGACAACTGTTAAAGGTACAAGATTTTTTTCTTTCTGCAACCATACATCCATCAGTTGTAAAACAGTTTAGTTATTGTTGAAAGGCATGCAAGGAGAAATATGGTGTTTCAGATGGTGAGGTACATGTTATTTATTTATTTATTTATTTATTTATTTACATTTATATCCCGCCCTATACCCTAGGGTCTCAGGGCGGGTAACAGCATATTTAAAAGACAAAAATACTTATACTGTTTTTATATATGGTTTTATTTTAAGACAATAGTATGTGCAGTAGGGAAAAACTGTGCCACATTTAGCCAAAGGCCAGAGCAAAGAGGTGCGTCTTTACCCCCCTCAACATATACAGTGAGAGGGCCTGACGCACCTCAAGGGGGAGGCTATTCCACAGCTTGGGGGCCATTACTGAGAAGGCCCTCTCTTGAGTGCCCACCCGTCTTGCTATAGAAGGTGGTGGAATAATGAGAAGGGCCTCCCCCCCAGATCTTAGGGCACAGGCAGGTTGGTATGGGAGGAGGCGTTCCTTCAGATATTTGGGGCCCAAGTCATTTAGGGCCTTATATGTTAAAGTTAACACCTTGAATTGGGCTCGGTAATGAATCGGCAGCCAGTGCAGCTCTTTTAAGACCGGTGTGATGTGTGTACGGCCTGATATCCCTGTAAGTAGTCTCGCAGCTGCATTCTGCACTAGCTGTAGTTTCCGAACCATTTTCAAGGGCAGCCCCATGTAGAGTGCATTGCAATAGTCCAATCTAGAGGTTACCAGGGTGTGGATGACTGTGGCCAAGTCATCTCTGTCCAAAAAAGGCTTATGCTGACGCACCAATCGTAGTTGGGAATAGGCACTCCTGGCCACGGCCTCCACCTGAGCTTCAAGCATCAATGCCGAGTCCAGGAATACCCCCAAATTACGCACCTGTCCCTTTCAGGGCATTGCGACCCTGTCCTGGACAGGGTATTTCCCAACTACATGGACCCGAGACCCTGTGACACACAGCACCTCTGTCTTGTCTGGATTCAGCCTCAATTTATTGGCCCTCGTCCAGCCTATTACTGCCTCCAGACACCTGTCAAGCACTTCAACCACCTCTCCTGATTCAGATGGCACAGAGAGAGAGAGAGAGAGAGAGAGAGAGAGCTGGGTATCATCTGCATATTGATGACACCTCATCCCAAATCTCCTGATGACCTTAATTACTTGTGAATTAAGTCTATGTTTTTACATTAAAACCCACAATAATGTTTAGAATCCATGGATTTGATGCTTGAGCCTAGAGACACAAATGTTCTCTGTGAGTTAGTATCCTTGGAGAAAAATATAGTATTGTGTGAATGTATGAAGGATAGGGTTCTTGATTTGTATGGTCCAAATCTGAAACGCACGGGGATGCCCCTCCCCGAGACTGTATGAAATGTTCATGGGTTGCCCACTATGGTTCATAGTATGTTGCTGAAAGGTTCAGCAGAACCAATAGAGATGCATTTACTCTTCTGGATTGCTGGTGCAGATCATCCAGCGGGGCAACCAAGGTACTTTCAATACTAAAACCAGGGTCCTGTTTGCAGTTGGCCGTATTCTAGAATATATCTCAGGATATCCGTCAGTTGTCCACATGCTGATGCAGACTCTGGCAGGACTCACCTGGGACTTGGTGTATCCTGCACTAGCATGTGGGCAGTAGGCCCCTATTCCAGGATATATTCCAGGATGAAGCCAAGTGCAAACTGGCTCCAGGACTGAAACGAGACTGAAATGAGCTTAATCTGTATCATTCAAGATCTTCTGCAGGTGTAGAACTTTTGCATGCTTGATCACCTACCATTTGATGGCTGTAACTGCCTTCAGTTACCCATCTGGACCAGTCACCCATCTGGAGCAATTTGGCCGTCTCTAACATCTGGAGTGCTTGAAATAAACAGTAGAGAAAGAGGAAAGAAACTAAGTGAGTTCTCCTAACAAACTCCTGGCAACAATCCCTCCTTCCCCAACTATCATACAGACTGAAAAACCAAAAGCAAGCTGCCATGCCCTGAAGGGACAGTGCTTGAAGGGATGGTGCTTTAACGAGAAGAAAGTAGGTATTGAGATATCCTCCTGAAAAGAGCAATCTGTATGAAGTATTCAGTGTTGCTGACTATTTGAATGGGAAACATTGTAACAGACTTGTGAGAACAACCTGAATAAAAGCAGAGCTTCAGAGGAAATACAAAAGCTCCAATTAGTGATCTTTTGTTGCGAAGTGTCTCATCTTGAGAGCAAGGCACCAGACTGGAACAGCTGCATAAGGTCTGCCTGGAGTCATAAAGCTATGTTGCTTGAGGTCTCAGCTTGCTGAGGAACCCTGCTGAGCAGGAAAACCCACTGGGTTCCTAGGCAAGTCAACAGCCTCTTGTTCTATCGCTGTCTGCTGACTTCTGGCTGCTCCTGCTTTTTGGGTGACCAGCAGGATTGCATCTAGGGCTAACTCCAGATTAGCAGAATAAATCTGCAATTAAATGTAAAAGTGCCGTATACTTACTGCACAGCGACAACCGGCCAGCCTGACTCAAAAGGCAGCTCCATAGCTTCCCCATTGGAGCTGTGAGAGCTGAGTTGGCGCATGCCATCATGTGGGTTGAGGCAGCCAATCAGATTTGAGATGCCTTTCCCATTCTCGTCTTTGCTGTTCTCACCATTCTGCCTGCACTGAGGGAAACTTTGGATTTTGTTTATACTGCGCAGCAAGTATCCTTGATCCAGCATTAAGGTAAGTTTGCAGTCCTGATCAGATAATGCATTGATCGATCATCATTGGGACGCTTCGATTGGGACTGCACATTCTGCTGTGCAGTATAAATGTGTCTGGATGCAGCCCAGGTGAGGGGAATATAGTGCAATTATGGTACTGCTATGGTGGGTTTGCCTCATGTATCTGAGGCAACACCAGTGTAGCCCCATTTCCTCCTCAAAAATGCACTAAAAGCTACTGTTGAAAAACCCAGTGCTGCTTGTGGGCTTTCCAGCAATAGCATTTTATAAAGCCATCTGCCTACTTTCTGCACAGAGCTGCCATGATTGCTCCATCCGGTGTACATGTATGGGAACCGAAACAGGACTCCATGCCCATGGAGGAGATGACGGTGACCATATCTGGGCATTTCAGATGCATGTGACACTTAAAAAGTGTGAAGACACTGTCACAACCGACACTGTCTTATGTTCTTATTCTCCCTTGCTAGTGGGTTATTTGGCTGTCATCTGGAGACAGCCAAAACTGCTGCCAACTGCTTTAGCAATCACTGCTGTGTGGGCCCCCAGGGTGCTCAGCAGTGCGGGTGTCCTATATGCCTATCTGGCATGTGAGGGCACTGGAGATGGCAATAATTGCACAAGCTCTCTGCCACTTGCCCTCTAAAATGTGGGCTTTGTCACAATCATTCAGTCAAATAAATCCAAAGACAAAGTATTTCTTTCCTCACTGGAAGGTTCAGCAGCTTTATTTCAGAACCTCGCTTTAAACAGCAAACTAAAGACAAAAACTTGTATAACACAGAGATACTTATATAACCACAAACTGCAAGTCATCATGAGGTTCCAGAATGATGTCATCTAATTATTGCAGTTGCTGACTCAAAGTGACTCTTCAGTTCCTGAAAATAACATTCTAAACTGTTTGACAGGCTTTAGCCACCAAAGTTAATTGTTGGCTTTAGCCACTCATTATGTTAATCCATACCCTGAGGGGAGCTGGAGCACCACTGAATTTGGTGGGGTTTGGCAGCATTCCCCCCCATTCCCCAAGGCCTTCTGGTTGAAGTGTTGTAAGAACATTCAGTTTCCCCTCAGGTTCCACATCTGCATCCTCATTCTGCATCAAAAGCCAAGCACCAAGGACCAGTAGCAAGAGTAGAAGGGAACCACTCGAGGAGCAAAGGAGGAAAACCAGAAGGTGAAAGGAAGGAGTAACATCCATGTTCCCTTGCTTCACCCTGCACTGATAGCCCATTGATCTCATGGGAATGTTTTTTTTTTTTGTAGTGGTTTTACTCACATGGACACACATGGACTCATCCTGCTGCTCCCTGGCTTTCCAGTGCTTGGAGTTAGGAGGAGAAACTGTATAGCTCACTGATTCTGCTCCAAAGTCAACTGAAGGCTTGCAGGCTTCTTCAAACCCATCAGCACACAAACAGCTGTGTCACGATCCCCAGCGTTCCAATAAGTGCCTGCCCTCTCTAGGAGTAGCTTGGCCCTGTTAGGATGCTGAGTTTGTGCAACGGCCAAGTGAATACTACAGTGTGGACACAAAACACTGGTAGCAAGCGTTTCAACAGTAAACTAAAAAAAAGTTTATTATTATACACAAGCAATACTAGAAAGATAAATAAGGTTCAGGTATTTGTTGGCTTAACTCAGTAAGTCTCTTAAGGTTAGGAGCTACCCCTTTCCCCAAAGGAAAATAGTTCCCCTTTGAAAGACAAACCTCTCCACGTTCCTCCCCCCCTGACTTGCTCTGCCACGGCCCAAGCCAAGTCAGTGTACCAGAACGTGGCTCTAGATGATCACAAGGCACGGCCTGTCCTTGCTTGACCGATCATCCAGTCTGGTCCGTTGCTAGTGAAGTCTTCCTCCAAGATCTTCCAGCCAAAAGACCCCTGGTCAACTACTGGTCCGGCTCCTTCAGGATTCAGCTCTTCTTCTCCTTTGAGCTCTTGTCCCAGCATGAAGACATAGTCTGCTGTAATCTGAGTTCCTTTATACCTTTTTTCTGTGCCCCTGATTGGCTGTCACCTCCTGGGGAAAGCTGCTGAAATAAAATGCTGCTGGAGACTCCTGATAGAAACTCCTGTCCCTCACCCCTGATTGGTGGGAACTCCTGCTCTAGCCCGTCCAGCACTCAGATCCCTGGACAGCTTTTCCCTCCAAATTTCACTTGCAGCCAATCATTGCACTCGGACCCGCATGGGATTTCCCGCCCTTTTTGCAGCCTCTGCCCAGGTCTTGCAACAAGGCTTCTTGCACAAAGGCTGGCTATTGCAGCTTGCTAGAAGCCTGCAAAGACAGTAAGCAAAGCAGTTTGCAGCCTGTGCCCTGAAACCGTCACAAGCTGCTCCAGCTTCAACCCCTCTTCCAGAATTCTCCATCTCTCCTTTCGAGGCCTCTGTAGTTCTCTTATTCTGCAGTTTTCTATAGGTGGCAATGAATGGCATAATACAGCTTTGCAGTATGAAGTGATGAGTGCCAAACCATAAAATTGTATAAGTTAAGTAAAGATTTAAAGCAGTCATGTTAAAGATACGGCCCGTGGGCTGCATCCGGCCCGTGGGCCAAATCAATACAGCCCACGATCGCAATGTGCCTCCCGCAGGCCCCCCCCCCGCCGTGCCCCTTGCTGCCACCGCCTCCCCAGCCTCTCCCCAGCATGGTTTCGCCTCGCCGTCCCTTACGCGGCCGCGTGTGAGGAGAGACAGATTCCTGTCACTGCCCCCTCCCCCCGCCTATTCCATCCTCGCGCGCGTGCGCGCTTCCCTCACAGCGGCTCCTGCCGGTGCTGAGTGGAAGCGGCATCGGTGAAGGCAGCGACAAGCGCGGGTAATCCGCCCACTCGCCTGGCCGGCCGCTGTTGTCTCTCTTCCTTTGCCAACAGGTGAGGGAAGGAGACCGCTGGCGGGCGGGCGGGCGAGTGAGTGGGCGGGTGGGCAGGCGGACGGGTGACCCAGTGGGGCCCGGAGCGAGTGGGCGGGTGGGCGGGTGATCCAGCGGGGCCCGGAGTGGGTGGGCGGGTGACCCAGTGGGGCCCGGAACGAGCGGGCGGGCAGGCGAGCGGGTGACCCAGCGGGGCCCGGAGCCCTCTCTTCAGCATCTCTTCAGTGTCTGTGGCTAGGTGGGAGCCCCCAAACCTCCCCTCCTGCCATGCTTCCCTCCCCCCCCCGCCACAGGCTCTAGCTGCCAGCATTCTGTTGTAGGGAGAAGAATAGAAGGCTTCGTCAGCAGCCTTGAGCCCCCTTAAATGGGTGAGAAAAGCAGAGTAGAAAAGCCAATTCTTCTTCTTCTTCCTCCATGAAGCCAGCCGGGGGACCCGGGCGAGTCACAGCTCTCTTTCTGAGCTTTCACAGCCCCACCTGCCTCACAAGGTGCCTGTTGTGAGGAGAAGAACAACCGTATATTATATACTATATAATTAAATAAATAAATAAAATGTTATAATAATTCAGTACATTTTTTTAATTTGAATCCGGCCCGCCTACACATTCTCAATTTAATATATGGCCCTCTGCAAAATTGAGTTTGACACCTCTGATTTAAAATGATGCATAAAATAAAAGCAAATCATATATGCAGACTGATTTAGTTTCATTGTACCATGCCTTTGAAAATATTTATTAATGATTTTATTAAAATCCCATGATACTATTTCCTGATATTTTAAACAACATTGCTCTTTACCTTTTAAAAAATCACTCACAAATGACATTTTTCTGTCCTACATTTTTTTGCTAATTATCAACTCTAGTTGCCTTAAAATAGATGTTTATAAGACCATATCTCCCACCAGGCTCCCCCCTTTTCTTTCCCTTCTTTTTTAATTCTCTTTTTATACTAGGATATTAGAGCTTGTGACATCACATTCATTCTCCATGGCAACAAGAATTGAATAACTTATTTCATTTTAATTAAAATGCATTTATCAGTATTTAGGTAACTTAAATATTTTCTCTCTTCTTTTAATCATTGGTTCAGAGAGGAGAGTATCACACTACATTTCCTACCATGGACAACAAACTTCATATTCCCAAATTGCAATTCCTTCATGACAGTATTGCTGCTGGCCATTTTTGGCTCACCCTCTCTGAAAAACTGCAGAAACAAACAAAAATCCCTTAATATGTGTGGTGGACTTAATTCAAATTGAAGTGTAGTAGGAAATGCATGGAAATAATACTAGAAGAGCTCTAGAATCTCTGATCAAAGCCATCTGCTTGAGGTAGTATCTTTAGGTGGCCAAACAAAATGTTGCAAATGAGGATGGAAGCAAGATTTTGCATTCTCTATAACTCTTCAAGAACCTAGATGGTAAAAAAAAAAAACATAGGAAGGTCAAAGGTGGAAGAGGGAAAGAAATGGAGCCTGTAAAGTTGTTTAAGTAACTAGGGCTGTGTTCCCATTACAAGCTTAAAATGGTTTTGAAATGGTTTCAATCCTCGCAGTACCCAGGTCAGGTTGGCTTAACACGCTTTCCGCGTGCTAAATCGCCCCAAAGCTTTGTAAATGTTAACACTCATTTCAACAGGTCTCGCTCTGGTCCGTGCATTTGAAACGTTTTACATTTCTTACTGTGGGAATGGTACAGTTTTAGTGGGATGAGAATGCATGTTTAGGGTTTTCCTCCCCCAATAGCTTGCTTCCAAAGATAGTGATTTCATTGTAAAAATCCACCCCTTATAGGAGCCATTACACTGTAGCAATCCACCCACTTCACACCTGATAACAATGTTGCAATTTTGTGCAATTCTGGAAGTTCTGACCTTTAGAAAGGGAAAAGAAAGGAAAACAGCTGCAGGTTCTGGGAGATGTGTGAATGTTTAACCCTGTGGCTGTGGAGGTGAGTGGGCGAAGAGGGCTTGAGTTGCTGCTGCTGCTGCGTGCCCTGCGCAATGGGGAGAGGAGGGGAAAGAATCGCTGGCTGCCCAGTGCCATTTTTCATCCATCCAGGCAAGCATCAGCCACCCAGCCACCTAGCTAGGGGTCCCTTATGGGTGGCGCATTCACGCCAGGAGAAAGAGGGCAGAGCAGCTCCAAAAAGTGGCTTTTAGAAAGTAGCCACTTGAGTCCTCCCTTGAGTCATGTACACCGTGATAGATCCGGATAGAATGTGATTTAGTTTAAAGTAATGGGATCAGGCAAATTTGTGTTAGCATCCAGTTCTATTATTTTGGTTTAGGAAAACCGTTTTAAGCTTGTAATGGGAACTGGGCCTAGAGAGACATTACTTTATTGGTGGATGTTAGGAATAGTTGGCTGCTCTATCAGCTTTTCTTCCATCCATGTGAGTTTTAAGTAAGCAAACAAGTCAGAGACAAAAGATTTCTTTTAATCTATGCTGCACCATAAGAAAACCTGCCTTCTAGAAATCATGTCAGGGCAAGCTTCAAACTCTCTCACATTACAGCCCGACTTTTTATCCCTATCCTGGCCACAATCCTCCGGATAATGCTACTTCAAAGTTAATTTGCATCCAACTTATTCACAGTAAGAAGGAGGAGGACATAGCACTTTTCTCTTTTGACATGCGTAGCAAAGGCAAAATAAGAACACAGTGTAAACGAAGTTCATGGCTGACTGGCTCAGACCGGTTTCTCCTTGAAGCTGCAGAATCTGCAGACCCCTAATTCCTTACAGTGGAACTGGTGGGTTCTCTTTTGGAGAAGGCTGCTTATAGATGTGAAGGAAAACTCAAAATCCTCTTAACGCTATGCTGGGAAGGCCAGACATCTCTGGGCCATTCCCAGTGTAGAGCTGATTGCAACATGGAAAAAATGCATTGCAATGGCATCATAGACAATCTACAAATTATGCTGGATTTCCTATACTAATTCAGCTTACCTCAGTGTCTGGCAAACAGTTTTAGCCATTGGAGTGACTGAGACTTCTGAGAGCCAGGCAAACATGCAAAAGACAGCAAAAGGACATAGATGGGTGTTTGGCTGCCTCCAATTGCTCTGACTGTGAAAGCTATTTGCCAGATGTTGAGATAGTTACCAGACTGGTTCTCAGGCCTGGCAGTGGGCAACAAGAGGCAATTGTGGGATTTTGCTTAGGTCCTGCACTGCCTCTTGCTGTCTGGAGGCAGCTTGTGGTCATCAGATGGGTAAAGATTAGTCTACCCTGTTGAAAATCTTGCTTGCACACTAATATTTTTGTTGGTCTCACAAAAGCCTGTCCCCACTGTGGATTTTCTGAATGGTTCTGCTCTATGTAATTTTTGCCTAGTGGTACATTAGTTCCAGGTCTTCACAGTCTTCACAAGATTTAGAACCCCAGAGCGATAAAGAGCGATAAAAACTGTGCATATTGCTGCAAAGGGGAACTCTTTATTTGGGCATAAATAGTCACTGTTGTCATGGAAATGCAAAGTAAGGGAGCTTAGGTTTTGCTTTTGCTTCTCCCCCTACCTCAAATATGATCTTATAAGTTGTAACTGATAAATAGACTTAAACCATTTTTAGTTGCTGATAGTTTTTGAATATTTTGTTTTTAATCTATTTTTTTAAATATATATATATTTAACAATAAAGTGTTCTGTGCAACACTTAATGCGGATTTAGTGTCTATGTAGGGCACATCTAGGCCTTGTGGATCTGCATGTTAATCCAGATTTATGAGACCACGTTCTTCACTGGTCCCTTCTGTCTGCATCAGACAGAGCATGATCCAGAACTCGAGAGGCATGCAGAAGGCATTGCCATAGTGCATAGCCAAAATGCCCCCGCCCCCACCCGGAGGCCCCAAATCTAGGAACTTTTGTTCCTAGCCTTTGAAGGCATTGGGGTGCAGCCATGAAGCTCGTGCAAGCTCTGAAGCCTCAGTGTGGACTGATCTGGATCAGTGGCTTCAGTGCAGATGATGCTGATCTTGCCCATCTCTTCCTGTGCTCAGGATCCGTGGGCCTGGCTGCTCTGGTTCTCCTACCCCGATTATGAGCCAGTAATTTGCAAAAAGGACCCTTTCCTTCTATTACTGTTTTAATGCATTAGTTTTTTTCAGGGGGGATACAGCTCTGAATAACTATGTTAACAAGTTGCCATCTGTTTGTTATTTTCTTAGATCATGCATTAAATGTTTTGATCGGCCAATGGCAACAGCAAAGAGTGGCCAAATACTTTCATTCTTGCGCTATACTTGGACTTCAAACAGTGTAAGGAGGCAGCCCAAGAAGAATGGGTTGAGCTGGGACTTCTGATGTTTCTCTCTGGTACATGAATTCTAACTGAGTCTTTTTGACCATAACTATGGGGGAAAATGATAGATTTCTGAATACAGAAGATGTGCACTATTTGTTATAGAAGATTTAATGATGAAATAGGACTTCTGCTTCTAGGTATTTCTGACAGCATTTTCTTTGTTGTGTTATTTATATTATGCAATCAGGAAAGCTGACATCCACAGAACTGGTTTAAGGGTTTTTGGTACCACAGGCAACTGGTTCTGGCTCTGATACCACTGTGCTACAATTTTTGCAATGAGCTTCAGGTAATGGCAAAATGCTTATATTTAATGCATGAACTGCATTTTATTTATACAAAGAATATTAAATGGCATGGGGGATCACTCTCATTTAATCTGGCCCTTGTTAAAGCTTAGCACCCTAGATGGTTGGCCAGTTTATCAGTATGGATGAAGCAGCTCTGAACATCGGTAGAAAATAGATTGATTCAGTTTTCATCATGGAGGCTTTTTTTTAAAGGATTTCTGTGGTGTTCTTCCATGTTCAAGAGGTCAATATGGAAACTGAGTTTTTGGATATAATTGTGATATCTGTGTGATAACGCTACTGATGACTCTTCACACAATCAAGTCTTCTAAAGATGGATACTAAAGATGGACATCTCATATTCTTATGAGATGCAGATGGACACGTATGGGGGAATTAGTCTGTTCGACCAATGTTCCAAGGGGGTCTTTAGTGCATAGGTTTTAAAACAAAATAAATTGGCAAGTCCTCTTTCAACAATATAGGCAGCAGGCAGGACAGACTCTAAAAGGCAGCTTCTTCAATACAAAAGGAGCTTTATTCAGAAGCAGTAAATAGGAAAAAATGGCTTTTTCAGGTAGGCCTGCACAGAGCACTCCAAAGAGGCCAAAAAATACACACCAAGGCTTTGACTAAATAAGAAGCAGTAGCTTGGCACAGGAAAAAGTATCAATGAAAAAAGCAATTTGGAGATACAGAGAAGAAAAAAGAAGGTGGGGGGGAAACTGTCCGAGAAATCCAGGAGGCCTAGACCAGTGATGGCGAACCTTTTGAGCTCGGTGTGTCAAGATTCGCAAGAAAACCTAGCTTAACTCGGGTGCTGTGTCACTTCTAGAAATATCCATAATTTTGTGATATTTGTGGCTCTAGTAAAAAAGTTATATGTTTGATATATGTATTTTATTAAAAGCAAAAACAAATAATTCTTTACATTAGTGACTTTTGTTGCTAAATCTTCAGTTGAAAGTTGGTATTTCGTACACTTCAAGAACAAGCAAGCACTACACGTCCAGGTGCCAAGGTGGCCATGTGTGTCACCCAAAAGGGCTTGGTGTGTCACTTGTGACACGCGTGTCATAGGTTGGCCATCACCGGCCTAGACTCTAGTTACAGCATCTGATTCTCACCCATGACTTCAGCATCAGGATACTGGATCAATGAACACATAGTAATCGGGACTGTAGATCAGGTAGTATGGTAATGGAATGATGCTGAAGGGAAAGGGTCCATATCTGCCTAGGTTTTGGATTACATTTTATCCTTTGCTAATCTTGGTGGGCTGGGATCCTGCTGAGGAAGTCCAGTCCAGGGGGAGAGAGAAAGGAACCAATGAGGTTTGGAGCGTCAACTTCAAACCAAGATATTCTAGACTACAGAAAGGATGGACTGGACATGACCAGGAATGAACTTTGGTGAGGTAAAGCTGAACATATGACCTAGCTCATTGCCAATAGCAATTCAAATCAGGCAACACCATAGATGAGGTTGGGACTTTATCTATTAGCATTCCTGAATTGTAAATATCTGGTGATTAGAAGTAAACAAAGACCACTCTGGTGCAAATGGCTTCATTTCCTTTCCATTATTTTTGGTGCAAAAATTTGTATGCTGAAGCCAAGTCTTGAAAGATTTTTATGTCTTGCTTAGCCTGTGTTGCAATCCTATGAGGGAGACTAGGGCCGTGTTTTCACGGCAACCTTATTTCGCTTTCCCTAAACCGAGATAACAGAACCGGATGCAAACGTGAATTTGCCTGTTCCCATTACTTTCAGCTTAATCGCGTTCAATCCGGATTCTGAGGAGGTACGTGACTCAAGGGGGGACTCCAGTGGCTACCTTTTAAAAGCCACTTTTTTGGGCTGCCCTGTCCTCTTCCTCGGGCGCGTCTTCATGGCATGTGTTATTTCGGTTTAAAGAATTCGAAATAAAAGAAACGGAACAAAGCTGTCCAGACGACTTGCAAGTTAAACCGGTTCCGTGGCATTCCGATTCCAGCCTTAACCCGGAATCAATGCTGGGAGTCCGGACGGCAGCCCTGTCCTCCCGCCCATTGCTCTCTGATTGGTGTTCCCTCCCAGGATCCCACCCTCCCTTCCCTTTGCATCATCCATGCTCCGCCGGGGATTCACTGTCCGATCCGGCCATTCTCTTCCCTCCCCCTTCCCAGCAGCAGCAGCAGCAGCAGCAGCAGCAGCAGCAGCAGCCAGCCAGCCATCCATCCATCCATCCATCCATCCATCCATCCATCCATCCATCCATCCATCCATCCATCCATCCATCCATCCATCCATCCATCCATCCATCCATCCATCCATCCATCCATCCATCCTGGCGCTCCTCGTTGCCCGCCACCGCCGCTGCCGCCGCTGCCACGTTCTCGGCGCCTTTCGCCCTGCTCCCTCCCAGGATCAGCCCCAAAGTAACAGAGATCAGACCTCCCGCCCTCATCGCTGTGCAGCTCTGGATCCCCGAGGGGACCGAGGGGGTTTTCCTTTGCTTTCACAGGGCACACAGCAGCCGCAGCAGCGACTCAAAACCCCTTCATAGCCACAGCTTTTAAAATACAAGCTCCAGGGCTTTCCTTTCCTTTCCCTTAAAGTTCAGAACTTAGGCGATTCCGAAGATGTCTGGATCCCCCTTTCCCACCCGCGCTTCCCTCGCGCGGAGAGGCTGGGCTGGAGGGGACCGAGGGGCTTTTCCTTTGCCTCACAGGGCACACAGCAGCCGCAGCAGCAACTCAAAACCCCTTCATAGCCACAGCTTTTAAAATACAAGCTCCAGGGCTTTCCTTTCCTTTCCCTTAAAGTTCAGAACTTAGGCGATTCCGAAGATGTCTGGATCCCTCTTTCCCACCCCTGCTTCCCTGGCCCCAAGAGGCTGGGCTGGAGGGGACCGAGGGGCTTTTCCTTTGCCTCACAGGGCACACAGCAGCTGCAGCAGCAACTCAAAACCCCTTCATAGCCACAGCTTTTAAAATACAAGCTCCAGGGCTTTCTTTTCCTTTCCCTTTTTAGAGTTCAGAACTTGCGCAAAACTGCAACATTGTTATTAAGCTAAATCGCTACAGTGTAACTTTGGAGGTAGTGGGTGTTTGGAGGCTGGATTCTTTCAATGAAATCACTCTTTGAAAGCAAGCTATTGGGGGAGGGAATCCTAAACATGTGTGAGGGTGTCATGAAAGCCTGCCTCTGTGTGTGTGTGTGTGTGTGTGTGTGTGTGTGTGTGTGTGTGTGTGTGTGTCTACCGGCTCCCTCCCTCCCCAGGAGGGGAAGACTAGCTAGGCTTTCTGCGGCCGGGCTCCCTCAGCCAAATTCTTCTTGCCCGCCCCAGGGGAATCCAAAACGCTGATAGCCTCCTCCTGCCCAATCCCCTCCTCTCCGTCTCTCCCCCCAACAACTCTCAGCACACACTCCGGAGCTGTAGCGCTGCTGTGTGAAGGCTGCTCCAAGAAGTTCAGGCTTGCAAGAAGTGATCCCAAAAAAGTTTTTGCTTCAGATCAGGCAGGGAAACACCCCCCCCCCAATGACGTCCGCAAAATACGGACAGCCATTGGGTAGATTGCGATTGGGGGAAGGGCACCCTGAATACGGATTCTCTTCCCTTTACACGGTACTGTCCACACAGTTAAAAAGGAAACACGTATCGACGCACGATCCGGAGTGAGACCTGTTGAGATCAGGATTTATTTCTAATCGGGATAACGTCCTTTAACACAGAAATACCGTGTTAATCCGAAGTGCCGTCTGAACTGCGCGAACTCAAAACGTTTTGAATTCGAGATAACTATGCCATGAAGACGCACCCCTCCTGGCGTGAACGTACCAGCCATAACAGACCCCTTCACGGAGCCTAGCTGGGTGGCTACCTTGCCTGGATGGAGGAAAAATGGCACCAGCAGCCAGCAATTCTTTGCCCTCCTCTCCCCATTTCCCAGGGCACACAGCAGCAGCAGCAACTCAAACCCCCTTCACAGCCACAGCCTTTAAAACAGAAACTCCAGGGCTTTCCTTTCCTTTCCCTTTTTTAAAGGTCAGAACTTTAAAAGAGCTATAATTGCGCAAAACTGCAACATTGTTATTAAGGTGTGAAGAGGCTAGATCACTACAGTGTAGCTTTAAGGACTGGATTTTTATAGTGGCTGTTTGAGGGTGGACTTTTTCAATGAAATCACTATCTTTGGAAGCAAGCTATTGGGGGAGGGAAACCCTAAACATGGATTCTCATCCCTTAACACAGTACGGTCCCCACAGTAAAAAATGTAAAACGTTTCAAGCACAGGATCCGGAGTGAGACCTGTTGAAATCAGGATTGAGATTCACCACGCTTTGGGGTGGTTTAACACAGAGAAAGTGTGTTAAGCCAAACTGCCGTGCGGACTCCAAGGATTGAAAACATTTTGAATCTGAGATAAGTTTGCCGTGAAGACACGGCCCAAAAATTGTCTCTCCAAAGAGATGTTTTGTCCCTTTAAAGCATATATTTTGTTCCTTTAAAACATATATTTTATATGTTATTCTCACATCCTTTACAGGTCTAGCACAAATTAGCAGCAAAATAAAGCACCTTTGAGGGACCTCAGAGAAGGCTTTGAGATGGGATTGTTCATACACCAGAGTCTGCCCCTCCCCTCGATCCCCTGATCATTCTGTGCTAGAAAAGGTGGATTAGAAAAAGCCTGAGAATATGAGCACCATGCAATGACTCCCCTTTTGTTCTGTCTGAATACAGCCTGACTCTCGTCAATCATGAGGTTCTCACACAGGAGCGGGAGTGGGTGGCCTTTTTTGAACAACAGGTGAGGCCAGAGCAGAGCTGGCCTAGTTTTACAGGTGAATTAGGCAGTTGCTTAAGGCATCAAGATTTAATGAGCTATAGTTTGATTTTTCACATAGTTAAACAGCTGTAGATTTGATTTTTAGAATAGGCAAACTTTCTTGTTCCTGGTTTCCTTCAAATCCAAAGGTGTATTGGTCACTCTTTTTTGCTTTTCTTCTTTTGCAATCCACTTAGTTCACTTTCTGCCAATCTCCCCTCCCTCCCTCCCCTGTGGGTCTTTCTCCCCCCATTTCCCTTGACACATAACAGGAAATTAGGCCAAACGGCCTGGCTGCCCGGTGCCGCATGCTGTGTGGTTATCTCAACAACACTGCTGTCCTGCTTCTGAAATCTACCCAGCAGCATCTTCTTAAAACAAGAACAAGGCGTGAGAGAGTTGTGCTATACAAAACTCTTTCTGCTTTATTTTTTAGGTGAGGTTAGAGGTCTCCGGATTTCCTTTGACCACCTGTCATCCTGGTCTTGCTGGCTAAGGAAAGAAGTAAAAATATAACTTCTATTTCTTTTAAGGTGCTAGCTTAAAGAAAAATCTAAAAGCAGGAACATTCTGGAATGGTTATTTTTGAAATAACAAGCAGGTATTGTGTTTAATGGGATTATAGTATTCTGGAGTGTGCAATAAATCAGCAAATACCGAGTATTTCTGTGCTGGGAATAAAAATCTCTGTGATTCTCAGACTTCAGTTTTGTAACTAGGAATAAATCCCCTTGAACTATGGACCTATTTCTGAGGATACAAGTAACAGATTGTGCTATAAGAAAGCCTGTGTGCTTGTGTTGTATTAAAACATCTTTTGCAGAGGCAGATCTATATTCCAAGAGCTCAGAAGACACATTAGAGATACAGAAAAGGACATGGAAATGGAGTTGATGTGCTGCATACTTCAGTGACTAATGTGATCTTTATAACTGCCAACTCCATTTTGTATAATCTGGGACAAAAACACAACGTTGTGAAATATTAAGGCAGGCAAACTACCTCAGGTCAGTAGACAAGCAAGGAAAACTTAAACCTCTATATTCCACAGACAGTTTATGGGTGCTTGCATCATGTCCTAATCTGATTGATTGCCTGCCTGATCCCTTCTGCATTGAGCTTTATTCCATATTATATCCTAGATAAGCACCTGCCCTCCACATGCAGGTGCAAAAGATGCCTGCAGGCCCCACCCAAGTTCTATTGTAGTCAATACCTGCATGAAGATGGCGGTTCCCTCTTCCAGGGTATAATCCAGAATAAGGCCCAGTGCAGAAAGGAGTTCTAGCTTCAACCCTCAACACAGAACTTTAATCATTGAAACGGTACAACTGTAATCTGGAAACAGTGATGGTCATATTTAGAATTAGATTCTGTAAACCATGGTACTTAAGGTTTGCATAAGCCAGCAAACTTATAGTGCAGCGTAGTGAATTTCAATGGAACCAAAGAAGAAGAGTTGGCTTTTCTAACCCACTTTTCTCACCCATTTAAGCAGACTCAAAGCAGCAGCTGACAAAGCTTTCTATTCTCCTCCCCACAGCAGAACATCCTATGAGGTAGGTGGGGCTGTGAGAGCTCAGAAGAGAGCTGTGACTAGCCCAAGGTCACCCAGCTAGCTTCATGGGGGAGGGCAGAATCAAACCCGGTATTCCCAGATAAGAGTCCAGCTCCCTAACCACTAGACCAAACTGGCTCACAACCAGACCAAACTGGCTCACACTTTGTAATCACTATTCCTGAGGCCAACTTCTATCACAGAACTGTTGTGAGGGAAAATGGAGAAGGAGAAAAAGTACTTTGTACTGCCTGGAGCTATTTGAAAGACATGAATGCCACAAATGAATTAATGGATCCCCCTCTCAGAATAGCCACCAGCTCCCAACAGAGGTTGCAAATAATTTAAATAGCACCCACTAAATAATATCCCAGTGTTCTTTTCTTCCATTTGCTCTCTATGTGTGGAGCAGCATTCATTCTTACTCAGCAAACAGCATGCAACTTTTTGGATCTTGGAGCCTTGGGTGGGAGTTTCTTGTCCAGAGAAGAGGATACCAGTGACATGCCCTGTTCTTAATTGCACATTATAATATTCAGATTTCCTTATTTCCAAACGATAGAATCCCGTGATTCCTTGTTTTGTACGTGGGATGAAGCAGCAGGAAGGGACATTTTGCAAACTGGAGGAGGTTGGTACAAGAAAGCTGAAGTAGGAAAGCAAGCAATGGAAGCATCATGGTAATTCAGAATTAAAAGATCAATTGGAAAAGCATATATAATTCTAATATTGTATTCTCATTTCTTCTGGATTGCCAGAATTACGACACTCGGAAAATAAGAGCAGCAAGCGCGTTGTGGTAAGTGTAACCAATCACAGAACAGAAACTGTTGCTCGGGGCATTTATGAATTACAGAGATGGGCAGAACAGTGGGCAATCAGGAACTGGGGTGAAGAACCGGGGTGAATGCAGGCTGTAGTGGGACAAAATAAGGTAGTTTCACAGCCATCTGAGGACTGGACACATTTTCCTAAAGAAACAACTTGAAATGCCTTATTGCACCCTATATCACTGTAGGGGTAGCCACTTCGGAAATCCTTTTCACTGAGGTTTGGTAATCTAAAAGATATAAAGCTGAACTGGCTAACCTGTGGCTGTGCTGGTGTTCCCAGATTACAAACTCACACAATAGCTTTTAGTGGCCTTGAAAGTGAACGTTGCACTTGGTGGACAGCAAAGAAAAAGTCATCTTTCAGAAGCCACCCTATTCACTGACTATGGCCATGTCTGTATTTGCCCATGGAAGTGCCTGGAAAAGTTATTTCTCATAGGCAGTGATCAAACAGCTCCATGTCCAGGTGGTGATCACTGCTGGAGGTGCCATTTTGGCCGTTTTGCTTCATGCATTACTACAGTCATGGGAAGATTGTTGGAAATGAGCCAGCTCCCCACCAGAGTCAGTCAGAGCTTAAGTGGGGGTTGCTTATGTCTTTGAATGGTGTGATCAAGTTGCTTTTGTAGTTTGTTATAATCTATGAAACAGCTTTTGTGAGTCTCTGGTTCAGGGTCTGTTGTGAGGCAGCCACAGAGAACTGCTTTTTGTAGCCCAGTCAAAGTGTAAAAAAGCTCACAGCTGAATTTTAAATGCCCAGGGCCAAAAATATGGTATTTATGACCTTGTCTGGAAAGTGATGTCATGCTAGGATAATTTCTATCCAATAAGTATAATCTCATTATTATCTAGGTAGGACAGATGGTTGTAGTGGTAGGTCCTTTTTTAGTATGGAAATTGACTATTGCACTGATTTTTATGTGTTAATTCTTTCTGTTATGGTTCTGGGATAACATTTAAGATAAAGTTCAGATTAAGTTACATAAGAAGTTGCCACTGAGGAAGACAACCTTTGTTGAAATGTATCTGACTGAGCTAGATGACATGAACAGGACATAGACAGCACTTACTTTATTCTGGATTATCCAAATAATATGAATTAAGTGCAGATATTTCAGAATAAAATGTGTCCCGGTGTGCTTTACTCTGTGGATTAAGAAAGTGCTGTCTGGATGACGCTTATAGGCAGCCACAATTTAGAAAAATTATCTGAGGCTTTCGTCATTTGCATCCGAATACCAGTGGTTATAGAAAATAGAGATGTCCTGTATTGATTCTGTTGGTTCATGATTTGCAACTAGCTTGCAAATGTTCACATTAATTTGAACATTTGGTTGTTTAAATATCCAAATATTCAATCAGACCAAACCAGGACACCACTTGTGAACGTGAACTATTTGATAACACATTTTCCATTCACTGCATTTTTGCCCTTGAAATTTTTTTCCCCAATAGTAAGAAATGATATTCCTTGTTTTCTAACCAGTTCAAAATAGAATGTGAATCACCATTTGTTTGATTAACCAGTTTACCACCAAACTGAACTAATGGATGTTTGGTTTGATGGTGAACCAAACAGACTATTTTAATTCATGCACATCTCTAATGGGAGGTTCTACTCTGGATATTTGAAATTATTTGGGATGAACTGCTGAGCACCTGCAGCTTGAAGATCTAAGTTAAATATTTCCCTTGACATTTCATTTCAATTGAATTTCTTTCATTGGGGACTATCCTCCCTTGATATATCATTGCTGTTTAATCACATAGGATACTGTTTTAAACATATTAGTGCAACTTTATTGATAGTTGCTTTGTATTTGTACAATATATTACACTTACTTTGAATATATACCGTCCTGAAACCTTTTTGGTCTGTGACTTAAAATTTTTGGTTTCGGGTCTGTTGACTGTTTGCCTTAGCAACAATTGTACAACTGTCCATTGGAGACCAACTTGGCATGTTCAGCTGTGTCTGTTCTGCATTGTGATGCCTACAGGAATCCTAGTCTGTCAGTCACAATCCTGTCCAGCTGACAGCTGGAGGCTGCTTTCTGGAGGGGTGGTTTGTCAGCTAAAAGCCCAGAGGATTTGGTCGCTGTCCAAAGACAGCTAGGCAAGTTTTATTTTAGCAATGGCCTGCCTGGACCTCCTAAGGACCCATTTACGAGCCCTGTTTTAATTCTTGAATCTCTTCCATTGCTCAATCCAGAGTTTCACAAGATGTGCATGCTTTTGAATGCTGAATAATTCTATCCCTAGAAATCTGTCAGTGCAAACAACAACACAGGACAGGACCAAGGAGGTGCTGGTTAGGATTACATAAAGTTTTCTGTTTCCTGGCCTTTTGCCAGGTTAACAGCTTACCTAGAACTCCTTTGCTCTTGCATCTGGCTCAGATCCAGATGCTATTTATATTTATTTATTTATTTATTTACATTTTTATCCTGCCTTATACCCAGAGGTCTCCACGCGGGTAACAACATCTAAAATCAAACATCATTTAACATTATTAAAACATTAAAACAATAACTGCCAGTGGAAAGAGAAAAGTATCTCCCCATTTAACCGAAGAGCAGGGCAAAGAGGTGAGTCTTTACTGCCTTCCTAAATGTAAACAATGAAGGTAACATGCACCTCAAGGGGGAGACTATTCCATAGCCTAGGGGCCATCACTGAGAAGGCCCTCTCCTGGGTGCCCACTCCTTTTGCTGCTGAAGGTGGTGGGACAATCAGGAGGGCCTCCCCTC
Organism: Aspidoscelis tigris stejnegeri; assembly: GCA_023333525.1. NCBI lineage: Eukaryota > Metazoa > Chordata > Lepidosauria > Squamata > Teiidae > Aspidoscelis > Aspidoscelis tigris. Next base: position 37,305,946 of record JALMGA010000005.1, on the reverse strand, counting down.
CAGATTTTAAGGCATGGGCAGATTGATATGGGAGTAGACGTTCCTTCAGATATTTGGGGACCAAGTCATTCAGGGCCTTATAAGTTAATATGTCTTTTTTTTTGACATTTGATTTCACATGTGTTCATAGTATTAAGCTTTGCTTGTTCCAGATACAATGTTTAAGCAAAACTTAAATTTGTTTCCATTTGAAAAGGTTCATCATTATATCTTATGAGAAGGAAAAACTTCCTCAACTGTAAACATTTTTTCAACAAATATCAAGGTTCGTCTGTGATTTTGTCCAAGTTTTTAATTTTGGCCCATCGTGTATTTGAGTTTGACACCCCTGTGCTACAGTCATGCCTAATTTGAGTCCTTTTTAATCTAAGCCCAGCTGCTCAAACCAGTGGTCCATCTTGTTTAATTGCCGCCTGTCACAGTGGCCCACCCTGATGCCAGAGAGATCCATAGAGAGGCCCTTTCCTGAGAAACTGTTTGTAAGACAATTGGGTTTATATATTTTTTATATATTCCTTCCCAATAACCATGTTCTGTGGTCACTAAACACATGAGGGGTGTTTTTCCACTGTCACTAAAAGTACCCATTAAGTACCCATTAATGGGTATGTAATGGCATTTTTGTACCCATTAATGGGTACTTCTAGTGACAGTGGAAAAACACCCATAGTTACTCTTGGATTCTTTTAATTTTCCCCATACCTGTAATTTCCCCTCCCTTAACTGTTCAGTGTTCTTATGTCTTCCATCTGAATATCTTCCTCTTGTTTTTCAGACGCCCTGCTTCAACTGTGTAGTTAGTATAACTGGGAACTTGAGATCAGAGGAGTAGCTGCCACCAGGAAGATCAGCTTTTTGTTAGTGCCCCATTAGGGAATTCCTGAATTATTTTCAGTACATAGTGGCAGGAACTGTGTACTCTAGTCATTTCCTTAGATGAATGGTAATGATCTTTTAAGAAGAGAAAAGAGATATGGAAGGAAAGAAAGGAAAGAATCAGGCCTTAGATCGTTTATTTCACCACAGAATCTCAGAGATTCTGAAGTAGGTCAGTAATATCTTATTTTGAGCATGTAGTTCTTGTGAGTCTTCTTAATATGCATGAAGAGTTTCAGGTCTTTCAGTTTCATGGTCTGAGAGGCTTTGTGTGAATTGAGATGCACAGTGTGGACGAAATGGGTAGAGATCACCTCACTTTTTCATAATTGTCATGATTCCACTTACTTTGGGAAGGCACGTTGGTGGAGTCACCTTTATCTTCATGGCCTTGCCTCTGCCTGGCTCAAGTGGCTTTCCACCCCATTTACCACTGAGTCAGGTTACATTAATGAGCAACTGTGCCCATGTATCATGGCTCAAATCAGTGACTCTTCTTGTGAGTTGGCTGCCATACGGAGGTGGAGGCAGCCCAGGAGATTCAGGGGTGCGAGACAGAGATTTCAGATTTGACACTGACTCTTAGGTGTTTTCCCCTTGCATCCCTATGTTTTGAGGATATGAGCCCAGGTTCTTAGATACTTCAGGGTGGCATGTAAGGAATACTCATCACATGGATCATGGAAATGTAGCCAAAATTAGAACTTAGAACCACAAGTCAGACATTGATCGAAGTTACTTCCTTATCCCAGTGCACTGCACAGCTGGTTCATCAAAATGACTTTCACATTGTATGTATGTATGTATGTATGTATGTATGTATGTATGTATGTATGTATGTATGTATGTATGTATGTATGTATGTATGTATGTATGTATGTATGTATGTATGTATGTATGTATGTATGTATGTATGTATGTATGTATGTATGTATTATGAGTGGCTGAGTAGCTACTAGGATGGATCCCCAAGTACTGCCACCAGATTGGAGAGATAGGCAGGATGCCTCTAAAAATCATTTGCAGGGTGAAGGTTTTGCCTGTCTTTTTCTTCTTGAGAAAGCCCAGAAGAAATTGATGGGCGACTGTGTGAGACAGGATGCTGGACTAGATAGGGTGCTGGACTTACAGAGAGCTGTCCAGATCTTGATAGGAATAGAGTAATGGTGGCTGGATACTACATTCAGTATCTGCAGTGATATGTCTCTTACAAGCAGTTGTTCAAGAATGGGCTTCTGTCTGCCTTGTGTGTTTCCTATGGGCATCAGGGTGAGCCACTGTGACAGCAGGCAATTGAACAAGATGGACCACTGGTTTGAGCAGCTGGGCTTATATAAACTCTTATAAATCTCTAAGTTCAAAAGAGATGCACCTTGCAATTCTAAGCATGTATGCTTTTCTGTGCATAAGGCAAATAAAAGAGTCAGATATTGTTTTTTAAGTAACTTCTAGTCTGATTCAGCTAGGCTGTTTTTGTTCTCTAAGCACATAACACCCTACTCAGAATTAATAATCATTTTTATTATAATGGAATAGTATGGGGCATTTTAACTGGAGATCCTTGGTAACAAAGAAACAGGATGGAGAAGGACATTTGGTAGCAGCATCTGACTGCTGCAGTTTGATATGGGGAAACCAGTGTTTTCACAAGCCTCAACTGAAAGCTCAAATACTTCTGCTCTGAAAAGCTTTCGGAGCTAATTGAGGTGGGGTGCATAGAAATAAATGCTAAACCTAATAGGTAGCTCTGCTAGATTGTCACTTTTGTTCCAATATACTGGTGCTGTGTGTTAGTCATGCATCAATTTTTATTTTCAAATGTGCTTTATGTTGCTTGAAGAGCTCTAAACGGAGAGGCAGGATAAATTTGAATTAGTGCAGCTTTTCATGCATTAAGCTAAATGAAAGTGTCTGAAAACTGATTTCCAGATAAAAGAGGCATGTTGCTCAGGAGCACCGACTGAAGGCTGATACACAGAATGTATCGCAAATACTATGGGTGGTGCGCACTCCAAGCACCATGTAATTTTTTGTGACACAAAATTGATAGGGAGGTTTCAATATGGTTTTTCTGACTTCTTGTCAGCCATTTTGAATCTGTGAAACATGGCATTGCTAGCTGAAGAGCAGGAAATTTGCTAAGCGGAGTAGAAATGCCAATAATTATTCCAAAAAACCCTATACCCTCCCCAAAGAACCCCATTTATACACAAACACAAAAGAAGTTTGTAATTTACAAGTGTACATTCTCATCCATGCAGCTATTTTATTAGAAGTATTTCTATGCATCTTCTCTCTTAATACTACATTTAGCAACTGCTGGGGATTCTGGCAGTGGCATATGTGAAACTTCCATTAAGAAAACTAACAATGTTTTCTGGTAAGGCTGTCTGGTATCTGTGCACAGCTGGCTAAGACTTTAATTCTGGGCCTGTTGCTTTCAGAAGGTATATATGAATTAGATGTTGCAGTTTCTGAATGACCACTGTAGCATTAATTCTGTATACCAAAGATGCAATTAAATTTCCTGTCCCACCTGCTTCTTTAAATGCGAAAAGGAAAACATTAAAATAGCTTCCATTGTTTGGAAACTACCTTATTACATCAGTGTGTGGAATATGATGTAACACAGCACCTAATATGCTAGTGATGGTGCTATTAGGCACTGGTTTATGTCATAGGTATGTGATCTCTCAGGTGATAGACATCAGGCTAAATATCTTGGGCTACAAACTTTCATTTTAAGTTGACAAAAAGATAAAAACATCAATGACTATCTACCAGCCTTTCCATGTTAGGCTACCAGTAGTGGCTCATCTGCTCACAAGCTTGGGGAAATGCATTGGTACTTTCTGCACTTACCTGTTAATTCGGATGAAGGGTTTACTAATCAGGATTAGTGGTAGACCAGATAAATGTGGTCTACATCTGTGCTAGCTATCTTTTGCACATAGTTGCTGTTCTAAAGCCCACTCAGTGCAGATGTGGTTGATTCGGATCTAGCTAATACAGATCTAGCTAATACAGATTAACTGAGTTAAGTGCAGAAAGAACCATTAAATGAAAAATGATTAGTCTGTTTAATCACCATGCACACCCACTGTGCACAATATTTCAATCACAGCTGCATTATAGCATGCTAAGGCTGGTCTGGGATTATCATTTCCTCTCCTCCAGCCTCTCCATACTCTGAGGGTCGATTAGTAGGTCTGGTAATCTCCAGCTAGTTCCCATATCTATTTTGTGCTAAGAAATATGCTGTATTCTAATTCTGAGAACTGTAATATATTGTTTTTTTTAAAAATGTTATTGTAAATTTTAAACACTCTTGATCATATTTTTAAAAGGTAATATTACAAATAGAGTAAGTTAATGAATGAATCGTATTTAAAAGGAAAAAAGCATACTTGTTAAACATTTCAGGAAAGTACTTTGCTGTTTATTCTTGCTTTATCAAATTAAAATGCCTGGAATTATCTTAAAATTGAGGTCCACTACAGGGACAAATATAAATGACCATAACAATGAATTGAAGTCACTTCCTGTATTACTCTATGATAAACAAGTACAAAAGTTGATTAGTGTAACATCAGAAAAGTTGCCATCTTGGACCATCTCAGATGTAGATTGCTCTACTTCACACAGATGCCAGTTGAATGCAATCAAGACTGATTTCTGTGTCAATGCCCAAAATTCATCCTAACCACACTTGCAGAACTTATGCAGGCATGTTCTGTCATGTGTGCGACAGGATGCTGGACTAGATGGGCTGTGGCCTGATCCAGCAGGGCTTCTCTTATGTTCTTTTGTTCTTATGTGTTTTCTTGCCTCACTACACTTGTCCTGACTCTTCCATGAAGCCAGAGGCCATGTCTATTCCCCTTCAGCTTCCTTTTTTTAGAATGAAACTGCAGAAGGCAAGCTGACATTCAAGTCAGCACGGTCTCTGCCCTTCTCTGTCAGTTCCCTCCTTCTGTTTAAATAGTTGTCTCTCAAAAATGCCAAACCCAGTTATCATTTTGCAATCCCCCAAACAAGTTGCTGGAAAACCACCCTAGCATTGAGAACCTGCACCATAACTATGTGTTGGAGTAGTATTAGTGTTAGTATTGATAGATGTAGTGATTATAGTTCCTTTAAAAAAAAAGAAATATATTTTATTAAACAAATTGAAAACATTGTATAGGGATAAATGGTACAGCAGCACTGATGTGAGGTATAAATTCAGTAACAATAACAATTACATAAGTATTCAAACAGTAAGAACAACAAACAAACAAAAGTTTAAGACAAAAACTACAAGAGAGCAGGGTAGCACCTAAGAACAGAAGTTTGTACCACTCTAAGGTCAGGTTACCACTAGGTAATTTATCTGATATTAAATCAGGATTTTTTCATCAGCAGCGAGGTTTAGTTTTTTGCGTTCCTCCTAATGCAGACTCACGCTCCATTCTTCAGTTCCAGCAGGGGAGAAACCCCCTTCCCTCCCTCCTCAGCAGAACCCCCTCCCCATGGAGCCAGCAATTGGACACTGGCATACCCTGACTTCATCCGGACGGGCAATTCAAACCACACCCTCCATATAAACTTTCACCCAACTCAGATCAGCGGCAGCTTTTGTTCACCGCTTGTCCCTCTCCATCTTGTTTCCACCATAGCACAACTTCTTTCTCCTATTAACAAGCCAGTAAAACATTAAATATCTCTTTCCCTTTTTCTTATAATGGAGCTTTGCACAGAGGCAATTCCAGAAGGGAGGAAGCAGACAGGTTAGCTTTGCACTGGATCGTTAGAGCAGATCAGCATGAAATGTCAGGTATTGAAGATCTGCACAGCAAAGAGTGCCAACTAGCGTGGTTCTGCTTTTCCTAGTACATGCCCTCCATCTTCCGCTATTGAAACACCCTCAGTCATTACCATATTCCAGAGGCGATGATACCAACCTTGCACTGATAAAGTATTATGGGATTTCCAGAGGCCTTTTCGCATTAGGCCTTTTGGAACACATGGAGGACACGCCAGGATGGAGCATTCGCTCCTCTGGACCGGCGGTTCCGTCTGGAACCACCCCAGCCTGTCCCAGAGTGCCTTCAATGCGTTCTGGGTGTAGAGCACTTAATTGTGCTTTACACCCGGCCCAGCGCATTCCAGCTCGTTCCTGGCCGTTTCACAGCTGTTCAGGGAGGGAAGTGTTCGCACACCTTCTTCCCTGACAGCTGCAGGCCCCACCCCCACTGCCACTATTGGGCTGAAATTGGCCCAACAGCTGGCAGGCTTGTGCAAGTAACTCACCTTGCTGGGCCCGGGGTACAATCTGCCATGGTCTGTGCAGGCACGTGTACTTCGGTAGACAGGACCCAGGCTGATCGCGCACTTGTGTGGAACGTGGCAGACTGCACCCCAAGGCTGGCAAGGTGAAACATCACACGCATGGGGGGGGGAGGGTGGCTCACTCCCGGCTGCTGCAGTCCCATCGGGACTGAAGCAGTTGGGGGGACACCCTGTTCGGCCTCTCCTCACCCCTTTCCAGGGCGGGGAGAGAGCGAACTGCAGCTGTCTACGGGCTGGTTGATGTGGGGTCTGGCAGTATACTGGGCCCACTGAAGTGCTGACAGGGTGGGCCCAGTATACCACCGGACCCCACATTGCCAAGCCCATCAGGGACGATCTTTGGCCTCTGTGGGGCTTAGTCGCCTAGATCTAGGTGGCTGAGCCCAAAATAATCCCCCCAGGACCACCCCTCACCCCAGGCACCCACTCCCTTGCCTGGGAACACACATGTGTATGCACCTACCTCATGGCTGTCAGGGTATGAAGTGGCCTGGCTGAGCCAGTGCCATGGTGCGTCTGCGCACAGTGCTGGCTCAGCTAGGCCATTTTGTACCCGGACAGACATCAGGTAGGTGCTGCGTGTGTGTCCCCGGGCCAGGGGTTGGGTGCCCGGGGGGGGGGGGTCCTGGCAGCTGTAGGGGACCTGATCCAGTCCCCTACAACATGCAGGAACCTGGGTAAGGGCCCTGCCAGGTCTACCCGCCCCTAGGTCTTCCCTGACCCAGTGCCAACCAGGCCTCAGAGGGGAGTCCCGCTCCCTTCCCGGCCTTTTCAGGCTAGGACACTCTGGGATGTTTTTCCCATCCACACATAGGCAGATAGGAACGCGTGTAGATGCATGTAGAAGCCTCCCAGAGTGTCCTAGCCTATGTGTGAAAAGGCCTCAGTTCTGTTCAATTTGAATTTTAGCTGCTAGAAAGTTGAGCAGGAATTTAGATTTAATCTGTAAGTGATGGGCATCAGATACAATCACCGTTCTAAAACTTTTTTGAGAAGTGGATTAATTAAATGGATTAAAATATGAAAAAAGAACCCTGATAGCATATACTGAAATAATCTAAAAAAACATCAGCTGTACATAAAAATGACAATTCCTAGCTAAGGATGTCAGCTTTTCCCTATATTGCAAACGTAGATTTGTGCTAGGGTAGCAGGAGGAAGACAGTGGCCTCAGGTCTGGCTAGGTGGTACCGCTGTGGCTGTTCTGCTGTTGTGCTGTTTTTTCATATGCATCTCCCTAAGTGAAGCCTGGTATGTGCTGAACTAGAGTTTTCAGTGTTCTATAGATCATTGCTTCAGAGTCTATTCAAAATCCAGCCACAGAGCACAGACGGTTTTTCCTTCTAAGGCACTGTTGCTTCCTTACCAACATTAAATTTTGAGTGTCCATTGTGTGATTTGGTAATCCAATTATGCAAGATCTTTTTGAAACTGTCTGCACAGACTGCTTGGGATTCTGTTGTAAAGAACGGCTCTGTACTATCAGCACTTCTGGACTTCATTGTTCCTTCTTTGCTTCAGATGGTTAATTAAGATGTACGCCAGTACAGGTCTTAGTGGAATTTACAAATGCCTTTGCCTAAGTAGGGAAAAAATCATTTTGGGTGCCTCCAGGAGGCAATCCTGTGCTCTTGCCTATGTCTGTTGGCTCCTACTGTTCCTGTTTCAAATACCTGGATGTCAGCCAAAAACCCATCAACTTCCCTTTGCTGCACTTGGTTAGCACCTGGGTATCTGGAACGGGAACAATAATGCAGGCAACTGGCTGACACAGCTATTATGGAAAGCCCAGCACTGCCACCGGGTTTCCTGTAATGGCAATGTTTCAGGCTATCATCTTGATACCCCAGGTTGTGATGGCACACCCGAGTCTATGGGGAAACTATAGCGTCTGGAACTTTACTCGGGGCCTATCTGTATACCTTCTACAAAGATTAAGACCCTTAACACAAAGAAACACCTTTGACAGGATGAAAGATAACCAAAATGAGTTTACTGAAAACAACTTAAATAAAGGGTTAACTCCACCCGGGACTAACTTGAAACAACTTAAACAGTACATTACGAAAGGTGCTTTGGTTGGTTGCAGTCACCTCTCTGGAGTCTGGAAAAATCTTTTGTTTCTGGTGCAAAGCGATGGTCTTATAAGCTGGTGCTTATAGACTGGCCTAGTCTTCTTTCTTGTGGAGCTTAAGCTGGTCAGAAGCTTCCTTTTGTCTCTAGGACTGGTGATATAAGCTCATACTTGAATATGTGCTAAGGATGCCTGTTGGGGTTGCTTGGGCCTAGGTTTACCAGACCTCTGTCCTATGTGGCTCTGCTGCAGAAAAAGAAAGAATCCAACAGGAAGAGTTCTATATATACAGGCAAATGGAAGAGACCAACTGGTGCTGGCCTCTAAGGGAGGGTTTCTACGCTCCACCCAAAGACTAATACAAAGGAAGGCATCTGCACTACTGGGGAAACCCATAAATGGGGAAACTAAAGCAGAGGAGAGGCAAGGCCAGAGCCAACACTTCACACTGGACTATATTGGGAATACAACAGAGGCGTGTAGTATTCCCAATATAGTCCTGGATAGAATCACAGATTTTAACCCTCATCTGAAGGCACCCTTTGTTAGATCTGCCTGCTTATATTGAGTTGTTGTCCGATGCACCCCATCCAATAAGCTCATAGATAGGAAGCTTGAGGGCACTGGCTCTCCTAGGAATATACTTGCATATATCTTGCCTTTCTCCTGAGGCAAGGGGAGCTGAACATTATCCCCTTCCTTTTATCCTTACGGCTGTGTCTCCATGCTGGCCGTCTGGCACACTTTGGGGCCTGTTAGGGCATGCATGGGGCGGAAATGCATTTAGGGCGGTGATGGCCAACCTATGACATGCGTGTCACAGGTGACACGCCAAGCCCTTTTGGGTGACACACCTGGTCACCCTGGCACCTGGACGTGTAGTGCTTGCTTGTTCTTGAAGTGTGCAAAACACCAACTTTCAATTGAAGATTTAGCAAATTAAATTCAGCAACAAAAGTCACTATGTAAAGAATTATTTGTTTTTGCTTTAAAAAAATACATATATCAGAAATTTAACTTTTTTACTAGAGCTACAAATATCACAAAATTATGGATATTTCTAGATGTGACACAGCACCTGAGTTAAGCTAGGTTTTCTTGCGAATTTTGACACACCAAGCTCAAAAGGTTTGCCATCACTGATTTAGGGTGTCCCCACGAGATTCCCGGCAACGCGGGACAGGTATGGGTTGGGCACAGATGGAGGTGTCCCCATGAGGACTGTGCTGAACCCTGGTATGGTGGTGGAGCAGCACCACCTCCTCTCCGCCCCTCTCCCCTCATTGGCAGCCAGATTGTCATCAGCCCACCCCTGTGCCCCCCTCCCATAGCGGCATGGAGAGCCAGGACGGGTGGGAGACATGGAAACAACTTAAAATAAAGTTTCATTCATAAAAATAACTTTAAATTTTTTTTTAATGTCAAAAGCCGCTACGAGGTTTAGCGGTAGTAGGCGCTTGCGTAGTTGTGCACACCTCCACTCCTCCAGGGACCGCAAGAACGGCCGTAAACTGAAAATTAAGCCATTATTTATTATCGCCTTGCAGATTGGGGAAATGGGGGTTGCAAATGGAACAGAAATCAAGCCATTATGCAGCCTGCCTTGGCATCCTTGAAACGGGGTTGGAATTTCCTCCGTGGAAATGGCAGAAAATTTAAAAAGCAAGCCATTCTCCAGTCTGCCTTTGCGATCGGCATTTTAAAAAGTCAGTGGCTGCGATCTTCAATGGAGAGGGCAGGGACAGCAAGCCCACCCAACCTCCCAATGATGTGAGCACAAATCTCCTCCCCGTTAGCCCGCTAGTGTCCCCATGTGTGTTCCTGGCTCGCAAGACTCCTTGCCAAGACTCCTTTTTTCAGGTATCAAATTTGGCATCCTTCTGCATTGTTTGGGAGGCGTTGGCACACTTTTCGTGGACCAAATCCAAAACCCATGGGGACAGACAGCGCCGATCCCATGCTCGGAACTGTACTAAACTTGCATGGGAACAGGGCCTATCACAACCCTGCAAAGTAGATTTTGATGAGAAATACTGGCAATCAGATATTCCTTTTGCAAATTGGTGAAGAGGTGGAGTGGGAGGGAACTTCTGCATGGTCCATCTGCATTTCATGGGGCTGCATCTTAACCAGACATGGTTCCACCCACGCAGGAGTTCCCCCGGTGGGTATAGAGACAGGGCAGTTAAATCTGGTCTACATCTATTGTACCTGCCTCCTGGCGTGGCCCCATTTGCTCTTCTTCCTGATGTAGAAGGTTCAGATGGAGCCCCGGGAGGGGAGGCACAGGCATGATTAGCACCACATTGCCTGGTCACTGCGGCAGACATAATGGCAGTGATTTGCACCAGTGCTTAGGCAAGTGCTGGTGAGATTAGGGATAGATCTGGCATCCCAAAATGCAGGCACAGGATCTATCCCCCATCTTCTCTTGCCCTGGAGGTTTTAGGAAATGTTTCAGCAAAACAGTCCTTTTTTTAGCTGCTGTATTTAGATGACCCCACAGACTCCACCAGAAATTATTTGAATAAGAGTTTTTGCCATCTAATTGACAAAAAGCACTCCGTTAAACAAATCTGCATTTTGAACGAAGGGGAGCTTGTTTTGTGTTGAAGCAGATCACTTAGCCCATGCATTCTGAGCGGCAACGAGTCTCAAAGGTCCTTTTTCCAGGGCTGCTCCCTGCATCTCGTTGAACTAGAGATAATCAGGAATTGAGCTTGGGGTCTTTTTCATACAAAGCTTTACCTCTGAGCTGTAGTCCCCAGAGGGATGTCAAGAGTCTTAACTTGCTTATTATTTCTCACTCTGTTTTTGTTAGTTCATACATTTTTTAAAAAATTTTTAAAAGGTAATTCCCCTCCCCCCCTTCCTCGATTATGTTTTGGGCCTGGAGCAAGAATTCAGTAATGGATTTCTAAAAGTAGAGGTGACAGGTTTATATAGCACTTGAATATTAGATTTTCTTAAGCACTTGCATTGGCCAAAAGCCATAATTAATAGGTTATGAGGAATTCACATGACTAACCCAGAAGAAACCCTGCTAGTCAGTATCTGTCCAAGTTACCTATCATTGTTCACACCTTCCTTGCAAGGTGCTGTTCTCACTTGGTTGTTCTCTCTTTTGTGTTTCCTATACTGTTGTCACCACTACAGAAGAGAATAAGACTATATCCAGCAGCTAGCCAGGTTCCCACTGTCTGCACCTAAATTGAATGATGGGATTCTGAAGGATCCTGTTTGACTGTTCACAGTGCAAAATGGTTCCATCTTTGCAGTAGAGGGTTAACATCTACAAAGTAAAAACCTTTTCATGGGAAGGCAGGTTGTCTGGACCATCCAAAACCAGAGCTAACTTCTAAAAGATAACACTAATTGGCTAAAGCCATGGAAGGTGGCAATGGTCCTCAGCACCTTATGGGAGGGGCTTACTCACTCATCTTCCCGAATGTTCTAAGTTTGTCAGTATTTCATTGGCTGTTGCTTAGCACCTGACTGAGTAATGAATTCTGATACAAGCAGATTATTAGCAAACGCTACCTTCTGGTTTCTTATGCTATTTTGCCTTACTATCAATCTATGCCTTTTTGAATAGATCTGGAACCAAGAAGCGGGGGGCCATACTTTGTCTGGTGTTTATTGTTCCTGTATTGCTATTTCCTGCGAATGCTCAACTTTTGCCTTTTTATTTTAATAAACCTATTCTTAATTTGGCCTTAATCTGAAACCAGGGATTCTTGGTAAGAGAAAGGCTTGCTCCTCCACACTCCTGCCATTACAGGCACTTCTTAAAAAATGTGTTAATTTTGATAATGTTCTCTTCCAGAGGCAGCCAGTACTTGGGAAAGTATAGCAAGCCAGAGCGTGTGTGTGTGTGGAAAGCATCATAGTTCAATTTGCTGCAGTTCCCAACATCAAAAGCTAAGAGAAAAACACTGTTTAGCTCCTAACACATGCCCTGCGCGTCAGCTGCTGCTGTACCCCTTTCTTTTGAATTTGTGTGTAATTTTTCTTCCTTTCTCTTTTAAAATGGTGTTGTACATCATATTCTTTTGATTCAACATTGCAAATCATTTCTCGTGAACCTGCTGCTCTCCACGTGTTTGGACTACAGCTATCTACTACTGTGGTGGCGGCGGTAGCAGCAGCAGCTGGGGACTGATGAGAAATGTAGTCTGAAACATTTCAGGGCACCAGGCTAAGGAAAGCCAGATTAAAAGCATGACCGCCAATTGGGCTGCAGGCAGCATAACATATAACTGATGCAGAACTGCTCCTGGACACTTCATTACTTAAATGATGGGGATAGCACAGAAAACAATCCCTCCTCTGTACTGATCAGTGGCTACCTGAGTATGGAGAAGTATGAACTCCCACTAATGAAATCAGAAGGTTAACTAAGGGTGACACTTCACTACCAAACCAGCATAGTAGGAACCTCTCTTCTGTATGCCGGTGTGGTCTAAGGGAGGCCTGCAGAGCCCCCCCCACACTCCTTAGCTTGGCCAGCATGTAGAAGGGAGGGTTCCAATATGCTTACTGGTCTGGCTTATCAGCCAGTGTGGAATTGTCCTATGTTTCAAAAAGCCTGAACACAACAAAATAATCTGGGGCCTGGATTTCAATCCTTGCTAGTCTATAAAATGACAAAGGTGCTTTGCCCAGAAAAAAGGCAGTTCTTTGATTAGCAGAAGGAGAGAGAGAGAAATAAAGGAAATGGTAACATCACACCTTCTCTGATCCATCACACACGGTGTTAAGTTTCCCAGGGTGCCTTGCTTTCCTCAGTAAAGCCATGTTATGGATATTGCCTTTATTAATTTTTTCTGTCTGGTTCATTGACCTCTGGGTTTCGGTCAGGAGAATAACAATGTGAATTCAAATAAAGCATGCTGTAGGAATGCCACCCCCGCTTGGATGGCAAACCTCAGTGGAAAAAGCATTCCAGAGCATGTTGACCCTTCTAATCTCTCTAGGCAAAACTAGTACCAAGCCTGTGGGGGTGACTTCTGTGTTTGGATGGCAGACCTCAGCATAAGGAAGCGCTCGTTGGCATGTGACCCTTCTAATCTTTCTAGGGCATAAACATGCACCGTGCCGAAGGACAGGGTTTACACAAGTGGTTCACGAGGACACCACGCGCCAGCTCAGCCAGCATCTGAATGCTTTCCCTTTCTAACCAATGATCTATCTGGTTCTACCCATAACAATGTATCCTGGGCAGAGAGATACAGTGGTACCTTGACATACGAGTTTAATTTGTTCCGTAACCTTGCTCTTATGTCAAATCGCTCGTATCTCAAAGCAATTTTCCCATTAATCCATTCCAGCTCCCAAAACACCACCTCAGTTGTTTTTGTTATGTACTGTACTGTATTTATATACTCATATCTCAAATCTTGCTCTCATCTCAAAGCAAAATATCACTCACTCGGTGGCTTGTATCTCAAAACACTTGTATGTCAGGGCACTTGTATGTCAAGGTACCACTGTACAAGCTACTGTGTAACCTAGTAAAGGACAGCAATTTCACCTCCACTCTTGCCTCCAAGTCATTCATTCCAACAGCATGCAAACCTGTTTTGTAAAAAAAGAAAAGAATTCCATCATTCAAGCAACATATACTAGTGTATTTTCCAAATACCCACCCCAAATTGTTTAGCAGATGCATGACTGTGGGTGAAGACATGTGAGGGCATACTCACAGATACCAAACAATAATGTACAAGTACTAGAGGTCATCAATCTCAAGTATCCTGCAAGCTTCTCACTGAATTGGTTGAAATGAGGCCTCTTCTAGAGGGTATTTGGGGTTACCTTTGAAGAGTAGTGTCCAGCCTCTCAGCCAAAGTTGCTCCAAAACTGCTCTTTCAGAGGTGAAAATTGCCTCTGCAGAGAAGTAGGATAAGGAATTTTCAAGGTACCTTCCCTTGTGAAGGTGCATTCAAAGCCCTGTTTGACAATTTCTTGAGTAGGAAATGTCCAATCAAGGGATGGGTCAGATCTGTCCAGCACGATTCTTGCTTTATTCTCACCCCCATAGAGGTCTTCTCCTCAACCTGCCTGATTGGGGGTAAGAATGCAGCATGAATAGAGCTGCCTTCCATGGTTCCCTCTTTTGGCAGATTTTAGCTTAAAGAGTGAGGAGGAGGAGAAAAAGGAGAGTGAAACGTAATTTCTGTTCCCCCCTTTCTCCCACTTCCAAGCTTTCTACATTCACTCCTAGGAGACAGGGCATGTAGAATGCTATATGATGCTTTGGCAAGGCAGCTTAGGGTCTTTGTCCAGAGGACTGCTAGAAACTTTCCTCATCTAGAAGCCCTCTAATTAGGTACCTATTATATTCCTAAGAATTTTATTAATATGATGGTGGGAAAAGAAGTCTGGGAGCAAGATAAACTGTATAGTACTTTCCAAACTCCTATCCCCACTTTAATATCTTCTTCAGTATGGTTTATAACTGAATTTCAGCATGTTTAGACACATGTGGACCCAAATTTCAGTGTCTCTGCATACACATGTTCATTGGTTAGCAGATTTTAGGTCTACTTAGGTGTTCTTCAAAACAGCTGGACTTCTGTGGTGAATGGAGAATTCTGAACTCAGCTGAAGCAACCCCTACCAGTTTACTGCCATATCCTTCCATTCCACAATCCCCACTTTTTCCTGCTACCTGGGTAGCCATGACCTGCTGCAATTAGCCCTGCAAGGAATGAAGAAAAAGAGGGGATCATGGAAAAGTGAGAATCTGGAGGAGGGAAGAGATGAAAGCCCCTGAGAGATGTGTAGGGAGGCTGAAGGGCCAGAGGAAGGACCAACAAATTTTAATAGCCAGTGCCAACTCATGCTGAAGTAGGTGCCATGGAGTGGGCCATGAGACACCCCACACTTACTAATCAGCAACTCAGAGAAGAAGAAGATAGGAACTTCTTCCAAGCAGACATGTGATTGTTAGCAGATAAGAATCAAATTAGCATATCCTTCCTCAATCTATGCTACAGTATTTTTCCTGGTTTTATGTGGATATGTCTACTTGAAGTCCTCATGGATGCCTGTTTTCTTTCTCTCCTCTTGATTCCAGCAGGACAAAAGACATCTTCTAGAAATGAGGGGGGGGGGGGAAATAGAAATCTCACACTCAGCAAGTGCTAATACAGCGCATCTTCCTCTAATGTGTAATCCTGCTGCACAGATTTGCAATTCTGTTAATTACAGATTGCAATTATCTTCTGATGTGTTTCTACAATTTCCTAACATGTTTCCCCACCACTGAAGGCAGAGATCAGAGGTGAAGCCTGCAGCATGTTAGGACCTTCTTAATAGTCCAGTAGCCATTTCCCAACTTGTTTTTCAAAAGTGAGGAAGCTGCTTGGTGTGGAGTAGGCACCAGTGTGCTCAGCACTGCCGAATGTATAACCCAATTGTCTGATGTGAGAAACTGGCATTCTACGTTCTATGTGGCATCATGTTCAATGGCGGACTGGAAAAAATCTTTTCTGAATGAGCAAGGTGGGTGTTCTGTGTGGCACCAGTTTGCTCAGCATTGCAGAATTTGTAACATCTCATATGGCATTGCATGTTCAGCACTGATCTGGGTAGGTGGTGGATCTTGCCAGTTAATTGAGTGTTTTGCATTACAGTCTATGAAAGGCTTTGTCTGGGTTTGGCATCTGGACTGGCATCTATGTGGTGGTGGATATATCAGACATGGTGTTGGTGTGTTCTGGAATTGCTTCCATGGTAGATGCTATCTGGGGTTGGAGTTGTGTTGTGCATGCAAGTTACCTCCATTGTTTTGCATTGGAAAACCTTCCTGTTCGGATCAATGTAAATTTAAATAAGGCCAGTCGACCACTGTGTAAATCAATGGAAGTTTTTTGTGTGGTTCCCTAACTTCTAGAGTTACACTGAAGTCTATTGCTTCTCTAATGTGAATGCATCTTAAGTGATTGTTTGCTAGAACAGAACTCTCATGTTAGCAGAGAATGCACTGTAAAACATGCCAGGAAAATAAAGGAGCGCATATTTTCATCGCTACTAGTTGCTACATGCAATTCTGCATGCTGTTAGAGCAGGTAATGGTATGATTAGGAAGAGCTTCAACAGTGTAATCAGCTGTCTATGAAGGCTGTAGAACTTAATTGCCCAGAGGTTCACAAAAGAAGTTAAAAGAGGGCCATCCTTTATCCATAGGATGTCCTGCTTCAGAGATAAGGTGTCAGAAGAGGTAAACTAGCAGATTCATCTGTCCTTTTAACTGAAACTAAATTCATTTTGTGCAGGGATTTTTTTTTCTACAACACTGATATGATCTTGACATTTTGACTTTTGTTGTTGTTGTTGTTGCAAAAATGAATTTTCAATTTCCTGCTGGAATAGTTTTGTGTGTCCCTTGTCCTGGACTATATAGTGCTGTGTATTGTATGTGTTTGTTTAATAGAGCTGTGTAGAAAAGGGTCTGCATGGAAAAATATATTTCTACTGCTTTGCATCTGCTCTTGAGAGGGCTTTATCCTCTGGGAATTTCCTGTCAAGAAGCTTTCACCTTTGCTAAACTCATATAAATAATTCCACATTTCCATCTTCATTGCAATTACTTTAGGTACTAATGTAACCTATGGAGGTATTTTCTCCCCAAAGGATGGAGCAGAATCTTGGACTCATGAATTGCTTCCCAGTAAAAAGTGACTTAAATATACATAATTTGTTCCAAATGCCCCTGCAATAACATTCATCTTATGATTCATCTTCAGATTCCAGTGAAAGGGCTTGAGATTTTTTTTTTACAGTATCCTTCATCAGCATTTGGCAAAGGAACACAAGCAGACATGTATCTGTTTGCAAATGGCCTTTAGAGGAATCCTGTCTGTCTCTTTAACCTGGAGGTGGAACCTAGGCATCGATTCAATAAGCCATTTATACACCAGTTGCCCATGAATTTATTTTACCCTTTAGTAAAACTATCTAGGAGAGTGGCTTTTACCATCTCTTCTAGGAGTAAATCCCATAGACCAATAATTTGCTGGGTGAAAAAATACTTTCCTTCATTGGCCCTAACTCTCCTTCCGATTAGCTTCATTGCGTGCGCTCCCTGATTCTTGTGTTGCACAATAAATATTGTTTTTCTCTATCCTCCTCTTCCACACCATGCATTATTTTATATACTTCGATAAGATTATTTCTTAAATCAAGGCTGATGAAGCCCAGAAGTTCTTATAAATTCTTTTAATGTTTTTGCCAATGTGTTCCTCAAAACCCTTCTTAGCATTCCTGATTGTGTTAGCTTCCTCAGAAATTCCATCTTGTTCATTTTGTTAGAACAAGCCTTCCATTTTCTAAATGAGTTTTTCTTGATTTTAATGATTTTCTGTACTGGTAAGCCATACTGGTGGTCTCTAGGACTTAGCAGTGCTCTCCCTTTTGGTATGTATTCTAATTGAGCCTCTGTTATGCATTTTGGAGTGACTGGACTCTTCTAACTTTCCCTTTCAATCTCTTTTCTACTAATTACTTCATTTTTGGAAAACCTTCTGTGTTAGACTTTATTGACAATTTATTGTCTATATTTACATATATATATTTACTGTGGACTAGAAATAGCACAGTCTATAGATCTTTAGGCCTTGAAATACAGAGTCCTGTGAGGCTAGTAGATGTCTGCTCACAATCTTCTGTGCAAGTGTACAAACCTAACATTGGTAACAGTATCTGGAGGTCCCCTGCCTCTACTTTTAGGGATACTAGGTTACCAGACAGGTGTTAACTATTACTTGCTTCACAGTATTTAATCTAATTGATCCATAACTCTTCTGAATGCTATATATTCAGGGACATATATCCATCAGTTGCTGGCTAAGGTCATCACTGTAAAAGATCATATCCCTGCTCCACGAACCTTACCCTGCAATTTTCAAGCAACCGGTGATGCTGAAGCCCTGACAAAACTGTTTTCTGCATAGACCAGGGCTGTAGTCATACTTAAGGTTTCATCCAGCTTCAGCCCACTTTCAGACTGAGAAAATACATGAGCAAAGTGACAAGCTATTTTGTCTTAGTGTTAACTCAGAAAATTCACCTTGGGGATAGATAATGTGGAAAGAAAATTACTGGTCACTCTGCTGATGTGTTTTCTCGCTCTGAACGTAGACTGAAGCTGGATTAAACCTTAGGTGTGGCCACAGACCTGATGTGACTCTGTGGGGTATTATCATAGCTATTGCTGGATCAAACATTGGGGATTCATCTTTTCTTTGCAAAACAAGAGCATCTAAACATGTGCATGCAACAAATCCATGGCAGTAAGATTTATTAGAATCTCTTAGTATACAGTTCCAGTTCTGTTTCATCTTCTCTTGCTCTTTCTGGTTATACTTTCACTATGACTCCAGTGACATGTCTCAGTTGCATGAGCAATCTGGTAGCCTGGCGTAAACTACTACCGCCTTTCAGTTTAAGTGTGGATGAAGCTAGAATACAACTTTAGCTGCTCTAGAAAATTCATCTGGCTGTGTGGTGATATCTTGAATCCAGATGGTTTACTGTAAACTGTTATGGATTTGTTCTGCGTTAACATTAGCATTGTCTGCATTGAAAGTTATTTTAGAATCTGCTCAGAGCCTTGCTGGGCACCTGTCCCAGAGTTTCCTGCAGAGATTCCCAAAACAGTGCACTGTGGGTGGGACATTTCAAACAGGCAGCATCCACATTAGGATTAAAGCAGTTCAGGCAGAAACAGTTCAGAATTAAATAAGTGTTTGGCCTTGCTGAAATTGCCATTGACTCAGAACAGCATGAGACAAGGATGTAAATTTGCAAGGATCATATGGACAAACAGCCCCGACTGCATTCCTAGCACAAAATCTGATCTGGTGTATGCCACATTTTTACATTACTAAATAAAGTTCCAATTGCTTTCTGGAATTACAACAGCACAGCACAGTTCATCTCAGAAAGCTGTTAATTGTTAATTTCTGGTTTTATAAACGTTTGGATTATTTATATTTGTCTTGGGAGTGAACACCATTGTGGTTAATCTGATTTGCATGTTGCACTGAACTTTGTTCTTAGGATGCATCCAGGCATTGGTTACTTATTTCAGTTACCTAATATCTGTGCTTTATTCCAAAATATCCAAATAGAATAAGTAACCTATATTTGGATATTCCAGAATAAAGCATGGATATTCCAGAATATCAAAATATAGTGGAATAAATAACTGACATCTGTAGCATTAACAATTTAATGTATCCTGTCTGTACTACTTCTAAACTGAGCATTTTACCAAGCATATTATTAGGTGAGAATTTTGATATTTGGACTCATGAGAACAGTTGGAATTTTCCTGGATTTCCCTTCCTTCCATATTATACTTTCTACTTCACTGTCCCTGCAGAACATTGGTTGGGAGGCAATCTAACATATTTTATTTCTATTCAGCACTATACCCTAAAAGACCACTAACCAATGCAATAAAATAATTAAAATTTGATTCATTTAGACTGTAGTGGTTTTGAGCTGTTTTTGGTGTGGAAGGAAAAACACCCTATATTGCTATCACATTGTGTGTTACTTTTGCCAATAGTGAGATTCTTAATTAATGTATTTTACTGAAGGGAACAACGTACAGATTTATAGTCAAAGCTTTTTATTCCACTGTATAGAAACATTTTAAAACACAACAATTCACTACGATTTACTTTACTCACATTGTTTACATTTTAAAGGTGAAAAAATGAAGAAAACTGAAAACTGTTCACAGGCAATTATGCATTAGATATAGATATTTTCTAAACAAACTTTTTTTTAAAAAAACCCCTAATTATAGCTTAAAAAGCACAAATGATACCCATTATAGAGACAATTGTTGATATAAGATATGGTTTATGTCATTGTTTTATATTTGGGTACCTTGCCCTTTTTAGAGAGGCATGAGAAAGTTGCAGGGACTATGTAGTCCTAAGAGGATGGGACTCTACTTTTTTACTGTAAAATCTAGCTGAAAAACTTAAAACATGCATAATTACAAGCTAGAAAATATCAGCCTGGATACAATTAGATACATTCATGGGGGATAGGTGTGTCAGTGACTACTAGGGCGTTTTTCCACTGTCACTAAAAGTACCCTTTTTGTACCCATTAATGGGTACGAAATGGCATTTTTGTGCCCATTAATGGGTACTTAATGGGTACTTCTAGTGACATTGGAAAACACCCCTAGATGCCTATGTACTTCCTCCAGGTTGGAGAGACAGGGAGGATGCTCCTAATGCCACGACCCTTTAATACAGTTCCTCATGGGTGTGGTGACCACCAACCTAACCCTAACCCCCCAAATTATTTTCGTTGCTATTTCATAACGACCCCTGTGAAAGAGTAGATCGATTCCCAAAGGGGTTGAGAACCACTGCTCTAAAGGCCATTTGGAGGGGTCTGAGAGCAGGTGAAGCTTTTGCTTTTGACCTCTACTTGAGATGCCCAGAAGCAATTGGTGGCAATTGTGTGAGACAGGATGCTGGATTAGATGGGCTGCAGCCCAATCCAGCAGGGCTATTGTTCTTATGTACATTACAAAATAGATTGAAATACATTTATACTTATGATCATTTGTATTTTTGTAATTTTTTAAAAAAGGAATAATCAAAGTTTGGTAAAAAGATTAAAAGTGGAGAGGGGGCATCAGACCAAGAACTTTGGGAAGCATCATTTGTGCGTGTACTGAGGATGAGTCTCAGCAGAGCAGGTTTTGTCTTAAGGCAAAATGAGATGGTAGGGTTTTTTGCAAATGTATGTCTCCGTGGCCCCTCACCTGTCTAATTCTATCTGCAAGGCTTGCAGACTTTTTCTTGCGCATTTTCCTTCTCCTCTCTTACCTCCTGCTTTTTGTTTCTTTCTACTTTGCTATAGGCAAGTTCTTTTCTCAAGTGAGGAAGTTCACAAGACCATGCCTATACTGTCACTGCTTTGCTACGACAGTTAGAATAAGTGTTTTAAAGTAATCTTAGTTAAAGAAAAATGTAGGATACAATAGTAAATTGGTAACAGCACAGGCACATGCCTGGGCATTTTGCACTGAGTATTGTACACAGACATTGGTGCAACATGAGTGGAAGCAAATGCATTAAAATCAATCTTCACACAGTTTCATGATAAGATGTACAGCAGCATCTTTAATAAACTAGCTAATAAATTGCAAATGATAAAATAATTAACTTACCCTCCCCCTTCACTATGGATTTAATTGTCATTTTTAAAAAAACCCTAGGGCCATCTAGATGCAGGTGGGAATTGAAGCATCAAGGTGAGCAGAAGAATTTCAGGATACCAAGTCTACCACACCATGCCTAGTTATAGTGGTGGAGTCCTGCTGTTATTGGTGATCCCATTCTATTTCCATTGGAGACCTTACAGGTGAAACCAGTTATTTGCTTTCCACATAATCTATCCCAAAGGTGAGTTTTTTAACACTGAAAGCTTGTCACTTTGCTGATGTATTCTCTCACTCTGAAAGTGGTCTGAAGCTAGATTAAACCTTAAGGGTACTTCCGCACAGGGGCAAATAAAACCTGATCTCCGGCACCCGGATTTATTAAAACCGGCTCCCAGGGGAACTGGTTTTAATAGCTCCGAGTGCATGGTAGATCCGGTTTAACGAGGTAGATCTGCATCTAGGAGATGGGGATCTACCCTGCACCCGTGCCTCCACAAATGCGGCGCTGATCCGGATTGGAGGCAGGTGCTGTGCGGACACACAGCACCCGTCTCCGATCCAGGACGGATGGCCCACCCCGGCCCACCATGATTGGCTTGCCGGAGCCAAGCCTGGCGAGCCAGGGGACCTCACCGCCACGGCTCGCCCTCGCCCCAGAAGCGTCAGATTGCTGCTTCTGGAGCCAGGGCGCACTTCCCAAAAGCCCACCCTAGCCCACCCTGGGGGGAGCGCAGCGGTTCCCCTCCTTACCTCTTCGGCGTCTCCCCGAAACTGAAAGCAGGCATGCAGGATGCAGTCCACCTGTGCCCTGCGTGCCGCCTGAGTGGCCGGGGCTGCGCCTGGCAGCCCCTGCCCTCAGGAGTCGTTCCGCACAGGTGCGCTGCCCTGACTTGTGCGCTGGCCACTCAGGCAGCGTGCAGGATGCAGGCGCACTGCATCCTGGGCGCCTGCTTTCAGTTTCGGGGAGACGCCGAAGAGGTAAGGAGGGGATCCGCCACGCTCCCCCAAGGTGGGCTAGGGTGGGCATTAGGCAAGCTCGCCCTGGCTCCAGAAGCAGCGATCCACCGCTTCTGGGGCGAGGGTGAGCCGAAAGGTAGGAGCCCCCCGGCTCGCCATGCTTGGCTCTGGGGAGCCAGTCATGGTGAGCCGGGGGAGGGCCATGGGCTAGCACACTTGCACTGTGCGGCCGCATCTGAAACGGATGCGGATTCACAGCGCAAACACTTGATATGTGGTGTGCTAGAAACACCCATTAAGCACGAATTAAGTCAGGATAGGTGTGGACGCACCCACCGGAAGTGTGCTTTTTTGCCCCCGCTAATGCGGACGCTCCGGCAGCAAACCGGTTTTGCTGCCGAAATCCTCATTAAAAATGAGCTCGCTGTGCAGACACCCCTCGCCGGAAGTGTCCTATTTAGCGACCCGTGTGCGGAGGTGCACATTGGAATGTGTGCTTAATGGGTGTTAAACGGCCTGTGCGGAAGCACCCTAAGTGTGATGACAGCATAGTGGCAATCTGCTGAAATGCACATCTAGATGTCTAGGCATCCAGATTTCTTGGAGAGAAAGAAATATTTCGGTGGGTGGTACATGTTTTTATCATCACAGCTGCAGTTGTTCTGGAAATGCTTTTCCAAGCACCTACACTAATGTGGTGCCACACCCTGGGGGGTGGGGAGATCTGGTACAAGGTCCATCACAATGCTAGCTTAGTGACACCGTATGTAGGACTTCTAGGCAGGTCCCTAATGTTAAATACCTCAGCTTACTTATGGAAATGTGAGCAGATAGAAAGAACTAGGAGGCTGTTTTTGTTTAGTGTCCATTAATATGATCTTTACTGCGTATTTCATTTCTTCAAATGAACAGAGATAGGGCTTCTGTTGCTTCCCCAGGGATCCTATGCACCAGTATAACAGCCTTCACTGTCAGGAAACATTTCCTAGAGATGTGCGGTAATCAGGAGTGTCAGGCTCTTATCCTCTGGGGTGGCAGTTCCCTTTTTGCCTATGTGAGTTCTGAATCCTCTGTTATGATAGCAGCTGCTCAGTTCTCCCCTTCTCCTGTGCCTGATGAATACTCCTGGTAGTTTTCAGATCTGCAAGGTCTGTTCTGGAGGCAAGGTTTTGTATTCAGAAAACTACAACCGTGGTGGTATTTCTTTTACATTCTGGGCCCTTTTAATTGCAATAAAGGCAGGCAGTCAAGAACTTGCAATAAACACATTATCACATGAGCTCACAACCTGTTACAACACAGAGGCTTAACTATAGTTAAAATTTGTGGTTTATCAGATTCAACGTGCCTTTTGAACCTGGCTACAGCTAAAAATCTTATGCTTCTTTAGTCGCTGGCACAATGTTGTGTTAGCCAAAAAAGAAACCTTCACATGTCATAGGGCTGTGGTCACACCTTCCCTTTAAACCTTCTTTAGTCCATCTATGGCCGTGTTCCCATTATAAGCTTAGTTCAGTTTGCCTAAACCGAAATAATAGAACTGAATGCAAACGCGAATTTGCCTGATCCCATTACTTTTAACTTAATCGCGTTCGATCTGGATTCAGAGGATCGTACATGGCGTACGTGACTCAAGGGGGGACTCAAGTGGATACCTTCTAAAAGCCGCTTTTCAGAGCTGCGCTGCCCTCTTCCTCCTGGCGTGAATGCGCCACCCATAACCAACCCCTTCACAGAGCATAGCTGGGTGACTGGGTGGCTGCTGCTTGCCTGGATGGAGAAAAAACAGCGCCGGTCAGCCAATGATTCTTTCCCTTCCTCTCCCCACTGCCCAGGGAACACAGCAGCAGCAGCAACTCAAGCCCCCTTCGCCCGCTCACTCCACAGTCACAGCCTTAAAAACAGAACCTGCAGCTGCTTTCCTTTCTTTTTTTTAAAGGTCAGAACTTTCAAATTTGTGGAAAATTGCAACATTGTTATCAGTTGTGTTATCAGTGTAGCGGCTGCTTTAAGGGGTGGATTTTTACAGTAAAATCACTATCTTTGGAAGCAAGCTATTGGGGGAGGGAAACCCTAAACACGCATTCTCATCCCTTAACATGGTACCGTTCCCACAGTAAAAAATGTAAAAAGTTTCAAGCACATGAACCGGAGTGAGACCTGTTGAAATGAGGATTAACATTTACAACGCTTTGGGGCGATTTAACATGTGGAAAGCATGTTAAGCCAACCTGATGTGGGAACTGGGAGGATTGAAAATGTTTTGAAACTAACATAAGCTTATAATGGGAACGCGGCCTACAGGTCTGACTGCTCACACCTTTTCATTTCTACCCATTTTATTTATGAACTCTCCACTCAGGAAAGTCCAAATGGATGGTGGAAAGTCCTCAAATAAAATGGATATAAATGAAAATGTGTGAGCAGTCAGATCTGCAGATGGACTGAAGAGGGTTTAAAGGGAAGGTGTGACCATGGCCATAATAAATATCACTTGACGAAGAAACAATAACATCCCACAATTTCTCATTGTTTATATTCATTCATGGTAGTATAGACATTTATTTATTTATTTATATCCCACCCTTCATCAAGAGGTCCTAGGATGAGTTACAAGAAGCATAAAAATAAGACATAAAAATATTCTTAAAACATCTTTAAAATCTAGCCTGTTTCAATCAGATGCTGAAAACCATACAAAGTGGCCACCTGGGAAAACCTCCAGACGGGGCTATTCCAGAGTATGGGAGACACTGCAGAGAAGGCCTTCTTGCACGTCACTGCCCCTTGAACCTTTGAGGGAAGGATCTTCTTGAGATCTCCCTACTTGGTCAGGTTTGTATGGGAGAATGCCTTCCTTCACATATCCAGGGCCTGAACTGCTTAGCAACACCTTGGATTGGGCTGAGTAGTCACAAGCAACCTTTGCAGATCTCTCAGGAGCAGTGTGAGGTGTATCTGGCCAGAATCTCCCATCAGTAGGATTTGTTGTAGGAGTGTACTTGGTTAATTTTCTACAAAAGCTATTTCTGCTTTTGCGTGAATTCCTGGCTAACATCTGAGATTGCCCAGTGTTGGGGTTTGGCATAGTGCGTTATGATTTTCTGGGAAGAGATTAGGAGCAGCTACGTATCTCTCTGACTTCTTGCAAGACCAGAGTGATTGGAAACACGCTCTTATGTAAATACAAGTTCCTACAGGCTGTGGCAAGGAAAAGGAAATTTTGCATAAGTATATAGAAATAGCACTGCATCCTACTTGTTTGGACACTGCTGCTAAGCGTTGCCATCCTGAATGTAGCCACTGCACATGTGCGGGACCTGTGCATGCATGGGGTGGCAGTTGCGCACTTTGAAGTCTTTGCACAGTTGAAATACCTAGATGTGCACGTCATTATATTGCACAAGAAAACGTCAGCCCACGTGATTTAGGAAACAAGCAATGATTCTGGAGGGACATATTCTGGAATATTGTGTTAGCACAATTTTCAGGCGGTGTTTGGAGGCAGCTTGCCTTAGTTTCCCAAAACTGAATAGGAATTCTTGAAAAATGCACCATTGTTGGAATCCAATAAAATTTGGCAAAATTTGTTTTTTCTGTTTTTGATGTGTATCTGGGCTTCAGTTGTGTATCGTATTTCAAGGCAAATCTATTGAAATGCATGAACTGAGTTTGACCGTGGTTTGAATAGCTTTGGTGTACGAGTGTATATAACTGTGTGTGAATGCTGTATGTATAGCAGCAGTGGCAGCTGGTGGCTATTACAGTGGATGAAGGAAGTGGTACCAGACATCACAACAGATATTGCTAATTGTGGGCCAGATGGGGCACTTTGTGAGGCTCCAATTCTATGCAACCCATGGAGAAACAGAACCAATTGGACATAGTGGTTTACATTGATGGTGAGCATGCATGTGTCTTTGGACAGAACTGTGCAGTAGTTTTCTGTGAAGCCTTTGATCCCTGTAGACTATAGCAAACTGGACTTTCCCTAGTGCCACTTCCTTTTAGCTGTCGTGCCTTCCATCCCAACAGCCACCACCAAGTTCCTTCTGGGTGTTGTTCTACAGCCTCTATTGTACTGTGTGGTCCTGGTGAAAAATGGCTCCAACGACATCTGGAAAGGCACTGTCTGGATTGCCCTGTTGTAGGGCTTTCTAGAAAGAAAACAAATTTACTTCTGTGGGTTTCCCATGAGTGATTCAGGAGAGTAAAAGCTCCTGCCCCCCATTTGTATATTAGTAATTGCATGCTTCTCTGGGCTTAATCCTTGTTTAATATCTAGTGTGTTTTAATGACAGCAGGAGCTGCAGGTTGCTCTCTGTGGGAGGTATGGTGTGAGGCTACGCTTGAAGTAAGGAGACTTGATTAAAGACTCCTTTTCTTTGACATGATTCTTTTCTTCCTTGTGGAGAAAAAAAATAACTGGATTGCTGACATTATTCATGTGTGTAGCTGAATGGCTTGCACTTGTTTATCCATGTGCTATAAGCAGTTTATTGGTGAGTACTAGTAGTTTATTAGCCAAGCCAATAAATAGATAACTGTCAATTGCCCTTCAGAGTATAGGTGAGGAAAAAGGGCATCAGCTGTTAGGAAGTCAAATGGCTGTTATTACAGAAGTTTCTGTTCCTACTTCCATGTCTTCTGGAATATTCCTCAGGCTGAGATTACCAGGGGAGTATGCCTCAGACTATGCTTTTTGCGCTAGGAGAGAAGAGTTCCTTTTTCTAGGATAATTGCTGCATATCTTAGGAAAAACGAATATCTTACATTATAACTGAGAAATAGAAAAGAGATAGAGTTGACGCATTTAATGTAGAGTAGGCAGGAAGCTGCATTTATTTAGGTAAAATACTGCTGCAGAAGGCTCCTTCCTCTTCAGCTAGAATGCCGTTTGGGTGGTGAATGAAATTAGCCTGGTGGTCTGAATTGTTCCCTTGGGGGGGATTTTTTTTTAGAGGAAATTTTGCAATGCAGACCCTTCCAACTCCAGGGAATAGAAGTAGACTGAGCTCAGGAGAGAATCGAGAGCAAGGCAGTGTAATCTTTCAGTCACGCTTGAGCGTGTGTTGATAGAACTGTGGAATTCAGAAGAGAATGGCGGAAGACATGCCCGGCTGTGATAGACTGACAGAGTTATGCGGGGAGATTTTTTGGGTCAAAACCAAAACGCACTGAAATGTAGAGCTGAGGAGACAGAGCAGCGTGGAGAAATTTGCACAGCAAGAATCAGATTGGCTTCTGTGGAATTTAATGCTGCGTAACCCATGTCAGAGCAGAGGAAGAAACACAGCAGAATGTGGAAACAACAGCAAACTCTGCCTTTCCCTTTCTCTCTCCCCTCCCACTCTGGGTCTGATAAAACAGAGCTGCCAAGAGAGGTCAGCAGCCCTCGTTGACTTGCTGACAGGTTGGCTGGAAGGCAATATGATTTGGAAGGAAAGTGATATTGATCACATTTTTTAAAACAAAACATTCCCTCCTTAGTCCTCCAAGCCATATGGTAATTAAGTGATGTCGGCTTTTCTTAAATATCTCAAAATATAAATGCCCTGTCTTTAGAGGGAGAAAAGGAAAAAGAGAATGCTCAGAACTGGTGAGGGAGAATCACTGTTTTTTCTTTACCAGTAGCTAATTTCAAGGGGAGCGTTATTCAGTAAATCATTTAGCAACCAGATGCAACATCCGTATTCAGTATATATTGACAATACCATGTTCTGGGAGCAAGCAATAGGTGTTAATGACTTTCATTTCTGCCTGCGTATGAGGTGCCCAGGGTAACCATGGAAGAAAATGGGACTATTGGTTTTTGTTCCTGGATAATCAGCCCATAGTCAATGCCTCCATTGGCCACTTTTTAATGAAGGGATTCTGATTAAGATTGGGTTGTATATTATATATATTTCTAACTCAAGGAACAGGCTTCTTGTATTAGAGACAAGAGCAGAATTTTTTCATCTCGATTTTTAAAAATTCTGTATTTTACGAAAGGAAAACACCACTGGACATGGCTTAATTTTCATGATCTCATGCTTGTGTTCTGGTGCTGGTGTTGGTGGGATGGCATGCAAAAGAAGAGGAGTTGGTTTTTATAGCCTGCTTTCCTCACCCTTTAAGGGGACTCATAGTGGCTGAAAAAGCTGCCTATTCTCCCCATGACAGGCACCCTGTGTGGTAGGCAGGGCTGTGAGGGCTCAGAAAGAGAGCTGTGATTAGCTCAAGGTCACCCAGCTGGCTTCGTGGAGGAGTCTGGAATCAAACTGGGAGACCTCTAGATAAGAGTCTGGCAATCTAATCACAAGACCAAACTGGCATAGTGGAAAACACAGAGTATTACCCCACAAATCCACCATAGTCTGCATTGCTTGAGAAGATGCAGTTTTGTGCAATTATGCAAGTTCAATGGGCTATCTAAAAAAAGAATCTGTGTTGAGGTCAGAAAGAAAAGGTGGATGTGGTATGGGGCAGGGAGAAAGTCATGGGCCAAAGAAAAATTGCAATGCAGACCCTAATTGCAAACCCTAATCTTATAAGCTTCATCAACGGGTATTTGATAGGGAAGGTGATGAAAGAGGGGGGTGGCTAAAATTTGGCTGACAGAAGCACATCCAATCACAGAAGGCACCGGGAGGAAAAAGATAAGAGGGCTGCAGAGGGAAAAACATACCCTATCCCAGGACTGAGGTTGGGGAGACTGAAGAGTGTGAAAAAAGAAAAATGAACTGAATGAGCATTAAATTATATCGGTGTGATTAAGCCAATAATGGACTTAGGGTGTGTTCACACCTGTATTTTAATTCAGCTTCAATCCACTTTCAGAATGGAAGAACACATCAGCAAAGTGAACAGTCATTTTCTTTCTGCATTATCTAACTCAAAGGTTAGATATCTGAGTTAGATATTGCTGAAAGAAATCAGCTTGTCACTTTGCTGATGTGTTCTCCTATTCTGAATGTGGCCTGAAGCTGGATTAAAACTTAGGTGTGATTGGAGTCCAAGGCTCAGTTATGCCCTAAGTTGGACTAAACTGTTGTTGTGTGTTTGGGCCCTCTGGCTTATGGGTGGCATATAAATAGAGTTACTTTGATTTACATTGGGATACTATTCTGGAAAAACAGCTTGAGAATGTAAATCTCAGAAATTGTGCAGTTGACTTCAGTGTAAATCCAGAGGCTAGGAAAACCATGGCAAAAATCTCCATTGGCTTACATAGGCTTCACCAGACCACCTGAAATTTACACTGACTTGTATTGGGGTGCCCAACCTACCTGATGGTTATGTAGACTTAAGTGGAGAATTTACTTCTTAGTGGAAGTGAGTGAAGGAAAGGAACCTGCAGTGAAAGAGACACATAATAGAGTATGACAGAAATGCTATACCCAAAGCCACCACCTACCTGCCAGCCAAAATGCCTGCTGCTGCACTGTACACCCACACCTAGACAAGATTATAATACTGAAACATACAGATGTTGCACAGGATGGCAACCTCCCGATGCTCTCAAACAAGGGTCGTTCACAGGTAGCAGCAGACTGAACTAGCAAGTAGAGTTAGACTGTAGTGGGAAGCAGCATGCCTGGAAAGAAGAGGAGAGGCTGTCGTACGAGAAGAAGAGTTGAATTGATCAAGTCGTCCCAGTGAACTCCCCCAAGTTTTGCTATCGGGCCATACCTCAAACTTTAAGCCCATTTGGCTCACAAGAGAGCCTAGTGAACTGGAGTGGTTGGGATTCATCAAAACCAACCCATGCACATCTCTGATTAGACACAGCAAAAAATAAATAACACCTCTAAGATACCTCAGAGAAGGCTTCAAGGTGAGATTGTTCAAATGTCAGCCTGCCCCTCCCCCTTTCATGAACATTCCGTACTAGAAAAGATGGATCAGAGAAGCCTTGGGAACACGAGGCCCTTTCTTTGAAACACCTCTGAGGCACCTCTTTGTCGTGTCTGAATATAGCCCAAGATTTCCCTCTACAATCTTGGAGTGGCAACAATGGCAACTCAGACAGCCATAGTGTAGGACAGCAGGGTCATGAGGGCCCCAACTGGAGCCTTGTTTTTGATCTTCTTCAAATATGTTTTAACTACTGCTTGTGATTCCTTACATACTTTAATAAAATATATGGAATTGGAAAAGGTGCAGAATGATTAGGGGGCTGGAACACCTCCCTTACGAAAGCAGGCTGCAACGTCTGCAATCTCTTCAGTCTGGAGATATGGCGTTTAAGATGGGACCTGATTGAAGTATATAAAATTATGCATGGTATAGAAAAGGTGGATAGAGAAAAATTCTTTTCTCTAGAGTGCCCCCTAGAACCAGGGGGCACTCTATGAAGCTGATGGGTAGGAGAGTTGGATCTAACAAGGGGAAGGATTTCTTCATCCAGAGGGTCATTGGTTTATGGAATTTGCTGCAGGAAGAGGTGGTGACAGCTACCAGTCTAGATAGCTTTAAGGTAGGGTTAGACAAATTTATGGACAACAGATGTATCAATGGCTGCTAGAATGAATGCCTAGGTACATCTTTCAGGCTGGTGGGGAAAACCATTTCTAAGGCCATTTGCTGGGATTTGAGAGCAGGAAAAGGTTTGTCCTTGTCTTTGCTTGAGATGCCCATGAACATTTGGTGGGTCACCATGTGCGACGGGATGCTGGACTAGATGGGCTGTGGTTTGATCCAGCAGGGCTTCTCTTATGTTCTTATATTTTGTATTTTTGACATCCTCTCCCTTGTAAAATAGTTTTTTTCCCCTTTCCTTTCTTTTTTAGTGACTTATCTGGCTCTGTTTTGACAATGATCCTCAAACGACTTTTCTCTTCTTCACAGAAGAAATGGTAAGAAATAATTATTTTGTGGAAGATATTTATAATATGAGATATGTTTAAGGTTTGTTCAGCTTTAATTTTCATTTTGTCTATTAGGGTTGAGGAATGAGGCTGTGGTTACACCTTAACTTTAGGTCACCCTCAGGGCCCCCCACCCACACCCTTTTTTCTTGGTACATCTTGGACTTTTCCTGCTCTATTTGGGCTTTCTGGAGTCTGCTTTTCCACCATTTTTGGCATGCTTTGGCAATTGGCAGGCTCAAGCCATCTTTCCTAATTGGGTGTGAGCGGAAAGATGATTTAAAGAAGGGTTGAACCATGCTTTGATGGGTGGGTGTGGCCCTCCTCCCTTCCTCCCAGTTTCACTTCCTCCACCCCGCAGGCCGAGCCTGAGTCATATGCCCTACACTCGAACTCTCAGGAGGTAGCATACCTGTTGATCTTGGCACCTCCCCATTACACCTGTTCCCCCACTGCTTTTGCCTGCTGCACTGCATTTTTGAAAAATAGCTGTAATTCTTGTGCAAGAATGTAAGAACGACACTGTGCCTTCCATAGCCTCCCTTCCCCCACATGCTTTTGCCTGGTCTGGTAGTCATTATGGGGCTATTTGGATTGGGTATGTGGGGTCAAAAATGACACTGGAGGAATGTGGGAGGCGATCTGTGCAGCTGTTATATTTCCAATTGAACAAAGTTGTGCAAAATACAGAGTTATTTATGTAAAGCAGGTGGCAGGTTGTGAGGGAGAAGAGGGTAGGGGCACACACGAGCCTTTCCTGAACATCATCCATCCCCCAAATATGAGTGACTAGACTTCATCCTCCCAGAACGCAGACGGTGTTGATGCAACTGAGAAGGGCAGAGAATTCAAGTGCCACTTACAGGAGGTTTGGTGCAATAACATAATGGCGTGGGCATGGTGGCCAAGACTGGGTATGAGCCTAGGATGACCTATCATTAATTGTGTGTGAACAACATTAGTATGCCTTCTGACCAAACCCTTGATAGTTCGTCCTATTATACCTGTGTGTGACCATGGTGAAATTCACTGTGAGGATCATCTGGAGTAACATAGTCCAGGGCGCAGATACAGCTTTTTATCTCCATGTGCAGTGGAAAACATGCAGCTGCTGCTACTATGCAACGTGTGAACTGCCTGATCACTGTGGATACAGAAATCTTAAGAATTCTGTACTGAAATATTTATAAGTCATGCATATTAAATAGTAGGGCAAGTATAAAAGCAGACGCTTTGAGAATCAGTTGAAATTAATTTTCTTTTCTTAGCTCATTTTCCAATCTTTTCTGAAGTCATCCTTTTGATCTCCATTTATATTCTGCTAACCTGGGCAATACCTGAATTTCAGATGGAATAAAGCACAAAAAATGCTCTGAAACAGAACTAGAGCTTGCTGAGACCTACTTTTTGCAGAGCATTCTAAGCACACATAGCAAGCATGCCCCTTTTCGCACCTGGTAAAGCAGCATGCCAGTCTCTTACTCTGCAGCTTCCATAGCAACTCCTTTAGGTGCCACATGCCCCCTCCCCAGTATCTCAAAATCTGCTCTTCATATCATAATTTAGCATCCTAAATTATTTTTGGCTGTTCTTTCTGAATAAACTTAACGAAAAAGGCATTGAAATGATCTCAGAGACCCTGTGTCAAGATCCCCATTATACTTGTTCAAAAAGAGCTCAAAGGCTTATTTACTGGTTGGATCTCTTGGTCTTGTCTGTGTACTGTTGTGTGAAGAAAAGAGACTGTTTGTCTTATGGATGATTGGAGATTCCTTAAGAGATGGGACTATGGCCTGTTCTGCACTGGCCCTTATTCTGGATTCTCTTCCGGAATAAGGACCTGCCATCCTCATTCTAGTGCAGACTATGGCAGGCCTATTCATTAGTATAAGATGGCAGGATTATATTCCAGGATGTAATACAGAATAAGACCCAGTGCAGAAAGGGTTTATGTCTTATTTGGTTATCTATTTACCATCCCTTTTCAGGTTTCCCCTATATTTCTGTCTCCCTTGTATAATTTCCTTCCAGCTTTATTTTGCTGCCCCTTAAGTGGCATTGAGGGGTATGCTGCTGCAGACTTTAAATTGTATCCAACAATTCACAGTGGCTGCTGCTAAA
Organism: Aspidoscelis tigris stejnegeri; assembly: GCA_023333525.1. Taxonomy (NCBI): domain Eukaryota; kingdom Metazoa; phylum Chordata; class Lepidosauria; order Squamata; family Teiidae; genus Aspidoscelis; species Aspidoscelis tigris. Next base: position 37,272,528 of record JALMGA010000005.1, on the reverse strand, counting down.
TCACCTCGCTGAGCACCTGCTGTCTCAAAGCTAATGGAACTGAATAGCTGGGTTTTCAATCTTAAAGCAACAGAGACAAGTAAGTGAAAACAACACTACAGAATGTAGTACAGTCTGTCTGTATTTGGCTTACTGAAGCATAAAGAGCCTTTTATTAGAACAGAAAGAGCAGACTCAAACACCAAGCATGAAATGAACATTTAGAGCTTCTATGTATGCAAAATTTACCTCAGATAAGAGTCCTTGGCCTTATCAGTAGGTTTTTAAAAGCAAGTGGTATGTATAAGTGTGAGCAGAAAAACTGGTACAAAACTAAATAACTAATGATGAGATTATATTGTTGCGTTGCAAAGGCTTTTGTGTTTTCACTTTCTCTAGAATTGCCCTGCTTTGTGGCTTTAAAAGACCATGGTTGATTATTTTTGTTTATCACACAACACTAGAACTAGGGGGCACTCTATGAAGCTGAAGGGTAGGAGAGTTCAGACTGACAAAGGGGATTGTTTTTTCACCCAGAAGGTCATTAGTTTATGGAATTTGCTACCAGAATAGGTGATGCATCAGACGCTACTAGAATGAATTCCTAGGTACTGCCTCCAGGCTGTAGAGACAGACAGGATGACTCTAAAGGCCATTTGCAGGGAGTCAAGAACAGGTGAAAATTTTGCCTTTGTTTTCTGCTCAAGATGCCTAGAAGCAATTGGCAGGCCACTATGTGAGACAGGATGCTCGACTAGATGGGCCAGCCCAGCATGGCTCCTCTTATGTTCTTATTTTTCATCAACTTTTCAACTGTGTGAATATTTGTTGTGTGGTTTTAGTGGTATGTTGATCTGAATCTCTTGATGCCATGACATGTGTGCTGCATGATCTATTACTGAAAGATATTCCTGAAAGGTGACCACATAAGACTGGACATATTTGATCATAGGATCTTTACAAAAGTCATTCCTAACTGTGGAATGAAACATGTATTCAAGAAGAATCTCTAGAAAATATTGAAATCTTTCTATCATTTGCTTGGTAAAATTGGTAGTTTATTAGCAGCAGCAGCAGCAGCAGCAGCAGTACCACGACCACCACGACCACTACTAGTGGTTTTTCAAAGAGTAAAGCTGTTTGAAGAATGTGCTCTCATAAGAATTTACCTTTGTAGCTCACTCAGTGCCTAGAGAGTGTCTACTAATTACTTAGTCTGCCATCCTCTGAAGGTACAAACAGCACCCGTACTGTTGATAAGATTTATAGAGGCTTTTTTTATTTTTATCCTACAAAGTTTGGCAGTGATGGGAAAGAAAAAAATGTGTTTGGTGATCTCCTGGCCTTCGGAAGAAAAAGACAGAAAAGCAATCAAAACTGGATTGCGTTAGTGCTAATTCTGAGACTGCAAACAAGTTTGCGGTGTTATCAGAGGATACTGAAAAATATAACTTGAATGAGAATGGCCCAACAATAAACCCCATTGCAAGAAATAACGGGGAGGATTCACCAAGCTAATTAAACTTCTACCCCTGTGAGCTGCTTTCAAGGCAAACGTTTTTTAACACCACCACCACCACAGTTTCACTAGTCAAAGTCTGAAATCTATGTTAGCCAACAATAGCTGGCTTTTTAGCATCTGGTTAATGCATACCTCTTTTTCCCTCATGTTTAACTTTGATGTTCAACTTCCTCTGTCATGCCAAGGAGGGAGGGAAGCTTATATTTTAAGTATGTTTTGTGCTGTTTTATAGTTTGTATCTTTTTGGGTGAAGGGTGAAATAAAAAATAAACCAAATAGGGAACTAATGATATGTTGGCAAAGCAAATTATGGTACAAGAACTGTTAGCATAGTTATGCTTTTAAAGAAATTGACTGCGTACATGTGTGCACGTGTGCACACACATACACACACACAGAGGTAATAATGCAATGAAGGATGACTAAGTCCTACCAGAATTCCAGGCAATATAAACAAGTTTTTTGGGAGGAGGTATTAGGATAACATGAAATGGCCTAAGGTGCCCGAGGCTGAACAAGCTTGGTCTGAAGATGGCAATAACAAAGTGGCCAATTATGTTCAACTGAGGAAATGATACTGATTCACTGTTTTTTATTTTCCTTAAATTTTATTAATCTTATTGTGTTTGGGGCATCATACATTGTAAAGGTGAAAAGTATTTGGAAGGGGAAAGTAGGAGAACTGAAAGCTTAGCTCAAATGCCTTTGAAGTCAATTGCTCATGATCTCTTGTGTAGCACCTGAAACCCTGTATTTGTTAAACTACTGTTCAAACTAACCTTTCAGGTGTAGTTTTATTTCTGGATGAATTTTATGTACAGAACTTAATTTTGCTAAAATAATCCCTCCCTTGTCTGTTTCTATGGTGATGTGTCCCTCCTTTGTTGCTGTTTTGGGGTGGTTGTAGTTTTTGCAGCTTTCCTCAGCATCCTCAAATTCCTGGTCAAGATAATTTCCCCTTTTCACCCCATTATAGCCAATTGTTCACATTAACTCTAACTACTGGAATTGTTATGACTTTTATTTCTTCATTTGGCTACCCTGTCTGTACTGAAGTACCTAAAAAAGGAGTAAAAAAGCAAGGAAACTATGACTCCCCAATTTTTAAAATCAAAGGCATTTTTACAGCTTCAGTGCCCGACTCCCCAAATATTGTTTTATACTTAGTAGTAAGCTGGTCTTGCAGAAAATGCTTGGTTTACACTCTGTGTTTACTCAGAGGCAATGTAAACTCTTCTATAAATTTGCAGGATCTTTGGACTAGAATTCTGAATGGCTTTAAAGGGGGAATAAAGTGCCAAAATAGCCTGAGTAGATTTCCACTTTGGCAAAGGTCACAATTCAAAATAACTAGAGTGGAATTAGCCATTCAAAACTTGGAATACACTTGGCAGTCACAGGAAACACAGTAAATTCAGACAAGGCAAGAAATGGAATGAAAAATGTTTTCAAACAGCATTGTTCTTTCTACAAAGTGTTCTTCTATAGTGAAGTTTTGATTATGTTCACAAAGCAAAATGTGGCTCTCAGCTCATAATGTGGAACCATGCCATACAAGATCACGCTATGCAAACAATTGCTAGAAACAGAAAAGTGGCAGTTGGGGAAACACTGAATGCTATGGGAAAGCAGCATGTTTGCAGTTTGTAGAATAATTGATGATGACGATGATGATTACAATTTATAGGGCGAATCCCCACAGCAAGCTTATTTCGCTTTCCTTAAACCGAAATAATAGACCCGGATGCAAACGCGAATTTGCCTGCTCCCATTACTTTTAACTTAATCATGTTCAATTCGGATTCTGAGGATCGTACATGGGGTACGTGACTCAAGGGGGGACTCAAGTGGCTACTTTTTAAAAGCCACTTTTCGGGGCTGCCCTGCCCTCTTCCTCCTGGCTTGGACGTGCCACCCATAAGGGACCCCTTCACCGAGCCTAACTGGGTGGCTGGGTGGCTGCCGCTTCCATGGATGGAGGAAAAATGGCAGCGGGCAGCCAGCTAGCGATTCTTTCCCCTCCTCTCCCCATTGCTCAGGGCACACAGCAGCAGCGGCAACTAAAGCCCCTTTGCTTTAAACATTCACATTCAGCCGCTTTCCTCCCTTTCCCTTTCTAAAGTCAGAACTCCAAAGAGCTAGAATTGCGCAAAATTGCAATATTGTTATTCCAACCATCAAGGTGTGAAGTGGTTCCATCACTACAGTGTAGCGATCCCTGTTAAGTGGATTTTTACACTGAAATCACTATCTTTGGAAGCAAGCTATTGGGAGAGGGAAACCCTAAACATGGATTCTCATCTCTTAATATATTTTTTATTGATTTTAAAAGCAATATGACATTAAAAAAAAACAATTAAACAATATCTATCATACAATTTCTTGTATCTTCTCTTAGTATGTATTGCTTTATTATTCTGTATGACTTCCCCCGTTTCTCCGACTTCCCTTCTTAATACTGCTTGTTCCTTTGCTTCTTTATTCATTCTTGTCATTTTCTGACTGCCTTCTTGTTTTTTAGTTGAAACCTTCTGTCGACACTTGTAGTTCGTGTAGATAGTTAATAAAAAGATGCCAGTCTTCTACAAATTTATCCATTGTTGTATCACTTAACAAGTTTGTCAGTTTATCCATTTCTGCCAGATCAACCAGTTTAATTAACCATTCATATTCCGTAGGAATCTCCTCCTCCTTCCATTTTTGTGCGTATAGTAATCTTGCTGCCGTCACCATATATGATACCAATACATTATTATCATCTCTTAAAATGGTACTGTCCACACAGTAAAAAATGTAAAACGTTTCAAGCACATGATCCGGAGTGAGACCTGTTGAAATCAGGATTGAGATTCACCGTGCTTTGGGGTGGTTTAACACGGGAAAAGGGTGTTAAGCCAAACTGCCGTGCAGACTCCGAGGACTGAAAACATTTTGAATCTGAGATAAGGTTGCCGTGAAGACACGGCCATAGTGTCTTTTCCACCAAAGGGCAGTACAAACTTATAGTTCCTGGAAATTGAACTACTGTGTTATACAACAATGACTTTATCTAACTTGAGGTGCCACCAGATGCAAGTTAGAATCCATTATTTTCTTGGGACTATAATTGTAATTGTGGCATTCCCAATACAGGCCTGAGGTAGATCATCGATAACTCAGGATGCCAGTTTTCCTGTAGTAACAACTTTTAAGTGTCTGCTGGTCCATTTCGTTATTATTTCACTTGGGGCTACTAGTGTGGGAAATGCAACGATAGGAAGTGAGTGAGCAGACATGGAACATAAGGCTGGGCAGCAAGAGGCAATCACAGGTTATTTTTTGGATTCCACATTACCCCTTGGCTATGAAGGTAGCCTGGGTCTGTCTCTAATCATGTAAAGAGGAGAGAATGTTGCAAATGACTTATTGAGAGGATCCATGCTTGAGAAAAATTAGGCATGGGGAAGGATACAACTGTAGCAGCTTTACATGAAACTCTTTTACAGTTTGAGTAAAATCAGCCAACATACCAGACAGTAGTTAAAACTGTTTTAACAGGATCAAATAATCAAATAACTTTTAAATATCAAAATTCTTGGCAGTGCAGAAAAAACTGGTGTACAATTCTTGAAGAGACAAATGAACTAAAAGCTATGTACTGGCTTGGAGATTTATTAATGGAAATTTAAGAAAGCAAGCCAGGAAAACAGGAAGAAATCAATTGCAATTAGACCACTTCTTTATTCCAAGTAAGTCACTCCATGGTACTATTTCAGTTATTTTTAAATTTAATTTTACAGTTAAACATTGTTTAGATGTACTTGCTTTTCCTTCATGGATCTGTGATGGTAAATTTTACACACTTACAGAGAATATTCCCAAAGCAGACAAACAGCCACATCAAAAAGCACTCTGCACACACTCAGGAACCCAATCACTCAGTCACTACAGACAGCAAGCACCAGCAAACACACGAAAAACTCAGAAACATGCACCAATCACTCACTTCATTCCACACATTCCAATCCAAAGCAGTGAAAACTCACCAAAACTCATCCAGACATACAACTTGGATCAACTGAACACCTTCACTGTAGAGAGAACATAAGTGGACAAATGGCTACTAGAGAAGCGGGGAGATGCCAGATGCTGCACAGTTGACCTTTGGCCACAGGCCTAGCAAAACAAAGGGTTGTGTTATAAGAATGGTCGTAATTAGTAAAGGACACAATGAAAATGTATTGTGTGAAAAGGTGTTATACGAGATTGCTCTGTAATATAGCTTAATGTAAACTTGGATGGCCATTAGGATTGGTAAGACAGCCTTCTCAAGATAGACTGCACCTGTACTTCTCTTCATTAGTAAGATTGATCCTAAGCCACATATGACTACAGTTAATGGGAAATTATAAGAAGACAAATGAAAAAAAGGAGAGGGGAACTGGGAACCTAGCAGCCAGAGTCCTAGTAAAGATGGCATAATTCTTCTCCATTAACTAGAGAGCAGAAGTAAAGCCTGAAAGGGGACAGAGGAAAGATACAACTACAATGGGAGGGGAGCAGTAAACCTCCCTCGATAACTCCATCTTACCAACCAAAGTGCTAGGGAGTAATGCAATAGGCTAGTCCCCCAGACTGCCTTGGACATCTAGTTAAAACCTCTGCATTGAAACCAAACCAAACAAGATATTTATCTGCACCTATAATTTTCCTTAGTTGGCTAGTATTCAAGGTCGACCGAGTAGAATTGTTGCTACAGGTAGCAGTAACTCTCTATGGCTAGGAGCTGCTTTCCGTGGTGTTAGGTCTAGCAGTCTTGTGGTAGAATTCTTTCAGGTATCTCAGCCCCATGGCTCTGAGTCTACTGGCAAGTTCTGTTGAAGAAATTAAAGCAGGATGTGTAAGCAAAATCCCCTAAATCCACTAGCAAGCCAGCAAGAGAAGGAAGTGGAATTCAGGAGAAGGAGTTCTAACAGCAGCCCCAGACCCAAAGAATGGAAGTTACTCATAGAATGGTGGGAGTGTAGGGAGCTTGTGAAATTTCTCATATAACGGTGCCTCAAATGTGTCTTTGCATTACATTGAAGTTGCAGAGAATGTGCTAATGTGGAATGCAGTTATGTGTTTTTACAAATTGGATATCCTTTCTCCTTGTTAGTTTCCTTGTCCTCATTTTGAACAGAAACCTGCATTAAATGGGGCAATTGCTATTTACACTGTGACCAAAGTGTTGCTGGAAATTTGGGCTTTGCTTGGGGATGCACTGCTGCAGGGGTGAGATAGACTGATGGTTCTGTGGACTTGGCCGTCCGAGATTGGCTGACCTACCTGCACAGCTTTAAAGGCAGTGCCACCTTTCTCACCAATCAGCGTGTTCAGTCCTTCTTCCCTAGCATGGTGGGATTCTTGTCGCCATTGTCTCCCCCCCCCCTTTTAAATAGCATCCTTGGACTCTGAGTATTGGAAGAATACGGGGAATTCTAAGTGAAATGGATTCAAGAACCCAGATTTATTAATACACAAAATCAAAGCTGAAATAATGGCAAGCAGATAAAACGAAGACAGTGTTCTCAGAATAAAGTAAAAAAAGGCAGCAAAATGAAAACACTTATTTTCTTTTGTCTCTTCATAAATGCAAAAACTCATAATAATTGGAGGTCATGTGCAAACAAGTTATGTTTCTAAACCTTCTTTACAGTCTCAGTAAGGCAAGAAAACAAAAGGAGAAAAATGTGGATCCATACGATGCTTGTAATAAGGACTAAGAAACATTGTACTTAGTTTATTTCTAGCAAATTATTGAAATCAGTGGCATTCCCTAAATAGAAAAACCTGGATTCCTAGATAGTGTTTAAATCCAAGCAATTTTCAAACCCCCCCATATATGTGGGTGTGTTTGTGTGTGTGTGACTGAGAACTTGTGTTTGGATTTTATATTTCAGTATATTTTGTATTGCTTGTTAATATATGATTATTACATTTTATTGCTGTATTTTCTTTGGTGTAATGGCTTGTAAATGACTTTGAGCATGCCATGGGAAGGTGGCATACAAATAAAGATCAGAAGATTTGCTTGAAATGGCTCAAATCTCTCTTGTCTAAGGGCAAATGTGGTCTGAGGTGGCAGGAAATAAAATCTTGGTTATTCCTCGGACAAAACCCTCCCAAGCTATCAGGCTGCCTAAAAGGATCCCAGTATTTGTGTGCCTGACTTTACATCAGTGGTTGTTGTTTTTTTTAAAGAAGACATGGAAAGACTGTACATCATAATCCACATGCCAAATGTGTCAAATGTGGCTTCAGAAAAATGCCTTTTTCAGAGTCCCCCAAAACTGAAGTCCTTACTGCATCTTCCACATTGTGTGGAAACTACTATAGTCACTATACTATTGGATTTTAATGACAGCTTTAACTGCAAAAAATATATTACCAATGCCTTATTCGGAGTCGCTCAGCACTGTACACTGAGTGGAAACAAAAATGGAATCCCTCTTACTAACTGGTAGGCAGGATCCACACAAGGAAGCAGAGGAGCTCTCTAGGTCCTCTGCTCCCTCCTTCCGCATAAAGAACACCACCACTACCTAAGTGGTGCTTCTCTTTATGTTTTGCGGTGTTGTTGTGTACATGCCACTACTGAACTGTTGAGACCAAAGTTGGGGATATTGCGGCTTTGATCATGGCAAGGGAGGGAGGGGGCAGCCCTACCCCCACCATTATAATTGAACCAAGGGAATCACTCACCAAATTTAATTCTAATGGCAGGGTTTTTTTCAAACATGCAGCCATGTCAGAATCACCACCTCGACTCAGAAAGTTATAGCAAGTTCCTCCATTTAATATTGATAGCAGAAGATGAAGAACATGGTTCAGGCAAGGATATATCATTCAGGGTCTCAGGAACTCATCGCTAAGCCTGTGCTGAGACTAAAAGGCTGAATTTTAGCATGAGTACAAGATGGGCATACGATGGCCCTTACAGGTCATTTCCTGTATTCAGATTGGTGAGGAGGAGACCAGAGAGTCCTCTTGATGGCATCTCTTCAACCTTGTCTGCAGTTAAAGTACTATAGCAGCCCTTGAGTCAGCAAAGTGGAGGAAGAGCACAGCGTCTATGTGGATGCTGCACTTTTCTTGTACATCAAATGAGAGTTCAGTGTTTTGCTCATTCTGTGCATCCACAGTGCCATTAAGGTGCTGTGTGGATCCTGCTCTAGTCTTGGATCTAAAGGATGCATTGCTCGTGATTATTTTGGCTTTAGTCCTGCACTCTCCCACATCAAGTGGTAGGCTCTGTAAAGTCTCAGGCTTAGCTGCATCAGACAGCACTGAAGGAGGGGGTGGTGCATAGCCGTTGGGATTCTAGAGTTTCTAAGATATCAGAAAATGGAGCAAAATATCGGAGATAATTTTAGGATCAGGGTAAAATATAGAACGTTTAGGAGAAAACAGAGAAGATCCATATGCATCTCAGATGTATGTGGAGAAAGAAACACAAATACCAGGGTAACATGGCTAAAATTCAAATAGATAAATCATATGCTATGCTTCAGTTACACAGGGATGGGTGGTTTTGGAGGCCTGCCATCACTGTGATGAGGAACAGCTGCTGTTTCCCAAGAGGAGAGGGGAAGGCACAAGACACAGTCGGTCCCCAAATGGCACAGAAATGGCAGACACACACGCACACCCTGGCATCCCAGGAAACACCATCAAGCTCATCAATCAAGGACTGTGTTGGGAATGATGCCCATATGCTCTCTGCACACAGGGGAAGCTGCTGAACTTAGAATGACAACAATGTACTGCTAGCACACCCCTTCAATAATATGAAGAACAATGCCCAGCACTTCAGCCACGCAGTTTGGAGTGTTTCTTTGATCACCTTTGTAGTGCTTTGACCTGACACCCTTGGTTGTAGAACTGCATCGGACTTGTTGCATACAAAGTCCAGTATTAGCCAGCTACTGATAAATATTCCACAAAGAAATATTTTAGAAATATGTTCAAGGATTTTTTTTTTGTAAATGTGGATACAGGGCTCATATCCTTTGTGAAGTGCTCTTGTTCCAGTTTTCTCTTTGTCAGTATTCCCCTGAATGTTAGATGGCTAAGAATTCCCCTTCATTTGGCCTATACTAGTATTATTTATTTTCTGATGCAATGCATCTTCTTCAGCTGGATTGGTATAGAGAGGTTTATATGCATAGAAACTCTAAATTTCAGCCTGCTTATTTAACTCATCCCTCATGGACAGAAAGCTGGAAGAAATGAGATATTTCTTAGACAAGGGATTCAGACCTAATTTTGAGCTAGGTTAGGGTTTTCTTGTAGGGAATAAACGCTTTGCAAACAAAGTCATTTGGAAAGAATGATCCCAATATTTCTCTGGATGGTAATTTTACTTCGAAAGTTATAGCACTCTGAAAATTATTTGTTGCCTCGATTGGCATTCCGTTCCAAAATAACAAATAAAGGCAGATTTAGGAATCAGGAACTAGGGGGAGGGCATTGTTTATTATTTTTTGATGTGAAAGGGTTTGTTTTTTTGTTTCTCTCCATTGTAGAAAATGATTTCATTAGCTTTAACGAAGCTTATTTTGTTTACTAAACCAGTTGTTGAACTATGGAGAGGGCTCTCCTAGGAGATTTAGGATTACTGGTAGAAAAGAGACTTTCTAAGATGAGCTGCATTTTCTAGATGGGTCCTTAGAAGATGACTCTCACCAATGCAAATGGAATTTGTAGGTGTGACTATTGTTCCTTCACTCTGATCTGATAGTGGCCCACTCCCGGGAGTGCTCCCTTATAACCTGGACTGGGTCCCAAAACTGCTGCTGTAATGTGAATAGGTGGCGGCAGCTGGATCTGCCCAGGCCCTGTTCCAGAGCCCAATGATATCCAGAGTTAGACCAGGATGGAACAGTCATCCTGCACATAGCTACTGGTGTGCTCCACTCCATCCCATTATGTTCTTGGCTGTATCAGCTAATCAAGTTTTCTGCACTGTGTGTCTCTGGCACAGATCCAGAACTTGCCTCAGATTCTAAGTCTGCAGATGCACTGGATGGCTGACCCACACCAACAGCCCACGAAAAATGCAGTGTCTGCGCTGTGGACCAATCTACCAGGAGGCACAGTGTTCTGGTAGAATGCTAATCTAAACAGAGCACTGGAGCAGGCCAATAGATTGGTATACCAAGTGCAAGAGCACTGCTTCCAAAGATAGACCAGGATGTGTGCTACTGGCTGCCTCTCTGATTTTGCGCTGGATTGTTTGATCCAGCCCAAGATTGTACCTTTCACATGGCTCAGGTTAGCCATGCAGCTCTTGCCTAAATAAGAGAAAAACCAGAACCTTTTAAGCTAGGAACAAAAACTGTTTTCAAGTATATTTAATCAACACGCGTGTCAGATTTTTAAAGAAACCAATTAAAGAACAAACATTTTGATTGAACTTCAGATTAAAACAAACCATTATATTTGTCATTTTAATCTCAGCTATGAACTATGAAAGACAGGAATACCCAGGACAGCCACATTGCCTTGTATGTCAGGGAACAACAAACTGAAATAGAATAATGACTGAATGCTAGTTGTGAACAGCTCCCAATGCACATTTCAAGGCAATGATATTCTGCGCCTGAAAACTTAACCTTTGATTCTTGCAAACTTGAGAGTACAAATATGGTTGTCCTCAATAAAGGGAAATACTGAAAATAATAGGTAGAATAAGATAAGTCCATTTGCTCTATGTACAGTGATTTCTAGAGGGCTGCAATAAGAACAGCAGTATAAGGTGATTATACCACCCACCCCCCGTAGATACTTTTATTTTAATATTTAGGATATTCTTTTAAATGTGTTGAATCTTTTAAAAGTGTTTTTATGTATTTTATTGTTTTAATATATACTGATTTGTAAATTGCTGTTTTAAAGGTTGTCATCCGCCCTGAGACCTTCGGGTGTATGGCTGGATAGAAATATAAATAATAAAATAATAAATAAAAATCTGGCAGAAATGGAACCAGTATTTTGTGCTCCCCAACAGTAGCAGTTTACCTACTAGCTGAGTGGTTCTGTATACCAGCTGGCCAAGTGGTTTTGTTATCACTCAGCATTCACAAGTATGAACATAAAGGCACGCATAGCAATAGAAAATAGTTTTTTTGTCACTTATCTGGGTTAGAAAAAGTACCTCATGTGATATACAAGTAAAGCAATACAAATTAATTTTTATTCTGCATTTTCCATCGGACTGTCTTCATAGAATTTACTGGCATAAAAATTGTAGTTCAGTAGTTTATAATACAGATGGAAATGTACTACCAAATATTCAGATAGTGTTCTGGCCTAAGGCCAAGTGGAGAAAGAGACATCTTTTAACCCATTTTTTTTAGCTTTCTGCTACAGTCAAGAGACTAGTAGAAAAGGCTGTCAGGCTCACTACTGATCATGTATTGGTCCCCAACTATATCTTCTTGAGAGTCCCTTTGTCAGTATCACGGCTGCAGCCACTGTACTTCCATCTTTGCATCATAGTCTCAGTTGTGATTGTTGGCCTTTCTCACAGATCCTGCCTTCTCTCTTTATGGTGGTTGACTTTGGTATGCTGGTAAAGTGCCTGGGAAACTAAAGAATGTTTTGAGAGCTGAACATGGGGTGATGGGAAAACTGAGATCATGGGAAATGGGAAAACGAGGCCAAAATGCAGCTTTCATATATGTCCTGACCACTTCTTGGCCCTTTGTGTTCTGATATCAAAACAGAATGGCATAGTACTAATGCTGTCTCTCTGCCTGGATTCTTCTGAATAGGTCTGGGATGGTGCTTCTGACACACCTTTTGAAGCTAGTCAGTTAATTGGTCTATGTGTGTCAGAATGGTCTGGAGTTTGACTTGCAAGCTCATTAGATCAACCTGGGCAGTCACCTTTGGATACACCGTTGGGCCAGGAAGTGCAGTGTGTAATCCCCCAGTGCCTCTTGGTCTTCCAGACTTGGGGGGCATCTCCATAGGGGCTAAAATCTGGAGTGGATTCAGATTTGGCATTGGGGGGTTCCCATTAAATCCCCCAGTACTCTGAATCCACTCTGGATTTTCCAGCCCTGTTCCCATGTCAGTTTTCAATCCGGGAAAAATCTGGGGAAATAAAACCTCTGTTTAAACAGGGTTTTCTGGCTGACTCAGATTAAAGGAGGACAGCTGGCAGCTGGGGTAAGTGAGCGAGGGGGTGCGTGGAGGGGAGGCTGCCCCTCAGATGTGGTAGTGTTTGGCAGCAGGCAAGGGCCCTGGGAAGGGATTCCTTATCCTGCTCCCCCCCCCAAGGAAAGAGGAGAGCCGGTGAGTGAGTGAGCGAGCAAGCAAGCAAGCAAGCAAGCAGGGGGCATGCATGCTTCCTTCCTTCCTTCCTTCCTTCCTTTCCCCTCCCCCTGCCCCCGACTGCTGCCATCACATCCGAGGGGCAGCCTCCCCTCTGCACACCCCCTCCCTCACTTACCCCACTTGCCCCTGGCTGTCCTCCTTTGCTTGGGGATGTTAGGAGGAGGCTGGCAGTGGCGGTGGCTTGCCACACTGCTCTGCGCCACTCACAGGTGTGCTTGTGTGCACCTGTGGGTTCTGTTTGGGAACAGCCTGACACGTGCTCGGTGCTGTTCCTGGCCTCCAACCCTAACCTGCAGCAGAACCCGATTACTCCAGATCAGAGTAATCCGGGTTCACTCCAGATTTGCTGTGGATTCGCTATAGGTGGGAATGCGGCCTTGGAGATTGAAGAACAAAAGTTCTAAAGCCTCCAAGTTGGCCATTTTTATCAAGCACTTAATGACAACAGTAAGATACCCCTGCCATTGCCATCTATCCAAATGACAACAGCTGCCAGGCCTCCTCTTGTCAGTCTCCCTTCCTCCAATGCTGAAGGAGCAGTTGCAATGCCCAGCCAAACTGAGGCAGGCTGCCCAGCCAGGCACGATGAGGAATGCGTGACACAAGTGGCAAGTGAGAATGCTGAGTCTGTAGCTCAACTGACAGCAGCTCAGAGTCGGAGAAAGAAGCTGGGTGACGGGCTTCCCCACAGGTGTTGAGACAAGAGTTCTCACAGCTGTGTAAATCAGAAAGATTATGCCACCTACAACGAAAGAGGCATGACCCTGCTTCCTCTATTTAAAGCCTCACATTCGGGCCAGAATTGTTGCAGACAAAGACTGTAAATCTGTAGCTCTTGGAATCCATGACCTTGCTTTGTGATTAACGACTGACCCTTCTGCCTCTCTGATGTCTTTGACCCTGGAATTCATTGATAACGTGTTAACTCTTAAGCCCCCAAGAAACTGTACTTTGGTACAGTCTCCTGTGGTTACTAAGCCAGTACATGTGTCTATGTGCATGTGTTTGTTTCTGGATCTTGCCTTCTGGAGACAGGACAACAGCAGAGGTGCACAAGACAGGAAGTGCCCTTTCGAGTGCTTTACTAGAGACTTCTGGCAGAGTACTACTGTCAGCATTTCCCCCCTAATTCTTGAGCTGGCTGCAGGCCTGCTGGCAGTGGAGACATGTGATCACCTGTCTCAGGAACACTTATCAGGTGGCCTTTTTTAGCCATTTGAATGCAGTCTCAGAGCTTTTCCATAGATCAGCAGCCAGGCTTGGATTTGCATGAAAAGCAATATACAGTTAGGTGACCCTGCTTCCTTTCTTTTCCTTGAATTTTCCACAAGAGAAATTGTGTCCTTAATTTAAGAAACCCTGTGACCTCATTCTTTTTGGTCCAGTAAATATTAGCCCAGAAACCATTTTCCTTAAGGCATTTGCTCTTTGTGCTTTAATCTGACCTGAGGGAATATGTAATTGCCAGCTAATTATTTCTTGTTCTATGGCTGGCATTTCTCTTTTTCCTTTTGTCTATCTAGCTACAAATTACTAATGTGCTGGAGTATAGGGTGCTAAATCAAGCCTGGCCAAAGACAGTGGCTAGGCTCCCTCTGGACAATTTAATCCGGATTTAAAGCAGGGTTTTTTTTTTAAATCAGCAGTGAGGTCTGCTTTTTTGCATTCCCACTGTTCACTTATAATGTGGACACATAGGGAAGAAACCCCTTCCCTCTCTTCTCCCCTTAGCAGAACCCCCTCTGCATGCAGCCAGCAATTGGACACCATCATACCCTGCCTTCATTGGGGTGGGCAGTTCCAACCCCAATGGCTGTATAAGCCTGTTCCTGATTCAGATCATGAAGCGGCAGTTTTTGTTCACCGCTTCTCCCCCCACGATAGCACAGCTTCTCATGTTAGCAAGGCAGTAGAAGATTAAAAATCACTTTCCCTTCTTGTGTTTTGTTCTAGATCAGTGGATCAGAGCAACATGAAATGGCAGGGAGGAGGGAAGGAGGGAGGAAGTAAGCTTTTACACAAGAGCCTACATAGAATGGTAGCCTCCAAAATCACAATTGTCATCCCTCTTTGTAAAATCAGACACTTTCATCTGATCTCTTTGTTACATTGTGTTCTGATTTCTTTTTTAGTTACATTGTAATCTGATCTCTCTCATTCTTCACCTCCTCTTCCCCCTCCCCCCGCCTTTCAGCCAAGCCTGATCCCCTTAGCACAAAATGGCGAGAGCCTGGGAAAAAGGGGACAAAATCATGGCTTATCACTGGATCAGTGGACACTGAGGAGAATGCCCCTAAAGCTTGGTTCCCTCCCCCCAAAACTGCTTGCATTCCCATTGCTAAATAGTGAGGATTATTTCTAAATGGAGCAGCGAGACCTCTTTTGATTCGATTATAGATTATCCATGTTTTGGGACATTTAATCCTCAGAAACTGTGGATTCCTTTAAAATTTTGGGAACAGTGAACATTCAAAATGATGAATTTTGAAGAGAAGGCTCCTTTTCATTCCAGCCCCCTTGCTTGCTTTCTCCTTGTCTGTCTGCATGCTGAGGTCATCAGTGGGGAATATTTTCATCTTCCCTCCATTTAAGCCATTAGTGGCTCCATAGATCAAATATGTTGATATACTGTGGAAGAAGAGAGACTTGTTGGAAGCCTTACTTTCTTCTTTTTAAACCTTGCTTTGATCTACAGCAGATCTGTGCCCCATTGCTGACATGTTCTTATTCATATCTTTATTACGTGTATACAGCAGATCCTGGCAAATATATTTTATTGTACAATAGTTTAGCACAAATTATTTTACTGAAGCAAAAAAAGGTTTATGTAAACTAAAACTAATGACCACCACAGGAAAAAAAATTCTTTTATTATTTCTGAATAAATTGTGATGATATCAGTAATACAAATTGACTTTATCAGTCTACAACAAAGTTATTTTCTTTATATTCATTTTCATATTTAGATTTTGATTCAAGAATTAAAGTCATCTAAAGATGTTCAATTACTTGCTTCTTGTATTTATCATTTTTCTCTCACTCTTTTTTCACACTTATACATATATCCTTTCTATATTACTATGTTGGACAATTTCCATTTGACAACTTTAGTAGTTTTCCCTGTATCTGATATTCTTCTCCCAAAGATTTTTCAACTCTTACGATCTGGTCATCCCGTAAACAGATTAGTCTATCTTGGACACAACAGAAACTGAGCCCATTATTGACTTGATCATACCCATCTTGATCTAGTAAGGTTGCCTTTCTTTGTCCTTGCTTTTCCCTCTTCAGCCCTTCCAATCTTCCTTCCCTTATTCTTTCTGTGATTGGATGCAGTTCTGCCAATCACATGTTGGTTTCTTAGGGGAAGGGAGCAATGGTCACCCTCCTCTGTCCTCACCCTCCAAGTAAATGGTGAGTGTTTCACTGATCACCTTTTCATCTACAGTTTGAATTGATCTCCAAGCTTCTTGCCTTTTGGTTGCAAAAGTATCTCAACGAGCCTCCTTATTTGGGTTTCTATGAAATGTGTGTAACTTTGCAGAAATACTCATTGCCAGGGACCACACAACATAGATATATTTTTTCTATCCTCTATCCTCTGCCCCTTTTCTTTTAGTCTTGAATAGCATCCTACTATAAATAGCTGTTTCTTATTGTTAATGTATGACCTTTTGTCTTGGCATTACAGTATTTCAGATTTTGTTATGTTGATCACTTTCTGTAAGTTCCTTGTACTCTGTGAGTGCAAGTATGTATGCGTGGGAAAAGCAAAGAAAGAGGCCACCTACAAGGTCAGGCATTTGCTCAGCACTGGCCTCTGCCTACCTAGAAAAGTATAGATACCACTGCTGATAGTCCTTTTTCACCACCACACCTTGAACATATTACTGGGCTAAGGAGCAGAAAAAGTCTTAGTGCTGGGATAATCTGAATCCCATAAATTGAGTGAGGTAAAAACATGATGTTATTGAATCAACTCACATCCAAGTTCTGATAAGACATTTTTCCTTGATGTCTCTCTTCCTGGCAATAATCTCTTATAAAATTTTACCCAAAAGTTTTTGCCTACCTGGGTATGTAGGAACTTGAACCTGGGACCCTTTTTAGGCAAAGGGTGTATTCTGTTGTTGAACTTGTTTTTGTGCTAACAGTTCCCTTCTTCTAATCCTGTTTCCAAAGTTGTCAATATAGTATACCTGCACATGTCACTTCTGCACTGGGTGCTAGACCAGAACATGTTATGGTCTCTGTTTCTGTCATCCACACAGAATCTCTGCCTCCCCCTTAGTTATGGCCTGTCAACACTGGACTAGATTGTAGTCTGGGATAGGGTCCCCAAATGGTTCCCTGACCCTGTTCAAGTAGAAACAGCTGGACTAGTGTTTATATCCTGGGCCACATAAGATGTGCAGAAGGTACATCTCACATTCCAGAAAACAATCCCCCCCTCTGTTTTGGCAGCATACCAGGAAGTGCTACTGGAAGTGCCACCAGAAGTCAGCATGCCACTAAAAGTGCCCCAGCTAGAAACTTTAAAGGGCAAGAACTTGAAGGCTGAGCACCAGCTGTGAGGGCTAGGCAGGGCTTTTGAAGCCACAATTGGACTTGGGACAGTCAGGGCGAGTTCCCATTGAAGCAATAAAATGCAGTATACATCAGGATTTACATTGGGATTTAAATCAATATGTAAAACTTGTTAAAAGGAAGCAAACAGCATCTGGCAATTGGATTCAACCCTGATTTTCTGTGCCCACTGTCCTACCATTTAAAACACTTCCAAAAATGGGTTGGGTAAAGCATTATTTCCCCTCCTGAGCCTTTCCCCACCCCTCTCTCCCCATTGGCTTTGATCTGATGACGTGGGGAATCCCAGCCCTCTCCCTCCTGCTTTTGCTGCCGATTTGAAAGGGGAAAGCTTGTTTGGCAAGGGAAGACAAGGCGATGCAGCCTATTGCAGGAAGAAGTATTTTTAAAAAACAATCAACTCGGACCCCTCGCCTTCCTTTCCTTTTTAAAAAAGGCTACAGCAATGTAAGATCCTTCAAGCACACACAGAGAGAGCGAGAGAGCGAGAGTGAGAGCAGCCCTTTGTCTGAGGCAAAAGAGAAACTTGAAAGGCAGAATCTTCTGATCTCCTTCCCTGTCTCTCTCTCTCACACACGCTGCTGCTGCCCTGTCAGCTCCTTCCGCTTGCCTTTCAGGGAAGCCAAAAACTGCCCCCAATGTGGCAACATTGTTATTCGTGTCTGTGGGTGTGAAGGAGTATTGCATGAACTGTTACTTTGTGATCAGGGAGAGGCTGGCTGAGAAGGAAACTGCTGAAGAAGCCCTGCACTTTAAAAATCTGGCCATGGGCTGTCCTGTTCTGCTGGGAGAAATCCCACCCATTTCATGATGGATTTGCCCCAATAAAGCTGTAGCGTTCCCACAGCAATAGGGAAGAAACATTTTAAAAGCAAAACTGGGAAAAAACACCTGAAAAATCAAGTGTTTATTTAATTCCGTTTTAAAGCCAAATAATCCTCAAGATAGCCCTAAAACTGATTGTGAATGGGAACGACGAGGATCCAAACTGTTTTAAAACTGTTTTTAAACAGTTTTAAGTGGCAATGGGAACACAGCCTCAGGCTATCTAGAATGCAGATAGCTCTATCCCACTCAGTCCACGATCAGAGCCAAGGTGGAATAGGCTGCCTGTTCCGGGCCAGAGCATCCTGCCCTTGTCCAGGATATCTTAGTCCAGTGCAGAAACAGGACTAGGATTAGCTCAATTCACAGATAGTGATTAACATTTTGGTGCTTCTCCTTATTATCCCCAACCATCCAAAGATACCTCCTCCTCTGTAGCCTGAGGTCCACAAGGGGGTAGCTGAGAAGCAGTTTTGCTTTCTTCTATCTAAATTCCTATTTATTTAGGAAGAACAGTAATTTAGTGAGGTACCAGAGTGCGTGCTTTTCTCGATTTGTTCAGCATATTAGCTATGGCTGTTACTGGACAGGGGTAGCCTGATCACAGTTGGTTATTCACTGGTAGCCATAGGTTTGAACAACTGTAATTCGCAAATTCATTAATATAAGTGTTTTTATCTGGAATTGGGGATGCATAATTTTCATTTACTTTGCATATTTTATCTATAGGCAAATTTTGACTTGGGGATTAGTTTCTTTTTATACCTACCTTTGTGAAACTTCTTTGTTTTGATTTTACATCTTATTTTAATGATTTATAGGTACACTTAGGGCGTGTCCCCATGCATGTTTTGGTCCAAATCAAAGTTGGGCAAAGGTCGTCCCCATGCACTTTTGATTTGGTCCGATTTCCGCAGACCACATCGCCCAAACCCGTTCCAAATTTGGTACAGGAAAAAACAAATCTTGTCCCAGTTTGGTGTCCTGGCATGCACTGCTTTGTGAGCTGAGCCTGCCCATGGGGATGGTCCCAGGCTATTTGGGGAGAAGATTGGCACTCACATCTTTGGGAGGTGGGGTTTCATGTCCTGTGTTTGCCGTTCCTGCCTTGTGCATTGGAGTTTGCAACTGCTTAGGGTTTTCGGGAGTAAATGGTGTTAAAGCCGAAATGATGAGGGGGTCAAATGGCCTTCGCTGTCCCGCGAGACTCTTTTATTCAAGTATTTCACCCCCCTTCCCCGATTGCCAAGGCATGCAGGATAATGGCTTGACTTTCCTCCCTTTTCCATGGCAAATATTCCACCCCCGTTTCCTGATCGCCAAGGCGGACATGATAATGTCTTGATTTCCACTTGCTGGGTGTTCTTGCGATTCCCAGGAAGAGTGGAGGTGTGCAAAACTGCTCAGCCGCTCAACTGCCGCCAAACTTCATAGCGGCTTTGCTCAAACAGCTGAGTTTTAAAAAAATTATTATTTTTCGCATTCAGTCCTGGCTTCTCTGTGCCACTAAGGGGGGGGGGGGAATGCGGCATTTGCAGCAGGCAACATGGGGGTGGGATGATATCAATCTGCCTTCCGATGAGGAGAGGAGATGACGCTGCTCCCCCATGCTGGGTTTTGGCGTGGTTTGCATGGGGACGGCTGTATCTGCACCCAGCTCACATCCAGCCTGCATTGCAGGGAATGGCATGGAGATGGGCAACATCTGATCTCGGTCCCATGCTGGTCACATGTGAGCCCAGTCAGAGCCAAACGGCTTGCATGGGGACATGGCCTTAAAGTATCTTTGAAACTGCCCTAAATTTGATTATTTCAGTGAGCCTAATATGTTTAGGTTTGCAGCAAGTGTATGAAATGAATGAATGAGTGATCTTTTCTATAGGCTAAACATATTTCTTTCAGCCTTGTTAGGTTTGCCTCTTGCCTTCCCTGAAGCCCTCTAGCACTGTTTTCAGCCTGTCAAGCTGAAAAATTGCACACTTCTACTCCAGAGTAGCCTATCTGAAAAGACTGCATCCCTTTGGTTCTGTTCTCAGCAATCACTGATCACCACCAACCCCATGAATTGGAAGCGTGACAAGAGTCAGCTCTTTGCTAGTCTAATTTAACGTACAAAAGATGGTTAAAGTCTGCCAAGGGGTCCCTAATCAGAATTAATGGGGTATCCTGAGTATGCAGTCTAATAGTTGCAAACATTTAAACCCTTTGTCCTGGCCAGATTCCAGGTGGGATCATTATTTTCTTCCTGTCTGAATTTCCTCCTGATATTTCTGCCCTTGAGAATCTACAGCCCGCTTCCTCGTACTGTATATGTAATGCCGGTGGCAGGCACTGTGCCACTGTCTTATGGGTAACCCCCAGATCTTTGCAAAAGATCTCGCAGAGCAGTTTGGCATAAAAGGATGTTTTTAAAAATGCAAAGTGGTATTCAATAGCTATCTAGCCTTCTAATGCCCGCATTATACGTTTTTCTGCGACCACTGTCTCAATGCGTGTATGCAAGGGAAGGGGGAGCACAGTGTCTCTTCCCCTTCCTATAAGAATAAGAAGAATGTGCTGAGCCCTCTGGCTAGAAGCCAGGACTCTCTGTGGAAGTATAAATCGACCCATCAGGGAAGGTGGTGGTGGGAAAGAGATTAACGTTGGCCGTCTTCATTAGTGAGTCCCCTGAGGAAGCCAAGGCTGCCATGAGCTGTGAATGAGACCGGCTGGGGAGGGAAGGGGAGGGGAGGGGAGGCTTCGTGGTTTTTATCACTCCCTTTAGAGTCTCCTGAAGAGAGGAGAGAATGATAGCGATAGAAGGACATAAAATGAAGGGAGCTGCCGCCGCCGAAGCCTTCTAGCAGAACACTTGCTGCCTTTTGATTGGACCAGGAGGTATTTGGCTTCCAGACCGCTTCTCCAATCAGTGCCCAGTGAGCTGTTTGGACTACTTGGCATGCTAATTGGGAGAAGAACAGAGGAAATTGGCCCCGTGGCAGCGTGAGGCCCTGCCATGCCAAACAAGCGAGAGTAATTACACTCGCGGCACTGTCATTATATGGGTTTTCAGGGGAACCAGAAAGGAACAGTTCTCCTCAGACCTTTTCTTTCCTTTTTTTGGGTGTGTGTGTGTGTGTGCTTTAATCCAGGTGATTTTGCACCAGTTCTCCCCAGCACTGGGCTTACTTAACCCCTTCGTGGCGAGTTTCCATCCCCCCCGCCCCCGGGCCAAGGGTCTGTGCATGCAGGGGCCTGCTTTCACATGCAGGCAAGTCAGCCTTTCACCCATCGTGAAAGTGACTGCATTTTCTGGGTGGGAGGGTGTGCGTCTCTTTCCCCTTTTCTCTAAATCTTGAGTAAACATATTTCTTGGTACAGTCCTTGACAGATTGAATTGTGATGGAGCTGCTACCGGTACAATCCAGTTAAAGCTCGTCGCTCCTCCCCCCTCCCCTTTCCTCCTCCCCTATTTCTACATGCAGTAGAAGGATGCAGCAATGACAGTCCTGGATCTTGGAGTTCTTTATTCATAAATACAGGTATGATGACACTCACTGCCTGTTTGAACTCTGATCTCAGGGGATCACAGAGAGGGAAGCTTCTAGTCTTGCTCTTTTTGGCCTTGACAGGCTCTCTGTCTCTCAGAAAAGGGATTAGTGAGCATGTAGAATATAATGCTTTACAGTAATGGGATCCAGAGATGCTTAAGATGTAAACAAAAAGCTTGATATGCAGGATCTTGTTTTCTCTGCCTGTTCTGAGACTGACAGATCTATGGATAGGTGAAATCTAGAAACAGATTAGAGATCTCATTGCTGGCATGGTACAGGAATTTGGGCAGGGTTCAGACAATTCCCTGCCTTTCCCCAAGTTCCTGGCGCAGTTTGAAAGCAGGCACTGAGAACAGGTGCGTTTGTTTTCTTGGCTGAAGTGAGCATCTAGCCAGCCAGGAACATTGTAGCTCTGGCTTTGAGCGTCTGCCTTTTCCCTGTAGATTGAGGCCCGAGTGATTCTCTTCAAGATAGCTGGTCTGACAGTCCTCCAATTCCTGTTCTGTTTCTCGAGTCAGGGATAATTGGAGTCAAAATGAGCGTCAAACAGTTAAATATAAGTCTCCGTGTTTGTTGTTTATTCTTCCTTGGTCCTGGGTCAGAGGTTTATGCTTGAGAATGGAAGAGAGATTCTGCTTCTTGAAGCTGAGCCAGAGATATTTGTGTGGGTATCTAGGCATATACCATTCTTATGTGTGTGCTGCAGACAGTAATAAGATGGTTCATCTGTTTCACAGAAGCTCTCATTGCACTTACTTCCTCTCGATAATAAACATCTTTGAAAGTATCTTTATTTGCATATCTCTCCTGTCAGGCACATTCATACAGAATGTGCTTCACTACTGTGCTGCTGAAGTTGAAAAATGCTCAGACCAAATGTAGCTTGGGTTATAATTTGGTTTAGTCTTAGCTTAAGGTTGTAAATGTAGATGGATGATTATTCTTGTTTTAAATTTGTAATTGTGATAGAGTTTGGTCATTTGAGTTATTTGTCAAAGCACATGTAGATACCAAGTTGTATATAAATCTTGTATATCCTAGGAGTTTAAAATTGTGTGTGTAACAGAACCTATACCTATGCCTATATCTGAAATATTAAATCAGACCTGTTAGACAAGGCATTATTATTAATTCCCTCTGTTGATGGACATGCCACATTGCAGATAGAGGCTGCAAACCTGTGGCCTTCCAAATGTTGTTCGGCAACAGTTCTTATTAACTCCAGCCAGTATTGCCAGTGGTCAGAAATGATGAAGTTCTAACATGTTGAAAGAAAAGATATGGCTCAGTGGCAGAGAATTTGCTTTGCACACAGAGGACACCAACTAATGTCCTCTCAAAATTATGTTGGGATGATTTGGATTGGGGTCATGGGGAAGGAAGTCTGTTTCCCTCCCAGACCCTCATCAGAACTCCATACATCTATTAGCCAAATAGGACAATCAGTGCAGAGACAAACAGATATTGGTTCTTCCTATCCCTAATATGGTGGCCTAGCCTAAATAGTTTTCCTTTCAGCAATTGCTTGTCGAAAATGAAAACTCCAAAATTTGTTGCTTGGTGACTGGTAAAAACATAGCTCAAAGGAATTCAGTGCAAATGTTGCGAGAATACTTGGCTACCTGGAACACATGTGTTTTGAGACCAGCAGAGCAAGTGGATTTGTCCTCAGAGTGGATGAGTTGAACTCATGAGTGGTCTTTCAGTAATGATCTGGGAAACAGCTCGGGACCCTTTTTATAGGCATTTTGGGAAACACTGGTCACAGAAGACTCTGTCCCACTGCCAGGCTTTGATCTCTTGTACAAAACACATTGCCTGGAAATTCTATGAAGCTGATCATAGTAGAGCAGTTGAATTATTATGGTATATTTGAAATAACAGCGACGTTGAACCTATCACTTGCTTGGTTGTTTGTTTGTCTTAGGTCTGGCCCTATTCATGACCTCTGAGTTGGGCCAAAGAATAACTATAATTTCTAGAAGCCATAAATATCACATATTGCTCGTGGTCAGAGCAATGCATTTAATTTTGCTCAGAGCGATGCATTTAAAATGCATTTAATTTGAAACACTTCATGTCAGAGGTTCTGTCTGTCACCTTAAACGTGATAACTTTGAACTGGTGAGACTTAGGCCACATCCCCATTACAAGCTTAATCCAGTTTCCCTAAACCAAAATAATAGAACCGGATGCAAACGCGAATTTGCCTGTTCCCATTACTTTCAGCTTAATCGCGTTGGATCCGGATTCTGAGGATTGTACGTGGCGTAGGTGACTCAAGGGGGGACTCAAGTGGCTACTTTCTAAAAGCTGCTTTTTGGGGCTGCCCTGCCCTCTTCCTCCTCGCGTGAATGTGCCACCCATAACGGACCCCTTCACCGAGCCTGGCTGGGTGGCTGCCACTTGCCTGGCAGCAGGCAGCCAGCGATTCTCCCCATTGCCCAGGGCACACAGCAGCAGCGGCAACTCAAGCAAGGGGGCTTTAAACATTCACACATCTCCCAAAACCTGCCCTGCTTTTCTTTCCCCTTTAAAGGTCAGAACTCCAAAGAGCTAGAATTGCGCAGAATTGCAACATTGTTATCAGGTGTGAAGTGCCTGGATTGCTACAGTGTAGTGGCTGCTGTGAAGGTTGGATTTTTACACTGAAATCACAGTCTTTGGAAGCAAGCTATTGGGAGAGGGATACCCTAAACATGGATTCTCATCCCTTAAAACAGTAGGGTCCTCACAGTAAAAAATGTAACACGTATCAAGCTCACAATCCGGAGTGAGACCTGTTGAAATGAGGATTAACATTTACAATGCTTTGGGGAGATTTAACACACGGAAAGCGTGTTAAGCCAAACTGATGTGGGCTCTGCGAGGATTGAAAATGGTTTGAAATTGAAATAAGCTTGTAATGGGGATGCGGCCATAGGATGATTCTGCACTTGCTGGTAAACTAGAGTATTGAGTTTTAGGAGCCTCCCTTCTGCACACTGATGCAGTCTAAGGGAGGCCCTATCCCTGATAGTGTGTTCTGTCTACACAGACTAGACCAGGAGACCCAAAATGAAGGGCTGGTCGAGTCTTCCATGCTACCATGGAAGTGTGTGGGATGGCACATCTCTATGGTCAACTATGCCACAGAACCCAATGCACTGGCGCGACAAAGCATGCTGCTGCAATGAATCCTCTGGTCCTTCAGGGTAGAGATGTGCAAAGTTTAGTTCACATTTAAAAATTCAGTTGAGCAGTTTGTGTTTGCAAAGTTTGCATCAAACTTGACGTGCCATTTGTTCAAATATCTGGAAATTCATTTGAACCAAACCAGACTCCCTCTTGCAAACATGAACAATTCAGGGAAGTTCATGTCTGCTGTGTTTTTGCCCTTGAAAGGGTCTTTTTCAATGGGGAAAAAATGTGTTTTTTTGTTTTCGAACAAATTTGGAATTGAATGTGAACAACTACTAGATAGACATAATGTATTTGGTGACTACAAATGGACTGAGTTTGATGGCCGTTTCCTAAGCAACAATCTGTATCCCATTGCAATTGTGCATACAGAACTAAAGCTAAAAGATAGACAGCCCATCAACCTGAACAGGTGCAGCCTTTCAATCCATATTTTTCACCTCAGTGAAGAAGGACCCAGTGCTGAAAACCTGGAGTCAGAAGATGAGGCTATTGTTGCAGCTAATCACTGGATGTTGCCAACAGTTGAATTCCATGGTTTATGGGAAGGCCTCATTTATGACACTGAAATCAAATTGGATCTATTAGATTATGTGACTACAGCGTAACTGTTTTCTGAAGAAACATTGACAGCAATTTGCTATCATGGAACAGAGTTGTTCTACTACACGGTCCTCCAGGAACTGGTAAAACTTCACTTTGTAAAGCACTGGCTCAGAAGCTGACCATTAGACTTTCACACAGATACTGCTATGGAATGCTGATAGAAATCAATAGCCATAGCCTTTTCTCTAAATGGTTTTCTGAGAGTGGCAAACTTGTTACCAAAATGTTCCAGAAGATTCAAGAAATAATTGATGACAATGATGCTGTTGTATTTGTACTAACTGATGATGTAGAAAGCCTGGCAGCAACTTGTAGTGCTTTTCGGGCAGGTACTGAGCCTTTGAATGCTATCCTAGTTGTAAATGCACTGCTAACCCAGATTGATCAGATCAAAAGGTATCCTAATGTTGTTATTTTGACTACTTCAAATATCACGGAGAAAATTGACATGGCCTTTGTTGACAGAGCTGATATCAAGCAATATGTTGGACCTCCTTCTGCCGCAGCAGTATTCAAAATATATCTACGGTATCTTGTTTGGAGGAATTAATGAAGTGCCAGATAATATACCCTCGACTGCAGCTGCTGACACTCTGTGAGCTGGAGATGATTGGCTTTCTGGAAAACGATGTCTCAAAGCTAAGTCTAATATTGGGAGAAATTTCAAGGAAGAGTGAAAGACTTAGTGGCCACATCTTAAGGAAACTCCTTTTTCTAGCATGTGTGCTATACATTTAGGCACCCAGTGTTACAATGGCAGCTTTTCCCTTGTGGTGGACAAGCAATTTGAAGAGAGAGCCAGACTTTCAGATTGTGTTTGACATCTCCATTCCACCTCTTACTGCTTTAATTGAATATAATAGTACTTTTAGGCTGCGTTCCCATGCAATAATAAGTCTGCTGAAAATCTTCTTTTGCCACGGAGTGGTCCCATGCACGGCTTTAATCCGGGTTTCCAGCACCGCTAATGGGGAAAACCTGCTTTAAAAAAATACCTGTTTAAAGCAGTATTTTCTGGAAGACACGGGTTTTCAGTGCAACATTTTCCATGGGATCGCTCCGTGGCAAAAGGGGCGGGGATTCTCTCCCAGGTGGGAATTGCCGGCCAGAGAGATCATCTCTCTGTCTCTCTCTGTCTCTCTTTTGCCTGTCATCCAGCCAGCGATCTATGCAAACAGCGATCTCGGCAGGCATTTTCTCTTTGCTGTTTCTCTTTCCAATCCCAAAGAGAAACAGCAAAGATACATTGTGATGAATTGCTTCCGCGAAAGTGAAAGTGTAAAAGAGCTGGCTGGGTGGAGATCTTGTAAAGAGTGCCGGCTGCAGTCTTCGCAAGCAGGGGAGACAAACAGAGAAGTTTTAAATTTTTATTTTGGTCTTTTTGAAGGAAAGGATTGCAGGATCGCTGGCTGGGGGGGAGGCGTTTCGTTAGCTGGAAATTCCTTCCGCCCGATCACCCAATGAAACAGCAAGGGGCGGGGAGAAAAAGATGCGGGTAAACAAAACACGCTTCCTTGGGGACCATCCGTTCATTTTAAATGCGTGTTTTGCTTACCCCCTTGGGAATGCTTAAATCCGGATTGAACCTGCTTTTCTTTAATCCACTTCAGTGGAGGGGCAATAGAGATACAAATTAGTACCATGGGAATGCACCCTCAGTTACTTTGCTCTCCTTTATTTCTCTGTAATTATTGGGACTTTTAAATAAAAAAAGTATGTTTTCAAGTCATGTATATTTTTTCAAATCCTCATTTTGTATGTATTTGTGATTTAAGCATCTGTTTGAGCAATTGATGCTTTATTTTGTTTTAATACATACCATTATTGTTTTAATAATGTTTGATTTTAGAAGTTGTTACTGGCTCAGAGACCTTTGGGTATAGGGCAGGATAAAAATATAAACAAACTGTCCAATTAACTGGTTCACCACTGAACTAAACAAATAGGCGTCTAGTTGAATGCTAAACTAAACATGTGATTTTTGTTCATCATGACGTCACTGTTTGGAGATTTCACAGGTCCCCATGTTGGCTCATGGATGGCTTTGTTCTATGCCAGGAATCATCAGTGCTAGTGGGGTCCAATCTTCTAGGTCAGAACTACTGAAAGCCAATGTGGGAAGCCCCTTATTTTGTTGCTGAGTTACTCTTTCTGTCCACTGCTGTTCTTCTAACAATACAACTCCTGTGCATGCATGTTTAAGAATAAACCTTGCTCAGTTTGGATGAAGATGCGTTGCTCTCAGCGAGGGCTTTTCCAAGCAATATCAGTGTTTTCCTACTGCATCCCAAAATACTCTGTTAGATTGGCCCAGCCAAAAGGTTGGACTTTGTGTCTTTTTTCAGCCCTGCAACACAGTTTCCAGGACCAAATGGTAGACTTTTAAATAAAGTGTGGAATTTGATCTGTTGTAGGGAGAGGCTAGCAGAGGTCTGACATTGCACTGAGACTCTCTGCTGGGCTTGGTCTCCACACATCAGAATGCTGGCATTTTATGCATATGTAGACTCTCCCTGAGACTTGCAATATTTTTGACTAAAAATGTATAGGAGCTGGTTGCATATGATAGATACATTAAAGAGGTGGGAAATGGGATCTGGGGGCTCGAAAGAAGGAAGAACCCCTCCCTCATTCTTTATTGCTAGTCCAAAACATTTCTTCAACCCATTAGAGCAAAGTGTGCTGCTTATTCCCTTCTACTCAGTGTTTTGAGCTTTGTCAACAACAGATGATTCTGCTATGCTTCATTTGCATTTTTTTTTACACCTTTGCTTCAGCTTGTTCTCTTTTCCATCGCCTCTTCACCTCCCCTTCCACGAGAATTCTCTAGATGTTTTATTCTTCCAGCCCCCACTTCCACTTCTTTTTCTTCCTCCTCCTTTTTTTGTTCTGATTTCCAATGCCCAGGAGCAAAGAGGAGAGGAACGGAGAAATACAGTATTTTCATTCCTTTTCCCCTCATACAGGAGAGAAAATTGCAGGCAGGAATAGCTGTCAGCCCAGCAGCATAAGAGAGAGACTCCATCTGAATTGTGGAGAGGGCACCTGTCAATCCTGAGTGATCTGCTTACAGTGCCAACATCACAGTTGCTTTCCTGACAGCGGTGGATGGGACTTCTTCAGCATATT
The DNA here is from genome assembly GCA_023333525.1 of Aspidoscelis tigris stejnegeri. NCBI lineage: Eukaryota > Metazoa > Chordata > Lepidosauria > Squamata > Teiidae > Aspidoscelis > Aspidoscelis tigris. The sequence goes on along the minus strand of JALMGA010000005.1, from coordinate 37,243,803 downwards.
CCTGTCACATTTTTCTGGTTTCACAGGGTCAGAATATCAGGATTAGATGCAAGTCATAGAGCTTCTCTGTATGACAATCTTTCCCCCTCCTTTTATATTAGTTCTGTGTTCCTCCTACCAGCATGAATTCTCCGTATAATAGATTGGAGAGAGCCTTATAGTAGGAGAGTACTTTGATTTCAGAAATGGAAAATAAGCAACATAACAACAACAACAACAACAAAACAACCCCAAACCATGGAGGAAGGGAAATAGGGCATATCTGAGTGAAAGAGTGATGGACTGGGCAGTTGTCAAAAAAGCAATTCTTAAATAGTGAGAATTCCACAAGATGATGTGGAATTGTTGAATTGTGCCCACATGTGCCTGTTACCTTGCTAACATGCCCCCATTTTTAGGAAGGCAGTGTGAGTAATATCATGCTTGACTAGTGTGTTTTGGAAAATCCAGCTGCTAAAGAAGTAAAATGGAAATATTTGGAAAGAATTGCTTAAAGTAACAAGTTCATAGGGAGGAGATGAAAATAAGATAGCGCTGTTATTTGTTATCAGTAATGTGGTGGTGAAGGACAAGCAGTTGCAATAAAATAAAGGACTTAAGTGACACATTGTATGAATCCTGTTCAGCTGGTGTATACTAAAGATGTTGGCAGAATTCTTGAAGAGAAGAGACAACAGAGCGTGTGCTTGATCCTTCCCTATTCTGATTAATTGAGGCAGTCAGATGTTGGTTGACTGGTGAAGCATATTCCCTGGAAAAAGGGAAAATACTAGCAAATCTAAATGTTATTGTAAAACTTTTGTGGAGGAAAAATAACTTTGCTAGACAATTTTCAGTCCATGTTTAGTATTCATTTTTTGTTCAGGATCCTAAAGGTCCTGCAACTGCTAATTGGAGAATTTTCTGGATGAGAGAGATGATTGGCAACTCCTCCTTAATCCAGTGTATTATCCTTTTTTGGGGTCTAAAATTGCCTGGTTAGAAAATTTAATCCAGAAACTGAACAGAGACAATAGATTCTTCTGATTTCCTGGACTTCTTAGTAGCTTTCGGTACCAGTAATAATATTGGACGTATATAATAATGTTATTTCTGGACTGCCTGATTAAGGGCACCATCTTGTGGTGGCTCCATTCTTCCCTGAAGGGTAGGTGACAGTTGTTGGCATTTAGATGACTTCTGCTTATCAACACAGGTATTGGCTTTGGTTCTCCTCTAGTGGTCTAGCATACTATGCCTTAGGTTTAGCTCATATAAGAAAACATAAGAAGGAATCTTCCAGAAGTTAAGAGTTTGGTGCCATAAATACTGGGATGATTCTCAGTTCTGCCATTTTTTAAAATTAGAATTGCTCTTTAAAAATGGACGTCTTTGGCCTTGGTTTGTTACTTAAAGGCCACCAAAAATTACACTCTTTCTTGATGAGGAAGGAATAGTACCAATATGTGCATCTGTCTTTGGGCTCTCAGTTCTTTAACTGGTATTATTTTCCATGCAACAGTTTTTAGTGCTTCTTCAAAGATTATGTGTGCATCATCCCTGCCCGTTAGATGTATTGGCTGATGTGAAGAGACTTGGAAATCTCTGTCACTGCCTAGTGTGACTTCTTTGTTTCCCTTGCTTCTTCTGCAACAGATTTTGTTGTTCTTGTTACATAAGAACATAAGAGGAGCCCTGCTGAATCAGGCCACTGCCCATCTAGTCCATGGGCATCTCAAGCAGAGAAAAGGGCAAACCTTCTCCTGCTCTCAGATCCCAGCAAATGGCCCAAGAGGTGTCCTGCTTGTCCTCCCGGCCTGAAAGATGTACCTAGGCATCCATTCTAGGAGCCACTGATACATCTGCCATCCATAAATTTGTCTAAACCTTTCTTAAAGCCATCCAGGCTGGTTGCTGTCATCACCTCTTCTGGCAGCAAATTCCATAGACTGATGTCCCTCTGGGTGACAAAATACTTCCCCTTGTCTGATCTGACTCCCCTACCAATCAGCTTCATAGTGTGCCCCTTGGTTCTAGTGTTGTGTGATAATTTTCTCTATCCACCTTTACTATACCATGCATGATTTTATATACTTCAGTCTTTCTCATGGTTGTGTGTGTGTGGATTTTTTGGGGGACACACTTCACAATGTAATCTTAGACAGGTCACCTTAACCAAAGTGTTTAACCTTCCTTCCACCCTAATGAGTTGGCCTCAGCTTTGGCATATCACCACCTTAATCCCCTAATGGGCAATTTGTCTATTTACCATGAATGCTCTTCTTTAGGTGCTGACATTCCTCACTGCTTACCTGGAAGGTTGCTAATTACCAGAGTGTCAGTGTTTCAGTAAATCTTTGTATGCTAGATAGGTAGAAATCTCCTATATTGTAGAGGTCCTCTCTCTTTCTCCCCCTTGGTTTCTCCTTATTTTTATTTTTTATTTTTGCTCAGTTCCTGGTGTGGCATACCTGATGTCAAATGTTTTTGCTCTCATCTCAACTGGCTGTGTCACCATCAGAAACTGGAGGCCAGCACCTCTACTGGACCTTTTAAAGCTTTTGCTTTCTGATTCTTTACCAATGAAATCCTAGGCAATGGTTATCTATTTATGGAGACCTTTGGCACCTAATCCATCATGGTAAGTAATCAGCTAGCTTCTTTTCTGTTCATAAGCTTTGAACAGATCTTTTTAATCATACATTGGGAGCAGTCATGGGCTTCTGCTGTTCTACATTTTAATGGAAGGTGAAGACCTGCTCTGCAGACAGTACTTATGCATGTTCCTGAAGTGAATAGCTAAAATAGGGGGAATTCAGTTACTCAGCAATAGCAAGGAAAATCTAACCTAGTTTTTTAAAACTAGTGGTTGGTAATGGTAATTATTATTCCATAAGAGGCATCTACTGCAGGTCCTACCAGCCAATAGTTCTCTGTGGGCAAGCAAGCCTTCTGGGAAACAGTAGTATTTATTTAAATTATTGATTGAAAACATTTCTATACCATTTCTCGTACAATACCTGAGCAGTTAACAAAAATGACAAACTGTACAATGCTAAAAACAATCCTGAAACAGCTGGTAGGATATGAAAATAAAGTGGACAATCCAGCCACTCATACAGGGAAAGCCTGAGATAAAAAAATACATATTTGGTTTGTGCTTAAAGAATTTGACTGTAGATACTTTCTGAGCAACAGTTGAGAAAGTGTTCTAATGGGTAGGGGCCACTAAAGAGAAAGCCTGCTGTGAGTAGCTGCACAGTGATGCTTAGTCATTTATGGTACTGATTGCAGAACCTCTCAGGATGATTTTGGTGACCATGCCAATCTGCAACATGGAAGATATTAAGCACTTTAGTCCCTAGCTGTTCAGCGTCTTATATGCCAAAGATAGAACCCTGAGGGTGCTTCCGCACAGGCCCTTTAACACCCATTAAGCACGGATTGGGAAACGCACGTCCGCATTTATGTGCCTTTTTAGCACACTTCCTGCCACGTGTGTCCGCATTGCACGTCCCTCTTTAATGCAGATTTCGGCGGCAAAACCGGTTTGGTGCCACCGCGTCTGCATTAGAGGGGGCTATTAAGCACACTTCCGGTAGGTGCTTCTGCACCTACCCGTGCTTAATCCGTGCTTATTGGGTGTTAGTTACACACCACATCTCAAGTGGTTTTGCACCGTGAAAACGCATTCATTTAGGATGCGTCCGCACGGCGCAAGTGTAACTAACGGGGGCGCTCCCCCTGCCCGCCATGATTGGCTCGCCGGAGCCAAGCATGGCAAGCCAGGGGGCCTCACTGCCGCAGCTTGCCTTCACCCCAGAAGCAGCGGATCGCCGCTTCTGGGGCCAGGGCGAGCTTCCAAAAAGCCCACCCTAGCCCACCCCACTGGGCCCATGGTGAAACCCCTCCTTACCTCTCTGTGGTCATCTTCGTTGTGAGGGTCTTCGCCCAGGATGCAGCGCGCCTGCGTCCTGCGCGTCTCCTGGGTGGCTGGGGCTGCCAGTAGCAGCTCTTGCCCTCAGGAGCGATCTGAGCAGGCGCGCTGCCCTTAGTAGGCGAAGACCCTCACAACGAACCGGTTTTAATAAATCCGGGTGCCGTAGATCTGTGGTTTTTTTGCCCCTGTGCAGAAACAGCCTGAGTATTATTCTGTGCACCACAGTTTTGTGGAGGCTTCCTTCAGAAAGGAAGTTCTGCAGTGCAAATACTGTTCTGCTAGGCATTCTTCAGGCCTCTGCATATTTTATCCACAAAGTAAAACTGTGAAATATGACTTTACTTTCAATATAGCTCTGTGGAACTTAAGCAAAAAGCACACAAGTAATGATTTACTTTATAAATTTGGGCTGTTCTTATCAGAGAAATGAAAACCTGTTTTCTGAGGATTTTCCTTATTTCTCTAAGAATGAAAAATATGTCATTTTGAAGACAATGAGACTATTCATTCCCATTTTAAAAAATGTTTCTTTTTAATGTTTCTTGAAAGAAATGAATCTATGAAAATAGTGATATTCATTTGTTTATATTGTCACGGCTAGGTGAGGTTGTACAATGATTGAAAATGCACCCAAACCTAGTCTGGGTCTGTTGTGTCACAGCATCTTGCTTCTGTAAAGCAACAAAGAAATACCAAACCATCTATTTTAAAGTCTACCCTACAGTTTTTATCTAATCATCCTCGTTAGTTGTGGCAAGCTATTACAATACTTCTACAATTCCTTCAGCTGTCTTGCTGTTTTTCTGACCCTTGAGAATCATATTATGAGCACAATCCCAAATTTGATTTACTATATATCACAACTGGATCATGAAGCTATTGTCTTTTTGTCCCTGCAGGATATTGCTAAATAGGTAGCTGTCCTAATAAGTGGCTTTCGACACTGAAATGCAACAAGCATGAGCAAATTTCTGGATTCTAGATGTTGGCACTTTTCTTTCATTCCAATTACTTTTCTCTTTTGTCTTTGTACATTCTTAGATTGGCCTGCTAAATACCAGCTTTCTTTCCTTTACAAATTTCCATGCATATAACATAAAATACTTTGCTCTTCTCCTGTGCATTCATTCACATCATTTAACAATAGAAGGGGAGGGGAAAACACCATATGGAACCGTACAGATTCTTTTGCTTTTTTAAAAAAATGCTCCGTAGAGTAGACCTATGGATGAGTAAGGTCTGCAGATGAGAATATTTTAGTCAATATTCATATAGCCACCAGTTTCTTCTTGTTCATAAAGTCATTTCAGTTATATGAATGAAAGGTTACTTGGGAATCCAAAGTGGATTTCCCAAGCTAGAGAGAGTTGGATTGTTATCTGATGCCAGATGACACCATAATTTCTTTGTTGATTGTTTTCTAGTGCAAATGATGCTTCATATTCTAGTTCATTCCTGGACTTTCTGGGTGATTTTTACAACCCAACAACTTGATTCTGTGCTTGAAAAATGTGCCTCAGCAGTACAACTCTGGAGAATACATGCCCAACGGATGTATTAGTCTTTCTGTTACTTGGCACAACTTCTTGACCAATGCTTCTACCTGCTCTGATATACATATTCCCAGGTATCATCCTTTAACCTCCTGCCTTTCCTTCCTCCTTTTCCTCTTCTTTGTTCTGGGGTGAAGAAGGAAACAGAATACCTGCTCAAGCCCCCGGAGTGGCTTCTGCCAAAATAACAAATGAACAATGAAGAGAAAAAGTGGAAATTAGCATAAGAACATAAGAGAAGCCCTGCTGGATCAGGCCACATCCCATCTAGTCCAGCATCCTGTCGCACACAGTGGCCCACCAAATGCTCATGGGCATCTCAAGCAGAGACAAGGACAAACCTTCTCCTGCTCTTGAATCCCAGCAAATGGCCTTAGAAGTGTCCTGCTCCACGCCCTCCCCCCCCCCCAGCCTGAAAGACTTACCTAGGCATTCATTCTAGCAGCCATTGATACATCTGTCATCCATAAATTTGTCTAACCCTACCTTAAAGCCATCTAGACTGGTAGCTGTCACCACCTCTTCCGGCAGCGCATTCCATAAGCCGATGACCCTTTGGGTGAAGAAATACTTCCCCCTGTCAGACCTGACTCTCCTACCCATCAGCTTCATAGAATGCCCCTGGTTCTAGTATTGTGTGATAGAGAAAAGAAATTTTCTCTATCCACCTTTTCTATACCATGCATAATTTTATACACTTCAATCAGGTTGCCTCTTAAACGCCATCTCTCCAGCCTGAAGAGGCCTAGACGTTGCAGCCTGGTTTTGTAAGGGAGGTGCTCTAGTCCCTTAATCATTCTGGTTGCCCTTTTCTGCCACCTTCTCTAGTTCCACAATATCCTTTTTGAGGTGTGGTGACCAGAATTGTACACAATATTCCAAATGTGGCCTCACCATAGATTTATAAAGGGGCAAAATGACACTTGCTGACTTATTTTCTAGCAACCAGAGCTCAGCCTCCTGAGAACAACAGCTGCAAAAATCTGTCATAGGGTAAGAGGAAAGGGGAACATGCCCCAAAAGTATGGTTCATTCTCAAAATAGTCTATTTGTTTGTTCTCATTTTCCAAAATAAAATAGGCTAACAATTTGAACTGGGCTGAGAACTTACTTGATCTAAATGCAAATTAGTCTTGATTTTCCCAGTTTAGTCCACATAAGGCATGGAAGACAAAAATTTTCTTGGGACAGTAGGATCAAAGACAGCCTCTAAACTGATTAAGTACCATGTTGGAATGCAGATAAGATGTCATTCAGATGTTACTGATTTGCATCTTTCTCTATATTCTGCTTCTTCTCTGTGGGCTGCTGGTGGAGCAATCCTAGCCAAATGGTATACAGTACTTTATCATGAGAAGGGGGTTTGAAATATCCGGTAATCAGCCTGCAAGTTTAATTCAGAGTGCCACCTACCTGCCCAGCATATGCTGATTTATACCCAGCCATATTCGCCAGCTGAATAACAGGGAGGATAACAGTGGTGGCTCCCAGATTATGTAATAGTCTTCCCTCTGAGGTGCATCAGGGACCTCCACTTTACATGTTTAGGAAAGCAGTGAAGACACACATTTCTCGTGGCCTATGACTAAACAAAGAAACAGTTTTTCCTCCCATTTTCAGACACTGTATTGGTTTTTAATGTTATACCCTGCTCTGAGACCTTTGGGTATAGGGTGGAATAAAAATGCAAACAAACAAACCATTAAATAATGCTGTTGTTGTAACTGCTTCGGCGCATCCCCATTATAAGCTTAATCCAGTCTCCCTAAACCGAAATAATAGATCCGGATTCTGAGGATCGTACGTGGCATACGTGACTCAAGGGGGGACTCAAGTGGCTACTTTCTAAAAGCCGCTTTTCGGGGCTGCCCTGCCCTCTTCCTCCTGGCGTGAACACCCCACCCATAATGGACCCCTTCATGGAGCCTGGCTGGGTGGCTGCCACTTGCCTGGATGGAGGAAAAACGGCAGCGGGCAGCCAGTGATTCTCCCCATTGCCCAGGGCACAGAGCAGCAGCAGCAACTCAGGCCCCCTTGCTTTAAACATTCACACATCTCCCAGAACCTGCCCCTGCTTTCCTTTCCCCTTTAAAGGTCAGAACTCCAAAGAGCTAGAATTGCGCAAAATTGCAGCATTGTTATCAGGTGTGAAGTGGCTGGATTGCTACAGTGTAGCGGCTGCTGGAAAGGGTGGATTTTTTACACTGACATCATTGTCTTTGGAAGCAAGCTATTGGGGGAGGGAAACCCTAAACATGGATTCTCACCCCTTAAAACGGTACGGTCCCCACAGTAAAAAATGTAACATGTACCAAGCTCACGATCTGGAGTGAGATCTGTTGAAATGAGGGTTAACATTTACAACGCTTTGGGGCGATTTAACACGCGGAAAGCGTGTTAAGTCAAACTGACGTGGGGTCTGCGAGGATTGAACCCATATTGAATCCGAAATAAGCTTGCCGTGGGGATTTGCGCCTTGTGTTCTAACTTCTGAGGTAGTGCTGGTTAGTTTCCAGAGCATATTATTTCTTCCATTAACTCTCAGTCTGTGTTACCACAGTGCTGTTTATAGGCTAAGGCTCTATCCAGAGTAACACCTAAATATTTAGGACATGATGTTGTGTTTTAGTGCCTTCAAATCAGGCAGAGCTATACTGTTACACATTTAGCACGATTTCATGCTTGTTTACTCATAAGTTGTTTCCCTTGCCAATAAGTTTTATAATTGCAGTTGTCAAATCATCAGCTGTTAATATTATGCATGGAAGCAGGTTATGGAGAATAATTGGCATACAGATTTATTTACTCAGTAACCCATTGTGAGGGAACATTGAGAACTGCAGCCTATATGTAATTTTTAGAGCTGTTGCCAAAATGATCTTTTAATAAATTTATTATCTTTACCATAAAAGATGTAGGGAGATATTGAAAATAAGATTCTCAGCTAGATATCCTTCCAACTCCTTTCTGTGAGACTTTGCTAGTACAGTGTCTGAGTTGCTCTAGACTCCCTGAAGATGTGGTGTGGAATTTCTAGAATTTCCTTACTCCAGTTTCTTTGACAACTAGGTTGCATTATAAACTTTCTTGTGAGCTTTCTGGCTGTTCTCTTCAATGTAATTGTTACCTATGGAGCTGGTGGAGAAGACAGGACTCATTGGAAAAGGCTCTGATGCTGGGAAGGATTGAAGGCAAAAGGAGAAGGGTTTGGCAGAGAATGAGATGGCTAGATAGCATCATGGAAATAATGAACTTGAGCTTGTGCAAACTTCAGGAGGCAGTGGAAGACAGAAGGGCCTGGCATGCTAGGGTCCATGGGGTCACAAAGAGTCAGACATGACTGGATAGCAACAACAGCAAAGAGCAACTTCAGATAAAAGCCTCAAATGATCAATCCAAATGTTGTATTTGTATTAGCAATGGCTGTGGTCACAACTTGCTGAAATACTCTGTCCCTTTAAGAAGCTGAACTGGAGATGTCCTAATCCTGATCATACCCAATTCCTGACAATTGCCCTCAGATTGTCCTCAGTTTGGGCTGCTATGCTCACACCTTTTATGTTATCTCCCCTAGTCTTTTTACACAACTCTTTACCTCTCTTGACTGCATCAAGACCACCTGCATTCCAATAGGATAAAGTTCAATAGCGGTAACAGGGTGTGTTTGGAGGTGTGTGGTACTGATAGTAAACTCAGTGGTAACACAGGGTACTGTTGGGGTAAGGGGACTGGGTCCCTGAACAGATGCAGCAGAGGCATACCCAGCCAGCATGCACTCCTACCCCCTCAGCCATTTGTGAAGAAAAATGAGAGGCTGTACTCTGCTCTTTGCCCTAAAGTTGCTGAAGCACTTTCATTTTTCAGTAAGGCTGTGTCCCCATGCTGGCCATCTGGCACACTTTGGGCGCTGTTTGGGCATGGATAGGCTGGGCACAGGACTGGGAACACATTTTGAGTGTCCCCATGAGATTCCCGGCAACACGGGACAGGTACAGGTTGGGCATGGATAGAGGTGTCCCCATGAGAACCGTGCCGGACCCTGGTATGGCAGAGCAGCAGCACCTCCTCTCCGCCCCCTCTCTCCTCATTGGCAGCCAGATTGTCATCAGCCCACTCCTGTGCCGCATCCCCCCCTCCCTTAGCGGCACGGACAGTCAGGACAGGCGTGGGAGGCATGGAAACAAGTTAAAATAAAGCTTCATTTATAAAAATAAACTTAAATTTTTAAAAAAATGTTGAAAGCCGCTACAAGGTTTAGAGGCAGTAGGTGCTTGAGCAGTTTTGCGCACCTCTACTCCACTGGGTACTGCGAGAACGGCCACACACGGAAAATCAAGCCTTTATTTATGATCACTTTGCAGATCAGAGGAACAGGGGTTGCAAATGGAACAGAAATCAAGCCATTATGCAGCCTGCCTTGACATTCTTGAAACGGGTCCCCATGTATGTTACCAGCTTGCTGAGCAATGTGTACCGGTGCTGAGACTTCTTTTTTCAGGTATCAAATTTGGCACCCTTCTGGCACGGTTTGGGAGGAGTTGGCATGCTTTTCGCAGACCAAATCCAAAACCCATGGGGACGGACAGGACCGATCCCATGCCCGGAACGTACTAAACTTGCATGGGGACAGGGCGTAGAAGTCCTATTTTCCTGAAAGGAAACATTGGGTGTTTTCCCACTGAGCTCCTTCAATCTGGATCTAAAAAGATCCAGATCTAAGGAATGGGTAGTTCCCTTAATCCAGATCTAGTAGATCCCCCCACCCCGAGCCTCCTCTAGACCCTATTGCCGAATTGTAATGGAAACAGGCTCCCTACAATCTGAAGGCTGAAGATCCCACTGTAGACCGCTTTAATGGCACACCCCTTTAATGGCACACCTTTAATGGGGTCTACACAAAATCCAGATTATAGGTCCTGAAGGACCCATATGATCCAGATTTCCCTAGCTGTGGTGGAAACAGATGTGTCCCTAATGGGGTCTGTAGTAGAAATGGGGTCTTCTGGCTCTCAGCCAAATGGGTCCTTAATGGGTGCTTCAGTGGGTACTTAGTGCTAGTGGAAAAACACCCATTGTTTCCCTTGCACTTTGCTGAAAGAAAATGGAAGATGCATTGTCCTTAGAATTGTATCACTTATGCTTTTGCTCCACTCTTTCTTTTGCCCCCCTCCCAACAGTGCTTTTCTGACCATTTTTTTAAAAAAATCATTGCAGCTTTCTGCAAAACCAATAGAGTGTAAATAAAAATATGATTTATTGCTTTATCAGTTTTTTATATTTCTAAAAAATGACGGACGTGTCTGTCGGTGTGCAGTTGGAACAAAGGAGGATTGTGGGGGGCAGGAGTGGAAAGGAAGCTATCCTAGGGATGGTGGTGAGCGAAGTACAAACTGCTTGGCAAGCAAAGTACAAATTGCTGGCAGGAATGGAACAGAGAGTGGAGGAGTGCTCCCAACTCTGGTGTGTGCCTACTGGGACTGGGTGGAAAGGAAGGCAGGTTCCACCCATCATTGTACAGTTCAGCCCCTTTTAGTCCAGTTTGCCAGGCTGAAAGGGACTGTATCCTGTGTAAAAGCAGACTCCAGAAAGTATGAATATCCACTTATAAACTGGACTGTGGAAAAAACAATGTGAGCAGAGTGATCAGAGGACAGCCTGAAGAAGACTTACAGTAAAAGTGTGACCGCAGCCAGTGATAATTAGTCCTGGTTCTTTGGGCTGAAACACAAAAGCTAACAGTATTAATAAGCCTGTAATGAGCACATCTGCATAACTGGTTCAATAAACATCAAGTTATGTCTTTCAGAAGTATGTTTTCAGTTGCTCTTTCAACAAACCCTTTTGCAGCACAACCATATGCTGCATCAAGGTGCAATCATGTCTTCTAGTGAACTGTAATCACCTTTGCCACACAGGCCCCAAAAGAGCAAATATGTAGTACAGTACAGTCGGACCCCCATATCTGCTGGAGATACGTTCCGGCTTCTACCATGGTTACCTGAAACCATGGATAATCGTGAACAGGCCTTCCGGTTCTGGGGTTGTGCAACCCCAGAACCAGAAGTGCTTTTCTGGCCTCCGGAAGGCCTATTTCAGCCACAAGAGATGTTGGAATAGGTGTGCGATACCACTGGATATCTCCCACCCACCTCCCATGCGTCCCCTTACATTTTGGGATGGGCTCTGCATGGCCTCACGCAGCTATTCCAATGCTTTACGGAGGCCAAAATAGGCCTTCTGGAGGCTGAAATAGGGGTTCCGGTTCTGGGTGCTTTTCTCTTATGGCACCCAGGCGTGGGTGGGTGGGGCTGATCTGGTAACTATGGTTAACTGAAACCATGGTTACTGAATCAGTGGATACAGGGTCCAACTGTATGTAATTATTCACTTTCTCTTCCCAGGAAATCAGTAATTGCAGGTTTTCTTATGATACCAAACAGTTGTTCTGATGGTTTTGAAAGAAATGGTAGGAGGTAAGGGATACCATGGTATGAATTGGGCCTAGATCTAGACATGGGCCGTTTCTGCAGTTGGCTGGCCCCATATTTGTGCACTAGCATGCAGATGTTGGGTCCCTATTCCAGGATACAAGGCCAAGTGCAAAAAGAGCCATGGTTACTACTTTTTTAAATTACTGGTATATCATCAGTGGCAGAGTGGTGCTCAAAGGAAATTGTTTCCTTCTAGGTTTATTGCTTTTGTTATTGGATTTAGGCCATATTTTCTTATCCACGTAAAGTGTGGCACAGTGCCAACAATGTACCTTTTTGGCAGAAATTCTGTCGCATGTGGAAAACAAACTTTCCCTATACTCTGGAAAAAAGATGATAATGTCACAGTCTATGCCCATTAGTAGTAACACGTTCAGAGGGGTGTTATGCCTTGTATGTAAAAACTGTAAGAGAAGCTCTTTTTAAACTGTTGTTCTGAAAAGAGTTTCTGCAGCTATAAACAAGGTGTTTTTATTTGACTGAAGAGTGAGGAAGTACTAAAAATACTCTTTCCCATGGCACAACTCTTTTTTTAAAATGAATTACTTAGTCACAGAATAATCTTGTATCTTTGATTTTGGAAGTTAAGCATAATTTTCTTGGGTGATTATAAGGAAGAATAGCACCAGTGGTCCAGATTTTTGGAAGATTATATATGTACAAATTGAATATGTCTAGTTAATAATAATGTTATAATGATCTGTTTGTATGCCAATGCACATGTTATGTGAAAATATATATTTATGGAAGAGCTAAATTGGGAAAATTAGGCAAGCACCTATCGGGCTATCTCCTGGAGACAATTTGATTGCACAGTTTTTGCTGCATTGGATGCAGTTCTCAAGCCTGTTAGAATTCTGGGTCATTGCACAACACAATCAGATGCGATCTTGGGCAAAAAACCAAGCTGCCGTGCTTCTGTGTTTCTACTGCCCCATTCTAGTTCTCAATAGTGCTGGAATAGAGGGAGAGGTTTTTTTAAAAAAAGCTAGAGAATGTAAAATTATGGCAAGTGTATACCAGTATTTTGCACCATATAAGGCATACTGGCATATAATTTGCCAAGGAGTATTCAGGAAAGAATAGTTCAGGAATGAGGATTTTGTGTCTTCATAAAAACAAGTGCTTCTTCAAGTTGGTTAATGTCTGTCATAAATCAACTAAATCTGAATCTGACTATGAACTGTTAGCAACCTCTTTTTATATGGATTAATAATCAGACGGTTTGTATGTTATACAGTCTTATCCTTTGCTAACTTCTTGGAGAAACTCAGTTGTTTTAAATAGAAAAAGTCAGTCTCACCTCCCCTTTACCTTTAATTTCTTTGTTTGGTGCTACCCGGTAAAAAAACTGACCTCAAAATATTCCTTGGATTGATTGCAAGGGCTTTTTTCTCAAATGTGAGTATAGGTGTGTGCTGTATGTTACATGAACTAAGTTTTCCTCCATCTCACATACATTTTGTTCTAAGCCTAGAGCCATAATTTAATTTTAGCTCAAGCTACTGTTTGAATACAGATAAAAACATCTGAAAATATGTTAATTAAAATGCCTGTCAGAGTCACTTCTGAATATTACACTGATATTTGCAACACTTCAGTTGGCTTGTGCATATGCTCTCACTGAAATGATACTAAATATATATTTTTTAAAGGTAACTTTTTTAAATAAAAAATTTAGCAAAATTTCAGTATTTACAACTTCTCCTTGAAAATTATAAATCAGGAATCTGTTAATGTTTTAGTTCTTTGTTTTAGTATTGAAGCAGCAGTTCTGTTTGTGAATTTGCATACAATCTTCTCTGCACAATCATGTATGCATGGAGGATGTGCAGTCTAAGTGTTTGCATTTCATCCTTCTCTTTGCATTCATAAAAGGTTTTGTGAGACGTTTGACGTTCTCAAAGATGAATTTTAAAAAAGTACTGCTGAACATTCGGAGCATTAGTTAGAAGAACATGATAAATACAGAATCTGTTTATAAATTCTTTATGTCGCAGAAAGACATCTTCTGGAATCCATGGTGATGAAAGTTCTTACTGGCAGATCTAGTAGATATCTTCCTAAAGGATGGAAACACTGCAATTAAAGAACAAAATCTTGTTTAATGCTGGGGAAAGCTACACACAACATTTACCTCATATTAAATCAGAATTAACTGTGAAGAAACCATACCAGAATGTGAGATTGTGGGCCATGTGGGCAGTATTTTCTACCCTGTACTTTTTCTGCAGATTGCCTTTTCTGCACTGAAAATGCGTACCTTCATCACATGTGGAATTTTTTTAGGCGTGCCCATATTGTGGATTTATAGACAGTTAATTGAGCATTTTGGAGGAGTGTGAATTTTCCTCCATGCAGATGAAACTAATCATTATTGTGCTGTGAGAACTCCAGACCTTTAGTTTTATGTTTTTAAACATCATCATCATCATCATCATTTTTGTTCTGTTTCCAAGGTTGCACAAGAACATGCTTGAGGACGGCGACAGCAAAATATCCCTGCAGTCCGCATTGTTTTTTCTCCACTGAGAAGCTCCACAACAACAACAGCAGCAGCAACAACAACATAAGTTTGGCTGCACCACAGCAGAAAATAGAAGACAGTGGAGGAGAGCTTCTAGTGATCAAAATGTTGAGGTGATCAATAAATTACAGTGGCAGGGACCTTCAGGGTGTGGCATGGGGCAGAGTAACTTATTGCATGTTTACAGTGATATTTCATTCAATTAGTAAGTTATTCTGTCTATATAACTCTTAAAGATACAGAAAACTGTGAGAGGTTTAGAGGTTTTGTCTCTACTTCGGTATGGAGTTTGGCTCCATTTGTCCAGTTTTTGTAGGACTGGCTGTGAAAGTGAAAGGGAACTGTAGTGACAAGACAACAGTGCTTGTTCCTTCACCTGAGTAGGAGCAAAAGGTTTCACGGAAAGTGCAAGGTAATCACTACCAAAAAGCAACTTGATTTAAATAGAAGATTTTAGAATAGTACCAATTTTCTATCTGCCATTTCATCCTCTGAATGTCTTTTAAAATAATGGACTCCAATAGGTAAGGAGGGAATCATTTTAAATTCATTTAAAATATGATTTTTTGTGTGTAAAAATGTCTGACAAGGTTAAGGCTCATAATTTTATTGAAAGTTTCCATTTGTGAAGTCTAAAGGTCTGAGCCAATATGTCTTCCTTAGTGTTCTTTCTGATTTTTTTCTTTAAGAGAAAGGCATACTGCTTGCTTATTTCTTAAAATGTGACAGTCTAGTCAATCACCAATATTTTTATCACGTTTGTCTTTGATGTTCACCCCCCACATTCTGTACTTTTAGAGAAACAGATTTACTGTTAAAGTGTTTTTACAGCCATACAATTATATAATTTTTTTTAAAAAATTCATAGGAATGTGCTTCTGTGAGTGTGTGTGTATGCAGTTGCTGTATTTGAGTTCCAGTCACTTAGGTGGGAAAAAAATTGAGTAAATTATATATTGAACTGCTAACTGGTGCGGAGGTCTTGTGGTTTCCATGGTAACTGGGCTGGAAATAGCTCCATGTGACATCACAGTGGTACAGGTATAGCCAGATTCAGTCTCCTCCCCCACCCCAATTCATAAGCACAATAGGTACAAATATCATGTATACGATTAGCAAATAGTGATATACTGACAATTGCAATTAACTTATGTAAATATTCAAACAACTTGGGGTGGCTAGGCAGTGCTATTTATAGTTAGTAAAGCAAATGAAAACTGTAGATTCCCTTGTAGGTAAGTTTAAGGAAGTACTGCACCCCTCCCAAATTTTCTGTTCAGCACCAGCATTTGCTCTATACTTTTGTTCTTGTGAAGTGCGGTAAGAAATGCTGTGTCTTTCATAGGAGGAACAAGCACTGAAAAATGTGATCACAGTATTGATTTTATTGGCTCTTTCATCAAGTTAAAAGGTGGCACACATAAAGACTTCTCAAAATTAGAGGGGTTCAGGCCTGTTCTCCGTTCCTTGAGAAAAAGAAAAACACAGAACGATTTTACTGGAGTACAAAATGTAAAGTTTGGGTGCTTCGACACTGGCCGTAAGAACACATTAACAACACATTAAACACACATTAAACACACATAGAAAACTTACCTTCCGCATTGGAGGACAGATCTGGAACCCTTTGCAGCAGCCGCTTCCACACTCCAGCACGTGAGACCCATTCTTAATGGAGTCTCACCGCCAAAGGATCCAGCCTCCTGGAAGACCTCAAAAATTAGGTTTTCCGTCTGGTCCCTCGCCTCAATCTGTTCGGATGCAGGATGCTTCCGCACACAGAGAGGCAAGGGGCCAGATGTGCTGGCGGCTGCCATCTTAGGGAGGGCGGAAGCAGGCCGGACTGCCTCCGAAGCCCCTCCCCCATGTACCATGCCCCGGTGGAAACACGCAGTGACTGGGAGCTGCGTGCCCCAGTCCCACGGCTCCAGGGGTGGCATTGGTGGTGCGGAAGTCCGGCCGGCAGAATCCATCCTCCTCGCGCAAGTGTGGACGTGCGGGGCCTCCTCGGATCTGTCCCTATTTCGGACGGGTCCTCGGGAGGACAGATCACAGGGAAATGGATTTTCTTAAATCTGTTTCTCAGCGGCAGGTGCGGAAGCACCCTGTGACTTCTCTGACTTAGTTTTCCAGTTATTTCATGAGTGTAAGCTCTGCTGAATGTAAGATAAATCCTGGTAAAAGGCTCAGAAAGATATTGAATTGACTGCTCTAAAGATTAGTGATAGGAGTTTATTAATATGAACATTTTTACACTTTAATTGAAAGAGACAAGATGTGGAATTTCTTGCAGAGGTGTCTTTTAATCAAAATGTTAATTAGTCATTGACTTTTAATAGTTTTACAAGAACAGGCAGATCTATTTAAAATAGTTTTCATGAGGAATAATAAACAATGATATTCCTCAGCATTATGAGGACGGTACTTGTGTCCTGGACCATATTTTTTGAAAGGTATCACTTATTAGAAGAGCAACTGACTGGAAAGAAGGGGGTTGCAAATTGTGCACGATTCTTACCGCCTTGCATGCACGGCCATCTTTTTCAGCCCCCCTGTGTGCGTAGTGACCATGGCCAGGATGGCATCTACAAGATAAGGTTATGATTGCTATTTTGGGAAAACCCACCATCAGAATCAGTTTTTCCCAAAATAGGCTATACAGGGTTTTCATCCCAATATAGTGGGGCTATGGTCGAGTTGTCTCAGATAGCTTAGACACAATTGTGCTATATATTTTCCATCTAGACAGGCATTTCCTTGGAAGAAGGTAGAGAAAGATGCATGGATGCATCAGCGTTGGCACCAGGAGTTAGCCCTGACTTGATGTTACAGTTGTTGTTGAGTAACACTGAGTTGTGACTGAATCCTCATTGACTGCTTAGGCACCTCCGTGGGCAAATTCCTGGCAATGGTTTGTCATTGTCGACTTCAGGGGAGAGACTGGGGATGGCACTGGCAATCCTGAGCTTTTCAGGCTGTCTTCTCTAAGCACTGAACTACATTACTTGTTGTTTGAGTACATTCTGATGGCTCATACTGTATTTCTGAAGCTGCAACTGAATAAGCCATGATAGAGTACAAAGAAGTAGCATAAAATACCTTCCCAGTGTTTCCTAATTCAAGGTCTCTGGTTTGTTTTCTGAAATTGGTTCCTTTCCCCATGTTTTCCTAGCTTAATTTGAAAAACATACATATTTTGTTGTTTAGGAATGGAGAGAGAGTCCCGTTGAGGCAGCTCATTGTGGACTTCTTGCTACATTTTGCTAGAAGTTAGGAGCTGTCAAGGGTGTCCTAAAACAGAATGGCTGGTGGTATCTCCCTGTCCCCCAGTACATAATACCCAAGGCTGACCAAGCTGCTTTGCTTTCTGGGGCAGAAAATCCCACAAGAACTTCTACCTCTCATTAAAAACACAGTAATAATAAAATGATCACTTGTTTTCTGGCTTTTTCTGGCATCTGAAACAAAGCACTTGAGGCAGGTGTCTTACTACTTGGCTATAGAGTAGGATAGAGGAAATGAAGTTTAGTGGGCTTGACTCTAGTATGAAGGCATCTCCGTCTCCATAGGCCTGATGGGTCAAAATAAAGTAGAATATTTATTTATTTATAATATTTATGTACTGCTTCCCACTAAAATATGATTTATATGTCAGAGAGTAGAATAGAAGACACCAGGCTGCTCGAAGCAAAAAGGGGAGAAACGAAGGTAGAGTCAATATGATGCGGTTATGGGTGCCATGGAATGTCTCAAAGAGAAGGAGATCTCCATTCTTCTGTGCCCATTGTGTCATCATCCTACAAGAGAGGGTGATAAGCATGGTTAGAAGGGCTTTTCTTACAGAGCATGAGAAAACACTCTGACAGTACTTTCCACTGTTCTGTTGCCACCACTGTGTGGACTCACTTGCTAGTGTGGTGACTCGACTCCTCCTCCCCCCCCCTGGACTCGTATGAGCAGAGTAAGTCAGTTGAGGAAGCGGCCGTTGAGCACCACGCTCCAACTGCCTGCCAATGGGCTGGTGTCAGCATATGAATATCCCCCCCCCTTGCCCAGGCATCCCACTTCAAAGGTTTACTGCCAAGACTTCACCCTGAAGCAGCGCTATAAACACCAGTATAATTCAACACTAACTGTTTATTATATACAAGCAGATAATTAAATAAATAAATAGAAGCAAAGATAAGGTCTTCTCAATAGTCCTTAAGAAGTTAGAATAAACAAGTTACTATAAATGGAATAAAGCTTAGCTCTCCCAAGATAAACCACTGAAAGTAAACTAAATAACTCAAATCTCCAGCTCCCCTAAACCTGAACGAATCTTCCATATCTTCATTGTGAATGCTCTTCCTAGATTAAAGAATAAACACTTCAGCAGTAAAACCCAACTGCTGTCCAGGAGTCTGACTGCTGAACGCAGAGCCAAGTAGCCCCTGCAACATTCCTGTATCTTCCCACGTATGCCCCGAGATCTTCTTCTAAAGTGGTGAGACCTCCCTTCTCTCCTCTGCCTCCAAGCTCAAAGCACAAGGCATAGAAGCCTGGAGAGTTCAGCTAACTCCCCAACGATCTTCCCCCTGCAAAATCTGCCAGGTGAGAAGCACTGTGGCCGCATCCCCATTACAACCTTATTTCGATTTCAAACCGTTTTCAATCCTGGCAGACCCCATGTCAGTTTGGCTTAACACGATTTCCGCGTGTTAAATCGCCCCAAAGCGTTGTAAATGTTAATCCTCATTTCAACAGGTCTCACTCTGGTTCATGCGCTTGAAACGTTTTACATTTTTTACTGTGGGGACTGTAGGGTGTTAAGGGATGAGAATCCCTGTTTAGGGTTTCCCTCCCCCAATAGCTTGCTTCCAAAGATAGTGATTTCATTGTAAAAATCCACACCTCAAAACAGCCACTATAAAAATCCACTCCTTAAAGCTACACTGTAGCGATCTAGCCACTTCACACCTTATAACAATGTTGCAAATTTGTGCAATTCTGAAAGTTCTGACCTTTAGAAAGGGAAAGGAAAGGAAAGCAGCTGGTTCTGTTTTTAAGGCAGAGGCTGTGAAGGGGGCTTGAGTTGCTGCTGCTGCTGCTGCTGCTGCTTTGTGCCCTGGAAAATGGGGAGAGGAGGGGAAGAATCACTGGCTGCCTGTGCAGTTTTTCCTCCATCCAGACAAGCAGCAGCTCCACAGCCCCCCAGCTAGGCTCCCTGAAGGGGTCCCTTATGGGTGGCGCGTTCATGCCAGGAGAAAGAGGGCAGGGCAGCCCCGAAAAGCGGCTTTTACGAAGTAGCCACTTGAGTCCCCCCTTGAGTCACCTATGCCACGTACGATCCTCAGAATCCAGATCAAGCGTGATTAAGCTGAAAGTAATGGGAACGGGCAAATTTGCGTTTGCATCCGGTTCTATTATTTCGGTTTAAGGAAACTGGATTAAGCTTATAATGGGGATGCGCCCTCAGACCCCTATACTGTTGGCTTAAATACAGCGAGAACCAGCTGCTCTGATTGGTGCGATTTTGCCGCTTTTGGAGACAGCTCCTCCCTTCCTGTCCATCAAGTCTGTAAAAAGTCCATTTTCCTGGGGTTGGAGCTTGCTCCGTGAATCCGTCACCACCAGCACATCCTAGCTGACAGTCTGGTTGACCTTTTATCTGGAGCCACAGCAAATGACTGACTTCTGGAGCCATTTCCTGTGTCTCCCAAAAACAAGCCTGGTTGGAAACTTGGAAGCTGAGGAGTGAAAGTTCCCTGGCTTCAACATTAACATCACTGTTAGCAACAGGAGGTGTGTGTGTGTGCGATCAGCATGCTTCCCACTTCAAGGGCAGAAGCATTTACCATTGTGTGAATCTTGCCAAAATGAATCATTCCTGTGCTCATGGATGGTCAAGTCTGGTCTCTGTTTGCTGTCATGAAAAAAAGAGGCTGCATTCCCATTACCACTTAAAACAGTTTAAAAACAGTTTAAAAACTGTTTGGATCCTCGTCATTCCCACCCCCCAATCAAGTAAAATGGTTTAAAAATGGTTTGGATCCTCATCGTTCCCATTCACAATCAGTTTTAGGGCTATCTTGAGGATTATTTGGCTTTAAAACGGAATTAAATAAACACTTGATTTTTCAGGTGTTTTTTCCCAGTTTTGCATTCCCGGGGCAAATCCGTCATGAAATGGGTGGGAATTCTCCCAGCAGGACAGGACAGCCCATGGCCAGATTTTTAAATTGCAGGCTTCTTCAGCAGTTTCCTTCTCAGGCAGCCTCTCCCTGATCACAAAGTAACAGTTCAGGCAATACTTCTTCACACCCACAGACACAAATAACAATGTGCCACGTTGCTGGCAGTCTTTGGCTTCCCTGAAAGGCAAGAGGAAGGAGCCGACAGGGCAGCAGCAGCAGCAGCAGCGTGTGAGAGAGAGATAGGGAAGGAGATCAGAAGATTCTGCCTTTCAAGTTCCTCTTTTGCCTCGGACAGAGGGCTGCTGTCTCTCTCTCTTCGCTAGTCAGCTGCCTGCCTACGGCATGCTATGGTAAAGCTAGTGGTGGCAGCAGCTGGTTGAGGTTCACTTGTCAGCTACCTGTCTGCCAGTGCACTATGGCAGAGGCTGCAGATTTAAGGTATGGAGATGATAAGTGGGCAGTTTGAGCTTCTTAAATGATGTTTGCGATTATCCACAGTTTCAGGTATCCATGCCAGGAGCTGGAACGTATCCCCCATAGATACAGGGATCACACTGTATCAATATTTTCTGACACATGTATAATCAAGGTAATGTTATAGAAATAATCCAAAATTTCAATATTAAATGTGTACAGCTGCAAAGGCTTTTGGGATCACTTCAAAAAATAACTATGGGCTTTGACCTTAGGCCCAAGAGAGGTTTTAACCTATGAAGTTGCCCCCTTCTTAGAAAAAAAATAATGATTTTAAGTTGAATTCCCATAAATGCACTTTGCATTGTAAATAAAACAAAAGATCTCTCAAGATTATGAGGTGAAGTATTAAAAGTAAATATCAAACAAAGGTCCCATTTTAATTAGCATCTTCTGTTTGATTTCTTGGAATAAATGAAGAAGACAATGAATTACTTAATTTGGGCTGAGAAGACACATACACAATAAAAATTTTAAAGTATAAAAAGAGGAGGTTTTAGACCCAAAAAGTAGAGAAGAGGAGAGAATTCTCTGAAATATCTTTCTTTTCTCCTTCATGAACAAGACTTTTACATTCTTCTGGACAGGTAATATGAATCTTTGGGGATTTCTCCTGCTCTTTTAAGAAAGGGTGATTTTGTGGGAACTTCCACTAATAGGATTGATTAAGGGAAGTTAAGTTGCCTTGCCTTGGATTTAGAAAAGCAGGGCTTTTGTTCTGTGGAAATTATCATGCTGCTGCTCCATTTAATTTTTTTTCTTCTCTTCTGACAAGACAATTTAAGCTTTTGCTAATTAAGTTAGAAATTTTTAGCTACTTTGCCTCAGTATTTAGTTGAAGCTTGTGCTGATTTCCTATACCATTTAAATGTTTTAAATCCATATTTTTTAAATGATTCTAGTTTCACTCTGAATAAATGAAACATTTGTTTAAGAACCTGGTTGATTATTTCCCCCCTCCCCTATGGATCAGCTGCCACTTGCTTGTATGTCAAACCAAACTCAGTGTTTTAAAAAATATCTCAAGCCTCTGCACCTACAGAGTGCTAGACCACATTTGCTAACAGTAAGGATTTTACTTCTTTTTTTTCCAGCAAGGCAGAGTTTGTACTCCAGGATTGCCTTATTTTGGTCACAAAGTTAAAGGTAGCTGACTTTCAAACTTCCGCTATTGGTAACATTGGCCTTTCACATCATACCCATGTCATGGCATTATTTCGGTCTCATAAATTAAGTAAATTTCCTTGCAGGTGGCAACTCAACTCCATGTTTCTTAGTAAGAAATATTCATTCCAGAGGACGGAATTAAAAAATTTATGAATACCTTAAACATTAATACATTGCCTGACACAAACTCCACTGTTTTGTGGGAAGCCCTAAAATACATTGTAAGAGAAGTCTGTATTTCAGAAAATATTTGAATAAGAAAAATCAAATCTACTGGCTGGCAAACATTGAATTTCCGGAAATGGAGCACAAAAAGAAGGGGCAAAGTTTTGAAGAAATGTAATTTGAAGAGGGAAGAATGAAAGTAATTAGAAACCAACAAATTTCTTAGGAATAGACTTTATTTATAACATAAGCTTTGTCAAAGTGGCTTGCTAGCTATCTAAAACAAAAATCTAGCAATATTGATTGTCTTAAAATATGCTGATTGGCAGTTGGATGATTCTAATCTTATTCTTGACCCCATGGTTAAAAAAAAACATGGTTAAAAACAAATGTAACATCAGTGGGAGAGTTTCTAAATTCATCTAAGCTTTGAGATAACCAGAAAGAGGCACTTGAAACCTCAATTCTAGAGAGGGAGGTAACTGGAAAATCTCCATGCTGAAAGTGAGAAGGTCCTTTTAGATGTCTTTCCCTCATCCTTCTATAAGCATTTTAATAAAGGTTTGGCTCCCATCTTAATGTATATGAAAGTTGGCAACATGCCAGAAACTTGGAAATAGGTATTGATAATAATGTTCCCTAAGTGTGGAAATAACTTGGATCACCCTGAGAAATTCCACCCAATCTCACTATTGGGTCAAGATTTTAAGCTGTTCACAGGTACCTAGGCAGGTTTTCTGTTTAGCATTGTGCCCTCACTTGTCTCAGAAGAGCAATTTGGTTTTTTTTTTTAAAGGAAGGCAAATGCCAGACTCAGTATGGATAGCCTTGGATATTATGAATTAAAATCCCCACTTTTAACCACTGCAGATCTGGATTTGCTCAAAACTTATGATTCAGTACATCATGATTATTTGACAGAAACTCTTAAAACATTATAATTTGGTCTGAAATGCCTATCTAGTACATAGTATGTATCAATTAGATCAAGCCAAAATGTATATTAATAATCATATGTCTGAAACATACCCAATAGATAGAGGAACCAGACAGGAATGCCCTCTCTTAGATCTAGCACCCATAGTTCACATATTTTTAAAAGCCTCCATTCAAGGCTATGTAATTTCTTAATTCCTTCACCAATGATATCATCTTGCTTATGGAAAACCCTTTGACCTCAATCCTTGAAGCATTAAAAAATTTTCAACAATTTTAGTAGGTTATCTGACTTTAAATTAAATCCCCCAAAAATCAGTTATTCAAAAATAATAAGTCAACAGTCCAATTACAAGTATCTAGACTTTCTGGCTTTAAAATAAATAAAAAATACTTGAAATATTTAGGACTTCACTTATACAAAAACATCAAGAAAACAGTGATTGACAATTGCAAAATAGTATGGCAAAAAATGAAAAACAAAACCTTCCAAGACTTACAACATTGAAAAAATAAACATTTATCCTTATCAGGCAGTTTGGCCTCAATTAAAATGATCACTGTGTCCAGATTATTATCTTTATTCCAAATGATTCATTTGACACCTAGAAATATACTGAAGTCATTGAAAACAACCTTTCCAATTTTTTTCTGAAGCAAAAGAAAAAAGACTATCCAAGACAGTACCATGTAGATGATCAAAACAGGGGAGATGGAATACTCTGACTTACTGATTTATTTTGACACACTTCAACTCAAATATATTTTATGTATGGTTGCAATGAAGTCAACCAAATGAGTATCAGTAGAATTCTCCTCTCCAAAAGCTCACAAAGCACATTTTCTATTGCTCAGGTACTATATCATATGTAATACAAATGGCAGAATCCAATGTATCCATATTTCTCTGCCCTCCATTCTGTGTCTAGTTTCCCTCCAATACTATCGCAGGCACAAAATAATGTTTTGCAACAAAAGGACAATGTCAGGCTGAAAGAATTTGCACATCACCAGGAACTGTAAAGAATGAGCTAGAGATTAAACAAACTAACAAACTCTGGTACTGTATGAAAAGTTACTTGCGTCTCCTCCACAGTTTATGCACTACTAATTAATTTTGAAATAGGAGACCTCAAGGACCTAAAAAAGGTCTAGGAAACCAGTTTTAATCAAGTTGTCTCAACTGACAGTTCGATTAAGCTATTAAATTCAAAATATTTTAATTCCAATGCTAATATCCATGAATTATATTTAAAAGTAATTTACCACTTGTACACGATACCAGCCAAATTGACATAGTCCGCCTCCCCATGCAAACCGTTTGGTTCTGATTGGGTTTGTATTTGACTGGATGCGGGACTGAGATCGAATGTTGCCCATCCCCATGCCATTCCTGGTAATGCGGCCTGGATGCAGATACAGCCGTCCCCATGCAAACCGTTCCAGACCCCAGCATGGGGGAGCAGCACCATCACCTCTCTGCCCTCTCTCTCCTCATTGGAAGCTGGACTGATGTCACCTCATCCCTGTGCCGCCCACTGCAAATGCCGCATTCCCCCTGCCTTACTGGCACAGAGAAGCCAGGACTAAACGGCAAAAATAATAATTTTTAAAAACCCAGCTGTTTGAGCAAAGCCGCTACGAGAACAAATGCAGACTAAGCCTGCAGAAAAAAATTATATGTCCCCCACCCAAAAAAGAAAAAGAAAACTCATATATGAGTGAGAAAGGCTCTTGGAGAGCATGTACTGGCCAGGGTAGATAGGATGATGTTGCCTGTATAGGCAGAGCAGGACTGAAGTCTCTGGGTTGACATGGCTCACTTAGTTGTTGTGCAAACAGTGGCTTGAGCCTTCACCTCCCTCTTTTCTAGGGGCGAACGTGGACTGAGATGTCAAGGAAAAAAATCTTGGGCTGCTTCCAGACTAGCAGATTAAATCCTCAATTAAAGATAGAAGCACAGCACGCCTACTATGCAGTGACGACTGGCCATCCCGACTTGAAAAGCAGCTCCGTAGCTTCCGCATCGGAAGCTGTGAGAGCTGAGTTGGCACGCAGCATCACATGGGTTGAGGCAGCCAATCACATTTGAACTGCCCTTCCTGCTCTTGTTGGTCTGTTCTTACCGTGCTGCCTGGACTGGAGGGAAACTTTGGATTTTGTTTATACTGCGCAGCGAGTGTCATTAAATCAGCATTAAGGTAAGTGCACAGTCCAGATTGGATCATGCAGTGCCATAACGATCCATCGATTGTTGTGTGTGATGCCTTGATCGTGACTGCGCATTCCACTGTGCAGTATAAATGAGTCTGGATGCAGCCCAAGTCTCTCCTCAGAAGGAGGCAGATAATGCCCTCCTCCCAACTGTCTGATTGTCCAATAGGATGTTAGTATTCTTGTACCAAATTTACTTCAGAGTCTTCTTTTTTTAAAAAAGGTAGATTTTCTGCCTCCTCGGAAGGCACAGAAAGATTGCAGGCCATAAATCCACATGCTGTGTCAAAGGTGCACACCATAGGAAAACATCATTTTCAGATTTCCTCAAACCACACTTTTCGCACCATAGATTATCCTTCCTGAAATGGCTGTGAATTTCATGTTTGAATGTGTGGTAACCACCCTGAAGACCCAAATCCTTACCACTTATTTTACAGGCTGTGGAAACTCCCTTAGTTTCTTCTAAATCTCATTGTTCTTAACAGCTCCCTCCAGACAGGTAAGCATTTTGCAGGAGATCTAAAGAAATTAAACGACAAGAAATGCAGAAGTGAAAAGTCATAATGAAATATCAACTTGGATTGCAAATACAGTTGGTTAGAAAGACATTCTTGATATTATTTATTCTAATTGTTTAAGATGTGTTCAAATGAGTGGAGATAAGAATCAGAAATATTGGGATATGATATATACTAATACAGAGTCAAATTTCAGGAACATATCACTCCGCTAAGATGCTCAGTGGACCTCAGCCAAAAAACTTTTGATGTTTCTCTGCTCTCTTCTGCTGTTCTTGTGGTAGTTAAAAGCCAGAGGGAGTGCGAGAAGACAACTGGCTGGGTGTCCCAGAGCTTTTCCACACTTACATTGTTGGAGAACTCTGGGAGAACTCCTGCACAGTCCATCCGCAGTGAATGGAACTGCTTCTTCTCATATGCAGCTCTATGTGTGCAGGAGTTCTCCCCATGTGTGTAGATGAAAATGGTCTACATCTGTGCTCCCTGCTGCCTGATGTGGCTCTGTTCGCACTTCTTTCTGGTTAGAGTTCTAACAGAGACTGGGGAGGGGTGGTGAGGTTAGGGATAGATAAGAACGTAAGAACATAAGAAGAGCCCTGCTGGATCAGGCCCCATCCAGTTTGGTATCTTGTCCCACACAGTGGCCTATCAATTGCTTTTGGGCATCTCAAGCAGAAGACAAAGGCAAAACCTTCATGTGCTCTTGAATCCCTGCAAATGGCCTTGAGAGGCATCCTGGCTGTCTCCCCAGCGTGAAGGATGTACCTAGGCATCCATTCTAGAAGCCATTGATACAACTGTCATCCATGAATTTGATTCTTTCATATTGAGGTAGTGGTGATAAAAATACTTTTGTGGAAGATGGCCAGATGAATGTTGAAGAGATACTAGCATTTAAGAGTATCTGGTCTGTCTTGAGTATGATTAAAATCCAAGCTCAGCTGTTGTCTTCAAGAGGCAAATGATTATGTGTTTCATCCTGTACGCCACACTAAGATTTTTCTGTGTGCTTGAGGTGAAGACGTTGGGTGCAGTATCCAAGAATTCAAAAGAACTCTGAAAAGGTAAGGTGGCCATATAGAATCCAGGTGAGAGAGTCTTGTCCTTTCAAAAGTTGTTTGGAAGACAAAGTTCTAGCACTTGTTGTCTACATTGCAAGCCAATACCCTTTTCTGTTCAGCTGTTAAATCTATGAGGAGTCCGAACTGGATTTTATTCAAGGGTCCTTATCATGATAGATAAATAGCACTTCTCTTCTCAAAATGCTGACAGGTGATTTACTGCAAGGACATCATACCCCAGCATCCACCAAGATGATTCTAAGCTTCAGAGCTTCAAGGGGGAATGCCAGAAAAAAGCACCCCACACAGGTAAGACATAGAACAGCCAGACTTCCATGTGTCATTAATCCGCATGCTTCAATCCCTCTGAAAAAAACAAATCTATCTCCAAACATTCAGATATAATAATAGAATATCTCCTTCCTTCCTAATTAAGGGTGCCAAGATAATTATCTGCTCTGGTTTTATTTATGGTTAAATTTACTTACTTATTCTGGTACAAGCTGGCATGACTTATTCTGTGCCAACCCTTATGCTTGGATCTAAAAGTTGCACCAACTTCAGAATTAGCATAGGATGAATGCTCCCAAGGCCAAGAATGAAAGTTTGTGGCCTTGGGAGCTCTGGAGGTGGGTGGGCATTTCAACAGTATGCCTTGTTGTGCCTTGTCCACTATACCAACTACTGGTATGCTGGTAGACTTCAAAAAAGAACAACATTTTGCTGGCTAGGTGCGCTTACTATGCAGCTATGAAGGTAATAGGAGTCACCTGAGTGGTAAATTCAAGGAACTCTGTTTCAGATTCCATCCATCCATCCATCCATCCATCCTTCCTTCCTTCCTTCCTTCCTTCCTTCCTTCCTTCCTTCCTTCCTTCCGGGATGAAAGCTAAGGTACTTGGCACCAGAATGGATGATTTGAATGGTCTCTTTGCACTCAGCTCTCTGTAATCCAAACCAAGGGATCTGGACCAGCCAGGCTCACTGGCTTGAATCGTGAAGAGGCGTGGTGTGCCCCCGGCTCAGTCCCAAATCTTGCATGAGAGCTTTGCTCAACTCTAAGTACTTAGAAGGGCTAGGTAGAAAAGTTTTTAGAGCTGCTGGGAACTCACTTTGGTGGCATGCCAGTGATCCAACAGTAGATCTTGATTTCAGGGTCTACCAGTAATCCTGATCAGGGCCTTAAGTAATCCCTATGAGTCCCTTATAAGTGGACTTACAAACAGGAGGAAGTTTGAACTTTTGAAAAGTGTACAGTATGTGCAAACAACCTGGAATGCCATAAACTCAGTGCAACTATTTAAATATCCCAATTTACCTGGAGTGAATTCAAGAAAAAAGCTTACCTCTTGAAAGATTTGGTTAAGGCATGGATTGAAGACCATGTGTCATGCCTGTTCTAGATCTTTTTTTTAAAGAAAATGTTTCCACTTAATTTGATGGATGTATTTTCCTTCCTAAAAAGTGGTTAAAAATTGAGTTTAACCCAGGAACATGTGGCTACTTCAAACATGTGGAAGCACACTCTGGGCCTTTTTGCACTTTGTCTCGTGACCCAGGGACGCAAAGTTCTGGAATACTTTGGGCATCTGCACTTTTACTAGGTGCTAGCTAAGTGCAAATCACTGCCATTATAGTGGTGATTGCTTTGTCACAGCACTGTTTCCAAGGTGACCAAGTGACAAAGTATGAAATAGCTCCTGCACCACCGGTCATGTGCTCCCCCTACACCTGCACCTCTTCCCACCCAGAAAAGGTTTGAATGGGAGCTTGCCAGGCTGTCCTAGCCCGGTGGCTAGTATAGGTGAGTGCGTTGAGGAAATTCTGGCATGCGTAGAGCCATTTCTAGTAAAGAAGCGGCTCTGTGACATGCAGATGCAACTTAACCAAGGTAAGTGCAAATAGGTTATCTGAGGAGAATGCTATTTTTATTTATTTATTTATATTTTTTATTTCACCCTATACCTGGAGTTCTTTGGGTGGGTAAGAACATTTAAAATCAAACATTATTAAAACAATAAATGTATGTATTAAAACAATTGCATCTGCAAGTGAGAAGGGGAAAATATCCCCATTTAACCAAAGGCCAGGGCAAAGAGGTGCATCTTCACTGTATTCCAAAATGTGTACAATGAAGTTGATTGACACACCTCAAGGGGGAGACTATTCCATAGCCTAGGGGCCATCACTGAGAAGGCCCTCTCCCAGGTTCCTACTTCTTTTGCTGCTAAGGATGATGGGACAACCAGGAGGGCCTCCCCTCCAGATCTTAAGGCACAGGCAGGTTGATATGGAAGTAGGCGTTCCTTTAGGTACTTGGGGCCAAAGTCATTTAGGGGCTTATAAGTCAAAGTTAACACCTTGAATTGGACTCAGTAGCAAATTGGCATCCAGTGCAAGCCCAGCCTGATGTGTGTCTGGCAATCTAACAGCTGCATTCTGCACTAGGTGCAGCTTCTGAACCATCTTCAAGGGCAACCCCATGTAGAGCACATTACCATAGTCTAGCCTGGAGGTTACTAGAGCATGGATAAGGTGTTCCAAGGTCTGTTGTGTATCAATTTGTAAAATAATTCTAGCCTGTAGGACCAGTAGGAGGTACACTTTCTGAAAAACATCTTATGCCTCTTTTGATGAAATTAAAACCACACATCAGGCTTCTTATTGCTTTGCTGTTTCCACCAAGTTGCCAAGCTATTCATAGTGTTGTCTCCTACAGTCATAATCTTATGGCTTTTATTTCTTTTTTATTTGCATTTGTAGCCTGTCCCTTGAGGAATAGTCCGATGAAAAGTAACAGAGGAGAAAACTGATAAAAGATAAAAACAGATTAAAATGGTATACAATAAAAGCTACAAGATCTATAAAATACAAATAAGAATATATCAAGATTAATAAATGTTGATATATAACGGAATGAAGGGAGAACATCTTATTAATCAAAGGCTTGAGCTAAAAGTTGCTCAGCTTGGCATTGAAAGGTATACACAATATTAATAGACAGTGTTCTCACAGCAGACTGGTTCACCAGGAGGCCACGCTTCCTAGGGAATGACCTGTCCACATGGGGCCAAGTGTTGGAACAGATCCTGGCATGAAAATTGGGGCAATTTTTCCTTTTCATTGGTCCTCCATTTCACTATTTCATTTGGCCAGTTGAGCATGATGGTGGGAATGGTTGGGAAGTGCTGTCAACCGCATTCTAGCAGTGGTTGTTTGGAGTAGTTAAAGACTGTATTCTAGTTGTTTTTTTCTTCCAGGATGTAGATGGGCATTTATAGCGTGATTGGCTGGGTGTTCCCATTCTGCCCATTCCCATTTTTTTCATGTTAAATCACAGTCAACCCTGATTCTGCTGTCCCCACAGAAAATGCTTCAAAAATGTGTCAGGGAAAGTGAATCTTTTCCTCCCTGCCCTTTGCTAGCTGGGGTGCCCACCTCTCTCTCCTGATTGGGTTTGATCCCATGATGACGTGGCCAAGGGTGGGGAATTCCAGCTCCCCCTTCCCTCCTGCTTTTGCAGCCGCCATTTGCTGCCCCACAGCAAAGCCAAACCTTCAGCGAGCGTGACCACGGGGATCACTTACAATGTTGCACAAATCACCTCTAAGCCTCCTTCCCCATGCCTTTCCCTCACTTTCTCCTTTATTGCATCTATCTCCCACCCAACCACTGTGGTTGGTACACACAGGAAGTAGCCAACCAAGCCATTTTTCCCCAGCCAAAAAGGAGAAAGAGGGGAAGCATGTGTGGGAAATGAAACTTGTTATCAGTGTGAAGTGGGTGAAAATGAAACTTTATCCACTGTGAAGTGGCCTGTTGAGAGAAAGGGAGGGGGGGTGGAGGCTTGAACACCTTAAACTCCTCTGCAAAGGAGAGATGGCAAGCCAGGAGCTGTCCTGCCGGGTGAAATCCCACCCATTTCATGATGTATGTCCCCCGATACTGCAATACCATTCCCAAAGGAAAAAAGATAAAGCATTTTAGGAGCAAAAATGGGAGTGAGAGCTGTTTTTTTCAGGCGCTTTTTATTGCATTTTTTAGCAATTTACTCCTTGAAAAACACTGGAACATAATCTGTAATATGGCCAAAAAAAATTCAAATAGTTTTCAAACCGCAATAAAACTCAGGTGGGAACAACCCCCCAATGTAGAAAGAAAAGACTTAACGGTGCCAGTTTGGTCTTGTGGGTAGAGTACTGGATTCTCTCTGTTCCAAGTCTGCACTCCTACATGAAGCCAGCTAGGTGACCTTGGGTTAGTCACAGGTCTCTTTCTGAGCTCTCACAGCCCTCCCCCCACCTCACATGGTGTCTGTTGTGGGGAGAAGAACAGGAAACTTTGTCAGCTGTTTTAAGACTCCTTAAAGGGTGGGAAAAGTGGGGTATAAAACCCAACTCCCCCTACTCCTCCTGTTGCATGGTTAAGGGATTGAGGCTGATTTTCTGGATCGCTTATTCAGGAGCTGTTGGGGGGAGGAGCTATTATATACTGCTGGGTGGTTGAGACAGATTTCTCAGCTGGCTTACTTAGGATCATGGAGGAAGAAGGTGGGGAAGGCTGACAGATGCGGATGAGAGGACGTGGAATGCAGAGCTACTGTCTCAGCCACAAATTGTCTTTGCTACTGACATGATCATTTTAAACATAATGTGTATTGTTTTAGAGTTGTTGGATTTTTAAAGTCTTTTAATGTATATTCTGTTTTAATTTGTTGTTTTAAGGTTGTAACCTGCCCAGTGACCATCGGGTATGGGGTGGGATAGAAATGTAAATAATAAATAAATAAATAAATGATTGCTTGTTTGAGCCTTAGACCAGTTGAGCTAGGGGAAAGGAAGAAGAGAAAGAAGCCCTCATTTGCTTATTATCCAGAAACAAATGGAATAAAAAGAAGTCTATAGTATGTCATGCAATCTGAGTGGTCGCCTTTGTGATTAGCAATTCAAGTTGATGTCTATTTGAGATTAGAGCTTCCAAATTAATAATGTTCTTTAAACTGCATCCCTATCATAGTGTTTTAAAATGCTTTTTAAAGGCATGCCTATAAACATGTTTGAGGGACTGCTTTATATCAAAAGCAGTGTCAGTTCATTGAATGCCTGTCCACAACCACAATGTGTAGCACATGGGAAGCGCACAGTATCTTAATCACAATCCTCAGTTATTCTAGCTTGCAGAGCCCCATCCTCTCACTGTTCAGCCCCTTGTGCGTTGGGGGCTGATTAATATTGTCTGTAAATCTCCAGGCAAGCCCTATCTATCTATCTATCTATCTATCTATCTATCTATCTATCTATCTGTCTGTCTGTCTGTCTGTCTGTCTGTCTGTCTGTCTGTCTGTCTGTCTGTCTGTCTGTCTATCTATCTATCTATCTATCTATCTATCTATCTATCTATCTATCTATCTGGTGGTGACCAGTTGCATCTCTGCAGAATGCAACCTGGGCAGAAGAGCAGGTGTGCACAACTGTACCTGTGTGGGAAGGTAGAAGTTAGTGCCAAGAGTGATTTTCAAGCCTGGTTCCTGGTGTATGTCCAGATGCAGTTGTTTTCTTGCTTCTCTCACTTCTGCTTGCAACTTTGCTGAGCCATTAAGGACCCACATTTTGCATTTCTATCCCTTGCCCCATTTTGCTCTCTCCTTCTACACCCTGACAGAGTAAAAGACAGGTAGAGAGAAACCTGGGATTTTTAAATCCCCAAAGAGAAATCCCCAATTGTTCACAAGGAGAAGTCAGAGATAATTATTTGTTGCCTATTCATTGTTTGAAAGTGAGGCCTAATTGGTACAAGATAAGACAAAGAGAGAAGATTGGAAGGGATTCTGGCTTTCTTCATCTTCAGTTCATAAAATTAGCTTTGCAGCCTTTGAATTTCTTCAGGCCATAGGACTGCTGGTGCCTGTGAAGATACCTCCCTCCATGCTGGTGCTGCCGGTACATGGATCTATTGTTGCGGAGAAAGCACTGTAATTGACTAGTTCAAAATAAAAGGGAAAGCCTTCTTCCCTTCTCTTGAAACATCCTTTAGAGTTAAAGTTTGCACTATGACAAAAAATCCCAAGATAATACAGCAGAAGCTACTCGGAAGAAATGAAAGTAATAATACATTCAGAATACGGATGTGCACGAATATTCGTAATATTCTATATTAGTATGAATTCGTATGGATTTGGATATTCGTATATGAATCGCATGTTACGACATTCATACATTGACATTCATATGAATATGAATATTTTGGAACATTTGTGAACTTGGGAGGGGGGAAATGGGCTGCTCCAGTCACATCTGCAATGGATCCGGAGTGCATTTGACATGGATTGAGAGTGGATTCAGGGCATATTTGATGCTTTCAGAGTGGATATGTTATGGGATACGTATTGGATGCATATGGGTTATGTATCGGTACATATGGGATACATATCAGATATGTAAGGGATACGTTTGCATTCGTATCGGATAGAGAAG
The DNA here is from genome assembly GCA_023333525.1 of Aspidoscelis tigris stejnegeri. Taxonomy (NCBI): domain Eukaryota; kingdom Metazoa; phylum Chordata; class Lepidosauria; order Squamata; family Teiidae; genus Aspidoscelis; species Aspidoscelis tigris. Next base: position 37,210,126 of record JALMGA010000005.1, on the reverse strand, counting down.
AGAATCCTACCACATTCAAAGGGGATCTGTTCGACCGAATATGAATTTTCTTAACGTTTGATTTGATATGAATCAAATTTTAAAAAACCTGTTCATGCACATCCCTAATTCAGAAGCATTTGTTGCAAAGTTTCTTCAGTGGTACACTACACAGACCTACATCAAGAAGGCCCTAATCCTTGAATACAGTACATGTGGCTTTGTATTGATTGTAGTCAATTGTAAAACTCTTTTAAGGGTTTTTAAATGAAGGAATTGTATATGAATGTTTTTAAGTAAATTAATACATGTATGTATCTGTGGGGCTGTTGAGCAGAAGCTTACGTATTCATATGCCTATTACTCATTTCTAGAAATTTGTATTAAAACTGAACATGTCAGATACTTTAAGTGTGAATACTAACAAATTGTTTTAAAATGTTGTTTTTTAAAAGTCTCCCTGCAAAAGTGAAATGCAGAAAATAGTATTTTTGAAGATGGATGCCAGAAAATAAATATGATCCCTAATAATTGGGATAATTGATCATATTTTCTAAGACTGTCTTCCTGTTCGTTTTTCCAGATTTCAGCCTTTCTTGCTGTGAAAACATCTTAGTGTGTTGTTTTATTCCTGATGAAGTTGACCTTTAATGTTTGTCAACAGTCTATTGCGCATTGTTCACAAGCATGACACCCTGGCATTTTAGCCAGGTGGCTTGAGAAAATTTGTATTAAAAAGACAGTTAACTTATGATGCCGTATTTGGCATTTTGCTCTTGTATAATACATATTATGCTTTGTTAAAGTATTCAAGGCAGCTGTGAGGGAAGAATAGATTTAGCCAGGCTCCAGGCACTGGCCAAATATCGTGCTAACAAGCAATATTCCAGAGAAAAGCCCCTCTGGAATAATAGCTTGTTGAACAGACAGTGTGGAGCTGGCACCGTCTGTGTACGATATGGTCATGTGCACATCCGGGTAGTTTGAAATACCCAGAAGTGTGTGATCACCACCGCTATGCATATGTGGCTGTCTCTTCTTTGCTCCTGCACGTACAAGGTGGCCTTAACAAAGATGGCAGCTCCATCCACAGGGTAAGCAATAGCACTATTTTGGGAAAACCTGCAAACCTGAGTTGTTTTTTTCCAAAACATATTATAGCAGGATTTAGTAGAGATACGGTGAGGCTATAGTGGAGCGCTACAGATAACGTGTGGCAATCCCACCATCGCACTGATATAATTGCTCTGTATACCCCGCATCTGGATGAGGCCTTAGGCCTATCTGCACTATGGCCTCTAGTGAACAATTAGTGAACTTCTGGTGAAGAGTCTCCACACTTCGAGGAGGTTGCTACGGCTTCCAAGCATGTCCTGCCTCACCAGAAGTTCACTAATTGTTGATTAGGTGTGGAGCATGACATTGTGTTCCACACCTTAACCAGTGTTTACCAGGAGCTCACTTCCAGCGGCACGACCATCCTCACCTCTTCCAGTGCTCCGGGGTCATCTGAGGTCCCGCACAAGCACGTTTCACCTCGTGAAACCATAGATGCAACTATCAGCGTTGTCATGGCAACTGTGCTGATGCAAGCGCAGTTGTGGAGGGCACCACAGCCAAAATGCAGCGCCCAGAGGAGGACCTGCCCCACAACAGAATCAGGTAAGTATTTGATCATGGGGAGGCGGGGGGGGGGGGGGATGACAGCCAAAGATGACTAGCACTCCAAGTGTGGGCACTAGACAATGTTGGTTAATCACACTCCTTTCCCGTCCAGCAGAAAGGAAGTGTAAAAACGCTCCTGATCTTAGCTTGGCATCCTTATCTTTTCTTTACCAGCTCAGCCACTTAAATCTAAGTGGACTAGTATTATACTTGTAAGAAAAGTCACATTTTATCAACTAATACTGTGCTGTATGAGACTGTTTTGTTATGAGGGATGACTCATATAATGTTCTCAGGAACATTAAGAATCTAAAAAGTATGTGATAGTTGCTGTGTTCTTCCTCCTTACTGTGAGTGAAAATGCTTTTCTTTGTATGGAGAAAGCATTTGGGAGAACCACATGGGTCAGATATATGTATAGAGAAATTGATTTATGGAGTGGATTGTTCTAAGAAGTGTTAATGATTTAAGAAGCACAGAGCTATTTCAAGGAAATGATCATAGTTTAGTGCCAGAACATCTGCTTTGCATACAAAATAACTCAGGCTTGATCCCAGGAATCTCCCCAGAAATCAGGCAATGACATATTATTTATGTACAGTTGCCAAGAAAATTGGATGTATGGATCCATACCATCATGAGGAGTCAATCTCAGACTGATGGACTCTCTTATCTATGGTCGTTTTTGCACATAATAAAGTTCCTATGAATGTGTCTTCAGCCTCTGCATTTCCATTTGTGGTGGCAAGAGGGCCCCCATGCTGAGTGTGGTGCCTGAGGGAAGGGCACAATTTTCATCCTAGGCACCGTTGCACAAAGGGTGTGATTTCTCACTCTCCAGAAGGACCACTTGATTGCCACATCATTGGGCATCTCTGTGCTTTGTGTACCTTTGATGTGGAAAACAAAGTATTTTCACTGAGATACTCAGTTGCAGGCTCACTCTGTGTTTGCATGGACACAATTGCATGGGATTGTTAAAAACACAAGTAGGTGATGCTACACTATCTTTTTATCCTCAGAAGGTACTTAAAATCTCCCCCTCCCACACACGCAAACATGTTGGTTTAGCTATCATAACTGTCATACCATTTCTCACGAGGAATCCTGCTGATGATCATATCTGTGGTGAGTGTGAGACAGGATGATGACTTGGAAAGAAAAACTTAATCAAGGCCTCTGTCATATATTTATTGTAGGATTGTGGGTACTGCATTATGCCTTAAACTTCATTCTGACTAGTGTTTATTTTGCTAATTTTTTACGATATTTTTAATGTGAATTAAAGCTTTTTAATCCTTATCCTATACTTTAAACAAAGCTTTGAGGGGCTTTTATAAGACAAAAAAGTTGTTTGTGGCCTATAAATAAATCATAGCAAAACTTGAAAATTTGTGATTTTACATAGAACATTTTAGTCTTTATTAAAGCTGCAATTCTTGCTTCAGGGATCACAGAACCTAGAAGTGCACAGAATCATAGTGCTGAAATCTGTCTTCAAGTCCAACTCCCTATATCTTCATCCTGTCATTGGTAAGAGGAAATCCCTTCAGGTCAAAGCGAGTTGGTGGTACAGCTAGTTTTATTCCTTCCCCCCATTTGTTGTTGTGGTTGGCTTCATTTGCACCATGTGTGGGTAGGATCCATGGCGGTAGGAGATTTGGGTACAGCGGACTACAGTCTCCATTTACTTTGGGTTTTCCTGCCCGTTGACTTAAATGATACAGGATATTGTGAGGTATGAGACTTAGGCTGTATCCATACCTCAGTGGGATATGTCACTCCAGTGCGGGGTCTCTTCCTATGCCTCATCCTTACCATCTTAAGAGCTAACAACCCAGCTCCAGTGCTCAGTTGATAGCTCTGAATGTAGAGAGCTTTCTAGCCCACTGGAAAAGGCCCCAGAAGTGGAACTGTCATAACACCTCCGTTAAGCAGGTATGTAAGATATTCTTGCTACCACCATGTGGCAGTGAGAATGACTGAGGGCAGAGGGCACCCACAGAGTTGTTTCTCCCACTTTGAGGAAAGGCAGTGTGGAGAGTGCAACCTGGAACTTCCAGATGCCACTTGCTACCATAGGTATAGATACTTCCTTACTTTGATGCTGATTCAGCTCACCTGGGATTAACATACGCTGCATCTAAACTTTTCTGGAGACTCAGAATAATCACAATATTTCTCACATAAAAACATAATAAACATTGCATATATGATATACTAAAAGGAACAACATAGTCTGTGTTGTTGAAAAGACATAGGAGTTTTTTTCATAGAATATAAGTAGCTGATTCCCACAATAACTGCTTGAAATCTCAGGGAACAATTTTCCTCCTGAAAAAAGATTCCAGGTTAGTTCTTATATAATCATTTTTGAAACAGAATTTTAGTCATGAAGTGATTTTTCCACAATTTCAGTTTTCATGTGGTATAGTGGTCATGTGAAAGTACATCCATGTAGTAATATTGCAAGTTACCACATCCTGAAACTTGTTTGAAAATTAACATTTGTCAGGATGTGGTAACTAATAATCTTACCACAGCATATTCAGACCAACACCATTTTATTGTAAATAGTTTTTCCATCAACCCCATGTAGTTCAGCTGGCCCTTGAAGTAGCATTATTATTTTGGCCTATTATATATACTTATTTCAACAATCCTTGTCATCCCCAGTGCCTGGAATACTTAACTGCTGAGGCTGAACAATTTCTCAATATGTGTGGAACCATTTTCTAAATAACAATATCCATGATGGCATCACCAAACTATGTGTGCCCAACAACAGTGTGTTCTGGCATACAGTATATGTTAAATAACGTGTTTACTGTAAAATATGTAAGTAATCTGTGGCTTTTGAACTCATTATACATTTTTCCAAGATGGTCATCAGTCCCTATCAAGTTCTCATTCTCCAGTTTTTAGCCCTTTGTTTCTTTGATTTATGGAAGCTGTTGATAAAATGTATAATCATCAATGAGTCATAAGATTTTGATTCCTTCATACTCAAAACTGCTGACCTTTTCATTTTTTTTCTTTTGTGCGTATAATCATGTTTTGGATGAGCTGTTCTTCTCAGCTTGCACAGTGAATATTCTCCATCGCCTGAAGGGGCCCTGTGTCTCTCTGGAGTGGGAGGAGATGAGCAGGACAGTACAGGTAAAGAAAGCTTCTGCACCCAAAGCCTGCCAGTCAGCCAGAGGCCATTTTGAATCTACATTTTTCATGGGAAAACTAAATAAATAAAATAAGTGCGGGTTTAACGTTCTTCTCCGATACAAAGAAAAATTGTCAGTACATTTGTGGCAGCAGGCTGGGAAGATTTAGCTTTTGTTGAGTTAAAATAGAAAAAGGAAACTTTACTGGGTATAGGAGATATATCATCTATAAATGCATTCCTATTTTGGGGCTGTCTGCAGTCTTTAAAGTCTCAGATGATTTCTTTATGGGAGGGTAAGGGATGTGTTAGTGTTGAAAGCAAACTGCATTTTCAGTACTATTTTGGTATGCTGTGAATCCTGCAGTTTTCTAAGTAAGGGAAGCATGCTTTTAGCCTTACAAACTTTTGTTTGTGAAATAAAATAAAGGCTGCGTTCCCATTACTACTTAAAATTGTTTTAAAACCGTTTAAAAACTGTTTGGATCCTCGTCATTCCCACTCAAGTAAAAAGGTTTAAAAATTGTTTGGATCCTTGTCGTTCCCATTCACAATCAGTTTTAGGGCTATCTTGAGGATTATTTGGCTTTAAAACGGAATTAAATAAACACCTGATTTTTCAGGTGTTTTTTTCCCAGTTTTGCTTTTAAAATGTTTCTTCCTTATTGCTGTGGGAATGCTACAGCATTATCGGGGCAAATCCATCATGAAATGGGTGGGATTTCTCCCAGCAGGACAGGATATCCCATGGCCAGATTTTTGAAGTGCAGGGCTTCTTCAGCAGTTTCCTTCTCAGCCAGCCTCTCCCTGATCACAAAACAACAGTTCACACAATAGTCCTTCACACCCACAGACACGAATAACAATGTTGCCACATTGCCGGTAGTTTTTGGCTTCCCTGAAAGACAAGAGGAAGGAGTCGACAGGGCGGCGGCAGCAGCAGCAGCGAGAAAGAGACAGGGAAGGAGATCAGAAGATTCTGCCTTTCAAGTTTCTCTTTTGCCTCAGACAAAGGGCTTCTGTGTGTGTGTGTGTGTGTGCTTGAAGGATCTTACATTGTTATAGCCTTTTTTAAAAAGGAAAGGAAGGTGAGGGGACTGAGTTAATTGTTTTTTAAAATACTTCTTCCTGCAAAAGTCTGCATTGCCTTGTCTTGCGTTGCATTGCCAAACAAGCTTTCCCCTTTCAAAGGGGCATCAAAAGCAGGTAGGAGGGGGCTGGGATTCCCCATGTCATTGGATCAAAGCCAATGGGGAGAGAGGGGTGGGGAAAGGCTCAAGAGGGGAAAGAATGCTTTCCCCAACCCATTTTTGGAAGCGTTTTAAATGGTAGGACAGTGGGGACAGAAAATCGGGGTTGAATCCGATTGCCAGATGCTGTTTGCTTCCTTTTAACACGTTTTACATATTGATTTAATTCCCGATGTAAATCCCGATGTATATTGCATTTTATTCCTTCAATGGGAACTCGCCCAAAATGTTTATTTGCCCCTGTCCCATTTTTATTAGCTGTGGGAATAGGGCTCTTGGTGACATAGAGGCATCTAATAAGTCTGTGGGGGGCTCATTTGCTGATTTCTGTTCATCCTGAGAGAAGACCTGGGCAGAACCTTGGTCATTTCCAAGCTGTTTCAGGCTCGAGCTATCCCATTGGCCTGGAAAAAGGCTCTCTGCACTTGAATACCCTGATCTGGGACAGGCCTTGCAATGCCCCATGCTGAAGCTTGTGCAAAGTTCAGAACCTGATGTGAAGGCTCTGACAGGAACTAAAATTCTTGACCTCAGAGCCCTAGGGGGCTCCCTAACCATCTTCGCTCCCTAACCTCCTTGCCAGTTTTTAGATCCCAATTAAAAAATTTTTTATTCTCTATGACCTTCGGCCCCGATGGTTGATCTTTTTTACTTGTTTTATTCTAATGTGTTTATGATTATACTATGTATTAGTTTAATTTTACTATTCCAGTTAATTTTAACTTTTCTTTACGTTTCTTTTTATTGTATTATTTTTCAGTCTTGTAGTTTGTTCAGCGCTATGTATATTTATAGCACTTAAGAAATAAACTTTAATCATCATCATCATCATTTTGATTTTGATTTTTGATTTTAATAATAATAGTGGTGGTTCTTCCATGTTCTACTAGTATCCCGGTTGCGTAAACCAGGCACCTGCATCAGTGCAGTTGCTTCATGCTAGCACAGGATGAGAAAGGGGCCCAAAGGGAATAGCCCTAGTGCTGGAAGAGGCCATTGTTTTTAGTCATAACTTTAGGATAAAAGGATCAGTTTGGCTGTGAATTATTTGGAGACAGCAGAGGAGAGGAAGTACCCTTTAAATTTAAGATACTCTATTCTTCTGAGCATATTTTTTTCTCCTTGGGTGTCTAAACAGCAAACGTAATGCATTTTTAGTGATAGCACAGTATATAGTACCCATAGCTTTACCCATCTCCTTTTAAGATTTCCTGTTGCCAAAAAGAAAACCTATCTTGGTTGTTGCAATGGTGGTGATGAGGGCCTATGTTAGTTTAATTAAACCTTGGAAGGTTTTGTAAATGCTGATACCAATCATTCTTTAAAAAGTAACTTGTCTAGTTTTTCATTTTTGTGTAAAAAAAAACCCTGTACTAAATAATTAGGTAACAATGCCTCTATCCACACAGGTGCATCCAAATTCACTCACCCCTGAGCCTCTGTGGCTGGTCCTGAGAGGTTTTTGGGAGTTGTGGTGTTGTGTTGCTCCCTTCCATCAGTGTGGAAGCACAGATGAAGAAACAGTGATTCTTGGGCAGGGCACAATTTCCTCTGGATCCTTTCCATGTAGTACTGAAAATGAGTAACTTCTGGCCATATTTCTGGTCCTCCAGAGTGGACAGAAGTGGAAACATCAATGTTGTCCAAAAAAAGTTCCACTTGTAGCAGCAATCCAGGATCTGTGCTAGAGCATGTGGCATTGTCACCACTATTGGCTCCTGTGATGGGTCCCATGGAGATACAGCCTAGTTTCACTTGTGCTTTCTCTCCTTAGGCTTGCAATTCATTTTTGTCAAGCTTTGAAAATTCTTCTTTTTGCAAGAGCTCAGCAATGTCCCAATAGTGTACAGAGAATGTTATTGATCATCTGAAGGATAAAAGGTCTAATTTCCAATACAGTTGTCCTTTGCAATGATGGTTTTAACAACTCAAAGGTTTGTGTATTTCTTCCTCCCTCCCTCCAAATAAATGAATAATGTGTATTTGCAAGTTTAGACCTGAAATTTGCTGTTCTCTAGGGAAGGGGTTAGAATGGAATGATAAAAAATAATCACTTTAAGGTCCCTGATATCCACAAGGTTCTGCATTTGCACTGTTTGGGCAAATTTTTGAGAGATGACTGTACCTGTTCATCCTGAAGCTCTATGACAGAGAGGTGGGGGGGAGGTAAGAAAGAGTATAAATGGGAAGAGGAAAAGTAGGATAATGATCCTTATATATATAATCAGAAATTCTTTCTGCAGCTGTCCCTTCTTACTGGGGGCCCTCTTGCCACCACAAATGGAATCTAATTATTTGTGACCATGTTGCAGTGGTTCAGTTTTTACACCTTTTGGCTCTTTTGTGGCAGGTGGACACTACTGCTGTCTTCCTTGCTTCCCTCTCTTCTTTCCCAAGTTTTTATCTTTTTCATTGCCACTTTTTTCTTCTGCCACTTCTCTTCTTCCACCAGTCATTAATTTGAACTTTTAAAAGCTTTCCCCATGACTCCCTTCCCTCTTTTTCTTTCCCAGGTCTTTAATTTTTAATTTTTTATATTTTTTTTGCCATTCTCCAGGTGCTGCCATAGGTAAGGTTTTTTTTTAATGGGAGTAATCTAGTTATTTTCCTTAGATTTCTTTTTGAGTTCACAGAGTTATGATTCACATGGGTGTTGAAAACCTTACACATGTGATAACTTGGGATGGATATGTCTCACAGGAGCTTAAACAAATTTGATCACTGCAGCAGACTGTCTGCATAACATGAATGAAATCACTTTATCTTTTGCCACTGTTCATCTTACTTTCCCCATGACTTTTAACTAGTTTAAGGACCCTTCTGCCTATGTAAACATGCACACAACAGACTGACATATTTGGATGTACAGGGTGTAATGTTTCAGTTCATTGTAGTTATTTAGCATGGAAACTTTTAAACTGGTAAATCAAATAATTTATTTAAAATGTATTTTCTATGATTCTTAATACCAGTTTAATTTTATTTTTTTTTGCATAATTGTATCTGTTCCTCCTTTGGAGTTTGCCATCAGATCCTGGCAATGTCCACGTAACCACATAATAGCAGATTTTATTCACATTTCTAGAGTTTTTATCATAAACTCCAGGAATTCCTTTCTTTGTGTATCATGGAAGAGAAAATCAAGAAAGCCAAGTAAATGAGTTTACATTTGATTCTCACCTTCTGCCCCCTTTATTTACTCCAAATGTTTCATTAACTGTCAGTGTAGAGTCTAAGATGTTTTGCTGGCAGAAATACATTCTAGCTACACATAGATGCATTGATATGCAGACTACTGGGATAATCCTTCTTTAAATCACCAGTTCATCCATTATTTCCTTTGTGCCTGAAGTAAGCCATTCCATCCTACTGCATATAAGACCAGCCCAGTTATTAATTTATTGACTACAATACAAACAATATTAAACAATATTAAAAATGAACTGAGTAAAACTATGACAATGCCACACAGGAGAGAGGACTCTTTACCCTTGTAATCTGTTTGAGATTACTTGTGTTGTTCCTATGGGTTGGGGGGGGGGTTGCATGTTATCTTTTAGGAAGTGTGTGCCACGATGCCCAGCGATCCTGTAGGTGCCTGCCCTCTCTGGGAGTAGCTTGGCCCTGTTAGGATGCTGGGTTCGTGCAACGGCCAAGTGAATACTACAGTGTGGACACAAAACACTGGTAGCAAGCGTTTCAACAGTAAACTAAAACAAGTTTATTATTATACACAAGCAATACTAAAAAGATAATAAGGTTCAGGTATTTGTTGGTTTAAATTTGCAAGTCTCTTACAGCTAGGAGCTAACCCTTTCCTCTACAGGAAAATAGTTCACCTTTTAAAAGACAAGCCTCCACACGTTCCTCCTCCCTCCCGACTAACTCGGCCACAGCCCAAGCCCAGCCAGGGTACTAGAACGTGGCTCTAGATGATCACAAGGCCCGTCCCGTCCTTGCTTGACCGATCATCTAGCCTGGTCAGTTGCTAGTGAAGTCTCCCTCAGAGCCACAATCCACCCGATTGCCTCCTTCAGAAATCACACAGCCCAAAAGACCAATGGTCAGCTGCTGGTCCAGCTCCCTCAGGATTCAGCTCTTCTTCTGTTCCCTTCAGCTCTTGTCCCAGCATGAAGACCCCTGGTCAGCTACTGGTTCCAGCTCCCTCAGGTTCAGCTCTTTTCCTTTCAGTTCTTGTCCCAGCATGAAGACATAGTCTGCTGTGTTCTCAGTTCCTTTATACACACATCCCTGACCCTGATTGGCTGTAACCGCAATAAAATGCTGCTGGAGATTCCTAACAGAGGTTGCTGTCCCTCCAGCCTGATTCGTGGGAACTCCTTCCCTAGCCCCTCCAGCACTCAGATCCCCAGACAGCTTTTCCCTCCAAAACCTTACTCCAGCCAATCACTGCAACAGGGCCCGCACAGGATTTCCCGCTTTTTTGCAGCCCAAATCCCAGGGTTTGCAACAAACTTTGCAACAAGGCTGGCTATTGCAGCTTTGCAAGAAGCCTGCAAAGCCCAAAAGCAAAACAGTTTGCAGCCTGTACCCAGAAACCGTCACAGTGTGTCTATATGTGTGTGAGAGAGAATATCCTAGTATAGTGGAATAAGTAACCAATGTCTGGCAGGGATATGCACAATTTTTTTCCCTGTTCGCTTTGCATTGAAGCAAATGTGATGGAACTTTGCATTCTGCAAATGGAGTCACGTTAAATGTGCTAGTCGTCAAATTTGCTTTGAATTTGCTTTAGATCCATACTGCCACTAGTTGCACTTTTGAATCTGCTCCAGATCCACTCCAAATTTTATCTGAAGCTTTGAACAAAGGCACAAAAGCTTTTCGTTTGCACATGAAAAGACTTTGAATGTACCCAATATTTGATTCAAATGCGAAGTTTTGAACCTTCACAATTCATACAAATTGTGAAGATGACAAGTATTTTTCACCCATCCCTAATGTCTGGATGCAGCCAGAGAGAAGGAGAGAGGAAGGGGAGAGGGAGAGAGAGAATCTTGAAGAAAAGTGATTATTACTAATAATGGAATTTTTTGTGTGTGATAAGTATATATGCAGTTGGGATACAATACACTACTGAAGAATTTATGGGATAAAATAGAGGAGGGGATCAATATCATCAATAAAGCTCTGAAAATAGTTTTATAGTCACCAATTTAAAACAAAAGTAGCATACTAACTAAAAAGAGTTCTCAATTGATGTACACATCTTTAGCAATAATTGCTTTAGTGGAGTTGGATTATTATTTTTAAAAGTAGTCTTCCGAAGCCTGGACCATCTTCTAGCTATTCTGAAGTTATTTAAGTCTTTACAAAACAATAATGAAGTACAGGCTGAGTGTCCATTTTTGAAGGAGTCTTTGTAGCACATCTTAGGGCCCCAGCAACTTCTTCAAGCCTCACCTAAAGATCTTCTGTTCCATGAAAAGATTGATTTCCAAAGCTTTGTCTGCCTGCAATCAAGTGTGGAGTATGAAATTGGTCAAATTGGTTAGATTCAGCTTCATTGTTGGACCCACACCCTCCTCTTTTTCTTCATCACCGCTTGATGATGCAGTAAGCTTTTTGAGATCTTTTCCCATTAACTCTTGAGAGTGAGATCAGAGACAGTTTACAGATTAAGAGTTTTTGTGTGGCAAGGATGGGTGATGGATGGTTGGAACTCTGCTTTGTACAAACAACACTTCGAAGGAAAGGTTATCTCCTGTAAGGGAGGCTATAACTTAATGAACAAAAAACAAGTTTATGAAACCAAATAGCCAGTAGTTGTTCTTAAATGACTTCTAGAAAATAGGAAGATGGTTTTTAATTTTAATCTTAAGATCTCATGACTTGAGCACTCTGTAAAAACCATAGATTTCCCTGGGAAGTCATCTGAAGGACTGGTGCAAAAGAGAAATGTCTGTCTTTGCTTTGCTTCTTCAATTTGAACCAGTTCCCTCATCCTTTTCATTGAATGTGTGATCAGGCATGGACTTCCTAAAGCAGGCTCCCTTCATTTAAGTGAGATTTGTTCAGTTACTTCTCTTTCTTAATAGTTCTCTTACCCCCCCCCCCAGTTTCTTGGGATTTGGTCCTCTCTGATCTTGCCTCCCTCACCATACTCTGTGTGCTGTAACACTTAAAGTAACTAGACTAGCAATCAGTATCTAGAAATTCTTTGGTGTTTCCTTCCTGCAAAAATGCGTTGTTTGTACATGTGCATTAAGTGGCATTTTTGCCCATGTCTGATCCCCCATACAAACGCTCAATTTCTTCCATTTTTTCAGTGTTTGGCTATGTAGCCTGTAAATCATTTTTTGGATACTATTGCACTCAGTCAGTAGACAGGACCAAGCAGCTGCTATTCCAGCCCATAACAGTCCTAAGAGGCCCCTATTCCAAATTAGCTTTAGACCTGCTTCAAGAAGTGTAAGGCCAACTCAAGCCAACTTGTTCTAGTCCTGAACAAGGGAAGTTCTATCCTCAAAACTTATGCAAGTTTCAAAGATCAAAATTTCAACTTGGAGATAGGCACATTACCTTCTGTTCTGCTCTTCCCTTGTATATCAGAGATGATATACCAGTATTGGGCCTGGGCCAGTCACTGGCAGGGGTGGAAGGTTCATTTGGTGGGGAATCAGTTAGTTGCATGGATCAGAACAGCTGTGGCACTTTTGCATTGCTGCAGATGTTAGCTCAGGATGGATGGTGTCCCTGGCCTTGCAATGCAAATGGAACCTAATATTCTTGGTCTGGAATAGCCTGGAGTGGAATATGTAAACCACTCAAAAGCAAGGTGAGTGCAGAAAACACTTAGGATGTGTCCCCATGGAGTTAAAAAAGCAGGTCAAAGTGAGACAATTTAATGTGAATCGTAATTCGCATTAAGCTGTCCCCATGGTAATGGAGAATAACGCAGGTTCCAGGTGAACCTGCCCATCCCCATGAAAACCACGGTAAATCCCTGCATGTGGATACTGTGGTTTTCTCCACCCCTCCCCCCTTGTCTGAGTGTGCGAACACTCACACACATGCACAGACAGGGTGGAATCCCTCCTGGAGGGACATCTTCCTCCCCTCCCCTCTTTCTCTCTCTCCCTCCTCCGCACACACACACACAGAGGGTGGAATCCCTGTCAGAGCCCACATAAAATGATTAAAAGAGCTGCGAAAGCCACTGTTCTCATTTTAGCAGTGCTCTGTACTTGCACACAATAGCCCCTCTCCCTGCCTGAAAGCCGCTCAGCTGGATGCAGGGCAACTGTCAGCTTTCAGGCAGGGAGAGGGGCTGTCAGAGCTCTGATAAAATGTTTAAAAGAGCAGCGGCTTTTGCAGGGCTCTGACAGGGATTCCACCCTGTGTGTGTGTGTATGTGTGTGTGTGTGAGAGAAGGAGGGCTTGGGCTGGAGGAGGGAGAGAGAGAGAGGAGGGAGGGGAGGAGGAAGACGTTCCTCCAGGAGGGATTCCCCCCTGTCTGTGCGTGTGTGCATATGTGCGTGTGTGTGAGAGAGAGAGAGAAGGAGAAAGATGGGGGAGGGAAGGAGGAAGAATGACAGCAAGCCAGAGGAGGCAGAGCAAAGAGACCCTTCCCTCCCATCACCAGAGATGTTTACCTGTGCCGTTATAGAGAAATTTCAAGCCCCTACAACCCCTTGGAGCTGCCTTTGCTGGAAGCTGACTCATTCAAGCGGAAAGAGGTGCATAATTAATCAGCTCCTTGCTCCCCTCTCCTGCTCTTGAGAACTGCTACAGACCCCTGAGAGAGCCCTTTAAAACAGACTGGCTCTTGCATCTGCTTTTAAAAATCTTCCCTGCTCTTTACATCCTCTGTACTCACCTAACAGCTGCTCTGCAACCAAATAACCTGGGAGTGCCCGCATGACCTCAGGACAATACGTGCTAGCCCCTTATTTTGCATGTATTACACTTGCAAAGTGGGGGTTTTTTTAGCACATATTGTCTCACATGTAGTCTGTATTAGGGCTTTGCATGGAGATACTCCCAAGGCAAAGCAGCGTTAAATTTGGAATAAAAATTGCATGGAGATGGGCCCTTACGAACACAGACGTCATTCACAATGCTGTCAGTAGTAACATTTTCAAGTTTCATTTTTGAATTTTACTTTCTAAAAAACACACTAATGAAATTGCTAACAAAAACATAGAAAGCTTCTTCATAAAGAAATAATAGTCATACGAAACAATTGGGCTCTGCAGTGACTAAACTTTGAATTCAGATCTGAACTGTGGGTAGTAGTGAAAGTGAGGTTAAGTTTCAATTACAGCTTTTATTATGTGTTTCACAAAATACAGAATACAATTTTATGATGATTTATTGTTAGACCTTTTTGGTGATGGCACATATCTTATGAAATGCCCTCCCTTCTGCTATTCACAAGACAACTATAATTACAGCTTTTAGCTATTGAAGACCCATCTCTTTAACGAGACCTTCTCTGTGTGAATGCTTGCATTTTGGGGGGCCACCCAGTTTTTAAAATGCATTTTAAGTGTTTATTTTTCTCTCTGTGCGGCTTTTACTATTGGTTGTAAACTTTATTTTAGTTATCTTGAATTAAACATTGACGAATACAAAGTAAGTCTATAACAGTAAAATAAACAGAACAAAATGTCATATACAAGAAAGTATTTCTGTAACACATGGGTATAACATGATTGGATAACTATGTGTGAGAATAATGACTGAAATTGAAGGTTCAAAAAAGAAGAAAGATATGAAGAGTTAGGTTTCAAGTTAAAGTCTGTCTTTGGCCCCTCCAGTAACAGAAACCACTTTTCTAGAAACCAGGATTGTTCCTTGGCATTTAGTCATTTTATAAACTTGGACAGACACCAGATTGTTAAGGGTGGTAGTCCATATTCTAAAAAGCCATGTTTCCTTGGATAAAAGTTGTGCCTTTTCCAGTTCATGGCTTTTTCAGCCTTGGCAGCCATGAACAAGGATTTGATTTTTTAAAAATCTAAGCTTAAGTACAGCATGATCTTCATTGAGCATAAGAAGGAAAGTCATCTCTGGCATTAGTGAACAGATTGTCGAGGTATAATATTGTTTTCTGAACCATTTTCAAATATATATATAAATGGACACTTCCACCACATGTGACTAAGTGTCTGTCATTTTACAGCCATTTTACAGAGAGGTGGTTTTGACAGATAATTCTCTTTCTCCTTGAGTCTTTTAACTTTCTTGATAACCAATATGAGATTTTTTAAAAATGAAAAGTAGTATATAAATGTTTTAAATAAATACATGTGATAACAGTTCACAGGATATGTAGAATGTCAGCAAATAAAATTATTTTAAAGCATGAGTAAAAAAAACCTGAAATGAACTGGAAAAGTTGAAAGAAAAAGAAAGAAATTCTATTGAGCATTTTCTCTTGTTAAATATAACAAAAGGAGTGGTAAGTCAGTCTATTCCCTAGCAAACTAAAAAGCAAATGATTAAAGATATTTCAGGGTTCTTGCAGAAGAAAGAATATTCGCACTGAATACTACCAGAAAAGTGTGACAAACAGAAGATAATTGGTTTTTCAAACTATTTGAACTTCTACTATAAGAAACACAGGTTTGTGTTCAGTTCTTAAGAACTTTAAGATCACAAGGAGAGATGGAATACCTCTAGAATTTTGTAAAATACTTGTATTGTTGAAACAGTTATGTACTTTGTTTAATGCCTATAGAAAAATTAATGGAATGTCAGTCTTCTGGAAGGAGAGAGAGACTTCATTCTACTAGTGCCATTTTGATCGGTGTTATGATATTATGTACAAAAAGGACTGGAATGGCCAAAGCTCAGTGGAGAAAACTGCTTGAAATACAGTCACAAATTCTACTCCGTGGAAGAAGGGATTGGCAATCAATTTCTAAATCTTTCAAGAAAACTGCACAAGCATGTTGATGTAGTTAGCAGACAAGAGTCCAACTTGATTGTACTCAAGAACAAAAGAACAAAACATTTTAAATATTTTATTTTAAAAAAGTTTGGTTTTTGCACATTGAGTTGGCGTTTGATACCATGGAATGGGAGTTTCTCTTTGAAATAATGACTTTTTTAAAAAAAACTTTCAGTATTTAAACATGTTACATAAAACCAAGTCCTAAAACCATTATTGATGTGTAGAACTCAAGAGTATTCAAGTTATTTCATGATACAGGTTGCTCTGAATCATTTGCAATAGTCAGAACTAATGACACATTATAGAAGTAAGTCTTTAAAACCTTTGTGCAACTTATGCTCCGTAAACGATTTTTTACTGAGGGATACTGAAAAGTTGAGTTATGAAATTAACTATGAGAAAACAGGTGAAGGGGACAAATATATTGAAAGAGGATATAGATGATATAACATGCTATTGGAAAATATAAAGCTATTAAGAAGTAAGTATAACTCTATATTAATGACCCATATTAAGATTCATTACAATGCAGTCAATTTTGGAAGAAGAGATACAAAAGTGATATGCAAGCTGGAAATAATTTCCCTATTAGTCAAGTTTGATTTTAGAGTACCTGTTGGCCCCAGAGTATTTGTGACTGCAGATCTTCTTCTTCTTCTTCTTCTTCTCCTCCTCCTCCTCCTCCTCCTCCTCCTCCTCCTCCTCCTCCTCCTCCTCCTCCTCCTCACTGGCTAAGCTGAGATCCTAAACTCAGCAACTGCATGCTTAATGCTGAACTGCTTCAGCTACTGTATGTGCCAGGAGGGAAGGACCTTCCCTGCTGCTGTGCTCTTCAGCTGTGAAGAGGGAAGGGGCACCTGCACCCCTTTCCTTTGCCACTACTGTGTGCTTCAGCCATGGGAAGGAAAGTGGCAGCAGTGGTGCCTTCAGCGCCACCACACCCCCTTTGCTGCTGCATCTGTTGCATTGGAATCATTTTACTGGACTCCAAAAATGCGTTCCTTGGGGCTGTTTCTAGACATCCTGTTCAAATTGTCCCCAGCCTATATTAGTTAGGTCTGAACAGGCAGCTATCCTGAAGATGGGTACCAACACTTTGGTTGGAATGTCTCCTGTTCCTGGCCCAAATTGCTTGATTCAGGCCAGAGAACAGACCCTGCATCATGTGCCAAGGTGCACGTTGTAGAGGTAGTCTTTGTCTCCTTAGGTGCTAAAACACTGGCAACAGAACCTGATTCCGGCAAGTGACTGATATCTCATAATGTAACCGGAGACTGTCTCCAGACACGGCATAAATGCCAGCATTCTGTTGGCATCCCAGCAGTGCTGGCAGACTGGTCTGAAACCTTTTCAGAGTACTGTTGAGACATTGCCCCAAATGCTTGGATTTAATTAAGTCCAGGATTCCCTGAACTAAAAGTGTGCTTAGTTAGCACAGCATCAGACAGGGCATCTGGGAACTCACTGCATGCAGGAAAGATAACAAGGACCGGTGCAATGACTTCCCAGAAGTTCAGTCAGAGCCCAGCAGTCCTTTTTGTGGGGTGATGCCAGTTTCTTAAATGAACCAGTATTTCCCCACACCATCTGATAAGATTGAACATCCATGTTTTCCCAAAAACATTGTGACCAAGCAATGTTCTTTCTGAATAGAGTATGCTGTGTCTCTTATGCACATTAGAACCATGGACTATTCCCCTGTCACTTGAACAGAGTGCTGAAAACTTTAGCTGGCTTATGATAGCATCATACCCATTGAGGGTTTGCCAGGGACCTAATTTGAAGAGTCAGCACAGAGGCTGTAGAGGACTTACCATGAATCATGTTCTTAATGTGAAACCTGCATTAGTGCAAATACTTCACAAGCCCTGAAAAACCTCCTCCACTTCTTTTCTCCTCAGTACACCTTTTTACCACTTGATGATTAAACTCTTTTGAGAGAGTTTCAGATAGGAGTCAAGTTATCCTTAGATTCACCCAATGCAGAGGGGCTTGCAGAAGGAGGAGGAGGAAATGGGCAAGATTGGCCGGTGACTGCTAGTTTAAGACAATAGGACAATGAGCTTCCCCAGTCCCGGTTCTGTACTGCATTGCAGACGCTCAGGCCGTGTCTTCACGGCAACCTTATCTCAAATTCAAAACGTTTTCAGTCCTCGGAGTTCGCACGACAGTATGGCTTAACACACTTTCGCCGTGTTAAACCACCCCAAAGCGTGGTGAATCTCAATCCTGATTTCAACAGTACTCACTCCGGATCGTGCGCTTGAAACATATTACATCTTTTACTGTGTGGACAGTACCATTTTAAGGGATGAGAATCCATGTTTAGGATTTCCCTCCCCCAATAGCTTGCTTCCAAAGACAGTGATTTCAGTGTTAAAAATCCACCCTTAACAGCAGCACTACACTGTAGTGATGGAACCACTTCAACCTGATAACAATGTTGCAATTTTGCGCAATTCTAAAAGATCTGACTTTAGAAAGGGAAAGGAAGGGAGGAAAGCAGCTGAATGTGAATGTTTAAAGCAAAGGGGCTTTAGTTGCCGCTGCTGCTGTGTGCCCTGAGCAATGGGGAGAGGAGGGGAAAGAATCGCTGGCTGGCTGCCCGCTGCCATTTTTCCTCCATCCATGGAAGCGGCAGCCACCCAGCCACCCAGTTAGGTCGGTGAAGGGTTCCCTTATGGGTGGCACGTCCATGCCAGGAGGAAGAGGGCAGGGCAGCCTCGAAAAGCGGCTCTTAAAAAGTAGCCACTTGACTCCCCCCTTGAGTCACATACGCCACGTACGATCCTCAGAATCCGGATCGAACGCGATTAAGTTAAAAGTAATGGGAGCAGGCAAATTCGCATTTGCATCCGGTTCTATTATTTCGGTTTAGGGAAAGCGAAATAAGCTTGCTGTGGGGATTCGCCCTCAGAAAAAGACTGGATGTGAGTAAAGGAAGGAAGCCATTCTAGTGCTTTTTATAATATATTCAGTATTTGCTGTTTTTACAACTGGCAGAAGAAAGGTGCAGGAACATAACTGGTGTTTAGTGAGCCTCGCTTTTGTTAGGCACCCAGGAAACAAAGGGGGTGGGCCTTCAGGAGCCTTGGGCGCCTCTGCATGGTGTTGATTTATGGTTGTACTCTGTATGTTTTTGGTTATGAGAGTCACATCTTGCTTCTTTTTCTAGGGGCCCATGCAGCCTTAGCAGTGCCCCTGGAAAGGAGGGTCATTTAGAGGTCATTGCCACCTCCAAGAAAAAAAGCAAGTGGGGAGATCCCATTGGCTTGATCTGTTGAAGGGTGGAGTACTGCTTCTGGAACTGGAAGCTTGCTTTGCACTCCTTCCCAAAGCTGCAAAGATGATGAGATTTAAGCTCTGTCTCATTCACTGGCTGGAGGAAGAAATGTGTTCTGTCTTTTAAATATAAAACTATAAAGTTTTGTTATGTTGAGTCGTCCGTAGAGAGCCATTCATGTTTCTTTTGGATAACGGTGATGGTGAATGTATGAGCAATCCTCCTTGGTATGTGTGATTTTTTTTTTCAGGTCAAGCTTTTACATATGTCAAAACTTGGCATCAAACATCAGAAGACATTTAAACCTGTCGATGTTGGCCGACATGATACCAGCCCACTAAAGAGAAACATATTTATCATTGCTGAACAGTTTCTTCTGCATTCCTTATAAAAAGAGGGTTCCCCCCTACTTGGATGTTGATTTGTTAATCAGCCTGCATAGTTTTAAGAAAGAGTTAGGCCGTGTCCCCATGCAAGCCGGCCAATGCGCTTTGGACATGTGCGGTAAAAATATGTGTTGTAACACGCAATAAAGCGTCCCCATATGGTTTGGGGCAATGCGGATTTGAATTGCACCTGCCTGTCCCATGCAGGAGTGGTTTTTAAACAAGAGATGCAGAGCCGCAAAGGGCTTTCATGTCTGTGTTTAAAAAACGTCCCTGCTCTTCATAGCCTCTCTGTCCACCTGTCAGTTGCCCAGCTGGGTGCCCTATGCCCACCTGTCAGCTGGGCAACTGGGGCACCCAGCTGGGCAACTGACCGATAGATAGAGAGGCTGTAAAGTGCAGGGGAAAGGTTTTTAAACACAGATGCAAGACCCTTCGCATCTCCGCGTCTGTGTTTAAAAACCTTCCCCGCTCTAATAACCCGGGGAGCGTCCTCATGGCCCCTGGGCAATACATGTTAACCCTCTATTTTGCATGGAAAACACTTGTGAAGTGGGTTTTTTTAAAACATGTATTGACTCCCATGTGCCACATATTAGTCGTTTGTATGCGGGCACTCCTGAGGCAAACTCGCAATCGCCTTACAGCTTTTTCAGCATGGGGATGCCCCCTTAAATAAATTCATGGAGGACAGTGTATCAATGGCTATTGGAATGAATGCCTAGATGCCACCTTCAGGTTAGAGAAATAGGCAGGATGTTTCTAGAGGCTATTTTCAGGGGTTTGAGAGCAGGTGAAGGTTCTGCCTTTGTATTCTGCTTCAGAATGTGCAGAAACAACTGGCAACCTAGTCTATGAGATGGGATGCTGGACTAGATGAGCTGTGGCCCTGTCCAGCAGGGCTTCTCTTATGTAATTATTATGCATTAAGAAGAGCCTAAAAGTTTCCTTTGCTGTGAATCGTAACCTTTAGTAAGTTAGGTAGCTTGATGCTGGACCCTTGGAAGAAATACCTGACTTTCTTTAGGAGTACAGTGTGGGCTTTGTGTATGTGTGTGTGTTTTTTACCTGAGAAAAATTGTGGTTAACCACTTCACCTTTTATTTTCACTGCTTCTAATTCTTCCTCTAGGATTTCTCCCCCTCTTCTTCCTTCCTTTCTCCTTGTTAATAATCTCCCAATGCCCAGAAGGGAGCCTTTAGAAAATACATGTGTTAAAATAGGAGGGGGTGGAAGCTAGGGAATGCAATTAATATTCCTGGAACGTAACATCAGCAGCCTTCACACACTGAGTAGAATATTAGAGCTATTAGTGATGTGAGTGTATGCAATATCCATGTGCAGAATACAGTGTGATTAATCTGCCTCTGAGCAGCAGCCTCTGGGCTTTGGGAATTTTGTAGCACGTCCAGAATATATATTTTTAAAATTACTTTTCTGTGCCAACAAAATAACCGTTGTATATAAAATGGCATTAATTTGCCTTTGCTCTGTCTTGTTGAATTTGTGTAAGACTTATAATGGACGCTTTGCCTCCTATATTTTGGGTTATGCAAGTTAGTTAACAGTATGAGCTTAACTACTGCATTAGCTTATAAATAGCCTCCAGGACACCAGTGGAAAGTAGAGATGCACACAAACTGAAATTTCATGGTTTGGTTTGGTTTGAACTAACTACCCTTGATTCAGGTTCATGTTGAACCTTTTTTTTTTTTCAAACTACCTGGTAGCTCGGTTGCTAACCAACTTTCTTGCTATGGTTCACTTAGTTTGTTAGAACGGTCCTTGGTTCACGCTTGCTCTGAACCAGCTTTTTTTAAACTACAAGGTGATTCTGTTTGTATGTGAACCACCCAGTTCACTGCAAACCATGAGCCAACCAAACCAGTTTGACACACCAGCAGATCTGAATCCCATTGAGATGCCCCAGAATCAAACTTCTCAATTACATAAGCTTGGAGCTTAAATAATTTCTCTTCCTTGAAACAAATGGGGTTAGAAGAGGAAGAAGAACTGCTAGAATAGGGAAGACCCCCTCTCACACATGCCTTTTTCTGCTGGTATGAATCAGCAGGACTGTGAAAATCATGGTTAGCCTGTCACTTCATTTCTTCCATACCTCTTTGATTGTGACAGTTTCGACAACCACACACAATTCCAAACGCTTGGCGTATTTGCCTTATTAGTGTTAATTGGCAATGCGTTTTGAGATAGCCATGAGAATTTTTCAGTACTGGAAGAAAATCATCACAATGTTCAGGAATAACAGGGCAGCAGAATCTAACTGGCCTGTAGATTCTTGTCATCAACTATTTATTTTGTAGAAAGTTTTCATCTCCCTGCCATAACCAGTATAGTGGGCACAGTGTCAGTCTAATGGCTCAAATCCCCAGTTGACCATAAAGGCTAAATTACTTCATAGAGTGATTGTGAGGGGGCTTTTCTGAAAAAAGGGTGGGGCATTATTAATAAATATATACATCTGTATGACTTTCTATATATTATAGTATGGCACTTATTCACATACATTCTATCCTTTTCCCTATGACTCTGTAGCTCAGCCTGATGCTCCTGTTTATGCTAATGGAAGCTCTGGTGACAGGATGCAGCTGTGAAAGTAGCCTTATAAACCATTTCCAGCAAAGTAAAAACTAAAAATTAGGGCAGCGATACACTTTAACACAGCACCAACTTTATTGCCCCTCGGCACTCTGCCCTAATAATGTTCTTAAATTACCTAAACATAAAAGACTTCAAAAAACATCACGCTAGCAGGAAACCCAGGCAGTCTGCAGATGGTAAGAGGCATTGTTGAATCTAAGAAAGATTCCGCTGTTGCTTCTTGCCACCCCATGCCAGACAGAAGAAGCAGGCTTACCATCCATGAGTATCAGCAGCTTCCAAGATGAGCTCACTTAGAGCTAAGAGAAGCCAGCGAGGCTCCCACTCACTTCCTTTTGTTATTTTGCTCCTGGTGGCCCCAAGCAAGCTCATTTTAGAAACTGTAGACAGACTTGAAGGGAAGCATTGCTATTATAGGAAACTTGGTGTCACTGGTGGGTTTCCTGAAATAACAACATTATGGGTTTCCAACTCAGTGACCCAGGACTATTGTCCTATTGTCTTAAACCTTCTTCAGTCCACCTTCAGGTCTATTTTATTTGTGGACTTTTCAGTCTTCATTTGGACTTTCCTGAGTGGAAGGTTCACAAATAAAATGGATAGAAATTAAAAGATATGAGCATCAGATCTGAAGATGGATTGAAGAAGGTTTAAAGTGAAGGTGTGACCACAATCTATGTGTGGTGTTCCTGATATAGTGTAGAGAACTTGCGTGTTTTAGCTAGCGTTTGAAGGCATCTTCCTTAGTATAATACAATATATAACAAGGCCCTTGCCACAGGTAATGGAAAACCCTCCAGCTACAGCAGAGGTTACAAATTACTGTCCAGTGTGGAGGGCTGGTACATGCCCTGGAGCAAAGTTCTGGTTCCCTGAATCTCCAAAGGGGGAAAAAATTTAAGTTTTGCCAACAAACTGAAAATAATCCTAATTTCATGAGTAAAGAAAAGAGATAACTCTCTCCTAGCTGCTTTGAATTAGAAGCATTGGAGATTGAAGAGGGTGATGCCTCCTTGCACCTATTAGTGTATATGAGGTAACCAAACCTTGGCTACAGCAGGGCTTCAGTCTCATCTGCATATGTATTAAACCATAGTTTGGACCATACTCTGGCATATGGTTGTTGGAGAATAAAACTGGATGTTCTTCTCCTGGTTGAACAACATATTGTGAATAATTATTATCCCTGTCATTGTCATCTTCCTATTGCTGTTAATAGTAGCCTATTCTATATGCACAGAAAACACACTGCAGCACAAGTTTTATTTCACTGAAGGGACAAGTACAGCCACAAATCCCCAAGACTTCTCTGACAAGAATTATTCCAACAACCTGTGCCAAGGTGCTTGTCAAACAAAGAGCCAGGACTTGACAGTAAAAAAAAAGTTAACATTCCAAGTACAAAAGACAGATAGCCCGTAGACTGCTGGTGAAAACAGTGACCTTTCTCCTAGGGGAGATATATAAAACTTGTTCTGAGAAGAATGAATCTACACAGGCAGTGAAGACAGGGTGGTGTGTGGCCTGTCCCAGAACAGGCTGTTCAAGTGTAGATGGCTTTTTTCTAGGACAGTGTGGCTACTCTATCTCAGAATGGTTTCTGAAGGAGCCATTCCAGCTGGTATGCTTCAGCTGCCACAAGTGTGTCTATTGTAATTTCAAAAGAATGCTAATCATGTATTCCCACACATATTTTCTATTTAGATATGAAAACAATATATGTTCCCATATTACGTATCTTGATATATGGTAACAGTACAGATTCCAACATTGTGCATTTGTTAAAGTGTAAATGTTAATTTTGTTTCCCCCAAATTTTTAATTTCAGCAGAGAGACTGATAGATGTCAGTATGATCCAATACAAATTGAATTTATTAGTTTAAGATTTCTTCTGATTAACCTGTATCAAAATATAAGCACAGCCTTGGAGGGGTGGAATGCAGTGGTTTATCATATTGACAATGTGTTTGAAAGATAACAAGAACAAGAGACACTTCTGTTGATCCTTGTCTTCAGCTTTGATCCACATCTGTTTTAAATCTGGCTGTTCTCCAGGGGGTTATTCAGAAATACGCCCAGGCCCAACATATTTCAAAAGCCTACTCCATACATGTGAAACAGGAAAGACTTAATAGCCGTTCTTATATTCTACCATCTGTATCTATGTAAGATATTATAAATCAGTGTTTGCCAACCCTTTTTGTCTTGTGGTGTATTTGGAATTTTGAGAATATGTTGTGGGCATCACCCTCCTAACTGCTGCTTTCTCACAGCTTATCCTCATCTTTCTAAGGGTGCTTTCAGATGGCAAGAGTAGATCCCACGATTGCCCTTTGCCACCACTGCCAGGTGGCAGGAGGCAGTCTTGAGACAATCTCAGGCTTTTACCTCATTTTCTATTTCTTCGCATTATTGTTGCTGTTTAAAAAATACCCAGATGTTAGCAAGTGCCTGTCCACTTCCCTTTGTCCCACCCCACCCCATGATATCATCTAGATATTTTGCTACAGCAACAATAAAGTTAAGAGCTGACAGACAAAGGTAAGCAATGGCTATTACTAAAAAACCCAGTGTCATTGCTGGATTTCTGCAATAGCGATATATTAGATTTTTGATCTGCTAATCTGGGACTGTATTGGGAATGCCACCAATACATGTGCTATTCCCAGTATTGTCCAGGAATAATAGCAGGTTTTAACCCACATCTGGAGGCATGTGGGGGGAGGGGTGGAGTATAAATTACTGTGGTCACACCTAAGGTTTAATCCAACTTCAGTCTACCTCCAGAGCGAGAGAACACATCAGCAAAGTGACCAGTAATATCATTTTACATTATCTGTCCAAAAGGTGAATATTCTGAGTTATTTAACACTGAAAGAAAACTGCTTGTCACTTTGCTGATGTATTCTCT
This sequence comes from Aspidoscelis tigris stejnegeri, assembly GCA_023333525.1. NCBI lineage: Eukaryota > Metazoa > Chordata > Lepidosauria > Squamata > Teiidae > Aspidoscelis > Aspidoscelis tigris. The sequence continues at coordinate 37,184,950 of JALMGA010000005.1, read as the reverse complement.
CACTCCAGTAGTGGATTAAACCTTGTCATCTCAGCCTCTGAGGCAGCTTAAACAATCAAGGTGGGATTGTTCACAAATCAGTCTACCTCTCCCCCACCCCATGAAGATTCTGTGGTAGAAAAGGGTGTATGAGAGAAGAGTTGGGGACATGAGGGTCACACACTGGCTCTCTGAGGCACCCCTCCTGTTATGTCTGGACACAGTCTAAGTCTCACATGCTTTTGATCATGGGAATTCTCTGAATCTGTTTTTCAGGTGTGTGTTTTTAATTTGCATTTTTATCCCATCATATACCCAAAGGTCTCAGGGCTGGTTACAGCAATAAAAACAAAATATACATTTATCACACTAAAAACAATAACAGTGCCTTCTTGTCATCCCTTCCCCTTTTTTAAATGAAATACCATTGAGGAACAAATACGCATTTTTTTTTTCGTCGGGATCACCTCCTCAGCTTTGTGACCAGTTAGAAACTTATGCTGCAGGTTAAAAATCTGCTGTAACAACTAAGCACATTTTTGAACATCTACCTCTGCTTGGGAGAATACAGAGTTCTAAGTAAAATGAGAAGATCCTGAAAATACAGCTAACCTCACCACAAAGAATTACACTGGTTGGGAGCCATAGATGGAAAGAAAGGGATATCTAAAGCTAGAGAGTGCCATTGCAACAGAAGATTCTTTAATTCATTCACTCTCTCACACACAAAGACAGCCAGTGAACTGTTGACAGAAAATCCTTCAGCACAGAACAGGAATACATGATATATTGTTACTTCCTATGTGCCGAGGAGAAAGTCACATGGAAGTACAACGTTGTATTTGTGACCCAGCAGATTCATTGAAAGAGATGGGACTGTTATGTAGGCTTCTCCATCCTTAGGGATAAAATGTGTGTATGTGATAACAAAGTGTACAGGAGACAGGGAAAGACTTAGAAAGAAAAGAGATAAAGAAGAACAAGACAGGGTCAAAAGGACAAGGAGACAGGAGACAGAGAGAGAATACAGGAAAAACTGAGGAGGGGAGAACGTAGACACCAGGAGTCGTGACAATGGGAAAAACAGAGCCAAAATGGGAAAGTAATTGCAAGAAGAAAAAAGGTAAAATGGGTAATCAAAGAAACAGGAGTTAAAGAAGAGAACAAGAGAAGGTATAAGGATCTAGGTAGGGATTTAAAACAACTGGGTTGCTTCCGGGCATGTTCTAAATAAGGATACGCATGAATATTTGTAACATTCAATATTCGTATGAATTTGTACGAAATTGGACATTTGTACATGAATCGAATGTTATGACATTTGTATATTGACATTTGCATTTGTATGAATGTTTTGGAACATTTGTACGAGTGCTTTGGAACACTCGTAAACCGGAGAGGTGGGAAAGAGGCTGCACCAGTCACATCTGCAATGGATCCAGAGTGCATTCGACATGGATTAAGAGAGGATTCAAAGTGGCTTCAGGCCAGATCTGATGCTTTCAGAGTGGATGCGTTATGGGATACGTATGCATTTGTATCAGATATTCATATGAATTCGTACAAATATATTTGTATCAAATAGAATCCTGCCACATTCAAAGGATCTATTCAAACAAATACAAATGTTCTTACATTCGATTTGATACAGATCGAATGCAAAAAGACCATTTGTGCACATCCCTAGTTCTAAACTGTGAATTCCGTTCTCAGTCCAGATCATGCCGTCATACCATACACACAATTTCCTGCCATCGCTCAGGAGCTTTCAAGCCAAGCAGTGCATTTTCCTTAATGCAGGAGAAAGAACTCTCCCTGCACGGTATTGGCTTGCAGCAATGTATTCTGTCAATGAAGACAGAAGCACTAACAGGAACTCATGAAACCCAGAAGTGCTTCTTGGAATGTGGCTCCAGGAACCCTCATGTTACTGGGGTGAGAGCTCACAGAGCCTGAAGAAATGGTGAAGTTGATTGTGAGAATGATCAACTTTCCCTTCACACTAAAAATACATTGGAGTATCCTTAAGCTGCAAATTTTAAGTCTGTGGTCTTGAGACAGTCCTGAATGAGGCTTAGAAAACAGAGAGAGTAGCAAGGTGGGATGCTGGTAGTAAAAGTTACTAAACTGAGAAGAGAGTAGAATGAACTAGAATCTAGGCCTTGCATGTATCATAGTCTTATCACAACCAGCTACCTACATGCAAGTTTGAATAGCCATTATACCACTTTGCCTGTGCGCTTGTTCACACGATCAGTTACCATAATACTGTGGTATCACTGTGATATTGGTACCTTGGCGAGGTGTAGATCTGGTTCTAGTCTTTGCTTTCGGGTTGTAGAGACAGTGACCTGGATATTAAGGGGCTTGATGTTACCCACTGTCATGCACAGACCACCAATGACTGAAATTTGACATTACTTATCACGAGGGTAGGGGACATATTAAGATGTCCCCCAGCCTCCAGAGATTTATGGAATCTGATGTACTCCTGAAGGTTCTGGGGGTAGTTTCAGAACAGGATTTGGTGATCCACTTGACCTTGTGGACCTAGGGAACAGGGAGACACAATGGATTGCTGATGCAGTTGCTCCTAATTGGTGTCTCCAACCCAGGTGTTTTAATTGTGTCCACATTCCGTTGATGCCCTTTGGAGCATGGCCATCCACACAGGAGGAGAGTGACTCAAGGACACAGAACTTGCCTTGAAAATTGAACCTTATAATTTACCAATAAGTCATCTCTGTGTTGGAGCCAGAGGACCAAGGGCTGCGTGGGGATGTGCCCACATAGGCCCTGACATGTCCTCTATTCCACAACACTAGAACCAGGGAACACTCTAGGTAACTGATGGGCAGGTGAGTAATTTAGGATGGAAAAGGGAAAGTATTTTTTCACCTAAGAGAGTCATTGGTCTATGGAATTTACTAGCAGAAGAGGTGGCGACAGAAACCAGCCTGGATAGTTTTAAGAAAAGGTTAGACATCCATAGAGGACAGATGTATCAATGTACTACTGATGCTTAGGTACTGCCTCCATGTTGGAGAGACAGGCAGAATGCTTCTAAAAGCCATTTGCATGGAGTTGTGAGCAGGTGAAGGTTTTGTCATTGTCCTCTGCTTGAGAATGCCCAGAAGCAATTGGTGGGCCACTGTGTGAGAAAGGATGCTGAACTAGATGGGCTGTGGCCTGCTCCAGCAGGGTTTTTCTTATGTTCTTAGGTCCAGGTGTGTAGACATCGAGCCTCTTACTTGATACCCAGGTCAGATCGTGAAGCAGGCCAAACATGGTTAAGAACAAGTAATAGTATCCAATGTGAGGCAGTGAAGGCTGCAAAGAAGGCCTACTTTGCAACCTCCATACATTCCTCAACATTGACAGAACATTCTAGAATGGTGAAGCCTGTTGTAATAGGTTTGCAAGATATTTTGAGGATAAAATTACTCACCTTCATGGCAACTTGAATGCTGCTTTTGTTTCTTGTGAAGCGTTCAGGGTACTGTCTGGTGCAATTTGTGGGATCAGTTTTCAAGGCCTGATATGGATAAAAAGACTTCTGGTTGTTCAACTCACAACATAGTGTCTTGACCCTTGCCCATCTTGGCCTATTAGAACAAGCTGAGCAGGGATGGCTCAGGTTTCAAATGCCATGCCAAGGAAGGCATTTCTTCACAGAACCTTGTTAAGATAATTGAGAGTTTATTTTCCCTCACCTCAAAATACTGAAAATACTCTTGCTCTCGGGGATATGATTTCATGTACTAATCTTATTCTCTTGGAAGAAAAATGAACCAGACAGTATCATCTGCTGAAGTTTGGCAGTGTTACATGAGTGACCCACCATATGGGAGACCAGAGCAGTTTTCTGAGTAGGAAAGAAGAAGAAGTTGCCTTTTCTGCCCTGCTTTTCTCACCCATTTAAGGGAACTCAAAGTGGCTGAAAGCTTTCTATTCTTCTCCCCACAACAGAACACCCTGTGAGGCAGGTGGGGCTGTGAGAGCTCAGAAGAGAGAGCTGTGACTAAGCAAAAGACAAAGGCAAAACCTTCACCTGCTCTTGACTCCCTGCAGATGACCTTTAGAATCTTACCTTTTGGCTTTCCTCAGTTTTTAGATTTAAAACATTTTGTCTCACACAAACACTTTCTTCTGTAGTTTCCAAGATATGGGTGCTGTTTATTTGTGGTCTTCTCCATCCTTGTATGACTTCTGGAGTGCAGAATATGTTTGGGTCTCATTTCTTCAAACAGAACCACAATTTTGCCCCCAATGAATACAATAAGCAAGACACTATTATATGAGGTACTGCAATAACAATTTTTGCAAAGTTCTTGGCACTTGAAAATATCCTCTCATCCAGTTGTAATTAAGTCAAATACAAGATTTCACAATACTACTTCCCTTTAGTTACTAATTATTAACATTATTGAAATGACCGGTAGTCTTCGGGTGCCTTTAGCCATAAATAAGAAACGTTAAGCCTGTGTTTTCTCTAGAGTTAAGAAAGTTCACAGGGAGAACAGATGCAGAAGGGAGGGCTCTTCTGACAACATGGTAAGTCCCTGCCTCTCTGAGAGGCTTGCTGTTTCCTGGTGAGGGTGAGACTTTGCAAGATCTTGTGAGATCTCACCCAAACACCCAGGAAAAGGGAAAATTCATAGCCTATGGTGAGGCAAGTTGGAGTTTTTATGCTGTGCAGCACCAGGAGTTATACTCTTGTGAGGATGGAGTGGACCCAACAAAAGCCAAAAACACTGGATAGAAATGGGCACTTGCTTTTGTACCTCACAAACTGTACTTTCAAGCTGTGAGGCAAGATGTTTCTGCATTGACACCACTATTTCAAAGCACCTGGGCATTGTAGACCATTGTTGGTGCTTTCATTTAGCTCCAAGGTTGCCACCAGATGTTGTCCCTGCACAGTGGCTTCAGTGTCCCTTCATAGGGGCTCCTGGTCTGCTAGACTGGCAGGTCAGAAGTTTTGCAGCGATATTATATAGGCTTCCGGTCCACCAGATCAGAAGCTTCAGCATCCCTGTGGAGTGGCTTTCCATCTGCCAGATCGGAAGCCCTGTTGCCTGTAGTGGTGGCAGAGCATTGAAAGGTAAGTGCACATTAAAAAGTGGGTGTGTGTGTGTGGAATACCGCAGGCAACAGAAGCAGCGAATGGACTTTGCTCCTTCTGTCCCCATCTGGAGGCACCCTACGTCAGTTTCTGTATGCCCCTAATATCTTGTACAGTTTTGATATATCTTCCTCCAAGAAAATCCCCCTCTTCTCCCCTCCTTCCTCATCTATATCCTGAGAATTTACTTCCGATCTGTTTACTTTAATGTGTGATTTATAGTACCCTTTGCGCCTGCCCAACACCCCTAGTTGATAGGAATAAAAATAATCTCTCTTTTTCTCTCTCTCACACACTGCTTGTCAGATTCTCTGTCTCATGATACACAGTGCAGTACTTCATAACAATAACATCAGGCAGCTGGCATTCTTAACATCTTCAGGATATCGCTCCACTATTTAGAAAAAGTCAGGTGCTGTGTTTTTTTGAAGAGCTTAGGTGGGCATCTTTCAAAATAAAGAGAATGTTGTTCTCCAGATGGGTTATAAAGGGTTGATGTAAGCGGATGATTTGAAGTGATCCTGCCTTTTAAAATTTGGATTGCTTCAAAGAGACAGTTTATACAGGTCTACAATTTAAAGAGATGCTTTACACATGTGTGAAGCATATGCCTGAGGAATGCACAAAACATCATTTTGAACGCTTGACAAACCATTTGCAAATATTTACAAACCCTAATACAGGAGGGCTGGGCTTAATAGGTTAGTTTGCTCTTGGTTGCTCCTCCCCCCCCTCTTTTTTTTTTGGAAGCCTAGAAAGACATCATCACAATAATAGATTGAGGACAGTCCTGTCAGGAAATCACACTGGATCATTTGATGATTCCATCACTTGGCCCAGTGCAATGGTAGTTGAATAGGCTTGGTAGGAGGGGGAGCAGAAGCAAGGGAAGTCTGTTTGCTGTAATTGGGACACTGGGTGGAGTTGATAGGGGCTGTAATCCAAAATATTGGAGAAATCTAGTTTGATAAAGGTTGCAATACTGAATATTGATTGTATTAACAAATTGAAGAGGATTTAAAAATCCAGGTTTTGAGAAAAATGGAAGAGATGGTAACACCTTGAATGATGTCACACACTTTATATCCCTCATGCTTACCCATTTTGCAGTAATACTTAAAATAGTACATTTACTTATGGTTTCTCATTGGCCACAGTCTTTCATTTTATCAGTGGTTTATGTCAGGATAGTTGCATGTCAAATATGAGCAGTGATTTCTACCTAACATAACCAGAGTCTTTGGAAATATGATGCGTCTGTTATGGAAATTCCTTCTGTTTTTGTGTTAAATACTGTTCCCGTGCATGCACAAGATCTTCAAAACAATTAGTTTGTCTTAGCCACAAGGAAGGGGAAACTTGGCTGGTCTTAATACAAAGATTTTTTTATTGAAAATGTAAAGGACACACAGGAAATAATTTTATTATAATGCAAGTGGTAAAATAAGCAAGGAGCAGCAGTAATGCCCAAGTAGCAACAATTTTGAGTTGGGGCAAATTTGTCAAACAGTCAGTGACAACTCAGCTTGCAACTATTAGTGAAGAGGAGAAATAACTGTAGAAATGACTGAAATACGAGGTTTTCCTGTCAGCAAGAGGTGGAGAGTTTTTCTTAAATGTAGCTAACAGTATGGCATGAATTCTTAGCCTTGAAGCACAGGCAATGGAACACTCGATAAGCTGAACAAGTGAAAGGCGGAGGATCGGCAAGATATGCTGTGTAGAGATTGTTATTCGCCAATCAAGATTTGGTGGCTAAGCATGGGTGACAGAATTCAGGGAGTGCTGTAGCAACTGGAGAGAGGTAGTACCATAGGCTGGAGTTCCCAGTTCAATTAACTCTTTCTCCATGGTTTCGCTACTTCAAATCCATCAATTGTTCCCCTTATACAGTTTATCAGTTATGTACCTCCCTTTCTTTGACTAGAAGTTGTTTTACAAGCATAGGAGGCAAGTATCTTTTGGTGAGAATTGGAAAGGAAAACAGTGAAGAGGGGAGGCGAGACAACTAACTTCAGGAAGCAAAGGAAGTATACCTTTCTTGAGGACTTCTCTTGCTCAGGGATGATCTCAGTGATTAACAAAAGTATCAAGATGCAAGTGCTCACTCTCACACACAAGCTAGTGAGAGGATCACAGTGCTCAGAAAGACAAGTTTAAACACTCTAGCTAACTCTTCACCTTTTGGAACTGTGAACTCAATATGCCAATCAGTCTTCTTGCCCTGCAAGGCTCAGCCTCATGAGATGCCAAGTAAATCTGATTATCTACCTTGCTTGGAGTTAGCCCTTTGTAGCAACAGTACATGGAAAAATCAAGTTGTCTTGAAGCAACAACTTGCAACGAGCCAGTAGGGAGGAAAAGTGAGTTTGAGCCTCATCTGCAGAGTGATTTTCAGATCTCAGCTCCCAGGAATCCATGCACACAGCAAATGAAGTTCAGCTTCTTGCCAGGAAAGACCAGAGTTCAGCTCAAAGGATGTAGTGATGGAATGTGAGATAATCAAAGACTACCCAAAGATATGTAGTGAACTCCAGAAACACTAGAGACACTGAAGCAGTGGACCTAGCAATCCAGAGATAGATGAAGACTTTGGTCAAAGATATGTAGTGGACCCCATAATAAATCAGAGACTCTGAGTGGGCAAGGAAACCCATTCTTATACCCAAATCCTACCCTCAGGACAGGTAGGAAACTGTGCTATTTACATAGGCAGAATGAAGTAAAGAACCTTGTCAACATTCAGGCTTTTCAAGTCACATAAAAATATTGCCTTAATCCAATCAAATATTCAGTTTGGACACCGACATTATCATGCCAATCCTGCAGCTACTCTTGCTTAGGGCACAAATTCTTTACAGCTTAAGTGCTACCTTTCAGCATCTTACTGACAGGATTAGGCTTTGGCACAAAAGAAGTCTTTTTAACAAAACAAACAAACAGACAAGCAGAGTGGAAGATTTAGAATTAGTGGTCCTGGGGTATGTGCACCACTACAGATTTCTATTCCCTGGAATGGGAGCCTGACCTAGATACAAGTTCCATTACTGAAAATGGTCTCTTTTCACGAACGATTCCAGATCTCAAGGTTCTGATGATGGCAATAAGCTCAATATCTAACACATCTGAAGATGTTAGCAAAGGATCTGCACGCATCACTGTTCTAAAGAATTTCTCTGGATGGAGGTGAAAATCAAAAATAACTTCTGAACTAGATGTAATTCTTAATAAGCAGCCTTGTTTATTGAGTAATTATTTGATACTGAATAGAATAAAATATTCTGTTCACTGCAACACTAATTATGCTTATTACTAAATGCACTAAACACTGTTTAGGTCCATGGAAGCAGATAAATGTTGATAATGAATCACATTTTCTTTGCCTTTCTGGAAAACACATCTGAACAGTAAGTTTATTTTCTTTCCCCAGCTAGTTAAGTCCCCTTTCCAAAAAATCTACACACTAGAGTTGAATATTCTGGAATAGAATGGAATTCAGCTCAGAAGGTTACAGTAGAAACAGAGTGATTAGCAAAAATCCAAGTAGAAATGCATTCTGCTAGAGAAAGGTCACCTCTGGATATTATTCAGAGGTTGTTACAGAGTTCTCTCCAAAATGTCCAGCCTCATATGTTTCTAACAATAGCCTTTGGACAGATAATCTTTGGTATAACAGTAGTTCTCTAAGGTGATAATGATGCTTCTATATCAGAGGGCCTTGCAAATGTAATAAAGAAATCCAAGATAGCTTTTAAACTGAAGCATGTCAATATCTGGAAGTCAATCTAATTTAAATCAATACAATTCCATTCTGAGTATGCATGCATTGCTTCTCAACCAGAGGGTCTCAGGGTGGATACACGAAAACCACTGCAATGTTGAGTCATTCCAGATCAGTGTTTCTTTCCTGAACACCTGCATGCTTTCAGACCTGATTTTTTCCTTGTCTAGTGGAGACAAATAGCCCTTGTCTAGTGGAAACAGATAAAGCATTCCTGCAGCTGTTTAGGACTCATGTAGCATTCAAACACCTTTGTTTCCAAGCCCTTCCTCTAGTGATAAAGAATTTCTGAAGTGCTTTCGTGTCAGTTTCCATTTTCACGAGTAAGTTTCTGTAACAGTGCCTAAATATTTTTTCTAGCCTTTGATGCTATGATTTAGTACTGGTGTTAAAAGAAAAAAGTAATACTAGAATGGGCACCAAGCTTTCCACCAAACGCACAACTTAAAACAATGGAAATTGCCTCAATGAAGTGATGAAGAAGAAGGATGGTTTTCATGTTTATTTGAGAGAAGAATTGTGTGTTGTGGCCACAGTTCAAGAAAATTGGTCAAGGATAAAATAAATGTGACCTGAGGCATATAAGGTCAAGCCAGAGGTGGCTCTGGAATTAGTGAGACTATACTTCATCCTAGAGTGATACATAAAGTGATAACACGTGGCCTCTTGACCCTGCTTTTCCCCTGTGATGCAAGAGTTTATGGATAACATGGCTATGGCATTTGGAGAGCTTTGGGCAAATGAGAAGGCTGCTTTTGCTATGACAATTTATTTTTTAAAAAATGCACAACTGTATTTTGCTTACTAGGCCCTTGAGTGTTTAAGGCCCTAAGTGGTCAACTAATTCTCCTAATGGCACACCCTCCTCTGGGGCTGGCTTTTTCTTGAGGGCTATATGCTGAAGGCCATGCATAGATGGCTGATGTCACCTGCTGTGCAATAGGCAGAGGTTAGAACCAATTAAACCCACGAAAGGGGAGCCGTGTGTAGGACCTTTCAGGTATCTCTTTTATTAAGTTCTGGTTTGGAATTTTTGCTTTGACTTTTGGGGCTTTTTGTTGAGATTCACAGGAGGGACCCCAGGTGGTGGTATCACCTCAAAATGGGTAGCTTGCCATGTTTTTCCTCCTCCAGGGGGGTTGATCAAGGCCCTGTTGCATATGACCACTGTCCTTCTCAGCTAACAGCTTACTCATTTTCCCCCACAGATGGATTCCATTTAGGGATGTTCACAAATATTCATAACATTTGATATTCATACAGATTTGGACATTTGTACAAATCAAATTTTATGACATTTGTATATTAACATTCGTACAAATATGAATGTTTTGGAACATTCATATGAATAGTTTGGAAATTCGTGAAACTGGGAAGATGGGAAAGTGGCTGCACCAGTCACATCTGCAATGGATCCAGAGTGCATTCAGCATGGATCGAGAGTGGATTAAAAGTGGATTCAGCTCAGATTAGATGCTTTAAGAGCTGATATGTTATGGGATATGTACTGGATACGTATGTGTTCGTGTCAGATACGTATTCATTTGTATTGGATATTTGTACAAATTCATATGAATACATTCATATTGAATAGAATCCTACCACATTTGAAGGGGATCTATTTGAACAAATATTAGTTTTCCAGCATTTGATTCTTTGCGAACTGAATGCCAAAAAACTCATTTGTTCACATCCCTAATTCCATTACATAATGCTGCCCATTCAGACTCCCCCAGCTGTTTTTTTGGTTTGGTGGCTTTCATCTAGGGCCTCTGGTGAGGAACCCTGTTAAGTCTCTTTTGCTATATCTCTCTATGTGCCTTGGATGATGTGATGGTTGCTCCTGATGATTTTGTGTGTTAGCTTCTCAGCTGAGATTGAACTTCACAGTCAGCTGGTTGGAACTGACAGCTGTGTGTTTAGAGATTGGAGGACCTTCATAATGTAGACACAGGGACAGAAAGAGGCTAAGGAGGAGGAGTCAGCCTCATGGCCAGCAGCTTTTCAAGGGATCTCAGTTGAGGCTGCAGGAGCAGTGAAAGTTAAGAAAGCTATACCACAGCAGTTTGTTGTACAGTGTGGTTCAAGTACTGGCAGGTGGATCAATATTCCAAAAAATCACTTCTTGGAATAGCTATTTAAAGGAGGGAAATAATCTGGAGAGAAGGTGTTGGCAGATGCCATCATGAAATCAGGGGATTGAGGTGATGCAGCTGGCAGTGCAGACTTTGCTGAAGCCTCAAGTGTTGGAATCAGTTTCTAAGGCCAAATGGGGTCAAGGAGTTTACTCCATCCTACTCCTCGTTCCCCAAGAAGGGAAGGAAGTGGCTCAGCATCATGGATTTCAGTTCCTCAACCAGCTTGTCAGTCTCTCACTTCCATCTGGGGGGCATTAGCACCCCAAGATTTCCTGGTTTCCATCGATCTTCAGGGTGCTTACCAAGGAAATTTCCCCCTTATTTATTTTTTGGTGCCATTTTCAGTATCAGGCAGTTCCCTTTGGCCTATCATCAGCTCCAGGAGTTTTCACCAAGGTGGAACTTGCAAGCTTTGGAGTTCTTGAGGTACAGGGGATCTGAATTTTTGTGTGTACCTGGACAACATATTGATTGGAGTCTTGAGACCTGGCTAAGCAAAGTTTGCAGGACACTCAGGCACCCCTCAAGTTCTTGGGATTCTTGCTCAATTTTTCAAAGAGTCATTTGTATCTAGCACAGATACTGCATTGCTTGGGAATGACAATCTTCACACAAGATTTTTCTATCAGGCCCTTGGTGGAAAAGGTTTCCAAGATTATATCTGTGGTCTCAAAGTTGGGGGACAGGGAAATGGTGGATCTGGTACCATGGGCCAAACACTGGTTGAGACCTTTATAGTGGCATTTTTTGTCTTTCCAGCATTGATTCACTGCGTTCTTGTCTTTGGTCTGAGCCACTGCCCGATGGTGAGGTCGGGCCCAGAGTCTGCTGAGAAGCCAGAACCTCCAGGAACCTTTAGGGATAGTAGTGAGGGAGTCATGATTCAGAATTTCAGCTTTGGTGGTCCAAAGGGGATAAACTGGTTAGAGTTGAATATAATATTCCTTGGATTTGATTATAGCCTCTGCCTACTGCACAGCAGGTGACAACACCCATGTGTGTGATGCTTCATCATATAAGACCTCTGAGGAACACCATTCATGGTAAGTACCACCTAGCCCTTCTGCTGGGGAAATAATTCTTTTTGAGTTCAATGGACTTGGTAATAGATAACTCCTTCTGACTGTATGGACTTTTAGTAAGATATTGTACCTCTTCCAAGGACATTTTTATTTCATTCATCTACCTTGTCCATTGTCTTTCCTTTCTTCTGATTTTTTTTGACTTTGCCAAAAGCATAATCTTTTTGCTGTGTTAAAAGAGAAAAGAACTCCTGCCTCGTGTTTCAGTGTTTACTGTTTACTGATCAGCCATATGACCATATCAAAGAAACTAAAATGTACAAGTACATTAACATAAAATGATGTAAGACCAAGAACAGAATAATATAATGATCACTTGTTCCTATCCCCTACACATTCTTTTCTGTATATATTTTTCCGAAGTATGCAGCCCTGCCAGAAACAAGGCAATCTCGTGTGTCACCTGGGCATTTTGTCCCTGCAATATATAAAGCAGTTTTTCATCTTAATTAAACATACATTTAGATGATGGTCAGGAAGCCCCAACATTTGTATGAGTCATGGAAATCAACTGTTACAGTGCTGTCTGAAGTGAGGCCAGAGTAGGAAGAAAGATACAAATCAATTCCCAATGCTGCCTCCAGACAACAAGAGGCAATGTGGAATCTAAGAGTAATCCTGAAATTGCCTGTTGGTGCCCCTTGCCAGACACTAGGAGCAGTCCTGGCCTTACCTTGGTGACTACTGGCCTGTTATAATCTTGCGTGGAGCTACTCAGAAGTCACCTTGCTTTCTTTGTTGTTTTCACATGCTTGTCTGGCTGTTTTTGCACACTTGGACAGCCCCAAGTGAAATAATAATGAAATGAGCTGGCAGACCTAAGTGATCATTGCTATTATGAGAAACACAGCATGCTTGCTGGATTTCCCATAGCAGCAATATTACAGGTTATTGCCTCACTAACCTGGGACTGTATTGAGAATGCTGCAATTAAGTAAGCCATTTCCAGGACAGTTCTGGGGAAACTGTAGGTTTTAGCACCTATCTGGAGGCATCCCAGTACAGAGAAGAGACATATCCCACATACATGTAGAAGCATATAGTTATCCCTTCCATTGAAAACTACCCTTTCAGTGGAAAACCAAATGCATCTTCCATTGTACAGTGTGAACTGTGTGAGTAATCAGTTTCTAGAAATACTTGCAGGCAACAGAACGCCAGCAGTTAGTGGAAGCTGGTAAGTGTACAGTTTCTCCTAATGTGATTTGCACTGTATGTTGGTGCCTGGGAACAGAACTGACACATTAAGAGAGGGATGACTGTTCAAGGGAATACAGTAGGCCTAGAAGAAAGTACTTAGCGTATTCTGGAAAATCTTTTGGTCACAGTGCATAGGTAAATACTGGGATAGGCTCTCAGCATCAAAATGAACAATAGGAACATAGGAACTTTGTCTAAATGAATGAATAACCAAACTTTGTAGGGTCACATCCAGATGGCCCCTCCTAAAGAAGGCTTCCCTGGATCCAGAAGACCTAAACAACTATCGCCCGGTGGCCAATATACCTTTTTCAGGCAAGGTGCTGGAGAGGGCTGTCACTGTTCAACTGCAGGCATGCTTGAAAGAAGCTGATTATCTAGACCTATTTCAATCTGGCTTCAGACCTGGCTATGGCATGGAAACCACCTTGGTTGCCCTGGTTGATGACCTCCTTCAGGATAGGGACAGGGAGAATGCAACTCTGTTGGTTCTCCTGGATCTATCAGCAGCTTTTGATACCATTGACCACAGTTATGGAATTTAGGAGTGAGAGGCAGTGCCTGGCATTGGTTCTGCTCCTGTCTCCAGATAGTGGTAGTGGGAGGTACTGGTTCAAAACCCTGGAAACTTACTTATAGATGTTATTTAATATCTATATGAAGCTGCTGGGAGAGGTCATCAGGAAATTTGGAGTGAGGTGTCATCAATATGCAGATGATACCCAGCTCTATCCCTCTGTGCCATCTGAATCAGGAGAGGCAGTTGAAGTGCTTAACAAGTGCCTGGAGGCAGTAATGAGCTGTATGGGGGCCAATAAATTGAAACTGAATCCAGACAAGACAGAGGTACTGTGTGTCACAGGGTCTCGGGTCTAATAGTTGGTTAATACCGTCCTTGACGGGGTTGCAATGCCCTAGAAGGGGCAGATACATAATTTGGGGGCACTCCTGGACTCCGTGTTGATGCTTGAAGCTCAGTGGACACCATGGCCAGGAGTGCCTACTCCCAACTACAGCTGGTGGGACAATTATTCATCCTCTGGTAACTTCTAGATTGGACTATTGTAATGCGCTCTACATGCTGTGCCCTTGAAGATGGTCTGGAAGTTGCAGCTAGTGCAAAATGCAGCCGCTAGAGTGCTGACCAGAACAGCTAGCCAGACGCACATCATGCCGGTTTTAAAAGGGTTGCATTGGCTGCTAATTCACTACTGAGCCCAATTCAAGGTGTTAACTTCGACTTACAAGGCCCTAAATGACTTGGGCCCCAAATATCTAAAGGAACGCCTTCTCCCATCTTGACCTGCCCATGCCTTAAGATCTGGCGGGGAGGCCCTCCTGGTTGTCCCACCACCTTCAGTAGTGAAACGGGTGGGCACCTGGGAGAGGGCCTTCTCAATAATGGCCCCCAGACTATGGAATAGTCTGCCCTTTGAGGTATGTTTAGGAAGGTGGTAAAGACACACCTCTTTGCCCTGGCCTTCAGCTAAATATGGTTACACTTCTCCCCCCCCCCCCCCATTTTAGGTAGTACTGTTTTTAATATATATTTGTTTTGTTTTAACATGTTGGTTTTTAAATGTTGTAGATATTACTGTTTTAAGATATATTGTTTTGTTTAATGCACTTAATTTTATTACCTGCCTTGAGACCTATGGGTATAGGGCTGGATAGAAATACAAATAAATAAATAAACACCTTTTAGCTAGACAGCACTACAACCATCACTGTCTTTCTGTATTTTAGCCTGTTTTTGCCTCCACACATACATGCTGGATAGAGCAATCATGGTGACTCGGAAGGTAAGTAAATGCACAACTGGAAAACCAACAGGCAATGTTGGGTTTTCCAGCAATAATTTTTAGTGTGGGGGTTTTGTTGTTGGGGGGGGGGAAAGAGTTGGGCTGTGATTGGGTTTCTCCAGATATGTGGGGCAATCCTACCATAATCATGCCATAATGGTGCTATATCCCCCCTGTCTAGATGGGGCCCAGATTTTGCAATATGTTGCAGAGAGGTAAGCTGCAAGGGGCAGCTGCAAATGTGAAAACTGAGTGTGTGCTTTAATTTGAGTCCTGGCAGGGAGATGTTACATTATTAGTAGAAAAGAACTGATAGATAGGGCTTCTATAGGAATGACAGAAGAGGATGCAGAGGGTAGAAAATATAAGACAAGACAAACTATTCAAGACCCATGAATAGGACCTAACAAACACTAGGAAAAGTCTTTCATGCATATTGTTTACTACTGCATAAGCATGGGGAAAGTAATTTCCATGGCTCCTAACAAAGACACCTAAATGAGAATACACAATACGCATAATACCAGTTCTTGTTCACTAGCTGGCTTTTACAGGTCTAGTTCAAACTGCTGGGGCTTTATGTGACTAGGGGTCATGGTATCTAATTGAATATCTGCTTCCATATGGTCTGCCTGAGACCCTAGGTTCAGCACTTTACTTGTCATTGTTCCTCCTCTAACTGAGCCAAGGAGGGTGGTGGCCCAGGATTGGACCTTCACCGTAGTACCTCCTTGCTTATAAATCTCTGTACTCAGCAGAGTGCTTCTGGCTTTAGATCTAAGCACTTTCAGACACCAGTTAAAATGCATGCTGTGGCAAGTCTGAAGAACTGATATTTGAGTTGTGCTTCCTGCCTATCATAGATAGTGATATACTCTGGGTTTTTAGGGGAATTTACTGTATTATATAAACTGTATTTTTACTTCCGGGTTGTTTTTAAAAAAAGTTTGAAGTACTAATGTTTTATGCATCTTTGCAAATTGCCTTCAGTTACTTTTGTAAAGGCGATTAAATAAAAATGATAACAATAATTACTATATTATGCACAGTGTGGATCTCAGTCTAATTCCTTTTCCATTTAACTATGGAAGGTCAATGAAGCCGCAGAACTGTGGGGCTCTATGATAGAATCAGCCATGGTTGGAATCAAAGCACATCTATGATATTCTTTTCAAAGATTAGCATTTCCTTGATTGCCCAGGGTAGTTTCCCTTCCCCAGAGTTTAGTTATTATGATAAAACATATCAGCCTTGTTTTGTACGTACTCA
The DNA here is from genome assembly GCA_023333525.1 of Aspidoscelis tigris stejnegeri. NCBI lineage: Eukaryota > Metazoa > Chordata > Lepidosauria > Squamata > Teiidae > Aspidoscelis > Aspidoscelis tigris. The sequence continues at coordinate 37,168,574 of JALMGA010000005.1, read as the reverse complement.
GCATGCGTGCCCTTCCAGTCATTAGAAATTTCTCTAGATGCCACTGTACTTGTTAGAAGAGTACAAAGCTACACGGTTATTACTGCGTTTCTTAAGGGCAGTCACAGGTGGCATCTACACATCCACCTAAGGCAGCCCTCCAGGTAACCAGCAGATAGGGTGGGCAAACACTTCTGACCTCTACCATTCCCAGGCTGTTGCAACCATTACTTTAATCCTGTTAAAATACTCCAAGAATGCTTCATTATGGGAATTTGCCTTGCCCCCCTCACATGAACGCATGGTGGGATGAAGGAGGCAACTCAACAGGCAAAAATCATGCTTGGAATGCTGCACAAAGGACTGAAAATGGAGTGGAATTCCACTCACTGCATTCACACCTAAAATTGAATCCAGCTTCAGAATTATTGAACTCAGGGCTTATTCACATTTTGCTCACTGGAGCGGTATTATTATACCATTCCAGTGAAGCAAAGATCAGTCACAGAGGGAGCTATCCACACTTCAAGTGCTGCTGTGCTCTCCACTGGACCACCAGCACTTGAAGTGTGAATGTCTGTAGCAACATCTGGCTTGTGCTGTGACACTGTCATGGTGATCAACCCACAGTGTTTGAACTGTGCTACAGCCCCCACTTGCAGCATTTGGGAGCTTACCAGCTGCTCCCAGTGAAGCTGTGACCAAGTGTTCACTTGTCCACAGCTAACAATGATTGGGGCAGCTAGAGGGAGCTCCTGGACACTCTGGGTTAGAGGAGGAGGCACAGTGTGCGGATGGACTTCTCCTGGAGCAGCTGCAGCCACTCCAGACAGGTAAGTTTGAACAAGCTCTCAGAAAATCCACCTTTAGGCTAAAGTGGAAAGAGAACTATTAGTCATTTTGCCGATATGCCATCTTACTCTGAAAATCGCTTGAAACTCAAAACTTAGGTGTGAACACAGCCACAGCAATATTCCACCTGCTATCAGGGGTGGGGTGGGGGCTCAGCAATGTTGTCAATGCTCAGTTCCTCCCATGAGTTTGCCATGCAGATCAAGTTTGTGAATGAAAAAATAGTTTCTTTACTTGTTACATCTAAGTTATTGGATACCTCCTTCATGGATTGTAGTTGACTCTTAAAATAGTCCCATACCTATGAGTAATTAAGGGATCTGTGGCCTTTTAAAGTAATTTTTTTTCCTGGACTTGGATGTGTTTCAGACTTTATAATACTGCTTTTCCAGCTGCTTTATTTTTTGAAAAATGTTCTAAGTCATCTCCAGCTTAGGTTGTAAGGTGGGATACAAATATCATAACAAAACGTAGATGTAACAGAAATATTGACTTGGCACCTGTTTGCATCCATTTCAGTGAACAGCACTAAAGTTAATTGAAGTGTGTTGTGCAGTGACTTCTAATCTGTAAGAAAGTAGGTGCTGTGCCATATTTAATTGCCATAAAGAAAATTGTGGTTCCAGACTTAACAATAGTAGGGGGCTGCCATGCTGTGTAGTGCTTTTAACTTCTTTGAAAGTTAAAAAGAAGTCACTTGCCTTAACATGTTAAACAAAGTTAACAAGTGTTAATTAATGTTATTGTTACACTTCTAGAAATCTGTTTTCTTTCTTGAGTGAGAAAGCTTGAAGAGAAAAAAGTTGGCTTTCCTTCTCCCTCCTGACTTCTAAAGAGATGCTAGCTTAGGTTTTTAACTTTGTCTCAGCAAAATTCTGCTTGGGTGGCTATGCCCATTTGCTGTACAGAATCCTTAAACATTCCTGGAAGATGCTTCTGCCTCTGTTTTCTTGGTAGCATCGGTGCCACTTGGTTGCCGGCCAAGGCAAGAATGTCACTTAGCAGAAAATAGTACACAGATGCTGCTTTCTCTGTTCCATCCTTGGCTCCGTCGCTGTGCCTCTCCTGTTGAGCAGGTAGAAATGAGGACAAATGCCCCTTGCAGCCTTTCTGTCCTCAGCCCTCCCACAAGGACAGAGCTCTTAGCCTTGAAGCACATCCCAAGATGTGGATCTTCTTAATTGCTCCTATCCGCCAGTCTTGTAGGTGAGATAACAAAGCAACCTTATTAATGTACCTTTGACCTTCATGTCTGCCAGCAACGCTTTTGGCAGAGTTCTGCTCAGTTTGCCTCTGCTCGAATTTGCCTGTGCCATCTATTTCAGAGGTATAAACAGATTCGAGGAGCATTCCCCAATCTTAAATAGATTCTCCCCACCCTATTTAATCTCTGGGTGGCTGTGCCTTGTAAACACTCTTGAAGAGTACAGGGGCCAGGGCATGGGTGGGTTGGTGGGAGGGAAATCTTCCTTATTTCTGAATCTCCTGCCTTTTCTCCCTTCTCCTTTTCCTCAATCCATCTTGAATTATTATTTGGGAGGAAGGTAAACTTTACTGTGGCACATTTTTGTGCTCTAAAAAGACATTCCCTTTGATAGTCCTCTCTATGATCCCTTTGTTACTCTTGCAGATATATGTGTTTGAATAGGAGCCCTTCCCCCTCCTCCCCCCTTTTTATCCTCCGCGCTCCATCCTGCAGTGAAGTCACAATCCAGTGTTTGTAGACTCCATGTGATGTCACAGAGTCAGCCTTGTGACTTCACTCGCAGCCTCAAACGGAAGGTGCAGACGGGGCTTGCAGAAGAGGGCAGGAAAAAAAAATCAGGCCCCCACCACCACCCCCTTAAAAAAAAAGGAAAAGAAAAGAAAGCAGTAGCTGTCTGAGATAAATCGGAAGGGGGTGGGGAAAAGCAGCAGGAGGAAAAAAAATGCTGAGAATGATGATGCCTGAAAGCAGGTACAGTAAATCCGGCTTTCTGTCTGTGTTCTTGAAAGTTCCAAGCGCCCCGGAGAGGCCAGCAGCTCTCGCAGACCACACGCGCTTGTGTGTGTGTGTATGTGTGTGTGTAGCGTGTGTGAGAGCCACCCAGCCACGCTTGGCTGCACGGGGCTTTCGGCACCGGGGTTACATCCGTCTGTGCTCGTGTGTGTGTGTGTGTGTGTTTCTGCGCGCTAGCGAGGAGGGAGGCCGGCAGGGCAGGCGGGCGGGCGGCAGTGAGCGATGGCAGGCGAGGGGCAGGCGAGCAGCTTCAGCCCATTTCTCAGAGGCGCGCAGCTGGAGTCCTATTGGGCTGCCCGCGCGTCGAGCCTCCTTTCCTTGGCCATTTCAAAAGGCCCCAGCTGCTCCCGCTGCTGCAGTCTGTCTTGCGGCTGCCCGGGCATCTGACAGAAATGGGTTATTGGGTTTCGCGCGCCTTTGAGGGAGGGCTTGTGGCGCTTTCTCTCTCCCTGTCTGTCGTTTTGCGGGTTACCGGGGGCGGCGAAGGGGGGGGGGGCGTGAGGAGAAAGGGTAGTGGAAGCAGCCTGGCGTTTTCCGTGTGGCGTAGGCACGGGGGGAAGGGAGGAAAAAGGTAGGGCCTCGGGGTCACATTCCTGGAGGCTTCGGTTTGTGTGCGACGCTTTTTCCTCGGAGGGGGAAAACAAAATTCTCCATCTTTTGAACTGACGACATCACAATAGCAATGCGGATGCAGCAACCAGGCAGAACCACCAGCTCCCGCTCTCTCTCGTTTCCCTCTCGCCTTTTCCCCTCCCCCCCCTCAATTTTTCTCTGCTGCGTGTCTGTGGGCTCAGGGTGTTTACTTAGACGGTTCTCTGCGCCCCTCCTCCTCCTTCTTCCTCCTCCTCGGTCGCTTAGTGGCGTTTCTATGCCTTTAGGGATCGAGCTGCCCCCCCCCGCGCAATTTTGCGGGGTGTTTGCAGGCAAGCGGGCGATGCGCTCCGAGACCCCCCTCCCCCCCGGCTCGAACCCGATTCCAGAAAGGAGAGCGACTCGAATCCGGTGCATGGGAGCGAGAGCAGTTGCGCAGCGGAGCGAGCCGAGGCGAAGGCTTTGATTTTCCGGGCTCGCGGTGGCGGAGGAGGAGGAGGAGGAAGCCTTCATTTTGTGTTAGCGCGCCTGCCTGGCAAAGGGACGACAAGGGAGAGAAAGCAGGAGGAGACCGCGAGCCGGAAGGATGTGTGTGACATTGTGTCCGGCTCGCTGTACTTGTGAGAGGCTCACTCCAAGGCGGTGGTGGCGGGCAGGGGCTTCAAAAGGCACCCTGGGGAGAAGGGGGGGGGCTTCTGGAGAAGAACACACACACCCCCAGCGACGCTCAGTCTCAGCCATGAAGGGCAGGATTGCTGACAAAAGATGGGAGCAGGTGTGGGGCGGGAGTTCCTCTGCCTTTAAAATGAGGCGGGGGGGGGGCGACGATTCCTGAACTCACGCAGAGCACAGTTTACCACCAGATGACCAGGAGGCACTCTTCTCCCATTTAATTCCCGCACCTTGGTCTTAAGGACACAAAAGGCAGATGCTCCAGGGGACCCATTTTCCAGTCCAGATGCCCTTTGCCCTTAGCTGCTTTTCCGTTCACACTTGGTACACCTCTCCGCTGTACACTTGGATGGCAACTATGTGGCTAGCTGGCCAGAGGGCAAGTGTGCATCCTTGTACAAACCCAACCAGTGCTGACCTGGATCTCAAAGCAGTCAGAAGCCATGTTCAGAGAAAGAACATAAAACACGCTCTTGGACTTGGTTTTCACCCCTCGTGTGGCACTGCTGGGAAAAACCATTGTGGGCCAGAATGAAAACAGCTGGCAACCAGCATTATCGAGGCTAATAAATGTGTTGTGGCAGAGGTGTTCATGGACCACTGCCCACTTCGGTTTGATCTATGTGGTACTTTGGCAAAGAGCCGTTGGACGCCTGAATTCACATCCCAGCTCAGATTCTGAGCAAATTGCTTTGACTGTGAGGCTAACCTGCTTCACAGGGTCGCTGTGAGGCTGCAGACTGTGAGCTCCTTTGGTGAAAAAGATGAGAAATGCAACAAATGGAAGAGTTCTCTGTCTGCTCAAAGGCGCTTAATTTTTGCTTTAGATATTCCAAAGCTAAAGACACAGAGTATTAATTCTCATCTCTGGTGACTCTTGGCTGAACCTTGATTTTATAGGGGTTATTAAGCAAAGATCTTCGTGACTGAAGGACTTTTAATCTGGCGCTTTAAGGAGTACCATTTTGCCAATTCACTGTACAATAATATATTTCCCTCACCCCTTTGCACTCAAGTTTGTTAAACATAGTGTCCTATTTCTTTACTTCCACACCTTTAAATTTCAGATTTTTCTATCTTCTGTAAGATGTATGACAAGGTTTTGCCATTCTTCAGCATAAACAGTCTGTATTTCATCTGTATTAACAGGGTGATTTCTCTAGTCCTGCAGTGCTGGTAATTATGCTCCTGAGTTGTTTTACACACAACAGTGCATTTTTTTTGTTTTTTTTTAAAAGGCTTTGAGATCTTTTACTTAGCTTGCACACTTATAATGTGACCCTTGTACTGGGGTCACTAATGTCATCTATACCAGGGTCTTATATTCATTTTTGCTCCTAAAGACGCACTAGGGCAGTGATGGCGAACCTTTTGAGCTCAGTGTGTCAAAATTCGCAAGAAAACCTAGCTTAACTCGGGTGCTGTGTCACATCTAGAAATGTCCATAATTTTGTGATATTTGTAGCTTTAGTAAAAAAGTTATATTTTCGATATATGTATTTTATTAAAAGCAAAAACAAATAATTATTTACATTTGCTAAATCTTCAATTGAAAGTTGGTATTTCGTACACTTCAAGGACAAGCAAGCACTACATGCCCAGGTGCCAGGGTGACCATGTGTGTCACCCAAAAAGGCTTGGCGTGTCATCTGTGACACGCGTGTCATAGGTTGGCCATCACCGCACTAGGGCTTATTTTCAGGGGATGTTTTATATAACACTTATATAGGGCTTATATTTTGAGCATCCTGAAAAATCATGCTAGGGCCTATTTTTTAGAGTAGGTCTTATTTTCGGGGAAACGGTATGAAGTAAAAAGGATTATTAGCACATGTAGAATGCTTTATTTTTATACTCTCAGTCATAGCTGATTATCTGGTGGCTGATATTTGGTGTTTAAGTTGAGTATCTGTAAGGGTTCTGAAAAGATGCATTAGCAGTATATCTTTCCAGCCTTGCTGTGCGACTTGACTGTTTCTGCACACCTTTTATCTGTCACCACATTCATAATTCAAAGCTTTTGAGTTACTTGAAGATAAAGACCAGGATTTTCTTGCTAGAGATGGGTATGACTAGGAAAAGCCCCTGCTTGACTCTGGTGTGCCCTTGTCCATCTGGTTGAACAATACTGAGGATTTTCCACACTATAAGGCAGGTTTCTTTATTTTCAAGGCTGGCATCATGTTGCAATTCCCTGCACAGTTAGAAACTACCCTCTGTTAGGGTCATGGAATTGAGGTGGCACAATCCAGGTAACTCAAGTAAGGAAATGCCTGTTGACTTTATTAGATTTGTAAATTATCCCCTTTCTCATATGTATATAAAATATAGGTTTATCCTCTGAATGAGTTCCAAAGCTTTTTCTGTTGCTTCTCTACCCTATATAGCAATGTGCACCATTAGCTTTGGAAGCTTGTGAGCAAACCTTTATTTCCCAGTAATTTATATATAGGGTTAAAGGCTAATAGCATTAGAAGCTAAAGCCCAAAGTCCTTGGGAAAGACTAAGTCATCTTCAAAACATCTGTTTTATTGATTCGGCTGAGATTTATGCAGGTTACTTTTTCAGTAATTGGGGACTTTATAGCTCATCAAGTTCAAATCCATGACTTCAGGCAGGCTTTTAAATAGTTCAAACACCCCTGGATGCACTGACCAATGTCTCATGCAAAATCACTGTGTAATATGACTGTTTCTTTACAGTACATAAACGTTCCACTGTGCACATTTTTTGTTTTGAATCCAGCTGAGTTAATAATTATTCTTAGTGGAATATTTCAAAATTTCCAGATTGCAAGTTGCAGGATACTGGGCTACAAACAGGTTTGCAGATAATGCAAGACTACCAGGTTTGGAGAAAATTTAGCTGTTACCAATACTGGAAGCAGTGAAAGAGTGAGTAAATGCTATGGGTAGGTTGGTATTAGGTAATGGAGGTAGGTCAGTTAAAGGCTCCTCTTATGCTCTTAGCTCCATTGGCAAGTATTAGAAGGTGCTAATCTGTTTGTGTTTCCTAGATAAAGTATAAGAGTAAACAAAAAAAAGTTATTTCCTCACCGACATCAGTTGAACCACTTTGCTTCAAAGCACGTAGGCTGCTGCACAGATGCATGGCCTTAAAAAGAACTACTCTGGCTGCCAATGTAGTACAGAACCCAATTCAATGAGTTAACCTTAGCATATAAGTCTGTTAATGTCTTGAGCCCTAAATATCTAAAGGAACACTTTCTCCCATATCAGCCTGCCCGTGCCTTGAGATCTGCAGGAGGAGGCCCTCCTGGTTGTACTGCCTCCAATAGTCATTCAGGGGGTGGAGAAGAAGAGTTGGCTTTTCTACCCTGCTTTTCATGCCTTTTTAAGGAGATTCAAAACAGCTGACAAAGCTTTCTGTTCTTCTCCCCACCACAGACACCCTGTGAGGTAGGTGGGGCTGTGAGAGCTCAGGAGAGATCTGTGACTAGCCCAAGGTCACAGATAAGAAATCAGCACTGTAACCGCAAGACTAAACTGGCTCACTGGGTGAGGCCTCAGGATAGGGCCTTCTCAATAGTGGCCCCCCAGACTGTAGAATAGTCCCTCCACCATGATGGTGCAAGGCACCTTCAGTTAATACATTCAAAATATGGTTAAAAATGCACTTTTGTACCTTGGCCTTATATTGAAATTCAGTTCTTAGTATCTTATTTTTATTTGTTAATTTTATATTTTATTTTCTACTGTTGTCACTTGACCTGGACCTTCAGGTATAGGGCAGGATAAAAAGGAAAATAAACAATTCTTAAAACAGTAGGTATAGTAATATACTACCTAGGACAGCAGTGACCATAAGGACTAGGGCCATAAGGATGTTAGGGAAGAGGGAGGCTTCCAATGGAAGCCTCTCTCTGAATTCCCCCAAGCATTGTTTTAATTCGAGAAAAAGATAATTCAGAGAAATCAAAGGAATTCATACAACTGGAGCTTCTTCCCTCCCCCATTACTTCAGTGAGCAGTGCTCCATGAGACACTGCTGATCTAGAATCTTACATATTTAGTTTAAAATAGCAATAAACAAAGCCTAGTATAATAATCAATAGCTTGCTGAAGGCTTGAGTCAGTAGCTCAGTTTTATTTATTTATTTACTTACTACATTAGAACGGCTCAAAACCAGGAATACCTAAGAACATAGAAAAACAAACGGAACAATATAATTCTTCAGTAATTTGATTACTGTCATCTTCTATGATGTGGTATGCAGGATAGGTTAAATGAATGAGTTAAATCTTGATCTGAAGCAAGGGACAGTCACCAGCTGTTTTCATTCATTCACTGAGACTGCATGAAGGGAGGAAGTGAAATCCAGCTGCGTGTGATGCATCATGAAGAAGGTAAAAGGCATTTGTGCAGGAAAACCAGGCCATTTAATATGTTATAATAAAGGAAGGCATGCAGTGCTTTAAAAGATGCAAAATAGGTGGTGGTCTTAAAAGCTGATATGATTGAGGTGTTTTCTTTCTCATTTTCTTCTAATGTTTGTAGATTTAGAATTCTTAATGTTTCATTTTATAGCTGTGATAATTTATTGTAATTATGTTATATAGAGTTTTTAATATGTCAGGTTAATTTCATTGATCTGTTGCTGCTGCTGTTGCACTGTGGTCATGGTATAGCTTGTGCTGCTTAAAGCTACTTAATTTAGTAGTAAATAAATAATCTTCAAAATCAGATCATTGCTTATTTCACTTGTGGTCCTATAGTCATTTCAGGCCTGATTTTAAGAGCATGCTGAGTAGTCAGCTGCTGGCATTCTTTAAAGGAGGAGAATCCTTCTTGAAGACAGCTAGTATTAGAAACCACAGTTTTAAATCTAGAAGATCCTGAGGCAGCATGCTCTAAAATTATATTATAGATTTTGATGGAGTAACATGCTAAGGTTGTTGCCTTCTTAAAGTAGCTGCCTGGTGTTCTTCCAGAACATGGAAAAACTACAATATTTTATAAGCTGGCCTTAAGATGTATGAATTACAGAAAACATGTTGAAATTCTCAATTATGATTCCTGCCCGCGATAAAGACTAGGTGACTGACTAATATTGGAGTATTTTTAACACAGAACAATTTCAGCAGATCAGTGAAAACTTTGTGTTAAAACTTTTGCTTTGTGATATCATATGGTGGGATGTTTTCTATCCTATAAGGTTATTGTGAAAGTAAATGCAGTATTTTTAGAAGAGCTATTGCTGCTTGCTCTTAAAATGGATTAATTTAAGATATCCCATGACGTGTTCATACAAGCATTTATAATATATGTTGTAGGTGAAAATTTCTTAGAACAAGAAGGGTCAAGATATAAAGATGGAATACCTTCAGTTGCACTTTGTATATTGCTAACTAGGGATGCCAGTATTTGAGTTTCTGCTTCAGTATTGGTCCTTTCAGTGAGCAGTCAAGGATCATTTCCTTTAGTATTGACTGATTTGATATTCTCTCAGAAGTTTTCTCTAGCACTGGAAATCAAAACATTGATTCTTCAGAACCCAGCCATATTTACTGCTGGGAAAACCATAGCTTTGTCTATTTGGACTTTTGTTGGCAAGGGTGATATCCCTGCTTTTTAATATGCAGTCTAGGTTTGCTATAGCTTTCTTCCAAGGAGCAAGCATTTTTCAATTTCATAGCTATAGTCACCATGTGCAGTGACCTTTGAGCCTAGCAAAATAAAATCTGTCACTGCTTCCATTTCTTTCCTCTCTGCTTTCCAAGGTGTAATCACACTGGATGGTCTTTTAATTCTTCATTTTCTCTCATTAGAGGGACATCATCTGAGATTGCTGGGAGAAATATCAGTAATCTTAATTATAGCTTTTGATTCATCCAGCCCAACACTTCGCATTATGTACTCTGCATATAAGGTAAATAAGATAGCAGCCATGTCACACTCCTTTCTCAATCTTGAACCAGTCAGTTAGGGGTATGTGAAACCATTTTCCAAATTATTTGGAACAGCCACACATACACCGCAAGGGAGCCAATGTTCACATGGTTTTCCTGGCTATCTAGGAGAAAGGTAATGCATTTACCTGCACATATCTACTTCTGTTTGTCTGAGGGGTTGGGCCCAGATCCCACTGTCCTGTGCAATAATGTCATTATGCAGGGCTGAACATTTTGGAGTCCTTTGCAAGCTGCATCAGTCTGGAAAAGGAGAAATTATGCTGAAATTTATTATTTGCCATTTTGGGGGTTAGTGCTGGGTGGGGAAGCCCCAACAGAACTCAAAACTTACAGTGGCGTGTCATGATCTCATCCCATGGTATACATCCCCTCAGGCGTGAAGAAGGTTGAAAAACAAAACAAAGTGCAAACAAAGTGCATTAACTTGCTCTTAGGCACCTGGGAAAGATGCACTAACACTGAACATCCCTTGCTTCCAATAGATATGAAAATACTGCACTAAACTCTATCCTAAGTAGCAGTAGGGAAACTGGAACCATATGTAACTTTAAATTTTCCACATTAATGGAATCAGAAGAACAGAAGGCTGATATTTCAGAAGTACAGATAAATTATTATTTTAGCAGTGTAATCATATGTGCCAGCTCAGAAGTAAGTCAATAAACTTATTGGTCATACTTCCAGGTAAGTGTGTATTGAAGTTGCAACCTAAATGAATTAAGTGGTAAAAAAAACTTTTAAAAACATATCTATACCTACTAAGCAACTTTAGGTGGCAAACACAGTTCATCTACTTAGATTTTATCCTCATAACAACCTTATAAAGTAGGTTAGATGTGGGGCAGTGACCAACCTAAGGTCATAAAATGGCTTTTATGGCTGAGTGGGAATTCCCAAGATCCTAATCCAACAGTGGATTAAATATGATGGATTCCCTACACTTGGTTCTATACCTGCCCTGCCCCAACATACAGCTTCTTGTGGGAGTCACCAGCAGCAGTTATGCCTGCGAGCGGCGTTAGCACTGCTATTTCATGCACTAATGTTGACAAATGGGAAGTCTGTGTAGGTGGCACTGGCAGTATTCATAGAATTGGAAGGTACATCTAAGGTCATTGAGTCCAACTCCCTGCTCAATGCAAGATTTCCGAAATCATCCTAGACAGATGTAGGTCCAGCCTCTGCTTGAAGACCTCCAGCAAAGGAGAACTCACTACTTCCTATGGCATCCCATTCCAACCTATTCTTGTGGATCTCCCAGCTGGGGAATATGTCACTGAATCTTCCCAGTTCGGTACAGCCCATATCAGAATTCACCAATAGTTTTAGGGAGGGAATATAGGTCTAGTGGTATTCCATCTTCAAACAGTTGTTAAACTCATTACTCAAACTAAGAAAGCAGATCTTTGCACCAGTCACTGTTTTTTAACCTAATCTACCTCACCGGGTGGATGTAACTATAAAATGGAAGAATATTCACATATTGGCCCTTTTCACACTTGATCAAAAAGCGAGTTTTTGGGATGCTCCAAGCATGCTTCACAATTATACTAGCTGTATCTAGGACGTGGCCAGTACTCTCTGGCATGCATCCTTCACACCTCTTCTTGATGAAGGGTGCATGGGGGTGTGGTAACCACACTCATGCACTGTGTTGCCTGATCACTGGGCCAAAGGTCAATGTGCAAAACCTTTGCTGTGGTGAGGTGATTGCCACTAGTACAGTGGTGTTTGCTCTTATCTGGCACTTAGTGTAGTGCTAGGTAACTACGTGATGAGTCGGGTGTTTGAAATGTAAATTCCCAATCCGTCCCTGATCTGCCCTGTTTTCTGCACTTTACAAAGGTGTGAAAAGACCCATTGTCTTCAGCTCCTCAGAAAAAAGGTTAGGATATACATTAAATGCATTTTGATGCATCATTGACTGTCCTTGGTAAACTGGGTCTCTTTGGTCACCCTAATCCTTGGTTTCCACAATTAGCAATTACTTGTGTGAAATAGTTTTGCATTTATGGTGGTTTGTGCAAATTAAATCACAGGCTGTATTACATGTGAGAAGAAAATCAGCACAAAAAATGCCTCCTGTGGTTCTCCTGTTCTCAACCCATCTCTAATCTGCCTTTTTTTGCCCGGGATTTTCATTAGAGGGGAAGGGGCAGCTTGGCATGTGAACAGTTCCAGCTGTGAGCCATCTCTCAAGTGGTCTCTAAGTCACCTTAGAGATCTTTTTTACTGTGTGTGAATATAGCCATAGTGTTATGTAAGGGATAGATCTGTCTGTCTCTGGGTGGGGCCATATTGTACCTGTGCATGCTTTCATTGCTCAAGTGCAGACAGCCTCAGTGTGCCTGTGTGATGTAGTCTGTACCTGCTTCATCCCACAGATGGAGAAATGAGTAATGGTGATGACTGTTTTGTGGAGAGGTGAGTTCTCCACACCTTTTACGTAGGACACATCTGCTCCAAAGTGGCTTCAGATGCCATTGAGAGCCTGGGCATTGTCAGGTGAAGCCTCTCTAAGCCTGGGATGATGCCAAGGTATTTCACTGAGGCATTATTGAGATGGATGTAGGATCCAGGGTGGTACATACTACATGCTGTTGTGGACTCCCTGGGAATGGTGCTGTGGACAAAAATCTGTAGCTGAAATAGCTGCTGGGGACTGGCAGTGTGGACAGAAATCTGCATTTTCAGTACCCAGCAACACCTTCATTGCTGGCTGTAGAATCATTTTGTGGCTGCTGCTCACATTTGTGTAGTGGTCAGGAGTTTAAACCAATGATGGGAATAGCCCAAGAATAGTTTAATTACCTCACCTTTAAGCTGCTCTAGCTGGTGTTCTGGGAATCTTGCAGGCCGAGTCAGGGAAGAAGGAGACGTCCGTGCCCTTCCCATCGCTGGAGGATGTAACCTGAATTAAAGTAAAATACAACTTTTTAAACCCTAGAGAAAAAATAGCAAAAACATACTTGGTTCATGATTTGTTTAGCTGAAGTGGCTGAAAACACCTCAGTCACTACCTGATGTAGAAGCAATCTAGGTGACAATTAAGGACTCATAAGAGGCTGAAGTAGAACAGGAACTAGGTGCTTGAAAGACAGTTCAAGGAGCTTCTACTTTGCTTTACTCCATTCTGAGAAAGTGAAATTTATTAGGCTGTGTCCCCATGCACTTTGTTTACTTCGGATTGCGTTCAGGTTATTCCCATTATGGAGTCGAGTTTGAATTGACTCATCCCCATGAGACTGATGAAAGCACGAGCTCAAGTTGAATTCACCTGTCCCCATGTAAACCGCACTAAACCCCTGCATTGGAAAACCACATCTTTTTATCTCCACCCCATCTCTCCTGATGGAGTGAGGGCAGGGAAATCCCACCCAACGCCCCTTCCCTGATTGCAACTGCTGGGCATTAAACAGTGATCAAACAGAAATGAGCCTCTTCTCTCTGCGATCTGATTGCCAGGCAAATGTAAAAGAACTGATTGCCCCAGTAAGAAGCAGCGATGAGGGGGGTCATCTGGCCCTTGCTGTCCCACAAGCCTATTCCTGCAACCCTTATTCCACCCCCGCTCCCCGATTGCTGGCAAGCAGCTTCTGAAGTTAGAGGCAGTTTAGCAGAGAAGCGCTTCTCTGCTAAACTGCCTCTAAACATTGTAGCAGCTTTGGTTAGCTTATTCCAACCCATCCACCCCGCTCCCTGACAAGCAGCTTCTGAAGTTTGCCAGCTAAAAAGTTAACCAAAGCTGCCACAATGTTTAGAGGCAGTTTAACTTTGGTAAACTTCAGAAGCTGCTTGCCTGCCAGCTAAAACGCTAACCAAAGCCCACTACAATGAGGCAGTTTAGCAGAGAAGTGCTTCTCTGCTAAACTGCCTCTAACTTCAGAAGCTGCTTGCCGGCAATCGGGGAGTGGGGGTGGAATAAGGGTTGCAGGAAGAGGTTCGTGGGACAAGGGCCAGATGACCCCTCTCATCACTGCATCTTTACCTGTCAAACTGGGGTGATCAATTCTTTTATGCTGTTCGATCTTTAAAAATGGCTAGCAGTTGTGATCCCCAACGCACAGGACAGGAATGGCGAGCACAGGACGTGAAACTCACCTGCTAATGACCTGAGTGTCAGTCTCCTCCCCTAATAATCCAGGAGTGTCCCCAAGCCTCCAAAATAATGCGGGCTTGCCTCTCGAACTGTAGCGAGAACAGTTTTCTTCAGGAGTAAATTTTCTGCAGATTTGGGCGATTTGTTTGACGTGTTGCCCAGTTTGGGGGCTTTGCATGGGGATGCTCCATATTGAATTCAGATTCAATTTGGACTATAGAGTGTGTGGGGATGCGACCTTTGTCTTTTCACTACTCAATCTGCTTCCCTCACTGTCCTTCATTTAAATGGCCAAAGAACTGGAAAACAGAACTTAGGTTATGCAGATATAAGTATATGAGACCTTTGTTTAAACTGTGGATCAAATTAAAAGCTTCTAATTGAGTATTTCTCTTTTATAGCTTCATAGTATGGTCAGGCTAACAAAATGCATTTTCATGTTTTTATCACAGACTTGTTATAATGGGAGACCCCATCTGGTGATCTCTCCACTTCTTTGAAGCTGGTGCTATCAAAAGGTCAAGTTGCTTTTAGGCCTTTCAAAGATCATTTTCTTTTTTTCAAAAAGAAAGCTTTAATAGTTCAGCAGAAGCAAAAAGTCATGGCTGTTGGAAAGTCTGAGCAGAATGGGTTTCACAGTATTGGTGTGCCCCCTTTACAGGAAAAGAACAGCGTGCAAATTCAGAACTTTCTTGGTTGCTTCTCATTGGACCATAGGATCATGATCCTTTGCCCTAACGAAAGTAGCCAATAAAGTAAAAAATCAACTTTTGGAAGCAATACTGAATTTGAAGTTTGATGTACTCTTGCTAGTTCAAACATGTCCAGTCTTGACAGTTCTAGGTTCTGAAAGGGAAAGCAATAGAGTGCAGCAGAAACCATATTTTATCATAAGTTGTCTTGGGAGACCTTCATGTCAAGGGTGGATATTATAGGTACAAATCTAGTCATTCTGTACTCATAAATTAGCTACATTTCAATCTGCTTTATTTCCAGTTAAATGTGAATTATGGCCTCTGCTGAGGTGGCCACATTAAAAGTCCTCCAGTCCAAGATGTTATTGGACCACATTCTTGACTCTTTGACCCTTTGTTCACTGGCCGTTATCCTGGATTATATCTCAGAATAAGGACCTGCCATCCACATGGTAGTGTATCCTACAGCAGGCCCTAGGTAGTTTGCTGTAGTCTGTAGCAGCATGCAGATGGAAGGCCCTTGTTCCAGAATATAATCCAGAATAAGGGAAAGTGAAGAAAGGGTCTTTAACATTGACCAAGTCAAGAGAGTTTTGGTCCAGCATCTCGATCACCATGATTCCACTCTCCCACCCCGGTCTACAGCCTTTAAATAGGAAATAAGCATATAAAAGTTTGGAATGCAACTATTAATTTTCCTTCCGTCTTTTCCCTCAACCTTAGGCTATGGCGTTCTGGGTCTTAGCCTTAGCAACTGAAATAATAACTCAAGTGTGTCCACTAATTCACTTAACCTCTGTGTATGTGTGGTGTGTGTGTTACTAGGGGAAAAAAGGCCACATTTTCTCCTGGCACTGTCTCGTTAAGATAGCGGCGCGTGCGTGGTCGAGGGAGGCGCCTGTGGAACTCTTCCGTGCGCCTTCTGAGCGAGATGCGGGGGAGAGGAAGCGGGTGGGCGGGTGCGCGCGCGGGCGCGCGCGCTTAACACCCAGGCGCACGCGCGCGCTCGCCTTCCCTTCCCACCCTGTTGGACTGGTGTCGCCGCCCCACGCTCCTCCCTTTTGCGCGCGCTGCGCTGCGGCCGCGCCATTGGTGGCGTCGTGTCAGCTGACCCTGTGTTATTTCCTGTGTGTGTGTGAGAGTGAGGGGAGAATGGAGAGAGAAACCTCGGAACCGCCGCCGCGGAGCCGCCCCCAGCCCGAAGTGGGTCCTCGCTGCCCCTTGCGCCACTGAGAGGACACCGTCCGCGCTCTGCTCCTCCCCGAGGAGGCGCGGGTACAAAAGCAGAGCTGAGGTAATCAGTGGCAGGCGCTTCGCTCCCTGTCGCGGGCCTCGATGGAAGGGGCGGGGCGCGAGGGCGAGGCGGGGTGGTTAGAAGGAGACGGCGAGGTGCCTGGAGGGCCCGTGGGCCGCACCGCCCGCGCCCCTCCCCCGGCCTGGGTGGCCGCCAGCTAATGGATCCCCCTCGAAACTGCACGTTGACGGGATGGGGAGTGGGAGGAAGTAAGTGGCAGGGCTGGGTCGGACCTCAAAACATCCCTGGATCTTGGCTCGGACGTGTTGGTTGTCCTGGTATCTGCTTGTCCCTTCAGTTGGTCTAGCGGTGCCACTTTGGTCTTTCTTTATGCTTCCCTTGCTGTCGCTTTTGCTTACAATACCTGAAGCAGACAGGAATCGCTCGAAAGGGAAGGCGTAATGGGAGGTAGAAAGCCCAAAAAGAAGACTAGGGGCTTGAATGGTTTCTTTTTCAATAGCCGAAAAATGAAGTAGCTTCACTTTGTTAGGGGATGATCCACAGAACTAGGGAGCGCGCCGTGACTTTCACCTTGGTGGCTTAGATTCCAAAGTTCTCACTTATATACCTCTTGGTGTGACTTGGGGATGGAAGGGAGCCTGAAGGAATCTGTTAAACTCTTTAATACAGTGAATAGGTAATTTCTTTTCATCTAATTCAGTTTTTTCTAGAAGGAATAAAACCAATCCGCTGACTTCTATTTTATCATAAATTATAAGTTATTCACAACTTCAGCTGCTTCCGTGATTTCCTTTAGGTCACAGTTTAAGGCAGATTGAAGTGATTGTCCAACCCCTGTAACTGCAAAAAACGTAAAAGGAAAAAAAGTCTAGGCTGTGCTGTAAAGAGAAGGGCCTAAATCGTGAAATGGTCAATACTGTGAATAGTAGTTTTGTTTTTACATGGTGGGTATTCATAACAGCAGGATTAAACTCCATTACGTACATCTAGAAGCCTTTCTACTTGTAATGTTATCTACACCCTTTATCCTACACAATTATGGTACTGACTTCTTTTCCCAAGAAGAGTTAGATAAGGCCATTTGAGAGTAGGATATGTATGTTAAGATCTGATGGGGTATGGCAACATATTATTTTTGAGAAAAGTGCCAGTTGAGTCAACACATACTGTATAGATTTATAATGAAAAGCTTGAGTTCCACCTTTGTGCTTTCAAATGAGTGTTGCTTAATGGAATATAGTTGTTAGAAACACTTACACTAAAAAAGTGATTATTGTTTATGAGTAGTAGCAAATGATTTTTCTTTTTCACAAACCATTTTAAATACCTTCCTCTGGGAGTGTATATACATATATACATACCTATACCTTTAGGTATAGGGCGGGATAGAAATACAAATAAATAATATACATATATATACATACATACACACATATACATACATCTGTACTTAAAAGAATCTTTTAAATAGGCAAGAATGTTATCCAATGTTTAGATTTCTGTTATAGGTAAGATCTAGTTCTTAATAGGAATCCAGAGCATTTATCTAAATTGACTAGGGAATTTAAAGTTCAAATCCTGCTTAGTTATGAAGATGCCCTAGTGGCCAGTTTTTTGTTACAGTTTTTTTCTCTTGACCTGCATAGATTGTTTTCATTTTATCTCACCCAGTGATGTTCTGTGCCATCCTGCTCTCCTTGGTGAAGCATGTGAAACAAATAATGAAAACTGTTTCCTCCATTTGGCCTGTTGTGCTGCATATTTCCATAGAGCTGGCCCAAGTTTCTCCTGTGTTGAAGGAATCCAGCAGTTTTTGTGATGTGTGAAAAATATTTTGGAGTGAGGAATTGCAGGATGTTCTGCCAGTTTGTTGTGTGAAGCTCTGTGACAGAAATATTTGTTTATAGGGAGTGGCCACAGTTCACTGGAATATCAGCTGCTTGGAAAGCAGAGAGTCATGAGTTCAATCCCCAGCATCTCCCTGGAAGAAAAAGACAAACGAGTTCTGTGTCTTTGCCAAGAAAAAAGCATGAAGGTGTCCGTTGAATCTTCTGGATCAACTATGTTTTGATAGCCATTTTATATATTTGCAATTGGATCCCAGCAGTAAATATTAGGCAGTATTGTTATTTTCTGCCTTGAAATTAAAGATTTTCAAGCGAGTAACATCTGTATCAACTTGATGAGGAAACACCTGTGTCGTTCAGTTGTAAATAAGGAGAGGATAAAATTTCTGAATTGTAATGTTTCAGGAATCAGGAATGAATAAATTGTACTGTTCATAATTATTTTGTGCACGTATTTCTAATTGTGCTAAAGAAGGCAAAAACTTAAACATTGCCTAGGTAAATTCAAAGTGAAAAGCAGATATAGTTGGAACTCAACTCATTAGTTGTATAGTTTGAACCAAAACTAAAGGTAAAATTCTCAGTTTAGTTTCAAACTTCAAGTGAAAGCAAACTGAAATTGAAACTGTGGTTAATAGTTTTACTTTCCATATCTGTATACACAGACTAGATCAGTGGTTCTCAGCCTGTGGGTCATGACCCCTTTGGGGGTTGAACTACCCTTTCAGAGGGGTCGTGATGAGATGCCCGCCGCGCCTCCCCCCCCATGGCACCCCTTGAGGAGGCCAGCAGCAGGGTTGCATCTCTGCCCCACCGTGCTGCTGTAGTAGCTGATTGAGGCATAGGTAGAGAAGGCAGCGTGCAGGTGCAGCAAGATGCAGCTGAACACGTGGACCACACAGCACCAGCAGCAGCCCAAACTTGCCAGTGAAGAGCAGCAGTGGCATGAAGTGCGGCCAGAAGTTGAGCCAGGCGTCGTTGCAGCCAGGTGAGCAAGCAATGTGAGCGACTGGTGCTACTGCTGCTCTTGCCTGGCCCTGGTTGACTCGCTGCCGGGTTGGCCAACAGGCAACCCCTCGCCTGCATGCTGCTGAGAGGAAGAGAAGCAATTGCCTGCCCAAGCCAGGATTGTGATGTAAGCTCACTAATCATAAAGTCAGATCATTTAGAGAAGATTTATACTGTATTTAAACAGCCAATGTGCTGCTTTTACATTTTTATTGTAATGTTTTTGTTTCTATGTGGGGCTATGTACAAATGTTTGAGAAAGTAACGGAGCAGCATCAGCAGCACAAAGTGCGTCCAGAAGTTGAATCAGGCATTGTTACAACCAGGCAAGCAAGCAATGTAGTGTTTTCACTGTGGATTCCTCAGCAGCCCTGCCCCGTGACCCCAGCTGCCCTGCCCCTATGGTTGGGGGTCTCCACAACATGAGGAACTGCCTTAAGGGGTCGCGGCATTAGGAAGGTTCAGAACCACTGGACTAGATCATTTTGACAATGTTAGATAAAACATTATCTTTTTTAAATATTTAACAGATATTTTCTCTTAGTATTCAGAAGAAGACAAAAGGACAACCAGTTCTGTACTATTGCCAAGAAGAGTTCCCAGGGATCAAACCTCTGACGCTGCTTTCCAAATAGTTCCTCAGCCATTGAACTGTGACCACTCCCTAGGACACCTTTACCTTTTTTTCTGTTGTATTCTCTGTAACCACTTGCTAAATACAGGCATGTTCCTGTATCTGTTGATTCACTGTCCACTGATCCAGTCAACCACGGTTGACCAAAAAGTTTATACAGTACAGTAAACTTGTTTTCAGTATCCACAGTAGGATCTGGAACGTACCCCCCCCCCCCCCCCCGCTGATATGGGGGCATAAAATGATCAGTTAAGGGAGCTATGAAGACCCAGTGCAAATCAGTTGCATTTTGAAGGTGAGAGCCAGTGAACTGAGTAAGTTAGTAGCAATGCGGAGGTCAAGTCCAGTGTACTGGCTTAAGTTAAGGGTGTTTCTTGAGACCAAATCACATTGAAGTTTTTGGAGTTACATTAAACAAGGGAGGTTACATTTAACAAATTCTGAAAGCAAAGCTGTGCTGTAAAGTATGTTAAAGTTACATTTTCTCAACTGTGTAAAAGCAAAACCATGTTATCCAAACATGTGTTAATTTTTGTCCATTAAGTTTGTCATGTTAGACACTTGTGTTCATATTTGTATTTTTTTAAAAAAAATCAGTAAAATATGCTTTTTGAAAACCTTATTTGTTAAATATAAGTAGCAAAATCTGCTAAATCGCATCGTTCAGTAAGGCACTGAAAATTCTGCATATTCTGCTACTATCTGTTGTAAACATCTGAGGTTACAACAAAATTATTTCACAAAATCATATAAATTTAAAAGAACAAGTAATGTTGATTTTTGGAAAATATTTTTGAAATGGTAAGATCAGTTTTTTTATGGATTTGAGTCTGAATAAGTGAGAAATTTGTGTCCTGTTTGTTCTGTCTAGATTTTGGGCAAGTCATTATAGTATATGCAAGCCTATATGTTTGTGAACAGGAAGACTTAAAAGAACTGTAGTATCCTGCCTGTTTGCTACCAAGCCTAGTTTAAGATATTGATGTTAACATATAAGGTCCTAAGTTGTTTAGGTCTTAAATATCCCAAAGAATGTCTTCCCACAGTAGCCTCTGCCCTAAGATCTGCCAGGGAGGCATCTTGGCAGTACTACACCTTTCAGTAGTTAAGGTGCATAGGAGGGCTTTGTTGGTGATAGCCCCCAGACTATAGAATAGTCTTCTTGTAGTGTAAAAGGCATCCTCATTGTATATATTCAGGTGACTGGAGAAGACGCACCTCTTTATCGTGGTCTTCTGTTATATCATATACAATTGCTTTATAGGCTTTCTGCAGGACACTGCCTTTTTTGCTGTATGTGTAAAACTAGAGCAAAGGCAGCATTAGGGGATAGTTGACAGAAAATTTTGAGTATGACTTGCCTCCAAGTGTTGGGTCATTTGGGGGTTCTTAGCCATTGATTTGTTTGTTTCAGTCTTATAAGTGATCAGGAATATTGTCATCAGTTCTAGATGGTATATATGATGGTTTCAAACTGTAGTGGAAGGAAGGAAATAATGGGGTACTGTTGTGATGAGTTCACTGGGTCTTGATAGCTTTGAGTTTATGTGAGGGTCTAGTTCACATTCTTTCCTGCAAATACTCTCTCAAAAATCAGTGTGGATAAATCCATCAATTGGATCTTTCTATAAGTCTGCTTACTATTGTAGAATCACCTTCAGAATGAAAGTCCTGCATGTAATAGGTTTGTTGGCTTTTCTTAGTTAAAGAAACTGTAAAGTTCATTATTTTATCCATTCCTAAGTTGGGTAGAACTATAAATAATTGTAAAATCAAATTCCAGTCACTACAGGGATATGTGTGTCTTTTCCACTGAGCTGAAGGTACCTAGCTCTTATTGGGAACAGTAGTGGTGATTTGAGTTAGTGTCAGCATTTTGAGAATATTGAACACTGCACAATAAAAGATTACACTGCACTGTTTTTGAACCCCAGTGCAAAACTATGGACTATTAAATGTGTGCCCCTTTATTTCCAGGTGCAGCTTGTAACTCCTCTGCTGTCACAACATCAGGATAGTTTGGGTTCATTTTACCTCCAGATTTGCTCTCTGGTGAGCAAAGTTTTGTTATGCCATGTCCAGGTTGCAACAAAACCTATCTTTCAGTAATTTTGGTTAATGTATTTTTTTAATGTATTGCTTTAACATAGCTTTTTATCTGGTTGCTTACCATATATAAACTAATTATTTTATCAGTTTGGGACACACCTGAAAGACTGTTTACACTATCACTGTTATATGTTACTTATCTATTGCTCCTTTGATTTTTTAATAACAAAAAACCCTTGACATGTACTAATGGCCATGCTGGTGCCTATAGATCTATGGTGAAGTTACTTCCATTTTGTGTGTGGGCTTCTTCCCCTTCATGGTATGACAATGGCATCCTTAAAACTTGCTTGTAGAGTTTTCAGTGAGTTTATGGGGCACAGAGAAATTCAGCTGCTGTTTACAGTACTTTATTTTGGCTTTAAAATCTTTAGGATAAGGTAGAGTAGGTTGTAATTTGAATTGTTTATTTTAACAACAGATCAGATAAATGTTTCCAATACATACACAGATAAGTGTTCCAGTATTAGCTGCTGCAAATACTTAGTGTTCAAGTATATGTGAAAGTTATTTAGGAGGGTTTTTGCATTTTAACAAGCAATTTTAACTTAGGTCTTAATCCCACCTGAAGGTTTGTGTGGAGACATATTCCAAATTCGATTTTTTTTATTCATAATTTTTGAACATGTTACATTGGATTTCTGAAGATTGATATTAAAAATGAGCACTAGAATTAAAGAAAAATGTACATAATAACCAAATTCTTCTAAGCAAGCATTCAGTTATACTTTATTAACTAACTACCTTCTTGAATTTTATTTCAGTTTTGATTTTCTCACCTTTAAAAATACATAGGTCTCTTTGCAGTGCAACATATGAAGTTTCTGCCTTATACAGTGTTCTCAAGTTATTTGCAAATAGTGAGCTCTGCAAAAACATCACAGATCAAAACTTGTGGATAATAAGGAAATTCTGAACAGCTCTTTGTATCCCCTGCTGCTTCCACTCCCTAGAACAGCTCTTAAATGGCAGCAGACCTGCCTTTTTGGAGTTTTATGTGTTTGACTTTTGAGAGATTCATTTATAGAAATGGATTACTTTGTGGGTACAGTGTGTCAACCAACAGTTGAGGAAATGTCTTTTCGATTTTATTTTATCTTTTCATTTCTCAGTGATAGAAACCTCAGGAAACTTCATCTGGAATCTGTCTTCACAGCAAAGCCTCAATTACTGCCCTTTTTTCAGTTTAGTGTTTGTGGAGAAGTTCATATTGTTTCTTCTTGTCCTGACGAGAAAACACATGGAAATTTCATCACCAACCACTGTGTTAAGGTGAACTTAAATGTTAACAGTTCTGATACATTTCTAATCAAACAGTTCCAACCTATGAGCCTGAGATAAAATTCTGCTTGTATCTTTGGCCTTGAAGATGTATGTAATTTGAGGAAAACCTTGAAGGTGCTTGATCCTCCAGTGGCTCTACACCTTGGAGTGTCTGCTTCCTTTCCTTTTTAAAAAGAACCCTGTAAGTGGTAGTTTGGTGTTAGTAAAGCACCTAAAGGGGGATGGAACTGTCAGGTGCACTCTCTTGCAAACCTGGTCTCTTTATGGCAGCATGGGAAAGATTAGTGGCAGGTGAGCATGATGGACATTGCACTCATTCATTGCTCCTTTCTTCCTTAGCTTGCCATGCGGTCAGAAGGGGATTTGGGCTATGTTAGGCTTGCAAATAGCATCACACAGGTCTGTTGAAGTCACCAGAGACCTGGGAAATCTTGGGGAAAGCAGGATTTCTGCACTTATTCAGTAATACATCTCAAAAGCCTAACATGCCCCTGACCTGTTCTGGCTATAGTCAGATGGGAAAAAGGAAGCAGTGGTGAAGGGAGTGAAATGGAGAATGAATACCTTGTTCAGCTTTCCTCATGGTCACATGCACTACACATGCCCCTTATCTTTTCCTGTGTTGCTTTGGAGAGGCCAAGCTTGCAAGAAGGAGCACATAACAGCAAAAGACCCAGTGAGGTCAGAACTATTGCTGAACTCAATTCAGTACACGCCCAGTATGTGGTGGTCCTCTACTATTCTCTCACATTCCCTTCATTGTCTTTTGAGAGTATTTAATTTAATCACAGCACTCATAAATAGAAGGTTTCATTTTCTTTATTTTATGGCATTTAGTATTCTTCCTTTCTTCAAAGAGTTTTCTCCAATAATCCTCTGAGGTAGATGAAGTAATGGCCTTTTCTGTCCTGATTTGGTAGAGTGGCC
This sequence comes from Aspidoscelis tigris stejnegeri, assembly GCA_023333525.1. Classification (NCBI taxonomy): domain Eukaryota; kingdom Metazoa; phylum Chordata; class Lepidosauria; order Squamata; family Teiidae; genus Aspidoscelis; species Aspidoscelis tigris. Next base: position 37,144,690 of record JALMGA010000005.1, on the reverse strand, counting down.
CAAAGGACCTGATAGACTGCTTTGTCCACACCATGGTGTGGAAATGGAGTGGCCTAGGGGTGTTTTTCCACTAGCACTAAGTACCCATTAAGAACCTATTAGGCACTAGTTTGGTACCAATCAGGAAAACCCCTTCCCACTTGAGACCCCATTAGGACCCATTGTGTTCACAACTGTTCAAGGGAAATCTGGATTGAAATCGGCCCTGAAATCCAGTGTTTCCGTGGAACCTATTAAAGGGGTCTTCAATCTGGTCTTCAGCCTTGAAGACCGGATTAGACGGCACACGTTTGCACTGCAGTTGGGTCAGTGAGATCCAGGGACAGGCTTCCGGGGGGGGGGGGGCAATCTTGTTGGGGTGCAGGTGCCCCGAAACCCAACACTTCAAAGCAGGTGGCTATTCTCCAGAGACTGCTCTGGAGACTGCTCTGAAAATTGGCACAGACTGCAAAGCTGTCTTCCAGAGCTTTGGCCCAGGTTACAGAGCTGTATTGCGGAGCTTGGTCCAGGCTCTGGAGATTCTCCAGAGCAGCTTGCCCCAGACTCTGGTGAATCTCCAGAGCAGCTCCGGAGATTCGCACTCCCCCCACCCAGTACATTTAAAAAAATAAAATAAAAGCTGTATTGTAGTGATCAAGCTGTTTGTCCATCTAGCTCAGTGATGGTGAACCTTTTGAGCTCGGTGTGTCAAAATTAGCTTAACTCGGGTGCTGTGTCACATCTAGAAATATCCATAATTTTGTGAATTTTGTAGCTCTAGTAATATTTTATTAAAGGCAAAAACAAATAATTATTTACATTAGTGACTTTTGTTGCTGAATTTCATTTGCTAATATTCAATTGAAAGTTGGTATTTCGTACACTTCAAGAACAAGCAAGCACTACATGCCCAGGTGCCAGGGTGACCAGGTGTGTCACCCAAAAGGGCTTGGTGTGTCATCTGTGACACGCGTGTCATAGGTTGGCCATCACCGATCTAGCTGATTATTTATATTGATAGGTGGCAGCCATTAGTGGTCCTGGCAGAAATCTCTAGTATTTTCTGATTATCTTAATTGGAGGTGCCAGGAATTCAGTCTAGGATGTTTTGCATGCAGCATTTGCATTTGCTACTGCGTGGTAAGTTCCTTCTTGGCATGTGAGCTTGCGTCTTTTCCTGATGCGCTGTTTTCTGCTATTCTTCCACAGAAAGATTCTAACATTCCTGAGATACTGGTTTTCTATGTATAGAGAGCACTTTTGTCATGGAGTGCCTCAGGCATGAGTTCCTGTTGACTTCTGTAATTGATGCAGTTTCAAAAAAATGATATCATGCTTTTTTGAAATATGCTGCTAAGTTCTGGCATGGGTGCTTTAATATGCCACCAAGTTGGTTGTGGTTTTATTGCTAGGTTTGGTAATTTAGAGTAAGCATTGTTACTTTGTACTAATAGGCACAGTAAGATTACAGTAGCAATTTATGTGGTAATAAGCTGCCTTGAAAACTTAACTGGACATTATTTGGAATAAATATTCATAAAAGTATGTAGATTTGCACAATCATCTTTCATTAGCAACTTGAAGTGCAAAAGACTTGATAGGAAACTGTTTACATCCAAAGTGTTTTCGCTCAACATACGTATTTGTTCCTCATAGAAGAAGATACTGAATAGCATGCCTGAAGAACAGTTCTTAGAAAGTGACTTAGAAAGATAAAGGCACCCCCATTTCAAGTTCTATTTCCTGATGACTATATGGACATAAAGGCAGAATTTTCATGCCAGCAGTACAAAACTAGTGTGCTGGGTTTTTTTTTCTTTTGGAGAGATACAGGAAACTTAACCTTGGATCTTTTGCATGTAAAGCGGATTTTCTGTTGCTTAACCATGGTCATACCTTCTGTAGATTGAAGTTCAAATAGAAACTTTTTTTGTAAATTACTGCATGTTAGAGTAGCATTAAATGTGCAGAAGACGGAACCCTGTGAAAAATTCAGAATTTGGTCTGAAAATGAACCAAATTGGAGGGATCTGGTGAATGGGTGTGTTTGATTCCTCTCCTATGCTGTGCATCAACCTTAACTCTCACCAGCCTGTGCCCTTCTATCTACCCATTGAATGAGGTCTTTGCAGGATGTGGATGTATGCAGGTCCACAGGCTAGGCTTTCCTGAGGAATATGTAGTCCTCCAATTCGGAAGACCCAAGTAAGACAAAAGGAGGCAACTGCTCCAGTCTTCCCTAGACCACACAGTGGTAACAGCAGGCAAGACATTGTGGATGTAATGGGAGGCTGGCGGGGTACAATTGAGGAAGGGGAGCAGACCTAGGGTGGGTTTGGAAGCTTTGGAACACTTGATCAATCCATCTTAAGTTATTTGTCCCATTGCTGGTTCAGGTTCAGCATAGTTGTCTTTCATTCACAGTATTCTGCAAGGTTCCTCTTTATTCTCCGTATTCATACACACGATTCTTCAACATGTCACACAAGTGCAAAACACTGTTTTGGGAGGTGGAGGAAATAAGGTGCAGGTTAGACTGTGCACTGATTTGAATGGTGAGATCCCTGCTTAATTAGCTGAGATTCTTTTTTAGGCAAGCCTTTGCCTGCTCAGTTGCTTCTTTACTGCTCTGTTTACAAAGTGAGATACTTCCTAATTAACGATACTTCTCTTTTTTGGTAAACTACTTAGCTTTGGTATGTTAAACTATAGTTTACAGATTTTTCAAAGCTGTTAAATATGTTCTTTTATTTCAATCTAAATTAGGGAATGGTAGCTAACTGGCTTTACACACTTATGTAGTGAAAAAACTGTGTTTGCCTGTAAAGACTTGGTTTGTTTGTTTGTTTGTTTGTTTGTTTGTTTGTTTATTTAGGGTCGGTTAAGATCTGATTATTCTGGTATAACCAGAAATACATCACAATACCATGAAATGGCAAATGTTTTGACTTAGAAATTCAGAAGAGTATCTTGGGGCTGCCAGAAGTTTTTCAATTAATAACCTCAGCAAATACTGACAGCAAGCAGATCAATTGGCACCTAAATAGTATGTTATACGTGGAGGAAACTACATTGGACACTTTCATGCTAATGGAAGAAAGGTTGTTTGTGTACATACCCCTTCATAAAATCTGGAAATTTAACTAAACTCAGTCAAGCCATAGGTTTATTTTTGAAAAGATAACTTAAACAGGGCTTTTATATTTTTTTTAAAAAATATTTAACTCAGTCTATTGTGTCATATTACTCACTAACTCACTGTCCTTGTTTCTCCTTGGAATGCTACTCATACAAATAGTACTTCATTCTTTTCATGCTGTTTGACATATGAAATTCTGAGAAGGTGATATGGACATCAGTCACAAATAATGTGAGCTACCCATGAGACACAGAAGAGAACATAAAAACTGGGTTGGAATTAAGTCTCTTGTTTTATTAGCTTGAGAATATGTCCAGTCAGAAGGGCAGGGAGACATGAATAAAACTTGTGAAGATGTCAAAGGGAAAAGGAACTGCTCTAAGTATCAGGGAAGGCTTTGTTGGGCCCCTGTGTTCTTTTGGGAACACCTAATCTACTGGGTTAAATTCCATAATTAAGAAATTCTTGAACTACTGTGACATAGTGAATGTTATGCTGAATTAGGGCAGAGAATGTCTGGGTTTAAAAACTCAAGTTGCTGTTAAGTTTACTGGTTGGCCATAGAATGGTAACTCCCTTGCTTGTCACCTTACTTTCCTTGTAACATTAATACGATGGCAATATGAAAAGAAAACTCAGAATATATTGCTTTGAACCTCTTGAGAAGATATCCTGTTGTTGAGACGGTAGTATAGGTGATTCAATAGAATTGTTGAATTAGCTGAATAATATCTCCTTGCAGAAGACTTGAATTATTTATATTTAGTTTAGTATTTGTATCTTACCCTTCATCTGAGGGTACCAGGGTAAGTCTCAACAGTTAAAAGATAAAATTTGTAACAAAACCATTAAAATACAGTATAAAATACAACCCTCCCCCCTCTCAGCATTAAGTACTGAAGCTCTGGGTAAAGAGGTATGTTTCAGACAGGTGTCACAAACTCACAAACCATATAGTAGCACTTGGCAGACTTGTTTACTTGGTTTGCCATAGGGCGGTATACAAATAAATATTATTATTATTATTATTATTATTATTATTATTATTATTATTATTATTATTATTATTATTATTATTATTATTATTATTATTATTAATTGGGCTTGGTCATATATTAGTGCAGTTCCGTCAAGACCAGTATGATGTGCATCAGATGCGTAATTCTCATCAGTAATCATGCTGCTGCATTCTGTACTTGTTCCAACCTCTGGATTGTTTCAAGGATAGGATTCCAATAGTCTAGTCTGGAGGTTATCAGAGCATGGGTCACTAGCCACGTTGCCCCTAGTCAAGGAAAGTCAAATGTGACAATGCAGCAAAGATGGAAGTAAGTACATCTGGCTGCTGCTACCTTATGAGCTTCAAGTGACAGTGCACCATTTTAGGGCAAGACAGCCAGTCCTATCTAGACTGGGTGCTGCTTAATTTCCTGGACTTGGGACCTCAGGATAAACATAACCTCAGACCTGGTCACCACCATGACTGCCTACAGTCTGCCTCACATCACTCTGCATCTGCCTGGCCAATTAATTTTTAAAAGAAGGGAACAAAGATGGTGTTCCATCTTGCCTGGATTCAGTTTCAATTTATTGGTCCATATCCAGCTGTCACTGCATTCAGGCAGTGTTATGTGTGCATTTGTATTGGAAGCTGAAAATAAAATGATCTATGATGCATATTGCTTCAAGCTGAAGAGAAATGCATTATTTTTCAAAAGATCTAGTCATATCTTCAGTGGTGAGTTTTACTGAGTAATGGGGGTATGTTGTATAGAGTAAGTAGGCCAGCTACGTTGAATGCTTGCAGCCTGAAAAATAAGTGCCTTAAGCCACTGGATATTGGAATTTTTGCGAAGACTGTCTTGTACAGAGTCTGTCTGGTATAAAGGCAAAGCAGATGCCTTGCGCCTTAATTTGCAGTTGATTGAGTACTGAGTGGCTGTAGCAACAGTAGAGCAGCTGCCTGAAAAACAAGGGGTCACAGTTTCAATCCCTGGCATCTTCCCAGAAGAAGGTAGAGTCATTCCTCTTTATTTGTGAGGACTTCATTCAATAAAAACTGTACGGATGTGGAAACTCATGTATAATGAGTGACCTGGAAGTGGCTATTTTTCACACAACTCCCATCTAGAAAGGGCCAGGAAATGACCATTTCTGATCCCTGTCTGTGAGTGTGTGAGTTTTGAAGAGGAAGCCTCACAAATGCTTGCTTGCAAATGTAGTCTTATTTTGAATAATACAGGAGTTAGGTTCCAAAAAAAGCCCTTTAATGTGAATGTGCACTATGGCAGACAGTGACTATATAGTCGATGAAAAACTGGAAGTTAGGTGAACCATAGTAAAAAAGCTAGATTGATTTACACTGGCCATTCACTTGTGCTGGATTAACTGATCCGCCTGAGAATTACATTGACGTTTAGTTCAAATCACTGGAAGAAAGTACTCTCCATTGATAAGGACACAGCACAGCCGTCCCATAGATCTCCAGAAAAGTCTGCATCGGTGTCTCCTACTCAGATAGGGTCTCCATAGAATGCAGTGCAAAAACGCACAGTCCAGCTCACCAGTTCAAACAAAGTCACACTCCAGAGCACTGCAAGTCAGCGTTTCCAGCATGGAGAAAATGGCTCCTAGGACATGACAAAAGGTCCATATCTGCCTATAGGCCAATTTTCTTCAACCCTTTCCTCCAGCTCCTCTTCCTCCATCCTACCTGCCTTAAGCTCCATCTTAGCCAGTTTGGTCTAGTGCAGTGGTTCTCAACCTGGGGGTCGGGACCCCTTTGGGGGTTGAACTACCCTTTCAGAGGTGTCGCGACGAGTCTCCCGCCGCCCTTCCCTCCCACCTCCCAACTGCTCCGCCCCCATGGTTGGGGGTCTCCACAACATCAGGAACTCCATTAAGGGGTCGCAGCATTAGGAAGGTTGAGAACCACTGGTCTAGTGGTTAGGGAGCTAGACACTTACCTGGAAATACTGGTGACCGTGGGCTAGTCGCAGCTCTCTTCTGAGCTCTCACAGCCCCACCTACCTCACAGGGTATTCTGTTGTGGGGAGAAGAATAGAAAGCTTTGTCAGCCACTTTGAGTCCCCTTAAAGGGGTGAGAAATGTGGGGTAGAAAAGCCTCCTCCTCCTCCTCCTCCTCCTCCGTAGAGTGCTAGAGGAAGTAGAGAGTAACTGTACCCAGTGCAGAAGATGCTTATGATGTTTCTCTTTCCAATATGTTTCCTCCCCCAACTTGCTGTTTTCCTGTGCTTCAAACTCCTGAAGAACCTGCTTGTCTTTGCTTTGCTAGTTGAAAGAGGGGGGAAGATAGAAGCCTTGTCTCCAGTTTCCCGGAGGCGAGAGAAGGGGGGCACTGGGCTGAGAAGCATGATGGCTTGGTTTTGCAGCTTCCACTCTACCTATAAACTGTGCCCTGTGCTGACTCCCTTGCTGACCCCTCCATACTTCTCAGGCCAGCCTCACCTCACCTGTGTAGACTGCACTGTGCTGTCGTGATCACCCCTCAGCCCTCTCCTAGGTTGTCTTCCACCACTGAAGAGGAAGGTAGTGATAGTGTGGTATGTTAAGTGGAGGAGTCACAGTTCTCCAATTTTATAAGGGAAGATTTTGTATAACCCCCCCCCCCAAAAAAAAACCCCTGAAGAATAGGAGATGGGATAGCACAGAACAGATTTTTGAGGTTTGTTCCAAGTTGAAACAAAGTTTCAGAATATTCTTTTCCATTAGGACTCCCTTCTTTGAAAATCATTCCCCAGATTCTTATTCATTGGAACCTTCTTATTTTCTATAGTATAAGCAGTCCGTTCTAAGTTCTCTCTTCTCTGTGGAGTGTGTGGTAAGGAAAGATGCCTTCTACCTACCAGTCAAGTTACAAACCATTGGAACACTTAATTTATTTTTAATGGTTTTTTTTTTTGAAGTTTCAGGAAGTTACCCCATTTGGAAAAAATAAGAGGGGGAAGGCAGCAAAATCTCAAAACTTCGAAAGCTTCTTGAAAATGAACAAAGTATCCAAATGTTTTGTGGCTAAAGTGGAAGTTTGGGACATCCTCCTAACACCTCCTCCACTTTGAAGAATGTACCTGGCTGCCTGCATCTTTTTGCCGCTAGCAAAAGCTGTCTTCTAGGAGGAGAAGATTAAGAGGCATGCAGACACATGAAAAAGAACCTGGCAAGGGAACTCTCTCACACTACTATCCTACCTGGCAGTCCTGCTAGATAAAACCTACTAGAGCTAGAGAGCATCTATGTTTCGTTCTCTCAAGCAGAGTACAGGAAGAGGGGGTCTCATATCAATACCAAGAGCAATACAGGCAGAGCTCACCTCTAGGTAGAGGCAGACTTGCTGATGCCAGCAGCTTGCAGAGCTGAGAAGTAAAGACCTATGGATTGAATGCCTTCAGGACTTCTCTGCAGCAGGACTAGAATACTGGAACACATCTTTTTGCCTCTGTACATAGAAACTGCTGATCTCAATCTGACTGATGGTACTGGAAGTGCTAAGGAGGGCATTATAAAAGCCAAATGAGGACAAAGTGTAGGACTCTGGGGCTGTGTCTACACGAGGCTATTAGACTGACCCAGGAGAATCCATAGAATGTGTCTTACCTGCACTGCACATCAGATCACTGAGAGGCCACACGTCCCGTAGACCAGTTCTTTTGCACCAGTAAGGCATGGGAGCAAGCTACGGTGAAATAATGTCGATATAGCCCAGGCCATGAAGCATTCTATCTGGTATACTGGATCAGCAGCCCACATGCTGACAGTAGACATGCTATGGACCGGTATACTATAGCTGGCACCATTTCACTTGGCACATGGAAGTGTGTTGCTTCTGAGCACCTGATCAAAACAACCCTGGATGGCAAATTTGAAGGCTGGGAACTTTGGTTCCCAACCTCCAAAGATGGGTCAGGCTGAGTCTGCCCATAATGCAGGTGGTCTTGGCTCAGAAGCAAATAGCAGCCAGCACAGTTCTTTTAGGACCAGCATGATGTGTGTCCAGCCAGTAGTGGCAGTTAGCAGTGTAGCTGCTGCATTCTGCACCAGCTGCAGCTCTCAACTGTCTTCAAGGGTAGCCCCATGCAGAGTACATTACAATAGCTCAATCTGGAAGATAACAGAACATGGATCATTGCCGCCAGACTGTCTCTGTCCAGTCAGAGAGAATACAACACAGCAAAACTGTAGTATCTTATATCAATTAACAAGTAAAACAAGTTAGAAGTTAAAGCTCACCCAAACCCTCCCCATCTTCCCCAAATTTCAACCACAGGGGTCCCTAATCAACAGTGGCCATAGGCAACTGCCCTTCAACCACTGCCTTAAGCCCTCTCCTGCTTAAATGGCTGTCTGAGCTTACTAGAGCCAACCCACATGGCTCCAGCCTGGTGATGGTCTTCCAATATGATGGGTAAGCAGAGGCAACAATTCCCCCAGCAGCAGAAGGCACAAGTTGGTGTTCAGGAAGATAGTACTAACCCTCGCATCTGGAAGCCTCACAGACCTCCTTTAACCTAAGGACCTTGTCAGGAGCAACAATGTACAACTTCAAAATACTGGTGGCACTGCATCAGGTGGTCCATTTGACCCCGGGGTCTTAGAGAAAGGAGGGACAGCTAGCTAGCGGTTCACACTAGCCAAACTCAGTTCACGTTCAGTAGGCATTGCTGCATGTCATGCAGGGACCTGGAGAATGCTTCCTCTCCTTTAAGCCAAGGTTTGAATATGATGTGTTTTATACTTAAAGAGAAGACTGCACAGTAAATTGCAGTAAACACATCACTACACTACCAAAATAAATCAGCATATCTTTTTTATTTAGGTGCATCCCCCAATTTAATTTACCACAGATTGTAAGATACAGAATTGTTGGATGTGTGCATGGAACACTTTACATGTAATTTAATTTGGTGTTTATTATTTACCAGTTTAAAATATTTATATACCACTTCCCACTAAACATATAATCTCGGAGCACTTTACAAAACATTAAGCATAAAAAGTAAAACAGTCAATTTTATAATACTTAATTCGGGTTACATCCTTGTTCAAAGGGTGTCCAAGTGTGCCTTGAATCCTGCAGAAAAACGTTACCCAAGATAAGAATGGCACTGAACTTTACAGCTGTAGTGCCCTACTATAACCAATAGCGATTATTTCTTATTAGTAATAAACATGTACAGTTGAACACCAAATTATTTGTCTCAACTATCTTCAGTGTGAGATAATATACAAACAACAAAATTCAAGAATAAAAAGATATCCAGAGGCTTGCAATAGGGAAGCAGACACAGACGAGAAGGTAGATACCTATTATGAAGCTGTGTGTGGATTAGAAGATAAGCTACCAGTACTGATACCTCAGTTTTGTATTTAAGCACTTGCCTGGTTGCCATAGGTGATACGAATTACCTGGGAGTGGGAAGGCAGCCTTGCAAAGAAGCAGGGTTCATTGAGAACCAAGTTGGTTAGCAGTACACCTGTCCTCTACATTTTTCAGGCAGCAATTGTTTGTGGGGTTATTTCCACAATTATGGTAACAACCTACCATGAAGACCACTTTTTAGCAGTCAGAGTGACTTGTAACGGGTGCAGATTCAGTCTGGTGCGCAAAACAAAGTTTATTTCATTTCCAAAATCAAAGTCAAGTACGCTATATACTTTGTAGTGTTAATAATGGGAGTCACATGGCATTATTCCACAGAGCAACTGTTAGGAATTGCAATTGCAGGAGAGGTGTTGTTCATTCTTGGGATGTATTGAACTGCAATCTGTAAGAAGGGCGGTTTGTAAGAAATTTGTTTGCATGCAAAGAGTACCTGCCAATGGATAGGACCACACTTTTTGCAGGGTTCCCCAAAATACTCTGTAGGTAGTCTGGGGAAGTACCAAGCCCCTCTGAGCTGTTCCTTTACCTCAGAGTAAAGAACAGAAAATAAAAGTAATATAAAATGCATCATTTATTACTGAATATATAAAATTACACTGTTTGGCATAGGTATTAAGCTTGCCTGATTACTCATTTACAGTATCCACTCATTTTATGGGTCTTACTCCTCGGTAAGCACATACAAGACTGCAACCATAAAAAATATACATGGCTAACTTTTTCCCCATACATTGCCAATGGTGAGGGCAGAATTATGGTATTTTGTGTTGCTTGATCTCTTATCCTACTGACTAGGTATGGGAAAACATCGCTGTCCCCGTTATTGTTATGGATCCCCAGTGAAACTGGTGTTTGTGGCAGACGTGGGGCTGGCTGCAGTAATTAAAAACACAAAAGCAATGCATACTGAATACTGTAACTAAGACTTTCCATAGCTTTACTTTATTCTTCTGATAACAGCAGCAATGGTAACAGGCCCAACCTCTGAATTGTAGAAGTGACAGGCATCCTCAAAAACTGACACCCATACAGTATAAAAATGACTGTTAAAAGTCTATGGGGAAATTGAGAAAAGTGGTGTTATCTCCTAAAGACACTCAGAGCAATGCTGTCAAGTTAAGAGTCCTTAAAGTTTTAAGAGAGGCATAGTGACATTTTAGCAGCAGGAAATGCGAGGAAAAAAGTTAACCTTTTACAATTCAGAAAGAATAAGTAGGCGTGGCTGCATATGTGAAAACAGGAATAATTTGAATTAAGCTAAAAAATTAGGATTGAGACCACTGGATAGTAGAACTGTAATAACACAAAACAGAGGAAGACACAACTCTTTATCCTTGGCCCTGAAAGAACAGGTGTATGATCTGGGGGGATATTTATGGATTCTTCACCGTCGCTTGAGGCTCAGGTAGCAGCAACAGCCAGCATTGCCTGCCTCCATCTCCTCCTCCTCAGCCAGCTTTGGCCTTGCTTGGATAGGGATAACTTGGCCACAGTGATTCGCACTCTGATAACCTATCGATTAGACTACTGTAATGCATTCTTCATGGGACTATTCTTGAAAACCATCTGGAAACTGGAAATAGTGCAGAATACAGCAGCTCAACTGTTGATGGGAGTTTTTAGTGGATGCACATTATTCCAGGCCTGGAAGATCTGCACTGGCTGCCTATTTGCTATCTCACACAATTCAAAATGTTGGTGCTAACATACGAAGCCCTAAATTGCTTGGGAAAGAGTGCTTTCTCTCATATAGACCTTCCTGAGCAGTGAGATTTCAAGGAGAGGGCCTTCTTGTTGTTCCCCTCTCTCAGAGGTACAAGGGGCAGAGACACACAGTAGGGGCTTTTCTGTGGTGATTCTCAGATTTTGGAGCAGCCTTCCTCTGGATGTTCTCAAGATGCTTACATTATTTGATATTTGGTGCTCATTAAATCATACCTTTTCACCCAGGCCTGTGATGCTTAGCTTCCATTGAGAATTGCTGCCAGGGATGGTTATATTTTAATTATGTTTTAGGTACATTTTATATTTTTATTATTGTGACCTGCCCTGGGGTCTTCAGGTGAAGGTTGGGATATAAATTCTTAAATAAATAAATATTTCAACTGCAAGAAAAAATCGTAGATGCACATTTGGTAGAAGGATATGTTTAAGTATTTTCAAAATGTTTTATCAATTGAAATCTTTTCTGCTGTATCCTCCTGTTGAGAAAGATACAGCCAGTGTTTTTTGTTTTGGGAGGGGTTAGTCTATCATAGCAGTTCCTTTGCATGACATAGGTGGAATAATTTTAGTTGAAGTCTTTTAGGTATAATTCAAGCATGGGAAATAAAGAATACTCCCAGAATACGGTAAAGGTAGTGTTCTTTTTATGGGGAACAGAAATCCTTATGTTTCTCAGGATAGAAAAACAGTAAACTAAGTAGCTGCTGAGTTGAGAGGCATGTGGAAGACATTTTAAGTTTAACCTGTACCTAAGACCACAAGGTGATTTAAAATGTATATTAAAAACTAGCTACAGAACTGAGAAATGTTTGATTTGTTTCACTGATATGCTTTTGTTTTTTGTTTTTTTTCCAGGGGGGTTGTTGAGCTGTCATTCTGCAGCTAAACAGCATGCAGTCCTTTCGGGAGCAAAACAGTTACCACGGAAACCAGCAGACCTACCCACAGGAAGTGCATGGTGCATCCCGGCTAGAAGAATTTAATACCCGCCAGCAGATTCAGATGTTTCAGAACTTCGGAGGAGGAGGCAGCAGCAGTGGGCGCCGTGGAGCAGCAGGAAGTTCTGCATCAATGGCTGGTGAGAGCTCAGGACATCAGAACTATCAAGGTTTCAGAAAAGAAGCAGGAGAATTCTACTATATGGCCTCTAATAAAGATCCTGTGGCTGCTGGAGGACAGCAGCTCCCTCAGCGCAGGCCTTCTGGGCCAGTGCAGAGCTATGGACCACCTCAAGGGAGCAGCTTTGGAAATCAGTATGGGAGTGAGGGTCATGTGAGCCAGTTTCAGACACAACACTCATCCCACAGTGGAGTGACACACTATCAACAGGATTATGCTGGCCCTTTCTCCCCTGGAAGTGCTCAGTACCAACAGCAGGCATCAGGTCAGCAACAGCAGCAAGTGCAGCAGATGAGGCAACAGCTTTACCAATCTCATCAGCCTCTGTCACAGACTTCCAGCCAGTCTGCCTCCAGTACATCTCATCTGCAGCCAATGCAGCGCCCTTCAGCTCTGCCTTCTTCTGCTTCCAACTATCAGTTACGAGTGGGTCAGTACAGCCAACACTATCAACCTCCTGTTTCCTCCTCTTCCTCTTTTCCTTCTCCTCAGCGTTTTGGTCAGTCCGGACAGAACTATGATGGTAGTTACAGTGTGAATGCTGGTTCACAGTATGAGGGGCATGCTGTGGGTTCAAATACTCAAGCTTATGGGACTCAAACAAATTATAACTTCCAGACACAGCCAATGAAGAATTTTGAGCAGTCAAAATTGCCTCAGAGTGGTCAGCAGGCACAGGGACAGGCACAGCCACCACCAGCACCACAGCAGCCACCACAGCCACCACCACAGCAGCAGCAGCAGCAGCAACAGCCACCTCCTGCACAACATGTGATGCAGTACTCAAATACTTCTACCAAGCTGTCACTTCAAAGTCAGGTGGGACAATACAATCAAGCAGAAGTTCCTGTGAGATCACCCATGCAGTTCCATCAGAATTTTAGTCCTATATCTAATCCTTCACCAGCTGCCTCTGTAGTTCAGTCTCCAAGTTGCAGCTCCACACCATCTCCTCTTATGCCAGGTGGTGAGAATCTTCAGTGTGGTCAAAGCAACATGCCCGTAGCCTCTAGAAACCGTATTCTGCAGATGATGCCACAGCTTAGTCCAACACCATCCATGATGCCAAGTCCTAGTGCTCAGAGTGGTGGATTCAAGGGATTTGGACTTGAAGGGTTTCAGGAAAAAAGGCTTACGGATCCAGGACTAAGCAGCCTTAGTGCCCTGAGTAGTCAAGTGGCTAACCTTCCTAATACAGTTCAGCACATGCTGCTTTCTGATGCTTTGGCACCTCAGAAGAAAAGCTCCAAAAGATCTTCATTATCTAAAAAGGCTGACAGCTGCACAAACTCAGAAGGCTCCTCCCAGGCAGAAGAACAGCTGAAATCTCCTCTGGCAGAATCCATTGATGGTGGCTGCTCCAGTAGTTCAGAAGATCAAGGTGAAAGAGTGAGACAGTTGAGTGGCCAGAGCACCAGTTCTGACACTACCTACAAGGGGGGTAATTTAGAGAGAGCTCACCCATCACCAGCACAGACGTCTCAGAATGACCCCCCAAAGCCTAGCACTAGTCCTGCAGATGAAGAAGTTGCCTCTCCTCCTGATGAAAAGGAGGCCTTAGTTTCTGTGGAGACTCCCCCAAAGGTTAATGAAAAGGCAGTTGGCGTGATAGTTTCTCGAGAAGCTATGACAGGAAGAGTAGAAAAAACAAGCGGGCAAGAGAAACCCCATCAAGATGAAGTTTCTACAGGTGCTCAAGCACCAGCATCTACCAGTGTGATGAAAGAGACTGGTCTTCTGGGACCACAGCAAGAGCCACAAGGAGGAAGTAAAGGCAGTAAGAATGGGGACAGCAGCACAAACCACAATGGAGATGGAAATAGCCAGCTAGGCCATGCTGTTGGTTCTAGTTTTCCAGGCAGAACAGAGCCTTCTAAGTCTCCTGGTAGCTTGAGATATAGCTACAAAGACAATTTAGGGGTTAGTATGCAAAGGAATTCTGGCAACTTTCCTCAGTATCCTTCAGGTCAGGAAAAAGGAGATTTTCAAGGCCATATTGAACGAAAGGGCAGGAATGAGAAATTTCCAAGTCTGTTACAGGAGGTCTTGCAAGGCTATCATCATCACCCTGACAGAAGATACTCTAGAAACGCACAAGATCATCATGGAATGACTGGAAGTGTAGAAGGTACTATGAGACCCAATGTTCTGATAAATCAAGCCAATGAATTAAGTAATAGAGGTCTTTTAAACAAAAGCATAGGATCTCTTTTGGAAAATCCACATTGGAGCCACTGGGATCGAAAAACAAGTGGTACTACTCCTGAAATAAAACAGATAAATCTGGCTGACTACCCTATGCCTAGAAAATATGAGATAGAATCTCAGTCAGCTCATGAAGGAGGACTTTCTGAAAGGAGATCAGTTATTTGTGATATATCACCTTTGAGGCAGATAACTAGAGATCCTGGAGCTCACTCTGTGGGACACATAGGTACAGATGGCAGAAGTGGAAGAACTGATCGTCTGACTCCTGGTTTAGGTCAGTCTGTCATCCTTCCTGGTGGCCTGGTGGCCATGGAATCAAAGTTAAAATCTCACAGTGGGCAGATCAAGGAGGAAGATTTTGACCAGTCTAAGACATCTACTAACATAAATAGTAAAAAAGCAGGAGACCATTGCCATCTTGCCAGTTTTAAGCATGAATCTTACAGAGGGAATGCTAGCCCAGGGGCTGCAGCACTTGATTCTGCATCAGACTATATTTTACAACAGGAAAGTCGATCAGCACAGATGAGACGGGGACCTGGCAGAATGGGAAGCAGCCGTGATGGAATGAGAGGTAAATCCCCATCGCAGTTTCATGATCTGGCTGACAAGCTCAAGATGTCACCAGGTAGAAGCAGAGGTCCAGGGACAGATCTTCACCATATGAATCCACATATGGTACTTTCTGACAGAGTCAACCGAGGCTCATTGCACTCACCTTTTGCTCCCAACTCTGAAGGCTCATCCTTAGCTTCAGTATATCACTCTAATACTCGGTCCCATGCTTTTGGTGATCCTAACCAGGGTTTGAATTCCCAGTACCACTACAAAAGACAGCTGTATCAGCAACAGCAGGAAGAATACAAAGATTGGAGTAGCAGTTCTGCTCCAGGGGTGATTGCAGCTGCTCAGCATAGGCAGGAGACAGCTAGAAAAAGCCCGCGACAGCAGCAGTTCTTGGACAGGGTAAGAAGTCCTTTGAAAAATGATAAGGATGGAATGATGTATCTCCATTCAAGTTCTTACCATGAAGCTGCAAACCAAGAAGCCAGCCGTTGCTTGTTGGGTAGTGATAGCTCCCATCAAAATAAGGGTGCTGAAATGAAACATATGAATCAAAAGATTCAGCAGCATGAATCTGGTTGGGATCTATCCCGACAGGTGGCTCCTGGGAAAAACAGTGGCTCCTTAGGGTCAGTGAGTCAGAAGAGGTTTGGTCCTCAAGATGGCGATATGCACAGACGTGATGAAACTGGAGATATGCTTAAACCTGGTAATGCTATGGCAAGGATCCCTGGCCAAGAAGATCATTCTCCTCAAAATCCATTAATCATGAGAAGGAGAGTCCGTTCTTTCATCTCTCCTATTCCAAGCAAGAGACAGTTGCAGGAAATGAAGAACAATAGCAGTGAGGAGAAAGGACGCTTGGTTCCCTCATCAAAGGATGGCACCGATAAGACTCTTAACTCTTATGCTCACTCTTCTCAGAATCAAGACATTAGTAAGTCGATTTCAAAAGGAGAATCCTCAAGGAATCTTCCAAGTCCAGACAACAGAAATTGCTCCACTGTTTCCCTCACAAGCCCAGCTAAAACAAAAATTCTACCCC
This sequence comes from Aspidoscelis tigris stejnegeri, assembly GCA_023333525.1. NCBI lineage: Eukaryota > Metazoa > Chordata > Lepidosauria > Squamata > Teiidae > Aspidoscelis > Aspidoscelis tigris. The sequence goes on along the minus strand of JALMGA010000005.1, from coordinate 37,128,511 downwards.
CTAGGAAAGGTCGTGGATTAAAATTGGAAGCTATTGTTCAAAAAATCACATCTCCTAATGTTCGGAGAAGTGTTTCTTCAAATTGTGCTGAAGCTGGTGCGGATGCAGTTACCCTTGATGACATTCTGTCACTGAAGAGTGGTCCACCAGAAGGTGGAAATGTGACTAACCATGGGCTGGAAGCAGAGAATATAAAAGAAGAAATAGTGTTGATAGATCAAGAGAGCCAAGAACTAACAAGTGACATTTCTTTGACAATATCTTCTGAAGAATGGCATGGTGATGGAGATGAGCTAGTGAAAAAAGAAACATCTGAACTTGCAGGTGTTGGAAAGGAGATCTCGGGGCCTACTCTGATCCCAGCACCTACTCAAAAATCTGTTTGTCAAGGAAGAGCAGATGGCCCTATAACTGGAACAGTATCTTTTTCTGAATTAAAAACAGTGTCCCCGTCTAGTGTTGTAACTCCTGAACCAAATCCAAAGTCTGAAGAAAAAGATGGAGATGCTATTATCACAACACCCAAACCAGATCCTTTCCCTCCAAAAGGTTATTTTCCTTCTGGTAAGAAGAAAGGGAGACCTATTGGTAGTGTAAACAAACAGAAGAAACAGCAGCAGCAACCGCCACTGCCGCCACCGCCATTGCCGCCACCACCGCCGCCGCCGCCACCACCACCAGTTTTACCAGTATCGGAAGCCATGCAGCAATCAGAAGAGGTGGAAGGTGGAGAACCTAAACCTAAGAGACAGCGAAGGGAAAGGAGAAAAACTACAGCACAGCCACGAAAACGGAAACCAAGACGAGGTGCACCGATTGTGGAGCCCCAGGAGCCTGAGATCAAACTCAAATATGCCACACAATCCCTTGATAAAACTGACACAAAGAATAAGTCTTTTTTCCCCTATATTCATGTGATAAACAAGTGTGAGATAGGTGCTGTATGCACCATAATTAATGCAGAGGAAGAGGAGCAGAATAAACTGATGAGGGGCCGTAAAGGACAGCGGTCATCAACACCACCTCCCAGCAATGCTGAGAGCAAAGTACTGCCTACTTCTTCTTTCATGCTACAAGGTCCTGTGGTAACAGAAGCCTCCGTCATGGGACACCTGGTCTGTTGCCTATGTGGCAAGTGGGCCAGTTACCGTAATATGGGTGATCTCTTTGGACCTTTCTATCCCCAGGACTATGCAGCTACACTGCCCAAGAATCCCCCTCCCAAGAGGACCACAGAGATGCAAAATAAAGTCAAGGTACGGCATAAAAGTGCTTCTAATGGTTCCAAAACTGATACAGAAGAGGAAGAGGAGCAGCAGCAGCAGCAACAGAAAGAGCAGAGGAGCCTGGCTGCCCATCCCCGCTTTAAGAGACGGCATCGTTCAGAGGACTGTGGTGCGACATCGCGGTCGCATCCGAGAGGTGCCGCTTGTAAAAAAGCAACCACTGAGGGGGGCAGTGTGGGTGAAAAAACTTCTTCAGACTCAAAACCCTCTGTGTCCACTTCTGAAGGTGGTCCTGAGTTGGAATTACAAATTCCTGAACTACCTCTTGACAGCAATGAATTTTGGGTCCATGAGGGCTGTATTCTCTGGGCCAATGGGATTTACCTGGTCTGTGGCAGACTCTATGGGCTACAGGAAGCTGTGGAAATAGCTAAGGAGATGGTGAGTACTATAAATTAATACATTAATGTGTCTTTTGCAGTTAGCAAATGCATGGTGGTCCTTATACTCTGTTTTTAATTTCTTCACTGTCTTTCCACGGTCTATAGTTTCCACAGTTACAGTTGTATAGATTACGTACCCGCCATTTCGGAGCTGGAAGAAAATTCAAGAATCTTATTGCTAGAAAATTATTTTGGTTGCTAGGGACAAAAGTGCTTCTTTTTGTTGCTCTTCACTTTCCATACAGATCCTGACAGGAGAGAGGACTTCTCTTTCCCCTGCCCTCAGTAGTGTGGAGATATCCTGCAGGGTCTGAACACCACCTCCAGATTGGTGACAGTGGTTCTTTCTCACTGTTTGGCAGTGGTACTGCTATTACTTTTATTGATGGATGAGCTTAGTCGTTCTTCTGTGGGGCCAGGCAGAGTAAAGCTGTAGTCTCAGCAGTGCCATCAGCATTGCTGCTATTCCTGGGACCAGCGGGAGCACTTCAGGTGAAGCTGAGGAGCTGGAGTGAAATGAATGGTTCCAGATAGGCCCTGACTGGAATCAGTAGCTATTGAAAGTACTGAGGTTGGTGGTGGGAGTAGCAGGAGTGGTCTGTGGCATTCTCATAATAATGGTGCATCAGCTTGCACAGTGCTGCTTGTGCATTTCCCCACTTCCCCTGAGCCAAGTTGCTGCCACTACTTCTGCTCAATCTTGATCTTGATGCAGGGCTCTTCAAAAAAAAAAAGAAAAGAAAGAAAGAAAATGCTTGCAATTCAGCTTGCAAAGGGTCTTTGGAAATGTGGTTTCCAAACTTAATGTTTTAATTGCTATTAGTTGCTAGATATGTAAATTGAAGATTGGCCTGGTTATTTGTAGAATTACTTTGAAGTGAAAATAATAGAATCACTTTGTAGTACCTTGACTGCTTGTTACTATTGGCAGGATATGAAAAACAAACCACTCTAACAGTGGTTTTCAGAGTTGCACTTTCATTTAAGCAAAAGGAGGGGTTCTACCAAATAACCAAATTAACATAGGGTGTTTTTCCACTGACCTCCTTTAATTTGGATCTAAAATAATCCGGATTTAAGGAATGAGTACTTCCCTTAATCTGGATCTAGTAGATCCGGATTAAGGAAAGTACCCAATGCATTTCCACGGGTGGTCTAGCACCCAATAGCAATGGGTGCTAGCTTGCTCGCAGTGGAAACGCCGGAGCACACATGGGGCAAATCTGGATCTACCCACATGGGGCTGCCTGTCACTCCAGGTGTTTTGGTGGACAGGGGGTGCAGTCTCCGTAGACATTCCGGAGATTCTTTGAAGATCCTCCGGAGCCTTTGACAAAGGCATTGCTCTCGCATGGAGTCCTCTGCAGAGCCTGTGCTAATCTTCGAAGGCAACTTCATAGGGACTTCAGAGCCGGCTTTGGATGGAGTTCAGAGAATGTGCCCCTCCATGGGTGCCCCCCTGAGTCTCCCCTAGACCTCATTGCCCAATAGTGGTAGAAGCAGGCTCTGTATAATCTGGATTTGATGGCTGAAGACCCCAATGCAGACCCCTTTAATAGGGTCTACACGAAATCTGGATTATAGGTCCTGAAGGACTCATATGATCCAGATTTCCCTAGAACTGGTGGAAGCAAATATGGCTCTAATGGGGTCTGTAGTGGAAATGGTGGGGTGCTTCCGCATTTGCCTCTGGGAAACAGATTTAACAAAATCCGTTTCCCAGTGATCCGGCCTCCTGAGGATCTGTCTCAAATAGAGACGGATCCTTGGAGGCCCCACGTGTCCGCACACGTGCAGGGAGGCTGGATCGGGCGGCCGGATCGTCTGGGTGCTGCACGGAAACCACAGCACCTGTTCCAAAGGGCATCCGGCCTCCTGCGCTGCTGCCCCCGAAGCCGCGGGACTGGAGCAGGCAGCTGCAAGTTACTGTGTGTTTCTGGCGGCAAGTGGAGCAGGATGGAAGGAGGCAAACTGGCCTGCTTCCACCCTCCCCAAGTTGGCGGCTGCTGGGATATCCGTCCCTTCGCCTGGCCATGTGTGGAAGCATCCTGCTTCTACATGGATCCAGGCGAAGGGACGGGTTGAAGACCTAATTTTTTAGGTCTTCAATTTAAACTGGTTTTTCGGTGGCAAGACCCGCTTTAGAAATGGATCTCGCATGCCGAAATGCAGAAGCGGCCTCCGCAAAGTGTCTCCAATCCGGTCTGCAGTGCAGAAGCTACTCAAGGTAAGTTTTTTAAATCTGGCTTGGGGGTGTTAAACCGGTTTCTGCAGCTAGTGTGGAAACACCTGGGGTCTTCCTGCTCTGAGCCAAATGGGTCCTAATGGGTACTTAGTGCTAGTGGAAAAACACCCATAGATCCATCTCTTCATTTTCATAGCAATTTTACTTCAGACCCTTTTAGTATTTTAGTGTGAAGCTGTTACTGCATTGACTTACTTGGTAGAAAAGGAGTTCATCCAATACAAAATCAGGTATACCTCCCAGGAAACAAAAATAGGCCCCTAAAATATTAAATATGACTAGTTTCTATTGCTGCTCAGAGATAACCTGCTTGATTAAACTGCCTTAAATTAATTTTATATGCCATATTAAGATACTTATATGCATTTTCCACCAACCAATACATTATTTCTTTTACATACCCAGTATTTTAGTATTTCTTCAATAGTACAATAGTAATGGTGTAGGATTATTAGGTTAGAACAGGTGTAACTGATTTGTATTTGTTTGTTTTGTTGTTGTTGCTTGTTTTTCTTTTGTATTGCTGGCCTGTGACTGTAATAAACAAACTATTGGGTCTGCTTATTTTATGTATCATTTTTGTGAAAGAGGTAGATAGAATGCCTTCATTTTGCTCTAAAGCTTTACGTTTAAATTAAATTCAGTATATATGTTTTTGCAGTTACCAGAAGATGTTCTCTGGTTTTATGTTTGAATACAATCTAGAGAAGCCTCCTATAATCTTAAAATATTTTGTTTGCTCAGAAAACACTTTGCTAACTTGTCTCCTTGTACACGTAATCTCTCAGTATCTGTCTGGTTTGAAGTTCTAAAACCAGCCATCTGGTAACCAGAAAGAAAGGAGGCAGATAGATGATCAGACTATGAAAGTGAAGGCTGCGCTGCTTGAAACTTTGGAGTGATGAAGAGAAGCACTTCTAAGTGCAGTTTTTCACCACTGATGATGAATGGAAGATCACTAGACAGACGGTTATATAGTAAGAGCACAATTATCCAGCTTCCACCACTAAATGTATTTTTTTTTCCAAATTATATATTCCAGTTAACGCAGCTTTTTACTGTGTTTCAGGAGTTTTCTTTTTGTTCTGTCTCATTTGCTTGCCTGCTGTTCCTCTGTCCACATTTTCAGCAGCAGACAGCATCCCAAGTTGACCACACTTCTCCCTTTGCCGGCACTATTGCCATATTCTGTGCAGGGTGTTTTTCCACAACCTGTATGGAAGCACCATGGAAAACAATGCTTCTTTGCTTCAAAATGGAGATGAGGAAGATGTCTTATTCTGTGTGCCTTCCCCAACTGTCCTAAACAACGCCACCTCCACGGGAAGTAGAGATAAAGCCTGTATCTGTCTCCCTTCCCCACTTTCTCTCTTGCTCTCTTTCAAACTTCCTGTCTCAATTTTCTTTTGAATGCATCCTGCCGTGTGTGGTGTCTTCATTCATTTCTGCCAAGAGAGAGGGCAGGTGGCTGAACACCCTTCAGCTGTTACAGCAACCAGCTAGAGCTTCACAGTTGTTCCTCTGTACACCCACCCTTTTGATTCATGGGCCATGACTGTTAGCATATGTGTGTCTGCTCCTTCCAGCCCGAGCTGGGAAAGATATTACTGAATGCATTAAAAACCTCAAAGAGGCAAAAACAAGTGAGAATTGATGGCAAGTGTTACAGGGCTAGGGATGGGTGTAGGAGAAAGTGGCAAGTGGAGGAGAAAGCAGAGGCATGCAACTTGCAGAATGGGAGAATGAAGTCAAAATTTAGCATAAGCAGATACAATGCTTTTAAAGTTATGAAAAAATCCATATAATCAAACTTAACAGTTGGCTAAGTATCAGATAAGCACCCCCTTTAATATAATATAGTCTTAGTGTTGTAGTTTGGTTTTCAAAAGTTGCAGTGATAAATTAAAGGACACAAAGGGCCATTTTGCACTTAGGTTCTATGGGATGGTGTCCCACAGAGGGTAAGGTCAGGGATGGTGGAGTAGGAATGCTGGCCCATTCCAAACTTACCGGAATGCTCCTGAAGTGTGAATGGCCCTGTCTGGGACCATCCGCCTTACTATAGCATTGGCAATGATTGCTGGACCATTGCTATGGTGATTAATGATGCGGCATATGACTGTGCATACGGCCTTTGCGTATGGTGTAGTGTAAAGGCGGTATCCAGGAGTTGACTGAGAGTGTCCTAGGCACTTTTGGTCAAGCCGTGGATCGGTTTTTACTGTTCCACAGCTCGGGGTGATCAAGGCGGCTCTGGGATGGAGATGGCACCACAATAAGCAGATGATCCATCTCAGAGCTTGCTGAGCTGATCACCTTAACTGAAAACAGGCCCTAAATGGATCCCATTTTTACAGAAGCAGTTTCATTCAGTTTCAGCTTCATTCAGATGAGTGCTATAAGTTATCACTATCTCTCCTTTCCAAATTGCTTTGAAGTTGGTTTGCAGTTGTTTCCCCTACTCTGTCTGTAGCCCATCTATTGAGTCCAAATAGAGTAGTACTGCAGTGATATAACTGATGTTTTCAGAACCATGGCTTTTGGGTAGTCAGAAGTCAGATTTCCCATATAGAGAAACTGTGTTGGTGTAGTGCCTTGTACAAAACAGCCCAGAAAAGGAGTAATGTTATGCATTTCAGCAACATTAAGTGAATTGGATAGGACATTGTGCAGAAGGGTCAACTGCTTTTTCTTTTGTGCCATCAAATCCAAAGGAAGGGAGTAGACAAGCAGAGCATAGAAATAAAACATAACTGTTATCGCCATAACAGAAATTAGCTATGCCTTTGAGGGAAAGCTCATTCAGTCCAATAAGAGGAATCTTGAGTCCAGTCCTGGCAAGTTGTGAAAGGTGACAGCAATTTATTCATTTTATGTATCATCAGTTCACTTATTTCATGCAGAATGAGAGGCCGGCTCTCTGGCCCACAGGGCTTACAGTGTAGAAATAGTCCGAGAAAAAGAGGAAAGAGAGAGAAATTAAGGTAGGACTGCAGATTCATAGGTTTGGTTCTATACCAAAACTTCAGAAATTACATTTAATAAAATAAAAGAGCACAATTTTAAAAAAAGTTAAGAAAAAACATTTAAAAGTCAACAATTCAAGGTTGTGTTTCTTAGCTTATCTTTTTAAAATACGGATTTTAAACCATTTTTCCTTTGCAAATTGTGCTACATTCATTCTCACCACATGGCAGGTGCAGTTGTTTTATGCAGATCAAATGATGCGAGGCAGGGTTATCATTTTGCCTTCGCAAAGATTTTGCCACATCTGAGAAAGCAAGACTGATGACATGCCTCACAGGATTGTTGTGAAGCTAAAATGAACAGGAGAATGATGTTCCTTGAGCTCTTTGGAGGAAAGAAATCCTAGAAATATACATCATTCATTAAAGAATTAAACCTTGCAGTGTAAACTAGGCTCTTCTGCACTGGGCCTTATTCTGGATTATATCCATGACACCTGCACACTAGTGTAGACTACAGTAGGCTCTGCCTAGCATGCAGATCACAGAGCCCTATTCTGGGATATAATCTGGAATAAGATGCAGTATAGAAAGGGCCTTAAATTGATTCCTGATTCAAAATCCCAAATCCTCAGTAGGACTTCAGATGAAGCACATTAACCCTGCAACCTCTTCATTGAACTGCACACGCAGATTAGAATGGGTAGTAAATAGTGCAAATGAGCCAGAATGAGGCTCCCAGAATTAAAGCAGCAGGCAAGGAACAAGAAAGAAAGAAAAGACTCGGAGGTTAGAAACAGATGGTAATGAAGGATTAAAATGTACCATATCTTAATATCTGTCTTGCCATCCCTGTCTAGATTATTATTTCCATAAAAGGAGTTTTAAAACAATGATTGACAACCCACACCCTTCAATGTACTCTGGTAAACATTACTTTTTACTCTGAGTGAAGAAATGTGTATAACTCTCTCAAAAGGACTTGACCTTGAATTTAGATTAGCATCACAATTGCAGGTACAGTTGCACTCCAAGGTTATATTTATGAAAGAATGGTATATTTATTAAAATTTATAATTCTAAAATGATAAATAAAATTGTGGCTCTTTTCCTTTTTGTTTTTAGATATTCTGAGAATACTGCAAGTTTAATTCTGAATCAAGTGCATGAATAATTGTAACAAAATAAGTGCATCCGTAAGTGAAGAGCAACAGTAAAGGAAATAGTGTTTGCTACTTGATTTGTAGGATTTATGATTTGGCTACAGGTTTAACGCAGGAAAATTTAGTTGTAGTTTCTGTTTTCTGCATGTTAAAAATCATGTAAGTAGTTTGGAATAGAATCGAGCAGTTTTCATCTTCTCAGATTGTATTTGAATCCACTGCAGGTGAAAGTGTGGTCTGGGAAGACAAATGGCTTCTCAGTAGAGCCTTGTCTGTCTTTTGTTGACTTGAATTCTCAATCCACCAAGAGATAGATTAGTAAATAATGTATTCAAATTAATAGCTCTAAGAAGGTACTACCAGCTTTCAAGCAGTTAATCCTCAGAAAATGCAGATTATAATTTCCCTCCCATTAATTTTTTTCCTCTTGGTTGAATTAAATTACTGTATAGCTACTTCTTCACTCTTCTCTAATTTGCAAGGATAAAGAGGGATGAAGATTCAGCATAGGTAATTTGGATGCAGACACAGCTTCTAGGGACAGCAAGAAACCAAAAAAAGGGAAGAGACTATTCCCTCTTGAAGTGATAGTGTCCTGTAGTCTTTGATTCCTCTTTTTTTAATTGCTGTCAGTTACATATCTATAGGAAATCCTCCCTATCCCAACAAAGAAAGAAAAAGAAACATTGGGGAGATTAATTTTAGGTAGTGGAATTCTCCTTTCTACAAGCATAAATAATGGATGGTCCTCCTAAAAGCAAGAATGATGGCTATTTCTTTGTGGGTTTTGTAAGCATGTGATACAGTCAGAGTGTCCACCAGATGGAAAAAGAAGAAATACAAATGAGAAGAATAGGAATAGCACCAGTAATAGCAGCAGCAGATCTTCCTAATCAACAAAAGCAAACTGTAAGGATAGTGCAGCTCCAAAATTTACTTCTCTCCTCACAAAAGGGACTTTCAGAAATTAAAAAAAAAGAACTTGCCTGAACTTGAAGTTTGAGTATGGGGAGAAACCTCAGAAGCTGCAGAGTAATACTTCTTTAAATCTTTCGCACAAAAAAAGAAATTGAACCTTCACCATAAGGCTATGAATTGTGGATTAATAGTTTCCCCCTCTCATTCTGTGTCCTGAAGATTTTTGATTGGCTAGTAGTTGCTGGTCTTTGAAGGAAAACAGCTTTGAATGGAAGAATGCTGGATGTCATTACTCTGCCATACTTTTCCAAACAGAATTGTTAAAGGCTATCTGTGTGGAAGAATAAATTTCTCAGGAAGAGAAATATCGTGTTCCCTGCACCACCACCACCACCACCCCAGAGTGGAACCCAGCAACAAGGAGTGATTGTTGATTAAATTGGTGTTTCTGGGTGTTTGCAGTCAATTATCCAGCAGACACAATTGAAAGTGATCTCCAGACAGGACTGCAGGGTGATTTGATGGGGATAGAGAGAGAGGAACCTGAAATCATCTTTGCAGGAGTATAGCTGCATGTGCTTATATGTTACATTATTTTTTAATTTCATTCTGCAAGAATATTTGGAAAAGTTTCTGCAGTTGTATTAAGAAATACTTTCCCTTCAAAGTAGAAACAGTAATGAACTAGGTGTTTACAGCCAGTGTGTGCTTTAACAAAGGGCATATTTGCATTGGAATAGTATTTTAGATTTAAAAAGTATTAAAGCTTGGAACAAAGTATTTTTAAACAGAAAGCCTGGTAAGTGTTTAGTTCTTTCTTTAAAAAAGAAACATATGCTTTTGATAATTTTGTTGTCTCTTTCAGTCCTGTAAGGGGCATGACCTCTACTGGGCAGATAACAAGAGAGAAATCTCATACCTAACATTTACTTTCTTAGAAATTTTGGCAACATGATTCCCCAAAGCCCATATATATATATAGCCAATTACTCAGTTTTTGTGGTTCATTTGACTGCACTTGAGGATGTAGCTCAGTGGAAAGCAGTGTTGCTGGTTCAATCCCCAGCCTCTCCCCAGGCAAACCACTTCTTCATCTCTGTCAAGAAAACTACACAGAGGTACACTGGTAGGCACACATGCATCAACCAAGAATCACCCATAACTCAGTAGTACCCAACAACAATTGGAGGAAGAGCTCCTGCAGTTTAAGAGGACCATCCTTGAGATGGTGAACATTTGCACTTTTTCCAAGTAGTAGGGTTAGGATTGTCATGGGAAGATACCTTTCTCTTTCCCTGTCTTTCTGATCGGTGGCTTCTTCAGTTTTCTGAAAAAGTCTGCGAGAACTACTGGTTTTGGAGAACAAGAAAGCCACTGAACTTGTTAGAACAATACATTGAAGTGAACCCAGCATAGTGGTAGTTCAGCTGCTGCATTGATGGACACTGATCTTGTCTTCATGACAGGGTTGCTTACTGCACATTTTTACTTTTGTTTGTTGAAGGCAGTGGGTACTTGTTATTTTTATAGAGGAATATCAACAGATTTGTATTGACAGTGCTGCTAAATAATAGCATTTTTCATAAGCAGTGAGGTGTTAAGATAAAAATATTTTAGCATGTACTTCGTTTATATAATCGTAGCAATTCTCTAAGTATTAAAACATAAATAAAAGCTTGCATATATATTTTTAGATGAATAAGTGTATTTTTAGTAGCCTCGATGCTCCAGAAAGCCATGAAAGATCTTTACCTGTAATTTTAAAAGAACTGACTGATCTTTATAGTTGTTTGGGAGTGGTATTGATTTCCACCACACAATGCAGTTAAAGCCCAATACATCTTTTTAATACAAATCAGTTGAACATATTTTGATCAAGGGCAAAAAATGACTGTGTAGGATGTTCCTGAGGGGCCTTTCCCTTTTGTTTGTGTTCTGTTTTGGAGAGCTGTTGAGAGCTCAGCCTCCACGTATCCATGGAGTATGTTGCTGCTGCTCATCCTACCTCTGTGCCATCACAATTCACGTAAAACCTAAGTGCAGATCACAAGAGTTTCTTGCTGCCTCTGTGCAAGTTACTGACTTCTGTGTTTTGAGCATTTGAGGCTAGCATGGATGTAATGCAAAAAACATGTCTTGCTGCACAAGTGAGGTGCCGGTGTAAATTGAGCGTCAGACCATATTTCAGTGTCTTCAGCTGAACTATGCAAGCTATGTCCTGTACAAACCAAAATTTCTCTTCAACCCCACATTAGATGTGACTTCAGTGAGATGTTCAGATTTAAGCAAACATCGCTATCTAATTGATGATGTAACCACATATTCAAAATGAAAAAAGGTTGGAAAATGGATGAATCTGATTAACTTTTAACAGGTCTGTGTGGAATACATGTTGGAATAACTGCCTATCAAATCCTGTTGACTGCTTGTTACCAGACCAGCAGGTGGATGAGCAGCAGAGTGCGTTTTATTTCCCCTCACCCACACCCACTCTCATTCCCACAAAGCTTCAGACCTGGACTGGTATAGTTTTGGCCCTGTTCAGAAACATACCGAAAGACGAAAAGTATCCCTGCCCTGCTAGTGCAATTTCATGGTACATGTAGCAGGGAGTCTTTAGTAGCTAAGTGCCATTGCTCTGTAAGAGTAACAGGACTAACCTTACTTATAGTTTTATCACCTCACCAAGTACCATCAGCTGAGGACTGCTACTGCAGTCTGATTCTGTTTGCTGTATATATATTGTTTTCTCTGCATAAACATTCTACTTAAAGGCACATTTGGAATTATGATTGATGTAGAGGCAAAATATAGAATGTTTGGGAGACGAACAGAGCGAGCAAGCACTATTTATAGAGGACTGCTAGCATTGTGCCCAAGGGCAAAAGAATGCACTTGGTACATTCCTGAGTCCTACAAACTCATGAGCCTCCTTGACTCCTCACTGTCCTCATTTTTCATGAGGTGGCAAATTGTGTATGGCATGAAAAGTACACAGTTAAAAAAACAAAACAAAGCTTTTAGTCACCTTCAGCTACATCCAACTACCCACAAGTTACATATAGAATTACAGATGCATTTAAAACATACTTGACCAAACATTTGCATTAGCTGCAATGGAAAAACAAAAGTTTTTTGTGTAATTATTTCTCTCAGTAATGGAGAAGGCCTGAGAGAATTTTATGGATGTACTCAAGGATCTAAAATGATTGGCTGGTACTTTGTGAACTAAATTCTGTACAGGAAGGTTTTCTGAAATCAGACTTGGTTTTCACTTGGCATATACAGTCATACAAGAAAACTTAGGAAAACACTAGTGAGGTGAATCAGTTATTTCATACAGTAAAAAACACTTCATACAGATAAATCACCCCAAACAGTATTCTGCGATCTTACTGTGTTGAAGTCAGTGAGACACTTTCTGAGGCTGCACGCTGGGACATTTGGAACTAAATCCATCAGATCATACAAACTTTATCCACACACTTCTTTTCATTTTATATGCATTTACTATTTTCACTTTCCATCACATTCCCATTATTCATCCTACTGCACATGTATCAACTCGCTCTTGTCTATACAGTCTTTCTGTTAACTTGCCCTACACCCGTTGGTGCCTTCATAAGTGACAGATCCAAATAAGAGAAGTGAGAAAATGGGAAGTGCTGCAGGACAGAAGAAGAAGCTCTCTGGGGTGGTCTAGGCCAACCTGTATTTTTGGCATCTTCTAGCAGTAAAGGCAAAACTGAATGTTTCTTCTTGTCTTGCTCTGTAACTTTAATCTTGCAAGTCAGTAGCTCACTGAAAACTAATTAATTTTGGTAAATGGAGAAGAAACTAGCCCCATCTGTGGCCTGGATGGGGTTCTACCTTTAAAGGGTCCCTTCCCTATTCTGTAGCCTCTTGAAACATCTATGGATCTAGCCAACTTCCCTTAGGTTTGGGGAATAGATGAGCAATGTGTCTTTAGTTTTTCTCTGTCTGGTATTGCTTATAGAAAATGAGGACAGAATGAGGGTATGCCAGAGCTTTCCTTTGTTATCTGAACCCTAGGGTCACAAATATGATATATTATCTATTTAATGTATGATGTATTACTATGTATTGTATTCTTCATGGTTGCTGTAAACTGCCTTGAGTAATTTAAAGGCCATATACAAACAAACTGAATGAGTGAAATACACCTTAGAAAGTCAGTCTTGGATTAGAAAAGGGCAAATGAGAAACTTTGCAGCCTTTTCCCCAAAGATGAATGAATTTAGGGAACACACATGTTTCTATCATGTATAGTTACCATTTTCAATTCACTTGATCTTTAAATAAGCCCATATGATCCTGTCATATTACTTATTTTTAAAAAATGCATACCTCTGCCCATTAAATACAGTGATAAAAACCAGAGATAGGATTAATAAAACATGCATTCTGGAATGTAAGAAGGAAGTTACTTGGTAGATCAGTGAGGGGATGAATGCTACTCACCATATGTTTTCACTTTGCCCTAAAGATGTTGTATTGATCATATACTGAAAAAATGTGAGATTAAGTATTTATGCCTTCTAGGGCATTGCAACCCCATCAAGGACTGGGTGTCTACCAACTACATGGACTTGAGACCCTGTGATACACAGGACCTCTGTCTTGTCTGGATTCGGGTTCAATTTATTGGCCCTCATCCAGCCCATTGCCGACTCCAGGCACCTGTCAAGCACTTCAACTGCCTCTCCTGATTCAGATGACACAGAGAGATATAGCTGGGTATCGTCTGTGAATTGATGACACCTCACTCCAAATCTTCTGATGACCTCTCCCAGCGGTTTCATGTAGATGTTGAATAGCGTGGGAGATAAGATTAGACCCCTGGGGGACCCCACAAGTGAGTTCTCAGGGTGTCGAATCAGTATCTCTCACAGTCATTGTCTAAGATTGGCTCTGGAGATAAGAGCGGAAACAGTGCCAAGCAGTGCCTCCCACTCCTAAACTCCGTAGCCTCTCCAAAAGGATACCATGGTCAATGGTATCCAAAGCCGCTGAGAGGTCCAGAAGCACCAACTAGGTAGCATTCCCCCTGTCTTTCTCCTAGAGGAGGTCATCAACCAGGGCGACCAAGGTGGTTTCTATGCCATAGCCGGGCCTGAAGCCAGATTGAAATGGGTCTAGATAATCAGCTTCTTTCAAGCATGCCTGCAGTTGAACAGTGACGGCCCTCTCTAGAACCTTGCCTAGAAAAGATATGTTAGGCACCAGGCAATAGTTGTTTTAAGTCTTCCAGATTATAGAATAGCAGCTGTAAGTTACATTGGGTACTTTCACTGTATACATTTATACATGTGGTGAAGACACAGTTCTTTACTCTATCCTTTGGCTGAAGAAGTAACTTCCCCTCTCCTTTCAGGCACTTGTTTGTTGTTTTAGTGAGTTCATCCAAAAATCTCTGGGTAAAGGGTAGGACAGAAATGCAAATAAATAATACCCACTGGTCTTTGTTTTACGCAACTTTAGATTTTCCTCTGTTATGCATGTGTAATATTGCTGACATCCTTCTGCTTTCTATAGCAGCTTTTGTTTTGGCCACGTAGGTGACAGCACTTGAATAAAGCTGTATTAGTTACATTGCTTTAAAATGCACCATAAGCAGTCTATGATCTGTCCCCAGGCAGGCCAATCTTTCTGTTAAATTAGAGCAGCTAGATCAATGGAAGCAAAAATACAATAATCCCCTTCTAAAACAGGTAAGAAGGATTTGGTCAACAATCAGTGCTGACTGAGAAATAGGAAGCTGAAACTAAAGCAGGAAGAGATCTGATAGAATGTTTCTGGGCCCGTTTATGAAGGGATGAGAATTACCACTAAAAAGGAAACTTAGTTTGACCCCGGAGAGGGATAGAGGAGGGTGATCTGTAGGGGAGCAGCTGCCCGAAGGGCAATCTAATCATGAGAAGAGATCCAGGAGGCAGGCAGTGGAAGGGGGCAGAGGCCAGACTGTTAAAAAAGCATGGGAGGCATAGTAGGGGAAGAAGAAAGCTCAGTTCACTGGATACCTGGAGTGAGCTGCTGACTGGATCATAGTTACGACCCTGTGGAGGGTGCCTTATTCTATGCCTGTTCTTTTTCCCCTTTTAGAAGGCATTAGGTGAGGTGCTCTCAGTCTCCTAGCAGTTCAGTCTAGGCGTTAAGCGAATATGTTCCCTTTCTCTGATGCCTCTACTTCCTGCACTTTTCGCAACAGTTGGATTGCTACCCCTTTCCATTGCCTTTACTTTCCTTGCTTTTCTAATTTGATTGCTTCGGGGGCAGCTGCCCCCTCAAGATTGCCTTTCGCTGGCCTAAAACGCAAAAATGGACAGTAGTCCATTCCAGCTATGACTGCACTCCCTCTTAAGGCCAATTTGCCTCCAGTAAGTTCCTCTAACCCCCATTTTGCATTCTTCTTAATAACTCAATTTGTGCAAGTTTCAGTTATTGTGAGGGATCCTAACTCCCATGCAGATTGAGGTATTACTGTGCATTCAGATGCAGAGATCGGGCTTTATTCTTCCATTGATAGAAAGGCTGACATCATGCCAAGTTCAGGAACAAAATTAAAAAAAAACACTCAAAAGAAGGCCAATTAGCTAAGAGGACAAGAGGAAGAAGAAAAACATTAAAAACTCAGCAAGTCTCAAACATCATTGAGCAGTTTAATTTTCTTGATAAAAAAGAAAAAGGGCAAGTAAAGAAAAACAGCAATAAATACTCCAGTAAACTTCAAGCAAGTAAAGCTGAAGAGAAGCAAAATTAAGACTGTTAATAAAAAGGTAGTGGACGATGAAGTGGAAGACAAGCTAGGGAAACTGGAGAAGTCTGTAAGCCATCTGATAAGGAGGAAAACAGGGTACATCTAAGTGTTTGCCCTTTGCAACTTGCAAAATCTCCTGTTACGCCATCTGTGCCTCCTGAGTTGAATAATATGAAAAGGAAAGTATGGCATATACAGCTGACTTCTGTAAGCTTTTCAAAACTTCAGGGTTTGTTACCTCAACAGAGCACTAACATCACCTTTGACAACTTATTCAATACGCTGTCACAGTCGCAATCACTTCTGTTGGCCCTCTAGAAGTGGAATTGTTGTTCTGCAATTATATTAGTGCAAAAGAAATATAGCATTTACCCCAGCTGGCATTATACCAAACATTTTACAGCTTCAAGGGCTCTCTGAGTCTTTCTACAAAGACCCTCCCTTTGTCTACAACAAGTGCAGGAATTATGACAACGAAGACTGAATAGATGATATTAATCTTTCAGTTGAGGAACTAACCCTTGTGAACAACTTTATTGAACTTACTGAACAAGAACAACAGAATGCTTAGCTTATAGAGCTGATAGTGCCTTAGACCATGGATTCTGTTAGCAGTTAATTTTCCAAATAGTCTGCACTTAAGAAATGTCCAACTGAATAAACCAAAACAAATTCTTTAGGGTTATAGTTCTGATATTTCTGATAACAGCTTACCACCTAAAAAGGCATGAAGAAAGAATTTCTGCAGAAATCAGCCTTCATGAAGAAAATATGTCTATAGCAGGTATGTGCTCATCACAGAATTCAAATAGGGACTGGCTGATGACGAGATATCAGATCATGAGTAGGAGTCCAATGGCATGATAAAGACTAGTCTCAGTAGATTCTCCACCAAAATTTAACAAGTGACTAACATATTCAAATATCTTCATGTCCAAATTGTCCCAGAGAAACGAATATGCTTTCTTGGAATCAACAGACAAGCTGTTACAAGACCTCTACCAACTTTGTGAGCTTAGCAAGTATCTCGTTTTATTGATCAACTTTTACCATTCCTATATTGAATGCACTGTGTTTTCTATATTTTTCCCACAGAGGGTAACATAATGTGTAGGAGAGCCCCAGTTTGTAGGTGTTCTGTTGCTTCTACCAGCTTTTTGAAGGGTTGTGGGTATTCAACTATTATTTGGGTTTCTTTTCATTTCTAGAAAACTTGAGGTCAAGGAGTGAATGTACTCCAATAAATGGAAACTCCTAGTATATTTGTTATCTTTTCTTTGCAATTAAGTTTGTATGTGAGAGAAACCAGCAAGGAAGCAGAGAGTTTCCCTGGAGTAGAATTTTTTAAAATCCAGCATAATGTTTCGTTTACTCAAATCTATGATTCTTTCCTAACTGATTAACTTATCAGAGTTTCAGTAATCAGTGCCCCAAATAATGAAAAAAAAGCTGTAATCCCTAAGTAACTGATATTTATCTGCCTTAATCTTCTTGGCTTATTATGATATAATTACATTAAAGATGAGTGGCCTTCTAAAAGGTATTGGACCTAACCTTTTTTACATAATATAGAAATTATAATTCTTTAAATTAATTTTAAGGTGCCATACATTCTAATTTTTGGAGAATTTAAAATAGATTATAAGCAGATAAAGCGTGTATGAAAGCAGAAGAAACAGTAACTGGTTATGGCAATTTCACACATTTGGGTTGCCAAGTAATAAGTTTAATTACTACATGATTATTAAGCAACAATCTCATGCTGTGGAGACGAAATATTAGAGAAAACTATCAGTGTCAATATGGGGGAGGGGAGAAGGAACTGTAGAAAGTGAAGTTTAGTTTTGTGCATCTTCAGACACTAAATTATCTTTAACTTGTAAAGAGGAAGTTCAGCAAAGATGCAACTAATATTCTGGTGTAGGGGAAATGAGTCCATGATTTCATCTTCTAAATAATTTCTCTCTTGATGAAGAAGATGAAAACAGTAGGATTTATGACTGAAAAGATCACCAAAATTTGTTTTTATTGAACTTGCTCCATAGATCGCATTCAGTTTTAATTTTCAAATATATGTATATATTTTCTGTACAAAATACTAAGTATCTACAGGCCCTTCTCCTTGAGTTATATATAGTTGATCTCAGGCCACACACAGTCTTTTTGAGCCAGTTGCTATACTTGGGGTAGAAAAATAAGAAATGTGTTTTCCGTGGCCGCTTCCACCTGCTGAAGCTGCCACGAGTCCAGGCAGATTAATTTCTTAAGGCTGGGTGCTTCTCTGGGTTACCATGTAGAAAACAGGACACAAAGGCTACACATTTAAAGGTTGTGTAAAGGAGACAGGTGTAAATGTTCATTAGATGTGTGCCGCTCCTACCTATGTGGTAATGCTAGCTAAAAATGTAATATGTGAAACATTCTGTATGAGTTGTGTATTTTGTTACCTCAACAGAACACTAATTCAACTGACTACTTATTCATGTAATTTTTACCAATATTGTTTACATTCTTTGATTATAGTCCTAATCTAAGCCTTTTCATAGAAAAAGATTGTGCTTGAAATATCAGTGACATTAATATGACAAAGACTTCCTAAACCAAAGAAAAATAACATCCTTGGCTTTTCTGCCAAAATTAGCTTTCTAAGGAGGTTGCTGCCATCTGCTGGTACTTTATATGTAGGGCAGTTTGTGAAATTGAACCAGAGTGATTAGGTGTAGTAAAGATTATCAGGAAACTATGGGTGTTTTTCCACTGTCACTAGAAGTATCCATTAAGTACCCATTAATGGGTACAAAAATGCCATTTCATACCCATTAATGGGTACTTAAGGGTACTTTTAGTGACAGTGGAAAAACACCCTATCTTTAAAAATAAGTATTCCTTCATCTCCCTCTGACCAAATCAGGGATAGTTCTCTTTTCAACATGTTTTTGTTCATGTGTTTCGTTTTATTGGTATTTAGGTAGTTAGTTACAAATAATAGTTGCTAGACACACAACAATGAAGTGTTATTTTTCATTTGTTAACTGATAGGAAAAAGCCCATGTCTATTTTGTTTTGTGTGTGTGGTATGCAGAACGCTGTTTCAAATGATCAATAAAACATTTGAAACAGTGTTGCTTTTCTCTTTCCCAAGAAAGGAGAGTTGTAGTGCCTTATGTATTCAGTGCAGTATTTTTTTTTGTTTTTCATATATTTTTGTTACATATGTTAAGTATAATTGGCCCAATTAATGCAGCTCTTTTCAATACGGTATATGCTTTGGGAAACATTACTTACTGTAATAAAAGGAAAGATGTATGGAGTAAATAAAGCATTGTCAGAACATATCAGCATTGTGCAGAGTGGAGGGTAGTTCATACAATCAGCTTTTTTCTTCTCTTGCACATCTCTACCCACCTGAAAAATGGAGCCTTATTCGTACTTGACAGTATTCTAGAATATTGCTCAGGACAGAAGTCTGTCGTACCATAAACTCTGGCAGGCATCACTTGGGGCCTGCTGTACTCTGCACTAACATGTGGACAGCAGCTCTCTACTCTGTGGTATATTCCAGAATAAAGCCAAGTGCAAACAGGCCCGTGGCTTCAGGTTGTCTGACATAACTGGATGAGGTATGAATGGTGCATGCCAGGTTGCACATTCCTAAACCTTCCCCGTAATAGGCCTGCACAAACAGGCATTCAGATCTGCTTCAAGGGATATAAAAAGTCTGGGACACCTAGGTGCATTTTCTTGGCACTGTGGGCCATTAAGGAAAGTGCCACAAAAACTGCAGGGAAGCTCACCTGTTCTTTATTTTGTGGATGCTGCCATTTCTTGCACTTCCATGAACAAGGTGGTGTTGTGCTTGCACCTGTGTGTTCAGATAGGACTCTAAAGGGCTTTTCTTTGAAATCTTGAATGTCAACATATGCATCAGTGCTTGTCTCACAGCATTCTGACTGCAGAATTGTCCACAAGTAGTACAAAGATGTCTGTCATCAGGACTCCTGAAGTAGTTTTCAGGGCACTTTATTAACTACTGTAGTTTGTGGTGTGTATACGCTGTCAGTGGAGGTGGTAGGAAGCATCATAGACTGTAGACGGGAATGCAGAGGTGAGTAGGTATGGATCCTGTTTCTGTTAGAAGCACTGCCATAGTCCCCTTTGGAGCAGGCACAACATATACATAGATGATTAGTTTGGTTCAGAATTAGGAATCTTCCTATAAATGGTTTTCCCTTCCCTTTCAGGCACTGTTGGTCATTGCTTTGGTCAGTCAATTTTTAATATAGTTTTTATTGTAACTTGCCTGAGAGACCTCTGGGTATAAAGACAGAAATAGAAATAAATAAATAAATGTCAAGTTATCTTTGAAAACTCAGGAGAAAGGTATTTTAGGGTGTTTTTCCACTGAGCTCCTTTGATCCGGATCTAAGAAGATCCAGATCTAAGGAATGGGTACTTCCCTTAATCCAGATCTAATAGATCTGGATTAAGGGAAGTACCCAGTGTGCACCCAATAGCAATGGGTTCTAGCCTGCCAGCTGTGGAAACACTGGAGCACCCATTTGCAAATTTGGATCTACCCACAAGGGGTCTGCCTGTCACCCCAGGTGTTTGGGGGGCAGGGGGGCAATCTCTGAAGTTGCCTTCGGAGATTAGCAAAGGCTCCGGAGTCCCTCCAAAGTTGCCTTCGGAGATTAGTTTTTACTTGCCCACAGCTATTGAAGATCATCAGGGCAGCTGCAGAGAGCTTCCTGATGCTCCAGGATGGTGGCTGTGGGGTGGCATGCAGACGGAGCTCCTCTGGAGTGTTTACAACTGCTCTGGAAAGGTAAGTGCTAACAGGCCCTTGTCTCCCTGGTTCTAGTCTAACACTGTAGCTATCGCACCCAGAGATAAGAATTACAGCTGTAAAAGACAAGAATGTTTTCCTTTAAAAGTGGAAAACAGAAGGTACCAGAAGTTCTAACAAAATAGTTTTGACATAACAGATAATAAAGATAATTCAGGGAGTACAGAGTTAAAATACTAAGAAACAGACCCGTGTTTTGTTTGTGTCCTGCCTTTCTCACCACACTTTTCTTGCTCCAGTTGTACATTGTGGTGAGGAGGAGGTGGTGGTGGTTTGGTGCAATCTATCCTCTTTTTCTGCCAAGCAGCCGTCTCCTCCTCAACTTGGCAATACAGTAATTTGGCATGATGAGGGTAAATTATACCTGAAACTGTGCATGACAGGGGAGCAAAAGAGTGGCAGCAGCAGTTGAAATGGAGGTTTTGACCCTCTGCACATGCTTATGGAAACTAGCAGCAATTATTTAGAATTGTAGTGCATAGGAGACCAAGTATTTGGATTTTTGGATAAGAAAGATGTTAAATGATTACTATCAGTTGTGACTGGAACTTTTTTAAAAAAAAATTGCATGTACAGTTTAGCTCGTTTTACAGTACTGTGGCTTATATGCATTACAAAATTGTAACTTTGCTCAGGAAACTTAATACATTAAGCTTCTTATTTTTTAGTAAACAGAGCTTTAAAAATACTCAGTTTTTTGACAGTATAACTGTAAATGTTTTGCCTGAAATACTTGAGAAATATATATAGTATCATAACTAATGTTTTAAACAGGTATGAGACATTGTAAAACATCAAAATTAGCATTTTTATGGGATATCCAATTAATAGAAAGTACTGTACATATGTAACTTTTGTGACTTTAGAGAAGAATTGTGATGGCATTCTATAGACTTTGCTGATTGATAATTATTCCCAAATGTTCACTTGTGTTTTTAACATTTTAAGGATAGAGTTAGATGCTGCAAGCATTGAGATACTGGTTGCTTCAAATTATTTTACAACCTACAATTATTCCAGCTGTTTGGTTAGTATGGGGGGCTGGCTACCAGATGGGGGGGGTCAAGGAGAGATGCTACTTGTCTTTTCTCATCAGAGTAGAAGGCATCTTTGAAGTAGGAGGTATTTGGAAATTAAATGACAAGAAATCTCACACAGGGAAGGGAATAGGTCACTTTATTTCTGGAAATGTTTATTTTCTTTCTGCCAAGATTGTTGTGTACTTTGTGTAGATCTCTGTGCCATGTTCAGTGTTGAAAGAAGCAGATGGCTTAAGGTCCCAGGAGGTGGAAAAGCTGGAGTTATTAAACTGCCAATGGACTGTGGAAAGCAGCAGCATCTGCCAGATCGGGGACTTGTTTGACAGCAGGGAAGCTGGCAGAAGTAACAGATGAACTCTGCCTGGCAGTCAGTAGACGTTCGGCAGAAATTGTGTTCGTAAGGGTGGTTGAGAATAACCCTAGCAATCTAGCAGGGTAGGCAACCTATGCAAGGGAAATCTCAACTCCTTTACTGGTTTTTTTTCCTTTTACCTAATAAGTATTCAGTGTAGACTTTTGGATTCTGTCTGTGTTCTCTATGCCTGTGTGACTCAGGTTTTAAAGGAAATTAATTTTGATGCCTAAGCTGGATGATCACACTGCGCAAGTGATTTTGGAGGGAGATAGCAACTGGAAAGGGACATCTTAATCATCCTGTCTCTTGGGCAGCCACTCTTGAAAATTACTGTGAAACAGGACCTTCTGTTCAGGGCTAGAATGGAAGAGTAAGTGGTTGTTGTGGTGAGAGGAAATTCAAGGAAGTATGAGCGAATAGTAGATGCGTGACGTGCATTTGAATTTCTTTAATGCAGGGATTAAAAAATAGAGCCATCAGGGTCTGCCAGAGGAGTCAATGATTTTGCAGGTTCTCCCATGGCTAGGAACTAAAGTTCCTTGCCTCAGAGCCCGAGGCCCATTTTAGCCAAAATGGGTCACCTGACTAAACCAGAACAGGGAAGCTTGTACCCTTCCACAAGCCTCTTTGTTCCATTCCAGAGGCCTCTGGACTGCCACTAAACCTATTAAAACAGGTCTGCTGGTGTTCCAGTCTAAGCGGCCATTTAGGCCACCTAGACGAGGCTATGCTCCGGGGAAGGGCCTCTGTCTTCTACTCCAAATTGCAGAAGAGGGGGCCCAGAACAGGGTTAGGCCTTGCACTATGCACTGTTTGGGAGCATTAGTCTCAACTATCCCTAGGGTTTTTAAGGTTATTTCAGAGAATGTAGTAGGTCGGGTCTTACAGTCTGCCAGAAAGTTCTCAATCAGTGGTGGAAGTAATCTGTGATTCTAGCCTGTCTTTGTTGATTTTCTAATTTAGTTTGTGGGATTGTGACTAGACAAAGCCCCTGTTGTTTGTATCCAACCATGATAAGAACCATATTCAGAGCCATATTCATATATTGCAGTTCTTGCTGTATTTCTCTTAGGGTGTCTTCTCAGATTAAGGCTTAAAATTTAGAATTTGATGAAATGGCTGTGAAGATTCTTAAAGAATAGTTGGTAATTATTCTTGTTTGTATAAGTTCATAAGCAAATCGCTGCAAATTGCTTATCTTTTTGCAGGTTCCTCTTTCTGAAATGACTTGTTAAAGGAACTACTTTAGTTAAGCATCAGATACATTTTATATTTATTTCCTCAAGTTTAGTCATTCTTTACTTGGCTGAATTTGTCTGCAGTTCCGCATTCAAAATAGGCTCTAAATGTTCTGTTTTTTAAAAGCATGGAAGAGAACTTACAAACCGACCATCTCCCGGGATGCTATCTTACTTCCCACCCCCCACCCAAGAAAAGGCCTTTTGTAATGGGAGAAGCATTATAGGGCGTGTCCCCATGGAAGCTGGTTGCTTTGCTTGTGATGGGTGTCATAAAAATCCACGTTGTAACTCACAATAAAGTGTTCCCATGCGGTTTGAGGCAGTGCGGGTTCAAATTATGTGTGCCTGTTCCCATGCGAGCAGCAGTATGAACCCGTATCTTTTTCTCCCCACCCACCCTCTCCCCTGATAGGATGCTGGGTTGACGTCACCATAACCCGTCCTGCCTGCTGTAGTGATGACAGGCAAACAGCTGCAACAGTGACAGGCAAATACCTCAGTTGCACTTCCATGAACACGAAGATCATTCCTTTCCTTGGTCGCCACAGTTAAAATCATAACCAAAAATTAGTTAAAAGCATAACTAAAAGCATATCATTCCTTTTCCTTGGGCCGCTACAGGTTAACGGAGGTGCTCACATCCGCATGACAGCGGGCACCCCACACTCGCAACCGGCTCAAAATTTTCTCCAATCCAGGTCCCAGACTTGCTATCAGAGAAGGGAGGTGTAAGCCGTTTATTTGAAGAAATCCCCAAGTGGCTGCTGATTGCAGCGCACATGGCAGGAACAGGGAGCAGAAGTAAAACCCTGCCCGCTAATACTGCGGCCGCCAAGCTCCGCCCCAAATAACCCTGGAGCGTCCACATGACCCCAGGAAGGTTTTTTTTGTTTTGTTTTTTTGACACATATTGTTTCGCATGTAGCCCGTATTAGGGCTTTGCATGGAGACTCCCAAGGCGGCCTCAGAATAATTTTGGAATATTTTCAGCATGGGGATGGGCCTAAGTCAGTTAATTTACAACTGACCTTTTAATAATGTGAGTTGTATCATTGTTTTTTAGCAATCTGAGTTGTATTAATGTTTTTTAAAAATGAAGTATCAACAGAAACAATCTAAATAGTGGTTTTTAATAGTGGTTTTTTAACTGTAGAATTGTTATTCCTTAAGTGGTTTCTGACTAACATATATATTTTGCATCTTGGTTATTAAATATTCTGTACCCTCATTTAGAATGTCTTGTAGCGGTTAGCCATATCCTAGTCTTTCACTTTTAAAACAGGTTATACCATATCACACCTTGTGATCCCACAGTACAGAAGTTTTGAAAGTCTGCTAGTTGAAGACTTACTTCTCTAATTTATCAGGGACTTTAGCCAGATCCAAAGCTGGAACACTAGAATTGGAAAGGCCCTTTCCTGCTTGCTGTTGTAGCATGTGGAAACATTGTTAAAAATGTTTTGCGGGCAGATTAACATGGGAGCAGGCAATTCTGTGCATATATATCTGTATACCAAGAACCCACAACCTTTTGGATGATATGCATACCTTTGGAAGTTTGAGTGCATGCTGCAGATGCCATGTGATTGATGGTTTTATATAAGCCATTTTGAGATTTTTTGAAAAAAATAGAAAATGGTATTTATGCATTTTAAATGAGTAAAACATCATCCTTTTGGGTTGCTTCTTTCCTGTTCGTACGAAATGGGAGCTCAGAAGCTTTGCAGGTGCCAAGAAAGTACTTGAAGAAACCTTTCCATTAGGTGGCATCTTGTGGGCAACCCTTGAAATAAACAATATGGAAAATCCTTTAGGCTATTGGGTGAAGTGGAGAGGTAGTACTGGCGCTGTTGCAATTTCATGTGATGGTATGAAAAGAATAATTTAACTTTGCATATAAGCTAGTATTCTGTCTTTCTGTTTCTTCCAGAAATGTTCTCATTGCCAGGAGTCAGGAGCCACCTTAGGCTGCTACAACAAAGGCTGCTCCTTCCGCTATCATTATCCGTGTGCCATTGATGCAGGTAAGAACAAGGCAGTAATTTTTAAATGATCGTTTACCAGCTGGATGTTGAGCACTTTATAGAAAAGACCCTGAAAATCACTTAGCTACGAAATCAGCATAACTATTTTAAACACAAGATTTAATGCTCACCGTTGTCAGCTGTAAGAAAGGCGTTTGGTCATGCCACTTGGATTAAAATTCTCTTCCTTGTAACTAGACTTCCATTGTGCTCTTGTAGTTATGGTTTCTGCTCAGTTCCGTAAAAGGAGAATTTGAAGGATACAAAGTGTTTCTTTTTCGAGGAAATTAGTCCCAATTGCAGTACATGCTTTCTCTATTGTTGTATCTAGAAAAAACTGTAAAGCATTTGGTGTGCCAGATATGTCAGTGGAACAGATGCAGAGATGTCACTATCAAGAAGCCAAAAATGTAGATTAAAGAATGAGGTTAGAACCAGAGATGCTAGCTATTGTAGTGAAGTACATGCTTTGGTTTTCAGGGCATTTGCCACGGTAAAGTGGTTTGTATCCCTGTTACAGGTTATGATTGCAGATTTTTTTATGTGTTAAAATAGGCCGTTTACTGTCTTGTTATTCTACTATTATATTTTTGGTTGTTCATGCAGTACTTTTTGTGTTTGTGTGTGTCTGTTTTGAAAACTTCGTGTTAATGATGTATAGGAGAAAACTGCTTTCCACACTGTATTTCAGCAACACGGAGTCATTCTTTATAAAAATGTGACACTGCTAAACTCTTCTCCCCCCAAATAAGTTATTTTTGAGGCATCCTATTATTTTGTCATTCATTAACTTTTCATAAAACTTTGTGGACAGTGGAGGCATTAATACTGTATTTATGTATTATTTTAATATACCTCCTTTTCTTAAAGAGACTTTTATACCCAATACACTAATCTCTCACTTATTCATATCTAATGTTCCTGAAAGCCTACAATGAAAATCCAGATAAAAATAGTTACTCCATTAAATTAAATGGGAAAATTCATTTTAGGTTATTCCAAATTCAGCCCCAAATCACCTTAAATGTCTGATACTATAGCAAGATAAAATAGATTAATAGCAATTAATAACAAAAGATAAAATTACAAAAAATTTGGAGGCACAGGCCTTGCTGAAGGACAGCCACTGTGGTTTCTATAAGGGAAAGTCCTGTCTAGTTTTGAGCCAGTTTGGTCTTGTGATTAGACTTTCGGGCTCATATCTCATCCTCAGTGAGTTCGATTCCGCAGTCCTCCATGAAGCCAGCTAGTTGATCTTCGACTAGTCACAGCTCTCTGCTGAGCTCACACAGCCCCACCTACCTCACTGAGTGTTTGTTGTGAGGAGAACAGAAAGTTTTGTCACCCGCTTTGAGGGTGAGAAAAGCAGGGTAGAAAAGTCAACTCTTCTTCTTCTTCTTCTTCTTCTTCTTCTTCTTCTTCTTCTTCTTCTTCTTCTTCTACTACTACTACTACTACTACTACTACTACTACTACTACTACTACTACTTGTGGATAAGGGGGATCCAGTAGACATCATCTACCTATAGTTTCAAAAATGTTTTGATGAAATTCCTCATCATTGTTTCTCAGTACACTCAGCATTCATGGCATAAAAGAGCAGGCTTTATTTTGGATAAGTGACTAGCTATGGAATTCTGCAGAAGTATCAAGAAAGTGTGTATCTGCCATTGAAACTATGGAACTCTGAGTGATCCTCATTATTGAATTGTAATATGTGTGTGTGTGAGAGAGAGAGGTAGTTTGAGATCCAAATAACAAAATCATCAGGAGAAATCCTAGAATACTAGCAGTTCACAAGATTGTACACCAAGCTTAGTAAGAGCAAAAAAGAATATCAATGCTACTGAAATCTTCCTTCTTACCCTGGCCCATAGGAAGCAGAAGTTTGCTAAATCATGTCCTCTAGGAATACTCAAGAGGATTTGGTGCCAGGTCACATGCCCTCTTGGTAATAAAATGAGCGCTACAAAAGTACAAACAGGTCAAGAGCTTCATTTTTCAAACTGCAGTCAAGTGTTTCTTGGCAGTATTAAATGGTGCCTTGTGTTTGAAACCATTAAATGTAGCACTTTTTTAAAAGTTCAGCTCAGTTCCAATCTTATGACTTAGCACATCAGCCTGGGGCTTTCCAGAGGTGTGTAACTGATAAGAGAGTTGTGACAGTGGGATAGATTGGTTTAATATGAGGTCTGTTAACATTTTTTCAGTTGAGGCCATGTATGTGCGTTGGGTTGATTTGGGTCTCATCCAAATCAGCCATGTTCAAGAGTGATTGGGAAAGTGACTAAAGACCTTCCACCACACTCCTATTTGCCCAGCTTGGCAATTGAGAAGGTTCAGAGCCAGATAAACTGATCTGAGCCAAATCTACATTGGTTTGGCTAACTCTGAATCTCTGGAACCTCTGAGCCAAGTCAAGAGTAGTTTGGCATGAAGACTGATTTTGTCACACCCTTCAGTTATTCCCCAGTTCATTGTACCTCCAGACTCTTCCAGATCTAACTGGTTTGGATAGATCTGGATGGACCCAATGCACGTGCCTAATTTTAGTCGTTAACTGAGATATGACATACCGCTGTCTGAAATAATCAAGCTTCTAATGCTTGTTTCTTTTTAAATATCTCATAGCACTCAATGTGGATCACAGACACCTTCTTGCAGCAAAGGAAGTTAAGGCAAAATTGATCTTAACACTTTTTTTTCCTCGTTAGTCTCATGCTGATTATTACAACTTTTCCAGCAGATTGCAACAGCAGGAAGATATGGTTATACTACATATTGTAGAAGCTTTTAAACTAACATGCTTTAATTACCACAATGAAACTTACCTGGAAATTGTGTATAGAGAACTGTGGAGACTGGATCCATTAATGATTTTTCAAAGACGTAATACCCTGATGTTACAGCTATTCCTCCTTCAAGGTTGAAATACCTAAGGCACGACATTAACAAATGTCTGAAACATGAATGGAAAGTATGATCAGGGGAAGGCTGCCTAGTTAAAAGTGATTGTTTTAAAACAAGCATTGTAGTTGCTGTGTTTGAGCAGAGATCCAGTCTGTTACAGAACCTCTGGAACAGCTTGAGCTTTTGGGAAAAGTGCCTGCAGCTTGAAGTGAAATGTCTGAAGAGGAACTATATGCCATTGGTGTTAACACAGCTACAGCAAACTGGGTTGGCTGTCACTTCTGAGCCCATTATACACGGAACTTTCTGCTGTGTATGTCACCTTATACTTTAATGCTTACTGTTTTTTGAGCACTTTTTTGTATTATGAGAAATGGTTTCTATTATGGAAACGAAGCAGATTCCCTTTTGTCGAGCAGATTGTTTAAAGAAGTTCGCACTCATTTCTGATTTAGAAATAATTGTTTTTGTTTTCTTCCAGATTGTTTACTAAATGAAGAGAATTTCTCAGTGAGGTGCCCCAAGCACAAGGTAATAAAGAATTTAAACAGTGTGGCCCTGTCTTCTTGTTGTTTTGTTTCTGGACAGTGCTTTTAAAAAACTGTCTCCCCTTCTTTGTCAGGCCCCTTCTTTGTTCTTATTCAGGAAGGTGGTGAAAACATTCCTATTCACGCAGGCCTTTGGTTAAATGTTCCCCACACTTCCCCTCACTGAAAATCACTGATGTTTTTAACTTTTTTGTATTTTTAAAACTGTATTTTTAAATTTGTTTTATTTTTTTATACTGTTTTTATACATCTGTTTTAAATGCTGTGAGCCGCCCAGAGACCCTCGGGTATGGGGCGGCATATAAATGTAAATGTAAATATAAATAAATAAATAAATAAATAAATAAATAAATAAATAAATAAATGGAGGGTGCATCTGTGTGAAAAGAAGAAATCTGCACAGCATCCCAATCCTCTGAAATTAACTTCTTTTAATTTCTTCTTTTAATTTCTGTGAGGTTTGTTTTGTGACTTTGATACCAAGCTCTTTTTACTGTGGTGTTCAGCAAATGCTCTGCTAAATGTGTTATCTGGAAATATATTGAAAGAAATGCAGAAATTGTTGTGGAGCTTATAGAAGGAGTCTCTTGACTGGTGTAGACAGAAGCCAGTAATAATGGTTATATTGAATGCATTTGGCAAGGTATTTCCGGTTCACTTGCTGGCTTTTTGCACATTTGTTAAGGAACCATTTTGGAAAGCGTCTATATGTACTATTTATTTTATGTTGTATGTATGTATTGTAAAACAGACATTCAGAGAGTTCTAGATGTCTGCAAGAAAATATTTTAAATTTAATATAGAGATATCCAGTTTGAAGCTTCCCCCCCCCCCCAAAAAAAAGGAAATAATAATAATCCATTTTAATGCATGAAGGTCTGTACTGGATCCCTGTCCCCATCACCAGTCATGTGTGTGCATGGGGGAGAGGGGGGAATATATGAAATGACAAAAGTAAAAACCTTTAGGACCCTTGCTGGGCAAATGATTCTGCTGCCATTTGGCCCCTAAGGCCTTTTAGGCTGCCACAGAAGTAAATAACGGTAGAGTTGGAATAAACAACCCTAAATTTTGCTGCAGCCCATAGAATTGCCTGCTTGACCTAGTATGTGTGTGGGGTATGTATGAGAAGGCAACTCACAGGCTGAAATTGTGCTTTGGATCACCCTGGGGGACCTGAAACTGCAGTGTGCTTCTGGCCACATTCCACTCCTTTGCATGGTTCCAGTGGAGGTTTTGCGGCTGTGAGTGGCAATTCTGCCCACATCAGCATTCCCCTTTGCCATTGCAAGGGCTTGGATGTGTGTCTGAAGCTCTGTGGGCCGCGTGGCAGCCCCCATGTTCCTGCCCCAGCGATGGATATGGTATGGGTGGCACCAAACTTAGGTAAACCAAATGGCTGTTCTGTTAAAAGTCATCATAATAAACAGAAATTGTTTTCAGGTATATAGTCATCTACACTAGTATCTCAGAAAGAAACCGTGCCTTAGACATGCAAAGAAAGATCCCTTTCAAATTACACAAGAGCTGTAATCCGCTCTGGGAAGGGTGGTAACGGTGAGTATCAGCCTGGGCAAAACCGCGCCAGCCTCCCTCCAACAGCAGAGGCAAGCTTGCAGGGAGCCGTTGCTTTTCTTGGTTGCATTTCCACTGCGCCAGGAGAAAAGCAGTTGCCCGTGGTCTCTCATAGCCACTGGAGAAAGGCCCCTCCCCTCCTTCCTACCGGAGGCGATGGCAATGAAGAAACACATATTATCTGTGGTATCCAGTGTCTGTGATAGGTCTTGTAATATATCCCCTGCGGATACAGGGGATGCCTGTACAATGAACTGATAGTGAGACTAGTTTTTAAGAAATATACTAAAGGGGTGGGGGCAGGCCTACTTGTGAAACAACATAAGCAGAAGTACAGCCTCTTCATGGTAAAATAGGCCATTCGTCTTAAACATCTCATTTATTTTGGTGATCAGAAGCTTTCCCACCTTTGTGTATAAATTATTTAAATTCTTCCACTACTATTTTTGATTTTGTTTATCCACTTAGTTCAGAACACTAGAAAACCTACCGCAAATGTATTTTGTTTTCTTAACCCTTGTTTCTTTCTTCCTTTTATCACGGAGTCTAGTATAGCCTATATGTGATTCCAGGGAAGGGTGGGAGGTCATCCAACGGTACACTGACTTTTGCTGATCTGAGACAAAGGGTTTTTTTAATAATAAAGATGTGATGTACCATGGTACTGCAGATAATTTTCTGTGAATTTTTATCTGTCTGTTACTCAGATGAATGGGCATGGGACTCTTGCTTGAGCAAATAGTAGTTTCTCATTTCTAAACTTTGGAAGTAGGTCTCTGCATATTATTGCCTTTTAATACTGTAAAATGTGTAATACAAAAACTCAATTCAGCAACCTCTGTTGAATTACGTGTTGGGCAGATTTGCATATATTTTATGTTTTCTTTCTTTAAATCATAAGATGAAATAAAGAACCACGCAGGGCACTAATAAGATCTTCCTGTCAGTTGTAATTTTAAAGAGAGAGATATTTGTGTGTGTGAAAGAAATTTTACTGATTGTTGCTGTGTATATATTTTTAAACTAATATTTTCAATTGAGATGTTAATAACACCTTCTAGGTTTTTTTTGTTCTTGTTTTCATTTTGACTTTTGTCTACTGGTTTATAAGCCAGTTGTGTTCCAGTGGGAAATCAGAGCATTTGACCTGCTCAGTAAAAGGCAATCCTAGTGTAGGAGGTTGCTTTCAAAACTAATGAAGGTTTAAAATATATATTTCATACCTAGATATGTAATGCTTCTGAGCAGGCCATTTTAAAGGTTGCTTTTTTTCAACTACTGATGCCTGTTTTTAATAGCTGTTTCTTTTAGTTACAGTGCAAAAACTAGCAACGTTTTATTAAAAACTGTCACAGAAAGAAGACAGTACAAATACGATACTTCACCTTTTGCAAATCCTTTGCAAAATTCTTTCCGGGACACTCACAACAGAAGCATATAAAACCCCCAAATCTTCTTTGCTGCTCAGCTTGAAAGTTTTGTGGGTTTTTGAGGGATGTAGTTCTGCTTTCTTGCTAAGCTCTCTATATTTCTTGCTTTAAAAATTATCAAATGCTGTCCTGCTAAAAATCCCTCCTAAAAGATCTGGTTTTGGTTCTAGTACTGATGCTACTTTCCTTCCTTCATTCTCCATTATATTCCTCCTTTTCTTTCTTCTCTCTTCCCCCCTCTGTGTCTTCCGTTCTTGTCCTTACTCCTCTTCGGCACATTGAACATCAGCCCCTCGTCCCTTGCTCTCTTCCTTCCTTGCAGAACAAGACGGTGAAAGGCAGCCTCAGCACAGAGCAGTCGGAGCGGGGGTGAGGGGGGAAGTGTGTTCGTGGGAATGAAAATAAAAGCAAGCACAGGTGAGTTGAGGGAGAGACACTGAGCTGCTTTTTTCCTCACTTTCTCCCCACTTTGAGGGGAGAATAGATGATTTAACGGTGAAGAGATTTTAACTTCATTTCAGGCTGATGGTTTTTAAGTTTACAATTTGATATGAATCTTACCTGTTGTACCCATGAAGGGCAAAGCAGGAGAACAGCCTCTTGTACAGGATGCTGCATAGAACTATTTGGGGAAAGCAGAGAACTTATCAAATGCAGAAGCTGGGTTTTTTTCTTGTTCTTTTCCCCTGTGTGCTTAGCAGAGCCAGTCAAAACAATGAGATATACTGTATTCATCTTACATTGTTGTTGGAACCCCCTGTGCCTTACCAGACATAAGGCAGGAGCAGTGCCTCAGCAGTTGGTGATATCTTTCAGGATAGCGCCTTCAGTTATCTTAGGGAAGAAAGCCTCATGAAGCTTAATACTACCTTACATGGAAGTAGTGGGATGGGGATTGTGTAATGTACATGGGTGTGTAGTGTGTGCATGTGCACACAGAACATACATACATGCCTGTTTCCTTGCCATCTCAGTGATAGGTCACTCTTTGTTGCAGCTGCCTCCACTAATTACTGTTGCTGACCTATACTTTTGGATCTTTTCTTTTTGTCCGTTCTGGCCTATGACAAACTGTGAGTTGTTGGTGGGCAGGAGGGAGTCACTTATTTAATCAGCACTCATAGCGCTGCTTAGTTGGCATAGCAAAGCCTGAAAGCCCCTTGTTCTTGGAGGATAAAATAAGTAGAGGCGTAACTCCCGTAATAGTGTCCAGGACTGCCTTTTTTCAAGCTCTGCACCATGTTGCAAAGAGAATGTATCCTTAAAGACTCTTCCTACTCTTTTCCCTACATGAAATAGTTTTTTCATCTCAAAACAATTTTAATTGATATTCTTATCATTGTTATATGGTTGTTTTATATTGCCGTACATTACAGTCTGACACAAAGGTGATCCACTGGAGAAGGAAGTGTCAGACCACTCCAATATCCTTGCCTGAGAAGACCACAAAAAGTTAAAGATGTGATACTGGAAGCGAAGCCCCTCAGGTCAGAAGTTATCCAGTATATTACTGTGGAAAAGCAGAGGACAAGCACATTAGCTCCAGAGAGAGTGAAGTGGCTGGTCCATAGCTGAAAGGGCCCTCAACTGTGGATGTGCCTGTGGTGAAAGTCTGATGCTGTTGCATGGGAACTTGGAATGTAAGGTCTGTGAGTCAAACTCGAGGTGGCAAAATTAAATATTGACATATCTGGAGTCTGAACCGAAATTGAATGAGAATGGGTGGATTTAATTCAGATAACTGTTATGTCTACTACTGTGGGCAAGAATCCCTTAGAAGAAACAGTGTAGTCCTCACAAGACTACTCCATGAGAAAAGCAGTACTGAGTTACAGTCCCAAAAATGACAGAACGTTCTCTGTTCAAATCCAAGGGAAACAGTTTAGCAGAACAGTAATCCAAGTCTGTGCCCCAACCACTAATTCTGAAGAGACTGAAGGTTGCCAGCTCTATGAAGATCTACAACCGTTTCTAAAATGTAACACCCAGCAAAGATGTCACTTTCGTCATAGGGGATGAGAATGCTAAAGTAGGAAATCAAAGGACAACTCGAATAAGAAACAAGTGTGGCTTTGCGTACAAAATGAAGCAGGACAGAGACTAATAGAGAACTCTGTGGTCAACATTGAAGTCAGAGTGGTTGTATACTTTGCAGCCAAAGATGAAGAACCTCTGTAAAGTCAGTAAAAACAAGACCCAGAGCTGAGGGTGACTAAGATCATGAGTTTTGTTTTGCAAAATTCAGACTTCAGTTGAAGAAAATAGAGAAAAGCTCTAGACCATACCGCTATGACCTAAATAATATCCTTTACGAATGTGCAGTGGAAGTAATGAATAGATTTAAGGGATTAGATCTGGAAGACAGAGTGCCTGATGAGCACTCAGGTTTGTAACACTGTTCAGGAGGCAGCAACGAAAAACCTCTCAAAGAAAAAGAAGAGCAAGAAAGCAAAATGGCTGCTCGATGAGGGTTTACAAATAGTTGAGGAAAGAAGGCAAGCCAAAGTCAAGGGAGGAAGGGAAAGATATTCCCAAGTGAACGCAGATTTCCAGAGAACAGCAAGGATGGATAAAGAGGCCTTCTTAAATGAGCAATGCAAAGAATCAGAAGAAAACAATTGACGAGATCTCTTCAAGAAAATTGGAGATAGGGAAATGTTTCATGGAAAAATGAACCCAGTAAAAGAAGAAAAATCGTAGATATCTAACACAAGTAGAAGAGATTAAGAAGAGATAGCAAGAATACACAGAAACCTAGATAAGAAAGATTTTAACATCCCTAATAACCATGATGGTGTAGTAATTGAGCTAGAACCAGACATCCTGGAGAGTGAAATCAACTGGGCCTGAAGAAGCCTTATAACCACAGTGGGAGAATTCTAGCTGAACTATTAAAAATCCTAAATTTGGAAAACTCAGCAGTGGCCATTGTATTGGAAAAGTTCAGTTTATATTCCAAGCCCAAAGGAGGGAGTCTTTTGGATTACAAGGAAATCACATTAGTCAATACTTAAAGGCAGTGAATCTTGACTGTTCATTGGAAGGACAAATATGAAGCTCAGATACGTTGGCCACATAACGAGAAGGCAGGATTCATTGGAAAAGACCCTGATGCTGGGGCAGGTTGCAGGCAAAAGAAAGGGGGATGGCAGAGAATGAGATGGATATATAGTGTCGTGGAAGTAGTAGACATGAACTTGGGCAAATTCTGGGCAAGTTTAGAGGACAGAAGGAGCTGGTTTGCCAGTGTGCTGATGAGCTCTGGTTCATCATCCAAGAATCAAGACATGAGTGAATGCCTGGACAACAACATCAGTGTTTCAATTTCTTTCCACCTTGCCCAATGGCCATAAAGAAATCAGAATCAATGTTGGGATGTTTAGTCCTGGTGAAAATAAGTTAAGGATGATTTTCTGCATTTTATAGGAAACAAAACTGGGTACCCAAAATCTAGCTTTAAATCTGCTTTAAAAAGGCATTTACTTTAGGACTAATGTGAAGGCTATAACTGAATTAACAATAAATATTGATTCATTGGTAAATATTGTTTGGCATAAGATTTTTTAGCTTTAAATGTGTAGTACTTGTAAGAGCAAATTTAAAATTTACCAAACATTTATTTGAATAAAATAAAAAGACCCAGCTATAGGGGCTTCAACAGAGAACAATGGGTATAATACCCCATTTCATGAACTCTACATCATTAGGTGTTATTACAGTAACTAGCAGTTATGAAAGGGAACAATCTTAATATTTTAATACTAGTTGGTTTGCTGAAATCACTATCTTTTGCTGATTCTTCCAACTCCCGTTGATCATCAGTGAATTTCAGCAGGGACTTTTCCACTCTTGAATTACTTCGATATTGTGTGTTTATAGGCAGAGATTACTTTTCTTTGACTTGGTAATTTGTAACTCACAACCTGTTCACAATAGGGTGGTGGGATGGTCCAGCATGCTCCATCCGAGAGCTGCCCCGATTGCCACTAGTTGTGGAGCAATAAAAACTGCTCCACAGCTTAACGGAGAGCACCTAGGGTACCCTCAGTACAGCCTCAGTTGCATCATTTGCACTGCCGTGCTACATGCGGGTGAGGTGGTTGAAGCTGCATAGTTATGCGGCACGTTAGCTCTCGCTGTAGCAACGGCCCTACATACATGGCTGCAGAAGCTTCCATCTGAGTCTTGCTTGCATTTGGGATGTGGCCAGCCCTCACAACGCACACTGTGACCGCAGTTCCTGATCTGAACATCTGTGGGACATTGTCCCACAGAAGAGTGCACAAAAAGGCCCTCAGTTCATTATGTCTTTGCATCTGTTTTCTTCAGAAACTAATTTCAAACCAGATACAGGAGGTTCACAACCATGAAATAATAGAAATATGTTTTTGTACTAAGCTGTAGTCGTCTTGCTCTGTGATCTGTTTTATATTCTCTAGTATGGAGCAACTTACCAAGTAAGATTTCCCAGGCATCTGGTTTTGTTTCCTGTATACACAAGGAGAAAATGCACTTATTCACCTGAGTCTCTGGGACTATGAGAATTTGTTTTTGACTTTGGGTCCCTGGTTTATTTTCCTTACTTATCATCTTTATGCAAGACTTTAATTGTCATGGTTGTATTTGGTTTGTTAGTTTATGGTTTTTATCTTGTTCACCACCCTGACACTAGAGTGGGAGCAGTAATCCACTAAATAAATAATAAAATAAATAAAATATTGCTATTGTGTATATCTAACTATACCAAAATTCTAATCTAACTCCTAGTAAATTCTCCCAATTTTTAATAATGGTGAATCATGCTGCTACACCTCACATACGCTGCATGTTACACAGGCAAAATACTAAATAATGCAGACAGGTTATTCACTTTATTAATTGGTAAATAGTTACTGTTTTAATATTCTAATATGGTCTTCTTAGTAGTAGGGAACAACAGCTAATAGCAGTAGATTTTTAGGGAAATATGCAAAGTGCAGTCTGTGAAAGAGTTTAAGAGAAAATAAGTTATAACTTACCTGATGTGACTTTACTGTTCAAGGGGGCATTTGTACCGCAAGTACCGTATTTTGTGATCAAGACCTGCCCTCACATGCTTGAAACAATAAAACAGAGACTTTGTTTTATTTCCTTTAAGATCTGCATCTTCCTGTTACTGGCCTGCTGCTGGACTCAGCCTGTTTGCCCAATAAAACCCGCTCAGAATTTTGGTGTGGTCAATGCAATTAACTGTTGGGGTCGGTACCTTGAGTTGCCTGTGAGCAGCAAAAGCATAACTCTTTTCCTTGCTGACCGCTTCTGCAGCTTGTTTTGAATAAATGCTTGGTTTGGTTTTATTTCTCCTACAGCAGTGGATTCCTTAAGTGTGCTTGATGTTGTTTTTCTGAGAACCTCCAACTGAAAAATAGAGAGATATGTGTGGGTGGGTGATCTCTTCTCCACAAATACCTCTGTGCTTTGTTTCAGAAAGCCATTCTCTTTTTCTCTCACACACCCACGCCTTTTGCTTAAACCGCTTACTCAGAAGTAAGCCCCAAAGCAAGAGGGAGCAAATGCTCTCTGCCCCCATGAGAAAGAAGATGTGAGCTGAGTTGAGCTGAGCTAAGAGTAGGGAGATAAGCTCAGCCCCAGCCCTTGTTTATATTCTTCCTACCCTCCTGATCATTGAATCACCACTATAACCTCCTCCTGACACTGTGGGAGGGAGTTGCATTGGTAGTGGGGGAAAAGGTAAAGGCCAGTTCTGCTTTTTTGGCTAAAGGTTATCTTCACACCCAACAATAGATAGAGTAGCTATAAAAGCAGAGGAAACCAAGTAAAGACCCCATCCCTGAGATACAATGAAACTGAGTGGTAGGGAGATGTCAAATCAACCAGCCTAAGAAGGAAGAGCAGGAAAGGATGGACAGAGTGGGGGAGCCTTACTTAGCCAACTTAGGATGAGCGCAGTTTATTTTATTTAGCATATGACACATTCACATAGTTTAAAAAAGTTGATAGAACCAGGAGACCGATATGAACACAGACACATGCCCTAAATGTTTACTGTTTTGCTTCTGTGTGAACCATCAACTTTTGGACTGAGACTTCATGAGGGGCAAATGCAGACTAAAGAGCCATGGTTGAAAAGGGGCCCCATTGTCTCTTTTATACAGTACTACAGAATGACTTCCTTTTCGTAACTTCCTTAAGGTTTGTATTTTAAGGAAAAATAATGCATGCTGATACGTTTTCTTAGCAAGTCTGCTGTTGAAATTCTGCCGCCACAAATTCTCCGTGGTTCGTGCTATTACTGTTCGTGTTGATTGAAAATGTTGGTACCTATAATTTCTTAATAATATTTTTCCAATTGCAGGTTAGGCTGTTAAGATAAGAAAGTGGTGGACATTCAAGATTTGGATGAAATTCTTTCCCACTGTGCAGTCCTGCCCCTCCCTTGTGCCTGCAATGCCAGCACTTCCTTCATCAAGTCTTTCATCACACTCGACCGACAACATCGCAGAATATGATCAAGGAGTCTGAACCAGCTGTTTTCATGGATACAATCTCCATAGTGACTATGGGAAGGGGAGGGCAAAGAAGAGAACGTGCGGGAATTAAAGAGGGAGGGATAAAATATATATATAGATATATATATATAAAAAAATCTATTTTTAGTCTTGATAGACTTGTTTTAAATGAAAGGTGCGCTATCCCTTTTTATGCATTAAATTCAATTTTTAGGACCCATATATGTTCCAAGTTGCTCATATAAAAGTATAAGTAAATTTCAGAAAAGGCCTTTGCAAATGGATCTCATCTTATTTCAAAGAGAGTTAAGGAGTTAGAAGGTTACTTAATCAAATTTGCCTCTTCACTCCGACTTCTGTAACAGGAAACCCAGGTGTTAAAAATACAGATCTTTTTGTTGTTAGCAAAATGGTCTACATGGTGGGAGGTGGGAGTGAATGGTTATAGGGAATGGGATGTTTGTATTTGTGGATGTATGGAAAGGGTTTTTTTTTTCTTTTTAAGAAACACTATTTATTTTTATTAAGAAAGGAAGTCTGAGAAGCACCAGAATACTCCTGCATCATGTGACTTGTGAAATAAGAGTAGCTTCTGCTAGCTTCATATACAGATACGCTGACTTTATATACATGACTCTGTACCAAAAGGTGGGGAATTTAGGCCATTCTTGGTATTGGCGAATACTCCCAAATCATTCCAAGGAGCTGCTGCCTTTTTTCAGGGTAGTCCAGAGGAAGATGTTGACTTGCTTACTAGAAAGGGGCATTCAACAGGAAGTCTGAATGTTGACATAATCTGTGTGTGTTAAGCTGACCAGGAAAATTCAGTTAACCCTTCTATTGTCTTTGTTTCCCAAAGGAAGGAAGGGAGAATGTCAGTTAAGCAGCCTACACCACATGATTACTTCTTTTGTTTGTACATTGTGTAATTTTAAAACATTTGAGTTTTTTAAAAAACCACCTGTTCTCTTGTTAAGGCCTTAAGAAGGGGTTAGTGCATCTTTCAGGGGGTCACTCTGCCATGGGAATAAAATAGCTGTTTCACAAACAGTTTTATATAAAAAAACTAAAACAAACAAAAAAAGCCCACAAAAAAACCCTAATAAACTTCATTTTAACCTTGTGTCTTTTGTGGCAATTAATGTATTTTTCCTGCCTATGAACAACCAATTCTTCTGGGGTAGTTGTTTGAGTAGCCTACATACTATCTTAACTATCTGGATGTAAGAGAGCCATGTTCCTGTGCATTTCTAGAATGGGACAAAGAGACTATTTACACGAATATGGAAGACATTTTTCAGGCTCTTTAATGGAAGTACCTTCAAGAATGTTCATGAAGACTGATTCTGTTTGCACGAGTGAAGAAATGAGGCATCTGTGGTAGCATGCTGCTTTTAGTACTAACAAAAGTTGCTTCTGCCTTCTTGTGCTCAAGATGTACACAGACATATTTGGATACAGTTAGCCCACTTTTTACTTGGAAATAATAAAGATGCCCATTTTTTAATCTATCACCCTATCTTCCTTTGCATCCCAGTTCTGAAGTGTAATGTAATTCAAGATGAGAAGGTGTGTCTCCACTAATCTGGTGAGATACCCAGTAAAGTGTCTTCTGCTGCGTTTCCAATTCTGGAAAGTGCCTTGTGGTGACTGCACCTCTCCATTAGTGGGTATGATCAGTATCTGAGGCACCATTTTGTGAGGGTGTGATTTCACTGCCCACAATGGAGGCACCATGGAGCACCACCCTGAAGTCTCACTCTGGAGACTTGAGGCATTTCATTGGCGAGTGAGCATGGCATCTACCCCTTCATCCCAAATGCAGCCACCACCATTTTCAAATAGAGACAAATCCTTATCTTCATACATTTATACCTAACTTTCCTTCATGGAACCTTCAGGGTAGGTAATTCCTCCTTTGCATTATTCTTGCTTACTTTGTTTCTGCTTCAGTTTAATATATTGATCTCTTTTTGTCTGCCTTTTAGCCCAGTTTGCCAGTTTTTTCTTCTTCGTTGTTCCCATGTCCTTCCTTCATTAACATTTTTCTAAAATTTGTTGCTGCTCTTTTACTGAATTTGGCTTTATTCATGTTGACTCCTGCAATTAGCTCCTGCTAATTAGTGATATCTAACACTAGAGGGCATATAGTGTCTGCTTGATACTTTTCTTTAGAATTCTGTTTCAATAGACTTGTGCTGTTTTGTGCTTCAAAAGTATCACTGCGATAACATAGGAATCGGCTGGCAAGCGTAATGGCAGCACAATACTAGTTCTTCATAACTCACTTGCTGAAAAAAAAGACCTCAGCAGCAAAACATGCAGAAGTTAGCTTCCCAAGAAATCCTAAAATGTGCTTAAACTCTAATAGGACAGAACCTACCAAATTTTGAGGGGAAAAACACACACCCTACATTTTCCAAGATGACATTCCACAATGGCCGTGGAAACTGGTTTAACGACCCATTTAGAACACATTTTAAACCCTTGGGTACTTCCGCATTGCAGACCTCTTTAGGGAACCTTCCATACGGCCACTTCTGCATTTCGGCGCGCAAGATCCATCTCTAAATTGGGTTTCGCCGCCAAAAACCGGTTCTAAATGAAGACCTAAAAAATTAGGTCTTCACTCTGTCTCTTTGCCTTGAACTGTGTGGGAGCAGGACACTTCCGCACATGGACAGGCGAAGGGACGGATGTCCCTGTGGCTGCCATCTTAGGGAGGGTGGAAGCAGGCCAGTTTGCCTCCTTCCGCCCTCCCCTGCACACTGTGCACCTCCCAGAAACGCGCGGTGACTGCCAGCTGCATGCTCCAGTCCTGTGGCTCCGGAGGCGGCAGCGGGGGCGGAACGGGAGGCCGAATCCGTCTTCCCTGTGTGTGTGTGGACATGTGGGGCCTTCGAGGATCCATCCCTATTTGGGATGGATTCTCGAGAGGATGGATCACCGAGAAACGGATTTACTTTTCGGCGGCAGGTGCAGAAGCACCTCTGTTCCACTCAAGGTTCTGTAACTGAAATTGTAACTACAGACTTTCAATCACTAACACCAAACTATTTACACAAGAATTAGACATTAAAGACCACCCTTCTCAGGAAGGGGAAAGAGACCATCAAAGGCACAGCAAACAAGATCAAAGCTACAGAAGACTCCATTGGGAGCTTCACCTAACAGTCAAAGGGCTTGTTTCCACTGTACTATTTACTTTGAGTTTTAATCCATGTCTCTTAAATCAGCAGTGAGCTCTGTATTTTCATGATCCCACTGTCAGCTTATTATGTGGACTTGCAGGGGTAAACCCTCTCCCCCTCTTTTCCATCAATACCCTGGGCGAGGATCCAAGCCCCAACTCCAAAGTCTCCCTCTTCGGGGAAGCAGAGAGGCATGGGGGGAAGGAGGGGGGCAGCAGGACGGAAACCTCCAAAATCTCGATCACTGGCAGAATGGAGAGAGAAAGTAGACACCAGGCTTACACATCATCAGCACACCGCAAAATAGCAGGCATCTTAAAGACTTTCCGATCCCTTACTAGTAAAATCAGACTCGCCTGGAGCTATGCTGTAATACCTTGTTACAATGTATTGTCAGAACTCTGGCTACATTGCAAGCTGCTCACTTTCAGCCAAGCACAAATGTAATGGGGAGAGGGAGAGAAGGGTAGGAAATCCCAGTTTATCATTGTATCTAATAAGCTGCCTTTGAAGAGCTGACACTTTTGCAACCCCCAGTAGGGAAGCTCCCAATTTGAGTTTTGGGTGGAAGCCAAAAGGCAATAGGATTCCTCTCAC
The DNA here is from genome assembly GCA_023333525.1 of Aspidoscelis tigris stejnegeri. Taxonomy (NCBI): domain Eukaryota; kingdom Metazoa; phylum Chordata; class Lepidosauria; order Squamata; family Teiidae; genus Aspidoscelis; species Aspidoscelis tigris. Next base: position 37,086,506 of record JALMGA010000005.1, on the reverse strand, counting down.
CCTCCTTCGTTTACTCTTCTACAGCTGAAAGGAGAGAGAGAGCACTGAATGTCACAATGCAGCCAGATCTCATTAGCAAACAGCTGGGGGAAAGGAAGGGAAATCCTGGCTTAACATTGGCTCAGGGAAAAGTGAATGCCCCTAAATGATGCTTCCACACCTCCAAAAAACTGTCTGTATCCCCAGTGACAAATAATGAGGATTATTTCTAAATCCTGCAGCAAGAGTTCATTTGATTCAAATACAGATAATCTGTGCTCCGGGACCTTTAATCCTCAGAAACTGCAGATTTGTCTGATCCTGTGGGAACGTTCAGCTTTAAAACAAATTCAAAGCTCTTTAAATCTTGAACGGGGACACAGCCAAGGAGGCACAACATACCATCTCGGAGTCATTTGATTTCTCATTTAAAAACTCCAACTCCGCGTATTCACAGGCTGCATTCCCACTGGACTATTTTAATCTGGATTGAATTTCCTTCAGAAGCGAGTGCACATTCTGGCCGTCCCCATTTGCTTCATGCTAAAATGGCCTCAATTTGAATAGTGCTGTTCCCACTGACATTGCTCAAGTCCTCCGCATGAGGAAACAGGATCTTCTCCCCTTATCCATTGATCCTCCCAGTCCTTTCCCTGATTGGCTTTGCACCCGCCACTCAAACATCACATGGCCTGGGCTGGGGAGGCCCAGCTCCACCCGTTGATCAGGGGGAGACTTTTGCACAGAAGTGCATTTCCGCATCAGCCGAAATTCCTTCTGGCAAATTGTGCCCTGCCAGTTCTGCTTCTTGCAGTTCACTGTCCTGACTTGGGGGTTGCTCCCGGTGGAAGGTGATAAGGCCAGGCATACTTCCCTGGGTGCGCTCCCGGCCTCGTTGCGGCTGCATCCCTTCACCTTCTACCTGACCTGGCTGTGGCTCACTCCTCCAGGGCTCGCAAGGCATCAACACCTACCACACAAAGGGCACATGATCTGGGGTGAGCAAACAAAGCATTCATAGCCACTTGGAATTCCTTTCCTTGTATACTCCCATGCGTCCTCTTCGATCCAGTAATCAAAGACTGTTGGTTCAGCATCAGATTTCTACTGCCCCGCCTGAATTCGCCCGTTTTCTCTTGTTTCTCCTTGTGCGTGGAATCTTCTTCCTCAGCACATCCGGGCTATCACGTCCTTGGCGTCCTTTAAGTCGGAGCTGAAGACTTTTTTGTTCAGGAAAGCATTTCCAGATATGGTGTGATCTGTGTCATATTTTAATATTTAATATTTTATCTGTTTATTACATTTGCTTATTGTTTTGCTTCTGGTTTTAGTGTAAATTATTTTATCTTACCTTAGATTGTACACCACTGGCAGGTTTTATACTTTATTTATTTATTTATTTTTATTTAATGTTATTTTGTGTACAGTGCTGAGTACATGAACAGCGCTTTATAAATAAACTATAATAATAATAATAATTCCCATCCTGGGAACAGCGGGGTGGGTGGAGAAGCCAACTTCTTATTTTGCTTTGGTGCAGGGTCAGGGATCACCTGGTGGCCTGCAGTCCAAGGGGGCAATGTGTGGGTGTTACACTCATGCTGCACCATGGCCGGAGAATGGCAGTTCAGCATTCATGTGCAATTTCACAAGCACCCTTAGCTTCCCCTGCTTCAGGTTCAGCATCCATTTTGACCCATGGCCAGGCCTACCTATTGGTGGCACACTCTGCCCTACTGTCCTGACAACTGGATCCTATCAGGGAATTCCAGGTTAGATTCCACCTTCCACCATGAAGCAGGCTGCATGAACTTGGCCTGGTCATGGCTCGCCCCTGGCCTCCCATTGCATCGCCACTCACATTGCAAAGGGTGCCCAATCTGGGGCATGGGGAAAAAGAAAGCATTGATAGCTGAAATTCCCCATACAGGAAACTGTCTGGGTGGAAAAACCAGCCTCTTCTTTACTGTAGGGATTGCCTGGTGGCTGCCTGTCCCTGGGCCACCTTTGGGCACTGCATAGGGAACTGATCCATCATTCCACACATACCCTTTAGGATGGTCACAGCTAACTCCTCCTGGACTTACATGGCACCGGCAACCACCACACAAAGGGGACCCGATCTGAGGCAAGGGGCAAAAAAAGACAGCTGCTTTGAATCCCCATCCAGGGAACAGAGGGGTGGGTGGAAAAGCCCATGGTGTGGATAGGCAAAGTCTGGGCAAAGCATCAGAATCGTCTGTGCCCCATGGCCATGCACCTTGATGTTGGTATAGAGGAGGGGAATGGCCAGGAATGTATGGCAGGGACAGGGAGCTGCCCTTCCCAAGCGTGAAATCCCACTCATTTAATGCCACACCAACAACGGTGACAGGGATTGGATAAAAGGATTTCAGGGGGGACAGCTACTTCTGTTAGCACTTCCTGGAGTGCTGCCAGAAAGCATCCCCCACAGTATACTGGACCATGGGGGCCTATAGTCCACATGTGGTCTGGTATACCAGAAAAGGTCTACCGGTTGCCTGGGATAGGACACCACTTTGGCACCTTATCCCAGTCCACGGCCTAGACCAATGTGGATAAACTGTAGCAAGGGGGAATGCGACTTACACTGGTTTGCTCCAGTGTGTGGATGGCAGGCGCTTGGCCTGTTCCGTGCAGCTGCTAGACCAAGCATACACAGAACTGCAGAAAGCCCCTCTGTATCTACTCTTGCTGAGGAAGGAACTGTCTGGATGAGTCTACCTGAGAAATTAATCCAGTTGAGGATGGTGGTGGACTAGGGCGTAGCTACCACTGATCAAGTTCTACTTTTTACAAGGGCAGAAGCAGCACAGGAAGACCTTCTGTCATCACTTGGTTGGCTGCTGGGCTTGCTATTTATATATTTTTGCACTATGTTCAATTTTTTTGGTCCCATTCTACATGCTGTGAAAGGGGCATCTTACTTTCTTTGCACCCTGACTGGATGCTCTATAGTGATCCTGGTGATCTTAGAAGAAGTATATACATGTGGCAGATTTCAGTTGAGAAGCTATTTTATCTTTTGACATTTTCTAAAAATGTTTGTGAGGTATTTCCCAAATTCTTAGCAATTTGCATGGCTGCTCGCCCATTCTGGATCATCCGGATGCTTGTATCTGTAAACTGCACTCTTATTTCCCTTGCAAGAAAGCAGGTATGTGGTAAAACAGGAATGGCACTTTTTACAACAAAACCGTAAAGAAAACCATCAGTGATGAGGAAATGCACCAGGAATGCAACATGAATTACCCCTTTATGCTGATATCATGTAATCTTTTTAGAAACTTTGTAAACATGTTCACAAAATAAGTTGTCTAGAGGCACCTTGAGAAATCTGGGCACTGCTGATAGGGTAAAAAAAGGAACTGCAGGGCGATTTCTCATTGCTCCCTCCAGCCAGCTCTTGAAACTATGGTTACAACTTATGTAACTGAGAAATGCCCGGAGAGAGATGTATTGTGTCAGAGGGAACACCAGAGAACTGAAAAGAAGGGACAGTATCTAAAAACCTCACTTAAGCGCTTGAAAATAAAGGCAAAAAGTCGGAGAACAAGAAAGGCAAACAAAAGGGGATTTCTTGGAAGCAATAAAAATCATGGATCTTCACCTACTGCTTTCCCCAACGATAAAGGCTGCATGGAAACAATTTTCACTGCTGGGTGTTTTTCTCATGTGTTTCCTCTTGCTCTGTGATTTCGTGAAGCGTAGAAGATGCTGGGACCATTACCCACAAGGACCAACTTCCTTTCCCTTCATTGGAACCATGTTGCAGATTGACCATAACAACCCTCAGTTGTCTTTTGCCCAGGTAGGTACAATTATGGAAGGCAATTAATGGTTTCTAAGAAAGACCTTTGGGCTGTGGAGGGAATGTAGCAGGAGGCAGCCATGCAGTATTTTTGAAAGCAGTAATTCCCGTATGCTCAGAAGTAATTCCTGTACGCTCAGAACTTTACTTTTGCTAAACTGGAAAATGAAAAAGAACACAGATGTTTCCCCACTGCAGTATACACAAATTTATGCACAGGAAAAGTCTCCCTCTGCAGAGGTATCTAGGGTTTCCAGTAGGGCTGTGAATATCACACCTAAATTTTAATCCAGCTTCAGTTCATTTTGATAATCTGAGAGAATGCATCAGCAAAGTGTCAAGCTACTTTCAGTATTATTGAACTCAGAAAATTCACTTTTGAGTTAGGTAAATTGGAAAGAAACCGGCTGTTCATTTTGGCTGATGTGTTCTCTCACTCTGAAAGTGGACTGCAACTGGATTAAAACTTAAGGTGTGAACACAGCCAAGGAGTCCAAGCCAAGGTTCCTTTACTATTAACAGTTGCATAAAAGAGGACAGTTTGGCAAGTGAGGCTTGTACCTGCATTCTGTGCAGCATCCACCTTCTATCCGGGACGCTTTGCCAGATCATTTTGGCTAAGGATCATTGGAATAGTAGTTGAAAACAGGGATTCTCCAGTCTCTGGAAGATATGTCCGAGAAACCCTGTTATCAACCAATACTGTTTTTGCCTTGGTACTTTGACAAATATTCAGAGGCAGCTGGCAAAACCAGCCTGAGTGGACGTGGTGTAGTGAAGAAGGCCACGGTTACACCTTGTCATTTAAATCTGCTCCAGGAAGGCAGCTGTATCCAAGCCATTTTTTGCCTGGAATGACTTGGTTTACACCTTCCTGTGGCAGCAAGTTAGAGAAATGAAGGGTGAAGGGGTGGGGGGGGGGAGGGTGGGGAGGGTGCAGGGGCAGCTGAGGGGTATTGTGGGGGTGCAGTGGCAGTGGTGGGCCAAGGGAGTCCCATTCTGAGGTACTTCAGATCTGAAGTGGGGAGTAGGGGACAAGACAAAGCACCACACCCAGAAGTATGGAAGCCACAACGGGGCAGAGTCTCTGATCCGAACTCCCTCCTGCATTTCTTCAAGTTGAAAAGAGATGAAAACGTTAATTCTGTCTTAGCCTGAATAAAGGAAAACCCAGATAGAGAGAAGAAAACCCGGGGGGGGGGGGGGATGGCTTAGCATTTACAGATGCAACCAAACGGGCTGGAATTCAGGCTGAAGAAAGATTAAAGATATAAGCTTGGCCTTTTTGCACTTACATTCAAGAGGAAGAAGGGGGGAACTCCCTGGTGTTGCATTTACATGTCACAGAACCACTTCTCTGGGTGCTCTGGAGTTCTGCCCGCATATGTAGGCATGGAGCAGTTAAAACTTCAATTTGTTTATTCTACCAATCAGTTCACAAACTGACTGGCTTCTGCCTATGTGGGGGAATTTCAGATTATGCAGAAACTATGACCTTGCTTTGTGGTAACTCTCCCAAAAACTAAGGCTGTTTCCAGATGGTGGCCAGATATAGCAGTAGAAAGCAACACTGTTCTCCCCCACCATTACTGTTTCTTGCCTAAACAGTGCTGTGCCCAGTGTTGTCTTTGCACATTTTTGTGACACACCATCCAGGCAATTTGGCCGCCATCAAATTCCCAGATGTGCACATGACCACCACAGCACATGTGTGGTCAGCTGTTTCAGCTTCCACGCATGTGTGCTGGATGAAGCCACAATGGCTGCTCCATCCAGAAGGTAAATGGCAACCCTAAAAAGAGCTATTGCTGTGAACACCAGTAACCATTGGGTTTTCCAACAATAGTATTTGGGGCTTTTTTGCATGGGTGGGAGTGAGTAGGGTTGTGGTGGGATTGCCTAAGATACTTGAGGTGAAACAAAGGAGTGTATATTTCCCCTGTCTGGGCAGAGCCTCTGCCTTTCTGATTTAAATTTACAAGTTTTTTTTTAAAAAAAATTAGACGGTCACAAGATTTATACAGATACACCAACATAATATTATATGCTCACTTAAAGAGAAACAAAAGAAGTCTCTCAAAAGCGAGGGGGATGAAAGCGATGGCACCTGAATGCATATTCACAATCACAAATTTTATAATAACATCTTTTAGGTAAGAAATAAGTCCAGCCAAGCAAGATTAATGCTCCTTGTTTTGTCAAGCTTGTTGTTCATTGTTATAAGTTTTTATTTCTTTGTTCAAAGTCTTTGATATATACGCATCATTTAATACAGAATTTAACCCCCTGGATTCTCTCATTTGTAAAATAAATAAGTTCAGACCATGTTATATAAAAGGCAACTATTTTTACATATCTTTTGAGTGATCTTGGTCTACATTGCAAGTTTATTTCTGTTCTCTTTTGTAGGAGACACAGGACTAATATGTACCACTAGAACCTCTCCCAATGCCCTCTCACTTGAAACTTTGAAGTAGTTTGTAGAAGTGATGAAAACATTATTAAAAACAAATAAAGTACATCAATATAATTTATAAAACATTTCTGCTCCAGAGTTCAGGAATCATATAAAAATGCCCCAAGCACCGAGCATGGAGATCGTACATGGTTAACATTAGCGGAACAAAGTCATTGGGTTTTATCAAATTATTTTTAAGGCACACATGAGAAAATATAGATTACATAGTATATCTTGTGTTTTTCCCTCCCATATAGCTGCGTAAGAAATACGGAAACATTTTCAGCCTGCAAAATTGCTGGAACAACGTGGTAGTACTGAATGGTTTCAAGGCCATAAAAGAAGCTTTAGTTGATAAATCCGAGGATTTTGCTGATCGTCCCTTCTTTGCTATCTACACTCAGCTGAAATATAGAAAACATCAAGGTATGACTGTAATTCTAAATCGCTGCAATGGGAGGTGAAAGGAGATAGATAGTGACATGTCTCAGCTTGCGTTTCAGGCTAGTGTTGTAAATGTGAATAATAAGATTATAAGAATTTATCAATGCATAGGTGAATCTGGAAACTCAGAGATGCTCACTCTTCCCATAGGAACCTCTTCAGAAATTAATTATATCTGCCAAATTAAACTGAACTTCACAGTTACAGCTAATCAGCATTTGGATAGAAAATTGCTTGGGAATATCAGATGCTGTAGACTAGAAAGGCTGGGAAGTTTAGGTCTCTAGGCACCCATTTAAATCCTAAATTTTAATCCATCTTCAATTCACTGTTGGAGTAAGAGACTTTTCGCACTTTCCAGACTGTTAAGTGCTGGGGACACTCCAGCAGAGTGTCTGCACTGCATGCATGCAGCTGTTTCTTGACCAGAAACCGCTCTGTGCGGGCTGGAGCATCCCTGCTACCATATATGCAGCACCATTAAAACTGCACCACGTTTATACTAGCAGCAAGGTTGGGAACGCTCTGCGTACCGCACACACTCCTTCTGCACTTCTTTCTGTTCAAAGATATGCAGGAGGAGCACATGACCAGTGGCACAGGTACTATTATGTGCTGCATAGCCTGATCGCCCTGGCAATGCCACCGCATGGGTGCCCTGCACTGCCACCAGGGCGCCGTGATCGCGGCAATAACAGCATCCATCCACACTTAGATGGCACTTAGTCAAGTGCTGGCTAAGTGCAGAAGCCTAAACCATTCTAGTGCTTTGCCTTCCAGTTAACGGAGGCAAAGTGCAAATTTGTCCTAAGCAAGCACATCAGCAAAGTGACAAGTTGTTTTCTTTCTGCTTTATGTAATCCAGGAGATCCACCTTTGCAGAAGCATAATATAGAGAAGGAAAACTTTGCTGATGGGTTCTTTCACTCTGAAGGTGGATTGAAGCTGGATTAAAACTTAAGTGTAGATGAGCTTTTGGGAAAACGCTGAGAGTACTTCTACCTGCTTCTCAAGAAACAGTTGAGAGGTGGATTTTCATGGCCGTGGCCACATATTTCTGTATTTAAAAAACACATCTACCACTTTTTGGGCAAGAATTTGAGTCTCTCACATTGTATGGAACAGGGTGTGCCAAAAACATTTCTCTTTAAGATCTGAAATGAACCCAACATGTGGTCTGCAACCCAGGCCAAACTGTTGCCTAGGTTTGCTGTTTTTCTCTCCTGACAATTTTGGATGAATACTTGGGAATGCCTCCTATGTTACCCTGGAGAGTTTTTCTTCTGTTCCAGTTTGTGCCTTTTTGCTATTTAGCATTTTTATGTTTTGTATTTTCCAAAAGTTCAGCCTTTGTCCTGTGTGTATGTCCTTGCTTTTGTTTTATTTTTCAAATAAAAGGGATCGTTCCCTTCCCCAGCTAGGAAACAATATTTAATTTTATTATCTGCAAAATCCAGATATCCTGTGAACATAAAGCTACTGTTTCATTTATTTATTCCTTGGTTCTGGAACAAGTTCACTTTAAGAAATGATTGGGAAGTATATATAAACTTAAAGCCCAGAAAATTTCTAGGTGTATTATTCAGGCATTTTGTATTGCCTATATGCTTCATATATAGTCAGATATCCAGACATCTAAAAATGTTAATATGTAGCTATTGTGAACAAAAGAAAAATTTTGCTGGAAGTCAGGGCAGAAATTATTGCACTGATTGGTTAAGCTCACAGCTCTATCAGCCAATCATACCACTAGAACCAGGTGCACAAGGAAAGCTCAATGTTCATGTTGTAGTGGAGGCTACAGTAGTGCTGCACTTTAGCCATATTTAAGGCAGGCTTTCCAAGATTAAGGCCATAGTCAACACTTCAAACCTTCTTCAGTCCATCCTGAGGTCTGACTGCTCTTCACCTTTTCATTTCTATCCATTTTATTTGTGGACTTTCCATTCAAGAAGGTCCAAATGGAGGGTGGAAAGTCCACCAATAAAATGAAAGGAAATGAAAAGCAGTGTGAGCAGTCAGGCCTGAGGATGGACTAAAGAAGGTTTAAAGTAAAGGTGAGACCACAGCCTAACTGGAATACAGACCTGCTGTCCATACGCTAGTACAGATTATTGCTGGCCCTGGATAAGGCTTGCTGGAACAAAGCCCAGTCTGGAAAGGGCTGACAATCAGAAAGGGCAAGAAAAGAAAGAGTGTTGGCTTTAACAGTTGTATTTCCAGGAATGATGGAAGAGTATCCTAGTCTTATTTTGAGCATCTTCTCATTTAAATCATCAGTGATCAAGACCATAAGATCATTCAGGAGGCAGTCATAAAAAACAATGTCCTGGCCCTGGATCCACATCTCTCTTTTCCTTTTAGGTTTGATACTAGCAAGGTATGGCCGTACCTGGAAGGAGCAGAAAAGATTTACCCTCTCTGCCTTAAAAGACTTTGGGATGGGAAAGAAAGCTCTTGAGGACTTAGTAACTGAGGAGGCTGAGCAGTTGTGCTCTATTTTCAGATCCAAGAAAGGTAGGTCAAGGTTCAGTTTGTTCCTCCTGCCCCACAGATTGCCCCGTAATTCTGGTCTCTGGGCAGGGGAGGCCCTGAGGAGTGAAGGAAGAAACTTGGCATAGTCTATCCTCAGGTCATAACAAGCCAATGTCCAATGGGTCATTTAGTTTGATTCTGAACTGCTTGGCAATATCAAAGCTGCCTGAATACTCAAGCTGGTGAGACAGGAGCTTAGTATAAGATGGGGGTAGATGGTGCTTGCCCTTCCTTTTGTTCTCCAGCCAAACCTGTGCCAGAGGAGTACAATAATGGGGCAGTTTGGATGACAGGGTCCTGACCCACTGTACGTGCCTGCTCATGTCCCTTCTTGAATTATTGTATGTCTTCTCATACAAGGCTCCCTTTCTTCTCTAAAGTAACAAGTTAATTTACAGTGACCAGAGCAGGGAGCTGGCAGAAGAAGGGATGTCCTTGGGGGGGGGGGGTGAGATCAGTGAAATGCAAGCTATGAGCAAGTGCAAGTCTGTACCAGCAGCCAGAGCAGCAGTGGCAATGAGAAAAGCCAGAGAGTCAGTGATTTGGACAGCTGGGTGGTCCGGAGAGAGAAACAGCACAGGGAGAGAAGCCATAACAGAAGAGAAGTGTGTTTGGACTGAGACGGGTAGAAAGTAGGTATTGTACTGGAAAGAGGTCAGAAACAAAGGAAGGAATGAACAATTGAGGAAAGAACAACTGAAGAAGTTAAGACAGGGACAATGTAGGAAAAGTCTGGATAGGTATAAATAAATCGCGCGGTCTGAGGACTTTCCTGCCTGAAATGAGATTATCCTAAATTTGGATAATCCCAGTGCTGAGTCCTCCCAGGAAAAGGCCTACAGTGTCCCCAAAATTGCAGCCACTGCCCCCCGCCACACCTGATGCCATCCTGCCACTGCTGCCTCACACTGCTCCCCCCTCTGAGCTTTCCTGGCCCTTGCAAAAGGCAAGCTTCAGCATGGTGGGTCCCTGCCCCCCTCCTTCAAAGCTCCCTACCCCCACTGAAGCTTCCAGCCAATGAAGTTCCCTGCCTCACCACTGTCCAATAGAACAAACCTGTTGAAATTATGGGATACAGTCTCCAGCAGCTAGTGAACGGGAATGCAGATGGAGGTCCCTCCCTTAACTTGTGCTGCTTTGCGGAATTTTTGTGAAGTTCCCACAGCATGGGGAAAAGGCTTCCTTTTGAAGTTCCCACTGCTAAGGAGTTCATTTGATGTCTCCACTCCCCTTCCCTTGCTACTGCTGTTATAACCGAAGCTAATCAAAATCCATCTACAAATTAACTTTTGCTCCTAAGTAAACAACACTGGTTGGATTTATTAATCTGGAAAGTTCTGTCTTAGGGCACATCCACATGCACTTTTTAATGCAAATAGAATTCGAATTCGGGAAGGACCACTCCCATGCAAAATTCCCTTACTGGGCTTTATGCGGACCAAATCGCAGAGGTGACCATGTCTGCTAAAGTGCCACCAAATCTTGTGCCAGCTTTGGTTAATGAGCTTCCTTTTTCTTTTATTATTGCCTTTCAACCCTAGCTTCTCTGTGTTGCAAAGGGGGGTGGGGATGTGGCGTATGATGTTGTTTCCCTGTAATCACTACAGCAGGCGGCACAGGGGTTGGGTGATGTCAGTCCAGCTTCCATCGGGAGAGAGGGGACAGAGATGAAAAGATGCTGGGTGAATCCCCACAGCAAGCTTATTTTGAATTCAAACCATTTTCAATCCTCGCAGACCCCACGTCAGTTTGGCTTAACACGCTTTCCGTGTGTTAAATCGCCCCAAAGCGTTGTAAATGTTAATCCTCATTTCAACAGGTCTCACTCCGGTTCGTGCGCTTGAAACGTTTTACATTTTTTACTGTGAATGAATGAACTTTATTGATTAGTCGCTTGACCATATCAAGTATACAAAGATAAAACCATAGAAGAATAAAATCAATATAAACAAGAGTAAAATCAGGTCTGTACATATGTTATAGTTACATATCCTCATCACCCTTACAAGGCACTCCATTAGACTCAACGAAAAGTTTCCTGAGCCGGGCTGCCTTAAGCAAGTACAAAGCTACCTTATATGTTGCCTGAACATTCTCTCCCTGCAAAAGGTAGTTCACTTTTTGCTCTGTATTCCAAAATGCCATATTTTGCAAAAGGGGATCCAGACATGCTGTTCTTAATTGAGAATACAAGGGGCAAGTAAACAAAATTTGTGCGAGGTTTTCAACCTCTGTTGCCCCACAGATGCACAGTCTATCTTGATAAGGTATCTGAAGGTATCTACCATACTTCATCAAATCAAATCAATTCAAATCGTGCATAAGTGAGTTGTTGTCTCAACGGGTGGGGCATTTTATAAACCAGGTATTTTTCAATTCGGAAAATAGATTTTGTACGTGCCAACCATTTTAATGATTTTATGTTGCAGAGGTTTGCAATATCATTTTGGGCACTGATGTCCTTTACTCGCAGCTTAAAGCGTTCTTTTGCTATCAGACTGGTATGCCCTAGTGTTTGCAGGGACAAACCACAGCGAGAAATTTCATCGTGTACTTTATGGACCCATGTATTGGTGTTCTCATTCCTATATTGTTCTTCCAAGCACATTCTTGATAATCTATTTCCCGGCAAAGAGACTAAGCGTATCCAAAAGTTAAATATTTTGATATTAATAGAGCATTGGATAGCTTGAATGCCAAGTTCTGCTCTAACAGCAGGGGCTGGTATGGTATTGTTAATACCTAGCATTCGTCTTAAAAAGCGGATCTGGATTTGTTCTAACTGAGAGGTGTTTGAGAAACCCCAGATTTCTGCTCCATAGGTCAGCATTGGAATGATTTTTGCTCTGTATGCAGTAATGATGGGGACCAGAGTGCCTGGATGCCTGTAATTAAACAGTTCTTCAAATGCAAGGACCAGGAGCCGGTCTTTGAAAAATCAACCCCCAGGTAACGATAAGAACTGACTTGCTCAATGATATCCCCATCCAGATGCCAGTTATGTCTTGTTTTCTTTCTCCCAAACACAACCACCTTTGATTTATTTTTCTTTATATGGAGGAAGTTGTCCTTACAATAAAGATTGAGTTTTTGTAAAAGTCTTCTAAGTCCAACCTTAGTCTGAGAGAATAACACTATGTCATCAGCATAAAGTAATATATTAACATGCCTATCTAGAACTTTCGGTCCATGTGCCTCAGGAAACTGCAAGACCTTTGTAATATCATTCACATACAAATTAAATAAAGCAGGGGCAAGAATACAGCCTTGTTTTACCCCCTTGAAGGTTGGAATTTCTTGTGTCAAAGAGCCATGCGTACCTGTACGGACTCTTAGGCTGGTCTTACAGTACAAGGTCTTAATCAGGAACAATAATCTTGGTTCTATATTTAGTGCCTTTAACTTTTCCCACAGTAAGCCTCTATGTATTGAGTCAAATGCAGCACTAAAGTCAATAAAGGCCGAGAAAAGCTGTCCCCCCTTATGTGTATATTTTTCAATTACGTGAGAGAGAATAAAGCAATTATCCATGGTAGAGCGGCCAGGACGAAATCCGGCTTGTTCTTCAATTAGAAGGTCATTTAAGTCCACCCAATTCTCAATCTTGTGCAAGAGATACTTGGCGTAAAGTTTAGCCACTATATCGATCAGACTGATGGGTCTGTAGTTTGTTGGGTCTTTTCTGTTCCCTTTCTTAAAGATTGGTACTATGATGGAGAGTGTCCAACCTGAAGGAATATGGCCTGTGGAGTTTATGTGGGTGAACAGCCCAGCTAAGAGTGGTGCCCACCGATCTATATAGGTTTTGAAAAGCTCAGGTGGCAGACAGTCTTCCCCAGGAGCTTTGTTGGATTTCAGGGAAGAAACCAATAATCTAACTTCATTTGAGGTTACAGGAGGCCATAAAGGACAGTTGTCAGTATCGGTCAGAGAGATTCCATATGAATCCTTGCAGATGTGGGACTCTGGCTCACTAAAGAGCACCGAATAGAAATTCTCCCATACTGAGGCTGCAATGGGAGTATCAAAAAGGAATTTAATTTCTTTCATTTTCCCTGATACTAAGTGCCAGAAGACTGCTGAATTTTTATCTTTGGCTGCCAGCTCAATCTCTGCCCGTATTTGAGCGGAGTGTCTGACTTTCTTATTTTTAATCAGACTTTTATAGTTGCGTCTAGTGTTTAGCATTATTTCATGGTTTTGAACTGTTGGAATCCTCCAAGTGTTTGCCTGAGTAGATTTTAGAAATTTCCCGAGGGCTACGATGTCGACCTTAGCCCATTTTAGTCTTTTGTTATGCTTAAGTTCCAAGTGTTGTGCCACCTGTTTATCAGAAATAGTACAAGGCCTGGAGTCAGATTCCCCGTGGAGAGATACAGAAACTGGTTGGTGGTCGCTATCCACTCTTATATGTGTTACAATTTCAGAAAATAATGGGGCTTTTCCAGTTTGTATGCAAATAAAATCCAAAATGCTACTGGATTTCCTAGAATGATGTGTAAAGGGAAAGACAAAATGCTGATCCTTGCCTCCTAAGATTAGAAAATTATGTTTATACAGTATTTTAAGCAAGGATAGCCCAGCATCATTTCTTTTCTCATCCCTTGAGGCCCATGAGGGATAGTTTGAGAGATAATGATCAGGAATTCCACACATCTTTGCAGTATCAATCAGGGAAGGGCCTAACCTGGCATTGAAGTCTCCCAGTATGATTATTAATGCCTTGGGGAACTTCATATGTAAGTCTTCCAGTGTTTCATCTAAGAGTATCCAGATATTTATAGGATAGTAGGGGGAACATTTGGGGGGTATATAAACATTTAACAGCACAAGTAATGAATTTACTGAGGTAAACTTAACTGCTAGTAAATATGGGGAGTACATACTGAGACACAGGTCACTTCCTTGCCAACCAAGTTCTTCCTTGAATAGAATAGCAAGGGTGGCGCGTTCACGCCAGGAGGAAGAGGACAGGGCAGCCCCGAAAAGCGGTTTTTTAAAAGTAGCCACTGGAGTCCCCCCTTGAGTCACGTACGTCCTCAGAATCCGGATTGAACGCGATTCTGGCTGAAAGTAATGGGATCAGGCAAATTCATGTTTGCATCCGGTTCTGTTATTTCTGTTTAGGGAAACTGGATTAAGCTTCTAATGGGGATGTGGCCACTGTTTCTCCGTGCAGGGGTTTAGCACAGTTTGCTTGGGGACAGCTGTATTTGCATAGAGCCCACATAGAGCCTGGGCACAACACAGACTTGGCCCTGCGTCTGGACTAAAAATAGTCTTATTTGGGCTACATGACTTGCATGGGTACGCACCCTTATAGGGGGATTTATATAGTATACATCAAATGCATCCCTGTCTCCATTACACAGCAAAGGATCTCCATTGGAAGGAATGGAAAACTTCCCTAAGTTACACCTTCTTCAGTCCATCTCCAGATCTGACTCCTCACAGCTTTTCATTTCTATCCATTTTAACTGTGGACTTTCCACCCTCCATTTGGACTTTCCTGAATGGAAAGTCCACAGATAGAAATGAAAAGGTGGGAGCAGTCAGACCTGGAGATGGACTGGAGAAGGTTTAAAGTGAAGGTGTGACCATGGCCTCACTTAAGTTGTGCCTCCTCCATAACAGAGATGCAGCCTATTGATAACTGGGAAGCAGGACTGATGAAAACATGTCTTAACACCATATTACCCTATTCTCATCTTCTATCCTTTACAGGCCATCCATTTGACCCTCATCATCTTCTAAATAGTGCAGTTAGCAATGTCATCTATTCCATCATTTTTGGAAATAGTTCTCACAACAAGGATCAGAAATTCCAGAAGTTGCTCCGTCTGTTTGCGGAATCAATAAAAGAAGAATCTGGATTTTTCTCCCAGGTATGACAGGGAACCCTCTCAGTTGGAGAGTCATGTTTGTTTGATTGAAAGTTTTGGAGATCTGGAATAACTTTATTTTTAAATAAACTATGCCTTCAGCTTCTTCATGCAGCTCCCATCTTGCTGTCTCTCCCTGGAATAATGCAGAAAGCCTTTCGACATCAAAAAGAACTTTTTGGCTTTATCCGTGACCTTGTGAAGCTGCACCAAGAAACTTGGTTTCCTTCTTGTAAGCGAGGTATCATTGATGCATTTTTCGAAGAATTGGACAAGGTAAAGTATAGGCATTTTACGGTTCGTTTCAGAATACTGAATGGGCAAACATAATCACTTTGCTCCCCTTGTATTGGTTCATGCCACTTACTACAACTTGAATGACTTGCTAGTTGTACCGCACTAGGGGGTGTTCCACACTGTTCATGTGCATTTATTACCAACTATGAAATTAACTAACTTGGGCTCATAAATGTAGCACTGGGGGGCAAATGGTGCTTCCAAGGCTTCCCTAGTGCCTCATGAATGTGTCTATAGGCCCAGAAATGGTACAACATCTGCTATAACTCTTCTTAAAATGGCTGCTTCAGTTTCACGCTGCATCTCTCTGTGGGATTCTCTCCACCTCCTTTGTAATGTTTAAGTTCCTTCTTAATTTGACATTATTGGCTACTGCACGCAAGAGTTAGAAGTGCCTAAAGCAAGGATGGTTAAATCTTTTGAGAGCCATAGCCAGGTTGACAGTTGGCAGCCTGTCATCATAACGTAAGAGGAGTCCTGCTGGGTCATTTCAGTATTCTGCCTCCCCAAATAGTGGGCCACCAATTGCTTTGGGTTCTTCTCAAGCAGAAAATGAAGGAAACTCCTTAATCTACACTGCAGATCCCTGCAAAATGATGTTTAGAGCCCCCTGCCTGTCTTTCCAACCTGGAGGCAGTATGTAGGCATCCTTTCCAGTACATCTGTCCTTCATAAATGTATCTATACTTTTCTTAAAGCTATCTCGGTTGGTTGCTGTCCAAGGATTATATTCCACTTGTGACTATCAGCACTGGGGTTGCTGAATATTCATCACCCATACATACACTTGTGCCTTCATACAGAGCAGCCCAGAGCCCACTTCATGCTGGAGTTGCAGGAAACTAATAGATACTTTTTGAGGAAGATGTTCTGTGGGAGCAGAAGGCAAACTACTGTTTACTCTTCAAAGAAACATTCCTCTCCCCAGTGAAGAACATGATTGTTTTCAGCAACTTATCTCTCCATCTGGGTTTCCACTGCAGTTTCTTTGCTCAGATCAGAATGTGTTTCAGTTATGCGGTAGAGCCACTTTAATCAGGCCGTCAAGGCAACCAGTCGCCACTGGCAGGGGTGGAAAATGGCCTTTAAATCATGGCTTTGCTTCATTGTGCACTAATAGGTCTGGCTTTTATACAACTGTAATGGAAAAACAAGCAACCTTTTTGTATTACCTCTCTTTCTCTCTTTCTGCCTTGGGAAGGGAGAATGACCTGGAAGGAAAAAAAAATGAAATAAAAATAACCCCGTGTATTCAGTGCCCCATACGTTTCTTGTTCTGTGGACTCCTCTGTTCCTCCAAGTGACAGAGAAGTTCGAAGGAACTAGGGATAGGAGAGCTGCATTGTCATAGTAGCTAACTTGTGCTCTTTCCTCAGAGAAAGGATGATGAAAGCAGTAGCTTCAGTGAAGAAAACCTCACTATGATAATTGGAGACCTGTTTGCTGCTGGCACAGAGACCACCACCTCCACACTGCGCTGGGGATTGCTTTATATGATCCTCCATTCCGATGTCCAGAGTAATTACTAATGCTGACAGTTATTTTATGTTTCACATATCTGTTTGTCTCTTGCTCATTAAGCTCTTCCTGATTCTTCCTGCTGACGACCCAGCCAGTTGAGGGGAATATAGCATCATTCTCTCTCCCTATCTATCTATCTATCTATCTATCTATCTATCTATCTATCTATCTATCTATCTATCTATCTATCTATCTATCTGTCTGTCTGTCTGTCTGTCTGTCTGTCTGTCTGTCTGTCTGTCTGTCTGTCTGTCTGTCTGTCTGTCTGTCTGTCTGTCTGTCTAAATGAAAATATCATGGGTCTACCAACATTATATATTTTAACTGAAGGTTGTTTTATCTGAAGACTGTGAGCAAGCCATTCTGAGGATTTTTCTGCACTCAGAAAACAGATAACAGATAGCAGCATGCAATATTCAGGAACAGTGCCATTTACACAATAGCATTTATCCTGACCAGCCCCCACGCCAAAACCAAAGCTTGCACAAGCTTCAGGGCTGGCATCTGGTGTGCCACCAAAATGAGTCCCCAGTAGTCCTGAAAATGGAAGAGTGCCTTCTGCAGGACTCTGTGTTCCATATGAGGGATGTACACGAATGTTCAAAATTCAATCAAATTCGATTGAATGTGAACATTCGAATTCAAATAGAATGTCTACACATTCGAGTTTAAACATTCAAATGAATTTTGAATGTTCCAAAGTATTTGTTCGAATGATTTGAAACGTTCAAATGTGCAGATATGTATGGATTACATATATATCTGTACGCATTTGTGCTGATAGTACGGGATGAAAATGGGATGCATACGGGATAAAAGAGGGTGTGTACAAATGCGTACAGATACCTATAACATATACGAAGGTTGTTGTTGACATTCGTGTCTTCAGATTTGAATCTAACATTTGAACGAATAGATTCAAATGTATTCAATTCAAATTGGATTTTGTTGCATTTTTGGATTATAAATATTCGAACTGAATGTTTGGATATTCTATCTGACTCAAATTCGAATGCAAAAAAGACCTTTGGGCACATCCTTATTCCATACTGGGTCCTCCTGCGTTGCCAGTAGATCTGATTAACCAGGTATGTTAGCCATCAGCAGTGTGCTGGGCCTCCCTTGAGTTGCTCTGCTATGCAGAAATGAGGCCATAGTCTACATCATAGATAGTCCCAAAGGTAAATGCAGAAAGCCCCTGCACCTTTTGTTAGTTTTGCTGTATCTTTCTACATGTCATGGACTCTAATTCATGATGTCCTGGATTACTGAGCAGTTAAAACCCTAAAGAAAATGTTGGAACTCCTTGTTCTGCACTGGCAATATGACAACAATGTACACAGCATCCTTCTCACCATAAGCCTTCTTTACAGAGAAAGTCCAAGAAGAAATTGATAAAGTGATTGGGAAGAAAAGGTCACCCAGGATGGAAGATCAGGCAAAAATGCCTTATACTCGTGCTGTAATCCATGAAATTCAACGACTGGGGGATATTGTTCCCTTAGGTCTACCCCATATGACATACCGGGATACAGAGGTGCAAGGCTTTTTCATCCCAAAGGTAGGACCGCACTGCGAGTTATAAACAAATATTCATTTTTAAAATATGCGAGGCACTTATTTTTGCAATTAAATTTGGATATATCCAGGTTCAAACTTTTAAAACTTAGGCTGCATCCAGACATCAGTTATTTATTCCTCTGTATTTAGATAATCTGGGATAAAGCATGGCTATTCCAGAACTTCCACGCTTTATTCTGGGATATCCAAATATAATGGAATAAGAAGCCGATGTCTGGATGCATCTTCTATTATCTCATGAAATTCTCCTCGTACAGCTTAGTCTTTGTGAGGGAGGGTTGTGTCCTTTATATAGCTCAGTATATCTGAAGAAGAAGAAGTCTTGGCTTTTATACCCTGCTTTTCTTGCCCATTTAAGGGGACTCAAAGCAGCCAACAAAACTTTCTATTTTCCTCCTTACAACAGATACCTTGTGAGGTAGGTGGGGCTATGAGAGCTCAGAAAGGAGCTGTGGCTAACTCAAGGTCACCCAGGTGGGTTCATGGAGGAGTGAGGGGTCAAATACGATAATTCCCAAATAAGAGTCCCCCACCCTAACCACAAGATCAAACTGGGAGAAAAGCTCAGCCTAGAAAAACCATTGAAAATAGTGTACATGAGATTCAATACTGAGAATGGGATGCCTAACTAGATGGGTTGTGTCCTGATTCTGCAGGGCTTCTCTTACATTCTTATCTTCTTATGTTGGGGTGATCTACCCTTGCATTGTGTCAAGCTTCTGTCCTCCCAGCTCAGAGGTGTAGCAGGTTTGGCCGACTATACAATCCTGGACTACTGAACTAGGAAGACAGTGGTCTGGTGCAAAACAAAGGTAGATTGCTCCAAGCTTTCTCATGGTTCTCCAGGACAGTCCACATCTGATAAACAAAATAATTAGGGAGTGAGGAAAGGGATCACAGCACATACATAATGGATAAAGACTCTATCGGCTTGTTTCCACTGCACAATTTACTCCGGGTTTTACTCTGGGTCTTTTAAATCAGCAGTGAGCGCTGTATTTTCATGACCCCACTGGCAGCTTATTACGCAAATTTGCAGGGGGGAAACCCCTCCCCCTCTCTTTTCTGTCATACCCTGGATGGGGATCCAAGCCTGATTCAGATCTCCATGGTTAAGCTTAGAGTGGAAGAAAGAAGGGGGAAGCAGGATCACGATTGTTGGCAGAAGAGTCCCTCTTTGCTAATTGGAGGGACAAAGTAGGCACCAGTCTTGCACAGCATCAGCACAGTGCAAATAGCAGGCATTTTAAATTCTTTCTGATCCCTGTCTAAGCAAAATCAGATTCTCCCAGGGCTATGCTCTAATATCTTGTTACATTGTATTTCTGATCTCTTAATACATTACAAGCTGTTCACTCATACTTTCAGCCAAGCCTGAACATAATGGGGAGAGGGAGAAAAGGGGAGGAAATCACAGCTTATCATTAGATCTGATAAGCTGAAAGGAGACAGCCTTTTAAGAAGAAGAAGAAGAAGAAGAAGAAGAGTTTGCTTTTCTACCCCGTTTTTCTCACCCATTAAAGGGGACTCAAAGCGGCTGACAAACCTTCTGTTCTTCTCCCCACAACAGGACACCCTGTGAGGTAGGTGGGGCTGTGAGAGCTCAGAAGAGAGCTGTGACTAGCCCAAGGCCACCCAGCTAGCTTTATGGAGGAGGGCGGAATCAAACCGGGTATTCCCAGACAAGAGTCCGGCTCCCTAACTACTAGACCAAATTGGCTCACCAACACACTTTCACAACCCCCAGGAGGGAAGCTGCCAATTTGAGTTTTGGGTGGGAGCTAAAAGGCAATAGGATTCCTCCCAGGGAAGACAGAGTACTGAATGGCACAATGCAGCTGGATCTCATTACCAAACAGCTGGGGGAAAGGGAGCAGAAATCACAGCTTATGATTGGATCAGGGGGAACTGAGGAGAACACCCCTAAATCATGCTTCCACATCTCCAAAAAACTGCTTGTGTCTCCACTGACAAATAATGAGGATTATTTCTAAATCCCATAATGAGAGTTCTTTTGATTCGAATACAGATAATCCACATTTGGGGACCTTTAATTCTCAGAAACTGCAAATTCATCTGATCCTGTGGGACCATTCAGCTTTGAAAACAAATTCAAAGCTCTTTAAATCTTAAATGGGGATGCAGCCTAAATCTGCTTTATTTATCTATTATTCTAAATCACACTTGGGTTTGCTGGGATATTTTTTAGGGTACCACAATACTGACCCACCTGTCTTCAGTGCTGAAGGATGACACCATGTGGGAGAAGCCTCACCATTTTTACCCAGAAAATTTCCTAGATGATAAAGCACAGTTTGTCAAGAAAACAGCTTTCATGCCTTTTTCAGCAGGTAACTCAAAGGAGAAGAATAGTAGATTGCCTGGAGTTTATTTTATTGGATTTGAGAAGAAAAATCTCTTTCTGTCTTCCACCACAAGAAGCCTCCTCTGAGGGAATAATATTTATCCATACTATTTTTTTCATTTCCAAATCTCTTTCTTGATTATAAAGAATTAGGCTGGTCTATGCATGACGATAATCTTTTAGGATGTTAGAATTAATTCATAGGCCAGCTCATAATAAACTTTATCTCCTTTTCTCATAGGGCAGAGTATCCCAAGCCTCATTTCCCCACATTAGGTGGTCTGGCCCATGCTAAGTTGGATTAGCCCTAAAACAGGTTAAGAGCAGTCCGCATGCTAGGTGGCCCATGCTGGTCCAGCTCCGACAACCAGCTCCAAAGGCTGGGCCAACTCTTGGAGTTGGTGCTGGAGCTTTAGAAATCTGGAAACTTTCATTCCTGATCTTTGAAGTTTCCAGGAGGGCCCCTTTTTGGCAGCCTGCTGCTTTTCTGTGATTCCTTTGAACAAATCACTTCAGCTTTGTGTTATCTTTCTTCCCTCTCAGGTCGCCGTGCTTGCCCAGGGGAACAACTGGCCAGAACGGAACTTTTCATCTTCTTCTCATGCCTCCTTCAGCATTTCACTTTCTGTATTCCAGAAAATCACCCCAGACCAAGAGATGATGGATGTTTTGCTATGACACGTACCCCACACCCTTATCAGATCCAAGCTATTTCAAGATAAGCGCAGACTTATTCTCACAGATCTCTAAGACAACGTCAAGTGCAGTAAATTAAACTATTCTTAAACAGAGAGGGGCTCAAAAATTAAATTAAATCCAACCTCGCCCTAATATTTATGGCAGAAAAATAGCCTTTTTAAACAATTGCCTGTTTCCTGCCACACACTTGGCCAGGAAAAGTAAAGGCTGAAACATCACACTGAGGGGAGAGATGGCTCTGGAATGCCAATATTCTTACCCTTTAGTTCCCTTGGTCTGTAGTTAAATTACACTTGAGGAGGTATTTGAATGTTTTAATGCCCAGTCCAGAACTCAGCAATTTGGAAAGACTTGAGCACATCTGGCCTGAGCATATCTGGGCTGCTTTCTTTTTTCAGGCCAAGTGACACTTCCTTTCCTTGGGCAGATCTGCCTGCCTAGATGAGGCAGTTGAATTTGAAGGTAGCATATTTTTTTTGTCCACACCATGACCATTGTCACACCTTTTGATCACAACATTCATACCTTTCCATTTTTATCTTTGTGTGTGTGTGGACTTTTGACCCTCCGTTTGGACTTTCCAGCATTGTGATCTAAAGATGGATGGAAGAAGGTTTAAAGTGACGGTGTGACCTTGGCTTGTGTTGGAAAGTATACCATGTCTCTATATGCATTTTTCTGTCCAATGATACATATGGATAAATACTGAGATTTTAACATAAGAATATAACGTAAGAGGCACCCTGCTGGATTGACCCACAGCCCATCTAGTCCAGCATCCTGCCTTACAGAGTGGACCACCAGTTGCTTCTGGACATTCTCAAGCAGAACCTTCACCTCCTCTCGATTCCCTGCAATGCAAATAGACTTTGTAGGCATCCTGTCTGTCTCTCCAACCTGGAGGCAGTGTTGTATTTATAGATGGCTATTCTTGAAATGGATCAGATTGTTTAGGATGGGAGATGTGACAAATATGGGGCATTTTGACATAGCTAGGCTTAACTATTAGCTGTTCCCAAAGTCCAACAGAAACCAGAATTCAAAACTACTATCAGAAATGTGTATCCTACAGTGGATGCTACTGTACCAGCTTCAAACTGCTGGTCCTGCCTTGGCAAGACCGCTGGCAATGCCAGCAGGAGCTTGAATGTTTGTAATATTTGGAAACTGCCATGTTTTGCAAAAGCAGGAAATCCCGGGTTTCATAGTGTGCTGACTGTAGTTTCTGGAAGCTGCTACTGCTCTAGCATGTGGTGGTACCTACAGTGGCAACTGCTGGCATGGTCAGATCAGAAATGAAACATGGGTGGGTGGGTGGGCTCCATATTTTTTCTCTTTGCTGCTCTCATCCTGAATATCTGAAGGCCCCCCTCTATTATTTATGAGTAGACAGGGTTAGGATTTCACTGTCTGTCCCCAAACTAAGAAGCACTATAATGCTTCTTCAATGATTATTTGCTCTTAGTATGCCTTAATGAATATTCACAATGACTTGACTGATCATTTTTCTTTTGTTATCCAACTATAATTTACAGTGTAAATTATGTAAGGAATTAACAACCTATACTGTAATCTCAAACAGAATTACAGTATTTCTGCCAATAAATACCAATAACAACATCTCTGTGTCAATTAATGCAGTACATAAGTTCCCATTTTCTAAGCGACCATTCTAAAGTGCATGTGTTATAAAGAAAAATCACTGGTTTTCCGTCATCTTTGGTAAAGTCCCCAGGCTGATCCTCTACTGAAAGAGTTTTGCAAATCTGCCCGTACCATAGAAATTTGGAGAGAACCGTACAATACAGTGGGCAGCTGCTCCTTTGTATTGTTCAGCTGGGCATGAATTCAAAATCCACATCTCTTTCCGAAAATGAAAAAACCATATCTCAAAGAACAATAAATTGTTTTTGTGATTTTACAAGGAATATTCACAAGTGTGTTCATGCATGCACTTAACAGACTTTACTTGTTCATAAGACATAGCCCCTCTGCATTGCATTTTTACAAAAGTTATCAATGCCATTTAAACTTATTATGAAAAGAAAACTTCTCCAATTATGGCTCTAAAAGAAAGAGCTCCTCTTCCATTTCTGTTATACATACACTAAAGGGGGGAAATGATTATATGGGTTGGGGCTGGAGTTGGGGAAGAGGTTGGGGCTAGGGTTGGAGTTCGGGTTAGCTGTTATGTTGGGCTTAGGGATAGGGTTAGTGTTAACATTAAGAACATAAGAACATAAGAGAAGCCCTGCTGGATCAGTCCACAGCCCATCTAGTCCAGAGTCCCGTCACACACAGTGGCCCACCAAATGCTCGTGGGCATCTCAAGCAGAGACAAGGACAAACCTTTTCCTGCTCTCGAATCCCAGCAAATGGACTTAGAAGTGTCCTGCTTTCCCCTCCAGCTTGAAAGACGTACCTAGGCATTCATTCTAGTAGCCATTGATCCATCTGTCCATACATTTGTCTACCCTACCTTAAAGCCATCTAGGCTGGTCTTTGTTACCACCTCTTCCGGCAGCAAATTCCATAAACCTGTGACCCTCTGGGTGAAGAAATACTTCCCCTTGTTGGATAGTGTTAATGTTGGGGAAAAGGATAGGGTTAATAATACAGTTCGTGTTAGGAGTAGGGGTTAGGATTAGGATTGGGGTTAGATTTGTGTTTAGGTATATGGGTTAGGGTTAGGGTTAGGGTTAGGGTTGGGGTTGGGGTTGGGGTTGGGGTTGGGGTTGGGGTTGGGGTTGGGGTTGGGGTTAGGCTTAGGGTTCTGGTTCTGGTTCTGGTTCTGGTTCTGGTTCTGGTTCTGATTAGGACTGTACTTCAGGTTTGGGTTAGGGCTCAGGCTTGGGCTAGCATAAGGGATAGGGATAGGGATACATTTAGGTTTAGGTTTATGGTTACAGTTCTGGTTAGGATTAGGGTTAGGGTTAGCATTAGAGTTAGGGTCAGTGTTAATGTTGGGGGAAGGGACAATTTTACAGTTACTGTTTGGGTTAGGGTTACAGTTAGAGTTAATGTTGGGGTAAAGCTTAGAGTTAGGGTTAGCATTAATGTTGGGGTAAGGTATAGCGTTAGAATCAGGGGTATGTTTAGGGTTTGGGAGAGGATTAGGAAGGGGGTTCGGGTTCAGGTACAAACAGTTGCTGATCCTTTGTCCTGAGATAAAATGAAATGCTTGGAAAATGTGTACTTATGAGGATTTGTATTGGTTGTGAAAATATATGAAGAAAAGAAACACCAGGTCACTGAACAGCCCAGCTTTAGAAATCTGTTTTGTAATAACTGAAAACAGGTTTCCATAGATAGAAAACTAGTATCAAAGTTCTGCATGTGAATGCCCCAGGCAACAGACCTGTGGAAACAGCACCATTTTCATAGTTGAGCTCAGCCCTTAGGAGACAATTTCTTTGGGTCAAGATTCAGCTATATAGGGTAGGCATGTTGAAGGATCCCTGGGCAAAAAAGAATGCACTGTATTGCTACACTTCTGTTTATCCTGTGGGCAAATTATATGTGTGACAGGCTCTGCACTCTTGCCTCTCCTTACACCTAGCATGGTTTTAGTGGATCGGCTACAGGTCAAATTCAGAGAAAATTGTCCCTCTGGCTTCATCTGAGCAGAACTTACTTAAATGACTGGTATTCACACATGCGTGCCTTGTGCTCATCAGAGATATATTCTGAAGGGTTGTAGAGCAATACTTTTTCAGGTTGTGCTTTAAGGCAAATAGATAATTCTAGAAATTTTGTATAACGAGAACTGTAAGAAGGAACATATTCATCTCTCACCCAGCCTTGAAATATTCCTGACATTCCAGGATCTTGTAATGCAGTTACATGCTTCAGTCTCTCTCTTTCTTTCTTTTTTGAGAGTCTGTGACCTAACTTTTTTTTCAAATTATTTATTGCACAGGAGTCCAAAAGGCAACCTTTTGGAAAGCTTTTTATTTGTACAGTTCCTTATTTCAGTCAGGAAAATGTCTGATATAGGTCAGCAGTACTTAATCATATATCTCTAAGCCTAAAGGATGGAGACCAATGAATGACTCCATGACAATTCATTCTGTTGCATCTCCCATCTGCCTCCCATCTGTATTTCTTGTTTCCGAGCCTGTGGTCACACCTTCACTTTAATCCTACTTCAGTCCATATGTGGAACCCACTGCTCACACCATTTTAGCCCAATCCTTTTTATTTGTGGACATTCCTCCCTTCGATTGTACTTTCCTGAGTCCTTATTTTTACAAGTCTCAAGCCTTTATAGAGTTAATCTGTTTTCATTTGGGGGTTGTGATCAGGGAAGAGGACTAAAAGCAGCTGAACCATATTATAGTGAGTGGATACTGCATGAATTTGCCTTCCCCTTCACTCAATGTGTGATTACATGCTGTTGAGTTACAAAATGTTCATCCTATCAGAGTGCAGGGGGTATTGTAATGGTGGAGAGGGGTGGAGATCTTAAAACGTCTCATAAAGGAGTCTCAGGATGAGAAGAGAAAGGTGTGAGCATAGTGACTCAAACTGAGGACAAATTGAGGAAGAATTATCAGGTATTGAGTTAGGCCATGTTCCCACTTGACTATTTTAATTCATATTGGACTATTTGAATCCAAATTCAGGACTGAGTGGACATTCTGGCTGTTCCCATTTGCTTGAGGATAACACAGGCTGAATTTGAATACTGCAGTTCCCATTCAAACCACCCAAATCCCCATCCCTTGTCCAAACCCTGTAAGCCTACCCAGCTTGGAATCAGCTGAGCAAAAGAACAGAGCAAAGCAATCACTCTCCCTTTCAAATTGGGTGCTCCTTCCATTCACGTTGCTGGGAAGGCAGCAGCTTTGCACTGAAGCAGCTGAGTGAAAGAACAGACTGTGCAAAGTGATCTCTCCCTTTCAAACCAGCAAGGGGTGGGAGGAGAACAGAGGCTTGTGGTTTTTAGCAGGGCTAAAAAAAGTTTCCTTCTGAGATGGTTAGCTGCTACAAATGTATCTCTCATAATTGCAGTGGTATTCATAGAAAGGGGAAATCTGTGTTCAAAGATCCAAGCCTTCGTTTGATCTCCAGGACTCTAAAATTGCAGGGATGGGGAGGGAGCAGACCTTCCCAGATGTGAAATTCCACCCATTGGTGGCAGGCATTGGCCAGAAGGATATGCGGGGGGGGGGGCAGCCCAAAAGGCAGATCTTCTCCCTGAATAGTCTGGTAGCATTCCCAAAGGGGAAAAAAGCAGGCTGGGCACCGCTTCTCTCCCCAGGGTAGCACAGCTTCTCATATGTAGTAGATTAGATTAGGCAGTAGAAGATTAAAAAGGCAGTAGAAGGTTAAAAAGATCAAGGCAGTAAAAGATTAAAAAGATCACTTTCCCTCCTGGTGTTTTGTGCTAGATCAATGGATCAAAGCAGAGTGAAATGGCAGGGAGGAGGGAAGGAAGAAGGGAAGAAAGCAGGCAGTCAGGCTTTTACACAAGAGCCAACAATTTCACTGGATCGTGACAGTGGATCAGTGTGAAATGGCAGGGAAGGAGGGAGGAAGTAAGCTTTTACACAGGAGCCGACACAAACGTTTTTGCAACCCCAGAACAGAAACTGCCAATTTGCTACACTGATCATGTTTCAATGTTAGGTACTGCAGTTGATTTTTCACCTCTCCTCTCCCTTTCAGGCAACCTGATCTAGTATGTAATGGTACAGAGCCAGGTAATAGAGGAGACTAGGGCACAGGAAATCACAGCTTATCACTGGAGTGGGTAACTGAAGAGAACATCCCTAAAGCATAATTTCCTCCTCCCAAAAATGCTTGCATTCCCATTGCTAAATAGTGAGGATTATTTCTAAATTATTTCTAAAAGTGAGACATCTTTTAATGCAAATAGGGATTATCCACATTTTGGGAACTTTAATCTGCAGAAATGGGAGATCCCTTGGAAACTGTCAGGATGAGGAGAACTCAAGCTCACTTCTAGCCTAATTAAATCCTGTGTTAGATTGGAGCCAGAGAGTTTTGTGCCATATAAATCTTCCACTGCATTGTGGCTCTTACGTTTCTCCTAAGCAACAGGCCTATAGATGGCAGCAAGTCATCACAATACAAAGTGAGCACAGCTGTTGCATCCCAAAGACGTGGCTCAGAGTGGTAGGTGTCAAATTATATTAAAAGGTTTTTCACAAGAGCCATGTGAATATCTTTAGAATTAAAAAAAAAAGAATGAAGAAGAATGAATTAAAATAAAGTTTCATTTTTGTATTTGTTGATAAAGGTTTTGTCCCAATCAGTGCATAATATTAATGAAAATGTTATGCTCATTACTGCTAATGGGTTTCAGAAGGAAGACTGTTATGGGACTTTCATTCCCATGAATTGTAAAAACCACCCTTCCATTTTGAGAGAGGGAGTTCATCTCTCACAACACAAGCTTCTCTGAAACCTTTGTAGAATCCTCACTGTGACTTTATGTTGCCCTGAATTCACAATGAGGGCGCAGTATCTTCATGACTCTCACAGCACGTTCAATACAGAGGAAGAACACAGCAACCGAATTCATTTCTCACAATACATTATAAATTAATTAAACGAGCCCTTTGTAGTTCAAAAATATTTAAACCAAGTGGATTGGAGGCTTCAAATTGCTTAGAAAGTCAATCTAAAAAAATTGCTGAATTCAGAACTACAAAGTTCTTCAGAAAGGTGGTTTTCTAATAGTACCTCCACATGATTTTTTGAAGGAACTAAGAGGATTTAGGTTCTTATACACTATAACCTTGCAAAATTAGATTTGTGTTTCATTAGTAAATATCCTAAAGCCAAAACAGAAAGAAGAATAAAGTGAGAACAATTTTGCTTTATCCCGCTATAAGTGTGATCAGACACTGTTAAAGAGTCATCTTCAGAGTGAATTTCATTCTTACCCAGCAGACAATCATTCTCACCAACTGATGAAGCCTTGGAGAGGCAGACTCAGTAACGGGTAGGATTTCTCAGAAGTGGAACTATCTCTTTTTCCAAACTGCACTGATCTCTTCTTGGGCTGGAAAACCACATAATGACCAGGCAGGAGTTTGCCACTTGGAGGAGGATACTAGTAACCTGCTCTTATTCAAACAATAGAATATCCAAACATCCTTATTTTCAAACTTTGGGAACCCATAATTCCTTGTGTTGCTTGTGAGGGGAAGGAGAAGGAAGGGTCATCTGCAAACTTGGAGGAGAATGGTACAGGAAAGATTAGTGGTGGTGATATCATAACAATTAAGAAATAAAAGGCAATTGGTAAACTAGGAAGTCATGTATATACAAGTATTTTTTCCCCACAAAACAAGCTTTCCAGAAATCTGAAACAGAGGAAATAAGAGCAAGAGAGTGGTGGGAAATGTAGTAGCCAATCATGGGACAGAAACTGTATCTGAGGGCATTCTTGCCACTCAAAGAGATGGAAGGATGAGCAGATCGATAGCCAATCAATAGGAAGAAACTGTTGTCAGAGGAGATGGCTTTTTCACTTTGTTTCCATCTTGTCCTTCAGAATACCTACCAAACAATATATTCAGCCACTTTTTTTCTGGACAAGCAGGATTTTCAATGAAATACAGGCATGACCTTGGGCAATATTTCTAAACACTTAGGTTTTCCTCCTTTAGGCTGTAAATGGTTTATTCTGAGATTTCAAAATTTAATTTCGTCATAGGTAATTAGCAAAAATGTGTGGGGTTTGATGATAAGATAGATCAGATTTTGGGAAAGTCCCTTGTTTCTACTATAACTTCTGTGAAGGTCAGTTACAGTAACAGTCTTGTAATTCAAAACCAGTAATTTTTTTCCCACATTCCAGGCTGCACCTAGTATGTACAGTGTATTGATATCTGAGTATTTCAATAAAACAATTCATTGATCTATGTGCTGTTTACTTCACAGAAGTCTAATCTGAGACCCCACTTACCTTTGCCCCATGACATGAAGGGGTCCAGGAGGCTGCCATCCATATGCTAGCATGGACTATAACAGGCTCCAACCCTCTGCTTCATTCATATTGGATGAAACAGTCAACCATGACATGGCACCAAAATGGCCCAGTCATTCTGTGGACCTCTTTAAAGAAGTTTATATCTGGCCAGTGTATTCTGAACTATGGAGGGCAGGCAGGCAGACACCATGTCCTTGTAGGCAGTACTCCAAAAGGGGCCACTGGAAATGGAATGAGAACAGATGCCCCACCCAAAACGGTCCTCCTGGAAACAGCCAATAAACATTTTACAAGTCTTTCTAGTCCAGAACTTATCCTGGTGTAATTAGTATTTAGCAAGCTTGGACTTTTGGAACAAGGGACTTAGGAAGCAAGGGGGAGCTTCTGAGTATTTGACCAGGTCCACACCTTGCCATGGCTCTGGTATCATGAGAATCACTTGTCCATACATGGCATGAGCCTCCAGGCCTCATGAGGTCCTTATGCTACCATTTAGTACTTCCAAGTCAAAGCAATGGCATGTTCCTTGCAGCTGCATGTGGGGAAAATGTTATGCTAGTAGTGCTGAGACACATGTGCCCTGATGAAGCCATGTTGAAAGTCAAAGGTTGATGTTTCAATGCAATATATTGCTTTTTAGAGGAAATTGAGACTTTTGCAGAACAGCATGATGTGGGACTTAAGTGGTAGTATTTGCTTCTTCATCTTCTGAATGCAATGCTCACACCTTCCCATTCCTATCCATTTTATTTATGGACTTTCCACTCTTAAAGGTCCAAATGGATATCATCAAAAGCTAATGAGAGGTCAAGGAGAACCAACAGTGTTGCACTTTCCCTGCCCCACTCCTGACGCATGTCATCCATCAGGTTGGAAAAGGCAAATTCAGTGCCATGGCCAGTTCTGAAGCTGGATGAAAAGCTGGGTCTAGATAATCTGTTTCATCCAAGTATGCCTGCATTTGGAGCACCATCACCATCTCAAGAACTTTGCCCAAGAAAGGGATATTGGTAAGAAGGCAATAGTCATTGACAATCTTCAAAGAGTTCCACAACAGGACCAGAGGGATTTTCGCACTGCAACGCGTTCCAAACGGAACGCGTTCAGGCGGGAAGCTTAAGACAGCTCCGGGCGCTTTCACCGTTCACACACAGGCGCGCCGGAACGCGTTCCGGCGCGCCTGTGTGTGAACGGTAAAAGCGCCCGGAACTGTCTTGGCCGGCAAAGGCCGGCCAGGGGCGCGGAGACAGCTGCGGAGGCAGATCGGCAATCAGCTGATTGTCAAACAGCTGATTGCCAAACCTGCGCCGGCGGGGGAGGCGGGCCCGCGGCTGTTCGGGAGCGAGAAGCAAGCGCGAATCCTTCTCCTCCCGAACGCCTGCGGGCAGTTCGTCCGCGCCTGAACGCATGTAGAGCACTTCAAAGTGCTCTACATTTGGAACGCGCGAGAGACAGCTCCGGACACGAGGCGGCGCAAGCCCCGCTCGGGCAATGCGAATGCCTCGTCCGGAGCTGTCTTCCACGCGTACCGGAAAGGCCTGTGCGAAAAGGCCTCAGGATAAGGCACTGATCATGTGGATGAAATGTGATTGGAGCGGCAAGGCCTGCTTTATTCCACACTAGTGTGTAGACAACAGTAGGCCCTTGGACCATGATATGATCCAGAATTAGGGTAATTGTGGAAAGAGTCATACTGTAGAATGGAGGGGGAAGGGTGGCTATAACTGTACGGGATGTGTAGGACCTACATTTATTGGTATGGGGCAGAGGGAGCAAGATATAACAATCTGCATTTTGTCATAAATGTTGGGTACTAGCTCTGTGATGCCTTTCCTGTCGTTTCTGGAAGTAAGGTGCCTCTGGAATGAGAGGAACACACAGAATGAGGCTGTCCCAAGGTTCAAAAATTGTGAATGGAGGTGATGATAAACAACAAGTATGTCCAAGGCCCAGTTCCCATTGGCATTTTAAAATGTTTTAGAAATGGTTTGGCTCCTCTTCATCCCCATTCCCAATCAGTTTCAGGGGTATTTTGAGGATTATTTGGCTAAAAAATGGAACAAATAAACACCTGTTTTTTCAGGGTCCCCCCCCCCCAATTTTTGCTTTTAAAATGCTTCTTCCTTATTGTTGTGGGAATGCTATAGCAGTATTTGGGTAAATACGTCATGAAACGGGCTTTCACCCTCTGCAGGGACCAGCCCCTTCCCAGATTTGTTAAAGCGCCAGATCCATATTCAGCAGAGAAGTTACAATTCAGCCTGAAAAGATGTAGCAATTCACCCACTCCGCACTTCACACTGATAACAAAGTTTCATTTTTCACTTCCCCTCACTTTCTCCTCGCCAGGAAGCACACACTGGAGGCACCTCTTTTGTTTAAAGCACATCAGCCAGCTTGCATGGGGACGCGCCCTAAATATCTTCAAACTGATCAGACCCCTGGACTAGATGGGCCACTGGTTTGATCTAGTCAAACATTCCTTATTCATGCTTCTGTTCCTCATACTTCAAAATGACTGAATTGAAAACCCACTTAATAAAGGAGTCTGTGGGTATATCTTCAATGCGCCAATGAGAGGTGCCTTTGCCATAGCAGAGTGCCTGTGCAACCTCAACTGGCCACAGGAAAGAGCTTGACAGGTTCACTGCTGTGGCCAAGGCCATGTTGCTCAGGTCACCACACCTTCCACAGAGGACCTCTTTTTTCTCTGTGTGCAGACGAGACATGGTGAGAGCCTAGTTCAGGATGCCACAGGTGATTTCAAAAGTTAGTTCTCATATTTTGAACTTTTGGTGCTTTAGAGGGACATTGAAGTCCCTCCAAACATTTTCACACCCCTTCAGTTTAGTGTGGTGAGGAAATATGATGACAGCTTCTCCTTCCATGCCCTGTGGATATTTTTTATATATATATTTTAATACAAAATGACCTGTTTCAGTGGGAAGACAATTGACAAGATAGGTGGCAGGATCAAAGACCCTTTCCTTGCAGGACATTATCCTGGTAAAGAGCCTAGAGGCCTCTCTTCTGCATGCTAAGCAAGCATGGGATAAGGGAGGCCCTGCTCCCTCTTAGTACCTTTAGTCTTCATAGGATGGAGCACAGAGCGGGTTAGAGTGCCCAAAATAGCACCTTATCTTGCTCCACCAGTAGACCTCAATGATGAAATTTACTCATGCTCTAAGGGACCTGGTCCAGAGAAGCAGACTCATTTTGTCAATGGAACTGAAATGTGTGTGTCTCCTCTTCTTCCCCAGGAATAGCAAAGGCTCCTGTGCTAGATCATGTGCTGTAGATCTGGAGTTGGCAGCTGAGTCTGAGGCGAGGCTGGGCTGGGCTGGGCTGGGCAAGGCTGTCCCAGTGTGCACACCTCTGTCCTGAACCAGCTGAATCCCATCCAGCATGGGATGGATTGTGTAATTCAGGACAGGGCATTGTGCCCTGGCCCAGAATATGAAGAGGAAGTGCAAATATGGTTAAAAAAAAACCAAACAAAAAAACCCACGTACTCAAATGTCCTTAGGTTCCTTGCTCAGTGTAGCCACAGGCAGGAGAAACAAGTAAATGTGGTTTGGTATATAGGTCATAGGGGAAGAGGAAAAATGAGTTTCTGATCAGGAGGGAAAAAGAAGAGAAGGTGCTCATCTTATTGGTGTCACGTTGTTTTTCATTGGCCCTCCCACAGCATTTCCAGGATGTAATTAGAGGCTTGTGAGATAGCTTCTGACTTTATAAAGGCCCCTTAAGTCAGGCTCATAGCTTGTGCAAAAAGGCAGAAATATGTAGAAGAATTCTTGCTAGAAAGCATTGTAGAGACTGAAGAAGGAAAAGTCAAAGAAGGGAAGGGAAGAGAGTGGTAAAACTCAGTATTCCCAGTAGACAGAAATAGACAGAAGGAAAGGAATAAGTAAGAAGATAATAGGAGTAGAAGTAGAAATCATGGAGCTATTCCAGACGGCGTCTTCCTTGCTCCTCACAGTTGTACGCAATGAACTAGTGCTGCTGAGTTTTCTTCTTCCTTTGTTCACTCTGTTGTTCTTTGATTTCATGAAGCGCAGAAGAAGCTGGAGTCAGTACCCGCCAGGGCCCCTGCCCCTGCCCTTCATTGGTACTAAAATGCAGGTCGACTCTAGGAAGCCTCTTCAGTCCTATAAAGAGGTAAGTGTCTAGGGTGACGGGAGGAGAAACATTTGTCCTACAAGTATATATATATTCCCCATGTCTGAAAAGTAGCAGTGTCACTAACCTGCTCCTTCCTTTGATTCAGAATTGGCTTGATATTTAAGCTACATATCCAGATGGCAATCAAAACACCTCTGCCTGCCTCCATAGCCCTCCAGATCAAAGGACACAAGAAGGGATTTCTTTCTTCCTCCAAGTCGCAAAAACTTCAATCCATGCAGGTCTTCTGCACCCGCATATGGAGAGGGAGGTGGTACAAGGACAAAGACTTCAGAATGGCAGCCTCAGTGCCAGGAGCAGAGGTGTCAAACTAAGTTCCAGCTCAGTTCAGTTCAGGGTCAGGGTCAGGGGCCCGCATTCGCACTGTGAGCACCAGCCCCATCTCCAATTTTCCTAGTGGCGTTCACAGTGCAGACAGTCCATTCCCGACTATCCAAATCACCACAGCAACAGCTGTGGCAAGTTCTGCAACACACCCAACCATTGCCATAACTAACATGGCATGGCATGTATTTGTGCAGCCACAGCCTCCACACCTCCACACAACATTCACACTAGACAAAGGGAAATGCTGCATCCATGAGCTCACCAAGAGCTCCCTAGAGGGTGAAGCTGTGGAGCAGTAAAAACTGCTTCACAGCTTTGGAGGATTGGGGTGCTCCAGGGTATAGGTGGTGCTGTGATGTGTGGATGGAGTGTCCTGGAGAATCCCCACAAGTCAGTGGGAACATGTCCATAGTTTAGTTACAATCTATTGTTACTGTGAAGCTATATATGGATTAGGGGATGTGGGAATATTTGGGATATCCACGAAGCCAGTTTCCCCACATGCAAACTGAATGCGGGAATATTCAGCTTTGGCTTTGTGCACAAATGTTCATGGACTTCACAGTCAAGAAATGGAGGATGGAAAGTCTACTGTACAGATGAAAGGGATAGAAATGAAAAGAGGTGAGCAATCAGACCCGAAGATGGACAGAAGAAGGTTTAAAGTGAAAGTGTGACCATGGCTAAGGTCTTCACAATAGCACCATACTATGTAGAATTCCATCCCCAAAGGGAAAGGGATGAGTTTTTCTATAGTGGATTCTGTACTGCAGAACAGTCAACTCCTAGAAATTGTACCTACTGATTTTGAGAGTGTTGATAATGTTGCTTTATGTGTGGGGAATTTTAACATTAAAATTGTTACCATTTTGTATCCTGCTGCTGGCATATTACTGTATTGTACCATATTGCTTGGAGACTGCTATTTACAAAAAGGGTAGTATAAATATTTTAAAGTTAACATTTATCAGAATACTGTGTTTGATTTTGAATTTTGCAGCTTTTTAACAAAGCTGCTGAAAATGATGTTGATCAGAAAATGCCCCCAGTTGAAAGTGTGGATGGGCATTTCGAGGTAGAAGATGCACTATAAGCCAAGGCTGCTCAATTGTGGCCCTTCAAATGATCCTCAACTACAACTCCCAGCATTCCGTGCCAGTCCAATACATTACATGTTCATGACAGCAGGTCATGCTAGTGTAGTTTTCAAAGTAAGTCAAGAGTAACTCCATATATTACAACTCGTGCGGTAAACAACAGCGGAACAACAGGATTTTTCTTCCTCCCTTTGAAATCATGCAGACCTGCAATTTGAAGGTTAACTTGGATTGCTAGTTGCATCTGTAAAATTTCATTGGAATAAGTGTCTGCTGCCATCAAAATCCATGATGCAACATTTCCTACTCCTCAAGGGCTGAAACAGATTTCTTCCTCATGGTGCTGGCATCTGAACCCAGTCTTTCCTTTGATGTGAACATTAATGAAGAGCAATCAAGTACATTGAATGGAACATGCTATTGATATTTCAGAGGCCATCTGCTCAAAGTCATTTTGGGATTTTTTTTATTTTAGGGCAAATTCACACTTACCATGTTAAAAGTTAATGGACTCCAGGAGTACTGCCGCACACAGCATCCAAGTTTCCTGGAACAGTTGCTGTTCCAGGGGTGATTTCATGCATGCAGCAGTGATCCCAGAGTGTGTAGAGGTAGAACAGTTCTAACAGTCCATATCTACATTCCACTCCACTAGGTGGAGCCCCCTTCACACTCATCACTGCTAGGAGAGGTTTGAATGGAGCCTGGGGAGGGGGAGAGCAAGTGTGGTTGACGCTGCATCACCCTGTCACTGTGACAATGGTGCCACACAGGTGCGTTAGTGCCATTGCCATAGTTCTGCGATCCCTGCCATAGTGGTGGCAATTCACACCTTTCCAGTGCTTAGTGAAGAACTGACAATGTTGGGGAGAGTGCCAGTGTCCAAAATACAGACTCCCTCGTATTTGCTTTCCGCAGGCATTCTCCCCAGGAAGCAAAGGTGCAGAAAAGCTCTCAAAATGCCAGCAGGATGCTGGTGAGGGAGACTT
The DNA here is from genome assembly GCA_023333525.1 of Aspidoscelis tigris stejnegeri. NCBI lineage: Eukaryota > Metazoa > Chordata > Lepidosauria > Squamata > Teiidae > Aspidoscelis > Aspidoscelis tigris. Next base: position 37,050,349 of record JALMGA010000005.1, on the reverse strand, counting down.
CTGCTACCATGCTATGAGTTGATTCTGTAACAGCAATGTTCTCCGTTCTTTTTTTCACAGCTATCAAAGAAATACGGAAACATTTACAGCTTACAGGACTTCTATACTAATGTGGTAGTATTGAATGGGTTCAAGGCGGTGAAAGAAGCTTTAGGCCATAATGGCGAAGATTTTGCTGATCGCCCCGTCTTTGCTGTGCAAAAGCATCTTGAAGACTACAGGGAAGGTATGCACAGCATATGTCGCCTGTGGAGTTGGAGGAGATGACATGGAGACAGGCTGTCTCACCTCTGGATTGGTAAAAAATATTTGTGACATGTGAAGAAGTGACACAACTTCTTCTAATAGATCCTGCCCTTATATAGAGACCCTTTGGTTCCTTGGGTTTTTCCCCAGAGGCTTATTTGAAAGTTGATTAGATTTCTGGGTGGACAGGCAGAGGTATCCTGTAAGTTACTCTAGGGGATGTCTAGCCAGAATGTGTCATCATTTGTTATTTTTGTTAGATGCTGGAGATATGCAGAAATAAACATATGGGGCAAGGCAGGCGTGAATTTCACTTTTAGTCTGCTTTTGCTACTTTTGTGGTGCATCTGAATGTCACACACAAGTGCCACACTGCCTTGCCCACAGTTGTGGAAGAAACGGCAGCATCTGTGTGCTTGAGCAGGGAGGTGAGTTCCTGTGTGATTTTCCTGGCATTCGCCTTTACCCTATCGATGTCTTAGAGCCAAGGACAGCCTAGACTTGCTAGGTGAAGCCTTTTCATCACAGTTTGCCACAAAGTTGTTGTACAGTACTTTGAAAGGCAACTGATTTAATGACCAGAAGATTTCTCAGTTGTGCTAAGGTTTGATGTTCTCTCTACAGTTGAAGACATTTTTGCTTGCTATGAGGAAGTTGTATTCTTGCTTATATCTTTGTCTTGTTTTTTCTGTTTCAACTTTAATAAAAATGTTCACTAAACTGGGGTCTTGATCCTTGGGGTGGTGAGCCCAGGTTTCGCTCACTGCCCTTACAGAAATGGTCCATGTGCAATGGCTGAGGGCATTTGTGCCATAAGGGGTTCATGTGAAGAACCCTTCTGTTTGCAGTTATGCAATATGTTTTGAAAAACAGGATTACTACAGTATCTCTGCCCTCTGCCCTCCCCTAATAGTGATAGGTTAAGCATATTTCAATGCTCAGTTTTGCAAGAACAGGGGCCTATTTGCACTTGGCTTTATTCTGGAATATGTCCTGGAACAGGGGCCTGCTGTCCATATGCTAGTGCAGGTTACAGCAGGCCTCAGGTGAGGCCTACCAGAGTCTGCACTAGCATGTGGGCCACACAATCCTACCTGAGATGTAATCCAGAAAAAGGCCAAGTGCGAACAGGCCCCAGGTTCCAACTATAGGCTTGCAGAAAACATCTCCATGTGCATAGTAGCTGTGCAATGTGGAGATTGATCTTGGTCCAGAACAAGAAATCTGTATCAGGACCGTGTCTGGCCACAGGGAGCATGCTGGCAGCCATTCATCTGACAGCCTCTCTGTCCTGCCTGAGGAAGAAAAATTCCCTGGCCTTGAAGCTGCAAGCTGAGGACATGTTTCTGGAGACAAAGAGATCTTAAGGTGTGCATAGTTCTGATAATTTCATATGACCAGATGTTATGAAGCCTGGTCATTCCCCCCAGAAATAGGGTCTTGGTAAAGGCATGTTATTGTGCCTAAATATTGGGCTATACCTTGAGGATACATAGCTGTTTCAAATGTTTTTAAAATGTATTTGCATGCGCCTATGTCTGAGGCAGTGGTCACACTTTCACTTTAAACCTTCCTCAGTCCACCTTCAGATCTGACTGTTCATACCTTTTCATTTCTATCCATTTTATCTGTGGACTTTCCACCCTACATTTGGACTTTCCTGAACAGAAAGTCCACAGATAAAATTGATAGAAATGACAAGGTATGAGCAGTCAGATTTGAAGGTGGACTGAAGAAGGTTTAAAGTGAAGGTGTGACCAAGGCCTGAGAGAAGTGTGGGTGAGACGGACTGAAAGTGAATATAATCATCACTGCAACTGAGACATGTGAACTAAATTAAAAGTAATGTGGAAGTTTCTTTCAACAAGTCTGTAATGTGTGAATTATAATGTGACCTTCCTTCCTTCCTCCCTCTTCATTCCCTCTAGGAATCATACTTGCAAAGTATAATCAAGTCTACAAGGAACTTAGAAAATTTCTTTTGTCTGCTTTGAAAGAGTTTGGAATGGGAAAGAAATCCATCGAAGAACTAGTGACCCAAGAAGCTGAATATTTGTGCTCTGCGTTCAGATCAAAGAAAGGTTAGCCAAAAATAGAAGAGTGGTGAATGGGGAAAGTAGTTTTAAAATAACAAAGATTTTAATATTATAAATGGTTTTGAGGACCCAGAAACTCTTCCGACAAAGAATATGGACCTGAATTGCTAGAAAATGAATGTATGGAATATGCACCTTGAAATGAATGGGTTTTTTTATGGCGGGGGGAATCTACACTGTCATTTTCCCTGATAGTGCTGTTTCTCTCCTGCTGGTGGGCCATAGGTTACACACAAATTTCTCACCACCAATACTTTCTATTGTACTTCAGGATCTTCTGAGAATCCTTTTTCATGTCATCATGTCAGAATGGTTTAATGCATAAATCCAGATGAAGTTTGAGAAGCGTGTGATCCAGGGTAGGATCTGTTGTGGGTGCAACTGAAGTGGTAGGCATGTGGCATACACCTTGCTGAATCTCTAAACTTCTAATCAATTCAGTGAGGATCCTGCTCTGACACCCTTTATAGGACCAGAAAAGGCACTGGAAGTTGGCTATTTCCAGTCTTCTGTACAATGATTCTATGTGGGATCCTGCCCACTGAGTCACCTCCCCCTCAGTCTGTGGATCCACATTGAGGTTGGGGAGAAGCTGGCAAAAATAATAATTAAAAAGCCACCAGCACTTTGAGCAAAGCAACCATGAGGTTTGGCAGCAGTTGAGCAGTTTTGCGCTCCTCTGCTTCACTGAGAGAACACCCAGGAACCACAAGAACACCCGGCAAGTGGAAAAGGTAGAAAAATCAATCCATTATTCTGCCCACCTTGGTGACTGGTGGAAGGGGGATGGACAACTTGTTAGAAAAGAGTCTTGTGGGACAGCAAAGGCCATTTTACTCCCAATGCATAGGGCAGGAACGGCAAGCACAGGATATGAAACCCCACCTCCCAATGACACAAGTGCCAATCTCCTCCCCAAATAGCCCAGGACCAAACAACAGTGAGAACAGTTTTTTCAGGACCAAATTTGGTCCTGGTTTGGGCGATTCACCCCACAGAAATCAGACCAAGGCTGCGTCCCCATGCTGGCCATCTGGCACACTTTGGGTGCTGTTTGGGATGCATGGGTCGGGCACGGGACCGGGAACACCTTTTGGGTGTCCCCATGGGATTCCCGGCAACATGGTACAGGTACAGGGTGGAAACGGATGGAGAAAAGTTCCCATGAGAACTGTGCCAAACCCTGGTATGGCAGAGGAGCACCCCCTCCTCTCCTCTCCGCCCCTCCTCTCCTCATTGGCAGATGGATTGTCATCAGCCCACCCCTGTGCCACATCCCCCCCTCCCTTAGCAGCACGGACAGCCAGGACTGGGGTGGGAGGCACGGAAACAAGTTAAAATAAAGCTTCATTCATAAAAAAAAACCTTTATTTTTTTTAAAAAATATATCAAAGCCACTATGAGGTTTAGCGGCAGTAGGCGCTTGAGCAGTTGTGCACAACTCCGCCGCACCAGACACTGCGAGAACAGCCGCAAACTGAAAATCAAGCCTTTATTTATGATCACCTTGCAGATCAGGGAAACAGGGATTGCAAATGGAACAGAAATCAAGCCATTATGCAGCCTGCCTTGGCATTCCTGAAATGGAGTTGGAATTACCTCCATGGAAATGGCAGAAAATTTTAAAAGCAAGCCATTCTCCAGCCTGCCTTTGCAATCAGCATTTTTAAAAGTCAGGGGCCGCGATCTTCAATGGACAGGGCAGGGACAGCAAGCACACCCCATCTCCCAGTGACGTGAGCTCAAATCTCCTCCCCGTTAGCCCACAAGCGTCCCCATGTGCATTCCTGGCTCCCTAAGCAATGGGTACCGGTCCCCCAAAGCGTGCCGAGACTTCTTTTTTCAGGTGTCAAATTTGGCACCCTTCTGGCACGGTTTGGTAGGGGTTGGCACGCTTTTCGCAGACCAAATCCAAAACCCATGGGGCCAGACAGCACTGATCCTGCACTTGGAACTGCACCAAACTTGCATGGGGATGGCCCTTCCCAAATCTCATTTTGATTCAGGGCAAAACATGCATGGGGACGCACCCTCAGTGTATTTAGGAAAGGAAAAGAAATTTAGGGTGTAAAGGGAGTGGGAAAAGAGACATTAAAAAAAACTTTGTTGGTTTCCTTTGCTTCTTTCAGGTCTTCCATTTGACCCTCATTATCTTTTAAATAATGCTGTTAGCAACATCATCTGCTCTATCACTTTTGGCAATCGCTTTGACTACGATGATAAGGAATTCCAAAATCTGCTGCATATGTTTGAAAACTCCATGGGGGAAGTGGTTGGATTGTTACCTAAGGTGTGAAAATCTTCTATTTGATGGGGGAAGGGCATGCTTTAGTGACTCTACCTCAGAACTGAAGGTAATGGTTTCTTCTCCATTGTTCATCAGCTCATTGAACTTGCACCTTATTTGCTGCATATCCCTACACTGAAAAAGAAAGTCAGTAGCTGCCAATCACAGGTGTATTCCTATGTATATCAAATAGTGAATTCACACATATCAACTTGGGATCCATCCTGCAGAAGAGACATCATTGATGCTTTTATAGAAGAAATAAAGAAGGTAGGAAGTGGTTATTCTGTAGCTCAGCCCCTCCCATGCTGCCTGTGTTTATAATGCTGATATATCAGTATTGGTGGTCTGGATATTAGTATTGTGCGGTGTTGAACGTGAGGATCCCATTCTAAAATACCTTTTCGATCTCCTAAAATATTATCAGAAATGATGGGTGAAAAGTCCAGCCTCTCTAACTCTGATTGTAGCATGCAGCTACCATATGGTACATTTTTCAGTACTCAAGTATATTCTTTTTCCTTTTCTCAGAAAAAGACGGATGTGAAAAGTGGTTTCCATTATGAAAGACTCCATGGAATTATTGTCGAGCTGTTTGGTGCAGGCACCGAAACTGTTACCACCACTCTCCGCTGGGCTTTGGTCTACTTGAGCCTCTATCCAGAAGTCCAAAGTAAGATGTGCTGCTATACTGAAGGGTGTTTCTAGTGCTAGATATGAACAGCCTCTTTAACAAGAACAGTTACCTTAGAATGCTGATTTCAGTTCCAAGAAAGATGTTCAGGGCACAGAAAAGAGCTGTGGAGATTGGGGGTAGGAATCTGCTAAGCTGCAGTCTGTAACGTGTCCCTTCTTTACAAGCTACTTTAGAGGCCCAGGACTGTTGTTACCTGCCCTGGTAAATTCACAGTTGGAACCCTCTGAAGCCTGTTGTAATGAATTTGTTGCGCACTTTGAGGATAAAAGCATTCCCTTTCACGCTGAGTTGAGTGCTGCTTTTGATACAGAATCTAATGAGGTGTCCATGACACTAACTTGTCCTGTTTTATAGAATAAGTGTCAGCTTTTGAGGCCTTATGATGTGGACAAGATGTTTGTTGCCATCCAACCTACAACATGCTCCCTTATTTCTTACCCATAGTGGCTCACTAGAGTTAGCTATATGGGGATGATTAGGTGAGTCAAGGAAGGGGTGAATCCATTGATGAGATGCAGTGGTGGTAGTGGAGGTGCAGGCTGCAAGAACTGAAGCAACAGAGCAGGGCAGCATCAGTCAAGTTCCCAGACTCTCACCTTGGACTGGTTGGGAACAGATAGTCTTCTCTGGGGCTTCTGGCAAAACCAAGACACAAGCAGCAAGGCATTTGGGCTGTCCTAGAAAATAAATTGCTCATTGCACAGTTAGAACAATAACAGAAAATAATTTCAGCTGCACATAATGGAAGATTATATCCTCCGCCTTTTAAATCATTCTTTTTTTACTAGGTAAAGTTCAGGAAGAAATTAATGAAGTGATTGGCAAGAACAGGTCAGCTAAAATGGAAGACCAAGTATCTATGCCTTATACCCATGCTGTAATTAATGAGATCCAGCGCTTAGGAGATGTCACTCCATTGATGCTGCCCCACGTGGCCTATCGGGACACCTTATTTCAAGGCTACTTCATCCCAAAGGTATTTAGAGCTAATGGAAAAACATTTTGAACATTGAGGGTGCGATCAGACTGGTCTTTTTTCAGTCACACCTTAAAGGAAAAGAATCCCTTCTGTAGATGTCTCAGAAGGCAGCCATTCAGACAGTTATTGAAATATGCAGCTAAAAAGTTGCTTGATTCAGTCACAGTGTTGCGTGTATTTGACTCCAGTCAAGGCTCATCTGCCCTGACAACAGCTGCCCTCCCAGCCTTCAGTCAGGTGGCACATGAGCAGTGTTGGCATGACAGAGAAACAGAGCCTTGTCAATTCTGAATGGAGACCAGCAGTGCAAGAGTCCTCCTAGGCAATCTGTAGCCTCTCTTTCAACATATGATGTTTTGTTCCATAATTGGTCTCTCATGCCCTCACATCTGCTAAGGAGGCCCTGCTGCCCTTTCCTTCTGACAGAACCTCTGCAATTCCCTCTGTCACTAACAGCTTTTCTGGCCTCCTATTTTTCTCCTTACACAGCCCCTGAAGCCATCTGGGTAAAATGCCCCTTGCACTGTGTGTATATGCACACACATGTACATGTGCTTGTGTGTGTATCTACAAGAGTGTCAACCTTTCTCTGCACCACTTTAGCCTTAAATCATTATGGATATATGCAGGTTTTCCTTCCCTTCCTGTACCATGGCAGAATTGTAGCTGCTGCAGAAAAAAAAAACATTTTAGTACTAGGAATGTGCACAATTTTTTATTTTTTTAATTTTTTTTGCATTCGATACAAGCATTCCATATGAATCCCATAGGTATCCACTTGGAATGCACCAAATCCAACCTGAATCTACTTTGAATCCACTCTGGATCTGTTGCAGATGTGACTGGGGCAGACACCTTCCCACTTCCCAGGTTCACAAAATGTTAACGAAACTTCATACAAATGTTCTGAAGCATTCAATCCGAATTCAAATGTTGGCCTCCAAATGTGCCAACATTCTATTCGAAGCCAAATGTCCGAATTCGTCCGAATTCGTATGAATAACAAATAACACGAATATTCATACACATCCCTATTTAGTACAAGAGACCTTAATGAGAGGGGCTGGGTGGAGGGAAGGGGGCTTCAAAGGAAAACTCCTGCTTATTTCCAATAACACATACAAAAGAGGATACAAGCAAATGAAGTGAGGGGAGTTGGGACACAGGGATGTTTTTCCCCAGCTGCTTCCATGGAAGGAGAAGGGCATTGGCTTTAGTTTGTTTGGGTGCAAATCATCCAAGCAAGAGGACCCAACAGTATGTGCATTTTTGGCAGCCTCCCCTTGGCATTTTCTGGTGGGTGTGAGTGGTTTGTCATATCTACCTTCAAAACAAAAATCAACTCAAAGGGTTGTGAGACTGGACTAGAGAACATACGAGAACATAAGAGAAGCCCTGCTGGATCAGGCCGCAGCCCATCTAGTCCACCATCCTGTCGCACACAGTGGCCCGCCAAATGCTCATGGGCATCTCAAGCAGAGACAAGGACAAACCTATTCCTGCTCTTGAATCCCAGCAAATGGCCTTAGAAGCACCCCAGTTCCCCCACCCCCTCAGTTCTCCAGTTCTCCTTGGTGCGGTGTCTGGTTTCTATGAGCAACCCTTTTCTGACCACATGCATACACCTGAGCTGCTCTCTGCAGTTGTACATGTTTAATAGAGCAAAGTATTAGATGTTAAAATATATAAATAGGATGGGGCTATGCCACTTTTATCCTTCTCTTTGAATGTAGGTTTTTAAAGGACTGTATGCACATAAATAATTTTGCCTGGAAGTAACCCAGATAAAGCATATAAGTCAAATACTGTTATTTTCAATTCTCCTACTGAATCACATTTCTTTGAACTTATCTAGGGGACCACAGTACTCATCAACCTATCCTCTATGTTGAAGGATGAAACTGTATGGGAAAAACCACAAAGGTTTTACCCAGAACACTTCCTCAATGCAAAAGGTCAATATGTGAAACGAGAGGCCTTCCTGCCTTTCTCAGGAGGTAAGTCTACAGGGCCCCACAGCCAAGAGACATAGGTTGCCTCCAGAGAGCAAGAAGCAATGTAGGGTCAAGTATAGAATATAGTAATATGTTTTAAAAATCAATTTCAGGCAAATAATATTGATAATAGTAAAAGATTATCAAGATATTTTAAAGTGAGGAAAAATAAAATATTAATACATGAGTCTGAGAGGAAAAATTGTATTCTCAGTCACGCCTCCTGGCAATGCCACCCATAGATTAAAGATGTTCTCTTTCCTTCTCTTTCAGGTCCACGTATGTGTCTGGGTGAGCAGCTAGCTAAGACAGAGCTCTTCATCTTCTTGACTAATCTGCTTCGGAATTTCACTTTCAGTTTGTCAGACAAGGAGGCCATATGGCAAGATGATGGACGCCTGACCTTTACTGCTGCTCCTCCTCCTGTTCAGATCCGGGCTGTTCCACGATAAAGCAAAATAACTCCCATATCACATTTGAATTTTTAAAATTTGTCAGACCATGGGTAGATCACTGGGATCCACTTTTTAAACCCAAAGAATCCTTTATCCTTTTCTTTCCATTTCTCTGAGCAGAAAATGAAATGTAAATAATGTTTTGAATATTGACATTCATACCCTGTAAACACATCTAGGTGCCTTTTGCCTTTAGAACATTAATAGACGTTTTTAAAGATTCAAACTACACATTCCGTTATTGTAAGCAAGTGTCTTCATGTTCTATTAAACTATTCCTGTTTATACTATCCAATGTAGCGTTTAGCAAACGCCAAATGAATTGGAGACAACAGCCATAGGTGATTGAAGAATGATTATCATTTTTTAAGTTTAGAATGCAACATCAGGAGCAAGTGCTAGAAGGAGACCCCTAATGATTTTTTTAAGTGTTGTAGCCTGCCCTGAGACCTTTAGGTATAGGGCGGGATAAAAATGCAAATAATGAATAAATAAATGATGAAATAACAAAATGGGTGCTTCAGAGGTGCCTCATAGAGACTGTGTGTGGCCCTCATGTTTCCAAGTCCCACCTCAAAGCCTTCTGGAAGCTGCCTCAAACGTGCTGTGTGTGTATATGAGACAGAGAGAGAGATCATGCATATGGCTCATGCGCATGGCACCACTTGATATGAAATGAACTTTATTGATTAGTCGTTTGACCATATCAAGCTTCAAATATACAAAAGATAAAATCATGTAAAACACACAATAAAATTCTGTATATATGTCATTATTTGTCCCCATCACCCCTGCAAAGTACAACATTCAGCTCAATGAAGGATTTCCTAAGCTGGGCAGCCTTAAACAAACACAAAGCTACCCTGTATGTCACCTGGATATTCTCTTCCTGCAAAAGGTAAGTCACTTAATGTGGCAGCACTTCATTTTCTTGGAAGATCGCTGGGCCTGTTTACACTTGGCTGCTTCAAGGTTGGGGGTCTTGCTCACCCCTCAGCATTCCCCTCCCCCTGCTCCCCCTAACAGAAACCCCCACACCGGGTTGGCAACATTTGAAATTCATATGAATTTGGCTGAATTTGTACATTCAAATTTGAATAAAACGTTGTCCCATTTGAACATTGACATTGACATTCAAATTCAAATCAAATGTTTTGATACATTTGTATGAAGCTTCGTATAGGATTTGTGTGGGATTTGTATGCATTCATTTGGGATTTGTATGGGATTGAACATTCGTATAGAATACAAATCCCACTACATTCAAAGGAGATCTATTTAACTGAATACAAATTTTCTTGCGTTCAGTTCAATATGAATTGAATACAAATAGAATTCATGCACGTCCCTAAAGGTGACCCTGTCCATCCCTTCTCCTTTCTCCTCCTTTCCAGATCCAGGGCTGCCCCAACCTTCTCCCCTCCCCCATCTTCCCAGCAAAATTCCACAAAAAGGTGGAGGTGGTGTGTGTGTGCGTTTCCTGCTTTGCCTGTATACAAAAGGATGGAAAAGGGTAGAACAGATAGGGGAGGGGAGGGGCTAGGAACATAATGCTTGGATGGGCGTGCAGTGAAAAGATCCAGTGTGCAGGCAGGACTAAAGAGAAGAGAAGCACAACAGACAGCAAAGAGGAGAGAAAGAACCAGAGAAAAAATGTGGCAAGGATCAAAAGTGGGGGATTGTTAGGGTTATGCAGATGCAGTGCCTAGCTTAGACCGCAACTACCAGAGGACACCCCTGCCCCCTGGAAAACAAAAAAAGATAGAGCTTAGTTTAAACTAAGCTCTATCTCTATTTGGGGAGACATGATTTTTTAGCACATCCCTCATCCGGTGATCAAGCCAATGAAGGAAGTGCTAAATTTCACGAGCCCCTCTTCCCTCCCTCCAAAAGTAACAAGCAGCCCTAAGCCCAGCCTACAACAAGGATCCTCCTGCCTCCTCATCTCCTTCCCTCTCCACCCCGCGCCTCCCTGTCGCCCCCCCCCCCGTCCTCCTGGTCCCCTGCCTCCCTTCTCCCCCCCAGTTCCCCACCGTGGTCCTCCATCGTGGCCTAAGTGTTCACAGCAGAGTTAGCGGCCATTCTTATTGCTGTTTTGTGATTATTCTTTCACTAGCTGCAAATCCTATGGCACTTAGATAAGCCAATCTTTGAGTGTGGACATGCACGCAGAAAAAGCAGGTTTATATTGTTATTCATTCCATGAGTTCAGTTCCATGCATAAATTATTTTCTTTATCTGGTTCTGTATCTTTCTGGCCCTGGACTCTGCCCCCGTGACCTCAGCAGCCCCACCCCCATAAGCCCACTTTTTCCTGTGAATACCCAGCCCTGAAGTCCACCAGCCACCATTGATTATCTGTATTATTCACAAGGGGGAAAAAAAAACAAGAGGGAGAGGAAGAGGAAGAGGAAGAGGAAAAAACATCTATTCTGACTGATGATTGGAAGCAAAAAGCAGAGTAATGGAAGAGGGACTGTACTTCACAAGTGCACACTTCTGAAAACTTTAAAAACAAATAAAAGGAGAGATGGAGGTTGAATGAGGTGAACCTGCTGCGTGCTTGTTTATGCCGCAACTACAAGCACCGGGCAATCAACATTTGATTGCTTTTCTCATGAGGCTGACTCCACACCAGCATCCACAGACCTCGTCTGCCCCACCAAAGCAGGGCCAGGATGCCTTTCTACTCCATTCCACTCCACTGTTAACAGTAACCCCGTAATGAAAAAAAGATGGGAGAAAGAGGAACAAAGAGAGGAAAAGGAAATCCTTTCTGTGTCTGCCCATGAAAGAACAGTTCAGCCCCCAGTACTCCCCTTGTGTGATCACACCTTGAAAATTAAAATGAAAGAATGAGCTCAAACAGCCTCTGTGCTGACAAAATGCAAATAAAGTATAGCCATGTTCCAGGAAGGTTAGTCCACAAAAAAAGTGGAACCTCTAAAGAGAAGGAATGAAGTGCTGAAGAAGTATTAGTGTAAAGGTCTGAGTGCAGCCTATGTTTCCATAGTCAGGATATAAAGTTTTCTCTTCCAAAATATTTCCCCTAGATTTCTTTCTTCCAACAATGTTCAGCTTGCCGCAGAGAGCAGCTCGTTAGACAACATCTTAGAACTCCATTATCTAGGAATAGCAGAAATCTGGAATGGAGGTGCATGAATTATTAGAAAATATTGTCGTTTTTCCTCAGGCCTAGGGAAGTTCTTTGGAATGACAAAGGTGAACTGTTGCAGGAGGCTAGTAAAGAAGAGGAAGATCTCCATTTTAGCTAATTGTTCTCCAGGGCAAGAACGCCGACCTGCAAGGAAAAGATGACCGTGAAAAACTGTTAACTCTGTTTTCCAGTACTGAGAATGAGGAAAGGAGAGAATGAAGAAAGATAACATCACAGGTATCTTCTTTTGCGATTACCTGCAGAAAAAGGCAGGAAATTTGCTTTCTTAACAACCTGTCCATTTGTGTCCAGGAAGTGCTCTGGGTAAAACTCGTGTGGTTTTTCCCACATGGTCTCATCTTTCATCAAAGATGACAGATGGATAACGGCCATGGTGTCCTAATGTAATATAGGAAGAAAAAGGTTAGAATTTTATGCCACTTTTATTTAGTCCTGGTTTATCAATATATACAATGTAGTCAATACACCAAATAAAAGTACGTAGATTCCAAAATTTGACAATATGTTTTGTAAAAATAAATTCCTTTGCCAGATTTTAATTTTAGTGGGTGGCCCCTTGTTCTAGAATTTTTTAAAAAGGAGAACATCCTAACCACTCTTTCCAAACTAGGCATAACCTTATATACATCTATCGCCTTTCTTCAGAGGAAAGATTCTTTTTACTTTGTTAATCAACTTATTTGCTCTCTTTTAGATTTTTTTTTTAATTCTGGAAGATTGCTTTTTCAGTTGAAGAGGCCTCTGATCAGCCAGTTTTGATCCAACTGCAGTATAACATATTCTGAACATATTGCTGTGTTGCTGTAGACCCCCAGGGGAATGTCTTTGAGGCCCTTCAAAGCTCTCGCCTCAAATATTCAAGTTATTTAAGAAATTTTTATCCTTTAAAAAATAGGGGGTGATTTTTCATTGTAAAAAATCACTGGCAGTCACATTTCCTGGATTGTTTCTGAATGGTAGCGACTTTGACGGATTCAGTCCTCATCTATTAGCCACAGATGTCCACAGGCTGACAAACAGACTTTCTCTCAACCACTGGTAAAAGAATCCTGTTTGGTGGATGAAAAGTCACTTTACCTATGTTGCAGAGTACACTTCTTCCCAAAACATTTGCCTAAAAGTTATTTTTTCTCATTTTCCTTAAACCATTGAAAGGGGATTTGATAGTCTGTGGTGAGTTTCACATTGCTGTGGCTTTAAGTAGCATAGGAAAAACTGAGGGGGCTGACCTCCTGCTTTAGATTCTGTCAGTGTTCAGATGTTTGTGACATTGCAGTGGCTTACCGAGAGCCAATCTAACTGAGGGCTGTCAGTTCCAGAGCCTCGCAAGTTTTTTTGTAGCGGTAACTTCCTGAAACCCTTTACAGAAACAGCACCCTGAAGACCAAAAACTAGCATTGCTGATACAGTCAAGCCACAGTGTTTTGCAAACATAGCCATGCTTTATGTTTGTCATCTGTCTGTTAAAAGATACGCAGCTTGATAGGGGAGGAAAAATGGGTTCCTGCAATGGTTTAGAGTTAGCTTCAAGATCTTTTTCATACCCCTTTATATGATAAACAGAGGCTGCATCTAGACGTTATTTACTTATTCTACTCTTTTTTGATATCCAGGAATAAAGTATGGATATTCTAGAAGAGGGGTAAGCAAACCATGGCTCGGGAGCCACATGCGGCTCTTTGGCCCCTTAAGTGTGGCTCTTCCAGCTTAGGAGTACCCTAATTAAGTTAATAACAATGTACCTACTTATATAGTTTGTGTTTTAAAAATTTGGCTCTCAAAAGAAATTTCAATCGTTGTACTGTTGATATTTGGCTCTTTTGACTAATGAGTTTGCCGACCATGGTTCTAGAACAAAGCACTCCTGGGAATGTTTTATTCCAAAATATCCAAAAATACCAGAATGAGTAAGCAATACCTGGATACAGCCAAAGTCATTATACAACTGTGACATCATCTCTGAACCCTCACCCCTTCTATTTTAGGGACTGTACCTTAGGGATGACATATTTGCCAATCTGAACATCTCTGTTTGTCATATAAGGTATTAGAGCAGGTACAAGATCAGCGTAACGTTGAATTTCAGAGATCACAGCACAAGTGTAAGGAAGGTTCGCCTGGTCATTCATTCTAGGAGATCTTTCTTTACCAATGACTTTATCGATTTCCTCATGGACTCTTTCTGGAATCAGGAATATAGAATTATACCGATTAGATCGAGATCTGAATTTTCCACATTTCATATTTTCTTTCATTTTAGACTCCATTGGTAACGCAATAAAAACACTTCTTTCTGGGAAGTGTTTAGGGAAGTACTAGGTGCATATACTACATAACGTATTTGGGTAATCCTTCACATTATGTGATGTTCATATTTTGTTGATCTATATTCCTGTATTTTGGAGGTTGACAATGATTTTTAAAATTCCCTGTCTTTTCCCTTTTTTCCTCTGTGGTGCTTATATCCAATGTGGCGGGGGAGCAATATTGTTTGTGGGCAAAAAACCTAGCAAAGAAGGAAATGTTTTTTAGAATGGAGGTTTCACAAGCATCACGTAATGGCGGAGAGCACAGTGAAAAGGAAGGAACATCGGGGGAAATCAGTGCTTATAACTGGACAATACAGAGAGAACATCCCTAAAAGTACAGTTTCTTCCCCAGAAAGTCCACTTTGCTATTCCCATTTTGAGAAATAAAATGGATCTGATCCTCAGAGCAGCACTGACGCCCTGTCCCCAAGCAATTTAAAGTCTTCTAAAACTCTTCTTTTGCCTCTGAGCGCCCCCATGCCAGGGTTTTTAACGAACTTCCAGAGCTACAAAATGAGGAAAACCCGCAACAAAAAAAGTGCCCTTTAAATAAGACTTTCAGAGCTCTTTTTGGAAGTTCCGGGTTTTCCTCGCAACATATACCTTGGGGACGCTCCGTGGCAAAAGGGGCAAGGATTGCCGCCTGCACACACAGCAGTAACACAAGCAGCTTCCCTTTCTAAAGCTCAGAACCAAAGAGCCAGAATCACACAAAATTGCAACATTGTTGCAATCGCTATGAGGTGTGAAATGGGTGGATTATTGTTAGGGGTGAATTTTGACAGCAATAACAGGGAAAGTGGTGAGTGAATGAGCGATCGTGCGCTGGACAGAGTGGATTTTGACAGCGATAACAGGGGAAAGTGGTGAGAGTGAATGTTTGCCGGCACGAGAAGCCATTTCAGGGAGTGGAAGATCTGGGAGACGAACAGAGAACCGATGGCTGTTTTTCCTTTGGACTTGTCAGGGATTGTCTTCCTGGTTGTGGCCACGCCAAGTGCAGTCCCTCCCCATTCCCGCTGGCACCCTATCAACAAGAACAGGGGCGGGGAGAAAAAGATGCGCGCAAAGAAAACACGGTTCCCATGGGGACGGAAGGTGTGTTAAAAACACACATTTTGCTGAGCCTCATGCGGATGCTTATTCCTGATTTGCATGGCACTTTTAAAGTCCACTTCAATAGAGTGACAGTAGAGTGACAGTAGAGAAGTAAATAAGTCTTTTGGGGATGCAGCCTGAGACTTCTTTTAATCCACATACAGTTTAGAGATCATACACTATTTGGGAACGGAGCCCTAGTTTTTTTTTCTTCTGTTCTTCCCATTACCTAAATAAATGACCTCTTGTACTCTTACCTAGGGCTAAAAGGTTTTTCTCCCGCTCTGAGAAGATTCCTAAGATCTTACTTTTAATATTTTTTCTGCCCACTGCTACAAACACTGCCGTTTTCATTCACTACTTGTCCCCCTCCCTCCATATTGTATCCACCATGCCTCAACTTTTATCCCATGTTAACAAGGCTGTAGAGTATTAATGACCACTCACCCTTTTTTCTTTTAATGGTGGATTTGTGCTAGATTATGACAGCGGAGCAGCATGAAATGGTGGGGAATGCAGCAAAAAGGGGGAAAGGAGTGAAGAAGAGGCAGGAGGAGGAAGGCAGCCAGCCAGGCAGGCAGTTGTTAAAATCAGGCACTTTCACTTTTTACATTGTTTGATGGCTGCCAGTGAGTTCCTCTTCCTCTCTATCCATGCTTATTAAAATCAGACAGTTCTATGCTCGTCACCTTGTCTGAGCTCTTGTTACAGTGAATGCCTGAGCTACTGTGTGCTCTGTTAATTATTACTCCTTCCCCTCTCCTTTCAGCCAGCCTGAGCTCCTAAGCACATAATGGCAGAGAGGAAAGGGAAGAGAAGGGATGACGAAATCACAGCTTATCATAGGATCAGAGGAAAGGGAGAGTACACCCTTTTAAGTATGGATCCCTTCCCAAAAAACCCGATCTTGCTGTTCCCATTCTGCAAGATTAAAAGGAAATTCCCTGGGTACAGCAGCGAGACCCCTTTTAATCCAAATACGAATATACTCCATGTTTTGGGACCTTTAATCTGCAGAAACAGCAGATTCCTTACAAACAGTCAGAATGAGGAAAACTCAAGCCGGCTTCAAGGCTGATTATATCCTGAGTCAGAACACACTCTTAGAAAGGATGTCATATCCTTGTGCTTGATTTATATAAAAACTGCAGCCACCAACAAAATCCTGAAGACTTACGCTGAATTTCAGGATGAAGAACCATGATCAACAATCCCCAGAGAACCGTGTGAGCAGCAGTTTTACTGCCAGCCGCAAACAGATCAAGAATAACGTTAATAAGGTTCTGCTCATTAAAACTACTGTCCGTGTTCCCTTTGTCCTGGAAGAAAACAGAGAGGTTCCTCTGGAAATGGCACGACATTGTATTGCAGTAATGAGGTAGCTGTAATATTATACATTATTCTTACAATTAGTCACTTAGGCTGCCTCCAGACACCAGTTACTTATTTTTCTATATTTGGATACTACGGAATAAGCTTTATTCAGAAATATATAATATAGCAGAATAAGTAACCAATGTGTGGATCTAGCCCTACAATACGCAATCAGTCCTCAATATACTGTTTTACTCAGCTCATTTTTTGCCGTTGCCTGACTAACCAATGAGTGGCAAATTTACAGTAAGTCTGCCAGGCTGTGTTTCTAGTCACGTTAAAAAGTGATTTGAAAACGATGTGAATTTACTTTGTCCCTGTTACCAATTGGGTTCCCACGTTTTCTGAGGAGTAAATAGCTAAAAACCGCAATTAACAAAACACCTGAAAATACAGGTGTTTTTTCCCGTTTTTGCTGCTAAAATGCTTTATCTTTATTCCTTTGGGAATGGTACAGCATTATTGGGGCAGATAAGTCATGAAACGGGTGGGGTTTCACCCAGTGCAGGATAGCCCCTTGCCAGATTTAAAGTGCCAGATTTAAAGCCTTTTTCCTTCGGCAGACCACTTCACGGTTTCATTTTAGCCACTTCACACTGATAATAAGGAACAATTCACCCACTGCACTTCACACTGATAACAAAGTTTCAGTTCTCACCCATGCTTCCCCTCACTTTCTCCTTTTTAGCCTGGGCTGGGTGTTCCGTGGGTAGGCAGAAGAAAGGTGCAATAAAGGAGAAAGTGAGGGGAAGGCTTAGGGAGGCGATTTTGTACATTGTAAAATGGGGCATAGGAGGAGGGACGGGGGGGGCTCTGGCAGCAATCACCATGGTCATGCTTGCTGGAAGGTTTGGCTTTGGCAGAAACAAACAGCAGCAGCAAAAGGAGGGGAGGGGAGGGGGAGCTGGGATTCCCACCCTTAGCCACGTCATCGTGGGATCAAATCCAATCGGAAGAAAGGGGTGGGCACCCGGCTGGCAAAGGGTGGGGAGGAAAAGAACTGCTTTCCCCAATGCATTTTTAAAGTGTTTTCTGTGGGAACAGCAGAATCAAGGTTGACAGCAATTTAAAGTCAATGAAGGGGGATCAGCCAGAGTGCACGTTTGCACTGGGTTTTGTTGTAGTGTTTTAAAAAGTGTTTTATAACATGAGTGGAAACACACCTCAGTGTTACAGGGCTTCCTCTTTGGGATGGCTCTCAGATTTTATTCTGATGTTCTCCTTCTCCAAAATGTAGTTGGGAAGTACTGGAAGCCAAACTAAGGTTATTATAGGAAGGTTGCTAGGACCAGGATGACCAAGTATATTTTCTTGGTAATGGTACATGTTCCAGGCAACCAACAGGATAAGGGCCTAGAAATGGCTCTGAACCTCCTCCTGGATGCCAAATGTTGCTAAATCATGTGCAAACAGCACACGATCTACTAACTGGGCACTCTGTGTGGGTAAAAGGGAAAAGGCTCCCTCATCAAACCCACCCACAAGGCTATCATCATCTACTGTAGTTCAGCCAATGGAAGGGAAGGTTGGAAAGAGAAGGTGATAGTACTGGTTCTCAGGCTTTTTGGAAACCCACACTGCACCTGAAAGTATTTCATTTGAGAGGGGGCTTCTGGGGTCCCTTGCCACAAGGATCTCTTGTCCAATGGCTAGGCAAAGATGAAACCTGTGGATCAGAAACACCTTGAGTGCTGCACACATACTGCTACTGCCTTTGACTTGTCCTTTTGTGAATCCCTAGCATGCTCTAATAAAGGTGATAATGCAAAACAAGAGTGTCTCCAGATTATTTCATATCTAGATAACAAACTGCAGAAGGTCTTGCCAGTTTTGTGGCATACTGTACATGACAGATGTCCTGCCTAGAAATGATAACATGGAATCCTCTCCTCATTCCCAAAAGTCACAAGAGCTGTGTTCACATCCAAATTTTAATCTAGCTTCAGTCCAGCTTCAAAGTGAGAGAACACATCAGCAAAATGACTAGTCATTTTCTTTCCTCATTATTTAACCCAAAGGTGGATAATGGCAGATGACACAGCTTGTCACTTTGCTGATTTGCTCTCTCGCTGTGAAAGTGAACTGAAGATGGATTAAATTTCAACTATCTGCCTAGAATTAACAACATGGAATCCTCTTCCTCTTTCCCAAAGTCACAAAATTTGCATAATGCTTCTTACCTTTTCAATTTCATCAAGAAACATGTCAATGAAATCTCTTGGAGAGGTGGGATCCCTGGTTTTTTTATGTTTTTTAATGGCTTCTTTTATCACAGCACTAAAATCAGCATAGTGTTTCAGAAATTTCCGGTGTGGACCAGGAATATAATGCATCCAGTCACCTGTGATGGCCAAAAGCTGGTATAGAAGAAATGGAAGAAAAGGCATGTCAATGGAGGCTGCAAACATGGCTCAGCTACTAACCTACTAACCTAATGTCACCAGTTCAAACTCATGCTGAAAACAGGCTTGAGAAAGCAGTAATTGGCGTGTGAGGATGAATGCACCAAAATCAAGAAAGTAGACCGTGGTGGATCTGCATGTCCCTTTTGGACCATACCAAAAGTGTGCCCAGAGCTGGGTGACAACATGCCACTATAGCCATCCTGTATCCAGTCTACACTCAGGTACAGAATCTGCAGGTTTTTCTGCTGTTTGCAGAGCCAATTTTTTTTTCTTGCAAATCTAATGCAGACCAGGCTCACTGTGCTGCTGCCACATAAAAGGGTGATGGTGGTAGGATCTGCCTATCTTCTACTCTGAAACTGGATGGCATTTAGCAGAACTCTGAAAACATTCTACTTCAGGGACCATTTCCAAGGGTTCACTAAACGGTCCTGGACAGAGAGTTTGATGCTAGGGAACATTTGTTCCCTTGCACCAATGTTAGCATACAATGGCTTGTCTGTATGCTCCAGGGCTTGGGAATTCCTCCTCCCTCTTTTCTGCTGGGCAAGACCTGTGGAGCATCTACACTTCTGGCTGTTTTCTTTCTCTTACAAGTCTTCTGAACAGGGACATATGAGTCTTTGGGGATGTCTCTGTGTTCTTTTAGAGACAAATTAACACCAACTGTACATTATGTCCATTTATTCAGTAGGACACTATCTTCTCTACTGTGACAGCACTTTGGGACTCTTCTCCATAACCTTCTCAACTGTACACTGGCAGAACACAACATGCTTCTTCGATGGTTGCAACAGCCAGTGATGCCAGTGATTAGTAATGGATTAAATGAAAATCTGCATGATCATATCTAAAAAACAGAAAAGTAAATATCAAAAGCAAACAAAAAGGACCAACTGAAAAGGACACTGAAAAACAAAGCCATTTCCAAGGGACCAGCAAACAGCCCTGGACAGAGATTTCAGAGCTGTGGAGCATTTGTTCCCTTGCCTCAATGTTAGCACAGAATGACCTGCCTGCCTGCTCCAGAAATGAAGCAAAGCAGTCTGGGTCAGGCATGGGCTATCCGGCATCCATTCAGATCCTACTTTTGACTGTGCATAGGAGTGCACAAAACACGTGTTCTATTGGCATGCATCCCAGTGCTAAATCACTATGACCATGTCCAGACACAACTTTTTAAACTTTTAAACCTGGATTTTGATGCAATCAGCAAAATTATTTTCTGTACACAGCCGCTAGAATCAGGGAGAAATTCTATGAAGTTGACAAGTAAGGAAAATTAGGACCAACAGGGGAAATATCTTTTTTACCCAGGGGTCATCAATCTATGAAATTTGCTACCAGAAGAGGTGATGACAGCAACCCTCCCAGATAGATTTAAGAAAGAATTAGACAAATTCATTGAAGACATGTGTACAGTATCAGTAGGTACTAGAACTGATGTCAAGGTACTGCCTCTAAAGGCCATCTTCAGGAAGTTGAGAGCAGGTGAAGGTTTTGCCTTAATCTTCTGCTTGAGAATGCCGAGAAGTAATTGGTAGGCCACTGTGTGAGACAGGATGCTGGACTAGATGGGCTGTGGCCTGACCCAGCAGGGCTCCTCTTCTGTTCTTAAATTGCAACTTATCATTTCCCTTTAGTGCCACATTAGCCTGATGTTTGAGAAATATTTCATTTTTGACTATAATTCCCATAATGCTTATGAGTCAAATGATAAAGATACCTGTGGTAAGATTCCAGTTATTGTCATTAGTATCCCTTCAGTTGCATGCATTAGCTTTGTAAATGTTTCATCCTTATGTTCAAAGCGTACATTAAATATTAGGGTGGAGATAACATTAACTGTTGTCCTTAACATGAGGTTATGTGGATTAAAAGGCAAACCTGTTGAAGTGCAAGAATGACAAACTGATTAGAAGTGTATCATGCAGTAGGTTTTATGCAAGAAGGTGGTATGTGGATATGATAGGAAAGCAATAGAGTGCCAACACCACAAAAGCTAGGGCATTCTCCTCCAAAATTATGTACACGGAAAAGAAATTTGATAATTGGGGCCTACCCTCTATAGTACATTGACTTAGACTGATTGAATGGGCGTCAATGGTTCCTTAAATCCCCAGTTTACCTTAGGGCACATCTACATGCCAAAAATACTCTGGATTTAAGCTTGTTTTGCCTCAGAGTGTCTCCATGCACAGCTTTACTGAGGGCTACATCAGGCGCAAAGGAAGAAAATCCACGGCAGAAAACCCCCCTTTCAAACAGTGCTACATCTGACTTTAGGGGGAAACCGTGGATTTTCCTGGGAGCATGGAGATGCTTACAAACATTAGGAGGTTGTAATTTGCCCTGCATGGTTGCTGACTACAAGTCACCAAGGCTTTGTGTCCCTTGCCCCTCTTGTGAAGTTGTCAAGGAGCAGGGGGAGAGAGGAAAGCGAAGTCGAGAGAAAGTGAAGGAAGGGGATGACACACACACACACATGAGGAAGAAATCAAGAGAAAGCAAAGCTGAGAGAAAGTGAAGAGAGGGGAAGACGCACACATGAGTGGGGGGGGGGGGAACAGAAGAGGGAACCCATGGAGGAAGAAATCAAGAGAAAGGAAGGGAAGGGATCTCTCTCCCCTCCTAATAATGCAGCCTCCGCTGTGAAAGGGGCAGATCGCTGCTTTGCTTATGCACTAAAACAGCTGCGTTACATGAATGCAGGGAGCTGGATGACAGCTGAAGGGAGCTCCAGCGGGCTGGGGTGCGGGGGAGAGATGCAGGCTCACAAAAAGTGGCTTCCATGGGGACAGAAAAGTACGATTTTAATCCATGGGGACTCTTTATTGCGAGTTACAACGTGGATTTTTTAAAACTTGCACAACAAGCGAAGCAACTGGCTTGCATGGAGGCGCACCCTTAGATAGCAAATATTTATATGTATAAAAAGTTTTAATGCTAAATTGTTGTCTCTGAGAACCAAGACATGACATTCTACAGGAGACTGTTACCCTAACCCGGTGATGGCCAACCTATGACATGCGTGTCACAGGTGACACGCCAAGCCCTTTTGGGTGACACACCTGGTCACCCTGGCACCTGGGCGTGTAGTGCTTGATTGTTCTTAAAGTGTACGAAATATCAACTTTCAATTGAAGATTTAGCAAATGTAAAGAATTATTTGTTTTTGCTTTTAATAAAATACATATGTCAAAAATATAACTTTTTACTAGAACTACAAATATCACAAAATTATGGATATTTCTAAATGTGACACAGCACCCGAGTTAAGCTAGGTTTTCTTGCGAATTTTGACACACTGAGCTCACCATCACTGCCCTAACCTGTTCAATCAAGGGCCCTTTCTGCATTGGGCCTTACTCCTGATTATATCTCACAATAGGAGCCTGTCATCTGCTTGCTAATGCAGGCTTTGTCAGGTCTCACTTGGAGTCTGTTGTAGACTGTGCTAGCTGGCAGGCCCTATTTTGGAATATAATCTAGAATAAGGCCCAGTGCAGAAAGGGCCTAGATTTCCTTCCAATGCACTGAAAACAATAAATTTCTGAGTTGAATTCAATAACCCTGATTATATCTCACGATAGGAGCCTATCATCTGCCTGCTAATGCGGGCTTTCTCAGGTTGGAGCCTGCTGTAGACTGCGCTAGCTGGCAGGCCCTATTTTTGGAATATAATCTAGAATAAGGCCTAGTGCAGAAAGGGCCTAGATTTCCTTCTAATGGATGATCTTGTAGTGGGCGATTCGATTATCAGGAATAAAGAGAGCCAGGTTTGTGATGGGAGTGTTGACCGCATGGTGACTTGCCTGCCGGGTGCGAAGGTTGCAGACCAGTGCCAGGGAGGAGCCAGTGGTCATGGGGCATGTCAGTACCAATGATGTTGGGAAGGCAAGACGGAGCGTCCTGGAAGCCAAATTTAGGTTGTTAGGTAGAAGACTAAAGTCCAGGATCTCCAGGGTTGCATTCTCAGAAATGCTACCTGTTAAGACCAATTTATGGACGACAGATGTATCAATGGCTACTAGAATGAAGGCCTAGGTGCATCTTTCAGGCTGGGGGGCAGGGGAAAGCGGGCGCTTCTAAGGCCATTTGCTGGGATTCGAGAGCAGGAGAAGGTTTGTCCTTGTCTCTGCTTGAGATGCCCATGAGCATTTGGTGGGCCACTGTGCGCTATGGGATGCTGGACTAGATGGGCTGTGGCCTGATCCAGCAAGGCTTCTCTTATGTTCTCATGTTCTAATGCACTGAAAACAATAAATTTCTGAGATGAATTCAATAACCCAATTCCTTGTACCTTTAGTCACCACATGAAGCATTTTGATTTTTCCACACTGTTGCTCTTCTATAAGCAAATATTCCATGAAAGCAAGAATACCTTCCTTAGACTTGAATTCAGAGCACAAATATTCTGCTTCTTCTGACACAACATTTCTGAGGGCCTTCCCAAAATGGTTCAAGGCAGAAATGCAGAATTTCCTTTGTTCCTTCAAGCCACTGGAAGCTGTTGCCATAAATATTCCTGAAATCAGGAGAAAAAATTTTAGACTATTTTAGATTTAATTTTTTTTCTTTTTTCTTTTTTACACCCCAAACCTGATTTGGTTAGGGTTCTTTCCTGAGAACATGCATTGGGTTCATCTATTTAGGATTTTCTGCATGATCCTCCAAATGCTATTCTGACTAAGGCAATGCCAGACCCACAGCCAGAAGCTGATAACTGGACTGAGGCTCATCTGTACAAAAATCTAAGTTATGTTAGTACACACAGCAAAATATCCCACCTCAAACAAGCTCAAAAATGGCAGTGTTTGGCCTTTGTGTTCTCATCCTATCTTTAATCCGCATTTTTAGCCCAGGATGCTCATGAGAGGGGATGGGGCAGACTGATTCCACCTGTGAATCATCTCTAAGCCACCTCAGAGGTGCTTTTTTAAACCATGCGTGAGGTTGACAGTGTCATCAACATGCCACGAAAGATTATGACAAAAACCATTTCTGTGAGGAGGCATAGTTGAGGAGAAAAGGAAAAACTGGAAAAACTACAGCTCATGAGTGATCCAGTGCTCATGCAGAAAATCTACCCCTGTATACACATGTGCCTTGCTGATCGGGGGATCAGGCAAGGGGGGGGGCATGCTTTTAGCCGGAGAGGGCAAATGGGAGCTTATTTCAGCTTAATTTCTTTGCTGCCTTATTTTCTTTCCCCAATCAGTTGCGATCACAGCAGGCACGGCAGATACAGCGAAACCCTTCCTGCTAATGCTCCGATTGCCAAACTCCTCCACCAATAACACGGGAGTGTTTCCATGAATCAGGATAATATGCACTTGCCTCCTAATTTGGAGCAAGAACAGTTGTAAATGTTTGTTTGCTTGCTTGCTTGTTTGTTTGCTGCAGATTTATGCCGTTTACCCCAAATGTAGCCCAGATTAGAGGCTGGTCATGTGAACAGCATGAGGCAAACTCAGGTTCGCCTTGCTGTATTCTGATCATGGGGATGAGCCCTCTATGAAGCAAACAGAGCTTCCTCTGAACCTGGTTTATCACAGGGAGCTCCAATTTTTGCTGTCATTACCCTGACCCAACCCCTGCCCCCACTGCTGCTGCTACCGTGGGAGTGCCAGTTCGGAGACTGGCCAGCGGCATAGTGAAGGAATTTCAACAGGCTTGGGGAAGGGGATTGCAGGCACCCTCTGAGAGCTGGTGGGAGACACTGTGGCCATCTCTTGTTCTTCATGAATAAATCCGTAATTATTCTTAAATCATGATAACAGGGATATCTTTGCAGTCTGTTCCCCTCCTTTCCCTTTCCTTCCTGGATATATTTCTGGATCATACAAGATTTGTGAGATTTGATCTTTGTGGGGGTACAACAGAATGCAACCCTCAGAGATGCAGAGACTGCAGAATCAAGATTAATCTGAAATACCAAAGTTCAAATTCCATTGTAGCTATGAAGTTCACAGGGACACCACATAGAAGATAGGGAGAAAGTAGGACGTGACTACTGACTTGGAGGAATTCAATGTTCCTTATTTCCTACATACAGTATATGTATATTTGAAACAGGGACGTTTCTGCAATTGTACCATGCCATTATTGTGGGGAAATGCCCATAATGCACTCCAACACAGCAAAAGCAACACTCACCTCCGCAGTTTTTTGTTCGGCCAATTAATTTCAACAGTGGAACTTCTGGGTGTTTGACAAACTCCTCAGGTTTTTCAATCAGTGCCTCTTTTATCAATTTGTATTTGTTCAGTATAACAAATTTTTCCCATCCAATTTGAATTGATACAGCTTCTCCAAAGTTTTTTTCCAGCTTTGATAAAGAGCAGAAAAATAGAAATTCCTTTAAATTCATATGTGAGCATATATGTGGAAAGCCAGAAAGTCGTGGGTCACATCCGGGGTGAAGGCCTTTTTCAGAAGATACCCAACCTCAGATAGCATCAGCAGCTGTGTGAGCTCAACATTAATAGTGTAGGGGTGCTATGAAATACTGAGTGTTTTGCCTGATTCTTTGTGAAGAAAAACATGGGAAGCAGGATAGTTGCTTTTGTCATCTCCTGGCAACAATCAGTTCCACCAGGATCTACATGATCTCTGTTGGTCATGGTGAGAAATCGCCAGCATTTGGTATTCCTACACAAGCTTCTTCTTGCAGGAATCCTTGATTGATGGTACAGCTGTAATCATATTTAAGGCACACTGCGCTTGCTAAGGCAATTCAGGTAGATCAAGGTTTCTAGCTGGTTTCAGTGGGAAAAGGTAGGAAAAGCGATCAAGGCTGGCTCTGGCTACTGGCCATAAATATTCTGCTAGCAAGCAAACATCCAGAGAACTGCCATTTCGGCATTATTACTTGTGGGCTAGACAGCGCAAGGGCCACCACTGTTTTTGCATGTTTTAGTGATGTGAACATTGCCACTTCTGCACATGCGCAGCTGTCTTTTTAAGCACGCTCACATGGGTGGTGGCCAGAGTGACAATGGCAGCTGTCCACCATGAATTTATTGAACCCTTTCTTAAAACTATGAAGGCTGGTTTCAAAAGCTGTGACATTATTTTTCTTAATAAACTCTTAGGCCCCATCCTGACACAGGATTTAGTCAGGCTTGAAGTTGGCTTGAGTTCTCCCCATCCCAACAGTTCACAAGAGATCTCCCATTCCTGCAGATTAAAGGTCCCAAAATGCAGAGAATCCCTATTCAAATTAAAGGGGAGCTCGCTGATGGATTTAGAAATAAATCCTCCATTTCTCAAAATGGAGCTTAGGAGGGGAGGACAACTGGCCAGGAGAGAACTGCTGTACGTTTGCCTTTCACACCCACTCCCAGGCTACAAAACGGAACTTAGGAAGAGGAAGACCTAAAGAAGTGGATGGCTGCCTGGCTGGGCATATGTCCTTGACCCACCAGGATGAAATAGTGAGCTGCTGTTTTAAATGCTTGTTTTAACTGTTTGTTTAATATTGTGGGTTTTTTCCCTCTTTCCCTTGTTTGTGTGTATGTGTGTACGTCAGTGTGTGTGGTTGTGGGTGTGCTCTGTTTTTGTGGGGAGGAAGCATGTGTCAAGGGCAGGCAGGGGAGGGGAGAAGTATGCTTGGGGGCCATTATCCCAGTGCAAATGGGCAGGGGGAAATATGGCGTTGGGAGGCAGAAGAGGCAGTTCCAGAGAAGGGGTGTCAGATGTCTTAAAGCTATCACACCTTCTGTTCTGACCACCAGCCAGCAGAATTTGGGGAGGCATGCCACTGAGCCCTCTGCTCTGAGAATGCTGCTCTTAAATGCCAGATCAGTCTGGAATAAAACATCTGTTATACATGACTTGATTTTGGATGAAGGGGCTGATCTGGTATGCGCCACTGAGACCTGGTTGGATGGACTGGGAGGGCCCAGTCTGACCCAGCTTTGTCCCCCAGACCAGAGGGGAGGGGAGGGGTGTTGCTGTAGTCCATAGGACTTCCATCTCTATCACCAGATGGCCAATTCGCTCTGTAACGGGAGTTGAGGGCCTGTTTTTGTTGTTGGGCCAGAGAGACAGAATAGGGATGCTGCTGGTGTACCATCCACCTGTCTGCCCAGCATCCTCCCTATCTGAGCTGGCTGAGGTGGTCTTGGATCTGGTGTTGGAATCCCCTGCCACGGTGGTGTTGGGGGACTTCAACATCCATGCCGAGGTTGCACTGAATGGACCAGCTCAGCTCTTCATGTCTTCCATGACAACCATGGGGCTGTCTCAGTTTGTATCTGGCTCTACTCATACAGCAGGTCATACCCTTGATTTGGTTTTTGCCACAGAACGGACTGGTGAGTATCTGTTGATAGGAGGGCTGACTGTCAACCCGTTGTCATGGACAGATCACTCGCTGGTGAGGTTTGGACTTACAGTGGCAGTTCCCCTCTGTGGGGAAGTGGATCCTATTGAGATGGTCTGTCCCTGGAGACTTATGGAATCTGAGCAATTCCTGAATGCTCTAGGGGATTTTCTGGTTGGCATGACTGGTGCTCCTGTCGAAGCTCTGGTCTCTCTCTGGAATCGGGAGATGACCAGGGCTATTGACACGATTGCTCCCAAATGTCCTCGACATGAACCAGTAGATATTATCTACCTGGACTTTCAGAAGGCTTTTGACAAAATCTCACATCAAAGGCTACTGAGTAAACGCATCAGCCATGGAATAAAAGGACAGGTTCTGTCCTGGATTTGTGACTGGCTTAAGGGCAGGAAGCAGAAAGTAGTAATAAACAGCAAATTCTCAGGGTGGAAAGAGGTAAAAAGTGGGGTCCCTCAAGGCTCAGTGTTGGGACCAATGCTTTTTAATTTATTCATCAATGATCTAGAAGAAGGGGTACATAGTAAAATAGCAAAGTTTGCCGATGATACTAAATTATTTAGGTAGTAAAATCTGAAAGAGATTGGCAAGAGCTCCAGACGGATCTCTTGGCATTGGGTGAGTGGGCAACCAAGTGGCAAATATGCTTTAATATAAACAAGTGCAAAGTAATGCACATCAGGGCCAAGAATCCAAATTATGTCTATAAACTGATGGGGTCTGAGCTTTCTGCAACACACCAGGAAAGGAATTTCGGGGTTTTGGTGGACAATTCAATGAAGGTGTCAACCCAGTGCCCGTCAGCAGTGAAAAAAGCTAATTCAGTGCTGGGAATAATTAGGAAAGGAATAGAAAATAAGTCAGCAAGTGCCATTTGCTTCTTTATAAATCTATAGTGAGGCCACATTTGGAATATTGTGTACAGTTCTGGTCACCACACCTCAAAAAGGATGTTGTGGAACTAGAGAAGGTGCAGAGAAGGGCAACCCGAATGATTAAGGGGCTGGAACACCTGCCTTATGAAACCAGACTGCAATGTCTAGGCCTCTTCAGTCTGGAGAGACGGCGTTTAAGAGGGGACCTGATTGAAGTTGTGATGCCCACACTAAATTTCAGTGCTGGTGATGTAATTTAAAAACTGTAGTAAAGGCGCATTCAATGTGGAATAAGCAAGGAAGTTCAAACAGACAGCCTGAGCAGGTAAGGAGGGGGCAAAACCTCCCTTATTAGCATAACAGGAGGGGGAAGAGAGCACTCAACCAATCAGGCATCGAGTTACGTCTGGTGAGGGGGTATTAAACCCACCTGCCAGAAGAGAGAAGTGTCCATGCTTTGGGGTTCTGGGGGAAAGGTGGGTTAAACTGTCTTGTTGTCTCAGGGGAAAGATCCAAGCATAGGTCCAGACCTTCTAGGCCGCGGATAGAGCCAGAAGGGGTAGAAGGAAAGAG
Organism: Aspidoscelis tigris stejnegeri; assembly: GCA_023333525.1. Lineage (NCBI taxonomy): Eukaryota > Metazoa > Chordata > Lepidosauria > Squamata > Teiidae > Aspidoscelis > Aspidoscelis tigris. Next base: position 37,021,436 of record JALMGA010000005.1, on the reverse strand, counting down.
ATTGTGAAGTTAAGGAGTTAATTTGTGTGCCTGTGAACTGAAATAACTTGTATTCTTCTTCAAAACACAGTTGTAAAGAATAAAGCTTTTTATTTTGTTTCTTTGAAGAGACTTTGCCGGTTTCCCTATATTCTAACCTAGAAGGGGTTACAGTTACAAAATTCTCTCTCTCCATAAACCAAGGAAGCTGAAGCTAAAGAGAATAAACAACCAGTAGGCTGAAGACAAGAGTTCTGAGTGTCAGGCAGGTGGGGTGAATGAATTAAACATTGCTGGTGTTTGCTTGAGGACACGGGGCTTGAATCGCAACACACTACCAGAAATATATAACCACGCTACCAAGGTCTTAAAATTATAAAAGCCCCTTACAGGAATCGAAGACAGGGGTGAAGAGTATAAGCTTGCACTGGGGGATGGGCAGCGCCACAGAAGTGTATAAAATTATGCATGGTATAGCACAGGTAGATAGAGAAAAATTATTTTCTCTATCACACAATACTAGAACCAGGGGGCACTCTATGAAGCTGAAGAGTAGGAGAGTCGGATCCGACAAGGGGAAGTATTTCTTCACCCAGAGGGTCATTGGCTTATGGAATGTGCTGCCGGAAGAGGTGGTGACAGCTACCAGTCTAGATGGCTTTAAGGTAGGGTTAGACAAATTTATGGATGTCAGATGTATCAATGGCTACTAGAATAAATGCCTAGGTGCATCTTTCAGGCTGGGGGGGGAGGAAGCAGGGCGCTTCTAAGGCCATCTGCTGGGATTCTAGAGCAGGAATAGGTTTGTCCTTGTCTCTGCTTGAGATGCCCATGAGCATTTGGTGGGCCACTGTGTCCAACGGAATGCTGGACTAGATAGACTGTGGCATGATCCAGCAGGGATTCTCTTATGTTCATATGCTTGTAGAGCGCAAAAAGCTCCCTGGTATTCCATAGGGGGCTTGTCCCCAAGGAATAAAAAGTCTGCCAAGACTCTCCTTTTGCCTCTGAGCGTCCCCAAGCCAGGGTTTTTAGCGAGGTTCCAGCGCTACAAAACGTGGAAATTGCGTGACAAAATACATGCACTTTAAACAACTCTTCCAGCGCTCTTTCTGTAAGTCGCGGGTTTTCCTCGCTACATTTACCTTGAGGACGCTCCGTGGCAAAAGGGGCGGGGATTGCCGCCTGCACACACACAGCAGAAACACAAAAGCAGCTTCACTTTCTAAAGCTCAGAACTAAAGAGCCAGAATCACGCAGAATTGCAACATTGTTGCAATCGCTGTGAGGTGTGAAATGGGTGGATTATTGCTAGGGGTGGATTTTAAAGTGATAACAGGGAAAGTGATGAGTGAATGAGCGATCGTGCGCTGGACAGGGTGGATTTTTGAAAGCAGTAACAGGGAAAGTAGTGAGAGTGAATGTTTTCCAGCACAAGAAGCCATTTAAGGGGGGGAGAGGCAGAGAGCCGATCGCTGTTTTTCCTTTGGACTTGTCAGCGCTCGTGCGCTGGACAGGGTGGATTTTTGAAAGCAAAAACAGGGAAAGTGGTGAGAGTGAATGTTTTCCAGCACGAGAAGCCATTTAAGGGGGGGAGAGATCTGGGAGACGAACAGAGAGGCGATTGCTGTTTCTCCTTTGCACTTGATCGGATTGTCTTCCTGGTTGTGGCCACACCGAGCGCAGTCCTTCCCCATTCCCGCTGGCACCCTATGAACAAGAGCAGGGGCGGGGAGAAAAAGATGCGTGCAAAGAAAACAGGGATCCTATGGGGACGGAAGGTGCGTTAAAAACACGCATTTTCCTGAGCCTCATGCGGACGCTTATTCCTGATTTGCATGGCACTTTTAAAGTCCACTTCAGTAGAGTCACAGTAGAGTGACAGTGGAGAAATAAATAAGTCTTTTGGGGACTCCCCCAGGGATATGGGCCATGAAGCAGGAAGGTCGATAACTAGAGCACAGGTGGTGAAAATCTGGCTATAAATCTGATCGAACACAGGTTAGAGCACACTTTCATGCCTACCATGTAGCGGTCACGGTGGCAAAAAGGAGTTTTTTCTCCACCACCACTGCGTCCTCGAGTAGCCGTCCAGCAGAGCAGTAAATGGCCTTATGAAACCAGGTTTGAGAAAGTGCGAGCCAGGGCCACATAATATCTGCTGTGACAGTTTTGCAAGGCACTTTGAGGACAAAGTCGCTCAGATTCATAGGGGATTGGAAGCGCTTGACAGGTGCCTGGAGGCGGCACTGTTTGAATCACATTGAAAAATATGGAACTAGCCAATTATGAGCATGGATTGCAATAGTAATTGTGATTCAGTCCAACACAGGTAACAACCAGGTGATAAGGGGAAAGTGTTACCGCAAATGTATTTTTTAGCAGTTTAGGGTACTTTTGCTTTTCGGTTGAAATCTGCTCAAATCCTTGCTGCAGAGCTGGATGTGTGGATGGGCTTGCTTCTCTTCTTCTGAAATTCAGTTTACTTCCCAGAGTCTGGGTAGGGTCACATTTTGCAGTAGGATGTTGTGGTTCTTGCACCCTTACCCAGAGCCTCCCTTTCCACCCAGTACTTACATAGGTGAGTGTCTTATGGGGATTCTTTCTGTCTAGCAGCAGCAGGTTCCCAATGAAAGGCAGAGGTGTAGGACCTGGTGGAAGGCGGCTGTCTCTGTTCCTCCGCTTCATGTAATCCAGCAGCAAGGCAAGCAGAGTTAATAAAATGGCCAGTGTCCCAAAGTTATTCCAGCAGGATAAGAACTGTATCCCCAGCCAAGAGAGACAAGTCACAACGACACCCACCATCTTTCCACCACTTGTTTCTCTGGAGCCCTTAAATGGGGGATTTCCCCAGCAGAGTTTCCTCTCGAGCCTCAGACTTATTGTTTGATCCTAACAGAATGCCACTCAGCATATACTGTGCGGAAAAGAAGAGGAAATAGGATGAGAAGCTCCCAAAATTTATCCCAGACAGAACAGCTGGGCAATGCTGAATCTAATTTCCCTCTGTGCCTCTGCTTATGTCACTGTGCCCTGACAGAAAACATACATACCCCAATGATGGTTGTGACAGCTCGTGATGCCTGTAAATTATTAATGGACTAAACGAAGATCCCAAAAGCAAAAAAAGGAAACCTCAAAAAGGAAAAGGTGCAAAGCACATCAAACAATCTCTTTTCTTGCAGGGTGAAAGGCTGCACAGGCACTCACTTGCAAAGCTGAGCCCCCGGAATAGCTTAAAAGCATGAAATGGTGGGGAATTCAGCAAAAAGGGGGAAGGAGTGAAGACGAGGCAGGCAGGCAGGCAGTTATTAAAATCAGGCACTTTCACTTTTTACATTGTCTGATCGCTGCCAGTGAGTTCCTCTTCCTCTCTAACCATGCTTATTAAAATCGGACAGTTCTATGCTCGTCACCTTGTCTGAGCTCTTGTTACAGTGAATGCCTGAGCTACTGTGTGCTCTGTTAATTATTACTCCTTCCCCTCTCCTTTCAGCCAGCCTGAGCTCCTAAGCACATAATGGCGGAGAGCACAGGAAAGAGAAGGGATGACGAAATCACAGCTTATCATAGGATCAGAGGAAAGGGAGAGTACACCCTTTTCAAGCAAGGATCCCTCCCCCAAAAGCCTGATTTGCTGTTCCCAGTCTGCAAAATTAAAAAGGAAATTCCCTGGGTGCAGCAGTGAGACCCCTTTTAATCCAAATACGAATATACTCCATGTTTTGGGACTTTTAATCTACAGAAACAGGGGATTCCTCCACTGCACTTCACAGTGATAACAAAGTTTCAGTTCTCTCCCACGCTTCCCCTCACTTCCTTCTTTTTAGCCTTGGCTGGCTCTTTCTTCCGAGGGTGGGTGAGAGAAAGGTGCGATAAAGGAGAAAGTGAGGGGAATGCTTAGGGAGGCAATTTTGTGCAACATTGTAAAATGGGGCATTGGAAGAGGTATGGGGGGGGTCTCTGGAAGCGATCCCCATGGTTGTGGTTGATGGAAGGTTTGGCCCTGGCAGAAGCAAAGAGAATCAGCAAAAGCAGGAGCAGAGGAGGATTCCCACCCTTGGCCACGCCCTCGTGGGATCAAACCCAATCAGGAGAAAGGGGTGGGCACCCGACTGGCAAAGGGCGGGGTGGGGAAAAAGATCTGCCAAATGTTGCTAAATCATGTGCAAACAGCACATGGTCTACTAATTGGGCACTCGTGGGTAAAAGGGAAAAGGCTTCCTCATCAAACCCACCCACAAGGCTATCATCATCTATCCAGGTGCTACTGTAGTTTAGCCAACGGAAGGAAAGGTTGGAAATAGTACTGGTTCTCAGGCTTTTTTGAAGCCCACACTGCACCTGAAAGTATTTCATTTGAGAGAGGGCTTCTGGGGTCCCTTGCCACAAAGATCTCTTGTCCAATGGCTAGGCAAAGATGAAACCTGTGGATCAGAAACACCTTGAGTGCTGCACACATACTGCTACTGCCTTTGACTTGGCCTTTTGTGAATCCCTAGCATGCCCTAATAAAGGTGATAATGCAAAACAAGAGTGTCTCCAGATTATTTCATATCTAGATAACAAATTGCAGAAAGTCTTGCCAGTTTTGTGGCATGCTGTACATGACAGATGTCCTGCCTAGAACTGATAACATGGAATCCTCTCCTCATTCCCAAAAGTCACAAGAGCTCTGTTCACATCCAAATTTTAGCTTCAGTCCAGCTTCAAAGTGAGAGAACACATCAGCAAAATGACTAGTCATTTTCTTTCCTCGTTATTTAACCCAAAGGTGGATAATGGCAGAAGAAACAGCTTGTCACTTTGCTGATTTGCTCTCTCGCTGTGAAAGTGAACTGAAGATGGATTAAATTTCAACTATCTGCCTAGAATTAACAACATGGAATTCTCTTCCCCTTTCTCAAAGTCACAAAGTCTCTGCCGATCTCTATGGAGCGACCAGCGGCAAGACTTCGAAGTCTATGCCCATCGCTTCGGAGGGACTTCGGAGGGAAGTCAGCGTGATCTCCGCTAATAGCAAACAGATCATGCTGAGAGCTCCGGAGCCTCTCCGAAGTCCATGGAAATCACTTCGGAGGGACTTCGGAGTCACTTCGGAATGAATCCGAAATGACTCTGAAGTCACTCCGAAGCTGGGACATCAGGGCTCCCCCCCCCCAAAGTTGAATCCCTTCCATTTGCACCCATTGCCTGTTTCCACTGGAAACAGGCTCCCTTTAATCCAGATTTTCTGGGAGAAGACCCCATTGTAGACCCCATTAATGGGGTCTACAGAAAAATCTGGATTAAAGGCAAAAATGTACCCATTAGATCCGGATTTCCACCACGGCAGTGGAAACAATCAGGTCCCAAATGGGTGCCATAGTGGAAATGGGATCATGCCGCTCACACCCAAAAGGTACAAAAATGGGTGCAAAAATGGGTACTTTTGACAGTGGAAAAACACCCCATGTCTGCCTCAAGCCTAACCTTCAGCATAACACGAGTATTCCTCTCAGGGCCCATAAAGAATCTAAGGGGTTTTTTCCACTAGCACTAGAAGTACCCATTAAGTACCCATTAAGGGTTCTTAATGGGTCCTCAATGGGTACTCTAGTGCTATTGGAAAAACCCCCTAAAATGACATAGGAACTAAATGGTGCAAAAATAGTTGTGTGCAGGTAGCAAAAACAACACTAAAGGGGTTTTCCCACTAGCCCTAGAAGTACCCATTAAGTACCCATTAATGGGTACTTAATGGGTACTTCTAGTGCCAGTGGAAAAACACCCTAAATCTTACTTGGGGTGGTGGTGGCACTCTCTGTATTTGCACACAAGGTAAATGAGTATTTTAAAAACATTTCATACTCACGTGCAACTATTTCTATATCTTATACAATTTTAGAAGAAAAGTATCCTTGAAAGGCATAGCAACTCTGTTTAAGTCTGGTGCCTGGGAAATAGCCGGCTGAGTTTGTTTAAACCTAGTAAGTTTTTGTATGTTAAGTGCCGAACATACAAAAGCGCACATATATATTCACACACTAGAATATAAACCGGAAAAATTGGAGAACCACTACGCTACACTGATTAAACCTGAACATAAAAGGAGGCAGAACCTTGCTGCATCGGATCACAGTTCATCTAGTTCAGCCTCCTGTCTCACACAAGCAGTGGCCCACTAATGAACTATGAGCATCTCAAGCAGAAAACAAAGGCAAAACCTTCACCTGCTCTGGAATGCCTACAACTGGTCCTAAAGGCAACCTGCAGCTGCCTGTCTCCCCAACCTGGAGGCGGTATCTAAACAACAACTGTAACAGCCATTGGTTCACCTGTCCAAGAATTAAACCTAGGCAGGCAGTGATTACTTCCTGCCACCAGGGGGAGTTAATTCCCCTCCTCAAAACAAAGCCATCAAAATAATACAGTGTTTGCAACCAATCCAATCTGAGACGTCATGTATTACCCAATCCCAAGCGCGTTTTGTTTAACTGGCTTACTGTTCAGCCAATAGAATGTAAATAACTTGAAACAACTCTACCTACTCTTCGCGCGAGGGCGGCGCTCCGGCCAACCATCCAACCAACCAACCAACCAACCAAGCTGACGGGTGGGCGGAGCCGGAGGAGCCGGCGCGGGCGGCTAGGGGTCAACAAGATGGCGGCTGCGGCGGCTGGTGCTGGTAGGGTTGCTGCCGCCGGTGCAGGAGCAGTGGTGAAGCCGATCTTCAGCCGGGATTTGGCTGAGGCTAAGCGGCGCGTGCGAGAACTGTATAGGGCTTGGTACCGAGAAATCCCAAACGCAGGTGAGGACGCGGCTGGGATTTGAACTCGCGAGCCCTGCTTTTGAAGGTCGCTTCGAGGGGTAGCGCTGCGCTCTCCTGCTTCCTCCCTCCGTTCTCCCTTTATAGCTTTCTGGGGAGACGGACTGGGCCTTCTTTCCCCAATGTGCTGAAACCCCCCCCCCCCAGTCTGTTGACACCCCTCACGTATCCCCGCAGGACTGAGATGCTGGAGATGAAGATTTGTGTGTGTGTGTGTGTGTGTGTGTGTAAAGCAATGCCCCCCCTCCTCCTTTGTGCTTTGGGGGTTTGTAAGAATTGCACATCCTTATTAACGATGTATATTAGGGGTTGAGGTGTTCCGGTGTGCTCTAGGCTGTGATCACGCTGAAGGTTTAATCCAGCTTCAGTCCACTTTCAGAGTGACAGAATTCATCCGCAAAGTGACACGTAATTTTGATTGGGGACTGCTTCACAGTTAAATGCAGTATAAGGAGGGGAAGCTTCTTATGGATGCCAAAAGGAGCTTGGATCAGGTCAAACATGGCATTCTAATGGCAGTATTCATCCTGAATTAATAGGTTTTTAAAAGAGATTAGTGATTTATTTTGGAGGGGGAGACATAAAAAGGGCCTCAAGCTCCTTGAGTGCTGCTGTCACTGTTACTGGTTTCCTGAAAGCATCTGTAGCAGAGGGTTCCCTGACCCCCCTCATGGTACCCTATTAATCATTAGCCTGTGGCCCTGGCAACTGGGGCAGCATCTTGCGCTCCATACCCTGCACTTCCAAAGATGGTGGGAGCAGCATTCCCAGGACCCCACTGTCTGCATGATTTACCCTTTATTAAAAGCTTTGTTAATATTCTGTAGATTCCCATATTTTGCTTGTGGACTTGGCTAGGAGAAGTACCCCCTAAAGTGAGAAAACTTCTGAGGTCCTCTCAAGTCCTTTTGAATAAAATTAATCATTTTGTTGGTGTTGAGGAAGAACTCTGCCTATTGATGCTCCTTCTACCCTCTCCCTTTTGTTCGTTGTCCTTCCCTGGGAACGGGGGGGGGGGGCTTATATATGGCATTTGTATCCTAACACATGCCAGTCTCTTCCCCTTTATTGTATCAACCCAACATTCATGTGAAGTAGGCTTAGTGGAAAGGCAGTAGCTGGCTCAGTATCACTTCAAGAGCTTTCATGGTCATTTTGTCCTATAACTTTGTGGCGAGGGGGCAGACAGGAGCATTATTTTAAGTCAGGTTCATTTTTTTAGTCTAAATTATTGTTAAGGTAAATTGCCCAAAGCTCCTTTGTAGGACAGATGTTATAACAACTTGGGGATGAAACTCATTCTGCCTTTACTTTAAAACAAAACTTGAATTCTTAAAATTTGGGTGACAAATAATGTCATCTGTTTTTCCTGCCTCTTAAGGATTCAACCTTTGAGGCTGAATCCACATATAGGGGGTTGTGTTTTTAACACCACCTGTTATGCACCTCCCATGCTTCCCAAAAACAGCCTATTGTAACTGTATTTTATATTGCATTATATATTGATATGAGAATTGTATTGCTGGTAAACTGCTTTGAGTATACCATGGAAAGGTGGTATACAAATAAACTGATGACTGTAGCCAGCTTTGTACTGTCTCTTGTGAAAATCAATGAGCAAGCATGAACACTCATTTTCTCACTCATGACTTTTTTGCTTTTAATCTAGTGCACCTGTACCAGTTGGATATCACAATAAAACAAGGCCATGATAAATTGCGGGAAATGTTCAGGAAGAATGCTCATGTCACAGATCCTAGAGTTATCGATCTACTTGTTATTAAGGTAAACAAATTAAAGACTGCAATAGACTTCACAGAATTTGTGCCTTAGCTGTAAATGGTAGAACTGATTTTTCTTCTTTGATATTAACCCATATCTTGATACATCTTTAAATTGTTATCTCAGGAAGAATCCATGTATTTTGTCTTAAGCTATTGGAAGAATAATCTTTCTTGCCAATTATTTAAAACTTATTTGGTCTTTTATGCCAGATTTGTTGATCTTGGGATTTGACAATTAGCTTAAAAGACATGATGTTATATTATTTAAAGGAGTCTTGAATGTAAACATATATAACCACTAAGGACAAGATCAGAAGTCATTCTTAATCGTTTTTTCTTCTTAGATTACTTGGTCTTTTTAGTTTTTCTACTTTCTTTTCTACTCTTAATCTAATTGGAACAACATTAAATTTTTAAAAAAGTAGTACAGAAACAAAAAAAAAAAGTTTTCCACAGGATACTGATCTAGAAACTGACAGTTTCAGCTCTTTGGGGTAGAACAATCTCCCTTTTTAGGAAAGATTCTTGATTATTAATCTCCAGAACTTACATATTCTTTTATTTAAATCACTTGTGTGCTGTTTTGTATCCCAGAGTAGTTCAGAGCAGTATGATAAAGACAGAACTGGTATAAAAAGGATGTGATATCTTGTTTTTTGAGAAATGTGGAAAAGTTCATTTTTTAAGAAACAAAAGCACATAACTCCATAGGTTTGTTTATCATCTTGAAGTTACATCATCATGAAAGATCTGTCTATTAAGTTGGCATTTTCCTCTTTCGCCAGGCTTCAGTACTGTCAAGCAGCATCAGTGTGTTGAAAACAGTCTTAGCTATTACCTTCTTTCAAGTAATGTGTCTGTAGTTCAACAGGATTTCAGAAGCTTTATTTTCACTTAGCCCAATTTGGTTCTGAAAGCTCTGACTTGAAATAAAATTGTATACTGTGCATTACTGCAGTAATAAGTCATGTGAACCTTTTATTTTCTTCTTAAATTAGGGGAAAATGGAACTTCAGGAGACAATTAATGTCTGGAAACAACGGACCCATATAATGAGGTATTTTCATGAAACAGAATCACCACGACCCAAGGACTTCATGTCTAAGTTCTACGCAGGCCATGACCCATGAATCAAATGGACTTTGTGGCACTGTAACCCTGTATTTACACTTACTTCAGTTCCAAATAAAGCCTCCTATCTTGAAGAGCCTTCAAGCAGGGGATTATCTCTTTTGGCATTCCTATACTAGGCCAGGATTCTTGGAACAGGTGCTTTAATGGTCTTCATTTACTTTGATTTATATTTTTTAAAACATTGTCTTTTGGATAAGGGAAGAGTAAAGATGCGTTCAAGGTTTGCTGAAGTCCCAGTGGCATCCAGGCACTTTTTTGAGCAAGAGTACATAAATGGTTTTGCTATCACTGTCTTTCAAGATAATGCTAGAGATTCAGCCTGTGACCTTCTGTATGCAAAGCAACTGGCTATAGACACTTCTTGAATTGATATCTGAATAATTTTTAAACATTTATTGTAGCATTAATGCACTTACATCTGTGCTAGGAAGAGAGGCAGATGGTAGAAATTGATGTAGAAAGATTCCATTGAAAGATTGCCAGCATGGTGCCCAAGAATGCTGTGGTGTTCATTATGGGTTTGCTTGTGCCTAAAGAATCTGAGGCCACTCAAACCACCCCAGATCATTGTCTAGGAGAAAGGCGTAGCACAGAGCTGTACTGTGCCGATACTGTACCCTCAGAATTCCAGATGGGTCCAGAAAGGGTGGCAAACAGTGCTGCACTGAATAAGTATGTTGCATGAATATTCAAAAATTCAAAAATCCGATTCGAATTCGATGAATATCGATATTCAAATTTGAACTGGATTTTTGAAAATCCAATATGGATTTTTGAATAATTCGACTGAATAGAATGTCATATATCACATCCGAATATTGGGTCTATTTGCGCTTATAACACAGGATGCAAACAGGACGAAAACAGGATGCGCACGAATTAAAAAATCTGATGCTAATGTTCCCGACATTCATATCGTTCGATTCGAATTGGATTTTCAAAAGTACGAATTCGGATAATCCGGATTTGAATCGGATTTTTGAATCGAATCAAATATTCGAATCGAATCGAATTTGAATGCAAAAAATACATTCGTGCACATCCCTAGTACTGAATGTTTTAACCAGAATAGAATGGCTGCTATAGAATTCCAGCTATTCTAAGGATACATCACACTTCACACAGAAACCAAATACATATATCACACCAGTAATTGACAAGCCACCTTACAGGTCCTGTTATGTTTAATAATGAGGACTTCTTCACATTCTGGTTAAAAGAGAAGTCCAGGTGGGCCCTGGCACAGGGCACATACGAACTGCATGGAGCAACTTCCATCCTAGAAGCTACAACATGCATGCCAGACTGTCCCCCAGCTAGATAGCGGTGGAGCACTGCAAAGTGCTCCACTGCCATCTTAGCTGCTGGTCAAGAGACACCAGCGTGCACCCTTTCACACTTCTCGGCAACGGATGCATGGGGCAGGGTTCCCCCAGAGGTGGATCCCAGAGGTTCACCAGCCTTTGCACCCAACAAAGATCCAAAAAGCCCTGATGGGGGAGGGGGTCTGATCCTATGCCTTCAGATACATAAGAGAAACAAGTGTCAAAAGTAAAAATTAAGTAGGAAAGGGTGATGTGATTACACAGCTAAATAGTGAACTAGTTTTCCCTGTTTAAAATGAGGTTTCCTCAAAATCTAGTCCTGTGTGCATCTCTGGAACCTGAATGGTATCACACTGAATTTCAGCTCTGCCTGTTGCATATGCAGTGCCATTGTATGTTAACTTCAGATGCTGTTATATCTGCTGCCCAAATCAATCATTGCCTACTATGAAAAAGCAATGACTGTTAGACAAAACAGAGGAATTTGTTCTGCTTGTATGTAACAAGGTTGTCCAGAAACAAAACTGAAAAAGTACACATTTCCCCTTAAATTTTAAATTTGCAATTCTTAACAAAAAATATTTTTTTAAAAAATTTAGTATTCAGAAGAATGTGAATTTCTTATGGGACATTAATTGACTACACTTTTATTTGAGGGTGCTTCTGCATGTATCTTCGAAGTTAAATTATATTATCCTCAGTAACTGCTTAGGAGTGATAGCCAAGATAAAGCAGAAACTTGAATCTTAGTCCATGAATCTTTATTTGCAATCAAAATAACTTAAGTTTAGTTCATCTGAACAGGATCATCAAGCCCTTTCATTATGAAGTGCCTACTATACAGTAGTTGCGGAACCAAGAAGCATATATGGATACTTTGGCTCTCATTCAAGCATGCACAAACCGAGCATTCATTATTATGCTGGAGGTTTTCCCAAAGTACAAAAACTTGACTAGTCATTGGTGTTTGAGGATCGCACTGCAGTCCTGTAAAGAAACAAGAAATTCTGATAGTCTTCCTTTGATCTGCTGTCCTCTGCAGGCAGCCCTGCTGCACTTTCCTAGTAACTACATATTTTAATCAGTTAGGACTCATTCAGCTCCAGCAAGCAATGACAGATGATGGGAACATAAGAACGCAAGAGAAGCCTTGCTGGATCAGGCCACAGCCCATCTAGTCCAGCATCCTGTCGCACACAGTGGCCCACCAAATGCTCATGGGCATCTCAAGCAGAGACAAGGACAAACCTTCTCCTGCTCTTGAATCCCAGCAAATGGCCTTAGAAGCGCCCCGGTTCCCCCCCACCCCAGCCTGAAAGATGCACCTAGGTATTCATTCTAGTAGCCATTGATACATCTGTCGTCCATAAATTTGTCTAACCCTACCTTAAAGCCATCTAGACTGATAAGAACATAAGGAATTGATTGTTCTTTAAAAGAAGACAAAAACATGTTGACAAATGATAGAAAATGCAGACTTTAACTGGCATATAATATTGGAATTCTGACTTATCCTAAACATGTTTTGGTATATGACAGCATTGCAGAAATGATGTGGAAAGATTTAAGGGAGCTCCATGAAAAGTTGAGAGGTATTCCTGGTCATGCCAATCTTACCCTTTAGGACCAGGTGCTAAAAAATGTCAGATATCTCCCTTTCATAAATATTTTAATATAGAATTATAGAGTTGGAAGGGACCTTCAGGATCATCAAGTCCAACCCCTTGCTCAGTGCAGTATATATGCAGATTACAGTTCAGAGACATGAATTCTACTACAAATATTTATACTCAAATTTTACCTCAGTTTGTTTTGAGTCTCATATGATCATGTAGAAATCTTGTTACATGGGAAAATGCATGAAATACAGAAGTCATATCTATACATTAAAAAGAGAACTTGGAACATGATGGAGCAGGAACTGTGCTGAAACAATCTACGACTATTCAACTGTTCTAAATGACTCGGGTTCCAAATATCTAAAGGAATACTTCTTCCATATCAATCTGCCTGTGCCCTAAGATCTGAAGGGGAGACTCTCCTGGTTGTGTCACCACTCAAAGCAGCAAAATGGGTCTGCACCCAGGTTAGGGCCTTTTCTGTGGTAGCTCCTGGACTGTGGAATTGCGTCCTTCCTGAGGTGCGTCAGGCACCTTCACTCTGTGTTTTGACGAGCTGTTAAGATGCACTTCTTTACCTTGGCCTTTGGCTAAATAAAGGAACAGCCTTTTCCTCCCCACATTCAGACACTGCCATGGTATTAATATGTTTAATATGTTATTGGTTTTAATGTGTTATTTTTATATGCTGTAACCTACCCTGAGACCCTTGGATATAGGGCAGGATAAAAATACAAATAATTAAAAAAAATAGTTTAATTTCAGAGATTTCAAATATTTACCTCACCAATGAAACATTTATTCTTGCTACAGAACACCATATAAAAGAGTACCAGTACTGCACTAATCATGATGGACGGAGATGTAATCCAAAAACATCTGGTGGGCTACAAGTTCTTCAGCTGTGATGCAGATGTTCTTAAGTTTACTACTTTCAAGGAAAGAAAACTACCATGGCTACTATTCAGGGATGCACAGATTTCCCTGGAGTAAAATACAGTAATTCTGAAGCTTTCCCCAGGTATCACATAAGAAGCTTCCCCAAACCCATTATTCTCGACTTTGTTTTCTTTATTTGTAACCTTACCTGTTAATCATCATCATCATCATCCTCTGGCACAAAGATATCATGTTCTTCTAGCAAGGCTGCAAAGCTTTTGCTGATCTGTGTCCCAACGTACAGGAAAGGGATTACAATGGCAAACACACGGAGAAGACCAAAGGGCATCTACAAAGATTTTGAACCAATTAAAATATTTCTTGACATGACTCTTCAGAAATAAAGCAATCAATACATTTCTGCACAGAATCTCAGGCTGCATCCAGACAGGACAAATATAGCACCATTACAGCACTGCTATGATGGGGTCACCTCATGAATCATAGGCAACTCCACCATAGGGCCACTTTTTTGTGCCTAAAAAGCTATTTTAACTGTTGCTATGTAGAGGCTAAAAGCCAACCAGGCACGCATGGAGATGGTGACTTGTCTGGAGGCAGCCCCAGATGCATGTGTATTTGCAAAACTTAAAATTTGTAAAAACTCATGTGATCAACACAGTAACAACAATCTTAATACAATACCATGTGGGGATTATAACACAATTAGGAAAATAAAAACTGCACAACAGACAATAAAATATAGTTACGGTTTAGCAAAAATAATTTTTTTCAGTGCAAAGCAGAGGAAGAAATACATTTCAAGTGTAACAATACTATCAAAAGTATACAAACACATCACAAATCACCAGGGCACTTAAAAGAGCCCATTTCCTGGGAGAATGCATCCAGTAGAGATATTTTATGCCTCCAAATGCCAAATATGACCTATGATCCTAAAAAGCTAGTGACTTCTGTACTAAAGCATTAATCCCAGGAGGTCCAACTGCTTTTATACAGCAGAAACACATCAAAATGAGCTGCAAGAAATCAGAGATCTGTGGATCAAATTACAATGCTTCTTACTTTCTTCAGTCCCTTGTCCCATTCTGATTGTTATATTTTGTAAGAACAGTTTTTAAAAGATCAGGGAATGCAGCAATGGTCCTACTAGGAAAGGCAACAATTTTTGCAGTTTTTACAGAAGCTAAGTAACTGGGACGAGAAACATGACAGAAATCTACAAAACTATGTGTGGTGAGCAGAAATAAAATTTTCTTGCTCTCTTATTATTAGGATTTGGGGACATTCACAAATCTCTCAGAGTACATAATTAAAATGTGGAAGTTGCTACAAAAGATGCTGTGACAACTACTGGCATTTTGTCAAATTCATGGTGACCTGCTGCAAAAGGTTGCAAACAACACCTCCAGATTTAGAAGGTTGGCTTTTCTTCCCTTTTCAAGGGGACTCAAAGCAGCTGACAAAACTTTCTGTTCTTCTCCCTGCAACAGACACCCTGTGAAGTAGGTGAGGCAGAAGAGAGCTGCGGCTAACCCAAGGTCACCCAGCTGGTTTTGTGGAGGAGTGCGGAATCAAGCCCTGCGTTCCCAAATAAAAGACCAGCTCCCCTAACAACTAGGGGGATTTACAACCCCACATACAACTTGCAAGTGAAGGCAAGGCTGTGCTCTGCCAGGGCTCAGAGTGGGACGCTATGGGAAGGCCAGACAAGCGTTTGGTCCCATTCAGCCGAACGTTTCCTGCCTTCATTCTGTCCCTTATTTGGGGCATCTTTTGTTTTCCACCTCTTACTGCTTTCCCTCCTCAAGTACAAAATGCAGAGCTCCTGATCTCAAAATCTAGTTTGTCTGCTCCATTTCATACTTTAATACCGGCCAGTTTTCAAGTTCAATGCTTTATATATATATTTTTTATATATTATACACACACATACTTCAGGCATCATAAAATAGATAAAATGATAGACAACGCTCTTCAATTCTCATTCTAAATCGGGACAAAATGGAGAAAGAAAAGCTGCACGTTTGTTCAACTGTCTTGTGTGCAAGGGGTTAATTGTGGCCACACCTAAGGTTTAATCCAGCTTCGGTCCACTTTCAGAGCGAGAGAACATCTCAGCAAAGAGACTAGTAATTTTCTTTCCAAATGTATCTATGTAGCCTTCTGAGTTATTTACCACAGAAATTGTCCAAATACACAACCAAAGCTTGTCACTTTGCTGGGGTATTCCCTCATTCTGAAAGTGGGCTGAAGCTGGATTAAACCTTAAGAGCACAACCTACACAGCAACAATACTAACCCCTCGCGAGACGAATGCACAGGGCTACCAAGGAAGACACGCATGCGCGTACCAGTGAGCTAAGTCCCACCCTTACTGCTAGGTCATTGGGCAAGAACACGCCACTCAAGTTTCTGATCCGCCCCTCAAACTAATCCTACAATCCGGCGACGGGGACGGACACGCCCTCCCAAGGAAAAAAAAAGGCGCTTGACGTCACTGCCTTACGTCCTCCTACCGGTTCTATTAGCAAGCGGCAGTAGTAATAACAGACTCACTTTGATGGGCTTAGGCAAGATGGCGCCGGTTCGGGTGACGGTTACATTTCGCGAGGGCACGACGACGGCCGGCGGCTTCCTCTGGTCCCCGACGGGTCCTGCCCTCACCCAGGATCCAGCAGCTCCCCACAGGCGCCCAGCCATTTCCTTCGCAGCGGTGATTCCCTCGCGCCAGCTGCTCCAGTGACGTCTCCGCCCCGTCAGGGAAGCCAGACGTATTTCCTGAACTCTCGCGATATCCTATGCCGTTGAAAAAAACCCTGTAGTGATCACAGTCACCAGGAAAGCGCAAGGGTAGATCTCACGAGGATGGACAGAGCGCGGATTTTAAAGGGCCGGGAGAGAGGCGGCTAAACCGACCTGGAGAAAACTCAAGACTATCGGCCCGCTTTTTTCTGCCGTGTTTGGTAGCATTACCAAAAAGCCTATTCGTGTCAAGTATTTTCTGTTAATTGTAGAACCCCAGGAGGTTCTATTCAGGATTTCCAGATAGAAAGGAAAGAAGAGTATAGCAATTAATATAACTCAGTCTTCCTTTCCTGTATAACAAAAACTTGCATTCGGGATCCTGCATAATTTTTTTAATGTAGGATCCGGATAAGTATGGATCCTTTAAATTCAAAAACAGATCTCCATGATCATGAATGATTTTTTAAAAGTGATTTCCCCCACCCCAAGTAGCATCAAAAGAGAAATCTTGTCCATGTTAATGAAATAATTTGTTAAATAAAAAACCACACACAAAAACCATTTTTGCGCTGTCAGGATACAGATCCAGGCCTTCCCCAAACTCTCATATTGGGTGTTTTTCCACTGTCATTAAAAGTACCCATTAAGTACCCATTAATGGGTACAAAAATTCCATTAAGTACTTAATGGGTACTTAATGGGTATTTCTAGTGACAGTGGAAAAACACCCTTGTAGAAGTTTTGGGGCTATTATTTTTTAAAAAACCTACAAATGAGATTGAATCTGACGGTGAAAGCCTACATACTGTACAACCCTTCCCAAAACTACCTACAATACACAGGCTATGAAGCAAATAGGCAGGTGTGTTAGGATTGATAGGGAAGTGTCAGCAAGTAGCCTGGATATTTAAAGAAAGGGTTGGCAAATTCATGAAAGACAAGGGTCTCAATGGCTACTAGAATTTATGCCTGTGTACTGCCTCCAAGCTGGAGACATAGGCAGGATGTCTCCAAAGGCCATTTGCAGGGATTATGCCTAGTGTGCTGATAGTTGGGTCTTGTTCCAAGATATGGAATAAGGCTTAGTGCAGAAAGGGGCAAAATCTTGTAAATGTTAATTGCTGGGGAACAAGAATATGTCTCCAACAGTTGAGATCATCCATTCCAGACAAGGAGAACCATTGGTCCAAAACAGGAGGGCACCCTCTGTTTTAAAAGTAAGACCCGCAGTGTCTCCCAAGTTCAATAATTGTCCCAAGTCACTTACAGGGTACATTTGAAAAATTTATTCAATATTAAATTTAAATGTAAATAACCATGAAAGCTCTGTACGCTTATAAGTATAAAACATCGTGCATCATACAAAAATCCTTTAAAAACACCTAATAGTAAGAACAGAGAAAATACATTTAATGCAATGCAAATTTAACAGTGCTAGAGTGTAATACATTGTGAAAATAACACCTTTGTTGCAAGAATTTAAAAAAATATATTGGCTACTGTCAATCCCCTTGCAAACCAGTACTGCTGAAAGAAATTTTCTCTTTGGATTGAAGTGTATATTATAATCTTCCTATGTCAACCATTTTCAGATGCTTTTGTAGTATCAGCTCATTTGTTGTAGCAGCCCTATTTTGCTTCAGTAAAAACCAAAGTGACTCTTTTCTCCTATGTAGAACAGAGTAGATGGTTATTACCAGCATTAGCTTGGTCAAGGTCCAGAGTGCAGGTTAGGTATCGTGATTTCCTGCCACGTAAAATGCACTGGCATCTGACAAGGAGTATTTAGAGAAAAAAATGTAAAAGCAGTATGCAGAGTGATATTAGAAGAAATGTTTTGGGAGAAATAGTGTCTTGTATGGTGAAAAATACAATAGCTAATATGCAAAATCTTCAGAGAAATTGGATCCCAAATATTAGAACGCAGCAATGATAAACTAATACAGAAAATGCCTTTCTTGTAATTTTCATAACATTTTGCATGCTCCAAAGTTTTTTATTATCACAAAATTCTGACTTAGTGATTGCAGTTAAGATGGTTTAGAATTTTCAGAACTCCTCTCTCCCTCACAGAGGAAATTATTGTAACACAAGCGCTCTCGCTCTCTCTTGTGTTCTGAGTTAAGGAGCAGAATATTTGCCCCTAATTCTTCCCTTTCCATTGCTTAGATCGTGTTGTCCTGTAAAATCTGACTCTAAAATAAAGAAAAGGCAGAAGAGCTAAGGTTGGTCAGAAGCATACCTGGGCTATTGATGTCAGGCATGATTTGATTCTTATTATGTAAGGATGAGTGTAACATGGTTGGTTAAGAAATTCTGGACCCTGTGTTCCATATGGCATATGAATAATAACCCACAAAACTGGGCTATGAAGCATTCAGGGAATCTGAAGTGAGCTATGTAACAACTGTTCTTAGGCTAGTTTGTAGGGCAAGTGTACGATTGGAAGCCCTATTTTGCCAATACAGATTCCACTCCACTGACTCTGCTGACCTGGGCCATTTCTGCACTGGGCCTTATTCTGGTGCACCTGTTCCGAGATATGATCTGGAATAAGGTCCAGTGCAGAAACGGTCTCAGTTTGGACACGTAAAAGCAAAGCTGGTGCCAGTGTTAAGGGAGCTAGAATACAAAGATTCCCTACCCTCTTCCTCTACATTTGTTTAGTTGTGGGATTTGCCTGTCTGCATGGCACTCACCAAGGTGACTTGTCAGTGTGTACTGATGCAATATGGGGTGTATCCTTCATCTGGATTGTAATAGGAGACTGACATTGTACTGGAATGTATAGATTAAATGCAATAAGTAGCATTGCAACACAAGGATACTGCATGCATTCTTCTTGTATAACAAGAACCTGCTGGGGTATTTTGGAAAGAAAGATTTCATGCATTCTTTTGAATGGGTGAAATTCGTGTTTGCAGATGGGCTATCTATTTGAGTTACAAATAATATATCATTAGAGGATAACTTGCAACTTCACAAGCAGCAGTCATAAACAGAAACTGATGTCTATGCTTGCCTTTCATTCCTTTCTACTCCAATACAATATACTTTCAGAGTTTGTCTTTGGTCGTCTCCTGGCTTTCCAACCACACTTTCCGTATCTCTGCAATCTCCTGACCATACCACTCATGCAGCTTTGGGAAACAGGTGGTCTCTGGAGACACAGGACTCTCCTGCCCAATGGAACCATGTCCAGGAACAGGCGCTCCACCAACATTGCTGCAAGTTAGTCTTCGACGAGGTGGTAAAGGGGGTGGTTTCAAACTTCCCCCATCATCTTCCAAATTTAAGACTCCTGTAACAGAGCAGCCACTGTCCCAAGTTGAATAACCGTTCTCCAGGCTGTTTGGGAGTTCCTGGACAGGGACCATAGCAGGATTGGAGAGATGCCTCTTCCTGCCAGTAGAAGACTTCTTTGGCAATTTTTGGCAGGCAGCTAAACTCTTCCGAGCCTCTTCCAACTGCTTCTCTAATTCCTTCACCACTAACCTCATGTAATCAAAGCTTGCCCGTGAAAGGGCCTTCACCCAGGCCTCCATAGAAGCTTGAGAGCTGGCAACCAGCACATAAGCTTTGCCACCGGTGCCATCAAAGCGGATGGCAAAAGCAAATTCCTCAGCTGCCTCACACAGCTCCACAGTGCAGCCCTCCAGCACAATGAGACCCAGGGGTTCACGGCTCTCCTGCTCTTCAAAATAGAACAGCAAGTTACCCTTAAGGATGAACCAGCAACGGTGATAGGAAGTAGAGTGGTGGTGATGATGGCGCTCCACACGCTTGCAAAGATAGCCTGTGTGGTCTGCTGGAGAGCTGGAAGTGGCATAATGTGCCACACTTCGCTCGTTCAGTTTCATTGCACTAACATCCCCTCCTGTGTGGAAAGAGGGAGAAAGAGATGTTTTGGCACACCACTTTTTCTTAAGAGTAACTCTACTAGCACTAAATGCAGCCCCAACGCCTATCGTGGGCTTTTGAAGGTACCTATTTTGTAGCATTGAGCCTATAACACCCCATAAAATCAACTCCCTAAGTATTGGCTCACTTTTTCCTACATACTGTACCTTAATACAAGCGGTTTAATACCAGTAAAGAAAATAAACTAGTATCCCTCACTGTATCCATGAATCAGCAAAAAGCGCCCATCGGTTCCAGTAAAGTAAGGCAGGTTTTTCTAATTTGCATGCTCAAAAAGCATTAGGATAGTGTTCCAAGCTGTAGTATTTTGAAGACTGTATGTGGGTGCTGTACAATCAGATTCAGACAGCAGGAACTGCACTTGGAACTATTCTGGAACATTTCTTAGAACAGGGGCCTGCTATACACATGCTAGTGCAGATTATGACAGACCCCAGATGAGGCCTGCAATAGTCTGCATTACTATTTGGACAAAAGACCCCTATCCCGAGATTCTTGAATAAGGCCAAGTGTGGAAAGGGCCAAGAAGAGGGATGGGCTTTCTGTTCCACTTCTCTCATTTAAGGGGACTCAAAACAGCTGACAAAACCTTCTACTCACCATAATAGACACCCTGTGAGGTAGGCAGGGCTGTGAGAGCTCAGAAAGAGAACTGTGATTAGCCCAGGGTCACCCAGCTGGCTTCGTGGAGGAGGGCAGAATCAACTCCCTGGTCTTCAAGTATCTAAAAGGCTGTCACAGTGCAGAGGGATCGTCCCTATTCTCACTTGCACAAGATGGGAGGACTAGAAACAACAGTTTGAAACGTTAAGGGAGTCAATACAGATATTAGGAAAAACTTCCTGACGGTGGGGGCGATTGGTCAATAGAATAGGTTGAAACGGGAGGTAGTGGGTTCTCCTTCACTGGTGCCGCGTCTTCATGGCATCGTTATCTCGAATTCAAAATGTTTTGAGTCCTCCTCGGCCAGACGGCAGTTCGGCTTAACACGGTACTTCCGTGTTAAACGACGTTAAACCGTTTTGAAATAAATCCTGATTTCAACAGGTCTCACTCCGGATCGTGCGTTGATACGTGTTTCCTTTTTAACTGTGTGGACAGTACCGTGTTAAGGGAAGAGAATCCATGTTAAGGGTTTCCCTCCTACAATCGCAATCTACCCAATGGCTGTCCGTATTCTGCGGATGTCATTGGGGGTGGTGGTGTTTACCTGCCTGATCTGAAGCAAAAACTTTTTTCGGATCACTTCTTCTCTTGCAAGCCTGAACTTCTTGGAGCAGCCTTCACACAGCAGCGCTCCAGCTCCGGAGTGCGGAGAGTTGGGGGGGGGGAGAGGGAGAGGAGGGGATTGGGCAGGAGGAGGCTATCAGCGTTTTGGATTCCCCTGGGGCAGGCAAGAAGAATTTGGCTGAGGGAGCCCGGCCGCAAAAAGCCTAGCTAGTCTTCCCCTCTTGGGGAGGGAGTGAGCCGGTAGACACGCACACACACACAGGCAGGCTTTCATGAGACACCCTCACACAGGAGCTACAGTGTAGCAAGAAAGCCCCTTCACTCCCAATTAACAATGTTGTGAATTTGCGCAGTTTCACAAGTGCAGAGCTTTGAAAGTGAAAGCAGGGGAAGCAGCTGAGATTCTGAGATTACTTGCTGCTGCTGCTGCTGTGTGCTCTGAGCAATGAAAAAGCCCCTCACTCCCCTCCAGCCCAACCTCTCGGTGCGAGGGAAGCACGGGTGGGAAAGGGGGATCCGCAGACTTCTTCGATGGGGGTGATTAGGGAAGAGCACAAAGCTGGAAGAAAAGGGGGAGGGAAAAGTGGTGCAGAGGAAAGGAGGCGGAGAGCTGCACAGCCATGAGGGAGAGGTCTGATCTCTGTTACTTTGAACTGAGAGGGGCTGATCCTGGGTGGGCTGGCAATGGGCAGGGAGGACTTGCCTGTGGGGCCTCCCAAGATTGAATCCGAGATAAGGTTGCCGGCGGGATGCCCTTGACACGGATCAAGTGGAAAGTCAGTGGAGACAGTTTTGTTCCGGTTCATTTATTTCGGTTTCCTTAAACCGAATTAAAGCATGCCGTGAGGATGCAGCAGGAAGTCTTTAAGCAGAGACTGGATCTACATCTATCTGGGATGGTTTAGGAAATCTTGCATTGAGCAGGGGGCTGGACTCAGCGACCCCAGAGGCCCCTTCCAACTCTATGATTCTGTTCCTGCAAGGTATGAGTCCAGCATTCTAACCACAAGACCAAATGCCACAGAAGTGAGAAAGAACTTATTTTAAGGACCCCTGAGACTGTGGCTGCGGCTCCATGCCCATCAAATGCCCTTCTGGGAAATGAGTGGGTATGGACCAAACACAAAGGATACCCCCAACCCCACAGTGCCATGGGCTCTCTTTCCTGTAAAGGTGGATGAAACAACTCTGGGCGCAGATGGGACAGGAAAATTCACTCTCCCACCATGTGGGAACACAGGTGGGGAGGTGCATGTTACCTGTCTCCACATCTGTGCCAGTCTTCCAAAAGACTAGAAACATGGCCAAAGTCAGCTATTTTCAGTCCACTGGAGGACTGACTAGGGTTTCAGACAACCCTATTTCAGCCCAGCTAAAATAAACATTTCTCCTCCCGAGGGCAGCCATGTGCCTGGTGCCCTGTCTGCCCTTCCTAAAGGGTTTCCTGGACTCTGTGTCCTGGAGGGCTGTCATGTGGATGTAGTCTTGTCTCAGTCAGACACGCTTTGTTAAAGCAGAGACAATACTTGGCAGAGAAAGGAATGAGTCAGAAGGCAGGATTCAGCCAGGGAAAGAATACTGTACCTGAGGTGTAAAGCTGTAACTGGTTAAGGTGGCAGATAGAAACAGAAAATTCTTCTATTGCTTCTGGGTTCCCTTTATCTGTAATATAGGTATATTCCAGTTATCTGTAAACTGAGGCTTGACAGAATGTAAATAAAATACTGTCTGTGATTAATGTGGCCCTTTCTGGACTGGAACAGTCCAGCCACAGTAATCTATGCTATTGGGTGTTTTTTCCACTGAGCTCCTTTAATTCGGATCTAAGAAGATCTGGTTCTAAGGAATGGGTACTTCCCTTAATCCTGATCTAGTAGATCCAGATTAAGGGAAGTACCCAATGTGTTTCCATGGGTGGTCTAGCACCCCTAGCCTGCCTGCTGTGGAAATGCCGGAGCACCCATATGCCAATCCGGATCTACCCATGAGGGGTCTGCCTGTCACCCCAGGTGTCTTTGAAGATCCTCCAGAGCGGTTCTGTAGAATCTCCGGAGCGATCTGCTGCTAACTTCAAAGATCCTCCAGAGCCTTTGACAGTGGCATTGCTCTCGCAAGGGGTTCTCTTCAGAGCCTATGCTAATCTCCAAAGGCAACTTCAGAGGGACCTCAGAGGGACTTCAAAGTTCTGAGTTTGGGGCACACACACCCATGGGTGCCCCCTCCGAGCCTCCTCTAGATCCCATTGCCCAATTGTAGTGGAAACAGGCTCCCTATAATCCAGATTTGATTACTGAAGACCCCATTGTAGACCCCTACACAAAATCTGGATTATAGGTCCTGAAGGACCCATATGATCCAGATTTCCCTAGCTGTGGTGGAAACAAATGTGGCTCTAATTGGGTCTGTAGTGGAAATGGGGTCATCCTGCTCTGAGATAGGTCCTTCAGTGGGTACATAGTGCTAGTGGAAAAACACCCCTAGTTAACTTCCTGATTGGACTACTATAATGCACTTTAAGTGGAGCTGCCCTTGGAGATGGTTCGGAAGCTGCAGCTGTTGCAGAATGTCATAGTTAGACTGCTAACTGGTACTGCTGGCCAGTCCCACATCACAGTCTAAAACGTACTGTGCTGGCAGCCTGCTACCCAGTCCAGTTCAAGGCATTAATGTTAACTTATGAGGCACTAAACAGCTTGGGCCCTAAATGTCTAAAGAAAAGCCTCTTCCTATATAGACCTGCCCGTGCCAGGCTATGGAATGATCTCTGTGGTGTGTCAGGCTCCCTCTTTATATGCATTTAGACCACAGGTGAATATGCACCTCCCACAGGGCTCCTTTTAAGTTCTTATTTTCTAAATGGGCCTCAAGAAACTAGCTAGCCATGCCTATTTGCAATAAACTCATTTAGCCTACTTTAAGTGCTGCAGGAATTGTGTTAAGGGTTTCCCCTGTTAATCTCATTCAATCTCATTTTGTGCTGTCTTTTTTAATCCCAGTATTATGGTAGGCTGTGCATACATTGTTTTAGGTACTAAGCTGTAAACTAAGCATGGAAGCCAAAACCAGTTCTGAAAGGAAACAACGGAAGAGCACTTCTATATTGTTGCCATGAAAACGGCATCTGTTTATCTACAAAGTTACGTTTCCCCTCCGAAAACACTGGGGGGATTTCTTATATAGGCAATCAATAGCCTCTATTTTGCAGTCTTCAGTGGGGCTCTTCTGATAAAGTATAAAAGCCATTTCTCCTGCCAAATGCAAGTTGGACAGTGTTCAAGTTCAAAGTATCTCAAGTGACTCTATTGTATTCTGAATCCTTGCAATTACTATGTTATACAAAGCGTATGTGAAAACTGCCTGTTAAGGAAAGGTTTACACAGACCTCAGCATTTTGAATTGCATAAGATAATTTGGAATCCTTCAATAAAGTTGTCATAATCATTATGATCACACCTTGCCTCATGACTCGTTAATACCTTGCTATGATGCTTTGCTGCTATGCTTTGCTTGCTGCTGGATTGTTGCCCAATTGCTTGCCAATGATTTGTGCATAGTTTATTGTCTGATATTCATGTATTTTTGCTATTGTGTATCTATGGTTAACATGTACATATTGATAATGTGGTGTTGTGTACATACTGATGCGGCATTGACAGTGTTTTAGAAGCAAAAACGGGGGGGGGGGGGTCACACCTGAAAATACAGGTGGTTTTTTATTGTGATTTTTAGCAATTTACTCATAAAACTCGGGAACTGAATTGATAATGGGGACAATGAAAGTTCAGATCATTTTGTGTTTTATCTGTGGACTTTCCACCCTCCATTTGGACTTCACTGCATGGCAAGTCCAGAATTGAAAAGGTGTGAGCTGTCAGACCTGAAGATGGAGTGAAGAAGGTTTAAATGGAAGGTGTGATCACAGCCTAATAAGACAAACCAAATGCCCTGGTTAGAAGGGGCCTCTGACTAGAAATATTCTCAGCAACAATACAGAAATAGTTTGCAATGGCTTTTTCCCAACACCTGATACTTTCAGGTAGCCCCCTATGCAATGCTGTTCTGATCAACCTTTCCCGCCACATCACCCTTGTTTAGATTTCCAAGAACAGAGAAGCTTAGCAGACAGAAGGCAATACACAGTATACCCTGATGTGAGGCTAAGAAAGACCATACCTCAAAGGTGGGGAATCTGCCAATTTTGTGTTTCAGATTAACTCCCACCCACCCCACCCCCAGGGAACTACTGGCCTTGGCTAAGTGAAGATATAAATCAAGAGCTTACACGGTACACCCCCTTCCTGACCCACTAATGGAAGAAGTTAATAGCAAACCACTTCAAAATGGTTGCCAAATAAGATGGATGGAACCTGCATTCGGCTGCAAAACATAATTGTCCCTTTGTGTTCAGTGAAAGACACCTTGGAGATCTTCACCTACATTTTAGAAGGGATTCTGGGCAGCTGGGGCAGGTGTGCAGGGGAGTTGCCAAGATTTCAAATGCTTTAGAGACCAATCCCTGTGAAGAACAACAAAAACAAAGCAAAAGGAACCCAGAAGGCTGAAGGGGGACACAGATATGCGAAAGGGAGCAGATCCATGTTCTCTTGCCCCCAAGCAGTGACATAACTAGGGTGGGGGGAGTGGGACATGTGCCCCAAACACAAAAAGAACAAATGTGCAAACCAGGATTGGTTTTAGGTCAGGCTTCACAGCTTGTCCAATTTGCCCCTTCATCTCTGGTAGCCATAGACCACCTACCACCCTGGCCTGAGTGCCCTGAGAAGCAGCAGGCTGGCTCCACAGCACATTCAGCTTGGTTATGTGCTTTTCAACTCACCCATAAGCCACCTCCTAGGCCATCCTCTAGGCCACATACCACCCTGCACCCTGCGGTCCACCCCCAGCCCTCCCTGCTCACATCCAGTCCTTTCCCAAGTGCAGGACCAATGAGATGAAATAGGAACTAAGGGTATTCAGGCATTGGGAGGAATCATAGAGTTGAAAGGGACCTCCAGGGTCATCGAGTCCAACCGCCTGCTCAATGCAGGATCGCCTAAACAATCTCAGACAGATATAGGTCCAGCCTCTGCTTGAAGACCTCCAGTGAAAGAGAGTTCACTACCTCTCGTGGAAACCTATTTCATTCACTGATTGCCCTCAATGGCAGGAAGTTTTCCTAATATCTAATCTGTGCTGACTCCCTTGAAGTTTCATCCCGTTGTTTCTAGTCCTCCCACTTGTGGAAGTGAGAACAGGGACAATCCCTCTCCACTGTGACAGATACTTGAAGACAGCTATCATGTCTCCTCTCAGTCTTCTCTTCTGCAGGCTAAACATTCCTAAGGCATTTCCGCACTGAATCGCGTTCCAGACGGAACGCGTTCAGGCGGAAAGCTTAAGCCAGCTTCGGGCGCTTTCCCCGTTCACACACAGACGCGCCAGAACGCGTGTAAACGCGTTCCGGAGCGTCTGGGTGCGAATGCTCAAAGCGCCCGAAGCTGCCTTAGCCGGCAAATGCCGGCAAGCGGCGCGCCGGCAGCCGCGGAGGCAGATCGACAATCAGCTGTTTGAGAAACAGCTGATTGTCAAAGCCGCGCGGCGTCGGAGGCGCGCCGGCAGCCGTTCGGGAGACAGAAGCGGCGCGAATGCTTCTTCTCCCGAACGGCTGCGGGCGGCTCGTCCGCGTTGGAACGCGTGTAGAGCACTTCGAAGTGCTCTACATTTCGAACGCGGAAAAGACAGCTGCGGACACGTCGGAACGCAAGCCGCGCGCGGCCAATGCGTATGACGTGTCCTCAGCTGTCTTTTCCGCGTTCCGTTCAGCCCCGTGCGAAAACGTCTCTGGATCCTTCAACTGTTCCTCATTGGACATGCTTTCCAGTCCCCTCCTTTGGACTTGCTCTAGTTTGTCAATGTCTTTTTTATACTGGGGTGCCCAGAACTGAACACAATATTCTAGATGACGTCTGTCCAAGGAAGAGTAAAGAGGAAGGAAAGCAATGGATCATTAGACAGTGGAAAAGTCTGACTCAGGCAGCAGTGAATTCTGCCACAGTGGTTTTCAAACAGGCTGGACAGCCACAGGTTAACGCATCCTTATACTGATAAGAGGGATGGATTGGATGATCTCAAGGTCCCTCCATCTGTTCTATGATTCTGTGCTAAACAAGGCCAGGTTCCCAGAAAGGTAAAAAAGAAACTGCAGAAATGTCTTCTGACTTCTTTCTGCTTGACACTATGTAATTCCTCTCTTTTTCTACTTTGAAGAAGTGCTCTGCATATCTCGGCAAAACTGGAAAACCTGCTTGGATATTATTTTCTAAGCAGTATACACACTATTCTGTAGACCACTTTAACGTGATTTAATAGTTTATCGTTTGGAGGCAACATATTCTGGAAGAAGGCTTTTTTGCAGTTCCAGTTCCAATATCTAGGTTGCCTGTATGAGGAAGGATCTCTCCCTTTTAACGGGCTGGTTTGGGTTTAATTCTAAGGCAGGCCTGCTAAAAAAAGGAGGAGGGAAGCAAGAATTCCTCTATACTCTTACCTTGTTCGAATATTAGAAGTCCAACTTCTTGGAACTTTTTCACATCAAATTTTCCCAAAACCTTTTTATATTTTTTTAAAAAAATCCTCTCCCTGAAACATTTCTCACTCCTTGATCTCTTCTCTGCTGTTGGACCATATTCCTGTCCTGTCCTGCCTGGAGAGTTTAGGGTTTCTGATATAAAACCCGGAACCCAGGATCGCCACT
The DNA here is from genome assembly GCA_023333525.1 of Aspidoscelis tigris stejnegeri. Lineage (NCBI taxonomy): Eukaryota > Metazoa > Chordata > Lepidosauria > Squamata > Teiidae > Aspidoscelis > Aspidoscelis tigris. The sequence goes on along the minus strand of JALMGA010000005.1, from coordinate 36,993,234 downwards.
GGAGTAACAAATGCCAGGATCCTCCTCAAGTTGCTCTTTAGGCATCCACGTTTTCCAAACGCCTCACATCACAGAGAGGAAGTTTCACTCTTTTTTATTTCCTTTATTCCCCCTCCTTTCTCTAGAGGGCCTGGAAGAGAAGCCACGTATGGAAAAACTGGGCTGTTTGCTAGAGACTTGCGAGGCGAGCTAGCACTTTCATGGCCAATATATGTTGTAACCCACCCTGAGATCCTTAGGTACAGGGTGGAATGAATGAATGCATGAATGAATGGTCCATTTAATTCTATGTAATAATTGACTCAATAGGGGAGGGGCTGCAGCTCTGAAGTAGAGCAGAGGGTCTGGAAAGCAGATTACTGGTTAAATCCCTAGCCTCTCCCTAGAAGAAGGCAATGGCAAACCATTTCTGCATCTCTGCCAAGAAACCTGCACAGTGGTGCCCATACAGTCAACCAGGAGTTGGGCATGACTGGGTGGTACCCAACAATGGGTTCAATATCTATTTTTTGGGCTTACCCCCTTTCCCCACAACTTACAAGAGGCAGGTCTATAGCATGCACTTTAAATTTTAACACTTTCTCCTACCAGGGTTTTTTGTTGTCACAACTTTCTGGTTAGATAGATAGATAGATAGATAGACAGATAGACAGATAGACAGATAGACAGATAGATATACCATGCAGACAACAACTTCCACGAGCATGTAAACATTTGACCCGTGCCACATTAAAATTGTTTCACATATTTCATATAGTAACCCGTGTGTAAAGTGTTTTTTTAACCATAATATAGAATGAGTAGGAAATATGATTCTTAGATGTTGCTAATGCAAGAATGCTAGGAAATTTTCTGGAAAACTTAATAAACACAACAAAAGGCATGCAGAACTTGGTTTCACCAAGAACGTTGCCTCGTTGGTTTAATGAATAGCCACTAGAGAGGACCAAATCCCAACCTGTGTTGTGGTAGGGTGATAAGTTTTTTCTTTAGGGTGTAGGAGGATTTTGTTTATCAGCTCAAGGGTGTCGGAACGTGTCTTTTTAGGCAGGCTTGATGTCTGGAAGCCGAGAAGGTTGTACTTATTTATTACCTGCGGACTATCATAGGCGCCTGGTTGGCCATTGTGGCTGCCTACCCGGAACATCTCATCTCCACTGCAGACAGCTAGTGGGAGGCCACACTATGTTCACATAGAATGAGGTACTGAAGCGGCTTATGGTATGAAAATGGTGCCATAGTCTGCTTCAATGAAGACTTGTGTGTGGACAGCATTGAAGGGCTGATCCGATCTACTGGAGACTAAGAGCCTGGGACCGTTTCACTGGACTCCCAGAGGAATCCTCAGAAGTGGGCTGCTTCTGGATTCCCAGCTAAAACAGTCTCAGCCAGCAACTTTTATAAATCATAATGAATGAGCACCATTCTCGACAGGCAGCTGAAGATTCCAAAAAGGGCCTTCTCTTCCCCTCAACAAAAACCCGGGCTTGCGTGATGCTGGTTGTGTGCATGTCTGGCAAGTTGCTAATGCTCTTTTTGTCAGATGTCACTGAATTTTCAGCTTCTGCCGGCTGTCATCATTTCATGATCCAATGTTGGACACTTTCTGTTAAAAAAAAATCCGAATGTTACTTACAAAGCACATTGAACAAGCAACAGAGACCATTTAAATAGCACAACCAGAACATATTATAATTAATCACAATATTTAAAGGTGCATTAATTTAAAATCACACCCTATATGTTTGTTAAAATAGCACCGGGTTAGTGCTTTTAACAAGATAAGAGGGAACAAATGGATTGAAATAAAATTTGATTGAAATATTAGTGCACAATCATTGTGGCAACCCATGGACATCTATTCCTTGTGATCAGGATTATGAGGTTAAGTTTGCCCAGAGCAGAGCCATTTTTAATTTAGCCCTTAATATTAATGGAAGGGCATTTCCCTTTCTGTTTGCTCTCACCTGCTTTTGCTCACACAGTCATATAGCATGACTTTTAGCACACATATTTTTGCTGGAACATAAGTTTTGCACACATTCAATGTTTGTTCTCAACTCCTTATCCCCCTGCCCCCCATCTATGGCTTTTTTTGCACGTCATGAGCTTCCCTTTTCAAGCTATGAGAAACAATAAGGAGCAACATTAATCAGTACTATGTCAAATTAAAGAGTGGCTGGTAGTTAGTGTTAGAGCAAACTGCCTGGAAAGCAGAGGTCAGATTGCTCATTTGATCCCCAGCCTTTCCCGAGAGATGGGTGATGGCAAACCACTTCTGTGTATCTACTAAGAAAACAGCATAAAGTTGCCCAGAGAAGTGTCCATGCAGTCAAGCAGGAGCCAGCTACAAGTGGGTGGTAGCCAAGAACAACAACAAGTTAAAACTACATATTGACCCCTAAGCCAATCTTTATTTGGAATAGAATAACTCTACCCATGTAGAAAAGAGCTGATAAATAAAGTTATTGCAAAACTTTATTGAGAAGTGTGCAGAAGTGTGGTGATGGGTGGATAATAGGGAGAAGCAGAAGATGAAATAAAAAATCTGTTCTAAATATTCGAGAAAATGAGGTAAACTAGAGGTCCCCATTTGCCTTAGTGTGGGTGGCACCCATGTAAAGGCAATCTTAATAAGTTTTTAGCTGTGATTACAATGTTGTTCTCAGTTTCTGACCTGCTAGGGAACAGCCTCACAGGCTTCAAAGCAGAACGAGTGTGTGAACAATCCCATTTCAAAGCCTTCTCTGAGGCTCCTCGGAAATTCTTTTTTTGCTGTGTCTGATCACAGCCACAGGCTCTGCCCAATTTTTGTGCCCAGAAATTCTTGCGTCTTGGAGGGGCCTTACTTTAACATTGGCAATATTTTTTAGAAAATCACCTTCAATTTTACTTAGAATTTTGCTGTTTCTTCTCTCTCTCTCTCTCTCTCTCTTAGTTTTTCATATGCTGCCGAATAAAAATAAAAATAAAAACTGAAACTGTCCTTTCTTTGCCTCTCACAAGTGCAGCATCTCACTTTATTCCATGAAATGATCGAATACTTCAGGCTTGATTTTTAAAATCTGTTTTTCATCAGTTAGAAGCCAATGTAGGGCATTTGATGAATGATCACCGAGGAGCTAAGACTGACACTGTGTGAATCTCCACTTGTAGTACGTAGCGCTGGCAAAGCGCGAATATGCTCAGTCCTGCTCTCTCAAGCTCCAGCCAGCCGGGCCAGTGCAAGGGATGATGGGAGCCGTAGTTCAACAATCAGTTGTATGCACAGCGAGCGTACCTCTCCTCGTTATAGGAAGCACATATAACTCTGCGCATGTGCTTGGGTTGTCCCAAAGATATTTTGCAGGGTGGACGGAAAGGCACCAAGATTGAATTGCAATTGCAATCCCCGCTTCCAACCATCTTCTTCCGCACTTGGCGCAGAGCAAGGCGCCGAGTTGTTCTCCCCCTTGCAGGCTTGCAAGAATCCTATTCGAAATTAAATAAAATAGGGAGGAGGAACCCGTTTCTGCCCCCCTCCACCGCACACGAGATCATCGCGTGCTAAGACAACACCGGGGTGGTGGTGGAGGAGGAGGAGGAGGAGGAAGCGGCGACGGACCTGGTCAGCTGATCCTTGCAGGGAAAGAGGGGAGAAGAGACCTCGTGAGTCGCCGCCAGCCGGCCGGGAAGGCAGCAGCCCTGCCAGGAGCGCGCGCTCGTGTGGGCGGTCGGGTCGGAGTGGACGCGCGTTCCTGTCGTAAGTGGACTCTGACCGCCTCCTCTTGTCTGTGGGTTTGGGGGAGACTTCTAAGTGGTGGCGCCGGAGGGTACGAAACAAGGAGTCTGTAATCGTCAGGCAGCGAAAGAAAGAAAGAAAGAAAGAAAGAAAGAAAGAAAGAAAGAAAGAAAGAAAGAAAGAAAGAAAGGCACCTCTGAAGGTTTGGGGTGTTTTTCCACTGTCACTAGAAGTACCCATTAAGTACCCATTAATGGGTACTAAAATGCCATTACGTACCCATTAATGGGTATTTAATGGGTACTTTTAGTGACAGTGGAAAAACACCCTTGGAGGCGGGAGTTTTCGGACACCTGCCTGGCCCTCTCCCCGACATTCTGTGACAGGAAAGGTGGATTACGGAAGGCTTGGGAACACGAGGGTCTCTCCGAGGCGCCCCTTTTGCTCTGCCTTAACATAGCCCGTGTTTAAAAAATTAAAAAATATATCGCTCCGTTCAGTCTCCGGTGAAAACGAAGCTTCTCTTTTTGCTGTGTGTGGGCGAGGGTGCGCTAAAAGGGCTGGCAGGTGTGACTCCTTTACCTCGCGCCTGCTCCCACCCTCTTTACCTTGAGCTTAGCAGAATCTTTACCTGGCGGTGAGCCGCCTCTCCTGCCACCTGGATGGTAAAATAAATGCTCTTAAAAATAAAAAAGTTGGCAAGCTAGAGATGTGTGTAAAGGATACGAAAATATGTGTAATTCTTCAATACCTTTGCCCTGTGGAGGAGGACAAGGAAGTTGGTTCTATCCTGAATCCAAAATATGGCATACCTGAAGTGCACCACTGCTGTAGGTGGGCAGTGCGATCTCTTTCTCTTGCTTGCACAATATTTCTTTCCTTGCGTGTCCTGGGGTGGTTGTAGTTCAGTGGTAAGCGGCTGTCTGGAAATAAGAAGGATCCAGGATCTATCCTCAGCCTCACCCCAACAGAAGACTGGGCAAACCACCTCTGTCAAACTGCTCTGGCTTGTCTAGGAGTAGAACTTTACATGGTGGTTTAGAACAACAGGCTCTGGTAATTCCCAGTCCAAACTTATATTTTCTACACCTTCTGAGGTACAACTCCAGCAAGATAAGTTAGTTTAGTTTATTTTTTTGTGAAAAGATACTTTATCGGAAAACTGAAATTTTTTACAAACAAATTGGAATATGCAAATAGGAATGGGAAGAATACAGCATTATCACAATACAAACTCAAAGTCATCCTGAATTTACAAAATGCAGGACGTAATAGTCAAGTTCTCAACCAAAAGTTAACTATTATTCTGATCTTATTTTGTTATTAGGTAACTAGAATAAGAAGTGTTGGCTTTTCTACCCCACTTTTCTCACCCATTTAAGGGGACTCAAAGCAGCTGACAAAGCTTTTCTATTCTTCTCCCCACAACAGAACACCCTGTGAGGTAGGTGGGGGTGTGAGAGCTCAGAAGAGAGCTGTGACTAGCCCAAGGTCACACAGCTGGCTTCGTGGGGGAGGGCAAAATTGAACCCGGTGTTCCCAGATAAGAGTCTGGCTCCCTAACCATTAGACCAAACTAGGGATTGTATAAATGTCAACAAAGGTTTTAGTTTATTGTTCAGTCATATGACCATATCAAGAAAGCTAAAGTGAACAAATACAGGTGCAGTGAAATGCAGAAAACCAGGAACATAGTATATCTCTAAGGCATGGAGACCTAGCCAAGAACATAGCAACTTTATTTGTCACCTGATTAAAAAAAGACTTACTGGAACAAGCAGAAAATTAATCTTATTAGAAAATCTAGCTGGCGGTCAAATAGGATATGCCACAGAGCTTCAAAGCTGGCTTGCCATGGACACATTTCTCTCCTTATAAGGCATATGATGATATCCCTCATTTTTTACCATGGAGTTAATTAGTTTGAAGTGTGTGCATGTCAAATGTATCCTTAAGTGAGCGGGCATATTGTAAACTAGATTTTTTTTCTAGTTGGAACAACATATTAATACACACCAGGCTTTTCAGTGATTTAGAGCAATGACAATGATAGGAACTGGGGTAGAGTTGTTAACACTCAAAAACAGTCTTTAAAAGTGCGATTGAACTTGTTCCCGTGTTGAGATGTTAGAATTAAGCAGCCTAACCAATAGTGGGGTCCATCAGTTTACATGGCTTTTAAAAAGCTATGGCAGCAAAAACCAAAAAATATTTCCCCAGGGGCTCAGGTAAGAATACTACCATTCCCTTGGAACACCTGTACCTGTTCTTCCTCCTACTTGCCCTGGTGCCTGAACAATGGTGATTGCAATCTTCCTGTAACTGCTAGAATCATCTTTAATATCAGTGATTAAGAACTACTTCTAATAGCTAGGTTAACTATGGTTGTGCTTTGGTCATCCCAGGGGACCCATCTAATTTTGAGTCTACAACCCTCCCTTTAATTAGGTTCAAGAGGTGATGCCTGAATAATCAAGGTTAAATTCCAATATTTGCTTCATCTCTTATCAACCTGATTCTTGTCTTGGCTTCACACCTTTGTGTGCCATAAATGCACTTACTCCAGAGTGTATTCTGACTGCATTCGTGTCTCCTGATTGCCCCACAATCCTCTGCTTCACAGTTATCCATTTTAGCTTCACAGTTCTGACAGTAACTCCACTGCAGTTCCTTGGTTCAAGTACAGTGGATGCTATGCTTAATTGGGCATTTTTGTATTTCACTAAGCCGCCTCATAACAGGAGATAAAAAGCTGTGTTAATAAGAAAAATATTTCTTAGCCTGAAATGTGGTCCACTAAATTGAAGGATAGAATGGGACTGTGATTTTTCTTTATTTTAAAAAAATCTTATTTTTTTCTTCCACAGCTTAACTTGGGATCATGACCCTAGAAATTTATGTCTTCATCCTGGCCTTAATTTCCTCCTCCTTGACTCTAGATAATGGCCTCCTAAAGACACCTCCCATGGGATGGCTCTCCTGGGAGCGATTTCGTTGTAATATTGATTGCAAGAATGACCCCCAGAACTGTATCAGGTAAGTGGAAAGTCTTGGAAGCAGTTCACGTGGTGGAGGAAAAGAATCCCTAACTCTGCGGTTCTTCTGTAGGAGAGGCTTTTCTGATTCACTTTGTTCTGCAGAGCAAGGCCAGCACTGAGCTTTGCACCAGGAAAATCTGCCTTTTTTCCTTTAGGTTTATTTTTTCCATTTCGACTTACAAGCTTTCAATCATTATACATCCCCTATTCCATCCCTTCCCCCCTTCCTTGCTAATTCCCTCTCCTGGGATAATGAACCACTAATAAAAAAACTTGATGTTTCCTAATGGAAGGCAGGGAAATCAGCCTATAAAGATCTGGAGTCTATTAAATTGAACAAAAGAAATCAACTTTATTCTAAAAGGTACATAGCTTTTGTAGAAGTGGCTCATAGCTTTCACCGAGGAAGAGAGAGAACTTCTTTTTAACAATGAGCAGTTGAACATGAAAGGAAGCACGTCTGTGGAGTCAGTATACAAAACCTTTTGTTCCTCCATTTGTGTTGGTGCATCTTATACAACATGTAATACGGTAATTTCTATTATCTGAGAAGTTTAACCACTAAGGACACGTTTGCACTCAACAGTTTAAGCTGGTTTTAATCTGGGCTTTTTTTTGAATCAGCACTGAAAATGATTTTTCCAAAGTTCCTACAGCTGCATTATAACACACACTCAAAATGAACTTGTTCATTCCCACTCTTCCTTCTTCAAGTGCTTCTCCCCCTCGCCTCCCTTCACCAAAACCTCTTCTTACGCAGTCAGCAATTGGATGCCAGTCCATCCTTCAAGCTGTGACCTGATTGGAGCAGGAAACTCAAATGGCAAAGCTTTGTTAAAGTCCAGTTTCACTCCTTTTCATTATATCAGAGATTTTGCCCATTTACCAGACCCTGGCAGGTTATTCCACAAGTGTGTGTGTGTGAGAAATGACCTCCTCCTCTTTCGCACGCGCACACATGTAACTTTCAACCCATGGGTAAGAAATGACTTGTCTTACAATGAGATCAGCTAAGAGGAAAAGATATTTCAACAGAGCGCTTTTCGTCCTCCTGTGTCAAAAATAGGGGTAGGGGGACCCTATTTCATTGTCTTGCCTGTTGTCTCCCTCTAAGTTGCTCAAGTGGATTTCTGTTCTTGTAGAAAACTCTTGTTCCAATGAAAGGAAACAATTGTTTCATTTTCCTTTCACTTTTGCTTGCAAGGAGGAGAGAGAAAGGAAATGGAGGATACATTGTTCTTCCTTGAAGGGATTGAAGAAAAGGGACAGATCAAGCTTCTGCCCTGTCTTCTCTTTTGCTCTCCTGTCCTCCCCCCCCCCCGCCTGAATAATGACACTCTCAGCCTCCCCAGTACAATGTGCATAATGGCAGAGAGAACGGGGAAAAGTGGGGAAATCAACACTTATAACCGGATAAGAAGAAACACAGAAAATGCCCCTAAGTGTACGGTCCCCTCCTCAAAAAGCCCACTTGCTGTTCCCATTTTGCAAAACAAAACACTGTAATACTCAGAACAGCAGAGAATGCTCATTTAATCCTCATACAGATAAATCCGCGTTTTGGGACCTTTAATCCTCATCTGCTGAGACTTGACTTTCGGAAGCCAATCCTCCCCCGCAGGGAGGCGGAGCCTATTAAATGGTTCCGCCCCAGGTGCCTGATGGATCCAGTGGGTTTTCAGGCGGCGCTTGGGGTTATTCCGGACTCCCTTATCCACAATTCGGCAGAGTCCCTAGCGGAGGCCTGGAATGTGGCCGCTAAGAGGGCTCTGGACCGGATTGCGCCTATGCGACCTCTACGAGGCGCTGGCCCGAGGAAGGCTCCTTGGTTTACAGAGGAGCTCAGAGGGATGAAGCGCCTGCGTAGACGTCTAGAGAAGCAGTGGAGACGCAGTAAGTCCGAGTCGGCGCGAACCAGGTTATCCTCGCATGTTAAGAGGTACCTGAGAGCGATTAAAGCGGCAAAATCTGTGTACTTTTCCGCTTTAATCGTGTCCGCGGAAAACCGCCCAGCGGCCCTGTTTAGGGTGACGCGCACTCTCCTAAGTACAGGGGGTGTGACAGATCCCTTGCAGGGCAGTGCCGAGGACTTTAACAACTTTTTCGCGGACAAGGTCGCAAAGATCCGGGCGAGCCTAGACTCCTGTTGCATAGATACCGAGGTACTAGGGACACGTCTTGAGCATGTTATCTGGGATAGTTTTGAACATGTTACACCTGATGAAGTAGACAGGGCCATTGGAGCTGTGAGTTCCGCCACATGTTTGCTGGATCCGTGTCCCTCCTGGCTGGCTTCGGCTAGCAGGGAGACTACACGGAGCTGGATCCAGGCTATTGTGAATGCTTCTTTGGGAGAGGGGTCCTTTCCGGCTCCCTACAAGGAGGCAATTGTGCGCCCCCTTCTCAAGAAGCCTTCCCTGGATCCAGCCGTTATAAACAACTATCGTCCAGTCTCCAACCTGCCTTTTGTTGGGAAGGTAGTGGAGAAGGTGGTGGCACTGCAACTCCAAGGGGCTCTGGAGGAAGCCGATTATCTGGGTCCCTTTCAGTCAGGATTCAGATCTGGCCATTCCACGGAAACTGCTTTGATCGCGTTGATGGATGATCTCTGGCGGGCCCGGGATAGAGGTGAGTCCACTATTCTGGTGCTCCTGGACCTCTCGGCGGCTTTCGATACCATCGATCATGGTATCCTTCTGCGGCGGTTGGAGGGTTTGGGAGTGGGAGGCACTGTTTTACGGTGGTTCTCCTCCTACCTCTCTAATCGCTCGCAATCGGTGTTAGTGAGGGGTGAGAGGTCCACCCCTAGGTTGCTCCCTTGTGGGGTACCCCAGGGGTCGGTGCTCTCCCCCTTACTATTTAACATTTATATGAAACCGCTAGGGGAGATCATCCGACGACATGGGGTGGGATGTCATCAGTACGCTGATGATACTCAGCTGTACATTTCCACTCCATGCCAAGTCAACGAAGCAGCGAAAGTGATGTGCCAGTGTCTGGAGGCTGTCAGGGCCTGGATGGGTGAGAACAGACTCAAACTAAATCCCGACAAGACGGAGTGGCTGTGGGTATTGCCTCCCAGGGACATTTCAAACTGTCCATCCATTTACCTGGGGGGTGAACATATTACCCCCTCAGAGAAGGTTCGCAACTTGGGAGTCCTCCTTGACCCGCAGCTTAGTTTAGACCATCATATAGCTGCGGTCTCAAGGGGGGCGTTTGCCCAGGTTCGCCTGGTGCACCAGTTGCGTCCTTATTTGGATCGTGAGGCCCTACGTACAGTCGCTCATGCTCTTATTACCTCGAGGTTAGATTACTGCAACGCTCTCTACATGGGGCAGCCCTTAAAGAATGTTCGGAGACTACAAGTGGTCCAGAATGCAGCCGCGAGAGCAATTGTGGGACTTCCTAGACGGTCTCACATCACACCAACACTCCGCGAGCTGCACTGGCTGCCTATTGGTCTCCGGATCCGATTTAAGGTGCTGGTTATAACCTATAAAGCCCTACATGGCTTAGGACCAGTATATCTGAGAGACCGTCTCCTGCCTCATGAGTCCCTCCGACCGGTCAGGACCCATAGACTGGGGCTCCTGAAAGTTCCTACATTAAAACAGTGTGGAAGAGCGACCCCGAGGGGGAGAGCCTTCTCGGTGGCAGCCCCCACCTGGTAGAATGAGCTCCCGCACGTTATAAGAAACGCCCCCACCCTCCTAGAGTTTAGAAAGCTTGTTAAGACCTCCCTGTTTCGGGAATGGGTATGAGGGTGGGTGTTTTGGCGTTATTGTTTTGTTTTTAACTGTCATTGTTTTAACTATTTTACTATTGTTGACTTGTTGTAAGCCGCTCCGAGTCTTCGGAGAGGAGCGGCATAGAAATTGAACAAATAAATAAATAAATAAATAAAACTGTGGATTCTTTAAACACAGTTGGAATGCTGAAGATTCAAGCTAGGTGGATTATGTGCTGTGTCAGGACGCAGCCTAAAAGTCTAAAACCAACAGGTGACACTGCTGTTTGACGGTGTGGAGATGCATGGGTTTCTAAGCAAATTTTAACTGAGACCCTCCATTGATAACAGCATCTTCTTAAGGGAATTTATTTTAATACATCATATTACAATGCCCAACTCCATCTTCAGTAACCCAATAGTTGCTTCCCAGTCTGACTCCACAGTTTTGAAAGGAAGTAAGAGAGAGAGAATAGCAGTGCTTCTTTTATAATCTCTACAGTACATTCCTATCAGCTCCAGTAATATATACAAATTGCTGTAGGTGGAGATGGTAGTAAAGTCCAAACTCCACCAAATTCATGCAAGATTCAGCCTGTTGTGTTGGAAGAATGCCTTGCAAATTCTCCATTTTACTTTCCCTCCTGTCCACCATTCACTGTCTGAAAATCCACTAATGTTTTGGTTTTCCTCTTTCAAAGACGTGATTTCAACAAGAGGCAAAGCATGATTAATTGTAAAAGACCTTGTTGGTACAGGTACAGGAACGAGTTTGCTCATTCCCCGTGATTTGCTGAGGTATCCAGGAAAACATTATAAAGACAGCAAGAAACTCAACTTTCCATTGGAAAAGATCGTTGCTGAATGTCCCCAGTAGGATCTTGATCACAAGGAGGGGTTTGGCTAGATATTATAGACCCTTATTAAGTGCTGTTTGAAGTGTGCATTGACTTCTACTTCCTTCAGTGGTAGAAGGACAGAGCTATAGTGGAAAGAGACTCTTTTGTAGGGATGTGGACAAATATTCTAACATTCAAAATTTAATCGAATTCGATTGAATGTGGGCATTCAAATTCAAATAGTGTCTTGACATTTGAATTGAAACATTCAAACGAATTTTGGATGTTCTGAAACATTAGTTCGAATGATTTGAAACATTTGAAAGAACAGATACGTACAAATTACACACGTATCTGTATGAATCTTGTACGCATGTGTACGCATTTGCACTTATAGTACGTAACGAAAACGGGATGCATGCAGAATAAAAGGGGATGCGTATGAAATGCGTACAGATACGTATAACACATACAAATGTTGTCGACATTCGTATCTTCAGATGTGAATCTAACATTCAAACAAAGAGTTTCAAATGTATTTGATTCAAATCGGATTTTGTTGCATCCGGATTCTAAACATTCAAATCTAATTGAATGTTTGGAGATTCTATTCGAATGCAAAAAAAAAAAAAAAAAATCATGCACATCCCTACTCATAAGTAGCCAAACTGTAAACACTACAGAGGAAAATGTGCCACTTACTGGGGAAAAATAAACATGTTACAATACCATGTGCTGTTATACTGTTGGTGTTGAATCTTCTATGTCCCCCCTGTTATAGTTTAACACGACAAATACAGTGATAGTTAGATATCTTTAAAGCTCCTGTTTTCTCCATGCTGTTTTTCTTTTGGCGAACCAGTGAGAAGCTCTTCATGGATATGGCAGACTGTCTGGCAACAGATGGCTGGAGAGAGTTGGGCTATATTTACGTGAATATAGATGATTGCTGGATGGCAAAGGAGCGGGATTCCACAGGACAGCTGATCCCAGATCCTGAGAGGTTCCCTAGTGGAATCAAAGCTTTGGCAGATTATGTGAGTAGTGTCTCTTGGTGTGGAAGTACAATGTAGGTCAGGATGTTAATCCCTCACTGGTGAATAGGAAAAAATTCTGTTGACCTTTAGTAAGTAAGCAAATTTATTAAGAATTCTAGGTGTCCATGAAATTACTGAATTTTAAATTTATTTATTATTTATTTACTTACTTATTTACATTTTTATTCAGCCTTATACCTGGAGGTCTCTGAGCAGGTAACAACATCCAAAATCAAACATTGCCAAAACAATAACAGGATGTATTAAAACAATAGCATCTGCAAGTGGGAAGGGAAAAGTTTATCCCCATTTAACCAAAGGCCATGACAAAGAGGTGTGTCTTCACTGCCTTCTGAAAGATGTACAATGGAGGTGCTTGACGTACCTCAAGGGGGAGACTATTCCATAGCCTAGGGGCCATCACTGAGAAGGCCCTCTCCTGGGTGCCCACTCCTTTTGCTGCTGAAGGTGGTGGGTGTCATGGAAATTAATATTATAATCTATAATCAATACAAAATAATCATTAGCTTTATTAAGGTTAAATCTATAATTGGGTTCATGTTTTGGCTATGATTCATGAGATTGTAACAATGCTTGTCAAAGCAGAAGTACATAACAGGAAACAGATATTTGTGGTTAAGCTGTCTGGAGAATAGGGGAACTTCTCCTTCTCTTTTCGCTTTCTTATGAAATGTCACACTGACCCTGATGTTATTTTAGATATATGCCATAATGATGTTTCAGCGTTATCACTTGGCTATATAAGCATGGCGTATCACTTGTATGGCAAGGAGTGCTTGAGGCTCCTTCCGTGACTAGTCACGTAAAGCGCTTTAATAAATCTTAAATCTTGAAGTACTGTGTCAGATCTTGCTTTAACATGGGACAACCAAGAGGGCCTCCCCTTCAGATCTTTAGGCAGGAGAAGGTCGATATGGAAGAAGGCGTTCCTTTAGGTACTTGGGGGCCAAGTCATATAAGTCAGACTTAACCTTGAATTAGGCTTGGTAGTGAATCTACTCTTATTTATGCAACTCCTGTAATGGCAAGGTTGCAGATATTCCTATATGCTCTCCATCGTTATTATAGGGTGTTTTTCCACTGTCACTAGAAGTACCCATTAATGGGTACTTAATGGCATTAAGTACCCATTAATGAGTACTTAATGGGTACTTCTAGTGACAGTGGAAAACCACCCATAATAAAAGAATTAATAAAAATGACAAGATTAGAATTCAAATAAGGTATGAAAAGAATATATAGTTAAACTCTGAACTCTGGTTTAGCAGTCTCAACACAAAGAAAGGAATAAGGAAAGAAGAGTACAGGTGCAGATTGTCCCCAAATTGGTCATCTAATGGGCCCAGAGCAGGCATGACCCCCTCTTAGCTGAAATGCATATACGTGCTGTGTGACCGTATCCACAACCATTATGGCATCTCTTAGTCCCAAAGGTTAGCTATCTCTATCATTTATCTGTCCTACCTTTTTCTCACAGGCTTATCTTGATTGAGGGAGAGACTAGTATGGTGCTGCTAGCACAGGAAGAGAAAGGTTTCAGGAAAGTTGGTAGGGTGATAGAGGCAAGTTCAAAGTTTTGAGATACCGGAGCAGCATGGAGTTATTATTCAGATGGAGGTGTCAGTGGGAAGGAGAGTGGAGCACTACAGTTCTAGAGAAATGTGAAGAAACCAAGGCATGAGGAAAGATGAACCCAAATTACGCTTGTGAGGAATAGCAAGAGGTGAATGTGGTGAGCAATAAGTGATTTGTTCTGTAAGAAAAATTAAAGCAGTGAAGTTGTGGAAAGGGGGGACGGTGCTGCATCCACACACCACAGTAAAATAAAAGGCAGCTCAAAGGTAGAACAGAGGTGGTAGCTGTCCAACCCACCACTAATCCACTAGAAAGGGCACTAAGTTGCCACATGCTACCATCTCTAAGACACTTTTTTACACGCACAGATGTAGCCTGCCACAGATTATTCTACCAGATACTTTGGCATGATGTACAGTATTAGGTATTATTGTGCAGCACAGTATTAAAGTTTGATCATTCGAGGTCATGATGGTTCTCCGCAGTTCTTAGTCTTCCGGGTGTGTGGTCAGTAACAGTGTGCCTGACCATAAATAATTTCACAAGGAACTTCTCCTTTGTTATAATTAGGCTTAAGCGCAACCTTCTGTTGTACAGTTGCATTAGGGAAGGGAAACATCTTTTGGGAAGACTCGGGATGCATCCAGACATTGAAATTTGCCTTGAGGGTTTTTTCTGTTGTAATCCCAGGTTTCTTCAATTTTGAGGTATTTCTTGCTGTTCAGATTGAAGCTGTTTCACTCGCAGTAAAGCCAGGGGTAGTCCGTCAAACTGTTGAAAATTGGGAAGGAGAGCTGAATTTTCCTTTGTGCCAAGGTCTTCCCATGACCCCCAAGTATAGTTCCCTTGCTGGTGATTTGTCCAGTTTCTGTTATTCCTTCAAAAACTGGCAGAAGCTGGTGACCAGTATTATGGACTCTACAGAATAACAAGGTAGGTCCAGCTCCTAGTGATAGGGAGTGTTCCTCCCAGTGATTCTCGGTGTAGTTTCTTGCCACACAGCATTCTGACTGTGGATATAAAGGAAAACCTGGCACTCCTGCAACGTTTTTGGTTTTCTGAGGAGCAACCCTGATATACAGTGGGATAAGCAAATAACGTCTGGCAAACGTGAGGTAATCCCAATATAACTCCAATATCTGGATGCATCCTTATTGTTTTCTTTCTCATTTATCTGTGGCTGCTGTCATACATATATGGGTGCATCTAGACCTGTCCTAAATTGTGAATTCCATTCACAGTCCCAATTATACCATCACAGAGTGCTCACGACTTTTTGTCGTCACTCCAGAGCTTTCTTACAGAGCCGCACATTTTCCTTAACGCAGGAGAAATAGCTCTCGCTGTGCAGTATTGGCTTGGAGCAAAATATTCTCTCAATGCAGGCAGAAGTGCAGACGGGAACTCGCTAAACCCAGAAGTGCTGCTTGAAACTTGATTGGTCCTACAAGGCCTCACGTGACAGGAAGGAGAATGCGCAGTCCCTGAAATCCCATTCCTCCAATGAGGAAGCTGTGAAGTTGATTGTCTTTTGGGACAATCAACTTTCCCTTTGCTCTAATGATACATCAGAGTATCCTGTGAATTCAAAGTCTGCTGTTTGGAGGTCATCAAAGCCTATAAAATGGCCACACTCTCAACTGATGTAAGATTTCCGAAAGACTCATGAAGACCCTTTAAAGGTTATTCAGTGAGATTTTCACTTTCATTTCCTTGTCTGTTTCTGGCAGGTGCATGCACGAGGGTTGAAACTGGGGATTTATGCTGACTTAGGCACCCATACTTGTGCGGGATATCCTGGGACCACACTGGATGTAATTGAACAGGATGCCTTAACATTTGCAAAGTGGGAAATAGACATGTTGAAGCTTGATGGTTGCTATTCCACTGAGCTTCAGAAGGCAATAGGTAAGGACAAACATTTCCCCCCCATGTCCCTCAGCTTCTCTTCCATGATAGTCCCAATTTGCTTTAAAATGTGCATGTTATGCATTTGCACTTTAGGTAAATGATCCAACTCTAGTCTGCTTACATAAATTAAGAGAAGGTCAGATGGGAATCTGTCTCTTAAGGTGATAAAATTTGGCATTTCCATGAACTGCATGTTCAAATCTTTTAAATTATGTTCTTGGATTGTAAAGGTTCTGTTTAGTTGCAGACACACCTATAGCAGTGTTTCTTGGTTTTTTTAATTACATCAATGAGGTGGTTTCTTTTTATTGTGTAATGCAGGGTTTCCCAAACTGTGGGTCGGGACCCACCTCTAGGAGATTTAACCGTATTTGAAATAACTTTTTTGATGTAATTATTTAATTAAGTAATAAAAAAATGTATTAAAACTTTGTTTGTTATTTGAAAAGTCCTTTATTCATATTGGTAACGGTTAAATTTCCTAGAGGTGGGTCCCGAGTTGGTAAACTTATATTAGATGGGTCGTAGCCCAGACAACTTTGGGAACCACTGGTATAATGCATATGAATTTTGAAAGGGGAAGTCTTTTATAAACAATTATCTGCTGTTCTATGTTTCTGTGCTATGGATAACGTGTGTGGCCTTCTTTCCTTTAGGATGTGTTTCTTGACCACTGACCCCTGGATGTTTTGAAGTACAGCTCCCAGTATTCCTAACCTTTGTCCTTTGTAAGGGAATCTAATAGGAACTATAGCCCAAAATAACTCCAGGATATATCTATATCTGTTTTACCCAATGGAATTGTCTTTGTGAATAATATAGACTCTGGCCCAGGAACCGAGAAAATACCATATCATTCTCTTGCTGTCAGACAAGTTTTTATATGCTTATAATACACTCTGAAAAGCCCAGATAAGAAAATAGAGGAAGAAACTCCCAATTGCTGAGGGGAGAAATGGCCCAAGGAATGGAGCCTTCAATTACTGCTTTGTAGTTATGTCTTTCCCCTCAAAGTGTATGGATTGTTCCTCCATTTATTACTTCTGCCCATATGATGCTTCATTGCCTCAGAGTTGCAGGAAGAAGCAGGTAATTTTTTAAAAACTCTGCTGCCAGTGGGAGCATGTATGTACTTCCAAATGCGGGGTGTTTTCATAGACCAAAGTAGCAATGTAGTTTGATATTCTATTTGTGACTCTGCTCTTTTTCTTTAAAAGGTTATCCTAAAATGTCAAAGGCTTTGAACGCAACTGGACGTCCTATTGCCTTTTCCTGCAGCTGGCCAGCATACCGTGGGGGACTTCCACCAAAGGTAGGATGAATTTAAGAATTTCTGATAGAATTCTAATTTGGAGGATGTACAGAAATTCCCAAGAATATACTCATAACAGTAGATGGATTGGTGTGTCTTCTAATGAAGGGCAGGAAACACTGTGTTTTTGGAACACCCTCAGAACAGGTCACCATTTATAATAAGGAACAATGGCCTAATCTTCCTCAGGAGAGCAACAGGTAAAGTCAGTGGTAGCATGGGTTATGAAGGCCAGGTAAAGCCTCAAGACCATTAGGGCTGTAATGAGGCACATGAAAAAAGTGCCTCTGAGGTGGCTTAGAGAAGACTTTGAGGTGAGATTGATCATTCTGCCCCCCCCCTCCCCTGAACATTCTGTGCAAGAAAAGGTGGATAATAGAAGGCTTGGAGACAAGAGGGCTACACAAGGTCTCTCTGAGGTGCCTCTGAGGCAACCTTTTGTTATGTCTGAATACAGCCTAAATATGAGTAGTTACACTGCTTTCTTAAAGGAAAACTAAAAGCCGAGGAGGAAGAGTAATACTACTATCTCTCCATTATTTTCCCTTTATTTCCACCATAGTATAGCAGGGGAATAGTTGAAGATCTTCTAGTAGAATTTTTACTTTGTGACTGAATGCTGCACATTAGCGGCACCTTGTTCTTTCTATTTTGAAAAGGCAATTTATTCAGGATTCTCTGTGACAAATTAGTTTGGCATCTTTTCCAGGTTAACTATACTCTCATGGCAAACATATGCAATCTCTGGAGAAACTATTTTGATATACAGGATTCTTGGGATGTTGTCCTCTCCATTGTGGATTGGTATTCAGCCGGTCAAGATGTTCTTCAGCCAGTGGCTGGCCCTGGCCATTGGAATGATCCAGACATGGTAATGTTGGCACAGAAGAGGTTGACCTGAAAGCTAGGAATAAGAAAGAAGCTGTCTCAGGTACCCCAAGGCTAGAATGGCATAATGAAGCTAGTGGTTTTCAGGGATTTAGCTGTTCTTAGTATTTTTCATAGAAGGGCTGAGAAACTGAGAGTTAATGTGATCCTGCCCAGGTTTTCCATTTTAATCAGCTTTTCTTCCCAACCACACTTCCCTATGCACTACATGCATATGTTGTATGAAGTCTGCCCTTTAAAAGTTAGAACATAAGAAAAGGGCACCTGGTCCAGCATTCTGTCTCACACAGTGGCCCACCAATCGCATCTGGGCTTTCTGTGACATACATGCTGCCCCTGAGGAGTCTTAATTCTGTAATCTGTTTAGATTTTGCAAACAAGAATTACTTCATGCAATCTGCAACCTATGAAGAGAGGAAGACTTGGGCATCTTGGAAGCTTCCTGCCTTCTTCTAGGAGAACCCCATGGAAATCTTACTTTATTATTTATTTAAAGCATTTATATACCATTACTACTTTTTTTAAAAAAATCTCAAAGTCATTTAAGAAAAAGATTAAAAAACAAGGATAAATACCACACAGAGAGAAAAAAAATCAACTATTAAAAACACATTTAAAAGCTGGGTGGTACCGCCTCCAGACTGGAGGGACAGGCAGGATACCTCTAAAGGCCATTTACAGGACAAGTGGTTTTGTCCTTCTGCTTGAGAATGCCTAGAAGCAAATGGTGGACCACTGTGTGAGATGGGATGCTGGACTAGATGGGCTGTGGCCTGATCCAGAGGGCTCCTCTTGTGTTGTTATAGACAAATTCATGGAGTGCAGGTGTAAGATGGTTCCCCAGACGCTTCTTTCTCCTTGACTTCCCTCAGGCAAGGTGGCTTTTTCATGACAGTTAAAAGAGGACACCACTGAAAGCTGATGGAGGATTATTAATGTTGATAGACAGATTCCTTGGCTTCTGACTTTTTAGCTGCCAACCCTCATCCCTTGTAAACCTTTATATCTTAGAAATTTAAGACAAAAACTAAGATTCCCAAGATAATAGCTTTTGTACCTAATACCCAGATTCACACAATGTGATTTTTGCGATTCAGTTAGCCAGTCATAATATTTCTTAGGAGTGGTTTCAAGAATCTGCTGCAGTTTTCCAAATCCCCCGCTTTATCAGTGGCAAAAATAACTGGGGGCAGCAGATATAGTGCTGGGGTGGACAGAAGGTTCTTCTAGCGTTGGGGATGAGGATTCTTCTCAGTTTTCATCAAATCAGTCTCCTAGTGAGCAGAGTAAGGTCAAAACCCCTCCAGAATAGTTTATAGATTAGGGGAGGTAGCAAATCCCATATAGACTCTAGGGGTTGAAAATCTGACCAGCCGTAAATGCATCTGTTGGACCAAAAGCTATAGCCAACCGTGTTCTAGCTGGAAAAATGTAGGATATGGTTCACATATCCAGAGGCAACCAGACTGACTTGCTCTATTGGGTACACCCAAGACTTTTTCCTAGTTAGCCCAGGGACAACTTGCATCCTTCTTGCTTTCACTCTTCACCTTATTGCCCTCTTTAGCTTTAACCATCTGATTATTTTGCAGCTTATCATCGGAAATTTTGGGCTTAGCTATGAGCAGTCTAAGTCTCAGATGGCCTTGTGGACTATATTGGCTGCACCCCTTTTCATGTCCACAGACCTCCGAACTATTTCTCATGAAGCCAAGGCAATCATGCAGAACAAGTTGATGATCAAAATTAATCAAGATCCCCTGGGGATTCAGGGACGCCGAATTCTTCAGGTATCTTGTGTCTTAATAAACAAAAGGTCTTTAGAGCCAAAAGCATAGACCTTCTGCCTGTTCAGTGTTTAGTTTGGGAAGGAACAGTAGCTTATCTCAGATTATAAAATATGCTTACCTGAAAATCAGTTTGATGTAAACCAAAAGTAGGGTCATAGAATATCTCTGTTTAAAAAATAATAAGATTTTCACTGTTTGATCCAATAGCATGTGTTCTCTAACTTGGAATAAACAAAGAAAGTTTTTCTGGTATTTGCATTCAACACTGAAAGAACCATTGCTGGACTAAAATTAGTGGCTTAGACCATCTTTTATCACAGCAGTTTCTGTGATAATAGTTTCTAGTGCCTTTTAAGGGGGAAACAGCAGGACAATCATTGGGTTCCCTCAGATATGTGAGGCAACCTCACCATAGTGGCACCATAACAGTGTGATATTCCTCCTGGCTGGCTGGGACCTAAGAGAGGCCTTTATAAACACCATGTTGACTGTACACAGTCTCTAGTGTGTCCTGTTTGTGCAACATATTTTTCAATATTTTTCTCTTTTTGTAGGAAAAATCTCGCATTGAGGTCTACAGACGGCCACTCTCCAACTCAGCCAGTGCTTTGGTTTTCTTCAGCCGGAGGACAGACATGCCATATCGTTATACCACTTCCCTCAACCATTTTAATTTCACAGAGAATTTTGTGTATGAGGTAAGAAAAGGGAATTGTTCACTTTAGCTTCCATCATGAATGCCAGAAGTTCCTGCAGAGGATCAGGGCCTTGAAGATCACATGCTACACCTAGTGCTCTTGCAGTCACGATATTGGTCTGAACCCATGAATGATATTTAAACTTGTTCCTTTCCTACTTAGCTTGGGTTAGGCCTAGTAAGGCATCACTGAACAGCTGTATAACAAAAGTGCCTTGCAAAGTCAAGCACAGTGGATTTTATCACATCTGTTGTTACAGAAATTGGGTTTGTGGTAGGGATGGGTGGGAAGAGTACATCACTTTCGCAATTTGTACGAATTCCAAAGGTTCAAAACTTCACATTTGATTCAGATATTGGCTGTGTTTGAAGACTGGCCTTTGCATGTGAAGTGGAAGCTTTTGTGCCTTTGATCAAAGCTTCAGAACGGATTCAGAAGCGTGACTGGTGGCTCCAAGGATTTGATGCGCATTTGAAGCTTATTACATTGAAGTGGCTCCATCCACATGAAAGCAGAGTTAACGTCCCATTTGCTTTGATGTGAACTGGGGGGAAATCGTCTACATC
This sequence comes from Aspidoscelis tigris stejnegeri, assembly GCA_023333525.1. Taxonomy (NCBI): domain Eukaryota; kingdom Metazoa; phylum Chordata; class Lepidosauria; order Squamata; family Teiidae; genus Aspidoscelis; species Aspidoscelis tigris. The sequence continues at coordinate 36,972,108 of JALMGA010000005.1, read as the reverse complement.
TTTAATTTGTGATGGAAGTTTGGGAACTTGATGGGGTTTTAGGGAGATCAGTGGGAAGTTTCCCAAGAATTGCCCTTTTCCTGTGGTCCCAGTCCATGGGGAAGTACTGCTGCTACAGTGCTATGTGATGGTATTTTCCATAGATTAATATTTCCTATTATTACTTATGATTTTTAATTTGATATCAATTGAGGCATAGATAAGCCTTTTACATGAGTAAAGTCTATTTTTCTTCTCCCAGCCTATAGAATGTGGATACCTCTAACCTTGTTTGTACATTAAAGGGACCGTATAGGTATCCACTTGAGGTTATCTTTTGAAAAGGCAGTTTTGATTTGAGTTAGAAACATTCTGAGGATTTTTATTATTTTGGCTTGCTTTTTAAAGATAGTAAATAAAAATGTGGCAATAGTATGCAACTGCTTTTCAATTATCAAATTATTTGTTTTTTAGGCACAGGATGTTTATACTGGTCAAATAATCAGTGGCTTGAAAGCCTCAGACAATTTCACACTTGTCATTAACCCATGTGGAGTTGTGATGTGGTATCTTTACCCAACGATGCAGCTGACTCCGTCTTCCCGCTTCCAACAGCAGCTGAGTGAGACCAACGAGTTTCATCCGTCTATCCTCTGATGTGAAAAGACCAAGTGGTCCAATGTCAGTAGCTGGCGTGATTTGCTGCTATAGCACAAGGACTTCAGCAATACACCACCACCCCCGGTATATCTAAGGGTGCCTCAAAATTGTTAAAACAACACAATACAAGGAGGCAGTTGTATGGAAGCAAAGATATAAAATGCAGCACTGCCTTCAAGATTGGAAACCTGAGCAATACAACCCGCCTTGAAGTCACTAGCAGAAGTGAAATAACAGATCACCTTAGTGATTCCCAACCTGGTCTATGTGTGCCCCCAGGGGTACAAACTAGGACATTCAGGGAAGCATGCACATGCACAATAATGGATAATACTAGGAATAGGCACTTGCAGTTTCAACATATAAATATGAAATAACTATTATGAAAGGTACCTTTTATGGAAATAGGATGCCAAGATCTACACATGTGAAAAAGGATTGTAGATCATTGCCTTAGAAAGTTTAAATATATTGTGACATAAATGCTTATGGAAAATTAATAAAAAATGGAGAACGAAAGTTTAAATATTTGCACCAGTCAGTGAAAATTACAGTTGTCCCTTGTATAACACTATGATTTGGCTTCCGTAAACCACTGTATACTACAAAATCAGGGGCTTTTCTGCCTTTTGCCCAGTAGTTGGCTTCTGGTGTGCTTTCAGATGAAGCATCTGCACTGGAAAGGGGCCATTTCCAATTCAGAAATTGGAAAGTGCCCTGGAAGCCAACTATGTGTAGAACACAATTTTGTGTTCCACATGTTCACTTCCATTAACCAGAGACAACCCTTCCCATTTCTGGTAAGCCCATCTGCATCTCTGTGGTGCTAGGTGGGTCAGTGATCCAGAATGTGAGTACACGTGTGCAGTGGTTCACCGTTACCCTGGTGATAGCGCTGGCAAACGTACACTGGTGCCAGCGTCGAGATGGAAGATGGTGGCACCCAGATACTTATCTGTGCTAAGGTAAGAGGTGAGAGGAAATGCTAGTGCATGAGAGGGCAAGTTCACCATTCCTGTCCCCCAGGCAGGATGGGAACTGCAGATTTACCCCATGTTATGCAAGTAATGGCGATCTGTGGAAAATGGCTGGGAGCCATGGAAGCCAGGTCTATTAGCTGAGTCTATCACTTGCAAATAGCAGTGTGAATGACTTGTCCGGTCTACCCAGTGTAAGTCAATAGTGTCTTAGAAACTGTATCACATTAAGAATTGTATTAAATAAGTCATATTTTACCAGTTGCATGAAAGTAAACCATATTATATGAGGGACAGCTGTGATTTAGGTATTTGGAATGTCATGAAGTGACCAAGTGATTTTTAAATCCATGCTCTTCTTTGAAAAAAGCACCCAAGTTCTAGTATAACCCATATTTTAAGAAGGAATCAGGCCATGTACAGCATGAAAAGAAACAGGAAAATGCAGTGCAAATGTTGTGATACTTATGTCTTGATTATGTCAAGATCTCCTGTGAGCATTTCGGAAACAATGCTTAAAAACTTGAAATTTACTTTCTCTCTTCTTGCCTAAGTATCTGTATTTTCTGAAATAAATATCATTGGCCTGGGGCATATAACAGCAGAATGTTTTTTTCCAAGAGCTAATGAAGATGTCCAATTTTAAATCAGTATTGTGAATGTGAAGAGGTAGAAACAAATCTCCAAGGACTGTACTGCTTCTGTGTTGTTAAAACAACACAATTTAATAATGAATAATGAAAGTTAGTATAAATCAAGGTATGACTTAATACTATGGTTTGGTTCCCAAAAAGCACTTTGTATGCATAACTATATTATGTTAGTAATTGGCATCTTTGGAAAACTGCAATTTAGTGAAATGACCGAAACCAGTCTATTAGCAAAAGTAAAGGGTGCCTCAAGCTGCTAACCACATTGAATGTTTCTGGGTTTCTGTTAAACAAGTTCCATTTTACAAACCATATACAATCAAAACCATATAATGCAGGACTTTTATACAAGGAATGACTATAGCTCTTCTGCCTTCAACCTGAGACGAGCTGTAGAAGTCTACTCAGTCCTTGTATTCTCAATATAAAGCACCTCTCAAAAGCATAATATCTGCCAAAGAGCATATGGGAAATTTTTTCTTTATTGCAACTTTTTTATCTATAGCTGAAAGTCATTTTATGTTTTCTTTCCACATGATGTTCAAACATTTAAAATCATTAAATCAGATAAAGGGCTGCTTTATCAAAGCCATGACTGTTGGCTGGAGATTCCTTATCTTTTTGGCTCTGAGCTGAAAATTATAAGCAAATTTTAATGTTTTCCTTCAGATATTATTCCTTTCCCTTCCCCATAATTTAAAAGGAATGTGATAAACTAAATAAAGCAAAAATGCTATTTGCATTTCGGATCTTTACAAGTTCTTGTGAGAAATCACACTTACCGCCAGCATAGGCATCCCTGCAGTAGATTCATTTTCTTAGTGTACTCATCATATTCTTTGATTGAACAGAAGGTAATACTGTAATCAGCTATGGCAGTGGTTCTCAACCTGTGGGTCGTGACCCCTTTGGGGGTCGATCTACTCTTTCACAGGGGTCATTATGAAGTAGCAATGAAAATAATTTTATGGTTGGGGATTAGGGTTAGGTTGGGGGTCACCACAACAGAGGAACTATATTAAAGGGTCGGGGCATTAGGAAGGTTGAGAAGCACTGACCTGAGCTATAGCAAGCATCATCAAGGATGATGAGAATTTGTCCAGTGCTATACTGAAAACTATAGATTAACCATTCATGCTATTTGTGGCCCCAGACTGCACACATTGCCAAGTTGTTTCAGACATTTATACATCGGACAATGCCATGTTTCTAAAGACCAGATTAGACTTCCATACACAACTTCCAGGGTGAGAACAAGCAGCTGTAGTGGATGGGCCACTAATCCAACTCAGCGGGATGTTTCTTATGTTGCGGAAAGAGGTTGATACTTTCTGCAACTCATTCTTATTGGACAGAATTAATATAAAATCCACTTCAAAATTTATTTTATCTAATGTCAGCTTTAGGACTGACAGAAGTACAATATATCAGGATGCAGAGAAAACAGTGCATAATGTCTCAAATTATGAAATTTCCTACACTTAATTTTCTCTGTCTCATCACCAGAGATTAAATTAAACCTTCTCTGCTTGCACAAATACTATTTCTTGGAACTCCTTCATGACTGTTAGATGATTTAACTGGTCACACTATAGGGAACACTTGGTTTTATCTGTGTATGTTTGAATTCCCCATAGATGATTTCACCTGTATTTTTGGGAGGGAGATCTATTTTGAATAATTTTAGAATGTTTCACATTATTCTGTGAGAAGAAACTACTCCATGCCCTTGACACATACAGACTTTAGTCCTTGTGCAAAAACAAATCCATTAAGTCATCAATATCAAAGACACGTGCAAAGATTTCAATACTTCTGTATTAAAGTGCAGTCCAAAATATTACAAATAGAGTTCGTTATTATGGAAATCTAAGCCTCTTAGACTGACATTAGAAATATTTCATTAGAAAAATTCATTTGATTCCTGCTACAGTGAGTAATATGTTCATTCACTAAAAAGACTAACAGAAAGGGATCAACGCAAAGTGAATTATATCTTAAACTTTTCTTATAAAATACTGCCTTATAAAAGGAAACTGAAGTGTTAGGAAATAAAGTTTCTGCATATTATATTATTTGTTACAGCAATGAAACAGGAAGTTTCTTTGGAACAAGCAGTAAGGGGGATTATCATGTACAATCTCACAGTTTAATTAGTAACAGCATGAGATGCTCACAAATATGAGAACACAAATTGCCTGTTGGTTATCCTCTAGCAAACAAATTCAAGTCATTTCCTCCAATGCTTGGATTAAAAAAATACTAACCCAACAGGACTTTTGGTATTTAAGGGATAGTTTCATTCTGTTACCCTACATACTGTTTTCTGCTTACAGCACTGCCTAGCTCAACCTGTAAAAGCCAAACACTATCAAGACTCTCCCAAGTACATTCCTAAATAAGTTTCAGTTTTTTGTAAAGAATTCTATTTTTCAGTAAACCTCTCTATACGACAGAGACCACTATAGGAAAGATGAAACACTGAGCCCTGTTTCTTGAATGCAAAATGTCTTCCTTGCTTCCATTTCTCCATCCAGAAAACTACAATATTTTTTTCTTAACGGCATAGTAATACCTTCATAAAGTCATATCTTCAATTTCAGTTCAGATAAACTGATAACATCCAATTTTCACCATCTGTAACATGAATAAAGAAGGGCGGAAAGATCACCAGGCCTCATTAAATGTGAGACTCTGCTGTGTTCTCTCACCCTATGGACAGGAAGCACAAATGAAAAACAGCAGAGAGAACAAACAGGTTTGCACACCACTGTATGATGTTGAAACACTGACCTTTCCTCCAAGGGATAATTTGGACTGCAATAAATGCAGAGATGACCTTTCATAGTTAAGAGTGCTTCTGCTTTTAGGCTTGTAGGCCAAGGATGCAGTAGAAAGTTATTTTACAAGACTATTGGTTTCTGCCAAGGCTGAATTTTAATAGCTCATTGAAGTTCTCCTTTGAAATGTTTCCTGTTGTTTTCCCAGGAAAGAGATACAAACCTCCAGATATTTACAGAATTTCCTCTCATGCATTAAACTGCATGGGTTAAAAACTGCAACATGTGACTCTGATGCCCACTGGCAACCAGAGATGCATGAAAAGGCAATATTCCTTTCCCACTCTTGTGTTATTGTTTAAATGTTTTGTTTCACACAATGAACGTCAATATTCCAATTCCCATATAGGTATATAGGTATGCCCCATCTCCCATCAAACCACAGACAGTCATGGCTGTTCAATCCTGGAATTAAGAATTAAAACAAGAAGTCGGGAAGGCGCAATTGTCCTTGTTCTTTGTATTGCCATGTGGAAAAATGCAAAAACAGTGGATGTTAATTCAGCCAGTATCCTGTAGGTTACTGGCACAGGATGACCTAAAGATAGAGGATCAGGAGGCAGTAGTAATAATGATTATGTCTTCCAAGGACAAAAGACATCCGAGAATAGCTTCTCCGCTCCCATCAGTTGTTCTTTTTCTCATCAGGTGGTGTATAAGGAGGTGGCAGATCCTGAAAAAAGGGAGACACTGTTCAACTGGCATGTCCAATAGATGGTATATATATGTGCTTTCTTATTTAAAACATTCAGCCCAATTTTTAGACAGGCAGCTTCAAAAATATGTTCACAATAAATAATTAATACAAATATTAAAAAGTTTCACGCCATTTCACAAAAGCACAACTAAAACTAGTATCAGTTAATGCAGTCCATCAAAACAAATTTTGGAATCAATGGTATTTTATGTGTTGCAAATAGAATTTTTTTTAGTGCTGCTGTCTCCAAAAGTCATCCACAGTAGCCTTGAGATTATATCTTATTTAGTAAGTCTAATGTAACACCAAACGGCAGAACAGGTAACTAGAATAGCCATTAAAAGCAAAAATGGTAAAGTGGTTAAGTGTCCTCAGATTTACAATAAAAGCAGACATGACATCTGAAAAGGGGGATCAGAAGTAGTAATAGTAGCAGTAGTAGTGTTGTTAAATTTTTTACCCCCCCATTTCTCACCCTTAAGGGGATTCAAAGCAGCTGACAAACCTTCTGTTCCTCTCTCCACAACAAACACCAAGTGAGGTAGGTGGGGCTGTGAACTGTGACTAGCCCAAGATCACCCAGCTGGCTTGGTAGAGGAATGCAGAATCAAACTTGCTGAGTACAAGATGAGCCCACAAACCAAACAAGGCAGCTTTGTGAAGGTAGTTAAAGGGAGAGGCCAAATGAAAAACATCAGCCTTAATAAATTGCAAGATCATTAAGCTAAAGGACCACATCAATGTGCCCCAAGTGCTTTAATGTGCCCAATGAAGTCCTTAAACCCAAAATATAAGGCTTTAAGATACGGTATATGATGGCTTATAAAATAAGTCCAGCTCAGCTGAACGCTAGAGATCAAAAGCCGAACTTTTCCTTCTGTTACCATCTCTAAAATAGTTCCTTACCATAGGCATGTAGACATTGTGGGGATTGGCAGGGTTATAATATGCACTGGAACTAGCCTCTGCTGCTTTGTTGCCACCTATAATGCAAGGAAATATTCAGACATATCAACAAGTAACATCCAAAAGTATCCTTTTGTCATGGTTTTCTAGGATTTTTTTTAAAAATCATAACTTAAGCAGCAGCGGCTTAAGTTTTTTTAAAAAACATAATCACATATTATTTTGGAAGACAGGATGGGAGAAGAGATCTTGAAGTAACTATGGAAACTGCAAAAAAAGAACTACAATACTGAGTAGGGATGTGCACAAAAGTTAAATGCCTGGTTTAGTCTGTAATGAACCCAGACCAGACACAAGTTGAACCGTTCCATATGGAAAATAAAACCAGTTTATTGAATGGCTCACAACCACATGCATGCAGCCTCTCCCTCCTTCTGTCTTGCATCCAGCATCACTCCCATCACATTCACAGCCTTACCTGGTCTGTCATGCCTCACATTCCAGGCCGCCTTGTATACTGCAGACACCAGCTATACAGTTTTTCACCAGGAACGTGGAGTGCTTCTAAGACTCTCCAGAAGGGAAGGGAAGGATCATGGGTCCTAGCAGCAGGCTAGGCACGCTATCACTACCTGGAAGGCCTCAAACATATTAATGATGCTTGAAACCTTCCAGGAAGTAGAGACAAATTTGGGTCACTAGTAAGACCAGGTAATTGCAATGAGTATGCGGGCCATGGGGGCAGGGATGCTATGCACATGATGGAGGAAGAGGCTGGGGTGCAAAGTGGGTTGAACTGAATGAACTGTTTGATTTGAACACCTCCTGGTTTGGTTCAGTAGTGGACTGAATCCCACAGATTTGAGGGGGTTTGTTTGCTACCGTATCCCTAACCCCCCTGGTTCATTCAGAACTGGTTGGGTGCCTCCCTATACATGGGTGATGGCTCCACACTGACAAACAGTAATTACAATACTTTCTCCAAGTAACCACCTGAGCTTTAGTGAAATAATTCTGGAAACCAAGCATTCTAGGAATCGGACTTGTGAATGTTTGAACTCGTTTTTCACAGGTTTCTGTTGAGAACTCTCAAATAACACAGGTTTTTCATTGGCTCCCCTGGCTACAAGAACTTGTCTAAAATTGTGAAATGTCGGTCTTTGACAAGTTAGAATATGGAATTCAGAAACTGCTACCAGATTCCTGAATCAGCTAAACAGAAAACAGAAAATGATCTTACCTGGCATTCCCGGCTCTGTCCAAGTTCTAGGTGCTGAAGGCCCTGCCTCAGTTGGAGCTGATGGTCCTGCAACAGGAGGGCCAGAATACGGAGGAGGGGGTGCCATATACATCCCAGGTGGTGGTGGATACATGCCTGCACACAAACGACAGATACTACATCAGACCAAGCCCGCAAATATTCAACTAGAAAGAATTAAGGAGAACAAAGCTTTTGTTACACTGCATTTTGTCCTCTCACAAGCAGCAGTGTCGTTTTCCTTAGGTTACATGAACACAGCACAGTACAGCTGTTGTTCAAGCTATAGGAATCTATACTAGCACTGTAGCGATTCTTTTCAGTTTTATTAGTAGCAATACACCAGCATAGAGAATGTACATGTTAAAGAGAATACATACAATACTTAAATAATACATTCAGTAATTGAAGGTGTCCTGCAGATAAGCTTTTTATCATATTTAGAACTGGTATGCCTCCACAGTCATTGCACAATCCCCTCTGCAAAAGAAATACTTCCAAGCTTCTTGTTCTCATTTTCCAGATCTGGGCTAGTTAGACCAGTCATTTGGACTACACAAAATAGTTACTTATTTTTTTCAATTCTACAGCACACACCCTAGGAAAGTACAGTACAATCCCCTTTTAAGTGCAAGGTTATTTTATGAAGATTTCCCAGCATCTGTTACCTGGAGGAGGGGCGTATGGATATCCCATGGGTTGAGGAGCAGGTCCATATCCATTCATCGGTGCAGGCATGTAAACATAGGGTCCTGCACTTGGGGGTGGAGCATAGCCTGGAGGGCCATAACCTCCAGCAAATGGTGGTGGAGCGTAGCCAGGAATAGGTGCGTAGCCATAACCATAGTTCTGAGCAGGTATTCCCCTGGAAGCTAAATATTAATACATTTAGTTAAAAAATCAGCAAAGAAATCAGACTTCAAATCATACGCTGTAAACATTTAAAGTAGACCCTTTTGCTTTAAATCAGTCTTCCCTCTCAGTATGCTTTTCCCAGTTCTGCGCTAAGAGCAAGAATTAACTATGACTTCAATCAAAAGAAGAAGAGGAGGAGAAGGAAGAGAAAATAGCAACACAATTATTAGTTTGGGGAGAAGAGAGACCTTACCGTCACTAGCAAGTTTGAACATCATTTGCCCGAACTCAATGGCACCACCGCTGAAGAAGCTCAGCTTAAACGAAGCCTGTCCTTCCCAGCCACCTTGGAAAAATAAATAATTGTATTTTAAATATTGCAGCAACCTAAAAGGTTTTCAGATCACAAACTAACGGGGCTTATTTATTTGGGAAATAAAGATATCTTCATTTCAATCAAGTCAAATGTTAATAAACACAGTTTAAAAGCAAGATCAAAAAGTGTTTATCCTAAATTACAAACATAAATCTGTACTCTTATCCCCTTAAGATCAATTAATTATCACAATTTAGTAAGCACTGACAGGAGGATTACTTAATCTGCTTTAGGGTGTCCCCCCCCCCCATACACACATCTATTAAAACCTGCTCACAAGTTTCCCCTAGTGGTATGCATAAACCCAAAAATGTGTTCCAGTTTGTATCAAACTGAACTCAGACTGATTTGATTTTATAACAGTTGTATCCTGCCCTTCACTGAAAGTCACAAGGTGGATTACAACTCATAATAAAACAAACACTAAAACATACTTAAAATGTAGGAAGAAGACAGTTCCCAGAAATATCCCCCTGTGCTCCCAATTCCTAGAGACATTTATATATAAATTTATGATATTTATATTTATCATTTAAATCTGAGCTCAAGACTTTCCTGTTCAGGAAAGCGTTCCCAGATTTTGTGTGATTTGTTTCATACCTTAATATTTGATCTGTTTATTGAATTGAAGTTTTATTGTTTTTTCCTCTGTTTTTGTTTTATTAGCGTATATTATTCTTATTTCATTTTATCTGGCAGGTTTTATACTATGTTTTATTAATGTATTTTTTCATGTACAGCACTGAGTACATACACAGCGCTTTAGAAATAAACTATAATAATAATAATAATAATAATAATAATAATAATAATAATAATAATAATAATAATAATAATAATAATAATAATAATATTTATAGAAATGCAGAAGTGGTGACTGCTTGATTTTGAACCTTCTTAGCAGTGCTGCCTCTGAGAGAACTCCTCTCCTCTAAACTCAAAGAATCTCTGGGTTTTGCAAACAGAGACGGTTAAGGTGAGGGTCCCTGCCTGCAACCACCATCCCTGACTCCCAAACCCCTTGCTGGGCCACTTGAAGTGACCAGTGGGTTTATGTTTGCGGTAAAGTTCATGAGGTACACGAAATTGAGGCAGTTCATTGGCCCTTTAAGGCCGATTTGTGTCTGTGGTAGGCTTTTCTGTAGGTATTGGGGTGCAAGGCACCTATTAGGGCAGGGGCATAAGGCAGTAGAGGGTGCTTTGTTTGCAGCCTTTTGCAGACAATAGTGTCACAAATAGAATGCAAAGCATTCTAACAACCAAACATCTGAAGAATTGAGTCTTATCTTTTATCTGCCATTTTGTAACTATTCTAGCCTTTACAGAAAGCCTGCTAAAGACCAAAAACAGAGGCTTTACTGACAGGCAACTACCATGCTCCTAAAATTAAGGGCCTTTTTGCACCCGCTGTCACTAATAAGGGCTGCCTCATGCCCCCAGTCACTACTGAGGAAAGAGGGCAGCCTCTATGGCCATTTTACAAACTCGTCAAATGAGGAAATGAAGCCAGATTTGACTCTCCACCAAACCTAAAATTTAAGGCCAGATTTGGTTCAGGAATATACATGGGCCTGTTTACACTGAACTGGTTCACTGAGAACAGGATTCAGCACCTCTTTAGCTGCCTCCTACTTGACATGTACCTTTATTTATTTAATGTATATACCACCTTTTTCCTCAAAAAGGGACTCAAGGCGGTGTACAGAGATATGACAGCAATACAATAGTATGCAAAATTAAAAAACTATTTAAAATGGTCTCTTTTGTTTAGAATTAAGGTGGTAGCTTGAGTCAACCATTTCATAAATTTAAGCAATGCCTAGAACTCAGACCACAAATTAAGAAATTGTACTAGAATAATTTACACTTTAACTCCAATAAAAAGCTGAAAGATCATGTAGACAAAAAGAATACCCTTTGTTGAACTGACATTTTTGAAAAATCTGAAAAATAACTCTCAAATATTTTCTTCTTTCTAAATCAAACCACAGGAGTTTTTTTTTCAAGTGGAGTGAACCATCCCTCTACAATAACTTTAGCAGGTAAAAAATCCTTTGTGAGCAGAGCATATTTTTATAAGGTGAGCCCTGAAACAGAGTCAATTGTATTACTGAGAAGACTGGTGATACTTTTGCAGAAAGCAATGGGATGCAAAACAAAAATCAAATTCAGTGAAGTGCAGAATGCATTTGCACCACAAGTAGTTGGAACACACCTCCTGGTTCTGCTTCTACTGTTCCTTTGATGTAATTGGCAGAGAATACAGGCTGTTCAATGGAGCATCCTTTTACCAGATAGAATGGCATCATGAAGGACATCATTGGATCCTTGTTCTTGGACACAAAAATAACCTGAAAAGTATTTAAATAATCAAATTTACACTCAGTCCTCCTTCTATACAAAACTCACAGCGTCAGGCACCAGACCACAAACCTGGTTTAGCATATAGTACTTACTTGTGATATCCTTCATATTGGGCCATCATAAATGAGAAGTCAGACCTCATAACTATTTTCCATCAAAGTCTCATAAAAACCCTAATGCAGACTTTTTTTCTTTTTCTTTTTGCAGTCCTTTGCTTTTTCCTGAAGGCCCACATTCATCTTTTATTAATTCTCCAATAACTACACAGTAAGTGTGGCTTTCTCCCATAGTTGTGCACATGTAAATCAGCGGGGATGAACCTCTTCTATATAAATGATTACTTGATAACCAGGGAGGAGATACTTTACTTCCCCCTAACAGGATTTTGGCCTCAGCTACCCAAACTAGCACCATGCCAATAGGAAGTACACCAGCCTGTTCTGCAGAGTTCACAGGGTTCAGGATGAAGTTCTGCTCTTGTTGTGTACTTTGAGCTGATCAAAGATGCAGCACTGTACCCAGCAAAAGTGTGATTGTATTTTGGAATACCATGAAAGCTGTTGTGAAGAGTAGGCATAACCAAAGAAAGTTTTCTTTAAAAAATCAATGACAAGAATGAGAAAAGATTTAACTAAGATCATCACTGAATTAGAGAGAGAACATAAAAGGACTGGAACAACTAAAACGTGTAAACATTTAATTGTTAGAAGGAAGGAATTAGTAATCCTGGGGTCAAATAAACACATTAAAGCACGGCTTATTATGAAAGTGGCTGGGGTCTCCAGCAGGGAAAGTTTTGTAAACACATTGATATCTACAGGTGCCCTCTTGGAGGTGGGGGCAGAAAATTTAGACTAAAAGCACATTAATGAAGATATTTGTCATCATCTAACACTTACCCTATAAGGAGTGAGGAATACTGTTCCTTTTTTGGTGCCTTTAAACATGTCTGGTTTGCCAGTCACATCAGAAAATGTCAGCTCAACATCTTTACAATGCCTGAGAATACTTGACAAAAAGAAGTAAGAAGTGTGTTAACATTTTCCAATGAACTTTGCAGAATATGTCAGTAGAGGTATGTTTTTAAAATCATCTTTCCTAATAAGAGACAGCCACTGCAATGCTCAAGTGATTCTTTTTGAACAAAAAGCATTTGAAAGAAAATGTTTCTCAATATCACTTTCCTTAGATATTTCAACCATAAAAATAGCAGCATGAGAAAAACCAGCTACCAGTCTGGATGGCTTTAAGGTAGGGTTAGACAAGTTTATGGATGACAGATGTATCAATGGCTACTAGAACGAATGCCTAGGTGCATCCTTCAGGCTGGGGGAGGGGGGAGGAACTGGGGCACTTCTAAGGCCATCTGCTGGGACTCGAGAGCAGGAGGTTTGTCCTTGTCTCTGCTTGAGATGCCCATGAGCATTTGGTGGGCCACTGTGTGCGACAGGATGCTGGACTAGATGGGCTGTGGCCTGATCCAGAAAGGCTTCTCTTATGTTCTTATGATGATTAACTTTACCCCTATTTCAGCTCTTAGCAGTAGTCAATATCTCAACCAAAAATTAATGGGAACTGCTTCCAGAATATTCTGAAAGTGACTATTACAGCAGCAGTAATTAACATCAGATTTCTAAAGATATATTATGTGGTAGAGTCAGTGTGCACAGAAAGGTGGAGTCATGTATATGAGCCTGTGTTGTGGCTTAACTCACACGGAAATAAATTTTGCTGAATGTAACAAGCTTACTTCTGAGTAAGCAACTAGACAAAGGATCAGGTTTTGTTTTGTTTTTGGGAATCCAGCTTCTGAATACAATGCAACAGTTGATTTTACTCTCCTAAGCATAATATTTCTGCATGTACCTGTGCAAGTCTTGATCTGTGGACCCAGATCAGGCAAGGGCCGGTCTTCATCTATTCAGTCTACCCACTTTGCTACCCTTGGAGCTCCTGAAGGCTCCATTTCAATGGCGCAAAAAGGCACCCTTATAAGACAGGACCCCCGTGGCCGTGGAACTCTGGTAGACCTAGTTATCAAGATCTAATAGTGCTCCAACCAGAAATGGAATAAGAGGCCTCCTGATCAGGAATACACTCCATCACATGTAGATGGAGAATACCAGAAGGGGTAACCTGCACCAGTCTGCAGACACAAGAAACACAGAAGAGGACAATGGCATACAATAAGTACAGAAAGACCCCACAGATTCCATTTTATGATTCTTATAGTAAGCTCTTGTTTTGCATCTCTTCAAGAATATGAACACTACTACAAATTATAGCATATGCTTTTAAAAAACTTTTAGATACATGCTGAGTTTTTTTAAGAGGCATTTAAGAAGTTATTTCTATGTCAATATTCTCATTGGAGTATCAATAAACTACTTGTTTAAGGAAACTTACTATGCAAAAAGACCTCAAATTTATATCTGGCATCTCTAAGCCTGTTTAAAATGCTGGCATGCAGAAGAGATAATACACAAATTAATAATCAAACACAGGATAAGGCAACTTCTTATTCTCCCTACTGCTCAAGGAAGTGTTATGAAACAGCAAATGCAATGTCTTTCAATTCAGCTCTCTTCTTGAACAACTAGAAATCATGTGACTCTGACTTAACTCTTCTTGGCATTTCTTCTAGGTTTGTGACAGCATCCAGCCAATTGGTAAAAGGCAATTATATTGTCAACAAAAAAGTCTGTCCTCATTATTAACAGTGCTGTTCCACAAGAAGGGTATACGGGAAGGGAATAAGGGATTAGTGAAGCACTGATGTCTCTTTAAATATACTCTTATCCCATTCTGGAAAACCACTGACAGTTTCAAGCAAAAATCTGGAAGGGACTGAAAATGTTATATGCATAGAAATAATTTATCTCTTGAACTGGTTATGAGTGGATTCACCCCAGAACTTTGTAGAAATTATGTCAACAAGACAGGTATCCAAGGCTTTACTTCTGCTACAAAAAACTGACATAGTATCACAATATTTCCTTCACATGTAAAATTGTTACTGTGTACTTCATTGTTTCACAAACTGGCTAGTTACTTCAGCCTTTACCTGAAATATCACCACCAGGGAAGCTTTAAGGAAATGACTTTTCCCGACCTAGTCACTCCTCCATTAAGTGTATTTTTTCCGGCTGCACTAACATACATCAAACATGGATTAAGATTAAAGTGTCAGCAAGTGTCAATTTGCCTCTTTATAAATCTATGGTGAGGCCACATTTGGAATACTGTGTACAGTTCTGGTCACCACACCTCAAACAGGATATTGTGGAACTAGAGAAGGTGCAGAAAAGGGCAACCAGAATGATTAAGGGGCTGGAACACCTCCCTTACCAAATCAGGATGCAACGTCTAGGCCTCTTCAGTCTGGAGAGACAGCATTTAAGAGGGGACCTGACTGAAGTATATAAAATTATGCATGGTATAGAAAAGGTGGATAGAGAATACTTTTCTCTATCACAGAACACTAGAACCAGGGGGCACTCTATGAAGCTGATGGGTAGGAGAGTCGGATCCGTCAAGGGGAAGTATTTTTTCACCCAAAGGGTCATTGGTTTATGGAATGTGCAGCCGGAAGAGGTGGTGACAGCTACAAGTCTAGATGGCTTTAAGGTAGGATTAGACAAATTTATGGATGACAGATGTATCAATGGCTACTAGAATGAATGCCTAGGTGCATCTTTGCAGGCTGAGAGGGGAAGCGGGGCGCTTCTAAGGCCAATTGCTGGGATATGAGAGCAGGCAAAGGTTCGTCCTTGTCTCTGCTTGAGATGCCCATGAGCATTTGGTGGGCCACTGTGTGTGACGGGATGCTGGACTAGATGGGCTGCGGCCTGATCCAGCACAGCTTCTCTTATGTTCTTAAAGTGGGCTGAAAAAGCAAGCTCACCCATGTTGTAATTTGCAACTTGCAACAGTGAAGCACCACATGCATGTAATGTATATAGAACATTATCTGCTTTGAAAACACAGGTTATGTGCTTTTAAAACAAAGGGCTTTACTTGTGAGTAAACACACTTAGATCTGCACGGCCCAGGAGCTCAGTGATGCCTCTACCGGTGCTTCTGACTAAAAGCAACACATACCACCACAGGTACACCTTTCTGCTGCTACCCATGAGTATCAATAAGGCAATAGACCTTAAGGGGAAAACCAGAAGAAGAGGAGATACTCATGACTTGTGGCCGTATTAAGCGCCACAAGTAAGGACAGGGTTGCCCTATGAACGCCAGGCCTGGGCTCTTGTTTCTTTTGCAATCGGTGCCAAAGGGGAAACTTCAGGAGGTGTTTCTCGTAATGCAGGCAGCCCCTGCCCAAATCCTCGCTTCTGAAAGCTACGAAAGCCCTGCCGTGGACACCGCAGGGCAGCCTCACACGAGCGTCACAATGCCTCCGTGACGCGGGCCGAGGAATGGCAGACCCTGAGGAATGGCAGGGGAAGCCAGCCGGGGCGGCTTCCTCGAGGAAGGGGCGACCCTGAGGCTTCCTAGTCGTGCTCGCGGCCACCTTCCGGACACGCACGTAAAAGCCGTGACAGAAGAAGCGACACCATGCACACTTCCGCCCACCCTAAAAGCTGGCAAGGCGAAAAGGCCACGCCTCCCGCCTCGCCCGCCTTACCATTCCCCGTTGGGCGCGACGACTCCCCCGCCCGCTGCGTGGTGCTTGTTCACCGCCATCTTCCTCCGCCGAGGGGCCGAAAAGACAAACCGGGTTCTCACTCCTCTCCTCCCCTGACTCCTGCCGCCCCCGTCACGTCACGGCACGTCACTCGCTCCCCGCCTCCTCTCTCGCCGCCTCTCGTTTGTTGCCGAGCGAGCGAGCCCAGGAGCGCCCCCGCCGGCTGGAGGAGAGACGTGGCGAGATCCATCCGCTCCACCGTGGTGGTGGCCTCATGGCGCACAGGCCTACCTGTGCCAGGCGGTGGCGCACGGACGCCTCGCCTGCTCTCTCCCCGCCCCACCCCCCGAGTGAGGCCGCTGCGCTGGCTGGCCCGCCTGAATGGCAAAGCCGCTCTTGGGGAGTTGTGTGAGAAGAAGCTTTAAGGCGGAATTGGTCACACCGGTGAAAAATACAGAAGGTGCCTTAAAGGCACACAACTGGTCAGGGAGCTTGTTGACCTGAGGTAGCCGTTGGGCCATCTGCATAAACTGCTAAGATTATCTTCTATACAGCATTCCCTCATCAGCAGTTTGTGCAAACTGTGGCAGGGCAGTTAGAAGCAAGGGGCAGACACTTCTGCCAGAACAGGCCCCCACCCCACTCCCCAATGGTGCTGGGTGCTTTCCTGGCTCCACTTGATGCCTGAAGTCTGCTGCAGCGAAAGCAGCTGCACTGAGACTTTGTGCCCATGCTGTCCCCCACTTTCATGAACATTCTCTGCTAGAAAAGCTGTGTCGAAGGAGGCGTGGGGACACAAGCACGCACTGAAGCATGCCTTTCGTTGTGCCTGAGGCCCTTTACACACTGGCCCGCAGAAAACTGGATTAAGTAAATCCGTTTTTATGAAATGTGTCGCTAGCAAGATCCGTCTCAGATACGGATCTAATAAGGCCCCATGCTTCCGCACTCGCTTGGGAAGGATGGATTGTGAGGAACACATTATGCCTTTGCAGTGCGCACACAGTAGTACAGATTTCCAGACGGCCGCCCCATGAGCTGCGTGATTGGGGCATTCAGCTGTCAGTCATCATTCTTTTTCTGCCATGTGCAGACCACGGTGTGTCCGAGATCCAGTGCCTGCCAGGCACCGAAGCCTGCTTTTTGTGCATGGAATCGCTACATTCAGACTTGCTGTCCCTCTGATGCCGTAGCTGGGCGCCTCCCGATGCGAAGCCTGTGTGAGAGGGACTTCATGGCTGGACTGTGCTTCTCCCGCCTCACTCAACATGGCAGCTTCCTGCTGCCACCTCACTCAACATGGCAACTTCCTGTCCTGCCCACATGTGTTGTCTCTCTCATCCAGGTGCGGGAGCATCCTCCGTTGATGTGGATTTAGAGCACAGGGATGGATTAAGTACCCATTAAGACTACCTCCTTCTGGGAAATTGGTTTAAGGGCCTCTTAGCACACATTAGAGACCAATCACGCATGAGCCAATGCAGAATCGGGACTCCCCGATGTGTCTCTAATGGGTGCTGCAGTGCGGGAGGGAATTTTGCAAGTGTTTTAAATTTGTGCTTAATGGGTATTAAGTGGCCAGTGCAGAAAGGCCCTGAGAGTGAGCTTGGAGTGAAGCGGGCAGAACAGTGGAAAACTTCAGGGATTTTGCCACTTTTCAGGTTGATGCTATCCAAGGCAAAGAATGCATAGAGTGTAAAACATGACACTGATAGCGTTTTGATTAGCCTCTGGAGAAAACGAGTAAGTCGTTGGTTGACGAAGGATGAAGAGGACTTAACTGAATCCTGCCCACTTTATTAAGTAATTAGTTGCTTTCATGAAACAGTCCCCAAAAGACCTAGAAGAATCACCACAAAGAAAATTCCTTGTGACTGATTTGTCGTATCTTTCAACAACAGATAAACTAGAAATACTTATACTTTGGATCTTTCTTATGTTTTAGGCTTCATGGCGTTTTAAGTAATACATACTGTAGTACTTAAATTGCTAAACCTTAAAAAGTAGCTCCCAGGGAAGAAAAAATTCAGGAGACTTGCAACAACTGCCAGGGGAGAACCATTCAGATACAGCTGGAATCTTCATATCCAACTGTGAGCAAACTCAGCATGTGGCAATATCCGTTCTGTGACAGTTTTCTATTTTCTTTTCCATCACAGTTCCTTTTTCTTCTCACCTTGTGCCTGTTTGTTTATAAACTGCTCTGGGTTTGTTTGTTGCTTCAGCTCAAGTTCTCTTTTTGAAAAAAAAAAAACACCCCTAAGTGTTTCAAATAAATACTAAAATATTCCTACTATTCTGGGAACAAACATATTTTGGAGAAGTCAGAAAATAAGATTCATATGAGAACTATCTCTGAGGGTGCTGTTAGACTGAATAAAAAACTACAATGCCAGCAGAAAACCGTACTTCCATTTAATGCACCAAATGTGAAAGCTGAAAAATTTGGCCTTCCCGGTCACCATTCTACATGTTTAAGGATTGGCAAGCCACTCCAATGGCACATTGCAAGAGGCCACATGAGGCAAATGCAGGTAGATTTTGATCCACAAGGTCTTTAATAAAATATCAGGACCTTCACAATGTTACATCCCTAATCATAACCAGATCTACCTTTTAAAATGCCCCTGATTCTAAATGTTCCTCTAGCTTAAGTACAAGGAAGAACAAATTAACACTGAAGTGAATTTGGAAATGTAGCCTGTGATTCCATAAGATGTGTGTGGACTAACCCTGACCCAAACACACAAAAAGGGGAGAAATATACAAATAAGCATTTGTTGAAATAAATTTTGTCTTTAATCTGACAACAGAATACAGAAAGTTAAGTCTAGTAACATTTAGTTCACTGGCAGGTGTCTTTTGACTTTTTTCCCCTCTCAGCCAGAGTTGGACAGATGACAAAAGGACTTTCACATACTTTCATAGGCTAGAGGTACCAAGAGGGTCTAGGCTACATTCCGTGTTCATGCTTGTATTTATTTCTCTGCCACAAGGGGAATTACTGTAATCTACCAACTCTCGGGGTTTTTGCTTTCAACAACATCTAGACTTCCCAAGTGCCTTAAGTACACCTCAGTATGCACAATGACCGTGAGGATTTTCAGGGAATATAGTAGGATTCTATTAATGACCTATTTCATGCTTCTGTATCTTTTCTATGTCCTTTTTGTCTTAATATAATGATACAAATTCATATGTAACTTTGAATTATTATTTTTTTCAAAAAGGAAAATATTGCTGTGGAGCCTTCCCTTAAAAAAACAACAACCACAGGCCCTTTCTACATCAGAGCCATATTCTGGATTATATCCTGGAATAGGGATCTGTCATCTGCATGCTGGTGCAGACTAATGCAGGCCCTGGGTGGGGCCTACTACCATAGTTTGCACCAGCAGGTGGACGGCAGGTCCCTATTCCAAGATATAATCCAGTGGATATACCACATGTCTCCAAAAGGTCAAAGGTCCACTCAAGAAGTGCATGCAGATTTTTGCTTTTCTCTACTGGGGACAGCATTTGCTAGAGCATGTGAACTGGAGTTGTTATAATGTAAATAGAAAGGTGCTTAAAATAACGGAAGCATGGAAAATTAAACTTGCTAGGCTGAAAGTGACAAAAATATATTGCTATTTAGATGACTGATTCTCAAACTGGGATGGAGTAGTGCAAAACTCAACGGAAAAAAATCACTATAAGGATAAAATAATTACAAGTTAGTTTATCACAAACAATAATGCAACAATGACATAAATAAATTACATAATTTATAATAAAACATTGCAAAATAAAATAGACAAAGACATTAATATAAAAGTGAGTGCAAATATTCTTTAATCAAGAGCATGAAGATTTAATGTTTGATGAAAACCAAAACAGGGGAGTGATTTATACCGATGCAAGCAGAAATAGTTTGACAGAATCTCATGAGAAAGCTCTGCTTGGGGATCTCCAAACCTCAGTCATTTCACCGTGGAGAATAATGTTCACTCATTAATTGGTCTTCTATGTACCCAAAATAAAGCATAAGGTTTCAGAAGTCCAAGAGAAAATAAAATATCTCCTGTATGTCCAGATGCTGCTCTTGTATGCCAGCCTCCAGTGGACAATAGCAATGATGCTATGCATTACTTGAGTTATATTGCCAATGAAAGATGCTATCTGAAGAAGTGGATTTATGATTATAATCTTACCACTACTCAGCTTTATCTGAAAACAGCTTAAATGAATTAAGATGGAATGTCTGTTGCAACCTTGAACATGTTCCTTCTCAGTAGCTCTGTGGTGGATCACATGGAGGATAACAGAATAAGAACAGGTCATGGTGTGATGACAGCCAACTAGGAATATAGTTAGCTGTTTTCACTTCATTTGAAGTGTCTCATACACCTTCTGTATTTCCCCCATTCTGTGACCGAGCAGGCCATTGCTGTGTCCAAAGAGCCCTCAGAAGTAATGCTGATGCTTCAAAGGCTGTGCTGCTTTTAGAGCAGACCCAGGGTTTGGGGCACCCTAGCCTGGTACACGATTTGTCTAATGCATATGAAGCACGATTGTGAGTTGAGGGCCTGCCTTAGTCGGTGCTAGTTTGCAGATGGCAAGTCCTTGTTCCAGCATTTGCCCTGGAACAATGCCTAATGTGGAAACTATTATGAAGGATTAGAGGAAAGGAATGACACCTTGAAATATATCACTGCATTCTAATTGCAACTGAAGTAAAGTTAAGGACAAATGGAATTTGCTAAGATCTTCCTATATGTGAGAAGAAAATGAATGATACCCGTGGCTTCAAGCAACTTTCTTGAAGCTATCATCACATGGTAAATAAGATAAAGTTAATGTGAGGCAAAGAACAATAGAACCTCTAAGATTTATTCTGTTAAAAGCAAAGCAAAATTAAAAAGCTGGCAATGCCTGAATGAAGAGAAGTAAGATTTCTAAGAATGTCTTGCTACGTGCAGTGATTCTGATGTATTGTTGCCAGAGTCAGACTAATATAATATTGAAGAGGCCTCCACAGATACGGCAACGTATCCAGAGGCACAATGCGGTTTGAACCTCTCCTTGTTTACATCAAGCACTCATCCAAGTTTTAAGTACTAGTACTATTATATTGGAGCATCTAAAACATTTTTAATGTACACTGAAATGCATTGTCCATCTCTAAGAGGGCTCTAATGCATCCCCCCATCACTTTCAATCACTGATAACTCCAGTGGCTCTATATTATGTACTTCAGAATGTTACGTTGTTATATCTTGCTACAGAAAGCTAAAAATTATAAATGGACACAAAATTAATCTCCAAGTCAAGCTAAGGTCAACAAGCACATTTCATCTAAGGTACTACACTCAAGTTTTATCATGTGCATGAAAATCAAATCCACATGAGTTCTGCATGAATTGTGAGTTAGGAGCCCATGCGCTAAAAGACTTAATGCAGATGCAGTGTGTTTGTTCCCCAACTCACCAAAATAAGGTTCTATGTCAAATGCTCTCTGCCCAAACCATTCAAAGCTCCTCCCTGTGACTCGGTTGGTCCCTCTTATTTCTCCTAAAATGCACTCCAGCAGAAACTTGGGGGAAAAACAACACAGAGAGCAGAGCAGTGCAGGTGCTGAGATCCCTATCGATGCTTCTGTGCAAAGGGTGCCTGTGTTCCCATGCGCGCTCTAGTGCAATACTTGCAAAACGTGAAACGACAAAAAAGTGTAATAACAAGAATTTCACACTGCTAGAAATGATTGGCAAGGCCCCTCTTCCAGGATATAATCTGGAAATAAGGCCCAGTGCAGAAAGGTCCTAAGACTAAAAAAATCTAGTGCTCAGAGCTGTGAAATGTATGGATTATTGTTCTGGTTTCCTTTACAAATATTAGTTGAACTATGATAATTATTTGAACTAAGAAGATTTAGGTCTTTTGGCTCATCACACAGTAAAAGCAGTATGATATGATTCTAGAATCATTACTTCCGTGGATGAAGTAAACATTTGCCATCCTCATCTTTCCACTTCCTTGAATCAATTACTCTATGATCTTTATTGATTGAAAAGACTGCAGTAGTGACATGAGTCCTGCATGATTTTGTGTCTGAGTCACGGAGAATGGATAAATAGCAACTAGAGAAATCAGTGTGTCTTCTTTGATTAAATATGTTATTTAAATGTATGCTGCTATGTTCTTTGAGATTTCAAGATTCTATGTGTATGTCTGGTTTGTGAGACCTGAGATATATCCAAAAATGAATCTCTGTATTGAATTGCAGTATTGAATATCTGTTTTAAAGGACAACCCTAACCTGTTGTCCACACAGAAATAGGTAACGGGGTTCACAGAGGTTATATATATATATAAATGCTTTGTACACTCATCTCTCCTCATGCACTGGGGGCTGCATCTCATCTTGTTGAAGTTCATTATAATAATTTGCAGAGTATCTCTTCCAATATTTTATTTCCTTTTAGGTAAAAATGCACCAGGTTGAGATGAACACTTGGGCAGTGGTCACCCTTTCACTTTAAACTGTCTTCAGTCCATCTTCAGGTCTGACTCCATTCCTGAATTGAAAGTCGATAAATAAAATGGATAAAAATAAAGACATGCGAGCAGTCAGACCTGAAGATGGACTGGAGAAGGTTTAACGTGAAGCTGAGACCGTGGTCCTAGTGGCTTCATGGACAAATCCCTTTGAATTTCTTAGCAACAGCCTAACAGTGGTTTGCTATTGCCTTCTTCCAGCATTGTCCTCAGTGCCTGTTATTCCCATATGGCCTCTCACCTACGTACCAACTAGATCTGATCTGCTTACTCTGGGATCAGAAAAGATTGGAATGAATTGGCAGCCTAAATGCTGAGAATTGCATACACTATTTACAGAAAACTGTTTCCCATTGATTTTTTTTCCTGGTGTTAGCATGAATAAGGCTAGCTCCAAACCCTAGATGACTGTATTGCTAAGGGATATTTGAAGTGTAGCCCCTCCAAAATTAATTTGGCTAGACAATGAAGGGGTTGGCACCGTCTGTGCACATTTTCATGGCGCATCCATCCACATTTTTTGCCAGTTTGAAATATCCAGATTTGTGCAAATTGCTACCATCATACTATGCATGGCCATCTTTTTCAGTCCCCACACATGCACGGTGGTCACAGTAATGGTGGTGACTCTTACTACAAGGTAAGTTATAGCACTATTTCAGGAAAACTCACCAGCATTGGGGTTTCCTACACTAGGCTATAGTGGGGGTTATAGCAGAGCTATGCAGAGGTAGCCAAAGTAGTGTGTCACAATCCCACCATAGCACTAACATAATGGCACTATATATCCCCCATCTGGATAGGCCCTAAGTGGGGCTCTTATGAAACCCATTCCTAAGAATGTCCTTTAGTACTTGATTTCATTTAGGAGATCCTAAGGCATGTTAAATTGTGTCTTGCAAGAAGTAAATTATACATACTATGAAGAAACTACTAGATTAAGGATTCCTCCAATCAGTGAGGAGAAACGCTAAACATTAATTAGCAGTCAGCATTTTCCCTTGCTATGGCCCACCAGGCAGGCCACAGGGTTCCCTGGTTAGATTCCCCTACTGGTGCAACTGATGAGCTCCATTCAGCATTAGTTTGTTGGATACGTCTGGATGCTCCACATATACATACCTATTTTGTTTTGCTTTTTCTACACTCTTGCCAAGTTTCAGGAAGTATCCAGTGAACTAATGCTGAATGGAGCTTGTCAGACATGCCAGTAAGACAATCTATGGCCGGGTTCCCACCTACCATGAATCCAGGGCAAACCTGGATTACTCTGATCTGGGTTTGCTCCGGGTTCTGCTGTGGGTTGGGTTGGAGGTCGGGAACAGCACTGAGCATGCATTGGGCTGTTCCCACAGAACCCGCAGGTGTGCACCTGTGAGCGGCATGGCGCAGTGAGCTGCTGCCACTGCCAGCCTCCTCCTCGTCCTAAGCTGAGTGAAGGAGGGCAGCTGGCAGCCAGGTAAGTGAGCGAGGGGTGCCACATCTGAGGGGTGGCCTCCCAGCTGTGCACCCCCTGTTGAAATGGGGAGGGAAAAGGAAGGAAGGCAGCCCCTGCCAACCTCCTCCCAACCTCCTCGGCTGCCTTCCTTCCTTTCCCCTCTCCATTTCAACAGGGAGAAAGAAAAGGCTGGCTCAGTTTAAGGCCGAGCGAAGGAGGACAGCCATGGCCAGCTCACTTACCCGGCCACCGGCTGTCCTCCTTCGCTTGGCTTTAATCGGAGTCAGCCAGAAAACCCCTGTTTAAACAGGGGTTTTCTTTCCCCACATTTTCCCTAGAAAATCCAGAGAAAGAAAAGTGGCATGGGGACAGAGCTGGAAAATCCAGAGTGGATTGGGAGCATTGGGGGATTTAATGGAAACTCCCAATGCCAAATCTGAATCCACCCCGGATTTTAGCCCCTATGGGGATGCGCCCTATGTTGGAAGAGTGAAAATACTGTTGAATCACTAGTACTATTTTTATTTCTGAACTGAATGGCCAGTCGTCCACGATGATTCCAAAATAACATCAGGGCTGCCTAAAAGTTCCCTAAGCCTTCCTAATGATATATTTGTGAAATTCTGTCCTCACATTTCTGTGACATTTTCTGTGATGGGGAAGGGCTGCAACTCTGTGTCAGGACATGTGCTTTGCATACAGAAGGTCCTGGGCGCAGTCTCTGACACTGCCAGATATAACTAGGAAAGGTTTTTTCCCCCTGAAACCCTAGAGCATGGTTGCCTAACGGTGTAAATGATGCTGAGCTACATGGATCAATGAGCTGGCTTAGAATATGGTTGCTGCAGTTCCTGAGTTATGTTGTGTTCATTGTTTCCACTTGGGGGGAAATGGGACATTTTAAAAAAATATTATTATTTATTTTCTGTTAAACAAATTATGCTAGGGGTAAAAACTCATTTTCATTTGGATATATTGCAAAACAAAACCCCTGAAAATAAGCAGGGTTCTTCTGGCACTTTGAGATTTGGTCCTTCTGGCACTTTGGAAGGCAGAACTCTAAAAATCACAAGGTTATGGCATAGTTAGAGACCTCAGTGGGCTTTTAAGTCCTCTTGGCCATGAAAAGCCCAGATGCCAATGCATCTTTAAACATTTCCCCTTTGATAGTTATGAAAGCGAGGCACTTGCTGTTGCTTTAAAAGGAGAGAGGCTCTGAAATGATCAGGATACATGATCGCTCAGATTCCATTTTAGAAGTCATATTCTATAAGTGGCAGTAGATTAGCCATCAAGTAAAATCCCACATCACCCAAGTAAACCCTGCAAGAAACAAAGTCAGATCAGGAATGCCATACTGTGGAATCAATCGCAGTGTGCCATATTTAAGTAGCCTTTTCATTTTGTTTGATTTCTCATTGTGCAATAGCAGGGACATCTTCTGGGTGGAAATCTTCTCAGCACAAGAAATGCTCCTTAGCAGAACACAGACCAAAGGGCGACCAAAAGACACAATTAGGGCATGTTATACTCTTGGTATTTCCTGCTGCTGCAAAAGTCCAAAGGGGTTTGTTGGAGTAATATTTGTTAAAACAACTCTGACAAGAATAAAAAAGACAGCAAACATGTATTTGTAACTCAAGGGTGGATTATGGATCTACTGAGTCCACTGTGGAAGGAATAAAACAAAATAGAAAAGTGTGCTGGCTCGTTTTAAAAATCCCTAAGCCATAGTTAGATCAATAATTTTTATAAGCTAAGCAAAATATCACAAAATATTTGTAAGTTTTTGGGTTTCCAGCATTCTTCCTCAAATTAGCTTTAGAAGACCTTAGCTTGATAGTAATATCATGAATTAATCTTTATCTGTGAAGACAACAAATTTGAGTAGAACATAGCCAATTTTTATATTTCCAGTATAAGGGAATCAACCAGTGTTATTTTATTTTTTGTCACTGGGCCTTGTTGTAACTTATTCACTTTAGAGTGCCAGGGAGAGGGGGGAAATCCCTTTTGAATGTCTGAAACATCTTCCTACACACTCTTGATTTTTTAAAATAGCATCTACATCAGGTTTTTCCTCCTTGCAGACTTTTCTTTTCCTAGCCTCCCCTAATACTGATACTGCATTGGAAAGAAAGAAAGAAAGAAAGAAAGAAAGAAAGAAAGAAAGAAAGAAAGAGAAAGAAAGAAAGAAAGAAAGAAACATTTAAAATGTGTTTTTCCAATGCAAGTTTCTACTAATATTTTTCTAGACGTCTGTACAACTTCGCCTCCAACTATTCTTAACATTGGAAACATGGACCAGATTCTGCCTATTTTTTTTCCATACTTTGGCATGCAGAGTATAAGGAAGTACAAATACTTAGCATCAAATCCCCAATCTTCATTTCACTGCGAGGCAGAACTACAGGAATGTTTTTAAAGTCTAGTGTAAATCAGTGTTGTTTTGTTTTCTGATTTCACACAGAAAGCAGTGTACACTGAATTGGAACTGGCAGGGTGGTGGGGGAAAAGCCATGTGCCAGACTTGATCCATAATGGAGCAAAGCCCTGACTGGCATGATTAAAGTAGCTCAAGCATGCTCTTATCTTTGTGCCGCTGCCCCATCAGTGCAGTTTTGTCAGCCACCTGTAATTTAAAGTTGAACCTATGGTCCTTTCTGCACTGGGCCTGATTCCAGATTATATCCCAGAATAGGGACCTTCCACCTGCACACTGGTGCAGAATATGACAGACCCCAGCCAGGGCCTGCCATACTCTGCAGTGGCATGTGGATGGCACATCCCTATTCCAGGACATAATCTGGAAGAACACCCAGTGAAGAAAGGGTCTATGACACAAACTTCCTGTCACAGCAAAATATAGCTCTCTCTATCTGTCAGTGGCAGCCTACAGATTGGAAGTGTGGGGCAGCAGAGACATTCATTGGACCGCTACAACCCCATGGTCCTGATCCGTGGATAGCTGCTGATTTCCACCATAATGCATATGACACACCTGTCTTATTTCCCTCCACTTGGAGGCACTTTACATGACGCCAGAGCACCATTTCCCAGAATTCTCTAAACTTTTCCCACAATGAAGATGCACAATAAATTTTGGAACACAACGGAAGACTAGAATCTGCTGTGCAAAATACAAAATCCAAATAATAATTATAATAAAAGAACAAGATGGGGAAATTTGGGGGCTGTGTCCCTGGTTCTCTAACCCAACGCTACCCCAATATGCACACACAAAGGATATTCCACATGCTTCAGAAAGAGGCCTGAATTCAAACGAAGGGATGGGGTTATAATAGTGGTTATTAATTCAGTGATGACAGATAATAAGTCATCACAGGTTACTTTCATGGTTTTCTTCTGTCTCTACAGTCACTGGGGGGAGTCCACCATTGTCATTCAGTCGTTTAGCCCTGTAAGTCTCATAGTGGATGTTGTGCGTTACTTCTTTTAGATCCTGAAGATGGGTCCTAAAGATAGAAGAAAAAGAGGAAGAATATAGGAAAGGGAAAGAAGGGATCCTACTTGTGCAAATACAGAAGCATTTGCCATTTTGTTACCCTTGGGTACTAGGGATAGGCACGGATATTCATAGAACTCAATATTCATACAAATTTGGACATTCGTAAACAAAGTGAATCTTCTGACATTTGTACTTTGTCATTCGTTATTTGTACAAATGTTTTGGAACATTCGTATGAATGGTTCATAACATTTGTGAACTACGGAGGTGGGAAAGCAGCTGCACTAGTCACATCTGGAACAGATCCAGAGTGCATTCGGTATGGATCAAGAGTGGATTGAATGTGGATTCAAGGCGAATTTGATGCTTTCAGAGCGGATATGTTAGTGATATGTATGCATTTGTATTGGATATTTGTATGAATTTGTACGAATACATTTGTCTCAAATAGAATCCTACCACATTCGAAGAGGATCTATTTGAACAAATATGAATTTTCTTACATTCAATTTGACATGAATCGAATGCAAAAAACCCCCATTCGTGCACATCACTATTGAGTACTAATTTAAAGAGTTTAAACCGAGTGCTTTTACAACCCCCCCCCCTTACAATGATGAGCACACTTCATATTGTTATGCCAAATTGGGCTGCAGTCAGACATCGCTTACTTATTCCAGGATATCCCCCTTTATTTTGGAATATCCAAATATAGTGGAATAAGTAACCAACATCTGGATGCAGGCTTGGATTTTACCAGCAAATTACCATCAATTTAATTGGCAGTAAAATTCTTTAGCGGATTCACCTGATGACAAAGTCTCGGAGTAGAGCAAATTCACAGTGATTGAGATTTTCCACTGTAAATAAAAGAAGAAAAAGCATTAATTGTGTGATGGGGACTCAGCAACAGAATCATTGAAAAGAAGGAATCCATGAATGCAAATCTCTGCCATTTCAGTGGTGCGATATGATGTGTCATTAAAATGTGTCCCCTGGTAGTCTCAAACATATCTTTGCATGCCTCCCATGGTTCTTGATCAGAGCTGCTGGTCCCGCTGATAGACTGATTAAACAAGTCTACCAGTAATCCTGATCAGGACCTCCCTGATTGGAATTACACTCCATCTAAAGCAGATGGAGCCTTACCAGTGTAGGGTGGATCCTCTTAGATCCACATGTGGATCTAATGTGGATCTAGAGGCCCAGATGCTTACTACACAGGCCCTTAGTCCAGGTTAAAGGCCCATGCGGAATGGGTCTCCTATATGTGCAGTGGACTGCATGGTCCCGATCAAGGTGTTACATACGACGATTGATGGGTCATTGTGGCGTTGCATTATCCGATTGGGACTGCACACTTACCTTAATGCTGGATCAAGGACACATGCTGCGTAGTTCTTCCAGTGAAGGCAGAACAACGAGAACAGCAAGATGAGAGCAGGAAGAGCAGCTCAAATTTGATTGGCTGCCTCAACCCGCATGACAGCACCTGCCAATTCAGCTCTCGCAGTTCCATTGGAGAAGCTACGGAGCTGCCTTTTGAGTCAGGCTGCCCAGTCATTGCTGCACAGTAAGTATGCTGCATTTTTACATTTATCTGTGGATTTATTCCGCTAGTATGGAGGCAGCCTAATAATCTGAACAGGATGATGAATCCGGTGAAACATTTCATTAACAAATTTTTAATAGTATTCTGTGCATGGCCCCTTAACACATATAGAAAATGATCTGGGGACAGAATATCTATACCATCACCATCAATTTTTTTTCATTTATAAATTAGATCTGTTGTACATTAAACTACCTGCCTTGGTTTCTGTTTGATACAAATTTACTTTATATAAAGTCCCTGTCCCAAATAAGTTTTAAAGCCCTACATGAATATGACCTATTAATTGCTTTTTAAAATCTCCTTGCTACTTTAACTATTAATGATGAACCAATCACATTCTAAAGGTTTTAAGTGAAATCAAATTGTGGCTTCCAACCAAAGCTTTACCCTGTCCTTGTCACTTGATGCTGAGGCTCCCAAGCCATGCCAGAACCCACTCCCACCATGAATATATGTCAATCAATGGCTTTGGATACAAACTATTTGCTTTTAATGATAATAACATGGCTTATGGTGTTCTATCATCTCTGTCCCTATACGTGACCATCCTGGGCTTAACATTGCTCAATTAGTTCACAGGCATTCATTTTTGCATATTTGCATATCTTCTTTTCTTACACAAATTTTTTTACATAGTTAGGTCAGCCTTTAAAGCATCTGTAGCCAGTTCTAATTTTCTAATGGTCATCATTATTGACAGCTCAGATAAGTGTGTGCACTACAAATTCATTATTCAAATCATGCGTGGCAAACACCTCCTTCACTAAGGGCAAAAGAAGATATATCTGACAATTGATTTAATTGATTAAAATATTTTATACCCCTTTCTATTACAACTGTTTATGAAAATGGCAGAAAGGAAAAAGGAAATTGTTCATACTGGATTTAAAAAATACGTCTTTTTACCAGAGAGCACAGTAGCAACAGAGCAAGACATTTCAGAAAACTGGTAGAATTGCTTACATTAAAAATATATTGCCTTGGCTGCTGATTTTGACACTACAAAATCTGGTAACTTACTGCCATTTCAAATGAAGCCAGAACCTTCAGAGCCAGCATTTGCTTACCTTCTATGACTCCCCAAGGTGTCTTCCTGCCAAGGACTCTTTTACCATTCACTTGGTATTCCTTGTCACTCCCCACTACTGCGAATGGCATACTCTCCTGCTGAAAATAGACAGTAAAACAAATTTGTTCCTCTGTGTAACGGGTCTGGTCTGTTGCGTTTCTTGTTCTACGTTTACTCCTTTCGCTATCTTTAAATCTTTCCCCAGCTCCTGTTCCTTCCAAGGAAAGAGTCAACTCTTGTCAGATTTTATCAAACTATTTTTAATCCCAAGCCTTTCGTTAAGAGATATTGTTTAAAATTCTTCTTGTTGGGTACCACTGAATCGTGGCTGACTACATGGGCACCTCCATGGGTATGTGTATGCAGTTTTCTTGGCAGAGATACAGAGTGGTTTGCAATTACCTACTTCCAGAGAGATGCTGGGGACCAAACCAGTAACCCTTTGCTTTCTGGACAGTTTCAATTAATCCCACTGTGGTTTTTGTGGGATTATTTGTCTAACTTGGGTATCTAGGATGGCAGCATTAGCATTTCTGTATTATTGAAACTTTTCTGTTATTTCATACGCAGACCAGTGTTTTTTTACACAGGTGAAAGGTTCACAAAAAAGTATGTTTTTCTCATCAACTAGTAGCCCTACCTACACAAATAAGAATGTATTTCTCCAAAAAGCTGTGACATTTAGTTTGAAAGGGTGGAGGATATGTATGAACTGCTCATAATGGTTTGGCTAGCCCCAGGTCCCCCTGGTTCAGCTAGGTGGGCTACAAGCCAAACTAACCAGGAGGCTGGTCAAATTCACACTGGCTTGACATGGCATTCGGATGGAGTGAGTACCCCTTTATTTGTATCTTCCTCCTTCAGAGTTGCCAAGTTCTAGCAGCTGAGAGGCAGTGGTGGCAGCAGCAGTGGCAACCATGCTGCAAATCAGAAGGAATGACATCTGACCACTCAGCTGAGAGCTGGTAGAAGCAACAGCGGGGAGAAAGCCATAGAAGCTGAAACTGCCTGCTGCCATGATGGAGACAATGGCAGCTAGAATGCTTCAAACGGGACAATGACCCACTGCCAAACAGCTGAGAGTCAGTGGCACCAGCACAAGCAAAAGGGAGAAACTACTGCTGTCATGCTACTAAGGGTGCATCCCCATGGGCTGCCGCTACTTTAGGATGGATTCAGGGCACCCTTAATGTGAA
Source organism: Aspidoscelis tigris stejnegeri (assembly GCA_023333525.1). Classification (NCBI taxonomy): domain Eukaryota; kingdom Metazoa; phylum Chordata; class Lepidosauria; order Squamata; family Teiidae; genus Aspidoscelis; species Aspidoscelis tigris. Next base: position 36,940,586 of record JALMGA010000005.1, on the reverse strand, counting down.
TCGTAGTTTGCATTAAGAAGTCCCCATGGTAACTGAGGACAGCGCAGGTTCAAGCTGAGCCCACCTGTCCCCATGAAAACCACAGTAAACCCCTGTATCAGGGAACTGCAGATTTCTCCACCCCCTCCCCTCTGGGTGCAAGCATGCCCCCTTTGCCTAATCACACGATCCGGCAGGCGAGCCTGGGTAAGGGCTTGATTTAGCACACGGGCACCTGACAGCCCTGCACTCAGCTGATCAGCTGTCAGACGGAGGTATAGGGGCTGTCAAGTGCATGAGCAGAGCTCCGGTAAAATAAAACACAGCCGCAGCTTCAATCAATGAGCCACTTTCCCTTCCTATTATGCCCCCTGTTATGCAATGTGTGGCTTTTGGAGGTGCAGAAGGGAATCCGGCTCATTGATTGAAGCTGTGGCTGTTTCAATTATTTTACTGGAGCCCCACTCGTGTGCTTGACAGATGCTAAACCCATCTGACAGCTGATCAGCTGAGTGCAGGGAAGCTGTCAGGCACTCATTTGCTAAAGCAAGCCCTTACCCAGGTGTGCCTGCCCGATCGCACGATGAGGTAAGGGGGGACAGTTGTGATCGTAGCGTGCATGGCAGGGACAGTGAAACCCCACCCGCTAATGCTGTGATCAGCAATAACCCAGAAGCATCCCCATGCCCCCAGGATAATCTGTTCTTGCCTCTTAATTTGGGGTGAGAACAGTTAGAAGGGGGGGTTGCTCCAGGTTTTTGGCTTTTGTGATGGGTGTAGTCCGAATTAGAGCTTTGCATGGGGACTCTCCCTAAGCCAACTCAGGTTCGCCTCGGAGTATCCTGATCATGGGGACTCACCCTAAGAAGCAGAGATAGGGAAGCAATGGCAGGAGCACCACAAATGGAGAAGACCTACTGCCCATCAACAGCAAATGTTTGATTTAAGCCTTTTTGCACTTAGAGTGCAGCTCTGGATCTGTAGATCTGGGTCAAGCAGAGCTTGATATTAATTTGTTCTGGACCAGTCGACGCACCAGCCCTAAACTCGCACAACACTGAAGCTAGTCCCAACAACCAGGAACAAATGTTACTGGTCTCACAGCCCTTGGGGGATCCATTTCGGTGGTGCCACCAAAATGGGTCCCCTGTGGCCCTAGTACACTGGAATACTTATTATCAAAGTCTACTGGTATTCTGAATGAGAAGTAAACTAGGAAGTCATTTTAAGCCTCCTGATACAGAATATATGCTCTGTCCCATGAAAATGAAGCACTGCAGAAACAGCCAGCAAGGTTCTCTAGTTCGTGTTAGCGTGCAGACAATAGAGGTCCAGAATACCATTTGGACACCCCTTGGTTCTGGCAGTTGGTCAGATCCCACAGATTTGTGTCCCTTACAAATGGAGTACTAGATTCCTCTGAGGATGTTCCTCCATTGTTTCCTGAGTTAGAAATGCACACCCAGGATGGATTAGATTGTAACAATGGTATTTAATATGTGTGTCATGTTCACCTTTTGGGGGGCACTTTCTACCACTTTGTCTTTTGGAGGGGAAAAGGGGAAAAGAAGAGCAAAAATGTATTTTCCAATCTCCTATCCCCCTGGCCTAGAAGCTCCCCAGATGCCCGCAAACTGCCTGAATCATGGTTTGTCAAAAGGCCTATAAAATGCCATACGTTTAGAATTTGATTATGTGCATCTTACTTCTTTACACTTCTTGCCTATTCAGTACCCTAAGATCTCTGGGTGGATTATAGCATCAATTTATATAGCTTTTTACTTATATGAATACCTTCTCTATACTTACTACCATACTTAACTTTCTAGTGGGCCTTAAAAACTTGCACCTCTATCCTTCCCATGGAGATACAGATTTTATTATGTACTTATGATGGATGGATTTTATTGTACTGCATGCAGCAGAAAGTTGTATGTGGAAGGTGAAAAAAGTAACCCCTATTACGCAAATGTGGGGACTGAAAACTGTACTCTTGAGTTAAACATTAGAAGATAAATTTTGTTAATTTTCAGCTCAGGAACTGCAAAAAACCCCATAAATGTTTGGGATTATTTTTAGAAGAGTCCAGGGTGTTTTGGTGAAAAACATTAAATACTAGTGTTTCTCCTTAACTGCAAGAAAACAAATCAAACACAATCTTAATCATCCTACTCTGATTTTGTCATTCTCGGTCTTATCCTCAAGGTCTTCATCAAACTCTTTCTGGGGATAAAACTCAATTCCATTCACTTCTAGCTCCTTGCGGACCTGAGTAGGAAAAAAATTCAAAATGAAAAGTTATGTAATTAGATAACGTTTCTGGCACAATAATGTTTGCACCATTGGCCATTAAAAAGGTTCATAGCTACCTACCCTCTGCTTAAACTCAGTCTTCTCCTCCAAAGTCATGGTGTCTGCCTTGGCAATAACTGGAATGATGTTGACGACCTTACTCAAGTGCTTCATAAACTCCAAATCCAAAGGACGCAAGCTGCAGCCCAGGAAGGAGATTTTTTAGAAAACCACCACTACATTTAATGCAGAAGAGCAAAACTTATTTCAAGGTTTCTCCAATGTCATCCCTCTATCCATTTCCTAGATTGTACAGTGTGTCTGTGTCTCTCTGTGTCTGTGTGTGTGGAGAGAATGAATTTCAGTATTTCTCATCTTTGCCCATGGTAGACCATTCATTAAACAAACCTGACAGAAAGCCAATGGACATCACTAACCTAGAGCTGCTACTGCCCAGGTTACTTTCATATTCTTTTGCCATGTACAGCAGTGGTAGAGCCTAGTGGTTGCAAGAGCCTGATGGACCTGTGTGCCTTAAAAAATATTTTTGCTACATTTGGCACCATTGTGGCAGAATCAGAAAGGCATAAGTGGTGGAAGACAAGAACATGACAAGCCTGGGAACCTTAAGTTTTCTTTGCCACGCTTGGCAGCATTGGTGGTAGATTCTTGGCAGCAGACAGAGAAAGCCCAACCATTCCAGGCACCTTAAAATGTTTTTTTGTCACACCTTGCCACATAAAGGGAAGCAGCAAGGAACCATCGGTGGCTAGAAGGAAGAACTCAATCATCCAATCATTCTTGTTTTCATCACACGGGCGCATCTCCATGGTCTCTTTTTGCTTCCCTCTTGTGTCGGATTTTAAAAATGTGCGTTGTAATTTGAAATAAAGCATCCCCATGTGGTTTTGGGCAACACGGATTTAAAACGTACTTTCCTGTCTCCATGCAAACTGCTTTTTGTGAGCCCGCATCTTTTTCCCCCCCACCCCCCGCCCGCTGCAGCGATGACAGGCAAAAACCTCAATTGAGCCTCCAGAACACAACAGAGAGCATCCCTTTACTTGGCTGCCAAGAGTTAAAAGCAGTTGCAAGCATAACTGAAAGGAGCTCACTCTCTCCATAACTAATACTTGCAACATAGTTACAAGCAGAACTGAAAACAGGCTCCCTTCAGCTGTCAAATTCAGTTGCCTGCATTCACTTAATGGCCCCTGATAAGTGCAGAACCAGACCTGTGAAGTGAAACTTTGTTTCACTTCAGAGGCTGCCTTATTAGGAGGGGGGGGAGAGAGATTTGCTTGCTGAGAAACAATCTCTGTGATAATGATAATTAGTATCACCTTTCCCTGTTAGCAAGCACAAAATCTCTCTCCCCCTCTGAAGTGAAACAATGTGACAGTTTGGAGCTCTGCTTGCTCTGCTGAAAAAGCTGAATGCAGGCAGCTGATTCTGACAGCCAGTTCTTCTGCAGGGATCAAAAATGCCTAAAAATTCAGTGGAATATGGAAGAAGATGTGGAGAAAACATATCCATGCTCCCAGGAAAACCCACGGCTTCCAAAAAGTGTGGAGGTAGTCTTGTTTAAAGGTGTTTTTTTTCTGCCACGGATTTTCCTCCTTTGTGGATCTGGGAGCCCGGAGTAAAGCTCTGCATGGAGGCGCTCCGAGGCAAAAGAAGCTTTTAAACAGATTTTTCTTTGCATGTAGATGCGGCCACAGAAGATGTGTGCACACAAAACTAAATATACACAAGCATGTTTATTTTAAATTATTCCCTTTAGTGGCTACACAGGTGTCCAGAAAACAGCCTCTATGAACGAGTCCTAAAGTATGCTGCACAAGAAATTTCAGTGGCAATATAGCATGCCTTTCATGCAAAGAGTCCCAGATTCAATCTCTTGCACCTTCAGGCAAGACAAGGAAAGACTTCTAGAGAGTCCCTGCCAATCAGTATTCTTAATACCAATAAATGGACCAAATATGAGAACGTTTCATGTTCCTACCATGATGGAACTGGGCAAGATCAGAAAAACAACATTTTCTGGAACACTATATTATTATGAATTTTGGAAAACAATACTAACAAACATCTGGCAACGCAAGATCATTGTGGTCTGTGATATCTTGCAGTAACCCAATGATTATGTGATTAGCTGATCAGGTGACAAGCAGTGATTCTTTTAAAGGGAAATCTTTTCAATCAATGTACCAATACCCACCCCACATCCTATGCAAACATTCCAGAACTAGATACATACGAGTGACCTGTGGGAGAAATAAAGTAGAGGCAACAGTGGACTCTTGTGTCTGGGATTCTTTTTTTCCTTGCAATATTCACCTCCTCCTTCAGGAATTTCTCATATTGCTCATTGATATATTTCTCAATGGGTTCCCAGCTAGGGAAGGAAAAAAATACAGACATACTTTTATCTCATATTCACTTAGAGGATTTGTGTTTTATACCCACATTAAGGCACTAGATTGAGTAGACAGAGAGTAAGCTAGTAAGATGTGATGATCACGCCATCAGGCTGTAACAGATTCCCAGTGCTGACATCTATTAAGGATCCTTTCTGCACTGGGCTTCAGTCCAGATTATATCCTGGAATAGGAGGCTGCCACCTGCCTCCCGTCATCTGCACCAGCATTTGGATGGCAGGTCCCTATTCCAGGATATAAACTGGAATAAGGGCCAGTGCAGAAAGAGCCAGGAATTGCTTAACGCTTTAAGGATCTTCCAGGCAGCATGCCTGAAGTTTCTATGGGTCCATTCCCACTGGGACTTTATTGCATGTCAAAAACATTTTGAAAATTGTTTGTCTGCATTGAGAATTGGCCTCCTGCACTTTCAGAGGAGTAAATAGAAAAAATATGCATTAAAAAACCCCTTGTTTTAAGGATTCTCACTCCCGTTTTTCTTTTTGACATGCTTTATTTTCCCTTTGGGAATGGTACACTCAATATCCCTTTCGGCCATTGCCACCTTGCGTGGCTGCCTGCCCGCCTGCCTGCCCGTTTGGGCTTCGCCGCTGCCGCCTTGCTTACCCAGCAGATAAGCAGATATAGCGAGCAAAACCCGCAAATCGCTGAAAGAGCGCTGGAACTCTTCTTTAAAGTGCACGTATTTTATCGCGGGTGTCTCACTTTCCTAAGCTCCCTAAGCGCCTTGTAAAGCCTGGAATGGGGCCGCTCAGAGGCAAAAGAAGAGTTCCAGCAGACTTTCAATTGCATGGGGACAGGGCCACAGAGCATGAAACTCACTCCCTTTTTTCATTCTATTTCTTTCTGTCAGTTGCTACATCACTCAAAAAGGGGGGAAAAAGGAATGGGACTGAGGCCACGCTTATGCCTTACTATTTAAATCCATGTCAGGAAGGCAGCCGAATCCAAACCTTTTTGGCCCGGAATGGCTTGGTTATACCTTCCTGCTGCTGTAGCTGGTAATCCTCAGCTGGTGAGGGGATGGGGAAATGCAGCGCTTGACGGGGATGTGTCCTTGGAGAGTAAAGGTGCGTGAAGTGGCAGGTGAGGGCAGGAGGAGGGGGATCAGGGCAGTGGCAGAGGGTGGGGAGAGAAAGTCAAGGCAAGAGGGAGGGAGATTGGGACAGGTGTGGGGAGATCACTGATTGTGACAGCAGCTGTGACAGGGAAGGAAATTAAGGCAAGGGGCTCTCAGGGAGGGAGATCCAGGGACAGGGACAGGAAATCCCAGCAAGAGGGGGAGATTGCAACAATGGGGTAGAGAAGGGCTGTCAGGGGGAGGGAGAGGGGCAAGACTCAGAGCAGAGGCTTGCATAGGTATCATTTTCTGGGCAGTAGGGAGCCAGAACAGTGGCCTCCTGGATTAAAACTTTAATGCTGTGTTGGCCCAAATGAAAGAAAACCCAAATAGATGGAGGAAAATCTACCCCCTCCCCCTAAAAAAAAACCTGGCTTGCCATTTAAAAATGTAACCAAACAGGCTGGAATTTGGGCTGAAGAAGGCTTAAAGTAAAGGTGTAACTGTGGCCTGAGAATCAGTGAAAGAATAATACACTTACCAGTTTTCGTTGTTAATCTGGTCACCAAATCCAGGAGTATCAATAACTGTCAGCTTCATTTTGACACCACCTTCTTCAATAACTGGGAGAGAAATGTTGCTGTTATCTCCTTCAAAATGAATACTTTAATAATAATGACAGCATGAAACTATTTACACAGTACTGTGTGGGGAAAGGAAAGGTACCCATAGCTCTCATGGTTCTTGATTAAATAAATCCCATATATTCATCTACATCTAACTTTTAATCTGCATTCATTCCATCTGTAGAGGGAGAGAACATCTCAGAAAAGTGACTAGCAGTTCTTCCACATTATCAAACTCAAAAAATCCACCTTTGGATTAGGCAATGCAGAAACAACAAGATACTTTGTTAATGTCTTCTATCACCCTGAAAGTGTATCGAAGGTGGATTAAAACATGTGGAGCTCAGCTGTTATAGGTTTGGGAGCCCAAAGTAACATGGAATTCTTGCAATGACTCTTCTGAGGCTGCCTTCACACAGGGTGATGGGATTGTCACATGTATCCATGGCAATAGCCCCAGGCTATTGGGATGATATACTGCAATAACATTACTGCAAAATAATAAACTCCCAACCCATATGTTACATAAAAAGTGAGAGCATTTATTTGTTTGGATGGCTGCTCTCATGATCTGATATCTTGGGAAAGGTTGCTGCTCATGTCCAAGGCCCAACCCAGCCAAAAATGGCACCCATGCATGCACACAGGGCAGCAATTGTGTGCTTCTGGGTATCAAGGAGCAACTCTGCCAGACCAGTAAATGCCTCTGTGTTCCCTGCACTGTACCCTTACTGTCTGGGCAACAAGCAGTAATTTCAGGAGTAAGTGGGCATCCTCACGGTAAGGCCCTTTTCAATGGCAAAAATGAAGCAAACATAAACTGTTTGTTTGATTTGTTTTCATCCATGAGTGGCAGACGGGTTTGGTTTGATTGAATTTCCAGATATTCAAACAACCACGCATTTAGTTTGATGCTAACATTCACAAACAAGAACTGTTCTACTGAATTTTTGAACGTGAACTGAACTTTGCACATCTTCAGTTACATGAAGTAGAAGCAGAAGCTGGTCATTTTCGGCCTGGGAGGAATCATGCCCAATAAGTTCTCTCCTTCACATCAGGGCACAGTTGTTGGGGAGCCTTTATGAGCCCTGAGAGTTGTTTGAAGAGGATTAGGAATAATTCGACTCTTGCAGGGATAATTGCTGCTTGGGTGGTGGTAGGGGTGGATACATGTGGATGTGCAGCCCCACAGGTATCCAAACACGTAGCTGCTCAGATCCTGGGTGTCACCCATGCGGATGTGCCAGGATCTCTCTTGCACGTCCTATGTGAGCCGCTGTAGTCCTCAGATGCTACCTGTCTTGTATACAGGTTAGTTAATTGAGAATATTACAGAATATGTTCTGGGCTTTTCATGTGAGAATTTTTAACATTGTAAGGAGCATTAAATTGTTTAGCGTTACTTAAGACATTAAAACTTTTGACACACAAAACAAAACCTCTCAAAGTCCATTCCATTTTTAAAAAAATAAAATACAGGCAGCTAAAATGTGAGCAAAGTGCTGTGAAAGACTAATCTATAACGTGCAAGCCAGCATGTATGAACTTGCCACAAGTGGTAGAAGAAAGGAGGAAGAAGAGTTAGCTTTTCTACCCTGCTTTTCTCTACCATTTAAGGGGACTCAACACAGCTGACAAAGCTTTCTATACTACTCCTCACAGCAGGCACACTATGACAGGCTGTCCAGGTACTCAGCCGCACTAATTATCGTTACATCCAACCTTACCCAAAAAAGCCAGGTGTGTCTTATAGCCTGGCTGATTTTAGCAAACTCTGGCCACGCTGTGAGATAGGTAGGGCTGTGGGAGCTCAGAAGAGAGCTGTGACTAGTCCGTGGTCACCCACCTAGCTTCAAGGAGGAGTGGGGAATCAAACCTGGTATGTCCAGGTAACAGTCTGGCTCCCAAACCACAAGACCAAACTAGCTCAAAGTGCTGAGTGAAGGTATGCAGTCCTCCATCAGCCACTTCCTTCTGTATTCAACTTTTGAGAGCGACATCATATTGACTTGAGTGTCCTTCATGGTTCCAGGAAAAAGTGGTTCAAGATTCTAACATAATGCACCACAGTTATTTTTGTCCTATCTGAAGGACAGGAAGCAGGTGAAAACAGCAAGTGTTGAAAACCACAGCCTTTGTTCCTACCATGTCCAATAGCCTTGATTTCCACTGTCTTAGGGATTTTCTCCTCACGGTTCCAGCCTGAAGATTTTCGGCTCACTTGAGATTTGAACAGGGTGTTCACAAGTGTTGATTTTCCTAGCCCACTTTGACCTATGAAAAAGAAGTTTACAGAATTTGCCACAACCCTCTTTCAGCTAGGCATATGAATTCCTTACTACAGAAAACTTGCAGAAGGAGAAAGTAAAAGCTATTCAGAATTACAGCTGCCGCATTGCTGATCTGCTAAGACTACATATTGTGAGTCACTCTGCGGGTGCATTCCCAAAGGCACTACAATCCGGACTGGGTGGGAACTTGGCATCCAGAGGTCTTTTTTTGCACAAGGGTGTTTCGAATGCATCTACGATGCACTGGGCCAGGTGGCTGCATTCCGACCTGCCCCAGCTATCCCAACACATCATAGACATCAACCGTTCGGCCCATCCCGGGCCATTCCCAGATGTACTGGAGGGAAAGCATTCGCACGCTCTCCCTCCAAGATAGCTGGGCCCCTCCCCCGGTCTCCCGCCATTGGCTCTCTTGGAGCCAGGGGTGGGGAGGCCTGTCGGGTGCCTTCCCTAGGGTCCTGCGAGCTGCATGGGCCCAGATCAGGCCCATGAAGGTGGCAGGACCCCCACCCAGTACCCCCCACCCTACCCCTGGGGTTGCACACACACATGCTGCTTACCTGGTGGTCACCTGGTCGCTACTGGCACGATCGGGCTAGCTGTGTTTTGTGCCTGCAAGCGGGGTGGTCCCTGATTGGCCAGGCACCCACCTGGGTTCAACTGGACATATGTGCAGGGGCGGGTGCCTGACCAATTAGGGACCATGCCGCCACAGGCGCAAACCTCAGCCGGCCCAATCGTGCCAGTAGCGACTGGGCAACCACCAGGTAAGCAGATTTTGCATGCGTGCGCCCCCGGGGTGGGTTGAAGGGTGTTGGGTGGGGGTCCCACCACCTGCATGGGCCTGATCCTGGCCCATGCAGCTTGCAGAACCCCAGGAAAGGTACCCGAGAGGCCTCCCCACCCCAGGCTCCAAGGGAGCCAATGGTGGGAGACCGGGGGTGGGACTTGTGAGTCCTGGGATGGCCCTTCGGCCTGAATGCGTGGAAGACAGCTTGCCATCTGCACGTAAGCAGTTAAAGGATGCATTTGCAATGCCTCCTTTACCTGCCAATGCAGATGGCAAACTGTCTTAGACGCATTCGGGCCGAACCATTCTACAGCGCTTTCGCAGTAGTGCGAAGAGGCCTCAGGGTTCCCATTGTATTAGCCAGTAATCCGAATTCGGCAAGCCCTGTTCCCATTCCACTTCTTTTCCCTGGATTTTCTGAGCACTATCCTACAGAAATCCGGGGGGTGGGGTGGGGGAACCTTGGTGAAACAGGACTTCTCTTGCCGGTAAATGAATTAAAACTCCAAGGGCAGAGTGTGCCGCAGCTCCCCATGTGGTTATTGAGCCCTTGGAAGCCCGGTTAGCTCAGACATTCCAATGCAGTGAGGCACCTGTGGGATTCCACACACACACGCACACATGTGTGCACATGTACACACAGAACTACTCACGCTCCAGAGGGAGGTAGGGGAAAGCAAGTCCTTCAGAAGCAGTGGTGAAGAGGCATTAGGTTAAGCTGCAACAGGAGGCTCCACTGGACTGCCTTCAATGCACACCGGTGGTGCGCTCCAGGAATCAGGGTTGGGCACCGTCCTGACATGTGATTGGCCTTCAGCTTGCAAACTCTGAGGTGGGTGGGCGAAGAGGAGAAGGAGGAAAGGGGCTGAGGGCTCGCTACCATGAGCTGCGGCTTGGCCGAGTAGAAGGGAGGGCGCCCAGGCAGTATTAAGCCCGGCAGCAGCGACGGTGGCTCTTGTCTTCTCCTTCAAGAAAAACTGCCATGCCACATCGTTTTAAAGCCACTGATGTGCTTCTGCGCACTTGTGGGTCCAGTTTACCAGCAAGTAAATGGGATGAATGGGACCGATGAGTGCTCGTTGCCGTTCCCAACCGGAAAGTCAAACCCGCACCAGAATAGAAGTCCCACCCATACCAGGATAGCCTGGAAACACACTAAGAGGGAACACACCCTGAGAATCTTTCTAGGCTGAAGGGCAGCATATTTACATTTATTTATTTATTTATTTGTATTTCTATCCCGCCATATACCCGAAGGTCTCAGGGAGGGTAACAATGCTTTTAAAATTCCAAACATTAAAACATAACAATATATATTAAACAGTAATACCTACAACAACATTTAAAATCCAGAATGTTAAAACAAACCAAATATATACTTAAAACAGTACTACTTAAAAGTGTGTGTGTGGGGGGGGGGAAGTAACTCATTGATTAGACCACTGTGGGAGTAAAGTAGGACCTAAAAATGAATCAGGGCCTCCTTTCATCTGGTACCCACTTGTGGCAAATGTGGTGAGATGAACATTTTTGTTCCTCTTAGGAGATTACATTATTAAATGGTCCTAATTTTCAGGAACATTGAAAAACGTTCTTCCATTGTGATTTGGAATCTGTTCTGACTAGGAGCATGCTGAATGGCAGGAATTGAAAGTCCTCTTTCTCCATGTTATAGCTCACAAGCTAGCACTTTCCCCCAAGAAACCACGCTGTTTATCCCACCCCAATTTCTTTAAATCCAATCCTTCCTACCTACTACCATGATGTTGAAGTCAAATCCAGTTTTCATGGTCTTCTTCCGCATTTGCTCTATGATAGTATCGATGCCAATGTAGCCCAGAAGGTTTGAATTAATACCCACAGGTTTCATTGGCACAACTGGCTTTGGCCGGGTCTCCGGCACCAGCTCAGACATGGCTGCTTCAGGTTTAGTATCTGCTGGCCCTGCAACAAGAAAGAAAATTGCAGTTAATTTCACTGGAGAAATCTGAACTTCTGTGCCTGATAGCTGAAGTGCTAATGTTTTGGCAGCTTCCAGGTACAAAGTAAACCCCATGTTCCCCTGGCATTGGGTTTGCCAGACACTTCTGTGGCCTTTTCAATGCAATGCCATTTGTAACATGAAGAATATACTTTGTTAAATTATCACAGGAAACTCAGCAGCAACACCTGGTATTTCCTGAAGGCCCTGCCTACCTTCATCTCTAGTGAGGTACAAATGAAGTCACCTTGGCTGAATTCACATTTAAGCCTCTGGTATGCAATTAGGACAGCTCTGGTACAGAATATGGGTGTGTCCCCATGCACATTGTGGTCCGAATTAAAATCGGATTCAGGAAGGACCGTTCCCATGCTTTTTAGATTTGGTCCGATTTTTGTGGACCAAACTGCTGAAACTGGGACCAAACCGGGACCAAATTTGGTCCTGGAAAAAACTGTTCTCACTGCAGTTTGGCAGCTTGTCACACATTGCTTTGCGAGCAAAGCCTACGCATGGGGATGGTCCCAGGCTATGTGGGGGGGGGGAGATTGACACTCACGTCATTGGGACGTGGGGTTTCATGCCCTTTGCTCACCGTTCCTGCCCTGTGCTTTGGAGATAGCAATCACTGAGATTTTTTTTGGATTAAATGATGTTAAAGCCGAAATGATGAGGGGGCTGAATGGCCTTCGCTGCCCCACGAGACTCTTTTATACAAGTATTCCACCCCCTTTCCCGATCGCCAAGACAGGCAGGATAATGGTGTGATTCTTCTCCCTTTTCCATGGCAAGTATGCCACCCCCATTTCCCGATCGCCAAAGTGGGCATGATAATGGCTTGATTTTTCTCCCTTTCCCACTTGCTGGATGTTCTTGTGGTTCCTGGGTGGAGCAGAGGTGTGCAAAACTGCTCAACTGCTGCCAAACCTCATAGCGGCTTTGCTCAAACAGCTATTTTTAAATTATTATTTGTGCCATTCAGTCCTGCCGTCCTGTGCTGCTAAAGGAGGGAGGAATCAGCATTTGCAGTGGGTGGCACAGGGGTAGGGGTGATGTCAAACCGGCTTCCAATCAGGAGAGAGGGGGCAGAGAGGAGGGGGCACAGTTTCCCCATGCCAGGGTTTAGTGTAGTTTGCATGGGGATGGCTGTATTTGTATACAGCCCATGTTAGTGATAATGGCATGGGGACAGGCAAGATTTGGTTTCAGTCCCGTACTCGGTCAAAAGTGAGCGACTCCTGCACCAAATTGCTTGCATGGGGATGCAGCCTATCTGTACCAGAGCTGTCCTAATTGCATGCCAGAGGCCTAAGTGTGAATTCAGCCCTTGTTGAGAACCTCCAGGAGCCAGCAAGTATGTAGTAAACAATGAAAGGAAGTGGCAGGCATTTGGATGGCTCCCAGAAGTTCCCAGTGAGGTGGCTTTGTATGCAGATCACTAGATAAGAAGGTAAGCAATGCTGTGCCACAGTTTGCTGCCCACATCTGGCAGACCACAGCAAGGCCTCAGTCACACAACAAAATAATTAAACTTGGGGGCATAATGGGATCTGAATTTGATTTTCACTAGTTCACAAACTTCCACTGTATTGTGGACTCAGTACATCTTTCTTTGTACACACTTTTTTCTTCTTGGCCTCAGTCTGCTGACAAGAAACTGTTTTGTCTCTACTTCTCCCTTCCTTTTCCTCCCTCTTCCCTCTGTGATTGGGTGCCAACCCTTCAGTCAAATTAGGACTTCTCATGGGAGGGTAAGGCCACCTTCCTCTTTTCCCCTTTCCTTTTTTTTATGGGGGGTGGGGAGAGGTAGTTATGACCAATAGTGGAGGGGACATGCTGGGATAAATTCTGTGGATGGAGAAATTCCATGCAACTTCAGAATCCTTTCCAAAAAGTCCAGAAACTGCTTTGGGGAGATTCAGTATTGCTGCTGCTGACAGATAACTGCTTTAGTTTTGTGCTCTTGCAGAGTTATGCCCAGTTGTAAGGATCACGGGGGAAGCCAGAGCTGCATTGGTGGCCACTCTGCCTTGGAATCAGAGCCTGTGGTGCCACCATCCTACTGGAAGGGGATCAGCTGCTCCAGGGCATCCAGGCTGGTTGCAGCTGAGGCATGGTTCAGCAGGGTCCTGGTGCAGCAGAGGGGAACTCCCCACACCATTCCTGCCTCAGCTCAGCCTCCCACCTTAACACTTTAGGGCTGCATCCCCATGCAAGCCATTTGGGTCTGATTTGGCATGCATGGGACTGGGAGCGGGTCCGATATTGAATCTTGCTTGTCCCAGTGTCATTCCTGGTAACGTGGGCTGGGTGTGGTTTGTGTGCAGATGCAGCCACCCCCATGCAAACTGTGCCAAACCCTGGCACGGGGAAGCAGCGCCATCTCCTCTCTGATCCCGCTCTCCTCATTGGAAGCTGGAATGACGTCAGCCCACCCCTGTACCGCCAGCTGCAAACGCCACCCTCTCCCTTTAGCAGCACAGAAAGCCAGGACTGGTCTGGGAGGCACAGAAAAAATAATAATTTAAGTTTAATAAATTTTAAAATAATTTTTAAAAACTCAAAGCTGCTACAAGGTTTTGCGCTCCTCTGCTCCACTGGGAATTATGAGAATGCCCGGCAAGCTTAAAAGGGAGAAAATCAAGCCATTATTATGATCGCCTTGGTGATCGGGAAATGGGGATGGAATATTTGGGAAAAGGGACAAAAATCAAGCCATTATCCTGGCTGCCTTGGCGATTGGGACTTTTTTACTCCTAGAAAATCTCAGTGGTTGTGATCTCCAATGAACAGGACAGGAACGGCAAGCACACCTCACCTCCCAATGACATGAGCGCCAATCTCCTTCCCCAATACCCCGGGACCATCCACATGTGCAGGCTCGGCTTGCTAAGTGATGCATGCCAGACCCCCAAACCCTGTCCAGACTTGTTTTTTCGGGTACCAAATTTGGTCCTGGTTTGGCACAGGTTTGGGCGATTTGGTTCATGGAAATCGGACCAAATCTCAAATGCATGGGGACACCCCTTGCTGAACTCTATTTCAGTACCGGACCAAACGTGCATGAGGTTAGGGTTAGAAGGCACAAATTGAGGGTGCGTGTGTCAGCAGTGGTTGCAGCTGAGGCATGGTGCAATGGAGTCCTGTTGTGTGCTGCTGTGCCCCTCCCTTCTCAAGCACCTTCTCAAGCATTAAGGACTGAAAGTCCATATGCTAAAGCAGCAGGTGGGGCTACTCAGAATTGGGACCCAAATCTCAAATTGGGACCTATCTCTTCCTTTCACTGAGTCCAGCCTTTCTGTCTCAGAGCTTGAGTCAGCATTGCTAAATGTGGATTTCTTTCCTGAATTCAGATGTACATATTTATTTATTTGTTTGCTTGTTTGTTTGCATTTTTATACCCAGAGGTCTCAGGGCAGGTAACAATATTTAAAATCAAACATACTAATAACATTTAACAACATTTAAAATCAAACAGAATATATTAAACAATAACAGAATATATTAAAACTATTAATACAACCATATAACTGTAGTTCTGACAGCACTGAAACACCAATCCACAGTAAATGTTGAACTACAAATGCTATGCAACATAAAACGTCTACTTTTTCCATTGAGGATTCTTTTTTAATAACACAACAAGCACAAAGAAAGAAGCTAAAGTGAGAGTAGGAATCAAGCTGCCTCCTCTGCAATCTGTTTCCATAAGCAACTGCTCCATATTGCTTTGTGGTTGCCTAGGACCTCGGTGGAAAAATCTGAACAACGGACAAAAGCAGAACCCTAGACACAAAGTTCTTTACAGTTTAAAAACCTAGGAAACTCCCCTAGGACTAGTTTTGTTTTTTGTGAGTCTTAACTTTGGAAGTATAGGTGAAAAATTGTGTGATTTTTGGGCAGAGGAGTTGTTTCACATCCCACTGTTATTCTTGCAGCCAAGCCATATATAGCATTGACCTGATTTCTTCAGGGATTTTTCCCTTGGGGTATGTCCTAAAAATGTATTGCATGGTTTTTCAAATGGTATATGAGTTACCATCTCTATATAGATGAGGGTTAGGAAAATGGTGGGACTCATGGCTGACCCTGCAGTTTATTAATATGGCAGGTGCCTGGTGTCAGGCAACTGTAGAAAAAGGTCCTCCCTGTGGTACCTCATGATGCTTTTGTGCATCCATTTTCAGTATGTGAGGGTGGCCAGAGATATCACAGTTGGGGCACCAGTCATCTGCGCACGTTTTCACACCTGTCTCCCACCTCTGCTATGGATTCCATTCAAGTCTTTCCTTCATCTTTAATCATACACTGCATCTATGTGACAAAAAATGATGCCCCTACCAGGTGTGCAGAGGTCTGGTTTCTGCTTCTTCTCAGCCCCTGAGATTCATGGAGGTGCAACAAAGACAGCTTTTTGAGAAGCCCAATTTCTTACCTAAGTTTGGGAGCTTGCTTTCATTGCTAGGTTTGATTCCCTTCCAGGAGGCCACCATTCCTGCTCCCCAGAAAATGACATCTATGCAAGCCTCTGCTCTGAGTCTTTCCCCTCCCCAGTGCCATGACAGTCCTTCCTCTGCCGCATCATTGCAATCTTCCTGCCCCACCCCCCTCTTGCCTTGATTTCCTTTCCCTGTCACTGGATGTGCCTTCCTGCACCTCCCTCTTGTCTTGATTTCCTTTCCCCTTTGCCACTGCCATCACAATGATCTCCCTTCTCCCTCTTGCTCTGACTTTCTCTCCCTACCCTGTTGCTGCTGCTGCCCTGATCTCCCTCCTTCCACCCTCATCTGTCACCTCACACCCCTTTTACCCACCCAGAATATCTCTCCATCAAGCACAGCATTTCCCCACCCTCTCACCAGCTGAGGATTACCAGCTACAGCAGCAGGAAGGTGTAACTAAGTCATTCTAGGGCGAAAACGGCTTGCATACGAGTGCCTTCCTGATGTGGATTAAAATGGTAAGATGTAACTGTGGGCTAAACTGAAACATGCATGGAAGAGAAAGGCAAAACAATTCAAGCTCTTAGGCACTGAATAGTGAGCGGTGGTGTGCTGCCTGCCTTGTACTTATGGACCAGCCACCACCCCTGAAGGAAGGAAGGAAGGAAGGAAGGAAGGAAGGAAGGAAGGAAGGAAGGAAGGAAGGAAGGAAGGAAGGAAGGAAAAGAGCCAAAGGTGGCAGCAATAAAAGATAGCTGAGAGGAAGGAAGTGACTTGCCATGATGGCAACCACTAGTGACCTAGTGGTGGCAGGACAATTGCCCAAGCCAGCACTCTCCATGATATTTGCCTAATAAGGTGCAAAGTAGGGTCACGATATCACAGTAACAGCATTCCATCTCTTTCTTTATTCACAGCTTGGATTTACAACCCACACTATTTGCACTACGTGTGGTAAAGAGCAAAATGATGAAAAGATAAAACCCTCCACATACTAAACTCAGCCCTTATGTGATTCTGACTCTGTCCATCCATTCACTCCAAAACCCCACTGTGATTAAAAGATATCCATCCACAGGCAAGTAATTTTCAGCAATTCCAGCTGAAATGCTGGGGAAAGAAATTTCAAAAGACATTACTTTCTTTTGACAATAAGGAAAGCACCTGAAGGACAAACAATTTTCTATAATACTTCTCCTAATTCTCTGTCAGGTGGTGTTTCTTCTCCCAGAACACACACAGTACGTTTTGCTAGAATTTTCTGTGAAGATTTCTTTTCATCAGATTTTTAAAAATGACTTCTTTTCAACTCACTGAGCCTAAAGTGCTTTGAATACCTTCCTGTACAGAGAAACTCCTTAAGAATTTCCTACCCACTCAGAGAACAAGCAGTACCAATGGCTATGCATGCCCAGATCCTTTAAGCAGCGGCCAAGAGCTTCTATTGCTTTGTTTGGTGCCAAGTTTCTGCGGTGACTAGCACCTCTGCTTGGCCAATAAATTGGACTGAGCCTAGGCTTCATATCTCAGCTCTGCCATCACTTTGCCAGGTGGAACTTACTCCCTGAGCTGTCTCAAGTCCAGTGCCACCCTGTCACATCACTGGGCAGGTGCCTGGCATCCAAAAGTTTCAGCAGGGCCTCCCTCCATGGAAAGGAACTGGACTCTGATGGAGCCACCTGTCTTTTCATATTTCACATTGAACCTGATTTACACCAGAGACACTGTGGGAAATTTAAAAGGTGGTTTCAAGCTAGATGGCATTCTTTCACAGAATGGCAGCTGCTACCAACTTCCACCAAGAAAACCCAATGATGCCTGCTCTGGTATAGCAAAGATCAAGCAGAAGACATCAAAACAATTACTTTTTTTCCCTGACAGTAAGGATGATCAGTCAATGGAATAGGTTGCCAAAGTAGATAGTGAGCTCTCCTTTGCTGGAGGTCTTCAAGCAAAAGGCTGCACAGACATCTGTCTAGGATGGTTTAGGAAATCCTGAACTGGGCAGGGGGTTGGAATCGATGACCCTGGATATCCCTTCTAACTCTATAATTCTATGACCTGAAACTAAGTCCTTAAATAGCTTGCAGGCTTATTGCATAGAATAAAATACAATAGAAATAAATTAAGCCACGGGCACCAACTTTTTATTATTTGAGTGTGAACAACAGCTCTTGTAAAAAATTTGGGATGCCTCCAGACATCACATTTAAAATGCATGAATATCTACAGTCTGAAGTAAAGTCCTTCTGGAAGGAAAACTATCCACCCCCACCTATAGGTAATACTCCACATTTTAGACAACACAGCATTGAGGATTCTTCTGTTCAAGTGCTCAGCCCCTCCCTAGTATTAAGCTTTGATAGGCCCGTGTGTTCTCAGGTAAAGGCAAGTTATCATGAGTTCTGTGGATTTCACACATGTTTTTAACCCTGTCTGGATGTACTCTTTATCTTAATTTCCTTTTGATGGTGGCAGAACGATAAACACCCAATCAGTTGTCATTCCTGGTATTCAATATTTCCAGATGCAGTTTGCTCAGTTTAAGCAGGTCACTATGTTTCAGTAGACAGGTCTTAATAGATGGGTTGCCGCTTGGTTCTGATGTGGTGACCCACATCTTCTTCCACTCAATGGAAATATCATCAGACTTCACATTTAGGATGTGGCAGCCAAATTAAGCTCCCCGCAACTGGAAGCTTGTGTTAAACATTTCACAACTGAGTTGTGATCTTTGTGCCGACAGAGCATCCCCTGAGGTTTTTCTTGTCCCTTTTAAGCTTTCTTGAATTGTCTAGAGTTTTAAAAAATCTGCTAACAAAACAAGAGAAGGTTATACAACCAGCTTTTACTGTTTCTATTTCCTTCTCTATTATTTGCTGTATCCTGGACAGGCCAAGACTGAAAATTACCAAGTCCTATATGCATAGATAACAATGCAAACCTGATGATGTTTGGTGCCCAGCAAGCCTTGAGGAGGTATGTCCTACTTCTGGCAAAATTAGTTTCCCTGCCCCCCGCAAGAGAAGGCCAAAAGAAGATCCTGAGATTGTTATCTTGCTGCCCTTCACCAGATGTGAGGACCAATTATAGGCTTCATATCAGCTGAGAGCTTTCATAATAAGCTTGCAGGAGCTACCGGAAGCCAGCCAAGCACGCACATGCTTCCTTTTATTCTTCTTCACATGCTTGGCTGGATTCCAGTAGCCTCAAGCAAGCTGATTCTGATAACCATTGGAAGACATGAAGGGAAGAACCTGGCATTATTGCTGGATTTCCCCCAATAAAGATACTACAGATTATTGATTAACAAGCCTGGGCTATACAGAGAATGCAGTGATTATGGTTGACATTCCCAATATAGTCCCAAATACAGGGGCTATGGTCACATCTTCGCTTTAATCCTTCTTCAGCCCATCTTCAAAACCCACCACTCTCACTTTTTTATTTCTATCAGTTTTATTTATGGACTTTTCTCCCTTCAATTGTACTTTCCTGAACCCTGATTTTTACAAGTTTCAAGCCATTACAGAGTATTAATCCATATTTATATTTTGGGTGTGATTGAGGAAGAGGACTAAAGGGGGCTGAACCATACTATAGTGGGTGGATACTGCATGAATTTGCCTTTCCTTTTACCCAATGTGTGATTACACACTGTTGAAATCACAGAACTTTTATTCTGCCTGTGTGTGAGTGTGTGTGGGGGTGCGGGGGTGGAGAGGGGTGGAGTCTCATAAAAGAGTCTCAGGTTGAGAACAGAAAAGGCTTGAACATAGCAGCCCAAACTTAGGAAGGATTATTAGGTATTGGGTATGATTGGAGTTAGTGCGTTCTGAATCCTGTTTCTTAATAAGATGGACTATTTTAGCAACGTATGGCCAAAATGAAGCTACATACAGACAGCACTTACTTAATCTGTATTATGTAGATAATCTGGAATAAAGCATGGATAATCCAGAATAAAATGTGCATTACTCTGGATTATTCAAATAATGCAGATTAAGTAAGTACTGTCTGGATGATGCTTGAGATAGATCTTGTATCTAGAGGCAATCCTATCAAGGTCTTCTCTTTTCGGTGAATCAAACCTTTATTTCAGTCATAGACTAGCTTACAAAGGAAAAGATGAGAAAATTACATCAGTGCTGACAACCTATCTGTCTGTATCTTATACAAAGGTGAGAATTATAGGCCCAACTACACTCAAGTTCTAATCCACCTTCAATCCATCTTCAGAGGGAGGAAACACAGTAGTAAAATGACAAGCAGTTTTCCTTCTGCATTGTCCAACCAAGGATCTGCCTTTGGATAGGTAATGTGGAAAGAAAATAGCTCATTACTTTGCTGATGGCTTTTCTCATTCTGAAGGTTTGTTGAAGATGGATTAAAACTTAGATATAGATGGGACTTTATAAACACTGAAGTTCTGAATTTTGCTAGCTGCTCTGTAAAATTCTGCATATTTTTGGACACATCCTTGGAAACTGGTCTTCAGGAAATAGTCTAAAACAAAAATAATTAGTTCTGCAAACTTTCAGTAAACATTACCTCTTTTGTAGAGAGGGTTAGTCTGTAAGGGTTGTGTGATAGCAGGCTGAGATTTGAAACCCTTTAGCCTTACAACTGCACTGCTCTACTGCTGCTGCCCAAACTAGGTGGCCATTTGTCGCATGTCTCCTTCCTCTGTAATAGCAACAGCAATTTGAGGAAGTCAGAGAGGACAATTTCCCCATTAACTATGACAGCACATTGTAGAGCTAGAAAGTTATATTAGCTCCCAGAAGTCCAGAGTTGAAATTTGAACTGAAGCTTACTAGGTGACCTTGATCTACTGTTTGGTTGTTAACCTAAGCAATTTCCTCCTGGAGAACTTGGGACAAAAATTTGGATATAAATGCACACACATGCAGAGAGAGAGAGAAAGAGAGAGATCATTCAAGAGGGGGAACCCACACATTTATAAGTCAAATGCAGAGTCTAGGTCCATATCACACTTCCTTTTGGTATTTTGGACCAGAGGGATACACTCAGGTCCTGGCCTGAAACAAGGCTATCTGCAATGGGACAGCCTGTTCTGCACCAGCCCCCAAACCTGCCCCAGATTTGGAGTCAATGTAGGAACCCTCAAAATGCTCCAAAGGCCAGGAATGAAATTGGGTCCCATGATGTACCAAATGCACACCTCTGTAGTCAAGAGTAATTATTCCTAAGTATGCCAGTGGACCTCTTGAAAAGAGGCCTACTAGTGGACCAGACCCACTGGCCATTTTGGGCCTCCTACTCTTGTTTATGTTGCAGAGCCACTATGCTGCAAGACACTTCTAGCCCAGTTTATACGGCTTTAAAGGAAAAAGTATAAGAAATGTGGTAGAGAAAACTGTAGCTTAATAAAGGAACCATCAGTGGGCCATGTAGCAGAACTGTCAGGGTGTCAGGAGAGGGGTGACTGATGCCCTGCCTTTGATCTCTCCAAACAGCATGCTTCCCTATTGCCCTGCAAGTTGCACAGGCCACTGCTGAGAGACACACATACCATATGAGGAAAATACTCTGTTCAAGTCTGAGCATCTTCCGGTAGGGCTGGAAAATACCCCTCTCTAGATGCCCGGAGAATGATAACCAATCAGTTTAGAACTTCCATCATTCACATATCACCTTCACAATTTCCACCCTATCCATGTACCACCTGTACTCTCCTGAGCTAGACAGACTCATGATCTGAAATCCAGAATACCAGCTTCCTTTGTTTTTAAAACATTGCTCAAATCAACTAAGATGTAGAGTGGAACCCGAGCAGGGACGCCATTGCCTGTGGGCTTCTGATAGGTTAAGATCCCAGGAAGGTAGATGGAAGGATGGGCAGAAAACCAAGAGGCTTTGGGCTGGAAGCAAGTACATTTGCTTTGCCCACGTATCCTCGTGTAGTTCTCAAAAAAACAAAAGGCCTAGAGCTGTGACGACAGCTTCAGAAAATCAGCAGCAATTCAATACTGTTCCTTAGACTGACAGTTTACACAATTAGGAAATTCCCCTTCTATTGCATTTGTTCATTCATTGGGTCCACCCCCTCTAGTCTGCTCCCATTCAAATTTTATCAGCCTTCTATACCTATTGCAGTGCAATCCTCATCACACCCCCTTCTTCTCCCGCCCTCCTTTTTCTGTCTCCCATTGATCTCATTCAGCTCCTATTGGAGGCCCTCAGACAATGGATGCTCGCCCTCCTCCGGGCTGTCTCACCTATGTTGCCCCCCTACAGCGAGGACTCCGGTGTCACATATTTCAGGCCCCGAAAAAAGAACAGCTTCCCACTGCTGTCTGCCACCAAAGCAGCTCACGCCCCTGGGCCAGCTGGGATTAACTCCCTCCTTCACAAAAGCCTCACTGTCTTTCATGCACAGCAGCAGCACAGCTGTCCTGCTTGCTTCCTCCCTTATCACCAGATGGGGAAAGAAAAGTAGGAAATGCTTCTTCCCTCTTCACGCCAACAGTCATCAGCTTCTCTTCCAAACACGCTGTGAATGGATGCCTTGTTAAGCGGAGGCTTTGTGCAAGATTCTCAGCAGCCTGCCAGCATCTCTGAGCCGAGCCAGTTCAGTAGGAGCAAGTGGCCCTCCAAACGCATGGATCACCTACCTTTGAACATGAATCTTTCTTTGTTTCTGGATAGGATCCTTCAGGGTGCAGGTTTCTCCTTACTTGTCTCTCTGCCTCAAAGCTGCCTCAAATTCTGACCGTATTTGCCTTTTGTTTCTCTCCCTGTCTGTCTGTCTCTCTTTTTCTCTTTCTCTAGCTCCCTTTTCTCCTCCAATGAGTATTTCAGAGAAGCAGGGATGCCGCTGCCGCCGTCGCTGCCACTGTCACGATCATGTGACCTGAATATTAAGCATCTCTGCAAGATCTCCCCCACACTCTGCCTCTGTCTGCTCTCAAAATACAGGATGGTATCATTCAAGCATCTGAGAGACAGGATTGGTGGGCTTGAGAATGGGTGCTGGCTCCTTAAAGGAGGCACTGTAATAAATGGGTTAGATGGAGTAAAGAAATGCCCCCTCCTTCGCACCCACCCATGGCTGATCTTGCTTCCTTGACTCTCCACCCTCTCTGTTCCCAGGCAGCATTTATAGGCCACTCTCAGTCTGCTGAGAATCTCTAGGGAAAAGCCTCTAGTCAATGTCAATATTAACCCTTAGATAGGATAGCAGTATTCATTAATAAAGCCATAAGGAAAGTGTTTGACTCCATCTAGGCATATCAGAATTTCAGTGCCTATTTACAATCTTATATTTGTGCAAGATTCTCAGCAGCCTGCCAGCATCTCTGAGCCGAGCCAGTTCAGTAGGAGCAAGTGGCACAGCTCCATGTGCCTGGGACTTGGCCAGCATTTTGCCTCCATTTTAAACCCTTCATTTTCACAAGGGCTTTTTTTTTTTTTTTTAAGGCATCAGTCACCCACTATATGAGGACACAAGCGTATCTGCCATAAACGATCTGCATGTCAGCCGAAGCAAGGAGAAACCTGCTTCTGTGTCATTGTGCATTGTGCACACAGGGGATCTCTCCGTGTCCCTGTAGGCATCTACATCTGTGTGTCTCTCTGCATTTATCACAGCAAGCGCAAATGCCTTAGTGAAGAGAGATGGGAGGTGTGTCTGCAGAGGCATACACTGTATGCAATGGAAAACACTGCACATAAGATCAGGTGCACAATCCTATTGCTGCACATGAACAAAAGTGATTTTCACTGTCTGTAAAAGACCGGACATCCATGAAATAAAACGTAAAAATAGAAATCTACACTCCTGCAGTCTTCATAAACAGTGGTGTGTGGAATAACGGGGGCATTAACAAAAATACTTATTATGAGGGAAATATAGAATTAACTTGCTAAATTCCAGGAATCTGTAATACAAAGAAAGTCGTGCTGGAAGTAAAAACAACAATTTATCAATTGGACACTGTTGTCTCCACTGAATCCACTGTGTATACATCCTTTAAAGTTTCTTCTCTGCTGGAAATACAGTGACATTTTAAAGATTTAGACCAGGGGTGTCAAACTCAAATACACAGTGGGCCAAAATTGAAAACTTGGACAAAGTCGTGGGCCAACCTTGATATTTATTGACAAAAATGCTACAATTGGGCCATGGTCTCACTTGGGTTGTTTAAAACGGAATTAACAAAAATGGATGCGAATGTGCATTATGTGTTCCTCCTCCCCATGCCCCGGGAGTGCCATGGCTGCTCAGCGGGAAGCCAAGTGAGCAGAGCAGGCAGCAGCAGTGCAGCCTGAAAGGCCGGTGGCGGATGAAATGGCAGGGAGGCGAGGCAGCAGCAGTGGTGGCCAAAGGGGAGGGAGGGCAGGGCTTACACAGGAAGCCGAGCGAGCAAGGCGGCGGCAGTGGCGCAGCCTGAAAAGCTGGAGATGCCAAAATGGCGGGCAGCCGGTTGGGCAAGCAGCTGGACAAGCAAGGCGACAGTGCAGCGAGGTGGCGGCATTAGCGGCAAAGCCCCAAAGGGCAGGCGGGCAGGTGGATGAGGCGGCGGCAAACCCTGAAAGGGCAGGCAGGTGGGCAGGATACTGGGAATCTGCTGTTCCCAAAGGGAAAATAAAGCATGTTAAAAACAAAAACGGGAGCGAGCGTTCTTTAAACAAGTGTTTTTTTAATGCGATTTTTTCCTATTTACTCCTCGGAAAGTGCGGGAAGCCAATTTCCAATGTGGACAAACAATTTTCAAAATATTTTTGACATGCAATAAAGTCCCAATGGGAATGAGGCCTTGACGAAGTTTTTTCTTCTCATCAGATGTAACAATGAACCTTTTAATATGGAAACAAACTTAAGTTTTGCTTAAACACTGAATCTGGAACAAGCAAAGCTTAATACTTTAAGCACATGTGAAATTAACTGTTAAAAAAAAGACATTTGTGACATTCACTTTTCTAGAAAGCTTCTGTTTTCCACCTTTTGTTTGGCCATTTTTGGGAGGGGTGACCTGATATGACTGGTAGCATGAGGTTGCTAATGAATGTCAACAGAGGAGGGGGAACGTGTGGGTCCTGATTGATATGCCAACACATCAGCAGAGCATTTTGGGATTTGTAGTATTAGTGGTGCATGCATTGTCTACCAAATTGCTAGTTCTTGTAGACATCTGGTACTTTGTTGCAGGCCAAATATAATTACACTGCAGGCTATATTTGGGCCACAGGCCTGAGTTTGACATTTATGATTTAGACACATAGATTGGAAGCACTAAAAACATTCTAGCAGGTCTTGTGTTGTCATGCTATGCTAGAGAAGTTGCCTTTTATGGAACATATTAGAGCAAAACTTTACTATACAGAGCCACATTATGCAAAAGGTGACTGTAGTTTTTATTTGTAAGGAATAAGATACTTATGTAAATTTCACCTTTATGCTTTCATTCAAGTTCACAAAATTGTAATGAATACAATTACTACACCCCAGTTCCAATATATCCAGTACGATCTGCAGCTGGTTTGCATGCTTAATTATCTGTATAGGTTGGAACTGGATGTGTATTAGTAGAAATGTATCTCTTAGAATTTAATGAGCTAGAAATCAAAACCTCAGGTCCTGCCTACTTAACACTTGCAATTCCACCTTGTAATTGTGCTCAGTTCAGAAAGGTCCCAAAGACTCAAAAGAACTTGGCAAGCGGAGGTCCCTAAAGTCTTCAGTTTAAGAAAGGCTCTTTTGCAAGAGGCATCCCAACCTGCTATGTGCTCATTGGTATACACTGAAACCTTCCTGTAGGGAGGGAATCCTAAAAAGCTCTTGCTGGAGAGGTTGCCACCACTTGTCAGCCAGTGCAGAACAGTTGCTGGTAACATCTCCACTTGTCTTGGGCATGTCTTTTAAAGCAAGACAAAAGGAGGTGTATGACAGAATTGGAGTGAAACGATTTTAAAATAAAAACAAATTGAAGAGCACATTTCATTTTCAAAATACTAAAAAGAAGGGGTAGGAGAAAGGAAACCATTTGTACTAGGAAAGTCCACCCTTTCCCAAGTAGTTCCATCCAAACATATGAAACCCATTACCTGGCTGTTGTTCAGTGGTAAAGTAATTGCCTGGAAAGCAGATAATTAATAGGTTCAATTCCTGTCATCTTCCTGGCAAAGAATAATGGAAAACACTTCTGTATTTGGCAAGAAAACTCTCCATATATTCACAAGGACTCAGTCAGATCACAAAAGCAAGTAACAAGACAGCAAATCTTAGAATACTGCTGTATCTTTCCAGACTTCTAGTTTGCCACAGCCATTTCTTAGACTATCAAACACCCAAAGAAACGAGATCAACTGAGCCAGACTGGTACCCAAGAATAATCTACAGAATAGGTTGCATCTACACAACTGAAAGAAGTGGCACAGACGGGGCTGAAGGGTGTGGGGGTCAACAGAAGTGGTGTGTTTGGGTGGCAGAAAAAACAACTTTGAAGGTGCTTGCCACCTTCCATTTGGACTTTGCTGAGTGGAATCTCCACAAATAAAAATGGATAGAAATGAAAAGGTGTGAGCAGTCAGATCAGATGATGGGCTGAAGAAGGTTTAAAGCGAAGCTGTGACCATGGCTTGTGTCTCTTAATGGGTCCTGTCAACATCTCTGAATTGTCTCCCATGAAGAAGCAGTCAGTGGAAGGACAATATTTTTCTTTGTGTATTATTTTCAGCTACATTCCCTCAATGATCCATAGCTTGCCCAGCAAATATTTCCATGAGCCTAGTCTATAATTAAGCCTGCCTTTAAATTTAGATAGTCTCACCTACCCATGATATATAAATTGCAAACACTTCAGGCTCAAAGGTGAAATTTGTCACTAAATCCTTTTTTTTTTCAGGTACGGCTTCCATGTTTGCAACAATTTTTACACAAATAGATAAATGGACACAACCCTAACTTCAGAAATTACAGTATCTAGAAATAAGGAAAATACAAGTAAAGGGCACTCTTTAAACGATCTTAAGATAGCCTTTGATGGGCAAGGCCTGGTCATTAGTAGATTCTAGATAAAACCACTGAAAATTCAACATGGCATTCTAACACCTGCCAGGTATGTAAGGATTACAGATAGTGCTATGGTAGTATTATGACTATGACTTTTTTAAAATAGCATTGGTTACAAAGTGATGCTGGTTACAATGTCATTTTAAGCAATACTAATCCTAATTCTTGCCATTGCGCCATTACTCATGTCACAAGAAACGTGTTATGTGTTGATCACATACATTTCTCCAAAAGATGTGGCTTACTGTGAAACTGCATTCACAGCTGTAACAGCACATCCTTGGAAATGCCAAATTAATCAGGCCACACACATTATGAGTATTGTTTTTAAGTTATTTTCATTGTTTTTAAGTTATTAGTCATGTTTTTAAAGAATGGCTGGGTTTGTGTGTACAGTATATGCACTTTAGAGCGTAGTCAAAACATAAAAGTGCAGGTACAATTTTTCTTCCATTCATCAAAATCTTGGGGTTTTCATAGGCAGTTAGAAGATGATTGTATAACCTTCTCAACTGTCAGCCCAGTGAATTGTGGCTGTGCACAATTCTGTGTCAAGGACTATTTGCAAAGGGATTAAAAACACAAGTTTCAATATCACAGGCCCTTTACTCAGATCTATAGTGTGACCCCAGATAGAATACTGTCTATAGTTTTGATCATCACTCTTAAGAAAGGACATAACAGAATTTGGGCGAAAAACATTATAAAAAGCAACTAAAATGATGATGGCTAGGGATGTGCACAATTTTTTTTGCATTCGAATTTCAGTTGAATCGAATATCCAAACATTCAGTTTGAATGTTTAGAATCCAAATTCAACAAAATCTGATTCAAATCCAATACATTTGAATTTTTCGTTCAAATGTTAGATTCAAATCTGAAGATACGAATGTTGACAATATTCATATTTGAAGCTACAAATGTTGACAACCTTCATATGTGTTATACATATCTGTATTATCAGTGCAAATGCATGCAGCTACGTATGAGATGTGTACAGATACGTATGTAATACATAAATATCTGCAAATTCAAATGCTTCAAATCATTCAAACAAATGTTTTGGAACACTCAAAATTCGTCCAAATGTTTAATTCGAATGTGTAGACACTATTTGAATTTGAACGTCCACATTCAATCAAATTTGATCGAATTTTGAATGTTTAGAATATTCGTGTACATCCCTAAT
Organism: Aspidoscelis tigris stejnegeri; assembly: GCA_023333525.1. NCBI lineage: Eukaryota > Metazoa > Chordata > Lepidosauria > Squamata > Teiidae > Aspidoscelis > Aspidoscelis tigris. The sequence continues at coordinate 36,912,454 of JALMGA010000005.1, read as the reverse complement.
AGTGGCAGCTATCTTAAGAGGAAAGGTTACACTTTGGGGGGATTTTAGTCTGGTAAAGGAATAACTAAGGGAGGGAACTGTGTATAAAATAACATATGATGTGAAAAAGTAGATTCTGGAAAGGCTTTCTCTTTTTCCTAGAACTGTACCAGGAATCATCAATTGAACCTGGAAGGAAGTTTGGAAGGGAGGGAGGAAGGAAGGAAGGAAGGAAGGAAGGAAGGAAGGAAGCAAGCAAGCAAGCAAGCAAGCAAGCAAGCAAGCAAGCAAGCAAGCAAGCAAGCAAGCAAGCAAGGAAGGAAGGAAGGAAGGAAGGAAGGAAGGAAGGAAGATTCCCTCTTTTGTCACATGGAATTTTGTCATCATTAAACAGTGGAATTTTCCACAGCAATAGGTAGTGACTAGGGATGTGCATAAATATTTGAAACATTTGAAATTTGATTGAATTTGTTTGAATTTGGACATTCAAATTCAACTTGAATGTCTATAAATTCAAATTTAAACATTCAAATGAATTTTGAATTTTTGCATCTATTTGTGTGAATTATTCAGACATTCATATGTGTAGGGATACGTACACAATGCATACTTTGCTGTAATGCACTTGCAAAAGAGCATTATCACTTCAGTTACTAGGATGCACTCTAGGAACTCCATCAGAGGAAAGAAACAGCTCATGTCTGCTTGATTACTTTCCCACTTTGTGCTAATCTGACTCAAGCAACAGTTAAATGTAAGCTCTTCTATCACCAGGCCATCAGTTTCTTTAGCCCTCATGCTGTGTGCTTCTCACACCAAATTCCTACCCTACCCTACGGTACTAGATTAGCTGCCTCAACAGCTGGCTGGGCTGAAAGAGTTAGGGGAAGGGCTGACGCAATAAATGAAATGAGACTAAATCCAACACGTGAATCAGTGTTACTCATATGCCTGGGTATGGGAGGCACCATGTGTAATAGTAACAACAACATATATGACGGCAGTAATTGACTTTATTCTTCAGTAGAGATTCTGGCCTGAACTGGTGAACCAGCATGAAATTAGAATATTACCTGAGTATATAATGATGTTCTGGAGTAATTCCTACATATCATTCTCTTCTATGACAATATGCTTAGTTACCCACAACCATCCCATGTATGCATGACAGACCACAAGACAAGTGGACCTGTTTGTGACTTACGTTCAAATCCTGTCAAATGTGCCTCAGAAGATGGTGTAGAACCTGTTATCACCTGGTTGTCCACCACTGTGTGGTCCTCAAGATATTGCAGCGGAAAAGGAAATAATCTCTTTCCCGATTCAGTTAAGACTTGGACTGCATCTATGTCTTTTGAAGTGTCTCTATTATTAGTAGAGAGGTCTTCCTCAACAGTTTCTATCAGGAATGAGTTCAGGGGATCCTTTTCTATAATTTGAGGATCTGGCTGAGAAATGGGTGACGATGGGCTGTCAAGGGCCATATTTTTGCAGGAATCTGGCATGTCCATATCTGAGATGTGATTTTTGTCTTCTTTGGCATAACTATTTTGTCTGTCAGTGGGGCTCTCAGCTATTGTTTGGGTATCATTTTCACCTTCTTCAGCATAGTTCATTGATCGATCAGCAGAGCTCTCAGGTACAGTTTGGGTATGATTTTTGCCTTCTTCTTCATAAATAGTTTGTCTATCAGCAGAGCTCTCAGCTATTGGTTGGGGCAAGACTTGTAACCCAGGTGGCAGCTGATGGTTGGATAAAGGCAACTCTCCTTTCTTCTTCTGGACTTCTTTCTGTGCAGGAACCTTCTGGTGTTCCCTTTTTGCCATAGAATGTAGTAGTAGTCGCCGGCCAATGGGAGGAGCATTGCTGCTTTGGTGAAGAGTAAATGAGATGGAGCTTAGTTTCCGTGGCTCCAAACCATTGGTTGTTGTCCAATGAAGAGACTGGGATGTAGTGGGAAGAATGCATGAGCTGGGAAGTTCATGGATACGTGGTGGTTTGGGAGGGGCAAGCCTGGAATTTAGTCTGGGAATTCCTCTTCCCTTTGTCAAGGAGGTCTGTTTGGTGTGGTCTTGCATGCAAGAATAAAGGCAGGCTTCCTTTCTCAGGGTGGGGGTAAGAGCCAACCCTCCAGCTCCAAGGGACCTTGTTGAGAGTCCTGGGATGCGGCTGGGATTGGATGAAGCTGCTACAGCAGTTGGAATATGTCTCCGGATTCGCTGTGGGGAGGAAGCAAAGTCCTTATCCATCATGGGTGTTTGCTTGTTTCTGTGTTTCCTAAAACAATTAAGCCAAGAGGTTAACCAAAGCAATTACAGTCATTCACCAGAAAGGAGCAACAACAGTGGTCCTTTCTGCACAAGGCCTTATTCTGGATTATATCTTGGAATAGGGACCTGTCATCTGCATGCCAGGGCTTGCCATAGTATGAAGTAGCATGCAAATGGCAGGTCCCTGTTCCAGGATATAATCTGGAATAAGGCCTAATGCAGAAAGGATCATAATCAGTCAAACTATGTAGTGACATGCTATATTCCTCAATGCTTTCCCTAATCAATATGCTTTCAGTTGCAAGTGCTTTAAGGCATAAACACAGTATGAAAGCTGTGAAGGCTTTTTGACACAATAGCTTAATGCTGATCATCCCCTGGGATACAGGTCCAAACTAAAAGGCACATTTGTATAGCATACACTTAGAATAGTGTGTTCCACTATTAGTCCAGCTATGGGTCGGTAGGGCTGGGTGCAGAGAATAAGCAATGCATTTCTAGGTAGGAGTACAGCTGGCACGCTTGCTGGACTAAAGCAGAGTCATGACACATACAAAAATTACATGCAAACAAGAGTCAGAAATTTCACTCTCTCTCCTGAGTACTGTCAAGATCTGGTGATGGACATGTCAGTATGGAATTGATAGCTTCACGTGGTAGCACTGGGTGCTGGCAGCTGATCAAGTGTCCATCTGGCCTGTTTCTTCTTGGATGCCACAACTATGGTCAGTTACTCCTTTGAGTCTCAGGAACTTAGTACCAAGTTAACAAATGACCCAAGAAACCCCTGTGCCTTTCACCTTGAAGTCCTTGTCCTGAATCCCTAGGCCTTTTCGCACTATGGCCTCTAGTGCATAATCAGTACACCTCTGGGGAAGAGAATACACACGTCGAGTAGATTGTTACAGCCTCCAAGGATGCCCACCCTCTCCAGAAGTGCACTAATTGCTGATTAGGTGTGGAGCATGAAATCATGCTCCACACTTTAACCAATGTTACCTAATTACTTACCTGAAGCATCCAGCGGTGCAACCATTTGCTCTTGCTGGTGCTCTGGGGTTGTTTGAGGTGCTATGCAAGTGTGCTGGCACCCTGGATGACCATAGATGCAACTGTGTGTGCGCAGAGTCTAAAGGCGAAGTGCTGACACACGTGCAGTCGGTGCTGCTAAAATGGCAGTGCCCAGAGGAGGACCAGGCCCCGGGATTGAATAAGGTGCCTATCCGATCATGGGGGGAGGAAGCGGGTAAAGTTGACTAGCGTTCAAGTGCAAGAGCTAGTCAACATTGGGTCATCATGCTCCTTTCCTGTCCAGAGGATGGGAATAGTACTGTGAAAACACCTCAGCCGCATCCCCATTACAACCTTATTTCGGTTTCAAACCGTTTCAATCCTCGCAGACCCCACGTCAGTTTGGCTTAACACGCTTTCCGCATGTTAAATCGCCCCAAAGCATTGTAAATGTTAATCCTCATTTCAACAGGTCTCACTCCGGTTTGTGCGCTTGAAACATTTTACATTTTTTACTGTGGGAACCCTTCCGTGTTAAGGGATGAGAGTTTCCCTCCCCCAATAGCTTGCTTCCAAAGCAAGCTGTAAAATCCACCCCTTAAGCCGCTACACTGTAGCAATCCAAGCACTTCACACCTGATAACAATCTTGCCATTTTGAAAGTTCTGACCTTTAAAAAAGGGAAAAGAAAGAAAAGCAGCTGCGGGTTTGGGGAAATGTGTGTTTTAAAGGCTGTGACGGTGATGGGCGAAGGGGGCTTGAGTTGCCGCTGCTGCTGTGTGCCCTGAGCAATGAGGAGAGGAGGGGAAAGAATTGCTGTCTGCCCGCTGCCGTTTTTCCTCCATCCAGGCAAGCGGCAGCCACTGAGCCACCCAGCTAGGCTCCATGAAGGGGTCCATTATGGGTGACGCGTTCATGCCAGGGGGAAGAGGACAGGGCAGCCCCGAAAAGCAGTTTTTTAAAAGTAGCCACTGGAGTCCCCCCTTGAGTCACGTACGTTCTCAGAATCCAGACTGAACGAGATTCTGGCTGAAAGTAATGGGATTATGCAAATTCGCGTTTGCATCCGGTTCTGTTATTTCGGTTTAGGGAAACTGGATTAAGCTTATAATTTGGGATGCGGCCCTCCTGTCTTGAAGCCTCATACACCCTGCTCATTTGTAAGCTTGCTCCCTGAATCCTTAAATTCATTTTCCTGCTAGAAAATTTGCTTTTGAACTTACACTCGCAGCCTTGAGTTATTTGGGTTCTTCTGGCTCTGATTTTTGTATTGTTTATTGATTGCTCCTTTGATCTCATGTTACTTTTTGGACCTGTCTTCCTGGTTTGAATGTCTGCACTGTTTGTGATTCACCATGTTTGACTCAATTATCCCTGAGAAGATTTTCTGCTCTGTAGCTTCTGTGCAACTCCATTCCAATCTTCTAGGCTTAATCCATGTGCAGTAAAGACAAAAAGCAATATAAAAGTGCTTAGAGTTCATAGGTGCCACACAAAATTGTTCCTATCCCACCTCTAATACACATCAAAGGCCAAAAAACATAATTCCAAAGAACATTTTATTGCCTAATGTGGATTAGAGTTGCGATGGGAACACTTTCTTCTGCTTTTGAGCTGCTTTTTTAAATGCATGTGGATGCAGCCCACATTTCCAAGCCCGAAAGTCCTTCCCTGCATTTACCTTAGATTCAGATTAAGGAGCTTCATAAACCACATTCTGGGCTCCTCATCCAAACAGTAATGCTGATTGTATAAACACCCACACACTGGTCTGACTCCATCTATCCTAGATGGAGCAAGATCCAGATTAAGAAGCCCTTAATGCAGATGGTGGAACTATTTAATTCTAGCCTTCAAAGGTATGTTGGGTAGTGGCTCGAAAGTTCACACGAGCTTTGCAGCTGCAACAGATTCCTTTCAAAGACTTTCAAGGAAAGGAATATGTATCTAGTATGGAAATTGATGCTGTGCTCAAATCACTGTCTGCTCCTTTCTCCACATAGCAATTAATCAAGGCTGTATTTAGACACGGCAAAAGGAACACTTCAGAGAGTGTGTGTAGCCCTTGTGTCCTGAAGTCTTCTATAATCCACCTTTTCCAGCACAGCATGTTTGGGGGAGGGGGAAGAGGCAGATTTGTGCATGGACAATCCCATCCCAAAGGTGTCTCTGAGTCACCTCAGAAGTGCCCCAGAGATGCTTCCCCCCTTTTTTTTTTGCTGTATCTTATCACAACCTCTTCTTCCTAGCTGTCTAGAGATTCATAAGGATCAAACAGGATTTGTAAAACTGAAAGCTTACCTGGAAAGATGTATGTGTGAAATTGCAGGATGTCCACTCTGAGCAAGTATCTGGCTCTCAAAACCTTCAAAAACATTCCAGTTCCTTTGAATGACAGCCTAATTGTTCTCCACAGATTGCAGTGAAACTCTCCAAAACATTTCAAGTATGTCATTAGCCCTCTGATGGAATATCCACTATCAAATATCCAGACCTCCTGGATGTATGATGAATGGGATCAGTCCCCTTTCTTGTATGGTCCACTCTTTTCTTTAAACTGTGGAATGGTTTCCCATCCTTCTTAAAAGATTAAGTGGGAGGGAGGGGAGTGTGTCTGGGAGAACTTGGAGCTTAGTGCAGCTGGTGGGCAGGAACATTGAATGAGAACACTCATAGAAAGCCTTCACTAGGAAATGAAACACAGAGTTGAGGGGTTCCTAAAGGTTTCAGTGCACATGACTGTAAATAAAGTGAAACATTATTTACTTCCAAAATACTGCCCAGATCTGAAAACCAAACCAAGCTGATATGATGTGCATTACAAAAACCTAGCTGGATGAAGCAGGAAGAACGGAGAGACAGGTAGGATGCCCCTCAAGGTCAGTTGCAGGTAGTTGAGAGCAGGTGAAAGTTTTGCGTTTGTCTTCTGCTTGAAGCCCAGAAGTAACTGGTGGGCCACTGTGTGAGACAGAATGCGGGACTAGATGGGCTGTGGCCTGATCCATCAGGGTTCCTCTTATGTTCTTTTAATGAACATAAAAGAAGCCCTATTGGATTGGGCCTTAGCCTATCTAGTCCAGCATCTTATTTCACACAGTGACCCACCAATTGCCTCTGGGCATTCTCAAGCAGAAGACAAAAGCAAAATCTCCACCTTGTCTCAGTTCACTTCCAAAGAGTCTTTAAAGGCATCCTATCTGTCTCTCCAACCTGGAGGAAGCACCTAGGCATCCATTCTAGTATTGATACATCAGTCCTCCATGCATTTCTCTTAGTTTTGATGACCAAGTTTTATTGCCAGGTCTTAAGAGGCAGGGTCATAGTGGTCTACTATTAGCTTATCACTCTGTTCACTTACTCTGCTCAGACATTGTCTGGTTTGAATACATGTTTTGAGAGCTGAACATATAAACAAATGTTGACATTCTGCAGCTGTGTGGTGGCCATTTTATACCCCAACAAAATCCCTGCCTCAGCTGGCTCCATTTTTGGGTATCTGTGTTGGATACTTTTAGGTTATTCATAGTGTTAGATTATTATCAAGAAACTCAGAATTTCATGAGTAATTCCTGTAAGAAGAAAGGAGAAATATTAAAAAAGAAAAATAATAAAATGTTCTTTGCCTTCGATGACACCGCTAAACTAGGTGTCCTTATTCCAAACTATAAGAACAGATATAAACAGTGTCAAGGTACAGTACAACGGTTTCTTCCAACAGTATTATAGGTTGTCTGCTTGATAAGTGTGGATAGGAAAGCTGATTTTATTTCCAAAGGGAGTACCACAGTCCATCGTTCTGATTAATCAAGTGGTGTGTTTTAAGCACCATTTTCTACTTATCTTAACAGATCACTGTTTTGATAAGTCATCACCTGGACCCTTGAGAAGATATGATTGCAATCAACACACACTTCTTTTTTATGTTCACAGCCAGCACAGGAAAGCTTTACCAGCACTGGAGACACATGAGGTCACAGTGAAGATTTGATTATTCTTCTCTTTCCCATGATTCAGGTAAAAAACCCTCTCTATCTGATACTGGTGCCAGCTCCTTTGGGATTCTTACCAGTGGGAGCAGATAACACCTTGAGAGGAGTATTTCTTTAATTATTACCGGACTGGCTGCTAGCCTGATAATAATCAGCACACACACATACTGTGTGTCATGTTTACCGTTTGAAAAATACTTATATTAAAATGCAAAAACACATCCAGTTGGGTACAAATTTAGAGCCAGTAAAGTTAGCCCACCAGACTTAAATATTCAGCATATGTTTTCACTTCCTATACCAGCAGTCTGTTTTAATATCAAATGTGGACCAGTCTGAAAATCTTGGGAGTTTATAGATGTTTTCATTAAGAGTCAACATACAAAATGAAAAATATACCCAAGACTTCCCCAGCCAAGTGCCCTCCAGATGTTCTGAACTATAATACAGATGTCTCAGGGAGATAAACAGATAAAAAAGACTAGATTAAAACAATTTTAAATTTTCATTTTTAAAAAAATATTGATCAATAACCCAGATGGGGAAAACAAAACATGTATGATTCCCTAAGTTACTTTGGTGGTACATATTTACAGGCAAAGTGCCACTTCTTTAAATTGTATTAGTTTAGACCATTGACAGATTCTCCTTATTAAAGAATACTAGAACTATAACCCATTAAAATGGTAATATGAAAAGAACCTTGAGACATATCTCCTGGATTCCCTTGGGGCATAGATGAAATTTCAAGTCTTCAGGTGTTATGGAGCTTTAGCTTAGATAGGTGGACTATTTTTAGTATAGATATAAGTCTTCTTGAAATAGTTCAAGTGCTTTGGCCTAGATTTGTCCTTCCCACAATCTACCTTATATAGATTTTTGTTAAAAATATATCTATTTTCAGCATTTCTCTTGTCAGCCAAGCTAGGTTTCTGAAGTTGTACATGGAAAGAACACATCTGCTACTCAACTATCATGCCCACTTCCAACTTCATCCAGGATTTGTTTTCAGGGTAGAAGAGCAAGTGGGGGTGGAACAATAGTCTTTTTGTGAAAGTCTTGAAGAGCCTGGAATCCTAACATTGCTTCCATTCCAGACCTTGCCCCAGCCACATTCCTGCCACCCTAACCCTGTCATCCCCAAAGAAGTCTAAGCTTACATTCATGATACGCTACCTAGTTCTAGGCTGCGATCAGACACAGAAAGGAAAAAAAGCAGTTCTGAGGTGCCTCAGAGGAGGCTTCGAGATGGATTTGTTCACACACTAATGTGTCCCTCCCCCTCTCCTAAACATTCTTAGCTAGAAAAGGTGGATTAGAGGAGGCTTGGGAACATGAGGGCCACACACTATCTTTCTAAGGCACCTCTGAGGTACCCCTTCTGTTATGTCTGAACACAGCTGTAGACTACAATTACCACTATCCCCATCAGTTTCAGTCCTATGAGAATACAACTGTTTGAACATCGTAGCTCTGTATATAGAGAGCTGGCAAAGTCTTATATACATAGATTCATCATAGGTAACATTTAAAATCCAAGCTTTTAAAATATTTGTGCATCAGCTAAAGATGCCTTTTCAATTACATTTGATGCTTTTCATTTAGGATGAATCCTAATATATCAAGGTAATTGAATGATACCTACCGGGCCCAATTCAAGGTGTTAACTTTAACTTACAAGGCCCTAAATGACTTGGGCCCCAAATATCTAAAGGAACGCCTTCTCCCACACCAACCTGCCCGTGCCTTAAGATCCAACGATGAGACCCTCCTGGTCGTCCCACCACCTTCAATAGTGAGGCTGGTGGGCACCCAGGAGAGAGCCTTCTCAGCGGTGGTCCCCAGACTGTTGAAAGGCTTTCCCCTCGAGGTACACCATGCCCCTTCCTTGTACTTATTCAGGAAGGCAGTAAAAACATACCTCTTTGCCTTGGCCTTCGGCTGATGTTTGTATTCTCCGCCCAGTTACAGCCACAGTCACTATTAATGCACTACAGAGTACATGGTTTTAAATGTGCATCTTGTTTTAATCTGTACCTTGTTTTAATCTGTACTTAGTTTTAATTCGTATCCTGTTTTTAATCTGTTGTAATCTGTTGTTACCCTTTGGGTATGGGGCGGGATAGAAATGTAAATAAATAAATGCTGACTATGGTTATCATGACGGTCTGAATATACCAATTGTCTTTCTTAAGATTCCAAAGTGATTTAATAATAGAAAGAGAAACATAAAAAATGAAAAATAATGCAATTGAACTATCTTAATAACAAGAAAAAAAATTCTGCCATAAATCACAAAAAGTAATGTACTTTATTGCCTTTCAGTAAAGATTCCTCAGTTCCGCCTTTTAAAAACCTGGTATGAATGACCTGAACTGGCCAAGCTTTTCCAATGTATTCAGAAAAATCACCATGGAAGTAGAAGAAGGCTGTATATAGACTTGTAATGTGGAACAGGATGGTCAAATGCTGAGTGATCACAAGAGCCTGGCGCTGCCTGGCACTTCCCCCCCTACTTGCCCAAGCCATGGCCACTGCTGCGAGGCTCAATGGTGCCTGGCGTGCCCCCTCTACCCACCCAAGCTGCCGCTGCCGCTGCCAGACTTGATGGTGCCTGGCACCTCCCCTCTACTCACCCAAGCCCCCCTCATGGTCTCACAAGTAGACTGGCCCAAACACTCTGAACAGATAAATTCTGCCCCATTAAATCCCGCCGCCCACAAAGACCGATTGCGAAGGCAGTTTTAAAATTTAAAACAAGAAAACTCATCTTTCCCATGCAGGTGAGAATACCTGTACCGGCACAAAAAGTCCTGTTACAACAGGGTTCCCCACCCCCTCACCCCAGATTTCTGCAGGCTGGTGCTCAGAAACTCTGGGGAAAATGAAGTGGAATAGGAACGGGATTTGCCGGATTCAGATTACTGGCCAATATACAGTAATGGAAACCCTGGATCCTGAGCCCTATTCCAATCCGGATTTTAGCCCCTATGGGAATGCAGCCAGAAACGGATTGAGAAAATCCGGACTCTGGAGAAGATGACTGAAGGGAGGAAAGCCCACAAATAAAACATATTGGACTAAAAAAGTTGTGAGTGGTGGAATCCAAAGATAGACTGAAGGATTTAAGTGAAGGTGTAACCACAACCTTGCAAAAGAAGCAATACCAAAAGGAAATGACAGACAAGAGCCCAAGTTTGCTTCAGGATTGATTCTTGCTGTTCTGCAGGGGTGTGAAGAGGTACCCTGATAAAATTGGATTTCTTTCTCCAAAAGGTATTTTATTGACTTAAATCATACATAAATGTAACAATAATCAGAGTTTGTTTTCAGCTTTAGATTCAATACTTGTAATGCATACCCTCCTTCTTACTCACCTTTCCCCAGAATGGACGTTTAGTAGCTACTGTTTTGTATAACAGATGGTACCTATGGCCTTTTTTTATCAGATTACTAGTCCAAAGATTCAGAATAGGAGAATGTTTAAACAGGGGGGTTCTATTTATTTATTACCAGTGTTTTACAAATATATCCATTATACACTCCTCTTCTGTCTCTCTCATAAAATCAAATGTTGTATATTCTGCCAAGTAATAATAACATTCTTCTATGTTGTTGCATCTTTCCAAGTTTTTGCTATTACAACATGGAGTGCTCTCAATAATTGACTAATCCATTTTACGTAGATCATTTTGATTTATTACCTCTGTAATGCATACTTCTCACGTCCAGTCTGTTTTCCTAGCATTAAAAAATATCTCTTTCTAGATTTCTTCCCCAATGTTCTGTAATGTTAAACAATCCCACCACATGTGGACATATGTCCTTTACTGGGAAATGTGAAAAACAAGTTGAAGTAACTTTTTGTATTGGATGTTACATGTAGAAAAGCGTAAATTGTCAAGTCCTACTTTGTGGTAGTTTTATAAACTGTTAGCAGTGTCCCATAGAAATGTCAAAGACAACAAAACATTAGGAAACTTGATTAATCCTCATACTTTATTATAATGTTATTACACCTTTAGAGCACAAAGTAACAATTAACATGACATTTCATTAGAACAGAGACAGCTGCAGCTAAGAACATACATTACAAATTGCCGCAGATGGATTTTTAAAATGCTTTTCTTAGCTACTGAGGAAATGGGGATTCATTTCACAGTACTAGAATATGGGACAATGAGGAGGGAAAATATGTATTTCTTGAGAAAACTAGCTTTTTTTGCCCTCCTAGTCTATGTAAGTGTGCTCCTTTTAATAATTTTCAAACATCTGATATAATAATCTCATCAAGTCCAAAAACATGCAAGCATATACTTCAGACTGAGTCATGGCAATATGTGGATTTTTATCAAAATCCTATGTGCAATTAAATTCAAAAAGTTAAATGCCTCAAGTTTTTGTGAGGTTTCACAGTGGTCATAACTGTAGTTTTAACTTTTGCAAACAATGAATTTTAGTCAGGGATTGACTATTTAGGGCTGAGGCAGAACAATAAATGGTGCCCCCAACTGTACTAGGATTTGTTCATACGTTATAATTGTACTATACAGCAGTTTCGACAGGTATAGCTCTGTGGTACTGCAACTGACTGAAAACCAGAGAGCCATTATTAATGGTAAACTATTTCCATATCTCTGTCAAGAAAACTGTATTAGAGGCTGCCCTTTAGTTACTAGGAGTTGGGCTTAATCCCATGGTAACTAAGGGTGTTTTCCCACTGTCACTAAAAGTACCCATTAAGTACTCATTAATGGGTACGTAATGGCATTTTTGTACCCATTAATGGGTACTTAATGGGTACTTCTAGTGACAGTGGGAAAACACCCTGAGATTGCATTCACACTTATATTTTAATCCAGCTCCAATCCACTTTCAGAGTGAGATAATGCACTGGCAAGGTGACAAGTTGTTTGCTTTTGGCTTTATCTAAGTGAGAAAATCCACCTTTGGGTTAGATAAGATGGAAAGAAAATGACAAGACGCTTTGCTAATGTATTCTTCCACTCTGAGGAATGGTCTGAAGCTACATTAAAACTTAGGTCTCAATGCCACATTTGGACAACATGGCTGAGGGAAAGACTGTGTGTAGCTAACACAGAAAACCCTGTAGGATGCCTCGGATTTGATCAGATGGGTGAATCTGGTATAGAATGATTCATGTAGGTCAGCCTGAACATGCTTGTGGATTTAAGACTATCCTCTTTATTTCTATTTTATAATTTACATTTATGCCTTGCCATATACAGTACTCTGAGGTCTCAAGATAGATAACAATTAAAATGCCTTAAGAGCACAAGCATATCTGATTTTAACATTTTCACAATGTATTGAAAAGGGGTAGCACATCCTTCACAAATGTCCCACAGTGCAACTTCTGAGGAGGGTGTAAATAACATAAGGAAAACGCAATCCAAGGCAAGCAAGATATTTTGACAGCTGGGGGGGGGGGGGGAAATGACCAACAAAAACCCTACTCTGGTAAAAATACAGTACATTAAATACATAAATACATAAATACATAAATTGATGCTTGTGAAACATCCAAAAAGCAACTGCTTGAGGTGGCTAGGGTCACTGCACCTAATGACAGGGTCAGCCCACCTATTAGCTAATACAAACTAGTTCCAAACTTTACAGTTTAATACAGCAAAAATGTAACATTTTAAAATACTGTTCTTAATATATTCAATACTTATTTCAGAATAACAAGATTTAAAGGACAATTTAAGGAGTTGTTTTTAATTATTAAAAAAATAGTTGCACAAAAGCCCAAGAATGTACAGAACATGACCCAAGAAGAGACCTGTGAGTTTAACGCAAACAAGTCTGGAGACTACTATGATAATTCCATTTTGAAGATTTCATAACCAAGCAGATGTTTTACAAAAAGCACAAACCATGGCGATATTCAGAACAAAGACCACAATGGTTAGAATCCTGTCATTAGCTTTTCATAATTAAAACAGGAAAAAAAAGTTTTTAGAATGACCTCTTTCTATCTGCAGAAAGTTAGCACTTGGGAATAAAATCTAAGCATATGTGAGTCTGTTTGATACCTGGTAAATAAAACAACACCAAACACTGATAAAGGCTTCAGAAAGTGTAGACATAATATTGGCTGTTCTGAATACTAAATCTTAGTAGCCACAGAAGAAAATAATTTATGTGGCTTCTCTTTAATCACACTTAAGTACAAGTATAGGTTAGATCCTTCCTTTTAGATGGGGTAATTCTAACTATTTACCTTGCCTCCCAAATACTGTACATAGCATTTTGGCACAAAACCTAATGACTAGTGTTTTGTTTTATGGAAATGATTTGTGCTGGTGTGGTAGAAAAAACACTATGGATTTCATGCTGGTAGTGAAGATGGACCCTAGAGGAGAGGCAAAAAGGAGTATCAGCTTCAGTAAGTACAGAACCTCACTCAACACTTGGCAGTCAGATTAATTTCCAGATTGACATATCCCTGTGACTAGTCTTAATTTTGCTCTTTTCTTTTCAAAACTACAATTACACACAGGAACCTAAATGTCTGATCTCACTTTCAACCAGTTTTGCGCTGTTTATTTCCTTCAGCATATGTCAACATCACACCATGGGTATTTTCAGCATCAGGATTCATAATCATATTCTCCAGTTTTGCTGAAACCAATGCCTACAAACAGTTTACTTCCTAACAGAGATTCTCTTAGACAGAAAATTATTTCAAAATGCATAGAAAAAAATTAGATCATGCCCAAGGAGTATACAGTAGACAAAGTGCAGACTTTTTTCCCTGTTATTTGATGGAACCCTGAGAAAAGAAACTTAGGCTGTATTTACACATAACAAAAAGCGTCTCAGGGGTGCCTCAGAAAGAGTGTGTGTAGCCCTCATGTTCCAAAGCCTCCTCTAATCCACCTTTTCTAGCACAAAATGTTCATAAGAAGCAGGTGAGCAGATTGGTGTGTGATCCCACCTCATTCATCCCTAAGAGGCCTCAGAGATGCTTTTTTTCCTGTGTCTGATCACAGCGTTAGAATAGATGAAGGATTGTGTGTGATGAATGCAGAAATGTATTGTGAGTTCCTACAATCAACACTATGCTTCAGCTTTGAAGAAACAATATAGCCTGTCAATGCACTTTAAAATGTTGGCCTCTGAAAAGAGATTGTACTTATTGCTGCCCCCATTGCACAGCCTGGGGTCCATTCATTTGCATTGATTGCCTAGTCTTTATAAAAACCCCAAGACTCAGAAGACGTGTCTCTAAGCAATACTCAGAGACTATGGCTATATTAGCAAGTCTGTCATGGATACAGGACAGTGGCTGCTTATTTATTTACATACCTGCTCAAGATCTGAACTACAGCTTTAAAAATGTATGAAGCTGCAATTTTATGATTCATAGACTAAATCAAACAAACTGATGCAAACTGGCAAAAGTTCTCTCACACATGTGGGTGAGATACAGCCCAGTGATGAAGTGACAAATGCAGAGAGATGTGATAATCAAGCACTGGGCACCTCTAAGTCCCCTAAATCTCACAGCTGCAGAAATAAAGTTCCACAACTGCAGTTTCAAGTGGGGCACTTTTGTGATAGACTGGAAATGGCCCAGGAAGGTGGCTATTTTCTGTCTGACATGAAAATCCCACTTTCCATAAATCGGGCCAAAAAGGTACTTGCTTCTCCTTCTGTCCCTCTGCACAGAGGGAGAGGAAGAGCCTACAGGGCACCCAACCACCCCAAGAATCAGATAAACCACTCTGCAGGTAAGTCAACTGCTGGGGTGGGTGCTGTGGGCTAGTGCATGTAAGTAAACACATTGTCCCAGGGGCTTCCAGATATGTGGATGCCCCCCTCATGAGCAAGCAATGGAGTGCACCTTATTGTGCCTGCGCAGATGGAATCATACAGCATTTGTGCAGATCCTTTTTTCACATGTGCCAAAAAGAACACCACACAGGACTTAAACACTTTCAGTCCTTCTAATCTAAACAGATGTTTAGTTGTGCCTCTATCACTAGATCTTTGTTAAAAAAAAAAAAAGGATGCCACTCAGGACTGTCCAAGACATTTTGTTGCCTGAGAAGAAAACCACTACAAACACACAGGCAAAGAAAAAATACCTGACAGTTTGCTGTTCCTTGATGGCACCCAACAGCTGAGACAACCCCCTTACTTTGCCTAAAGCAAGCACTGACCATAGTGAAGCCAATGTAAGAACACAGGAAGTGCCTACAATTGCCCATCTGGTCCCGCAACTTGTTTTCACAGTGTCCAACCATGTGCTATGAGAAAATCACAAGCAGAACACAAACACAGTAACATTCTCCCATCTCACATTTCCCTGCCCCTGGTCTTGCAGGGATACCACCTCCACGGATGCATTTCCAGGCTAGTACTAATGGATAGTAATGTAACAATATAGAAAACACAAAAAAACTCTCAAACAGGGCATATAGTCAGGACTCCGGGTGCAAGCACATATGAGGTTTTGTCATTCTCAAAAATGGAAAGTTCCATGGAAATTGGGATGCAAACGATGAGCCCTTATATGATCTTTATACTTGCCCACTCAAAGAGCACTGAGAAGAGTTCCTTCTATTCATAAATAATTTTTGCTTTTTTACACTAAAAAACCCACCAGTGTTAACATTAGCAATATTCCCAGGCAACTACAACACATTCTGAGCAAGATATTTTGTTCAAATACACAAAATATAGTTTCAAGTGGCATTATGCACTAGTTGAGTGGTTACAAAACCAGTTAAAAACTCATAATGATGGAGTCATATGTGATGGAATGTGAAAATCCTGCTGTTGTATCCAAAAGGATGTTGGAGGTTATGGCACTGAATAAAATCATGGAAACAGTGGAATGTATTGAAGGAAATCAGCAGGAAAGTATGGAATGTATGGAAGAACTATGTGCCACTGTACTATAGGCTCAAAGGAATGTATGTGCAGGATAGCATCCTACACTTATAGAAGCGTCTTTGGCATTTAGAGAAGATGGAATGGATTTCTGTTAATTCCAGCAATAATGATAACTTGCAGTGTACATGCGTGAACACAGTGAAGAAGCAAATATATACATCCCTAGCACATATGCAAGCAGAAGTAATGCTTATATGACTAGTAATTCACAGTGGCCTAGCAATGGAATGATGGATTATGGGAGTATGACTTGAATTCCTGTGTCATCAATAGTCGTGAACCTGCTCTGCAGTTAGAAATTACACTCTAAAGAAGATTAGAGAAAATAAGGGCACAACAGCAGCAGCTCTGGAGATATTCACTACACAATAGATGAGAAGTAATACAACAACGTGATGATTTCCTGTTTTTTTGGGGGACTGCAGCTCCCAGTCTTCTGACAGCTGGCAATAATGGCTGGGAATTACAAGTCCAACAATTTTGGATGGTACCATATTGACTAGTCCTGCAGTAGGTTCTAACATTTTCCAGTATTAGTAGTATGCCATTTGCTCAGTATAAGCAGCAAAGCAGGGGCCCATGCCTACTTTTCCATAGAGTAATGTTTCCATGCAGTAAGATACCAGCCTTAAAAATGAGATGAATTAACGAAGATACAGGGCCAAAGCTCAGTTCTTTTGCATGCAGACAGTTCTAGGTTGAAGAAGGCTGAGTGAAATCCGATGACAAAGCCACTACTAGTCTGTGAAGACAGTACTGAACTAAATGGACCAAAGGTCTGATTCATAAAGCATTACAATGAAACTCAAGAAGGACACGTGGTAAGTGGAACTGCACTGGCACTGCTGACTGCTCAGTGTTTCTACTAAGGACGGAATCAGGTAGATCATGTAAAGGTATATTAACCCTGCTGATCCATAGATAAGGAATAGCATTAGACAGAGCACCCAATAGGCTCATCCCAAAAAGCAGCAACAGCAAATGATTATAATCATACAGCTTTTCACATTAAAGGGTTTGGAATCTCCCACACTCACAGAAGCACAGATGATCCTGTGTCTGGAAACAAATTTGACTGGGAAGATGGAAAAGCAGTTCCTTAGTAATAAATCTAAAGACCACTTTAGAAATGAAATTTTGTAGAATAGACGGCGCTCCGGACATACAACTGTAAACAATGAAGCTACCTGGCTTTCAAATGTTTACAATTTTTGCTATTAATAAGCCCTACAGAACATGTCCTTCATTATCTCTGAGCAAAATCCTGGAAGGAGGAATTCAGTTTCTGCAACTGTAGGCAAGATTCCCATGTCCCCTGGGGATTATGTCAGATGTCAGACTGGACATTCCAGGTCCACATTCCAGTGCATGCCAAGGGAAGCGCAACCTCTCATGGAAGGTGGTGGCTTTCTGGTCCCTCCACCCAGCAGAAGATCACTTGAAAGTGATCTCCAAGGCAGGCTAGCGCGCAGAAACCCAGCAGCACAAGAGGGCCTCAGGTTGTTTCTTTTGATATGGGAAATTTATTTACTTGCCCTTCACCTGAAGGTCCCAGGGTAGGTCACAGCCTATGATAAACCATTTAAACATATTCAAAATATAACCCCACCCCACCCTGGCAGGACTATGGGGGCTTGCAACTTCAAGTCCAGTGAGCTTTTTCTCCAAATTCAAAGCTTAGGCAGGGACAGGGTAGCCATTAGGCAGACAGCTTCCAGCATGTGCCCGTCTGCCTACCATGTTCCTGACCTGGAACTTTTTTCCCCAGGCCAAAAGAAATCTCTGGGTGGTGCTAGGGATGCCCCCACTAATCTTACCTCTAAGCCCAGCTACACCCAAGTTTTAATCTACCTTCAATCCATGTTACAGTGATGTAATACATCAGGAAAGTGACAAGCAGTTTTCCTTCCAGAAAATCCACCTTTAGGTTAGGAAATGCAGAGAGTAAATAACTACTAGCCACTTTGCTAGTAGTGAAGGTAGATTCTGAAGGTGGATTGAAATTTAGGCCCTTTCTGCGCTGGGTCTTATTCCAGATTATATCCCTGGGGATGGGTGAAAAATATCTGTCAGCTTTCAAATTCGTATAATCTTTGAAGCTTCAAATGTTTGCATTCAAATCGAATATTGGTTATATTCGAAGACTGACATTTACATGTGAAACAAATGCTTTTGTGCATTCATTTGAAGCTTCGTTAAATTTGTAAAGGTGAGGAGGGGGCAATGCGGCTGTCCAGTCACCTGTGGAGTGTATTTGGAGGGGATCTGGAGGTGTGACTGGCAGCCAGAATTCGAAGCAAATTTCAAAGAGCATTTGAAATGAATTTGAATCCTGGCACGTTTGAAGTGGCTCCATTCGCACTAATGCAAATTTCCCTTGCATTTGCAGTCATTCTGGCATGCATTCCTATATATCTCTGAATAGGGGCATGCAGTCCATGTGCTAGTTCAAACTAGCAGGCCCTGGGCAGGGCAGCCTTATTCTGTACCAGCCTGAGAACAGCAGGCCCCTGTTCTGGGATATAATCCTGAATAAGCCCCACTGCAGAAAGGGCCTTAGGTATAGTTGCTCCCTCAGTTTAAGGGTCTTGACTCATTCAAGGACCTTACGCAAAATAACAAAATAGTGCCTCTAGTGGGCTTGGGAGATGGATGTTTTCCAAGTTGAACGAACCAATACACTTACATCCTATTTGCAGTAAAATGCAGTATCATCATCTTTTACTCCTAGGAAAATATGCGGCTCAGATATAGGTCTGATTAGTCCTAATAGGTTATCAAAGATTTTTATCTGCAACAGATCAAAAGTTCCCAATCTTGCAGGCTGTTATTTAGAAACCAAGAGTTCAGAGTAGATGTGCACTTTGATCCTAGTTGTGACCATTTGAATCAGCTGTGAATTATAATACGGTTAGATTGCAATACCTGAAAATTATACTGAGCAAATTATTGATCACACAAAAAATTCATGACTTCACAAAGGAAACTGACTTTGTTACTTCTAGATACTTTTGCATCTCTGTGAAAGTAGAATCCTAGACTTCAGGAACTCCAAATGCAAGGTTGTCACGTATCATCAATGTTTTTCGAAGGTCTCGTTCCATTATTGGCCTCTGTGTTCGCCACTTGTGTGCTTCTTGCAGTCCTGGCTCGAAATAGTAGATGCAAGCTCCAAAGCCCACCAAGATGAGGATGGAGATCATCAAGTACATTGGAACAAACCAGTCCAAAAATTGAGGCATGTTTGCTAGACAAAAGGAAAGCAAGCACATGCAGTTGGCACAGAAAACCATTATAGGACACTACACAGACACACACAGACACACACACAGAGGCACTATAGTGCAATATATATACAATAATTTGGGTAAGCCTACCCACTAAAGCAAATCTTGCACCAGCCTGTGGTGAATGTAATGGATATCAGCTTCCTGACTTGTTATATTACAAAAGAACAGGATGATTCTATGACCTCAGTGTTACCTCATAAATCCCCAACTCCAAGGAACAGAGGAAAGATAAGGGCTGTTAGCAGGTAGTGTGTTGATCAAAACACCCAAAGAGCCCTGACTATGGAGGATCCACCTCATCAGCCAGTGCATGAAACAACAGGAAATGCTGAAAGGCTGGATAATGTGGTGATTAGTATTCCTCCAAGCAGGGTGCTTTCTGCACAGCCTTATTTTCTAGAATATATCTCAGGATAGGGGTGTGCTATGCAGACTATAGCAGACCTTGCCAGAAGCTTGCCATAGTCTGCAGTAGCATGCGGACAGCAAGCCCATTCCGGAATATATTCCAGAATAAGACCAAGTGCAGAATGGGCCCTGGATTATTAGGCCCAAGACTCTTCCATCAGAGTTATTGGAGGAGTATTTACAAACAAAGGCCCATTCCACACTTGGCCTTATTCTGGCATATATTGTGGGACAAAAGTGTCATCCACATGCTGCTGCAGACTCTTACAGGTCTCACCTGGGACCTGTTATAGTCTACACTCACATGTACACAGCAAGCCCCTATTCTGGGATATATTCCAGAATAATGCCAAGTTTGGAAAAGCCCAAAGATACACTGAAACTATTGGAACTGCTGCCTCAAGATGCATAAAGTGGTAAGAGGGTGCTTGGGAAAAGTCTTTCTAGGCCATCCTGTGGTTTTTCATGATGAGAAGGTGAGAAGATGCATGTAGAAACTACATGAGTAACTTACTTGACCAAACTAGGCTGTATTTGCACTGAACCAATGGACCAGTCCACCAGCCCTGGTGGAACACCTCCACAACACAAACTGGTCTACCAGGAGGCCATATCTCCTGTGGACTACTACTGCATCCCCAGGTGTCAAGGCATTTTGAGTTTCCTACAGTGAGAAAATGGTGCCATAGCCTGGTTTTTGAAATGTCCCACTTTGGTGCACTAGGCCACACAGCATGGCTGACCCAGTTCACTGAGCTTGGGGAGCCTGCTGAAATTTTTCTGGGTTCCTGGAAGTGGCCTTGGAGGTGGAGCACCTAGCTAAACCAGCCCTGGTCAGCAACTTTGAAAGCTCTCTGCACTTTAGTCTTGGCCTGTATTGCTTGAAGTTGCCTTTATCAACAGAAACAGCCAAAACCTGTCAATGTGCATATATAAAATCACATGAACTCAAAAAAGTCAATTTTGAAATACCACTACTGCACTTAGTTATACAAAACTAGCATGCTTACTGGTTCCATGTACATATATGTATACATGTGTGTGCATGTGTGTTATCTTATATGTGCAGATATCAGAGCTAGGCCAAAGGACACAATCTTCTGCTTCAAAGTTGATTACTCCTACTGACTGCACAAACATTCACGTAGGGTTTATTATTGACATTACTTTGCCATCATCCAGTCTTTTTCTATGACAGTCTGTTTTGCTGATCTTCTACTAATCATAGATATAAGATTAAAAGAATACAAGGAATTTTATTTAGTCTTGGAGTTTTCTGTTGTTGAATAGTTATTAATTCACGAATGACTTATTTCTGGATCCTGACCTTTTCCTTTCTGCTTAAACTCTGACTCTCTTTCAACACTTCTCACACCCACTGTTTTCAGCTGAATTGGCAAAGAATAAGTGTTAAGTCCAAACAATGGCTTACCTTAAGCAAATGATTTTTTCTCTTTCCAGAATCTTTCAAGTTTCTGTATTTCTGAGACAAAAAAACCCCAAACAAATAATGCATTAGAATACATCAAGCAAATATGTTTTCTTTATTTTTTGCAACATTTTGGATTGCTTTTGTCAAACATTTTTATTCCTCCTTTCAATTTCAAGAACTCCAAAGTGCCTAACAGACAAAAAACAACAATAAAACATTAAAACAATACACACAAAAAATTACTTGGTCAAAAGTATAAAGCAAATGCCATAGTAAAGAAAAAAAACATACGCATGACCACAATCAGATTTTAGTCAGTTAGCCCCAATCCAAACCCTATTTAGAATGTCATTGAATTCCCCCTCATTCTGACCTGCCACATTCAGAATTTAATTAGCTTTGGAGCATAGTGGACCACAGGTTATGTGAGGACAGCAGTGGGCCGGTATACCAAACCCAGTGCCGTTTCAACTGAGCACTCAGAAGTGGCGCCAGAAGCTTGCTACTTTTGGATGCCTGGCTGAAAATTTCAAAGGTTAGCAAGTTTCATTTACAGCCTCTGAAGGTGAGCTATCTGCAAAATAGTCCAGTGGAAGGCCATCCCACTATTCCAACCCACTGTAGTACAGGGTAGCCTAAGTAGTGCAGATAGGGCCAGCAAGTTATGTCTGGAAGCCAACAACTTCAGGCATAATACTGGTCAATATTAAGGAGTTCCTTTTGGATTTAGGATAAAAGTGGTATTAATAATAAATTAAAATGTTATTAAAATGGTGTTCTGGAAAAAGTACATGGAACTTTGCTTCCTGTTTAGGATTAAAAACGAAAGCATAAAATGCCATTAGAGCCAAAGGAAGGAATCTCTGAGAAGACTACTCAGAAAATAATGTTCAGGAGTCACAAAGAATAAGTGATAGGCCTGATGCATCTGTTACAGTTGGTCGCTTATGCATGGCTACACAAGTTGGAAGTGGGTGTCATTAGCATTACGAGGAAAACACAAAGTTCTAAATCCTTGATGATGATACAGTTGATTTGTTTGGACCAAATCAGTCCACTGTGCATATATCCTATTTCCATTCTATAGATTCAGAAGAGGAAGGGACAGAACTTGAAAACTATCTCAAGTTCTGCTGGAGGTCCAAATATCCACTGTAATTTTTCTTTAAAAAATCCCAACACTTTTAGAATGAAAATTAAGAATTCAGGTCTAAAAAACAAGAGACCTAGCCCCACTAGCAAAACTTGAAACTGCCCAGGGAACAGTGTTGCCCATATTCATTAACACTGTGAAAACATCCTCCAAGTACAGGCGCAAATGGTGAAACAAGCAAAAACAAGAAGCAGGTGTCACTAGCACCTTATCTAGAAGAAAAAACTGCATCTTATGATTCTACAATAGAGTGAATTTTGCAATGCTAAAAAGACTACTCATCCTCTTTATTTTATTTTCTTCCACAAGCCTAATGACTGTCCTGGTTAAATAAGGCTTCCTAGTTTTTTTTAAGCTGCAATGCCACAAAAACAGAGGAAGTTAACTATGCAGAACAGCATTAGGGCTAAACAGGCCTAAAAATATTAATTCATGGTTTTCCAAAAATATACACACCCCGTTCATCTTTTCAGTTGGCTCTGCTTTTTAACATTGCTTCCTAATGAATGCAATTGTACTAAATATAATGAAGTCCAGTAAAAGTCCTTAAACAAAGTCATATGTGTCAGATGATGATGTTCAGTAAGATAAAACAGAGAGTGAGTTCCTGACTATGCATTGAAAAAGAGAGCCGTGAGCACCCACCACAAAGAGCTCCCGTTTTGTTGTTTGAAAAACGGGTCTATCAAACCTCTGGTTTAAGATCTGCAAGGATAACAAATAAAATCATGTGGGCTACATACCAGCACAATAGCAGCATGAAGGGCACACCACCTAGCTCAGTCCATACGCATGCTCCATATTGACGGCTGCAGATTTATGAACTGTTGTGCTCCAGAGCACATTTTGGATTCGAGTAATTTTCTGCTTATGTGATGCTGTCCTCTGCGATTTAGGTCAGTTAAAAAGACAAGATGCTTCTTCACTGGAAGGCAGTTTAAGCACAAAGAGTCAGCAGCTAGTTGTTCCGCTTGTAAGCATGCTTGCATACAGGATGTTAATGACATCCAAGTCCAGCTTACTGCTTCATCATCAGCCTTACAGAGGACATTCCCCTAAGCTGCCACATATACTCACACACAGAGTATTCTCATACAAATGGATCAGCGTTGGCTTCCTTCCATCCTGCTTCCATTCTTGTGGTCCCCCTCCCTTTCATCCTCACAAAACAGGCAGGGCCTCCCTTAACCAATCAAAATACAAGATTGGATGAAGGCTATCCACTGTTGTCATAGCAACAAGCTTAGAGTGCTTGGGGCACGTGGTACAAAGGGTAAGACAGCAGAACGGAGGAGCGATATAAAGATGCTCCAAGCAATAATGTTCAACTTTAAATTGGATGTTTTAAACTGAACTATTTATGAACTTCAACACTGCCTGCATGTTTCTTGGCTCCAGCAATGTTAAGTCAGCGTGTTACCCATATACCCCCAAATGTGCTTTTGCTGCGTACTCTGTAACTTGTTAAAACAGAAACTACAGTGTGTGAATAAATAACCATTTAACTGTCAATTCTATCTTCATTGGGGTGCATTTATTATATTACATTGCTTCCATTGAGATGCACGCTCAGTTGTCCATTTAGTTGTGAATTCCTCTTTATATTCTACGCACAGCATTTTAAAAGTGATAATACAGATCAAGGCAATATTAGTTTTTTCAGTGATAGGCCTAATCCACACACATATACAGATTTGGAGAATACCAGAAAAAAATTGGATTTCCATTGTTCCAGTCTTCTTGAATATCAGTTACAAAAGACGAACAGCAGTACTTCTAATATGGAGAACCCCTTAGTTACTAGCTTCTCAAATACTGATAAATGGACTGGAACTAGACATAGTTTGCTGGTAAAATAACTGCATGGGAAACAGAAAGTCCATCTCTGGTAACTTCTTGGGAGGAAGGTATCAGCAAACCACTTCTATATCTGAGACTTATTCACACGAGGGCTGGAGGAATACGTGTAGGATGTCCTGGGACGGAGCATTCGCTCTGCTGGACTGGCAGTTCTTTTCAGAACCGCCCCAGCCCGTCTTAGGGTGCCCAGATGTGTTCCGGGTATAGAGCACAAAATCGTGCATTACACCTGGCCCAGGGCATTTGTGGACATCCCCAATCATCCCACTGCTGTTCCGGAGGAAAAACATTTGCACGCTCCCTCTCTGACAGCTCCGGGCCCCGCCTCCAACAGCCTCAATTAGGCAGGGTGCGTACCTGGTCGCGTACCTTCTCCAGGTTCCTGTGGGTTCTAGGGGACCAGATCGGTTCCCCTAGGGCCTGCAGGAACCACCCCCAGGCACCCATCCCCCTGGGCATGGGCCTACATGGTGATGTACCTCGTGCTTGCCGGGTTCCAAAGTGGCCGGTAGGCCGGTGGCACTGTGCATCTGCGCACACCAGCTGCTCTGACTGGCTAGCCAACTGGAGTGGCACAGTGCCACTGGCCCGGCTCACCACTCTGGAATCCGGTGAGCATGAGGTATCTCTTGCGCATGTGTGCACACGCATCCCCACATAGGCCCGTGACTCTGAAAAGTTAAATTTTATATGTGAACCCAAAGTGTTGTGAGAACGTGTTGTCCAGACAGGTAATGTGTAACCAAATCGCTTCAAGAGAAAATGGTAAGTTAGGGAAGGGAGGGGCTATCCTAGCTCTCCAGAAGGTAGGGGGGATGGAACCTTCAGAAGGAGTAGCCAATCAGATTCAAAGCAGCTTGGAAAACTGGTACATCAGGCAGTGTAAAATGACAGTTGAAATTCACTGACTGGGGGTTAACTTCAAGGAAGGAGGTTAACAGGATTGAAACGGGCTCAAGGCTGTACCTGAGGGAAGCAGGCAGCTGGGTCCTGAGTCTTTACTGGGGGAGGGGGTGTTCCTGCGGGCCCTAAGGGACCTGATCTGGTCCCCTAGATCCCACAGGAACCCATGGAAGGAACGTGGCAGGCCTGCCCGCCCCGGGTTGAATTCAACCCCAATGGGGGGCAGGCCTGGGAGTTGTGTCCCACCCCCGTGCTAGCCTTTTTGGGCTAGGCCACACAGCGACAGATTCCACTCTTGCATGTAGGCAGGTAGGAATGCATGTCCACGTGTTCCTTACCTGCCTAGGTGTGAATGGGGAAAGCATACCCGAGTGGCCTAGACTTACTGCACTACAGCCGTTCGGTTGTAGTGCGAAAAGGCCTCTGCTCTCCTCCAAAGAAAACCTGCATGAGATGCCCATGTTCTCACCAGGAGTCTATTATACCTAGCAAAAACATATACATGGAATAATAGCCTTTGTATTTTACCAGCTGCTGGTATTTAACAATGAGCTCTTCTCAATGATAGTAGTTTTCGGTCAAGATATACATATAAGATTGGGAATTATATTTTAGCATAGTTATTACTCCCAATCGTAGAATGGCATTTTATTAAATAAACTTATGTGATTCATAACTTTTATAAAAGTATATCTGAGAAATGAGAATTGGAGATAGGAAAAAGAAGTAGTTTTCTGAAATGTAACTTTTATATTATCTTCACTTCACTTCAAATTATTGCCTCTTTAGAAATTTTATTTATTTTCATTCTTGTCTCTTTATAGCGTGCTCATTAGAAGGGAAAAGTCTCACATATTGTATCTGAGGGAGAACGCAACTACTTCTAGCTTTCTTCCAGTGATAGCAATGAGCTAAGCTGTCAGCCTTTGTTAGGAAGTTAAAATAATGATGTCAGACTACATTAATATGTACACCCCCTGCATTTATCATGCTTTGCAGTGCTCAGAAAAAAGAACGCATAAGATGTGGAGGAAAACACAATTACTGGTCATAATGCTGCCTATATTTTGTATTAGGCTATGACATCATCCCTTTTTTTTGGGACAACAGTCTATTGTGAACAAAAA
This sequence comes from Aspidoscelis tigris stejnegeri, assembly GCA_023333525.1. Classification (NCBI taxonomy): domain Eukaryota; kingdom Metazoa; phylum Chordata; class Lepidosauria; order Squamata; family Teiidae; genus Aspidoscelis; species Aspidoscelis tigris. Next base: position 36,886,104 of record JALMGA010000005.1, on the reverse strand, counting down.
TGTATTTAAACCAAACAAAAACAAATTGGTCATATATTACCCAAAAGTCAAATTGTTGCTATATTAAGTATTGCTGCAGAGCAGCAACTGATTTAGCAAAAAAATATGTGCTAGACATTTGTGTTTGAGAATCCTCCTTAAGCATGGAAAAAGTTTTGCCACAACCTTCTTTGAAGGCCATGATGGTGGCAATGCCAGGCTAGGATTCTTTTCTGAGGGTTCCATTTGTAATTGTCCTTGGACTCTAGGATACATAATGAGTAGCATGAAATATGAGGGCCTGCTTACCATCTGCCTAAAAATGTACTCTGCTAACTAATTCAAGATATTGCAATAATGGCAACACGGCATTAGGGGTGTGCACGGAGCAATTTTTCACATTCTAAATAGAATGTGGAAAAATTTGGTTCAGGCCGAATACCTCCCCCACAGATGTGGGGGTATTCATATCCAAGCATGGATACTCTATAGAATATCTGTGCCGGGAATATGAAGTTCCCAGATGGATGCCAGCAGACTACGACAGGGTATCTCCATGGACTGGTTGCTGGCACAACTGAAAGGGGGCTCTATTTTATATATAAGGACCGAAGGAAGAGCCAGTCTTCCTTCGGTCATGTTGCTGGCTTCACCTATTCCCAAGGGGAGAGTGATTGACCTGTATCAATTTCATAATGTCATCAGCAATTTCTTCTAATTCATCCAATGGAGAATCAGACAGGGGTGAGCCTTTTCCTCTCTCTTCACCTAGTCTGGAGCGAGGTGGAACCCAGAGCTATGTATCATCAGGGGCCAATAGCCCATTAAGCTCTCATCAACTCATGTTCACCATTGACCTTTGGAGCAATAATGAGGACAGTTCGAACTTCATTGGGTTCCCCTCCATGGCCAAACAGTCGCCAGCAAGTGGCTGTGTAGCTTCCCCCTCGCTTGCAAGTCTGGAAGCTTGCTTCCTCTCCTTTTTGCGGCCTCAGCAGGATTATTCAGGTAAGGGCTCCGTTCTGGTGAGGCAATGGCTTTATCAGAATGGGTCTGGGGCCCTTATTTAAACTCCATATACCCCCCTCCTCCCTTGTGTCTGCCAGATTCTGAGTCCGCCCAAGAGAGGAAGGTCTGGGAGAAGTTGGATCAGAGGGAGGCTGAGTCCAATTCCCCTCTGTCACCATGGCAACAAGATGGGCACAAAGAGGCCAAAAATTCCTCGCCTCCTCAAATGCCTCTGCCTTCCTGCCATTCTTCTGAGGGCGAATATAGCCCTGATGAGCTGCCTCCGCCGAGGCCAGATAAAACTCAAAAGGGTCTCTGGGGAGCCTAAAGGCCAGGGGCTGCCTCGGATTCCCCACCCTGTCCTTCTAGGAGGGAATCTGGCCGTGGGATCAGCAAGGAACGAGTGGGTCATTTGGGAGGTGACAGGGACCATGGCAGGCAATGTTTCCGCCAAGACAAAAATGGTGGCTACCATTCTAAGCACAAGCTTACCTCACACAGCCGCAGCCCTGTCTGTCCAAAAAACAAAGAATCCCATTCCAAACCTCCTCCCTCCTCTTCTTCTGACTCTAGCCCAGAAGAAAATACAGCTCTGCTTTTAAAACTAGCAAGGAAGCTGTCTAAAGTCACAGCTAAAAAGAAAAAGAGAAGACTCCCTCACCTTCTGTTTCTGCTGATTCTGACTCATCTTCATCCAGCAGAGGGCACCACAGTACAACAAAAAAGCATTCTCACCATGGCAAGCACACCCTGCTGCTGTGAAGCAGCAAAAGTCTAAAGCAAAAATAAGAGGCACTCAGCTGGATCATGACCTAGTTGGTTCTAAGTCTGCTGCAAATGAGACTATTAGTGTTTTTCCACTGTCACTAGAAGTATCCTTTAAGTGCCCATTAATGGGTACTAAATGGCATTTTTGTACCCATTAATGGGTACTTAATGGGCACTTCTAGTGACAGTGGAAAAACACCCTATGTCTGCTTCAAATAAGACTATGTCCAATGTTGCTAACCCTGTCAAGCCTGTTAAGGGATCTGCTACCCAATCTAATACCACAGTGCATAATGTTAATAAGCCTGTGAATATTGATCTGGATATTGTTAACCCAGTTACTCAAGAACAAAGAGTGGATGCTAATGGCAATGCTGAGCAGGTGTCAGCTCCTGAGGAAGAAGGGACCAAGAATGATGATACTCCAGTCCAATCTGCTCCCAGGCTGTTTTCCTTTGACTTTTTACCGTCTATAATTACAGCTGTCACTTCATTGCTGAATACTGAGAAGCCTACAGGGGTTCCTGAGGAACAGGTGCAGCGGGCAAAGGACATGCTTATGCCACCTCCACTGCAAGATTTGATCATTCCCATTCGTTCGATCCTGCAACAGATCCTGACCCAGAAATGGACAGACCCGGTCTCTTCAAAGAGGCTCCCGAGGGCCTCCAAGAAATTTTTTCTTCCTAATGACCACTCCGGTTCAATTTGGGCCACACCCACTATAGATGGCCCCATTTTACAGATGTTATCTAGCCATATTAGCATGTGCTCAAGGACCAAAATGATAAAAACCCTATTAGAGAGTTTGCTTCAAAAGTGGTTTGAGTCTGGTTCATTAAGAGCCAGATGTTCTGCAACTAATTCAATGTTAGCTAGAGCTATGTTAAAATGGGTGGAGATCATGCAACATCCCTCTTTTTCTAATGACTTTAAACCTAAGCTTCTTGATCTTAAAAGAACCTTGATGCTCAGCACTGATGCCAGCATTGATGCATTGCAATTGGCAGGGAGAAGCACAGGGTCTTGCATTGTTGCAAGGTGGCCTTTATGGTTAGTAGATTTTTCCTGTAAATTACAGTTGACTGGGGCCCCTTTTACCAGCAAACTTTTATTTGGAGAGGAAAATCTTAAGAGATATTTTAATAAAAAAGAACAAGAAACGGGTCATGCCAACTCTGCTTCTTCTTATTTGAAACAAAAAGGTATGAAGTGATCTTACTCTTCTTTTTTGACTTCCTATGGCAAAAATCAGCCCTTTCGGACAAAGCCCTCCGCAGGGTGGGGCTCCTGGGGGTGAGGGTACTCTGCTAATAGACAGCCATTGGGGAGAGGAAAAGGCAAGGAGTTCTCCTATGGCTCCCAGAACAACTGAAATGGGAGAGCTGACAGTAAGTTCACACATTCAAAATATTCTCTTGCAAATGTTTTCTCAAATATCTAATATGCCTAAGCTACCAGTGGGGGCACCTTTACACTTATCTGTTGACTGCTGGTGTTCTAATGTTAAGGACAAGTGGGTCTTAGATACTGTTGCCCTTGGTTATAAGTTGGAGCTTCAGAGTTCTCCCAAATCAAGGTTTGTTCAAGTTCCTGTTCCAAAAAATTCATTTAAAAAGCATGCATTGTATGATGCAGTTGCCAAATTGATTGAAATGAGGGCAATTGAGGAAGTTCCCTCTCATGAGCAAGGTATGGGAGTATATTCTATAATCTTTCTTGTTCTTAAAAAAGGGGACCAATGGTGAGCGGTCTTGGACCTTAAGTACCTTAATAAATTCATGGCCAAAAAATTCTACAAAATGGAAGGGCTCTCTACAATTAGAGGTCAGCTGGAAGAGGGCCAGTTTCTGGCAGGTATTGATCTGGCCCATGCTTTTTTTAGATATTCCAGTACATCGTAGGTATAGAAAATACTTACGGTTTGTTGTGGGTTCAAAACTTCCAATATAAATGTCTCCCATTTGGTCTTTCAGCATAACCAAGGGTATTCTCGAAGCATTTAATTTCAGTGCTTGAAATTCCCAGGATGCAGGGTGTCCAGATCTATCCTTTCCTAGACAACCTGTTGGTAGTAGGACAGGATAGACCCGAAGCCTCATGAGCAGTTTGGAAAACCATAGACTTCCTTATAGCACATGGTTTTTTCATCAATTACAAAAAAAGCTCTTTAGTGCCTGTTCAGAGGATCACGCACTTAGGAGCATTTACTGATACCGTAACCTTTACTATTTGTCCTTCAGATAAACAGATTAGGAGCCTTTCTTCCCTAGCTAAGGAAGTTTTGTCTAGTCCTAGGTCAAAATTGTTAACACTTACCTCCTTACTCGGTAAAATGATCTTGATAATTGAACTGCATCCTTGGGTGAAATTTCATGCCCTTACAATGGGCTTTGCTTCCCCTTTCATGTAGGATTGCCCTGGGTATTATTATATATCTGAGCAATTTAAATATATGATCAGGCAAAGAAGAATGAGGATTTTGGGAGGGAATGTTCAAAACTTAGCTGAAGATAGTTGGAAAGACATATATCCATATTGCCAAACTGGAAGGAAGTAACAACTTGAAGGAAATAATAAGTTTCTTATAAGTCTGAGGTAAATGATATTTGATGTATATAGTAAGTGTAAGGGGTTTTTGTTTTTTAGCATTGGTTGTTGTATTTTGTTTGCATCTTGTATTGTTTTTGAAAGTTTGTATTTATATATGTATATTTGAAAATTTAAAAAAAATTAAAAAAGGGATTTCCCTGGGTAATCACATTATCTGCAGGGACTAAGGCATTCTTGGGATGGTGGTGTGATGAGGCCCAATTCAGCTTAGGGGTTCTGATCATTAGGCCAAATGAGGTCACCATTTATACAGATACAAGTCAATTTGGTTGGAGAGCTACCTATTTAAACCACTCAGCCCAAGGGATTTGGGACCCATAAGATTTGTCCCATCACATAAATTGGCTGGAGCTTAAAACAATTTATTCTAAAGCTCTAAAGTCCTTTGCCCCTTACATATCCGGTAAGCATGTTACGGTCATGACCGATAATATGACTGCTAAAGCGCATGTAGTCCGTCATGGAGGTACCAAGTCTAAATCATTAATGCCCTTGGCTTCTCTGTTTCTTTGGGCCAAATAGGAATTCCTCTCCCTATCAGCCCTACACATCCAAGGGGAGATTTTTTTGAGCAGGACCACGTTAAGCAATGCAGAGTGGCAGCTCAACTCGAAGATATCTGAAATGATAAACAACAAATGGGGTCCCCTGCAGGTAGACCTATTTGTCTCCAAGGAAAATCACCAACTACCTCTGTATATGTCATGGCACAGGGACCAGGGAGCTCTAGGAACAAATGTTCTCTCCACAATATGGCCCAAAGCCCTGCTTTATGCCTTTTCCCCAACACTGTTATCAAAGACATTGTGCAAGATAAGGGTGGAAAGGGCACAGGTAGTGTTAATTGCACCATTCTGGCCTCATCGCCCGTGGTTCTCACGCCTGGCACGCATGACAACAGCTCGTCTGTGGAAATTGCCTTGCATCTCATCCCTCCTGTCGTAGGCCGGCATTCACCACCTGGATCCAGCGTGGCTGGTCCTGATGGCCTGGAGATTAGATGGCAGCATCTCCAGGCCACAGGATTGCATGAATTTGAGATAGAGACAATGTTGGCAGCCAGGAGGAATTCCACGTGGCAAATTTATAATTCCACTTGGAAAGTTTTTCAATCATGGTCAACCACACATGGTCTGGATCCAGTTTGTCCTAATGTTGGGGACATTTTGCTATTTCTGCAAGAAGGCCTTAATAAATGGTTAAAGTATAACACTCTAAGGAAGCAGGTGTTTGCTCTGTCAGTGATTAGTCAAACTGATAGGACAGTTGACCTCCCAAAACATGAGTTCATTGCAGCCTTTTTAGCAGGGGTTAAAGCCAAATCCCCAGCTACAGTACATCATGGATCTGGACATTCTGCTCGGTGCATTGATGAAACCTCCCTTTGAACCCATTTGTGACATTTCATTAAAACTGTTGACCTTTTAAAACATTGATTTTAGTTGCGTTTACTTCAACAAGAAGGGTTCCTGGAATAGCTACATTGTCAGCCCATTATCAGTTTTGCCAATTCACCTCAAACTCAGTTATGTTTGGACTCCTCTACTTAAACCCAAGGTGGACTCTAGATTTCATAGAGCCCAAGAGTTGTGTTTACCTGCATTGTTACTGGGCAATGATATAGGGTGAGACACTTCAGTGACCTTCCTTGGTGTGAAAAGAGCTTTGATAGAATATTTGAGAAAGACTAAGGATATAAAGAAAACCTTATCTTTATTTGTTTCTTTTCATCCAACCGATTTGGGGAAGAAGGCAACCCCCAAGGTTCTTTCTATTTTATTTTATTATTATTTTATTTATTTCCATTTCTACCCCACACCATACCCAAAGGTCTCTGGGCAGGTAACAACAAATCAAACAGCATTTTAAAAACATATTAAAAACAAGACACAGGTAAAAAAAACATATTAAAACTGGATGATTAAAACAAGGTATTAAAAACAAGGCACAGATTAAGCTAAGGTACATAATTAAAAGCTCTGATTTAAGCCGTACATCTAGTGGTCTGTTAATAAAACTGTGACCAAGGGGGGAATGAGTCAACCTTAGCCAAAGGCTAAGGCAAAAAGATATGCCTTTACAGCCCTCCTAAATGACAACAGGGAAGGGGCATAGTGCACCCTGGAGGGGAGACCATTCCACAATCTAGGGGCCGCCACTGAAAATGCTCTCCCCCAGGTGCCCACCAACCTCACTATCGAAGGTGGTGGAACAACCAGAAGGGCATCTTCTTCAGATCTTAAGGCACGGGCAGGAAGGTATGGGAGAAGGCGTTCCTTTAGATATTTGAGGCCCAAGTCATTTAGGGTCTTATAGGTCAGAATTAACACCTTGAATTGGGCCTGGTAGCGAATTGGCAGCCAGCGCAATTCTTTTAAAACTGGCATAATATGTGTCCAGCTAGCTGTTCCAGTCAGCACTCTGGCCGCTGCATTTTGCACTAACTGCAACTTCCGGACCGTCTTCAAGGGCAGCCCCATGTAGAGCGCTTTGCAATAGTCCAATCTAGAGGTTACCAGATCATGGATCACTGTGGCCAGGTTGTCTCTATCCAGGAAAGGCTTAAGCTGACGTACCAGTCATAGATGGGAGTAGGTGCTCCTGGCCACAGCCTCCACCTGAGCTTCAAGTGTTAACGCAGAGTCCAGGAGTACCCCCAAATTATGCACCTGTCCCTTCCAGGGCATAGCCACCCCATCGAGGACAGGGTATCTCCCAACTACATGGATCCAAGACCCTGTGATACACAGCACCCCCGTCTTGTCTGGATTCAGCTTCAATTTATTGGCCCTCATCCAGCCCATTGTTGCCTCCAGACACCTGTCAAGCCCTTCTACCACCTCTCCTGATTCAGATGGAACAGAGATAGAGTTGGGTATCATCTGCATATTGATGACACCTCACTCCAAAATTCCTGATGACCTCTCCCAGCGGCTTCATATAGATGTTAAAGAGCGTGGGGGATAGGATTGATCCCTGAGTTCCCAAGGTGTCGAAACCGCATCTCCCACAGCCACTATCTGGGATTGGCTTTGGAGATAAGAGCGGAACCAATGCCAAGCATTGCCTCAAACTCCTAAGCTCCACAGCCTTTCCAGAAAGATACCATGGTCAATGGTATCAAAATCCACTGAGAGGTCCAGGAGAACCAACAGGGTAGCATTCCCTTTGTCTCTCTCCCGGAGGAAGTCATCAACCAGGGCGACCAAGATGGTTTCTGTGCCACGACCAGGTCTGAAGCCAGATTGAAATGGGTCTAGATAATCAGCTTCATCCAAACATGGATGAAATCTGCAGTGACAGCCCTCTCCAGAACCTTGCCAAGTAAAGGTATGTTTGCCACCGGGCGACAGTTGTTCAAATCTTCCAGGTCCAGGGAGGCCTTCTTCAGGAGGGGGCACACCACAGCTTGTTTCAGGGCTGATGGAACCACCCTGTCCCTCAGAGAGGTATTCACTACTCTCTGGACCCACCCGGTCATACCTTGCCAGCTCATTTTTATCAACCAGGAAGGGCAAGGGTCTAGAGAGCACGTCATCGGCCACACCCCTGCAAGTAGCTTGTCTGCATCCTCAGGCCACAATAATTGAAACTGATCCAAACTAACTGGACCAGACAGTTATCTGGATGCCTCATTAGGACTATGCCCAATTGTGGCATCCAATCCCCTATGAATCTGAGTGACTTTGTCCTCAGAGTGCTTCACAAATTTGTCACAGCAGATATTGCTTGGCCCTGGCTCATACTTGCTCAAGCTCAGTTTTATCAGGCCTTTAACTACTCTAAAGAGCTCTGCTGGACGACTACTCGAGGACGCAATGGTGGCAGAGAAAAAACTCTTTTTCACCGCCATCACTGCCACGTAGTAGGCACGCTAATGTGCTCTACCCCATGTTCAGTCAGACTCACTGCCGGATTTACGCTACATGCGCTCTAGTCGTTGACCTTCCTGTTTCATGGCCCGTAGCTCCATGGAATACCAAGGAAATCTGTGGGCTCTAAAACATGTATTTCTTTAGTGTATGAATCCAGTCAATTAGTTCCACCTGAAGGCATCACAGCCCATTCAACAAAGTGGTAAAACATTTTATTGATTAGTCCATATGACCATATCAAAACAAAAATATAATACATAAAAACTTAAAATCTGATAAAATCTGCATGCATCTTCATTGCCCTCAGGGTAAAAAGTGCAACCTTTGTAACAGACTGCCTGTCCAAGTCCCTGAGCAGAATGTGGAGTTTCCTAGTATCATCCATAAGGCTACAGGTATCAATAAGAGAGTCTATATAGTAGCTTCTTATTTTCTTGTATAGTCGACAACTCAGAAATAGATGTACTAGGTCCTCAATAGTGTTTTCACCACATACGCAGATTCTCCTGTCGTAGGGTAACCCCTGATAGCGGCCAAGTTTGGACATAATGTCCAGTTGATCAAATCTTGCTCTGGTAAATATCCTGCGAAGATGGAATGGCATTGGGAATTTGTGATAATCCTCTGTATTGACCTGGCATTTGTGCATGGCTAGATAAGGTATAGCTGACCTGAGCTATGGCAGCGATGTCCATTTGTGCTGCAATGTCTTTGACAATTTAAGGGTGGCTGCAGATAGAGTTGATTTGTTGACACCCAAACAGGCTCTGAGCTGGCGGGTTTGAAACCTCTCTAAGGTGAGTAGGTTTTCCTTACCCCAAATCTCAGCGCTGTAAAGCAACATTGAGAGCACCTTGACCTTGTAAACACTGAGTAAAGGCCTTAATGTCCCTGGATTCCTGTGATAATATAGCTTGTACAGAGCACAGGCAATCCGCTCCACTTTTATTGTTGAATGTTTCAGGTGTTGTGCCCAGGATCCAGTGGAGGTAAATATAAGACCTAGGTACTGGTAGTTGTAAACTTGCTGTAACTTTAGGCTGTTGATGTACCAGCTGTAGAGCTTCCTTGATTTTCCAAATACCATCACCTTAGACTTGTCTTTATGTGTAGAGCATTTTTTTCACAGTATTTACCAAATTTGTTTAAAGACCTTCTAAGGCCAACTGGGGTTGTTGACATCAGCACCATATCATCTGCATAAAGAAGGACATTTAATTGTCTATTCCTGACTCTGGGCGCATGCAGATCCTTTTGGTTTAGAGCCTCTATCACATCATTAACATAAAAGCAGAATAGAAAGGGAGCCAAAATGCAACCCTGACATACTCCAGTGGTGGTGGGAATAACCTGAGTGAGAGCACCACTGTTCCCCATTCGCACCTTTAATGCAGTGTCAGAATAGAGAGCAATAATAAGTGTCAGCAATCTGGGGTCAATATTTGTAGTTGCTAACTTGTCCCATAAGCAGGCGCGGCTCGTTGTGGTGGGTGGATGGGCGCCCGAACACCCAAAGCCCACGTGGTAAAAATAAATTAAACTGACTTACATGATGCTCTCCATAACAAATCCCAGGCTTGCAGGCTTCAATACCGTGTTTCTATTGGTTCAGGGCACACTTTTTTTAACCCTGTACGGGCGCAGCCTGAGAGCGTCGCCCCGAGGAAGCTGATTGGTGGAAGACAGATGTGCTCCACCCTCCCAGTTTCCTTCCCTGCAGGCTTGTGTTGCTGCCGCCATTTTCTTATTAGCCACTGGACTGAGTGAGGTGAGTGCTCTGCTCCTTCCCCTAGCTCACCAAGCCCCCAGGCAACCCTGGGTCCCCTCAATTCCCTTCCCCCTGCGGCGACTGCCCCGGTGTCGGGTCCCCTTGCTCCCTTTCCACCTCCATTCCCAATCTTCACCCAGCACAAGCTGTGGGGAGGAGTGAACAGGTGACAACGACCTGTCCCGCCGGCGCTGGGTGCTGCCCAATCACTAAAATTCTCTCCCTCTGAGCGTGGGTCCCGGAATGTAGGCTCTGGCATTAAAAAAAAAAAAAAAGCCACCTTCATGAGGCCGGCCTGGTGCCAACACATGCAACTGTGAGCGAACGCGCTTCTCACGGTGGGCGGCGGGCGCTGCTGATTATTAGGGAACCCCGGTGTTCCAAGCTTTGCTGCTGCGTGGCCGCCGCCCGGCAGGAGCAGCGCGCTCAAAAAAACCTAAGCCATCTCCATGAGGCCGACACGGTGATTACACATGCAAATGCAAGCGCGGTTCTCCTGCCGGGCGGCGGCCACACAACAGCAAAGCTCCGAACGCTGAGGGTTCCCTAATTAGCAGCAGCACCCGCCGCCCGGCAGGAGAAGCGTGCTCACAGTTGCATGTGTAGGCGCCGGGTCAGCTTCATGGAGGGGGCATGGGTTTTTTTGAGCGCGCTTCTCTCGCCGGGCAGCGGCCACGCAGCAGCAAAGCTCGGAACGCCGGGGTTCCCTAATAATCAGCAGCGCCCGCCGCCCAGTGGGAGAAGCGCGCTTGCATTGCGTGTTTAGGCGCCGGGTCAGCTTCATGGAGGTGGCACGGGGTTTTTTGAGCGTGCTTCTCCCGCCGGGCGGCGGGCGCTGCTGATTATTAGGGAACCCCGGCGTTCCAAGCTTTGGTGCTGCGTGGCCACCGCCCAGCGGGAGAAGCGCGCTCGCATTTGCATGTGTTGGCACCAGGCTAGGCTCACGAAGGTGGCATTTTTTGTTTTTGAGCGCGCTAAATGGATGAGAAAAGTGGGGCAGAAAAGCCAACTTTTTCTTCTACTACTTCATCTTCTTCTTCAGTGCCATCAATGAAGTGGGAGGGGGTAGCCATCCCTTTTCAGCTCCCTGCCTTTGGACCCAGATGGCCAGTGTGCGCTGACCTGCCAGAGCCTGTGACTCTCACCCTTGGGCCTGCACAGATTTCGTGGGTGATCTGAGGCTAGGTGGAGCGGTCAGCCTCACATCTGGGTTGAAGACGCCTCTGGTAAGTGATTTTATTTTTTGGTTAAGCAGATAGTTAATAGATGGTTTGAGCTCCTCAACATATTTGTGTGTTCTTATCTTCCTGTGCCAGTCAGATACGACATCTTGTTCCCCTAATTATCACATCTGCATCAGACTTTATGTTTCTATAGCAGATCCAAACTTGGATTTCAGAATGTTTATTTCCCTCAAGTTCTTGGGCATTTTTTTGTGGCACTACCAGTATTTTTAGCAACTTTCCATGTTATCTGTATTAATAACTACAGTTACTTACCATGATATAATAATATAAATATTTTTCAATATAATGTGTTCCATTTATTCCATTCATTATTTATTCAATATTCCTTCTGTTAGCCCAAGGCAATGCCTCATGTCCTTACATTGTTTCTGTTCCTTGACCTTTTTGGTATTAATCTGCATTGTCCTTGGAAGATGGTAGCTTTATGTCCTTCAGTATAAGTGACCAGGCCAGAAATTGCTGTGGTAATTCACCCCAACTTCTCTGTACATCCACACAAAAACATACTTCTTTTAACCTCCTAGTTTCCTAAATTATAAGCTGTCCTGTTCTTATAATTATTGCCTTATAATCTCATTTTCACTACCTTTCTGCAAAAAACAATCTTGCCCTGGATCACTATTATAATAACATTTAAACTATTTTATTCACATAATAAAATACTTTAAGAACCAAACTTCCTATTTTCCAATTTTACACCTTCCAGTGGCCAACATTGTGTCTTTTTATAGTAAGTGCTCAGTTGCTTTTCCTTCCAACCAAATCACTGATCTTATGTCACTTCCTTATTGAGAGCTTTCCCATAAATGAAACGTAATTCCAAACGTATTTATCCTCGTCTCTCCTGCTTGCTTAGCAACTTTGAAGATAGGTTTTTAGTGTTTTTTCTTTCCAATTTTTGTCTTTATGGCTCTGGTTTGCTGCAATAAATTTTTGGCAACCTGTCAAAATTCTGAGGCAGATTCTCTTATCTGTCATCCAAACTTCAATTTATTTCCACAATTCATCAAAAGTCTTGAAAAGAGGAACAGACAGGCTTGATTTGGCCTTCTCCAGCTTTTCATTGCTGTTGCAATAATGCCATGTGTTCAGGCCAGTGTACATAAGTACTGTTAAACTTCCTAAATGTTGGTTCACAGGAATAAGAAGAGAAGAATACTTCCCTTCTGGGACACCAAAGGTCTAAGTTCATTCAGATTTCAGTCCAGGTATGTTCCTTGAACATGACAATAGTTCATGGATTTAAGGATCCACAGCATCTCCTGGACTTATGATAACAGGTTTCATGTTTTCTGTACCAGCTTCAAGAATCTTCTGAATTGAACACACCTGGATCTAACAATGAATACAGTGGAAGTTCTCATTGAGACCCCATTTTCTACTCTTCCTTTGGCAGAGAAGCTCAAAATCAAAGAAATGGGTCCGCATACACCTCCACTGAAAATGCAGGTGGTTGCAAGGGACAGAGGCAGAGTGTATACTAGAAAGTTTTCTGAAGAATGGTATCGTCGGAAAACTTGGCTATGTGGTAGCATACCCAAGGATGCCTTGTTCTGCTTTCCGTGTTTGCTCTTCAGCGGAGAGAACCTTTGGACTCACATAGGTATGCGAGACCTCAAGCATTTCACACAGAAAATGACCAAGCATGAACAATCCAAGAAACATCTGGACAATGTCATGAAACTGTGCGTATTAGGCAAAGCCAACATTGCGGCTCAGCTTGACGAGGGACACCGAGCATCTGTGATTAAACACAACCAGGAGGTTGACAATAACAGATACATTCTTTCCAGAATAATAGACAGCATACAATTATGTGCAGCAACAGAATCGCCCCTACGTGGTCACGATGAATCAGAAGATTCACTAAATCCAGGAATGTTCAGGAGAATAATTGATTTTGCAGCATCCCTTAATGCAGCACTGCAACTGCACGTCCAGGAAGCTACAGTATTCAGAGGCTTATCTAAAACAATTCAGAACGAACTGTTAGAATGCATGTTAAGAGTGGCAAGGAACCACATTAAAGATGAGGTGAAAAGAACTTCTTTTGTAGCGATTGAAGCTGATGACACTACAGATTTTTCCACCTATTGTCAGAATGTTTTGGTTTTCCGTTATATAACTGATGATGGCACACCAGTTGAACGCTTCTATTCGTTCACACAACTGAAGGATGCTAGAGCTGAAACAATAGCTGCAACCCTGCTCCGGCAGTTAGAAGAAGTTGTACCAGACAAAGAGAAACTGATCGCACAGAGCTACGACGGGGCAAATGTAATGAGAGGAGAACGTGGAGGGGTGTGACGCAAAATCCAAGATGTATTCCCCCATGCGCATTATATATATTGCTTTGCCCACCAGCTTAACCTTGTAATGAAAAATGCCTCATCCCTAAGAAAGGAAATAAAAATTTTCTTTCAAAACATCATTGCATTTCCAAAGTTTTTTTCCCACAGCGCAAAAAGGACTGACTCTCTAATGCAGTTAGTCAAAAGGAGAATTCCTCACACATCACAAACACGCTGGAATTTTCAAATACACACTATATCAGTCATTGTTGAAAAAAGGCTAGAACTAATAGGATGCTTTGATGCAATAGGAGGCCCACACGACGCAACCACAGGTTTTGAAACTCAAGCTTTTCTTAGGCTGCTGAGAGATGATAAAGAATTTCTATATTTTTTATCATTCTTCAACAGAATTATGCCCCATGTTGATATCCTCTACCAGCAGCTACAGAGGAGAGTGACAGATCCAGTTTTAGTGCAGACAGCCATCAGAGACTTTGAAAATGTCATAAACACAACTAAATCATCAATTGGAACTTTGTTTGAAGAACTACCTCCTGATGCTCGGTTGCACAGAACCCAATCCAAAGAAAACTTGGACCAAATAGCAGCAGAAATATGTGATCTCATCATTAGAGACACACACAAAAGATTTTCATTCACTGGACATCTGTCCAGTGCAAGACTGCTGGCCCCAAGTTTATTTCATACTCATAGCCGGAGCTTCCCTGAAGAATCACTTGATTCAGTCATGCAGGCCTACCCAATGCTGGAGAAGAGCAGACTAAAAAATGAACTTACAGCTATGTACGAGAGACAAGAACTGTACTCAGCGAAAGGGGCTTTGGACATTTTTCAGCTATTGTTGGAGAACAATATGCAAACATCTTTTGAACAGTTGGTGAAATTATTACAAATTGTTATCACCATGCCAATGACTACAGCAGAAGCTGAACGCAGTTTTTCAGCCCTCAATAGGGTGAAAACCTTCCTACGAAGTACCATGGGAGAAGAACGGCTCACAGTGGAGGAGCAGATGATTAACTCAATTCCACAATTCAACACTGAAGTTATAGAAGTATCTGTTGCCCAGAAAGAACGGCGAGCAAAATTCATGTATAAAAAACAAACAACAAAGAATCAAGGTAAGAAAGTTTTTCCAAGCATGCCTTGCCCCAGTTTCCCTTCTCCCTCCCTCACTGACAAGTTCCTGTCCCCTCCATTTCACAGCTCCCAACTGCCTACCTGCCTGACAGACTGCCTACCTGCCTGACAAACTGCCTACCTGACTCAGACAAACTGCCTGCCTGCCTGCCTGCCTGACAAACCGCCAACTGCCTGCTTGCCTGTCTGAGACAGGCTGCCTACCTGCCTGACAAACTGCCTGCCTGCCTGTGTGACTGAGACAAACTGCCTACCTGCCTGACAACTGCCTGCCTGCCTGAGACAGGCTGCCTACCTGACTGACAAACTGCCTGCCTGTCTGAGATAGGCTGCCTACCTGCCTGACAAACTGCTTGCCTGCCTGACAAACTGCCTGCCTGCCTGACAAACTGCCTACCTGCCTGACAAACTGCCTGCCTGCCTGACAAACTGCCTGACAAACTGCCTACCTGCCTGACAAACTGCCTGCCTGCCTGACAAACTGCCTGACAAACTGCCTGACAAACTGCCTACCTGCCTGACAAACTGCCTGCCTGCCTGACAAACTGCCTGACAATCTGCCTGCCTGCCTGACAAACTGCCTGACAAACTGCCTACCTGACTGACAAACTGCCTGCCTGCCTGACAAACTGCCTGACAAACTGCCTACCTGCCTGACAAACTGCCTGCCTGACAAACCGCCAACTGCCTGCTTGACAAACTGCCTGCCTGCGTGACGGAGACAAACTGCCTGCCTGCCTGACAAACTGCCTGCCTGCCTACCTGACTGAGACAAACTGCCTGCCTGACTGACAAACTGCCTACCTTACTGACAAACTGCCTACCTGATCACAGAGGAGGATGTATGGAGGTTAGGGGTGGCTGTAAGGGGCAGCGGAGGCCACACTCTACACAGGTGAGGTGATGCCACTGAACAAGGCCTTGGAGTCCAGGTAGGAGTCTTTTTACTGTTACCAAGCTTTCTTTGTTTTTCCTTTTTTATTTCACTTAGAAGGATAGAAGGAAGACAGCTTTCCATACTGCACAGAGGTAATACCTTCGAATTTAAGGTAAGGATTTTTTTTCTTTATCTGGTTCTGAGACTTTCTGGCCCTGGACTTTGCCCCTGCGACCTCTGTGGCTCCGCCTCAGTGACCTCTGTGGCCCCGCCTCTGGCCCCACACCCCGTGACCTCTGTGGCCCCACCTCTGTGACCTGCAGCCACGCCCCCGTGACCTCTTTGGCCCCGCCCCCCTGCAACCTCCTTGGGCTGTGAACACCCAGCCCTGAAGTCCACCAGCCGCCACTGCCCATAAGGTATCCCTGTTGATGGAATCAAAGGCAGCCAAAAAGTCAATAAATGCAGCCTAAAGTTGCCTGCCTTTGGTAGTATACTTATGTATCAGATGTTGCAATATAAAGCAGTTGTCAACTGCTGAATAACCCTTTCTGAAGCCAGCTTGCTCCTCCTTCAGAATGTTGTTGCTTTTGGCCCAGGCTTCTAGCTTATTCATTAAGTACTTTGTGTATATTTTTGCCGCTATGTCAATCAAGCTTATTGGCCGGTAATTTTTTGGAACTGTCCTTTCTCCCTTTTTGTAAATAGGGACTATAATGCTCAATTTCCAACCTGATGGTATCTGACAAGTATTATTTATGTGAGTAAAAAGGCCTGCTAGGAGCTGTGCCTACCAGTCAATTTTCAGTTTAAACAGTTCCAGGGGAGAAAATCTTCACCAGGTGCTTTATTAGCTTTCAAGCCATTTATGATCACTTTAATTTCAGATGGAAGCACGGGAGGCCAAACAGGCATCTGAGACCTGCTTGAGAACTGCTTAGGTTTGCCTCTGGAAGGGTCAGGCTCTGGAGTATTGAAAAGCTCCCTATAGAAGGCTTCCCATTTTGCAGCCGATATAGGGGCATCTACATAGAACCTGACTTCAGTTTATTTGAGACTATCTTCCAGAAAAGAATGGAATTTGTTGATGACACTGATAGCTCTAGGTCAGTCCGGACTTTTTCGTTATAGGACATCTTATTTGAGCGCAATAAGCTTTTGTATTGTCACCTCAATGAGAGCATGTGGTTGTAATGTTCCTGTGTAGGGCTTTGTAAAGTCAGGCACATGGCCTTTTTCAGTTGGCTCCTTTTCGTTCTACAGTCATGATGAAACCATGGATTTTGTGTGTAAAGATAATCTCCATTTGGGTGCTGCAGTGAGAAAACTTTTTAGGCTGGTGCAAAATACATTGTAGGCATGGAAGACTGCAACTGTGTCATTTGAATATGATTGGATTTCTTGTTTAAGATTTTCTGCCTCAATTGAGAAACCCCTCAATTTGCTGTAAATCAACTGAGTTCCATCTCAGTGTTTTATTTTGGTATATCTCTGTGGAATGGAGGGATTTAGCATCCACTTCTGACGTTTCTCGGAGGTCTGTAAATAGGCTTCCTACTACAAGTGGTTGGTGGTCACTGTCTGTTTGTGGTGATACTCTAAGATGTGAGAAAAGTGAGACATACTCCTCTGAGACACAGATGAAATCTAATCCACTACTGGACTTCGCTGAGTGGAATGTAGAAGGATAGCAAGAGTCTATACTCTTGTCTCGGACAATGCACAGGTTGAACTTAAGCAGCAAAAACACTAAAGAAATGCCTGCTTTGTTTATCCGGGTGTCCTTTGAAAACCAGCCATCATTGAATGGTGATGACTCCATTTGAATACCGCTTGCTTGCACGATTTTACCAGCAGAATTGCCGAATCTCGCGTTAAAGTGTCCCATAACAATCAGGAGTGCTGTAGGAAAAGAGAAGCTTAGTTCTTCTAGTGCAGCTTCAAGGACTGTCCACTGGACGGAAGAAGCAAATTTTGAAGTGGCAGGCGGCATATAGAACTTTATTAGTATAGTGGTGAAGTCTTTGGCAGGAGTGATGTTTGAGGCACCAGAGAGTTTGAGGACTTCTGAATGTTATTACATGAGACAAGGGCATCAAATTGCAGTTCTAGTCCTTTCCATCCTAGTTCTCTCTCGATTAGAATTGCCAGTCCTCCACTTGGTGTCATGCCTCCCGTCGCATCTCCCGACTCCAGCTCTTCAGAAGGGGAGGAGGAGGAGGCAGGGGAGGAGGAGGAGGCAGACGCACCCCCGCCATTGCTGGGGGCAGACGGCGCTGGCCCAAGCACCGACGACCCCGGCCAAGGGGAGCACGCGGACTCCTCCACAGGTGAAAGCAATGAGGGAACCGCCCAGCACTGCCCGAAGGCGTTGCACAGGCAGAAACAAATCACGCACCGCGCATCAAGAATCGGGCACCTGGAGAGGAAAGGGCGTGGTGCGGCATTCCTTATTTAAGGAATCAGGTGGTGCCCAGAGCTCGTTGCAGACAAAGCCGTGCAACCTTGCTGTGAAACTGGACTCGTGCCTTGGACCTTGGAACTGTTTGACTTGAATTTCTGGACTCTTGAACCTGGACTGTATCCCTGACTTTGCTGACTCACTGGACCGCCCCTTGACTTGCCGAACTTCTGGACCCTTGACTTTGGACCGCGACCTGACTTTAAGTACGTCCCACCCCCATGTAGCAGCGGCACAAGCATGTGTCTGCCTGTGCGCCCTGCCGGCCTGGAACTCAACAATTTGTCTGCAACCCCACCCAAGCAGACACACATCGCCACTGTGGGATGGCTGACTTACCAACCCAAGTCAAACTCCTGGCGGACCAGCTGAGTGAGCTCACTGTTGCTATGCTCAACCTACAATAGTGGCTCCCACTGCCAGGAGGAGACTGCTGCTCCGGCTGCTCCAACGCCCCCCCCCCCCCCAAGGGCTGAGAAATGCCCGTTGCCTCTCCCAGACTGGTTTGCTGGAGATGCGCAGCAACTTCCAGCCTTCTTAGTCCAAGCCCAGCTTTACATGAATGCCTGTGCAGGCGCTTTTATGGATGAAAAGACGCAAGTGGCTTTTCTCACCAGTTTGTTGTTGGGACCCGCCGCACGCTGGGTGACGCCCCTCCTCCTAGAGAACAGCTCTCTTCTCCAAGACAAAGTAGCATTCGTGCATGCCATGCAACAGACTTGGGGGGATCCCGTTCAGGCTGAGACGTTCAACCAGGAGATCTGGGGGCTGCGCCAGGGAAGGGGCAGCATGCGTGCATATACGACTTCCTTTCGCCTTCTCGCCCACAATTTGACCTGGAATGACACAGCACTCCAGTCCCAATACAAGGAAGAAGTGGTGGCAGAGGTTTTGGATCAGCTTGCACAGCACGATGTTCCCCCCTCCCTGGAGCGGCTCACTGAAATATGTCTCTGCATTGACGGGTGCCTGGAAGCGCACCGCCGAGTGAGCCGCCCGCCGAATGTCGACACCAGACCCGCTGGGCCGCCGAACCTGGAGTGGGCCCCCGCTGTCCCTGCGCCCATGAACCTGCTGGGCTGGGAGGATCCGATGCAGGTTGGTGGAGCCCGCCCACGCCTGTTGATGCAAGAAAAGGGCTGGCGGCGACAGGCAGGTTTGTGTCTGTACTGCAGGGCCGCAAGGCACTTTGCAAGAGCCTGCCCTACAAAACAGCACAGCCCCCCCCACCCCCCACCGGCAGGAAACAGCCAGCCCTTGGACTGAAGGGGCTCCAGGTCAGGGGTGAGCTGCAACCCAACCCCGAGCCCAAACCATGTGCCCTACTGGTGGCAGCTACGCTTTCCCTGGGTCCAACCCAGGCAGTGCCCATAGGGGCCCTCATGGATTCCAGAGCCTCCAACAATTTCATGGACCTCACATTCACCAAATGCCACCATGTCCCCATTCTAGACCTACCCGCACCACGTGCCGTGGAAACCATTGATGGCTGCCTCCTCTGTTTGGGCCGAGTGCAGCAGCAAACAGGGCCAGTGCACATGGAAATCCAGGGACACTCGGAGACCCTGCAGTTTTACCTAGCCACAGTACCCCACTTCCTAGTAGTCTTGGGGACACCATGGTTGGCCCAGCACAACCCGCGGATCTCATGGAGGCAGCATGAGGTGCTGTTCACATCCACATACTGCCAGGAGCACTGCTGGCCGGACTGGCTAGCCAGGATGGTACCACCCGAACCGGCAGTGGTGCTGCCCGCCAAATACCGGGACTATGTGGATGTATTTGACAAAAATGAGGCAGACCATCTTCCCCTACACCACGAGTATGACTGTGCCATTGACCTGGTCCCCGCAGCCCCTATACTGGCTGGGCGCCTGTACTCCCTGGCAGAGCCAGAACTCGTCACCCTCAGGGAATTCCTGGAGACCACTCTGCGGCGGGGGTTCATACGACCTTCCACATCCCCAGCAGGGGCGCCAGTCCTTGTGCACAAGAGGAGTGGGGAGCTTCGGCTGTGTAACGACTACCGTGCCCTGAACCGGATCACGATCCGGAACCAGTACCCCCTACCGCTCATTTCTGAGCTTCTGGACGCCTGCTTCTGGACCTTTGGGGTGTATACAATTTAATCAGGATTCGAGCAGGGGATGAGTGAAAGACCGCATTTATGACCAGATATGGGAAATATGAGACAATGGTTATGAATTTTGGATTGGCAAACCCTCTTGTTGTGTTCCAGCGCTTTGTAAATGAGGCTTTTTGAGATTACTTGGATAAATTTGTTATTATTTACCTGGATGATTTTCTGATATACTCACCGAACCAGCAGGCCCATGATATGCATGTCCGCGTGGTGCTCTAACGGTTACGGGAACACCACCTCTACGCCAAGTTGGAGAAATGTGCCTTCTACCTTGAAGAGGTCGAATTCCTGGTCGAATTCTGCCCAAGGGATCCGAATGGACGTGGCCAAAATAGAGGCCGTGACCTCCTGGCACCCCCCAGCCAGCCGGAAGGATGTACAGCGGTTCTTGGGATTCGCAAACTTCTACCGGTGGTTCATCCCCAATTTTGCGACCATAGCCACCCCAATCAGCCACCTGCTTCGGGGCAAAGTGCCCTTCAGCTGGACTCCAGAGGCACAATGGGCGTTCCAGCACCTTTCTTGGGTTTTTCAACAGCCCTGGGCCCGAGCAGCTCACAGAGGTCTACTCTGTTCTGCTGCTCATGCCCCTCCCCCAGTTCTAACTAAGTAGAAAAGGTAGACCTACGAATATCTAATGCGTGCCATCGTTTTTCCAAGTGATGCTTGGGATCCTTGCAAAAAGCAGGTAAATGGATCTGTAAAGATCTATGATATAAGGAATCTACCTTTGGTCTAAACTTAGGATCCAAACACAAGATAACAGAATCTGAAGTAATTTGGCAATATGGCTCCTCCACTAACAAGGCAGACAGATCAGACATCTGCTTTGCTGATGTAATAAGCCACTAGAAAAGACAACTTAAAGGTAAGTAACAGTAGGAAACAAGTTGCCATCAGTTCAAAAGGCTTAGGCGTCAGAGCCGATAAAACCAACCTCATATTCCAAGAAGGGAAATGATGAACTACTGGCAAGCACTTAGCCTTCATGCTCACCAGGAAGGACCTAACATATTCACGTGGGGCACTGGTGGGTGTGCAAGAGATGAAAAAGGTGGCAGTTGCAGCCTCCTCTGTCAGTGTGGCCTGCATGTCACCACCAGCAGAATTCTACCTGCCCCCCGGAGCAGGTGGACATCAAGACAGGCTTGCCTCTAGCACCTCCCCCTGTTGTGGCTGCCTCAGGGTGGTGGAGGAGGAGGAGGGAGATATGGGATCCTACCTCCTCCATCATCCAGAGTGGTGAAGGAGGCAAGATTCCCCTCTCCCCTCTTCCTCTGTCACCCAGAATGGCAGAGATGAGGGTGATGCCATCCTGTCTCCTCTGCCACCCAGAGTGGTGAACTCCCCTCCCCTCGTCCTCCGTCACTCAGGGTGGCAAAGGAGGCAGGATTCCCCACTCCCCTCCTCCTCTGTCACCTGGAATAGTGGAGGAGAATGGGAGACCACCCAGCACAGGCTTTGTAACTGCTGCATAAGCAGCTATGAAGCCTTCCCTCTCCACCCTGCCCTCTTCCAGCTCTGGTGAAATGGAACTAGAAAGAATTCTGTGGTATCCCCCTGGCACCTTGCTGAGCACACATTGCAACTGGGTGCTAGTGGACCCGTGAGGATGCATGGGGTCAGTCTGGAGATCCAGATCTTCAAGATCCAGGTCTCCAGGAGGGCCCCATCTCCAAGATCTGGATCTTGAAGATCTGGATCTTGGAGATCTCATGCAAAAAGGTGGTAGGACAGGAACTTACTAAAGATCAGAAAATAAAATTGAATGCTCAAATTAGTGAAGAAATTAGGTAGGTAATGGTAAACTGAAAGTGGGAAAAACACCAGGGCTGGATGGCTTTTTGGCAATATTTTATAAGAAATTTAAAGACCTCTTAATAACATGGCTGTAGAAATTATTTAATGAGGTCCTATATGTATAAACTATTCCAAAGTCATGGAAATTGACAACTTTAATTACAATCTTGAAAGGACAGAGACAACTTGAAATTTGACAGATTCCTACAGACCAATAGCACTATCAAACCAAGATTATATTAATGGGAATAATGGCAAAAAGGTTAGAGGAAACATTACTGAAAATACTTGGAGAAGATCAGTATGGCTTTATTAAGGGATGCTATATTGGAGATCTGATGAGGAATATTATAAGTGTTATGTTTGATGCAAAGAATAAGGGTAGAAAATTGGGCATACTCAAGCTAGATGTAGATAAACCATTTGATACAATTAATCACAAGTACTTACAGGAAGTAATTAAACAATTAGATTTGGGAAGTCAGTTCAGTTAAACAATAAAAAACCTATATAATGGGTCAAAAGCGAAGATATTTGTAAATGGGGTATTATCAAATTAATTAAATATAACACAAGGTACAAAACAAGGATGTCCATTATCCCCAGCCCTATTTATTGTAGCAATTGAACAGCTAGCTAATGAAATCAGAAGCGATATAAGATGGGAAGGATACAAAATAAAAAATGAGGAGCTTAGATTAAATTTTTATGCAGACAATGCAATAGTGGTTTCCAAACAGCCAGAACTGATGATAAGGATTATTATGGGGGGAAAAAAACATTTTGAAAAAATATCAGGATTGAAAATAAATATCAGAAAATTAGAAATAATTTATATAAATATTCCACCTGAAGAACGAAAGAGAATTAGATTAACTACAGGCCTTAAACCTGGAGTCAATAAAATGAAATATTTGGGAGTATATTAAACTAAAAATTTGAATAAATCATGGGTGACCAATTACAATCAAATATAGGATAAAATAATTCAGCAAATTAAAGATTGGGAAAAGATTTAGTTAATATTAGAAAAAATTAGGACTTTAAAAATGATTTTCCCAAAATTCACATATTTATTTCAAGTACTACCAGAACAATGATTTTTTTTTTTGAGAAAATGGGCTACAACTATCATAAAATGGGTATTTAATAAGAAAGTCAGAATACACAAAATAAGATTATATGCAAGCAAAAAAAAAGGAGGGTGGCCGGTGCCCTCATTGGAATATTACTATGAAGCATTCTGTAGCATTAGAGAGAGAGCAGTAAGGATAGGAGATGACAGAATCACAAGAGGTGTCCCATCTGAGGTGCCACATGTAGGGTTGACATACGTATTGATAGGGAATGAATGCTAAGGCAGTAAACAATGACCAAGCAGCAAAATAGCAAATAATGATTGGGCAGCAAAGTATAATGATCAACAAATGATGATTAATGATGGGTTACAGGCCTTTCTTATACAATAGAAATGGCTGGTGTCTCTGTGAAAGCAAAACAGTTCCCATAGGCTTTTGTATGTATTTTGGAGATAGTGGATAGCTCTTTGGCAGGTATGGATAGCTTGCCTTTTGGCAGGCACCCAACTAGCTTCTTGGGAGAAATAAGCAACAAGAAAGCCCATGAAAGGTCATTCCATGTTTCTTATCAATTGGCAAGGGTTTGCCCAGTTGCCAATTGCTTATAAGAAATAGAAAATCCCCACAGCATTCCAAGTGGCCAGGATGCTGGACTTGGAATATAACAGCAACTTGAAATGGATAAAATTAGAAAGATTAATGAACAAGATGTAACATAAATCAATACTATTTTATCAGTGGATCAAGGGGAAGATTTTTGAGTTAAATAGCCCAATGAAAACAACTATAAATATATGGAAAAAGTAGAAAAGAAAGTTAGTAAGAAATATCTCAAGCTATACGTTAATCAGCCATGTAAATGAAAAGAACATAGTATTGGGCAGGTAAATAGTAGATTAGTTAAAACAAAAACAAGTGGATATTGTTGCAGACTTATTTTTGCCTAACAACAAATTAAAAGAACTGTTAAGAAGGGAAAATTGGTTTAAAATGTATGCTATAAAATCTTTTATTGTCAAAAATAAAATTCAAGAACAATTAAGGCAACCAATGACAGGAATGGAAAAAATAATTAAGGAATGGAAAATCTGCAGAAAAGGAACAAGTGGGAAAATATATAAAATATTAAATGATGATGGGGGTACCATAATAGAACTACAATGGGATCATAGCAGCCTGATATTAGTGTAACCAGAAATGAGATAAAGAAAAATATAGGAGAAATAGCATGAATAAGGATTGAGGATAAGGGAATTATTTATGAAATTAGTATCGAAGTGACATAAAACCCCTGCACAATTAGCATATATCATTCTGAATGTTACTTCTCACTGCTGGGAGAGGATGGGGTCTAAAAGGAACATATTATCATATGTGGTGGCTATGCCTCCAAATCATACCTTTTGGGAATGTAGTATTCAAAGAGATTAAAGAAATACTGGGGATGTCAAAATGAACTCAGAAATGGCCTTATTACAGCTATATAAAGGACAGAATATTCAAGAAAATAAAAAGTGTATGTTGGAACAATTATTGAATGCTGCCTTATCAACAATAGCTGTTTCTTGGAAAACAATGGAAAAATGTAAATATTAAAGTGGCATCAGCAAATTATGGATCAATTTAAATATAAAGTATAGAGACAAAAAAGGCTTAGATGCATGGGGGAAAACATAAGAAACCCAGTCGAAAATTGTTGGAGGGATTTATACTTATACATTGCTCGATCTGACATTAATAATAAATCGAAAGTGTATTAACAAAATTCTTATAAGTCTGAATTAAGGATTAGTTTTATTTTGGAAAGGGTTTTATGTTTTTATTTTTATTTAAAGTTGTAAGGATGATGGAATGATGTTTATAATGTAACATTATTTAAGATATTGTACAAGTATGTAAAATTTGTAAATAAAATCTTTTTAAAAAATATTTTAGACAATTTTATAGATGCCAGGATTGAAAATAAATATTAATTAAATCAGAAATGTTTATTAATACCTCCCTCACAGGAACAGCATGAAATAAAAAGAATAACTGGGTTAAAATTGGGAATTAAAAAGATGAAATATTTGGGAATATTTTTAACAGTAAATACTAATAGGCTAATATATGAAAATTATAGGCAGATTTGGAAGAAAATAAACTTACATTTTAAAAATAAAAATACTTTAATGCCAATATTATCAAGGATTGGAGTAGTAAAAAAGTTTACTATTCTAAGAGTTTTGTATTTATTCCAAATGCTAACTGAGAAAGTATGGGATATTAAAATTGCCATTGGATATTTAATACGAAGCATCCAAGATTAAGGAAAGTGGTTATTAAATCTGGGAATTCAAGAAGGAGGATGGTTGGTTCCCTCTCTGGAAAAATATTGAGGCTTTTCAAATTAAGAAATGAATAGAATTAGAATTTAAAAGGAAGGACCAAAGAGTAAAAATTAGAAAAATGCATAATTTAGAAAATAAAAGTATAATGTGGAACAAGATGACAGTGAGAAACATATGGACCACTAAGACAAGTGTGATGGTTTCAGGGTACAGGCTGCAAACTGCTTTGCTTTCTGTCATTGCAGGCTTCTAGCTAGCTGCAATAGCCAGCCTTGGTGCAAACAGCTTGTTGCAAGCCCTGAGTTTTGGGCTGCAAAAAGGCGGGAAATCCTGTGTGGGCCCTGCTGCAATGATTGGTTGCAGCTGCTTTTTGGAGGGAAAAGCTGTCTGGGGATCTGAGTGCTGGAGGGGGCTAGAGGAGGAGTTCCCACCAATCAGGAAAGGGGAACAGGCACCTCTACCAGGACTCTCCAGCAGCATTTTATTCCAGTAGCTTTCCCTAGGAGGGGACAGCCAATCAGGGCCAAGGGGAAAAAGGTATAAAGGAACACAGATTACAACAGACTATGTCTTCATGCTGGGATAAGAGCTGAAAGGAGGAGCTGAATCCTGAGGGAGCTGGACCAGTAGCTGACCAGTATTTTGGCTGAGTGATTTCTGAAGGAGGCAATCGTGAGGATTGTGGCTCTGAGGGAGACTTCACTAGCAACTGACCAGGCTGGATGATTGGACAAGCAAGGACGGACTGGGCCTTGTGATCATCTAGGGCCACGTTCTGGTACACTGGCTTGGCTTGAGCTGTGGCAGAGCAAGTCAGGGGGAGGAACGCGGAGAGGTTTGTCTTTTAAAAAGGGAACTATTTTCCTTTAGAGAAAGGGGTAGCTCCTAGCCTTAAGAGACTTGCAAATTTAAACTAACAACTACCTGAGCCTTATTATCTTTCTAGTATTGCTTGTGTAAAATAATAAACTTGTTTTAGTTTACTGTTGAAACGCTTGCTACCAGTGTTTTGTGTCCGCACTGTAGTATTCACTTGGCCGTTGCACGAACTCAGCATCCTAACAGGGCCAAGCTACTCCCAGAGAGGGCAGGCACTTACTAGAACGCTGGGGATGGTAACAACAAGTAATAGAGGTATGGAGGAAATATCAGAAGTTAGTACCACAGATCCCAAAATAGACAATTATAGAACATACAAAGATCAAGAGGTTTTAGAGGAAAGAGCGATATTTCAATTAAAAAATAAGGGATTTGAATATATAAAGGATTTGTGTGACAATAGAGGAGTTTGGAGAGGACAAGAGTTTATACAGGCTTTGGGGGGGGCAATGGTTAAGTTCTTATTTGCTTAGAAATTGGTATTTAAATACTAATATACAATTACAGCTCAATAGATCATTGACTAAACTAAAAATAATGGAAGAATTAATAAACGGGTCGAGAGGAAGTAAAATAATAGGACTATTAGCAACTATAAGAATGAAATATTGAATAGTATGTTTCAAATCTGGCAGTTAGATTATTAGTATTACAAAAGAAAATGCTGGGCAATTTTTAAAAAATCATAAAAAAATAGGGTACAGAAAATGGCATTTAAGATGTTTTATAGATGTATAGAACACCAGCACAATGCCGAGCCCAATTCAAGGTGTTTAATTTATAAGGCCCTAAATGACTTGGGACTCAAACGTCTGAAGGAATGTCTACTCTCATATCAACCTGCCCAAGTGCCTTAAGACTGGGAGGGGAGGCCCTCCTGGTTGTCCCACCACCCAGCAGCAAAAGTGGTGGGCACCTTTTCAGTGATGGCCCCTAGGCTATGAAATAGTCTCCCCCTTGAGATGCATCTTTCACTGTACACCTTAAGGCAGTGAAGATGCATCTCTTTGACCTGGCCGTTGGCTAAATGAAGACACACTTTTCTCTCCACTGGCAGATGCTGTTATTGTTTTAAATGTTTGATTTCAGATGTTGTTACCCACCCGGAGACCTCCAGGTATAGGACAGGATAAAAATGTAAATAAATAAATAAATAATCGCACATGATTCCTGGATTGTCACCAGAGTGCTGGCACAGGTGTGGACAAAGAGGTATGCATTTCCACCTTTTGGCAGTAATGCATTAGTACCAAAAGTTTTTGGAGGATTATCCAAAATCAAATTAGTATTTTAAATATAAATGTGGATTTAACACCTGAAATAGCCTTGTTTACTGTGTTAACAGGGAGATTAGGAGCAGACAAAACAATATTCATTGGACCAAATGATACATGCTGCACAATATTGGGATGGAAGGGTGGTGCAAAATGGTCACTAGAAAACTGGTATCGATATTTAATGGAACAATATAGATCTGGAAAAAATAGGGGAAATACGATTTAAAAGCCAAGGCTTGAAACTGCACTCCAGGGCGGAGGACAATTGGGAAGGCTTAATGTATTACTCAAGGAGACCCCAAGCACCAGAATTCTTGAGAGAGAAAGTATTTAATTTTATTTTTTTAAAACGATATTCAGTACACGGTCCTCGCCCCCCCTTTCTAATTCTCCCAATAACGGCAGAGGAGGTGTTCGGGCGCGGCACCTCGCGCAGCTCCCCCGTCCCCTCATACAATCCCGATTTCTGACTGGAAAAGAACAGGGGACACGGGGGAAAGACTCAGAATGCTGCCCGCACGGCATTTTGGGGTGGGTGGGTGTTAAACGTTAAAGCCGCTTTTAGTCCCGCGCGCCTTCTAACACGCAAGCAATGCAGCCGCTCAACAGCAACAACGACCACCAACGTACCCTGCGCAGAAAGACTAACCCAGGCGCCGGCGCGCGCGCCCACACACTCACCTCCGCCCCACCCCCTTGCCGGCGAAGCAACGGCTGGTAAACTCCGCATGCGCAGTAGCAGTCTACTCGGGTAACGCAGGGAAACACGCCTCCTCCTGTCCGCGTGTCTTTTGTAGTTCAACGTGTGACGTCAAGACGCTAAGCTGGCGGGGCGGGAGTTTGAATCGGTTGGGACAGAGGAGAGATCCGGGCTGGCTGCTCTGTGTAGTGATGTCGGTGCTAAGCGCCTTTGGCAAGCTCCCCACGCTTAACTCGGCTACTCTTCTGGTAAGCATCTTCCCCTCCTTTGCCTTTCTACGACTGCTTTGCAATAAGCAGCGAACGCCAGGCAAAGCGAAGATTCAGTTTCCTTTAGTACGCCTTCCAGCTCTTACTTCTGATTCAGCTCCCACAAAACTTTTTGGTTTGCCATTTTGTTTATTGTTAACGATATAAAACTTGTGGTCTCTTCCTTTTCCTCGGGCTGATGAGTGTTGCTTTTTAGCTAAGCTCTGCTCTTCCCTTGTTCTGCTGAAGGACAAATGGAGCATGCACAGAATTCGTTTTCATCCCCTACAAAAGGGGTAATGGCTGTGTGGGCTTGGGCTCCCTTATGCCTTACATTAATACTAGTTCTGTGGACATAAGAGGAAGAAAACCGACATCTTTAGAGCTGCTTCAAGGCTACTAAGTGTAAAGGCAAATATTATACCTATTACAGCTTGGGCACTGCTGAATCTGATAAATTTAAATAGATAGTTGGAGTGACTTGTAGGGACTGTATTGATGTTGGAAGGGGGATTGGAAGGCTAGAAAGAGTATTATATTTGGGCAAAGTATGTTCTCTATATAATTATCCATCTTTTAAGTTCTTGACATCACTTTCTTCATTTTTTTGAATAGTTGGTGGGGACAACTGAGGCCTTTCAGCAACAGCTAGCAGAAGCACTTCTACGGGAAAATCAGGATTTAAAATTAAATATGTAAGTAATGAAGGTGGATTTTTAACAAGTATAATTTATTTATTTATTTCCACTTCTATCCTGCCCCATATCCAAAGGTTTCTGGGTGGGTAACAACAGATCAAACAGCATTTAAAAAACAAGACAAGTAAAAAAAAAAAAATTAAAACCAGGCATTAAGAACCAGGCACAGATTAAACTAAGGTACATAATTAAAAGCATATACATATAATCCATAATGTCATGTCTGAAAGATATTATGCTTCACTTTTGAACAGAAGCATGCAAAGGCAAAGTGAGCCCCCTCCCCCCCCCCGACTGTATAATTCAAAGCTTGAACCAATGTGCTCTTTCTCCTTTGTGTATGTTTCAGTTCAGGGTTTCTTAAATACATATAATCCACTATGTCGAGTGGGATTAGTTCTTATGTAGGTTTGCCGTATTGTGCTTACCTCCTGGAGTGATCCAAGTCTTGCTAGTCAACCCTTTTTGTACTAGGATGTTGCCACACCAGTCCTGGAGCTGAGCAAGCCCTCCCTGGAGCAATCTAGCTGTGGACAACTTAATAGTAGTCCCACAGGCTGACCAAACAGCATCTGGTATACTCCACTGATGGTGTCTTCAACACCTTTTTCAAGTGCAGCAAGCTAAGGGTTGTGGACTGAGTGACTGAAACTGTGCAATCATTTGCACAGGTATCTGGAAGCTTCAAAGTCCAAACCTCCACCAGATGCCGGTTCAGGCTTCACAGTCATGATCTGGGCAGGCCATTCACATTGGATGTACTGCTGAAACAGACCAGAGATGTTTAAGTGCTAATAATGCAAATAGCCCTACTGGCTTGTATCTTGACTTGAACTGGACTTGTCTTAAGATGAATCCTGTCTGGTATGTGCAAGCCGGACCCCATTTCCCTCCAGCCCAGTTTATTCTGTGTTCCATTTCCTTTTAGTTTTTTGTCCTCTTGTGGAAAGCCATTGCTGCTTTCATATATGCATGGTGCTGTAGTTCTTAAAAAACCCCACAAATATTCCACAGGTTCCTTTTTTGTTATGAAATGCACTGCTGTATAGTAAGATTAATCCTTGTTGGTATGCTGTGTTAACTGTTTTCCTGTGAGAAAACTGGTTTAGGACAGTGTTTTCATAGTGTTAACAGTTCTGATCAGCAACTAAGGATAATATCTAAATTTATAGTAAGTTTGGATAAGTTTAACCTCTTTGTTTAGCTCTGTATATTTTTTAGGAACAATATTTCTTATACTCTTGCTTGTGGCAGCTTAGTAAAATGCATGTAGACCTTTTTTGCAGTCCTTTTAAAGTCAATTTCTTAATCATAAGAAAAAAAAATTGATTTATTTCAGTCACTTGACAACATCTCTCCCTTTACCTGCGGAAAGAGAACATATCCGGCCCCGAATTGATTTGATCGTTTTTATGATCAACCTGCAGAGCAAATACAGGTATGCATCTTAAAGGATTAATAATAATAAAAAAACTTGTTTCAAATATCATTAAAGTTCAGTAGCTTTGTGAAATGATTTTGTGCTTCATTATGAAACTTTTCTGATTATTTGGATAGTCAACAAACATAGTAAAGCTAGAGTTGTTAGGTGCCATCAAGTTGCTTCTTTGCCATCCACTTTCTCATGGAAGTAGAAGGGAAAGACGCATGACAAGATGGATGGAATAAAATGGATTACTGGAGTGTTCTTGGAGTAGCTTTAAAACATTACTAAAGATAGTCAAAATTTGTTTATACAATCACTGACAGTCAACTAAAACACAAGCCACACTGAAAAATATATTAATCATCCTATCTGTACCAGGTACTATGATTAACAAACTTGCTTTTTTGGACGATTCTTCAGGCTTTTGTATATAATTCCCATTGGACTGGCCCTAAATCATGCAGGTACTTTGGGAAACAAATCATTTTGCTTTGTATATCCATGCTTATGGCATTTAATAACCTTTTGTGCTGTAAGGTAGATGTAATAACTCACATCAGCCTTTTCTATACTTTAAATTAGACTCATTTTGCTTTCTTTTACACATTCTTGTACTAGTTTGAAAGACGTTGAAGCCTCACTGTTACATGTGGATGCCAACTTTTTCCTTGGAAAAGTGTGCTTTCTGGCCATAGGTGGTATGTATAAGACATCTTTTCTTTGCTAAGCTTTATTATTTTGCTAATAATCTAGCAAACTTATATTCTGCATTGTGAAATGAATGCTTTGCCCAGAATGTAGCAAATTCTCCTGAATTCTATTGTTGACCAACTTGCTTCCTCATCTCAGCATTCTTCTAGTATCTGGTATATAGTACTCTTGTTCATTTTGATAGGGGATCTTTAGAACTCGTTCTTCTATTTTGCTGCTGTCTGGTTTGTGGATCACATAAGAAGCCCTAAATTGTAATGTCTCCACCAAAACATGGCAATTAGACAATAGTTTCAAGCTTTTGCTGTCTCTTAAAAGTTTAAGCAATTCACAGTGCATCTGGTGACATGCTAAATTAAAAAGTATAGCACCACCAGAAAGCAATAAATCAGAGGACTAAAATTCTCATTTCTTGTTTTCTTTTTGTGCAGCAGGTAGAATGAATCAAATCAGCGTGGAGACAAATGTTGTTTTGAAGTTGGCTGATCGTTACTGTAGTCCTGTTCTATTCTGTGAGCTGGAAGTAAGAATACTTTTTGTTTTCAATTTATGGATTTTTTTTCTTTAACTGATGCACACAGTAGTTTATTAATGTCCTTGCCTATAAATCTTGCTGAAGTGATTTACCTTAGAATATTTAAAAGAAAAACAAACCCTTCCTGCAGTGTAGTGAATAGCTAGATCACCCTAAGGAGAAGCATGGGTTCTAGACCTTCCTTGCTTGACTTTCCCTAATGAGCAACTGATGCTCCGTATCCATCTTGCAGTCCTGTACAGCTGTGTCAGTGTGTTCAAAGAACAACTTTTCTTAAACTGCATTTCCTTTGATATAAGAGGATCCCTTTTTCCAAATTTCCGGAATCTGAATGGAGAAGGTGGGTTAACGTTGTCTTACAGCTATATTAACTTGAATTCATTGCTGGCTTCTAGGAACACTGTTCCAAGAGCCACAGGAAATATTTTTATACTACTCTCCATTCTAAGATTTTGAATCAAAGCCCAACTACAAGAAACAGAAAGGTGACATCTGGACCAAGGTCCAGCAGCCTGTTGCATAGGAACTTATACAGTATAGTATCGTTTGGACAAAATGCTGCAAAGTAAGTCCAGGAAGGAATGATATGACCCCCACAGTGCTCTGATCTCAACATCATCGAATCTGTCTGGGATTACACGAGGAGACAGAAGGATTTCTGCATGCCTACATCCACAGAAGATCTACAGTGACTTCTCCCAAGATGTTTGGAACAACCTCCCTGCTGAGTTCCTTCAAAAACTGTGTGCAAGTGTACCTTGAAGAATTGATGCTGTTTTGAAGGCAAAGGGGGCGATCAAACCAAATATTGATTTGATTTAGATTTCTCTTTGGTCATTCACTTTGCATTTTGTAGATTAATAAGTTTAAGTCTTATTAAACACTTCTGTTTTTGAAAGCATTCGTACTCTGCAGCATTTTTTCCACACTTGCCCAAAACTTTTGCACAGTACCGGACATCAACAATGAAACTGGTCCAGGACTTAATTGGCAAGCAGCGCAGTTGCTTAGCTTGCTTTTAACTGGAAAGAGCTGATCTTTTGTGTGCTGAAGCCAGTTTGTGTCCTTGGATTCCCCCTTCTGTCTCCTGAAAGGATGTTTGTATTAGCAAATCTGCTCTCAAATACAATTTGGCTTGTTTTTGGTGGTGCTGAGTGGTTTCCTGTCTCTGGGATGGAGCAAGTGGAATCCAGCTGCTACAGAATTCAGATCAACATCAGTGCCAGTTCAAGGAGAGGTTATAATGCTTCTGTTCCATAGGCATGCTCCAGTGTATCGGCTCTTGGCCCCTGGAAGAATTAGAGGAGGATTACGAGTTGCTTGCTTTTGAGGGCAGCAGCTGGTGTTGAAATAAGCAGCAGATATTCCTCTGTCCCTGCTGTAGTTGTGAAATCTTTTGTTTCTATGTTTTCCAGTGTGAGAAGATACGAACTGCCACAGCTCAGCGACTCCTCCAGATGTTAAAGATATGTGCTGGTCACCTGCCAGGAGTTTCAGCACTTTCCTTCAGTTCCAAAATAAGAAACTCTCCAGATGACTAACTTTATGGCATAAAAATCCTTTTCTGTTACAGGTTTCCAGGTTCTTGAAGAAATACAGTTTATCACACATGAATACATAGCAGTTGATCATAAGGCATTTGTGTGCTCATCTCAGATATAAGACTCAAATGATGAACCTTTATAGGGCATGCTAGAAATGGGGATTAGGTAGCTTCAGACCAACCAGATTAGTTCTATAATTTGTTTGTTCCTAGATTGTCTTGTTTAAACACATGCATTCTTAATTGGGAAGTTCCCAGGGCTCTCTGTAAACCAAGCCGAGAACTGAATAACCACCAGATAGACATAGGTAGGTAGGCAGAGGTAGAACTGATTGTTAGGATAAGCCTATGGATTCTTCAATCACACTGGAGCGGTATGTCACCTAAAGCCTAGCATGAACCAAAAAGAGTTTGACCAATTTACACACCAAAATATGCTGGGATGCATATATTCTGGAAGATTCTGAAGGGTATGTGTGAGAGAGTGTGTGAGTGACACATACCACATTTAGCAGGACAAGTAGTGTGACCAATATCCTATCTGTGCCTGCAGTAATTATGGTTTGTGATGAGCAAACAAGTTTTTGCTGTGGCATATAAGTGTCACTACTATAGGCCCAAGGGAAAACAACTCACATTTCTCTCTGTGGCAGTTCTAGAACAAGGCAAGGCTTTCTAATTGGAGCCACACCCCTCCCATAGGAGTTTAAAGTTTCAGCGGGCTTTCAGGTTAGCAAGCTCTGCTTTGCAAACAAAGGCAACTTTAGTTCTCTTAGTGTAAGAGGGCATCCTTGCAACACGTACTTAAGTGTGTGGTGCGCGTAAAATGGTAGGTATATTTGTGTTTCCAACCCTGCAGTTTGTGTATCTAAACATCTATCCTTTGTTACAATCCACTTGGATTTTTAATTACTTTTCAGAAAGTGTGTAATAAATTATTCCTTTTCTTTTCGTGATTTTCAGTCTTGAAAAATAGTTTCTGGCACTGTTCCAAGCATGCAGTGATTTCTTGGCATGAAGTATATGTCTGCAACTGTGTTGGTCAATAGCCTAGAGTTCATCAGTAGACAAGTCCACATCTGGTATCACTTGAACACTCTGCTGTCCCTGTCACTTTGAATTAAACTGCAGGGGTAACAACAATTGAATAACTTGGCCCCTCTCTTCTAGAGGTCTGAACCAGCAAAGAAAGAGGGGGGAAACTGCTCAGAGCAAGGGGCACCTGATTGGAATCAGCAGCAGGCACCTTGCCCTTGCACTGCTTCCTTTTCAAGGCTCACTGCTGTGAAATCAAATAGCAAGCTATGAATCTACCTTAAAGTATTGGTAGTACAAATGCCTCCAGCAGTAGCAGTTCTGAAAGCAGTAATGTGGATGTGGTGACACGTGATGTAGGAGAAAGCACAAAGTTCTGGGAGTGTCTCAAGAGCAAATGTATTTGATGACCAGATTTCTGTCCTATTACGTAAGAAGCATCTATTAATCAGTTGGTGGTGGAATAAATGTGCCTCCTACTGCAAAATGCTTGTGGAACATTAAAAACAAATGGTGTCATTTTTATATTTTAAGTCTTATGTGAGGAACAAGAGACAAAGGCCCAGATTATATCCCAGAATAGGCAAGGTCTGCTGTAGGCTGCATCAGCATGTGGACTGCAGGTTCATATTCTGGGATATAATATGGAATAAGGGTCAGAGGAATACTGTGGCCATGAAATGGAGGGAGCAGTATGTGAAAGTGGCCTTGAATGTAGCCACAGTGTTTGTTGCCTTCTCTGGCTGTTACTGTTCACATTTTATTGTAGCCACAAGATGGCAGCAAGACTTCTGCATTACTCATGAGAAGTTAAGACTGAGCTTCCCAAGGCAATAATTGCATAGTTGCAATGCAGCACACTTTGGGATTTCTAATTAAATGAAGAATTATACAGATGTTTTAAACATATAATGCTATTTGGGATTTGGTCTAAGAAACTTCCACAAAGAAATGCAGAACACAGAGCTCTGTCCTCTTGGTGCTGCTGTTTCGGTCAATTTTGCTTTTATTTCATTTATCTAGAGTTGGATATAAGTGATAGTGAGCAACTAGGGATTCTAAATATCCATTCTGTGGGGAGTACTCCCTAAGCAGAGACTTGCCACTATGCTCGAGCAAACTGGCCATCTGTCCACTCCATCCATAGCTTCCTGCACAGTGGTGATGTAATTTTTGGCATAAATAGAGCCTTGACACAATTTGGAGTGCTAATGCACTCTTTTAGTGAACATACTAGAGGACCTGTCTCTTGAATTCATGCTTGCCTTCTAGCCAAAATCCTTTATTCAATGGCTACTAGAATGGATGATCACGTACATCCTCTAGAGCTGGAGAGATAGACAGGATGCCTCTAAGGCCATTTGCTGGGATTCAATTACAGGTGAAGGTTCTGCCCTTTTCTTCTCGAGATGGGCCACTGTGGTACAGGATGCTGGACTAGATGGGCTGAGGGTTGATCCAGCAGAGCTCCTCTTATGTAAAAAAAATGGAAGACTCATCTACAAATTGAATTAACACCTCAAGGTTGGGGAAAAGTCCTCTCCTAGGCATGCAGCCCAGCAGCTCGCATTAAGAAGATACAACAGAATCTTGTATGGAGATGGTATGCCACTGACACAGTTCACACACATCATTAAAGACCTTCCACCATGTTGATTTGCACTGCCAGTCTCACTGCAGTACCTATGTCAGTGATGGCGAACCTTTTGAGCTCGGTGTGTCAAAATTTGCAAGAAAACCTAGCTTAACTCGGGTGCTGTGTCACATCTAGAAATATGCATAATTTTGTGATATTTGTAGCTCTAGTAAAAAAGTTATATTTTTGATATATGTATTAAAAGCAAAAACAAATAATTCTTTACATTAGTGACTTTTGTTGCTGAATTGCGTTTGCTAAATCTTCAGTTGAAAGTTGGTATTTCGTACACTTCAAGGACAAGCAAGCACTACACGTCCAGGTGCCAGGGGGACCAGGTGTGTCACCCAAAAGGGCTTGGCGTGTCACCTGTGACATGCGTGTCATAGGTTGGCCATCATCGACCTATGTACTCATTTCCACTCTTGGTGGAACTGAAAAGGTGACAAGTTTCTGGTCTTCAATTTATCAGGAAATTCCGGCAATTTGTTAAAGGTCCTATTTCTTTCACACCTGCCTTTTGCATAAATATGTTGCTGGTAACTTACAGATTACATCTAAATTCCTGCTCAATTGTTTTCTAGCAGCCAAAATTCAAGTTGCACAGCAATGTAAATCTTACAATGCTTTTAGCAGTGAAAGCTTGGTACAATCACCTCTGGGATTTGGTAACTGCTCAGGGTATCTCCATATCAGAGGATGCAGAGGATCTGCTGGAATGTGCAGTATCTCGGCATTGCTGTGGGATATTAGAGAGTGAATGAATGAACGAATGAATAAACTTTATTGTTTAGTCGCTTGACCATATCAAGTATACAAAGATAAAACCATAGAAGAATAAAATCAGTATAAACAAGAGTAAAATCAGGTCTGTACATATGTTATAGTTACATATCCTCATCACCCTTACAAGGCACTCCATTAGACTCAATGAAGTTTCCTGAGCCGGGCTGCCTTAAGCAAGTACAAAGCTACCTTATATGTTGCCTGAACATTCTCTCCCTGCAAAAGGTAGTTCACTTTTTGCTCTGCATTCCAAAATGCCATATTTTGCAAAAGGGGATCCAGACATGCTGTTCTTAATTGAGAGTACAAGGAGCAAGTAAACAAAATGTGTGCGAGGTTTTCAACCTCTGTTGCCCCACAGATCTTGGAGTTCCAGTCTCCGTCTGGATGGAATTCTGTTTGGACTTTGTCATATCCAAGGTGTCTGAGCGCTGGTTGTGTCATGGGAAACGAATGGCCCTCTATAGAGTGGTGCAAACTTCTGTACCTGGCTGGTGTCTTGTTGGTTTCTTCATTTTAACTTTTCATTTGTTTGTTTTACCATATTGTTTGAATGTTTATGTAATTGTTATTGTACTGTGCTGTTGCAACATTGACCTTTGTACATGGTTTTGGATTTGTTTTACAAAAATAAAGTAAAATGAATGTCCATTCTTATTAAGAATTCTTTTTAGATTGCTGTGACCAAAAGAAAATTCCACCTAGCTCATGTGGAGGAGATTAATTTGGTCCACCTGAGGGAAACAATGGGCGTTTTCCCACTGTCAGTAGAAGTACCCATTAAGTACCCAAGAATGGGTACAAAAATGCCATTAAGTACCCATTAATGGGTACTTCTAGTGACAGTGAAAAACACCCATTGTTTCCCAATGAAATATCCATCTATAGGCATGAAGGCAGTTTTAACCTTTTGCCTTTGTACAAAGAGATGTGCTGAACTGCAGTTTATATGAAACAAACTTCCAAGAGAGGCCTGAGGCTCATTTTTATCCATGATTCTGATTGATTTTATTACTGAAGAGGTCAAAGGCTTCTAGCTGGCCTTTTATTCTTCAATACCTTACAAGGTTTGATCTACAAGCTGTTTCTGCCCAAAGTAATCTCTTACTCTTCTCCAAACAACCACCAGCTTTATAGTGAGGAGAAAGTCTAGTTCTTGCGAGTTCAGCCCTCAGCACCTCAGTTTTAGCTAGAAAAGGACCAGAAACCTTAAGAATAATGCCATTCCAGATACAAAGCTGAGCAACATGAACCACCAGATTCCCTCATCTTTCACTGCTCTCCTTCCGTAATGAGGATAAATCTCTAAGAAGGGTAATGTGCCAAGGACCCTGCTTATTTCTTCAGTGGCTGACATTTGAGAACCGGCCATGGCTTTCTTCTGTATGATATCTCTTCTCGCATTTGAAAGATTTCAAACCTTGATGTCCTTTGTGTTCCTTCCCTCCCTTCAGCCCTTTGCATTTCCAAAACATGGGAGCACTATGCTACCAGGGAAGTAGAAAATTCTGACAGTAATGTCTCCAAATACAACAGGTATAAATCCAAACAGTTCAATAAATATTAAGGCTGCATCGAAATGAATATAAATATTAGGGCTTAAAAGCAGATTAGAGGTAGCAGGTGTCAGACACCAGTGCTTTCCATCCCACGTATAGTCCCCACTAAAGGCCAGAAAATGCACTTCAGGAAATCCTACCTCCTATATGCTACTGCCTTTAAGCCACTTTTGATGTGCTTTTAAATACATGTGGACATAGCCTAAACGGCTTAAAAGAAAATGAAAGCAATTCCAACTGATGTGTGTGTAGGCGCGCACACACAGGTGATATTTTGTATGGAAAAACATCCATCAGAAGTTAAAGAAGAGCTCTACCACACTTTAGAAAGGAAAACAT
Organism: Aspidoscelis tigris stejnegeri; assembly: GCA_023333525.1. NCBI lineage: Eukaryota > Metazoa > Chordata > Lepidosauria > Squamata > Teiidae > Aspidoscelis > Aspidoscelis tigris. The sequence continues at coordinate 36,847,329 of JALMGA010000005.1, read as the reverse complement.
CAGTGGCAGGCTTTATCTGCAGCAAAAACATTGTAAAGCTGAAGATTTTGAGAGCCATTTTCAATAGTTTGGTGGGCTATATCTGGGCCACAAGTTAGAACATAAGGACCTAAGAGTAGCCCTGCTGGATTGAGCCATAGCGCATCTAGACTGGCTTCTTGTCTCACACAATGGCCCTCCAAATGCTTCTGGATATTCTGAAGCAGAGGAAAAAGACAAAACCTTCATCTGTCCTTGACTCTCTGCTAACTGCCCTTGCTAATGGCCTTTAGAGGCACCCTGCTTGTCTCTCCAATATGCAATCAGTAACTAGGTTTCCATTTAGTAGTCACTGATACATCTGTCTTCCATGGATTTATCTAATCCTTTCTTAAAGCTAACCAAGCTGGTTGCTGTCACCACCTCTTTTGGTAGTAATTCCATAGACCATCCCTGTTTTATGGCATGACCAACTTAACGTTTGTAGTTCACCAATGGCTGCTGGGGAAAACTTATGAAACTTGACAAAAATTAATTTGGCTTCTAGAGGTTTTAACAATGACCAAAACCAGCGGGGGTGGGGGGTGGGAGAGACAGCTGCAAGATGAGCAATACCCAAGTTTAGCAACAGCCAGTATTTATTATAGAAGACTGAAACAATAGACTGGGAATGAGCATCCTTGAGGAACTGGAAGTTGTCTTACTAAAGCTGTTGAAAACTTGACAAGAGCCCTGGAGAACAATTTGCAGAGAATTATTCTGCACATTAGCCAGAGGTGATAGGACATGGGGAAAAACATGACCTACTCTGCTAGACCGTGTCTTCCCCATCTCTTAATTCCTTTGATTTTTATGCTGCACAACATAATAGCACAGGGTACTTAGTCACCTCCTTCCCAAGAGTGCAAGGAAGATTAATTAGCTAATGTCCATGCAGTGCTTTGAAGATGAAAAAAATATTAGATGCAGGCAGCACACTGTTGAACTTGCTGGAGGATAGAAGCCCTTCTTTTTCCAAATGATTCTGTTCTTTCAGAGTTTGTCTGTTTAATTTTACATGGAGTTAGGGGTAAAATATAAAGTGACTAAACTAGCAGGGCATTATACTGAATTCTTGCTTGCAAAATGTTTGGACAGGGTATCAGCTCTTCCCTGCCCTGAAAGGGAAACCTGTTATAAAAGCTGAAGAGTGGGTTCTTTATGCGTGTGGGGTGGGTGGGTAGGTGAGAGGCAGCATTTGTTCCTATAGTTTGCCATTAAGTGTGAACCAGAGGGCAAAAGGATACCAAACTCTGTATCACTGTGATAGTGAGGTGTTTATGTTAATGTTGAGGCTAAAGAAAGCAAAGACTGGTCTAATTCTTCAAGGAATATTTTTCTTGTATTTTCCTCCCAAAATTTTCTTTAGTTTTGAATATTTAAATGACAAAATTTAATGACAATTAATCTTTACCCAATAAGACAAACTAAACTAATATTCCTCATTTACAGGAAACTTGACTTGAGAAATATGCTAAGGTTTCTATATACGTGATGTGTGAATCTATGAAAGTATTCAATTTTACTTTAGCATTTTTAAATAACACGACTTAGGTCTACATTTTCTTATACATAAGATCAAAAGAGGAGCCTTGCTAGATCAGGAGACCACAGCCCATCTAGTCCAGCATCCTGTCTCACATAGTAGCCCATCAATTGCTTTTGGGCTTTGTCAAGCAGAAGACAAAGACAAATCCTTCACCTACTCTCAACATCCTGCTAATGGCCTTCAGAGGCATCCTGCCTGCCTCTCCAACCAGGAATCAGTAACTAGGCATCTATTCTAGTACCCATTGTTACACCTGATCTCCAGGAATTTATCTCAACCTTTCTCAGGCCGTGGTTATATCTTACCGTTTTAGTCCATCAGGAAAGCAGCCATATCCAAATCATTTTTGGCCTGGAAGGGCTTGGTCAAACCTTCCTGCTGCCGTCACTGGTAATCTTCAGCTGGTTAATGGGTGGGGGAAATCTTCTAGTAGGGTAAGGGGGGGTGGGAAGGTGACAGGTAGGGGAGGGAGGAGGAAGATCAGGGTGGGGGGCAGTGGTGATGGGGCAGAAAAAGTCAGGGCAAGAGGGAGTGGGCAGGGAGAGGGAGACTGGAGGGAGCAGAGAGGAAGTCACAGCAAGGGGGGAAGGGCAAGAATAGGAGCAGACTTGCCAAGGTATCATTTTTTGGGCAGCTGGGGAGCAGGGACAGTGGCCTCCTGGCAATAAATTAACAGCTTAATTCTGTGTTGGCCCAAATAAAAGAAAACCCAGACAGAGGGAGGAAAATCAAGAGTAGGGGGAAAGGCTTAGTGTTTGTAACCAATGGGGCTGGAATTTGGGCTGAAGAAGGATTAAAGTAAAAGTGTAACCATGGCTTTAAAGCTATCCAAGCTGATTGCTGTCACCACTTCTTCTGGTATAAATTGCATAGACCTGATGATCCTCTTTGTGAAAAAATACTTCCCCTTGACTGTTCACCCATGACACACACGCATTCATTTTTATTCCACCTATACCCGAAGGTCTCATGGCAGGATACAGCAATAAAAACAAAATATAAAATGAACACACTAGAAAACTTCAAAGGAAGCAAATCTTGTATAATATAATTGGATCTTTTGGGAGCTTTTTCTAAAAATGGTCTCCAGAATGTGATGTATAATATATAGACTCACTGTTTTGTCCTTGCATTTGTTTATGGTCGTAGATAATGTACTCTGCAGTAGTTATCTTCCAGAAGCAGAAATATCAACAGTGAATTGTCAGATGCCAAGACAGAGCAACCCATTGACTCTTGAATGATCCATCTCTTTAAGGAGAATTACTTGTGTCTTTTCTGTTTTGAGCAGTCCTCCCAATTTGTATTCTTTTGAATCTGAGTGTAGACCACTGAGACAAAGTGAAATAAACTTACTAACATGTTGCATCATAAAAATGATTAATTATGCTCAGCTGAGGTTTTACAAGAGGTTTCTTCTTTATCAAGATAAAGTAATATAAGTGCCACTCATCGCAGATTTTGAGCTTGTTGCTATTCTCAGAAAAACAGAAGGTTTTTTTACTTTTGTATTTTAAGATCTCACCTGGGCATTCCCCCTCAGATATCTAATTGATGTGTTTCAATTTTGATATCCTGTGTTTAATATTGTATTATAATATTTTGTATTTTGATGTTGGAAACTGCCCCAAGTGTTCCAGGACAATGGAATGGGGTACAAATCTAATAAAATAAATTTTGATAGCAACAAAGAAACAAAACAACATGGAAGGATATTCTTCTCCGGGCACAAAAGCACTCTGAAAAAGAGATGGATTGGAAGGAAGACACTGCCCACTGGACACATTTGATGGCACACTTTGGGGTGATTTCCCCTCAGTGGAAACTGATGCAATGCAAGGTAAAACTAAACCCCTAAATATGCATATTTGTATATTCGACACAAATTACTACTACCAGGATTTTTGTGATTTTACTGTTATAGCTGAATCATAACCTAATGGTGCTTTCTCTTCATGAGTCAGTCATTGGGGCCATTCTCCCAAGTTCTCACTAGCCTTCCCCTATTGCTGCCACCTTATAATAGTATTCTTCCCTAGGAATTCTCTAGATTTCCCTTGCAACATTGAACTTTCAGGTATAAATGCAGGACAAGAGACAGGTAGCACAGAAACTAGAAATGCAAATGAGCAGCATATGTGACACCACTATCCTAGAACTGAGATGCTTCATTCTGGGATAGACAACCAGTTCTGCGCTGGGTTGGGTTACTGCTGTGCTGGGAGCCTTTTCGCACTAGATGAAAAGATGAAGATGGGAGGAACTCCTGGATGCTGCATCTGAACTGTACGGAGCAGCTTCTTTACCAGAGGTGGCTCCACACGTGCAGGAGTTCGTCCCATGAATATAGCAGTAGAGCACCTTTCTATGTTTCATTCTCAACTCTTCTGGATGGAAGAGATGCAAACAGAACTTGTGACTGGTGGTGCAGGTGCACTTGCATGCTGCATCACCTAGTCACCGTGGCAATGGTGCTACACATGTGCACTGGCACCGTTGCTGCAGCAATGCTATCGCCTCCTTAATGGAGGCAATTTTCACTTAGTCAGTGCCTAATTTAAGCGCCAGCTGAATTTTGAAGTGTGGACACCCAACCCTTTCCAGAACTTCACTTCCCAGGGAAGGCGGAGTGTGAAAAGGCTATGGAATAGGGCTATCCACACTTGGACAGCCCTTCCTAGCTCAGGTTCAAGTGGTGGTTGTGAAGGCTGGCACCAGCCATTAAAACCAACATAGGGCCTTCAAAGTCTGGGAACAAAAAATTCCCCAGGTAGAGAGTCCCTGGCAGTGCCCTTTTGGGGCTGCCCATCCACTTCCAGTGAGCGAATCTGTGAACCAGTTTGGTCTTGTGGTTGGAATGTGGGATTCTTATCTGATAGTTTCATGGTTCGAGTCTGCTCTCCTACACAAAGCCAGCTGAGTGATCTTGGGTTAGTCACAGCTCTCTTTCTGAGCTCCCACAGCCCCACCTACCTCACAGGGTGTCTGTTGTGGTGAGGAATAGAGGTTTGTCAGCCACTTTGAGTCCCTTTAGGAGTGAGAAAAGTGGGGTATAAAAGCTGCATCTTCTTCTTCTTCTTCCAACAGCACTTCCTGTTGTGCCACCAGAATGCCCCCCACCCTGTACATTTGCTAGTCTACTAGACTGTGATGGGACACCATTTTGGTTCTCTATCCTCGTCTCTCATTTTGTCCAGTGAAGACATAGCACATTAAGAGGTAAGGAAAAGCTTCCTCTATCTTGCACCAAAGTGCAGAAGGCCCCTTCCAAACCTCTTCCTAGGATGGACGCCAATAACTGTGGAAAGGGCCTATAGGTCTCATTGACCCATTCACAGTTACAGAACCCAAAAACACCTCTGCAAAACTTTTCACTATATGTTTTGTCATGCAAACCACCATGTGGTAACTACAGATGTTGTTGAAACTGGACCCTTCATGTGAAAGTCAAGCACATTTTGTGTAGACAGACACTATGCCTGATATGCTCTGTAATGTGATCATTGCCCAGTAATTGTGCAAACTTTGGTAAAGTTTTTAATGACTCAGAGGCAGCATAGAACATTGTAAGAAGTGGCAAGGGGACAGGCTTTGATGCTTGGCAGCAGTCCGACATGCAAAAATCTGGCATCAAAATGTTTCTGCTGGGCAGGTGAGGCAAAACTTAATTTCTGTTCTGCAGAATGCTATTAGTAGTACAAAGACAAGTGCAATGCATAAAACCATTACCACAACTGCACTATGGTGGGTGCTAGGAATGATTGTTCAGCACATAATAGCAAATGTAGCCTTCAAGGATCGGAGTAGCTCTCTTTTGTTCCCTTCAGGGCATGATTTAAATTAACTGCAACTTAATACAAGCAAGAAATATATTTAAATATTTCATCCGAGCAAGTCTACCCACAGAATGCTCACAAATGTATTGTGATGGGTGATTTTATTGGCCAAGGCACATTTGCTCAGATGTTCTTTGCAATAAGCAAGCTGTTAAGCACGGGCAGCTCAAAACTTCCTGAGTCCTTCTCTACTACAATATTCACTACTGAACTAAAGCAGTTAAAATATGAAGGTGTTTTTTATTTTTAAAAAATACAGAGTGGATATAACCAACAGCATCCTCCTATTAGACTTTAAAATGTTCCTAAAAGTAGTCTTCCCATAGGCACTAAAATCCAGACTGGAATAGAACTCGGCATCCAGAGTTCCCATTATATTGGCCAGTAATCAAAATCTGGCAAGCCCTGCTCTCATTCCACTTCTTTTTCCAGGATTTTCTGAGCACCGTCCTGCAGAAATCCGGGTTGGGGGGGGGGAAACCCCAGTTAAACAGCCTAGATGGCTTTAAGGTAGGGTTAGACAAATTTATGGATGATAGATGTATCAATGGCTACTAGAATGAATGCCTTGGTGCAACTTTCAGGCTGGGGGAGAAAGCAGGACAATTCTAAGGCCATTTGCTGGGATTTAAGGAAAAGGTTTGTCCTTGTCTCTGCTTGAGATGTCCATGAGCATTTGGTGGGCTACCATGTGCAACGGACTGCTGGACTAGATGGGCTGTAGTGTGTTAAGCCCTGGATCTGCAGGTCTTCCTGTGTGAAGACATGCAGGAAAAGCACATGACTGGCAACACGGGTGTGATGATGCACTGTGTCACCAGGTTGTCTCTGTAATGGCGGCATGCATGCATGCTGACACTGTCACCAGAGCTTTGTGATTACCACTGTCTGGGCAGCCATTCACACTCTAGGTACATTTCAAATGCTCTAGCTCTCTGCACCTGGGAATCTAAGCATCTGGAATGTCCAGATGTGCTCGCTGTCACCTCAGTGCATGGATTTTCCATCAAGAATTCTTAGCGTGGTTTGGGGAGAGGAAGTAGGGCTGGGGTGGGTTGCCTCAGATACATGAGGCAACTCCACCATACTGGTGCCATAATGGCACTATATTTCCCCCATCTGGACAGGACCCAGGATGGCAATAACTGTGTGGACACTGGCCATTGATAAACATTTGCATTTGGGCTCTTGCCATGGGAATTTAGCAACGAGATTGGATCATGTTATCTCCTATGGTTCTGGAGATCTCCCTTACCACTTTTGAAACCATGACTGATTAAGTGTTCATTTTGCCTGCATCACTGTCGGAAGACCATACTAATTACTTCCATCCATTATCAACTTTCCCACCCATTATAGCTCTTACTTCTCTTTGGGGATCCCGTTGCTTTATTGTGAGAACAAGTCTGTTGTTCTGAAGATCTATTCCATCACAATTTAATCAACCTGTCACCACATTTCCAGTTTTATTGGTACCAGAATATGAACATGGATCGGACCAGTGGGAGCATAAATTCATCAGTGGCAAGTATGCATTAAAGTCCAATTACACACAATATAAGCAGGCTAAGAAACACAAAGTTGTTATGCAAACTAGTATTTGGTCTCTCTGGAAGCTATAAATTGTCCAGTTAGTATGTGGGTTTGACATTGGCCTTCTCTTGAATATATCAAGTTTCCTTTAAAAAAAAGCATCAGGTTGTTGTTTTTTCCTGGATGGAAGAGCATCCTGTCAGGGATACTTTCAGCAGACAACACCAACCTTTGCTATAAGTGCACTTCCACTTGGGTGTACCAGCATCCACACTCAGGAATGTTAGTACATGCTACCCCCCAGCCCCCCAGCATACAGATACTTACCTCAAGCACAGACATGTGTCTAGGCCGCACCATGTTGGATCCGGACAGTGGTGTGTCTGGGCTTGTGCTATCACCAGGATAATGGTGATGCGACATGTATGTGCACTCACATCTTTGGTCATCTGAGGTGCCAGGGTCCTTGCAGGAGGGTACCTCAGATGAGTCACCCAGCACTACAGAAGTACAAATAGGCTGCACCAAAGAAGGGATAGGCTGTCCCTTGTGAAGATCAATAAGGAAAGCTTGTTTCGTAGTAAAGAGTTCCTTTTCCTACCTTGAAAGTACTACTACATGAGCAAAACAAGGGCATTCCCTTTTCCATATATTTTTTAAAAGGTTAGTATACAATCCAGCCCTCCATTAGCACAGTTGCCCACCTGTCTGCTTGCTTGGTTGTTGAAAGCTCTGCTGTTATTCACATCAGGATATTTTGTCCCTGTTCATATATAGCATATAGCCCTCCTGGCAGCCTTTTCCCCTTCAGCTGGGCCTGAGCAAATTGCAGGTAGGAGATCTGCTATGTGAGAAAAGGCTATAGTGTTGTTATGCATGCTGTATATATATATGTGGGGCTATTATAGGTGGACAAGAGCTTTGATGCCTTCACTTGAATTTGCATAATGTATGGAGATTAAAAGGGGAAGAACATCCTTTAATTTTTTTTTCTTTTTTAAAGATTCGGGAAGTTTTGTTTCTGCCATAATCCCCACCTTGTGAGTCTGGAACTTTCCCAAAGTTCAGGTTACAGAATGATTGCTCCAACTAAATAGACTTATTTTATGCATTCCTTTTAGTTCCCCTCCTGAATGTACAAGCTGTCTTCCCCACATGCGCAGTGTTGACTATATATGAGAAAACTACACTGTGCATATTGTCATGAGGAAACAGCATGACCTCCCAAATGCAGGCACTCTTGTTGTTCTAACTTTTTAATCTGTTTTTATGGTGATTTTATTGTGATGTGCCCTTAGAGTTTAGGGTATGGGAGGGGACAGAAAATAAAATAAATATGTCTTAATACAAGAACTTTTAAAAACTGCTTTAGAATCCAGTAGTATCCCTTAAGGTGGCAGAGAAGAGAAAAAGCTCTGTCAAGATTAGATCCCATGTGGAAAAAAAGCTCAAAAGCAGCTTAGAGGTGGTAGCATCTACACATCAGTGGTTTAATCCACGTTAAAGTCCAGAGAATAGCACTTCTCTGGCCTTTAATTTGTTCTGAGTTGCTTTTTAATATGTTCAGATCAACTTTTGCTTGGGAATTTTGATCTGCAACACACAAAAACATGGTTCCATGAGATGAGCAACAGCTGATTTGCAAGGTGCAGAGAAGTAGGGCAGTCATTCACCATTAGCATTTTGATTTCAGAAACCCATGGCATACCAGGCTTTGGTGTGTTACACAAGAAGGCCCTGTTTGCCATGGTTATCTTAGCTCAGAGGCTAACAGCAAACCATTACCTCAGAAGTGCGCTGATTTCCCACTGTGGCTGTGGTCACACTTAAGGTTTAATCCAGCTTCAGTACACTTTCAGAGTGAAAGAATGCATTAGCAAAGTGACAAGCTGTTTTCTTTTGGTGTTAAATAACTCAGAAAATTCACCTTTGGGATAGATAATGTGGAAAGAAAACTACTGGTCACTTTGCTGATGTGTGCTCTCACTCTGAAGGTGGACTGAAGCTGGATTAAACCTGAGGTGTGAGGACAACCTAGCCATGTCTTCACGGCAACCTTATCTCGGATTCAAAACGTTTTCAGCCCTCGGAGTCTGTTTGGCTTAACACCCTTTTCCCGTGTTAAACCACTCCAAAGCGTGGTGAATCTCAATCCTGATTTCAACAGGTCTCACTCCGGATTGTGTGCTTGAAATGTTTTACATTTTTTACTGTGTGGACAGTACCGTTTTAAGGGATGAGAATCCATGTTTAGGGTTTCCCTCTCCCAATAGCTTGCTTCCAAAGACAGTGATTTCAGTGTAAAAATCCACTTAACAGCGATCGCTACAGTAGCGATGGAACCACTTCACACCTTGATGGTTGGAATAACAATGTTGCAATTTTGCGCAATTCTAAAAGATCTGACTTTAGAAAGGGAAAGGAAGGAAGGAAAGCAGCTGAATGTGAATGTTTAAAGCAAAGGAGCTTTAGTTGCCGCTGCTGCTGTGTGCCCTGAGCAATGGGGAGAGGAGGGGAAAGAATCGCTGGCTGGCTGCCCACTGCCATTTTTCCTCCATCCATGGAAGCGGCAGCCACCAAGCCACCCAGTTAGGCTTGGTGAAGGGGTCCCTTATGAGTGGTGCGTCCATGCCAGGAGGAAGAGGGCAGGGCAGCCCCAAAAAGCGGCTTTTAAAAAGTAGCCACTTGAGTCCCACCTTGAGTCACGTACCCCATGTATGATGCTCAGAATCCGGATCCAACGCGATTAAGTTAAAAGTATTGGGAACAGGCAAATTCGTGTTTGCATCCGGTTCTATTATTTTGGTTTAGGGAAAGCGAAATAAGCTTGCTGTGGGGATTCGCCCCTGTGTCTTAGGTCACCACTTTCACACACCCCAGAAGTGGGCCATTGGCTGCTGCTGTTAGATCTGGCAATTATCTAGTCCAGCCTTTCTTTCCTCCATTTAATTATCTATTTATTCCAAGTTTTTAAAGATTCTTTTGAGGTCAAAATCATTCCAAGGCAAGTAACAAATGTAAATGAAGTATAAAAGTAAGAATCTCATTCCAATAAAAGACTGAACTAAAAAAAAAGAGTCTGTAACAAGCTGAACATTTAAAATCAACATAAACAATAAGGAGGAAATTAGGCATTAGCTCCTCAACTCTCATTCTTTCTGCAATCTGTTCCTGGGGAGATGGAACACCCATGTCAGTCGATGGGTGGAGGGAGAGAACAGACACAGATCAGAATGTGTTCCATTTATTGCTTTTATAATCAAGAGCTGTTGTTTAATTGGACTAAAGAAGGAAATGAGCACTTAGCACCAGCCCTTACAGCACAAGCCCTGCTGAAGCTCCAGGGATTGCTTTGGGCTGTTATTGGAATGGAGCCTGCATTTTCGATTCACATCCCAAATGCTTTATCGCTTTGCCAAGCTGTACCAGTGTTAGTGGAGTTTTTAAATGAAGGCGGCAATACCCAGGAGAGTCTGGCTGAAGCAGATACAACACATTCCACATCTGTCCAGGCGAAGCTTTTTGGCACCGTAAAGGTTGTTTTCTCCACTGAGGTGCCTTATCATTCCTCCCAGTTCCTGTTTTAGCAGTGGATCTCTATGTAGCCCCAGTATAAGAAGAGAGAGTTAGGGATGGATGAAGAGAGTAATAAGAATAATTTTTAGATTTCAAAGACTTCAGTTTCACTACCCAGCTTAAGAATAGGGATGCATTTAGCATATTTGAATCAAAGAAGTGAAAGCCCCAAAATAAACAGTCTGTACAAGAACTCCCAGTCAATATGAAACATAACCCACAGTATGGTTGAGCCAAAATGACAAGACTAGGAAGCATCTAAACCACAGTGGGAATGGGCATCTTCTCACATAGAGCTAAACATCTTAGACTGCATCCACATGGGCAAAACAATTTATCAGGTGGAGGCCTGAGGAGTGCAGTGTCTTCATAGCAGCAGTTCACCTGGGTGTGCAATGCTGCCCCAAGGGCACTTGAGGGACAACAAGTGCCCTGCCTGGGAGGGATCTTTCCTGGAGAGCAGGAAAATCCATGCTGACAATGCTCATTGGCTGCCGAAGCTCAGGCTGCCGCCATATAGATATGTGGAAACCTATCTATCCACCCAGATGTCTTTTCTTGCACTGGAAATGGGTGACATCTGGGGCCGTTTTGGGCATGATAAAAAAAAAGTCACTCATGCTGCATCTTCAAGGCTGGGGAGCGGCTGGATATCCTTACTGACAAGATGAGGAAGAGAAACACTTAAAAGCAGTTTCCCAATTTAAATTAGAGAGAAAGAACATACCTGTGACTATGTGCACTTCTTCTAAAGATTAAGTGGATGGGAAATAAAGCAGACCGAGATATAGGGCCTTTTCGCACTTACCTGATTAGTCTGCAGTGCACTAGGGCTGGTAAACTTCTGGTAAAGGAGAATCATTTGCATTCGCCACATGGGAAGCTCCCCCAAAGCGTCCTTTACCCGCCAGAAGTGTGAATGGCCCACGCTGCTGCTTCTGAAGCCTGAAGTTTCACCTCCTCGCTGCTGCAACTGACCGCCATCAGTTGCCGCATCGTGTTCTGTGACATGCTTGTACACCGTTGCAGAGAGGCCTGTTCAAGCACAGGGACGTCCTGCCGGCTGATCACATCAGCGTGCGGGGTGGGGGAATAACCATACACGGCTGTTCTCAAACACATGTGCCAAATACTCCATTGCTGATCAAATACCCCTCTTGTGACTATGACCAGACCGAAAGTCCAGTCACATCAGAGTCCCATGATCGAACATGGCTACCACCACAACCATGTCTCTGTGGACGACATGATCCCCCAAAGCCAAAACACAGGATTCTATGGTAAGGCAATATCATCCCACCATCAAGAAATCCTAAACTAGAAGTAAGAAGGATTTGCTATTGGACTGCAGCTTTTATCAGAATTGCTCATGATAAGATGACTGGAGATTTCATCGCACTGCATCTAGAGCAGCACCTCTTAAATTTAAGAGCCCTGATAGCTGGACCATGTGACTCATCATTTGCAGTAATATTTCAGAATTTATGTTATATGATCTTATCAGATAACGACATTTGTTTCTGAGGGGAATAAAACTTAATCTGATTGGTTCAGCAATTGGGGAAAATTTGTAACATATGCTTTGGGCATCGCGGGGTGGGGGGGTGGGGGGAGCCAGGCACTGAGAGGGAAAATGTGTTTGATTTGCCATTTAAACAATATTAATTAAGGGTTATTAATTTTTGCTATTCTGTGCAGGGGAGGGAAAGGGTATGTTTGTTAGTCTGTTATATTTTTGTGACTGATGAACAACTGAGATATGTTACATGACATTACTGTTTCTTTCCATTGTATACTATTCAATAAAATTAATTTTAAAAAACACAACTCATATTAGCACTGACAGTTTACCTAGGGAGAAATTAGCAATGGCTGGAAGCAGCTCATTAAGCTAGAAAAAGGAATAACAATAATGGTTATGTGTCCTAATCACTTCTACCAATGAAGTATCAAATTCATCAAAGAGAAACACTTTCAATAAGATTGGATAGGTGAGGAGTCAATGGGAATCCTCACTGAGGTGCTAGGGAAGAAAGCAATGTTAATCATGGTAGGATAGACCATCACCTTTGAGCTGTGAAATAATGCAGAAAAGAAGAAATCTGTTAAACCTAATGCAGGAGCAGTGAGAGAGCTGTTAAAGGAAATGGGGGGGGGGGCTGTGAAAACCTCTTAAGTAAGCTAGCAAGGAACTCGGTCCACAGCCCATTGCAGAATCTAGAGTTTTGGTTTTGGGGGAAAACTATTATTGAAGTTGGGAAAAGTTGCAGATGACTCAGCTGGGTGTAGACTTATGTTGTGTTGCAGACGAATAATGAGAACCACAAGCTGAAAAGGGAAACCAGAACAATTCATGCAAAACACCTTGCTTGGATTTTTCACGCTAGGCACTGGTCCAGATTATCAAGAAAAGAGAGAAGAAGAAGAAGAAGAGTTAGCTTTTCTACCCCACTTTTCTCACCCATTCAAGGGGACTCAAAGTGGCTGACAAATCTTTCTGTTCTTCTCCCCACAACAGAACACCCTGTGAGGTATGTGGGGCTGTGAGAGATCAGAAGAGAGCTGTGACTAGCCCAAGGTCACCCAGCTGGCTTTGTGGAGGAGGGCGGAATCAAACCCAGTATTCCCAGATAAGAGTCTGGCTCCTTAACTACTAGACCAAACTGGTTTGAGTCTTCAGAGCTGGAATTTTGCTCTCATAAACTGGTTTGTCTCTGAAGAAAAAGGCATGTTAAACTGTGGGAGGAGGGCTAAACTTTGGACCTCTAACTGTTCCTATCCTGCAGCTGCTGCTGCTGTTGTAGGATACCACTGAGTTGTGGCTGACTCCTATTTGACTGCATGGGCACAGCTATGCAGTTTTCTGGGCAAAGATACAGAAGTGGTTTTCCACTGCACTTCATAAAATGGCATAAAATAAGAGCCTTTAAGCATTCACAGATAATTTGAAATAACTGCTGAGGGGTGGGGAGGGGAAGAGAGCACTGTCCCTGCTCTGTCATACAACTATGTTTCCGAACAAGCATACAAGTCTTCTCACATATATCATCACAAGTATCATTGTGCCCCAGTGTCATCAACATCAAATGTATAATTCTGAAAATGGCCCCTATTTATCTCCAAACCAGTGATATGTAAGAAACTTTTGTTGTTCAGAGATGCTTAACTGTTTTAAGAGCCTTGTCTTCTCCTTGCTGCACTACACTTTGTGTGCTCTGCTCCAACACAGTTCTGTCCTGCCAACCTGCATTGCTAGAATACTGACCTTTCCAGGGCCAGAGAGAAGAAAAGGAGAAACCTTCAAGGAAATGGTAGCACGGAAGTGGATAAATGTTTGAAGAACCCTTTAAATGTCTGAATTTGCATTGACCTTAACATGTTCCTTTTCTGACTAGGGCTGCTTTTCTGATGGTAATTAATTAAGGGAAAGACCTTCTCAACTTCCAGCATCTGCAGTAATGACATCTCTTCAAAAATATTGTAGCCTGAGCACAGTTTCATGCACAGAGATACCTATGCAAACCTCTGTGCTGAGTCTTGCCCCTCTCCTTGCCGTGATAGTCCTTCATCTGCCTCCCCTGCCTTCTCCCCTTGTCCTCAGTTCCTTCATTCTGTCATTGAATCTAAACCGCCCCCCTCCCTTGCTGCAAATCCCTTTGACAACAGCAGGAAGGTGTGACCGAGCCATTCCAGGTCAAAGATGGCTTGGAATCGGCTGCCTTCCTAAGGTGTAACCACAGCCTATGGAGCTTACCCCCAGCCAATATGGGTCCAGTAGGCCATACAGAATGCATTTCATCTGAGGCTTTTTAACAGCAGGTGCTCAATAGACCTTGTATCACGTGCTTTTTGGCCAAACTTGGGTAATTGGTGGTGAGAGTTTCACAAAGTTCCAATGGAAAACTCTAGTGAGCCCCTGGGTCTCAAGAATCCCAAGAAAATACGGCCAAACAAGAACAACCTCAAAAATAAAGTCAAACTAGGAAAGAGAAAAACAGAAGCAGCTCAATGCTCACTTAAAAGAGCCAGTTTGGTCTTCTGGTCCAAGTGTCAGATTCTTATCAGGAGGTTTCCTGGTTTGAGCCTGCACTCCTCCATGAAGCCAGCTGGGTAACCTTGGGCTAGTAGGCTGGTAGGTTAGTCTAGATCTGACTCTGCAGGTGACAATCTTTGCTGCTCCTTACATTGACTGCATTCTCATTCAGGCTTTTAGGTGTCACTGAAAGGGACTTCAGTGTAACTTAGGTTCTTTCCTGAGCTTATAGCTAAAGCCTGAGCCAGGATCCTTTAGAGTTTCAGGAAATATCTGAAGTTACAATAAAATGTTGTTGTTGCCAGTCACGCAATGGCTGCTGTAGAGCCCTCAAAAGCATATAAACATTGCCTAATTCTCCAAAGTGTTCCATTAATTGGAAGAAAAAAGCCCTGTATCCTTGAGATTAAGTATGTACAGCTAGCAGAGATAAGCAGTAGGAATGAGAGAGGACACTGCCATCCTTATATCAGGGTAGAACTACAGTAGATAAAAAGCTCCATTCATTGCACTGAGCATCCTTTTAACCCTCTTGCCTTTCTGTGTGACCTGTCAGTCAGCTGTACCTGTATGCTGTATAGCTGGGGAGCAGATGGGGACGGCTGCACACGCTCAGAGCTGATCCAGGACAGAAGCGTTTCAGTGGTGTGCAAATGTACCATGTCAAGCCGTGTGTGGCCATGCTGGAAGGTCAAGAGCAAATAGTCCCTCTTTCAAAGAGGCACAATAGGATACAAATGCAGAAGTTGCAATCACTTATTTTCATGCATTTTAGCAAAAACATGGGCGAATTATTGCATTTCTTCAGCCCCAGTAGTAAACATTTTTTTTAATTGCTGCTTTCATATGCTGCTGTTTTATTTGTTTAATAAAACTCACTCAGTTAACTAGACCCCAGAGCTCCTGGGGTTTCCATGTCCTCATAAAGTGGGTAAGAAATGTGAGCTTCCTTATGGAGCTACCAAAGTTCTGATTCTATTAATTTGTTTTAGTCATGCTAATAGTTGCCAGTTACATAACAAGACTTTTTTCATTTGTTTTCAAATGCTCCCCAGACAGAATCCACATGCTTAAAACGGGAGTTCATTACTGCTTGAAGATGCCTATCTCTGTGTCCTCTATTGCCACTTCAGAATGATGGGGCAGTTTAATCATGCTGCTACTAGAACTTCATTGGTGGCCTGAGGCAGCCAGAATGCTAGATCAGGGAGTAGTATTTGAAATCAGGAAAGTGTGGTAAATGGAGATGCAATACTTAATGAAGCAAAAGTCCATTTGCCAGCAGTTTCCTGACTCCAAAGGCTACTGGTAAATTGCAAATTAGTCCCTGGCCCTGGACTTGCATGGCAGTTGGCTCTTCTGCTTTCTTCTGGTTCACAACTGTCATCCAGGCCAGTGTTTTGTTCTGATCTCTCAGTTAGGGGCCCAAAGCAAGGATGGTCTAAGGACGATCTAGATGTGATCATGACTGGTACGACCTCAGCTCAAATTAATGAACAGGACATTGTGTCTTGCACTCGTGTGACCAGGGCCCTGGAGGTGGCTTAAATGACATATTACCAAGCATGCTACAGATACAACTTTGAATCATTGCTCATCCACGCTTGGTTAAGGAAGGAGCAGTCTGATATGCATAATTAAGGACTATGGTGGGGCTAATCTCTTCCCATTATGTGGGATCATGGTGTAGCATCCATAGACACAGAAGAGCCTGAGAAGGATCCCATCTCTTTTATCAGGAAGTCAGTTTACTTGGGCATCAGGAATGAAGGATCACATCTAATGCTGGGTCAAAAAAAGAAAGAAAGAATCATCTCTTGGTGTACTACTGGCAAAGAAGACATAAAGGTGACATTGGAATGTCCCCAGAATATAGTTTTCTGCAATTTCAGCATGCATACTGCCTTGCTAGGTCAACAAGGGGGCAATCTCAACACATCATGATTGTTTACCTTTTTTCTAACACAACATGCCATATCTGTGTACATGCTCTACTGAATCAATAAGGGACATCACTGAATAATTGAAAGGCCCAAAAGCAATGCAGACAGTGTCTTTAGTGGTCTCCAGATGAGTTAAAAACACCTACAGTCTTGCAGCATCTGCCATAAGAACGTAAGAGGAGCCCTGCTGGATCAAATCGCATCTCAATTTAGTCCAGCATCCTGTCTTTCACAGTGGTCCACTACTTGCTTCTGGGCATTCTCAAGAAAAAGACAAAGCAAAACCTTCACCTGCTCTTGAATCCCTACAACTGGCCTTTAGAGGCATTCTGCCTGACTCTCCAACCTGAAGTCAGTACCTAAGCCATTGATACACCTAGCTTCCATTAATTTGTCTCATCCTTTCTTGAAGCTCTCCAGGCTGGTTGCTGTCACCACTTCTTCTGATAGTAAATTCCCTAGACCAATAATTCTCTGGGTGAAAAAAAAATACTTCTTGTTGTCTTTCCTAACTCTCCTGCCCATCAATTTCATAGAGTGCCCCCTGGTTCTAGGGTTGTGTGATAGAGAAAATATTTTTTCTTTGGTCACCTTTTCCACACCGTGCATGATTTTATATACTTTAATCAGGTCACCGCTTAAACGCCGCCTTTCAAGGCTGAAGAAACCTAGTCACTGCAGCCTGATTTGTAAAGAAAGTGTTCCAGCTCTTTGATCATTTTTGGTTGCCCTTTTCTGCACCTTTTCAGTTCCACAGTATCCTTTCGGAAGTGTAGTGATCAGAATTATACACAGTATCCCAAATGTGGCTTTGCGTATGACCGTCCTGTAGAATTTGCTTTTCTCACTGCTGCTGTGCCCTAGATCAACAGACCTTCATTGAGCTGACCACCAGAAACTCAAGATCACTCTCCTGGTCTGTCACAAAAAGTGCATGCTCTTTTTGCCCCATGTGCATCACTTTGTACTTGCTAAGACTAAAGTGCATTTGGCACTTCATTGCCTACTCATTCAATTAATTTTAAATAAGAGATTGCTTGCATGATGACAAAAGATGGGGATCTGGTGCACACTTCTCTGACACAGCGTCAGAGTGAACCTTTGAGGGCTTGCCACATATGCAGAGATAACAATAGAAAAGGGCCCAGCTGCAGTGAGCTCCCAGGAGTTTAATCCAAATATGCTTTTGCAGTCTGGCAGCCTATGCATGCATGCATGCATGCATGCATGCATGCATGCATGTATGTATGTATGTATGCATGCATGCATGTATGCATGTATGCATGTATGCATGTATGCATGTATGCATGCATGTATGCATGTATGCATGTATGCATGTATGTATGTTCATTTCTATCCTGCCCTATACCCGAAGGTATGTGTGGGGATGTGTCAGGATTCCTTAAAGAGTCACCATTTCCTCATGCTGTTGCCGCTTCTGGAATTTTTACTCCACCTTTGAGATCTGCATAAACTCCAAACCTCAAAACAAAACAAATTGATTCTAAAAATTACAGCATTATTTAGATACACACCACATCACAGACATTTATTGGATCTATCAGAACATGTTTGTTGATTTGCGCATGTGTGTGTGTACACACACACACACCTCTTTCATCAGATACAAGTTAAAACTCTCAATTTTGGGGATTGCTGGATGCTTTCTATCTTTACAGCGCTGCCCCCCACACTGTTTTTCCACATTTTGAATCACACGCTGTCTGGGTAATTTGGCTGCCTCAAGTTCCTGGACGTGCACGTGACCAGCCCCATGCATGTTTGGGAGGCTGTTTCATCATACATGCATCCTGGATGGAGCTCTGATCACTGCTCCATCCAGAAAGGTCTGTCACTAAAAACTGTTATTGCAGAAAAACCAGTGCTGGGTTTTTTAGCAATAGTTTATAATGCTTTTTAGTGATGAAAAAAGTAGGACTATGGTGGGGTTGCCTATGATACATTAGAGAAGATTGGATACAGAGCAATGATAATTGGTTCCCTACCCTTCTGTATCAAGTACATTTCCAAAATGTCTTCATATGAAAATCATTTTGGCAGATTACTGCATGAGGGCAATGCTTACTGATTTTTTTTCATGATGGTATTCCAAGAGCTCATGCTCTAGGAGCACACTGGCAAAGAAACATTATGTTCTGCTGCCGAGCTGCATTGCATCCCCCAATGACAAGGAGTGGTGAACCAGGTCCAAATGCTACTTTGGCCTCCTGCCTCCAAAGA
Source organism: Aspidoscelis tigris stejnegeri (assembly GCA_023333525.1). Lineage (NCBI taxonomy): Eukaryota > Metazoa > Chordata > Lepidosauria > Squamata > Teiidae > Aspidoscelis > Aspidoscelis tigris. The sequence continues at coordinate 36,828,600 of JALMGA010000005.1, read as the reverse complement.
GCAAAGATCAGATAGCAAGACTGAAATGCACAGATGAGAGAAGACAGCCGGAGTGAAGATGGATAATGGCCAACCTGGTTGACTCCACAATTTGAAACAGCAAGTTGGTGAGGTTGGATGGTTATTAATGTTATAGTAACCATGGCCGGATCCATCTGGTGCCAAAATGGCACCATGGGAATCCTTGAAGGGCATGGGGATCACATATCCCAGCATCCACTGAGTGCAATCATGGTGCCTCCTCTACATGCTGGGGAAGCAACTGCTTACATCGATAAGTGGAAACCTGCCCTGAGATGTGACCTGTTTTCTTATGTTAAAATATAATAAGGTCTCATTTTTCACTTTGTTAGGCAGAAATGCTCAAGGCAAAAAAATAAAATAAAAAATTATTGTAATTCATAATGACTACATAAATGCCATTAAAAGTCATACATAATAGATACATGTGACTAGATGGCATGCATGCTCTGAAAACTTCCAGATTGGACTACTGTAATGAGTTCTCCATGGGGCTGCTCTTGACAGTGGTTCAGAAGCTGCAGCTGCTGCAGCTAGACTGCTAACTGGCACTGTTGGCCCAATGCACTTCACACTGGTTCTAAAAGAACTGTACTGGCTGCCTATTTGCTACTGAGCCCCGTTCAAGGTACTTATAAGGCCCTAAACGCCTCGGTCCCCAAATATCTAAAGAACCTTTCTGTGCCCTAGGATCTGCCAGTGAGACCCCATTGGAAGTCCAAACACCCTCAGTAGTTAGAGGTGTGGGAATGCATGGGAAGACATTCTTGACTGTAGCCCCCAGGTTATGGAACAGTCTCCCATCTGAGGGGTGTCTGATGCACCACTTTGCGCTGGCCTTTTGCTGAGGGATGTACACAAAGCCAATTTCCCCCCTTCAATTCAATACAAATCAAAGGAGGAAATATTTGGCTCTGTGGGTATGGGTTTTTTTGGCTTCGCGCATGAACATCCCTTCTTTCCCATCCTGCCTCACCCTTCCACACTCACCTTTCGCCACAGCTACAGCCACTGCCAACGTGTTCTCCTCTGATGCTTAATTAGGCCTTCCAGAGGTGTGCGCACAGCTGGAGAGTATGCTCTCCATCCGGGAATCGCCCCAGCCAAATTGGTCACAGAAAATGGGAGATGGTGCCCAAAACTTCTAGAAGGTAATTCAGAAATAAGACTCATGCACACAAGATTCATGCACACACTGGTAACTTTTTCCATATGGATCCAGACAGCAAAGAATGCTCAACTGGCTGTTCTCTTTTAGAACAGGAATCAGTTTTGGTTAGGACTACAGCATCTGCAAAAAGAATAATTAAGCAAGCAATTACTGGCAAGGCAGGGAACCCTGTTCTATGATCATCAATCTGAGACCTGTTTGGGCTGCTGTAGAGATGGGAGCCATGATGGTGCATAGAATTTGCCTCATGATGGCTCTCAGATCTCTGCTGAAACAGAAACTCTTCTCAAAGCTGCAGTTCTTCCATGGCAGCAAGACCTCTGATGAACCAGGCACAAGCATCACCGGATAATATGCTTTTCCTCCTCCATGCACCCACATCACGAGGGAACAACTCATCCATTGCAATTGGCTTACACGAAGTCACACCCCAGGCCAAACTGCAGAGGCCAAGAGGCTGATCAGGGACTGGTCAACCTGGACACCACACCGATAGAACCCCCAAGGGAGTGCATGCCCCTTCTATCCATGTGGAAGCAGCCACAGTTTCTGAGCTCCTTTGCAACAAGCCTAAATGTCTATGAAGTCCCACTGTGAATGAGGGAAACAAGGAAACAACAAATGATTCCTATTTAAATAGAAACACTATGGTGCATCACAAACCCACCAGAAGACATACAACAGCATCACATCACATCAAAGTAGCTCAGAACCTCAGTTCACTCTTCTTTTCCTCTTCCCTCCTGTTATAATTTTAGGTGACTAACCTGTTTACATGGTTACATGTGCAGTTGGGCCAATTTTAATTTGAATATGTGTAGGACTGCAGCTTTGTAACACTCCAATTTTGCCCGTTACTACCCATACCTGCCCCTCCTGTTAGCTATACTGCCTTCTCCTTTATCAAGCTCAATAAACCCTAGCTGCCATTGATATTCAGTCGTATTTAAACTTCAAAGGGATGATCTGCATTTGCAAACAAACAAGGCTCAAGGCTGTACAAACATCTGTCTTTAACCAATGTAAGCAGGTAAATACACCATCCACACAGTACATTTTGGGGGCATGAAAGAACGGGCCTTTGTAACTCAGGGTTATACAGTAGATTAGGATTGTGTTGTGCCATTGTAGAAATGTCTCTGAGCTTGATCTTTTTCCCTGGGGGCAAAACCTCTAAAGCAGTGGTTCTCAACCTTCCTAGTGCCATGACCCCTTAATGGAGTTCTTCATGTTTTGGACACCCCCAACCACGGGGGTGGAGCAGCTGGGAGGTGGGAGGGAAGGGCGGTGGGAGACTCGTCGCGACCCCTCTAAAAGGGTAGTTCAACCCCCAAAGGGGTCCTGACCCCCCAGGTTGAGAACCACTGCTCTAAAGAGAAAAGTTCAGAAAATGTTCCTCCAGGCTGTATCCCCAAAAGACTTACTTTCCTCTCTGGGTTCCCTCTGCCATGCACTTCCGGAATAAGCGTCCACATGAGGCTCAGCAAAACACGCATTTTAAACTCAACTTCCGTCCACACGGAAGCGTGTTTTCTTTGTCCACGTCTTTTTCTCCCCACCCCCTCTTTTGTTGATAGGGTGCTGGTGGGAACGGGGAGGGACTGTGCTCTGCGTGGCCACAACCAGAAAGAAACCCCCAACAAGGAAAAATAGCCATCGGTTCTCTGTTCGTCTCCCAGATCTCCGCCCCCCGAAATGGCTTCCCACCCCGGCAAAGGCAGTGGCTGCAGCTATGGCCACGCGATCTCTCTCAAGACTTCACTCTCAACACTTTCCCTCTGACTGTCAAAATCCACTCTGTACAGCAGCCATGACACTATAGCAATAATCCACCCACTTCACACCTGATAGCAATTGCAACAATGTTGCAATTCTGCACTATTCTGGCTCTTTGAAAGTTCTGAGCTTTAGAAAGGGAATGGAAGGGAAGCTGCTGCAGTTCTGGGAGATGTGTGAATGTGTTACTGCTGTGTGTGCAGGCGGCAATCTCCGCCCCTTTTGCCACGGAGCATCCCCAAGGTAAATGCTGCAAGGAAAACCCGTGACTTCCAAAAAGAGCGCTGAAACTCTTCTTTAAAGTGCACTTTTTTGTTGCGGGTTTTCCTCCTTTTGTAGCGCTGGAAGCTCATTGAAAAGCTTGGCATGGGGGCACTCAGAGGCAAAAGAAGATTTTAGCAGACTTTAAATTGCTTGGGGACAGGGCTCCAGCGGAATAGTTCATTTCTTTCTAAGCCAATTTAAGCTTATTCAACAAAACTAGATTTCAAATGGTGAAGGGAAGGGAAAAAAGAATCACATTTTTGTGGGGAGAATGTGAAATGCTTGAGTGCACTGTGATAACACTGACATGGAAAAACTGAACCATATGACTCAATCCAGATGAGCAAAAATGCTAGAATGGAACGACACCATGCACAAGAGACACAGGAGGCTGAACAATAGAAACAGAAAGAAACCAGTTTGCAGCACAAAGTGGCGACATCTATTGTTAGACCAGCCTAGAATTGGAAAGAAAGAAATAGAAGAAAGGACATTGAAGGCTCCTTCAGGCTGGATCTCCATTTCAGCATGGAGTGACCTGTGGACAGACACCTTGGTGAGAATGCTTTGATTGCTGGGTCATAGGGTGCCTCTGCATATCTATTTTGGAAATCACCCAATGGCAGAGTGAGCAAGGCATTATCAGCATTATTTGTTCCTTGCAACAGAAGGCACTTGGCATGGAAATTGTGCCTTCGCTGGAGCAGCACACACGCTAAGGGGGGCCTTTGCCACTGCAGGTGTCTGAAGATGCCCCAACAGGTGCCTTTTCTGGTAAGTGGATACGCATACTGAGAATTAGGTTTAAACAAGGGCTGGAATGGGGCCCATCAGGTAATGCAAATTGCATTCAAAAATAATAAACACCAAACTCAACGGTCAGTCAAATGTTCCAAAAGGGTCTCCTACCACCATTTTTCTTTCTGGGCTTTTGGCAAAAAGCCAGGCTTTCTCAGTAATAGTAACCTTCCTGTTTTAAACCCAACATAGATGAATTTGATCTCTTTCCAGCAAGCAGTGCTGTTTGAGATATTTCGCAGCTCCATTCTCTTGGCAGTTCCAATCTCCTTGAATATATTAAGCCAGCCTTCATGAAATGAATGTCCTCCAGATGTGCTGGGTGACAACTCCCATCAGCTTCAAGCAGCGTTTTAGTTTGAGATGTGTTTTGTTTTGTTTTTGTGAGGCATTCGAAGTATACTGGTTATGCAATGGTCATATCAATAGAATAAATTACCTTGTTCCAGAAATTCCCTGCCTAGATGCAAATTTACCCAACGTGGCTTCCTCAAGATATTTTAGACTTTCATCTCTGTCAGCCTGTTTCTATTGGAAGTCATTAGAAGGGGTTGTTGAGAGCTGTAATCTAACTACCATAGGAGGGCAATAGGTTACACGAGGTGAACCAAAGGATCGCCAGAGACAGATATTCATATAGCTATTGCTCACCTATCAAAAGCTTCAGGTAAAACTATATTATTACAGCCCAACTTTTCTTTTCCTATTAGAGTTGCATCATGTAATGTTGGCAGAATCGTGATCACATTATGTCTGCTCGTATATTCTAAATGTAATTTTCAGGAGCAACAGGTTTTGATGATTTTGAGTTTGGCGTCCTATCTGCTCATGGGAAGCAAACGGAATGCTTTTCTGTTCTTGTCAGCAAATGAAAAGATATTAGTAAAGTTTCTGTATTTTCACATATTGTCCACCGGTAACATTACAGACATAGATCATTCTGCATGATAGGCCTTTCCACAAACCTTTTAGGTTCCATTCTGCTAAGCACTTGATTCAGTCCTAGAGGTAGGCTACACAGTGTCTTCATGCCATCACTCCCCTCACAAACTTTTAAGTTGGGAAATAAACATTTTCACAGTTTTGAAGGTATGGTGCGTGGTACTATTTCAGGACATGTAAGAGGATTGGAAATGGGATGGAAGGTGGCCATTTTCTGCAGCACAGGCACGTTACTTGCATTGCTGCTGGCTATCTTCAGAGTGACAGAGCAATCTCAGTCATTTTCCTATCTCTGTAGGAAGGAGGGCTCCAAGGACACTTGGATCTACCCTGAGCTGCTGACCTATACCGGAAACCCTTATGGAATGCCTCATCCATGTAGCAGACGGGTCCACCAGGAGGCCAGGTGTCCCAGAATATGGCCTGTCCATGTTGGACCAGTCATTGGAGCAGATCCTGATGAGAAAATGGTGCCAGAGCTTGCCCCATAGGCAGGCTGTTTGAAAGCATCTCCAAGGGCTCTTAGGGATTAATTGGCATGTGATACCCAATGCCACTTCACCAGGCATGGTCCCAGTGAAAACATCACTGATCAGCAGCTTTAGAGGCCAGGAATCTTTGCTCACAGCCTCTGAAGTTGAGCCAGGAAGGGTCACACCAGTGCAGATGGTCTTTGGTGTGAACTGCTGGCTGCCACTGCAAGACCAGCCTGTATGTAATGCAGCAGTGAGACTGTGCGGAAAGTACCTTGCTGGCCGTTAGAGGCATGAGACATGCCCCAAGGCACTCCTGGTGTGCACAACCCACACCCCTTGGTCCCTCACTAGGTCTATTTTCACCCAGTACACATGCAGCCTAAAACATGTACAGTAGTCATTGAACAGCTGGAACTACACTAGTGAGCTTATTTATTATTTTTAATTATTTAATTATCTGCTAAAAAATTACCTCAAAAACCAGTAATTGCAAGAAAATGAGTCAGGCGAAGTCTGCATAAACAAATACCTTCTCAGACGTCAAATATGCCACATTGCACTTGCTGACTCTAGATGTTGTAAGAGATAATATTTGTCATGTGAGAGATACTTTCTGCTATGGCATTATAAGAAGTTACTAGATAGTTCAAGATAATAGCCAGCTCTGGCACAAGCAGTCAATGTTCTTCTGAGGTCCTTAGGAGTTGATGGATTTTGAACTGTTGTTAAGGTTAGGTCATCTTCTAAGAATTTTGTCTTGGTGTTATTAATGGTCCGATAGGTCAACAGCATGCAACCATTCCCAGTGACTAACACTTCATGGTTTGAGGGCTCAGTCACTCCACTGAGACTGAGAACAATGGCAACCACAATGTCTTCAGTTTGGACAGACAGGCAGGATTCCTTTAAAGGCCATTAGCAGGGATAACAGGTGAAAGTTTTGTCTTTGTCTTCTGCTTGGAAATGCCCAAAAGCAGTTGGTAGGTCACTGTGTGAGACAGATTGCTGAACTAGATGGCTGTGGCCTGATCTAGCATGGCTCCTCTGATTTTCTTATGTCCTTAGGGCCACCCTTGCAATAGGATCGAAAGAGAGGGCCTGAAGCTAGGAGTAATCCACAGCAGAGGTAAGGGCAGAGCTAAGGGATCTGAGGCATGAAGGAAAACTGGGAAAACCATGCAGCAAAAGTCAAAAGAATCCTGAACAAGGGAACAGCAAACCCTTGGAAGAACCTAGTATAACTGGAAGAATTGGATTGGGTACACACAATAATGCATGTAATAGATTATTTGAAGTGGCATATAAACAATTTGAATGAATGAATTAATTAATTAAAAAATGCCATGATATATTTTGCATTTTTAAAAACCATGGTTTTACAAAATCTTTAAAATAGAACAATTCACTGTGTTTTGAACAAACAATGTAATTTTGTCCTTTACAATGATTAACATCTGAATGAAGGAAGAGAGAAATTAAAAAGTGGTATATGAATCGATATACCATTTATGTTTCTGCATATCTCAATTTCAAACATCGTGATGGCAAAGATATTGCTAATCCTTGTAAGAAATTCATCAAACAAAAAAGTAAATGAGTTTTGACAGAGAGATGGTCAATATTTGTTTTCTGATCAGTTCAGCTGTGAATTAACAGATTCTAACACAATTTAAAATTATAAATAAAGCTTAAACATTTTATAGCTGGTCTAAAAAACAGAAAGGCCTTCAGCCTTGGTTTAAGCAACTGAAAAATAAACCTTAACTATATTTAATCAGTCAACCGTGTTTGAGAAAGCCAACTCTATGAACTCTTTTTCAGTGTTCAGTGTTTAGAAAAGCCAAAGTAAGACATCCTTTGCCTCCACTCCTAAAGTACAAATCATTGCAGGGAATATTACTAATATATAGCATTGCTCATGCCTAGTGTCAGGGGCTAATTTTCCACTGCAACACTATCAAAACCTGGGGTAGATATTAGGCCAGCTGCAACAAAGGAAAGCACATGGCATAAATGGAAGGGTTCAAACCATGGGAGAAGAGACAGACAAAGCCCCCTTTCTGCACTGTGCTATATTCCAGATATATCCTGTAATAGGGTTTGCTGTGGTCTACACCCACATGTGGCTTGCAGGCCCCAATTCCAAAATATAATCCAGAATAAAGCCTAATGCAGAAAGGGTCTAAGTTCCAACAGCTCTTTGTCAATAAACTGAAACAAGCCATTGTGGCCTGGAGATTAAAAAAATGTTGATATATATCCCTCTAGAAAAGAAAGGAGATAGCAAAGCATGTTCAAATTGCCAAATAAGTTGGATGATACACACTCTGGTTCAAGAACAAAATTAAAAGAGACAAACTCACATGAGAGTGCAAACTGGAGTGAAAAATTCACATGGATATCTTAAAAGCAAGTATATAGTAAAGCCACTTTTGATGACATATAGGCCGTGTCTTCATGGCAACCTTATCTCGGATTCAAAACGTTTTCAATCCTTGGAGTCCCCAGACAGTTTGGCTTAACACGCTTTCCCCGTGTTAAACCACCCCAAAGCATGGTGAATCTCAATCCTGATTTCAACAGGTCTCACTCTGGATTGTGCGCTTGAAACGTTTTACATTTTTTTACTGTGTGGACAGTACCATTTTAAGGGATGAGAATCCATGTTTAGGGTTTCCCTCTCCCAATAGCTTGCTTCCAAAGACAGTGATTTCAGTGTTAAAAATCCACCCTTAAAAGCAGTGCTACACTGTAGCGATGGAACCACTTCAACCTGATAACAATGTTGCAATTTTGCGCAATTCCAAAAGTTCTGACTTTAGAAAGGGAAAGGAAGGGAGGAAAGCAGCTGAATGTGAATGTTTAAAGCAAAGGGGCTTTAGTTGCCGCTGCTGCTGTGTGCCCTGAGCAATGGGGAGAGGAGGGGAAAAAATCGCTGGCTGGCTGCCCGCTGCCATTTTTCCTCCATCCATGGAAGCGGCAGCCACCCAGCCACCCACTTAGGCTCCGTGAAGGGGTCCCTTATGGGTGGCGCGTCCATGCCAGGAGGAAGAGGGCAGGGCAGCCCCGAAAAGTGGCTTTTTAAAAGTAGCCACTTGAGTCCCACCTTGAGTCACATATGCCACATACGATCCTCAGAATCCGGATCGAACATGATTAAATTAAAAGTAATGGGAACAGGCAAATTCGCATTTGCATCCGGTTCTATTATTGCAGTTTAGGGAAAGCGAAATAAGCTTGCTGTGGGGATTCGCCCATAATTGTCTCAAAGCAACATAGATGCACTATTGGGCTACTCAGATTTGTAAGAAATTGTCAAGTGGCTTTTCCATAATTGAAACACTAGTTGGTATAAGCTGCTCCCTGAAGTCAAACCCACGTGCTCACAAGAAGAGAAACGTCTGTGCTAGGAAGAAGCCTGCTCTTGAATTCTAAGTCATTACTCATGCCATTGACGTTAACTGATAGGCACTCCTTCCATTTGCACAGGTGGCACAAAATTAACATGGTTTTTAAAGTACAAGGGACACAAGGGAGCTGCAGTTTGAGAAAGAATTGTTCGCACAAGCTCTTCCCTTTCCGCCTTGATAAAGAGCCACCTGGAGGAAGTGAGACCTCAACAGCAAGGTGCTGAGTCTGCTGGGACCTCAAGGTTCAGTGATTTCTTGCTTGGACAGCATTAGTAGAAGTTGTTGTTTCGTGAAGCCTTAAACTTCAGGGTTCTTCACTTAAAAAAGGGAAAATGGGAAGCACTGATACCATTTGCCGTGATCCTAAAGACTGCTTTGACAAACTGGTCAAGAAATGCATACCTTGTGCAGACACAAGTAGGACTCCTCGTTCCAGGAACACTTGCTCCCAGCCTACTCTGTGCTACATCCATCAGACTGAGCAATGTGCACCTTGTGGAGAGAGAAGCAAGAAGCCTAGTGGTGATACTGCCTGCCCCCAACTTGGTGACTGCTACGACCCTCTGACTGAACAATGTGTGAGCTGCAGCATGATACACAGAAGCACTGAGGAGACAAGTAAGTGGGGAGGGAAAGCCCTAATTTCCTTGGTTTTACAAGCATGTGGAGGGAAATGGTATTCTTGTGGGCACTGGGGCTGCTTGGCACCAATAGGAAGTGATAAGAGTAGCAGATGCCAGTGAACAACACCAGCAAAAGGAAATAAGAGGTTTCTCTCAATCAAAGAAAGATCATGGATAAGGCTATCATTGGCAACTAGCCAAGGCTACTAAGATCTGTGACAGTGTGGCTCCATATTATCAGTTGGTAGGAGCTCATGGCGGGAAAGGAACATTGCCTGTATAGATGCATGGTATAGAAAAGCCGGGCAAAGAAAAATTATTTTCTCTATCACACAACACTAGAATCAGTGGGCATTCTATGAAGTTTATGGGTAGGAGAGCCAGATCAGACAAGGGGAAGTATTCCTTCACCCAGAGGGTCATTGGTCTATATGGGATTTGCTGCCAGAAGTGGTGGTAACAGCAACCAGCGTAGACAGCTTTAGTAAAGGGTTAGACAAATTCAGGTGTAAACAATGGCTACGAGAACGGATTGTCCAGGCTGGGGAGGCAGGCAGAATGCCTCCAAACACCATTTGCTGGAATTCAAGAGCAGCTAAAGGTTTTGCCCTCATCTTCTTGAGATGCCCATGGGCAATTGGTGGGCCACTGTGTGAGACAGGATGCTGGACTAGATGGGCTGTGGGCCAATCCAGCAGGACTCCTCTTATGTTCTTATACTACCTTCATGTTTCTCTTGCGGACAGAAGCACCTCATGGTCCCTTGTAAGAAACTGCATGCTATACAAGGAGACACTGACTGGTGTGCAGGATCACAAAGTGTATTAGGATCCTCCCTTCTGCACACTGGTGTAGTCTAAATAAAGTCTCATCCCCTCCTAGTATACTCTGTCCAGCCTACCTAGATATAGTATACTAGATCATGGAGACGTTCAGATGACATACTTGTGTGGTCCGATATAACACGGGACCTATTTCACTGGCATAACAAGGCATATCAGTGCAATGGTCCCCAGATCTTCAGAGCTTTGGAGCCCCCCATGCTGGAACTGAAGCTGGCACAATAACAGAACAGGGCATCCCAATGTAGGCATCCTTGTTCTGATCCCACAAGCAAGCCATCCCAGCCTTGTCCGGTAGTCTTTGTCTGGTCTACTAAAAGTAAGTACAAAATGTCCTTATGCTTCATCTGGACATATGAAAAAGTGGGTTGAAAGTGGCTTAGAGGTAGTAGTATGCAGACACTAGTGTTCCCATCCTTTGAAAGTGGATATTTCCTGACCTTCCGTGTGAGTTCGAAGATCTGTTCTTCTTGTGGATATTTTCAAAGATCTATTCTTGTGGATATTTCCTGACCTTCTGTGTGATTTTGAAGCATCAGTGTGCAGATGCTACCACATCTTACTTGTTTTCAAACCACTTTTCTTTTTTACTGCAGCCTCTGAAGGCTAGAAACAAAAGTCCCCAGGCTTGGGCCCTTGGGGTGGGGTTGGTTGTGCACAGTGACATGCTCCTGACCCCCAACCCCACCCTTAGTGGTTCCAGAACACAGAGGCATCCCATCTGCATACCTCCTTTGTTCCGGAACAAGACCCTTAGTCCCACTGGTAGACTGGATTAAATGACTCTATCAGGGATCTGGATTAAGGACCTCTAAACCTCTAGCACAAATGGAGCAGGACAAACAGAGATGGAGCTTCCTTGATCTGCATCAATGTGCAGATGAGGACACCCAGGATCCAGATTGTTGCATACTCATGAAGAAGAGGGTCAGTGAGCTTCATAGATATTTATAAGATTCTAGTTTGATATTACTGTTGCATTTGTTTGCTTGTTTGTATTGTTATGCGCCACTCTTCCTCCAAGGAATTCAAAGTGGTCAAGATATTTCTACTCAACACTTTATACCTCACAATCTTGTCAGAAGAGTTAGGGTCCATTTACACCTACATTTTAATCTAGTTTTAGTTCACCTTCAGAGTGAGAGAATACATTAGCAAAGTGGCTAGTTATTTTTTCCCCTACATTATTTAAACCAAGGCTGAATATAGAAATGTCAAACTAAAACAGCTTGTCACTTCGCCGGTGCTTTCTCTCACTCTTAAAGTGGATGAAGGTGGGTTAAAACTTAGGTGTTGGTGGGTCTTCTAAAGACAGTGCTTGGCCCTAGGTTATCTCGTGAGCTTCACAACTAACTGATGGTGTATTATACTGGGAGTTTCTCTTCTGCCCTCTGATGCAGTCTAAAATTGAGACTCCAGTGGGACCTACCTTATATCACCTCAGCCTGCTAAAGGGAGGCTCCCAGTTCACTGTTCTGGTATACTGGCCAGTACAGAATTGTTCCAAGTCTCCCAAGGCACCCAGATCAGTATAGTATATGCTCTCTTCTTTAATCTGTCACCTCATAATTAGGGTGAGGGGGACATTCAAGAAAGGTATAATGCCAGACAATTGTTATGGGTGAGCTAGAGCTATTCTTGTGGATATTTCCTCATTTACGACTGCAATAAACTGTCCAACAGAGAAAGAGCTACAAGGCTTTGTGTTTCTCAGTACGACACAAAGTGTTCCCACATGTGGACTGTAGAACCCACATGGGGCCCGGAACTCTTGTAGCTGTTGTGCCCGGGGAGATGGGGAGGTTAGAAATTGATGGTCCCATAATGCTTCTCCATTTTTATCAGATGAATGCACCTCTACATGCTTTGCTTAATTATTTTAAAACTCACACATACATCATCTCAGTAATCCTTATAAAAGCCAAGTAAAGTGGGTCCGTGCAGTTTACCCCTCATGAAACAAAGAACTTGTAGCTCTGCATGGCATCATGTACTGGGCATTAGGGATGTGCACAAATATTTAAAATATTCAAAATTTGATTGAATTTGGTTGAATTCAGACATTCAAATTGGAATCAAATGTCTCTAAATTAGAATTTAAGATTCAAATGTATTTTTGAATCTTTTGAGTCATTCATCCGAATTACGTGGACATTTGTACGCTGCGACGTCTAGGCCTCTTCAGGCTGGAGAGACGGCGTTTAAGAGGGGACCTGATTGAAGTATATAAAACCATGCATGGTACAGAAAAGGTGGATAGAGAACATTTCTTTTCTCTATCACACAACTCTAGAACCAGGGGGCCCTCTATGAAGCTGATGGGTAGGAGAGTTGGATCCGACAAGGGGAAGTATTTCTTCACCCAGAGGGTCATCAGTTTATGAAATGTGCTGCCAGAAGAGGTGGTGACAGCTACCAGTCTGGATCGCTTCAATGATCTAGAAGAAGGTACATAATAAAATAGCAAAGTAAAATAGCAAAGTTTGCTGATGATACTAAATTATTTAGGGTAGTAAAATCTGAAAGAGATTGCCAAGAGCTCCAGAGGGATCTCTTAGCATTGGGTGAGTGGGCAACCAAGTGGCAAATGTGCTTTAATCTTAACAAGTGCAAAGTAATGTACATTGGGACCAAGAATCCAAATTACGTCTATAAACTGATGGGGTCTGAGCTTTCTGCAACACACCAGGAAAGGGATCTCGGGGTTTTGGTGGACAGTTCAATGAAGGTGTCAACTCAGTGTGCGGCAGCAGCGAAAAAAGCAAATTCAATGCTGGGAATAATTAGGAAGGGAATAGGAAATAAGACAGCAAGTGTCCTTTTGCCCCTTTATAAATCTATGGTGAGGCCACATTTGGAATATTGTGTACAATTCTGGTCACCACACCTCAAAAAGGATATTGTGGAACTAGAGAAGGTGCAGAGAAGGGCAACCAGAATGATTAAGGGTCTGGAACACCTCCCTTACGAAACCAGGCTGCAACGTCTAGGCCTCTTCAGTCTGGAGAGACGGCGTTTGAGAGGGGACCTGATTGAAGTATATAAAATTATGCACAGTATAGAAAGGGTGGATAGAGAAAATTTCTTTTCTCTATCGCACAAGACTAGAACCAGGGGGCACTCTATGAAGCTGATGGGTAGGAGAATAAGGTCTGACAGGGGGAAGTATTTCTTCACCCAGAGGGTCATCGGCTTATGGAATGTGCTGCTGGAAGAGGTGGTGACAGCTACCAGTCTGGATGGCTTTAAGGTAGGGTTAGACAAATTTATGGATGACAGATGTATCAATGGCTACTAGAACGAATGCATAGGTGCATCCTTCAGGCTGAGCGGGGGAGGGGAGGAACTGGGCCGCTTCTAAGGCCATCTGCTGGGACTCGAGAGCAGGAGAAGGTTTGTCCTTGTCTCTGTTTGAGATGCCCATAAGCATTTGGTGGGCCACTGTGTGCGACAGGATGCTGGACTAGATGGGCTGTGGCCTGATCCGGCAAGGCTAAAAAAAAAAAAAGGGTTAGACAAATTTATGGATGACAGATGTATCAATGGCTACAAGAATGAATGCCTAGGTGCATCTTTCAGGCTTGGGTCAGGGAAGCGGGGCGCTTCTAAGGCCAATTGCTGGGATTTGAGAGCAGGAATAGGTCTGTCCTTGTCTCTGCTTGAGATGCCCATGAGCATTTAGTGGGCCACTGTGTGTGATGGGATGCTGGACTAGATGGGCTGTGGCCTGATCTAGCAGGGCTTCTCTTATGTTCTTATGGTCTTATGTATGGATATGAGCTCATTACATACGCATCTGTACACATCTTATTCGTATCTGTACGCATTTGTACGGATACGTACAGGACGAAAACGGGATGCATACAGGATAAAAATGGGATGCATATGAATGCATACATATGCATAGGGACACATTCAAATGTTGTTGACATTTGTATCTTTAAATATGAATTGAAAATTCAAACAAATAGATTCGAACATATTCGCAGCAAATTCAAATCTTCAGATATTCAATTTGAATCAAATCGAATCCTGAAAATTGTATCTGTGCACATCCCTACTGGGCATGTAAAATGTCTCAGATTCAAAGAATCTGTTGAAGATTCTTTGGACAATTCTGCACTGGCTGGTATAGTAGAGCCTCCCTTCCCTGCTGATATGGTATTCCAGCTTCCTTGATTTGGATCCCCATGTGGAGCAGGAGGTTTGATGTCATGGATTACATTGCTTCTTCCTTAGCAAATCCAAATAGGGCTGGCAAACTCTTAAGGCCATACTCAAATGGCTTATAAAAGGGTGAATTTCAGTCTGCCACAATGAAGGGTTGTCTGCTGCACATAGGTGACCAATCCAGACAGCATGCTACCTCAGAGACCCAGAAGAACGTGGTTATGAGTGGAATGTGGCCCACAACAGACCAAAATGTACCTCGAATGCCACTGACTGAAAGTGTGGGGAAGACTCTGCTGCATTTCATGGCCCAACCGTGATTCCAGTTTCTTCTCAGCCACTGAGTCGGTTTTAGGGGTTCCCTTGCATTTGTACAGAGGGCAGCAGTCAGCAAGTTAGGCTCAGACGGTGATTTCACACTGGCTGGCAAACTGACCAGAAATGAACTATGGACACTAGAAGGAAGTCAAGATGGTTGACTAGAGTAGCAGGAAAACTGTTAGGCTATGTCTCCAAGCAAAAAAAAAAATTGGTTTTAAATCCAGATTAATTTAATCATCAATGAGCTCCATTTTTTCCTGTTCCCATTTATAGCTTTTTATGCAAATTTATATCATACCCTGACTTTATGGGCCAGGGATCCAAACCCTGTAAGCCTGCCCTTGATTAATAGCCATAGCTACGGGGAAGGGAGCAAATGGAAATGGCCATTTATGCATCCTGCCAGCAAGGCAGTTCATCCAAGGAGACAATGTTAGGGGGAAGGCAGCAGTTTTGCACAGAATCAGCTGAGTGAAAGAACAGACATCTAGGGCAAACCAATCCCTCTCCCTTTCAAATCTCCCTTTCAGCTTTGAATGAACTGCTCAGAACCTAGCGGGGCTTAAAAAAAAAGATTCCCTCTGCCGATTGTCAAATTCTACCTGCTGTTACAATGTAATGTATCTCTCATAATTACAGTGGTATTCACAAAATGGGAAATCTATGTTCAAAGATCCAAAACTTTTTTTGATCTCCATACAGAAAAGACAAGGGGGACTCTAGCATGGCAGGGATGGCAAGGACAGAGGGAATACCTTCCCGAGTGTGAAACCCCACCAATTTAATGGTGCTCCCACAATGGCAGCAAGTATTGGCCAGAAGGACATGGGGGAGACAGCCCAAAAGTCAGATCTCCTCCCCAAATAGTTATGTAGCTCTCCCAAAGGGAGAGAAAAAAAAGCAAGCTAGCTGGCAAAAGGGGACTGCGACCTGTTTTTCTGAGGGTTTTTTTCCCTGGGTATTTTAGCAATTTAGGCCTCATAAAGTCTGGGAATAAAAATTTAAATGGGAATGGATGATTCCAAAAATGGACTGGATATGGATTTTTTCTTGTATGGGAACATGGGGCTAGAGGTAAGAAAAAGTCCTTCAGAAGAGTAAGGGCTTGCATTTATGAAGAAAACCAAAAGGAAATGCCCTTTGGCAAAAGAAAGACAAAAAACAAAAAAACAAAAAAATGCAACAACCACAAAAAGAATATTCAAGAAACATATGAGCAACACTGTAAAGACGGGTACCATTCTGACAGCCATTTCTGGCCATCTTCTGACCATCTGTGGACGCCCTTCCACCTCTCCCCTCTTTCAGCCCCCAATATAACCATCAATAAAGGTGGCCAATCTGCAAGCTAGTACTGGCTGGCAGATTGTATTGTACGATGCTGTGGGATTGGGACTCCTGGGTGATGTTTAACACATTCAACAGCAAGGCATTGGCTCAATAGCTGAAAAGATGCCTAAATTGAAAGGACTGAAAATCTGGTGGACTTCTATCCACCCTTCAGGTCTACAGCTACGTTTTGGGTGCTGTAAATGCTGTTTCATTGGAATAGAATTCCCTTGGAGCTCTGAGGCAGAAGATTGTGTGGACCATACTAAGTGCAGCTGTTCCAGACCAAGGCCTGGATACTGTACTAGTGTGGTTGAAGCCTCGGTAACGTATTAATCTATATTAAAAGCAGGAAGTTGGCTCGGGAGGCCATTCATACTCTAGATGCTGAGGGAGTCAAGGTGTACAAAAGGGGAGAGGGAAGAGATGCTAAATGAATTGTTTGCACCTGTTTTCATTGAATACCTGAGTATGAGAAACTAGAGCACATACCTAAAAATGAGGGCATATCACTTTGACTCTTTCTGCATTGAGGGTAGATAAGTAGAGGTCCGCTCTCACTTCTGGTCTCCAGCCAATGTCCTGACTGGGGATTTAGGCTTCTGTGGCTAGTATTCCATCCATGGAAGGGTTCCAGCTGCCCCAAGGGCTGCTTCTGAATGGAGGTCATGTTGATTCACTTTTCCCACCTCTGTTTCAGGCAAGGCCTCCCTGCCCCAAACTGGCGACCAGATTTGGTGGCTGAGGTAGATTCAGCCAAAGGCTCCATAATAAATAAAGCCTAAAGGCTAATGGAGCAAACTATATTGGAAGTTGCTGTGATCTGCTCCCCAAAGGAATAACATATAATCTCAAATAAAAATGTAAAAAAGAAATAAGAAAAAAAATGTTGAACTGGGAAATGAAGATGGAATAAAAAATACAGAAAAATAGGGTATTTAGCGAAGAGGTAGATCAAGGTGGCAATGTGGTAGTCATCCATGGGATTGCTCAACCTGGGTCAAGAACAGAGAACAACGAGGCAGAGCATGTCGGGAACCATCTGCTTTGCTATTGCCCCATTCCACCCTTCTTTGGAGGCTGCGGCTGGAAGTAATGGTTCCAGGTTCCAAGCAACATGGTTCATTCCAGCTGCCCATAGGGCATATAGCTGGAGCTTCCCACAGCCCAG
Source organism: Aspidoscelis tigris stejnegeri (assembly GCA_023333525.1). Classification (NCBI taxonomy): domain Eukaryota; kingdom Metazoa; phylum Chordata; class Lepidosauria; order Squamata; family Teiidae; genus Aspidoscelis; species Aspidoscelis tigris. Next base: position 36,811,286 of record JALMGA010000005.1, on the reverse strand, counting down.
GAACAACTTTTGACTGGAACATGAGCAGATCAATGGCTTATTCTTAACACCTGCACCACCAAGGATTATGCTAATGGACAGGGCCAATGACTCATTGTCAACAAGCACACAAAAGACCTACATACCAGGAGCAAAACAAACAATTGCATGCCACCAACCAACCTACGTAAGAAGGGTGACAAGGTCCATGAGGCCATCGGTATCATTTCACTGTTTTAGGAGTCATATTCTCTTAAGATAGCTATCGTAGTCATATCTGAAAGCTTAGATTCAAAGCAGAACTGTGGAACACAGCGTGACAGTTCAAAAATCGCAACAAGTGAGAACTTTAGAGTAGTCTTCTGTTGTGGCCCTCCATGCTAGGGAAGGCACCAAGTGAACTGTCCACGGGTGTTTTTCCACTGCCACTAGAAGTACCCATTAAATACCCATTAATGGGTACAAAAATGTGATTATATACCCATTAATGGGTACTTAATGGGTACTTTTAGTGACAGTGGAAAAATACCCCATATAACCATTTAATGTTCCCCTGGACCTTGTGTCTCCATGGAACTGCTCTAGTGAGCAGCTGTCATTTTCCCAGGGATCAACTGCAGGGCCTAAATGCCTTGCTGCATTGGCCAGAGTCAAAAGCTTCTTCCCAGAAGGGAAAGGTTCCAGTGCTGCTGTCTGGACCTAATGGAAAGAAAAGCCTGCTGAGGTAAGTGATAAGAACACTGTTGTAGGTGGCTAAATTCTTCTAGTTTGCCAGGACCACAGTACAGCTAAGGAACGTGTGCTTTGCATGTCAGCAAATGAACTTTTCTAAATTTTGCACCAACATACTGGGAGCAAATGCCAGCTACAACTACACACGTGGTGGGAAAAAACAGCCCAAAAGTGGTTTAGAGCCGGTGATAGCATGCAGACACTGCTGTTTGCATGCCACCTTTACTCCATGTTAAAGGCTTTTGAAAGTTCATGTTATGGCGTTTAATGTGAATTAGAGGAACTAGTACCTGCAAGCTATCACCTCTAAGTCATGTTCAAGTCCCCTTTTTTTTTTACTATGTGCGGATGCAGTCAATGATAGCTATGCATTCCTCCACTTACTGAGAGGAATATAATGGGTAGACCTTTTCCATTACTTTACCTAGACTGTAGAATTCACTTTCCTGAGGCTATTCAGGCATCACATGAAGAGAGTGCTACTGTGTATGTGGGCACACACCTGTATGCCCATTTGATGAAATAATCACTTAAGTATGAGCATTCTTGGTTGCTCTGTTTGTGAGTTTTCCTTAAGACAAAAGATGCAGGGTCTTACTTGTACTTACCTGTTGGAGTGGTTCCATCTGCTCACTGGTGAGGTCCATCCCCATTTCGAAGCCACCACAGCCTCCCCAGAGTCCACAGCCTGCACAGACAAGCAGCTAGATTGCTTTTGGGAAGGTTTTGAACCCTGTTCTTGGAGCACCATGGCTGCGCAGTCACATACAGCTCCTGGATTGCCGTAACAATGTCTGACTGGGCACCAGATGTCAGTCCAGATTTTGCCATGGCGATCCACCAACTTATTTGCACTATATTCACTGCTGGTCAAGTACGGGACTAGTCCAGTATTCACAGTGTGGATGACCACAACCGCACTACTACCATACCTGAACTGTATGGCATTATTATACCAGACCAGTCAAGTAAGTGCAAAAAAGGCAACAGACAATAGAAACTTAGGAGCTTTCTGAATTAAGAACTATTAAGGTAGTAGTTGATCTGCTACCTGCATGCTAGTTCCCCACAATAGATAAAGCATGAGACGAGCTAGGGTGCTAAAAATGGCATCCTAGCTTGGTATAGCTGTAGACCTTGAGGCAGGTTTCTTGTTCTCAGACAGGGCACATGGGGGTAGTGTGAACAGGTCCTTAGTGACTGGGTTCCTCAGGGTCATAAAGGTAGAGTGAAGCACAACTGGAACCTAGGTGAGGAGATTTGGACATTCTGATCATGCTAGTTACATGTTGGTTCAGTGACGCTGTGGAAGCAGAGGTACAATCTGCCTGAACTGGAACTTGGTGCACAGTGAAAGAGGCTCTGATTTAGCCAGGTGGCAGAAAAGTTGTTGGCACCTCTGTCCTGCCTCTGCCATCCTGCAGACCCCATGCAAGCAAGGCCTGCCATTTACTTTTAGAGGACTGTGATACCAGCTGCTGCACTTTGAAACTGAACAATACCATCACTTTGAAGAAAGTAAGCTACATAGATAATGCATACTTAACAGAAACAGAATTTTAAAAACATGGTGCTTCCAAATTATTTTCAACTGAATTTCCTTAAAGTCTTTACAATTGTGGCCCTCCATTTCCTTGGATCATCAAATTCAGGAAGCAATTATCCAGTTGCATAACCTTTTATGTACTCTTACAACCCGTGAGTAATAGAAGAGCACAAGAAATACTCTGCTCATTCAGAGTGGTGGTCCATGTTGGCCAGCAGTCTTTTTCCTCATGGTGGTCAGCCAGTTGCATGTAGAAGCCTATGAGCACATGTCTGGGCCTACATCAGTCATAGTTTTTTAAGAGACACCTAAGCTATATTTTCTCATGTCCATTCTAATTATTCCCCACCTACATGTTTTTTTTTCCTGTTCTGTAAGTGTGGTTGTACTTCTTAAAGGCCCCATATTTCCACCCAGGTGTCATGTTCTGGTTTCCAAATTTCCACCCCATGTGTCATGATGTTCGTACTCAAAGTTCTAACAAACTCCTTGAGCATCATTAACAGTAAGTGTAACAATGATAGTTCCCCTTTTTCATGAGCTGCTTCGATCTATCTGTGTTTCTATTTAACCTTTTGTATGTAACTAGGTAGATGTGTTTTAACCACTGTAATATACATAACTTCACTACATCATATGAGGATCTGGAAGTTTGCTTCTAGATCAAGTATTACCAGAGGCAAGATATCACAGGTGAAAAAGTCTCCTAAAAAATAACTATCTGTTGTACATAAAAAGGTGGCCTCTTCTTAGGAAAAAAAAAGAGAGAGAGATTTTCTGAAGCATTCAAGTTTCCACAGTTTGATTAATTAACGAAACTGACCCTCATGCATAGCAAAATAAAATGGCATGCAGCATTTTGTCTCTTCATACATCGGTGGTGTGACCACACTTGGAATGTTGTGTACAATTCTGGTCACCACACCTTAGGAATGATATTGTGGAAATGGGAAAGTGGCAGAAAAGAGAACCAGAACGATCAAGGGGCTGGACACCTCCCTTATGTGATTAGGCTACAACTCCTAGACCTCTTTAGCCTTGAAAAATATTTTTTAAGAGAGGACCTGACTAAAGTCTATTAAATCATGTGTGGTGTAGGAAAAGAGGGTAGAGAAGCACTAGAATCAGGGGACACTCTATGAAGCTGAAAGCCAGAAAAATTAGGACAGACAAAGGAAAGTTTGTTTTTTTTACCCAATGGGTCATTTGTTTATAGAATTTACTAACAGATGGAATTTATTAGCCTGGATAGCTTTAATAAGGGGTTGGACAGATTCATGGAAGACAAAAGTATTAATGGCTACTGGAACAGATGCTTAAGTACCACCCAAGAGTTCGAGAAACAGGCAGGATGTCACTAAAGGCCCTTTTCAGTGAGTCAAGAGCAGGGGAAGGTTTTGCCTTTGTCTTCTTCTCGAGAATGTGAAGAAGCAAATGGTGGGCCACTATGGGAGCCAGATTGCTGGACTTGATGGGCTGTGTGACTTGATCCAGCAGGGCTCTTCTGAAGTTCTTATGGATGATTGAGTGCTGCAATCATCCAGTCCACAGTTGGAAGGAAATCTGAAAAATAACCAGACTTCTAAAGTGTAAATGGAGTTTCTATGGTTGTGCTATGAACTGAAGTTTCTGTATACTGTTCTTAACAACATATGGTCAACATATATTCTTGCTTCCCATAGAATGGTGACACTTCCCCCAAAATCCCAAAACAACTTGTTAGCTAAGTGTAGAACTGTGTGCAGAATTGTGTCACACCAGTGAAACTGTGGAAATTGAAACAAAAGCTGTTTTTTTGGGGGGAAACAATATTCAAACTTGTGAGGGCTCGATTGAACCATTCTTACATTTTAAAAATAATTTATACTATGATGTAAGGGTAAAGGGGGGGGAGTCCCAAAATCCTTTGTAAAAATGTAGTATTGTGCTTTATTCTAATATAGAATAAGATTTGATTGGTTCTTCTTTATGATCTAACTGAAAGGTTCATTCAAAACAGATGAGCTAAATGAAATCCATTTTTACCCACCCTTTTTCTATATTCAGAGTTAGGTATAAAGAAGGAATCTGGTTATTGTAGCTTCTACTGTTTACATTGAACTAATTTCCAACATATTCTATATTTTAAAACAAATCATTATTAATTTTATTATCCTTTATACACTCCTATTAACACTCCTGGGCAAAGTAGCTAATATACTAGTATTCCTGGTCATTTTTTTCTTGGTTGAAAATCAATAATTCACCAGGCATGCCCATTGGTACTGTTGGCGTGATACCGGATTTGCACTTAGCTAAGTTTGGAATAGATTGTGTGGACATCTGATCTATTCCAGAGCTTTAATTGGCTACTGCACCAGATAAAGGTGCAAATGGGCCCTTAGTTTCTAGCCATCGCACTGCACTGGAGATCCAAAAAGCCTTGCTCAACCTTCTCTTGATCTAGACCACTGTTGTCCTGTCTCCTTCCACAGCTACTGTCCTCACAGAGGCTCCCACTACAACTCCAGCACAACTATTTCCGTCTTTGGACCAGGCTTGCACACCTTTCGGTTGTGGTGTCTATATTTTGGTTGGTCTAGTTCTGCTTGTTACAACAGCCCTGTGCCTTATAATCCTGAAGAAAAAGCAAAGAAGCAGGACAAGAAAAGCCAAAGGGAAGAACTGCAATACTCAAGGTAGGTGTTAGTAATTTTCCCATAATCTCCTGTCATAGATCCTGTATCAAATGTCATACATTCCATGACTACTGTGTGAAAAGGTTTGGGATGTGCATAGCCAGGAGAGGCTGGCCCAGGCAAGCACAAATACAGCTCCTCAGCCTCTGTATTATGGTTTGCAGCCTTTGCTTGAAGTCTGATTTCAAAGGAAACCCACAAACTAGTGCACAGAGTGGGGAGGGGGAGAAGTTTCATTTTGCATGAAGTGTGCATGGCTAAACCACCCTCAGTAGGTTTAAGAGTCACTTCCACTCCTGCTTAGCCCTCCAAGGCCCAGTTGCCAGTAAGTATGGCCATACTTACTTTGGCTATACAAGCCTACATGTTTCCCTGAAGATCAGCTGAGAAGATGGAAGTTCTTTTTTACATCCTCCTTAGAAGGCTGGGTTAGGATTAGAAGCTATGAGAATCTCTACATGTAGATAAAAGCATTGTAGATAGAAGGTTCCATTAAGAATACACTAGTCACTGATGCTGCCTGTAACAAGCCCTTCCAACACACAGCAAGGCCAGGAAATCTACCTGAGAAGGCAAACAGTGTTTGCCCCCTTATTGCTGAGATTGACAAGGAGGTGGCGAATTCCAATGAGCTGAGGAGGAACAGGGTTCAGAGAACTCCTCAGGTAAGTGCTGAGGAGAGGGAAGGTTTTTGCCTCCTTTCACACTGATCTAGTTTGTGCTACCACTAGGGGGTGTGCACAAATGCAATTTTCAGATTCAATTCAATTTGAATAGAATATCTGAATGTTCGAATTTGAATGAATAGAGCAAAACGAATGTATTCAAATTCAAATCTGATTCGAATACATTCGTATCTATTTGTACGAATATTTGATTTATATTTGAAAATACAAATGTCGACAACATTTGTATGTGTTCATACGCATCCGTACAAACCCGTGCACACCCATACACATTCGTATGCATCCTGTTTTTATGCTGTCTGCATCCCGTTTTCATCCCGTATGTATCTATACAAACGCATTTGGATATGAATGAGTACCAATATGTATGTAATGAGTACGTATCTGTACATATTAAAATGTCCAAATAATTAGTCTGAATGATTTGAAACATTCAAATTTGTTCTGTTAAAAAACCCTAATGTATAGACATTTTATTCAAATTTGAATGTCCAAATTTGAATGAATTCAATCGAATTTTGAGTGTTTCAAATATTCTTGCCCATCCCTAGCTACTACTGCAACAGCTTGGGAAATTCTCCAGCGCTCAGCTGTGGTGGTGAGGGTTCTGGGGAAACTCCAGTCTCCCTCACCCAGTTGTCGAGAAACCTTCAGCTGTGGCTACAGCAGGAGAAGGGATGAGGGAAAGCTCTATTCCCTCACAATAGGAACAAATCTTGCTTCAGAGTTAGTTCAAAAGGCTTCCTAAGAAGTGCTTCTTCCAGTCTTACTACTGTGGTCAAGGATGATGGCTGTGGGCATTTTACTGACAACTTACTCTGGAACAAGATCCAGTTTCTGCCTTGGGTGGTATAAGAATGGCCCTTTACAAGTTACTAGTCACTCCAGACTGCAGAGGTTTTTTTTCCATCTTTTGTCACTCAGGGCAACATTGCTGGCATCTTGCAAGTGCAAAGAAATTTACCTGTTAGCCAATGTTCTGAAAATATATAAGTGCCAATTGTTTCCTAACTGACTGTACTTAATAGCACTCATGCTTTTTTAACGGTGATCAACTAGGCATAAATGTCTTCTTTGTGTGTCCTTCCATGCAGATACAAGTGGAACGGCTGTCACATTGTCACAAAACAAAGCCCTTCAGTTTGTTAGCTGCATATTTTTTTGGCTTTAGCTCAATTTTCTGATAAAAGCTACACACTGACTTGGGAACATGTCCCACTGAATTCCACAAGATTAACAGTGCCGTGAAAAACTATTTGCCTCTTCCTGATTTTTCCTGTTCTTGCATATGTGTCACGTTTTAACCATTTCAGATTTTCAAACAAGATTTCATATGAGACAAAAAACAAAATACAGCTTTCAAAATGATGGTTTCAATTTCTGGAAGGAAAAAAGATCATCCAATACCTCTATCACCACAATCAAACTTGGAACACAGGTCCCATCTTCTGACCAAACCTGCCTAACTTTAATCAGTGGCCTTTAGAGTTAGGTTGCATCCAGATGTTGATTATTTATTCTGCTGTATTTGGATATTCTGGAATAAGCGTGGACGCAGCCAAATTGTGAAAGACAAAGTAGATTCTCTAAACCTGCATTCTACTGCTTCCTACCTTTCTTATCTGATATATGTTATCCCAAAATAATGAGGGACATTATACTAACCATCTTCAACTTTATTGTTTGAATGTTGTGCACTACTCATTAAATTATTTTTCTTTTAGAAAATGAAAACTGCACCGTTTTTGTTGAAAATGAAGCTCCTAAAATCCACATCTTCATGCCAAGAGATAACAGTATGGAACTACTGGAAAACTCACATTCAAATGAAACTCCAGATAATACCACAGATGCCATCTCAGAGAAGGAAGCACACTGCATTGCAACAGGAAGTGGTGCCATAGAGATGACATCCCTGTTTGCTTGTGATAACAAACTTAATCCCACTTTACCTCTGCCAGCAACTGAACTTGGAGCAACTGTGCTGGTGACCACAAAGACCACTCAAGAGAGTCAGTTACCATAGCAACAGCTTTGGTCTTGTAGTTAGGGAGCTGGACTATTATCTGGGAATACCAGGTTTGATTCCACCCTCCCTCATGAAGTCAGCTGGGTGACCTTGGGCTAGTCACAGCTCTCTTCTGAGCTCTCATAGCCCCATCTCCCTCACAGGGTGTCTGTTGTGGGGAGAAGGATAGAAAGGTTTGTCAGCCGCTTTGAGTCTCCTTAAAAGGGTGAGAATAGCGAGGTAGAAAAGCCTCCTCCTCCTCCTCCTTCTTCTTCTTCACAAGAACGGAGCCTTCTCAACATTCATTTAAATATGTTACAAGTTTGTTGATGTATTTTGGAAAAATATAATGAAACATATGAAAGAAATTTTAAATATAAAATTTTTGCAACTCCAGAATTTTATCTGTTACATGTATATAAAAATCAACATATTAAAGAAGATCAAAAATATGTTACAGAAAAAAAGTTATTAGTAGCAAAGATCACCTTTGTGTTGCATTGAAAAGATGCAACTAAGTGGGTAATGGAAACTTGGTATAGATATATTATAGACCAATATCAATATGAACTGGATATCATCATTTATTAAACCTAGGAGTAAAACCAAAAATCACTGTAGAAGTAAATTGGAAAGGTTTGGTGACTTACATACTTAAACTGGATGCACCCCAAGTCCTGAAGAAAGCATTCACTAGAATTAACAAATTACTCTCCTAATTAATTTTATTTGATCCTTAGTTATGATCTTGGCTATTAGGGGGAGGGGGTAAGGGAGGAAAGGGTGGAAAGGGTGGAACCAACATTTTATAAACATTTTATATATTATCAAGAAACTGAAATGTAATGTTATCTGAATAAAAATCAGTAAAACTCTGAATATTTTAAAAGTTCCCTTGACCATAAAAATATGATTAATAGACTTAACTAGAAAAGGTCTGACTCCTGGAATTAAGTTTATTTTCTGGCTTTTTAGTGATGCTGAAACTGACCACTGGCTGCAAAAGGCCTGGCAGTGAACTTCAAAAAAGAGCAAACTAGGGTATATTATCCTATCTCTGTTCTGTGAGGTTAAAGATAGGAATGATCAGAAAAAATTAAAATAGTTGCTCAGAACTCAGGTATTCATCTTTGCCTTAATCTCTGCATCCTAAATCTGATCCGTTTACTTGGATCACTTGGAGATAAATTCCCTATAAAACTAAAAGCTGGACATTTTCCTCAGAAGTAATATAATTTGAATGCGGCACATATTTATTCAATAACAAGTATTCTCTGATATTCTCATTGTCCTTCATAGTTTGATAGACTAGCAAACTTGATGTTCTTTTCCAGCTTTTAATAAGTTGTTATTTCTCAGACAGTACTAAAAGCTTCTGGCCTTCACCCTGAGAGTGTATTGTGGACTTTTCACTTCAAGAAACTCTTTTCATCTTGCTGAACCTTAGCTGTCCTTGGTTCCACTCAAAAGAATTTGGCTTTATCAATTCAAAAACTGGAGTTTTGCAGGACCATGGACAGAGAATGTTGGCTCTGTTTTCTGCATGCAGTATTTCATCTGTTTTATTAAGAAACGTGTGCTTCACAGCAAAAATTAACAGGAAGCAGATGGTGGGAAGAGGTATAGGAGGGTGGTGTTGGGAGCCTGTCAGTGTCTTTTTATAAGCACATATCCTGTGGCAAAAATCACGACACTCAAAGAGGAAGTTTGACAAGATATGCAAAATACTTAAGAGCACAAATGCTAACCTTGCTAAACTGCCTCAATCTTGCCCAACCTTTTCAGTAAAGGCTGTCATCCGTCAGTATCAGCCTCAATATGTTTCCTTTCTCTTTTTTCTAAGCTTCTAATTTCCCCTCACAATTTCACCCCCTTTCACTGTCCTGCAAAGTATTGCTAAGGAAGGGGCAGGGAAAGAGTAAAGTGGGCTGATAGCACATCTGAATGAACGTTCACTGATATATTTCTGTTTGGATGTCCAATGCCTGCTAGGTTGATCTTTATGCTTGAAAGGACTGCCTGCTAGCTGCGTACCCAAATATGCTAACAGCCCATCGGAAAACTCTGTTTTTCTCACTGTCCTACCAGTAAGTGCATGTTAATACACTATGTCTTCGATCATCCCTTCCTCCCACTTTGTTGCTTAGAAGATGCTAAGCTCTGCTTCCAACCCTCCATCTGTATGTTGCTTGGAATGTGGCAAAATTTGCTCCCTTCCCTGTGCATGCTTAGAAAAACATTATGAAATATCCCTTTCATGAGTAAGGGAAAAGATCTAACTGTGCTCTTTTCAAGATGAAAACTTCATTTTTATTTTTAAACAAAACATCATTCAAATTTCTGCTTTAGGCACACACAGATTTTCTGCATGTCTTTACCTGGCCTTGCACACATAGCTGCTATGCAGTGTAAAGCCTAAGAGAATGACAGATGGAAAGATGCAGGTGGGTGTTCACAACAAACTATGGAAACCAACTTGAAGCCTTGTAGATGCTCATCTGAGTTATTAACCCCCAGCATTCTACTGCCAATGTGTGGCAGCCTCACTGAGCCTGCAGAGAATTGTGGCCTGCCCATCCATCCATCCATCCCTCCCTCCCTCCCTCCCTCCCTCCCTCCCTCCCTCCATCCATCCATCCATCCATCCATCCATCCATCCATCCATCCATCCATCCATCCATCCATCCATCCATCCATCCATCCCCTCAGAGTGGGTTACAATAAAACAAATATAAAAACCTAATTGAAAATTAGCTCAGTGGAACAACAAATAACAGAGCCTGTAAGGAAAGGGGAAGTCATCTCTTCAACCAAAGGCTAGGATAAAGAGGTGCAGCTTCAGCAGAGGTCTTATACAATGAAAATGCTTGATGCACCTGGGAGGAGGGGCTATTCCACAGTGAGGAGGCTGTCACCACAAAGGCCCTCTCACATGCCCCCACCCCTTTAACTACTGAAAAGCCACAGGAAGGCCTGAATGGGCCTTTCCTTAGGTCTTTGTGACTCAAGCACCTTGAATTAGGTTGTTTCCTCACTGCTGCATTCTCCATCACCTGCAGTTTCCCTGTTACCTTCACAGGCAGCCCCATGTACAATGCGTTACAGTATTCCATTCTGAACCAGCCAGAGCTGGAAGTATGCACATCTGGCCACTGCCACCACCTGAGCATCAAAAAGTAATTCTGGAACATCTGGGGAGTCTTCACCAGAGCAGCTCTGAACCAGATAATGCAACAATAGCAATTAAAATCAACAACAAGAGTATACTCCCTTTACTTTTTTCTTCTCTCTTTGTTTTGTGGGGAGGAAGATTCCTTAATTAGATCACTGTCAATTTACATAGATTTTCTTCTTGGTGCAACCATGTCCTGAAGTTCATTAATGCAATAGATTAGGGCAGTGGTCCTCAACCTGGGGGTCGGGACCCCTTTGGGGGTCGAATTACCCTTTCAGAGGGGTCGCGACGAGTCTCCCACCGCCATTCCCTCCCACCTCCCAGCTGCTCCACCCCCGTGGTTGGGGGTCTCTAAAATATGAGGAACTCCATTAAGGGGTCGCGGCATTAGGAAGGTTGAGAACCGCTGGCTTAGGGTCTTCTAGTAAGTGAACAAGCACTTTCTTATTGCCAACAACATAATGGCTGCAAGAACAGCAGCCGTCTGCCAATTAGACTATGGAAATAAAGGATGTTTTGGTGGAAAACAGGAGTGGATTTTTGTGTAGATTTATGAGTTCCAACTCTGAAAACAAAGTGTTTTGCACATGTGCTAGGAAGCATCTGTTTGCACCTAATTCTGGCTAGTGGACTTCCATGTCTTTGTAAAAATATCCCAGAAAAAATATCCAAAAATCCAGCAGTATGGCTTTTCCTGTTTTAGTGAGTAAAGGAAATAACAGGGGCCTTCTCCCTGAAATAGTGGCATATGGTTCTAACAGTCCTAGAGGAATTAATAGGATGATGTGATAAACAGCACATAGAATTCTTAAATATGTTATATGCCTCTTTCCTAATTGCTTAATTGTGGTTCACTGGGATGTATGAGTTCTCCGAGCTGAGATTTCCACTTGCAAACATTTTGCTCCATGACTAGGTAACTGTGACCCATTACAAAACATCTTCATATCTACAGCACCATGAAAGAATGAAAAATGAATGCATTTCAGTGCAGCCATGCTGTTTTAGAATACATCTGCTTTCCACCAGGTGGCGCTCCTCCACTATACACTTAACTAGAAAGATTGCCTCAGGTAAAAACTCAAGGCTACCTTGTGGACTTTTGATGAGTATTCCTTCCCTGTCTCCGAAAGTGATTAGATATGGCATCACCTCAGGAAATACAAAAGCCAAGCCACTTAAGGAAGCCCGAATGACACTAGGGATCTACCGGACTGAGAGGTCTCTGTGCTGTGATTTGTACTGCATCATATTGAAGTACCAAGCATGAAACACTAGAAGGAGTGTTGTTAACAATCAAGTCTACTAGCACTGGCAAAGGTCAAAATAGGGTGGGAATGAAGAGAAGCAATACTAGTGGAATAAGTTTTCAGAACTGATGAGGCCATGACTTCTAGATAAAGTAGTGAATTCATCTTCTTTCTAAGAGTGCATTCACATGGTCTGGCGACTGTGGCCCTCAAGCTGGCCAGGGTGTGAGATGTTCAAATGCTCCCCCTCACACTGGCTCTTACACTACCCTGAAGATTCCAACAATGTGCCCTAAACCTCTTTCAACCACTTTGAGGTGGCAATTGTTGAGGGAAGCTGTCCCTTCTCGTCCACATGTGTATATGTGTGTGTGTGTGTCTTTCTGGCCTAATTTTTCCACCAGGTTGCTTTACCAAAGGATAGAAATTAGCCAACTTCCAATTCTCCACCTAATAGCCTAGGCTGGAAATTGTGTTGCTGCCGGGAGGGTTCCCTCACAACTCTGAAGGCTGAGAGCAGCTGTGAGGAACTTGGGATATGTCTGCTACTTCATGTCTCCTAGGGCAAATAACAACCTCCCAACCTAAATTCTAGCCCTTCTGGGATCAGTGTGGATGCAGCCAAAATCACAGCATCCTTTAGAAGCATCTACTCAAGTTTGTCTGACAAAAAATATAGGGTTTGTTACTATGTTATTAGGACAGGTAGGAAGATCAGAAAGTGACAACAGGTAGATCCCCATGCAATGTGGCAAGCCTGAGCACTGTCTTTAAAGATCTGTCACACTGATGCTATTGCTCAATATTACCAGAACACTGGCTCCTGGGAGTCATGCATCAGGCAATTGTTTCCATATGTGGTGGTCCTGCCCAAACATTCTGTTATCCAAAACATAATAATTGGTTCTGGAAGAAGTCTTTTCTTTATCTTCAAAGGGTAGAACTGCAAATTAGAACATACAAACCTTGCTAAAATCCTACTCTATTGCTGCCAAAGCTGAAATTGCACAGCACTGAAAAATGCCTTGTAATCTTTCTAAAGACTGGTGGCTTACACAACTGTGGGGTTTTGCTATCAATTAATGTGTTTCATTCCAGCAAAGCAAAATGCTATGCTTTGGAGCTATGTTCTCTCTTTGTCACTGCTGCTAAATCAGATGCCGTTCTCCAAATACACAGATCATACTTACCTGTGCTTCTAAACACCTGACTTACCAGAGTGTTCTCTCAACCAACCCACTAGTTTGGACCCACTTCCACCACTGAGTAATGGCTGCTGTTACGAGGAAGCTTTAGCATCTGAGACCAATGTTGTTGTTTATGTTTACTGGATTGTTAATTGTACTGTGCTTACATATAAATACAATTTAAATATACAAAAGGAGGAAGACATCAAAGTCACTGAGAAACATTGTCTTCTGTGTGCAATATTTCAACACTGCATACTAGGGATGTGCAAGAATTTTTTTAAAAAAATTGATTCATATTGAATCGAATGTAAGAAAATTCATATTCATTTGAATAGATCCCCTAATGTGGTAGGATTCATATTCTATACGAATGTTCAATCCCATGTAAATCCCATAAGAATGCATACAGATAGCATACAGATCCTATATGCGAATGCATATGAATAGCATATGGGTTCCATACAAATGCATACAAATAGCAAACAAATCCCATATATGAATTCCATACGAAGCTTCATACAAAGGTATCAAAGCATTCAATTTGAATTTGAATGTCAATCTTCGAATGTGCCAACATTCAATTAGAATTTGAATGTCCAGATTCAGCTGAATTTGTACAGATTTTGAATGTTACAAATATTTGTTTGCATCCCTACTGTGTACTTTAAAGCAGTTTCTCTTTCAGATCTGACAAAACAGTACGCAGCTTTCCAGCTGCAGCAGTTTCCCAATAGAACAGTCAAATTGCCAGAATTTTGTTGTCATCTACTCAGTTATTTCAGAATTTTAAAAATCTTTATATACAAATATGGTGGGATACAAAGTCCTGTGACATTTGGACTAGATGACTAGGAACGTTTAGGAAGTAATAAGCCCTGTGGTTTGCAGGTGTCCTTCCTCAGTGCCCCTAATTTGGTAAAGCAGGCAGAGGCCCTTTCTACACTGGGCCTTATTACAGGATGTATCCTGAAACAGGGGCCTGCTGTCCACATGCTAGCACAGACTAAGGCAATCCCCAGATGATAATGTGGACACGTTTTTACTTGCCCAGAACTACTGAAGATTGGCCCTGCTGGAGGGAGCTCCCGGACATTCTAGGATGCTCTGGCCTGGTGGCAGTGATGTAGTGTGTGTGCAAGCTCCCCTCCCCCCCCCCCCCGAGTGACTGGAACCACTCCAGGGAGGTAAGGCAAATAGGTCCTGGGAAGGCTTCTCTGGAGCCATCACTAAGAAGGCCGTTTTCTCTGTGACCACACACTTGGTCACAATGCAGGTATAGCATTGTGTCTCCTCTACGCTCTCTTAATAGCACAAAAAGCCTGCAAAGTAACAAGGTGCCCACCCTAGGCACCTGCAGCTATTACAACCAATTGTACTGTAGCAATAAGTACCTTGTTACTTACAGTGACAGGCACCTGCAAGTGCCAAAATTGGTGACTGGGAAACACCTGAAGATGCATTGTGAAGGATACTTCTGCCCCCAGCACTTCCTATGTAACAAATGGAGATATGGCCTTTATTGATGTTGACAGGGAGGCACAGAGCAGTGCTTCTTCTAAAGTTCTCAGGTTATATGTAGGGTTGTACAGAACAAGATGGTCTTTCAGGTAATCCACTCCCAAACCATTTAGGGCTTTAAAGATTAAAGCCAGCACTTTAAGTTGGTCCTGGAAACAGAAGATGTGTCTCCACTTACCCGAACAGGGCACCTCAGGAGTTGAAGAAGGCAACTGCTGCTACCACATCTCCATTTTGGGGGGGTAGCAAATTGCTCACAGAGGCATCTCCATTGTAAGGTGGTTTCTTTCTACCCTGCATAGAGGCATTGTGGGAAATGGTGCCTCCTCGTTCCAAAACAGAGATGAGAAGGATGCTTTTTTTCCCCCTGGCACCTCCCCGCAAAGAACTCCCTCCACCCTGAAATGGAGATGTGGCCAGAGTAAATCCCAGTGATGCAGTCCAAAACCACCTCTCCAACTGCCTGCGTCTGAAAGTGCAGAAGTCCTAACTTACCAATTGTTAGCTTTTCCACGTTTGTAACTGGAGCTGAGATGCAGGAGCACCACAGCCGCCTTTTCAAGGCAGTTAGAGAAGAGATACGACTCCCCTCGTAGCACACTGGACTTCCAATGAAAGAATCCTCAAGAAGCCATGAAAAGTGTAACAGCAGCGGCTGATATTCATTGGAAACAGTAGGGTAGAGGGCAAAGCAGCTAAAAAGGATTGCTAACCAGCACATTTTATTCCAGACTATCAAAATAATGTGAAATAAGTGCTGTTTCGAAGAAGCTGTACTTTCAGCAATTTCCACCTTTTTTCGTTTCCAGAGAGCCCTGCATTTTCTTCAGTATCATGTGCTGGGTGTTGAGTGGAGACAAATGACTTCATTCTTAGAAATAACCCTCTCACCTTCCTTGTTTGTGCTTTCCTGATTCTGTCAATTAATTCTAAGCTTCTAATAATACAGGAATGTCATACTTTCTCTTTGCTTCCTGTTGCCCTGTGTAACTCTAAATTTATACGCCGGCCTTGCGTCTCACATGGAGTGTGAAGTTGTGCCTTCAATGACTTAATTGCCTCAGCCACCAGCTCCTCTCGCCTGTCCCTTCCCATTCTCACTACTGTGATATTTAAAATTCCTGCCTCAGATTGTTACTAAGAATTCATAATCGTTAAATTACTGTCACCATTCCACCCCTAAAACAGCTTCAGAGAAGAGCCTGGCCGGTTCTGTGTGCCAACTCTATGGAGGGACAAGGCCTTCCTGGTTATCTCTCATCAGCATCCATCCATAATCACTACCCACTGTGTAATGACAGTAATTAGGAAGAGCAAAAATGCCTCAGGATGGGAAGAGCTGACAGAGTTAGGGGAGCCAGATGGCATTTGCGCTTAAGAAAGGATCGTAGGGGATGAATCTTGTTAAATCAGTTTTCATTTCTTTTCTTTAGTGTCACAGCGGATTTGGTCGTAGAGGAGTTTACAAAGCAGCCTGGCAAGTTCTGCTGGTCAACACACAGCATGTCTGCTTGATAACAGAAGCCAACTAAACACCCGTGCTGCGGCTGATTGTTTAATATCTCATTTCCCATTTTGACAGGCAACTGTGAAGAATGAGCCATTCACAGGCAGGGGCACAGTGCTGTGGAGAAAGCCTTATTCAGGGCTCCACAGTGCTCACAAATAAACACTCATGCAAGAAGTGTTGAAGAAGAAGAGTTGGCTTTTCTACCCCGTTTTTCTCACCCATTTAAGGGGACTCGAAGCGGCTGACAAAGCTTCTGTTCTTCTCCCCACAACAGAACACCCTGTGAGGTAGGTGGGCTGTGAGAGCTCAAAAGAGAGCTGTGACTAGCCCAAGGTCACCCAGCTGGCTTCATGGGGGAGGGCGGAATCAAACCCAGTATTCCCAGATAAGAGTCCGGCTCCCTACCAAACTAGCTCACTGTTGAGGGAGCTATATGGACACCAGGGAAGTCCACACCTGTCGATATAACCCACCTAAGATGTGCACTGCCTCTAACCCACCTGCCTCCTCCTTGCAGGGGGCCGGACGGAGTTTTCAGTAGACTGGGGTGTTGCTTGCATCAGATCTGTGACCTGTTTGCAGAAAGGAATGACATATTTTCCAATCTCCAATTTGTCTTCCCATTTGCAAGATAATCTGGGGCTCAATCATGTAGACGTGGTTTTTACAGTACTTTACTAATTCACTGACTCCTGGCATAGGTTCCCTCAGTTAACAACCCATATGTGTTTCAGTGAAGAACTTCATGGTTGCTCTTTCAAGATCAATAAAATAGATCCCAATCTTGTGGTCAAGCCGTCATTCATCTCTACTTACTTCTTCGTAAAGAGACTGGGCCTGGATCTACCCCTTGTCCTGACGTCAGTATGACTCTGACATTGCAGCATCGTGGCAATTTTTTTTTGTCAATACTTGGTACAAGCACAAACACACACACCACTGACTCATAATGGGCTCTACATGGGGCTGCCCTTGAAGACAGCTGATCTAGAATGCCGGTGCTAGACTCCTGTATGGAACAACTAACTGCACGCATATCACCATCACACAAGTCTTAAGAGAACTAGAATGGCTCCAGACATCCACAATGGCCACCTTCAAGATGGTGGCTCCCAACAGAAAAGTAAGATATAGCACTATTTAGTGAAAACCATATCCAGAGTTGGGTTTGCCTGAAATAGGATATATTGTGTTTCTACCCTAATATAAAAAGCTGTGTTGGCATTGCCACAGATATGTGTGGCAATGCCAACATAGCAAAGACATAATTGTGTTATATATCCCCTGTTTTAATGTGGCCATTGTCTGCATACAAGGCTCTTGTTGAGAGGACCTAGTATTAGGTTGCAAAAGGGACAGCTGGTTTATGGCAGTAAGCAGCTGCTGGCACATGAACAGGAAGAGAGAGGTCAAACAGGCAAGGTCCTAATGTAACCTTCTGGGGCCATTTGAACCTTTCTGTGGCTGAATTTCCTGGCTGGGGATGCCAGCCTGGGACTCAGAATATTGGCGTGTTGGCTCTGCCCTTTGCCCTTGCTCCCTTCCTGGTTATCATGGCTAGAAATGTAGCTCCCCATGTGCACATCTGAAGGTGCACACTTACAGACATCCCAGGTTTAATCTCCCCTGAAAAAAAAAGGGGGGGAGATATCTGTGCAAGTGTGCAGCTCTGCACATCCAAACGCGCTGGGGGCTACATGCACAACTATCTAATTGAGGTCATGAATACATGCGCAGGAGTTATTTTACTTCCCAGACAGTGTCTTTGAGAAGTGGGAGGAAATGAAGCTGGGATGTAACTGTTGGAGATATTCACCCCCACAGGAGACCTGCTTATGGGTTATGACTATCTGTGCAGCTGCACAGACTGAAAAAGAGATTAAGAGGGGACCTCAAAAAAGAAAAGAAAAAAAAAAGAGGAACTCCACTCTTCTTAGCTCCATGGAAAGCATCTTTGTAGGGTGGCCACAGAGGAGGCTGACCTTTCCCTCCAATGAGAAGCCAAACATTGACTGACAGAAGTTAGAGGAATGGTGGAGAGAGGAAAAGGTGCTATCACCTGAATTACCTGGATGAGCATGGGGAAACTCACAGGTGCAGAGAAAAAGAAAACAAGCCAAGCGAGGACTATGTTCCATGGGTGTGATCCAGCCAATACTGAAGTCAGACGCCATTGTTCAGTAAGACAGATTGGGTGGTACAAAGCAGCCAGACCCAGTCCCTTTTGTTGCCTTGTGCCCTGCACAGTAGCTTTATTGTAGTGGGCTCAGCTGCATGATATGTCAAAGTTCCCGAACAACCATTTTCTGAGTAATGACTAAGAAACAGTCTTTTCTTACCCAGGAGTCAAATGACACAGCCAGTTAATTACGGGTCTTGGATGACAGTTTATCTCCACCTATCCCAGTGAACCAGCCAACCAGCCCAAATCTCTTTCTTTCCTATCTTTGCTTTTGTTCTCTAGGCCTCTTTTAATCTATCATCATTCTGAGACATGGGAAATGGGCAAGATATTTATATCTCAGAGATTTAATAAGAAATTATCAATGCTAAGTTCCCTTAAGCACCCACAAAGGTAACAAATCCTGCGCTGCTGGCATGATTGATTAGATCTCTGCATTTTTTCTCTGTTAAAACTGTGTGTTTAATTGTATTATATAGTACGTTGAGGAAGGTATATAAACAAGTTTAAAAAAAAACCCAAAAATGCTTACACAGCAGCCATACTCCACAAGAGACACAGAGTGACTAGAGAATAGTAGAACAGTGTCCTCTAGAAACAATGGCATGACCTACACCACACCTGCTGTATATGGTGCTATGAATGCACTGCTGAATGAGTATGGAATCCACAATGACCCACACTCTTTGGACAACCATGTTGCTATTAAGTCCCCTGAATGGCAGAGTGGAATAGCTCTCGGATATCTTCCTCCAACTTGCAATCAGTACTACGGATGTGCACGAATATTCTGAACATTCAAAATTTAGACATTTGGACGAATATCGAATGTTTTGAAGCATTCGTTCAAAGCATTTGAATGTACGGATACCTATGTATTACATACATATCTGTACGAACATCATACGTATCTGCATGCATTTGCGCTTATAATATGGAACAAAAACAGGATGCGTATGGGATAAAACTGGATGCATACAAAATGTGTACGGGATGCATACGGAATGTTGTCGACATTCGTATCTTCAAATTCGTATCTAACATTTGAACGAATAGATTTGAATGTAATGGATTTGAATAGGTTTTTGTTGCATTTGGATTTTAAACATTCAAATCGAATCAAATGTTTTGATATTCGATACTACTCAAATTCAAATGTAAAAGAAATATTAATGTACATCCCTAATCGCCACCATGGTTGCTCAAAGAGACTTACTTGTCTCCTCACTGGTGTATACAAGATCACTGAATGCATGGGCCATTTCCATAGTTTGATAACTCTCCCTGCCCCCAGTCAAGATCACAGCTGAGGAACAAAAGTTTCCCGGCTGTGATGCTGACAGCCAGAGGCAGTGAGTGGCATACAATCAGCATGTTCCCACTTTAAAAGTAGTGCTACTAGCACAGCACTCCTAATTCAAGGATAAAGAGCACTGAACTTACCAGAACGATGGCTTTCACTAGCTGGTACATGTAGAATTGGGTGTTACCTGTTCCTGTTTGTTCCAGCATAGGTACAAAACACAGGCTACATAGAGAAGCCCTACATTTCTATCCCAGCCTACATTCTCAAGTCTCAGGGTGGGGCACAGTAGACACGAAGAGTACTATAAACAAAGATTACAGTTACAAATAACAGTCCCTGATAGGGAACAACTAGCTACCCCATGAGCCAAAGGCTAGAATAAGGGGGTGCATGTTACAGTGGTGAGGATAGGCATGGCTCACTGATCATTTCACAACACAGGGGTTACCACAGAGAAGACTATGTCTGCTCACTTTTGGCTGCTGATAGTGGAAGAATGGCCACAAAGGTTCTCTTTGCAGATCTTAACAGTGGATAGGTCTGTGTGGGAGGAGTGCCTGTTTAGATATTTGGGTCCCAAATCATTTAGAGGGTTGTATGCCAATGTCAGAGTCCTGAATTAGGCTCAGTAGCAGACTCGCAATCAGTGCAACTCTATTAAAAATGGTGTGATGTGTGCCCGGCCAGAGCTACCTGTCAGCAGCCTTGCTGTTCCATTCTACAGTAGCCAAAACTTCTGAACCCTCTTCAAGGGCAGCCTCACATACAGCATTTTGCAGCAGTCCACCATAGCCAAACAATCTCTTTCCTGAAAGGACTATGGTTGGAACTGGAAGCAGGTATTCCTGGTTATAGCTGTTGCCTAAGTCTCCATGGGCAGTGACAATATCAGGAATATCAACAAGCTATGCACCTGTTCCTTCAGGGTTATATAAACCCTTCAAAAACATGATGCCTCCCCGTTTCAACATCAATGTATTGGTCTGCATCCAAATGAGTTGCTCCCTTGAATGTTGCATTGTGTGCCTCAACAGCAATGCCAATGTAGAAAAGCAATTGTATCTGCTCCAGCACCTGTCTGCTTAGAAAGAAGCACGTTGGATTGCTAGCTCCAAACACTGTGAAAGTTCCTTGACTTTAGGTGTCAACCATATTTCAGGTGGCTAGGGAGGCTGTCTTGGTCAGAACGATCCTTTATGCGCCATAAAGTTGGACTCAGCAGCTCTCTCGTCATCCAGGTACTAAGAGTGCAAGCTGACAGTTTTCCCAACAGGGCCTAGAATTCCTCTTGACAGAAGAAAGAAGTGTGGGCAGCATTCTAGGTGACAGCAAAAGTCCTGGCACAACAGAGTACCAAATTGCCAACGGTGGGGGAGGGTGGAACTTGAGCAAGCTACGAACAAAGGAGTGAGAACTAATTATAGCATCATTGAGCCTGGAAGAAAGAGCCCCTTAATTGGCTGTCTAGAGGGTGCCGTAGTGAGAAGAGATGAAAAGACCTGAACGTTGAGTGTGGCTCTCTGCTGTGGGTAGAAGAAGAGAAGGGGGCAGGGAGGAGATCACAAAACAAGAAGATCATCAAGGGACAAAAGTTGAAAGGAGATTTGGAAACACGTTGGGATGGACTGACAAGCATGTTGAGGATAGGACGGAGCAACAGTCAACAGAGGGGCAACAGAAGGATCTGCACTGAGTACTTGCAGGGTGAATCCCCACAGTAAGCTTATTTCGCTTTCCCTAAACCAAAATAATAGAACCGGATGCAAACGCGAATTTGCCTGTTCCCATTACTTTTAACTTAATCGCGTTCGATCCGGATTCTGGCGTACATGACTCAAGGGGGGACTCAAGTGGCTACTTTTTAAAAGCCGCTTTGCAGGGCTGCCCTGCCCTCTTCCTCCTGGCATGGACATGCCACCCATAACAGACCCCTTCACGGAGCCTAGCTGGGTGGCTGGGTGGCTGGCTGCCGGCAGCCAGCGATTCTTTGCCCTCCTCTCCCCATTTCCCAGGGCACACAGCAGCAGCAGCAACTCAAACCCCCTTCACAGCCACAGCCTTTAAAACAGAACCTCCAGGGCTTTCCTTTCCTTTCCCCTTTTTAAAGGTCAGAACATTCAAAGAGCTAGAATTGCGCAAAATTGCAACATTGTTATTAAGGTGTGAAGAGGCTAGATCACTACAGTGTAGCTTTAAGGACTGGATTTTTATAGTGGCTGTTTTGAGGGTTGATTTTTTTCAATGAAATCACTATCTTTGGAAGCAAGCTATTGGGGGAGGGAAACCCTAAACATGGATTCTCATCCCTTAACACGGTACGGTCCCCACAGTAAAAAATGTAAAACGTTTCAAGCACATGATCCGGAGTGAGACCTGTTGAAATCAGGATTGAGATTCACCAAGCTTTGGAGAAAGTGTGTTAAGCCAAACTGCCGTGCGGACTCCAAGGATTGAAAACGTTTTGAATCCGAGGTAAGGTTGTCGTGAAGACAAGGCTGCAGTGTTTTGTGAGGTTCTAAATCCATCCAGCAGGGAACACACCACAGGAAGTGTGTGTGTGTGTGTGTGTGTTAATAGAACTCACCCATTAAAAGATACAAAAGTTCAGGTTTTAAAAGAGTGAAGCAACTTAAAGTGCAAAAATTTGCTGCCAAAAGAAGTCGTAACAGCAACCAGCCTAGATAGCTTTAAGGAACAGTTGAGACAAATTCCTGGATGACAGGTGTATCAATGGCTACTAGAGTGGATGCCTAGGTACATCCTCCAGGATACTTCCAAGGGCCATTTGCTAGAATTTGAGAGCAGGTGAAGGTTGTGATATTGTCTTCTGCTTGAGAGGGCCATAAACAATTAGTAGGTCACTGTGTGGGAAAGGATGCTGGACCCAGTAGGGCTCTTCTTTTGTTCTTATGTAACATACATAAGAAGGAGTGAGTCACCACAATGT
The DNA here is from genome assembly GCA_023333525.1 of Aspidoscelis tigris stejnegeri. NCBI lineage: Eukaryota > Metazoa > Chordata > Lepidosauria > Squamata > Teiidae > Aspidoscelis > Aspidoscelis tigris. The sequence continues at coordinate 36,788,579 of JALMGA010000005.1, read as the reverse complement.
GTGCTGAACAGGATGGTAGTCTGCCTCATCCTACCTTTGTAGCAGGGGAGCAAAAGAGTAAGAACTAATTAATTTAATGGCCACAGAAGTACATTTTTTTCTGGATCCCATGAAAATGTTGCTGGGCCCTTCACCTCAATCCGTTTCGGAAGCAGGACGCTTCTGCACAGGGAGAGGGAAAGGCTAGATGTCCTGGCGGCCACCATCTTGGGTAGGGTGGAAGCAGGCTGGTTTGCCTCTTTCTGCCCTCCCTGGCACGCCACGCGCTGCCAGAAACACATGGTGACTGGCAGCTCCATGCTCCAGTCCCGCGGCTCCGGGGGTGGCGTTGGTGGCACAGGAATCCAGCTGCCTTCAGCCCTGGGTGCTGCGGCTTCCGTGCAGCGCCCAGGCAATCTGGCCACCTGATCCAGCCTTGCCGCAGCTGCCCCCCACATGTGTGGATGCGCGGGGGCTCCGAGATCTGTCCCTATTTGGGACAGATCCTCAGAAAGAACAGTTAGCTGAAAAATGGATCTTTTTACATCTGTTTTTCGGTGGCCAGTTGTTACATTGTAGTACTGCAGGCTCTTCACTCTTGACGTCCTCCCCTCCACAGCCCATTCTCCTTAGCATGTAATGGCAGAGAGCCGGGGAAGAGAGGAATGATTACTGCTTATCTTTGGATCAGGGAAACTGAGGAGCCCACCCCTAAACCATGGTTCCCTCCCAAAAAGAACCCCACTTGCATTCCCATTTGCTAAATAGTGAGGATTGTTTCTAAATCCAGCAGCAAGACCTTTTTTGATCCGAATACAGATAATCCGCGTTTCAGGTCCTTTAATCCTCAGAAACTGTAGATTCTTTTGAATCTTTGGGAACGGTGAGCTCTCAAAACGATTTCAAATCTCTTTAAATCTGGAAGGACAGCCCCAGTGTTAAAACGCTTTGTCCACTAGTCACAGTGCCTCCATGCTTGAATTTACTCCTAATTCCTTTTTTTCTTTGGTGATAAGTATATCCCATCTTATGGGGAAATAGGTAAATCGGAAGAAATACAGAAACAAGGTTATGCTTCCCTGTCCCATATCCATAGTGAAATTGTTTCTTTGTTAGCATTTCTGTCTTGCTGTGTACCAAATAGTCTCAGTGTGCATTACCTGCAGGCGCTACTGCAGAGAGCATCTTAGGACCCACTCTGGATTTTCTGTCGGGTCTTATACTGCAGCCTTTCCATCTCCCAAGGCACTCACAAGACTTTGAGGCTATTTTACCCATAGCTAGGAAGATCCTACGAGCAACCAGGGCAGAGTGGGAATTTAAATCAACAGGCTTCTGGATTTTAGCCTAGTGCTTTTAATCACTGGGCCCCCAGAGAGTTAAGCACCCTTGCGTATGATTAATTAATGAACTCTCAGGGAAAGGGCCAGGAGCAGCAAAAATAGAAAACCAAAACTAAACCAAAACCAAGGAAGGAAATGCAGCAACCAGTATTTTTTTCCACATTTTCTATCCCAAAGGTAAATCTTCTGAGTTATTTAACACCGAAAGAAAACAGCTTGCCACTTTGCTAAGGTATTCTCTCACTCCGAGGATGTGTCCCCATAGGGGCTAAAATCCGGAGTGGATTCCAATTATGCATTGGGAGTTCCCATTAAATCCCCCAGTACTCTGAATCTACTCCGGATTTTCCAGCCCTGTTCTCATGCTAGTTTTCTTTCCCCAGATTTTAAACAAGGGTTTTCTGGCTGACTCGGATTAAAGGAGGACAGCCAGCGGCCGGGGTAAGTGAGCGACGGGGTGTACGGAGGGGAGACTGCCCCTCTGATGCAGCGGCATCAGGCATCAGACAGGGGCCCTGGGGAGGGATTCCTTATCCTGCCCCCCCCCCGGAAAGAGGAGAGCTGGCAAATGAGTGAGCGAGTGAGCAGGGGGCGCATGGCTGCCTTTCCTCCTTTTCCCTCCCCCCCAGCCTAATGCCTGATGGCGCCGCATCTGAGGGGTGGTCTCCCCTCTGCACCCCCCTGCACTCACTTACCCTGCTCACCCAGGCCACCGGCTGTCCTGCTTTGCTCAGGGACATTAGGAGGAGGAGGAGGGTGCTTGTTGTGGAGGCTAGCCGCACCGCACTATGCCGCTCACAGGTGTGCTTGTGCACTCCTGCAGGTTCTGTTTGGGAACAGCCCGATGTGCATTCAGTGCTCTTCCCAGCCTTCAACCCTAACCCGCAGCTGAACCTGGATTACTCTAGATCAGAGTAAACTGGGTTTGCTGTAGTTGGGAACGCAGCCTGAAAGTGGACTGGAAATGGATTAAACCTTAAATGTGACCACAGCCAAGGGGAAAGGAACAAGATAAAATCAAAGGAAGGGCACAGTAACTATAGATATTGGTCCACAGTGGGTGCATCCTCAAGAGACTTATTTGCCTCTCTAGTCTCCCTCTACTGTCACTCTATTCAAGCGGACTTTAAAAGTGCCCTGCACTTCCGGAATAAGCGTCCACATGAGGCTCAGAAAAATGCGCATTTAAAAAGCATCTTCCGTCCCCACGGAAGTGTGTTTTCTTTCCCTGCATATTTTTCTCCCTGTCCCCTCTCTTGTTCAAAGGAAAAATAGCCATCAGTTCTCTGTTCGTCTCCCAGATCTCCGTCCCCGAAATGGCTTACCGTCCCGGCTGCAGCCATCAGCTGGGCAATCCTTTGCTCATTCACTCTAACACAGAACACTGTCAAAATCCACCCGGTAGAGCAGCAGTGACTTTAAATACACCCACTTCATGCCTGATAACAATGTTGCAATCCACCTGATAACACTTCATGCCTGATAACAATGTTGCAATTCTCCACAATTCTGACTCTTTGAAAGTTCTGTGCTTTAGAAAGGAAAGGAAGCTACTGCAGTTATGGCTGTGTGTGCAGGCAGCAGTCCCTGCCTCTTTTGCCATGGAGCGTCCCCAAGGTAAATGCTGCGAGGAAAACCCACGACTTCAAAAAGGAGCGATGAAAGTCTTCTTTAAAGGGCAGGTATTTTGCCGTGGGTTTTCCTGGTTTTGTAGCACTGGAAGCTCATTAAAAACCCTGGCATGGGGGCACTCAGAGGCAAAAGAAGAGTTTTGGCACACTTTAAATTGCTTGGGGATGCACCCAGTATGTTTTCCAGTTGCATTTTAAGAGCCACTAAACTGCAGCTGGCAATTATTTTGCTGCTAATGGCCACAAAAGTGCCCCCAAAGATATGAAAAGTAAAATGCAGATAAAATCAAACTGACAAAAAAGCTGTAAAAAAAGAAAAAGGCTAAAAATATGTGCAACACAAAATGAATATATGAAAATATATATATATTATTTTAAAAAGGAATCTTGTCACCTTGTGGGATGTGCTAGAAATGAAACAGGAAGGATATGGGAAAAAAGGATCTGAGAGTGACATAAATGGTTCTTGACCATAAAGCAAAGTAAAGATGACAGCAGATTGCAGCAGGAGTGTGTCTGGACTGGTAGCAGGGCATTCTGTTGACAAGGGAGTGACCTTTCTTCCCCTGGAGCATCTTGGACTGTTGACGGAGTGCAGTGAAATCCTGCATGTGGCTGTTGACAGAAAAACGGTTCCTGTTTCTTTTCTCATTCCAAAGCAGCAGGATTGATCTGGCTGTCAGTGGATAACACCTCCAGAGTCAACGAGCTGGAGGTCCTAGCCAACACAGTGGAGCACGTCTTTCAGCACTCCATGATGCTGGGCTCATTCTGCAGAGCAGATACTTCCACGGCACCCTGAACCATTGAGGTTTCGAGGCCACTAAACAGCTCAAAGTCTTCATCCCATCCACTCGATAATATCCTCAGCTTGCCCTCACCAAAATGCTAACCCACACTTTCCCCAGTCAGATGGCCATTTCCCTTTACCACAGAATGCCCAATAAAGAAGAAGCGCACATTTCTCATTTATAGGGAATAATCCTTTGGTCTAAATACATCCAGTGGGTATACATTAAGAATAAATGCAGAGAAGAGTAGAGGTGAGTGGGGCTTTTTACCAGTTGTTTCCATTTCTGTGCAGGCTGGGTTACTTCTGAAAAGAGAATACTTAGTCTTACCTTCCATAACTGCATTCTGCAGTGGCGACAGGAGAGCACTGCAGCTGGAGCGATGGTGGCAAAAGCTGCTAAAAGGATGTAGCCCAGAGGACAACAGTTGTTGAAACCAGATAAGGCTGACATTCTGAATAAACCCAGAAGAAAAGTGGCTGTACACTGGTCATTCCCACACTTGAAAGGATTAGAGTGGCCTAGCAGGCCTGGAAAAAGGCTGTCTCTACTTGGATGACTGGACAGACCCCACCTGGCACCAACCTGTTCCACTCCAAAGCTCATGTAAGCTTTGGACTGCAAGGGGCAGCATTTTGGTGATGGAATTTGGTGTGCCACCAAAATGGGTCCCCCTGCTAAACCTGCCCACAGAGATGTGCACCTTCTCTGGGCTGATCTAACAGCCCCTGGACCACCAGTAAGCCCTGTAAACTGGGCTACGTTGTATCCAAAGTGGACACAGTAGGCCACCAGGAGGTAGGATCTCACTTATTCATGTCAGAGTACAGGACAGGCCCAGAAGTGGTCTAGGTCTTGCATTATAGCACTATAATGTTCCAAAAGTAAGTGCAGAAAAGGCCACACATTAGCAACCCCTGAATTAAAACATGCATAATGGAGAAAGGGAAAGGGAAAGTAGGAGAGTGCCCTTATGTGGCAGCCCCCTCTGTCATACCCAATTGCATTTTACTCCATCATTTAGTACTAGCTGGTACTAGTCAGTGCAAATGGGAGCTCCTCCTACTTCTGAAAGCCAGTTTGTGAGCTTCTATGAATCCATGTGACCACATGCAAATCAGAGGAAGCTCACAAGCTCGCTTTCAGTAGGAACCTACAATAGCTGTCAAGCCCATCAGTCAAAAAAACACCTCAACCTCTGGGAGGTACCAAATTGGTTCCTGAAAACTAACCTTATACTGAAACAACGGATAACAGAAACATTTACTCCATTAATTTAAAATGAAAATTTTCAGTTCGTTCCAAGACCATTCCCAAGACCATTCTGTGGTTAGAGTGTCAGTTTGATTCTGCACTCCTCCACGAAGCCAGCTGTGTGACCTTGGGTGAGTCACAGTTTTCTTTCTGAGCTCTCACAGCCCCACCTACCCCAGGGTATCTGTTGTGGGGAGAACAGGAGGTGTGTCAGTCACTTTGAGTTTGAGAAAAGTGGGGAATAAAAATTAATTCTTCTTGTTATTCTTCTGATCCTGTTTTTCTTTTCTTTTTTGCAGAGTCCTGGGACCCAACCTGGAACCTTTGGGTGAAGTATGGGATATAAATGTAATGTAATGTGATATAATAAATAAATAAATACCTAATACCATAAAACTAAATGCTTCCTATGGATTGAACGGGATGCCTTTCAAATCTTGTTATTCACTTCTTTTTTTCAGATCACAGACCGTATAACTGAAAATTTCCATTTGGATGACAAAACCGGGTAATAACAAATGCAGATGCTATAAGTGAAAATCCAGATAGCTTCACTATGAACAATGGGAAAATACGTACTGTACCCCAAAACGGTGTAGAGGTGGTGGGGGTCATGGGTACAAAGGGTGAGAATCACAAGGCTAATTATCTTGGGAGAGAAGAGCAGCTTAATGAACACAACAGAAAGCCTACAAAACAATGGTAGAACGTGATGGTGCTGGATGTGGGACAGAAACGAAGAGTTCCATTCAACAGAATAAAAGGGCTCCTAATATGCCCCCCCCCCATTTTGAAGTAAATGGAGGCACACATGCTTCTGTCTATAGTAGGCAAGTGTTGGAGGAGGAAGAGTATTCTGGATTATATTCTAAAATAAGGGCTTGCCATTGAGATGCTGGGGCAGACCCCGGGCACAGAGGACCTAACATTTCTTAACTGTCCCCCATGGATGCAGCTCTGGTAAAGTCGCAGAAGACTCTGTTCAACAGGCACCTTTGATATCTGCCCAGACACATTCCAAGAAGCTTTTCCAATAGCAGCATGGATTTCTCCTCACCAGTGACAATAGTTTATGGCTTGAAAGGATAGTAGAAATGACATCTCCGCAACAAAAGCCATGCCTTTAAGAGCAAAGTCTGCACCCCATCCGCTAACTGGAGAGGAACCTCACGTTAATGGCACGGAACACTGTTTTCTGTTAAGGCAAAAAAGATAAAATGCATCTGGCAGCATCCTTCATGCTGGCACTGAGTAGATGCCCTGCACCTGTCAGCTTGGCTGTTTGCTAGCATCCCCTGAATGGATGTTCTTGAGTCTCTGAAGCTATTTTAAGCACCAATCAATGGCTTGGGCAAGGCTTTGCTTTCTGTAACGAAGCATGGAATAGGAGGCGGCCAGGAAAGGTGTGTGAACTTGGAAAGGGGAAGGAGGGCATCATCATTGATTTTGTATTGTTCTTGCGAAAAGTACAAAAGAATAAAAGCAAAAGTGGAGTTGGAAGATGGGAGGGAAATGAGGAGGGTGAAATAATTTGGGCTAAAACGAGGCCGCCAGAAACGCACAATGCTCTGTGTTTGTAACGGCGACACACAAAATCTGAGCCTTTTCACACAATACTGTGCTGAGATCAGGATGAGTAGGTCAAACCAGTGAGGCCCACTGGTCCAGATTACAGCACTATCTGGAGCAGCGCCATCTGCACAACAGCAATGGTCCAGATGACGCCTCACAGCAACACAAGGGTCAGAACTGGCCCTTGGAGAGTCCACTTCTACAGGACGCTTTCATGTATAATTTTCCTCTGAGTGTTGTCCTGAAGTCCTGTCAAGGAAAGAGGGATGCTGGGAGTTTTATAATTTTAACCATGTTCTGTAGTATACATGTACTGTGGAAGTGATATAGATGTTATGACTCCTTGGGACAAGATATATCAAAGTTACAGTGATCCAAGGTTTTATCCTTTGTCCTAGTAATTTAGCATAGCAATATCAGCTTAGCAACTTTTGCTTTAGCTGAGATGGGCAAACTGCAGCCCCACAATTCCTCTCTCTTTTATTACTTTATGAAGGGGGGTCTTTCTGAGGAAGCTCATCTAGGCCAGGGGAGGGAGAGCCGAGATGCTATTCAGTCTAGGGCAAAGAGTCTCCATGAATCAATTTTACAAGCAACCAAATTGATGAGTTGAATCCTTAACTGTGATGCATGTTTAGGTTTAAGGAAAACTAGGGGTCAAAGGCCACACACAAAAGTGCCCTCCAGTGGGGTTTTCCACCGTTTGGCCAGGAGCCAGTTTGTGTGCCCACAATGTTCTAAGTTGTTCTACATATTTTAGCTTTTTTATGGTTGTGACTCGCTCTGGAAGGTTCAGGTGAAGGATGAGATACACATTTTTAAGTAAAAATAAATAAAATACTCCTGCTGGGATTTTCATACCACCCATCTCTCTCTCAATCCTTCTAACTCCCCCCCTTTTCAGATATGCTTTTGTTCAATTGCTTTTATGCTTACATAGTTATAACCTAGTTCAAAGTTGGGTTTCTTTTCTTCCCTTTTCAAAGAAAAATTGCAAACGTATTTACATAAAAAATAAATAGGCTACAGGCGTAACCTCCATTAATGTATCTTTCTGAGCCAGTCTCACAATATAATTATAAACTCCATATTCATCAGGAGGCTAATGATCAGGTTAGGGGATTCTTTCAAGTCTTGTCCCTGGCATGATGCTGCTTCTCTCCAAACTAGGATAATTTCCTTTAGGAAGGCAGTTAGAAAAGTGATATGCCTCCCCTCTTGGCACACTGGACTTCCAAAGAAATAATCCTCAAGGGTAACAGCAATGGCTGATATCTATTGGAAACAGTGGGGTAGAGGGCAAAGCAGCTAAAAGGGATTGCTAACCAGCAGGGCTGTGGTCACATTTAAGGTTTAATCCAGCTTCAGTCCACTTTTGGAGCGAGAGAATACATCAGCAAAGTGTCAAGCTGTTTTCTTTCAGGCTGTGTTCACACCTGAGATTTAATGCAGCTTCAGTCCACTTTCAGAGTGAGAGAACACATCAGCAAACTAAGAATCTGTTTTCCTTTGGCATTTTCTAACTCAGAAAATCCACTTTTGGGATAGATAATGTGAAAAAAGATGACCGGTCATTTTGCTGTTGTATTGTTCCATTCTGAAAGTGGACCGAAGCTGCGTTAAATCTTAAATGTGAAAGCAGCACTTAAATAACCCAGAAAATTCACCTTTGGGATAGATAATGCGGAAAGAAAATTATTGGTCACTTTGCTGATGTGTTCTCTCACTCTGAAGGTGGACTGAAGCTAGATTGAACCTTAGGTGTGACCACAGCCCAGGATCGGGACACAAAGAGCTAGAGGAAGGGAAAATTCAAGGGAAGCTGCAGTTCTGAGCAAACCTGCATGATAAGTTGGATGTTAAACTCAAATATGCAGGAAGGGAAAAAGGAGTGTGGACTCAGGGCTTTTCTACACTATGACATATTCTGGGATATATCCCGGAATACTGAGGCTGCTGTCCACATGCTAGTGCAGACTAAGGCTAGCCCGCTCTTGGCCCAGTCTGCTTCATTCACATTGGACAAACCATGGACTAGGATTAATTGCCGAAAATGGTGTCCTAACCCTGTAGAGCTGTAGACCTCAATGCTAAGGTCTAAGATTGAACCAGGGCAGTGTATTGGACTGCAGAGGGGGATAGATGGCACCCATGCTCCAGTATACAATGGGCAATTCTTTTCAGCAGTGCTCCAGCTGAGCCTCTCCAAAACCAGTCAGGCTGGAAACTTGGAGAACAAAAATGTCTACCCTTTGGTGCCTCAGAGCTGCCTCTTTGGAGCCAGTGGTGAGGGCTGGAGCAGAAGAGCCACTTGAATTTGGAGACCCTGCCCCCACACCAGCTTCGGATGAGTTGCTAGTTCTGGGACAAGGGGCTCCACCCAGTTCCAGAACATCAGGGATCAGTGTGGAAAGGGTCTAAAGCTCCTGTGTTCGTTGAGAAGCTGCCTAATTTGGCCTTATGGGCTGGCTCCCCCAGAATGAATACATGCGTCCATTAGACCCTGATGCTTTCTGGTGTATGGGAGTATTCCTGGCTTCATTCCTCACAGATGTCATCAGCACAAGGAGGTTTTGAGTATTCTGCATGGATATTCTTTCAGCCTAGCTAATCCCAGACTTGTGGCTGGAAATTCCACATGCTAAAACACTCAGGGGAAATTTGCACATTGCCTCCATGCCCTACAGCACTAGGATGTTCCAGCCATCTGCACTTGAGAATGGCTTGAGCGTTCAAAATTTACACTAATTGTGAATGGCAGCCTGGGTGGCAGCCATCACAGAGCCCCAGCAATGGTGCCAGTGCACCTGGGTGGTGCCATTGCCAGGGCAAACAGGCAATGCAGTGCGTAATCATGCATGCACCACTAATCACATGTTTCTCCTGCATGGCTTCCAGCAGGAAACCATGCAGAAGAAGTGTTCAGGGCTGTCCTAGCTCTGCTGCTACCATACATGCAGGGGATGCTACAGCACACACATAGACATTTCTAGGAAAGAAACGGCTCCATGAAGTGCAGACACCCCTTGCCAGAGCACCCCCAGCACTGACTGCTACAGTCAGTGCAAAAAGGCTCTCAGGGCTTGTCCCCATGGGGCTGCCATTGCCTCGTAGTAGATTTGCATTAAGGAATTCCCATGGCAATGGAGAACAGGGCGGGTTCATGGCCGCAGTTTTCTCCGCCACCACCCCTTGCCTGAGCGCTTAATCTTCCAGGTAATCGTACAGGTAAGGGTTTGAATTACCCCCAGACAATCACATGACAGCTGCCCTGGAGTGTGTCAGGTGGGTATAGGGGCTGTCAAGAGCTGGGCAGAGCTCCAGTAAGATGATTAAAACAGACACAAAAGCCACATATGTTTTAATAGTTTTAGCGGAGCTCTGATTGTGCGCATGACAGCCTGACAGCTGCCCTGCTGACTTCAGGGCAGCTGTCAGGCAATTGTTTGGGGTAAATCAAGCCCTTACCTGGGCAACTAAGTGCTCAGGTAAGGGGCGACAGTTGTGATTGCAGCATTAGTGGTGGGGACCAGCGAAGCCTTGCCTGCTAATGCTGCGATCATAACCCGCGAGTGTCCCCATGCCCGCAGGATAACCCATTCTTGTCTTGTAATTCCAGGCAAGAACAGTTATCAAGGGTGTTTTTTTTTTTACTTCGATTTGCAGGATTGTCCCTCATGTAGCCCAAATTAGGGCTTTGCATGGGGACTGTCGAGAGGCGAACTCATGTTCGCCTCACAGTATCCTTACCATGGGGATGCCCAGTCAGTCTATGAGTTTTATACATGTAGCCCAAGAACAAGTGTGTGTGTATGACCTGAGTGGTGGAGGGGCAAAGTCTTGGAAAGAAGCCACCCATCCTTCTGGAAGTCTTTCTCAGAAGCCAGGCAGCATCCCTGCCTCCACTCCTTCAGTTCTTCTTTCTTATGTCTCCTTTAGGCTGCCTTCCCAAGTTCTTGTCCAAACAAGGAGCAGATTGAAGATCCAAAATGGCAAGCAGAAAAAAAAACCCTCTCAGAAACTCTGGGTGCACCTAACTGATTATGACAGCTTACGGAGATGAGATAACCAGTTGCTTAGTAACAGCAGCAGGGTCACAGCAGCCAGTAAGCAAGCAGGAACCACTACATCCCTCTTTCTTAAGTGCCCCACACAGAAAGTATGGGTTCTGTGTTGGACAAAACGCAACTTGCAAAGAACCCCACATGCCAGACACATATCCAAGCTAGTGGCTGGATGAGGCTAGAGCTCAGTGGGAGAGCAACTGCCAAGAAAGCAGAGAATCACAAGTTCAGTTCCTGGCATCTCCCTGGAAGAAGATGATGGCAAGCCAGTTTTGTATCTTTCCCAGGAAAATTGCCAGGATATGTTCACATGGTCGCCAAGAATTGACCCTGACTATGATACATGACAGTGGCAACTGTGAAATAGTTACTGGGCTTTTTTGCACTTTGACTTCCCTGGGAGAAACTTAGCCAGCGCTTAACTACATGCCAGCTGAGTGCAACTTGCCTCCATTAAGGAGGTAACCACATTCTCATGGCAACAGTGCCAACTCGCATGCATAGCGCCATTGTCATAGTGACTCGGTGATGCAGTGCACAACCGTGCCTGTGCTACTGGTCACACACTCAATGCTAACCTCCTGGAATAGGTACAGATGGAGCCTGTGCACGGAGTCACTTCTGGTATAGAAGCAGTTCCGCATAATGCATATGCTCTGTTTGGGAGCATACCTGGAGTTCCCCAGGAAGCCAAGTGTGAATTTGCTCGCTATCCTGAACCAAGGTAGAGGAGAGAAGGGTTCCAATCAATAGTTATGAGCTTAGCAGTTTTCACCATGGTCATCTGGTAATCCAGAAAGGTTCCCTCTGCCTCTCCCCTGGGCCCTTGGCCAGCTGGGTGATGGGGTACGCCATGCCACCCTCTACACCTGCAGCGCTAGCAGCCTCATTCAGTGAGATCGACTATAGGTTTCCAGTCTTTCACCCCTCTCCACCAATGCTTCACACAATCTATTATTAACATACAGAACTCATTACCACTAAACGCAGAGATTTTCAGGCAGGCCACTGATTCAGGCAAGGGGATCCACAAAGGCTTGAGGGCATTGGTGGGGCGGCGGCAGCGGCATGAATGGGTCCTCTATGTTCCAGTGTCAGTCAGATGTCTTTTCCTGCAGTTCTTCACCCAGATCCATTTCTTATAGGAAGTAGGGATGTTCATGAATGGGGGGGCTTGACGTTTGATTTGTAACGAATTGAATGTTAGAAAATGCGTATTCGTTCAAATAGATCCCCTTTGAATGTAGTAGGATTCTATTTGATACAAATGTATTAGTATGAATTCATATGGATATCCAATACAAATGCATACGTATCTGATACATATCCCGTAACAAATCCACACTCTGAAAGCATCAAATCTGACCTGAACCCACTTTTAATCTGTTCTCAATCCATGTTGAATGCAATCTGAGTCCACTGCAGATGTGTGGCGCAACTGCTTTCCCACCTCTCCAGTTAAACAAATTTTTGAACTATTTGTACAAGTGACTGAAACATTTGTATTCGTACAAATGTTAATGTATGAATATTGTAATATTCCATTCGTGTACAATGTCTGAATTTGGACAAATAACAAATGTTATGAATACTTGTACACATCCATAATATGAAGAATAGACTCAGTGCTGTGATCATCTGTGTAGCAAATAAGCCCAATCAGAAGAGAAAGTCCACAGAAAAAATAGAAGCAGATTTTAACATCTGACTCCTCCAGACAGAGGACAGCCTCCATTCAAATAAAAAAAGAAAAGGTGTGTTATATGACAGAAGTTGCAGTAAAGATCACTCTATGCAGTGATCTTCAGTCACCGTGTTGACAGTTTGTAGATAAATACCTGCCAGCCTTTGGGCTGCTAAATCATTGAATCCGAGGGACTTTCATTCCCTGACTTCAATGGTTCCCCCCAGGGCTGTTTTGCTGAACCCAAGAAATGGTCATGGAAGTCAGCCATTTCTATGCTCAGCAAAAAAGGGAAAGCAATAAAGTAATTCACACAGTGAGGTGCGGAAACAGCAGTAGAAAGAACTATCAGAGCGTTTCCTACTACTCTGCAGTTAGTCTATTGAGCACTTATAACAAAATGGCCACCCAAAGAGTGCAGGAACCCTGTCAGGCCCTGGCCCAAGGCATTATAATGGCCCTGTGTGGATCCTACCTAAATAGTAATTTTATCTGGTTCAGCAACACTGTTCTTTTATAGTCTTATATTAACCGCTTTACTGGAACATTCTGGTGGGACCAGACCAGCTAGAATAGTCATAGGCCCTTTCTGCACTGTATTCCAGAATCACGTTCTGCTATCCGCATACTAGGCCCAGAGTGGCCTTTCCATAGTCTGCACTAGCATGCAAATCACCAGGTCCCTATTCTGAGATATAATACAGAATAAGACCCAGGGAAGAAAGGGGCATACTGTTCCAGAACAAGCAGCAACATGTGGATGGCTGTTCCAGGACAGCTTTGACACCAGCTCTAAAGCTCACGTGAGCTTCAGAGCCATCTCTGAGAGTTCCCATGGCCAGGAATGAATGTGCCTGACCTCAGAGCAGCAAAGCACACCATCAAAATGAGGACCACAGTCTGGTTTAGAAGCTGCTAGTCCACCAAGAGATGTTTCAAAAATGGTCTACTGGAATCCTGGACTAAGTGGCCATTTTGCCCCACCGCCTAACCTGGTACACACACCATCCAGTTCAGATAGAGGGTACTAACAGGAGGATGGATCTACCTTGAACTGTACCAAGGTGTGGAAGGGAAGCTCTGAAGCCCTTGCTATAGTGCTTTACCCATCGACACAGAAAGACAGGCTAGCATCTGCTGGGATTAGAAATGACATATTTGATTATAGATCATTATGGGTCTCCCTATTCCAGTGGCCTGGAGGAAAGGAAGATAGCACTCCCACACTTTTAATAAGTTCACAAAAGGGGAAAGTTCAGTGTTGCCTGAATTAAGAGCTACGCCTCCCAAAATTCCCTTTTCTATGCAATTATTAAATTTACTGGAACCCCACCCTACCCTTCCACATGGTTATCTCCTTCCCCAGAGACCTCTACTGTGTCCAGAGCTGTAACACTTCTTCAGGCACTGATTTACCACTTCCTGGCTATCTTCACATGATTCATCATAGTGATATCGCATGGAAGTCATACGAAGCTGGCTGGCTACTGCATGCTGCGACATGGCTTCTTCAGGGCTGCAAATCAAGTACAACTACTCAGTTTGACCTATGGTGGGGCTGCCCCTCCAGGAAGCAATGTCTATGGCCTTGGCTGTGAACAAGATAGTTCTTATGTTGTTGTAATCCTCATTCTTCCAGAAAATCACCCTCTGGCATTGGGTGAGCGCGTTCAGTTCTGAGCTTTAGTTTCCCTGTCTTTTTAAAGAGATTTAAAAAATATCTCCGCTTGCTTCCTGGCTTTATAAGCTCAGGGCCTTAGGGGGCAAGGGGGCTGTTCTCAAAATAGTAAGTATATTATTACGCCCTTCAGGAAATCACTGTTCGCCTTTGGTATTTATAAGTACCTAACACACCATAGTAACTAATAAAACCTAAATTGCTCCTAAGGAGGAATCGGTTTATGGAATGGGCACAATACACTTTCTATTGCTGATGTCATAATGTGCCGCTGCAGTTTTTTGCTTTGACATAAAACAGAATCCTTTCATTGTGAGGAAAAAGAAACATTGCCTGTGAAAAGTAGTACAGAAATTAATGCAGACACAGCCAATAATAGATGGAAACACATTATAGAAGCACAGGGTTAACAAGACACATAGGGTGCAGTCAGACATCATAGGGACAATCCATATGGGAGGGAATGAGGATTGAGTACATGTTCTTGCCATTCCTACATTTGGATTCAGTTTAGACCTGCTTGTTCTCACTACTCATTTTTTCTGCACTCAGCACATGGACATCATACCTTTCTCTCTCTACCCCTTGCCAAATTCGCCTCCCTGTGCAGTCAGCCATTGGAATCCCAGTATTCAACTCTTGACTTTGTAGGGGTCAGAGAGTCAAACTCCATCCTCTGTATTTCCCTGCTCCCACATCAGAACATGGATTCCCTTGGTGGCATTACTAGTCATTCACCATTTGTTTCTTCCCTCTCTCCAGACTGTAACCACCCAACCAAACTTCAGTTCCACGTCTGCCACACCGTAAAGCTTCTTGAAGGCCAGGTCTCAGTTTCTTTTCCTTTGTAGTTGCAGTTTTGCACAAATATGCAATTTCAAAACATCATGCAGAAGAAAAGAACCTAATGAAAAGGGGAGAACATGTACACAAAAATTCTCTTTTAATGAAAAAAAGTTGTTTCCTTTGTGCATTGTGAAAGGAAAATGGAGGATGCATTATCCTTCTGCTTGCAGGAACAGAAGAGAAAGGAAATGGAGCGTACATGGTCATTTTTCTTGGAGGGACAGGGGAGAAAGGCAGAGGCTTGCATTTTGAGTGTGGTGCCTACGCAATTGTGGAACAAGGTGTTGCCCAAGGCAGATGAAGTGTAGCTTCCACTGCACCATCCCATTTGATAAAAAAGCAAACAGTTTGAAGCTAAATGGGACAATGCAGCAGAAACCAAGAAATATAAGCCAGGTGCTGTCCTCTCTTCCCAATCCAATGGTTACAACACCCACAATAAAGTATGCAATTGGAAAGGAGGAAATGGGAAGCCCTCCCTCTGCGTACCCAAAAAGTATGGTTTCCACCTGTGCATTCTCACTTTGCAAAATGTAATGGGCTAACAAACTGAAACATGCTCAGTACTTACTTAATCCAAATGCAAAATAGGCTGAATTTGGCCAATTTAATCCAAGGGAAAAAACGGAAAGACATTATTTCTTTGGATGTTCAGAACTCTAAACAACCCAGAAATTGATTAAATGCCATGTCTGACCAGGCACATAAAAATAAAACCCAATAATAAATTAAAAAACAGATTGAAAACAGCTTAAAATGTCTGACCATACACATTAAACCAAAATCCAACAATAAAAAAAAAACAGGAGATCAAAATCTATAATGCTAAAATATTTAAAACTTTAGCAAACCCGTATATAACCAAATAAAATATTGGAAAGCAAATTCACAGTGTAACAGTAGCTGAGGAAGTAAGAAGAGTTCTGTCCTGGGTTGTTAGCACTGACTAGCTAAGGGTGCAGCTAATCAACTTCTAATCATTCTTCAGAGTGAAGAAGAAAGTGATGAGCCACTTTCTGTCTTCATTTTCTAAGATGAAGGTAGACTTAAAAAAAAAGTGGGTAAAATTTCACCAGAAAATATTTTTTACGCTTATAATGGGCTTGTATTTGGTGGTACAATGTCCATGCAAGTTTTTCTCGAATGCAGAAGAATCCATATTTGTTTGAATATCTCCTTCAAATGTGATAGGATTTGAATTTGATATGAATGTTCAGTTTGAATCCCTGCTACAAATTGCCTATGAATCCCTACCTATCCCCTACCTATCTGCTCTGAACACATCAAATCCACTCTCAATCCACTCTGAGTCTATTGCAGCTGTGACTGGGGCAGCCACTTTCCTATTTCCCCAGGTTCATGAATGTAACGAAGCTTCATAGGAATATTTCATACCAATATTTGATTCAAATCCAAGTGTCCAAATTTGTCTGTATGAATTCTGAATGTGATGAATATTCGTGCAAACCCCTATTACAATACACACACTGGGAAAAGATGGGGAAACGGAGAATATGAGACAGACTAACAACTATGAATATGATTATTCCTGCAACTGAACCAGTCAATTTCTTGGCTCAGAGCACTTCAGGAATATCATGTGGTGTGGCCATAAGATTCATTGGTCTCATTTTCACACTTCCTGTATTATTTGCTGAATGGCCAGATCTCATTCATTGATATTGTACAAAATAGGGACTTTATTTAAATGTATTTAAACTGAAATTCCTTACTACAGAAACAATGCCTATAATTTTTGTTCTAAAGGAATTAGAACTGTGTTTACACATGCCACAAAAGCAATTCAGAATCACCTTACAGGAAGGGATTGAATGTCCTCATGTTCTCATCCCATGTTCATGAGGGACAGCAGACTAGTGTGTGAACAATCCCATCTGCAAACCATCTCAAAACTGTCTCAAAGGTCCCTTTTTAAACTACCAGTGAACACAACCCAGAACTCTAAAAAGGGGGCCTTCTTTCTGCCTCTGGGCCCAATAAAACAGTACCTCTCACAGCCCTCTTGGCAGCTCCACAAAGGAAAAAACTCCATCAGAGGGGATTTTCATAGAGGGGATTTTCAAATGTCTGAAATAACATATTTGAATCAAAATTGTTGTTTGCAAAGCCAAATTGAAAACCTTTTCACTTCACTGAAATTGCCCTTGGTGAGCTTGGGGTGGGTCTTGCTTGACTGGGGCAGCTCATATGCTCCTGGTCTCAGCGTTTGCACTCTTGGTGCAAATGGTGCAAGTGGGCAGGATGGTGCAGCTCCGCCTGCCCAATTGTGTACTGGGTCACAATTGTCAAGGCAACAGCTGGGTGCACAGTGAATGTTGCTGCAGCTGTTGCCACAGCAATCTGGACAGTCCAGGTTGGACCATCCACACTATAAGCACTGGTGGTCCGGTTGGAAACTGCACCAGTGCTTGAGGTGCAAATGTGTCCCACTGTACCCAATCTGAACTGCAGTGGAATAGTATAGTTATACCATTCCATGCAATTCAGTGTAAATAGGCTATATGTCATTTTTCCATATGTTCTGAACAGTTATCAAATCATTGACTGCCTTCTATTGCATCTAATAAATATATCACACTTGACTTTATTTCATTTCACATAATTCTCTTGGAAAGGACAAAGGAGATTCTGATGTTATCAGCTATACAGTCTACCAATTCTGATGGATCTTCTCAATTAGAAATGGATTTATAGAATTTCACAGCCTCTAGGCGGATCATGGTCATTGGCTAAAATGATCAGTCCGAACCTCTTGAAACAGTCTGTCCTGTTCTGCTTTGAAGTGTTTCTACTGATGACTTGAATAATCAGATAATTCTTCAGGCAAGGGGCAATGTTATGATTTGTTACCCTGACTACAATGTATTTAGGGTATGATGGATAAAAATAACATTTCTACCCATTTCTACCCCCAAGAGGATCATCTTTATCTGAAATTTCTCATGTGTGATCTATCTTGCAGACGACACCCAAAATTTTGGAAGAAACAAAGTCCAACTGAAGAACGACCTTGAAAGGCTAGACACATGGTGGGGTGGTTGATCAAAAGAGAAAATGGGATGGTAATGAACATGACAATTCCTACCCTGAGAGAAGAGAGGGACCAAGTGAGGAAAGGACGGGGAGAGGAACTCAAAGATATACAACTGGGCATCCTCCCCCTCCACATTCAGAAATGCTCATTTTCATCTTGTCTCCATAAATCTGCCCTAATCTTGTGGTTGTTTTGTCAGCCAGCAGTACAGTTGCCCTAGGGAAGATGAGAAGTCAAGTCTGGATTGGCTGGTTAGAGATATCCACAAAAGGAGAGTTGCACTGAGACGTGATACAGCAATAGTAAGTGAATTGTTTGGGCCCATGCACATAACATGGCTGCAGTCTGAGCTGTACAAGCCCCATAACATTGCTCCCCAAGCAGCTATTCTCTGTGGAAGCACAAAGCACTGAAAATTCAAAATATTACAACAAGAGAATTCCTCACCTCAAAGCCAAGCTAATGGGAGTGGGGTGGGAAGAGAGATGCATAGCAATTTGCCTAGCTGGAAATGTAAACTTAGAACCCAGCCCCAAATAGAAGAAAGTTTTGGGAAGGTCAGTATAATGTACCTTGATATTCATGAGGGATCAGTTCTGCCAAATGGTGTGAATGTGGAAACTCGGCATATTGCGGGTTAGGGTTAGTTACAATTTTTGATGCAAACACATACATAAATATTTTAAAGGTACTTTTTATACATTTTGATTCTGGTCTGTGACCGTACAAATAAAATTCAGATTCACATACAAGCTGATCACCCTCCTAAGGTGATCTTCCAAGACTGCACTCAAAAAGACATATGTTTTTGCCAGTTTTCCCCATGCAAATAGCAAGGAAGCAACACAAATGACCTCATGAATATGCAAAATGCACAGTTGTTGCAATCAGAAAGGTCAAGGGACAACTGCTCATATTTCCATATGTGCATGTGTTTCTGGAAACACTGTCAGCCGTCCTTCTCAGGTTGTTTTCTTCCCTGAACCTCACACACTTTGGAAATGGCTCCTGTTGGACAGCATTTCTTCTCAAAACAAAAGCTCCTTGAAAAGGAAGCAAAGGGGAGGCAGCCAGGGTGTAACACTTGTGGTGTAACTTGTTCTTCCATGGTCACTTACCAGGGAGGAGCAGGGGGTCCCATGTCAAGAGAGCTGTGGTCTTAGAGAAAAAATAGTGGAGGTGCTGCCCCAACATTTTTCAAACCTATCTTTCCAGGAGTGGTAGACTAAGGATCAAAATTTGTCAGGGTGCCTGTAATTCTTACGGACAGCAGTTCCTCCTGCTTTTCTTTTCTCCTTGTCTTGGCAGATGGTGTCACGATAGATACTCTAATTGCTACCAAGGGATGAATAACACAACAGCCTTAAGAAAGTGTGCAGTGATGAAAGAGAATCTCACTCCAACCTTGCACTCCTGTGGGTTAAAGAGAAATCATGTTCTACGTGACCCATAACTGGACATCTTCAGTTTCTTTAGAGCAAATGGATGTCATGGTCTGGAAGGCGCCATGTTCTTGGTTCCAAACAACCCTTTAAAGCTACTGTTTAGAATAAAACCATTATTTACTATAAAAATGTAAGATATTTACAGGACCGACAAAATCTCTTCTTTATTGATATCCATTCATCTACTCTTTCCTGACACTTTGAGTACACGCTAATTAGTCAGAACCAACATCTAGCATTTGAGTAGCAAAATTTGAAGCTTTAGATCCTTGCAATTGTTGTGGCTGTTGTTGGGTACTTCCAAAGCACAACTGACTCCAGGGGCCAATTCACACTTTGGCCCATAGTCACCATTAGGCAACACCTGGGCAGGTGCACCTGCACTTGCAGGAGGCCTTACATGCTAGAAACGCCCCCTGCCTGCCCAAAAGTTGCCTAATTGCTGGTGAGGTGTGCAACACAAAATCGTGCTCCACAACTTTACCAACCTTACCCCAACTTAACCTGCAAGTGTCCAGCCAGCAACCATTCGCACCTCTGCTGGCTGGGAAGGTCAATGGAGCTGCCGCCTAAGTGTGCTGGCAGCTCCCCTGGCCTCCTGATTTGACTGCGATTGTGCAGTGCATCATCATCATCATAGTGATGGCACCCACACACGCGCCATTGCAGAGGGCACAGCACACAAGATGGCGGTGCCCAGAAGAGGAACGGCCGGCAATCGAACAAAGGTAAGTGTTTGATCATGGGGGGGGGGTAGGTCAATATTGAGGAGTGACCACAAGTGTGAGTGCTAGTCAATGTTAGTTGATTGCACTACTTTCCAGTCCATGGGATGGGGCGGGAAGTGCATTTCTTGGCACAGAAATGGGGAGACGGTGAGGACTGAACTTGGGGATGCTCTACCACTGAGCTATAGCCACTTCCTTGCAAATATTACTTTCATCTTTATAATGCAGGAAAAGTAAGAACAGAAGTTGGTTTCGGTGTAAAGCCAGAAAGAGAGAGAAGGCATCATTTCTTTTCTTCACTAGTCTCTCATTTTGGGGGCCTTTTCACACTTGGCCACATATCCTGGAGCTCCTCACAGGCTGGATAGGCATGGAGCACATTAACGTAGGCGTGTGCACAAATGCCATTTTGAACATTTGATTCGTAATGAATTGAATATTCAAAAATCCAAATGTGTATGAATAACGAAAAACAAATGTCTGGACATTTGATTCAATATAAATACATTTGCATATATTTGTAGAAATAATTTGGACATTCGTATTTCTACAAGTACATACGCATCTCATACGTACCCGTACATCCGCATGCATCCCGTTTTAATTCCATATTGGTGTGTACGGATGTGTACGGGATGCATACGGGTACGTATGAGATGCATATGTATCCATACGGATATGAATGTCCAGATTATTCATACGAATAACTCGAGATATTTGTATTTATTCAAATTCGGAAATCCGAATGTCTGGACATTCGTTTCGTATATTCTTGCACATCCCTACACA
Organism: Aspidoscelis tigris stejnegeri; assembly: GCA_023333525.1. Classification (NCBI taxonomy): domain Eukaryota; kingdom Metazoa; phylum Chordata; class Lepidosauria; order Squamata; family Teiidae; genus Aspidoscelis; species Aspidoscelis tigris. Next base: position 36,767,720 of record JALMGA010000005.1, on the reverse strand, counting down.
CTTATATTAGCACCAGAGCCGGTTTCAGACATGCAATTTACATGTTTTCCTGTTTGGAAGAGGTGCAGGGGAGGCACATGATGAGCAACACACCTGTGATGATGTACCATGCCACCTGGTCACCTCAGGTGCTGGCACCAGTGTTCAAAGATGGCTGACATCCAGCAGCCATTCACACTTAGGGTACATTTTAGGAAGGGTTGGGAAGGTTACGTATGCACTAAACATCCACAAGAGTGGATGCTTAGAGCATACTAGAACCTTTCTGTTCTTTGTTTCCCAAGATGGGAGGCAATGTATGGAAAAGCCCTATATTAGGCTGTTCATCAGCATCATGCCTGTGTTCATGGGGAAATAAGGGCCTATTAACACTTGGCTTTGTTCTGGAATATATCCCAAAATAGGGGCCTGCTGTTCACATGCTAGTGCAGGCTGCAGCAGGCTTAGGTGAGGTCTGCCATAGCATGAGAACAACAGACTCCTATTCTGAGATACATTCAGGATTATGGCCAAGTGCAAGCAGGCCCTCACTTAGGTGTTAAAGAGAGATCTGTGGCATGCTATGCTGTGCAGTAACACAGAAAAATTTAGAGCAGTAGGCTTTATGAGTTAAACTGTACATTAATTATAAAGCTCAGTCTGCTTCTTAGTAGCACAGAAATATTATTCTTTAAAATGTGATTATAAGAACATAAAAACCCTCCAAGCAGCTCCATCTTGCAGGGACAGACAAGACAGGAAAAGGAGTATGAACTCTTTCTCTCCTGATTCTTGCTTCATGCATACTAAGTAACTTCAAGATTTTTCTTGGCCTTTATGAACATTAAACTATGTCAAAGCCAAGCTAATTGTGAATAACACCATCACCATGAACTTGTGTTCCTGCCTGTTTTCTATAATTAGAAAGGCCAGGTGACACTCACCATGAATGGTCTTTCTCAGTGGACTTGGCGGCCTCCCATAATGCAGTCCCAGATTTCTGGCAGTGCAAAAAGACAGAAAGAGATAAAGGAATTAAAAGAGAAATAGGGCTGTAAAAGAGTCTGAGGTCCTTTCGAAACTGAGCCATTTGGCTTGTCCAGGGTGATCCATGGTGGACAAGTTTACTGGGAGCCACTTTCAATAGAACTTTGGCTTCAAAGGATTTGGACAAACATCCTCAGTGACCTCATTAGTGGACAGCAGAACATTATGCTTGACTCTTCTGAACAAACTTGGTTTCTGGAGAAATGGTCAACATTTCTGAGCTTATCCAAAATGAATACTTTGTGTCGCCTTTCACCCTTCATTTTGATCTTCCTTAACAATAGACTTACTACTTCTTTTCCACACCTGGCCCACCTACTCATTATGGTCTAGTTTGTGTAACTCTCTCTTACTTTATGAGTTTAGTGTGAAGTCTAGTGTTTGTTCTTAATTGTATTGTTAACTAGCTGCAGTCTTCTGAATTTTTCTTCTATAATCAGTCTATTGAAAGTTTGTAATGTTTGTTAGTATTAAATAAAAATATTCCTCCCAAAGTAGGTGACCTGTGTGCACAGGACCAATCCAAGGAAGAAAAAGATGATGAAGAAGATGAAGAAAAAGAAGAAGAATGCCATGCCTTGTGCCATCAGCACGGATGAGGATGAGGCACTTGTCGGCCAAGCCAACCATGCTGAGGCAACCTTCCTTGCCAGTCAAAGCTAGGACAATGCGCTGCAGGGGTCAAATGTGCCCATTGATCCTGTCTCCCATCGTGGGGACAGTCCAGACTTGGATGCGAGCCAACACCCAGCTCAGAGCTTTCTCAGGCAACAACGGGAACATCTTAGACATTCAGCACGTTTGCATTCCAAACAGCTGTGCCAGAGAGGGCACAGCTTACCCTTTCCTACTTAAAGACACCCAACCCAACATAGGCCATTGCAGACAACAACTCTTTTCCCTGCAACCTCAGTTCCTGCATGCTCAGAATTCCTGCCCTTGGCATTGATTTATGATGACAGAGACCTTCTGGTAATTTGAATTTGCCATTTCTGACCACTCTTTAACTCTTGATCCACCAAGAACTCTGGAACTTGTATCAGTTGCTGCTGCCACTATCCCAGATCATGTGTGCATGTGTGCACGCTTAGAGAACACTGCCTATTTGAGACATGACAAAGAAGAAGAGTTGGCTTTTATACCCTGCTTTTCTCACCCATTTAAGGGGGCTCAAAGTGGCCAACAAAGCTTTCTATTCTTCTCCCCACAACAGACCACCCTGTGAGGTGGGTGGGGCTTTGAGAGCTCAGAAGAGAGCTGTGACTAGCCCAAGGTCACCCAGTTGGCTTTGTGGGGGAGTGCAGAATTAAACATGGTATTCCCAGATAAGAGTCCGGCTCCCTAACCACTAGACCAAACTGGAGTGAGATGCAGTGCCAAAATGGTGCCATATCCCACTCCACCAGTAGATCTCCATAGTGAAGTACACCTGACTCAGCCCCATTTCAGCTGGGCACCCAGAAGCAGCTCCAGAAGTGTGCTGCTTCTTCACATCTGGCAAATGAAGCCCCGGCTGGCATGTTCAAAGGCTGGCAACTTTAGTTCCCATCCTTCTAAGTCGGCCGAGACAGACAATCTGCAATGTAGACAAGCCAAAAGGAGTCCATCAATAGCCCATTTGAGCAAAGATTAGTTCACGGTGGTCCAGGACAGCCCCACACAGTACAGAGAGGATCTAAATGTAAGAATCAGAAATAAAAGGCCTTTCCTTCTAGAATCCATAGGTTTGCCGTCTGGGGAGACAGTTTGGCATAGGGAAGCCTCCAGCACAAGTCTGCTGAGAAAGTATGTTGACAGAAAGCATTGAGCCAGCTTTTCTCAATAAACAAATGCAACTTCTGCCCTAGGTTTCTGGGCTGCACCAGTTGCCCACAAGGAATGCTGTGTCCACATGGCAGACAGGTCTCTGAGAGGCTTTGGGTACTTCCGCACTTGCCACTGGAAATCTGGATATACTACATCCGGATTTACTAAATCCGGTTTAGAGTAGATCCGGATTTACTAACTGGCTTAAAGTAGATCCGGATTTATGAAATCCGGTTTAAGGTAGATCCATGTCTAGTAGATACGGATCTACCAACACCCCTTTGGTCGGCACACGGGACAGAACAACAGATTTAGATCTGGATTTGAGGTGGGTGCTATGTGGGCACACAGCAGCCACCTCAAATCAGTGCTCCGGAGGCCCTCCCCCGGCCTGCCATGATTGATTTTGCAGCTCGCCCTTGCCCCAGAAGTGGCAGATTGCCGCTTCTGGAGCCAGGGGGAGCTTCACCGAACCCCCCATTAGCCCACCCTGCAGAGACCGGCCAAAAACCCCTTCTTACCTGCATGCAGCCACTCCCATTCTGGACGCGAGGGTCCAGGAGCCTCCACACCTGCATCCTGCGTGACTCCTGACTGGCCAGGGCCACATGCCTGTGCAGAGAGCCTCCAGAAGCCAGGCGCTGACAGGCGCTGCCCTGGCCAGTCAGGAGACGCACAAGATGCAGGCACAGAGGCTCCTGGAACCTCGCGGCCAGACTTGGGGTGGCTGCGTGCAGGTAAGGAGGGGGTCACTGCAAAATCGGAGTCCCCCGGCTAGCCATGCTTGGCTCTGGTGGAGCCAATCATGGCGGGCCGGGGGAGGGCCCAAGTTAGGGACCTTTTTGCCATGCGGATGTGTCCTAATGGATGTGTCCTAACAGTAAAAAACACCCATTAAGACTACATTGTATGTGATCTTCTGGAAAACCCCATTAAGCACACATTAGAGACAGATAGGTGCGGAAGCGGCACAGTTTTCTGGAAGTGTCCTTAATGGGTGCTGCTGTGCGGACCTGGTTTCCCCATTGTGTTCTTAATGGGTGCCACTGTGTAGATGTGGTTTTCCCAAAGTGTTCTTAATGGGTGTCGCTATGTGGACACCATTTTCCAGATGTGTCCTTAATGCATGTTAAAGGGCCTGTGCGGAAGCACCCTTTGTCTCCTGAGGAACAACCTGTTCACACAACGGTAGCAGCTCATTCCAATAATGGCAACAGACTCTACACAGTGGCTGTAGCTGTCCAGCTATCCACATTCAAGATGGCTGCTCTGTTCTACCTTCAGGAATACCCCTTAGCCCCCAATGCCATTTTTGTACAGAGAATGGCTGGAATCAATGGATGAGGGATGGTCCTTCCAAAAGACGGTATCTAGAACAAAGGAGCCCAGTCAACCATCCCAACATAGTACTGTGGCAAATTTAGCGGCTGCTTTCCCACTCCTCAAAGCCACAACACTGGCCAAGAAAATGGCAGCAAAGGTAGATATATCAACAAAAATGTTCAGATGGTTTGTCCATTGCTCCCAACTGTGGCTCTGAGAGGCGCTTTAGCATTTATTTATGGAACAACATAGCAGTGGGGGGGGGTTGTGCCACAGGAAAAAGCAATACATGCAAATACATAATATGGACCACCATTCTTCATGCAGAATTTGGGAATATTATGTGCCAGTCACACCCAAGCATTAGAAAACACCATCAAAAACTTTGTAATTCCAGTTTTCAAGTAACAAAAAGGAAGGAGGCTGAGGAAGAATAGCTAAAATAAGTTCAGTCAGCCTGCTGTGCTGCTTCATTCCCCTGAGGTCAAAGAATTGGGAGAAGAACAGAATGAGAAAATGTCTCCTGCAATGATGTGGAAAATGGTAGAGGGACAGGTCAGGCGTTGCTATATATTTAACATGGCTTTTCCTGCCCCACCCTGCCTTTATGAGAGCAGCTGAAGAACTGGTTCAGCTAACTGGACTGAAACACTCCCCTTCCTGCCATCAGACACACACACACGCATGCATGTGTGCAGAGACACATTTTGCACTACATTCCTACCATCAATTTCTGACTGAGTTTGAATATATTCATCAGAGCAGAAAAATCACACAGGACTGCATGCCCAGCACAAAACCAGCACTTTCTAAACAGCTCAAAAAAAGTTCTCAGGAATCACAGTGTAAGGCTGCGTTCTCACTTGACTTTTTAAATCCAGATCGGACTATTTTAAACCAGATTCAGGAGCGAGTGTGCATTCTGGCTGTCCCCATTTGCCAGAGAATAACACGGACTGCATTCAAATATTGCAGTTCCCACTCATAGCACAAATCCCCAGTATGGAGAAACAGGATCTTTTCATCTCCACTTCTTGTCCAACCCCTGTAAGCCTGTCCCACTCAGAATCAACTGAGCAAAAGAACAGACAGAGGGCAATCGCAAAGCAATTACTCTCCCTTTCAGTTTCCTTCCCCTCTGTAAATGGAGGTTGTTTTTTTGTAAAGTTTTTCCCTGCTCTGTGATCCTTGCTACAAATGTATCTCTGGCAAACAGAGGCTGGTGTTTTTTAAAAGTTTTCCCCTGCACCGCAATCTTTGCTACAAATGTATCTCTGGCAAAAAATTTTTAAGTTTTCCTTTCATCTCTCATAACTGCAGTGCATTCAAAGCAAGCATGGCAAGGGGAGGGAGCAGATCTTCCGAGATGTGAAATCTCACCCATCCACGGCAGGCATTGGCCAGAAGCATACAGGGGGAGGGCAGTCCAAAAGGCTGATCTCCTCCCAAGATAGTCCAGTAGCATTCCCAAAGGCAGGGGAAAAGCAGGCTGGGTTCCAAAATGGGACTGAGAATAGTTTTTCTGAAGACTTATATTCTGAGGATTTTAGCAGGATAGTCCTCATAAAGTCCGGGAATAAAAAAATAAATGCAATCAGACAAGTATGCATCATCTATGTATCCGTACACATATGAATGTCTGAATAACTTGCACAAATAGATTCAAAAATTCAAAATTCATTTGAATGTTTAAATTTGAATTTATGGACATTTGATTCAAATTGAAATGTCCAAATTCGAATGAATCTGATCAAATTTTAAATGTTATGAATATTCGTGCACATCCCTAAACAGAACAGCCTATTCCTTAATTTGAACTGAGGTCACACCAGTGCTGGTTACACATAGGTCATCCTCAGGCCATCCCCGCTTTGGGCTGCATTGCTCACACCTTTCTGTGCAATTGATATGAGCCTCATACACAGAACTCTTGGCTCTCCACCCCTTTTGCTGCATCAAATCTATCTCTTTTCTTATTGGATGCAGTTTGGTCTCTCAAAGGAGGTGAGAATGTGTGTTTGGGGTTCTTTTTTAAGCTTGCTCCCTCACATTCACGCCCCTTTCTTTTAATGTGCTTTTCTTCTACATGTGATTAATTTTAATAATAATAAAATAATAATAATAATAATATATTTGACTAAAAACATTAGATAGCGGAATCATACACATAAACTGAGGAGGAGAGAAGTGGAGGTGCCTCACAAACTCTGTGTGTTCCGATTGGCCAAAGGAAAGACTGGATCCCACCCACCACAACACAGTTCAGCCTCCTTTAGCCCATCCACCTGCTCACACTGAGAAAGAGAAGACGGTCTTGAATGCCATGACAGGCTGAGTCCTTGTCGGTCCTGTAAAAATGAGGACTACAAAAAAATTAAAAAAATAAAAAAAACTTTAAAAAAAAACTTTAAAATGAGGACTAAATTTAAGATGATCTAACCGGGGTAGGCCAGCTTGGAAAATGAATTAAGTTAAAATAATGTGAGTAAGACGATCTGAAGACGACCCAAGGTCTTCCTAAATTACTTGTGTGACCAAGGCCTAAGATTACTTATTGAGGCACAGTGGAAGGAGAGATCAAATACTGCACATACTGCTTGGACACAGTCTGTATGCCCACCCTGGACCCTGCACACCTTGGACCAGAGAGGGTACACAGATCATCTGCATGAACACAGTCTTAGGAAAGGTTTACTGAAGTTTACATGGACCATGACTTCATTTCTTCACCTCCTGACCATCCCTAGGAGCTAGAAATTGAGATGAGAAAAAAAAGAGGGCAGTTTTAGAAGAATTTTATTAAGTTAAATGAAATGCAGATTCTCTCATCTCCACCAGCTGCGGACATATCTTATTATTTCTTTCCCCCAGAGATGACATGTTCTTCACAAGCAGAGATCATAGTTTATAGGAAAAACATTTTTCTTCAAAATCCTCAAAGCTGTTAACTTTCAAATGAAAGGCAACTTCTGGTCTTTTAGACAGAGCATTGGGTATCAACCTTTGTTTCCTATGTGTAAGATGCTCATAAAGAGAATGGAGCCAAGTGGTTCAGCAAGGTCCAGTGGGAAGTAATTAGGAGTAATGGGGTGAAACTGAGGCTGAACATCAGGACAAATCTCCTAAGTAAGAAGTTTATTAGACTGTGGAAGACAGTATCTCAAAGGAACAAAACCCATTGCTTCAGTGAACTAAAAAAAAAATGTTGGTTTTTCTACATTGGAGGGAGCAGTCCTGGTTTAACCCATGGATTAGACGCTTCTTTTGCAGTATGAAGAACCCATTCCTTGGTTAAACTAATATTAACCAGCATTATGTAACAGCACACAATACGTTGAACATTCACATCTCCATACATCAAGTCAGTGCTGTGGTGCGTGGAAATTCCCAGAGCACAGCATGTACATAAATGCTCCGTGATGGCTCATGTGACCAGAAAACAAAAGATATGTCAGATACTGTATAGCTACAGAAAGTTTCTTTTACCTGAAAAAAAAAGTGGTACAGTATTAAACTTGGGCCCAACTACACCTAAGTTTTAATCCATCTTTGATTCATCTTCAAACTGAGAGGTCCAGTCAGCAAAGTGATTCATACTGTAATGTGGATGGAAAACTGCTTGTCACTTTGCTGATGCATCATTTCACTCTGGGTTTGTTCAGCGGTCAAAAGAAAAAAAAGCAGCAGCTCAGAAGCACCTCAGAGAAGTGACCATAAAGCATTCACGTTCTCACCTCGTCCTTAATCCACCTTCTCTAGCCCAGGCATTAGAGCTTTCCCCTCTCAGCCTCATGGGTGGGTTCCAGAGGAGTTTGGAATGTTTAGATCTCACTAAACCAGTGATGGTGAACTTTTTGAGCTCGATGTGTCAAAATTCACAAGAAAACCTAGTTTAACTCGGGTGCTGTGTCACATCTAGAAATATCCATAATTTTGTGATATTTGTAGCTCTAGTAAATAAGTTATATTTTTGATATATGTATTTGATTAAAAGCAAAACCAAATAATTTTTTACATTAGTGACTTTTGTTGCTGAATTTCGTTTCCTAAATGTTCAATTGAAAGTTGGTATTTTGTACACTTCAAGAACAAGCAAGCACTACACGCCCAGGTGCCAGGGTGACCAGGTGTGTCATCCAAAGGGGCTTGGTGTGTCAACTGTGACACACGTGTCATAGGTTGGCCATCACTGCACTAAATCTACTTTTTGAAGTCAGAATCATCCACATTTAATTATTTGCTACTGCAATTTCTAATACTGGGAACACCCATCTTCCAGTTCAGAATTAGCAAAGAATCTTTATACTAAGTAAGTGCAAGAAAATCTCCTGAGTGAAATTCTTATCCTAATCATCCACGTTTCAAAAAGATTTCACTTCAAAGCATATTCTCAAATATCTTTTTCAGTTGTGACAATTATAGCACTGAATATTCCTGCCACCTAACTGCTGTCGAGATACTTCTCTACTTTACTACCCAGTAGCAACCTCAATTAACAAGTCTGCTTAATTTATTGGATGAACAAAGTTTTAGGATATAAACTTTGCAAAGGACCAGGGGGGAACAATATAACCCAGGTTTACACATTGCCCTTGATGGTACACAGATCAGCTGCACTTACATTTTTATTTCATCATCAGGCACAGGGTGTAACCACCAGGATTAGTCAAGCCTAATGCCTGTCTTTGACTTAGGACTACATTTGCCTGCTTTCATGGGGTTTTCAGGGTTCCTACTGGTTGTAGGTAACAGCCGATACAGCAAACCTGCCAACTTGATTTACAGTAGCTGCTCTGATCTGCAGTTGGAAAGAAACATAAGGCAGCTGGCATAACAAAAGCCTTGGTTAAGTTCAGAGACTGTCCACATAACCATAGTAATGGCCACAGCAACTTCTGTTGTGTACCTGATCATAGTTAGGGTAACCACAATGTGTCACACATTTGTGCAGCCGCAGGCATGACACATCACATCCATGCAGCATTTGCACAAGGAAGTAGTGAGAATACTGCTTCTGGGATTGTCCCAAAAGCACAGCTAGAGATGATCAGAACACTCCTACACACTCTGGGACAGAGACAGCACCGCAGTATGCGGTTTCACCATCCCAGAGTGTGCTGGACTGTCCAAATTGCCTAAGTATGAAAAGGCCCCAGTTAGGGGACAGGAACATGTCTCCTGTATAAAAGATCTTTTCTACTTCAGGACGTGAGATAATTTAAGGAGAGTAGAAGCATTTTTAACTTAACCAGAGAGAATCTTCCATGCCAACCTCTGGAGTGCTGCATTCACTTTTGGGTGCCAATTCAACACTCCACAAGTTTTCTGAGCCCAACTTTCCACAAGTTTTTCTGCTAGATCAGGATCAACCACAGGCAGAGCCATCTGAACTGAGCGGGCTTTAGTAGGGCAGATGTGTGCAAGACAGCAACACAATGTTCCACGTCAATTTATGCAAACTTCCACCATACAAACATCCCACACTGTGATACAATTGGCCCACAGCAACTCCAACGCCCAATGCAATTGGCCATGTGACCATGGTAGAACCAATGAGCTTGGAAGAGTTTTTTCACTGGAAGAGATGGGGCACCGGCTGCACATAGCACATACTGTTTCAAACCATATGTCACTCTGTTAACGGTCCTTTTCAAACCAACCAGATCTTGAAGACACATCTCTAGGGCTGTGCATGAGTATTCATAACATTCGAAACGTACAAATTTGGCTGAATTCGGATATTCAAATTCTAATCAAATGTTGGCACAGATGAAGATTGACATTCGAATTCAGATAGAATGTTTTGATAAATTTTTATGAAGCTCCGTATGGAATTCATATGGGATTGAACATTTGTATCAAATACAGATACTACCACATTTGAAGGGGATCTAATAGAACAAATATGGATTTTCTTGCATTCAATTCAATATGAATGGAATTTTTTTTAAAAGTGTAAACATCCCTACACAAATTGTACCTTTTGCCTAGCTCAGATTCTAGAATATTTATTACTAGCAATCTCCTGATTAACAGTACTCAGACTTTAAATGCACCAGTTTTATTATCAAGTGATCCGTGTTTACAAGAGCACACTTTAATCTTCCACCAGATTTTGTATCACAACGAGAGTCTCCCAAGTTGCCTACATTTCTGTAAGTAAACAAACATTTTTATTGTTTCTTTTAGCTATCCACTGACTAAAACAGTTTTGTTCAGCTGGGTAACCATCTACCTTTTTATAAACATCCTACAGGGATATCAAAGTATCATAAAGTAAAATAAACAATACTGTATTCATTCAGCTTTTTCATTAACTTTTGCAGTCAGAAACAAAGCAGATTTGAAAAGCAACTGTGTCCTTGACTTTCTTCAAATTTGCCCCAAATGATTATAATATACCTCAAATGATTAATCAGCTGAGCTAATTAAGCTACCAGTTAAACCAATTAAGGCTTACAGCCCTGTTCATTATTGTTGTTTTGATAAGCGCATGTTCATTTCTTAAGAAGTGCCAACATTTTGGCTTTAATTTCTTTTTCAAATTGGAGCAAAATATTAAAAGGTTGTACTTAAATAACCGAAGAGATCCCAAATGTACCTCCTCTACAAATGGCAAACCATGTTGGCATAACTGATTGGGAGGGACAGAATTTGTAAGAGGCCAAAGACTGTGTTTTTGTCTTGTGTCATAGAAAAATTCAGTAAACAAAGTGTTTGACAAAGAACAGGAGCATTTCTTTTCTTTTTAAAGACAAATAAAAGTAGTAAATATAATAGGCTCGTCTATTCAGTACAATGTATTACCCAAAGATAGCCAAGGTAAACAAGGCTCTCTAGAACCAGTTACTAAGAACGTCAAGGATTGCCAGAAGAAGAAATAGATCACTTCTGGATCAAAAAGCTAAACAAAAACCCTGATTATTCCCTTGAGAAAATAATAGTCAGCCCCAGCAAATAATGGGCTGAAAATTAAAATAAAGGGTTAAAAAGCAAATGAAGGTCTAGAAAAAAGCATGATGCTTGGCAACATTGGGAGAAGCAGAAGAGGATGACGTGGAAGACAAGATGGCTGGAAAAAATCAAATAGATGACAGGAACGTCCTTGGAATAGCTGCAACATATTACTGAAGGTAGGTCAAAATGGTGAGACAGGCACCATCCCTCTAAAGGCCATCTGCTGGGATTCAAGAGCACGTGAAGGGTTTCCATTCTTCTGCTTGAGAATGCTCAGAAGCAATTGGTGGGCCACTGTATGAGACAGAATGCTGGACTAGATGGGCTGTGACCTGATCCAGCAAGGCCCCTCTTATGTTCTTACAGGGAGCATTTGTTCATATAGTCACCAGAGCAACATTCTCAAGGTGCAATCAGACCACATTAGATGCATTCAGGGATTGCAGGGTCCACATACTAGCATGTTCTGTGGAACGTTTTGCCTCCTGAAGATCCTGGTGGCTGCAGTGCACAGAAGCTGTGCATGTCCACTGCCTAGGCATGAATACAATGCCCAGGAAATCTCCAGTGGGAAAACATCATGACCCAGGCCATGTCCCATTCCTGCTGCTGCCCCCGGCTGATTTTGATGCCACTTCTGTGTACCATAGGGAAACACACCCAGGTCGCAACTTCATAGCCAGGGACGTTGTTTCCAGGCTTTGGAGCTAGGATGGAACATCCTGTGGACAGTTTCCAGCATGCTCTAGTCGTGACAGCCATACTGTTGAAAGTGGCCAGGGTCATGCCAGGCTTGCAAATGATGTCACCATGCGATCTCTGTATTTGGGAGAAGACATCACTTGCAAGCACAATGAGGCCCGGGCAACCTCAACTATATGGCTGCCAACTGAACGACAAAAGGGAGTGAGATGGGGAGCAGGCATATTGTTTGATTTCCCTCATGCACAGCTCTTCCTCATCTCCCTCTCCCACGACGCCTTTAATGTTGAAGAGGACTGGTCTTGCCAGGTGAAGTACCTGACAGTCTTGGTGCTCTTCAGGCAGCACAACTTCATTGAATGTTACTTCAGCACAGGCCTAATCCAGCACTAAACCTCTTTTGGTGCCTGTGAAAATATATCAGCTCATTTTTTGAAGAAAATTATTAATTTTTCCCACAGTAATATTTCCTGGTAGATTGTGTTTTGAGGCTTTAGATTTAAATTCTGCTTGGATTTTTATGTATTAATTTGATTTTTGCTGTTATTTGTACAGTTATTTTTTTTAAAAAAATATGTATTTTAGATTCTAGGTATTAATGTGTGGAGTTTGTATTTTTTTTTCTTGGAATCTATGTTCAGATTTTACAAATTTTGACTATTCTTTACATTCATTCCCTACCCTGGGAGAATGGTATAAAAATGTAAACCAAAAAACAAACAATACAGGAATAACTTTCAGATCAGAGGAGGGGGGTAGGCATAAAGAGACAAGTTTTTAATCTAACTCCTGATCTTTGGAAGATAAGATCTGCAAAATGAATAGACCACAAACTTGAAGGATCCAAGCTGCTTTTGGCACAAAACACGGATTAGCAGGAATATTCATCAACCAATATTCTGCATTGCACCATCAGAGATACAGAGCAGTTTTCCAAAGGAGTGGAAGTGAAGAATGACATCTACTCTAAACTGGTTGGGGAATGTTGGGTCAGCAGAATGTAATGAAACAAGAGCTATTAATCCCCACGCTTCAGGGTATAAACTGATTACCAGCTGGAATCGGAAAGAAATGTGCCCCTATAGTGTAGTATTCTACAGTGAAATGCAGGATGAGATGTTTGTGGCTTCTATTGAGCCTTCAGGAATTATCCATGGAAGGAAGCAGGAGAAGAAAACCAATGGGCCATTGATCAGAGGACAAATGTTGAGTGGCTTTTGATGGCCCTGCTGGCATTTGGCAAGGGCAAAGGGAATGGCAGGGAACAACCTGATATCTTGAATGGATTGCAGATCTCATTTGCACGATTATTCCCTTGCATGTTCCTAAAGTATACTTTGTATATGGGGGGGGGGAATAACAAGAGCTGCACCTTTGTTTGGTGCAAACTGCTTGCCTCACGAATCCACTTTTGAGGAACAAATCACAGCACTTATATATTGGGGTTTTGGAAGGCTTTTCTTGTTTCTAAAATGCAGCATTATTTTAGGTTTTGTGGATTTGTTTTCTATATTAACTATAAGTCAACTTGAGTTTTGCAGAGGAAAATGTTCAGTAATGAGGATATTTTAACTGTAGTTACGCTGATGTACATTTTCATCCTTTCTATTTTAAATTACCGTAGCGTTTTAAAAAAATAATTCAGGATGAAAAAAAAAAAGCAAGTTTACTTGGAAGGGTAGATTGCAGATCTGGGTTAATAATTGAACTAGCTATTCTTGAGAGAAAACTAAAGACTCATTGATCAAATTTTAATGAAACATTTCCACTGTGAGATACTATATCTTTAAAAAGTGCTGGAGGAGTTGATTTGTACTGTATTGTATTCTTATTTATTTCACCAAAAGGAGCTTGGGGCATCTTTATGGGATTAAGCAGCATTCCGGTAAAATGATCACAGCCATCATTGTGATGAGAGAGTGCGGAGGATGGATGAAGGATTTATTTCACCAATTTGCTTGGAAAAAGAGGTTTATCTGATTTCACCGAGAAATTAAAACAATGTAAATGAATAACTTCTGTTTAAATAGGAAAGAGGCTTTTCAAATGGAAGCAAGCAGAATAATATCTTTTTTAAAAAGGGGGAAAGCCTAAATCACACTGATTTCATGTCTGTAATTCAAATGGCACAGTGGATTTCTTCTGCTGCTGGTATACACATGGAGAAAGAGAAATTCAGTGTTAGATGGAATGAGGTCAGATTTCTAAATTCAGAAATTTGCTTACTGGGATGTGGTGGCCAAATAGAAAAAGGACAGGATTCCTGTACCATCCAATCACTCAAACACTGCACCTGGGTAGCAGGAGCAAGGTGTTTTCCCAGGCAATCTGAAGGCACCATTGTGTCAAAACAGCTATTGTTCCAAAGGGATTACAAAGGAATCTTTGCAGTCTTGCTGTCACAGTGCATGTTCCTCAGTGCCATGCCCATATCCTATGATCTTCCATTCCACATGTGGATGCCCCATTGCTTGTTCTGGATCAGACAGTGCTAGTACAGCTGTGGTACCGATTAAACTGGTCTACTGCTAACCAAGGTGCCCCTAGACATGCATGAAAGCAGAGAAGGGACTTTGATCACCCACAGCATCCCTCCAAAATAAAAAGCTGCTGATTAAACAGATCCCAAGGATACCGCAGGGATGCTGTGGGAAAACAAAGCTTCCTGTCTTGCCAACAGGAAGGGGCTGCAAATTCCCTTCACAGCTCTTGAGCCTCCTGTCTGTTTGATAGGAAGCAGCTGTGAATTTCCTTTGCAGCTAACCCATTGTCCTGTCTGTCAGACAGGGGCAGCTGCAAAGGGAATTCACAGCTTTACTCATGTCTGGAGGAACTCCCAGACTATTGCACCCTTAGTACAGATCTGGTCCAGATCACCACTAGTCCCATGGATATCACGTGGAGTATGAAGCTCCTTGTTCTGGATAATCAGGTAAGTGCTGAAAGGGCATCAGTTAGTGCACTATGGAATTCTTCCCTTTGGGGCTACTTGGTCCCTTCTGGTTCTTCCAACCAACAGTAGACCCGTTGCCCATGGCTAAGGTGCACTGGAAATCAGTTAACCAACAGTTCCCCCAAAAAACCATCACAATAACCAATAGAAAAGAAGCTTAAAAATTCAAACATTTCAAAATTTTGCATTTTGAATCAAACGCAAAAACATTAGGATTCCTTCAAATAGATCCCCTTCAAATGTAGTAGGATTCAAATTCAATAAGAATATTCGATCCCATATGAATGCATACGAATCCCATACAGATCCCATACAAATCCCATAAGAATCCCATACAAAGCTTCATGCGAATGTACCAAAACATTCAATTACAATTTGAATGTCAATCTTCAAATGTGCCAACATCTGGTTTGAATTCGAATGTCCAAATTCAGCCAAATTCGTACAAATTTGAATGTTACGAATATTTGTGCATATCCCTAATTCAGGACATTCTGACAGAAGAGAGCCTGTTTTGTTCCAAATTCAAAACAAACCTTCCCCCTCCCCAGGATATTTTATTTCAGATTTGAAATGACAGCAATGTGCATTTTTGAACTCTCTAACTACTCCAAACTGAAACATTTTGCACATCATCACTTATTATATCTTAGCACACTTTATAGCATCCTTTTTGCAACATAGTGCTATAAGTGCTTTGGGCTACATCGTCCTTCGTCTATAACATTTCACTGCTTTACAAGAATTCATGGAAAGTCTGTCAATCCATTAAGTGCTTATTTCTTCCTTTTTTTACCATGGGCAGAAGCCAATATGGTTGTGAAAACCTTGCAGCTTCACCGGATTTTGTCTTACAAAAGTAACGGCTGCGTAAAATTGTTCTCAGGGCATTTCACACTTGGGTTAAGCATGAAAACCAGTGCACAACTGGGATGCATTGAGAGTCCACACATTGTGACGCCTGATGCATCCCAAACTTAGCCAGTACTTTACTAAGTGCTGGATGAGCGTGATCACCGTTATACTAGAGGTGATTGCCTTACCACAGCAACAGCCATGTGCACCAGTCATTACTGTAATGGCTGGACAATGCAGCACACAACTGCAGGATGCTTTTAAGGCCATTTGCTGGGATTCAAAAGCAGGAGAAGGTTTTGCCCTTGTCTTCTGCTTGAGATGCCCATGGGCAATGGGTGGACCACTGTATGCAACAGGATGCTGGACTAGATGGGCTGTGGCCTGGTCCAGCAGGGCTCCTCTTACGTTCTTATGTAACTGCAGCTGTGCTGCCGCGCACCATGCACCCTTCAGCCAAAAGAGGTGCAAAGGGTGTGTGCCAGGCTGTACTAGCCACATCCTTTTTAGTGCTCCACAGCTTTCTGGCCAGGGGATCATTCAGTCCAGCCCAAGACCTGTCCCAGCATGTTGTGGGATAATGCATGCTATGTGGAAACAGCCTATGAAAAGAAATATTTCTAAAACTAATAGAAGGACCTCCAAGGCCAAGATGATATCTACATGTTTACCAATGTGGTTTGAGGAACTTTAAAAGTAAGAAACCTTCATTCAGAAAAATAGGCTTCTCCTAACAAACAAAAAAACACAAAAAGGAACACAAAATTTGCCAAAAGAAAAGCAAAAAGAAACTTTGAGGAGCATATTGCCAAAACTGCTAAGGCTAATAATAATAATAATAACAATCTTTAAATCTGTTAGAAACAAAAAACTAGCTAGGCAGGTTGTTCGATCCTTGGATGACAGGAGTCAATGGTGTGCTCAGAGGGGAAAGAAAATTGTGAAGAAGCTGAATGATTTCTTTGCATTCTGTATTCAGAGAGGAGAATTTGAAGCAGATTCCTGAAACTGAGTTTGTGTTCTTAGGAAGGGAGTCTGAGGGCTGGAAAGGGCCTAATGCAACTCCAATTTTTAAAAAGGCCTCAAGGAGAGACTTAGAAAATTATAGACCTCTCAAATTAACACAAGCTAATGCAAAACCATTATTAAAGATAAAATTATCAAGCATGTGGAGTCACAGGCATTGCTTAAAGGTAGCCAGTATGGCTTCTGTAATGGAAAGTACTGCCTAATTAATCTAGAGTTTTTAAAGGTATTAATAAGTATGTGAATAAGGACAGTTCAGTAGACATCATCTAGTTAGATTTTCAAAACATCTTTAATAAAGTTCCTCATCCAAGATTTCTCCATAATCTTAATAGTCATGGAATAAAAGGACAGGTCCTATTATGGATAAGAAACTGGCTAAGGAACAGAAAACAGAGTAGGAGTAAATGGCCATTTCTCCCAATAGAGAGATGAAACAAGTGGAGTTCCCCAAGGTTCTGTCTTGGGGCCAGTGCTTTTCAACATAGTTATAAAAGATCTGGAGGCAGCCAGTTTGCTAATGACATCAAATTGTTTGGCACGATAAAAACAAAAGACTAAAGGACAATGTGGTATGAAGAACTCCAAAGGGAGATCTACATACTGGGGGACTGGCACCAGAGTGGTAGATGCTCTTTAATGTGAACAAGTATAAAGTGATGTACATTGAAGTTAAAAATCCTAACTATTCATATATCCTAATGGGACAGGAGCTGACTGTGACTTCAAATACGTTTCAGTGTTCTTTTATTCTAACATTGACTACAATAGGTAATGAAAGCATGTTTGTTTATAACCCACTATAATGCTGTTTTTCTCCTTCTGTCTGCTCTGCTTGTCCAAATGCATCTACATGGTAACTGTCACTTCCAGCCACCCCACAGCAGTAGCAGTATTTTGCTTAATATTCTAGTTTCCAGGAACCCAACTATAAATTAAATGACCAGGGCACTTGGAGGTGAATATACTAGTTGTGTTTAGGGATGGGCATGAATTGGGGGGGGGGGGCGTTCAATTCAAAACAAATTCAAAGTTTGAAAATCTGTATTCATACAAATAGATCGCTTTTGAATGTGGTAAAATTCTATTCAATATGAATCTATTTGTACATATTTGTACGAACATTAGATACATATTGGATACAAATGAATACATATTGATACTTATCTGATACAAATGAATACATATCTGTATCTGATACAAATAGATACATATCCGATATGTTTCCCCAGTTTAACAGATGTCCAAACCATTCGTACGAATGTCCAGAAACATTGGTATTTGTTCGAATGTTAGCATATGAGTATCATAACATTCGATTCGAGTTCAAATGCCCAAATTCAGCCAAATTTTGAATGTTACAAATATTTGTGCACATCCCTAGTTGTGTTTTCTGAAACACAGACAATAGGCGTTTCTGGACTTACTCCCCGTCCATGAGAAAAGAAAGGTGCAAAGACACTAACGTTGGCTAGCGCTCGCACTTGGGAACACTAGTCCACAATAGTCTAGCCCACACATGATCGGAGACTTACCTGTCTTTGGTTGTGCATCCGATCCTTTGCTGAGTACCACCAACTTGGTTCCAGTGTCCTGCTCAACTGCACATGCACCAGTGCGGTCACTACATTGGCGCTGATGCTCTGCACAAGCACAGTCACATCAGTCATGCCAGTGCACTTGCCAGACACCCCCCTGACTGGAAACACTGCATATGCTCACCGCTGAATGCTTCCAGATAGGTTCCCAGTTGCATTAGGTTGCTAGGATGCTTGTGGTTTACGATTTTGTGCACCACAGCTAGTATGCAGTTAGGCAACCTCTGGGCAAGCAGCGACATCTGTAGTCTGTAAATGCCTCCTGAAAGTGGCACCTGCCAGATGTTGACTAACTGCATACTATGGGTCAAAGTATGAATTCACCTAACAGCCGACTTCCATGATCATCCTGCCCAAAAAGGTTGAAGCTGGGGAATGAAAGTTCCCTTGCTATGATGTTCATATGGCCCAGGAGCCAGAATGGTGGTGTGAGCAGCACGCTTGCCACTTTTCAGTAGCATTCCTACTGACTGACCTGAGGCCCTGGTTAAGATGCTATTGCTGTGTAATGGAGACACAGGGCCAATTCACACTTGACCCAGTAGTTCACATGAGGAATGCTCCCAGATGGAGCGTCTGCATGGGAAGAAGCCATTTCTTTACCAAAAATGGCTCCTTCCATGCAGATGTTTACCACACAAGTATTACATGTGCTGCAGGTTTAAGTGCACCACACATGCACTAGCATCAGAGCCAGTAAGGCTCCAGATGCTCCATCCACACATCTTCCAATTTGGAAGACATACAGGAGGGCCATGTGACAGATGGTACACATGCAATGATGCACCACACCACCCAGTTGCTCCTGTGACATATGTGACATATGCACATGTGCTTGTGCCAGTATGGGGAATTAAACATAGCTGCTGTCTGGAAGCCATTCACATTTCAGGTGAGTTTTGGGAGGGTTTGGGTGGGTTGAGTATGTTCTAAGTATACACAAGTACAGATGCTGAGAACTTACTAGCGCTATGCCTCCTAAGTGATGGAGGTATAGTGCAAAAAGACCCGCAGGCCATTCCTGGACTTACCTCCTTTTGGTCCAGATCAGTGGGCCAGGCTTTTCTGGGCGATTGATCTGGATCACAGTGAGATGAGGATAAGCACTGACAATGCTGATCCAAATCAATCCATTCACAGCTGCTGCAAAGCTTCATAGTCACACCCCCACAACTCTGGAGGCTAGGAATGAAAGTACCTACCCTCAGGGCCCGGGAGATGTTCAGCTCCTTATCTTCTGCACATCTCCTGTGTTCCACATCAGGGCCCTGGTACCTCTGCTGGTACCAATTAAATGGTCCTACTTGAGATACAGGTTAAGGACCTCTTGATGTGGATCAGGCTCTGCCTAATGCAGACAGAGCCAGACCAGTCCATTAAAGGTCTATGCATAAAGGGCCACAGCCTCATTTTCATCTCCCAACTTTAACCCTGTGGCAAGCAACTTTAATATAAGGCCTACAAAATTACTAAAAACCAGGAATAACAGGCGAGCCATCCTTCCTGTCCTCCACTTTATTCTCCCGAGACTCTACACAAAGCACTGTCTTTCTTCTCCCAATCTGCTCACACTGTATCTTCTTAACCTACATTATTCAGTGTTTCTTTGCTGCTTTAACTGTTGAGATTCACAGAAGCCTTTTAGCACTTTCTGCAGAAATAGGCTGAGTGCTATGTTGCTCCTGTGGAAGACAGGAGTTGTTTTTCTCTCTCAGCTCCACATTTGCAGGTAGGCTGTATACTCAGGTGAGTAAAAGTTGCCTTAAAATAAGGCTATATACCCCCCCCCCAAATGTGTTTACAAAGGCCTCATAGTAAACAGCAATCACATGCTAATAAAATCATTCACAATCTAGCTCTAACCAAATATGTACGATATTGGTAATATTGCTTTAATAAAAAGATATATCACAATGCTAGAAATTTGAGGGGGGCTCAGTGCAACCTGTCTCAGACTGAAGCCTTTTTGTAGTCACTGGGGGGTGTTTCCACATGGGGCTGCCTGCTGTTTCAGCACTGAGGATCAGTTCACCTCAGGAGGCCATTCCTCCCAGTGAAAGCTGGGCTTAAATGGATGCAGCATTAGAGCAGGCCCAAGTGAAGAGGTGTCCCTGGAGCTGCTCCGATGGAAGGCTACTTAATAACGGTCCCACGGGTGTTCCGCAGCAGTAGACTGAACCAGCTGCTTGTGTGCAGATGGCTGTGAGCTGTGCCTTTGCTGCATAGTGAAGATGCAGCCAAAGAATCTAGATTTTTGCCAGTGGACACATACCCACAATCTGCGGTGATCAGTAAAGGATACACTGTGAAAAGCAAAAGTGTGTGTGGGGGGGGGGGGGAGCTGTTGTAGATAGGAAAGGTAGGAAAGAAGTGGTGATCTGCGGGCTCACATTTGCCCAGCTCCCCAAAGATTTGATAGTAACATGTGTTAGAAAGGTGGTACATGTTCCACATACTAAAGGTGAATTTGCTCTTTCATGCTTTCTTGTAAAACCCAAGGTGTTCCATTGCCATTAGGGCCTAACCTGGCACCAGAGCATACATTGCATATAAGGAAAAGCTTCGCTCGTGTCAGAAAGGGAGACCCACTCATTCTTGGAGATGTGCCCTAGGACCCAGCACTGCATGACCTAATAGGAAATATCACAGATGGATCTCCATAATTACATCAAGAAGTTCAAAGTTGCTTTACATACTAGAAACAAACCTTCAAAATACCTGCAGAGTGCCACAAAATCGGCATTTCATTTGTATACTTTGAACTCATTGCAGAAGAAACAACCTCTTTCCTAATATTAGGTCTCCCCAAAATTACCTTTCTTTTGCTTTGCAACTTTTTATTTCCACATCTTTCTGTGTTTCTCTCAACTGAAGCACCTTCTCCCAATACTGAAAGGGATATTCCGTTTTTATCGAAACCTCCTTTTAGCAATTAGTTCCCCCAAAAGGCATTCCTTTGACCATCCTGAGCCTTTAATGAGCAACTTGCTTGACCAAAAGGATGGCTCAGTCAATAACCATTGGAGAGAATATGCTCTAGTATGTTTTCTTCCTCAGTTGGAGTGGAGGAATGCAAAAAGCAAAGCAGCTTCCTTCCCCAGAAGTGGCTAACTTAGAAAAAACAGATAAATAAGGGTCTTGTAGTCTTGGCCTTCAAAAGCAGGCAGCTAAAGATTTCCTTCCTTTAAGGGGCAACAGCAAAAAATTTAAAACCTATTTAAAATAAGACAAGAAGAATAGAACACAAAGGCATCACAAAAATCTAGGCCGGTTGTAGCAACAGTATCTGTTCACACCTAGCAGACTAATTGTGATCCACCCCAAGACTGGAGAAGCAACCAGTGACATGGGACAAGGGTCAATTTCATTGTGGTGGCCCAGCATGATTGACAATTCCAGTTGCTGGTGAGGGCTGTTCTGGATAGATGCCCAGAAGTAGCCCACGTCCAGGGACTTCCTCAGGGAGCCCAGAAAATGGCATCAGACTCCATGTGCCAGATAGACCAGGCCAGACCATCCACTCACTAGTGTCTGCAAATTGGTGGCTGGGTAGACTATCATGAGGTAAACATAGGGAATTACTTCAAAGCAATGTCTTCTTGGAGTAGATTCTGGTGCTATTTTCTTGCTGATGTCTTCTCCAATGTCACATCCCATGTGGACATAGTATTCCCATGGGAAGCATGACCTCCTGGTAAATTAGTCCACAATGCAGACAAGGATGGTTGCATCAACACTTGATGAAAAAGGTATCCAGTGTGGGCCTGGGCACAACACTCCAGAGGAATCTATCCTGCAGTGCAGAAAATACAACTCAGAGTGCTTGCCCTCCACTTAAGCACACTCTCTGACACCATGTGAATGGACAGCATCAGTGTGGGCAACTTGGCCCCATTTAGAGGTGCACAGAAAATGGCCGTCTTTGAGAGCATTTTCTGCACATTCCTTAATGGGATTGGGTGGAAACTTTGAAACAAGGGAACCTTCATCCACCAGCTTTGAAGTTTGCAAGAGGGGGAGGCAGGGGGCACACCAATGCCACACCTTCTACCTCCAGGGCTGGAGCAAGTGCTCTGACCCATCAGACATTTATTCCCCCTGCTACAAGGATGAAGCCAAGGCCACTAACACTCAGGGTAGCGTTATTGCATTGTGGGAGGCTACTTGGTAATTCTTTTGCATTTCTGACTTTAACTTAGAAAACAGAAGGAAAATTTACACAACAGTCATTTCCCATATGTATACATCAGGCAGCTTCTAACTGCCAGGAAAATAAACAGAACTCTGACTTATCTAACATTCCCTAGCTAGATGTTCAGGAGAGCAGTTTAGATGCACCTCTTTGCCCTGGTCTTCGACTAAGCAAGGAAACAGCTTTTCCTCCCCACTTTTTGTCACTGTTTCAGTAAGTTCGTTTTACATTTGGTTTTTAATGTCACAACCTGCTCTGACACCTTTGGGTATAAGGACGGGGTAAAAATTCAAATAAATAAATAAATTTCACAGGAGCTTTCTGGTTCTCTTTCATCCTCCCTTCAATGGTATCTACCCCAAGGACACTGAGAGATTAAACTTGCAGCCCTGGTAAATTTCTGTCAAGAGGTGTGATTTGAATTGGGACCTTCCTTATTAGCTGCCAAACTATGCAAGACACTAATTTCAGATTTGTTTTTCCAGTTCT
The DNA here is from genome assembly GCA_023333525.1 of Aspidoscelis tigris stejnegeri. Taxonomy (NCBI): domain Eukaryota; kingdom Metazoa; phylum Chordata; class Lepidosauria; order Squamata; family Teiidae; genus Aspidoscelis; species Aspidoscelis tigris. The sequence continues at coordinate 36,744,793 of JALMGA010000005.1, read as the reverse complement.
AAGGATTTCTGTACTCTCACATTAGCTTTAATCTATTAGAAAAACGTTCTATAAAGTTGCTAGAAATGCATGTGTTTAATTTGCACCTTTTCCACTCACCTATTCAGTTCCTCCAAATCTCTTTAATTAGCTCAGAGTGTCAAGGATTCAGTATGTAAATAGTGGATTTCGCCCTTCTAAGAACACTGTACACAATCTGCACAAAATGCCCCAAAAGTAGGGTGTGCATGGACTCCAAACTGGAACAGACATAAGGATGTGCACAAATGGGGGGGGGTGTATTTTGTTTCAAATTGAATGTAAGAAAATTTTTATTCGTTTGAATAGCTCCCTTTTGAATGTGGTAGGATTCTATTTGATACCAATGAATACATACAAATTTGTACAAATATCCAATACGAACCCATACGTATCTGATAAGAACGCATATGTATCCAATGCATATCCCATAACATATCCTCTCTGAAAGTGTCAAATCATCCTGAATCCACTTTTAATCTCCTCTCAAACCATGTCGAATTGCACTCTGGATCCATTGCAGATGTGACTGGCACAGATCCCTGTCCCACAAATGTTCTGAAACATTCATATTCATACAAATGTCACTGTTCGAATGGCATAACATTCAATTCGTATACAAATGCCTGAATTTGTATGAATTCATATGAACATCAAATGTTATGATTATTTGTGCACATCCCTGAAACAGACTAGTCAACATGTTGCCAAGGAATATTCCTAGATCGTATAAAATGCTTATCAGGGCAGTTTCATCACTCTTCATCAATGCAGTGTTTAATAAAAGCCATGGTCATGACTTCACTTGAAACTGTGCTCAGTCCATCTGACTGCTCACACCTTTCCCTTTCTATCCACCCTCCATCTGGACTTTCCTGGATGGAAAGTCCACAAATAAAATGGATTGAAAAGAAAATGTGTGAGCAGTCAGGCCTGAAGATGGACTGAAGAAGGTGAAAGTGAAGGCATGACCACGGCCAAAGACGCTTGTGGATCATCACAACTTTATTTACTGCATGGCTACATAAATCCAGAAAGCAATGAACAAACTTCCATTAATGGAAGATTGTGAACTTGGCACACTTAAAAGTTCATTGTTTTTCCGGTGGCTACTAATTTATATCCACAAACACACATGTGTCAAATCCTCTACAGGAAATCCCTACCCCAGTGGGTTTTTGCTGTGCTATGTTCCTAAAGGATCTGAGCAAGTGCCATTCACCCACTAAATTAGGAATGTGGACGAATGGGTTTTTTGGCACTCAATTTGTAACTAATCAAATGTTAGAAAGTTCATATTCGATCGAATAGATCCCCTTCAAATGTGGTAGGATCTCCAAATTCGTCCAAATAACAAGTGTTACAAATATTTGTGCATATCCCTACACTGAGTTAGATGCAATAAGAAATGCCTTCTGCTACTTGAATAGGAGAAAGAAATCTAGGGCATCTGATATCCTTTTAACCCAAGGAAAGTACACAAATCTGTGGCCTTAGAGGAGGTGAAATTATCATTTGTTTGACAGGAAGTCATGTCTTGCCATTCCCCAGGTAAGTGAGAAGACAGTTCAGCCAATCAATTTATTGCTAGCTGTTCAAGCAAAGCCATTGTGGAACTGGACAAGCATGGAATTCCATAGCATTGACATTAAAAAATTCATATCTCATTCACTATGGGGAACACTAAGAACTTGTTAATGACAGGCAGCATTTTCTTCTGCCCTTCCTTGAAATGTTCCGATAAGTTGAATGCAAACGGACTGTGAGTGGCATTTTGCTTCATTGTTTAATTGAAAGTACTCTGTTTCTGCACCGTTAAAAGCAGATGCACCCAGAGAAGACAGAAGTGGAACATGGAAGTATCCAGGTCCAAATACTCAAAACCAAAGGAAGACTCCAGTGGATATAGTATTTTCTCCAGATTGTGGGTGAAACCATGAAATAGGCTGCCTCCAGACAGTGGCTGATATATTGCTAGCCAACAGTAATGTAGAATGGTTAGTGCTGGAGCATGATAATAAATTTTGACCCTGGGCTTAATCACCAAAAAAGGCTACACTGAGAGGGTCGTGCATATTACCTGTGGTACACACAACTAAGATTTCTCTACCCCGTTCCATTCCATCCTTAACATTACAACCATGTAGAAATAACGTCCCTGAAACAGCTTTGTTTTTTTTAAAAAAAAACTTGTGCAAACTCTCACACACTGACCATCTGCCATGGTGCATTTTGAAATCAAAGTCTAGAACTTTTCTAGTAAGTGTGGATGTATGTTTGCACATATGTCAGTTCTGTTGCCTTAATTTATCATCTTGAGAAAGTCCTTTGATTAAAATGGACTGAGCTTGAAATAAACTCACTGCTGCAGCAACTGATACATGGTGTCCTCTCTTACTGTCATCTTCTGGGTATTATCTAAAGTTTTAGGTTTGCTAGAAAAAGACTTTGTTTGCACATAAATCAAGATCATCCTGATGGAGGGGTAGCAAAATTCCAGTTCAGAGTGCCTCATTGATCTTCAAACTTTGCATCTTGGTCTGCTGCAGAACAAAGCATAGTTTGTGGAAACAAGAAAGAGGATTCAACCAAAGCCCCCACCTCAGCCTTCATAGAAGTGCTCTATGTGCCATTGCTGTGAAAGGATAATGTATTTCATAAGTGAAAATGATAAAAGTACTGCCTTTTAGGGATGTGCACAAATGTTTTTTTGACATTCTATTCCAGTGATGGCCAACCTATGACACGCGTGTCACAGGTGACACACCAAGCCCTTTTGGGTGACACACATGGTCACCCTGGCACCTGGGCGTGTAGTGCTTGCTTGTTCTTGAAGTGTACGAAATACCAACTTTCAACTGAATATTAGCAAATGAAATTCAGCAACAAAAGTCACTAATGTAAAGAATTATTTGCTTTTGCCTTTAATAAAATATTACTAGAGCTACAAAATTCACAAAATTATGGATATTTCTAGATGTGACACAGCACCCGAGTTAAGCTCGGTTTCTTGCTAATTTTGACACATTGAGCTCAAAAGGTTCACCATCACTATTCAAATCAAATCAAATACCTGAAAATCCAACTCAATTCAAATCTTTTACATTCAAATTTAACAAATTTATATTAGTATTTACCAAATTTGAATCTATTCGTTCAAATTTTTGATTCGAATCTGCACATACGAATGTTGACAACATATGTATGTGCACGTACACATCTTCCCAACATCCGTACACATCCGTATGCATCCCATAGTTATCCTGTATTCAACTCGTTTTCATCCCGTATGGATCCATACAAATGCGTATGGACGTGGGAAAGATGCAGATCTTCAAGTATGCATTGTGTACAAACCCGTACACATATGAATGTCTGGATAATTCAAATGAATAGATCCGAAGTTCAAAATTTGATTCAAATGTTTACATTTGAATTTCGGGCCGTTCTATTCAAGTTCAAATATCGAAATTTGACACATTCTATTGGATTTCAAATGCCTATGAATATTTTGTGCACATCCCTGCTGCCGCTACTGACCCAAAGGTTAAACCAACAGAAGGACTTGGCTCAAGCTGTGAAAAAGGAGAAGACCTCCCTAGATTTTACCTAAGTAAAGCAAAGGCCTACTGGCATTATCACCTCACAGGCTTATTCTAATAAATACCCACTGGCATTAGCTCCCAACAGGCTTAAATTGAACAACTGGTTTTACTTCCGATAGGCTTCTTCTAGGAAAGACCCACTGACCTTACCTCCCAACAGAGAGCCACTGGCTTTGCCTCCCAACAGGCTTAAGCTAGGAACGACTCATTGGCATTAGTGGTGCTATTTTATTGCAAGTGTACAGCATAAGAGGGGTTAATTTTCATGTATGTTAGAGTTGCAGAATGGGAACTGCTGATTGGATAACTCTGCTGTAATGGTTTGTAATGTCACAGGTTCTCTCTTCAAGCTAATACTAGTAGTAGTAGAAAAAAGGACTCTAGCATCTCTAGGCATCTATGTTTGATGTAAATAAGTTATAAGACTCATGTTATAGATAAGTAGGGATTTCTGGGACTCTTAACACATCTAGGGCCCCTTTGACACCCCCACACTCTCCTAAGAGCCCCTGAATCCCTTTTAATTCCTGCTGGCCATCCACAGGAGTAAAATCACAAGCTGTTGGAAGGTTTATGTTGATTTATTAAAAAGACAAAACAAAGAGTAACAAGCATTCAAGTGACACCAACCGGCAGGAACTATGCTCTTCAGGCTATGTGCCAGCAGATACAAAAGAAGACAAAACTGAGCAAGTTCTACAAACAAGCCGGTGAACCCTAGAACACAGTTACAAACCGTAAAAAGAGAAAAGACATGAACAAAGCAAGCAAGTGAACATAAAACAAGCTCTATTCCTTACTCTAAGGCATCTGGTCCAGCAGAGTTCGATCTATCTTTAGTTAGATAAAGGATCCTTTACTTCTCCCCCAAAGATTCTCTTATCCCCCAAACCCTGGCATTGGACCAGTTAGGGACTTGTATCACCAGGTGTCTGGAATTGGGTGGAGAGGCTCAAGGAGCATCATTAGGAGATGTATTCCAGCTGGTCCCTTGTAGGCTGGATACAATGTTAAAGTTACATAGAACCATAGAGCCAGATTAATTTTGCCAAACCCCATAGGGAACCAGACTCTATTTCACTACAAAAGGACTCTAGCATCTCTAGGCAGCTATATTTTATGTAAATAAGTTATAAGACTCGTGTTATAGCTAAGCAGACTTTTGTTGAAACAAATCAAGAAGGTGTATGCTTCAAGTCTGTTCTTCAACATGCTCTCTGCTATGAGTGTAGTTCTGTAAAAGAAAACAACAATTAGCTCCTAACAGGCTTAGGCTAGGAATAACCCACTGGCCTTGCCTCCCAATAGTCATAGACCCAATTGCATTACCTCCTAACAAGCTTAGGCTAGGAGTGATCCAAAGGCATTAGCTCCTAACAGGCTTAGTGGGGGACAAATTGCTGTGGTGGGCAACAGCAACACCATCACTACCAAGATCTGCTGTGACAAACTGCAAGTGCCCTGCCATTCTGAGATGATGATGATGATGATGATGATGATTTCTATCCCGCCTCATACCCGAAGGTCTCTGGGCGAGTTACAACCTTAAAACAACAGATTAAACACTTTAAAAATTCAACAACTCTAAAACAATACACATTATGTTTAAAATGATGGATTCTCTAATGGCCCCAATATAGCAACAACAACAGCTTCTTCTTCTTCTTCTTCTTTTTTGCAAAAATTAAATGGTGGTTTCTGATCTCCTACCTGCCCCCTAAGAAGTTTTAAGCAAAGCAAAGAGCAAGCAGAACCAGTTCAGGCACTAGTGTTAGTCTCCCCACCCCATGGTGGCCATTGGTGCCCTGATGTTCTTTGATGGAACATCCTTTTCAAAGCGTATAAAGGAAATGATGATACTTGGGTTTGTTTGGTTTTTTCATTTGTTGCAATGATTATTAGAGAATGCACAAGTTGTTCAGAGGTCTGAGAGCTTTGCAGTTTGCTGCCCTTGAACCTGAGGATCCTATTTAAAACAGTTGTAGTGGTGATGGAAGAGATGCAGGTCTGCAGCTCACCCTTAGCTTTTGGTGTGACACTGCAGCAAAAGCATAAAGGTCAGTGCTCAGAATTGTGCACCGTGAACCCATTGGATTTGCTTTGGTCTGTTTTCAGATGATAACCATTCTCTCCTGGGAACTGAAAGATATGTATAATTTGGAGATTAGAGAAGGGGAACATGGCTCTCTGGGTGCTCCCCTCACTTTAAAGCATTTCCCACTAAACCCCAAATTCTGCCTGGTTCTCTCCTGTATTGCAGGTGGCACTTTTGAAATATCCAGGATTCCAATTGTGGCATTAAAGATTAAGTCAGCGGGTAGCAAGTCACTTTCTGCCTTCTGGAATCAGCACAATAAATTCCAACCGTGGAACTGCAAATAGATATATCTGCAGGCAAGATGTGGTCCTACATTTCCAGTGTTAGTTAAGGTGGCTAAGAAAGCAAAGCTGATCCAACATATGGCAATGTAAATTTAGAGTAAATGCCAGGATTTCATTGCTTTTGGATGACACTGAAGTAATGCAGAGCTTCATGTGTGTTCTCCTCCCAGGATAATGCTTAATTTGCACTTCGAATACTAATCTTTACTACGTAGCAAACATATCAGGTCTCTCTCACACACACTTATGCTCAACATAACTGTTTATTGGGCCCGTCCTGTTAATCACCTGTCCTAAATAGCACTGTGAGCATCATACTTAATTCCTCCTCTCTCAGAGGTGAAAAGGGAAAGGACACACAAGATAGCCTTTTCTGTGGTAGCCCTTAGATTCTCAAACAACTTCCCCTGGAGGTTTGCTGGGCACCTACACTCTATGGTTTTCATAGCCTTGTTATAACGTACCTCTTAACTCAGACCTTTGATATTTAGCTTCAACTGGGTGTTGGAAATGGTGGGAAAGAGGGTTAAATATATATATTTTAAAAATTGCGACCTGCCTTTTGGTGAATAGTGAGATATAAATTCTCAAATAAACAAACTACATACAAGATTAAGAGACTTTTCAAACTCAAAGATAGGTGTTGGACCACATTCTGGTACAGGCTTCTACCATCTTCACACTAGCGAGGACTACCAGAGGCCCCATCCCTCTCTAAATTCAGCCTTTCTCCATTGGTTTAGGCTGTATCTCAAAACAGGGCAACAAAATGGCTCCATATCCCAGTCCAGCAGTTTATATATTTAAAGTAGTCCACATATTACCAATAGTAACTGGACCATGAAAGGTATGTGGACTACATGCCCCATGGTCTAACATGCTACACCCAAACTCTTCTGGGTGGCTCACCAGGAAGCCATCCCTGAAGGCGTGTGGCCCAGTGAAAAGGGTCCAGCCAGGAACTTCAAATCCCTCCTGTCCTTCAAAGGCTGAATGCAGATAGCCCTGAAATGGAGTGTAGACACCCCATCTCACTGGAGGATGGACTATCTGTTCCATACCAAGGCATCCTCCCTTAGTGCAAAACAGCCTTGGTGAGTGTGGACAGGGCCAAAAAAAATAGCTACCGATGTGTTAGCAGGAGGTTTGCATTGTAAATGTAGAAACTGCATTCTGCAGTTTATGTAGATACTCATTTGGCAATCAGATGAAAAACATATCACTTGAGAGTTATAATGAGAAGCTCTTTCTTCAGCTGATGAAGGGATTCAATTGCACTTTCATCATTAAAATTAAACATTTAGTTTGGGGGCTAATGTTTGCATTTTCTGAATAACTTTGGTTTAAAGGTTTGTAATATTTGGAGGCAAGTAATATCAAAAATGCTGCATAATATCAAAGTCCTGCAGACTTTGCAAAAACCCATCTCTTTCAGCTTACCCATCTTCTCTGCCCATTCCAGTGGCTACTGTGGTCCCCTTCAAAGTTACTTGCCTCTGCACACTGTTGCAGGACAGAGAGGCCACAACACCTGCTAGTATGCTCTGTCCTCATTAAATGAGTGTAGACCAGACTGGCTGCCTAGTCTGGCATAGCAGACCTTTTTATTCAGCAGTCACTAAACTGGAACACAGAAGCAAGTGAACACAGCAACAGTTCTATGTTCCAGTTTAGCCAAACACCCATTTTAGCAGCTCCAAGGTGAGGAACTTGAGCTCCTGCCCATGGGAACTTACAAAGACTGGTCCCAAAGCTCATGTGCACTTCTGGGCCAGCATGGCAACTGTCCCAGAATAGCCATCCAACTGCAGATGCTTTGTTCTGGGAAATGAAGACAAGCTCTGAAGGTGGACCTCTCTAGCAGATCCCATCCCACTAGAGAGATCTATTGCAGGTCTCTATTCTGTGTCTACAAGTACCTGTGGGAGAACACGAGGGAGGGGGACCAAAGCAACAAATCTGCAACAATAGATCTACTATTGGGTGCCATTGCCACCTCCCCAGAGTAGCAAACACAGATTGAGTTTTAAATTGAGCTGCAACTTACTTCATCCATTGTGACCAGGGTCTGCTGTAGTCTGCACTAGCATCTGGACAGCAGGCTCCTATCCTGGAATATATTCCAGAAAAAAGGCCAGTGCAGAAAGGGCCTAAGAGAATTCCTCTTGCACAGTGAAAGTGTGGATGAATGCACAGTTCACACACAGACTTGCACTTCCCCAGCTGCTGTCCCCTCACTGTAAGAGCTCCTTAGAGTTCTGAAAACAGGAAGCAGGAGTAAGCATTCCTCAAGGAGCAAGCATTCCTCGAGGGCTTCTAGTGGTGGCCACGCTATTGTCACGCTGCCACCACTTGAGCAGACCTACCCTGTCTGTTCATTTCTGTTGTCACAAAGGAACCTTTCTTCTGCTTGGTGACCCTTGGCTGATGACATCACAACTGGGAAACAAAATTTCCCTGGTCATGATGGTGCAGCAGAGGGAAGCAGTGGCAGATCCAGCCACTTTGAAATGTTTAACTCATTATGAAATCTACATTAAGTCCAATAAAACAAACAAACATACATACAAACAAACAGACAGACAGACTCCGTACCTTGTAGAATTGTCATTGTTCTATCACCATCCCCCCGGTATTCTTGCCTTAAAATTCTGGGTTTTTATAATCCTTTATTTAACTAATTAACTTGGTGTTGTTTTTGAATAGAGCTTGACATTCATTTGAACTGGCAATTCACCTGCAAGAACACGGTATCAGCACTAAGCAGAGAATGGGTGTGAACAGCAGCAGTTTACAACTAGGAGTGAAAGAACAGAGGCTACGTCTACACTGAATTTTTGTTTGCTTGTAATTAATTTAAACTGGGGATGCAGCCCGTGAAGGGAACTGGAGGAGGACTTACTGGTCGACATTTGTGCTCTACATGCATATTGCTAAATAAAGCAAATATTACAAAGAAGCTTTAAATCCCTAGTGTTCTCTTATCTAGAAGAAACAAAAGCTATAATGCTGCATCTAGAGCTTCTGTCTGATTTGGGGAAGTGGAAACTATGAAGTCTCTGAAGAGATGCCTGCCCCCTCTCGTCTTTTTTTCATCTCACAAACAAAAAAAGGGGAAAGGATAGATTTAGTTATTCAGCTGCAAGACATTCTGTTTTCCATTATTGATTTGAGTTTATTGATTATTTTCTTCTGCCTTTAAAGAGGACTTCTTGATAAATAACATGGAAAGAGGGAGCAAGGTTTTAATTGCCAAGATGCTTAGCATCACTAGAGGTGTGCACGAATGCAATTTTCAGAATTTGCTTCCATTTGAATCGAATATCCAAAAATTTGAACCAATTTGAATCTTTAAAATTTGAACGTATTCACATTCGATACAAATCGAATACATCCAACTCTATTTGTTCAAATTTTCAATTCGAATTTGCACATACGAATGTTGACAACATTTGAATGTGCCCACACGCATCCCATATTTATTTTATATTTAAATTAAAATTTTATATTTAAATTTATATGCCGTCCCATACCCGAGGGTCTCTGGGCGGCTCACAGCATTTAAAAACAGATGTATAAAAACAGTATCAAAAACAAAACAAATTTTAAAATGCAGTTTTAAAAATACAAGAAAAGTTAAAAACATCAGTGATTTTCAGTGAGGGGAAGTGTGGGGGACATTTAACCAAAGGCCTGCGTGAAGAGGAACGTTTTCACCGCTTTCCTGAATAGGAACAAAGAAGGGGCCTGACACACCTCGAGGGGGAGACCATTCCACAGCCTGGGGGCCACCACCGAGAAGGCCCTCTCCCGGGTACCCATCCGCCTAACTAATGAAGGCGGAGGGATCACCAGAAGGGCCTCCCCTCCAGATCTTAAAACACGGGCAGGTCAATATGGGAGAAGGCGCTCCTTTAGATATCTGGGGCCCAAGTCATTTAGGGCTTTATAAGTTAAAGTTAGCATCCCGTTTTCATCCCATACAGATCCATAACGATGTGTACGGATGCAGGATGCATATCCGTACACATAAAAATGTCCAAATAATTCGAACAAATAGATTCAGAAATTCAAAATTCATTCAAATGTTTAAATTCAAATTTATAGACATTAAATTTGAATTCAAATGACCAAATTCAAATTAATTTGATCAAATTTTAAGAATTTGAATATTCTTGCACATTCTCAGCATCAACTGAAATATGTAAATTCTGGACCTTGTTTCTGCGGACCTTTTCACACTTGCTCTGGTGGGACAGCCACAGACTGCTGCCAGCACAATATATGGATAATATCTGGGGGCATTTCCTGTCCAGCACTAAACCACACCTGAGGCTGCATAACTTTTGTTCCACAGCCTCCAAAACTTGAGAAGAGGTGCCAGCTCCCACCTCCGCAGTGGAATCTTGTATTCCCACTGTACAGATCATCCTTTCCTGAGCATCTGGATGTGGCCAAATTTTCTTTCTCTGATCTACAGATTCTGGACAGCTTCCTGTTTGGGAAAGCTATCGCAAGACACAGAGGATGGTTTGTGGGACAGTTACACAATTGTCTCTATTAATTATGGATCGTAAAACTGTCGTACGCTGTAATGCTGGAATATCTACTGCTTGTGAATAGTTTTATGCCCTTTCATTGTCCACCTGAGAGAAACTTCCTAGTATTTCCAGAGCAAATTCTCTCTGAAAACTCCTCACACAGTCAGTTTTATGTTAGGTCCAGTAGTTCATTGACAGTGGTTAACCGGGATTAGTTTCTGTGGTGATCAATAGGATAGGATATTTTGAAGGACATTTTCCCTTCCACACTCCACATTACTATGAGATACATTACCATGGGATTGGATGTTTTGTTTTCCTTCAGAAATAGGTTACTTAGGGTATAGTCTGGCTGTTAAGCTTCCCAGCGAATCAAAACAAATAGCATTATTTTTAGCAGCATATTTTGACACTAAGGGGCTGCTAGTATGGTTGGCCAGGAACGTAATTGAATCTCTGCTCCTGGAAGTCCAGTACTTTTTTCCTAGAACCATCACAAAATCTTGTGATAATTAATTGTGTAAGTTAATTATTTGTTGTGTGAATAAAGGTTTTCATCTTGCTTGCCCCAAGCCTTTGTTCCTAATCTAACTTGTCCTTCATTTTATATTCAAGAAAAGCTTCACGTCTAAAATTAACAGGCCAGAGTTAAGCATGACAGTACAAAGGCTTGGCCATTTTTCCTAAGAACTAGTTTATTTTGAAGTATTCTGGGGAAAGTGTTCATGCTAGCAGAGGATGACAAGTAATGATCAGCCCATGTCCTTTGGGAAGCAACAGAAATTCCATAAAATACTGGAGAGTATTAGAAGTCTTCTCTAGTTTTCATCCTTTTCATCTTCTCCTGTTCTCCTGCCTTTCTTCGAAGAAGTTCAAAGCACAATAGATGAATCTCTTTTCAAACTCACACACACTGTTTTGTGTCCACAGTGTCCCTATGAAGTAGATTCTGCACCTGGGCAAGAAAAATGAAAAAGCACATATACAATGGGAGGAATTTGGCTAAGCAGCAGCACATGTGAAAAAGACTTGGGTGTCCTGGTAGATCATCAACTGAACATGAGTCAACAGTGCGAGGCAGCTGCAAAAAAGGTAAACGCAATCCTGGGGTGTATTAGGAGAAGCATAGAGTCCAGATCACGTGAAGTTATTATCCCCCTCTACTCTACCTTGGTCAGACCTCATCTGGAGTACTGTGTCCAGTTCTGGTCACCCCAGTTTAAAAGAGACACTGACAAGCTGGAGCAGGTTCAAAGGAGAGTTACCAAGATGGTGAACGGTCTGCAAACCATGTCCTATGAGGAACGGCTTAAGGAACTAGGAATGTTTAGTCTATCAAAAAGAAGACTGAGAGGAGACATGATAGCTGTCTACAAATACCTCAAGGGTTGTCACAGGGCAGAGGGATCAGCCCTGTTCTCACTCTCTCAAGGAAGGACTAGAAACAATGGGGTGAAACTGCAGGGGAAAAGATTTAGTTTAGATGTTAGGAAAAAATTTCTAACAGTAAGAGTGATCAACCAGTGGAACAGGCTGCCACGGGAGGTGGTTGGTTCCCCTTCGATGGAGGTCATCAAGCAGAGACTGGACGGCCATCTGTCTGAGATGGTTTAGGAGATCCTGCCTTGAGCAGGGGGTTGGACTCGATGACCCAGGAGGTCCCCTCCAACTCTACCATTCTATGATTCTATGATTCTATGATAGATTAGACTGAAGTTACGTCTTCATTTACAGATCCGAAAGTCTCAGTGGTCTATGCGAGCACTGAGTACCTGCATTTAGCATGTCACCTGCCCAAGGTTCCTAAGGATGAGAGGGCAAAATAGTGCTAGGAGGGCGAGTAGCTCATCTGTGGCTTCTTCAAATCTCCTCATATGCCCGAAGGGGAAACAGAGAGGTTCTGAACCACACAGTAGGGAAGGCATTTCCGTGGGGCCACCCAGTCCCAGCTGTCTCCCACTGCAAGTGTGAGGACAAGGCCTGAAAAGGAGTTATTAGCCCAAGGATGTACATTAAGCTTCCAGGGCTGAATGAGAATCTGAGGTTTCTGATGTGATGTCCTAACCTGAAACTTTGCTTGTGTTCATTTCTGTGGTGCTTTTTAAAGGCTGAAAGAGCAGTCTACTTTATTGTTAAATATCAATAAAGTACTCAATAGGCCAGTTCCCACTCAAGAAAACGCTATGTACAAGGCTACTTACATCGATATTTACATTGATATGTAAAGCACATTAAAACGAATCAAAGGAGCATCTGGCAATCGGATTCAACCCCACACTTAAAACACTTAAGGTGTATTCCCATTATAAGCTTATTTCGGGTTCAAAACTATTTCAATCCTCACAGTTCCCACGTCAGGTTGGCTTAACACGCTTTCTGTGTGTCAGATCGCCCCAAAGCATTGTAAATGTTAATCCTCATTTCAACAGGCTTCACTCTGGTTCATGTGCTTGAAACATTTTACATTTTTTACTGTGGGAACCAATCCGTGTTAAGGGATGAGAGTTTCCCTCCCTCAATAGCTTGCTTCCAAAGATAGTGATTTTGCTGTAAAAATCCACCCCTTAAAGCAGCAGCCGCTACACTGTAGCAATCCAACCACTTTACACCTGATAACGATGTTGCAATTTTGAAAGTTCTGACAGGCGAAAGGGGCTTGAGTTGCCGCTGTTGCTGTGTGCCCTGGGCAATGGGGAGAGGAGGGGAAAGAATCGCTGGCTGCCCGGTGCCGTTTTTCCTCCATCCAGGCAAGCAGCAGCCAGCCAGCCAGCCAGCCAGCCACCCAGCTAGGCTCCATGAAGGGGTCCCTTATGGGTGGCGCATTCACAGCAGAAGGAAGAGGACAGGGCAGCCCCAAAAAGCGGCTTTTAAAAAGTAGCCACTTGAGTCCCCACTTGAGTCACGTACGTCCTCAGAATCTGGATCAAACGTGATCCTGGCTGAAAGAAATGGGATCAGGCAAATTCGTGTTTGCATCTGGTTCTGTTATTTCGGTTTAGGGAAACTGAATTAAGCTTATAATAGGAACACGGCCTTAAAACACTTCCAAAAACGGATTGGGGAAAGTGATTCTTTTCCCTCCTCAGTCTTTTCCCATCCCTCTCTCCCCATTGCCCAGGGTGCACAGCGGTGGCGGCAACTCAAGCCCCGTTCGCCCACTCCACCTCCACACCCACCAGCCTCAGCAGTGCCCCCCCCAAAAAAAGCACCCTGGGTGGCTGGCTCGCTCTGCTGCTGCCACAGCCACCTGCGCATACACACATTGCCCGCGGGAGCTGGGCAACTGAGTGAGCAAGCGAGCAGTGTTGCTGCCGTGGCAGCAGGTGAGAGGGAGGGATGGACTGAGAGCTGCCACCTCACTTCCTTGCTTCTCCCAGTTCCTGCAGCTTCCCCCCTTTTGCCTTTTTAAAGACCTAGGAAGGAGGTTGGGAGGGAAACAGGCATAATTGCACAAGACCACTTGTGAAGGGCAAGAACCCACCGTGCCTCTTTACTTGATCTTTAGGCTTGCGTATGCGTGAGGGGAAGCGTGGGTGGGAAAGGAAACATTGTTATAAGGTGCGAAGTGGGTGTGAAGTGGGTGAATTGTTACAATGAAACCAGCTGCTGTAGAGGGGAAACCTGGCATTTTAACTGAAAGGGGCTGTCCTGCAGGGTGAAACCCCATCCATTTCATGACGTATTTGCCCAAATACTGCTCTAGCATTCCCACAGCAATAAGGAAGAAGCATTTTAAAAGCCAAAACCGGAAAAAGCACCTGAAAAATCAGGGCTGAATTCCCATTGTCACTTTAAAGCTGTTTCAAAACAGTTCGGATCCTCATTGTCCCCACCCCCAATCAAAGATGAAATCTATCTCCCCACACACTACACAACTAGGAAAAAGTACATGACTCCTGAATCCTAAATTTCCCAGACGATGGACTTTAAGATGGTATATAGGCTTGCAAAACAAGCATGCCTATTCTACCCTACACAAGATCTCTTTGTACAGGCAAATAAAGGGCAGCAGCTTAAACCTAGAAATGAAGGGGAGATGGAGCATGCCTTTATAAGAAATATTTTATCCACTTGCCGATCACGTATCAATTCATATCAGTAACACTATCAGTGCCACCACACTCATAAGCAGTTTTTTACATGGAATGCTTACCAACACTTCAATAGAGCTGCCTACTCTCTTCCATGCTGATTCTCTTCTTACAAACAGCATGCAGCCCCATCTGTCCACAGATCTTATCTGATGACAACATAAACACATGAACAGAGTGAATGTTCATAGACATTCCAGGACACCTCAGCACCTAAGCCAATGACTAAAGATTGGGAATATTCATTTCAACATTTGCACAGCTGGTCAAATGGTTACCTTCCATTCCCTTTTGTCAGATTTGGAGTCAATCAGGAAAGTTGACAGTCATGTTCTATACATTATTCACTTCCTCTTCCCCTCAAATCTTCACTTGCACCCTGAGGGAATATCAGAAGCTGACTTCAACTAGGCAATTTTAGAAAAGAGTGATAATTTATCATGGCAATTGGAAGACTCTACACCACCAGGTTTTACAGTAATACTCTGCTGAAACACAACAGTGCCGTGAAGTTTATCAGTGTCCGTCCTGTTACTAAAGAGTGGCTGCTGTTCTCCATCCAGTGTATCCCCTGCCTTTTACTCCCACTTCCAAGGAGTGTCTAACACTCAGGTCACTTGCCCACAAGGGCCTGTGGAAATAGTAGGAGCTGCCTTCCTTCCTCTGGACTGATGACAGCCTCTGGCCTTTTGCCAGGACTCTGCACAGAGGACACAGAGCATACCAGTACTAGGGGAGTTGGCAAAGGATCGCCTCTGATCTGCTTTGCAAACTGTCAGACAATTGTGGATCTGTCTTTTTAGGACTAAGCCCTGATTTCACTCCTCCTATTCTCTCTCTCCCCCTCCCTTCCTCCCCCTTCCCCTCTTTTCTTTCTTTCCCTCTTGATGATCCCTCCCTTTCGCACTGGTGCAAAGGATTTTTTTCCAGAAAGCAGTGTCTCAGAGGAAGGAGAGAGAAAAAAGAGAGGGGGAGAGAGAGAGAGGCTGCCTTCAGGATTCTGTTTGAGCCAAGCTGAGACCGTAGTGCCCGATATTTTACAAGTGCAGCTTTCCAAATGAAATTAGAAACACAGAATATTTGCTACCAAAAAGGCAAGGAAGAGAAGGAGCCTGGTGGTGCGTCTTTCAACTCCTGGGATCGTACTGAGAACTGTGAGATTGCCTTCCGACTTGGATGAAACTGCTGATTGTTCTGATTTTTGTTGTTGTTGTTCTTTGCTCCTTCTTTTCTCTCCTTTAATTTCCAAGCTCTTTCTTCTATCACACCTATCTTACATCTTTCTCTTGACTAGGATCTTGTTTTGATCACGGGGTTGGCACTGGATAAAACTGTGTAGTGAGGAAGGGCTTAACTCTTCTTTCTCTGCTGAAGAGAGCGGAAGGCAAAGAGATGTATTGTTGTGTGTGCTAGCTTCAAACTGGGAATTTTTGCTCCTCTCTGAATTATATCACTGGACAGAGCAAGATTTTTTTTTTAACCTTGGTTGAAATCAATCTCAGAGAGCAAAAGGGGGCAATTCTAAACATGAACTTGGGTGGCCTTCAGATGGAACGGGGCTATATTTTTGGATTTTGTTGCCTAGTCCTATTGGATCCAAGACAGGTTTGGACTGGAAGTGCCAGTACTCAGAAACCAGACTTGGAAGTGCCAGAGGAAATCAATGGCAGTACCAGCTTGGGTCCCACCTCAGAGGATGCAATTGTGGCCCCCACTGAAGCCATAACTGGAGGTGATCGGTGCCTTGGTTACTACGATGTTATGGGCCAGTGGGATCCTCCATTTAACTGTAATTCTGGGATCTACACACTTTGTTGTGGGACCTGTGGATATCGCTTCTGTTGCCAGTTCACAAACAGGCGGCTGGATCAAAGTGGCTGTACCAATTACGATAGACCAGAATGGATCAGCACGGGTCAACCACCCCCTCAAGTGGATGAGACCCCACAGAATCCCACCAGGGACAAGACAAACATGATTGTATATATTATCTGTGGAGTGGTGGCTATCATGGTTCTGATTGGCATCTTCACCAAGCTGGGCCTCGAGAAATCTCAAACCCCACAGGCTGAGATGACCATGTCCAGGTAAAACACCAGACCTGTATTTCCTTGCCTTATTTCTGTCTCTCTTCTGCGTCTTTTTGCTTTTCTCTGTGATGGATAAATGTATCTGAATTTTGTTGTCTCCTTCCAAGGGGCTGTGGGATGACCCAATGGTTCTCTTTTTCAACTCATTTCCACCTCATTCCTCCTCTCTCCACTCCCAGTCTGCCCTGATTTTGGGTCTAAACACCACGCAAGGCAGTTAGCATGACACATGTGAACCTCATAGGAACTAAAGCAGAAATGCTCAGAGGAAGCTTTTTGTGGGTAGGAGGTGCTCAGAGTTCAATTTCTTAGAAAAGGTATCAGGTGAATTTCAAAAGGAGGCCCCAGATCTAATAGATGGGACATCTGGAAGGATGAAGATTATATTTGCAGGAGTGCAAGTAAAACCCAATATTTTCACCTTGTGCCCATAATGGGCCCTAGTGACCCTGTAAGTGTTGTGGAGCAGTTCCAGAGAGCATCCTGTGTTTAAAGTCAGGTGACAAAACTCTGTGGAACCTTTAAAGCTACTCTTTGGATTGGGCAAGGGACAGGCTCTAAATACTTGTGTCTAGCCAAGCGTATGCAAGTGCTAAGCTATTGCCCCTCACACCTCTTTTCCAGCAAACTGCCAAGAGATTCCGTAACTGGCTGCAAAACAACAGCGTAAAAATTGCACATCACCAGCCTTTGGGGAGAGAGAAGCTGTTCTGTCCCAAGGCAAAGCAGTCCTGGCTGCTAGCCTGGGAGGGTGGCAATGGGAGGGTGGAATAAAGTTAGTTTAAAAGGAAGGGCAAAGCATCTTCTCACAGGACTAAGTCTTGCTTTCTCTCCCATTACGCCTGTAATCTGGTGAAGCAAAGCAACCTCTGTTCTAGCTAGACCATTTGCCCGTAAGTCGTAGGGTATTCAGTGTTCACCATACGTCCTATGCATGTGTCGTCTCTCATAGTAGGGGGAGCAGCATCGCTCTCTCCCGCAACTCTCCCTGAGCTTTCCAGTCCATCTCTTTCTCCTCTGCTTCATCCTCTCCTTCTGCATTGCCCGCACCACTGTGAGTTGCCTTTCCATCCCTCTCAGCATCCCTCTCTCTCCTCTGACCCCCCCCCCTTCAGCGGCGCTCTCTGCCAGGAGGCTCCGTCTCCCCCGGCAACACTGGGGAGGAAGGGTTAAGTCTCCTGTCAAAGGGAAAGTTGTGCCTCCCAAGGCAATGTAGCGCTTGTAGGTCACGAGCAATGGCTCACACAACATGCACAGCAGCCTGCTTGGCAGGGCAATCCATTGTGGTGGGAAGAGCGTGTGGGGGCTCAGTCATGATGGAATGCAGCATGGATGAGTCTGGGGGAGGAGGAAGAGCAAGGAGGCGATGCCAACTCTGGGTGCCAGCAATTAGTAACATTAGCCCTCAGTCTGTCTCTGTGGCATGGCCAAAGTGCATGAGATTTTTACCTGATCTGGGTAACGGCAGGAGAGCAAAGGAGGCTCCACTGCTCATTTAGAGAGTCTTCATTAATACTTTGGCACGGAGACGGATGCTGAGGTGACTGAGCGTCACCCTAGGATGAGCTTTGTCGGACTGCCAAAGCACCCGTGTGGATGGCTCAGATCACCGTGCTAATCCTGAATCCTCTGACTAAATGCTGCTGCTGCTGCTGCTGTTGCACTAACTCTCAC
The DNA here is from genome assembly GCA_023333525.1 of Aspidoscelis tigris stejnegeri. Taxonomy (NCBI): domain Eukaryota; kingdom Metazoa; phylum Chordata; class Lepidosauria; order Squamata; family Teiidae; genus Aspidoscelis; species Aspidoscelis tigris. The sequence continues at coordinate 36,726,392 of JALMGA010000005.1, read as the reverse complement.
AGAGGGGCAAGAAAGCCAGGGCTTAGCACCAGAGCCAAGGATCTTGTCCAGGCCTCTCCCACTGGGTAGCAGAGCCTGCAGGGACAACGGGCCCTCCAGTGCAGCGGCACAGAAAAGGTCTTCCCGAAGGGGACCAGCCTGCCCACATGAGAGGCACAATTAGAAAAATGCTTTACCAGCTAGCCCAGCTCTTCATCCAGGAGCTGTGCTCTGAACCGGTGCCAAGAAAGCATTTGATGAGGACTGAGATAATTTGCCTCAAAAATGATTTTATTTTGTACACATTTCTTGATGGCCTGGGCTCTGCTTCTCATCCTCTTGCCACGCCAGGGCTTAGAAGGAGGTTCATACAAGTGGAGTTTCAAGAATTTGGACCCGGTCCTGGTGCATTGTACCTACACACCCAATAAGTGGGCTGTGCACGATACAAGCCTGGTTTTCACATTAATGATTTTCCCATTTCTGTTCTCCCACAAAATGAGCAGTGCTGCCCCTTGGTCCTCAGCCCGTGGTACAATGCCACCTGCAGTGTTTACTCTGTGAACCAATACCACCTACAGTGGCATTGCAGTGCCCAGTTCAAATGTACATGCATATATAGACTGATGTGACTTGTTTACTTCTGTGTTCTGGATCATGATGCGTCTTTTTTTTAAAGCATTTTTGAAGTGTTTTCATGCTGAATCTTTGTTTTCATGTTCAAATCAGTGGGGGTGGAGGTTGGGGGAGTAGAGCATGCATGTTTGTGACTATTGCTAGATTCAATCACATAAAAAATGATAGTAAAGTAATAGTTTCTTTGAATGCAAGAAGTCAAGGACAGCAAACCCCCTAACTGACCAGAACTGCATTTACCCAGTATTCTGTTCAAACATGAAGTCATTTCATTCAGACATATAACTCCACTGCCGCCACCACCCCTGTGCCATACTGGGACAGGTTGCTGCTGGAGGTGGGCAGGGTTGTCTACATTTGGAGAACCCGTTCCACTCCATGCTGGCTGCTGTTTCCAGAGAGACTTCTCAGAAGCAGGATCAAGACTTCAGAGGCTATGAACTTTCATTTCCAGCCTTCAGAGTTTCCAGATGGGCCATTCTGGGGGCAGACCTACTTCCAACAGCATTTCTCCCAAGGTATACCACGGTATAGGGGCATGCCAGCAATATCTATATCCATATCTCCATCTCCATTATCTCCATCTCTCTATCTCTCTCTCTTGAAAGAAAGAGAGGGGGGAGGGAGAGAGGGAGAGAGAGAGAGATTTGCATTTTTATCCTGCCCTGTACCTGAAGCTCTCAGGTACACTGAGACGAGGGATGTGCATGAATGGGGGGGGGGGGTTGCATTCGATTCATATTGAATCAAATGTAAGAAAATTCATATTTGTCCAAATAAATCCCCTTCGAATGTTGTAGGATTCTATTCAATACAAATGTATTCATATGAATTTATACGAATATCCAATATGAATGCATACGTATCCGATATGTATCTCGTAACATATCTTCTCTGAAAGCATCATATCCACCCTGAATCCACTCTCAATCCACATCGAATGCACTCTGGGTCCATTGCAGATGTGACTGGCACAACCACCTTCCCACCTCCCCATTTCACGAATGTTCCAAAGCATTCGTATGAACGGTCCAGAACATTTGTACGAATATGAATGTCAATGTACGAATGTTGTAACATTAGATTCATATACGAATGTCCAAATTCGTACAAATTCATACAAATATCCAATGTTACAACTATTGGTGCACACCCCAGATTAAAACCCAAACGTAAAATGAACACACTAAAGCAACTACAGTGCCTGAGAGTGGGGAAGAAGAACACCTTATTTAGCCAAGGGCCAGGGCAAAGTGGTGCATCTTCGCTGCTTTCCTGAATATATGAAGGTACCTAATGCACCTGAGGAGGGAACCATCACCAAGAAGCCCCTATTTGGGTGCTCACCCCTTTTGCTGTTGAAGGGTGGTGGTACAACCATGAGGCCCTCCCCTACAGATCTTAAACCAAATAAGTCTACCCCTACATCTGGGTGCCCTAGTACAATGCAGACACAGCGTGATGGGAGGGGCTGCTAGGGCAGCACATGTTATCTGAAATGCAGATGGGCCTATCTTGCTCCAGTGGCAACTCACTCCGGTATGGTACAGGTTGTGCATTCCAGGCCAGGACATCCCACCCTGGCCTGGAATAACAAAGGTAAGTGTGGGAAGGACCTTTGGCTTGCCTATTGAGCTTAAGCAGCAGATAACATTGCACAGGGGTTCCTAAACCTCCTTCAGATATTGCTGGACTATAGCTCTCATCAGTTCCAGTCAGGGAAGACTCAGAATGAAGACAAAATGTGTTGCCCAGGTAAACTTGGCACCCTGCAACTACTGGCTATACCAATAAATCTTTTGTCAGCAGCTAATAGAGATCAGTCTCAAGTACAGAAAAGGTTGCCTTTCTTTTTGGTACCTTTCCTGAATGCCCTGAAAGAAAGGGAAAGAAAAAGATGCTTTCAACTTTTTTGCTGTCCCTAAATAGTCATTACTCTGCTAAGCTGCTGCTAAGTTCAAAGGAGCTGCTAATCTGGGAACAACAATTACTTACACTTCCACTGGCAACATGAGGGGCATCAATTCCCCAAGGAAATGGGTGAAGTCTGGTATCTTTTGTTTTCATTTTTTTCAAAAGAAGCCCAAGGGGAGGAAAGGGTAGCTTTCAGGACACTAGCTTAATCAGCTTGGATAATGCTGAACTAATTTAAGATAATAATTCGGAAGCAGGCAACATACCTAAAACAAAGACACAGTTTACATGATGCTGTTAGCAATCATCTACAGATGCAGACTGGATTTATAAATGGCCTCTATTTATCTTGACAGGGCCTAAAGGCACAGGCAAAACACCTGAAGTGGCCCATCTGTAGTCCTTCAGGACTATAACAGCTAAATATGAAAGAAGATAAGGCTCCTACACCTTTAATACTAGTTAAAAAACATATTTCAGTTATAATTTCCTTCTCTATCTACACAATTATTGAGTACACAGAATTCTGCGTCCTGTCCCATGTTTAAGTGGCTTTTAGCGATCAACTGGTTAGGTGGGAATTGGTTAATAGTGGCCTCCATCACCATAAATAAGGGAGTAGAGAGCCTGTTGGACCTTTATGGGCGCGTCCCCATGGAGTTAAAAATAAAGCAGGATGGAAGCGAGACAACTTATTGCGAATAACCCTCATAAAATCTGGGAAGAAGAACTTGAATGGATGCCGAATTTGGATTAATTGCAGAAGTAATGGGAATGCCAGATACTGAATTCATATTCAGTTTGGATTTAAAGGCCTATGGGAACATAGCCCTAGTCCCGAAATGTCTGGGTGAGAAAATGTACTTCCACCAGGCACCTAAAGATGTTGGAAGAAAGACCTAGCAAATCTCCCCAGTAAGGTTGTTCCACAGAAGGGGGAGGAGATTCCAAGAAAACACTGGGTGCCTCCAGACATGAGGAAAGTTTAAGAGCTGCTGCGGTGCCACTGGTCATGTGACTGGTCACATGACGATTGATCAGCTGCCAGCAGTACTGCAGCAGCAGGGAAAGTACAATGTAAAAAGCTGTTGTTTAACCAGCAACTTTTTCTCTGTACTTCCTCTCTCACTCTTCGAGGATACAATGGAATGTCAACTGTCCAATCTGGACAAGAGGACAGGGCTCTGCCCTCCTCGTGCAGTTTTCCTTCATCCTGTGGGAACAACAGGAACTTTAAAGCTTTAACCGAGGTCTGGAGGCACTCACTTTCTCTAGCAACCATTCCCTAGAGCACATGTATCTTTTCAGTCATGCAACTTCACTCCAAAGCTTGCTTTCATTCACTCTATCATCTTCATTAGTGGTTTTTTAAAAACCATTTGCCCTCCCCAGTCTGTTTCCAATCCACTTTCGATTTAAAAATCCAGGTTTTCCACCATTTAATGTGCCACAAACACATTTAATGTGCATCACACCGCCAGTTCCATTTTCTTCTCCTTCCCTGGAGTTTGTCCTCTTTTCCTTCCTATCCCTTCGGTCCCTCTGCTTTCTCTTCAACTGCCAGTCTCAACCTTGGAAAGTAGTTCCAACTGAAGCTCTTCCAGCTTCTTCCTTCAGTTCTATGAACTCTTCAAAGGGAATTGGCAGTGGGGTGGAATCTTAAGGATTTGCAGGCACTGGAAGAATGTTCTCAAGGGCAGTACTGTATCCCTGAGCGCCACATGGACAGCATCTAGACTAGCTGTGTAATGCAGGATCTCTAATGCAAAGGCAACAACAGCATGCCTATTAAATGGATTCTATTTTAAGGCTAATTCTGATAGCCTTGATTGTGAATTGTTGTTGCATTGTTAAGAATTTGACTGATAGCAAGCTAGGTTCTTAAGAAAGAAAGACAAGATAGAAATGTGGTGTTTTCAAATATAACTAATGTGCCTGTTACATAGTTCACACTCTTTACTGATATAGAGGGCACACTTGATTTCAAGAAGAGCCTTGCTGGTCCCATATACTGGCCAGCGCAGAATCACCCAAAAGTTTATGTTTCTCATTGTCAGTCCCCAGCTTTTGCAATTAAAATATTTCCCACTCATTCTGTTGCTGACTGCAAAAGGCCTAGATTTGCAGAGATCTTTGGAAGATACAAAGGATTGTATTAATTCAACACAGAGAGCACTATACTAACCAACAGGGCTGCATCATAGACCAATTAATTGTACTAACTGGACTTATCATTTTTGTTCTGGAAAGAGAAAAATTGATCCCACTTAAATAGTTCAGTTTCGTTTGGTTACACAAGCCTTGCTCCCACTCATGGAATAAAATGCTATTTACAATGCTATTACAATGCTAATTAAAGCGCTTTAAAATGAAGCAAATGAGCATCTGGCAATCGCAGTCAACCCCGGAATCTGTCCCCACAGGAAAAGGATTAAGCCACTTCCAAAAAACCCATTGGGGAAAGTGAATCTTTTTTCTCCCCATCCTTTGCCCACCCTCTCTCCCCATTGGGTTTGATCTGATAACATGGCCAAGGGTGGGAAATCCCAGCTGCCCCTCCCTCCTGAGCCTCCTTCCTTTCTTCAAAAAACACCTAGGAGATCAAAAAGCTGGCAATCAAGCCCCCTCAATTTGCACACACACACACACACACACACACACACTGCCTACTCCGACCGAGAGACCTGTCAGAGGGTAGAGGTGTTGGCAGGCCATGGCGGGAGCTGCTGGGGATGCCAAGCGCTCTTGTGCGCGCACACACATACACACTTGCGCACTCCCCAACAAGCGAGCAGTGCTGCCACCGCAGGTGGGTAAGAAGGTGGGATGGACTCAGGACTGCCACTTCCTTGCTTCTCCCAGTTCCTCCAGCTTCCCCCCTTCCCCCCTTTAAAGATCAAGGAAGGAGGCTGGGAGGAAGACAGGCAGAATTGCACAGGACGGCTTGTGAAGGGCAAGAATCCTCCCTACCTCTTTTCTTGATCTTTAGGCTTGCATGTGTGAGAGGGGAAGCGTGGGTGGGAAAGGAAACATTGTTATAAGGTGTGAAGTGGGTGAATTATTACAAGGAAACCGTCTGCTGTAGAGGGGAAACCTGGCATTTTAACTGACAAAGTGCTGTCCTGCAGGGTGAAATCCCACCCATTTCATGATGCATCTGTCCCAATACTGCTGTAGCATCCCCACAGCAATAAGGAAAAAGCATTTTAAAAGCAAAAACAGAAAAAAAAACCCTGAAAAAACAGGTGTTTATTTATTCCGTTTTTTTCAGCCAAATAATCCTCAAAATACCCTCGAAACTGATTGGGAATGGGGACAAAGAGAATCCAAAACATTTCTAGGCCACTTTACATGGTTGGGAATGGGAACGAAGAGGATTCAAACCATTTTTAAGCTGCTTTAAAGTGGCAATGGGAACTCAGCCACAGAGTTTGTAGACCAATTTAGCTACTACAAACAGACCTCAATTTCAGCGGGTTTAACAGGCATGTGCAAATTAATGTTGAGTTGTAGTCCAAGACAAATTAGTTGTGATCTAATTCACTATCCAAAACTCGGGATTATATAACATATGATATTTGGCAGAATGACTGCAGGTTGGCACAATTGTTCTACTTTCCCCTTGAGACCCAATAAAAAGAATTGACTTTGGGAACAGCTTCTCTAATTTAAATGCAGGTAGAAGTGGCTGGAAATTGGGATCTTTGCTGAGAAGGCTTTACCATGCAGTTTCTGCTGCTTCAGCTGGCAAACAGAAATTTACATGGAGGTGGCTGGCCAGCTTATGCATAGAAGAAGAAGAAGAAGAGGAAGAAGAAGAAATGGCTTTTCTATCCTGCTTTTCTCACCCATTTAAGGGGACTCAAAGCAGCTGACAAAGCTTTCTCCCCACAACAGAACACCCTTTGAGGTAGGTGGGACTGTGAGAGCTCAGAAAATAACTGTGACTAGCCCAAGGTCACCCAGCTGGCTTCATAGGGGAGAACAGAATTGTGAGGAAAGTTCTCAAGGACTTTGTGTCTGCAAAAACAAACTGATAAGGTAGCTTCAAAGAAGTAACTGGTCTGAACCAGCCAGCCATTGGACTTGTCTCTACTGTGCATGCCAGAGAAATCTGATATGTATTTCTCTTTCTACTTGGAAGGCATTACTGGGAATATTGTAATTACCAGCCAGGTTTAGGTATATTAGATTGTGCTGGAATGTGGGAGGTCCGAAGTTCATCTTGATGAGTTTTAGAAAGCGGACTTCCTATGCTGCAGCATACCAAAGTCAATTAATCTTTTCTCTCTGACCCTTTCTGCTTATTTAAAACTAATATGAATGGCATTTGCTGATAGAGCGGCAACTTGTTTTCATAGCGGTCTGGAATTTTCCAAACAGAATCAAACCCAGTTTTCCCAGATAAGAATCTGGCTCCTTAACCACTGGACCAAACTGGCTTACATGCCAGAAGCAGCTGTGCTCCCTTTTGTCTCTCTTTCCCACTATTTTCTATGTGCAGCTGCAACTGAGGACAAGCCTCATGGCTAACAATTGCATGGAAAAGCAAGGAAAGGTAGGAGTTGTTACTCAGAAACATCTGGAGAAAACATCATCAACCACATCTGTGGTAAAAGCCCAAAGTCTACTACAGCTCTCCAATGCAGAGGCAGAGGAGATTGGTTCACCTTTTTAAAATTAGTCGCCATGCTATATGCAGCAAATTTATTCATTTTTCCTGCTAATCCTAATTTTTACTAGTTAAAATGGGGTTAATCGTAATTTAAATCTCTATTTAGTTCTGCCCTGCAAGTTTATCCCCAGGCTTTAAAACTCATTATTGCAGTCCTGAGATCATTCATTCCAGAGTAATCCTATTGGATACAAATGAACTTATCCATGAAAACTCAATGTAACATATTACACTCCTTACAAGCAAATGAGAGACAGTTAAAGATTCTTTCCTTATGGACAGATTCACACTATTACACTGTATTGTTTCTACAAATACTGAATCTGGATAGTAAAAAGCCTTTTAGTTGAGAAACAAAGCAAAGCAAATTGTATAGGTTTGTAATTTTCAGGAACTTAAGCTGTGGTCACACCTAAGGTTCAATCCAGCTTCCGTCAGAGTGAGAGAACACATCAGCAAAGTGACTAGTAATTTTCTTTCCACATTATCTATCCCAAAGGTGAATTTTCTAAGTTATTTAACACCGAAAGAAACAGCTTGTCACTTTGCTGGTGTATTCTCCCACTCTGAAAGTAGATTGAAGCTGGATTAAACCTTAAGTGTGACCACAGCCTTAGACCCTTTCTACACTGGCTCTTGTTTTGGATTATATCCCAGAATAAGGACCTGCCATCTTCATGACAGTGCAGAATATGGCAGGTCCCCCTCAAAATGGCACAAAATAACTGTGGTCTGCACAAATTGTTAAATATATAGAAGGAAAGTGGGGTGTGAGGTTTTGCTCCTTACAACTACGGTAGTACCAAATACTTTTAACTGCTCCATCAGCACTGCAAAATTTTCTGCATTGTGCAACAGGAGCCCAGGCTACAAGTGTAGGGCTTCTGTTTTTCATATACATACTTTCACATGCATCCCACCCTTTTCATGTAGACACCTGCTGTCTGTAATAAGGCTGCTGATGTTTCCAGAATGTCAGCTGGCGACCCCAGTTTGACAATAAATTCATTTTAGGTTTTTGATCCACACCGTTGGGAGTTGTGGTTGGCTAAATAATGTGGAGTGATACTTCAAAAATGTGTTTATTGGAGCAGGGAGAGAATCCAAAATTCTGCCTTGAATTACATTATGAAAAATTCATGCCCAAATTTATTTTGGGGCTTGGCACTTGTCCATCTGGGCATGAAATATTGTGCTAAATGTGCTTTTAATCTTATTACTAGATTGGTGTAAAATGTGGAATTAACGAAATTTGAAATCTATGAAATACATTAAGTAGTACTAACGTTGATTGAAAAGATGACTGTTTTGATGTTGGTTTTGAATTTCTTGACTTGATTCAGAACAACCAGAATAATCAAGGGGCTGAGCTAGGGATGTACACAAATATTCGTAACATTTGTTATTCATACAAATTCAGATGAATTCGGACATTCGTACTTGAATAGAATGTTACGATATTTGTACATTGACATTCAGACTAATACAAATGTTTCCGGACATTCATATGAATAGTTTGGACATTCGTTAAACTGGGGAGGTGTGAAAGCAGCTGCTCAGTCACACCTGTAATGGATCTAGAGAGAGCATGGATTGAGAGCATATTAAAAGTGGATTTAGGGTGGATTTGATCCTTTCAGTGCTGATTTGTTACTGAATATGTGTCAGATATGTATCTCAGATAAGTATCAGATACATATTTTCTCGTATCTGATACGTATTCATTCATATCAGATATTTATATGAATTTGTACCAATACATTTGTATCAAATAGAATTTTACCACATTGCAAAGCATCTATTAGTAGAAATACACATTTTTGAATTCGTTACAAACCAAATGTCAAAAAACACATTCGTGCAAATCCCTGGCTGGAACATCTCCCTTACAAAAGCAAACTGTACCGTCTAGGCCCTGGAAAGACAGCATTTAAGAGGGGGACTGATTGAAGTATATAAAATCATGCATGGTATAGAAAAGGTGGAATTATCCAGATTTATAATACATTACGTAGTACTAATGGTGATTGAAAAGGGTCATCAGTCTATGGAATTTGCTGCCAAAAGAATATCCTATCCTAACTGATTCCAGTCTGCCTCAGATTGCATCCATATAGCCCATCCATATAGCAGCATTCTCCTTGTCACGGCAGTTATCATGTGCACTGGCCATTGCTGTGGAGACCAGATGACATGGTGCACAACTGCAGCTATACCACATCACTCCACACACCCTTTGCCTGAAAGAGGTGTGAAAGGTGCCTGCTGGGCTGCACTAGTCATGTCCCAGACCCAGCTGGTACAGCTGTGGAGCAGTCCAAATGGGGGACAATCCAGCACGCACAGTGCAGATCCCCAGGCTGTAGCACGGAGCAAGTGCGAAAAGGGCCTTTGTGTGTAAAATCATGGGGTGTTTCCACACTGGCTGCGGAAACTGGATTAAACATACATTTAACACACATTAAAACACTTACTTACTTCACTTCCGCACTGGAGACCTCTTTCCAGACCCTTGGAGGCTGCCGCTTCCGCATTTCAGCACACGAGATCCGTTTCTAAAATGGGTGTTGCCACCAAAAACCAGATTAAAATGAAGACCTAAAAAATTAGGTCTTCAATCTGTCCCTTCGCCTGGATCCATGTGGAAGCAGGATGCTTCCGCACATGGCCAGGCGAAGGGACGGATGTCCAGGTGGCTGCCATGTTGGGAGGGGCGGAAGCAGGGCAGACGGCCTCAGAAGCCCCTCCCACCCACACCACGTGCCGCCGGAAACTGCCTGCTCCATTCCCGCGCCTCCGGGGGCAGAGTCAGTGGTGCGGGAATCCGGCAGACTTTTGGAATGGGTGCTGTGGCTTCCGCACAGCACCCAGACCATTCATCCGGCTGGATCCGGCCTCCCCATGTGTATGCAGATGCATACCAGGATCAGTCACAGGTGAATGACCGATTGCGTGGGGCTTAGGCTGTCATTACCTAGCACAGTGGTTCTCAACCTGGGGGTCGGGACCCCTTTGGGGGTCGAATTACCCTTTCAGAGGGGTCGCGATGAGCCTCCCGCCGCCCTTCCCTCCCACCTCCCAGCTGCTCCGCCCTATGGCTGGGGATCCCCACAACATGAGGAACTCCATTAAGGGGTCGTGGCATTAGGAAGGTTGAGAACTGCTGACCTAGCGCTTGCAAGTGCAAACACTAGTTAACACTGGGTGATCACACTCCTTTCCCATCCAGTCGACCCACATGATGGTGCCCATCACCTAAACTTTCGCTGCTCTAATAGAGGAAACTACAGAGCTGATCTCAAGTATGGATAACCTGGCCTTCCCTGCACAGTGAGTTTACTGCACTTTTTGGTTTAACTGCAAATTTAGCTAGCTAGTCTGGAGGCAACCTAATTCCCCATGTTAATGCTCACATTGTTAGAAAGACACGACACTGAAATCATTGGGCTCTGTTTCTCCATCAGGATGTTTTCAGGATGCCCCATGGATGGGAGAAATAAAACTGGGCAGTAACATTTTGGGCCTTGGCACATTGGTGTGGAAGGAATATTCTTTGGATTGTCACAATTCTCTGCCAGCTCAGGATTGCAGCCATGAAGCTCAGCCACAATCCGGTTAAGGAAGCAACCTGCAAGATCCAAGCTGAGCTAGGGGGCCTTCCCTTGTCACATTAATGAGAGCTAATTTTCATCCTGTCTCTTTATATCTGTTCTGGTATTATGCATGCATGTAAGTTGGCTGTACAGTCGCCCTAGGGAATGGGCCGGATTGGCTAGTTGAGCGATGTCTATTAAAGAAGCTCTTGCTCTTCTTGGAAGATATTTACAGTGTGTAGGGAAAGCCACATGTTGTAAGAGTAGCAATATTACGGAGCATTGTTCTGAGGCAAGAGAAGACCCACAGAAAATTGCAGACCACCCCTCCCCAAATAATCTGCTCTTGGACAGAAGTAAACATTCATCAGCAAATGGAAGAAGCTTCTTTTCGCAGTATAACTGTTAGAGCAGAAAACAGGAACTACACTCACATTAAAGCAGAGAATATGTGACCTTCTAGCTGTTCACTGAGTTCTTTTCCAGCATGATCAAGGCCTTTCTGCACTGGATCTTATTCTGGTTTAAATTCTGGAATGGAAGTCTGCCTTCCAGAAGAGTCTACCGTAGTCTCATTAGCATGGGGCAATTTCTCATCTCCCTTCCTGTCCCATCTGGGAAAGGTGTGCAATGAACCAACATTGACTAGCACTTGTGAGTGCTAGCCACTGACAGCCCACCCCCGTGCGATTGATCACTCACCTGTGTTCCATCACCAGGCTGCTCCTCTGCAGGGCACGGCCATCTTGAGTGTGATGTCCTGCGCAACTGTGCATGTGCAGCACCGTCACTACAGCGACACTGATGCTCTGCACAGTTGCAATCATGTCAGGGGATCATGAGCGCTGTAGCTCCGCTGACCTCCCCAGCAGGCAGAGGTGTGAATGGTCACTGGCTGGATGCTTCCAGGTAAGGGCTGGTGAGCTTGTGGTGCACAAGCTCCTGCACCACAGCTAGAACACAATAGGTGAACATCTGGGAAGGCAGGGGGCACTTGTAGGCTGTAAGTGCCTCCTGCAAGTGCAGATGAACGTCCCCAGATGTTCACTTATCATGAACTGCGAGCCAAAGTCTGAATTGGTCCCAGGTCCCTATTCAGGGATATAAAATCTGGAATAAGACCCAATGCAGAAAGAGCCTACTATTCAGAGACTGGTAGGTGAATAGCACCACAAGCTTCTACATCACTCATAGGGGTACAAAAGCTGCTTTCTGTATGGAGGAGTAGCAGGACATAGTCCTTTAGATACAAGTGCTTAGGAAGGGTGACACAGATCTACAGGGGAGGCCCTCTTGGTTGTACCAACACCCACAGTGGCAAAAAGGGTGGCCACCTGGGATAGGGCCTTTTCAGTGATGGCTCCCAAACTGTGGAATAATCTCCCTCCTGAGCTGCGTCAGACACCTTCATTTTATGTGTTCAGAAGAGCTGTGAAGATACACCTCTTTACCCTAGCCTTTGGCTAAGTAAGGGAACAGCCTTCCTCCCCACATCCAGGCACTGTTATGGTTTTAATAAGTTTAATATGGTATGGTTTTAATGTTTTCATTTTATATGCTGTAACCCGCCCATTCATATTTACTATGGGTCTGAATTCAACCCCAAATTAGAAATGTTATATTGTGATGAAACATTGACAAATTACCACCAAAGCACGCACAGTGCACAACACTGTGTAACCTGTACAACATATTTGTGCTAATGGTAGTAACATTATTGGCTTCTGCCAGTGACATAGGCCCCAGACACCTCCCAAAATTGTGCAAACAAACAACATTCCGGACTAAGCCCCTCTGGAATAATTGCTTGTTGACTAGATAGGGCAGGGCTGACATTGTCTTTGCGCAATATAGTGATGTGCACATCTGGATATTTCAATGGTGCAAAATACCCAGAAGTACATTGCACATGTGTGGCTGCCTTTTTCAGTGGGAAATTTCGAATTTACTTTATGCTGCGGTGCAAATGTTGACTGTTCCACAGTAGGTAAATTCGCAGTAGCAGCGGCATAAGGTGCCGCCACTACGCAGGATCAGGTGTTAGGTGTGATGCCTGCGCCTCAACTGCACGTTCTGATGTGCACCTTTCCTAAGTCTGGACACACTCTTAGTCTTTTTGACACCAGTGGCCTGGCTGGGAGTTGGAAGCACATGGCAATGACAGAAGGGTCAGGGTCAGATCGTCGAAGCTTTCCTTTCACCCCCATGAGCCATGCTTTGATCTGCAGCTTAAAGAGCAGGAGAAGAAGAGAAGGCATGCTTTGCTCCACTACATACAAGAACAAAGTGACTTATTGCAAAACCAAGTCCTATACGGCACATGTACACAATATTATACGTAGCCTAGACAGGTTCAACCTGTGGATCAGGACTGGGGGGGGGACAGCTTTCGGTCAGAGACATACCTTTTTCCTCTGACCAATCAATTTGCCCTGCTGTGGGGGAGGAAGAGTAACATGTACCACATGTGCTGGAAAGAGATAGGAAAAGGGCCATCTTGTGGTGGGCTAAACCACTTTCCTGGCTTAAAACACTTTAGCCCCATCTTCACGGCATCGTTATCTCGAATTCAAAACAATTTGAGTCCTCACAGTTCAGACGGCAGTTCGGCTTAACACGCTTCTTCCGTGTTAAACCACGTTATACCGATTTGAAATAAATCCTGATTTCAACAGCTCTCACTCCGGAACGTGCCCTTGATACGTGTTTCATTTTTTACTGTGTGGACAGTATCGTTTTCCGGGATGAGATTCCATGTCCAGGCTGTCCCGCCCCCAATCGCACTGTAACCAATGGCTTGTCCGTATTCGAGGCACGTCATGTTTAGGATTCCCTCCCCCAATAGCTCGCTTCCAAAGAGTGATTCCATTGAAAGAATCCAATCTCGAAACAGCCACTACCTCCAAAGCTACACTGTAGCGATGTAGCTTATAACAATGTTGCAGTTTTGCGCAGTTCTGAACTTTAAAAAGGAAAGGAAAGGGGAGTCCCCGCGGAACTTTCCCAGCCCACTCTCCCCGCTCTCCGAGTTCCCTCCTGGCCCTCGGGGGAAGAGCGAGCGAGGAGCCCCCTTCGCCCTCCCCCGTGGTGGGCACGCTGAGCTTGCCCGCCCCTTGGCTCTCCTCCTTTTCCAGCGGTGGAGGCGGGCACCGAGGAGCCCCAGGGCGAAGCTGCCCGCGCCGCAGCGCCAGGATGGATGGATGGATGGATGGATGGATGGATGGATGGATGGATGCTGCTGCTGCTGCTGCTGCTGCTGCTGCTGGGAAGGGGGAGGGGAGAGAACAGGAATCCCCGGCAGAGCATGGATGATGCAAAGTGGCGGCGGCTCTGCCACCGGGCAACGAGGAGTCCCAGGGCGAAGCCGCCCGCGCCGCGCCAGGATGGATGGATGGATGGATGGATGGATGGATGGATGGATGGATGGATGGATGGATGGATGGATGGATGCTGCTGCTGCTGCTGGGAAGGGGAAGGGAGGGGAGAGAAGGGGACGGATCGGGCAGGGGATCCCCGGCGGAGCATGGATGATGCAAAGGGAAGGGAGGGTGGGATCCTGGGAGGGAGGACCAATCACAGGGCACCATGACTGGCAATGGGCGGGAGCACAGGGCTATTGTGAGGATTACCAGGATTGATTCCACGTTAAGGCTGCAATCAGAATGCCCTCGGAACCGGATCAATTTGCAAGTCGTGTAGACAGCTTTGTTCCGGGTCAGTTATTTCGAATTATTTAAATCGAAATGCCATGAAGACGCAGCCTTTATGGCTGCATTCACACCTAAATTTTAATGCAGCTTCAGTCCACCTTCAGAGTGGACAAATCTATCAGCAAAACGAGCAGTCATTTCCTTTCAGCATTATCTAATGCAAAAGTGGATTTTATGAGTTTAATCATGCCAACAGAAAAAAGCTTGCAATTTTGTTTATGTGTTTTCTCTCGAAAGTGGGCTGAATATGGATTAAATCTTAGATGTGAACTTAGATGGGGACTTCCTTTCATTTTGCATGATTTCCACTAGTGGGGGTGCAGGCCAGCTTTTGGCCCACCAAGCTCTGTAACCCTGGTTGCAAAGAGAAGTCTCTAACCCATCCGTGCAACTACTGCAAGCCAAAACAGAATGGGAACTTCACAAATTTCAGAAGATAAATTAAAGATCCCAAAATGCACAGGGAAAGTTTATCAAAACAAAAAATGTGTGCACATTGAGTCTCCAAGAAAAGAGCAAGTAGGATACAAAACAAGATTTAGAGGGATAAAGAATAGCGTCACAGGGTACAAGATAAATGTAGGCATCTTACTGATGCAGCAAAACTCCCATTACCAGAAGCTAAGCTTTTACCGAACTTCAAGGTGCCTTGGAAGCAGGAAGTGACAGTGAATGGAGCACAAAAGGGAGGGGTAGTGTTCAGTCTTCGTTGATCTCACCTGCCCCTTTCCTTTCCTTCATTGTGTGTCATTCACAAATGCCAAACTTGGGTTCAGCATTGGTCTAGTGAGCCAGTTTGGTCAAGTGGTTAAGGAGCCAGACTCTTATCTAGGAATATCGGGTTTGATTCTGCACTCCTCCATGAAGCCAGCTGGGTGGCCTTGGGCTAGTCACAGCCTCTTCTGAGCTCTCGCTGCACCACCTACCTCACAGCGTGTCTGTTGTGGGGAGAAGAATAGAAAACTTTGTCAGCCGCTTTGAGTCCCCTTAAATGGGTGAGAAAAGTGGGGTAGAAAAGCCAACTCCTCCTCCTCTTCTTTTTCTAATAGAAACTATATCTTCTTCTGTGCATCCTTGACTTGCAGAATTGTCAATAATTCTTTGTACATAATTAACATCACTATCAAAATCTGTTAATGTAAGAATGTAATGAGTAATTGTGAATCATTGGTACTGTTGGCCTTTCATTCCTTTGAACATGCATGTTGTTGTTGTTGTTGTTTTAAAACAACCAGGTCTGGCAATGTTTCCTTTATGTAGCATGCTCATATGCTCATTTTATGTGGGCTTCATTGACAGAAGTAAAATGTTAACAAGATTTCATCCCTTGGCCAAAATGATCCTGGTCCAATTAAGCAGGAACTTGCTAAGCCAGGCCAGAATATTAGGCAAAAAAACACTACTGTTAAAGGGCCTCACAGAGCCACATATGGTATCATAAATCACATTAATAGTCATAATGAATGTATTAAGATTTGTTTCTCGTCTGCAACAGTAGCATCCCTCTTAGGTTTTAAACCCTGATGCTTGCTTGTTTGTTTCATTTTGTTCTGAGTGTGTTGGCGGAAAATACTACACTAATAAAATAAGAAATATTTTGAGTGCTCAACCAAATTAAAGAAACAAATTAACTATTCTCTATGTAATGTGCTGATGTACGCAAGGGAAACTGTTGCCTTGTATCAGATATGTTCATTGTACTGAACACAGTGAAACAAACAAACAAAAAAATAAGTCTTCGCCTTCAGAATCTTAAATTCCATCGCGTCAAAGCAGATCCTATGGGCACACATTTACCTACGAAAGCTTTCCCTTGGTCAAAATCCAGGTTCTGTCCTGGATTTGTGACTGGCTTAAGGGCAGGAAGCAGAGAGTAGTAATAAACGGCAAATTCTCAGGGTGGAAAGAGGTAAAAAGTGGGGTCCCTCAAGGCTTAGTGTTGGGACCAATGCTTTTTAATTTATTCATCAATGATCTAGAAGAAGGGGTACATAGTAAAATAGCAAAGTTTGCTGATGATACTACATTATTTAGGGCAGTAAAAACCAAAAGAGATTGCCAAGAACTCCAGAGGGATCTCTTAGCATTGGGTGAGTGGGCAACCAAGTGGCAAATGTGCTTTAATCTTAACAAGTGCAAAGTAATGCATATCGGAGCCAAGAATCCAAATTATGCCTATAAGCTGATGGGGTCTGAGCTTTCTGCAACACACCAGGAAAGGGATCTCGGGGTTTTGGTGGACAGTTCAACGAAGGTGTCAACCCAGTGCACAGCAGCAGCAAATAAGCTAATTCAGTGCTGGGAATAATTAGAAAGGGAATTGAAAATAAGTCAGCAAGTGTAATTTTGCCTCTTTATATATCTATGGTGAGGCCACATTTGGAATATTGTGTACAATTCTGGTCACCACACCTCAAAAAGGATATTGTGGAACTAGAGAAGGTGCAGAGAAGGGCAACCCGAATGATTAAGGGGCTGGAACACCTCCCTTACGAAACCAGGCTGCAACATCTAGGCCTCTTCAGTCTGGAGAGATGGCGTTTAAGAGGAGACCTGATTGATGTATATAAAATTATGCATGGTATAGAAAAGGCGGATAGAGAAAATTTCTTTTCTCTGTCACACAATACTAGAACCAAGGGGCACTCTTTGAAGCTGTTGGGTAAGAGAGTTGGGTCCAACAGGGGGAAGAGGGTCATCGGCTTATGGAATGTGCTGCTGGAAGAGGTGGTGACAGCTACCAGTCTGGATGGCTTTAAGGTAGGGCTAGACAAATTTATGGACGACAGATGTATCAATGGCTACTAGAATTAATGCCTAGGTACATCTTTCAGGCTGCCGGCGGGGGGGGGGGTGACCGGGGCTCTTCTAAGGCCATTTGCTAGGATTCTAGAGCAGGAAAAGGTTTGTCCTTGTCTCTGTTTGAGATGCCCATGAGCATTTGGCGGGCCACTGTGTGCAACGGGATGCTGGACTAGATGGGCTGTGGCCTGATCCAGCAGGGCTTCTCTTATGTTCTTATGTTCCCTTCCTTCCAGAGAGGACCTAGGCTGACAGAAATAACCTTGCTGCCTGGTCTGTCCAGAGTGTTTGAAGGTGTTCCCCTTTCCCCTTGCAACTGAACACTCTTGGTTTCTGAGCACTAGCTAGAATGAGAACCATCTCCATTTCTGATCCAGGGTTATAATGTGCCATATGCCTTGCATCTCTGAACCTTTTCTCAGTCAGACAAGGGGGCAAGAGCTTATTTGGGTGACCCCAAAGGCCTAAAGCTGGGGTTAGTGGCGTTGTGTCGGAGGTTTGGGTCCTTTTCACACTATTGCATCTGGACACCTCAGAGCCGCTTCTGTTCTGGAGTAATTCAGAGCATGCATGGCCATTCCCCATTGTCAATAGCTGTGGAGTGATGTTGTGGGGAGGCACTGTGGCGCAGCTGTGGAGTCGCATACCACATTGTTCAATTGCCAAAGCTGTGGCTCGTGGTGCATGGCCCCTGCTGTGGCAAAGTGGATGCTGCCAGATAGCAGCATTCACACTTACCCTGCTACAGGGTAAGTTCAAAGTAGATTGGGAAACAGGGCTGGTGTTCACAATGCAAACAACGGGCTCCATCATCCCTGATCTTAACTTCCTGGGACACTGTTCCAGGGAAGTTTGGGGAAAGCCCTAGATCATCATTACGCAACAAAAGTGTCTTAAGTGAGGTCCCGATGCCCTGATTATGGCCCAGTAAGAGCTCATCCATACCCACTTTCTGCAAAGATAATTCTACTTGCTTTTCTCATTTCACATGGAAGAACAACAAAGCCTTCTGTTTCTGTTTGAGGGAAGAAGGTGGAAAGTCCTTTCAGCTCTGGCAGCCTGGATGGTGACATGAGTCATTGGGAGGGAAAGGGAGAGAGAAGGGCTTTATTTAGCAACAGATAGCCCTCATGCTTATATTTACATTTCAAAGTAGGCCCCCCACAGACAGCCACAGAAAAGAAACGTCTCTTTCCCTAAGATTAAAATCTGCTAAGCGGCAAGACTGGTGTGAAAAAGTCAACTTTCTCTGAAACACAGGGTTAGAGGCCATGGGGGATGGGTTGGTGTTGGCTCTTCAGGTTCTCTTAACTCTAATCTCTCCTGACTAGCATCATAGGTCTTCTTTTTTATTATTTTTTGCCTGTGCCCAGCGGGGTTACAGGACTCAACACAACTTGCTGTCCAGATTGTATTTTTGCTCCAGGGCCCAATGTGGGCACTGAGATGTGCATAGACTGGTTTGCTTTCACAGCCAGCACTGGAAGACACACATTTGCCTTGAAAAAAAAATGCTTCCGGTTGCCTGGCAATGCCCACACTCACTGACTGACTTTTCTAGAGCACAACAACATGACAAGTGCTAATCAGGGCACAGGGGCTCATTACAATAAGAGCTTTGTGGTTGCTGTTGCTGCTGTTGCTGCACCCGTGCCTGTAGGGTTACTTGTGGGTAATAAGCTGGTTTGCAAATCTAACATCATTCGTGTGCACTGAAGTGTTTTTGAGAGTCTTCAACTGGACCAGTAGAGCTGCTCCAGGCTGTTTTAAAAAGAAATATCTCATGAAAGACTAAAATTACAAAAGGCAACTTAGGAGAGATCTTCACAGCAACTTCAGGCCATGTCAGAAGGATGTTGGAAATGCAGTGACCGCACATCACTCCACACATCCCAAGCCTGGCCCCACTCCCAAGAATGGAATCCACTCCTGGGAATGCTCCTTTTTTATAGCCGTAGAAAACACTCTGCAAAAGGAAGCTCTGGCCTGGTTTACTCATGTGGCCATTGCCTGGTGGTAACATGATTGAACCAGACCAGAACTTCCTTTGGTCAGAGTGATTTTACCACCATATAAAGGTCATGTGGTCACTGAAGCAACCCAAACCAGCTTGGTCTTTTGGTTAGGGTATTGGATTCTCATCTAGTGGTCTCTCAGTTCAAGTCCACACTCCTACAAGAAGCCAGCTGGATGACCTTGGGCGAGTCACAGCTCTCTTCTGAGCTCTCACAGCCCCAGCTACCTCACAGGGTGGCTGTTGTTGGGAGAAAATTAAGAAGGTTTGACAGCCACTTTGAGTCCCCTTAAAGGGTAAGAAAAGTAGGGTATAAAAAGAAACTCTTCTTCTCCCTGAGCCCACAATACAAAGTGGAAAATTGGCCAACTCCCAGCCAGGGCTGTTTCTGGTGCTTCACACTGTGTGGACCTGGTTGGAAACTTTGGAGCCAGCAAACTTTTGTTTCCTGTCCCTAAATCACACAGGATGAGATCCGTAGGGTGGGTGGACAAACCTTCATCCCTCTCCTCAGCTAAAGCAAGAGTTTCCAGCTCAGGAGTGAATCACTTCCATGTCCGTGCAGACCTGCCACTGACTTCTTCAGAACACACAACTGAATGGCCAGGAAGTGATGTGACATTATTTTCTAACCTCCATCAATAAAGTATGTGTTCACACCTTTGCCCTACTAACTGAGGGCAAAATTCCACATTAGCTCTGCAAATGTAATGCAAATCCAGATGAAGACGGGATTGGGTCAGCTCAAGGACAATTCCAAAGCTACAATTGTTATTGTACCCTGTACTGGGAGTTAGGCATTTTCTGGCTCTGGCTTCATGGCCATGGTGGGGGGCACTTCTACAGAAGCCCCCTCTCCCCCCATTGCTAGGTACTTTGTAATAACCACATCTAGCAATGCAGGCACCCAGCAATTAGAGCATAAGACACTCCTCTGAAGAGATAAATTTCATGCCCTCATTTCCAGGGACTTTAAGCGAGTATCATGCTCCTAAGCATGCTAGGCCACCAGACATGGGGATGTGCCACCTGAGACCCCTCTCCAAGGCATTCTGGCATTCTGGCATGAGACTAGAGATGCAACCTCTGTCAAATAGGCAGTAGGATTGTCAGAGATATCTCAGTGCCCTTAGCAAAGTGATCAAATGCTTTCTTTTACAATGAACATCCTTGGAAGAAGGCTTGCTCTCCAAATTCCTTTTCCTCATCTGTTCTCAACATACCACATTGGTCAATAGATACGGCTATCCATTCCCTCATTGGGAGAAAGGAGCAGATGTGTCAGGGAATTAAAGGTTAGCTAAGTATTTGGGGATCTCTCTCTGGCCCAGCTGAGCTCACCTGGTTATAATTAAGTACAGCAGGGAGATGTTTAGCATTGCTGCTTTGAGTCAGCTAGGTAGGTCAGTCATGTGCTTACCTGCTGTATAAGTACTGATATCCTGCAACCCATCTTTTGCTGTTATGCCATTTTTGTATCCCTAATTCCTGTGTAAGAGTGTATTACAAGGAATGCAAGGAAGGTACTGTTTATGTTTTAGTACTAGCTGATGTTTGGTAAGCTTATATTATTTTCTTACTTCCATTCACCTCTCCCACATTGTTTGTTAGTTAGTGCTTCCTTTACATGCACTGAAAAATAAATCTGTTATATGCAACAATTGACCTGCAGCCTGTTCCAGTTTATGACACCACTGCAATCTGCGCATCTACACTGCAAGAAAACTGTAGTCAGTCCATTTTCTCTGACAGGTTATGGGCCCAGGATTTGCCTATAGAAGAGCACAGTGTTTGTCTTGCCTGGAGGCTGGTGAGGACTAATTTTTCCTTTTCTTTCCTGTGCCATTTGGAAAGGAGGTGTTTTGTTTGTGGAGAGTGAAAGAGCTGAGAGAGAGGAGCCACAGAGCCAAGATAAAGAGCCAGAATGGCTACCCCAAATAGCTCTTCAGCCTATATAGGGCCATTTGAGAAATTGTCAGACAGGAATTACCATTCCTGGGAGCCCCGAATGCAGTCCATACTGATCAGAGAAGATTTATGGGACTTTGTAGAGAACCCGTTGCCAGCAGCTCCAACTCCACAGGAGGAGGTGAGAGAGAAAAAGGCTAGAGCAACCATTCTCTTGGGGCTTGAAACGTCCGTGCTTACCACTGTGAAGAATATTACCTCAGCAAAGGTTATGTGGGACACTTTACGCCAGACTTATAGGCGAACAACAGCCGGGTCAAAGCTAGTACTGATGAAGCAAATTTATGCAACCAGGTTACAACCAGGAGGTGATTTATCGGCTCATATAAATCGTTTACGATATCTCATGACAGAAGTGCAAGAAAGAGGTATGCAGCTTGACGATGCACATCAGTCCTACATATTACTAGCTAGTTTGCCCCCCGAATTTGATGGCCTGGTAGACAGTCATGCAACAATGCAGGAACGTGACTTGACTTTTACAAGTGTTGCTCAACGTCTGCTAGAATATGAACAGGAAAAATGTGTTGCTCGGCCATTACCTCCTGTGCTGCCTAAAGAAGGGATAAAGATGGAAGCAATGTTATCAGTGAGGTGCAATTATTGCCAGAGAAAAGGTCATTATGCCCGCAATTGTTTTCGGAAGAAGCAACAGCTTCAACAGCAGCAAAGA
The DNA here is from genome assembly GCA_023333525.1 of Aspidoscelis tigris stejnegeri. Classification (NCBI taxonomy): domain Eukaryota; kingdom Metazoa; phylum Chordata; class Lepidosauria; order Squamata; family Teiidae; genus Aspidoscelis; species Aspidoscelis tigris. The sequence goes on along the minus strand of JALMGA010000005.1, from coordinate 36,704,428 downwards.
AGCCGTGAAGATAGAGGCAGTCCGCCTCAGTCATCTTCCAGTACAGCTGTTAGAAGAAAAGACTCTTCCTATACTTCAGCGTTGTTTTCTCTAATAACAGACTTGGATACTTCAGTAGCAAGTAGCCAACAAAAAGGCCAAAGGTGGGTGGTAGATTCCGGCGCAAATAAATGCATTACTGGTGACCTGAACTCTCTGTATGATGTAAAAGATGTAGAGCCAGTTGAAGTCACACTGCCCAATGGGACTGAATTTATTGCCTCAAAGACTGGTTCTGCTTACATTCCTGCTTTAAATGATGTCATACATGATATTCTGTTTGTTGAAGGCATTAAGTATTCGTTGCTTTCCGTCCATCACTTAACAGAACAGGGCTATACAATTAATTTCTCAGGGGACCAGTGTATTATATCTAAAGATGATACCTCTGTTGTTATAAAGAGGCAAGAAGTAGGTTTATATATTCTAAACTCTGTAGAATGTCCTAAAAGGTGTCCTAAGACAGCAGCCCTTTCTACATGCTCAGGAACATGTTTGTATAGTCTGCATAAAAAATTCTGCCATATTGACAATGAAAATGTAAAATGTCTAGCAAATGAGTTAGGTTTAGTAATAGAGCCCTGTGCAACACATGACTATGATTGTAAGACTTGTCTAAAAGTAAATGCAGTTCAGCCTCTTGTCCCCGTAATTCAAAGTAGGCAAAGTCTCGATGTGTTTCAGTTGGTACATTGTAGTATGTCAAAAATGCAGCAAAAGTCACAGGGTAAAGCAAGATTCTTCTTTGCAATGATTGATGATTTTAGCAGGTACTCTGCTATTTACCTTATTAAACAAATGTCCCAAGTTGCACAAATTTTGGAAGATTTCCTATTACATGTACAAAAGAAATACAGATGTAAAGTGCAACAAGTACGTTTTGATACACAAGAAATACTTACGCCTGACACATTGAAGTTGCTTAATAAGCATAGAGTAGCTTGTTCTATTGTTCCCCCGGGAGAGCCAAGTGTAGGAGCCTGTGCAGTAAATCAATTAACCAGAATGGTAACTGCAATGCTATCTGATGAAAACTTACCTGTACACTGTTGGGGAGAGGCCCTTTCACACGCAAACTTCATGAGAAACAGATGTTTTGACCTAGATGCGAAGTGTATTCCTTACCGAATGTTTAGTAATGAAGAACTGAATGTAAAGTTACTACATACTTTTGGATCATTTGCCTATGTGAAGCTCCCAGAGGGACAGAAACAAAAATTAAGATTTATGGGTTATGAGGCAGACCAAAGTACTTGTCGTTTTGCTTTAAAGTTTGGGAAAATACTACTTGCTCAGGATGCTGAATTTAAAGGTACCTCAGAGGAGCTTAAAAGGGACTTCGGTTCAGATCTGTTTCACCATACGTGGGGAAAGAAAGAGGATAGTTTTATTCCCATTCAAACTCCTGTTTTACCAACAGACCCTAAATGGTTAAGTTACCGTACTCCTTCAGAGCCCTCAGTAAGCTCAGACGATTCTCCTAGTTATTCGTCTAGTGAGGAAGAAAGCAGCCCTCAAGCGTCTCCACTTACTAGGAGCATTACGATACCAAGGAGATCCCAAAGACAGACAAAAGGAAAAGCTCCCCAGAGATTTATAGTTGGTCTTCTCTCTGTGAATAATGACCCTTCTGCCAGTAAAAGTAATAAAACAATTAACAGACAAAGTGTTAGTCAATCTGAAGAGGCCATGTGTTCAAAGAAAGTGTTTACACTGAAAAAAATGTATGAAACTTGTTTGTATTTGCTGAATCTGATAACTCTGTATCTAACAATGTTTGTTAAAGCCACAACTAAGGTAGTGAAATGGTTAACTTGCTATGATTTGACTGCTGTTAAAAACTGTATGATAAAGACAGACAATGCATATTCAGTAAGCACTTTGAAAGGCAATGTTAAAGCAAAAGACTTTAATGAATTAGAAGCAATGACACAATGTATTTGTGACTATCAAATCTGTAATGTATATAGTAAACCTGTAACCAAATATCAAAATGAATTATCTTGGCAGAGAGTTCCCCAAACAGGGGGGTGTCAGGGAATTAAAGGTTAGCTAAGTATTTGGGGATCTCTCTCTGGCCCAACTGAGCTCACCTGGTTATAATTAAGTACAGCAGGGAGATGTTTAGCATTGCTGCTTTGAGTCAGCTAGGTAGGTCAGTCATGTGCTTACCTACTGTATAAGTACTGATATCCTGCAACCCATCTTTTGCTGTTATGCCATTTTTGTATCCCTAATTCCTGTGTAAGAGTGTATTACAAGGAATGCAAGGAAGGTACTGTTTATGTTTTAGTACTAGCTGATGTTTGGTAAGCTTATATTATTTTCTTACTTCCATTCACCTCTCCCACATTGTTTGTTAGTTAGTGCTTCCTTTACATGCACTGAAAAATAAATCTGTTATATGCAACAATTGACCTGCAGCCTGTTCCAGTTTATGACACCACTGCAATCTGCGCATCTACACTGCAAGAAAACTGTAGTCAGTCCATTTTCTCTGACAAGATGTAAACGTGCAAACAATTTTCTACTTCCCAAGGTCCTCACTGTCATTTTTTAAAAAAAAAGACTGCTAAAATCAAATTTACATAAATTAATAACACTCATTTACAAATAACTGCAACTCAAACAAACAACTAAATTCAAATTATACACACCCAAAATATATGTGCCCATCTTGCCCTTCCCCCTTTATAAAGAATAATAGACAATTCTGTGAAGTAACAATTACAGATTAAGTTTAGTAACTTGACAATTTAATAAAAGCACCCTTGCCTTGGATGTCCATGGTGGGTTTATTTTTAATAGACTCAATAAATGGTATCCACATTTTTTGCCAATCCTCTCTGCCCTTTCTGACCTCAATTCTAGCTTTTTGTTCAATAATAAATCTACTTAGTATAATATCCCATATTATAACAAAACATTCTTTCACTTTTAACTTATCTGCATTTTCCAATGTCTTAAAACAAACAATTGTGCAGCAAAAAAAAAAAAATTAAAAAAATTGGGGAACCAAATAAGCAGCAGAGAGGTTGTGTGATTTTCTTTTTAAAAGTTCTAATACCATTGGTATTTTTATTTTTAGAGTCTGCAAAATAAAATTGTAAATCTTCATTCCCCAAATCTTTTACTTTTGGGCATCTCCCCCCCCCCCAAAGGGCTGGGAGATCAACCCAATTCCTCTAAAATTGTATGTTGATTTTTGCAGTGGTAGCAAAAACAGATGGGATAAAACAGACTCAGAACTGATCAGAACTAGTACAGTGGGTGAAGAATTTAAACCATGCTACTCGGTGTGTGGTCTCACTTAAGGATTAATTCAGCTTCAGTCCACTTCCAGACTGAGAGAATACATCAGCAAAGTGAAAAGCTGTTTTCTTTCAGTGTTAAATAACTCAGAAGATTCACCTTTGGGACAGATAATGTTGAAAGAAAATTACTGGCTACTTTGCTGATATGTTTTCTCGCCCTCAAGGTGGACTGAAGCTGGATTAAACCTTAGGTGTGACCACAGCCTCAGCACAGCACTTTGACTGGAATGCAAATTTACTTCCTGGATCATCAGAACAATGTGAGGATGGTCACATTCAATTTTGGTCACATTGAACATAATGTTGTCTGTTACGCACAAACAGTTGGTGAACGGTGAATTTATCCCTCAGACCAAAGTGTTAGGACAAATCCTCAAGACACCAGCTTCAGCATGGGATTGGACCTACCTGATGGTCTCTCCCAACTTCAGGCAACCTCATGAAAGAGTCTGATAACTCCATTGATGTTCCTGAGGCTGCCATCTTGAACTCTTCACACCTGCATTCAGCTCCCTCCCCCCACTTTCCCTGGACAGACAGAGGGTCAATAGAGAAGTGCAGGTCCATTGCTGCAAAGACTGCTTTCAGTGCAAATTGAATCATGGTGGAAGCAAGGGCTCTTTCTGCACAGAGGCATTGATCTGTGTTGTGTCTCCAGCCAGTGAGGTGTGGGGAACAAACACACACGAACGCACAGAAGAGTAGTAGAGGTAATAGTCAGCAATAGCAAAATTCTGACTCAAGGTACCTTGGGGGCTCAAGAGTTAGCAGCGTGATCAAAATTGTTCCAGGGCCAAAGGTCAGAGCGTTCAGTAGTCAATCAAGAAGCAAGGTCACGAATGCCGGAGTTGCAGATTTATGAGTATTTGTCTGCAGCAAAGCTTATCAGAAAATGCTGCCTTAAATAGGCTAATCAGAGTCACGCCTCCCTCACCACGGGTGACAGGCACAGATTCTTTCTGATCTTTGAAGCTGTGCACGCTTGCGCCTTAAGACTGGTCAGCGAAGGGCGTCGCCCAGCGTCTTCCAACTCCGAACTGCTCTCATCCTGAGCTACAGGCTCACTGGCTGCTTATGTAAGGCATTCCTCATTTTGTCCAGCCATGTAGCCTGCCTGAGCTTGGCTGGGCACTGCGACAGCCCTTTCATCCTCAGAGGAAGGGGCACTGACAACAGGGGGCATGACAATCTGGATCAAAGAGCCTCTGATCCAGATCCAGAACCCCCATATCTGCATATTAATCCTGATCACAGAGGCCCCCATCTCCTGTCAGGCCAGATCCATCTGGAGATCCCATTAATGGAATCGACAATCTGGCTTGAATCAAGATCATGGAGACATACAGATGGTACACCTCCATGGTCCAGAATTCCTGGAAGTGATTTGCAGTATGGCACACCATAACACATCACCAAAAATCACTCGCCTCAAGGTGAAAAGGGTGCCTGCACAAGCTTTGCAGCCATGGGAGACTTGATCTAAATTGGCACTGTCTGAGAAGATGGCACAGAACCAGCCCTTGCCTCCTTATGATCTGGATCTGTGGATGTCAGTAAATCTGGATCTATAGATCCAGATCTACAGCAGTGTAGTGGAGAAATTGCCAAAGTCTATGTCTATAGTTTCATATATTTGCATAAATATGCCAGCATATGTAAACTGTGTGCAAAATTGTGTACCTTACTATTGTCCTGCTGTGTCAATTGGTATCACTTATACAGGAAGTGATTTGGGCCACTGTTCTCTGATTCTCAAATATGGTCAAAGAAGTGGATTTACATATCCCTCTATTCCTACTGTGCAGAAACATTTGCTGTTGCTTTGAAATTAGGATGCAGGAAGGAATGATATGAGTTTATAACATAAATTAAGGTTCCTAAAGAAGATGTAAATGAAAGCAAAGAAGTCCATAGAAATTAATATTAGTAAGCAATTTGTAACCAAGTCTTTATTTTATAGAGGCAACTCTGTTCTGAAAAACTGACTGGGGACTGTCATTTTTGGTACAATAAGTGGAGAGATTACATCATACAAAACTTTTATGCAAATTTTTATCCTTTTGGGGTGATGTGTTTCCTCTTCTTTAACTAAGTGTAAATGTTCATCCTGATTAGGACTAGAGAATAAAAAAATCTCATCCCTGATATCCCCTTTATGATTCTAAATGGACATTTGACTCCTTGAGGATATTGACATTGAGAATATTGCTGAAGTCTATGAGCTTTTTCACACTTACGATATTAGTAAAAGTGGGGGGAACTTGCACACTGTTCATTTGCACCACGAAGAGCCTTTTTTTTTTTTTTACTAGAAACGGTCCCATGAGAACCAGAGTCCCCCCCCCCCGCATATAGATGTGGAGCACTTGCATGCTGCATCTGCACCCCTTCAATGTGGAAGAGGTGAAGGGGAGCATGTGACAAGCAACGCAGTGACGACTCTGTGCTGTGTCACCTAATGGTTCTGGAAACAGCACTGTGCAAAGGCACACTGGTGCCGTTGCCAGGGCTCTGCAATTTGCACTTAGCCAACACTTAGTTAAGCACCGGCTAAGTTTCAGAGGATTTGGACATCAATATGAATGTTGACCCTGTAGAAAAGCGGGCAAATTTAGATGGCGTCGGTGGAATATATACACGTTTATAATCACCACACTGTTTGGAAAAGTCTGGTTCCTTTGCAGAGGGCTCATAGTTGATAATTTTACTGCAATTATGTTTGTCTGTGCAGGGAGGTGTTTAAAAAAGATTTCTTCTCCCACCCAGCCTAGTTTGCCCTTCATCAGAAGTGCAAGGCCTCCGCTTGGTCTGCCGTGTTTTGCTATTTTAGTTGCAGGTTTTGACTAACCTATAAAACCCAGAATTTGAAACTGGATGGTCTGAAGCAAGGAGCCAAGTTTCCTGCAGGGCAACAACTGAATTCTCTGCCAGGATGAATGGATGCCTAAATAGAATCATAGAATCATAGAATCATAGAATGGTAGAGTTGGAGGGGACCTCCTGGGTCATCGAGTCCAACCCCCTGCTCAAGGCAGGATCTCCTAAACCATCTCAGACAGATGGCTGTCCAGTCTCTGCTTGAAGACCTCCATCGAAGGGGAACCAACCACCTCCCGTGGCAGCCTGTTCCACTGGTTGATCACTCTTACTGTTAGAAATTTTTTCCTAACATCTAAACTAAATCTTTTCCCCTGCAGTTTCACCCCATTGTTTCTAGTCCTTCCTTGAGAGAGTGAGAACAGGGCTGATCCCTCTGCCTTGTGACAACCCTTGAGGTATTTGTAGACAGCTATCATGTCTCCTCTCAGTCTTCTTTTTGTTAGACTAAACATTCCTAGTTCCTTAAGCCGTTCCTCATAGGACATGGTTTGCAGACCGTTCACCATCTTGGTAGCTCTCCTTTGAACCTGCTCCAGCTTGTCAGTGTCTTTTTTAAACTGGGGTGACCAGAACTGGACACAGTACTCCAGATGAGGTCTGACCAAGGTAGAGTAGAGGGGGATAATAACTTCACGTGATCTGGACTCTATGCTTCTCCTAATACACCCCAGGATTGCGTTTGCCTTTTTTGCAGCTGCCTCGCACTGTTGACTCATGTTCAGTTGATGATCTACCAGGACACCCAAGTCTTTTTCACATGTGCTGCTGCTCAGCCGAATTCCTCCCATTGTATATGTGCTTTTTTCATTTTTCTTGCCCAGGTGCAGAACCTTGCATTTTTCTTTGTTAAATACCATTTTATTAGTTGCAGCCCATTGTTCGAGTTTCTCTAAATCTTTTTGAATCCTCTTTCTCTCTTCTCTGGTGTTTGCAATCCCCCCTAGCTTTGTGTCATCAGCAAATTTGATCAGTTTCCCTTCAACTCCCTCGTCCAGATCGTTTATAAAAACATTAAACATAACTGGGCCCAGGACAGAACCTTGTGGTACTCCACTTGACACTTCCTTCCATTTGGATGTGCAGCCATTTAAAGCCACTCTTTGAGTACGATTACTAAGCCAGTTTTGAACCCACCTTATAGTTGCCTTGTCAAACCCATATTTGATCAATTTTTCAATGAGGATCGCATGAGATACTTTGTCAAATGCTTTGCTGAAATCAAGAAATACTATGTCTACTGCATTTCCTTGATCAACCCATTCAGTGATTTTGTCATAAAATGAAATCAAGTTAGTCTGACACGACTTGTTTGATACAAACCCATGTTGACTACTGTTAATTATTGAATTCCTATCCAAATGTTGACATATGTGTTGTTTAATAATTTGTTTGAGAATCTTTCCTGGTATTGAAGTCAGGCTAACAGGCCTGTAGTTCCCTGGGTCTACCTTCTTCCCTTTTTTGAAGATAGGAACAACGTTTGCCCTTCTCCAATCTTCTGGGACTTCTCCTGTTCTCCATGACTTCTCAAAGATTACAGCAAGTGGTTCAGCAATTACCTCTGCTAATTCCTTCAGTACCCTAGGATGTAATCCATCTGGACCCGGGGACTTAAATTCGTTTAAGTTAGCTAAGCGTTCCCTTACTCTCTCAGTGTTGATTTTGTGTCTTGATTCTCCTAGTCCTTCATCAGTACAGTGAAGGACTGTTGCATGTACATTATCCCTCTTGGAAAAAACAGATGCAAAATAGGAGTTCAGAATCTCTGCCTTCTCAAGATCACTTTCGATCACTTCTCCATTCTCTCCCTGCAGACTTCCCAAAACCTCTTTGACTTTTCTTTTGCTGTTGACATATCCCCAAAACCCTTTTTTATTGTTTTTAGTCTCTCTTGCAAGCCTCAGTTCATTTTTAGCTTTAGCTTTTCTGATACTTGCCCTGCAGATTGTACTGATTTCATTATATTCCTCCTTAGATATGTATCCCTCCTTCCATTTCTTAAACATTTCTTTTTTCTTTTTTATCAAGTTTTTAAGTTCTAGGTTTATCCACCCTGGTCTCTTTAGATGTTTTCCATTCTTCCTTCTTTGAGGAATTGTTAATGATTGCGCTTCTAATATTGCATTTCTCAAAATATCCCATCCTTCTTGGACATTTCTATCCTTTAATACATTTAACCATTTGATCCCTCCTAACCTCCCCCGGAGTCCATCAAAATCCGCCCTTCTGAAGTCCAACTTTGAAGTCTGAGTCCTCTCATGCTTTCCTTCCCTTATTATCCAGAATTCAAGGATAACATGATCGCTGCCTCCCAATGCCCCAGAAACTCTGATATCCTCCACCATTTCCTCTCTGTTGGTAAGAATTAGATCAAGGATAGCCAATCCTCTTGTTTCCTCCACCACCTTTTGGTACATGAAATTGTCAGCGAGAGAGGATAAGAACTTATTAGACTTGTGACTTTTTCCTGAGCGAGATTCCCAACAAATGTCTGGGTAGTTAAAGTCTCCCATAATCACTATGTCATGCTTTCGTGAAAGTTTAGCCATCTGGTCTAGGAAGAGGTCATCCATATCTTCTGTTTGTCCAGGGGGCCTGTAATAGACTCCTACAATGGTATCCTTTCTGTTGCTCTCTCCTTGAATTCTTACCCATACTGATTCTACTGAGCTTCCACTCTCTGAAACTTGAACCTCTGAGGAGACAATTTCTTTTTTTAACATACAGCGCAACACCCCCTCCTCTTTTGTTAAGTCTGTTTCGCAGAAACAAGTTGTAGCCTTCGATGTTTGTGTTCCATTCATGTGTGTTATCCCACCAGGTTTCTGTAATACCTATGACATCATATTTATCTACCTGGGTCAGGATCTCCAGCTCCCCTTTTTTATTTCTCATGCTTTGGGCATTGGTGTAGAGGCATTTTAGTTTGTAATTGATATCTATTGCGAGCTTGCCTCCTCTGTTTTCCTTACAAAATTTATGCGTTTGTTCATTGGTACTATTTCTGGGAGTAAGAATATCGCCTGGTTTGATTAACTGAGTATTTTTGCTTGACTTTTTGTTACCCTTCCCCTTTTGTTTTAGTTTAAAGCTCTCCTAATAACCGAAGCAAGGCGCTTCCCGAATACATTCTTTCCTGTCCCTGTAAGGTGCAACCCATCTCTTGCAAGGAGTCCGTCATATAGGTAGTTTTCTCCATGGTTCAGAAATCCAAATCCTTGCTGCCGGCACCACCGACGTAGCCACTTGTTCACCTCAAGAATCCTATCCCTTCTACTTTTATCATTCTACCATTTTGCCTCCCTAGATGGGGGCCAACGTGCAAATTCAACCTATATACCATCATGCTCCGTTTTAACCAATTTATATTGGGTCAAATGTTAGCGAAGTTGCAGTAGGACTCAATGTCCTTATTGTCAATTTTTATTTTGGCAGAGGAAATCAAAACTCTGAATGCTTTTAACAAATACAGTTCTGTTGATGCTTATGTTTGATGATAATTTCTTCAATCAAAACCAGAATGTATGAGAGAAGGCTTATCTACTACCAGTCTGTGCCCCCCAAAGCCAAGAAGTCCTTTACTGTGAGAACTGCTTTCCTGTTCACAGTGACCTGTGCTAGGGAAAAAAAAGCCATGCCAACAGCCATGTGTTAAAGTCATTGCAATTGTCCCCTTTGCTCAGGAATCACACACCAGGAAGCTAATGCCATCTGGCTTGTTTATGCACTAATCTGCATAAAGAAGAAGCTGTTTGTTGTAACACACTCTTGAGCAGCTCTATCACAAGTACATGTACCCTGATTTCCAAGCCCCTGGGACTGGAAGAAAGGCTGTTAGCGATTCAAGTGCAAATCTGAAAGAACATACAGGAGGCTTACACAAAGTTATTTGACATCCATGTAGAAGACTTATGTGAACAGAGTTAGGAGACTCCGGGAAGGATTTTAGACATAGGCTATTTTGTGCCCCCAAGCAAGTGCAATCTATGCATGATAATATATTCTCCAGAACTTTTGACTTCATTGTATTTTAAAAGTTATTGTGAGGTTTTATCATTTTTCAGCAAGAAGGTCCTGCAATTCCTTTTTTTAAATAAAGCTTATTTGTTTTGTGGACCTCATTTCATTCTAGAATAATACTGGTAGTTAAATAATTGCTGCTACTAGTCAGTGCAAAAGTCATGGTGGCTTGAGGAGGAATGTGAAATCCAGGCCATAGTCACACCTTCACTGAAAGTCATCTTCAGGCCATCCCCCAGTTGCTATGCTCACACCTTTTTTCCCAATCCGATTTATAAGTGGACTTTCCCTCTTCCATTCGTGCTTTCCAAAGTCCAATTTTTCACAGGTCTCGGTCCCTTTCAGGATGGCAAACTGGACTAAAAGGGGCTGAACTGTACCATGATGGGTGGAACCCATTTTCCCTTCCAAACAATGCCTGTACTTGTGGGTGGTATACACCGGAGTTGGCGGCACTGTTGCCCTCCCTGTTCCATTCTTGCCAAACAGTCTGTACTTTGCTTGCCACCATTCCCAGATGGCTCTTCTCCCATACTGCCACCCCAATTCCCATTTGTTTCAGTTGCACACCAGTGGACTCTGTCCATCATTTTTTAAAACATATCAATCAGTTCTGCGCTAAACTGGTGAACCAATGAGTCATATATTTTCATTTGCTCTCTAGTGGTTTTGAGGAAAATCTGGAATGATTCTTTTTAAATGGCCAGAAAAAGCATTGTCAGTAGGGGGAGCAAGGGAAGAGCAGAGCAAGAGTATAATTGATATAATTCTGATGTATCCACCATGTTTCTTTCAGTAAAAGGGGACTTTTACAGAAAAGCAGAACTGCTTCAGCAGTTTTAGGGCAAACAGCACAACACAGTCTTCCATTTTTCTTCAGGAACTGGTGGGGGCGGGGGGGGGAATACATGCTGTTTGGGGTATGCCTCAGCTGCATTGGTTTGGGGCACAGTACTCTTACCCCAACAGGAAGTGTCACAGGCACTGGTCACATCATACCTCTAGGTCTCCTTCCTTGACTATCACTGAGAATAAAGCTTGCCCAGTAATGGGCATAGCATAAGGCTACTAGAAGGGGTTTGCTCTGATCAGAGAAAGCTAAAGATAATCCCTCAGTTGCTTAAAAGAATTTCATGTGATGAAGAGTTCCCACAGGCACCATGGAAGACCTTGATGGCACATGGGCCCTTTCTGCAGTGGGTCTTATTCTGGATCTTATCCCAGAATAGGGGGCTTCTGTCTGCATGCTATTGTAGACTACAGCAAGTTCCTATTCAGGGATATAATCTGGAATAAGGCCCAATGCAGAAAGGGCCATATATTACTACAGAAGGAATACCCATAAGAATTATGGGTCTCTTTAAAAAAATTCCATGCCAGGGCCCTATCTCCTTGAGCGTGAGCTTGAATATTGTTATATGAGCCCCCCCAACCATGTCCCCCCTGAGATAATGGGCCCCTCAACATATGCCCCTCACCCCCTCCACAAGCAGCCTTGCCAACAGGGGTGCATTTCATACCATCTGAATAGATAGAGACAACAGTGTGGGAAGGTTCAGAATAATTCGTTCAAAAGATGTTTTTATTCCTCCCCTACTATATGTTCTGCATTAATGCACCTATGTTGCATTTAAAAAAATCAAAATAGGAACTAGAGAAGTGAAACCGGAAAGCCCAGCCACACTTCACGCCAGTAACCGAAACACTTCACAGTGCCCCATACTTGGGCTAGTCAGAGCTCTCTTTCTGAGGTCTGACAGCCCCACTTACCTCACAGGGTGTTTGTTGTGGGGAGAAGAACAGAAAGCTTTGTCAGCCGCTTTGAGTCCCCTTAAACGGGCAAGAAAAGCGGAGTAGAAAAGCCAACTCTTCATCTTCTTGTATAAGCAAAATACAGTTGATTTTTTCTTAATCTCTCATCAGGGGGTCGCAGTCAGGGGTTGCCAATGTGGACTATATTAAGAAGAGATCGTTAGACCTCTTCATCATTCTAATCTGCTTACTTCGTATGCCTGCTTCTTGCTCTGGCCCAGGGAATAGAAGAAGGAACAGTAGATGCCATCGTCTTGTTTATCAGTTTTCTGCCTGGTAGCAAAGAAGAAGAAGACAAAGGCATCCATAGAAGTGTCATTCCCCAGGGCCCTCTAAATCCTGGAGCCAATAATGTTCTTGCTGCTGTGTTTTGCAATTTTTTAAAAAATATATAAGTGCAGTTTTTAAACCTCACTTAATGTTCCTTGTTATGAATTTGTTTTCCTCAGTGTGGAATAATTCATTTTAAAATAAATTCAAACGTGGAGAAAAGTTGCATTTTACATTCTGAGAATTACTGTAAATCCCCCCGCCCGAGAAATCCCAATTCAAAATTATTCAAATTACGGCATTCAAATTATGTGTCTCTGTATTCAGTGGGATCAATTTTCATGTGAGTTTGCATAGAATTGCAGCTTTATAGTGACTCACCTACAATTAGCTTGAACTATTTTGGTTCATGATATCACTTCCTTTTTGCTGTCTTGCCTTCCAGCCAAAGCAGCCACAAGAAGCCACCGGTGCTCTGCGTAACAGAAAGGCATCGGAGAGAAGTTTTCTTTTTCTGTAGAACAGTGGTTCCAAAAGTGTGGACTTCCAGATGTTCCTGAACAGATCCCAAAATACCATGTGAGGCCCAAGTGGAATGCTGGGAGCTGTTGATCACAAAAATCTGGAGGATCACAATTTGGGAAACCCCACCATGCAAAGCTGATAAATTCTTATTTATGGGTCTTTTTTCAACTACCACTGGGGTACAAATCCATAATAGTGTGATGTTGTAAGTCTGTCTAAGTGTGCATCTACATTTGACACACATAAACTCACACATCACAGTCCTGGATTTAAAAGTACAGCTATAAACACACTCACAGCCTCTCCTTTTTCTTTCTTTTTTGTATATATCTACCTTAGAAAGAGCGCTCTGAGGCTAGATTGTCAGTCTCAGGTTTTAGGAACGATAATCCATGGTAAACACAAGTAGGTCCATAGTTCCCAGGGCCTGAACGTGGCAGATGCTTTCTCAGAGTCGGATCTGAGGCACCAAGCACCAGCTTGGGATGACTGGTGTAAGACACATAGCTGTTGGATGTCTGGAGTGAAAAATAATAGAATGGGAAGGCACTGTATGGGGGAAATGGCAAAAAGATATCCAGAGCTCACCCCCATGGGCTCCGTTTACTTCAGGGTGGATTTGGGGGAGCCCTAATACAAATCGTAGCTTGCATTAAGATGTCCCCATGTGATTGAGGACAGTGCGGGTTCAGCACAAATCCACCTGTCTCCATGAAAACCACAATAAACCCCTGAATTGGGGAACTGCTTCACCACCTCCCCCTTGGATACAAGCATGACACACACACCCTTGCCTGATTGCCCGATCTGGAAGGCACGCATGGGTGCTTGATGTAGCACATGAATGCCTGACAGCTTCCCTGCACTTAGCTGAGCAAGATCAGCTGTCAGATGGAGGTATGCCCGCTGTCAAGTGGAGAAGCATACCTCCATTAATTGAAATACAGCTACGGCTTCAATCAATGAGCCGCTTTCCCTTCTGCACCTCCAAAAACCACACACTGCATCCATAAAGAGATGATAACATGGTGACATAATAGGAAGAGAACCCGGCTCATTGATGGAAGCCGCGGCTGTGTTTCAATACCTCTGTCTGATAGCTGATCTTGCTCAGCTGAGTGCAGGTGCTCGAGTGCTACATCAAGCACCCATGTGATCAGGCAAGGGGGGGCATGCTTGTACCTGGAGAGACACAGGGCAAATGGGAGCTCACTTTTGAAGAGATCCCCAGTTGTGATTGCAGCACGTAGGGCAGGGACAGCAAAACCCTGCCCGCTAATGCTCTGATCACCAAACTCCTCACCCAATAACCCAGGAGCAACCCTATGACTTAAGTTAATATGTGCTTGCCTTCCTAATGTGGGACCAGAACAGTTTGAAAGGGAGGTTGCTGCGGATTTGTGCCATTTGTCCCGCATGTAGCCCGGATTAGAGGCTTGCCATGGGGACACTCCGAGGTGAACTCAGGTTCTCCTCGGACTATTTTGATCATGGGGACGCCCTCCCCCCAGAGCAACATAGGATGGAAATAGTCTTCACACGGTAGTTTTTAACTTCTCTTCATACTTTTCCAGAACACTCACAGATCTCCTCAAGCAGCCAGGACATGGTGCATCTGACCTCTTGCCTGATGGGCACATCGGCACTGTACAAGTCCAGATTGGTGATGGGTTTGGTCGGGGATCACCCAGAAATAGCACAGGTAAGATAGCACAGGTAAGATAATGCCATTTCCCCTGTATGCAAACCCACAGTTCCATTCTCTTATGCATTAAAGGTGGCCTCCAGAGAAGGCACAAAACCTGGGATTATCCCAGAGTAATGTTTGGATTGCCTCACATACCTGTAGCGACCCCAACATAGCCTCAAGACATTGGGGTGATGTAAAAAAAATCTCCCAAACTGGGTTAAAAAAAAAAGTGAAAGGACTTACTTCGACCAGATGATAGTTACCATGATCTGCCATTTTGGAAATGGCCATAGCTATGTGTGGGACTAGACTAGCACAACAATGACAGCCACACATGTATGTTGCACAGTGATCTCACCGGTGCCATTGTAAGTCCACACCAGGTAATTCCTTTCACTTGCCCCATACTGCATTCTGGGAAAATAGCAGCCATTCCAGAAGTGCATTATTCTGGAATATTGCTATATAGCGTAATAGTTAGCTGCTGCCCAGAATCAGCCAAAGACACTAGTGAAAGGAGGGAGAGAGGGTGGGAGGGCTATATTTTAAATATGTTTCAGTACTGGTGTTTTTATCATATGTTTTGACCCACCCTGGGACTTTCAGGTGAAGGAAAGGATAGAAATGTAATAAATAATAATCATAATAATCCATTTGAAGCCATGTTCAAAAGTGGAATTCTGACACAAAATGGGTGCCAAGGAGCATGAAGAAAGAGAATTGGATCAAAACTTCTGTTTCTTTCTTCTTATTGCCCAAAAGGAAGAAACATTCAATCAAGGGACCAGAAAGACAGTTTTCATCTTTGTACAAAAGCAAGAAAATGAAAAGAAATTACTTTAGCAGGGAGTGCGTGTCAAGCTGAAGAACGCTACCAGCGTGGCAGTCTTCTTACTGCACATTAGGAATGCACTCTTCTTGAAGTGGTGCCTTACTGCTGACATGCCTGTTTCTGCCCCCAGGGCAATTTCATTCCATGACTGTGGGCCTTTTCACACTTACGTTGGTGGCAAATGTGGGAAACACTCCGACACGGTGCATCTTCACTTTGCGGAGCCACTCCTTTACTAGAAGTAGCTCCTAGATGGATGACAGTAGATTCTGGATTCTAGAAATAGCTCCACACATGCTGGAGTTTCCTCTGCATCTATAGGTGTGTACTAGCAGCCAGCCTGGGATAGCAAGGCACACTCCATCTGCGCCTCTCCTGGGTGGAAGAGGTGCAGGGCGAGCATGTGACTAGCAGTGCAGGAGCATTTGCGCACTGTGTCACCCGGTTGCTGCAGCAATGGTGCCACAGAAGCACATTGGCACCACTGCTGCAGCAAAGGGTTCATCATCTTGATGGCTGTGATTTGCACTTAGCTGGGATCTACTAAAGCTCCAGCTATGTTTTGAATGTTTTGGGAGACCTTGAGGCCATTCCCATTACAAGCCTAAAATGGTTTCGAAACGGTTTCAATCCTCACAGTCCCCACGTCAGGTCAGGTTAGCATGCTTTTTTGTGTGTTAAATTGGCCCAAAGCATTGTAAATAAAACACTCATTTCAACAGGTCTCCCTCCAGTTCTTGCATTTGAAACGGTTTACACTTTTTACTGTGGGAATGGTACCGTTGTAGCGGGATGAGAATGTGTGTTTAGGGTTTCCCTCCCCCAATAGCACTCTAGGAACTCCCTGCCCTTGTCACGTCAAAAATTTTGCGCAGGAGGAACTGCAATCAGAGGGGGCGGGCACCATGACTGGCAATGGGCGGGTGCTCCTCCTTGCGTGCGCATCTGTGAGGGAGGGGGGCTCGGTGGCGGGCACGTACTAGAGCGACGTAGGCAGCGGCGGAAGAACGAGAGACATTGTGGTGGCGGTGGCTGACCCTCACTTGGTCCCTGTCGCCGCTGCCGGAAGGAGGGCGGGAGAACGAGAGACCGCATGGCGGTGGCGGCTGGCTCTTGCTTGGTCCCCATCGCTGAGGCCGCCGGAAGGATGGAGGGAGGGGGTCGCACTCCGCCCTCTCGCCTCACCTCAGGATGGTCACCGGGGGGGAGGGGGGAGGAAAAGATACGTTTTCCCAAATGAAGTTTTCAAACACTTTCAGAATCGGGATCGAACACGATTTAAGTTGAAAGTAATGGGATCAGGCAAATTCACATTTGCATCCGGTTCTTTTATTTCAGTTTAGGAAAACGGTTTTAAGCTTGTAATGGGGACGGGGCCCCTAAGTGCAGATGGCCAAAGCATCCCAGAACTTCGCCACCCTGGGATGGGACGCAGTAGTGCAAAAATGCCCTGTGATGTTGATGGCTGGGAGGGTTTGTTGACTGTACAGGTTGCCCAAGAGATAACAAGTAGGTTTCCGTGAGCAGCACTGGTGCAAGGGTGGTACGATTGCCAAAAGTGGAGTAGATGCTGTTTGAGCACCTACTCCCATGCTGCCATTCAAGCATTCTAACAAGCACCAATGGTAGGACTGCAGCTGGGTGAGTGCAGGTACCTGTGGATGCTGCAGTTATCCAGTGGACAAATGTGCTGTGAAGGAGCAGGAACATGATGCATTCGTAATACCAGAAAGATGGTATGTGAGTAGTGACTTTGGCCCTTTCTGCTCTTTCATTTGTTCTGGGACATGAGTTGTCATAGTCCTGGGCCTCGTCTTTGTAGCCAATGGTGGGGATCTGACAAGTCTATCAGGGGGCCAGCAAGGCCAGATCATGGATGTGTGCAGAAGCCATGCCTCAATTTCCCAGACTACCAGGAGATCCATTTCAGTGGTGCACTGAAGTGAACCACCAAAATGGACCTTCCAGTGGCTCTGAAGCTAGGAACATTCTGTCTCTACATGGCTCTGTCCCTACAGGTGAAAATGTGATGGCTTCATCTAGACAGTGCTGAAAATTGGCTGACCTAAACAGCACTGGACCTGAATAACTCCAAATAATCATAATTCCAAATAAGGATACTGCTGAAGCTACTTCCATGCAGCCCATGTGGGTAGAGATCCACTGTCACTAGAAGTACTTAATGGGCACCCATTAATGGGTACTTAATGGGCACCCATTAATGGGTACTTCTACTGACAGTGGAGAAACACCCATAGTCTTTCCATGAACCATAAGACAACACCTTCAGGTCACAGATCACATACAGAAAACACCAATCAAATTCAATGTGATGTCAAATAGGCAAGAACATCTCCCTGTCCCATTTTGTTTCCTACCCCATTTCATTCTGTTCCATTTTTTAATCTCAGTTCTTCTTAAAAGAAATCCAAGACAGCTAAGAGGTCCATCAATCAAGCAATGTCCCCATGACAATATCAACCATAGAACAGGCTTAGTGAGCCCTTCTTACTTACAAATTAGTAGCTATGCGACATTGCCACTGACTGCAGCCTCGTCTCCATTTACCAAATTCGGGCACCCTCACCATCCTGAAAAGGTGCCTGCTGCTGCCCTGGCTCCAAATTTGATGGCAGCAGGTGCCTTTGAAGCAATTGTACACACTGTTGTCCAGTGCAATCACTCCTGAAATAGGCCCTGTCAAAGCATGCCTGTTTATTCTACCCTGTACAGAGGTGCCACAGAACGTGGTGCGGAGGCAAAGAGAACACCACATATTGAAATGCCTCCCCCACGCGCTGACAACAAAGCCACTTTCACTGGAAGTACAGAATTCCCACATAGAGGTGCAGCCTACATCTTCCCAGCGTTATTTTTGCATCTACCATACTGCAAAGAGAAGAGGCAGAAATCCGAACATATTTTTGCAACTAGGGCTTATCTTTCTGCAACAAAAACGTGGGCCAGTAACTTGCATCTGAACTGGACAACAGTGAGGAAGAAAGAGAACCATTAGCACCTTTTCACCACTATAGTACAGCTTTTCGTCTCATGTCAATATTTTAAGAACACACCTCTGACATATCCCTTAACCAGTAATCCTTCCACCCTGATCTCTTTTCCAGCTCTACCACATATTTTTGAGAAGTGCCTGGGGGATTCCCTCAGCAGACAGATGGGTCTAGTCCTTATGGGGGTGGGTGGCCTCTAGCAAGGTCTGTCCTGAAATTTTTAAAATAAATAATTGCTATTGGAATGGAGCAACAGTCTCAGAATAGCCATGAACAGATAAATCCAGGATTTCATCAACATCACAATTACACATATTTCTCCAAATATTTAATGTACAAAATCTCTGTCAATCTAGCAGCCTGGTTTTGGGGGTGAGATGGCAGGCAAGGGGCCATCTCTGCTCTGATTTACTTTGCATATAGGGGGTTGGTTTGCTGTATTTCCTTTGTGTTGTGACTCACTTCTGCCTTGGGCAGTCAGCTCTGTCTCCTCCTCTCTCGTTTGCCCATGACACTTGTCCCAGTTTAAACACAGATTTCCTCGCTCCTCTCCGTACCCCCTCCCATCACCTTTGAACATTGTTTAACTGAAGTGCAAACAGATGAGTGTCACTTGTTCAAGGCCCTGAAGCACTCAATCTGAACCATAATCACAGGGACGGCCATTATGATGAGAATTATCATTGTTGTTTCTAATTAGATCTCCTATTGTGGTGCCTGGACCTCTAACTAGGAATGTGATTTCTTACCTGAGCATTCCAGGTCAAGTCTTTATAAAGACAGATTAAACAGCAGAAGGCAAAGGGAGGAATGAGAACAGGCAGAGCTGCAACTTTTGCCAAGCAAGTAAAATCAAAGTATAGGAAACGTTCCACATTCAGAAAGGGTTAATCTTGCATTTTAACATATCCCAGAGCATACTGTTCAGAAAAAAACACTGGCTAAGCGTGAAGCTTTCTAGAACAGGCATTTTTATTTTTCACTTTGAAGCTGTGTTCACACCCAAGTCCAGCTTCAGTCCACCTTCAGAATGGAAGAACACATCAACAAAGTGAACAGTCATTTTCTTTCTTCACCCTCTAACTCAAAAGTGGATTTTCTGAGTTGGGTAGTGCTGAAAGAAATCAGCTCGTCACTTTGCTGATGCATTCTCCCATTCTGAAAGTGGACTGAAGCTGGATTAAAACCTAGGTGTGAATGTTTCAAGCATACCTTCTAACTGCTTTCATCATTTGGTGTCCATTCAGTCACCGGAGTTGATCACAGGCCCTTTTCGCACATCCCTGGGACAGGTGCAAGTGAACTGCTGGAATGGACAAACGGGAAAGCAGAGGGAGCTTCCATTTTACAAGAGCTGTGGATTGTTTGTCCTTCCAAGTTGAATTATTTTCACCGCAACAGATCTTCTCAAAAGATCCCTTTGAACAGGCAGAAATGGTTCCTTTTTTCTAAAGCCAAGGAGGTTAAATGGACTGTATTAAATGTGGCGTCTCTTTGTGTCTCCAGACAAAAACTACTTGAACAACGCTATGGCCAACCCCTCTACCATCCCACAGATTGGGCTGCCACACTCACACAACAATCGGCTACAGATGGCAAGCACCCTGCCACACCAGGCGCCGGATTATGCCAAATATGCAACTCTCAAGGCTGTAGGTAAGTGTCCCTACACACTCACACTGCCCCTGTGGCTTGGGAAACTGCAGTGGGCAGAATGCGTTGCCAATTGATATGCCCCAGAATCATCTGCGCATTGCTACCCAGTATCCCGCCACCTTGCAATGCCGTGTACCAAGTGACACCATCACCAGATGGTTGCTGACATTCCATTTTATAGAAGAGTAGCTTCTGCATTTCACAAATTGCAAAGGAAACTGGATGAGTTGGGAACACAAAGGGACAGCTGTGATTAGAGGGAAAGAGAACACCAGCTAGGGCAAAAAATGTAGCAATTAATAAGGCACAAGGTGGATAAAGCTTTTTAGCCCAACTGCAGTGGGGGTGTTGAATACAGAGCCGATGACAAAGAGTGTTGACAAAAATAATTGAATGTGGTTAAGTTGCCCTTTAACAATTATTAATCACTTGTTTACATACTTCTAAGGAGTGGGCTTCCCTCACTCTTTTGAGGTGGGGGTAACGTCAGGGGGCAGCCAAAGGGGGCAGGCCCTATACCTCCTGCCTCCTCTGATTCATCAGCTTCAGAAAAGCTCTTTAAGTGTGCTCTAAAAGCACAGTGTTCCAGGAGTTCAGCCGTGGAGCATTTTAATTTACTAAAATACAGATTAGCAAACTAGGGACATGGCCCTGTGCCCTGGGGCTTTTTAGCTGTAGCTATGGATACCACAGGCCACTCAGTGGCTTCAACCACACCACTGATAATGGGCCTTCCAAGAGTGCTCCTGAAGCTTGGAGGTGCAACATGCCTATCCCCAAATGTTCTGCAGGCAGCCCTCAAAATGTGAAATCAACCCTCAAAGCCACCCTTCACAGAGATAAACAATTCAGAAGACGGAATTCTCCTTCACCACCACCCTCAGTAGCCATGCAGAGTACCAGCACCAACAGGGCCAACCTACCAGAGCAGTATCCACCCCGTGCCTGACTCTGGATGCAATTTCCTGTCCAGCACGAATCCAGGCCATGTGAAAACTCTGAGCGTGCGTCTTCATGGCATAGTTATCTCGAATTCAAAACGTTTTGAGTTCGCGCAGTTCAGACGGCACTTCGGATTAACACGGTATTTCCGTGTTAAAGGACGTTATCCCGATTAGAAATAAATCCTGATCTCAACAGGTCTCACTCCGGATCGTGTGTCAATACGTGTTTCCTTTTTAACTGTGTGGACAGTATCGTTCCGGGATGAGATTCCGTGTTAAGGCTGTCCCGCCCCCCCAATCGCACTGTAACCAATGGCTGAACGTATTAGAAGCACGTCATGTTTAGGGTTTCCTTCATTGAAAAAATCCACCCTCAAACACCCACTATAAACCTCCAGTCCTTAAAGCTGAAACACTGTATCAATCTAAGCACTTCACACCTTAAAAACAATGTTGCAATTTGCGCAATTTCAGACCTTTGAAGGTTCGGAACAGTTGCTTTCAGCCCCCTTAAGGGTGAGAAGGCTTGTCAGCCACTTAGTCCCTTGAAGGGTGAGAACAGAATGTCAACCGCTTTGAGCCCCCTCTAGGCTATTTTGCCTCTGCCTGTGGTCACACCTAAGGTTTAATCCAGTTTCAGTTCACTTTCAGAGTGAGAGAATACACCAGCAAACTGACAAGCTGGTTTTCTTTCAGGGTTAATAACTCAGAAAATCCACCTTTAGACTAGATAATGTGGAAAGAAAACTACTGGTCACTTTGCTGATGTGTTCTCTCACTCTGAAGGTGGAGTGAAGCTAGATTAAACCTTAGGTGTGACCACAAGCCAAGGTTTTAATCCAGCTTCGGTCCCTGTGAGGTGGGGGGGCGGAGTTCCCTCCCGGCCACGGGGGGGGGGAGAGCAAGCGAGGACCCCCCTTCGCCCTCTTGTCCACCCCTTGGCTGTCCTCCTCTGCGGGGCAAAGTGGCGGCAAAGCGGGGGAAAAGCGGCGGTGGAGCCCCAGGGAGAAGCCGCTAGCGCCACAGCGCCACAGCGCCGCAGCGCCGCAGCGCCTGGATGAATGGATGGATGGATGGATGGATGGATGGATGGATGGATGGATGGATGGATGGATAGATGGATGGATGGATGGATGGATGGATGGAGAGCCTTCCCCTCTGCGCCCGCTTGCTGGGCGCCCCGATGGCAGGAATCCCCGGAGCAGAGGGGGTCTACCCCCAGCTGATGAGCGGCAGAAGGGCGCCTGGGGATGGTGGGGGAGGGAAGGAGGGAGGAAAGAAGGAACCACAGCCATATGCCTCTTTAATATTTAAAGCCCCTCAGCTGTATTACTTCCTTTCATTAAAATTGCGGAAATTCGCAACATTTTTTAAGAGAGTGAGCTGGTTCCTTTGCTACAGTGTAACGGAAAGGAAAGCCCGTCCCCCGGGAACTTTCGCAGCCTGGGGAACTTTCTCCCCGCTCTCTGCAGCGCCAGAATGGACGGACGGAAGGATGGATGGATGGATGGATGGATGCTGCTGCTGCTGCTGCTGCTGCTGCTGCTGGGAAGGGGGAGGGTGGATTGGGCAGGAAATTCACGGCGGAGCATGACGCAAAGAGAAGGGAGGGTGGGATCCTGGCAGGGAAAACCAATCACAGGAGAGAGTGTGGGCAATGGGCAGGAGGACAATGCTGCCATGTGGACTCCGAGTATTGATCCCGCGTTAAGGCTGCCATCGGAACCGGATCAACTTGCAAGTCGTCTGGACAGCTTTGTTCCGTTTCTTTTATTTCGAATTCTTTAAACTGAAATAACACATGCCATGAAGACGCACCCCCAAGCTCAGAACCTTGCCTGTTCTGCAGCTTTTGAAGCCTTGGAGGTTATAAAACACCAGCCATGCAAATGGTGACAGCTCTGTGACACGATTGGAGCCTCCTGCTGTAGGGACATTCTTTTGACCGCGGTCATACCTTCACTATAAATCTTCTTCTGTTGGTCTTCTAATCCCAATACTCACACCTTCTCATTTCTATCCATTTTATTTGTGGACTTTCCACCTCCATTTGGGCTTTCCAAGGTGGAAAGTCCACAAATAAAACAGATAGAAATGAAAATGTGTGAGCGTTGTGATCAGAAGAGCGACAGAAGAAGGTTTATAGTGAAGGTATGACCACACCCCTGGAGTGGTTGCATGATGCCTTGGGAAGAGCAGAAAAGCCAAAGGGATTGGTAGTAACATAGTGAAATGCTATACACGCCAAATCCTCCTAAGGATAATTTTTAGACCATCAATTCACTTTCATTACCTTTTGCCATAAAAAATAAACTTACCAAACTCAAAGTCCCCTGAAGAACTTAATGCTTGCACACAGCTGTATGTGAACTAATGAAGCAAATACGGAACTGAACTATCTGTTTTCATTTCTAATTATTAGACTTTGTATAATTAATATCTACAGTGTAGAAAATTTACACATTTCTTTATTACACGTGCTTAAGTTCAGGGAAGTCCTGTCTTGTGACTTGCCTTTTGAGCCTCTTCTGGCATTATCACAAAGCATTAAAATGTGGTCATTGTCTGAAATATCACCCCCACCTGGAATGGCTTAAAGAATATTTGTCCTTCCTTTTCTGCTCTGTTCTGTGTGCTCTCCGCTAGAAAGTGCTCCAGAGGAATTCTACAAGCGATTTCCCATGGTGGAGATGCCGTCCTCAGGCACGCTGTCTTTCCCTCCTCTGACCCTACACCAGAAAGACATTCCATCTTTCCAAGACGGTTGCTCTCTGATTGGTTTGGCAACACCAGGACAGAAAGCTAAGGTGATGAAAGCCAGTGCCCACACTCTGTCAGGCAGCCCTGGTTTCAAGGGGAGCTGGGATCCCACCCATCCAGACCTTCGACAACAAGCCTTTACCAACAAGCGTCAGTTCAGTATTGAGAAGCTACCTGAGGTCTTCAGTCAAACTCCCACCCACTATGTCCAGCAACAGCGACCTTTTTCCACCAACAGCAAAACAGAGGTCACTGTGTAAAAGAGACCTTCCTTTCCCTTTCTGTTATCTGCTTTCATTCTTCTGTTACATGCTTACTTCAAGCAGCCGTGCTACGCAAGAAACATCAGCTGTTGACAGTGCAGAGTGGCTCTTCTGTCGCAGCTGACATGACTAGCCTTTGTGACAGAATAATGAAAGTATAAGAAGAAAATGTGGCCAGCTAAATTGACAGGCCATTTGCAGCTCTTACCTGAACCTGTCTAAGTGGTATGGCCCTTTGTTTCCTGCATCCTGACAGAACTTGGCTAGCATGCATGGTGAAACCAGCATGTATGTGGCCCCATGATTTGGTGCATAACTGTACTTTCTAGTTCAGCTCTACATCGCACTGCCTAACGAGAAAGTTCAGCATCAACAATAAACTCTGAGGACTCTACTGCTGTTCTGCATGGAATACTGATCAAGGGAGAACTGAACTTTCTCTTTGCGACACATCACCAATGAAGAAGGCTGTATCAGTGATGGTGCAAAAAAAATAACATTCTGCAATAATTAACTAGTACGTCCTATCTGAACATTCGCCCTGTATTGCATTTCTCTTCTGCCTTTTCCTATGATTAAACAGATGCAAAAAATAACAAAGACAGAGAGAAAGGATACCACAATGAAAGACGAATCAAACTGTTCAAAAAGAGAACTGCCAAGGACTGAGTGGAAGAAATATTACAGTTTTCAGAATGATTTGTATCCTTCCTCAGCAAGTATTTTGGTTTAAAGCCATTTGTTAATATTTCTTGTTGCACACAAATCCTATGCTATTGCTTTGTTTCACTTTCTGCTGGTCTGAGAGCCAGTGGGTACCACATAAAGTAACTTGATAGTGGATTGGGCTGCAATGTTGCTTCTTGGGGGATTTTTCTCACCTGCCGGCAACTGCTGAATGCTTGCAACAAAGGTTTTGAAACACAGTTCTCAGTGGCATGCAAGAATACTGTTTTGCATAGGAAACATTGATTTGCAAACCTCATTAGTGACATGGTCCGTGCAGTATTTTGTGAAAAATTGCAGCTACAAATTGGGAAGTCCCTATCCTGTTATACAGCTTTTGCACAAAGGCTGCACAATATGCAGCCACTGTTCACATTTCATTGTGTAAATGTTGCACAATATATGATGTCCATATTACTTTAGGCCCAGTGTGTGCACACTGCTTGCTCAAAAAATATTTCATCAGATCACCAAATGTCCAGCAAGAGACTCATTGACTTATTTATTTGTATTTATTATTTATATTTCTATCCTGCCCTATATCCAAAGGTCTCAGGACAGGTAACATTTAAAATCAGACATATATGAAAACAACAACAATATATATTAAAACAGTAAAAGTGTCTATAAAGTTGGAAGAGACAGTATATTCCCATTTAACCAAAGGCAGTGGCCAGGGCAAAGAGGTGTGTTTTCACTGCCTTCCTAAACATATACAGTGAAGGAGCCAGTCACACCTCAAAGAGGAGACTATTCCATAGCCTAGGGGCCATCACTGAGAAGGCCTTCTCCTGGGTGACCACCCCTTTTACTACTGAGTGTGGTGGGACAACCAGGAGGGGCTGTTGATTTGGAAGAAGGTGTTCCTTTAAATATTTGGGGCCCAAGTCATTTAGGCCCTTATAGGTCAAAGTTAACACCTTGAATTTGGCTTGGTAGCGAATCGGCAGTCAATGCAACTCTGTTAGGATTCGTGTGATGTGCATCTGGCCAGCTGTCCCAGCCAGCTGTCTAGCAACTGCATTCTGCACCAGCTGCAGCTTCCAAACTGTCTTCAAGGGCAGCCCCATCTAGAGCACATTACAATAATCCACTGTGTTCATTATTTTCTGGCAATAGCATATTCCTTTTTACAAAGATAAGCTTATACCATGTCTGTGTGAGAGAGTGTGTGTGAGAGAGAGAGAGAGTGAGTAAGTGAATGTGTGTGTGTGAGAAAGAGAGACTGTGTGTAAAAGAGAGAGAGGGAAGTAAGAAGGGAAGAACCTATTGATATCAGTCCATTCAGTTCAAATATGTTTGTCTATTAACTTGCATTTTTATCTGATCCTATACTCAAAAGTCTCAAGACAGGCTTCAACCATATGTATGAATGAACACACACAAAATTGGGGAAAACTGTTTCCTCAGCCAAAGATCATGGCAAATAGGGGCCTCTTTACTAATCTCCTACAGTGAAGATGTCTGGTGCACCTCAGGTGAGAGGCTATTCCATAGTTTGGGGGCTGTCATGGGTGTTCCTTTAGATATTTGGAGCTCAAGCCATTTAGTGCCTTATAAAATAAACATCCTGAATTAGCTTCAGTAGCAAATTAGCAGCTAGTGCATCTCTTTTAAGACTGGCTTGATGTGTGTCCTACAAGCAGCACAAGTTAACAGTCTCACTGCTGCATTTTCCACTGGTTGCAGCTTTCAAACAGTCTTCAAGGGCAGCCCAAGGTAGACCACATTACAAAAGTCCAGCCTGGGATTTGCCAGAGCATGGATTAATGTGGCCGGATCATCTCTGTTGAGAAAGAGCCAGGCAGAACTGGCAGTAGCCATTCTTGGCCACCTGAGCTTCAAGAGTTTGTGCAGAGTCCGAGAACAATCCCAGGTTTTGCATCTAACCCTTCCAAGGAATTATAAGCTCATAGAGAACAGCACGCATCTGCTTCAATTTATTGCC
Organism: Aspidoscelis tigris stejnegeri; assembly: GCA_023333525.1. NCBI lineage: Eukaryota > Metazoa > Chordata > Lepidosauria > Squamata > Teiidae > Aspidoscelis > Aspidoscelis tigris. The sequence continues at coordinate 36,677,738 of JALMGA010000005.1, read as the reverse complement.
CCCCCCTATTCAGCTCCTTACTGCCTCCAAGCACCTGTCAAGCACATCAACCAATGATCCTGACTCATATGGCATGGAGAGGCAGAGCTGGGCATTATCTGTATATTGTTGACAAATCTCCTGACAACCTCTCCCTACAATTTTTTATGGATATTAACTAAGAACCACACTTGAAAAACTCCACAGATGAGTTCTCAGGATGTCAAACATGTATCTCCCAATGCCACTTTCTGGCACTAGCCTTGGAAACAAGAGCAGAACCATCAAACACGGTGCCTCCAATACCAAAACTCTGTAGCCTTTCCAGAAGTATGTATACCATGGTCATGAGTATCAAAAGCCACCAAAAGATAAAGGGAAGGGCATCAACCAGGGTGACCAAGGTGGTTTCCCTGCCATAACCAGAGGAATGTTTGCACTTTGCTTTATTCTGGAATATATCCCAGAATAGGGGCCTGCTATCCACATGGTAGTGCAGGCTACAGCGGGCCCCTGGTGAGCATGTGGACAAGAGACCACTGTCCTGAGATATATTCCAGAGTACGGACATGTGCGAATAGGCCCCAGGTCTCCAATGGGTCTAGATAATAAGTTCCTTTCAAGCATGCCTGAAGTTGAACAATCACAACCCTTTCCAATTCCTTGCTCCAAACGGGCATGTTAGCCACCCGGTGATAATTGTTTAAATCTTCTGAATCCAGGGAGGACCTCTTGAGGAGGGGTTGCACTACCACTTTCAGAAATGGTGGAGCCACCCCATATCTCAAAGAAGCATATTATTTATGTTAACTGCGTAAAACAAAAAAAGTGTATTCTGTAATAAACTAGGAGTGTGACTACTTTTTCCTGGGGGTTCACAAAGCAGGTTTGGAAAGGTTGTTGGGATGGTTGGCTGACTGCTTAACTCATTTACTGATTACTGCATTTTTTATCTGATTCTGTATGGTATGAGGGGTTCTTCTTGCTCTGTTTGTCAAGGACCTGTTCTACCCTCGTGACACCTCTGAATTATGCATCAGTGGGCCTTTTTGCACCACCACTTCCTTCGGATAGGATGGATCCAGCATCCACAATTTGGGACACTGGATCAATGCCAAACTTCCCTAAGTGATGGCAAGGTGTGAATCATGGCAATCACCTCTGAAGCAGAGGTGAATGTGTCAGCATGACAATGGTGCCAGTGGCCATGTGTGGCACCATTGCCACAGTGCCTAGGCAACATGGTGTGCAACCAGGCCTGCACCGCCCAGTAACACTCTCCGTTCACCCAGAAGAGGCGCAAACAGAGCCATGTCAGGGCTGTCCCAGCCTGGGCACTAGTACAGGTATAGAACATTTTTTAGCGCTCTACACCTATTTGTGTGGGGTGCACTCCAGCAAGCGTGGAGTTGCTTCTAGAATAGAAGCGGCTCTGCACTATGCGTAGGTCCCGTGCTGGGGCATACCAGGAATTCCCTGGGACTCCCCTTGCAAAAAGACCCAGTGATTCTCAGCCATGAGGCAAGGATAATAGAATTCACAGGAGCTCCTAGCTGGATGCGAAGCCCACAATGGTGGTCCTTTCAGAACAGGACGGAACTTCAGCTGCCTGAGGTAAAGTGGCAACCCCCTACCAACAGACCTAAGTGCCTGCACAACCCAGAGGGTGAAGGGGTCCAGACCATTATCCATACACACATGCTTTGACTGTTTCTGCATTGTTTCTCATTAAGGATTCCTTGGAGGAATCCAAGAAAGAAAATGAGTGAATGTGAGAGATCAGCAGCAAATACAGCAACGTTTCCTCCAAGAGTTGACATTTTCAACTACAACAAACTGTTTTAAGGCTTGCAGAAGCTGAAATGCCGAAAGGAGTTGAGAAATTGCAGTGACAACAAAAAGCAGCTTTATTAATTCCTTCACAGTGTTGGGTAAAGACCGATGTAGTTCAAACAGCTAAGAGACCAAATTGGCCAAGTTTGGTATAAAATCTCAGCATTCCTGATTTCTGAGGAAAGTAAGTATTCTGACAAGCAGGATATAATTGCACTGAACAGAGCCTAGCACCATTCTACTGGGCCTCTTCCAAACATGGTTCTAGAAGTGCACCACATCTGAGCACTGAGCAAAAAAAGCCCCAGCTTTTTCTGTGTGGAATGACATGTGTGGAATGGGGACTACCACACTGCAGACGGTCTTGGTCTGCCCTGACAGCCACCCCTTCCAATGTGAGCCTGATTGCTTGATCCAAACCATAATTGGCCCCATATGGCATGAGACAATGCATGTCATGCAGAAATATCCTAAGAAGGCTAAGGGGGGGAATCAGATTGAGGTTCAAGCAAATGCAAACAAATTTGTTTTTGTTCAAGCAAATTCAGACACGCTGTTTTTCTGCTACTGGAACTCAAATCTCACTTCCACATCTCATGTCATTGGCTTGTATTCAGATGATGGGTGACTGATTATGCCAGGGAAAACCCAGCTGAGCACAGCACCACTATACCAGGATCTTCCAAAGGCAGAAGCAGGTAAACCCTTCTATTCCCAACTAGACAGCTGAAGCAGTGGAGTTGGACACCCAGGCTCTATTTGACATCTGTGGTAGTGACAAGGAGTGAGGCTCCACATCCTCAAATTTGACAACCACATCAGATGGAGATGGGTACCTCACCAAGATATTAAACCACAGCTGAAGCAAGGTTCTAGAGGTGTGCCAATGGGCGATTCTATTGAAACATCTTGAAAGAAGATTTCTCAGGTTTCACAAAACCCAGATTAAACAACATTTTACCTGGGTTTTGACAAAAGTGGACCTCCGTCATGTGCTTGCCAAACACTTGGCTAATAGAGCTCAGACAAAACTACATAAGCAGATTACTATATTTTCCACGTGGGCAATATTATTAGGTCTTTTTGAAAACAGCCAAGAATCATCTATAATTTTCTTAGTTTTATTGTATGGTTAGGAGAAAAGCTGCAAAATTTGACTTGAAGACAAACAGATTAAAAATAAATAAATACTATCCTATCTAGCTCTGCATCCAAGTTCCCAGAGTAGTCAGTCGGGAAACCCCCAACTAGGCAAAGAGTGGAGTTGAGTTACCTTTCTTTCCTGTATCCCTAAACACAATATTTACTGAGCCATATTGTCTCTTTTGAAGTTGTGATGATTACACTCTCATCATTCTAGCTAGAATCCAAAAGCAATGTAAGCAGTGGCCCATGATTTCATCTAAGTTGACTTTAAAGCTGTCCAATTCAGTTAGACACATGGAAATAAAACCCACTGTTTAAATAGATGTGGCATAAATAAAGAGTTTTCTCTGTAGGCACTGAATCAGACACCATTCATCTGCGGACAAAAGCTTCATTGGGACAAGACTTGAGGAACCCTAGCTTATAATATTGTTTTTCATCTAATACTTCCAGACAAATTAGGTTTGCAGCTCAGCTTTCAAATTCACCCTCTCTACCATTTATACCAATAAAGAGCAGAGTTTTCACCAAGCATAATACAAGAGCCTAAAACCATGTTATTAGTCAGAAGTGAGTACTGAGTAAGAATATTTTGTTGCTGTGCCCCTGAATGAGAAAATATGTTACAAAACATCAATAACATGAGAGGTGAAGGAGCCAGCACTGCTGATGTCCAAAGCAAGCTGGCCTCATTTGCCCATGTTAAATTGGAGGTCCCACAAGAGTATTAATGTACTAGTGGAAGGTAAGTGGCCCTCCAAACAAAGCTATCCTTTGCCAACCATGTTTTGCTTCAAAGAAGGGGTTGTGGGAAGAGGAGATTGATGAAGAAAAGATTATTCAAGGCAAATTCCATCCCAGGACAGGATACACATGGAGGCAGGGGTGCAATATTTCCTATGCCAATGGAAAAAGATAGTGCCAGGGTGGTCCAACTGGTGTGATTTTATTTCCTTGAACATTTTTAGTAAAATTAATTACGCCAGGTATTAGATACAGATCTTATTTACAATAACATAAGACAGAAAGCCATAAAGCATATTATACATAGATAATGATTTACTGAAGCGGGCAATGTTGAATCCCTAACATTTTTAGCACTTGAATGTTTTAAATTATTATGTTTCTATTTGTTTTAGGGGGTTTTCTCTAGTTGCCTACCTTAGAATCTTCTGGTAAGAGGCAGATTAGAAATTCAGCGACTGAACAAACTCTTTTCAATACTCACATCTGAAATATATAATTCCAAAGTACATACAGTCCTTAATCATGAAATAATGATAGTGCTCACGGGCCAAATTAAATTATAAGTTTGAAGGGTGAAATATAAATTCTTTTTTCAATTTTTTTTTAATTTCGGTATTTCTCTTTATGTTAGTGGTTTAAGCTGACATATAAGTAAATTATTCTTGGTGATTTGTTTATCTCACCCCTTTCTGCCATGACATTCAAGTCAACAACGTTCTCTTCTTTTTAGGGTTGTGCACAATTTTTGTGTGTTTGCTTTGTATCAAATTGAAGGCAGAGTAAATTTGCATCCATGCAAAACAGAGCCCCTTCAAATATGGTAGGATTTGAATCCATTGTGAATGCTCTTTGGATATGCTTTGAATCCTTCCTGCCAGTCACATTTCTGAATTCCCTCCAAATCAGCTTTGGATCCACGTCGAATTCACTCTGAATCCACTGCAGACATAACTGGACAGCTGGTTTACAGCTTCACAAATACAATGAAGCATTGAATGAATACACAAAGTATTCATTTCGCATCTGAATGTCAATCTTCAAATATAGCCCATATTCAATTCAACGTGAATGTTCAAATTCATTCAAATTTGCATGAATTGCGAACTTGATGACCTTATTTTTATCTTCACAACAGTCCTGTAAAGTAGGCCTGACAGTGACCGCCCTAAGATTACTGGCTCGGGACTATTCAGCTGGCACCCATGCACACAGCAAAACAGCTAGATGGAATGGAAAATCAACCTTTGATCCAACATGGAAGGTCTCACCGATGTACTGGGACAAAGGCTTATTTGCTATGCTGCATGTTTGGGCACGTGAACAACCATATGTATACTAGTTTGTTTATTTATTCTAATTATTTATTTAAGAACATAAGAACATAAGAACATAAGAGAAGCCTTGCTGGATCAGGCCACAGCCCATCTAGTCCAGCATCCTGTCGCACACAGTGGCCCACCAAATGCTCACGGGCATCTCAAGCAGAGACAAGGACAAACCTTCTCCTGCTCTCGAGTCCCAGCAGATGGCCCTAGAAGCGCCCCATTTCCTCCCCCCCCCCTCAGCCTGAAAGATGCACCTAGGCATTCGTTCTAGTAGCCATTGATACATCTGTCATCCATAAATTTGTCTAACCCTACCTTAAAGCCATCCAGACTGGTAGCTGTCACCACCTCTTCTGGCAGCACATTCCATAGGCCGATGACCCTCTGTGTGAAGAAATACTTCCCCCTGTCAGACCTTACGCTCCTACCCATCAGCTTCATAGAGTGCCCCCTGGTTCTAGTGTTGTGCGATAGAGAAAAGAAATGTTCTCTATCCACCTTTTCTATGCCGTGCATAATTTTATATACTTCAATCAGGTCCCCTCTCAAACGCCGTCTCTCCAGACTGAAGAGGCCTAGACGTTGCAGCCTGGTTTCGTAAGGGAGGTGTTCCAGACCCTTAATCATTCTGGTTGCCCTTCTCTGCACCTTCTCTAGTTCCACAATATCCTTTTTGAGGTGTGGTGACCAGAATTGTACACAGTATTCCAAATGTGGCCTCACTATAGATTTATAAAGGGGCAAAATGACACTTGCTGACTTATTTTCTATTCCCTTCCTAATTATTCCCAGCATTGAATTTGCTTTTTTTGCTGCTGCCGCACACTGGGTTGACACCTTCATTGAACTGTCCACCAGAACCCCGAGATCCCTTTCCTGGCGTGTTGCAGAAAGCTCAGACCCCATCAGTTTATAGACGTAATTTGGATTCTTGGCCCCAATGTGCATTACTTTACACTTGTTAAGATTAAAGCACATTTGCCACTTGGTTGCCCACTCACCCAATGCTAAGAGATCCCTCTGGAGCTCTTGGCAATCTCTTTCAGATTTTACTACCCTAAATAATTTAGTATCATCAGCAAACTTTGCTATTTTACTATGTACCCCTTTTTCTAGATCATTGATGAATAAATTAAAAAGCATTGGTCCCAGTACTGAGCCTTGAGGGACCCCACTTTTTACTTCTTTCCACCCTGAGAAATTGCCGTTTACTACTACTCTCTGCTTTCTGCCCTTAAGCCAGTCACAAATCCAGGACAGAACCTGTCCTTTTATTCCATGGCTGGTGAGTTTACTCAGTAGCCTTTGATGTGGGACTTTGTCAAAAGCCTTCTGAAAGTCCAGATAGACAATGTCTACTGGTTCACCTTTATCCACGTGTTTATTGACACTCTCAAAGAATTCCAACAAATTTGTGAGGCATGATTTACCTTTGCAGAAGCCATGCTGGCTTTTGTTCAGCAATGCCTGCTGCTCCATATGCACACTAATTTTGTCTTTAATAATGGTTTCCATCACCTTACACGGAACTGACGTTAAGCTAACTGGTCTGTAGTTGCCTGGATCACCCCTGGATCCTTTTTTGAATATTGGTGTTACATTTGCTACCCTCCAGTCCTCAGGTACGGAGCCTGATGTTAGGGAAAGATTATATATTTTTGCTAGAAGGTCGGCAATTTCGCATTTGAGTTCCTTAAGGACTCTTGGATGAATACCATCTGGTCCTGGTGACTTGTTAACATTTAGTTTATTAAGACATGCCAGGACCTCTTCCTTGGTTATTTCTGTACAGTTTAACTCTTCAGAAAACACAGGCTCAGCTACTGGCATGTGTCTTCTGTCTTCCTCCGTGAATACGGAAGCAAAAAATTCGTTTAGTCTCTCTGCAATCTCCGTGTCTTCTTTAATTACCCCTTTCTCTCCTTTACTATCTAGTGGTCCAACTGCTCTCCTGGTTGGATTCCTACTTCTGATATACTTAAAGAAGTTCTTGTTATTTCTTTTGATGTTTTTAGCAATGTGCTCCTCAAAATCTTTCTTAGCTTTCCTAATGGCCGTCTTGCATTTGTGTTGCCAGTGTCTATGTTCCCTCCTGTTCTCCTCATTTGGACAAGCCTTCCATTTCCTAAATGAACTCTTCTTGTTTTTAATGACTTCATCTACTGCATTTGTGAGCCACATTGGTTTCTTCTTGGACCTAGAAGTCCCCTTTCTTCTTTTAGGAATGCATTCTAGTTGCACTTCTGTTATTGTGTTTTTAAGTAGTCTCCATGCATTTTGAAGTGATTTAACTCTTTTGACTTTCCCTTTCAATTTCCTTTTCACTAATTTCCTCATTTTGGGGAAGTTTCCCTTGTGAAAGTTTAAGGTCTCTGTGTTAGACTTTATTAAGAACTTACTCCCTGTATTTAAGTTGAAGGTTATTGCATTGTGGTCACTGTTCCCAATTGGATCAGCTACAGTGACATCCTTTACCAGGTCCTGAGCATTACTTAGGATCAAGTCCAGGACTGCATTTCCCCTGGTTGGTTCCATGACCATTTGTTCCATGGAACAGTCATTTAGCAGGTCTAGGAATTTTCTCTCTCTTTCCTGAGTTGAACAGGAGTTCACCCAGTCTATGTGAGGATAATTGAAGTCCCCCATTATAACTACCCTATCTTTATGGGCTACCTCCTTTACCTCCTTCTCCAATTGTTCATCTCCTTCGGACGTATGGTTGGGAGGACGGTAGCATGTCCCTATTGTTAGACTTCCTTTTTGGCTTGGTATTTTTATCCACACTGCTTCTGTGGAAGAGCCAGACTCACTTGGACATTCCAGTTCATAAGATTCTATCTCTTCTTTAATATACAAGGCTACACCACCTCCATGTCGCCCTTCCCTGTCTTTCCTGTACAGTTTGTATCCTGGGATGACTGTATCCCATTGGTTTTCGCTGGTCCACCAGGTTTCAGTTACGCCAATAATATCAATCCTATTTTCCATAACTAAGCTTTCTAGCTCCCCTATTTTGGCTCGAAGGCTCCTGGCGTTTGCATATATACATTTATATTCATTCCTTTTGACCAAGTTCTGCCGTCGAGGAACATGTGAAACTAATCCCGCACTTAGCTCAGCATTTTCTGCATGTTTCCAGCCCTCCTCACTTGAGGGTGCGCTCTCCCGAACCGGATGCTGCCCAGCTCCTGTCGGCTTTCCCCCAGGGATCAGTTTAAAAGCTGCTCTGCAACCTTTTTAATGTTAATCGCCAGCAATCTGGTTCCCTCCTGGTTCAAGTGTAACCCGTCCCTCTTGTACAGGTTTGGCTTGTCCCAAAAAGTTCCCCAGTTCCTTACAAATCTAAACCCCTCCTCGCGACACCACTGCCTCATCCACGCATTGAGGCTCCTGAGCTCTGCCTGTCTAGCTGGCCCTGCACGTGGAACAGGTAGCATTTCTGAGAATGCGACCCTAGAGGTCGCATTTATTATTTGTATTTCTATTCCACCCTAGGCCCAAAGGTCTCATGGCAGGTAACAACAACCCAAACAACAAATTACAAATGACTGTGTCTTAAAAGCAATAATATACATTAAAACACTTTTAAAATCCAACATATCTAACAATATACCGCACAGTAAAATAATGGTGTCTGTAGTGAGGGGGAAATATAATCACCGCAGCCAAAGGCCAGGCAAAGAGGTGCGTCTTCACCGCCTTCCTTAATACAAACAGAGAAGGGGCATGATGCACCTTGAGGGGGAGGCTATTCCATAACCTAGAAGCCATTACTGAGAAGGCCCTTTCTCGGGTGCCTACCTGCAGTGGTACAACCAGGAGGGCCTCACCTCCAGATCTTAAGGCATGGGTAGGTCGGTATGGGAGAAGGAGTTCCTTTAGTTGAACAGATCATGCAAATGAACAGCAGAACATAAGAACATAAAATCCCTGCCAGACTATGTAAATGGCCTATCTGTCCCAACAGCCTGTTCTGGTCTGGTAGATGCTTGTAGAAAGCCCACAAGCAGAACATAAGACTGTTTCCACATCTCATGTTACCCTTGGCCGCTCTGCTAGGTAACTCCCAGAGTGGTGGTGTTTCTACTGGGCACCCAGAAGCAAAGTGCTTCCAGCACCACTTCCAGGTGCCAGGCATTGGGCTAAATATACAGAAATCCGGACTGCATGTTGCCTGCACATAGGCCATGATCTAGTATAGCAGGGTAGAACACTTTGTGGACTGCTTATAAAATAAACAGTCTGCACAGTTAGAGTGGGATACAGTGCCATTTTTGCACTCCAATGCCTTTTTCCTGTCTGGACAAAATGGTGTACTCGGAGGTGCGCCCTTCTGGTAGACCATTCCATAGACTAGACAATGCATTCCACGGTTCCTGCAGAGCCAGTCTGCCAGCCCACTATGAATAAGGCCCTAAACATTTTATTATTCTCCTTACCAATGTTCTACAGTAGCTGGCCACTTACACAAGGAATTAAATAAATGAGGTTAACATTCTGTGCCAGACCAGGGACACAAGAAATATACAGCTAAGGCTGAACCAACTATTTTATTACATTAGTCTCTGCTTGCTCATATAATTAGTTCTTAAAAGCATATCTTAGAGCAAAAATCTAGATAATGAAAAGTTATTCCATCAATTTAAATGAGAAAAAGTATAATTCCTTAATGCATTCCAAAAATCACCCTAAATTCCTAAAATGTTGAGTAGCTCTAAAATGGAATAACAACTAATAACACATATATATAAGATTAAATTAAAGATTTAAGCTTGCATGATTAGAATTAAATGCTCACATTTCATTATCCAAGCCAAAACATTGTTACAGCACAAGACGGTCTGGATTCTGGGAAGGGAGAAGGGAGATTTCTTTTCCTGGACTGAAAATTCTCATTTGTATAAAAAATGAGGTAAGAATGGACAAGACCCTATAAATGAAAATCCAGAGAGTGTGAGTATGGGTAACAAAGGATAGTGTACGATATATGTCCAAACATATCAAGCAACTATTGGTGCAAATTCGTGTTCTGACTTTTCACCAGATTTCTCGATGTAAAAATAGGTTGCCCTCATTAAATCTCCTTCAAAAAGCTCACAGCTCCTCTCTCGCCTTCCCCATGCTTTCTGCATTTCAATTAAATATTGTCTTAATTCTGAATTATGCATTGGTAGCTGGTGCCCATTGGAGTTGGCTGGACAGGTTGGACAGCAGCTAACAAGAGCAGCAGTCAGGATCAGATATAAGTGAGGGACCACAAATATTCAGTCTGAGACCCAGAGCCAGCAGTAATGGTGGGATCTAATAATGCACAGAACAGTTTACAGATTAGCCATTCTTGTATTTAAATATATGTGGACGGGAAAACTGAGACTGTGCTTGAATTTTAGGATGGTGGATGCTATTGAACATGACAGTTATTCCGGAGTGGCACAGCAACATCTGATATTACGGTGTTTTTCATGTAATAACTTGTACTAGGAATGTGCATGAATATTTGCACCATTTGAAATTCATGCAAATTTGTACAAATTTTGACCTTTGTGGACAAATCAAAAGGGGCCTACATTCATAGGCCCACATTTCCCCACAAATCAAATGGATCCACCCTTTGCTGAATTTTCGATGAAGGGCTGATCCGCCCCCCCCCAGCCTCCCCCCCCCCGGTTGTGCCTTCTTACCCCCAAATGCAGCCACACCCTCCACTTCCTCTGCCACCATTTTTGCACTCGTCCTCTGCTGAAGTAGGTTTTCCAGAGCTGTGTACGCACATCCCCACCCGGAAATCTGGCATGCTCTGGCTATGTCCATGTCCTGGCAACTTCAAAACTGAAATCTTGTAATGTAGAGATGTGCACGATTGTTTTGTTTGTTTGTTTTGTTTGTTGGACATTCTATTCAAATTGAATACCCAAAAATCCAATTCGAGTCAAATCTTTTAAATTCAAATTTATCAAGATTTGATTTGAATTTACCAAATCTGAATCTATTCATTCAATTTTTTTATTCGAATCTGCACATACGAATGTCAACAACATTTGTACGTGCATGCACGCATCTTCCCCACACCTGTACACATCCGTATGCATCCCATAGTTATCCCGTATGCAAGTCGTTTTTGTCCTGTACCGATCCGTTCAAACATGTACGGATACAGAAAAGATGCGGATCTTCAAGTATGCATCATGTACAAACCCGTGCACATACAAATGTCCGGATAATTTGAACAAATAGATCCAAAATTTGACATTCAATTTGAATGTTTACATTCGAATTTCTGGACATTCTATTCGAGTTCGAATGTCAAAATTCGGCACATTCGATCGGATTTCGAAAGCCTACGAATATTCATGCACATCCCTATTGTAATGTGCTCTGCAAGAGGATTTCTTTGAAGATGCTTTAGAAGCTGCAGCTGATGGAGAGTGCAGCAGCAAGACTGCTAACTGGTACTGCTCACCAGTAAAACCAGGAGGCCCTCATTGGCAGATTCTAAGATAGGTCAATATGGGAGATTTGCACACAACGGCCTCCTGTTTTTATCAATGCCTTCATTAGCTTAAGCAGTGCGTACTTGGGACAGGGCTTTCTTGGTAATAGCCCCAAACTATGGAATAATCTCTCAGATATCAGCTTCTCCTTACCACTTTCGGATAGTGTTGTTGATTTTAGTGGGTGATTTTTAATTTGGTTAAAATTAATCGAGCCATTTGGGTATAGGATGCAATAAAAATACAAATAAAAAACAAAAGCCAACCAGTTTGCCACCAAGGCAGTAGCCACACAATGGCAGTTCCTGTCATTTCTGGGCTAGGGCACCTGCAAGCAACCCACACCTCTCTCCTACTGCCTGCCATGCCAGCTTTTGTTCTCTGGCTTCAACATTTCTGGGCATGATGTTTTGGGAAAGCATTGGAGTATAATACAGTTTATAAATGATAACAGAGTTAAGAATGAAATATTGAAAGAAAATACAATATTTGAAAAGATTACAGCTAAAATGAGACAGGAGAAAGGGGTTTTTTGGGGGGGGGGTGGAACCCCCTATCAGCAATCCCATATGATACCATACTTTAGTTCAGTATTGTTTTTAGATGTGGGAGGGACATATTTACACTTATGGTGAAGTTGCATAGCTGTAAGGAAATTCTGGGGGGAAATCAGTAAAGAGATTAATGAAACAATTCAAACCAGGGTAGTCTGGTCAAAAGAAATGTGTTTATTGTACAAATTTGACAGCCGAATAATTAAAGAAAATCAATATAGAGTTAAACAATTACTAGTGGCTGCCAAGGCAGTAATAACTAAAAAATGGAAATCCCTGAGAAACAGGAAGTTAATGGAACTGTATACTTATATTGGTGAATATATGATGTTTGATTTTATAAGGGAAAAAAAGGATGAAGTAAATGGTAAATGTAATATCACAGTAATCTGTATTTGTATGGTTAAGAGTTATAACCTACCTTTGTGAAAAAGTGAGAAACTCAGCTATATGAGGAATAATAAACGCAATATCCTATCTGGAAAGGAATGTAGTATAAAGGATAACTGAAGAGCCACCAAGACTCATTTTGGGGAGGGAAAAGGGAGGAGGAAGTCACTTTCTTTTTGTAAACTTTCACTTTCATTTTGTGTGCTTTTATCCTGAGGGTGATACAAGGTAAGCGCAAACTTCATGATCACAGCTGTTGGACAAGAGAGCAGGAGAAAGCAATGTAGGAATATTTTTTCCTACTGTCATTAATGCACTGTTAACAATGCTTATGCCCACATGTTTGCTTAATGGGTGTGGAAACATGCAGTTCTTGCACCATCTGAGTGCTCACATGGCACCATTACATTGTCAAGAGAATTTTGTCCAAGAGCAAGCACAATTATTTGTTTGCTAAACCACTTCTGCCCTCTGCTGGTCAACAGAATGAATACAGACCAGCATTCAGTCTTCAAAATATGGCTCCCAATTTCTTCTCCTCTGTGATAGTCTACACTGTCAGACAACACTTTATCTTTGTTCCACTGCAGAATCTGACAAAAGGGATACCATCCTCCTTGGAGTTTCTAGACCCTTATTAATAAAACGCTGTAGAGAAAACAGATATCAACAAAGAAGCTATACAATGATGGGGGGGGGAGCAAAAAGAGCAATTCAGAAGTGGTTCCATCAGAGTCAAGCAATATGAACCAGGGATGGGCACCCCAATTTAAAAAAGACATTTGCTGCATCCCCATGGGCACTTTAATCCGGATTCTATTCGAATTTGGGAAGGAGTGTCCCCATGGCTACTGTAATTAATCCAAATAGAATCTGAATTCAGCACCGAGCGTCCTCATGCAATTCCTTATCCCCGGATTTTATGAGGAGTATCCTGCCTAAACCCAGATGAAAAAAGACCTGATGAAAACAGGACTAAGTCCCCTTTTTGGAGCCAAGTCTGCTTATTTTCCCCCACATGGGGATGATACCGAGCTATTTGGGGCAATGGCAGCCAGCTATGGGTGGTTTTTACAGATGTAAAGCTCCCCCCTCCCTTCCCATGCTCACAAAAGCTCCATACGGTACAAAAAAGGCAGAAAGGAGGGAGAGGAGGCTTTTATTTTTATTTAAAGGGGCTTTAAAAACATTTTTGCTGAAAACATGTAGATACGTGTGAGAAGCTTAGGAACCCTTGAAATACTTTGAAATGATACATTTTATCATGCACATTTGCAGGTAATCTCAAAAGGGAGAGGTGTGAAAAAGAAAATAATTCTCTTCGTGTTTGCTTCTTTTATTGCAAGCGGGGTTTGCATGGGAGGGGATTTAAAAGCCCTGTTTTTTACCTTTAAAAATAGCCCCCAAAATTTTATATCATGCTGAGTTCGATGCCTCACAGATGTGCATGAGCGCACTTTTGCCAGTAGGTCAAAAGGGAGAGGTATGAAAAAGAAAGTATTTGCATCTAGAATTTATTTCTAAAACTTCCATTTTGGTGCTTTTATTGCAGGCAGGGTTTGCACAGGGGACGGGGGTTAAAAGGCCTGTTTTTTACGTTTAAAAATAGTCCCAAAACCAAGACTAAGAAAGCAGCATGGGGGTGGCTATATTTGGATTAATTGACAAGAACTCAATTCAAAATAAAAATAGTCTCCCAAAATAGTCCAAACAGGACTAAACCAGGGCTAAAAACCCTGCTAAAAACCCTGGATGCACCTATTGACAAATTAGAGCAAGTCCAAAGGAGGTCTACAAAAATTGTTAATGGTTTGGAAACTATGTCCTAAGAGGAATGGTTAAGGGATCTAGGAATGTTTAGCCTGTAGAAGACTGAGAAGTGTCCTCATTTCATGTGGAATTTCCATGCAGGAACGGATTGAAGACCTACTTTTTCAGGTCTTCCTGGAAACTGGATTTAGCAGCGCCTAGACCCCATTAGTGACGGATCTTGCGCAAGGCTGTGCAGAAGTGGTGTCTTCGAAGGGGCCCTAATCTGTCCCGCTGTGCGGAAGGTACCTTGCACATGTGTCCCATATCTGTCCTCGTGTGCTTAATGGGGTTTTAGCAGCCAGTGCGGAAACACCCCTAAGGTATTCCTACTCTCTCAAATTTAACCAGTTCTTCCTGAATCTAATTCTGTCAAATTTTCCATTTGGTAACTGCAGAAATAACTGCACACAAGTAAATCAGGTTTGTTTCTTCAAGAACTTTCAGATGACTAGATCATCTTATGATACTTCATCTCCGACACTTTTTTGTGTTTTTTTTCTTCTCTGTCTACTCATTATGCCCTTGGCAGTTTTGAGAGGGAGGGACCAGCTTAGACACATTTAACTGTCTTTACAGCTCTCTGAAACCCCCAATCCTTCCCTAGTTTCTTACTTTTCCTGTCGATTACCTCTCAGGATTCAGAAGTTGCAGCTAGTGCAGAATGCAGCTGCCAGAGTGCTGACCGGAAGAACTAGCTGAATGCACATCATGCCAGTCTTAAAAGAGTTGCACTGGCTGCCAATTCATTACCGAGCCACATTCAAGGTGTTAACTCTGACTTAGAAGGCCCTAAATGACTTGGGCCCCATATATCTAAAGGAGCGCCTTCTCCCATACTGACCTGCCCGTGCCTTAAGATCAAGTAGTGAGGCCCTCCTGGTTGTCCCACCACCTTCAGTAGTGAGGCTGGTGGGCACCCGGGAGAGGGCCTTTTCGGCGATAGCCCCGAGGTTATGGAATAGTCTCCCCCTTGAGGTTTGTCGGGCCCCTTGCTTACGTATATTTAGGAAGGGGGTAAAGACGCACCTCTTTGCCCTGGCCTTTGGCTGAGGTGATTATATTCTCCCCACTCTCCATTCACAGTCACTACGAACACAATATGGAGCGTACTGTTTTAAATTTGCTGAATTTTTAAAGTGTTTTTAATCTGTATTCCGTTTTCAATGTGTATCTTGTTTTAATGTCTATCTTGTTGTTAATCTGCTGTTACCAGCCCAGAGACCTTTGGGTATGGGGCGGGATAGAAATGTAAACAAATAAATAATAAAATTCCAAATATTAATTTGATTGATTTGATTGCATAACTCAGAAAGAATACCTAGTTTCTGTATGCTGTTTCCCAACAACTACTAAGGCTGCATCCCATCACTGCTTATTTATTCCACTGTGTTTGGATATCCTGCAGCAAAGAATGGACATTCT
Source organism: Aspidoscelis tigris stejnegeri (assembly GCA_023333525.1). NCBI lineage: Eukaryota > Metazoa > Chordata > Lepidosauria > Squamata > Teiidae > Aspidoscelis > Aspidoscelis tigris. The sequence goes on along the minus strand of JALMGA010000005.1, from coordinate 36,662,039 downwards.
GGAATATCCATGCTTTATTCTAGAATATCCAAATACAGTGAAATCAGTGACATCTTGATGCAGCCCAAGTTAGGCATGGTCGCCAATTGTTTCTTAGATGGATTATGACTGTGCTTTTCTGGAGAAAAAGCTTGTTGACCAGGTGTGTGCATAAAAGGATTGTTGTGCTGTTGGCTGCATATGAACCTGTCAAAGAGAGTCAGGTCTGAAGGACCTAACGCCTTGCAAGTCCAGTCCCTTAAGAAGATGAGGATGAAAGGTAAACCCACCTGTGTTTGTTGCTGTCCTTAGCTCCCTCGCTTCCTTAGCAACCAGGAGGGAGAAAGTCACATGAGCTTGCAATGACATCATAATTTCATCTTGCACGAGCATATTATTTCCTCTTTAAGTCGTTACAAGGTGTTCTGCTCAGGCAAAGTACCTCTTTTAAAAGAGAGAAATAACTCTGAAGTATCTGTCTTTGGACTGAAACAATCATACAGCACAGAGGCCCATGGAAATTACTGCCTGGATAAATTTGGCTCCCTCATCTACGGGGGAAGAAATATCATATGGCCATAAAAAAGAAATTGATGAACAACTCTTAATTTGCTGGTGGAAGAAATCATTTTTCTTTCCTTCCTTCTCCTAAACTCCTGAAATCTAGCTTGTGCAATAAAACACCTGCCCAAATGATTTTTTGGATCTAGACCAGAGCGAGGGATAAGGGTTCATTAAAATGTGGGCACAACTCTCATTCACTGCATGAGCTGTGTCCTCCTTTCCCACCACGACTCCTTCTGGCCACGTTTACTCCAGGAACTAGGCAAACTTCTAAAAAGACAAATTAGGGCAAGGTTGGACCATATTTCTCCATACTTGTCCCCTTTAGAAATCCTTTAATCCTCAAAAATATTAAGTTATCATTTTCAAGTCCAGCTAGTCCAGATCACAAAAATACCTCTAAGATCAGTTTTAGAAACCTACAAGATGTTCCAAAAAGGCACATACTCCCCTACATCCATAAAGCTAAATGTAATAAAATAAATTATTTGTTAGAATATGGCCACATCCAAACAAGGTTTAAAATGTGAGACTACCCTGAGACTATGCTGGGATTTATTTATTTATTTATTTATTTTATTTCCATTTCTATCCCGCCCCATACCCGAAGGATTGTCACACTACGCTGCGCTAATCCAACACAGCTCTGCAATTATGGGGTAAAATCACCACTCACAATTTCCAGAGCAGCGATACAGCCTTACCTACCTACCTGGAAACTTGCTTGCAGAATCTTTCTTGAAGAAAATGGTCCTTGCATATGCATGTGTCCAAAACCAGGGGGGAAATGGCCACCGCAATATGCAGGGTCCAGCACATGCCCACTTCTGGGTATTTCACACTGTCAAAATACCCAGAAGTAACTTCCTTGCCATCAGGGGAGCAAGCATCGAGATCGTTAAGTGCGTGGTCCTTGCCCCGCAACATTACCTGGCCATCCAGAGATGCAACTGTGAGATGCAAACAAGCTCTGCTGTGTATCACGTGTACAAATGCCTATGTGAATTCTACATTTGTAAAAAAAAAATTCCTTTATAAACTTAATGAAGGCTGTTTCCATCTAAAAACCATATCTATCCCAATTTGTTTGTCCCTATGACACCAGAATTTTTATTTCTCATATTCTACCCTGAAATTAGCATCAACAAAGTTTGAAATCTGTACAATCAAGCTACTATGTTCTATGTTTTATTACTATAGCAGCTCTAACCATCAGTACATGTTTTCCATCCAAAGATCTTCTGCACTGTTGGGAAAAAAGTTTATTACACCTAAAAATTCTCAGTACTCCCTCTTGTGCTCAAGAAAGAAACTTGTCGTGAAGAAGTAGCCATTATTCTAGGACAAAATTGTGACAGCACTTTTCCATCATTAGATACAACACTATCAGTCAACAAGCATATTTCTGTGAAAGAACATTTTAAATATTTAACTTCAGCCTTGGAGTCAACATATTTGTTAAAGTATTTCATTAATAAGAGAATCAAGTCCTGTACAGTATGTATTTTATTAGATAAATCACACAATTATCTCCAGAAACCAATCATAATTGGGACTATACCAGAAACATTCATCCCTTCACATCAAAACCAACTACAACTTCTTACAGCAAAGCATCTGTACGCCTAACTTTTTTGGGATAAACAGACTTTTCCCACATCATATGTAAAAAACAAAAAAAATGTTAACATTATATACACAAAAATATAGGAATACACTGGAAAAGAACAAATCATAAATAAATCAAGTATATAAAAATGCAGAGAAAACATGGAAATAGGTTTCTCTTATAGAGGTCCCATTTACACATCTTTCCACAATGCCTCATATTACTGAACAATATAAAATTTTATTCCTTCTGCTACAATGCTCATTTATGGTTGCTGCTTTCATTCTACCAGATGATATACATTACTGTATTTTTTATGGTTTCAGATCCACACAATTATGAGATACCCAATATTTCACAAGGTCAATGAGAGGTGCAGTCTGTTGTAAACAGAACTAATCTGGAAACTTTTAAAATTTAACCAAGGAAGACCGCTTATTTATGTGTGTTTCAGAGACAGAAAGATTTGCAAGCTTAATCAGTTTGCTAGTATCCACAATGCATACAAGCCAGTATGGGCAGGAGAGCAACTGCAGAATTAAATTACCAAACAAACTGCTACAATTTATTACCCTTCATCGTCTCTGTTGCTATCATCACTCAGGAAACTGTCATTGAAAGGAACCCTTTGAGAAAAAGATGACACAAGATTCCAGTGTAACAAAGGGGCAACAGACTTCTATCACTGACTCTAGGACATAAATTTATATTACGGCAGATGCCTACTGTAAACAGTGGGAATCAGAATAACCCATATTATTGCATTATATAAAATATAGACACTCAAGAGGCTGACACATCCTCTATCACTGTGATTTGGTGCTTCAAGGTAACCTTCACCGTTTACTTCTGAAACCAGAAAATAGAGGAGGAGGAGGAGGATATAGAAATTAAATCACTAAACATACATACACACAAGCACCAGTGGGAAATGTGACTTTTTGTGAAATTCTTAATTCCAAAGACTGAAATAGGCCCTCGAAATTGAACTTTCTCATAACTCTGATGGAATTTTTAAAAACTGGAAATGCAATATGCAGATGTTTAGCTGTGTTAATTTTGCCCCATGATCCTGTAATAATATAAGTGTGATAGCACTTAAATACTTCTTAGATCTATCTGCCTTTTAAGTCACAGAGTCTTTTAATTTCAATAGGACATTTAGGGTGAAAACCGTTGTGTTTCCAAGTAGAGTCCTGGTTTCTGCAACAAATAAATTAGTGTTCCAAAATTCTCTTGGTGGGTTATCTACATTTATACTGTATTTTTATTAGCAAACATCCACAATTTATACAGATAAAATGAGAGCTGTAACAAGAATTGAGATGACAAAGGCAGAAGTAAATGGTTTATGGGGCTCAGTTTCAAGGCAAACAAAATCTATTTTCTTAAAATTTGTTCTGCCAACCATATCCACCTACAGCCGCTCCTCTTTCTCCAAGACTTAGGGCAACTACACTTATAAACTCTCTTTATAAACTACATAACTGTCAAAACTTCCCAAAATAATTCTGGGAAAGAACAAGTGAATACTACTAATAGCACAGGCAAGTCTTAGAAAGCTTATCGTATGCTACCGTAATGACATGAATGGTACAACCAAAGAAATCATACACATAAGAGAGAAATGGGGTTTCTGCTATGCTCAGTAAAGTTCAATCTTGATCTCAATGACATGATTCGAAAGAATGCTTAGGGTAATCTTATTACATCGCTTACAGATCAGGACCATAAACAAATTGTTGGTTATTCCCTCTTCCCCACAGTTTTATGTTGCTGACCTCTATTAATTTTTTTACCCAGAACAAAAACTTTGGGGAGCAAAGTAGATTTTACACAGCAATATTTCCTAGGAGAAAGAGTTAACCTCCTCAACACGATGCTAATCTATACTGGGATGGGGGTGGGGGCTTCATTTTCTTAACATGCAGCCTGTTCTTAACATATTTTTGAACATCACACTTTAATTTGTTTCTAGTCCAATACTTAATTCAAATTGGCCCCTTTTTCTGCTGTCCATCTGATAGGACAGTAGAACCAACCCTTAATTATTCATGATATAGCTGTAAGTTGGCAGAAGAAGGAAAGGTGAAAAAGAAGAAAGAAGAGGGAAAAACACAGAACATCTTGGTAAAAATTGCATAAAAACGGTGATATGTTCCTTCAGAAGAGCTGGTCCCAGAGTCCTCAGAAAAAGCACAACTAATACAACATTAAGAAAAAATACTGCAGCCTCCTCATGACTACAGAGGTTAAGTAAAGCCAAATGCCCCCTAATGCCTGCATAATCTACAGGGTCCTTAATTTGATGATCAAGAGCCACCAGAAATGCTGGTATAGGAGGCCAGGGCAGTTCAAGATCCAGCAGCCCATTCCCTCAAGTACGTCCCACACTCAGAGAAAAATGAATCTCCTGAACCTAACTCAAAACAACTCCTCTTCCTCAAGATATCAGAGACCTCTAATGAAACAAAAGTCTCCATGTAACTTCAGGGTCCTTGATTTTATTTGTTGTTTTGCCTCAGAAGAAAATTACTACCCAGAAAGGAAGTAACTTCCACAGCCTTACCCCGAAAGGCGCTCAAAGAGAGAGAAGGGAGATAGGAAAGGGCAAGTAACTTCCACAGCCTTACCCCAGAAAGGAGTTCAAAGAGAGAGGAGGGAGATAGGAAAGGACAAGAATTCAGCTTAACGTGTAACAAAGCTGCAATCCTCACAGTTAGGAAGCAGCGATGGCTGTGCCACCGCTCAGCTTTACAATCATCTGCTGACAGTCATTGCAGGAACGTTTGTCCCCAACTTTTTCCAGCGTACGGGCTGCTTCTGCCAGCAGGACAGCTCGCTGCCCCGGAGAAGAAAGGAAAGAGAGTGGGAGATGTCGGCAGGCTAGAAGAATTGCTGTGGCTCTTTCTCTCTGGCCAGGGATGGCATCCAGCTCACCTAGACAACAAAAGATAGAAAGATCTCTGATGAAAGTTCTATGGAAGCACACAAGCAACAAGCACAATGACTGAGAGACATTTAACAAAGAATTGTAGGGCAAGCACTTGGCTACTTTTATGCTTGTACTGTCTAACTGAATGGCAGAAATACCCAATAATTCTTACTAAAATTTTAAGGAGTAATTCATTCTGGAGGTCATACTACTGGTTTAGATCCTACAAAGCGTGTAAAAAGAAGCAACCATGAAAAAATGTCATCCCTTCCTCATCATTCTTGATTTGGGGCAGCGTTTATCCTTCCCTCATCAGTCTAGGGTCCCACTATAGGTTGATAAGAAAAGACCCCTTTCAAAGATGTTGATGTACCTAGTTGTATAATTACAAATAGTTGCCAGCTGCACCAATTAGGAGGCACGTTTTGCCCACTTTTAGCTTCTACATCTAAATGATGCACAAGGAAGAGTGGCGCAATTCTCTTCAAACAGGCTGAACATCAATTCTTCTGAAGCTGAGTTAAAATACTCTAAAGGTAAGGTAAGGTCATTGTGTAATCTGGATGGCACAGGATAAGGCCGCGGAAATCCCAGGGTGGTCCTGACTCCCAGCTTCACTCTTCTACCCAGTAAAGGGTTTTGCAGATAAAGGGGGGGGGGGGCGTGTCATTTCTTCTTCTCCCTCATCCCTCCATCCCCAGATCCCTAGACAACCAACATGTGACTGTTGGGGAAAGCATAAACTGCTTTTTGGCATTTCATCCACAGTGGTAGTTCACTAGTACCTTTGTTAAGATGTATGCTAAGGTATTTCTAGGCTCCCAACAACACTGTAGCTTTCCCAAAATGAGGAATACTTTTTACTGAGATGGATAAAAAAATCCAGCACAAATCTGACTCTCCCACGTATTGAAAACAGGCATGAGAAACATTTTGATAACAGAAAGGTTGATCTCCCTTCGATGCATGGGTATTCATTTAGATCTTTTAAAAAGGAGCCAAATTTGTGTAACTGTTCTTGATTGCCATGCCTTCCTCTGACACAATGGGAAGAGCTTAAAAACAACTTAACAGAATAGCAGTTAAGCTTAAACTCAGGTGAAACTCATTTTCAAAACAAAACGACTTCTAAGACTTAAAACGTGACAGAAAAAGGATGACTGACCCTGTCTGCTATTCTGGGGTGTCCGGCGCCTGAGGCTATGTTCCAGCAGCTGATGAGTACGTGTAGGGCTGGCCCCAGCCATTAGACGCACAGTAGCCTCATGCAGAAACACCTGAGCAGAGAGAAGAACAGACAATAAACGGACATCTTAGACACATGTCTTTAGCGTATAATGCTATACCACCTCAAGCTGATTCTCTTATCTATTCGTACTGACAGACTCCTATGCCCTTGATCTAAGCAAGGGTGTACAGTTCATGCAACACATTTCTAATTTGCTAAGTCAGATTTTTGTGTAATAATTCAGATGTGATTTGCCACTGCCACAGGAAAATGTGCCAGCGAGAAGAATGAGTGAATGAGTGAATGAGTGAATGAATAAATGAGTGAATGAATAAATGAGTGAATGAATAAATGAATAAATAAATGAATAAATAAATAAATAAATGAATGAATAAATAAATGAATGAATGAATAAATGAATGAATAAATAAATGAATGAATAAATAAATGAATGAATGAATAAATGAATGAATGAATAAATAAATAAATAAATAAATAAATGAATAAATAAATGAATAAATAAATGAATGAATGAATGAATGAATGAATGAATAAATGAATAAATGAATAAATGAATAAATAAATAAATAAATAAATAAATAAATAAATAAATAAATAAATAAATAAATAAATAAATAAATAAATAAATAAATAAATAAATAAATAAATAAATAAATAAATAAATAAATGGTGATTCAGTCTCCTGGCCAGCTTGATTTTATAAATCACACCCTTTGACCATACAAGCATGCAGAAGGGAGATTCCCAGTGCACTCACGATCCAATATACCAACCAGTGCAGAACTGCCTTGAGTTACTTCCTTCTCCATCCTAGAGCGAAGGTACCCTTTCTTCACTTAGGACTTCTCTCAACAAGGGCATACCTTTCGATAAGCAAGCCTGAAGCTATGAGCTAGTTTTCGCAGACTCCCAAGGTCCCGCTGGAATCCAGTCAGTTCAGAAGTAGAAGCATGGTATGTCTCTCCCACAGCCTGGCTGGAGTTCATCTGTTTCTGCCACAGGGTGGTACGGAATGACAGCAGCAAGTCACAAACTAGGAGCTGGATCATCTGTAATGGACAATCACACTGAGCAACTAAAATACCAAAATATTTTATCATCATTAATGGTGGGGTGCAAAAACGGCCCAGTAAGATGAAGTTTTTTGAGGTTAATCTGATTATTTATTTGGTTGAATATTTATATCAACAATCAAAAGATGAAAGCCATTAAAATAGCCTAAGATATATCTAAAATATAACTCTCCCTCCCTCCCGGGCAGTACAAAACAAAGGAAGTAAAGCATCAATAGCCTAGGTGAGTAGAGTTGTTTTAATCAAGTACTGAAAGACACATACGGTGTTTTTCCACTTAGCACTAGAGTACCCATTAAGGACCCATTAAGGGTCCCATTAAGGACCCATTAAGGGTCCTTAATGGGTCCTTATTAGGTACTATAGTGCTAAGTGGAGAAACTTGGTGCCTCATCTTACCTCAAGAAGGAGACTGTACAAAGTCATTGGACCACAACAGAAAAGGCCCTCTCATGTCTCACTGCCCTTCACACATCTGAGAGAGGCAAGATGACAAGAAGGCCCTCACCTTGTGAAATTAATACTCGGGTTTATGTGTTAATATCAACAACCTGAATGGGGCTTGATAGTGAATAAGTAGCAGTGCTGATATTTCAGGACCAGCATGAAGTGCATCCATCCAGAAACTCATGTCAGCAGTCACACTGCTGCATTCTGCAATAGCTCCACCTTCCAGCCTATCTTCAAGGGTAGCCCCACATAGGGTGAATGACATTCTAGTCTAGAGACTACCAAAGCCTGGTTCACCATGGCCATTCTCCCAATCCAGGAATGATTAAAGCTGGTGAGCCTCAAATGACAACAATGAATCCAGGAGCATCCCCAGATCATGCATCTATTCCTTATCTCCCTGGACTACTATAACAACGGTTTCTAAGCCTTTCTTCTCAATTGGCACAACAGAGAACAGAAGAAGCAATTAGAGGAGGCACCTAGATGACCACAACCGGCACATTTATGATTGTTCATAGAATTTAACATAGATCTTGGTGCAGTACCTAGTGCAGCATCTACGCTCACAATGATCCATCTCAGTTACATCACTGATATCACATCAATGATGGGGAAAAGAAATGTATCTATTACTAATGAGTCTGCCCTAAAAATTTCTGACTGGTCTTTTCACTTATGGAAAATGATGATCCCTAGCTTTTGGCTAAGGTACTACTGTACAACTGGAAATTGGGATTTTTTTTTAATATCATGGCTTATTTCATCCTTTTGGCCATTTCATACTTTTCTTATGAGGCTCAGCATACCTTCAGATTGGAAAGCATCTAGTTACTGGCTGCATGGTAGGAATCTCACCAAACCTCACATGATTTCAATACGAAATAGAGGCAAGCTTAAAACATATTGGATAAAAGCAAAGGAATGGCTTTAGGCTGCAAAGAAAGCCTACAGAGAACAGAGAAGTCTGTCTTTCGTTCTTTCCTCCTTACTCTAGAGAGTCAAGGTCCACCAATCATCAACCTGAAGATTTAGCAACCCAACAATCAAAGCTGAAGAGAGCGGTGACCATGTGGCTGCTGGCACAGTCTCAACCTGCAGCCTGCGCCACACAGTGGCTCTCCCCACAAGCGCTACTTTATCCACAAACTGAGGGTGGTTTCTGGTGTGGGGCACTTTCTGCACAAATAGCAGTACTTGCTCTTGAACCTCCCAGAGCACCAGTGAAACATTACAATTTTTGCCATTATCTCATCATGGCCCACCTACATTTCTCCACAAGCTTCTAGCAGGTTGCAACCCATACTATGTGAAGATCTGGGCTAGAACAAAAGGAGTGTAACAAATCATAAGATTTTCTTAACCATCACTTCAAAGCACAAGGCACAGACAATATGGTAACTACAGCATGCCCATTTTTAATGTGTTCAGTCTTGCTTCCTAGAGCCTTTTCAATCTACCCTCACATACGTATCTTCTGCCTGTTCCCTGCCCACAAAACACTATGATCTGGATTGGAAAGATTAATGTTTAAGACCCTAAGGAATGAACAAATAGTCCTACCTTTAAAGAAGAAAACCAGACTAAATGAATTCAGATCTGAAGTTCCAGAGCATAGTAATTCAACCACACACCAAGCTCAGTAGATTCCACCTATAGTGCAGAGGTGAGATAGGCCTCTGTACTGCACTGCGGAAACATTGCATGAGTACTGTAGGGACATGCAATGCAACTACAATGCACAACAGCTGCCACCCAGCAATGCAGAACTTAGTGAGTTACAGTCCCAAAACTTGGGAAGCCAAAGCTTTTTGCAGAAACAAAGACATAAAACAGAAACTGCCTCCCTGAAGCAAAAATTAAGAATTGTTCTTGTCCACAGAAGACCATTCCAAATGTTTTACTTATAAAAAAAAATCATTCAGGTAGCATTTTTGGAAGGGTACTAACACAAGGAAATTACGTCTCCCATTCTGTTTATTTTGGTAATTGGGATGTGAACGAATATTCGTAACATTCGAAATTCGATTGAATTCAGCCATTCAAACTCAAATTGAATATTACAATATTTGTATGCTAACATTCAAACGAACACAAATGTTTCCGGACATTTGTACAAATAGTTCTGACATTCGTTAAGCTGGGGAAACATATCAGATACGTATCTGTTCATATGTAGATAAATATTGAATGTTCGTACAAGTACATATGAACAGATTTATATCGAACAAAATTTAACACACTTGAATGCATTCTATTTGTATGAATATGGATTTTTGAACATTCGATTCATTTTGAATCAAACACCCAAAAAACTTTTGCGCACATCCCTATTTGTTAAAGCAAATGCCCCAAACAAATTATCTGAGGGATACTTTGGGAAAAGAAACACCAGGTGGTTCAAGGGGTCCAGGAGCAAAGTGATCTCCCCCAAATGCAAGGATGTGACTATGGTATCGGACCAGACAAGGGAACATTTGTTTGAAGCCCCCTTTATCCTTCATGGTCTGGTCTCCCAACAGCTGCATGCTGGCTTCCTACCGTTCCCTACTAAAAACCCAACCTCTTCCCAATCACATTCTAACCTCCTGTCAAATCAGCTTGGCATATTGCCTTGGGAATTTTTTGGCCCATTCCTGTATGGTTCAGTTTCAATTCACTGATATTTTGGGGCAATCTTGCATGAAGTGCTCACTCCATGGAATGCCACAATATTTCTGTTGGGTCACAGCCTGTATTTCCTGTTCTTCAACCCGAAGAGGCTTCCTGACAACTCTCATATTCATAAAAAAAAAAAGTATCTGCCTACCTGCTTCAGTTCAAGGACAAATGGAGAATGCAGCCGGTTGACTTACATTATTGAGTCCTATGCTTGAGACTCCACTGCTCATGTTCAGGCTGTTCCAAAGATATGTACTGGCTCTCTCACAGTGGCGAAAAGCACTCTGCTGCCCATCTGCCTTACTTGACAATGAGGCATTCATGGCTTTGCACACGTGGAAGACAGCTCTCACAAGGGCATTACTAGAGATTAGAAGTGTGGGAAGAAAAAGCAAGAGAGAAGTAAGATGGAGCCTTTAAAGTACTAATGCTGTGAAATAATCCTACTATAAAGATAATACATATACAAATGTTTTAAAACATAAAATCTGCAACTTAAAAACATGACTGAAGAACCCAAGTCAAAGAATTCTTCTCCAGGCCCTTCCCAATGACATTACCATGGGGATCCATCTTTACCACAACTTTAGGTAACAGTAATGTTGTAGATGCAAAAGAAAGCTTTGTCTGAGCAAAGGGTGTGTGTGTGTGTGTGTGTGTGTGTGCGCGCGCGCAACTACAACTCCAAGGAGGCGAAAGCACAGTGGGAATTATAACCATCCCAACAATTAAAAATGTGTTTGTATGACTGAAAAGCAATACAGCTCTTTCTATTTTATCATATACAAATGAACAATTAAGCAAATACTACACTGAGTGCTCCTGAAATTTCTAGTACTTCAACAGAAAAAAAATTCAAGAAAACTTTGCATCTAACAAACCTATTAACAGGTACTTCTGGATTACACAAGGTTGAAAAGCTCCAACATAATTTAAAACTCAACAAGTAATAATTTAAAAATTAACAAGGCCCTCCTAGTTGTCCTCTTTGCCCCGGCCTTTGGCTAAATATGGTTACACTTTCCTCCAATTTTTAGGTAGTACTGTTTTTTAATACATATTTATTTTGTTTTAACATGTTGGTTTTTAAATGTTGTAGATATTACTGTTTTAAGATATATTGTTTTGTTTTAATGTACTGAATTTTGTTACCCGCCCTGAGACCTACGGGTATAGGGCAGGATATAAATATAAATAAATAAGTAAGTAAGTAAAAAATATCCCATGTAGTACTATCCCATGCTTATGGTAGTGTACATGAGGACAAGGCTCAAGAATGCTTCCACTTGTTCATGGGTCTTTTCTAACTCATATTTATAAGGGCAGAACTGCAAGAGTAAAAGGAAACAGCCACCCACTCCATCATCTCCAAGCATTTAGGGACTCGCTCCACACTGGTAAACTGGGATCTCACAGCCACATCATCACCTCTGAGCCAGCTGATTATCATTGTGATTGCTGACGACCACCACCTGCAGACCACATCAGGACCTAGGCAGGAAAGACACAACATCATTTTTAAAAAAATTAAGCACTCTTACAGACTATGCTGCAAATTTCTCACAAATCGAAATCAAAGCAGATTTTGCTTTCCTTTAGTGAAAAACTTTTTCAGAAGAAAGGAAATTAAAATTAACAAGATTGTGTTTTAATCTGTACTTAGTGAGACCCACAACAGGATTTATACTACCTGCTTAACCATTTGTAGTTCCACGGATGCTTTAAAAATTTCACAACATTGCTGAAGGCACTTGGGGGTGATTTTATTGATGGCCCTGCTTGTCTTACAGTTCTGCAGCAATACCAGAGCCTCAACAGGAACATAATCCATACCAACCAGAAAATCTCTCAGTACATTCAGGAACTGTTCAGATTTTCTAAGACTGCAGGGGTTGGTCATCTCAATACCTTATGCTTTTTTTTTTATTATTCTGCAGTTGAATCTTGTTAAAATGAATGCATGGAACAATAGCATTCTTTGTTAATTTCTATCTTAAAAGACTTAACAAAAGAAATACTAACACAGTATGCATGGCCACAGATCTACAGAATGTAACGTGATGACCCCTAAGCATTTTTCACACTTACCTAAAGCAGATTTCAATACAGAAGTTCCAGTGAAAGGAGGTGTTCCACTTCCCAAAGAATCCACAAAAGAACTCAGTAACTTCAGATACTCTGAGGCATTAGCAAATTCACTGTAAGCACAAATTTTTTTTTATTATTATGATGATGCTACAGATTTCTGTAATGAATCAATTGCAAGACCAAGCTTTAAACTAAGAATTTAAAGATAACCTGATTCAGATTTTACTGGCAAAGAGAATGGTTTAATAGTCATCTTTTGATTGGAAATTTCTACTTATTTTTTTTCCAATTCTTGTTTATATATTTCACATTCTGCACATGAAACTATCCATCAACATACCGCCTACTTCATTGTATTGCTTCTCCAGATTTCTGATGGACTGCACTGGGCATGAATACGTGCTGCCCATTTTGGTCCTCAACATCAGTTACAACCCTTTAGTATCACAGGCTGTGTTCACACTATTCTACTGTCTACATACCCAGTTGTAAACTGTTTGGCGAATACGTGCTTAGGCCCAAACTCAGCAAGACCTGCAGATGGATATAATCTGAATGCCATTACTGTGCAATGGCATTGGTACAGGTCTTCCCCACATCACAGTGTTATTTAAGAGAAATAGACCCATACAAAATACACCCACTTCCTTAACCATGCTGAGCTACAGGAGTGGGCAGAGGAGACAGTTAAGATATCCATTCATTTCTGAGCAAAAGCACTCAGGCCAGTAGACCGTAACTTACCAGGGTTCTTCATCATCATGGCTTGTAGGCCCCTTTGAGACCTGAGGCTTCACAAGAGATTCTACAGCTCTCTCAAGCAGATTCTCACAGAATGCCTGGTGCACTTGAGCAATGGGATCAGCTGCAGATGACAAAATATCCAACTTACTTTACTGTATTCACAAGTTCAGTCATTACATAAAGAGGTATGTCCAGTGCAACTAATAGCAAAGAAACATCAGGAGGTTAAACACATCAAAAGAGTCAAAATTACTTCCCAAGTTTGGTTATATGGTAGCTGGCCCAGAGGGAATAAAATATCTCAATACTCCTGATGTGTATTTGTCATGGTCTGCTATAGCATGCAGACAACAAATCCCTAATCTCGGGTATATCACGGAATAAGGCCCAGCCCCCAAAGAGCCAAGGTATCATTTTAACTGTTTACTCAGAGTAACTAACTAACTAACAGCTTTCCAATAAAAGCTCAGACAGAAGCAGGCACATAGAAAGTACTGTCCCACGGCAACACATTAAATCTTAAAATAATCACAACCTGCTAGTTCTCACCTGTATTCCTCTGAGTGCAATACAGACTTTCTTTAGTAGCAGTTTTAACTGTCCAGCTCCGTTCCACAAAAAACTTTTGTCCCAGTGGATGACAAAGCCAGCGCAAGGAGTCAGGAATGGAACTACGCTCAGAGCTACACAAGCTCTGGGCTTTACTCAAAAAATAACTCTAGGAAAATAACAGTCACACATATAAATTATGATGCTGACATGTATTTGATTCAGAGACAGTACTTCTTTACACTAAAATATGCAAAATTAAGAGCTCAATTAAAAAAACAAAAATCACTAACCGCTAGGAAACCCAGTTTGCCACCACAGCGGGTCTTCAAGCCAACAGCAGCAGTCAGGTGGATCTCAGCCAAAGTGCTTGGTGAAATCTTCTCCTCGGCACATTCAGCAAGGTTCACAGCACACAGAGCCATGTGCAATCCTGAGTAAGCTGAGCTGGAGGGCAACTTACCTGCATCAAGAACCAAAGGACAGAAACATGTGAACAGTTTATTCCTCACATAGGTTCTGTCTAAAACAGTGATGGCCAACCTATGACACACGTGTCACAGGTGACATGCCAAGCCCTTTTGGGTGACACACCTGGTCACCCTGGCACTTGGGCATGTAGTACTTGCTTGTTCTTGAAGTGTACGAAATACCAATTTTCAATTGAAGATTTAGCAAACTAAATTCATCAACAAAAGTCACTAATGTAAAGAATTATTTGTTTTTGCTTTTAATAAAATACATATATCAAAAATATAACTTTTTTACTAAAGCTACAAATATCAGAAAATTATGGATATTTCTAGATGTGACACAGCACCCGAGTTAAGGTAGGTTTTCTTGCAAATTTTGACACACCGAGCTTAAAAGGTTCCCCATCACTGATCTAGAAAAACTTCTTCCATATCAGAAGTATCGCTGGATTTAAGTCTTATAATAACTGATCACAGTGTTCTACCACAGAAAATGTTGGAGTACTTTGATATTATCTCTGAACATTTGGTTTCAATGAAGTGAATTCCAGCAGATATATACCATGTTCTCTCATCCAAGCCAGATACAAAATTAAGCTCCCATTTGCTACCTGGATCATTTGATGAAAACAAAAAAACTATCAAGAGGTTTCATATCTTTTAATATTGATTGAATATGGTCAGAATAGGTAGACAAATATAGTTCACTGAATCTGGAGTCCACAGAAGCAACTATCACCTCCCTATTTAAGTTACCTGTGATGTGGAGCTGGTGGAGCTTATGATATGCCAAAGCTGCATCACGTGCACTAGTTTTGGCTTCATCCTCAAAGCCCACAGGGGCTTCTGTTGCTCGTCTGTGTTGTGATGTCCTCTTCAGCAGCCAACGTACCAGTCCCAATTTCTGAAGGCTGTAGCGGATAACATTCCAAGATAAGCTACATGCCAAGTCCAAACGAGAAGCTGGCAATGCTCTGCCCAGGGCAGACAAACAAATCTGTAAGTTTGATGCTGCAGCAGTGAAGTCTCCCTACAGCAGAACAGAAAATTGGTGTTATACGGAAAACTGTGATCATTTAACTATCTGGAAAATGACAATTTGTACAATCTACATAACTCAGTCCCACCTTCAAGGTATAAATGTCATTTTGTGAGCATGTCATATTCTAAACAGTTTTTATATTTTGAATAATCTTTTTTAGAACCTGACTTGTACTGGATTTACTACTACTACTACTACTACTACTACTACTATTAATGCTGTTGTTGTTATCATCATACATAAGGCTTTTGACAAAGTCCCACATCAAAGGCTACTGAGTAAACTCACCAGCCATGGAATAAAAGGACAGGTTCTGTCCTGGATTTGTGACTGGCTTAAGGGCAGAAAGCAGAGAGTAGTAGTAAACGGCAATTTCTCAGGGTGGAAAGAAGTAAAACGTGGGGTCCCTCAAGGCTCAGTACTGGGACCAATGCTTTTTAATTTATTCATCAATGATCTAGAAAAAGGGGTACATAGTAAAATAGCAAAGTTTGCTGATGATACTAAATTATTTAGGGTAGTAAAATCTGAAAGAGATTGCCAAGAGCTCCAGAGGGATCTCTTAGCATTGGGTGAGTGGGCAACCAAGTGGCAAATGTGCTTTAATCTTAACAAGTGTAAAGTAATGCACATTGGGGCCAAGAATCCAAATTACGTCTATAAACTGATGGGGTCTGAGCTTTCTGCAACACGCCAGGAAAGGGATCTCGGGGTTTTGGTGGACAGTTCAATGAAGGTGTCAACCCAGTGTGCGGCAGCAGCAAAAAAAGCAAATTCAATGCTGGGAATAATTAGGAAGGGAATAGAAAATAAGTCAGCAAGTGTCATTTTGCCCCTTTATAAATCTATAGTGAGGCCACATTTGGAATACTGTGTACAATTCTGGTCACCACACCTCAAAAAGGATATTGTGGAACTAGAGAAGGTGCAGAGAAGGGCAACCAGAATGATTAAGGGTCTGGAACACCTCCCTTACGAAACCAGGCTGCAACGTCTAGGCCTCTTCAGTCTGGAGAGACGGCGTTTGAGAGGGGACCTGATTGAAGTATATAAAATTATGCACGGCATAGAAAAGGTGGATAGAGAAAATTTCTTTTCTCTGTCGCACAACACTAGAACCAGGGGGCACTCTATGAAGCTGATGGGTAGGAGCGTAAGGTCTGACAGGGGGAAGTATTTCTTCACACAGAGGGTCATCGGCCTATGGAATGTGCTGCCAGAAGAGGTGGTGACAGCTACCAGTCTGGATGGCTTTAAGGTAGGGTTAGACAAATTTATGGATGACAGATGTATCAATGGCTACTAGAACGAATGCCTAGGTGCATCTTTCAGGCTGGGGGGGGGGGAAATGGGGCGCTTCTAGGGCCATCTGCTGGGACTCGAGAGCAGGAGAAGGTTTGTCCTTGTCTCTGCTTGAGATGCCCATGAGCATTTGATGGGCCACTGTGTGCGACAGGATGCTGGACTAGATGGGCTGTGGCCTGATCCAGCAGGGCTTCTCTTATGTTCTTATGTTCTTATAATGTACCAGATCTCTTTGACTGGGTTTGGCATCCTTCATTATCAGATCCTCTCCAGTGCTAACTTTTGTAATTGACAAATCAAAACGTCAGTTTCTGCCTTCTTAAGGAATTTCACCAAATCCTTTAATATGGTGCCCAGTGCATCAATTGCTATTAGCACTACAGTTACTTTCTTTTGCCAATGTTGTCCCATTTGACTTGTAGGTCTCTGATGGTGATTGCTGCTGCTGCTGCTACTGTTGTTGGAGTTAGCAACAAGAACAGCAAAAATAATACAAACACAGTCCTACATAAAGAAGTTAAGCAGAAAATACAGTCTGAATGGCCAAGTTGATTGACTGGCTTTTAACTTTACAATTTGAGCTTTACAATTTGGGCCTATGAATCATAAAGATTTCTTCAAAGTATGTAAGTTGAGCCTAGCAGTGTTTTGTTGTTGCCTTTTTACAGGTGGGCTATTGTGATCTTGTCCAAATTCAGGGAACCCAAATTGTTTTTAAGTCCCCAGAGAATTACATCAAGTGCCTTGAAGACAATGCAGACCACAGCTGGTTTCTTTTTACAAAGCTTTCTGAATTCAATTTGAGATCACCATATTTTGTTGCTTTTTCTAATTCCTTTTCTTCAGCATTGCCATCTCTCGATACTGCCACTTCAAGAGATCAAACATGCTTCTTTTCAATAATGGCAATGCCAGACATGTTAAGTTTTAAAAGAACTGCACTGTTCAGATTTAGAAATCATATCACTTTTTCACTTTATTATTTTCTAAAATTTTCTCACTACTTTCATGTTACCAGATAAGTGTTTTTTACTGGTAACCTAAACTTCTTCAATAGAAACCAGTGTAGTATTTTGGCAACTTTGCCATGGCCATTCTTCTAATCTGACTGTAATAGTTCGCTGCATCTACAGATAAATTATTCACCTTCTCATCTTTCTCCATATACAAGCAGCACTTGCTATTGTTACTGGTCTTCTCCGTTCTTACCCTGATAACATCTCTGTGAAGTGCCAGTTCCTGGGCAGCAAAAATAAGCCTTACAAATTTTCTTTCTAATGAGTTCATTTTGAACCCACCACCAAGATCTAATGTAGCTCCACTTTACGTCCAATTTGTTTGTAAAACAGCCCATGCAGCAGCTTATTTTTTCCAGTTTTCTTATCTAAGCTCTACCTACTGCTTTCTATATACTTACAGCTTTCCTTTTGAATTTCCTTCCACAGATTTTCCTTACTTGCTCTAAGAGAGTTTGACCTGTAGCAATCCTCCGTCGTCAGATTTTCTTGGTAGATCAAATCTCTCAGTGTCATTACAAGGGTGCCGGGCACAATTAACCGTCATTGATTTCCTTGTGGCTTATCAATGTTCTCAAGTTCCAGTTGTTTCCAGTCAACTATGCCAGCAGTATATTGCATGACAGGCATAGCTCATAAGTTTATAGCTAGATGTGATCTTTAAATTTTCCTAACCTGTTCTGAATATTAAGTTTATATTTTCTGCTTAATATCTTTATATAGGATAAGAACATAAGAGGAGTCTGCTGGATCAGGCCAAAGCCCATCTAGTCCAGCATTCTGTCGCACACAGTGGCCCACCAGTTGCCCATGGGCATCTCAAGCAGAGACAAGGGCAAACCTTCTCCTGCTCTCAAATCCCAGCAAATGGTTTTAGAAGCATCCTGCTTGTCCTCCCAGCCTGAAAGATGTACTTAGGCATCTATTCTAGTAGCCATTGATACATCTGTCATCCATAAATTTGTCTAACCCTCCCTTAAAGCCATCTAGGTTGGTTGCTGTTACTACTTCTTCTGGCAGCAAATTCCACAGACTGATGACCCTCTGGGTGAAGAAGTACTTCCCCTTGTCTGATCTGATTCTCCCACCCATCAGCTTCATAGTGTGCCCTTTAGTTCTAGTGTTGTGTGATAGAGAAAATACATTTTCTCTTATCAACCTTTTCTATACCATGAATGATTTTATATACTTCAATCAGGTCCATCTTTCCAGGCTGAAGAGGCCTAGATGTTGCAGTATGATTTTGTAAGGGAGGTGTTTCAGCCCTTTAAAGACTCTGGTTGCCCTTTTCTGCACCTTTTCCAGCCTTTATCTGAAGTTTCAAGGATGACTCAGTATTTATACTCCTCATTGTCACATCAAGACGAAACCTACCTTAGCCAAGTCTAGGTCTGCCTGTTTCCGATGGCGCCAAAAGGTAACAGATGAGCGAGAATGCAGTCGGGTCACCGGCTCTCCATGCACCAGGAGTTTTATGAATACACTGAGGACAATAACGCCATTCACAAGCCATAGGATCAGAGTGGGCATCATCCAGCCAAACCATCCACTGGAACCTAATGGGAAGATATAAGAGTAGACAGGCACTGACGGCAGCAACAACAAATAGTCAAATAACAATAAAGACTTTAGGATTAAAAAACTCAAGATTAATTTTAGCTGTGTCAATAAAGTGTGTAAATATTTATATACTAGGCCACCTTCATAAAAGGATGAAAAGGCTGCAAACTTCAAAGAGGCTGCATTGTTAAATTAGGAGAATTCCAAATTTCTTTCTTTCATTAGTTTGTTTTCAGAGTTCAGGAAGTAAACTTTAAAGAATGTTAAATAAAAGAAGAAAAAGAAACAATGTTGACTGTTCCCCCCTCCCCCCCCCCCCGCTACTATGGAAAGAACTCTACAAGAATAAACTGTTCTGCCAGATTAAGTGCCTTTGAACAAAGCTGAATTTTCTTCTGTTAATACATATAGGCAATTTTCTTTATAATTGCTTATATGCCCATGTAGAGTAAAGCTATAATCGAAGCACTAAAAAAAACCCAATAACTGTTGAAATATCCACTGTTACACCTCCTCATTTTAAACCTACATAGGTACACATTTCTGACAATACCTGGATCTCTTGCCAGTATACTCCTTCCAGAGCCATGGCGTATAGGGCCATCAGAATCAACCGTTTTTTGGCCTTCCAGAAGAGATGTCAAAGGATTGAAGGAAAGACAGAGAAACGTAAGCGCGCAAAGCAACATCCGTGAGCGGTCAACCATTCCAAGAGCAACAGGTGGAGAATCAGGCTCATCTTTAACCTATATTGGGGGGGGGGGGGAATTTTGAGAAAAATGAATTCATGTGAAGGCTCACAAAATTGAGTTTATAGTATTTTTTCACTGGATGAAAAAGTTTTATTACATTTTGTTCTTTAAAAAGGCACACCTCATGGTTACAAACAGTGTTTGAGTAAGCTCTGTTAATAATGTTGTGCAGCTGCATTCAGAGCATATAATATGGGCCCTTTTGCACTTACCTCTTAGGCATGGAGTGAGGTGCTCTGGGACACTCTGTCTGCACAGTGAAACACTATCTCTGTCCTAGAGCATCCCAGAGCACCCCAATCCTTCAGCCATTCCCCTGAAGTTAAGCGCAAAAAGGCCCTATGTAAGACTAACTATAAATGTCCCTAACTTACTATATTACTTGCTTCAAGCACTGCCATAAGACAGTGTTTGTTGAAATATCTTAATTTACTATTGATGAGGTGATGAGCTAACGGTACTGCTGTATTTAACCATAGACAGTTTATAAATTTTGTGCAATAGTCCAATGTTTAGGAAATATCTCCAACACCAGAATAATAACCTAGGTTAATCAGATTTCCCAAACTGTGGGATACTCACCATAGTGGGACATGATAATTTTAGGCTGCACATAAACTTTTTTATTTTAAACAAATCTGCCTTACTTAAGAAACAGTGAGATGATTTAAATATTAATTAGTAAATAATATTTGTGACATGCTACAATTATGCTAAATTATCTTATTTGTCATCTCCTTCCTCAACATATGCGAGCTTTTACTTCTTTGTTGTCATTTAAATCTGAGCTAAAGACTTTCCTCTTTAGGGAAGCGTTTCCAGATTTGGTGTGACCTGTTTTAATATTTGATCTGTTATTGTGTTGAAGTTTTATTGTTTTTTCTTTCTTTTATTAGTTTATTTTTACTATGTTTCATTTTTAGATTGTATACCACTGGCAGGTTTTATATTATATTTTTATTGATGCGATTTCTTTTGTACAGCGCTGAACATGTACGACACTTTAGAAATAAACTATCATCATCATCATCATCATCATCATCATCTTTGCTTGTTTTCCCCATTCTTGATTTTAATCATGTTTTTATATAACTATCATGACTGAAGTTGCTTTTATTCTCCATGTTTTGTAAACCATTTTGACGTTGTATTTTAATAGGAAGCAGTATATAAATACGATACTTTAAATAATAAATGAATAAACTACAAGAAGTACTATCCACCACGAAATGACTTGGGTATGCAAACAGCCAACAAGTGACAAAGCACCTTTATCTTTATAAAGATCACAATTTCCCTTTCACTCACTGTCAAGTGTTGTACCTAGGAATGCTGAATGCCACAGTTTAACTCAAGGCTGATTAGGAATAGATGCCTAACATGAATCTCAGCCCACCTCTTCACCATGGACTGCTGACTTTCCTGATGACATAGACATTTATCTATGTACTGTCAACCAAATTAACAAAAAACACCGCTGGTCAGTATTATAAACTAAGAATCCCTAAACTGCTTTACAGGTAAAACTCCAGGTGTCCATTTGTCTGCATACTAGTATTTGTCCCTCTGAAAGACGGTTAAAAGGGATATTTGACTGTTCTTCATTATGATGTTCTAGGACTCCTCCTGGTGAAACCTGTTCCTTTGGTATGTAATTCAGTTTTACCAAAATAACAGGATTAAGCATCTCTCACTGCCTAATTATTGAAACTGTCAATATAACATCCGCAGATAGCTGAGGTCTAATAGGAATTTCCTCAAGGACTGTAAGCGTTTATTGCTACAGTTTTTTAAAGTTATTCAGCCCTCATCTAGGAATATTAACCATATTTAACACCACTAATACTGGTATTGTGAAAAGTAATGGTTTTGTCTAAAAAGTAAAAGAAATGTTCTCCCTCTTTCTGCTTCTAGCACCTTCCACAGAGTTGCCTTGGCACCTGTGCCAAAAACAGGGTGAGGTGCCATACAGTGAACCAACAGCCAGATGCAGGAAGGCTGCCCAGTCACAGCCTATCTTCAGAGCAGCAGAACAGAAGTGGGTCATTTACAGAGCCTAGAAAAAGTTGCCTGGCTCTGCATGCTGCACGGGCTGTTCTAGCTGTCTGCATGGAGATCACAAAATAAAACTGAGCTTAACAAATGACAATTAAGTCGGAATAATGATCAATTTTTGCCATCTTTGTTACTGTAGAATCATCACTCACTACAGTTTTTCAGCATCAGATTCCTGAGCGGGTCAATTTCCCTCATCAATCAGTATACACACCGCTAATAACAATTAACTACCTTTGCGTCATCCAGCAATGGGCTTCCTGGCTCTGAATCAATTGAGTAAGGGGAAAAGCCTGCTTGTGATCCAGAGTCAGAAGCTGGAGGAGACATCAGCAGAGGATTCTGATTGAAGTCATCCATCTTCAGATCCACGTCATTGTCCACCAGACTGCTTAGGTCAAAACCCTTCAAAAGCTCTGTAGAAATAAAAGTTTGTAAATATGACCCACTCACATTCACAGAGGCTGCCAATCACTGAGGCTGTTTCCACAATTATCTGGCATGGACCACTCCAGTGGGACCAACTGGAAAAGCTCACCAGCTGGATTGGTCCAACTATCCTAGAACAAGGCTGTCTGCATCAGACAGGCTATTCCAGGACAACCCCAGCTCCAAAGCTTGTGGGTGTTTCAGATTAGGTTCTGAGGCCTCTGGTGGATGGGGGCACAGACGTTCCTGACCTTGGAGCCGTTGAGGGACCTATTTCAGTGGCACACTATGGTGCGGTACTGAAACTGTACCCTTGCTAAATTGAAACACAGAGGTGTATACTGCATTCATATGCCTTTGTGATCTGGGTATGTGGCTCCTAGTCCACTGATAGATCTTTTTGAAAAGGTCTACTGGTATCTCAGGCTAGGCAGCCATTTTGGGGCACCTAGTCCAGTTTACATTCCCTCCTACTAGCAGAACCTACTAGCAGAGGACATGGGCTCTCTAATACTACATCAGTGTGCAGAAGGGAGGTGTCTAAACCTCTTCATGGAGCAGTTCAATGGTAAGTGTGGAAAGGCCACAAGTCTTCCTCCACTTTCATTACTCCCTTACTAGGTTCTGCATCACAAGACACAAAGCTGAGTAATCACAAACTGAACAGTGTTAATAGGGGCATCAAAATGTAATCATACTAACCAGTTTCACTTTTCACACCTACAGTACTTACTGTTTTTCTGGTTAGCTAACTTCAGGACCATGTTCTCTTGACGCAGTTTATGATTAACCTGTTGCAGGTATTTAATGTAGTCAATGGCCTTCCTCAAAACACCAGACTTGTGCATCTGCAAAGTAATTGCTGTCATTAATTAGAAGGAATTATAATTTTTTAACAATACCATCAAATGTTCTCATAGCACATTGAAACCATCAGAATGTAAAGACGTTCAACTATACTACAGAAGACCAAAAACCTATACTGATAAAGTAATAGCAGACTTCAAACACCAAAAAGCAACTTCTCAACTTTACACATGATGATAATTGAAAGCTTATAATCTTAGCTGTCTCCTTGCTATTACCTTGGCATCCGTTCCCATGACTAAGTCTTTCAGTTCTATGATTTTATCATTTATAGATGATCGATATCGCTTCTCAATGATATTATGGGTTGTCCGTCTCTCTCCTTCCTTTGGTGGTTCTGGTTGCTTGGCACCACCAGGCACTTGTTTGATAGGCATTTTCTCCTGCCCTCCCATCATCATGGGCATTGTAGTCAAGATGGTTCCATTTCCACCTACTAAAGTCTGAAACGCAACAGGAATAAGACTATGTCAGAGGAGTTAGGTTATTAAGTATTTATACAAAGATTCCTCAATGACAGAGCTCTTATTTTGCATACACTATATAAGGTTCCAGAATCAATCCTAGCACTTCCAATTAAAAGGATCTCAGACTTCAAAAATTCATTTGTCAGGATAGACAGCGTACAGTAATATGGCCCAGCCTTCAAATACAAAGGTATTTTTATATGTTCTTCAGATCTGATATGAATTTCTGCATGTTTCTGTGCTGAAATATCATTATTATGTAAAAACTATTTCTGTCCTGTCCTATATCCTAAGGGTCTTTTTAACGGTTTAAAAATAAACATAAGGACTCATAAACTTTATAGAATTTTTTTTTAAAAAAATCTCCAGTTCTCTCCAAGGCATATATACTATTGTAATTTACAGAAGCAGTTTTGGCATACTTATAAAAAGCAATCCTAGAAGTAGGAGGAAAAAGGGGAACATAAGGGAAGATAAAGCAAGAAGTCCTAATATACCTGAAGAGCTGTTGTCTGAATTGGTGTCGTCAGTGTTGTGAGTGCAGGATTCGGAACAGCAGCCATCATAGGACTGCCATCAGCCTTCAGTGTCGTTAAAACAAGAGAGTCCGTCTTGATTATCTGTGGTTGGACCAGAACCTAGAAAAAGGACAATGATGAAATCTGAGTATACCAAAATCTACAACAACTGGTTTATGTTATTGCTTTTTGATATTTGTTATATATTAATGAAAAATATTTTTTAAAAAAAGAAACTGGAAACTCTGTGAGCTCCAGGAAGGAAGAAACCCTTGTAATTACTGTTTCAGACTATTTGTGAAAGAAGTTAAGGTTTTGCTGGCATCCTTCGTCTAGAAAAATGTTGATTTGTTCACAGCTTGCAAAGGCAAAGAGATGAGTATTCCGCCCAAGGGAGGTCAAGGACAGCTGAAACCCTCTGTGTTTTTCAGAAACCAACTGATTTCTGGAAGAGATGCTTTCAAATCTATTCCACCCAAAGAATATTGATTTCTTGCCCTCTGAACTTACGAAAGTGAACAAATCAGCATTTTGCTGGAGAGAGCGAGCAAAACTGTCATTTCTCCAGAAGCAGGTGCTTCTCTGGGGAAAATGTAAGGTTTCAAAATGATCAAAGTTGCAATTTTTTAAAAAACTGAACATTTCCCAACTGTGAATACGCAAAACCTGAAAGCAAAATACTGCAAGTCTGAAGGCACTCTAGCATATGAGTCAAATATATGATGACAACTTAATTGGCAATAATGGCGGTTAGCTTTTATTGCCATACTATCAGTTTAATCCTTCCAGAGCAAGCTCTAATTGTGTTAAAAAGTGCACTTTCCCTCAGACAAAACTCCCCTTCTGTTTAAAAAATAGTATACAGTCAGGCCGCTGTATCTGCGGGAGATATGTTCCAGGCCCTACCACAGATAACATAAAACACTGGGGAATGCACTCCATTTCCCGTAATTCCAATGAAATCTCACAGGATTTCAAAGGAATTATGGGAAATCGTGCACCATTTCAGGTCATTTCCTGCCTGTCCGAGGCCTCAGAAGTGTTTAAGGTAGGCCTAATGGCACGCACGGGGAGCGCGGGGGGGGGGGGGGGGGGGGCTGATCCAGTCACTGCAAGAAACTGAAACTGCAGTTACTGGATCCCTGGACACAGGGGTCCGACTGTATGTTACATTCTTGAATATCACAATCTAACATTCCATGGTTACTGCTCTACAGTGACTGACCAGATAGTCTTAAAAAACAGGCAGTTTCCCACAGATCCCTCTACTGGTCTTCTCCAATCAGATCACTGCTACCCATTCTTAATAAAGCTGCACTATGCTAAAAATTTACCCCATTGGTTATCTTAACTTATGTACCTTTACTTCTTAGCATCCAAGCTACCTCTAGAAGTGATGTCATTTTCCATCTCTGAACAAAAGAAATTACTACATACATACATGTATTTAAGACATCCGTACCCCGCCCTTCACTGAGAGGTCCCAGCACAAACAATAAAACATAATTAAAAAGATAATGCATCCATCTCCCTCCTTTCTTTGAAACAGTGTGAACTAATCACAGTTCTCCATCACAGGGTGGTACTACTCACTGGAACCTGTTGAACCTGTGGGGCTGCTACTGCCTGGACCGTGGCTGGGGTAAGAGTCTGAATGGTACCATTGGCAGTCTGTGTCAATAGCCTCTGAGCCTGCATGGTCTGCACCTGCTGCTGGATGGTGACTGGTTGGACCTGGGAGGAAGTCACAAGGCTCTGTACTTGAGGTTGAAGCACTACAAGAAAAACAAGACACATCTGAGAAGTTGCCTGAACAGGCTCAGACTGAAGGAATTTCATAGTTTTAGTGCCGCACCCAAGTTTCACTCATGATCAGCATTCTGCTTGGTAGTTATTGTATAAGGAATTCTCCTAGCAATGTGAGAACCAATGAAACAATTGCCATCCTCAAGTGGTCACTCATGGTCATTATCTTGCTTGGTGGCTATGTACAAATGATTCCCATAGCAACAGTAGATCCAAGAAATCAGACTACCAGCAGTAATCAGAACAAATATACAGAGACAAAAAATTCCCCTGGCTATGGTCTCTAGAGCTGATTAGACGTTAGTCCAAAAACATTTAAAAGACAAAAAACTGAATATACTGAGAAAAGAAATTCTTCAATTTTGTGGAAAAAAATAAGAGGGACAAACAGAAAATGTTATTCAGTATATCAAAAGTTACCTTGAAAACTTGTGGCTGCATTTTGATATATTACAGGTTGCTGTATGATCCGAGTTTGGGGGGCAGAGCTAAAAGTCGGTGTAATCATCACTGTCTGTTGCTGGAGCTGAGGCTGAACCTGAGGTCGAGGCTGAAGAGGGGGTGCAGTCCGCTGTGGAGCAGGTGTCGTGGAAGCTGCTTGGGATACCTTCACTTGGACAGTCTGAAGCTGGGGGGATGCTGCATTAGATGAGAAGGTCTGTGGCTGCCCCTGACAAAAAAGTCTCTGCGACGAGGGATCTGATGTTCCTCCACCATTACATGTACTATTGCTCTGTAAGGTACCACACAGCTGTTCAGAAAAAAGATCTGGAAACTCTCCAACCTGGTTGCTGACAAACTGTAGCATCTCTGAGGAAAAAAAAGAAATTAAAAAAAAAGATTTTAAAAAGAACTTTAAAAATGTATAACAACATATCAGTATCACTCTTCCTTCAAACTGAAAGAATAGTGTGATGGCATGATTACTCTAAGTAATATTAAAATTGAAATAAAAGCTATATTATTTGCATTTTCCTGTCTTTAAAAGGGCACAGTCCCTCATGTAAGTTCCACTATTAGATCACTTTAGTCAGATATAATTTTATCAGTAATTGTCCAAATGGGTTTTTGTACCAGCCTTATCCATTCCAATGAAAACCAGCTCTTGCCAAAGTTCTGCATTAGTCACACCTGTTAGATTATTCCAATGCATTATGCAAGGAATTGCCTACAAATATCCTATAAAAATTAGAACAAGCTTAAGTAATCTACCTTGTTATTAATCACAACAGATTTTGATCAAGGTAGCAGGTAGGAATACATTTATGAGTCCTAGTGTTTTTTTCCACTTACCTCCCTTAATCCAGATCTAAGATGATCCGGCTCTTAGAAATTGGTCAATCAACTCATCTGGATTTAGAAGATCTGGATCTAAGGAAATACCCAATGCATCACCATGGGCAGTATATCACCCAATTGCAATGGGTGCTAGGCAAGCTTGCAATGGGAACATCGGAGCACCCATGTGGAGCATCTGTCTGTACCCACATGGGAGATGTCTGTCATGTCACATTTTGGGGGCAACGTGTGTCGGGGGGAACTCCAGAACCGCTCCGGAGATTCTTTGGAGATTGTGGCAAGCCACTCTGGAAATTCTCTGGAGCCTGGCCAAAGCTCCGTAGAACAGCTCCATAAACAGGACCCAAGCTCCAAAGTTAAGCTACAGAGCAGTTTCGGAGCCAAGCCCTGATGTGAGTCTCTCTGTGTGGGTGAGGAGAGCATCTCTTTTCTTCTTCTCCCGCTTTTTTTTCAGAGTTCTCTGGCAGACAGCTTCAAAGCTGTTATGGCAAAGGCTTTGAAGCTGTCTGCCGTCTCCAGAGCTGCCTTTGGAGAATAGGCATCAGCTTCAAAGCTTTCGGTTTTGGGGTACCCAACCCCCGACAAGGTGCCACCCTGGAGCCCACCCCTGGGCTCCAGTGAACCGATCACGGTGCGAATGTGCACTATCTGATCCACATTTGATGGCTGAAGACCGGATTGTAGACCCCTTTAATGGGGTCCACATGAAATCCAGATTATAGGTCCTGAAGGACTCATTAATCTGAGTTTCCCTAGTACAGGCATGAACAAATCAAGTTCGAATGGGGTCTGCAGTGGAAATGGTGTCTTTCTGCTCCAAGCCTAATGGGTCCTTAATGGGTCCCTAATGGTACTTAATGGGTACTTACTGCTAGTGGGGGGAAAACCCTATATTCACTGCCAGTGCCAAGACTGTAAGAGGTACCAGCATAGCAAAGAAATTAGGAATTTAAGTTAGCCTCATTACAAATTCACTCATGCAAACACACCAGACTCTGTGTGTATGTGCGTGAGAGAGAGAGAGACCCATCTAATCAGTTGAGCACAGTACTTGTTTTAAATTTTAAAACTTTAAACAGTTTGATAAATGAACTTTATGCTTTCACAAAACCCTGCTTTCCTAGGATTATCTGAATAGGCATGGCTCTGTACATAAAACACATTTTCTGCTGTGAAAAGCCAGGCTCTAAAACTTTTCCTTATTCTAATTTTTACATTAACTAAAAACTTACATTTCTGTAACTTTTTGAGACCTTGTGATTAACATTAAAAGATATAACCCACACTGCATTACTGAACTGCCAAAATACAGAGATTTAATGAGCTTCCACCAGGAGCATGGAGACTTTTAAAGGTGTTGGTAGTATGTCCAGAACTGTTCGGGGGCGAATGCACAAGACTCCCCTCTAAAACCAACTATCTCCCAGAAGAAAAAGAATTCAGAGAAAGTAAACATTTAATAGTCATGTAACTTTAAAATGAAGATCTAAACAACAGGGTATGTCTTTTTCAATTATCAATTAACAGAACATAAACCACAGAAAATTATGCAAAAGAAAGGGAGCTGTCCACCAGTTCAGCTTCCTACTCTACAAAATCTCATATATGACACATCACTGTCATGATAATTCCTTCACATGTTGTTCAAATGTTTTGGGCTACTTCCATGACTGTTTGCATTTCATCTATCTTGTTTTAAATTCAAAAAAGTGTCAAGATAAGCATCTATCCCAGAGATCACATAAAATTTGATCAAGGTGGGAGTAAAGTACATGTAAGTCCATTGTGCTAGCACACTGCAAAATACTGGCACTAAGAGATTAACAAAGGCAGCTGTAATAAAATGTACTTTTCAGGAAAGAGGCAGCTGACCTGCTGTAATTAAAAGCTACAAACACCCATTGGCATTTTCATACAGAACATCTTAAGAAATCTACAGAACATCTATAATACAAATGTCCAAGATGCAAAATAATGTGAAAAGCCATGAACAAAGCCAACAAGTATACGTGTGAGCAGCTGGGAGAACCCAGCAGGAGTTACTGGCAGGATCAGTCACCAGATCAGAGTGGGCCTCATTGTTCACAGAGATGTACACAAACAGGTAACATATGCTAGTTCATAGTATATGAACCTGTAAAAGAGCATCTACAGTCTACCTGCAGAATAAACCTACATAAGAGCACTGTAAATTTTTCAGCTTCATTTTCAATCCCTTTGTCACACAACTGCCACACACTCCAAACTGTCCACAACCCCCTAAAGCTTACTTCATTAAATAATGATACACTATACTGTATTATCACAAGGAAGATATGTAGGGTCAAATTCTGTAGGACACTCACTCTGCAAAAACAAAAACAAAATGGTCCCAGCCTAATAGCATACCAGTCCCACTCAAGTTTTCAAGAAAACTGTGTGGATGTGTCTGTATACCCATCACGTGTCAAGTTAGACATCCTTGAGTCAATCTTTACTTAGCAAAGTATTAGCCTATTGCCCATATAATCATCAGGTGTCAAATTCAGCTCAAGGCATCTTTATTTTACCTAACGAAGACAACAGCACACTATCATTTCTAGATAATTTCCAAAGAAACGTGGTTATTATTGTTCTTGTTTGATTGTTCAGTTATATCCAAATTTGTGACCTCAAGGACCAGAGCACTCCAGACACCTCTGTCCTTCACTGCCACCTGAAAGTCTGTCAAAGTTTAGATGTGTTGCATTCTTAACACCACCTCACCCTCTACCATCCCCTGCTCCTTTTTGCCATTCTTCTCAGATCAGGGTCTTTTCAAATGAGTCCTGTCTTCTATTATGTGGCCAAAATATTTGAGCTTCAGCATCAGTATCTGTCCTTCCAACCAATAGTCAGGGTTGATTAAATCTCCTTAAGTCTAAGGGACTCTCAACAGTCTTGTCCAGCACCACAGTTTGAAAGCACCAATTAATTGGCCCTCATCCTGCTTAAGGCCCATCTCTCACAGTTATACGTTAGTAATGGAAAAACCATCATTTTAGCTATAAAGACCTTTGTCAACAAGAGAGCATGTGAGATACCTGCATTTTTTCATTAAAAATGTAACTGCCCTGAAGCTACTTTTCCTTTTCAAATTAGCTCATTGGTGAGTACATTTGTCTTGGCTACTAACTTTACAAAGACACAAGGTAAACCAGTTCTAGAAAAGACAGCATTGCCATGCTATAAAATTGCTACAGAGAATTGGCCATTATAAAGCTAAAGAAAGCAAAAATATAGCTTGGTATGGATCTATATCTTTATTATATCATCCAGTCTGGATACTTCAGAGGCCAGGTCACGTTACTGAACATTTTCAGACTCTCATTAAACAAGGAAAGTCACATTTTGGCATAACACAAAATACCAAGTAACACAAGGGACATCTGTATTAAACAGAGTATTTTCCTGACACAAACGAAAACATATTTCAGATAGTGGGAAAGGTGAGTCAACCAAAAAAGTAAAAAATAAAAATAATAAAATCTCCAACAGCCAGATTTCCAAGCAGAAATCCTAAAAAACAGGTCTTGTAAGTGCAGAAGCTACTAAGTAACCAAATCCAGACCACATGGAAGAAATAAAGAAGAAATATTCAATCACAGGGATTTTTCCACTGACCCCCCTTAATCTGGATCTAAGATGATCCCAATCTAAGGAATGAGTCCTTCAACTAATCCGGATCTAGTAGATCTGGATTAAGGGAGGTACCCAATACATCCCCACAGGTGGCGCAGAACCCAATAGCAATGGGTGCTAGCCTGCAAGCAGTGGAAATGCCAGAGTACCCATGTGGCAAATCCAGATCGACCCACATGGGGTCTGCCCGTCACCCCAGGTTTTTGGGGGGACAGGGGGTGCAATCTCCACAGACACTCTGCAGATTCTTCAAAGATTCTCTGGAGCGGCTCTATAGAATCTCCAGAGCTTTGTCATATGCTGCTGCAAACTTCAAAGATTCTCCAGAGCCTTTTACAAAAGTCCGTAGAATTAGCATTGCTCTTGCACGGGGTCCTCTTTGGAGCCTGTGCTATTCTTTGGAGCCAGCTTCGGAGCCAGCTTCGGAGATTGTGCACAGGCTTCGGAGCTTTGGATTTTGGGGCACCCCACCAAGGGTGCATTCCCCTGGACCCCACCCCTAGACCCCATTGTCTGACTGTGGTGGAAATGTGCTCCGTATAATCTGGATTTGATGCCTGAAAGACCCCATTGTAGACCCTTTTAATGGGGTCTACACAAAATCCAGATTATAGGTCCTGAAGGACGCATTCAATCTGGATTTCCTAGAACTGGTGGAAACAAATGTGGCTCTAATGGGGTCTGCAGTAGAAATGGGGTCTTCCTGCTCTGAGCCTAATGGGTCCTTAATGGGTCCCTAATGGGTACTTAGTGCTAGTGGGGGGAAGCCATATGTCCTTGAAGCAACTCTGGCAATGAATTCTTTTTTATTATTCTACAACCCAGAACAAGTGATGTGCTGAAAGGAGGGGGGGGGAGAGGATAAAATGCCTAGAAACCAAATGCCTTTGGTTAGCCAAATGAAAAAAGGTGACTCTTTCTTCTAATTCTGCTAAAAAGATGGTGATGGTCCTTCCCATGATAAAAAAAGTTCTGTCGTTTTCTTAGACTACATGGTAAATAGAAAGAAAATCTTCTTCTGCCTCTGATTCCAAGTGCTGGGCATGGTGGAAATCAACCACAACTTTTGCAACCTAGGCTTCTTCTTCTCTACCCTGGACAGGACAGTGCAGGGGTCAGCTGTGGGATCCTGATGTTAGCTCTGTCTCTCAGAACGCAGAGAAGATTGCTCCTACTTTTGTGACAATCTCTAAGAGGGCTATGTCTACGAGGACGGAACTTTGGAGCTGCTGCATGGCTCCAGGTGTGTATATGAAGGAGAGAAACACCCACATTCATGCTGGTGTTTCTACTGAAGCCTAAGAACAGAAGCACCCTGAAATAGTAGGAGTAGCTCAAAGCAAACTCTCAGAGGGGGTATGGAACTCGAGCTGACAATGGTGGCAGCAAGAGCAGAAATCTTATGCAAGTTTTCATACTTTTGCATCATTCCACCACCTTGAGCTGCTCTCACAGGTCCTTTTCCTGCCCTTCCTGAAATGTGTTACTCTTTCTCCTTTACCTTGACTTTCAGCAGATTTCAGCAGCTCACATTCTTGCTTGAAAGAAGTCCTTCCAAAGGCTTTAAAGATGTGATTATAGCTTTAACTTTTTTTTTGTTTGCTACTGGTTGCCCAGTTGGCCACATTTTTCAGGCTCTGCATTAATCTTTGTCATTTCAATGTCATTTCA
Organism: Aspidoscelis tigris stejnegeri; assembly: GCA_023333525.1. Taxonomy (NCBI): domain Eukaryota; kingdom Metazoa; phylum Chordata; class Lepidosauria; order Squamata; family Teiidae; genus Aspidoscelis; species Aspidoscelis tigris. The sequence goes on along the minus strand of JALMGA010000005.1, from coordinate 36,629,218 downwards.
AACTACACTTGGTGGGGGGGGCATTCCAGCTATCAACAGCAAGAAAATTTTGATCCACTCACAAATGATTTTAAAAGACTTATCAGGCTTTCTAAAAATGCAAAGAGACATTTTTGCTTGATTGTGCTTAGCTGACAGTACAAATAAAAGGGTGACACAAATCTACAGCACACTTCTGCAAAATATCCTGTTTTACATTTCATACTGAAGTCAGGGATACAAATTCAGACAGAAGCAATAAGAATAGATTAAAATTCTCCAGTCCAAATAAAAGTTTTTTATTAGAACAGATCAAAAAGCCCTTTCCTTCCCTTGCAGCTACCCACACCTTTTAAAGGATTTCCCTGCTATACAGTTAACCTGTACTGAATGAGAAAACTTTTATAACGATTTGGCTTGGCTACCTTATCATATGCATTTGCTAAGACTGACAAAATCAGAAGAATTTTCAAGTTCAGTCCATGGCATCCTTTTTAGTAAGGACAAATACAGAGTAATGCTTGTCAGATATCCAGGCAAGGGGGTCCTAAGAGCAGTTGTGTACTTTAGTGTTATCCGTGGACAAATGTTGTAAAGACCACAGAGGCAATGAGCTCCCTTGTTAATTGCTTTAAATGGCCCAGTGAGTTGATGTACAATGAAGACATAAGGGAGCCCTTACAAGTTAAACTCACCACATGGCTCTTGGGGACAATTAAACTCCAACTGTAGTTATTCTAATCCCTGAGTAATTCTTCTTTGACTCCATGGCATAACAACCCAAAACCTGCAACATGTGAGAACCTACTTCTATATCTGCCTGAAATCAGTGGGAACAAATGGTACCAAATAACTAACAAATGGTTTGACACCCAATATTATAGTCCACAGAGTAGGAAACCCTTACGAACCCTTGAATACTGGCCCTTTGGTTTGTAAAAATGTTCTGCTTTTCAGATATGCCCCCTTTGTTTGCTTCCAACTATGCATTTAAACACTATGTATTAAAATAAATTTATTTATTCATATTTCTATTTCATGCTATACCACATAGTCTTAGATAGGTAACAACTGTAGGAGCTACTAGAAAGATGACCTGCAGTCCAACCTCAGATTTATTTAATGGTCTTTCCCTTTCCCAAAGCACAAGGCAGTAAGTCTATTTTACCCACAGCTGGGAAGATCCAATAAGTTTCCATGACAGAGTGGAAATTCAAACCAAGGGACTCTTGGATGTAGTCAAGTGCTCTTATTCCCCATGCCACCACGAATATACTGCCTATACCAGTATCATCTGTATATCTTTACTTTTCGTGCACTTTGAGGACACCCCCCCTCAAAAAAAGATAACATTCAGGGAAGAGCTACCTAGCAGAAATACTGTGAATAATTATTCTTGCAGGTCACTTTTACAATAACTATTCCTCTTGCAGCAATTTGTCTTGTTTTTTTCCAGCAGCAATTGGTTTGTATAGTTCTTTTAAAAGCAACTTATTCTTTTAAAAGCACAAAAACAACTTCAGTATGGTAATTTTTCTTATTCCCGTTACTGAGAAACTCCACTGGTAATAAAGACTCCAAGGGTGTTTTTCCACTGTCGCTAGAAGTGACATTAAGTACCCATTAATGAGTACTTAATGGGTACTTCTAGTGACAGTGGAAAAACACCCCAAGTTAGTCACACCTAACCATGGTGTCTCAAGAGCGGCTCCTGCCACAAACTGAATTCTTTTCCTAGGTTTTGATTGCTACATAGGTTAGGGAGACTGGGAAAAGTCAACTGAACTGCGTGAACATAAGCCCTTCCTATCAATTTATCTCAACAGCACTTTCAATAATGGTTCCCCTAACCCATTTTAGGCCATTTTAGCACTTCTCTTTGCATGGAGCAGTTTAACTATCCCACTCCAGCCTGTCCCAGGCCAAGCACAGCAGGCTCTGTTCGTGTGTGAGGGCGGGCAGGACACCACCCATTCTGGACTGAGACCAATGCAAAGGTACTATCATTATTTCTAGTCCACACAACTGACTCCCCTCTCAGGACACCACGCACCACTGCCAGTAATTGGTCTAGGCCCTATACTAGTACATCATGTCTGTTGCACAAGGTCAGAGCAGACTAGTTTTCAAAGGCAGTTTTCCTATCTCTGTGTTGGGATCTCTAAAATAATCTTTAAAAACTTGCATAAACTTTGACGATGGAGATGCACATTTTCCTTGTTCTAGATTTGGATGGGGAAGCACCAAAGGCTGGACCAGAACAAGACGGATTGGGACAGTTGCAGACCTCCTCAAACAGGCCTACAGCTAATCTGGAATAAGGATCTTTGGGGACTGATTAGGATCAAGATTGTGCTAGTCCAATGTGGACAAAGTGTACTAGGGAACCTCTTGGTCTAGTCTGCTGACCAACTGCAGAAATGGCCTTCAATAACTATCAAGCGAGAAATGACTAAAAAATATAGTACAACGGCCTTAACCACCTCATATAAAAACAGTACTCCAGGTCAACCAAGATAACATAAAATAATGTACAAAGTTCCAGGTTTTCTTCTGGGAAAAACATGGTGGGAAAAACATGATGAAAAAGATTGCTGCATGAGATTATCAAACTATTTCCATCACCTCCTATTAAAGAATTTGTACATTTTCTTACAGGCCAAATTGGGTTATTTTTTACCTTTTCCATCACTTGGAAAATACACCCCATCACCACACACACAGTGAAACCTGTAAATTACACGGCTTCAGAAATATCCGAGATGAAACAGCCAAAAGATTCCTGCCTGCAGTACAGGGTATAATTTGAAACACTTTTTATGGTCAGCCAGTAGCACTTCAAAAAACAGATGTCTGACAGCCACCCTCTATTTTAATAGACACCAGGAAACATAAAATGCAAACTCAGAAAGCTGCAGGGAACAGCAACAACCTGATGAAACAAAAAGATAAAACCCACTTTCCACAGGTACTACACCAGAAAGGGGAAAAAGAAAAAATATACCAGAAATAACTGCTTTCTAGCAAACAAATCTCATGCAACATGTGTAAAAAAAAAAATAAGAAAATAAGAAATAACTGCTTTCCAGCTGAACAGGCTTGGCTAGAAGAAAAAAATCACAAACTTTCCAAAGAACTTGTGCCTCCAAAAGACTTCCTTCTTTGTAAGATCCTGCAATACTGGGCACCACAGAACTGTCTTATGGGTGGACTGTATGTATACGTAGGTACACTGTGCATCAGTAATTGCAAGAGTACGACTGACATTATGGGTGTTTTTCCACTGTCACTAGAAGTACCCATTAAGTACCCATTAATGGGTACAAAATGGCATTTTTGTGCCCATTAGTGGGTACTTCTAGTGACAGTGGAAAAACACCCTTACTCTAAAAAAAGTCAAGAACTACCAGGGAAAGTAAAATGCCCACACCATCTCTTTAGCACTAAAGAATCCCAAACCCAGAAGTATGTGCCAGAGCTCATCCGCCCTGCCTACAGAGCAAGGATTCCCCCCCCCCCAATCCCAACACTTTCGCACACAGTACTGAGGGGAGGCTTTCCTTCTTGCCGGCTTGGGAACCGGCGATCGCCGCGGCTCCGTTTGACGTCAGATGTGCCACCATATTCCCTTAACTTTTACTACAGCCCGTTCCTGGCTCGGACTCCCTCAGCCCTAAAACGATGGGATCCCAAGAGATCTCACGGGACCCTTCTAAGCGCGCCCCCTTGGGAGTTTCACAGACCACGGTTGAGAGTTTGTTCAGCCTGACTCAGGAGCAACCGGCAAAAGTCCTGCGCCGCAGAGCTGACGACTTTGCAAGGCGAAAGTCGGCAGAGTTTAAAGGGTTTCTCTCCTTGATGGAACCGTGGAGGTGGGGCGGGAGAGAGCATGAGAAGAACCGCCACCGCCGCGCTGCCATCACGTATACAGGGCGCCACACCTGCCAGCTCGTCCCACTGAATTCCCTCGAGCCTCCAAGCGTGTGTAATATGGGGAAGCGGGGAGCGCTTTGACGGCTGCAGCAGCCGCTTTGGCGGCGAGTCGCCCTCGCGTAGGCCGAGCACACCTCACAGCGCCTCGCCTTCCCTGCTCGGCTGTTGAGGGGGGAAAGTATGGAGCACAGTCGGGCGGCCGCTCGCTCGCTCGCACTCACCGTCGATGTCGCCTAGCGTGAGCTCGTCGCCGAGCTCCGTTAGGGTCTCCATGGTCTCCATGCTGCTCAGTTCGCCGCTCTCCATGGCCGGCCAGGCGGGGCCGGCTCCGCCAAAGCCACTCGGCCCCGTCACAGGGAGCGGCGCGGCGGCGGTAACGGCGACACCCAGAGCATTAACCCTTCCCTACCCTGCCGGCTCTGCGCCTCAGCCGAAGGCTGCCTGAGGCGCTCGCGACTCCTCCGGCGCCGCCATTTTGGGGCTCGCCCTCCGCCCGCCCCAAGCCCATGATTCACCTGCGAGAGGGCTCCCTCCCGGGCCGGGCTTGTTGTCAATGAGACCAGGTCCCCGCCGACCAATCGGAGGACAGAGCGGCTCGTGGTGTGATGGTACGTCAGCGATCAGCAGCTTTCATTAGCATGTGGGGCATTCCTCTCTCTCATTCTCGCTCATAGCTCTTCTCTGCTAGGCAGGCAAGGCGGGCAGCGGTGGCTCAGCCTCCTTCCCCTGTTTGGGATATGGCTAAGGAGGCGGGAAGGGTGGGGATTTTGCAACGTGCAAAACTTTAAAAAATAGTTTTGAAGTTTCCTCTGTGTACAGCACTGGACTTTGTGCCAACGGACAGTGAAAGCCACTGTAGGCTTTCATTTATTATCTACAATCTAACATGGAGGGTTTGTTATTCCCTCAAGAGGCAAGCAAACCAAATCTGGGGGAAAATATTCAGACCATAATTTAGAAGGGAAAACAACGGTTAAATAATCATGCCCGAGACTTGTTTAATGAAGGAAAGTACTTCGATTTTGCCTACCCTGATAAAGTGCAACTAACCTGCCAGAAGAACCAGGCTGAGGTAAAATGTTACATGACGTGTCTTTGTCTATAAATTTCTTACAAACCAATGTTGCCTGGAGAACATTCTGGCCCAGAATAGCAAGCCAACTGGAAGGTGAACAAGGGGCGCTGCAGGCAGGTAAACACACTGGTAACAGCATAAGAACAACTCCCAAGAAAGCTGACACATGCACACACACAAATTCAACTTAAAACAAAAACAAAAACAAGACTTTCAGGTGGGAAATAAAATACACACCCAAACCAGTTTTTTTAAAACTTACCTTGATATCTCTGAATCTAATGCATAACCAAAATACATTGGCATAGGCTGTGTCTCCACAGCTCAACGAACACTGCAGGTTTGGTTCAGGCTATAGCATTTACAAGTGGTGTCCAATGCCTTTCCCATTTGTAGACGGGTGCAGCACTCAAATGCCTGGGCCAGTCTGCCAGTCAAGGAGCCAGCACAAGGCTTCCAGAAGCAGCATCAGATGTGTACCACTTCTAGGCACCTGGCTGGAAAAGCTCCAGCAGGTAAATTAAGAGGCTGGGAACTTTTGTTTCTAGCCTCTGACTTAGGCCACGATGCATCTCTCTTGTTACAGGATGTTGTGCAGATCTTGTCATAGGTTCTAGCGACATACGTGTTTTTCATGTGCTCCAGGGTGTTCTGAGGATGTGACAACACCAAACGTCATTATTTCTCCTCTTGTCGGGACAATTTCCACCCAGGTCCTTTCCATGGAAGACCAAAAACTCCTGACTTCCAGCCATATTTCTCATGTGGTATGGGCCCTGACAACAATATCACTGTTGTGAAAGGAGCTTCCACATTTCTTTTTCTTAAAGAAGAGAAATTGATCAACTCCTTTCTCCTCATAACTCTGAAACCATCTGACAATAAAGAAGGTCCCACTAGTTACTAAATATAAGGACTCATATACTTCTCCCATCAGTGACTGGTTGTTTGAACCATTTCTTCAATGAGGCTCTGGTAATATCAAGTTGCTTGCTAAATAAGACTTATTATGACTTAACTCAAGATAAAGCCCCATTTAAGAGCGATTCATGCAGAAATCCAAAGAATTCCAAAAGATTCACAAATGGAGTCTTGCTTATCCAACATTTTATATGGTCCACACAGTCTTCATTCACCAAAGGGACATAAGTATGTAGCCCTTGACAAAAAAGGTTCTCTATCCCTTTTGTTGGCTAATATAGTTCATACAGCTTTCTGGAACATTTGAGGATGTCCCCGGGCAGCAAGAGGAAATTGCAGGATCTTCTTTAGATCCTACAGTTGCCACCACTGCCAGGCAGCAGGAGACAATACCTCATCTACCAACTATTTGCAATATTGTTTCAGTGTCAAAGATGTTAGGAAGCACCCATCCACTCCCTCTCTCCCCCCCCCCATGCTTGCTAGCATCCAGGTATCTGGAACGGCAACATTGACATGGAGAGCCAGCAGACAGAGGTAACAAACTGGTATTTCAAGAAATCCTGTGTCATTGCTAGATTTCCCATAATACTGATATAACGGATTCTGATCGGCTTACTCAGAACTGTATTGGGAATGGCACAGATGTGTGGCATTCCCAGCGTAGCCCCAGGGGAATCATAGGTTTTTGCCCACACCTGGAGACACCCTCATATGCTGATCATGATTTTTTAAAATAACGGAATTTCAATGCATTAAGCAGATAATATCAACAAACCTGTTTTGTTGAGGGCACTTGAAAGAACATCCTCACCCATATTACAAGGATTATTCCAACTTTGTACTCTGTAGAGCTTGATAAGAAGAGCAAGGACGCACTACTAATGGTGAATATTCTACCTATTAGCCTTGACAAATTGCACACAACTACAGCTGGTTTGTATGAAAGAGAAATAAGGGTGGTTTTTGGTTTACCTTTCTCTCCTAAAAAATAGTAACAGAGTAAACCCTGATTTAGTCTAAGATGACTTGGTTTTTCTACATCTTCCACCCACCCACACTTGTTATACAAGTAGTGACTCACCATTCACTCTCCAACCATTACAAGAGAGCCTCTTGAGCAAGATATATTTTGGACTGAATCTAGTCTTTCAGCTTGTTTTCCCCCTTAACATCTAAAGGATTTACAGTGATGCAGTTTCAGACAGTATCTGTCTCTGTGTTTTATGATTCATATCTGCATTCCAGAACATCATTATGTAGTAACTAATGGAAAGGCAGGAGAAGGACTGAAAACCTGAACTACTCAGTGCTTCCTGGTGAGTAGAACTATATGAAATACTGGGAATTTTCAGTCTTTACTGAGTTCTATGCAATTCAGTACCTTTTTCAAGACCCTGACTTCCAAAACTTTTCAGAGTTGTCTTAAAAAGTCATTTTAGATAGGTAGATAGGTAGGTACGTAGGTAGGTAGGAAGGAAGGAAGGAAGGAAGGAAGGAAGGAAGGAAGGAAGGAAGGAAGGAAACCTCCAGATGGCAAGAAGAAATTATGGGATCTAAAGAAGTCCCACAATTGCCACTCGCTGCCCACACCAGACCTGGGAGGCAATTATGACCTTTTACCTGTCTGCCGGCTTTCATTATAATTCCTCTTGCCAAGTGCCTGCCTCCTTTTTTTTTTCACTCTTGGCTGGCTTCTTACTATTTGCAAAAGCAATGACATCTAAAAGAGTCAGGATGTAATGAATGAGCCAATGAAGCTGCCATGCTGTACCACACCATTTAGAAATCTGGAGGAACATTTGAACCATAAACATGGGCCTATAGGAAGCCACTTAAAGAAAAATAGTTCCTTTTGAATTGTGGTTTGTCTTTTCCCGCTCTGTCTTGCCCTGTTGGCCTTGTATGCATATATTGCAACAGACAGCAAAAGCCTCAGCCACAGAATGGAATAGAATCTAGGAAATACTGTATCTCTTGGGAGTGGTTAGTTGCAGCCTAGTCAATCAAAAGATGCAGAGTCTGACACAGAGCTTAGACCCAATGAAAACATTCTGTAGTAGTATCAGCCTGGTACTTTCTGATTAAGTCTTGTTTTGTCAGTGAAAACTTTATTCTCCCAAACTAGTTCAGTCCGGCTCATATAGTTGGCACATGAAAGTAACCACCCAATTTAATGTGATTGTCTTGATAGGTGTGATGTTGGCTGATGGCACACTTGATGATTCTATTGTGTGACATAATAACTGAGTTACCTGCTTTGACCAGTCATAATCCTGACTATGTGACTCCTTTTGTGCTCCCCTTTGCTACCCACCTTCGGAAGCTTGCCCCTCTTTTATCCACTTTTTTTTTTTTTGCCTTAGTCTCTTCCTTCTTGGCTCCATGGCACTGAAGAAGCAAAAAAAAAAAAGGTATAAAATTCTTCCCCCCAATCCTGGTTCTCTAGGCTGGTTCTGAGCTCCGAGAAAACTATTTCTTGTCTCCCCACTACTGCTGAAATTCACGTGCCACTATTGCAATGATCTCTTTTTCTGCTATGTCTGCTGAAGATTGTTTTTCCTCCTGAAGGCCTGCTTGCTGTAGAGTTTGCTGTTGAGCTGTGCCATTTGCAGACTCTTTCCTCCTTGCTGAAATCACTATTTTGTCTTCTTGGAAAAACGTCAAGCTGAACTTGTTGCCAGTTCTGTTCCCTGACAAGTCTTCCTTTTGCTCTATTGCTTGGGATCAGTGTAAGTGGATCACCTTCCTCCTTGTCACTCTTTATCCAGAGTGGATCATGCTCCAAGGAGTCTCTGATCTGTGCCTTCTGTACACTCTCCTATCATGGAACAGGGACATATGATTGAAAGGGCATCTACCCTTTCTCCTGTGTATGGGTCTTCTGTCAGGAGAATAGAAACACGTCTGAGAGAGCACACACTCTTCTTTCAATCTCAGATACACCATATTGGCTTGTCTAGTATGATAGTCAGCAATACCCTGCATGATAAGGATTAATGCATTGCTATCCGTCTACTTAATAGCATTGTGCTTGCCCGAGAGAGATGTTTTACTGATAGATTATGGCCCTTTTGGCAATTGGCCTTAATTCTGAAATATATCTTGAGATAGGAGGGCTGTTGTCCACATGTGATTGCAGACTATGGCAGGTCTTACCCCTGGCCTTCTGCAGTCCACAAGTAGCACATAGATAGCAAACCACCATTCCAGGATATATTCCAGAAGAAGGCCACATGCGGAAAGGCACTTAGTACAAGTTACTGAACTATGCCTTGATTTTGTTTCTCCCTGTTTTTTAAAATTTTATGCACCTTAATAAGATGCTTTTTCTTATCCTACGAGTACTTAGATTTGATTAAAGATTTTGCATTATACTTTATGAAACTAGGCCTTAACAGCTGCACAGCAAATAAATTCAACAAGTTAAGCTTTTTATGTTATCTGAAATTTTACTGCTTCCATGAACCCCCAAATTATTTTTTAACCCTCCCAGCTCCTTACAAAAGGGGATATAAAAGTATATGCAAATATTGTCAGTGGTATGGGGGATCCAAACCAGATTCAGAAAATCTTGTTGACATCTTAATCTAACAAAGTCAGAGTGAACAAAAAATCCAGGGATGCTGGCCAGGCTGCAAATTATTGAACTGTGGGACTATAATGTTCCCAATATGATGCAAATCAACACTCACGTACTTTCAACATTGACAGTGCTTCTTGGCTAGATAATTATAGCCATACAGATTAAAATATTGTACCCTGAACGTAACTGTTGTGATTGATTACTGGATTTTTCAAGTCATTGCTTTTCAGCAATTTCCTTTAAAATGTATGTGATTTGAAAAACATCCTTGGCACTTCAGATTATAGCAACATTGGTGCATATAGGGTAAAAGGCAAAATATACTGTTCAATTAATACAGTACTTATGAAGGGAACAAAGAATATTTTATGCAAAAGAGTGCATCTGGCAGAAGGAAGCTTCTTGAAGATGAAAGATCTGTCACTATTTTATATCTTAGGATACATTTCCATGCAGAACAGCATAGACTTAAAGTTTACATTATGAACAGAAAGTATCTGAATTGCGGAGATTAAGATCCACAAATATAGTTTTACATTTTGTGTGTCAGGATACATCTCCTCACAAAAAAAGGGTCAGGTTTGAACCATTTACCCTTTGCAGGTAATTGCACAGATATTTTTGAAGCTTATGACTTAAAAGCCCTAACTTTAAGATTTATCCTTTTAGTGATATATACACCACTACTGTTGTTCAGTATCCAAGGAAGAATTGAAAACAAACATGAAACAAATTTATAAAGCCTATATACTGTATTGAAATTATTTTGGAACTAAGCTGCTAAGGTGAAGTTCTTTGTAGTTGTTAACATCTTTTTTTAATCCTTTGACTTGGCTCAAGTTCACAAATATTAGAATAATCTTCTTGGAATGCAGTAATATTTCCACATTTTTATAAAATTAGAGTTGGGAGAATTGCACTGGCTGCCAATCCACTACCGAGCCCAATTCAAGGTTCTGACTTTGACTTATAAAGCCCTAAATGACTTGGGCCCCAAATATCTAAAGGAACGCCTTTTCCCATATCGACCTGCCCGTGGCTTAAGATCAAGTGGTGAGGCTCTCCTGGTTGTCCCACCACCTTCAGTAGTGAGGCTGATGGGCACCCGGGAGAGAGCCTTTTCTGTGATGGCCCCCAGACTATGGAATAGCCTCCCCCTCGAGGTGCGTCAGGCCCCTTCCTTATATATATTTAGGAGGGCAGTGAAGACGCACCTCTTTGCCCTGGCCTTTGGCTAAGCTGTTAATGTTCCCTCCCCCAGTACAAACATTATCATTTTAAACATGTGGTATATTGTTTTATATGTACTGAATTTTTAACGTCTTTTAATGTGCATTCTGCTTTAATCCGTTGTTTTAAGGTTGTAACCCGCCCAGAGACCTTCAGGTATGGGGCGGGATATAAATGTAAAAAATAAATAAATATAAAGTAACAAATTTGTTCCTTTAGTCCAACATTTACAGCTGATTGGGTATCTATAAAAGCCTAGAAATATATGAAACTGAAAACTTTGCTGCTGCCTCATCATCAGCCGAGAAAAGAATTTTAAAGCTGCCATCTGCATGAGAAGCCATCAAATTTAATGGGAATGCCAAGAATCTTAAAAGCCATACTCCTAAAATACAGAACTCACTATTGTGTAAAATATTATGTTTTTTTAAAAAACTTTGTTTTATTTCAGAAAAGCAAAGTTGATTTCCACTGAAATAGATATCTAAAAACCACATAATCAAATGTAATTTAGGAAAGCAAAGCCATCTCCATCTATACAGCCCAACGGCATTTAATCATGCAGCAAAGTTCCCTGAAAGAAACCTTGGTTCTGTGCAAAACAATCCTCCACTGGCAGAAGACAAAGCTGTTTGTGAACACTTTTCAGTTCAGTCAAGGGCTGAAGAGAAAAAAAGCAAACACAAAACCAACCAAATAAAGCAACCCTGACTGATGGACCTAGTAGATACAGCATTACCCTTGATTAGTGACAGCAGAGGGGTGTCATGGCTAAGGGGAAATGCAATATCCAAGTTATCCGAGTTCAGAGAGTTCTGCTGGTGGGAATCAACTCCAGTTCTGAACAAAAGCTGCCAGTTCAATGTGCCATTAAGGTTCTATGATGAATCCTTGAAGTATGCCTGTGAGTAAGCATTCTGTCTGTAATTCACCTCACCAGTGAAGAATTCTCATTTAGAAAAAAGTTAAGAGCACTGACCATAACATGGCCTTGATTCCATAGCCTTTGCTAGAAAACCAGTAGCTTGTTGCTTGAATGCAAAATGAGGTACAATTCCGATGTGGAATGCTTGAAAAGATCAAGAAAAAGGCAATGCATGCCCAGGGAGCAGTAAGGCAGTAAACTGTTGTAGGGTGGAAAAAATGCCCTCAGAACTTTACTGATGGCATGAGACACATGACGACAGAGCAAAAATCACACATGCAGATTTTGCTTTTCTCCATTGTCAGAACAATGACTGATATTTCACAACACTTCAAAATGAATGTTACCAGCAAAATAGAAGTGTTACCATAAAACAAGGAAAGGGAGTCTAGTGAAATGTCAGCCATCTTGGACATAACAGCTGCATTCCTCAGCCACTAGACAACAGCAGCTGAAAGAATTTGCATGACAATTTATAATACCCAGTATCCATGCTAGCCTCTCAAACTGGGAGCAAAAGGAACTCTTTGCCACAGAGGAGAAATGAAATGTCCATCTCTAAGAAATTTTCAACAATTTTCTGTTATGCTATGGTGATACAATCTATGGCAAAAGTGTGGCTATCAGCAGCTGTTTTAAGACCCCTACTTACAAAAGCCAACTCATATAGAACCACAGGTTAGAATACTTTACCTCAACGGGGTTCCCACCACCCTTGGTCAAGTATAGGCATACACTCATGTGCAGAGACTTGCTATTCATCTTCTCAAGCCAAAATTAGCTTTTTTCATCCCCTTTGAAGGAAGAAAAGAAGCCCAGTATAATAATTTTGTTGAAAAGAAGACACACACGCAAAAATGCAATTTTAAAAAGTCTTTGAATTATTACATTTTAAAAGCAGCACCTCTTCGATGTATGCTAATAGGCACATTCCTTATTTTAAAAAGATAATTTAAGAGTACTTGTGTCACCAAGTAAATATTCCCAAGGAATGTGCGTCTGTAATAAAACTCTTAATTAAACAAGTTATTTTGCTGCCCAGGATGGAAAAAGAAAGAAACCTACAATTATAGCTGCGTGTCACATTACCCTACTGTATGCACAAGGATGTGCAGCATCATAAATTCTAGAGGTGCACTGGATGAAGGAACTTCCTCTCCTCCATCCTTCCCCCAAGCACTTTTACCCTTACAGATTGGCAAAGCAACAGGGAACAAAAATACCCAGAGACGTCGAAGTGTTTTCTCTGACAACCTGTAAATATTCCAGTTGCTCAGAAAAGTATGTGCTGAAATATGTGCTGGAAAACCATGATCTCCATCTGGATACTTATTGTAGATCAGTTCAGTAGTTGGCCAACGTTCTGCTGAAAAAAGAAATAAACCTCCAAAACTCAGCAGCCCAAATTCCCAACATCTTGGCCTTTTCCTGAGGTCACCAAGGGTCTCTGGGATGCGCCATTTCTTCTGCTTCCACCTCCTGATAGCACAAGTCGCAAGAGCAGGTCGTAGCATTACAACTCAGACTGTGCACGCGAGATGCGGGGGCCCTTGCGGATTTCTTTGCGCTTCTCCTCTTTCTTCCTTCGCTTTTCCTCCTCCCGAAGAGCCTTCTGGAATGTATCTGCACTGGGGAAAAACTGTGAAGAAGATAAGCTCAGCAACATGAGCATAAAGAGGCAAGGGAGTACATTTCTGTGCACAAACTTCGTAATAGATCCATCAGTTAAGTTTCCTCCCTTAAATAACATCAATTTTATATCTTTTATCATTGAGCTGAGTCCTAGTGATTATGAGGATCTATCTATCTGTGCAGTTTTCTTGGCAGATAGGAGGCTCGTTTCCATTACCTTCTTTCAGGGAGATGTTGGGAATTGAACCTACAGCCTTCTGCCTTCCATGTTTGGTCTAGTAGTTAGGGAGCCGGACTCCCTAACTGGGAATACCGGGTCCGATTCCGCCCTCCCCCATGAAGCCAGCTGGGTGACTTTGGCCTAGTCACAGCTCTCTTCTGAGCTCTCACAGCCCCACCTACCTCACAGGGTGTTCTGCTGTGGGGAGAAGAATAGAAAAGCTTTGTCAGCCGCTTTGAGTCTCCTTAAATGGGTGAGAAAAGCAGGGTAGAAAAGCCAGCTCTCCTTCTACTCCTCTACTAAACTACAGCCACTACATGCCTTTTATTTTCCCTGTGGATGAGCTGAATTCCTTACTAGAAAAGAAGCTCACTGATATGGAAACATTTCACCAAGAAAGCATGCAAAAACTAACTCATTCCATGAATATGAAAGGAAGTTTGGTCCATGTGTATGCTTTGGCAAACCCTGGATTCATGCTAGTTTATCCCAGCACAGTGGATTGAATAACAGTGGGAAATAAGTAACCTTACATCCCTTCTTAGTAACTATGATTAGTTTCAATTGGAGCTGAGGGATGGGAGTGAATTGCTTTCTAAGCAATTACACCCTGCCTTTCATGTGAAGGTCCCAGGCTGGACTTTTAATGCTTGCCCAGAGAAAGTATTATACAACTGACCACATGACATGCTCATGTGAAGGCAACCATGGGCCTTCAAGGATATCAAACATTTTGCTGGGTGGGTGCCAGTAACTAATATGGCATTATTTGCAGGGCTTCCTTAAAAAACACCAATAACTGGCAAAACTGCCCATAGGTACTCTTGTAACCTCAAAAAATAATGAGTTTTGTTTTCCAAATTCAACTCCAACAGCAAAATCCTTATCTTTATCAAACAGTTCCATATAATTACTATCTGTTGGAAGTGTTGGAATTCCTACTTGGAACAGGATTTTGGACCTAAATCGATTACCTAAATCAGAGGTTCCTACTCAAGGCCTCCAGATGTTGTTAAAACTATAGCTCCTATCACGTCTTTGCCTTTGACAATCGTGACTATGACTGATGGGCTTGTAGTCCAAAAACATAAGTCTGGAAATCTCTGACCTGAATGGATCTTTCCAACTTTATGAAACTGTGTCCTAATACAGGCAGAAAGCAATACCTGCACTCAGAAAGCTGGCATGGGGTAAATTCAAATCTTGGATTAAAAAATTATTAATCCTACCTCTTAGTTTATAGATTGCAGTTGTATCATCATTTCACCGTAGGCAATAATCTGTTATGTGCATTTATTTGATTATACAGAACAACATACCGGAAGATTATCTCTGATTCAAACCTGAAGGATGCTGAGTTCAGGCACCAGCAAGCAGTTCAGCCTCTTCACTGTTTTGTACTCTATGCAAACAAGTTTCCAATAGTCTTGTACCAAATCTGTTTGATCCCACTGAGCTGCACAAAGATGCTAAGGACTGTTGAAGTCTGATCTATCTGCATTGCCTAGAACCAGGTAATGTGCGAGCCCTTCAGCACTAAAGAGGGAAGTTGCCTGCACTGATATCCACATGGCAGCTGCCATTATGGCTGCATTCATGGGCAGTCGTGTCACAGTTGCGCCCAACGTCACTGCACAGGTTCAGAGAGCCTCAACACACCTGCGTGCTGATTTATGTGCAAATGTAACCTGGTTCTGCCCATGAAGGCTGCTGATAGGACAGTCAGTGCATGGATGATGGTGAGTTTCCTGCTCAAATTCTGCAGGGCTCATGTGCACATTACTAGACAGGTTCTAGGTGCCTCAGAGAGGCTGAACTTGTTGCATGAAGCACCAAAAGGCCTCGGCCTCTCTACATGGCTTGATATTGTCAAACAGAAATTCGGCACAAGCCTAGTTACCAGCAGCCAAACTGGCAGACAGGAAAACAAGGAGGATCGATTCTCAACTTTTTTATCTTACTTCCGAGTTGTCCGTTTTAAATGGATTCCGATAGTCTGGCGATTTCTCACTAATTCCCAGCTCTTGAGCCATCTGCAGAAGAAAATACAACAAAACCACGAAGATGAGATTTGTTCACATTTCAAGAATATTCTTTATCTTGTTAAGTATGCCACGGGGGGGCGGGGGGGGGCTTTCCTCAGTTTACTGCTTCAGGGAAAAAATGTTGCAAATATAGGAGAAGAAAACCAGTTGTGCAAATCGTCAGGTATTAACATATCCGACACACCAGTATGCTGTGTGAAAGGCCCAGGAGCACTAAAGCAGCAAATTGGTGCTTTGGATGCACAAATAGTCACAATGTTAAGGCAACATCATCCATCACAGACTCCTACAGAAAAAGCTCTTCCTTGTAAGGATTAGCATGTGATCCCTATGCAAATCAATTGTGGAGGCCAATCACGCATACAAACATCTTATTGCTTGTATGAATGTTACTCTAATCCTTAGAAGCAATGGTCAATTTTAGGGTGTTTTTCCACTGTCAGAAAGTACCCATTTTTGCACCCATTAAGGACCCATTTGGGTGTGAACCAGATGATCCCATTTCCACCATGGCACCCATTTGGGACCCGATTGTTCTGACTGCCGCTGGGGAAATCCAGATCAAATGGGTACTTTCTGGCCTTTAATCCGGATTTTCTGTAGACCCTATTAATGGGGTCTACAGGCAGAAAATCCGGATTAAAGGGAGCCTGTTTCCACACTTGTGTGGCAATGGGGTCTAGAGGAAGCTAGGGGGAGGGGGCACCCATGGGGGGCAAGCCCCAAAACCTAAGCTTCAAAGTGATTTCGAAGTCACTTCGAAGTCTGTGCAAAATAGCTCCAGAGTGTCTTTGAAGTCTGTGCTGATCTTCAGAGTGAACTTCGAAGTGACTCCGAAGTGACTCCGAAGTCACTTTGAAGTTCACTCCAAAGTTCACTCCGAAGATCAGCGCAGACTTCAAAGACACTCTGGAGCTGTTTTTCACAGACTTCGAAGTGACTTCGAAATCACTTTGAAGCCACTTCGGAGATTGCACCCCCTGTCCCCCCCAAACACCTGGGGTGACAAGCAGACCCCTCATGGGTAGATCCGGATTTCCAAATGGGTGCTCCGGTGTTTCCATGGCAGGGAGGCTAGCACCCATTGCTATTGGGTGCTAGACCACCCATGGAAACACAGTGGGTACTTCCCTTAATCCAGATCTTCCCATTCCTTAGATCCGGATCTTCTTAGATCCGGATTAAAGGAGCATGGTGGAAAAACACCCCTAGTTTCCCAAAAGATTTACTTGAGTACGATGTACACATATGCAACAACTATGAAGCTTTGTTTATGCAGGCTTCATGGCAGTAACTATAAGAAAATGATTGTTTTCCACAAACAGACTCTGGAATTCAGTAGCAGCCAGAGTGGGTGAGAAAAGCCGGAAGCTCCCCTCCCCACTGAGAGCTGGTTCATGAGCTTCCTTTGAAGTCAAGTCAGATCAAAGGAGGATTTATCGGTGCCATGTGGATTTCAAGAGAAGCTCACATCTGGCTCTCAGCAGGGTCGGGTATTTCCAGCTGTACACAAGCCACCTTTTGGTCCTTTCTTCTCCTCAATTCCTTGTTTTTTCTTATTTATCTAAGCTAGTGTTTCCCAAGTTTCAGTCATTCGCATATTATCTTGACAATTTTTGCCGTATCTGTGTACCACATGTACGACTATTAACTATTTCCTATTTAAATTGATACATTTTTATTTAAATAAATTCATTTGAAATAAGAAAATGACCATCCACGTAGCACCTAAAATCATCTCACATATCTTACCATACTTTGGGAAATGCTTGTTCTCCTGCCTACTATTTCACCCAGTGGGATAGAGGAAAAGAGAGAAGTCAAGCTATTGCTCTGCCTTACCAATCCTAGTACTTGTGCATGGGGACCTTGATCAAAGACACCCGTCTGGTTGCAGAAGCTGATTCCCCAGCGGATGAGATTGTTCCAGTTTGAATTGCGGTCAAAATAATGGTGTACTATCTTGGGAAAACGTAGGACTACGTCACCAAAGAAAGCTGTATTCTCCACCACATGGGAATATGCTAAGGGGAAGAATCACAGTGAAAGTTTAGAAGTCATTACTGATCTTATCACCAATGCCAAAAGCAGATCTATGGTTGAAGCAATAAACTTAAGCCTGATGCCAACCATTTGCTTTTTGTGTTCCATGCTGATTTAAGGGATGCTATTATTTCTAAACCTTTCTTTAAAAATTAAGAGTGGCTAAGAAAGGAGATTAAAAAATACTGATTTTTAAACTTGAGTTAGAGATTTATGAGAAAAGGAGGTTGTATTTATACCAAATTCAGCACAGAGTAATAAGCAACAAACCATATGTAAGGAGGACTGAAGGAGGAGAATAGGTGAAGCGCAGACTCACATTCAAATTCAATTTCTAAATTTCAGAATTCCAAGAAACAAACTAAGCAAGTAGTCAGAGCAGTATACAGTTCAATCTGAAATAAGCTTTCCAAAAACAATTTCAAGGAGGAGGAGCTACACAGAGTGTTTTAATTCCGCACAGGAAAATAATTCCAAGAATCATGGATACCTGCAGGCAACTCAACTTGTCATTCTGTACTTTCAGCAACAGTAAAGGTGACAAGGGAACATCTAAAACTTCTCTCATCGAACTGTGATGTTTTTGAGTGTAGCGGGCAGAGAAGAGCCCCAAGGAGATTAAGACTGAACAGAGGTCCTTGCAAAGGATCGTTTTCAGACTAGTTTAAAGAGACTAAGGAAATCCCATGTTAAAAAATCTTTTTAATCCAGGAGAAAGACCAGTGCAGGTATGCCTCATGCACATTGTTAGAAGGGAGGGAAGGAGGGAGGTTCTCTGTTCCTTTATGAAAACTAAAAATTGCTTTTCTAACAGGAACAGGAATGGCAACCACCTTCCACATCACAGCAAATACAACCTTGATATCTCACAAGGATTCAAATCCCTTCCCCCCTGTGTGTGTGTGTGTTTTTCAAGCATCCTAAATTTTCACCAAAATATTTTTAAAAGGAACTGCAAAAAAACCCAAACACGTGCAAACTGTAAACGGACACATTTCTATAAAGCATGCAAACTAATTCCATAAGTTGATTATGATCACAAAACCTGGTATTTGTGGTGGCGGAATCTGGATCCTTCATTACAGAATTCCAAAGCTGCAGCTGGTATTTACCAATGTTTTAAAAAAGTGTTAAGATCGTAATTGCTTTTGGATATAAACTTAACATTCTAATTCAAAGAATTTTTATATATTCACACCCATGGTGTGAAATACTGTGCTTCACAGGGAGATGAATCTGCTTGTCCCAAAAATGGTATCAGTCTTAATGAACACATATGTCCCATTTAATGAAACTGATCAGCTCTACAAGCGTTCTATTTCCACCATAAGTACAGGCAAGATAGAAAAATTTCTGCTTCATGGACCAGATGCTCTGCAGTCACACTTGGCTTCTTTCCCATCCCAGGACCTTTGGAAATGTCAGAAATTATGACACACAGGAACAGAAGTGACAGAGGTGGGCAGGGAAGAGCAGCCAAATGTACTGCCATTATAGTGCATTAGTTATAAACACAGTGGGTAAGGAATGATGGATAAGGAGACGGAAATGAGAAAGCAGAGAGTTCCCACCATCCTTTAGTTTCTCATCCTGAGGGAATGGCCCATCTGGAGGGACATCTGCTGCGATCAGCACAGCCCGCGAGTCTTCAAGAACCTGCATATCATAACAGAAAGCAAACACAGCTTATTTCAGGGCTTGCCAAAAGCATATCTTCCCCACACCTGTGCTGCCAGCAATTGCCTCTTCCCTGTTGTCTCTCAGCTTCTCATCTGCTTTTTTGCAAATAAATAATTAGATAAATGACCATCTGATACTGCTGACAGCCTAGAAAACTTGAGGAACCAACAAAAAACCATAATGCAACTGCATTCCACTGAGTGCCATAAAACTCAAATTATATAGGCCAGTGAAATACCTCACACACCTTCATGGAAAGCAAGGATTAAAGTCCCTGAATCTCTTCACTCCACAGTGTTTGATTTAGCACAAATAAATACATGTGGTGGGCAACATCATGGAGCTGAAGCCATTGGGTGAAGACACTGAAGAATGCCATCTTTAAGCAAGCCCAATTACTTTTCCTATGACAGCCATCACCAACAACTTCCAGTCAAGGTGCTTCAGGTAACAATTTCCTGAAAACCCTACAAGGGCAGATGAGGTACTAAAGGCACCAGACTGACGAAGGCTGCTCAAGTAAATGCAAAACCACCACATCATTACTACAGATCATATATCAAATCCCAGGTTTGTAATAATTTATCCACTAGTAACTCAATTCTGTCAAGTGCTGGTCTCAAATAAACAAACAAATAAACCTTAATGTTGCTCCTGAGCATTCAGACTTGACCCATGAATGCCTCCAGAGTATTGTAGAGCTCAGGGCATCCTCACTCAGCTTCCAACTTATACTCTCCTAGGATTCAGCCTCTTCCCTAAGCACAAAAGACCCTAAACCAGCAGCAAGAGATGAATGCAGTCCCTATTCAGTTAGTAAGCCATCCTTTTAAACACAGTATAATATAAATCCTTAAGATAGCTAGCAAAGACTCACTTTGAAGAGGCCCTTGAGCATGATGTCTATAATCTTGTACTGCTGGTTCACATCATTGAGTTCAATCAGATTCTTCAATGCATTCATCTGGTCCTTGCGTTTCACTTCGAACAGCTTCTTGTCTGTAGACTGGTTAAGGGTCCTACACAGATCTGATCACTCAATCTTTTTCAACATTCTCTGTGTAGCACATTCCCCATCTGTTTGAACTTTTATCACACACTGAGCTTCAAAAGCAGGCATCCAAACTCCCCATAGGAACAAAATGTTTCATGAGGAAAGGCCAACAGCTGGAAACAATTTAATGTCCTTACTTTTGTCAACCATAAAAAGGAGTAGGGCCCTAGATATCTTTATTTCTTTGCATTTCTGTTCACAATCTATACCCTAAAATATCAATGAAAGTGGGTGAAGGAGGGAACTTGATTCTCCTGGCCAATTCTAGTGGTTCCCCTCTTCATTCTTGTCACCCGAACTTCATTAGTTATTGATCCAATTTCCAGTTTTACCTGTTTCCAAACTCATCAGGAGACCGGAGGCCTATTTGCACTAGGAGTGGCATGAACACCTGAGTGCCACTGGGCACCCAGGGGTTCACTGCCAGCTGCTGCAGTCCAATCAAGACTACAGTCTGATTGAGACTGCAGTCCGATCAAGACTGCAGCAGATTGAACCAGAGGCGCGTGCAATGGTAGAAGGGGCCCATGCGGCCTGTAGGCCCTGCCTACTATTGTGTGTGTCTCCATTCTGATGCGCTGAAGACTTTCAGGGTTCTGCTTCCAAGGACCCAAATGTTGCATCTTTTCTCTCTGCAACAGATTGGCCTCTAGCAGGGAACTATCATATGTTCTTTGTGAACCTGCTCCTTGCTGTACTTCTTTGCTCAAACATATCTGGTGGGAACCTGAATTTGCAGCCTTAATCCAAACTCATACAGAGACAAAAGGTTTCCTGCCCCAACTAACCATCTCTTTCTTGATGGTTACAAAGATCAACAGCTGCCTAGATAAGTGATTTCCTCAACTATATCTGATTTAATAGGTAATACTTGCTATTACTGGAAATTGCTATGTAACTAATAAGTGGTAGCACGTAATTTGTTTATAAATCTATTTCACTGTTACCTCTTTTGAGTCCTGAAAGGAAGAAGGGACAAAAAGTTATCATTTTTACTCTATTTTGCTCCCAAGGGTAAAGTACCAGAGATCTTGGCTACAATCTTCATGATACTACCAAACAACCCTCATCCTAAACTGTCCAGAACCCACAACAGAACACAGAATATGCTGCATGACATTTTTCCTATATACAAATGAGCATACTGAAGGTTCTCCCTAGCCATGTACAGATAGGTGCCCTACCTATAAGCTGATGCCCTACCAAACTGCCCTTCCTTCAGTCACTTCCCTACCTTCAAAGATAAAATCTAAGCATAGGAGGATACAGATTTCTAAACCTGAATCTGAGCTTTTCCTCTCTGGATCAGCACTGATTCCTTGACATAGGAAGAGAATAAACATACAAGTACAGGCACAGAAAGAATTCATCCTTAAAACTCTGTAATGGAAAGAGAGAAAAAAAGGAGAGTAAATATATTAATAGTTTCCCAATGTAAACTAGAACATAAAAATGCCTTCATTGATCACATGTCCATGCTATTATAATTCATATTAAAGCAACTCCATCTAGGGGTGTTTTTCCACTGTCACTAGAAGTACCCATTAAGTACCCATTAATGGGTACAAAAATGCCATTACGTACCCATTAATGGGTACTTAATGGGTACTTTTAGTGACAGTGGAAAAACACCCTAGGTCGGTGATGGCCAACCTATGACACGCGTGTCACAGGTGACACGCCAAGCCCTTTTGGGTGGCACACCTGGTCACCCAGGCACCTGAGCATGTAGTGCTTGCTTGTTCTTGAAGTGTACGAAATACCAACTTTCAATTGAAAATTTAGCAAATGAAATTCAGCAACAAAAGTCACTAATGTAAAGAATTATTTGTTTTTGCTTTTAATACATATATCAAAAATATAACTTTTTTACTAGAGCTACAAACATCACAAAATTATGGATATTTCTAGATGTGACACAGCACCCAAGTTAAGCTAGTGTTTTTGTGAATTTTGACATACCGGGCTCAAAAGGTTCACCATCACTGCCATAGGTTAAGGTTCAATTTAGATGTACCTATCAAATGAAAACTAAGAGTCCTATTCTATTTTAAGTGACTTTGCAACCATCTCCATTGAACAGATTTCCATTTGTACGCACTGCATATGCAAAGGTTTTCTATGCGTATGGACCTTCACTTTCTTGTTCCATGTTTGTTGTCGAGCAGCACCAAGGGAGGTTTGACTCCTGGTTGACTTCAGGGACACATCTGTGCAGTTTCCTTGGCAGAGATATAGAAGTGGCTTGCCACTGCCTAGTTCTTGGCAGAGGCTGGGGCTTGAACCTGTGACCCACAGGCTTTCAGGCAGTTTGCTCTACCAATGAATTACAGCCCCTCCTCTGGTTCATATCACTCCACAAAGTGCAAGCAAGTTACTACTTGTTAGTTTAGACACAATCTAAAGCTCCATCCAGATAGCACTTATCTAATCTGCATTATTTGGATAATCCAGAGTAAAACACCTCCAGTGACATTTTATTCTGGATTATCCATGAAATGCAGATTGAATAAGTGCTATTTGGATGGAGTTTCTAAATATGTGCAGCTTATACAGTGCTTATACAGTGACTGTGTGCTCATATTTCACGCATTTTACAAAACTGGAAAGCAAAAAAATTCATCCATAAGGAAGCAAGGAGGAGAATGTCTCAAGCTCTGCAGCTGATCTTCATTAGCCCCAGCTATCATGGCTAATGAACATGGAATTATGAAAGCTAAACGGGCTATTTCTAATGGACTTGATTAAAGGCATCTTACCTGATTTTCATTCCATGTTCACATCCATTTTACCTCTTAATTAATCTTACCCTCCACTCGTTTAGATTGTATACACACTCAGTGAATTTAAGGTACACACTGCCATTTATAGGATTCAGAAAGATGACTGGCAAAACTTGTCTGTTTAGCATGGCTTTTTTTTTTAAGCATTGAAGCAGGAGCGCAGGACCCCGAGTGTGCCCCCACACTCTTCCAGGAGCCTCTTGCCCTGCTGGTACGGACCGAGCGATGTCACACGAAACCTTTGTGGAGTTTTTCTGTGGTTTATTTAAAAAATAAGAAAGCTTCAAAGGATTGAGCAAAAGTACAAAATAAACGTCTTCAGCAAATAAAAGGTTTCTTCATGCGTCTGCATGAGTTACAGCCTTGGTTACAAAAGCAATCCAAGCATTTACTTGCCTCTTGGTAGCATAGCAAAACAAAATTCCGAGAAGCAGGAGCATGTACAGAGTTCAGTATCAAAGTTCTAAGACAGAATCATATCAGGTAAGTAAAGCACAAGGTAGATCATACCAGGTCAGCTAAATAGACAGATAGGTAGGTAGATTCATAAACTAGAATACATTCACACTATGGGTGTTTTTCCACTGTCACTAAAAGTACCCATTAAGTACCCATTAATGGGTACATAATGGCATTTTTGTACCCATTAATGGGTACTCAATGGGTACTTCTAGTGACAGTGGAAAAACACCCCTTATTCACTCTTCAGGCCAAATCACATGACACACATAAGCCAATAAGCAACGTACAAGCTGAGGTCACTTTTGGTGGTTAATTGTTTTGAGAACTTGCCCTTTCATCCTAGGGTGTTTTTCCACTGTCACTAGAAGTACCCATTAAGTACCCATTAATGGGTACAAAAATGCCATTATGTACCCATTAACGGGTACCTAATGGGTACTTTTAGTGACAGTGGAAAAACACCTCTAGATTGGATTAATAGGCTCCCAATTAGCGTTATCTCGTCCTTGGGGTGCCAGGTGCATTTTGGCTCTAGGCAGAAATTACAGTTAAGGGTAGAACATTCCATTTCATGATTCTTCTCACAGACTAGATGTTACCAGAAAATTATAAAATGGAAACAGTTTGGTTCTTTCTATTTACACAAAATTACAGGGTTTTGGGGATTCCCGCTACAAGCATCTTGAGCAATTCTTATTCCCCTTTCTTATGTAACACAACTCTATTTCTCTTGGAAAACTGGGAATTTTACTCAAGCACTATTGTTTCATTAGATTTTCTTACGGAATTTATTGCCACCAACTACAGCAAGCACTGGTGGAGAAATAATCCATTAAGCATATTGCTGCTAGTTCAGCCAATTTAGTCATGTATTATAACAGAACAAGAAGTCCTTATTGAAGCAAAGCACATGATAAAATTAGTAAGCCATCCTGTTTACTGAATTGTGGCATGCTATGAAATATGCTATAAAAACCCTCATCAAGAACACAACAAGCAGAAACTGCTGCTAGATAAACATTTCTGCCCAACAACATAAATGTAAGATGGTCTTACATACAATTTATATGTTACATGGCAGAAAGAGAATCTTCCTTTGTTATTTTAACACCATGCAAATATTCAATTACAGAGCATGCCATTGGAAGTCATGGCAATAAATTCTCACAGCTTATGCAATAGAATACTTAATACCTACCCTGATACAATATCAGATATAACCTAGATATCCTAATTATGCCATCTATTTTCAATCCTGTAGGTTGTGTGGTTTAAAGAGGCTACACTTGAGGAGACAAAACTGCAAAGTATTCAATACCCTGAAAAATCAATTTCACAACATATGGAGTTACTATGGAAAAATTATATTATGTATACCCTACAATTAGATCAAAGCAGTGGTTCCTAACCTTTTCTTTACATAATTTTTGTTGCTGTGGATCCCCACCTCGCATCTCCCACTTGCCCCCCCCCACATTGTATTCCCCACCTGCCCCTACACCCAACACTGCCTGCCCCCCCCCACCCAACACTGCCCTACCATGGACCCCTGTGAGACCTCTGTGGACATCTGGGGGTCCCCAGACCCCAGGTTACGAAGCGCTGAATTAAAGGATTGTTCGTCAAGGACAATGAAGACTAATATTTCTTTCCAAGATCTACTATAAACAAGCATGAAGGATAAGAAGAGTAGATTCTTGTTGGTGATAATTCTGTTTTAACCACAAGCACATCTCAGAAGATAGTTAATGAAAAAACAAAACGGAATGGGATCACAATGGTTTTCACCTGGCGATTCAAATGAAGAGATATATATTTGTTCTAGCTAATGATTTTTTTTTCACTAAGTCGCATCAGACAAAGATGTCAGTCAATGCCCATCATGACTTTTTTATCACAGATCGTCTTTGGCAACATCACTATTATTTGAAGCTGAATTTTTCTATAATAAAAATTGAAATAGTTGAGAAGTAAGAATACTTCTATCATATACTCTATTTCCTGAAAATAAGAATGTTGATACACTCCATCAACTTCAATAGCTAAGCCAGGTTTAGAATGTGGTAGTAGCTATTGTTCAGCTTTCTAAATCTAGGTTAATGGATCACAAGCTCCAACAACCTTTTAAGTAAACGCTGCGTATTTCAGCCCACAAAAATCTTCTGACAAAATTTACCACTAAAGGCTTCTGAGAAATACTAGCAGGGAAGGGATTAGAAAAAGGATCATCACATGGAACATTTATTAGCTAAAGAATAAGAAGCGGAAAGTACGCCATCATGAAATCTAGCAATAGAAAGCTGTGATACCCTCTCAAGGATGTGTACTGGGTCTAATACCATTTCATTTACAAATTATCTGAGATGTGAAGCATTTGACTTGACTCAAATCAAATATCCAAAAATTTGAATCAATTCAAACATTTAAAATTGGAATGTATTCACATTCTATTCTATTCTAATAATTCGTATCTATTTGTATGAATATTCAATTCATATTTGAAGATATGACATCAACAACATTCGTATGTGTGCACCAATATGCATTCGTATGCATCCCGTTTTCATCCTGTGTGTATCCATACAAAGATTCAAAATTCGTTCAAATGCTAAAAAATGCATGTACGGACATTCAATTTGAATTCGAATGTCCATTCGAATGATGGGCATTGACTGACATCTTTGTCTGATGCGACTTAGTGAAAAAAAACCCCATTAGCTAGAACAAATATATATCTCTTCATTTGAATCGCCACGTAAAAACCATTGTGCTCCAATTCCGTTTTGTTTTTTAATTCTGAGATGTGCTTGTGGTTAATACAAAATTATCACCAACAAGAATCTACTCTTCTTATCCAAATTCGAACAAACCTGATCGAATTTTGGATATTTCGAATATTCCTGCACATCCCTAATGTGAAGTGGCCGGATTTATGGATGACCCCATATTACTCATACAAAAAGTAAACAAAATACAACATTCATACTACAAAACAGTGGGCAAAATCTGAACTCTCCGTACATAACAAAGAACTTGGAGACCATGTAAACTAATATCAATCCATTTCAAAAAGATATAGCCTACCTTCAACCACAGATATATTGACATGGTATTTTCACTAAATCATGAAAACACAAAGTTCTCTGAAACTAGTAAAAGCAAAGCTTCGTAAGATATGGCTTAAATACAATTTTATGTGGCCTTAACACTTGATATGTATTCCTGATAGAAGCTCACACTGCAGGCTAATAGAAATTGGGCTATTTCTGCAGTCAAAAGGGCTCTTTAACAGATGGTAAATGCCACGCATTTGCATCTTATACTTTGCATCTTATGAACTTAATTCTCCGATGTAACATTTCCTTCCAAAGCAACCAAATCTTTGGACCTAAAATTAATTTCCAACTTTGCCAACCGACATAACCTAGTTTATTTATTATTTTCCATCTCTGGAATACCTTGCATTTTTTGCAAATGGATTAATCAGACCTGAGTAACAGCTTTTTGTTTTATTTCCAGAGAGGACAAATCAGCCATTACTAGAGATTTTGTGTTTCTACAGATTTTATAGGAACCTATACTAGATGCTAATTTATATTATTACACATACTGTCAGGTATACTTTTTTCCCTTTATCTTTTACTTTGCTGGGCATAGAATCTGACTTAATGCAATGTTATGGGAGGCTTGAACGAGGGATTGGAACAAATATTTGTAAATTCATATGAATTCGGACATTCGGACACAAGTTGAATGTTACAACATTCATAAATTAACATTTCTATGAATACAAATATTTCTGACATTCGTACAAATAAACAGGGAGGTGGGAAAGCGGCTGCACCTGTCACATCAGCAACGGATCCAGAGTGCATCTGACATGGATCGAGAGCAGATTAAAAGTGGATTCAGGTCAGATTTGATGCTTTCAGAGCGGATAGGTTACAGGATATGTATCAAATACGTATGCATTCATGTCAGATATGTATCGGATATGTATTAGTTTGTATTGAATATTCATACAAATTCATATGAATACATTCATATCTAGAATCCTGCCACATTCAAAGGGGATCTATTTGTACAAATATGAATTTTCTAACATCTGATTCGTTACGAATTAAATGTCAAGAAACCCATTTTTGCACATCCCGAACTTGAAAACTTATATGCTTTGTTTGACCTAACAAAAAAAGGGAAGCTTGCAACAATGATGTGCAAAAATGTATTTTTGACATTCGAATCCATGTACATGGATTCGGGTATGGGTCGGGATAGAAATAGAAAAAGAAAAAGAAATAGAAATAAAAGTAGAAATAGAAATACAAACAAACAAATTTGTTCAGTAAAAAAAAATGACAGTGAAATGTTTGGGAAGTATTGATTAGCCATCTCTTGTGCTCCAATTTCTGCAAATAGTCAAACAAATAGTCATAGAGGATGTGTCTGTGTTTGTACCCCATGCATCCCGAAATTAGATTTTTCCCTGAGTACTCTACTACATTCCATGGTGCAAACAAGCATCCTGTCCGTTATCGCAATTCCAAAGCCGATTTTGAGACAGATGGAGCTGGCTCTTGGTCCACCGGGAGCCTGTAGTCTAGACAGTGAAGTGAATGTTAACACCAGTAATGCTGCATACAAAACAATCTTCACTATGAAAAAACAATGGTAACTCCACAGGCTTTTATTCTACAAGCAAAAGCAAAGCAAACGGGGATAACGGAAAACTCCACATTGGCTGCAGCATTAAGAACTGTCAAGAAGATATGGCAGGTGAGAACTGCATCGTGCTTTTCTCCTTCTTTTTGTTTTCTTCTTGTACCCTAATTTACCCATTACCATTTACTCAAAAATGATCTGAAGGTGATTTGCAAAATATGCTGGATATAATAACAAAAACAAGTGAAGCACAACCCAAATGAAGAAGAGTTGGCTTTTCCATCCCGCTTTTCTCACCCATTTAAGGGGACTCAAAGCGGCTGATAAAGCTTTCTGTTCTTCTCCCCACAACAGAACACCCTGTGAGGTAGGTGGGGCTGTGAGAGCTCAGAAGAGAGCTGTGACTCGCCCAAGGTAACCCAGATGGCTTCATGGGGGAGTGCGGAATCGAACCTGGTATTCCCAGATAAAAGTCCAGCTCATAAAAGGTGCATAAAAGGGAAGAAGGCAATACTCATGTAGATGGAGGCATTGCAAAATGGATGGTGCCATCTGGGAGAAGCCACTTCACTCTGCTGTGCCTTCCCTATTGCTATTTTAGTGTATAAATCAGATTAATCATAAAATGAATTGTAAATAATTTTGTGTAAACTGTTCAACAGCTATTTTGTGTTGTTTAGTGTAACAGTTATTTTTCTTACAGTTGATAATGATACTATGGGGGGCTCTTATGTACTATTCTAAGTGTTCAGACATAACAACAGGGGCGCCTCAGAAGTGCCTCAGAGAGACAGCGTGTGGCCCTTGTGTCCCCAGCCCTTTTCTAATCCACCTTTTCTAATGCACAATGTTCAGGCAAGCGGGGAGAAGATTGGTGTGTGAGCAATTCCATCTCTGAGCTGTCTCAGAGCCATCTCAGGCAGTGGTTACATCATTACTTTAATTCTCCTTCAGTCCAAATTCCAGCCTGTTTGGTTACATCTTTAAATGACAAGTCGTGTTTTTTTTTCCTGGATTTTCCTCCCTCTATTCAGGTTTTCCTTCATTAAGGCCAACACAACATTAACGTTTTAATCCCCTTCCAGGAGGCCACCATTCCGGCTCCCTGGCTGCCCAGAAAATGATAGGTATGCAAGTCTTTGCTCCGTTGTTGGATATGCCTCCTCGCTTCCACTTGCTGCAATTCCCTTTGACAGCAGCAGGAAGGTGTAACCAAGCTATTCCAGGCCAAAAACAACTTGGTTTTGGCTGCCTTCCTAAAAGAGATTAAAATGCTAAGGTGTAACCATGACCCCAGAGGAACTTTTTTGGCTGTGTTTGATCACAGCCTAAGAAATGCCAGTAACAAAATCATATAAGAACCAATTAAAAGATAATCCTACAATACAAGCAAAATAAAATAAAAACTTGCTCAGCATAAAAAAATTAGCACAGGATCACTGTCAGAGACTAAGCAGTATGATGTGGGGACCAAAGTGCAGCACACTTGTGAGATTTCACACACACTTTAAATATTTGCATATAGTGAAGTCCTTGTGTTCAGTTCCCCTCTAGAACAGAGCAGAAAGCAGGCAGAAAGTAGAGCATAGCCCACTGGTGCACTGGTCAGTACCTGATGGACCATCTGGAGCACCCTAGTTGCTGTGCTTCTTACAAGGGCTGTTGGATTACGTGAATCTTGATGTGACCCACCAAGGGAAGGGGACACAGGTATTTGCAACAGAAACAATAATGCAAGGAGCCAGCAGATGAAGATAAGAACAGAGAACTGTCTCCTGATGTCTGGCAGGGGTGGTGAGAGGCAACTGCAGAATCTAAAGAAAATCCAACAGTTACCTCCTGCCATCTAAGAATAGTATTCCATGTAATTTGAGTTACACCCTCTACACTAACTTTATGCAATAAATTGTGGTTTAAGATTAATCACCAGCTGCTGGAAAACCATGAGCAGAGCAAACTATGAGTTTGTGTCCTGCTGATGGGCTTTCTTGTGTGGTTGGTGGCCACTATATGAACAGACTGGTGGACTAGATGTGCCATGGGTCTGATCCAGTAGGGTAGTTCTTATGTAAGTTCACACAAAAAAAGCCAATCATATTATATTTCTTATTACCCATTTCTTAGTACCCATACTAACATAATGATCTGGCTCTGATCTCATTAATCTATAGATAAAGCTTGGATTTCTCCCCCTCCAATGTGCCTTGTTTGCTCACACTGAACAGCATTTTGATGCCTGTTTCCACAGTATGCAAACGTTATTTTGGAACTCTTCACAGCCCCTTTTTGTTGTTAGAATTCAACATAATTTGATGTCATCTGCAAAAACAGTGGTTCTGATTCAGAAACTTGGACTTTTTACTGTTACAGCTCATCATTGTAAGAAATGTTCATTTACTCTTTGCTTTCTCTTCCTTAACCAGTTGTGGGTCCATAAGATGGACTATCCTATTATACCTTGGATGTTAAATTCACTAAGAAATTTTTGATGGGGATCTTTTTGAAAGTCTATGAGATCACCTCTACCTAAATGTTTAGAGAAGTTCCTACAAAACTCTTAAGAATTTAGACAAACAGGAGTTCTACCATAATTCATGCTGTCTATCCTTGAGCAAGTCCTACAACTCTAGATATCTGTAATTTTATCTTCAGTAACTCTTTTTAGAAACTGAAGTTTCATTAGCCAAATTCCAGTCCTAAGGCGCTAAGCCTAGTTATAAACAACATTCTTCTGTTAAGAAATCTACAATTTAATTTTTTTTAATTAATAATTTTTTAAATAAATATTGGCCAAACAACTTCTTCTTTGGACATAACTAGTTGTTTTAGCTCATCAGGCTGTACTCCTAAGAAAATTTCTAGGCAAAAAGGATTTCTGTTCCGCAATTGAAGTTGCAATCCCTAATTGCCCAGTGATGTTTCCTGTAAATAGATATGGTCAAGTTTGCAATGCTAGTCCTAACATGATTTTTAAAACAAAATCAAGTTATCCATATCATGAAGTGTGCTCTTAATTATGAATGAAATATTACCCCAATATCTTGAGAGCTCCTTTCGTGACTGTGTCATTTGGGGCTACCAGAAGCCAGCTGAGTGCCAAAAAAAATAGCACTTTGCTGGTTTCTGGTAACCCCAAATAACAATCACAAGAGGAGCCCACCAGATGTTGGGATTACCCTGGGAATTCCCCACATGTCTGGGGGGGGGGAGCAGCAAGAGGCAATCATAGGATATTGTTCAGATCTTGTGTTGCCTCTTGTAGTCTGGAGGCACCATAAATTCAGTCAATATATTTCTTCCCCTTTTCATTTAAACTATATTAACAAATACCGCACAAGAGAATAGGATCCAAATATAACAAAAATTATTTAGATAAATTCACTTGCAGAAAAGCAACATCTCAATATGGCACATACTCTTTTGCAATATTGTTCAAAATACTAACATTATGTCCTATAATTCCCTTTAAAGAAGGTTCATTTGACATATTTATCGAACCAGTCTTTCAGAAATTTGTTAGCAGGAAAGAGCATTGACAATGGAGGAATACACAGTAAGACGGAGAATAAGTAGAGACTTTGAAACCCTAAGTTTATTTGTTCCTTGTGTATTATGTAACAGCGCATGATTGAGCTTGTTAATAGCCATATCCCATAGTTTGTCATTCCATTCTTGTTTGCTCATTTTCCCACCACAGCTATTGCTGCTATAAGCATTAATTTCCCTAATTTTATTAAGTTGGCATTTTCATTTTTAAACAAGAATAACAAGCATAACTCCAGAGAAGCTGTAACATACATTTGCAATATCTTATCAACCTCTAACATTATGTTAGACCAGAAATCTTGGAGCTTCTCACAGGACCACCATGAGTAAAGATAAGTAAACACCTTTGGCCCACATCCATGCCAACAAGATTCATCACTGTCAATAGTTAAATATACAGTATATTTCTTTGTATTTGGTTATGATACAATCTTGCTGATTTCTGGTTAAGATTTGTTTCCATTCCTGATCCGAGAGTTGAATATGCAGGTCAGTTTCCCATGTAGTCCATAACCCTTGTCAGCGACAGCAGCTAGCTTGTCTTTTAGAGACTTGTCCTTTTGTCCAAAGGGATAGAATAAAGAGGTTTTGTTCAAAGTCAGTAGGCAATCTGGTCATGCCTTTTTTTTTCCTTTTTGCTTCAACACAAAAAAGAATACTTATGCAACACACTGGGTATCAGTCACTTTCTGTAATACATTTCTTCTTACTCTCCGGTAATTCAAGCCCTATGTGTTAAATGTTTTACATCTGAAAAACATTAAACCCTAAATCAACCTAGACTACCTGGATTTTGAAACCTCTAACATCCTAGGAGACTTGAGTTAACTACATGTTTTAAATGCAGGAATCCAGAGAGCAAAAGAGCTATCAAAGACCCAGGCAGATGCTTTATATTAAGTGTCAGGCTAACTGTTGAGTCTGGCCAGTGGTACAGTCATCAGCTTAGATCTTTGATGTAACTATATTGCCATGGTGATGCAGTATCTGGAGTGTCAGTGGATCCGACGGACAAATCCCCACTCAGCTATGTAAGGTTAACAGAAGACTCCAGACATGTCCCTTTGTCTTAGGCTGCATCCAGATTGTTAATTACTTTGGATATTTCAGAATAAGGCACAGATATTCTGGAATATCCATTATTTACTCCAGAATATCTAAATATATCAGAATAAGTAACCTACATCTAGATGCAGCCTCAGTCTATCCTATCTTACAGGGTAGGATAATTTAGGAGCATCTGGATAGTCACAGTTTGAACATCTTACTTGAAAGTCATGTTGATAGAGAAATCCCTCAGTAAACTCATCTCTCAATTACTGGTGGTTTTGCTACAGAAATCAATGTGATTCACATATCACACAGGGAAACTGCAAGCAAGACTAGATCTGTACCTGCCAGTTTTTAATTACTGGCAATGATCTGCATAATGCAGTGTCACTTAGCACAATTCCATCTTATAGCAGGGACATGGCTATTCATTCAGCGTATGTAACCAAAGCTGTACAAACCAAAACCATATAATACAAGAAAGAACTGTGGCGTAGTTCCTAACATTTTTCCAAGAATACTTCGTTAGTCAAAATCATTCTTAGAACTGTAGATATTTTTAAATTCAGCAGGCAAACTGCATGGCCAGGTCTCAAAACACAGGTGAGCGCACAATAGAACATTCTTGATACAACTCTGCCTCACTGTGCCAACAACTGCCTCCACCTACTCTCATCTGCTACTTATTGTAAGATAAATGCCATGTACTAGAGCAGGAAGATGACAGAATATACTAAAAAGAAAGCAGAAGGCCCTCAATTGATGATGGAAAGTTTTTCAAGAAACAAGCAGTATCTTTAGATTGGAATTCCACTTTCCCATCCCATAGTATGGTCAAGTGTGTATCAGTTATGGACAGAGGGAAAGTATATTTCAACTTTTACTTGCTCCTAACCTCAGCGGGCATATAATTTTCTCACAGCCTAAATTGTCACAAGCAACAGTGAAGTACTGAATAACGCACTTGAAGGCTTCATGAGAGCACTTAAGAAAAGCTGGCTTTTCTACCCTGCTTTTCTTCCCTTTTCAGAACACCCTGTAAAGTAGGTGGGGCTGTGAGAGCTCAGAAGAGAGCTGTGACTAGCTCAAGGTCACCCAGCTGGCTTCATGGGGAGAGGGCGAAATCAAACCCGGTATTCCCAGATAAGAGTCCAGCTGCCTAACCACCCTAACCACCAGTTCACAAGGATGCTGTATGGGGTAGCCACAGAAGAAACTCTGCTTAAATTATCCTGGGGGAGGAGTCAGCTTATTCCAGGATTCCAAGGGTAAACGGCCAATTTACTTGTGTTTCCCCATGGGCAGTAGGAAGAGCTCATCCATCAGCTGTCACCTCCATAGTTCTATCACTTAGGAAGTAGCAAGTCCTGCAGAAGTAGAATGAAGGTGAAGAGGGATTTAAGAATGCACCACAGACAAACAAATGCAAATAATGCAAGAATGAATGAATGAGTTTGTTGAGTAGTCAGATGACCATATCAATTTACAAAATACTAAGATGAAGATAAAAGTTCAAGATTAATTAAAGCAAGCAGGTACATATAAAAACTACTATCTTATAACCCTTATGTGTCCTTATCTCCCTGCAGAAAATAACAATCTGCTGCAAATATGTTTGCCTTTCCTATTAAGCCTTAAAACAAAATAAGGCCATCTTCCTAATAATGTTTACATTAGTTCCCTGAAGCAAATAAGCTAATTTGTTGTGAACCTCCCAGAATGTCAAGAAAACCCAGAGGACAGTATACTAACACCATGATATATGTTTACTACTGCCCATAAATATGGCAACTGATGCCTTGGAAGCTTTTCAGGACAATCAGTGGCCATAGTCTAGGGTTAGCCCATCAGTTTCTCAGGCAGACCACATGTTCAATCCTTCACATCTCCCTGGAAGAAGACAGTGACAGACCACCTAAGTGTCCTTTTTAAAGCACTACAAGAAAGGTTCTATGGTGTGAAGACCAAAGGAAAAAAATCTCAAATCTCAAATACTTATATCCCCACGTTTCTATTTCACTTTCCTGGTGGTCAGTGGGTCACCGCTATTTATCCCACCACTGCCACCAAATGTAAAGACCGACTCTCAGTCAGGTAGCGATTTGTATATATCCTGACTTGGTAGTGTAGTAGCGTGTATTTAACTTTTTATATTAAGACTCTGTTAATTCCCTTCCAAGAGACACACCTTTTATTTCCCTTTCTCTGCTACTAAGTTTGATAATAATGTTGCCTCCTTCTTGGTGCTGCAGCAGACAGCCCTTCCCCCACTCTGCCTAGCCAGCAGTGGGTTACGGTATCTGTTTAGGATTCCAGCCTGACTTGGCTCACTATGAAAACAGACTACTCAGTTGAAGCTTCTTTAAAATAACCAGAAAACAAGTTTATTGTTTACAATTCAAGTTTCTTCTTAAAGTTGCACTTTGTTACTTTAAATATCAACAGTTAGGTCTTTAGCTTCCTCACTAAGCCTAAAGACTTCAATCCTTTTCAGATCAATGCCAACAGCACAAATAACTTATAACCACTTCAGTTCTTTTACTTTCTAAACACTGTAATTCACTATTAACTCAGGACTCTATTCCCCAGCTTCCCTCAGGACAGCTTAGAGCCCGTTTCTCCCCTAGTTAAACACCCTCCAGGTTTAACGACCAAAGGCAGAGAACCCAAATTATCCCCTCAGGCTCCCTTTTATATGGGCCTGGCTGGCTTGCTTCGCCCTGATTGGCTGAGCTCCTCCAGCATTCTATTTCACTCCTCCCCTTGGAGTGCTCAACTAGCCCCTCCCTTAGGCTACTTACCCTTGTTAAAAATACACTTTGGCGACACTTAACAGTGTAGACAACGCGTTCTCGCCACACTTTGCATTTTAAACCAAAATAACTTAATTTTGGGGTTGAGGGGTCCTAGCGGTCTCCACATATGGGGTCTCAGGAATTGAGCTCAACTACAGGATGGCTTCATTATGTGTAATTAGTAAAGCATGATTTTGTAAATTATACGAGCTTTATTTTTAGTAACAGCAGAAAACTGCTGAAGTCCATAATGCTCCCCTAAGAATCAAATTGATTAAGCATACTGGCAGGTATGTACTTACACAGGAACACGGGAACAAAATATATGTCCATTTCTGAACTATTTACTGTCAAAATGAATGTGGACATTACAGTAGTTTAGTTCAATAAATTCAACAAAAAATAGCAAAGCTCTTAACTTCAGCAGAATGAATATCCACTTCAACAGAATGCTACAATAACTGTAATAAACTTAAGAGCTTTTCTGATTTGCTCTAAAAATAATTTAATCTGCCTGTCATCAAGCAGATAGGCTCCAATTCCATGACTAATAAAAAATCTGTCTATTTTCTTGTTTAAAAAGACAAATATACATAAAAGAAATGTCTGATATATTAAGCATTTCTAAGGTGCATCAAGACTGACTTCTTATTCCTTGCTTACCATCTATCTCACTAGAGCTTGGAAACAAGAACCAGATACTATATGTTCCTCTTTGCATCTAGATTCAGCAACTTTTTCTCATGGTAAATTATCTTTTCTGATATATTATTAGTTGGTATAAAGGAATCCTAATACCTGGGAATTTGAAGTGATAATCACTAGGCAGACAAATACTTTTTTTTTAGAATGTTGGACTTTTTCTAAAATCATTAATAATAGCAAAACATTCCAGTTTAACAAATAAAATATCCACCATTTGAGTCAGGTAAATAAATACATGAAAATGTGATATACTGATACTGAATTCACTGTTACAGAAAACAATACAGACATGAACTACTTATCACAATACATATTTCAATGAGCAAGAAGACATTTTATGGTATATAAAATTAAAATTGCAAAAGTATATTGCATTAAGTCAGAAATATGGAAGAAAAGGCTCATCTGCCCAAATTTGGCTGAGATTGATATTTTGGATTGACATTTTGCAAGCCACAAGACCCAGCTAAATTCAGAAACGGTATTTGCAGATGATTCTGAAGGGCAAGCGAGACAAGAACATGAAGTAATGGCTGTGCAAGAAGGCTAACACAAGCACGACAGCCTGTCAGCAGAGGGACAGAAAATAATGGAGGGAAAACTAGAGATTAATGCTCCTAACTGAAACCATCAATTATATTTATGAGAAGGAAAATAATGCATAAAGATGTTTCAGAAATGATGGACCTTATTTAATCCAACCCAGTCCTTCAAATCTGAAGTATCAGTAGCAACTGGCATCCTAACATCAACATTAAATGAACTATTTATTCATTTATTTGTAGTTCTATCCGGCCCTATACCCAGAGGTTTCAAGAGGGGAACAACAGTACCAAGGTAGAACATAGCTGAAGAGAACTGCCAAGAACTGCCAGATGTGTTGATTGTGCCTAGTGTAATCAAGATAAAACCTAACGTAAAATTGATCATCGGGAAGATTATTTCAGAAGTTTGCCTATTTCAGAAGTTTGCCTGTTAATATTTAGGATTTCTTTTTCATTAATGCCATCAGCATACGTTTTCTTTCCCTGTCTCCCTCACATGAAACGGCCAGGAGCTAGCAAAACGTCTCTGCCATTAGCAGAAGGCAAAAAGAAGCCTTGCATCCCATTTATTATGGCTTGTTGATATTTTGTGTCCGTTTGCGTTGAATTTCCATGTATATTGCCCCCAAAGGACACTTGGCAGCTGCAGTTCAATGGAAGAGTAAGTACTGTACCTGAGAGAAGCGGGTCACAAATTCAACCCCCGTTATGTCCCCCCCCCCAAAAGGGAAAGGCATACCATTTCTGTGTGGACCAAGGAAACAGCATCCATGTGCCCGTGTGGCCAAGAGGAGTCAGACCCCAATAGTAAACAGCGGCAACTATCACGCCCGTGTTCTCCCTATGGGGCCCCTCAGACTGCCGGCCGTGTGCACTTTGGTATTGACATAACAAATGGGGCCCCTCGAGAGAGGCAGCGTGTGGCCTGCGTGTGCCCAACCCTTCTCCAATCCGCCTTTTTTAGCACGGGATCTTCAGGAGAGGGGCAGAGTGGCGTGTGGACGATCCCGCCGAAACCGTCTCTAAGCCGCCGCAGAAACGCTTTTTTTCACCACAGCCGCCATCACGCGACCCCCATTCCGGGCGAACCAGCGGCTTCAGGCTGCCTTAATACTTGCAGAACCAGGGAAGGGCCGGCTCCCCCCCCCACACACACACACACGACTAATGAAACGGGGCATCCCGGAACGCCAGACGGGGAAGCGTCTTCCGCACTGGGCGAAGGCAGCCAGGAAACGCGGCGGACGAAGTTACGTCCTTCACCTGCTGCCGCCTCTCAGGGCGATGAATGAATGAAATGCCCTCCGCCCGGCTCTCTCGAAGCGCCGCGAGCCCAGACGGAGACTTCCCTCCCTCCCCATTCATTCATTCGAGGAGCAGGCAGAGCAGCCGCAGCAGAGCAGTGCAGTACGCGCCACTTCGCCCTCCTGCCCGAGGCAAGCGGTGCCCTCGAACCTGGTAGGAGGAAGCACCGAGCAGGGTGAAGCCAGAGCTGCCAGAGACCCTCACCTGCTCTCCCTGGAAAACGCGCCGACGTCAAGCCGCCAGGAGGGCTCTCGGGGCTGCCGGCGGCGAGGCTGTCATGCTGCACGCGAAAGGCTCTTCCTCCTTTTCCCGGCAGCTTTCTCTGGGGCTGACTGGCCTCGCTGGCTGCTGGCAAACCGGCATGCACTGCGCAGCTTCGTCATTTCCTTCCTGGGCTTCCCATAGGCCTCCGCCTTGTAGTTCTGCACAGGTTCCCCCGCACGCCCCCCCCCCCGCTGCTCCACGCAGTCCAGTGCCCTGCGAAAAGGAAATCGTGGGGCGCCGTGTTTGCCCCACGCCAGTGATGGCGAACCTTTTGAGCTCGGTGTGTCAAAAGTTCGCGAGAAAACCTAGCTTAACTCGGGTGCTGTGTCACATCTAGAAATATCCATAATTTTGTGATATTTGTAGCTCTAGTAAAAAAGTTATATTTTTGATATATGTATTTTATTAAAAGCAAAAACAAATAATTCTTTACATTAGTGACTTTTGTTGCTAAATCTTCAATTGAAAGTTGGTATTTCGTGCACTTCAAGAACAAGCAAGCGCTACACGCCCACGTGTCAGGGTGACCAGGTGTGTCATCCAAAAGGGCTTGATGTGTCACCTGTGACATGTGTGTCATAGGTTGGCCATCACTGCCCTACACGGATTCATAGCTTTTCCCGGGACTTTGGAGAAGCGTGTTGGCGCCTGCAACCCAGGAAAGCGAGTCGAGCGAAGGCGAACATTTAAGGAGGGCAAAAGGAATGAAGGAGTGCGTGTTCCCTGCCTCCCTCCAGTGCAGTGGTTCTCAACCTTCCTAATGCCGCAACCCCTTAATGGAGTTCCTCATGTTGTGGAGACCCCCAACCACAGGGGTAGAGCAGCTGGGAAGTGGGAGGGAAGGGCGGCGGGAGACTTGTCGCGACCCCTCTGAAAGGGTAGTTCGACCCCCAAAGGGGTCCCGACCCCCAGGTTGAGAACAACTGCTCCAGTGGAATGAGAATATATATTTTGCTGAATTTTGCTAATATGATACCTTGAGCCTGTATCATGCACATTACACTCAGTATGAAAATAAAATAAAAATATTAAACTTTTAAAAAAGGAATGCAGTGGTAGCTGTTGTTTAAAAGCTGTGCAGCAATAATAAAAATTCTCATTGTCCTGGCTGTGTCCCTGTGAATGCCAGTTGCTTCGCTTGTGACGTGTGTCATAAAAATTCACGTTGTAACTCACAATAAAGCATCCCCATGTGGTTTGGGGCAACGTGGATTCAGATCATGTGTCTGTCCCCATGCAAGCCGCGGCATGAACCCGCATCTTTTTCTCCCCACCCACCCTCTCCCGATAGGAAGCCGGGTTGACGTCACCATAATCCATCCCACCCACTGCAGCGATGGCAGGCAAACACCTGCAGTGATGACAGGCAAACACCTCAGTTGCGCCTCCATGAACACAACACGGGCACGTACGATTTCCTTGGCCGTCACAGTTAAAAGCATAACCAAAAGTTATAACATAAAAGCAGATCATTCCTTTCCTTGGCCGCCACAGGTTAGCAGAGGTGTGCACAACCGCATGACAGCGGGCACTCGCAACTGGCTATCAGGGAAGGGAGGTGTAATAAATGTAGCCATTTATTTAAAGAAAATCCCCAAGTGGTTGCTGATCGCAGCGCGCATAGCAGGAACAGGGAGCAGAGGCGAAACCCTGCCCACTAATAATGCCACCAAGCTCCACCCTAAATAACCCGGGAGCGTCCGCATGACCCCAGGACAATACGTGCTAGCCCCCTATTTTGGAATGAGTACACTTGCTAAGTGGGGGTTTTTTGACCCGTATTGTCTCACATGTAGCCC
Organism: Aspidoscelis tigris stejnegeri; assembly: GCA_023333525.1. Taxonomy (NCBI): domain Eukaryota; kingdom Metazoa; phylum Chordata; class Lepidosauria; order Squamata; family Teiidae; genus Aspidoscelis; species Aspidoscelis tigris. The sequence goes on along the minus strand of JALMGA010000005.1, from coordinate 36,588,979 downwards.
ATATTAGGCTTTGAATGGAGACGCTCCCCAGGTGGCCTCGGACTATTTTCAGCATGGGGACACCCCCTCTGTTTCTCTGAAAAAGCTGCCAGTTTCCAACTTTACAACAGCTTGCCAAGTAGCTGACTTTAGAGACCCTCAATTGCCTGAGCAGAACAAAAAAGAAATGCAAGAGCATGTGCAAATGCAATGGAGATGATTTAGTACTATTATGGAGCATAAGTACCACTGAGTAAGCTAAGATTTTTGCCAGGTTCCTAAGAAGAAAGGCAGCGTGTAGAAGTGTGTGACTCTTTACTATCTGAGCACCCTTATGGCTGCACTCCATGCATGCTCTTGCTTTCTATTTGCATCGTATGAGAGGCCTATCAGGTGTTTCTGCCACCATTACTGTCTAAGAATAGAAGAGCTCCGGTATATTAACACACCAAAAGATGATCTTGTAAAGCTTCCCGGTCTCACAGTAGTTAACCTAATGCCTGCAAGGAGAATATGAGCACAGCAGCACACAGCCCATGGTTTTGAATCTTTCATGAAGCTCCAGAGAGAAGGAAGCTTCACTTTTTCAGCAATACAATGAAAGTATTTTGTTCCTAAAGTTATTTATTTATAAATAGTATCTCATTGTTGGCACTCAACATTAGTGTTCTTTGGGGCATGGGTGCTCATAGCCTCCCCCATTGCCAAGTTTTCATCTATCAAAAAACAGCGTCAGAGAAGAAATCTGTATTTGATGGTAGATCTGGTCAGAGAATGACAACAAAACAAGGATAGGCCTGTGAAGTATCTATTCCTGGTTGACCTGCCTGATTTGCTTAGTTAATGAACGTATCAGTGCATCTACAGGTATGCAAGTTCATTTTCTCTCCCTTTGTCTGTTCATATAACCCTTTTAATTCACTTCATATTTTCAGTAGATCAGTGAAGGCACGCCTATAAACCCTGGCCTTTAACTGAGGTAATAGCTTCCCCATCCTTCTTTCAGACACTATTATTGTTCTAGTGTTTCATTTTGTTTAATTTTCACAGCTATGACCCGCTCTGAGACCTTCAGATATAGGATGGGATAAAAATGCAAATACCGTAGTAAATTAACTGCAGGTTACTGCCATTACACCCATCCTATTTTGCATTCCCTTAAAGAAACAAAAGAAAAAACTGGGACAAAAACACTGGGCACACTTATCATCCATCAGTCATGTTCACCTACCTGCAAACAGGCACAGCCTTGGCGTGCTTCCCAAGCTTTTATTTATGCAGGCAGGTCAGATTTATGTTCTTGTAGACAGAGGTAGGATGAGAAGGAAGCAGCCACTTCTGTCTTCTTCGGCCTTTTTTTTTCCTTCCTGGGTCATCATACACATGCTAATCCCTAGATACTTCAACTAGTCACTGCCTGATGAAGGTTTGAATGGAGTGGAATTCCTGTATCCTCCCTCTTCACTCATTAGTACTGTCTGCATCAGGAGCTGCAGGCAGCAGTAATTGCTTCTCACAGGGTTGTCAGCAAATGTGGCCTTTTCACCACTTTCTGTAAGATCTGTGAAATCCTGCTGAACAGCTCTGTGCGTCCAGGGTCATGACTACACACAAACAATGCCACTGTATATGTGCAAACCAGTTCTGAATTACAGCAGCTGTATCAAATTCAATACTTCTGGCTCTGTAAACTAGTCTTCATTAAATTAAATTTTTCTGCTCTACAAACTAGCCAAAAAAGCTAACAAAATATACCGTTTACTCAAATGGAGCATTAACGAAATTTATCAGTATCGTCTGTAAATTCTTATCCACCTAAACCCAAAAAGTAATTCTGAAATTAGATGCAGCTTTCAGCTAAATATTTTCCAAAAAAAACACAGAAAACATATTTCAGGTTTTTCCTTTTTAATTTGAAGTTTATAATTCAAGTGCCAATTCATCACAAAATTACTTGTGGAGCACAGTCTAATCATTTGTACTTATATGGAGGCTTCTGGAGGGCGAGAAAATGTAGGAATAAATTGCCTTTCAGTTCCTTATGTTCTTCATTCAATACTGTTTTCTCATTTCAGTCACTGATGTGTGACAGAGACACTGCCACTCGTCCAAGACATCTGAATTTACAGGTATGAGTGAAGAAATCAAAATAAAGAGCAGAAACTGCAAAAAACTACTGAGGAAATATATCATTCACTCCTTTGCACAAAAACACAGAGATTTACTAGAGATTGAAATAATGCCAGCATTCCAGCATACCTGGCAGACAGGCTTTCTGCTATGTTGGACCTCCTTCAGATACTCCCCAGAAAGTAGTTTTAAAAATCCAGGAGTTTGCAGACTTTAAAACATCAGCACAGTACCCCTTCCATTATTTTCAGATGCAATTTGCTCCCAAACAGTTTTGGATCAATACATAGATACCTGTTCCAGCATTTAAAAAGCACGTTTGTTATTTTTGTATCACAGCAAGTTCCTGGATGATTGACCCAAGCAATTCAAATTGGGGAGAGGAGGAGTGGATATTCATGAGAAGTTTCAACAAAAAATGTAACTCTGATCACAGGGAGGTTTTCCATTTCAAAGGAATATATGAAATGTATTTACATACTTGAGATTCAGGATGGCCTGCCAGGGACCAAGGCCCCTGATTTTCTCTTCAATAGGGCCTTCACTCTGGGCCCTGGGATCTCAAAGGCAGCAACCAAGTGGGATATTAATCCTGTAAAAAGGTCATCCACTACATGCTAGCTCTGGAGGCTGAGACAAAGAAAAGCTTTGGAAGTGCTGGGAGCCTTTTCCGGGTATCAGGAGACTCCTGTTCCTTAAGGACCATGTTGAGCAAGGTCCTGGGGATCAAGGCCACAGCCTTCTTATGGAGAGGCTAACACTAAATCCTCAGCTAGAACTGATTCAGGCACTTTAATGCTGAGGGATGAGAGAATGTCTTCTGAAAGAAGCTCAATATCCTTAGCCCCAAAGCTAGGGACCAAGGAAAGAGAGGAGGCCTCTTTCTGTTCTCCAGAATCCTCACCCTGAAAAGTAAGGGCTTCTGCATGGAGACTGGATCAGTCTAAGATGACAGGTTCCTAGTGTGGGAAACATTCTACATCATGTACATACCCCTCCGCCAAACCTGCTTTTGGTCCAGGGATCACAGGGGAGAAACCTCTGGAAGAAACTGTGCCTGCTTCTATGAGAGGAAGAGCACCCCCTTTTCTTGCACTCATGTTCCCTGTGCTTCCTGGTGCACTTCCTGCTAAGGAGACAAAGGGGAAAAGGAGGAATGAGATAAATCCTGTGGGATGGAGTAAGACCTGAAATTGGCCTTTCTTCCCTTTAGTGCAGCGGTTCTCAATGTGGCTAATGCCACGACCCCACAATGCAGCTCCCAAATGCCTCCGCGACCCCAGGGGCGGGGGAGGGGCCAGGGGCGGGGGAGGGGCCAGGGGCGGGCGGGCGCTGACTCCCTCACGTCCTGCTCCTCCCCCCTCCTCCTCACGCTGCTGCCGCCGCCGCTGCACAGTCCTTCCCTCCCCTCCCCTCCCCCGCCAGCGCGAGCACTGTGGTGAAGCCGCCGCTGCCGCATTGTTTGTGCCAACGGGGGGAGGAGGAAAAGATTCCCGGCCACGGGAGCCTCAGCGGCCGACCAACCCACAGCCAGACGGCGGCCCTTCGCGACGCGCTCCGCCTCCCGCCCCGAATGCGTTGCCGCAGCCTGATCCAGCAACCGCCACCTCCGCCACTGCGAGCCCGCGGGTGGCCGCGACAGCGCGGTGTCCGCCAGCTCCTCCGCCCCTGCCCCTGCCCCTTCCTCGGCCGCCTCCGCCTCCGTCCCACCCAGCCCTGTTAGGCGCAGGAGGAGCGAACGCCTCCGCCGCTGCCATTAGCCCGGACCCAGCCCGGTGTCTCAGCCGCCTCGAAGGCAACTGCCACCTGCCGCTGCCGATCTCTCCTTACAGCAGCGGCGGCGCGGTGGGGGGCGTGGCGGGGGGAAGCGGGGGGGGCCTGTGGGAGCTTTTGGCGACCCCGCCAAAAAGGCTGTGCGACCCCAAATGGGGTCGCGACCCCAAGGTTGAGAACCGCTGCTTTAGTGAAAGGTTTCAAACTCACAACCATGTAAAATAAATCCATAAAGTCAGCATTTAGCTGGCTCTTTACACTACTCAACCTGATCTGTCTGGCTGCGCCTGGAACTGCTTCCAATAGAGCTTTAGACTCAGTTGGCGTGTCCCCATGCACGTTTTGGTCCTAATCGAAATGGGGTTTGGCAAGGGATGTCCCCATGAACTTTTGATTTGGTCCAATTTCTGCAGACCAAATCGCCCAACCCAGGTCCAAACTAGGACCAAATTTGGTACTGGAAAAAACAGGTCTGGGCACAGTTTGAGGGTTCGGCATGCATTGCTTTGTGAGCATGCATGGAGACGGTCCTGGGCTACTTGGGAGTAGACTGGTGCTCGCATAAGTGGGAGGTGGGGTTTCATGTCCTGTGCTCGCTGTTCCTGACCTGTGCATTGGAGATCATAATTACTGGGTTTTGGGGGGAGTAATGGTGTTAAAGCCGAAACAATGAGGGAGTCCAATGGCCTTCACTGCCCACGAGACTCTTTTAGAGAAGTATTCCACCCCCCGTTTCCTGATCACCAAGGTAGGCAGGATAATGGCTTGATTGTTCTCCCTTTTACACGGCAAATACTCCATCCCTGTTTCCCAATTGCCAAGACGGGCATGATAATGGCTTGATTTTTCTTCATTTTAAGCTTGCCAGGCGTTCTTGCAGTTCACAGGTGGAGTGGAGGTGCGCAAAACTGCTCAATTGCCACCAAACCTCATAGTGGCTTTGTTTGTTTGTTTAAAAATTCTGTTCAGTCCTGGCTTCTGTGCAGCTAAGGGAGGCTGAGGCATTTGCAGCAGGCAGCACAGGGGTAGGGTGATGTCAATCTGGCTTCCAATGAGGAGAGAGGGGACAGAGAGGAGATGGCGCTGCTACCCCATGCCAGGGTTTGGCACGGTATGCATGGGAATTGCTGAATCCACACCCAGCCCACATTCCCAGGAATGGCATGGGGATGGGTACGATTCAATCTTGTTCCCGCACCCGGTCCAATGCGTGCTCAATCAGACACATAAGGCTTGCATGGAAACACGGCCAGTGAGGCGTTGTCATGCCTCATGTCCTCTCCAACTACCCGGAGGAAGGTCCCACTTCTACTAGCCAAAGCGAGGGAGGCATGCCTCAGGAGCCATACTTGGAAACTGCTTCTGTCCCCGCTAACTGGGATAGTTCAGACCACTGTCGCAAACAAAAAATCTCTTTGGAAACCCCCGACTCATGTGAACCCTGATTCTTGACTCCTGACTAACTTCCCAAACTTACGAAACTCTCTGGTACCCCAACTCTTTGTCTGTTTGACTCTGCATACTCTATATCCCCAAGAATTCTGTTCACTAACTTGGTGTCGCTACCTGGGCATGTGCAAGTGCTTTGCTGTTACCACCTGCTCTGGACACAACAGGTATCCCCCCCCCCAAATAAGCTCCATATTTGACGGCTTGGAGGAGGGGAGAGGAATCAAAGACTCTTCTAGTTCATATTGCAGATTCTAATGAGCGTCCTCCTCCTCCTCTCTAACCCCACTGGGAAATTTCTGTTCCCATAAGCCCTGAGAACAGGGGGCCCTCTGTACCCGACGGAAGAGTGGAGCAGTTCAGTAGTGGTGTGAAAGGAGCCCATGAGAAGTGGGACATGGGCAGTGCTGAAGGTAGTCAGCTGAAGAGAGCAGCAAGTACAATGGCATATCTGTGGCCAGCAAGAAAGCATGCTGCTGAAGAGGAAGAACTCTGCTAGAGAGGTCACCTTCCAAATGGAGACATGCCACATGGCCCAAAATCCTGAACAAACAGATAAGCAGTCTGTTAGGGTCAAGCAACCAAGTGGGACAGGGCTAGCAAGAATTGTAGAAGGTATTTATCAGAGCTGCACTACCTATTGCTTGCAAGGGGTTGAAGCAGACTGGTACAACCCTCATGTGATTCAAAGGAGTACCCTCTTAGAAAATATCTTAATTTAGGTTTTTGGGGATGGAGTCATCTAAATCTGTCCTGCAGTAGGATACCTAAGCTTTTTCCTTTTCATAAATCAGACACAAACAATTTACTTCCTGCCAATCCAGACTAATCAATTTGTCTGTCCTGACACCAATGCTTCTCCTTTAACCAAAGAAGTAACATTCTTTACAATGCCATGGTCCATTTCTTCCTGCTGAATGGCATCATTATTGAGGATTGATCAAAGTCTTGCCTGAGCAATAAATAATGTTGACAGAAGGAGACAAATAAAATAGGAATATCTTCCTGAATGAGAGCAAACTTAACTTGATTATTGCTTTTCCCCAGCTGTTGAAGTAATTATTTCACACAAGAGACTCACTGCTTCTGGGTTAATGGGCACATTTGGAATGCTGAGAACATGTCATGATGCAATTTTTAAAATAGCTGTCATAGGAGGGTACCAAATCATGACATGCTTGCAACAGTAGGTACAAGTAGTCACAAAGGTGAAACTAAAAAGCAAACAACTTGTCTAAGAACATGAGTGCAGAAAAGCAGAAGTGAAATCTAATTTCCAGCTCATGAAATCCTTCATCTGAACTTGGTTCTCCTCAGCCTTTCAAATCTGCTGGTCAACAACCTTTTCTTTTTCCTCCTTTTAAAGTTTCCAGGGAGTGGTGCTTGAAAAACAGCACTACTAGAAGTACAGTATAGGACAAATAAATTACAAGAGGCCTCAGCAGACTCAGAAGAAGTGAGTATGGACTGTTTCAATACTGCGTAATTTTAACTCCATTCTCCCTTTTCTTTCTACTACTTCTACCCTTTCAAATAGAGGAAAACATCTGATAAAATTTATATCACTATCACTGGTAGGATTTGAATCCTAGGTCCAGAGTACAGTTAATGATCACTTAAATTCAAATGTATTCAGTTGCCAGTAAAAAAAAAAAAAGAGAGAGTCTATAAACCACTTGCTTTTAGATTCATGCAATAGAATGGAAATGCAATATGCTTCAATGGATCTAGTATGAAGAATGTATTACATTACTACATCCAGGCTGCAATCCCACTTAAAAACAAAAAAAGCTAAACCCGATACAAATGCTAATTCTGGCCGTTCCCATTTTTTTCATTTTAAATCACAATCAACCCCAACACTCTTCCCACAGAAAACACTTCAAAAACGCATCGAGGAAAGCAATTCTTTTCCACCCCGCCCTTTGCCAGCCGGGGTGCCCACCCTTCTCCCGATTGGGTTCAATCCCACGATGATGTGGGCAAGGGTGGGGAATTCCAGCTCCATTCTTTGATCCTATACCCAGCCTCTTTTGCGCAACGGTGTAATTTCAGACTAGCGATTCCCTCACAACCACAGGGATTGCTTCCACGGTCCTCCAATCTTATGCAAAATCACCTACTAAGCCTCCTTGCCCACTCCTTCCCACTTTCTTCTTTATCACACCTTTCTCCCGCCCACCCACCATGGTTGGTTCACACAGGAAGGAGCCAGCCAAGCTATCTTTCCCCAGCTGAAAAAGAAAGTGAGGGAAGTGTGGGCAGGTAATGAAACTTGTTATCAGTGTGAAGTGGAGCGGGTGAGAGTGAAACTTGTTACTTGTTATCAGTGTGAAGTGGGTGAAAATGAAACTCTTTATCCACCATGAAGTGGCCTGCCGAGGGAAAGGGAGGGTGGAGGCTTGATCACATTAATCTCCTCTGCAAAGGAGGGATGGCAAGCCAGGGGCTGTCCTACTGGGTGAAACCCCACCTGTTTCATGATGCATCTCCGCCCAATACTGTGGTACCGTTCCTAAAGGAATAAAGATAAAGCATTTTAGCAGCAAAAATGGGAGTGAGAGCTGTTTTTTCAGGGGGTTTTATTGAGGTTTTTAGCTATTTATTCCTCAGAAAACGCAGGAACCCAAACTGTAATGGGGCCAAAGAAAATTTAAATTGTTTTCAAACAGCAATAAAAGCCAGGTGGGAACAACCCCCCCCCCCAGTGTTGACTTCTTTACATGGGAGATCAGATAACAGAAAGCAGAGTGTCAAAAACTTGAAAAAAATGGCCACACTTGCCAGTTTATTATAGAATAGCACTTATATCCTAAACCTCAGAATCAACTACTAAGTAGCCTACATTTAATTCTAGTCATTTTATATGCATTTTTCTGACAAAGGATACACCATGCCTTGAGGATTCTGCTGGCTGCTCCTTAATGGGAGTTTCTCCAGCAAGGTTTGGACAGATGCTCTGTATGATGGATCTGCTTGAACTTTTCCACTTTGAAGCTGACGATGAAAAAAGGACAGAAATAAGATGATTTTTACCTTACTTCACTTCTTACAACAGAAATAGAGGCCATATATATCCATCAGTCAGCTTTGTGTGCAGCAAGATAACGTGTGGGATGAATACCTTAGCAGGAAACTTACTTCTTCCTCACATTGAAATAAGAACGTCATATTATCCAGACCAGCTGGTCTATACAACCAGGAACTGAAAGTGATTTAGCATAATACAAGAAGCATGAATTTGGTACAAGGTATTGATATGTCTGAGCCTAGTACCACTGTCCTTTCACCATATCTAACTGAAAGGTGGATTTTTAGAACTAGATGATGCTGAAAGAAAACAGCTTGCCACTTTGCTGACGTGTTCTCTCACTCTGAAAGTGCACTGAAGCTAGATTAAAGCAAGCATTAAATGGCTTGTTTTAATAGTAGAACTAGCATTTTAAAATGATTGTTAAACATATTAATTGAATCATTTTGCAGTTCATTTAATTGGAACAAACATTTCATAGTCATTGCTTAATAAAAATCATTCATGGACTGTTGGTCTAATTATTTTCACCTCACCTATTTCTTGGAAATTCAGTGCCAACTTTATGTCTGTGAATCCTACTCTTTGTCTAAAAAGGTGTCAGAATTCTGTGAACTTGTGAGTACATGTGTTCAGTATGAGAGCTCGTAACAACCAACATAGTAAAACTATCAGGATTTTAAAGTAATATTTCACTGGAAAGATCCAGAAAGGAAGAGTGATTGGAACATGACTACAACAGCAAAATTGCCACGGCCTGCCATATTTTATCATTTCACAGTACAGCTGTCATTCAGAAGGGAAGAAAATTAAAAAAATAATAATACAGAGAGACACCAGAAGGAAGAAGTACAATAATTTTACAACTTTGCCTTCAGGTACTATTCATTATTCCCAAAGTCTCACCTGAAGAAGAAAGGAGCGAAGAGAATTGATTGTAGCATTAGAAAGTTCTTGAAAATTAGTGTTCTTTGCTTCTTCAAGAATGTGGCTAATTTCATTTTGAAAATTCTCAGTGCTCTGATACTTCATTAGCTAAAATATATATATATATCCCATTTATCAGCAAGAAGCACAGGTACTAGTTGTCCTAACACTTGTTGCAATACAAAGTTCAGTTAGAAACTATTACATTTTCCAATTTATATACACTCTTCCTTACCTCAGATAAAGATGACATAGGATTAGATGACCACGTGAATATCTTCTATCTTAATGTTTCTATAAGGGCTTTCTGTAGGGTGTTTTTCCACTGGCAGAAAGTACCCATTTTTGCACCCATTAAGGACCCATTTGGGCATAGGCTGGATGACTCCATTTCCACCATGGCACCCACTACCACTTGGGAAATCCAAATCAAATGGGTATTTTTTTGCCTTTAATCTGGATTTTCTGTAGACTCCATTAATGGGGTCTACAATGGGGTCTTCACTCAGAAAATCCGGATTAAAGGGAGCCTGTTTCCATGAGAAACAGGCAATGGGGTCCAGAGGAGGCTAGGGGGAGGGGATGCACCATTGGGGGGGGGAGTTCCGAAATCCCAGCTTCGAAGTGATTTCAGAGTCATTTCAAAATCATTCCGACATGACTCCGAAGTCACTCCAAAGAGATCGGGAAAGACTTCGGAGAGGCTCCAGAGCTCTCAGCGCGGTCCGTTTGCTATTAGCACAGACCACACGGACTTCCCTCCAAAGTCCCTCTGAAGCGATCGTCAGAGACTCTCTGAAGAGATCAGCGCAGACTTCAGAGTCTCACCACTGTTCTCTCCAAAGAGATCAGAGCAGACTTCGGAGAGTGCACCCCCCCGTCCCCCAAGACACCTGGGGTGATGGACAGACCCCTTGGGGGTTGATCCGGATTCCCCAGATGGGTGCAAACGTGTTTCCACAGCAGGAAGGTTACACCTCCTGTGGAAACACATTGGGTGCTTCCCTTAATCTGGATCTACTAGATCCGGATTAAGGAATGTACCCATTCCTTAGATCCAGATCTTCTTAGATCCGGATCTAAGGAGCGCAGTGGAAAAACACCTATAATTTCTAAAGGTACTAACACTGGAAATGTACAGGAATCAAACCCCACTGTTTTCCAATTTTAAGGCACATTTCATGCTTGTGTGGCCTTTGATTCATGTTGCATTTTGCAATCATATCACACATATTGCCACTTTATAATTTCTGTTTATGGCTTTATTGCTTTTTATATCTTTCTCATGAATCACTATTTGCTATTAACGCTATTATGGAAGAGAATGCCTTGAACCTGGCAAGAATGGGAAGAAGAAACTGCACCAGCAGACTGGCTCTTTGGCCTGCCTCAGGTTTGGGAACTGCAAGAAGGGGGCTACCTTTACCACTTACTTGCCCTCAACACTCTGGTGGTACTACAGGTACATCTATAGCTCTGGGGCTGTGGTACTCAAAATTCTATCTTTCTTACCTGTGATATTTGATAATCCATTCCCCTGAACAGGTATGTTTGTTGTTTTTTGTGCACTAAATACACTGAATAGTACAACATCCTGTGACAGCACCACTAGTAGAGCACACATGCACAGTCACCCTACACTACCCTTTGGGATCACTCTTACAAGCAGAGCTGGATTCACTGTACTACAGTGCCTCCCATGCTCAATCTGTGGAGACAATAAAGAAGAATACAGTGTCAAAGGCTGCTGAATGATCAAGTAGCATCAGCAGGGTCATACTCACCAATGAAATCAGTCTCAGAATTTCTGGCTGAAGAATGGAATTTTCACTACCATCCAAAAGTGTGATAAGAAGGAATTTATTCCATGGTTGTGAGACAATATGGTTTACTAAAATTTTAGACAAAGCAATACAATGACTTTTTAAAAAGCAGTCTTGAACAATTGTTCCTAGTTGAAAGCACTGATTCATATCATTTGAAACTTTCTGTTAATCATCCAGAAAGCTATAATAATCTAGCATTTCATCCACAAAATATTTTACAAAACTTAAGTCTGCATACAAAATTCCACTGTTCATCACAATTTGAGCTCCTACATAATTATTATTAACAAAAAAATACTGAAAAAAGTGATAAACAGCTTAAGGAAGACAAAGCTTAGGAAAACTGTTATGTCAGTTAATATTGCAATATGACCACTGAAAAAGACAATATACCAAAGAGGTCCAAATAAATAGCTGTACTTTACTGCAAAATATACTATTACAACCTATACACCTTAACGCTACAAGCCGCTATGAAGTGTTACTCAATGATCCTGAGACCTCACCTGTTATGACTCAAAAGTTACCTGTCCTACTTAAATTTACCAAATGTACATCTTGCACTTGGCATGTCTCCCTTACCAATCTCCTGAAAAAGTGTCAAGGACTCTATACAACCTAATATATACTCTAGCCTCTATTCTCGAACCAGCCATTGTGCTTTTATCTACATTGCTAATTTTCCTGATGTCTGTAATGTGTCTGGGCATGGCTTGAAATACATTACATTGTGGCTAAAAAAACACTGCGACCAGATACGAGTTTGTTCCCAGTCAAGGAATAAAACGCTACTTACAAGGCTATTTAGAACGCTCTTCAAAGCACTTTAAAACGAAGCAAACGAGCATCTGGCAATCGCAGTCAAGCCAGAAATCTGTCCCCACAAGAAAAGCATTAAACCACTTCCAAAAACCCCATTGGGGAAAGCGAATCTTTTTTCTCCCCACCCTTTGCCCACCCTCTCTCCCCATGAGTTTTGATCTGATGACACGGGCAAGGGTGGGAAATCCCAGCTACCGCTCCCTCATAAGCCTCCTTCCTTTCTTCAAAAAACACATCAAAAAGCTGGCGATTAAGCCCCCTCAATTTACACACACACAGCCTGCTCCAGCAGAGAGACCTGTCAGAGGTGGAGGCATTTGCAGGCATGGCGGGAGCTGCTGGGGATGACAAATGCTCCTGCGCACGCACACACATACAAACTTCTACACTCCCCCGAGCTGGGCAATTGAGCGAGCAAGCAAGCAGTGCTGCTGCCGTGGCGGGCTAGTGAGGAGGAGGGATGGACTGAGGGTTCCCAGTTCCTTGCTTCTCCCAATTCCTGCAGCTTCCCCCCTTTCCCCTTTTAAAGATCAAGGAAGAAGGGAAACTGGCAGAATTGCGCAGGATCACTTATGAAGGGCAGGAATCCTCCCTGCCTCTTTCCTTGATCTTTAGGCTTGCGTGTGCGTGAGGGGAACTGTGGGTGGGAAAGGAAACATTGTGAAGTAGGTGAATTGTTACAATGAAACCTGGCATTTTAACTGACAAGGGGCTGTCCTGCAGGTTGAAATCCCACCCATTTCAGGATGTATTTGCCCAAATAGTGATGTAGAATTCCAACAGAAATAAGGAAGAAGCATTTTAAAAGCAAAAACAGAAAAAAAAACCCTGAAAAAACAGGTGTTTATTTATTCCATTTTTTAGCCAAATAATCCTCAAAATACCCCTGAAACTGATTGGGAATGGGGATGAAGAGGATCCAAACCACTTTTAAACTGCTTTAAAGTGGCAATGGGAACACACATACAGAAGAGTTTCTATTGTTTCATCACAAATTAGATGCTTCTGCTTTGTTCTTTCATTACTTAACTGGGATCTTCAATTACCTATCTGAACAACAAAATGCAAAGATACAAAACATACTTTTAAAAAATGGGTATAGCTCTTTTTCTCAGATTCTGCTAATAAAAATCTTGTATATTATTGGCATAACAAGCAATACAAACAAAGGAAAAGTATAAAGGAAACACAAATAAGAATTAAGAAAGCTGTACCAATATTCTGATTCGTTCCATGTAGATATTCCAGTAAGACTTCAAGACAACTAATTACAGTTTGTGACAGCAAAAGTTCCTTCTGTATACAAAAAGAAGAAGATGGGATATTTGATTACTGTCAGAGAAATCTCTTTACAGATCATTTATACCGTAACAGACCTGGAAGTGGCTTCACTTCTTCTCTTACCCATTATCAAAATAATAAAATATTGCTCACACAAAGTAAGTCTGCATGATAGCTTTTAGGTTAGCATGAGTGCATTACTGAATGAAGAACTTGTACTACAGGGAAATATTGGACAGGAAATACCAGAATTTATACTTCGTCTCTTCTGAAAATTGAACAGTTTTACTGAATGCTTCTCAGCAACAAACTACGTCTAGAATGAATATAAAACTGAGAAAATTGCACTGGGCTGTTGGCTTCCCCACAAACCCATCTATTAAAATAGGGCATCACAGTTGCTGATTACAACAAATTAGCTGTGTTATTAATACCTGGACCAGAAGGTTTTGGAGGCAGATAACCAAGGACAGTATATGTCCTGTGCCTATGGGGTGCAAGGAGGCATCTTCTTGTGACTGGGGCAGTTCAGTCCTATGTTCTTCTGTGGTCTGGACAATAAATTTCACAAAGGAGGAACAGAGGTTTTGTCTCAAGAAGGCTCTCAGAAACTGAATGATGCTGACTGGATAGAAAACAATTTATTAGTACACAAACATCTTACCATTCCACATTCCAAATATTATTAACCATCCTATCATTCAAATATATGTGTGGTATGTGGCTGCCTACATTAATATTGCATTATGAGAATTTCTATTTGTTTTGTCAGCAAGAAGTACTTTGAAAAATGGTTTTCTAGAAGAATGTTACTATGACACCCCCTAAGAATTCTGCATGTACTCAGAGGCCACCTAAATTACTATGGGGGGCCCTTTGACGAAAAAGTTTTAAAATAGTCATAAAGCTGAAGAATTTAACCCAAGGAGGTGGGGTAGGGGAGAACTTTTGACTCCTGGGCCATAGTCACACCTTCACTTTAAACCTTCTTTAGCCCATCTTCAGGCCTGACTTCTCACACCTTTTCATCTCTATCCATTTTATCTGTGGACTTTCCACCTTTCGTTTGGACTTTCCATTCTGGATAAAATGGATAGAACTGAAAAGATGTAAGCAGGCAGACCTGAAGATGAACTAAAGGTTTAAAGTGAAGGTGTGGCCATGGCCATGGCCTTGCTAAGATTGTTCTGCATTAAGATTTTTGTCCAATAGCAGGGAAATCCAATTAGATCCAAACCTCTCCATAAAATCCAGCAAAAATATCAAACTTAAACTCCACTATTACCTTGTGGTAGGTTCTCAAGTTATGTACAAAACCTACACCAAGATATAGTCATCTATCAAAATAGTATCACCTTAATTCATAAAATAAACCATCTGGGAAAAAGTATTAAAAACTATACTAAATTTTTAAATGTATGTAAAAGCAACTCAAGTGCTACTGAAACATATCAATTACTAAGAAAAGAATAGCAAGCGGTCAACATACAATAATTTATAGTGTAAGTCAGTCGCTGAAAAATAAAAGTTACTAGGAAAATCTTAAATCAAAGTAGACATTAGCAATATTCTGTAGCAAGTTTTAATCATTTGGATCCAAAAATCATGAACAAGCAGCTTGCTTCAGTGCCTCAGATCACATAATGGGGACCTCAAGGACCTACAGGGCACGTCCCCATGGTGGCCAGTTAGCGTGCTTTGGATGCTGTTTGGGCACACAGGGGCCGGGTGCAGTACCAGGCACGCATTTTGTGTGTCCCCATGTCATTCCCAGCAATGCAGGACAGGCACTAGTTTGGCACTGATGGTGGCATCCCCACGCAAAGCATGCCGAACCCTGGTAAGGAGGAGCCGTGCCATCTCCTCTCTGCCCCCCTCTCCTCATTGGCAGCCGGATTCTCATCAGCCACAGGACTGGGGTGGGAGGCACGGAAACAAGCTTCATTTGTAAAAATAACTACACTTTCATTCATAAAATAACTCTCCATTCATTAAATAAAGCTCCATTGACAAAGCCTATTCATAAAAGAATGATGAAAGCTGCTAGCGGCAGTAGGCACTTAAACACTTTTGTGCACCTTTGCTCCACCCGGGACCGTGAGAATGCCTGTCAATTTTAAAATCAAGATTCTTTTTATTATTGCCTTCACGATCAGAAAATGGGGGCTGCAAGTGCAACAAAAATCAAGCCATTATGCAGTCTGCCTTGGCATTCTGAAACCGGGTTGGAATTACTTCTGCTGAAGTGGCAGAAAATTTTAAAAATAGCCATTCTCCAGCCTGCCTTTGCAACTGACATTTTTAAAACTCTGGCTGTGATCTTCAATAGGCGGGACAGCAAGCACACACCCCTCCCAATGATGTGAGTGCAAATCTCCTCCCCGTTAGCCCACAAGTGTCCCCATGTGCAATCCTGGCTTGCTGAGCAATGCATGCCAGCTCTCCAAACAACGCCAAGACTTCTTTTTTTAGGTATCAAATTTGGCACCCAATTAGCGCTGTTTGAAGGGACTCAGTACGCTTTTCGTGTGTCAAATCCAAAGCCCATGCGGACGCCCAGAGCCAAATGGGTGCTCGGCACTGCACCAAAAGTGCTTGGGGACAGGGCCACAGTTTGCTATAGTGATAGGTCACAGGACTGAGCAGCTTCAAATCAAGGCAAAAGCCAAATGTGTTTCAACCCATAAATCCTACAAGACCAAAGTTTTTTTAAAAAAATGTGCACGTTACGGCCATTTTGACTAAGTACCATCTATTTGTATCTGCCTATTATATTTTTACATATGTTTCAGAATTCAGCTTCATGCCAATAGGTTCAGCTTGCTATCAGAGTAAGCCTCTGAAATTTCGTCTAATAGTGAACTCTTCAATCCCACCCTGGTTTGTACTGAACAGGGTTAAACACATTTCTACTCTAGAGGCCTGGCAAAGGTTGGGGGAAGCCCCAGCAACTCCGCTATCACGTGGCCTGATCAGTGGCAGCCAGCCTTACCTCCTCCCGCCTCTGAGATGGTCAAGAGGGGCAGTCATGGGCAAGGTGAGCTGAGTTCCACCTAGCAAACACATTTGTCCTATAAAATGAGTGTGGCTGTTTCAAATGCTCTGAAAGGCATTCAAAATGGCATTCTGCACATCCTTAGTAAATCCTACAAATGAATAAACTCCATGTTTGCAGACCTTTTCAGTGCCCTGTTGTGAGATCCTGGAGAAATGTCACCTACCAAAATACAGTGCAGATCTTTTCCTCCTAAATGCAAGCACACTGAAGAACTGGTCCACATCCAGATGGATTGAATGATGAACCTTTAAGAAATGAAGGAAATAATGCATTGCAGGGGGGAGGGGTGCAAAGCAGTAAAATCCCTCACACTGAAATGGGAACCCATTTAATTTGTATCTGACATTTGTTATTTAGACAAAATTCATAAAGGAATGCCTTATTGCTTTTTAAAAATGATGTCTCCCCCTTCGGAGGATTTAAAACTATGGCATATCATCATGCAGATTAGATACATCTATCTTTTCCAAGATTGTCCTGCTTATTAAAACTCATTCAACATAAAAGAACATTGAAAAACCATCAAGAATTGTGCTGATACTTTCAAACTAACGATCAAATTCCCAAGGAATTACTGAAAATGCCAGTATAGTGATTACAGATTGCCTTTGTATTTACTGATATTGCTGAAATATATCTAAGCTGGCAGATTATACACATTCACATGGGTTCTACTCCTCACTGACACTGGGTTTATGATGTGGATAGTGGGTCCCCAACCTAACACCTCTAAAAAAGCCAGTCCCTGAAAAAGGAAGAAAAAAAAAAGAAATGCAAGACCCTGACTGAGAGCAGCAAGATTATGTCTCTTTTCCCTCTCTACAAATAAAAGAGACCTGCAAATACTACAAGAGTGAATTCCCATTCAAGGAATAAAACGCAATATACAAGGCAATTTACAGCTCTATTTACAACTCTAGGTAAAATGTGTTAAAACGAAGCAAAGGAGCATCTGGCAATCGGATTCAACCCTGATTTTGTGTTCCCACACTTAAAACACTTAAAACGCTCCCAAAAACGGATTGAGGAAAGTGATTCTTTCCCCTCCTCAGCCTTTTCTCACCCCTCTCTCCCCATTGCTCAGAGTGCATGGCGGCGGCAGCAACTCAAGCCCCACTTACCTGCTCCACCTCCTCACCCACCATCCCCAGCAGGGGTTCCTCCTGAAAAAAGCAGCCTGGCTGGCTGGCTGGTTGGCTCTGCTGCCGCCACCACTACCTACACGCACGCATGCACACACACACACACATCTCCCAGTTCCTGCAGCAGCTTCCTCCCTTTCCCCTTTTAAAGATCAAGGAAGGAGGCTGGGAGGGAAACAGAACTGCTCAGGATCACTTGTGAAGGGCAAGATTTCTCTGCCTCTTTCCTTGAATTCCTTGAGTGGGAATTCACCCCAAGTGTTGATGTTGCCTGTGTATTCAGTGCATAGTTTTTCATACTTCTGAAAAATAAACATATGGAGCCCCTTTATGGAATAAGCAAATCAAAACAGAAGACCACTATCTAGTGTGCACTTAAAGTGCATTCCCATTCAAGTTTTAAAGAGCTTTGAAAAAGTTTTCAGAGCTGATTGTTCCCAAAGGAGCAAAGGGATTTGCAGTTTCTGAGGATTAAAGGTTCCGAAACGCCAATTATCTGTATTCTTTTTTAAAAAATCATTTTATTGGGGATTTCTTTACAATTACTTTAGATCCCCCCTCCCCCTCCCCCCAAGGGTAATACATAATTCAAAGTTTTTATACCAATCATTGAAAAGGCTACCCAATTCATAATACTACATTGAGAAAATTAAAAGCAACTTCAGTTTCTCACTTTCACTCCTAAGTTTATTATCTAAATATATTTTAACTATCATCCATTTTTATTTACATATTCTAACCCTATCCAAATTATTTATATAATTCAAATGACTATTCAATATTTCTACCGCTATCACATTAATTATATAATCATACTATTTACTAATTAGTATTAGCAGATTATCTGTATTTGAATAAAAAGATGATTTTATGATTTGCTCCACTGTTAAAGAGGAGTGAGGCTGTGAGCACAGACAAGAGATTTGTATGTGTTTTAGTTTAACTAGCTTAACTAGATTGTTAAAGCTGAACCAGTATGACATGAACACAGTCAATGTTTGATATTCCTTATTCTTATGAATAGATCACATTGGAATGTGATAAAATTCTGTTCGACGCAAATCTATTCGTACTTATTCATACGAATATTCTTACATATCGGATACAAACAAATACATATCTGATACATATCTGATATGAATGGATACAGATCCGATACAGATCCGTAACACAGCTGCACTCTGAAAATGTCAAATCTGGCCTGAATCCACTTTTAATCTGCTGTTGATCCATGTTGAATGCAATCCTCCCTGACTGAGGATTCACTGCGGATTTGACTGGCACTCAGTTTTTCCACACCCCCAATCTAACTAATGTCCAAACTATTCGTATAAATGCCCGGAAACATTTGTATTCATATGAATATTAGTATACGAATATTGTAACATTCAATTCATGTACAAATTCATATGAATAACAAATGTTATGAATATTCATGCACATCCCCTACAGTCAAGATGTGTCAATGGAAATGTTTAGCTCTGGTCAGTTAATACCTATATCAGAGAATCAATAATAATTAACGACTATGGTAGCAACGCCCAGGTCAAACAGCAATTCTAACCTCCGCTTGGTAAATATGTTGCTGAGACAGAAGAGAAGCAGTCAGCAGCCAAGCAGAACAGATAAGTGCTTCAGTGGATGAAAGCAAAACAAACTCAGAGGAACAGGTTGGCACCCAAGTGAGATGAAGAACTTTCCCAAGGAGCTCTAGCAAGGGTGCATTGGAAAATAACATAGCCACCACTGTAAAGAGAAGATCCAGAAAACACGCACACATAAAGAATAACATGGCAACAGAAAGGCAGGAGCTATCTGGAAAACCAAATACCAACCAAAAACAGCTACTGAAACCAACAGGCACATTTCCCATCTCACATCTTTTCATCTCAGCCCTTTGATTCTCACATGACTACACCATTTAATCACCCATTATTTCTTAGCATCCTCATTAACCAATCAACCAAATATACAGAATGAATGATGCTTGCCATATCTGCTATATGCAAATAGACTTTTGACAATATGCAGTGGTCTTCCCATCCTTCCCTTACTCTGCATAATTTATAAAAAATGAGGGGGGAAAATCTGGAATTGCAGAATTTATAACACCAGAAACAGAATAAATGACTCTAGGGGCACATCCCCATGCATATTTTGGTCTGAATCGGAATCAGGTTCAGCAAGGGGTGTCCCCATGCATTTTAGATTTGGTTTGATTTCCACGGACCAAATTGCCCAAACCAGGACAAAATTTGGTACTGAAAAAAACAGGTGTGGGCACAGTTGGAGGTTTGGCATGCATTGCTTTGCGAGCCGAGTCTGTGTATGGAGATGGTCCCAGGCTATTTCGGGAGGAGATTGGCGCTCATATCAGTGAGAGGTGGGTTTTCATGTCCTGTGCTTGTCGCTCCTGCCCTGTGCAGTGTTGTCTCAGAATCCCACATGTGCCCAAAGAACCACAAAGATAAGCATATGGTCTGGCCAATTACACCCTCTCTACGGGGATGGATAATAAAGGCATGGGAAAGAGAAAGAAGGAAGCCAAATTATATTAAGTCTCGCAGCAAACAATGAGTTGATTTTTGTTTACCTCTTTGTTGACTGGAGGATGTTGTCTGCTGAAGGTTCCAATATATGAAATTTAGAGATGGCTGCAGAATTTCATGGTCTGCTGGACTGCATCTTCCAGACATATTACTGACTATGGAATAAAAAACACTTTTTTTTTCAGAATCTAAAATGTCATTGCCACACCAATTCAAACCATCAATCAAGTAAGTGGAAGAGTCACATCTGTTGCAAACCTGGCTGTTACACAAGAAAACTTGCACAAGACTGTTATATATTGTTATCCCTTCTGCCTTCCAGAAGGCTTGGAGTGGTTTACTTTTATCCATTTCACTCGAATCTTGAGAGGCAGCTAGGTTGAAAAAAATGGCTAGCCTTAAGAGTCACATAAGGGACCATAAGGAAGGAAGCGAGCGAGCGAGCAAGCAAGCAAGCAAGGAAGGAAAAATTATGTACCGTTAAACAAGAAAGGGAAAGAAGAAATATGCATATATAATAATCAATTCTTTTTGGTAATTCCCCTCCACCGTGATAAGGTAAGGCTCCACATTTTTGTAGGTAACCCAAAATCATATTAACATCTTAAAATCACACTTGTTCTGAAACCATATTATCCATTTTCTGATTATCAGTAGAAAGGGTAATAACTGAAGAAGCTTACACTCAGACAAATAAGCCTGCCCTCCAACCATACCAAGCACCTTCCTCACTCACAAAGACAAATGGAAAAATGGATGCTGGACCAAGAAGAAGGTCCTAATATGAAGCAGGGTTCACCTCTGACCTCAGATGTTTAGCAATGAAACACACTATAGCAAATCACAGAATCACTTAATTAGCAGTATAGCTGCAATTAGGTATATGTGCAATATTAAATCCACATTAAAGAAATTGACTTTAGGAGATCTTTCAATTCCCTAGAAGTCCAGACCAAACAAAATCAAATACTCACCTAAATGAAGCAGCCTGAAATCTGTGTTATCTAGTTCTTTTTGTGCTGTATGCCTTAACTGCACCAGAAAGAGGAGGTTCAAGATGTGGCACAAGATCTGGTTAACTAAAAAATGACATGAAATCATTCACTGCACTGAGGCTTTCTTCAGATGCAATTTTCCTTAGGTTGTTGACCTTTGTGTTTGCAAAAGTTTATATTCAGGAAGACCCAAATGCAAGGTGGAAAGTCCACAAATAAAATGGATAGGAATGAAACTGTGTGAGCAGTTAGATCTGAAGATGACCTGAAGAAGGTTTAAAGTAAAAGTATGATCATTTTTTCATCAGCTATGGATATTACTAGTGTCTCCTAAATTTCTGCCAAACACAAATTATCTCTTGGTCTGTTTAGAGGGGAATAAGAGCTGTTTTGGACACAGTTTATGTCCTAGCTGTGGTTACACCTAAGGTTTAATCCAGCTTCAGTCCACTTTCAGAGTGAGAGAACACATCAGCAAAGTGATCAGTAATTTCTTTCCACGTTATCTATCCCAAAGTTATTTAACACTGACAGAAAACAGCTTGTCACTCTGCTGATGTATTTTTTCACTCTGAGGGCTTGTCCCCATGGTCTCCAATTATTGTGCTGCTGAATCGGGCCATCCTTAATCCGAATTGTAGTTCGGATTAAGATGTCCCCATGAGGTGGAGGAAAGCACGGGTACAGTTCAAATTCACCCATCCCCAAGCAAATGTGGTAAACCCTGGCATCGGGGAAACTGCATCCTTTTTTCTCCACTCCCTTTGCCCTGATTGGAAACTTTTAGCAGATGTGCACACATCTGCATGACACCAAGCACGTGTGCTTGGAGAAGAAGGGCTTGGGCAGGAGGGATTCCCCTCCCCCTCCCCCCTTGAAGCATGACAGTCAGCCAGAGACCATGAGGCGAGCCAGACAACCGACCTAAAATGTCAAGGCAGCTTTTGCTTCCCAGTGCCAGTAAGCTCCAATTGCCGTCAAGGAGCTAATTAAATATGCACCTCTCTCTAACTCGCCTGTGAGCTCAGCAAGGAGCTAATTATTATGCACCTCTCTGTCTGTAACCTCTGATGAGTCAACCTCCAACCAGCCTGGCCGGCAAGGAGACATTAATATGCACCTCTTTAAGGTTCGGAGGCAACAGGCAGCTTAGATCCTTTAGTTCTCCCGTTCTGCAGTCCCATAAGCACACGTGTCTGTGCGTGTGTGTGTGTGTGTGTGTGTGTGAGAGAGAGAGAAGGCAAATGACAGCGCAAATGACAGCCTCTTAATGACAGCCCTAATGAATGATAACCCGGGAGCATCCACATGACCCCAGGACAATACGTGTTAGCCCCTTATTTCAGATGTAGCAGACTTGCAAAGTGGGCTTTTTTTTAACACGTATTGTCTCGCATGTAGCCCATATTAGGGCTTTGCATGGAGACAGCCAAAGCCTAGCAGGCAGCATTTCACCATCAGTTACTTTGTGATACTTGCTATCCAAACATACTTCTATTCACCTTGCAAATTGCTAGAATTATGTTCTACCAGCAGCTTCTGTAAAATCTGTAGAAATTGGTTTCGAAGAAGATCACAGATGTGAACATCTTCCTCTGTTTTTAGAAAGGTCTCCAGTGTAATTAAAACTTTTTGACTTATTTCATAGTTGCTAGAGCCAAGCAGATCCTGTGAGAAAAACAAAAAAACTGATTGATTCAATTCAGTCCCACAGATGCTCATTATATTGCGATGGCACAGAATTTCATCTGCATATTTAACTAAGTTAATGCATTTCCATAAGAATAGCAATATAGAGATCAGCACATTTTGCTTCTTTTTCTGTTCTGACCCATAGCCAAACCAAAAACCAATGTATTGCTTGACCCCTTAAGCCAAAAAATAAGCATTACTAACACACTGGAAATATGGAAGGAATAAAATAAAACATTTTGCTTGTTTTATAGTTCATTCTTTCCCAGTTCCAAAAAACTAACATCTTAGTATACAGCTAAAACTCTCAAGACCACAAGCTTCTGAGAAAACAGTCAAAAAGAATAAGGACTGGAGTACTATTTCACATCTCTGACAAGGTCGCCAGAGTGAAATACCCCAACAATAATTTTGAGCAAGTGATACAAAGGAGTGTTAGGCACTCCAATCTCTTACTACTGCCCTGCTTCTGTATTACTTCTACTGGCTCCATATAAATTAATGCCATGCAGAGGAAAGACCAGATTTACCAACAGAAATCAAATCTTTTACACAGGCCAGCTTGTGTTACTCCAAGTTTACAAGATTATATTAATTATATTAATTTATATATTATTTTATTAACTATTTAAGAATAAAAATTATAGCATGCAAAACTATGTTATAGGTTCAACAGCAATAATGACACAGCACATTTCCAAAGATGTGGCAGGTAACTAGACTAGAGAAGTTGTTTGACATTCATTAACAACTTGTAAATCTCATACCAGCAAGACAAGTAAAGCACTGGGATTGTCCTTCAGCATGCAAAGAAATCTGTAAAAGTTGTTTAAGGAGTCGGGAAAGCCAGCACGGAGTCTTGGGGAAGCATTTTCAGATTCAATTTGGCTATAATCTTCATTGGAAAACCAAAGCTGGAGGACACGATGACCAAATCTCCCCATAAGCTCAGGATAGCGTAAAAAGAATTTAAGCAGCAGAGGATTATGAATATAGACAAGACTCAGATCAGATATAACATCCAGGATCCGCCTTATAGCAGAGAGTGAAACCTGGTTGCCAGGAAGGGGAATGAGAAAAGGACAGGAAGAAGTCAAAATGATTTTTCTTAGGATAGCGATAGCCTGAGAATATAACAGTTAACCATTATAATGTTAAGAGTTTCACTGAAATTAAATGAGAAAAATAAGAAAATATGTTAATAACTTCAGAAACTGAAACAGACAGCATCAAATAACATATTTACCACACATGCAACTTTTTTTAAAAGGCTCTAAAATATATACAAATAAAAGCAATAAATAAATACCCATTTCCTTCATTCAATCACCTGTTAAGATTTTTTAATGACATAACATAGAATTATTAATGTCTTGTTGTTATAACACACAGGCAATCCTGTATGTTTACAAGAGATCAATGTTTTATTAATACTCAAATTCTAATACACAAGTGGTAAGTTACTATGAATAACTCTTTCAGAAGGTGGAGGTAAAATCCACAGATTGAATGGATACAGCTTCTTCTCTCACACACATTTTAATGACAAGCAAAGCTCTGCTCTGTAAACCCTGAAGTACAAAAACTGTTTCCCTCAGTTATTTCTCTGGAGCACAGTCAAGGTGCATCATCTCATTCCTGAGAGAAACTTAAGAACTTATAAACTAGAAGAGCAAAGTCAGACAGCCACAAAGAACAAAAAACAACTAAAGACAAAGGATGCAAAGGATATAGGAACTTTCAAATCAGTGGCTCGGAGACAAAAATACTGTCCTGATTTATGCTTTGTGACCACCAATGAGCAAAAACTGCCTGTAAGAACCTCAGGGTCAGTATTAGCAGGCTTCCCACATAGCCAGCGCCGCCCAATCTTGATCAAAATTGTTCTCCTGTCCCTCCCAAACAGCAATGTTTTCAGCCTCCCAAGTACAGTGCTTACAATTGGATAAAAGCACATAGGGAGAACACTCCCAAAAGTATTATTAGGTTTCCACTTTACAAAATAAATCAGACTAATGCTCTGAACCATAGTGAGAACTCATTTAATCCACATACAGTTTAGCTCACTTTCAGGAACTTTAGTCCATAAAAGGCACTGAATCTGAAAAAAATGTCAGAATGGAGAACTCTCAAGTTGGACTCTAAATGGTTTAACTGGCATGTGGGAACACCGTCAAGGAGAAGGAAAATTCTGCACAGGAACTTCCTCTTTGTAATGGAGACAAGGGAAAGGTGTGACCACGACAGCGACGCATAAATAATTGAGGGACTGTGTTCCCACACTTCGGGTGTATTGTGCAGAGAGAGCCCTTGTTGCTGTATTGAGAGGGAACAGGAGTCATATCCACTCATTTTGTGGATCACATCTCCAACTTCAGAGAAACATAATATTTCATGTACCTTTGGCTTCTACCGCTGAATGCTGATGCTCTGTAATTGTACAAATGTTAAAGGTAATTCTGAATAATTTGCAATATAGATAGAGACAAGAATTCCTATCAATTACATAGCATGTTTTTATAAGATCACTATTAATTTCAAAATATTTCTTGCACTTGTATGTTCACTATTGTACTGCTGTGGCATCAGAATAAACATTCAAACCAATATCCCTTCTGTCTTGCTTCCCTACTAGAAATATTCACGATTTCAATAAAATGTAGAATACGATTTCTTTCATATAGAATTCCAAACACAACAGTGGCTAGTTCCCCAAGGCAATCTGCTCATTGATAAGATGGGGTATTTCTAATGAAATAGGCTTAGTCTAAAAACGTCCATGCCACAACTTCTTCTTTGGGTTAAGTCTTTAAGGTACTACTAGACCCACTTTTTTTATTAAAGATGGAGTATTGTGCTATCTACTAGCATTAAGGGTAAAGCCACCAGCTTTAATTACCTAGAAAGGTATATATCAATAACAAAGCTTCTATCTAGTGATGAGATTTTTAGAATTCCTAAGAGAAATACTAATTACCAAGTCTAAAGTTTTAGCCTTATCTTGACAGACTGCTAGGAGGTACAAAACAGCTCTGAAGACATATGGAGGTGGACATTCTCCTTGATCCTGGACTGACAGAAGAAAACTTCTAATAGCTGAGAACAGCTCTGCTTCATCAATAAACCTGGAAAGAAGAAGTTTGAATATCTCAGCTGATTTTGATACTGTACCATGATGTGGCTTGAGTTTTTAGCCTACGCTTATCAGATTCTGTCTGATCTTAGACACTGCAAGTACTTTAATGAGAGATTAACTGGAAAAACAAGGTGGTTTTTTTAAGTCTGGGAAAATGCAGTGGCAATTCACTTCTCAACTGCTGCCCCAAAACTACACGGACTTGTCTATGAAGGCCACGCAAACTGAACTCCGAAGCACCTGTATCTTTACCATGCTTTTTCTGTTCATGTCACTTAACTCACCTGTCTCCTTGACTAAAAGCAAAGTAGAAAAGAAGCAGGAGGCTATACTGGTGATTGTGAAGAGTTTCATGTAAACTGGAGGAATCTGGCACTTCAGATAAGAGATTAAGGCTTTCCTGAATCCTTAAGTTTAACTGGGGCAGACTCTTCTGCAAAAGTTCCGATATGTTTTTCCCTAACAGAAATTTTTAAAAAGAGAGTGATGAGAAATAGAAGCACACACAGGAATAACAAGCTTCTAGCTAAAAATCTTAAAGCCTATTTAACACTCATTCACTAAAAACTCCTAAGAAATTCTGGTAGTAATAGTCAATGCTTTCATCACTGTGCAGCCACTCTAAAGCAGTGGTTCTCAACTTTCCTAATGCCGCGATCCCTTAATGCAATTCCTCATGTTGTGGAAACCCCCAACCACAGGGGTGGGGCGGCTGGGAGGGAGGAGGGAGGGGCGGCAGGAGGCTCGTCGCGACCCCTCTGAAAGGGTAGTTCGACCCCCAAAGGGTTGCGACCCACAGGTTGAGAACCAATGCTCTAAAGAATATGTAAAATATTCTATACAATTCATATTGCCCATAAGACCACCAACAAATAGGATTACAGAGAACTTACACGAACATTGCACAGAGCAGAAAATGGTGCTACCCAGAAGTTCAAGAGATGTGGTCGGTAAAGAAATAAACAATACAATTTTGCACTAAAGATTCAAGGACATCCAATACAAACTCCAAAATTCATTCTGTCAAACTTGCCTTCCTGGGAAGAATTCATCTTCACAGTGGATGAGTGAAGATTAAGGCACACACTGTGAAGAAAGCTAGAGCAAGCTTGATTCAAAGACGGATAACTTAAAGGAGAGAAAAATAAGAATTTGACAATGTTGGTTAAGTTACCATATTTGATTAAGTATTTTTTAAAAATTCTTCAAATCTGTTGAGAGCCTTAAGGACGTAATCATTCTACTACCTCACTACCTTTACCTGGCGTAATTATGCATTTCTGGAAATTCACAGCGAAAAATAAACATTTGAAAAGGATTCAAGAAAGTTTAGTTTTATTATTCTATAAATATTTTATATATAGGTCCAATATTTTAATTACTTTACTTTATTAGTTTATTTATTTATTTTGATCCTTATAACTTGCCCTGAGCAGCATGTGAGTGAGTAAACCAAGCAATCAAACAACCAAACCCATAAATACCTCTGTCCAGTGCAGAATTTGGCCTTCAGCTCTAAGTTCAAGTGGATGAATGAGGAAGATGCTAAAGAGGAGGACAACTATATTAACACAAAAGTGCTTAGGTATTCAAATGAACATCCATACTTTGACTACAGAAAAAGAGAACACATCTCTTAAAAGAGATAGGGAGCTGCTAGACCCTGCAAAAATGCTGATAACTTGTCAGCACCACAGACAGTCCCAGTATCATGTCAGGGCTCTGGCAGTCTATTGGCCTGTTAATTCATCATAAAGATCCCCTTATAACATTGTTCTGTTTTTAATGGACTACTGTAGGGCTCTTCCCTTTCTTCTTTTACTGACTCTTTGTTAGTCACTTCATGTCTTTATGAAATCCAAGCATACAAATGATTGAACGAAACTATCTTTACTCCCTCAAACTGAACTGACTGACCAGGCATCTAGCAAGGCTCCTGTGATACTGCTTCAATAGCAACTTTCAGGAGCTTGCCAAGCCCATGAAAAAAAACTGAAAAGGAGTGAATGTGGAGTGAATTTTGGGAACTCACTATCGAAGGAATGTTTCATGACCCTCACCAAACTATTTTAATTAATTACTCACTTTGGAAAGAGGCATTATCTGTAATGTTTTTTAATTTTTCTTACCCAGCTTAACTGAGAATCTCTTAGATGAGTCTGGAACAACACTGAATAAGAGGTTGAGGGTTGTGATGAAGACTTCTATGAGATGTGGTCGGATAGTCCTTTCAGAATATTTCTGTAGAAAGAATAAATATACATTCCCTTCTATAGAAAGCACTAATATTTAATTCAGAGAAGAAATAAAATAAATCTTTGTAAAAGGATTATTTTATTCTGTAATTTCAAAACAATAAAAACTTCTTGCCCCCCAAAAACTGTTAATAACAATCTAAAAGCACAATAAATTCTGACAACAACCTAAACTTCAGATGTTCCTTATAGTGACTCTTATATCAACCCAGCAAGACCACAAAGACACTGGGCATTTCTGCACTGGTGGCGTTCTGGTCTGGTCAGCCCCTGCACCAGCCCTGTAGCTTGCATAAGCTTTGGACTGGCCCCAAAAGCCAGGAACAAAAGTTCCTAGCCTTGGAGTCTCTAAGGACCTCTTTCAGCTTTGGAATATGACATGCTGTTGAAATGGGTCTCCTCTTGGACCTGTTTAATCAGTTCCCCCAGTATTTCGGTCCAGAAGCAGAGGAGGAAACCATTTCAGACCTCCTGATCCAAAATACATTCTGTCTCATGCAGCCAGAACATTCCAGAGGGGCCATGACCTCTCTAGTCCACACAGGCAGGCAAACATATGAGGCCCATAATAAAGGTAAGTGCAGAAAGGTTCATTCTTTCAAGTGACTTAAACTTTCCTTGTTTTATGGGCCAATTTGTTTTGGTAGCTAGGTACCAATGAGTTGGTGCCATCTTCTCATGATTACTTGGACATACCCATGCAGTTTTCTTGGTACAAAAACAGTTTGCCACTGCAACCCACTATTTTCGAAACAGTTGCTCTGTATCTGCCCTCTCATCAACCCCAGACAATGCCATGATCATTTCTCTTTATTTTCTATAAGCTGTGTGACATGACCCTCTTGAAACTAAGGGAAGAATGGGAAATATTCCTACCATAACTATAGGGATGCAAAGGGAATCTGATATTCTCAGTAGAAACTCAGAGAAGTTTTTCAATGTATCTTCATTTCCTGAGTGGGGAGCAGTGAACACATTCTCCTGAGCTGCAGGATCATCTTGACATTCTACAGCTAACCTAAAAAGGTGTCACACAAAAGGTACTTCATCACATTTTTACAGTGTTCCTTCACCCTGAAGGCCCTCCAATTTTAATATTGCTTTGAAAATGTAAAACAAGACCCTCATTTTTCTGGGAGGAAGCATCCCTGAGTACAACTGCCGATTCACAGCTTTAAAATAATTTGTTACACTCAGAGAGATGGGACCAGATGGGGTTGTTCCTAGAAACCACACATCAGTCTCTGAAAAATTATCAAGAAGGCATTTGGAAGATTGCCAATATTTTCTTGCCTATAGAATTATAAGCATTAAACACAGTAATGCTATTATGTTATAACTGGTTCTTAATACATTTCATTATCTCCCATAATTTTTCATGCTGCCTCAAAAAATAATGGAGGCTGTTCCACAATATACGTCATTGTGGTAGGCATGACTTTCACTTCCATTTCTCCATCCGAACAAACTTTTCAGAGATTCTTAAATTCACACTGTATCAGGGAATGAACGAAAAGCTATCTAAACCAGACAAGTCAGGAAGACAATGGCTTCATGCCACAAGGGCTCAGATCATGCTAAGCCTTCCATTTCATTCATTTCCAGCTCACCACACATTTAGAAATCTCAGGTGTTAGCGGCTAAACCAAAGCACATGCCTAATGCATGGTTTTATATTTTGGTGTTAATTTTGCTATTAAGGCCATGTAGCTTACGTCATACAGTAATTTAATTCTGTTTTTTTTCAAACTGCTATAACCCATCTGGCAGTCAACAAATAAAAATAAATCAATAAATTACTTTTTCATGTTCCACTTTGATTTACAGAAGCATTTAATAGCAATAACTAAGTTTTATGTGTTTCCTGCTAAGTTGTTTAATGTTTTAAAACCCATTATTCCAAAAAGGGTATAATAGACAACACAATTACAAAGTCTGTTGTAGGGCACAATGCAGATTGATAGCATTTCTAACCAGTTCACCCCTTTCTGATTTTCCTGCTCCCTAAGATCATGTGTGCATGTTTACCCTTTTCAGGATCCAAGCTACAGTCTCCCAACAGTGTGCATTTTCTGTCCCCAAATGTGATTGGTTCTACTCCTGTCAATCACATTTGGCCTCTCAGGAGGAGGGAAGGTGTTAAAGAAATTTTGCTGGACACCGGTGACTGTCCACCTCCCTCTGTCCCACACTCCCCATGCCTGCCTCTCCCCCCTTCTTTTTTCATTACAGGATTAGGGTAAGTGGTGGAATATAACAGCACCAAAGAACTGCTTTTGAGAGCAGATAAGGTACATCTCTTCCCTTCAAAGCACAAAATTCTCAGTTGCACCCCTCTCTGACCTGTCGGCCCCTGGGAGGTTCCCCCAACTCCTGGAAAGAGGTTTAAATTACTCATATAACACATTTCTATAATGTGCAATTTTTCAGGAGTGTACTTCCCACATTATGGGAAGTTTTATTCACTTTCAGTCCAGTGCTGCTTGATTTTCCAACCCAATTTTTTTAAAAAAATAAGAACCACTGGCAGGAAAGGAGTAAGAGGACATTTGGGGTGACTGACGCTCTCTGGAGGGCCCAAGAGACACCCTGGGCACCACAGAAGCTATGATCCCTGCTTAACGGTGTGCAAGTAATATCGCTACTACGGAAGGACAGGATGCAAACAATAATAGGAATCAACAGCTTTGCAGGTGGCTGAATAAAATAGGAATCTAAAACTTTCCTCAGAATTATGTGATAAATCAATAGGAAAAAAATCTCACACTATTGTGCTTTCACCTCTCATTGGGTGTTTTCCCACTGAACTCCTTTAATCCAGATCTAAGAAGATCCAGATGTAAGGAATGGGTACTTCCCTTAATCTGGATCTAGTAGATCCGGATTAAGGGAAGTACCCAAGGTGTTTCCATGGGTGATCTAGCACCCAATAGCAATGGGTACTAGCCTGCCTGCTGTGGAAACACCAGAGCACCCATGTGGCAAATCTGGATTGACCCACAAGAGGTCTGCCTGTCACCCCAGGTGTTTTGGGGGATAGGGGGTGCAATCTCTGAAGTTGCATTTGGAGATTAGCAAAGGCTCCGAAGTCCCTCCAAAGGCAGCTCTGAAGTCCCTCTGAAGGCAACGTTGGAGATTAATGCAGGGCTTGTCCCCAAGGAATAAAAAGTCTGCCAAGACTCTCCTTTTGCCTCTGAGCGTCCCCAAGCCAGGGTTTTTAGCGAGGTTCCAGCGCTACAAAACGTGGAAATCGCGCGACAAAATACATGCACTTTAAACAACTCTTCCAGCGCTCTTTCTGTAAGTCGCGGGTTTTCCTCGCTACATTTACGTTGAGGACGCTCCGTGGCAAAAGGGGGGGGGGATTGCTTGCTTGCACACACAGCCAAAAAGCATTCACACATCTGAGAAATGCAGCAGGTTCACTTCCTTTCCTTTGTAAAAAGAGCCAGAATTGCTCAGAATGGCAACATTGTTTTCAAGGGAAGCCTTAAAAGAGAATGAGCGAAGGATCGCGCTCCCGATCCTGCAGCCTTTTCTAACAGAGAACAAAGTGAAAGTCACTGCTGAAAGTGAATGAAAGTGACTAAGAATGAGCGCTCATATGCTTTGCTAGAGGCAGGAAGCAGTTTCAAGAGACGGAGATCCGGCTATTTTTCCTTTTAACAAGAGAGGGGGCGGGGGGGGGGATGCCTGGAAAGAGAAAACTGCTACCACGGGGACGGAAAGTCCGTTTAGATCGCGGCTGCCAGGGGGACGCTTATTCTGGAAGTGGAGGGGACTTTTAAAGTCAGCTATAACAGAGTGACTGCAGAGGAATCCGAGAGGGGCTAATAAGTCTTTTGGGGATTCAGCCGCAGGCTCCAAAGAAAAACCCCTTGTGAGAGCAATGCAGCTGTCAAAGGCTGCAAAGGCTCTAAAGAGTCTTTGAAGTTAGCAGCACCAAAAGTACCCAGGATGGAAATGGGCAAAGAGTCTGCGGCTGACAATGTGGCAAAGGAGAAAACGAAGAAAGTAAAAAATTCTAAAAAGAGATGGGAGAGTCTGTCAGTTTTAAAGGGCTCTGGTGTCTATTTTTAAAAATCTTCCCTGCTCTTTACAGCCCCTATACTCACCTGACAGTTGCCCAGCTGGGTGCCCTATACCCACCTGACAGCTGGACAGCCTGGGAAAGGGAGCAAAATCACAATCCCCTGCGGGATCACCACACTTGCAAGAAACCCCTGGCCACACATCCTCTCCTGCCCAGCCTTTCCGAAGATCTGCCGCTAACGTCAAAGTCACTTTGGATCCTTTGCAGCCTTTGACAGCTGCATTGCTCTCGAAAGGGGTTTTTCTTCAGAGCCTGTGCTAATCTCGAAAGTTGCCTCCAGAGGGATTTCAGAGCTGGCTTCAGAGGGACTCCAAAGTCTTGACTGTGCCCCCCCCCATGGGTGCCTCCCCCCCCCCCGAGCCTCCTCTATTGCCAGATTGTAGTGGAAACAGGCTGAAGACCCCATTGTAGACCCCTTTAATGGGGTCTACAAGAAATCCAGATTATAGGTCCTGAAGGACCCATATGATCCGGATTTCCCTAGCTGTGGTGGAAACAGATGTGTCCCTAATGGGGTCTGTGGTGGAAATGGGGTCATCCGACTCTCAGCCAAATGGGTCCTTAATGGGAGATTCAATGGGTACTTAGTGCCAGTGGAAAAACACCCATCCATAAACAGCCTCAAAAACCTTTCAGGCATTGTGTCAGCTGAATACAAAAGCACATAGCAGGAAACTTTATGCTCAATCAATCACAATGAGATATTGATACCAGTTTAATGCACCTCCCAGACAAGATCAAACTCTGCCTCAAAGCTAAACATCAAAATATGTAATAATCTCTCTAAATATTGCCAGACCAACAAAGTAAAACAAAAATTTTCCTCACCTACATGCATTTCTAAGGCTTTCTAAAGCACTTTGCAGAAGCTGCCCCTGATGTGAAACTGCTTTGTTCTGATGTCTACCTCCTGAGTGTCCCTGTGATGTTGAAATTAGAAAGAAATTTCTCATTAAGACTCTTCTACTTCATGTTTTCAGAATGCTTTCAAATTTATGAAATACAAATTCTGAAAGCCTTTTGAACTATCTTCAATCTTCACTTTTTTTTACATTTTCTTTCCTAATATACATTCCCTTGAAATAATGTTCTGTGGCTTCTTTCCTCTTTCAGCCAGTTAATGGAGCCTAGCTAAAGGACAGGATTCAAAAGAGCCAGCATGGTTTTTACCATGTCACCTCAAGAAACTTAATTAGGGAGGGAGTCACCACTGAAAAGCATGCCACCTTACTAGGATCCATGCTTCCATGACTGAAGGAAGAATGAATTCATCTATGGAAGGAGGTATGTTCATAGTACTTAGTTACACTCTTCACTTGAGGTGCCTTCAGCATTTGGCATCATCAGACAAATTATTTGACACCGAACCAGAAAGAGAATAATATTATATTCAACTATCCCCATCTCTTGTACATGAAGCTACATTCTATTCTGTATATTTTTTTCTAAGGCATGTAGCCCTAGCAAGGAATAGAGCAACCTTGCATCTCACCTGGACATCTTTCCCCTGTAAAAGATGAAACAATTATCCTCTGCATTCCTGTATAGGAAAGGCTCCAAACATGTTTGTCTTACTTGAGAATACAGCTAGAAGTCAAAGCATTGGCATACAGCAGACATTTACAAGTACATTAATAACTTTGCTCCAAGAATAAATTTATCTCTGAATCTATGATGAAAAATCTGCCTGAAATACTACGAAAAGCAGAAAGGGGAGGTCAGCTACCTCAAGTATAGAAATAAGTTTGCTAAATTCATCCTTCATTACTAATGTCAAAAGAGTGAGCAATTTACACATATCACTAGTAACTGCACTGACTAACCATGAATGTCCTGTTAAAAGGTAGCAGTGGGATGTCACTACACCGCTTCAGGACACCTTCTATCAGTTTCTGAAGTTCTCCATACTGTATCAGAGGAAAGCTCACATGATCCTTTCTGCAATAAGAACAGCAAGAAAAGATAGTTAACTTGCACTTATCCCTTATGGAAACCTCTAGGAAGAAAACATTTCCTGAGAGTCCAGCTGTCATCAAAAGACAAGAATTCAGATGAGGATTAGCTTGACTGTCCAGAATAGAAAATGCTCCTTCTGTTTCCTTACATCTTGACAAGAGATCAGGTTGAAAGCAAGAATAAAATTTCAGAAGACATAGTTCACCCTAGAGAGAGACAAGAAGCAATGGACAGAGAAAATTTAAAAGATAAAGGAACCGTCTGTTTGTGTAGATAGAGCAAATTGGGCCCTACTTTAAAAATCAAGAGCAATTCAATATGTTTCCAAAGAGCCTCCCCCCAAAATAAACTGGATCCTTTAGAGAAGGTTGAGTGGAGCTGCCACTTCACTGGCTCCGGTTGCACAAGCGTAAGACAGGACGAATTGAGGTCATACCACTGCTAGTCACACATAGGTCATCCCCAGGCCGTTCCCACCTTGGGCTGCATTGCTCACACTTTTCTATGCAATCGACCTGAGCCTCTTGGCTCTCCGCTCTTTCTCCTGTGACAAATCCACCTTCTTTCTTATTGAATGCCGTTCTGTCACTCAAGAGAAGCAAGGGTGTGTGTTTGCAGTTCTTTTTAAAGCCTGCTTCCCCACCTCCCGCAGCACCTGAAGGACCTATTTAATCCAGATTTCCCTAGAACAGGTGGAAACAAATGTGGCTTTAATGGGGTCCTCAGTGGAAACAGGGTCTTCCTGCTCTGACCCTAATGGGTCCTTGATCGGTCCCCTAATGGGTACTTAATGTGTACTTAGTGCTAGTGGGGGAAAAAACCCAGGTGTACTATCAGGTATGAACTGATAAAATACTGCAAAGTATGCTACCAAGATATTCTACTGGCCCAGAGCTTACACAAAAAGTACAAAACTAAAAACTAGAGAAGACCAAAGAAGAGCAGAATTATGTATTTTTTATAATCCAACTGTGAAGATCTCCTACTTCTAAGCTCATCAAATAATTCACAAGTTACCTTAATATTGCAGCCACGGCTTTCACACCTTCACAAGCTACTTCAAAAACAGGGCAATTTACAGCTTCCAAAAGAACATTAACAGCATCATTAAAGACAGCAGGGTTTGTAAATAATTTAATTTCTACTGGTTGCCTGAAAGAAGACATGAAAATCAAGTAGTTAAAACACGACCTCCTATAGAAAACCTGAAATTTGCTACACAGTATTTTGGACTAGGTTTATGTCAAAATGGTTTGTTCTCAAACTAGGGAGATCCAGGCATCACAAATTTGAACCAACCCCCTTCCTGATTCTAACAGCCAGTTCAAATTCAAACTGAATCAATGGGGGTTCAATAGAAGCCCCATACTCCCTCCCCCTGCGCCAGCCTGAGTTAAAGCAGCTTTACCATAACTAAAACCCTTTTAAATGACTTTGTAACCTATTTTGAAACAATGGATTTAAGTTCAGATCGAACAGATTCATTTTTGGACAGTTTTGTTCCAATTCCAAATTTCCTGATCCACAAGCTAATCCAAACCATGGGTTTTTAGAGTTCTTTGAACTGAGTTTTCCATCTGTAGACATTTTGCTACCGTCTTGAATGCAAAGGCTAACTTGTCCAATATTTGAAGACTCAGAGACCTCAGAGCTCTAACAAACTTAATAATTTAATAGTTGAGTTTAATCAGACTACTGACATCCAAGATTGTTCACAGCTGAAAAAATAATTTACCGTTTCAAGATTTCAGTGAAAAGCAGAAGTCCCTGTTTATGCAGTTCCACATTATTACAGCACAATGCCACTTTAAGGCTCCTTAAAACAGGTTCAATTCCTAGAATAAATTTAAAACTATTTTAAATACATCAAAATCATGTTAGTGACAAAGGCCCTGGTCACATCTATGTAAGACAGGACATCTTATTAGTAATTCAAATGGAGTTTGTACCAGCTCTGTTTACACGTAGAGCATTATAGGTCATCCTCAGACCATCCTCACTCTGGGATGCATTGCTCACACCTTTCTCCACAATCATCCTGAACCTCCTCCATGGAACTCTTGGCTCTCCACCCTTTTTGCTTCATCAAATCTACCTCCTTTCTTATTGGATGCCACTGTGTCACTCAAGGGAGACAAGGGTGTGTTTGTGGTTCTTTTTTAAGCCTGCTCCCTCACCTCCACGCCCCCTTCCTTTTTTTTATGTGCTTTTCTTCTCCATGTGATTAATTTTGTTCAAAAAAAAATTGCGGAAAAACGCTAGATAGAAGAATCATACACTTAAACTGAGGAGAGGAGGTGCCCCACAAACTCTGTGTATGCACACTGGCTGAAAGAAAAAAACTGGACCCACCACAGCCCAGTTCAGCCAGTTCAGTCTAGTGGTTAGGGAGCCCGACTCTTATCTGGGAATACCGGGTTCGATTCCTCCCTCCCCCATGAAGCCAGCTGGGTGACCCTGGGCTAGTCACAGCTCTCTTCTGAGCTCTCACAGCCCCACCCACCTCACAGGGTGTTCTGTTGTGGGGAGAAGAATAAAAAGGCTCTGTCAGCCACTTTGAGTCTCCTTAAAATGGGTGAGAAAAGCGGGATAGAAAAGCCAATTCTTCTTCTTCTTGCTTTAGTCCATCCCCCAGGTCACAACTGAAGAAGCAAAGATGGCCTGCAATGCCAGGATGGGCTGAGTCCTCTGAAAAAGAGGACTCGGGTTAGAGCAATCTAATAAAGGTAGGCCGGCTTGGGAATTGAATTGAATAAAAATAATGTGAGTAATGCAACTTGAGGATGGCCTGAAGTCATCCTAAACTAAAGGTGTGGCCAGGGCCAAGGACTCAGAAGGGAACTGAAAAGTTTTGGACAAGTTATTTTTTACACTCTATTATGCATTTAGATGCAAGCAAACATGATGTTTACTGTCCTATGAAGCAGGTATTTTACCTTAAAGGCAAAAGTGCGCAAAAGGTATACTCCTCTCCATACCTAATCCCCACCTCCATCAGACTCAGGGTAAGCCAAATTTTGCTATTACAAAAGGTTGTTGGGAACTTACAAAGCACTAATAAATGTTTCTCACCAATTCTAGATGGAGCTAAACTCTGTCATTTGAAGTTGCCAAACTGGCATGCACTCTGACAACTGACCTCAGCAAGCTTCACATACAAAGCCCAGATTGAGCACCATCAAGCACTGGCAAAAAACATTTGTTGGCAGTTTGTTAAATGGAGTTCCAATATCCTTTCACTTTTTTCAGAGATCAATTCAGCAGAAAGATCTGCTATTGGAGGGCTTTGTACATCCTACTTCTAGAATTTCAACCATGGACTGTGAAACACAGTATGATGTTCCATAATTAACTCTAGTACCTAGGGCAAAGGTAGGCAAACCACGGCTTGGGAGCCACATGTGGCTCTTTGGCCCCTTGAGTGTGGCTCTTCCAGCTTAGGAGTACCCTAATTAAGTTAATAACAATGTACCTACCTATATAGTTCAAGTTTAAAAAATTTGGCTCTCAAAAGAAATTTCAATCATTCTACTGTTGATATTTGGCTCTTCTGACTAATGAATTTGCCGACCACTGACCTAGGGGGACCTGCATAAAGATTTGATTGAATGCCTGCTAAAGGATCCTTTTACAAATGTTATATCAGCTGATCTGTACAAATTTTGCTTGTAATGCTAGTGGGATCAGCAATAACCTGCTCAGCCATTTTGCTTTCATAACCATGTTTGGCTGATGACACAAGACAAACACTTAAGCTTTAATCAGCCTTCAGAATGAAATGCAACCTAAAGGTGGATTTTTGGGGAAACAGATAACATGGAAAGAAAACAGCTTATAATTTTGACAACGTGTCCTCTTCATGCCAGAAGTTGGTCAAAAGTGAATAAAACTTGGTGTAACTGGTCCCAGAGAAGAAATGAGTCATGCAACCTGCTTCTGAGTTGCTTCTTCTCTATAGGGCTCCATGGGAATATTTTTCAGGAGAAAAGAAGTGAAACTCCATCAACCCAAAAGCAATAATAGAGAAGAAAAAACTGGAGCAATGAGGGATAGAACTTCCTTTGATCACTGCTTCCTCCATCATCAACTATTGGGCAGACTGCAATGTCAAACCCATAACTGACTGAATTCTCCAGCCCCTCCTCTGCAAAACTGAAGAAAGCAGTTACCTGACCACAGTAAAATCTGGATTCTGCATGAAAACTGAGTCAATGAAGAATTGTAATTGTAGAAAACATTGCTAGCATAAAAGTAATGAATTGAAAAACAATGATTTGTATGGACTATGGAGAGTAGTAATTTACCATAGACAGTATGGCACTTGGAAAATAAAAGCTGTTCTTCAGCGAGAAGCAGCAGGCAGCAATAAATTGACCAGATAAGAATTTCGCTCATGCAGAAGAGACATTCAAACAGGAACTCTACAAGCAAACACAAAAATAAATTATCCTGACATTAGCTTTGCCCAACAGAACAGGCTCTCAAAAGAAGTGGAAAAGGAGGAAGATCACAAATTCATTCAAATCTCTGGAAAGTACAGAGAAAACTACCAAACTTGCAGATTTACCCAAAACATAGCACTTTCTGCTCTTACAGATGTTTGAGACAAATCTACATAAATGAGATTACCTCATATGTTGACAAATAAAAAATCTAGCAGATGGCACTTGCCACTGTAGTTTTGAGGAGCCAAACATGACCTGCAAGATTTGTGACTGGCTTTATTTTTTTTCCCAATATGGTTCAAGATAATCACAACTTCTTAGCTGGGACAGAGCATCAACACTGAGAAAAAGGGTACGTCACTTTACTCCTTTGTTTTTCCAAATGATATAATTCCCTTCCCTGACTGGAGCAGCACAAGAAAAGATGATCCAGACTTAGTACCACAACATGATAGTTCTGCTTTAGGACTAGATGGGAGCTCAAGTCAGCCTGTTCCCACCAAAGAACACTTGGGATATGACACCCTTCCGAGGGCAAGGCAGCTCCAGAGGTAGCACTACCACATTATGGCTAGTAATAGGTGGATGATGGTGCACCAGGCTGGCCAGTATGAGTCATCCTCTCCAGCTGCCCTCCACATTGTGGTCAAACAGAGGCAGACACCGGCAGCCCTGTACTTGGACTAGGAGCACGACTTGGGATCCCTGAGGACAGAGAATGGACCGAAATCAGATTAAACAGGGTGTGAATGCAGTCAGAGCTTTGGAGTGTACAATTAGTGTCCTATATGCTTAATGTTGCCACAGAGAGTCTTTTATCTTTAATAATTTGACAGAAGAGGTAACTCTGTCAAGTGTTAATGCCCATGGTGTCACTGTAATTGCTAGAACCCACTTTGACAGCCACTCAAGAAAACTGGCTGGAGGAAGCCAGCTCTTTGCTTTTGCTCCATCCAGGACGCGCTTTGAGTACGAAGCTCATGCTCATACTTACATCAGAAAAATACGCTGCAGCTAAATTACTTTCATTCTCACTTTTTCCTAGAAGGAAATCAACTCAGGAAAAGCAAGCAGCAGCTGTACATAATTGGTAGCCTCTTCTTGTTTTTTGAGAACCGGAGGCGAGAGATGACATGCTCATTCCTGAAGTGACTGGAGCAACAGATTTTTCCATTTCTTCACTCAGCATTCCATCAAATTTTCTGTTGTACATCTCTGATACAGATTACAACTTTTTTAAAAATGTATGAGTTAAAAGCTAGATTAGTTACTTATTCTGTTTTTAATCTGTGAGAAAGAATACTGGTCTGCAATAATTTGTTTTTAATGCAGAAATAAAAGTGCCCCACAGACTTTAGCAGACTTGCAGGAGACTATTTGGGGTGCTTATGCTTTTCCAAGGAGAAAGTAGAATGGAATTGTTCTGACTCTGCCAGCCTGTCCACCAATCTGTGGCAAGTCATGCCTTCATGCCAGCCATCCTGTGAATTCTTCCCATAGTATCCCTATGGATTCCAAATGTGCCTTCAAGATCCAAAGTTTTGGCGATCAGCATTTTCAAACTTATGCATATCAAAGATCATCTATGGGTGCGTACCCACTCAGCTTATTTGGTCCTCTTAAAAAAATCTGGACTAAAAAAGACTATTTTTTAATCGGAAATAGAGTCCCTGCAGATTACTCCGAATATAGATGTTCCCACTCACAAAGGGTGTTTTTCCACTGTCAGAAAGTACCCATTTTTGCACCCATTAAGGACCCATTTGGGTGTGAGCTGGATGACCCCATTTCCACCACAGCACCCATTTGGGACACATTTGTTTCCACCGCCGCTAGGGAAATCCGGATCATATGGGTACATCTCAGCCTTTAATCTGGATTTTCTGTAGACCCCATTAATGGAGTCTACAATGGGGTCTTCAGCCAGAAAATCCGGATTAAAGGGAGCCTGTTTCCATGAGAAACAGGCAATGGGGTCTAGAGGAGGCTAGAGGGAGGGGATGCACCCATGGGGGGGAGCCCTGAAATCCCAGCTTCGAAGAGATTTCGAAGTCATTTCGGAATAATTCGAAATTACTCCGAAGTCACTCTGAAGGGATCAGCAAACACTTTGGAGAAGCTCCAGAGTTGTCAGCACAGTCCGCTATTAGCCTCTGAAATCCCTCCAAAGCGATCGGCAAAGACTTTGGAGTCTCGCCGCCGGTCTCTCCGAAGATCAGCGCAGACTTCAGAGGCTCTCCAGAGCTATTTCCCACTTACATCGCGGGCACTCTGGGGCTGTCTTGCGCTGACTTCGGAGACGTTCCGAAGGGGCTCTGGAGCCGCTTCGAAGTCTGTGCTGGTCTCTTCAGAGGGACTTCGAAGAGTGCACCCCCCTGTCTCCCGAAAGACCTGGGGTGACGGACAGACCCCTTGGGGGTGATCTGGATTCCCCACATGGGTGCAAAGGTGTTTCCACAGCAGGAAACACATTGGGTGCTTCCCTTAATCCGGATGTACCCATTCCTTAGATCTGGATCTTCTTAGATCCGGATCTAAGGAGCGCGGTGGAAAAACACCCAAAGAGAAAATCTGAATATAGCCATTCCCAGGACTTCTAAATCCCCACCCCCACCCAATGCACTGTCTCCATTCAAAGCAGCCCTCAGGTGGCACTTTTTAAAAAAAATTAACCCCCGATTTCTAAACCCTCCGATTTCTTTCCTTTTCACACCCTCTCCCTGAGCTCAAGCAGACCAGTGAAGGACTTTTAAAATCCCTCCCCCCAAGTGCAAAACCTGTCTCCTGTAAAAAGAAAAAAAAGCAGCCTGCCTGTAAAAATCAACTGAACAGAGGAAACACTGGGAGAGATAGGAAAGCAATAATATATCTGATTGTTAGCAGCTTTCTCTTGCCTTTGAAGCAGGGCGGGGCGGGGCGGGGGGGGGGGAGAGGGGAGAGGATGGCTTGCCTTGAAACAAATGTATTGTTAGCTGCTCTTAGGATTTGTCTCTTTAAAAATCGAAGCCAGCAATGGACTGGAGAGACAGGCTTCCCTTGAAACAAATGTATCAGATTGTTGGCAGCTGTCTCCCTCTCTCCCACCTCAGGAGTCCACATAAATGCATGTGCGCACAAGCAGACGGGGGGGGGGGGGGAATGGCTTGAATCATGGTTCTGCTTAAAACTTTAAATAACTTTTTCACTTATTGCTGTATTCCTCCTGTTGTATAGCCTTTTCTGTTAGCACTGCGAGCATTATGGGCATGGCAAGCTGTGAAATTCCTCCCACATGTGGCCAGGAAGTTACAGCTCTCCCTCATATAGCCTGGGACCTTGCCCATATAGGAGAAAGAAAACAGACTTGACTACAAAATTGTCAGAAAAGTCCTGTTTTCACCAGGGTTCCCCCCCCCACCAACCTGGATTTCTGCAGGATAGTGCTCAGAAAATCCGGAGATAAGAAGTGGAATGGGAACGGGGCTTGCCAAATTTGCATTACTTGCCAATGTAATGGGAACCCTGGATGCAGAGTTTGAACTCGGTCTTTGGGGGGGGGATGGGTTCCACTGTCACTAGAAGTACCCAGTGGAAAAAAACTCTGGAGTATAGTGCCTTTGGGAACGCACCCTCTGTCTCCTCTAGCTTCCAATCAAGGATTGCCTCCTTGCAGTTCCTACACTGGGAGAGCAAGAATAGCACTGAACCACGTTCTTTTCTGTATTTTTTACGAAAAGGAAGAGGGGGTGAGAGAAAGGACAGTCAACACTTCACTTCCAGTTGGCTGCCTTCTCTTTTCTGTTGCCATGCAACAGTCATTCTTTCTGAATAACTGGAAGGGGAATCAAACCAGACAGGGGGACCACGTTACTCTGAAACCATGCAGAAACAGGCCTAGAGACAGCCCAAAAATATATTAGTTAATTATTCATTCCTAGTTTTGCTACCTGACAAGCACAACATCAACATAGCTAATTATTTTTGGTACCTGGGATATCAGCACGGATAAAGGCAGGAGCATATTTTGCTGGAGAATGTACCAACACAGCTGCCATACACTGAGCACTTGCAACTTGTAATATTTCATCTCTTGACAATAACAGCTGTGAAGCAGATCACAATTAGTATCATATTATTAGGAAAATGGATTCATTGAATACAAACCAGAACACCAATCTTAATCATTTAAAACATAAAACGATATCATTGTCTTCCAGCTTTAACTGAATTCATTTCATGGTTTAAAGCTTAATAGTAGTATCGGTGGTACCATAACAAACAAAAAAAGGAATAGATGCTTATTAATCAAATAATTATTATATACCCTGTGGCTAGAAGCAATTATTACAGGAATAATGTAAAAATATTTCTCCTGTGTAGTCAAGAAAAAGTATTTAAAACACATTTAGTCAAGATACAGAAACTTTTTGAATAATATTCTTATACATGTGATTTTAAATTCCTACCTAGGACAACTGTATCACAGTAATGTAACTCAGAAAAACTATTAATTTGACTACTGGTCTTCATACTCTGCAAACCTTTCCTCTATCTAAACCAGTGGTTCTCAACCTGGGGGTCGGGACCCCTTTGGGGGTCTAATTACCCTTTCAGAGGGGTCGCGATGAGTCTCTCACCACCCTTCCCCCCCACCTTCCAGCTGCTCCGCCCCTGTGGTTGGGGGTCTCCACAACATGAGGAACTCCATTAAGGGGTCGCGGCATTAGGAAGGTTGAGAACCACTGATCTAAACCAAACTGATTCCTGGGAACTAGTCATCTTTGAAACAGTTTGACTAAATGAATGGGAATCTCTTCAGGCAGGGTCAACTGCCTACCACTATCTCATTTGTCATCATCCACCAGTCAATACCATTTTCTCCTTGACAAAAGAACAGTTAACTTTAAAATAATTACCTTCTTGAGCAATAAAGGTAATAGAATCTCTCCCTCAAATAATTCTGGACTTGCAGAATCTGACCCTCTCCCTGAATTACTCATAATAACGGAAACAAAGTGATCATATTTCAGCAGCTGCTTTAACAAACCTGTAACAAAAAGTATCAGAAGAACTAGTAACTCCTGTACAGTACAATATAGATATAGATCTGAAATGCCTATGATTTTACAGTAGTTTTGCCACCATTTGTTTCTTTTTATTACTTTGTTATCATAATTGTTTTGCAATGCTTTATATTGGTTTTTCAACAAGAGCTGAAAATGACATTTTCCTTTAGCTTATTTCTTTATGGCCTTGACTGCTTGTTTTGCCTAAAAGAGGTGGTTAATTATTAAGGAGTTATTTCCAGTTGATTTCAATGTTATACTGAGGCAGATTAAATGATAGAATAAATCTAAAGAAGGATACAATTATAATGCACTGCTACGTATATGATTACATTGTAATGGAAGTAAATAGTAGTCTGAAGCAAACTTTCATTATTTTTATATAGTAGATGGATACTGAATAGGTCTACAGAGACAAGTGTGGACTATGCCTCAAAAAAACAGGTTGAGTAAAGTTCCCTTACTGACCCAGCTGCCCAGCACTATCTACAAGATGGATGAAGGTACCCAGTTACTTCTAGGAACTGATCCAAACTTTTTTGCTCTTCAAACATGCAGTATACTTGGGAGAAGAGAGAAGGCTTAGTGCAAACTATCTTCATATTGCATTCGTGCTACACACTTCTCAGGTGTAAAGTTTTCTGAGGCCGTGCCTTCACAGGATGCCTTATATTGGTTTCCCGAAACCGAAATAATTGAACCGGGTTGAAACTGTCTCCACGGCTTTCAAATAGATCCGGTTCGGCGGCATCCCGAGGACATTCCGATTGCAACCTTATCTCGGAATCAATCCTCGGAGTCCGCACGGCAGTCCTGTCCTCCCCGCCCATTGCCAGCCATGGTGCCCACCCCCGTCTCTGATTGGGGTTCCTCCTGCCGTGAAATTTCCATTTGTATGGAAGCCCCCTCCCACAAAAGTTTGCGATTTCAAAAAATCCAGCTTTTACACAGCAGCACTACACTGTATCGAGGGAACCACTTCACTCCTGATTAACACTCTTGTGATTTTTCGCAATTCTGCCTATTTAGAAAGCGAAAAGGAGGGGAAGCAGCTTGGCCGTGGGTGGGAAGAGCGCCGCTCGCTCGTCCAGCTCCTGCTCTGGCTCCAGGGTGACCCCAGACTGGGGCGAGCTAAGCCAGGCATGGAGGAAAT
This sequence comes from Aspidoscelis tigris stejnegeri, assembly GCA_023333525.1. NCBI lineage: Eukaryota > Metazoa > Chordata > Lepidosauria > Squamata > Teiidae > Aspidoscelis > Aspidoscelis tigris. Next base: position 36,544,242 of record JALMGA010000005.1, on the reverse strand, counting down.
GATGACCCTCCGGCGTGCCGGCTTTTTCCTCCTCCTCCTCCTCCTCCTCCTCCTCCTCCTCTTCCTCTCCCCAGAAGGGCCCTTTCCAAGCAGCTCGGGGCGCTGCCCTATGTATGGCCCCTCCGTTCCTTTTTCTCCCCTTTCCGTTCACCGGGCGGATCCTCCATGCGCCTTTTCTTTCCCTTTGGCGCATTCAGTGGCTATTAAAAAAATAAAATAAATTCAAGACACGTGGAGAAAAGCTTCCCGAGGGATCCCTCCTCCCTGATCGATACCTTAAAGGGTCCCCTTTTAATTAAAAAGGGGGTGATTGAGGGTCCCTTTGAGAATAAAGAGAAGCCCCTTTAGAGAGAGCACGGGTAAAATTAAATAGAAACCTCTTCTCCCCTTTTGCCTCTCCGCACCCGGATGCAGGCAGAGACGACCAGCCCTGGCCTCTGCACCCAAGGATTGGGCCCCTTTCTTGCCCGTACACACACACACACACACACACACACACGTGTGCGCCCCGATCTCCTTCCACCCCTCAGGAGACCAAAGCGAGGACAGGGGATGGATGGCCTCAAGGCTTCTCTCGGCACCCCAAGTTTCCACCTTGCAAGCCTGGTCCAAGAAGTTCGGGGGTGGGTGGGTCCTGGGGGAGTTCTTATCCTTTGAGTAGCTCTGCGAGCTCTCCTCCTCCTCCTCCTCCGGGAGTTCTAGATGGCCTAGTGGTTAGGGTAAAGCTATTTTTAGAAATGATATTTAAAATCACCTTGTATATTTTCCACAATAGGCTGCAGATGAAGTGGTTATAACACATATGCAACTAGCACATGACTTGCCAAGAAGACAGCAGTTGTCAGACTGATCCAGAGCATAGGTACTTACCAGTCTTAATTAATTATCTATATGGACGTAATCACTGTTAAGGAATGAACTATTGTATATTGCTGGGAGGCACTAATTTTACTGTAGCTCACCCTGAGACCATAGGGCACAGGATGGAATAGAAATATAAATAATAATTTAACAACAAATATTATAATGTTCCTGAAACAAAAATCATACCTGGAATATTGTAGACAATTCCAATTGCCACATCCCAATGGACAAAGTAAAATTAAACAAGGTTCAAAAGTGGGCAGTTAAAATGGTTAAAGGAGCTAAAGGCCCTACCTGTGAAAACAGATTGAAATGGTTGGGGCTTTTTAATCTTGAAGGGAGATAAGAGACAGAGATTAGTGTGTAGTATGGGCACCCAAAAAAGGAGTCACCAAATGAATCTAAATGTTGGGAGAGTCAGGACAGACAAAAGCAAATATGTACTTGTATATAGCCTATGCCTAAATTTTAGAATTCTCTTATCACTTCTTAACCTGGGAGGTTTCAAAACAGATTTGGACCAATTTATGAAGGACAAGACTATCAATGACTACAAGTCTTATCTGCCATAGGAAACAATATGCCCTGTCTGGAAGATTATGAACAGGGTAAGGTTGTGTACCTATGACCTGCTTCTAGGCTTTGATATGCAACTGAATGCCACTATGAGAACAGGCTGTTGGACTAGATGGGCCACTGTCAGATCCAGCACAGCATTTCTTATGTTCTTAATGGCAGCATCTTACCCATGCAGTTAAGTTGCAGCTCCTTAGTTTGTGCATTCTTCAAAGTACTCAGGAAAAGGCTACACAGAATCTCAGTGAAATGCACAGACAGCCGCTCTGCAACACTGGGGACAGAGTACAGCTTGCCATAAAGATAACATACAGCAGCCTTTATGCCTTCATTAGGATACACCAAACCTGTCGCCAGATGCTCCATTATGTTACATGTAGAGAAAATAGAAAAGGCAGTTGTAAAGAGGATATACTGATTCCACTGTAAAAGTACATTAAAGCAATGACAAGGACATCATTTATGAAGGGCATGGGAGTATTCTATATAATATACGATTATTCTTTTTACAATAATCCAGAAACCTCATTAACCCTACGTGTCAAGTGACTATTGTTACAGCTAACTGGATCAGTGCTGTAAAATAGGCAGCATGCTCTTGGTGGATGAGCGGCCAGATCCATGAAAGGGTCATTTCTTCAACCGTTATGTTTGTGCAGTTGATGGTGTCTAAATCCACAACTAGCTTGTTGGTGTCAAAAGCCTGTTTCTCACACATCATTCTGTTTTGCTCTCTGTGTTTTTCCATTCTTTTCAGCCAAGCTTTTGTATGCATTTTAGGCAGAACTCAGCTTAGCATCCTTGTAGATTACCAAGGAGAAACTTGCTCAAGGTCTCATAGAGGGTAATCTCCTTGTCCTGCTCAAGGCTTTCCTCACTCTCCTCCTCCTCATTTTGTAGTTTATAGCCATCTTTGCCTTCCCATATGCCTCACATGTGAGCATTTTGAGTACCTAGGTCAGTGATGGCTAACCTTTTGAGCTCGGTGTGTCAAAATTCGCAAGAAAACCTAGCTTAACTCGGGTGCTGTGTCACATCTAGAAATATCCATAATTTTGTGATATTTTTAGCTCTGGTAAAAAAGTTATATTTTTGATATATGTATTTTATTAAAAGCAAAAACAAATAATTTTTTACATTAGTGACTTTTGTTGCTAAATCTTCAACTGAAAGTTGGTATTTCGTACACTTCAAGAACATGCAAGCACTACACGCCCAGGTGCCAAGGTGACCAGGTGTGTCACCCAAAAGGGCTTGGTGTGTCACCTGTGACACGCGTGTCATAGGTTGGCCATCACCGACCTAGGTGCTGGTGACTCAGATTTTCAGATAATTGTCAGCCACTCTCTTTGGCTGCTCAACTGCTGTCTTATTACTTACCTACTAGGACTGCTAAAGAACTGGAGTCTGGTCTATGCTGCAGAAGCAGGAAAGCTATGCTACCTTTGGAGAACTCTCACGCACACCTTTTGCCTCCCTTGTCTCTCCTTTGTGAGAGTCAGGCCTTGGTCTCTTTGTCCACTGTTTTCTCAGCATGGGAAACCTCCCAGCCCATTCACCACAGTAAAGACACTTTTACAGCCACAGATACCTTGCAGAGTTTTCCAAGTGCTGAGACTTCCACCAGCCAACATGACCAGGATTGGGGAAGGCATCTGAAAAAAGTGTGGGCCATCACCCTATTCTCTTAAATTCTTCTAATAGATTGGGTTGGATATTCAAGGGAATGTGAAGGCTTACATAAAGAAAAGTGAAAAAAGAAAGAGATCCCCATCTTTCCTTGTCCCACTACCCCCTCTTTCTCATCCTCAAAGAAAGTGCAAGTCAAAAAGCAGCTAATTCATGTTATCACAGAAAGTCTAAAGCCAAGGGCAACAAGGTGGCTTCCCATGCTAAGGCCAGTCTGCAGGTGAAGAAGCCCACTCTTGAGGCTTTTGATTTGTCTGAACTCCATCAAGCCAGAGACCATGCTTAGGTTGAGGTTTGCTTAGGTTGAAGTTGTGTCTCAGATTCAGAATAGGAGGCCCCTGAAATTTTATTTGTTCCTGTGGGACAAGGTTCTTGCCACTCTTAGTACCCAACTGCAGATGACACCGCTGCCAAGCTTTCTGTTCAGGCAGAAAATCTACATTGTTTCACACAAAAAAGACAAAAGTGCTCCTATTCCAAAGGCTCTGCAAAATATGGTTTGAAAGGAATGGGAGTTTCACACAACTGTCCTGATTTTTCTGACTGTACCCTCTGAATACTGATCACAGCTTCTGGACAGTCCCCATTGTGTATTTGCTGGTCTTAGCATTAGTTTCCACCTCTGTGGCACCATGGAGCAGGGCTAACTTGAAAGATCCTCTGAACAGTAAACTGGAGTTGGTGTTACACAGTAACTTTTGGACTAATTCCTTAGTCCTCTGTATTAATAGAAAGAAAGATAAGAAAAGGTTCATATGGTATCCTCAATTGAGGGCAAAGAACAGGAAATCTGGTTCCTTTCACAGAGGCTCAGGCAGGGTGTTTCAAGCCTTGTAGAGGCTAGCAGTCAGGCAATTGGGGATGAGGCTGCTCATGTACCTGAGGCAACCCCACCACAACACTATTTCCTCCCTAAAAAGCACTGCTGGTAAATCCAGGGCTGGTTACAGTTTTCAAGCAGCAGCACTTTTTATTTACCTTCTGGACCGAGCCACCATCATAGCTTCATCCACCATCCATCAAAGCTTCATCCACCAAACACCAAACAGGTGTCCATGCATGAATGGAGGTGCTGATGCACACATCCAGGCATTCAAGATGGCCATGGCACTGTCTAGCTAGGAGGCGGTAATTGTGAAGGAAGGATTTCCCAAATTATCACCAACTAATGAGATATCCAGCTGTCACCTGGAAGCAATGTAAGTGATCTAATTACACTAAAAGACACATAAAGATGGTTCATGTTCTTTTGCTGTACAGTATATTTATTAAATATTAGCAATGGTTTAAGCTATCTTCCTCATATAAGCAAATCTTCTGTATCTGTGTACTTCTTTAAAAATTTTTAGCTAGATAAAAATGTTTGTCATGGAAACTTCAGTACTTTTTACGGTCATATTCAGAGTCACATTTTTCTGTTTTCAACATCCTGAGGAACATCAAAAGATCAATTTCCACTCAGCTAAGGTCTAACAACTTATAGTTATGATACAGCTGCAGCACTTACTGTGCTCAACTACCCATACGTCAGCAAAAACTGGAACAGCATCTGCCAACTTTCCAAGAAGAATAAATATGGGCAAGCTGCTACTTGTGGTGGCTCTTTTGCATAACTATAAAAAAACAAAGGAAGGAAAACTGAATGATCAAAACAGAAAATCCTGAAACAAAAATCATACACTGAGTACATCTTTCAGCTTCGCATTTATTTTTTTATTATTTGTATTCCTATCCTGCCCTATACCCAAAGGTATTAAAGGCACTATAACGGATAAGTATTTAAGGAGATATTGTTCACACCACATACATTCCTTCACACAACCCTACACATTGTGTATGGCAGAATCAAACGTGTAAATAAGTGTTTCCTATTTACTAGTATTTACAACTGATTTAAACTGATCAGCTTTTTTCAATTGAAATAAATTTCTTTAAAATAGGGTGCATCCCCATGATCAAAATACTCTGAAGTGAACCTGAGTTCACCTTGAACTGTCCGCATGAACAGCCTCTAATCCGGGCTACATTCGGGACAAATAGCACAAATCCATGACAAAAAAAACCCCACTTTCCAACTGTTCTTGCTCCAAATTGAGAGGCAAGCACATATTATCTTGAGTCATGGAGACTCTCCCGGGTTACTGGGGTAGGAGTTTGGTGATCGGAGCGTTAGCGGGCAGGGTTTTGCTGTCCCTGCTGTGTGCGCTGCGATCGCAACTGCTTGGGGAAAGAAATTAAGGCAGCAAAGAAATTAAGCTGAAATGAGCCCTCATTTGCCCTGCAAGTGGCTCTCTGGCTAAAAGCATGCCCCCCCTGTTGCCTGATCACCCGACTGGCAAGGTACGCATGGGTAAAGGGGTAGATTTTCTGCACAAGTGCTGCATCATTCATTCTCTGCCTAAAAACTATGGTTTTCAAAGCTAGAATTTGAGACTGTTAATGGTAGAAGCTGGAGGCATGGGGGACCAGAAGGGCATTGTTGAATAGAAGATAAGAAAATGGATCCAAGATGCAAGGGTTTAGTGGGAGACTGATGTCATGCCCCGTTCAGCCCCCTTGGAGGAGGAAGTTCTGCCTACAATGCCACCACAGACCGAGAAGCAATCACAGAGTAGCACTGCACACCTTGAGGCTCTAAGGCCAGTTTCAGAGGAGCATACAGACAGCTCTGGCAATGAAACTAAAAGCAGTGAAGCTCAAGAATGCCCCCCCCCCTTGGACAACAGAAGCAGCTGTAGCACAAGTCAGAACGATTAGCTCAGCTGAACCGTGGACGGGGTAATGATTCCTCTACTTAATGAGCAAACACACATTACTCCAGTGTTGCAGACAACTTCATGCAACTCCATGTAACTCCATGCCTAAGCTCTGACTCTGGACTCCTTTGTAACTTGCTGACCCTCTGGACTGACTGACTCTTGTTGATTTTCTGTACACCTTGATCTTGGATTTGAACTGACATCGAGTACGCCTGAGCCCCTCTGGAACTGAGTAAGCTGTGCGAGTGTTTGCCTGCTTGCCTTGCCTGCTTGAGACGTGACAGCTGATGTGAACACGAGACTCGCTGTCAAGTGGAGGTGTGCTTGCTGTCATGCAGATATGTGCACGTCTGCCAAAGTCAGAGCCACGGCTTCAAGCCATAAGCCCTTTTGCCATCCTAATATGCCCCCCCTTTATCTTTCCCCCCCCCCTTATTTATGGTGTGTTGTGCTTTTGGAGATGTAACCTGAATGTGTTTCCCAAGGATTTCCCCTGTTATCGCTGCACTGGGCGGGCTAGGGCATGGTGATGTCAGTCAGGCTTCTTATCATGGCAGAGGGGGTGGAGGAAAAAGGATGTGGTTTCCCTGATGCAGGGGTTTACTACGTTTGCTTGGGGACAGGTGGATTTGCCTTCAACCCGTGCTCTCCTCAACCGCATTGGGACATGTTAATTCAAACTACAATGCAGATTACGGATGCTCCGATTCAGCAGAAAAATTACTGGAGCCCATGGGGACACAACCATAGAGGTTTGTCTGTGTACCTCCTAAAGTCATCTGACATGCCACACTTTGGGAAACTCTGGTCTAAATATAATTCACATGTGTACATTCTGCTAATAGTCCACATTGTATTACTCATTCTACTATGATTCAAATCAGTCTAACTCCTTCTTATAAAGAAGTGAAAGCATGGCTCTTCAGTAAATATCAACAAAAATGAAAAATTGCGGAAAGAAAAGCTTAACATAATACAGTAGATTCAGGTAATTTCCAGGAGACAAAATACATCTGAGATCCTTCTATCCCCAATCTTCCAGGTCACAACAATGGATGGAAATAGTTATTTGGGGGAATACACTGCATAAAAGAATCCTGAGCTCAAGGCATTGGGGGTAAGGGGGAAACAATAAAAAATTGCTTATATTCTGAAGGGTACCATAAAAATGTGAGACATTGCAAATTGCAAAAGCTTGCTCCAGAGCTCTGGAATTGAGAGGAAATAGCAATAACAGTAGCATGCCAACAGAGAAACCCTCCTGCCATGCACAGTGGACTGGGTGTCAAGCACCCCCTCTCTTCTTCTTCCCCAGCATTTTTTCCCTCAAACAAAGAGTTCAGGACCAGAGAGGATAAGGATGTCAAAAAAGATCTCACTGGCACGCTATGCTCAGAATGCTCTTGTGAGCCTCAGCACAGATGTGGTTTGATAAAAATGAAAACAAAACTTCAGTCATTTGCCATACCACACTTTCCCTGCTTTTTCTGGACTAAGCCACAGAAATATAGTGACGATGAACACAGATTAATATATAGATCTCAAGGTATCAGGAACAAATTTGGGTATATCCTTTCTCCAGATACATTACATTTCTCATTCCCCAATTTCAAATAAGACATACCAACCTCTTTTTGACAACTGTCCAACAAGTAATGCAGGTATTGAGGCAACTTGAATTCCACTATCAGCAACACTAAAACTGAACACAAGGAACAAAATTTCACCAAAGTACAATTCTTAACAATACAGTTATGCATTAATTCTTACTAGGATTATGGACAATGTAAGTTTGGGAAAAGTTCCTGGTACAATTTTTAGAAAATTATTATATTTTTATAAAACAATCTCTATACATTTCATTATTTCTCAGGAAAGCCAGCTACTTTCTAATCTCTTTACTTTCTAATCTCTTTTCTTCCAACTACTACTAATTCATAAACCATAAGAAATACTTGTAAGTTTTGTGCCAATGCCATCGACACAAAGAAATAGTTTGTACAGATTTATGTTCTCCCAGTTTTAAATATGTGTGGCTTTATTTTGATTGTTTATTCTGTTCATGGACCATAAATAAAGACATATATAAGTTTATTATGTGTTTATTTTATATCCCATTTTAATTTTGTCATACTATACCATAGGTTCTTTAAAGGGGAAAATTAAAATACACTGATAACACAAGATCGATAGCAGCATCTTGGCTCCGATTGATTAAAGGTGCAAAAAGGAACTGAAAATTGGAAAAGGTACTGCACACATTTTAGGAATTCAACAACTGTGTGGTACATGCTGACCGAAGTATTATTTAACTGAAGATCTGTCCTCCTTGTGTCTTGCTGATGTCTTTCTAGTGCTTAAACTACTGAGAATTTATATGTTTATTTTTTTTCTTTTAGGTAAAGTGCTACATACATTTTTACAGAAATGAAATTAATAGTGATATATCATAAAGAACCAAGCTAAGAAAAGAACTAGCCTTTCCTTGGTTACATCATTATCATAGCCATAAATTATGGCATCAGCTCATCTCACATAAAATGACCTTTCATCACCTCAATTAAAGCAAAATTGCTTTTCTCCTACACATAACTGGATGATTTATCACATACTATATACTATCTACTCCATGTATCACAGCAAGACATATTTTAAAAATGATAGTTCAGGAATGTAAATTAATTGCCCAGGTATTCTTATCATAGTTTTAAAAATCCTCAGATCTCACTGAGATGTATTTCCTTGCTTCAAATTCATGCCTAATAACCCCATTCCATCTGTTCAGTAGCATACCTTGGCTTTGTTAAGAAAAGTGCAGATGGCATACATAAAGCTGGCAAGCAATTTCCTGATATGAAACCCTGAAGGTATTTCGTGCCAAGTCAATGGAAAATGATTTGTTTGAGCCACTGATAATGTATTTGTCACAAATTTTAAATCTGTATGTATGCATGTATGCATGTATGCATGTATGTATGTATGTATGTATGTAAATATCCTGTTCTCGGACGGATTCCAGCATACTACGGCTGGGTATATCCAAGGCAGCTTGCTGGCAGATGACCGTTAAGTGGCTCTCTCTCTTAGAACTTAACTGCCCATGTCACATGACCAGAGCCAGTCTCTCCTACGGTCGCTGTTCAAGGCAGACACCGCGATTCTGAGGGAGATTTGCGTTTGCTTTTTTCGTTATTAATATTCATCATAATGTCATCTGCCTACTCGGCTTCTGAAGATGAGAGGGGTGAGCTTTCGGAGGTTTATTTTCACCCCCTGGAGCGAGAGGAAACCAGGTCTAAAAGGCGTTTGAAGGGTTCGCTTTTCGTGGCGCCCCTTTCAGCCTCAGGAGTTTTCGGTTTACTCTCGGCGGCTAGCGAGTCTTGTCCCCGATCTAGCCATGCGGCCTCTCCCCCCGAAGTGGGGGATGAGTCCGGCTCCCTACCCCCCAGCCATCTTATATCAAGGAAAGGTAAGGGTTTTGGCTTCAATTAGGAAGCCAAAGTAGTTGGGGGTGGGGGTGGGGTGGAGCTCTGTAGCTATCTTTTAGTCAATTCTATTATCCCCTTGTGTATTTCAGATCCCCAGACTGCTTCAGGGGGCCCTGATGTTCCCAATAAGCCCCCCCCCCTAACGGGGGCCAGGGTGTTTTTCCAGCGGGGAAGCTGTTAACTGGCGCAACGGTCTTGCCTGAGAATTCTCGCTGCCTGCGCCATTCCCCGCTGAAAGAAGGCCCGGATGCTGGCTCTGCCCATAGTACCAAGCAGCCCAGACGCCGTAGCAACTGTTCTGAGGCGGAGGGATCCCTGGTGGATTCTGAGAGGCGCAGCTGGCATCATCACAAGGCTTCCAAGCGTAGCCGGAGGGATTCTTCCGCGGAAGGAGCCGCCTCGTGGAAACATAGATCGCGCAAGCGCAAGGACAAGCACTGCGCTAGGAATGAGTCATGGAAGGAGACACTCTAGGAGTCCTTCCTCTTCTGACTCTGGAAGCAGGAGCCAATGTCCTTGTTGTTAGAGCTTGCGTGATCCCTAGCAAAGGGCTCTTTGAAGGGAAAGAAGAGGTGCAGGTCCCCATCCTCTTCCTCTTCCTCATCTACAGCCTCCTCTTCCTCTGCTTTTCCTGCCTCTAGAAGGGGGGATCACAGGACCCGTTTGAGTCTTTCCAGCCGCAAGAGGTGTGGAACAGCAACGAACCGGGGTCCTTTACTAGCGGAAAAGCATCATTCACAGTGCTCTTCTGAGAGTGGAGCTTATATTGTTGAGGCTATTTCACAGCGCTCTTCTGAGAATGGAGCTGGTGGTAATGAGGCTGGTACACTGTGCTCTTCTGAATTTGGAGCTGATGTTCTCGAGGCTAGTGTTCTCGAGGACCCATAGCCCAACTAGTTTCAAATCAGGTCATCCCAGGACAGGGGGAGAATGTACTTAGGGATGCCAATGATAAGAAACTTGAAAGCCTTTTACGGAAGGTTTTTGAATCTAGGTCTTTAAGTTCTAGGTGTTCAGCAACCAGCTCGATTGTATTGCAAGCAGTTCTTAAGGGGGTGGAAGAGTTGCTCACGGCCCCTTCACTTCCCCAGGAATTCAAATCTAAATTGGGTGATATTAAGAAAGCGTTATCTTTAGCAGCAGACGCTAGTTTGGATGCGATGCAGCTTTCAGCTCGGAGTACAGGAGCAGCTGTTGCTGCAAGGAGGATGGTATGGTTGAGAAACTGGCAAGTCGATTTCAATTCCAAAGTCCAGTTGGTTACTGTCCCCTTTTCCGGCCGTATGCTCTTTGGAGACCAAAATTTCCCTCAAGTCCTGCTGCGAATATCAGAAATGAAGGTAATAGAAGCTCATATTCAGGCTCTTATAGCTCTAATTATAGCTACAGGAAACAGCAATTTCGGTCCAAGCCCCCAGGAGCTCGAAATTCCTGAGGGCGGGGTTCATCTGCCAATAAGCAACCATTGGGCAGGGGCAGACAGTTCTCCTTTGGAGGAGCCAACAATTGAGTCTCAGGCCCCAGTGGCTGCTTCAGAGGTTCCTAAGGTGGGGGCCTGTTTAAAGGATTTCTTTTCTGTTTGGTCTAGAAATGTTAGGGATCGTTGGTTTTGAATGTTGTTCGGGATGGTTATAAGTTAGAATTTAAGTATAATCCCCATTTTAGATGGATTTCTCTTCCTATTCCTACTAATAAAGAAAAAAGGCAAGCTCTCTATAATGCTGTTGAGGAGCTCATTGCTATGAATACCATAGAAGAGGTTCCCGTTGTGGAACAAGGTCAAGGTATCTATTCTATTATTTTTCTAGTGCCTAAAAAGGGAGGCACTTGGAGGGCAGTTCTTGACTTAAAGTACGTGAACCAGTTCATGCCCCCTCCCCTCCCTCCTCCCTCAGCCAGCGCGGCCTCCTCCTCCTCCTCTCCGCCCGTCCTTTGGCCTCCTGCACGGCGTCAGCCCCAGGGCCTGCAGGCGCCCCTGACAGACAGACAGACAGACGGACCGACCGGCTGGCTGCCTGCGAGGGCCTCAGCACCATGTCCCCCTTGCCCGGGAGCCCCTCCTGCTGGGCCGCCCTCGCCCTGCTCGGGATGGCCGCCTGGGCTGCGCCGAGATTTGCCGGAGTATAAACATCTGCAACACCGTGGCCGACTTCAGGCAGCTGGAGAACTGCACGGTGATTGAGGGTCACTTGCAGATCTTGCTGATGTTCCGGATGAAGACGGAGGACTTCCAGGGTCTCAGCTTCCCCAACCTGACCATGGTCACGGACTACGTCCTGCTGTTCCGGGTCTACGGCCTAGAGACCCTCAAATACCTCTTCCCTAACCTCACCATCATCCGGGGGACCCACCTCTTCTTCAACTATGCGCTGGTCATCTTTGAGATGCTCCACCTGAAGGAGGTGGGACTCTACAGCCTGATGAACATCACACGGGGAGCCGTGCGGATCGAGAAGAACGACAAGCTCTGCTACCTGTCCACCATCGACTGGTCCCACATCCTGGACTCCGTGGAGGACAACTACATTGTGGCCAACAAGGATAACAAAGAGGAGTGCGGCGACGTCTGCCCGGGCGCCGTGCAGGGGAAGAGCAGTTGCCCGGCCACGGTGGTCAATGGCCTCTTCATCCAACGCTGCTAGAGCTTCGAGCACTGTCAGAGAGTGTGTTCCACCGAGTGCAAGTCTCAGGGCTGCACTCCCAATGGCCGCTGCTGCCACTCAGAGTGCCTGGGCAACTTCCGGGAACCCGACGACCAGACGCAGTGCTTGGCCTGCCGCCATTTCTACCTGGATGGCCAGTGCCTGGAGACCTGCCCACCGGGCTACTTCCGCTACTGGGGCTGGCGCTGCGTCACCTTTGACTTCTGCCAGGAACTGCACAACCACTGCAAGGTGGCCCGCGAGTCCGGCTGCCACGTCATACACAACGGGGAGTGCGTCCCCAGCTGCCCCTCCGGATTCACCATGAACTCCAGCCATTTGCTGTGCACCCCTTGTGAAGGCCCGTGCCCCAAGATCTGCAACCTGAAAGGAGAGAAGACCATCGATTCCATGACGGCCGCCCAGGAGCTCCAGGGCTGCACCGTGGTGAACAGGAGCCTGATCATCAGCATCCGCGGGGGAAGCAACATCGCCGCCGAGCTGGAAGCCAACCTTGGCTTGATCGAAGACATCTCCGGCTACCTGAAGATCCGCCGATCCTATGCCTTGGTCTCCCTCTCCTTCTTCCGCAAGCTCCACCTGATCCGAGGACACACTTTGGAAGCCGGGAACTACTCCTTCTACGCCCTGGACTACCAGAACCTCCACCAGCTCTGGGACTGGAGCAAGCACAACCTCACCATCGCCCGGGGGAAGCTCTTCTTCCACTACAACCCGAAGCTCTGCCCCTCCGAGATCCACAAGATGGAGAAGATCTCAGGCACCAAGGGGCGCCAGGAGCGGAACGACATCGCCCTCAAGACCAATGGCGACCAGACCTCCTGTGAAAACAAGGTGCTCAAGTTTTCTTCCATCAAAATATCCAGCGACAAGATTGTGTTGAAGTGGGAGCCATACTGGCCGCAGGACTTCCGAGACGTGCTGGGCTTCATGCTCTTCTACAAGGAAGCTCCCTTCCAGAATGTGACGAAATTTGATGGCCAGGATGACTGTGGGTCAAACATCTGGACGGTGGTGGACGTGGACCCCCCACTTTGGGCCAGGTACGGGAAGCAACAGACCCACCCCGGGTGGTTGCTGCGGGGCCTGAAGCCCTGGACACAGTACGCCATCTTTGTGAAGACGCTGGTCACTCACTCGGACGAGCGCAAGACCCACGGGGCAAAAAGCAAGATCATCTACCTCCAGACCAGCGCGTCCGTGCCCACCGTCCCCTTGGACCCCATCTCTGTTTACAACTCGTCTTCGCAGATCATCTTGAAGTGAAAGCCTCCCTCGGACCCAAACGGGAACATCACACACTACGTCGTGTCTTGGGTGAAGCAGCCGGAGGACAGCGAGCTCTTTGAGTTGAACTACTGCCAGAAAGGCCTGAAGTTGCCCTACCGGATGTGGTCTCCCCCAGTGGAGGCAAAGGACCACCACAAAAGCAACCAGAGCGAGTGTAATGCCCCCCGCCGTATCTCCTGACTCCAGCTCCTCGGAAGGGGAGGAGGAGGAGGAGGAGGCAGGCGCACCCACACCCACGCCTGCACTCCCGACATTGACAGGGGCAGATGACGCTGGCCCAAGCATCAAGGACCCTGCCCGTGAGGAGCGTGTGAACTCCTCCCCAGGTAAGAGCGATGAGGGAGCCGCTCGCCCCCTCCCACAGGTGTTGCACAGGGAGAAGCAAGTCACGCAGAGGAGAGGGCGTGACACAGCTTCCCCTACTTAAGGAATCGGGCGGCGCCCAGACTCTGTTGCAGACAAGGCCGTGCAACCTCGCCGTGTTTCCCTGAGCTGTGTTTGACCCTGGACTGACTGGACTTCCCTGACCTCTGGACTGCCTCACCGACCTGCCGATATCTGTACCCCCCTGAACTTGGACTGGACATTGACCCTGAGTAAGCTATTCCCGTGGAGCAGCGCTGCGTGCGTGTGTCTGCCTTCGCACCCTGGCCCCCCCAGGATACGACAGCGAGAAAGAGGATATTGGGGGCAAATGTTCCGCTTACCCCAAAACTGACTCCCAGGTCCAAAAGGAGAAGGAAGAGTCTGCCTTCCGGAAGATCTTTGAAAACTATCTACACAACGAGGTATTTGTGGTGAGGCAGCCGTGGAGCCGGAGGGACATCAGCCGCATGGCCAACGACTCCCTGCTCTCCCTCATCGGCCCAACGCCGGCCAATGCTTCCACGGCCACGCCGGACACCCAGGGGGAGTTCAAGCGCTTTGAGAAGGTGGTGCTGAAGGAATCCACAGTCATCTTCGGCCTTCAGCACTTCACGGGCTACTGGATTGAGATTGTGGCCTGCAACCACGAAGGCCCAAAGCAGTGCAGCGTGGCGGCCTACGTGAGCGCCCGGACCATGCCGGAAGCAAAAGCAGACGACATCATGGGGCCCGTGACGTACAAGGTGACCGATAAGAATACCGTCCACCTGAAGTGGCAGGAGCCCAAGGAGCCCAACGGGCTGATCATCCTTTACGAGGTCCATTATGGGCGCCTGGGCGAGTCAGAGGAACATCACCTGTGTGTCTCCTGCCGGCTCTTCTCCCAGGATCACAGTTACAGGCTACAGGGTCTGCATCCAGGGGACTACAGTGTGCGTGTCCGAGCCACCTGCTTGGCGGGAAATGGGTCCTGGACAGAGCCGACATATTTCTACGTCTCTGATTATATCGGTTCCACCAACATTGTGAGCATCGCTATCCCCGTCGTTTTCTCCTTCATCTTCATGGTGGTCATCGCAGGGGGTTACATCTTCATCAAGAAAAGGCAGAAAGAAGGACCAACGGGGCCACTCTATGTGTCGTCCAACCCGGAATATCTCAGCACCAGTGATGTTTACATCCCTGATGAGTGGGAAGTCCCCCGTGAGAAGATAGTCCTCCTCCAAGAGCTGGGCCGGGGTTCTTTTGGCATGGTGTACAAAGGCATCGCCAAGGACATCGTGAAGGGGGAGGCAGAGACGCGGGTGGCGGTGAAAACAGTGAACGAGGCCTCCAGCCTGCGGGACCGCATTGAGTTCCTCAACGAGGCCTCCGTGATGAAGGGCTTCAGCTGCCATCATATAGTCCATCTCCTAGGGGTGGTGTCCAAAGGCCAGCTGACGTTCGTGGTCATGGAGCTGATGGCACATGGGGACCTGAAGAGCTACCTGAGGTCCTTGCGTCCCGACGCAGAGAACAACCCTGGCCGGCTGGCCCCAACGCTCCAGATGATCCAGATGGCCGCTGAGATCGCGGACGGCATGGCCTACTTGAACGCCAAGAAGTTCGTCCACAGGGACTTGGCAGCCCACAACTGCATGGTGGCCGAAGACTTCAAGGTCAAGATTGGAGATTTTGGCATGACGAGGGACATCTACGAGACTGATTATTACCGCAAAGGAGGGAAGGGCCTGCTGCCAGTACGGTGGATGGCCCCAGAGTCTCTGAAAGATGGCGTCTTCACCACCCACTCAGACATATGGTCTTTCAGCATTGTGCTCTGGGAGATCAGCAGCTTGGCTGAGCAGCCATACCAAGGCCTCTCCAACGAGCAGATCTTGAAGTTCGTCATGGATGGGGGTTGGCTGGAGAGGCCAGAAAACTGCGCAGAGAGACTCCATAACCTCATGGAGATGTGCTGGCAGTACAACCCCAAAATGCGCCCGTCCTTCATGGAGATCATCGAGATGTTGAAGGACGATCTTCACCCGGCCTTCCAGGAGGTCTCGTTCTTCTACAGCGCGGAGAACAAACCCCTAGAGACGGAGGAGTATGAGATGGACTTTGAGAACATGGAAAGCATCCCCTTAGACCCGGCTTCCTACAATCAGCGTGTGATGCCCACGGGTTTGGTGGGACTTAGCGGGAGTGAGATGTTTAGAATTAATGAATGTGTAGTGAACACAAAACTGTCTACACCAGTTAATGTGGGGTCAAAGTGTTATAAACTGAGCGGTACAAAGGTAAGTGGAGAGAGATTTCTCCCCAGCAACAGCGGGAGGAGGGATGGAACTCTTGGGAGGAGCCAACCAATCAGGAGGAGGCTAGTGGAGACAGAGCATATATAAACAAGAGCAGAAAAACCGTTGGTTGTTCTGTATCTGGGGCTTGACTTAGAAAGGAGTTAGACAGTGCAGATCCGGGTCCTGAGGGGAATCTAGAATAGAAATTGATCAGGGTCCTGAGTTAGGAAAATAAGTAATATGAACAGCTGGTGTTGAACTTGATGCAGCGTAAGAGTTGTAAACCAATAAAGTTACTTTTGTTTCTAAAACACTCTGCTTGAGGCCTGATTCCTGGCACAGACGCTCAAGGGAGGGAGAAGTGTTGGCATGGAAATATAATGGCAACAGTGTAACCTAAGTGTTGGAGCTCAGCTCAGAAGAAGAAAAAGGCCTAGAAACCTACTATTTAAAAGAGGATTTGAAGTCTGTGGCCTTAGTGGCCAGACTGAAGAGAGCTAGACGCCCGGCTGGGGCTTAGGAATTGGTGGCCGCCGGCCATGGGCATCACACAGCGGGACGAGGTCTTGGGTCGGGACAATGGGCCCTCGGTGGGTCTCAAAGGGAACTATGAGGAGCGCATTCCCTACACCCACATGAACGGCGGGAAAAAGAACGGGCGTATCCTCTCTATGCCGTGCTCCAGTCCATTCTAATAACAAATCCGCTCTGTTTTTTGGGAGCTTTTCATTTCTCCACAATTCTCAGGATTCTGCAGTATTTTTTTATTATTATTATTTTATTTTTTTAATGTTTTTATTTAACAATTGTAATACAACTTAATACACAAATTTAAATAAAACAAACAAAACTGTATCAAAATTTGAGTTGTGTTACAGGTAAGTTATGAAATTGTATAAACCTTGAATTGGCACTGACCAGATTTTACACGAGAAACATATATCTTATAATATTACAATTATAATAACACTATCATTTCAACAAAAATTTTATGGCAGTTTCTGATAATGTTAATTCCTCCATGTTGCATGTCAGAAAGTCTAACAGTGGTTTCCACACTTCTAGAAACACATATCGTTCTTTTCTATTTGTATATTTACAGTACTGAGAGGTAATAAGTTCATTTATTGCATATTCTACTATTTTATTAAACCAGGACTGAATGTTTAATGTTTCTAACTTTTTCCAGTTTTTGGCTATAACATTTTGTCCTGCCAATAGCAGAAAATTATCATGTTGGTTTCTAAATCTTACGCTGGTTTTATTATTGTGTGATACAATTTTTAGTGTGCTTGTTCTTAATTGTTGTAAGCCGCCCAGAGACCCTCGGGTATGGGGCGGGATATAAATAAATAAATAAATAAATAAATAAATAAATATTATAAGATGGAAGGGCTTCCAGCAATAAGAGTACAGTTAGAAGAGGGCATGCATATGGTCTCAATAGACCTGAGGCATGCTTTTTTTGCATATCCCTGTGCATGAGGATTCCAGGAAATTTCTCCGTTTTCAGATTGGCAATCGCCATTTTCAATATAAAGCACTTCCTTTCGGGTTAAATCAAAGCCCTCGTGTGTTTTCCAAAGTTTTAATTTGTCCAATAGAAAATTTAAGATTGCAAGGGGTCCGAATTTATCCCTTCTGGATGACCTCTTGACTGTTGGTTTGTCTAAACAGGAAACGGAGAAAGCAGAGTCCAAAACTATTAAGGTACTTTCTGCCCACAGTTTTAAAATCAATTATAAGAAGAATTTTTTAGTACCTACCCAGAGGTTGGTTCATTTGGGGGCACTCATAGATACTGGAGATTTTTCTATCAGGCCCTCTAAGGAATGAGTGGATAGTCTGACCGGTTTGGCTAAACAGTTGGTTACTTCGACCTCTGCAAAGTTGTCCTCTTTAACATCATTATTGGGGGAAATGGTTTCCATTATGGATTTGCACCCGTGGGCTAGGTTTCATTCTCGACCTTGGCAGCAGCTGCTCAGGCCTTACACTAGTAAGATTTTAGAAGGTAAGAATTGTACTGTTTCTGTCTCACGCAGTGTTCGGCAGTCCCTCCTGAGATGGGCAGACCCTCAGTATATTAATAAGGGAGCACCGATAGTAAGGCCGGTGGAGGCATCAGTTTACACAGACGCTAGTCTTCATGGTTGGGGAGGCACTTACCTCTCACATAATGCTCAGGGCACGTGGTCCAAGGAGGACTTAAGTCATCATATCAACTGGTTGGAGCTTAAGGCTATTGTTTTGGTTTTAGAGGCCTTCCGTATTTATCTTTATGGGAAGCACATTACTGTATTCACGGGCAATATGACTGCAAAGGTGCATGTCGCTAGACAGGGTGGGACACGCTCCCATTCCCTGATGGGTTTGGCAAATCACTTGTTTGTGTGGGCAGAATGTAATCTAGCCTCATTAATGGCTGTTCATATTAGTGGGGAATCTAATAAGTTAGCAGATTCCTTGAGTAGAGAGGTGCTTTTGCAATCAGAGTGGATGTTACATAAGGATGTTTTTGCATCTTTGTATGATCGCTTTGGTCCTTTTCAGGTCGATCTGTTTGCCACGAGGTACAACAATCAACTTCCTCGGTTTATGTCGAGATACAAGGGCATCAAAGCGGTAGCGACGGATACACTCACGGCCCCATGGCCGAGGGGGATATTGTACGCTTTTCCACCTTATCCATTGATAGGGAAGGTATTAAGGAAAATCAAACTAGAGAGGGCTCAGGTAATCATGGTAGCCCCATATTGGCCGCGTCGACCATGGTTTCCTCAATTGAAAGCCATGTCGGTGGGACAACCTCTCAGGTTGCCGTATCGCAAGGACTTGTTATCTCAGGAAGGGGTTCTGCATCCCAATCCCAATTGGCTAGCGCTAGCGGCTTGGAGCTTAAGAGGTTAAGCCTAGAAGAGGCTGGTCTCCACAATTCGGTGATTGACACTATGCTAGCAGCCAGGCGGGACTCCACTTGGAGGATCTGTAATAGTATTTGGAAGGTATATTCTTCTTAGTGTGCTTGTAAAAGTGTGGACCCTGTTCACCCTTTAATTGGTGATGTACTACTATTTTTGCAAGAAGGTTACTCTAAAGGGCTTAAGTATAACACAATACGTAAGCAGATTTCAGCTTTGTCCACCTTTGTAAAGATTAAAGATGTTCCAACATTATCAAAGCATGAATATATTGTTTCTTTTTTGGCTGGACTGAAGTCTAAAGCACCCCCAGTGTCTTATCGGTTCCCTACATGGGACTTGCATTTGGTGGCTAGAGCTTTAACAGAGGCTCCCTTTGAGCCATTGGAAGATGTGCCCTTGAGGTATTTGTCTTTTAAAGTTCTCTTTTTGGTAGCAATAACATCAGCAAGACGGGTATCTGAAATGGCTGCATTATCCATTGAGCCATCCCTTTGTATTTTTAATGAGGACTCGGTGACCTTAAGGCTAAATCCGTTCTTCAAGCTGAAGGTAGACACTACTTTCCATAGAAGTCAAGAGATTTACTTACCAGCACTTACCACATCCTCAGACGAAGTCCTCGGTGGGAACCTGCACTTGTTAGATTTTAAAAGAGCCCTGAAGGTGTACATGGATAGGACCAGTGTGTTTAGGAGGTCTAATGCCTTGTTTGTATGCTACCATCCTAGCTATTTGGGCAAGAAAGCCTCTTCTAGGATATTATCTTC
Organism: Aspidoscelis tigris stejnegeri; assembly: GCA_023333525.1. Classification (NCBI taxonomy): domain Eukaryota; kingdom Metazoa; phylum Chordata; class Lepidosauria; order Squamata; family Teiidae; genus Aspidoscelis; species Aspidoscelis tigris. The sequence goes on along the minus strand of JALMGA010000005.1, from coordinate 36,524,574 downwards.
GTGGATTAGGAGCTGTATCATCCAGGCTTACGAGGCAAAGAGCCTAACGCTGCCAGACGGAATAATAGCGCATTCTACCAGATCGTCTGCTTCCTCATTGGCATTCGCTGGGTCAGTGTCCGTTGCGGACATCTGCAGAGCAGCCTCCTGGTCAACGCCGTCCATCTTTACGAGGCACTACAAGCTGGATGGCTACAAGAAGGACGATGCCCTTTTTGGTAGGACTGTCTTACACCGGGCTACTTCCTCCACAGTAAGTCTTGAGTGGTAGGAAAATTGGTTATATGTTTGTCTAGCACCATAAGGCTGCAGTGGGGGGACTGCTTGAGTATACCCACCCTTTTGGGAGCTCTGGTACGTCCCAGCCATAGTATGCTGGAATCCGTCCGAGAACGGGAGGTTGATTACCTCGTGAAGTATCCGTTCTGGATGGATGAAAGCATACTACGCACCCACCCTATTTGAGTTTGGTTAACTGATTCGTGTTCTGTTTTCCAGATTCTGGCTACCGCAGTGTAGTACCGATTCGAACAAACTTCCTCCGGAAGACTGGCTCTGGTCATGTGACATGGGCAGTTAAGTTCTAAGAGAGAGAGCCACTTAACGGTCGTCTGCCAGCAAGCTGCCTTGGATATACCCAGCCGTAGTATGCTTTCATCCATCCAGAACGGATACTTCACGAGGTAATCAACCTCCCGTTCTATGCCTAGCCAGGTTACAGTAAAAACAATAAAAACAATTTTAAATAAACCACTAAAACAATAATGCTAAAAACAGCAAGTGCCTGAAAGGAGGAGGCAAAAATGTTTCATTAATGGAAGGCCAGGATGAAGAAGTGCATCTTTACTAATCTTCTGAACATATATAGTGATGGTGACTGAGAATGTTCAGAGGAGAGCTATTCCATTATCTAAGGGTTATCAATAAGAAAGCCCTCTCACCTGTCTCCATCCCTTTAACCACAGAAGGTAATAGCACAACCAAGAAGGCCCCACTGGCAGATCTTTAAAAGTGAGTAGTTCTGTGTGGGGAAAGGTGTTCCTTTAGATATCTGAAGCTCAATGACGTAGGGTTTTATGAATTATGACCTTGAATTAGGCTCATTGACAAGTAGGCAGCAAATGAGGTACTTTTGAGACTGGCATAACATGAATCCAGCCAGTGGTACCAGCAGTTTTGCTGCTTCATTTTGCATTAGTTTTTTAAAAAATTTTTGATTCTTATTTTACAAAACATTTCTTACAAAATAAAATACAGAACACAGATTTTATATTTTCTTTCCCTCACGTGCACTAGCTATAACCTGCAAAACAGATACAAGAGTAGCCGTATATCAAGTACATTACAGTAGTCTAAAAGTGAGATTACAATGGTACAAACAGTCTATTCCTGTCTAGGTAAGGGCATAGTTGGTATATCAGAAGAAGCTGACAATAGGCACTCCTGGCCACAGAGATTACCTGAGCATCTACAGACAAAGAAGTCTCCATTCATCAGGGGACGAAAGCTGATTCTGTACCCAAGCGAGGTCTCAACCCAGACTGAAATGGGCCTAAATAGTTGGTTTCTTCCAAGAAAGGTTACAGATACAGAGCAACCACCATCTCCTAATTCTTGAAACTGGATAATAGTTGGAACAGCTCTTAGGAACCGTGGATCCATTTAATATATGTTGTTTTAATGTGCAGAATTTTTAAGCATTGTTACCTGCCCTGAGACCTCCGGGTATAGGAGGGAGGGACAGACAGATAGATACATAGATAGATGATTTTTTTAGGAGAGGTTAAACCATAGCCTTCTTCGGGGCTGGAGACACCACCCCATCTCATGGTGAAACATTCAGTACACCCTGGACCCATCCAGCATAGCTTGTCCTAATAAGCCTAAATCAGAAAACATCAAGAGAACAAGTTGTGGGATTAATGCCTGTAAGCATCTTGTCCACATCATCAAGCCCAAAACCTGGAAGTGAGCCTTGGGCACTTCACTGGACATGGTATCATATACAGCATTCAACTCAGAACAAAGATGAGTGATTTTACCCACAAACTACCTTGTAAACTTCTCACAGCAGGCTTCTAAGAGCTCCAATACTGAATTTTTTGAGGCAGACCAAAAGCACCTTCACCACCCTAGAGAGTTCTGCTGGACAGTTACTTGAGGATGCAACAGAGGCTACAAAGTAAACTTTCTTCACAGCTTTCAGTGTCACACAGTTAACATGATTATGTGCTCTTATTCATGTTCAGTCATCTTCATGACAAGTAGTATACCACTTGCACTCCAGTCATATCCTGACCTGTTTTACTACCCAAAGTCCCTCAGAAAACCAAGGAACAACTTGAATTCCACAGCACCAGATATGGTAGTTAGAAGCAATTCTATCAACAAGTGATCATGTCCCTGTTCCATATTTGGTCACTGCCTCCATCTGGGTTTCAAGTGTCAGCATGGAGTCCAAGGACACACTCTCTGTCCCATTCAAGGCAATGTAACCCCATCAAGAACAGGATGCCTTCCTACTTCATAGACTTCATATGTTTACACACACACACACACCAAAAAACTAGGTGTATTATATCTAGGTACCAGTGTCTTTGGATTTGCTGGATCTCAAAGTCCCACAGATCTTCTGGGGCCTAAGCTTTGAGTCCTAAGCAATGCTAGCCTGGAGCTGCCATATGAAAACATTTTTAAAAGGCACACTACCTTCTATTCCAGTCAACACAAACTGTTAGCATTTCAAGTTGACCTCAGTACTCCTCAATATCTAGCATCTACCAATTAAAGGATTAAGAGAGGGAGGGAGTAAGGATTTGTTAAAGGAGAACTGGAGGAATAAATACACTCTCATTATTGTGGCATAAGAGGTAACATTAATCCTTAACAAAATCCATTTTAAAAAGGTCATACAATGTTATCAGTATGGAAGATCAGAAAGAGCTCCTTAGCAATAATGTCACAGAAATTACTGCACAGTGGCCCATGAGATTCCAGTACTTCATTCAAAAAGCTAGGACTAGATCAGCGGTTCTCAACCTTTTTAAGGCCAAGACCCCAAAATAAAGTTCCAAAAGCCTCCGCGACCCCAGGGGCAGGGCGGGGGGCGGGGCGGGGGTGGGGGCGGGGTGGAGCCAGGGAGACGCCCTGGCTGCCTGTTCCTCCAGCCTCTCTCTGGTGGAAGTGGGAGAGCCGGCTGCCGGGGGCGTTTGTTGAGGTGCTCGTTCGGGACGTTGCGGGGCGGGCCGGCGAGGCGAGGGAAGGAAAGGGGGCAAAGGAATGTGCCGGGGGGCACCAGGAGGCAGCGGCAGCGGTGGCGGCGGCAGCCGTGGGGGATCGCAGGGGGGCCAGAGGGGCATGCCGCGACCCCAGGAAAAGTGCCGTTCGACCCCGCGTGGGGTCGCGACCTACAGGTTGAGAACCACTGGACTAGATTAACAGGAACAATTATGGTGCCTGTTACTAAGCATCATATATTTGTGCTAGTGTTGCTTCTTTGAAAAAGTTAAATCTAAGGGTGTTTTTCCACTGTCAAAAAGTACCCATTTTTGCACCCATTTAGGACCCATTTGGGTGTGAGCCGGATGATCCCATTTCCACCACGGCACCCATTTGGGACCAGATTGTTTCCACTGCCGTGGGGGAAATCCAGATCTAATGGGTACATTTTGGGCTTTAATCCGGATTTTCTATAGACCCCATTAATGGGGTCTACAATGGGGTCTTCAGGCAGAAATTCCAGATTAAAGGGAGCCTGTTTCCACTGGAAACAGGCAATGGGGTCCAAAGGAGGCTAGGGGGAGGGGATGTACCCATTGGGGTCCCCCTAAATCTAGGCTCCGAAGCCACTTTGAAGTCTCTTCAAAGTCTGTGCAGAATAGCTCCGGAGTGCCTTTGAAGTCTGTGCTGATCTTCAGAGTGAACTTCAGAGTGACTCTGAAGTGACTCCAAAGTGCCTCCGAAGTTCACTCCGAAGATCAGCACAGACTTCAAAGGCACTCCAGAGCTATTTTGCACAGACTTCGAAATGACTTTGAAATGACTTTGAAGTCCATTCGAAGTGGCTTCGAAGACTGTACCCCCTTCCCCCCCGAAACACCTGGGGTAACAGACCGACCCCAGACCGACCCCTTGGGGGTCGATCCAGATTCCCCACATGGATGCAAAGCTGTTTCCACAGCAGGAGTATTAGCACCCATTGCTAATGGTTGCTACACCTCCCGTGGAAACACATTTGGTGCTTCCCTTAATCCGGATCTACTAGATCCGGATTAAGGAATGTACCCATTCCTTAGATCCGGATCTTCTTAGATCCCGATCTAAGGGCTGCAGTGGAAAAACACCCCAAGACTCACTAAACCCCCTCCTATAACCCTTTCAATAAATATATAGTATAAATATAGTATGTTTGTATTTTGATTTTACCACTGAAATGCACAATATACATATAGAATCAACACTTTGCTCATCATGGCTGTGAGCTGCCATGACAGGCAAAGAGCAGCTCAGCACAGAAATAGTACCAAGCTCTTCATGTATTTCACTAAACCAAAGCAAACTTGCAACCACACCATCTTCTTTACCTTCAATAAGCAGTTCCAGAACAGCGCTGTCTTCTACAGTTTGTAAGATCTCTGTAAATATCAACCCAGAAATATATCACAATTACCGGTATGTTCTTTCAAACAACAGTGGGGCAACAATCCAGAGCACATTTAATAGAAAGTAAGCCATACTGAAAGTTGTTCCAGGTAGTACATGCATACACATAATTGTTCAGTCACAATTAATTGAAATGTTAATAGACAGATATACTAGTTTTGACTTATAATAGTTGCATAGAAGAGTTTCTGCAGATGTAACTTAATGCCATCCTTCTTTCCACCTGCCCACCCTAGCTAATATTCAGGACAAACCAACCTTTCCCACACCTACCATAATCTCAGTGAAAATCACCTTAAGTTGCTATGGGATTTTACTAGAGTTACAATAGGGGCGAAAACATTATTCCCCTCTCCCCACCTGATAAGATTTCATTCTTCATCATGGGCCCTAGTTACAGCTGATAGTTAGAAGAATAGTAAACACAATTTAGAAGAATGATGACACAATACTGTGTTCACTATTACAACCAGTTTGGACGTATACAAGATGAAGAAGACTGCATCTACAAAAAGGCCCTTCATACTCATACCAATGAATATGCACTTCTAGGGTGTTTTTCCACTGTCACTAGAAGTACCCATTAAGTATCCATTAATGGGTACAAAAATGCCATTTTGTACCCATTAATGGGTACTTAATAGGTACTTTTAGTGTCAGTGGAAAAACACCCCTAGTCTCTTATCTCGGGAAAAGCTATGGATTCCTGGGTTTTGTCTTTCTCCTAACCCTACACTAACCAAGTTTATATGATTTTTTTTCCTTACCAAATAAAGTTGCTATGAAATAAGCACACAGTCTTTCATCTTGTGTAAGCAGTGAAATTATCAGAGTTGTGTGCCGAATGAGACCCTCTCGAAGACAGGAAAGCATATGCTTCTTGCGAACTAGCTAAAGATAGTTAAAAAAACAACATTGTAACAGACTGGTAGTTAGAGTTTAAATTCCCACACAAACAGATACCATACTAAGTTGACCAGATGACTTCTCTGTGACTCCATCTCTACCACATTCTCACAATGAATTCTAAAAGCACTCTTTTCTCCTATTCAGGGCGTTTTCACATTTACCTTTAAAACTGGTCAGGAAACGGTGCAAGAGCCTCTTTTTTGTACTTTGTTCCAGTACAAGGGAGGCCCCATCCCCTGCTAATAAGTTCCACTGGCACTGGATGAAGAGTAGATCTAACTCTAGCCACCTAGTTCAGGATAGCTCTAGATCTTTTTTAAAAGCTCTTCCAACATACTAGCACCTCGTAAACCAAACCATGGAGAAGTATAGAAGGCACATGCCTCCATATGCCAAGTTTAACGGGGGAACCATTTTAGCAACACAACAAAGTATGCTGCCAAAATACGTCCCTAGGGGTCCAAGGCTCCAAAGTAGGGGTGTGCACAATTTAATTTTTTTTGCATTTGTATTCAAGTCGAATCGAATATCTGAAAATTCAATTTGATTTTAATGTTAAAAATCCAAATGTCCGAAAATCCGACTTGAATCTGCATTATTCAAATCTGTATGTTTAAAGATACAATGTCGACAACATTTGTATCGGTTATATGAATCTGTGCACATTCTGTATGTATCCTACTTTATCCTATATGCATCCTGCATTGTAAGCGCAAATACGTATAATTTTCACACAAATTCATATGTGATACATATGAATTTTTACATCTGAAATAATTCGAATATCTGTATCGTATACTTGGTAATCCGAAATCCATTCGAACGTCTGGATTTGAATGTTTTTAAATCCAATTCAAATTTGAATGTCGATATTTGTCAGATTCAAATCGGGCCTTTGAATTTTTGAATATTCGTGCACATCCTTACTCCAAAGCTCACATGAGCTATGAGGCCAGCGGAGGAGCTGTCCAAGAAAGAGCTGTCCAAAAGCAGACAGCCTTGTTCCAGGTCACATAGACCACTCCAGCTGATCTGCTCTCAAAGGAGCAATCCAGTCAAGGTAAGTGCAGAAATGGTCTAATTCTTATGCAACAGAAAATATCTGGGTACTGTGGGTTACTACAAATAAAAACACACATTTTTTATACATTTTTGAAAAAAATGTTCTACAAGTCTCCAGTTATAAGTAAAACAATCTGTCATGTAACTATGTGGTTTGTCTCTGCTGAGTGCTGTGTCATGCTGAATTGTGTTAAGCAAATAATTGCAACCTATGGTAAACGAGGCTCTAGGGCAGTGATGGCCAACCTATGATACGCATGTCACAGGTGACACGCCAAGCCCTTTTGGGTAGCACATATAGTCATCCTGGCACCTGGACGTGTAGTGCTTGCTTGTTCTTGAAGTGTACAAAATACCAACTTTCAAGTGAAGATTTAGCAAACGAAATTCAGCAACAAAAGTCATTAATGTAAAGAATTATTTGTTTTTGCTTTTAATAAAATACATATATCAAAAATATAACTTTTTTACTAGAGCTACAAATATCACAAAATTATGGATATTTCTAGATGTGATACAGCACCCGAGTTAAGCTAGGTTTTCTTGCGAATTTTGACATACTTAGATTTGCCATCACTGCTCTAGGGGAACTGCAGCTGCCCAATTTACTAGTGAAAGTCAATGCAAAGGATAAATCACTTTACCGCATATTTCTAGAATCAAGTCAAATACGAAAAGTTACATTGTACTGGTTCTATAAATCCAAAACTGTCCTGCGCAAAACAGTTTTTATACAAGGAAATCGCTGTGGAAGCAACAGCTCTCTGCTATAACTAACCAGAAAATAACTGGGATTTTGATAAAATAACCTGGGAAAACTGCTGCTGTGCTGTGGTAAGTTTGGGAGGTAAGTCCTCTGGTTTTTAGAGTTTTGGGGGACCATAGCAGAACATAAAATATTAATTCAGAAAAGTTTATATTAAAGAAAGTATTTTAGAGTTTTTTAGGTAATTTTTCAAAAGTAACACAAATCCATTAAATAAAACGAAGGTAGAATGCCAGCAGCAGAAGGGGGGCTTCCCAGTGTTTTGCACTGAGTGTCATATGTATGACTACCTGCCCATGGGGCAGCAGTCTTGGGTATGTGTTCGGTGCAATGAGCTCCGGGCTCTCAGGGAACGTGTTTCTTCCCTCGAAGCCAAGGTAGTGGACCTGGAGAAGGAGATAGAGAGTAACAGGGCTGAGGGTGAGGTCTTCAGGGATGCAGTAGGACCATCCCACTCCATGACAAGCAGCTCTCCAGCTGCCTCGGAGAGTCGAAGCCTCAGGCAGGGAGGACATCAAGCCGAGGAAGAGGGGCAGGCTCCCTTAGTTGGGACCCCTTCCTCAGTGGATGTGCCTGTATCCTCTTGCACCGAGGATAGTCCTCCACGGGTAGCGGGAGGGGGGCTTCTTGTAGTGGGTGATTCGATTATCAGGAATATAGAGAGCCGGGTTTGTGATGGGCGTGTTGACCGCATGGTGACTTGCCTGCCTGGTGCAAAGGTTGCAGACATCACGCGACATCTAGATAGATTAGTAGACAGTGCCGGGGAGGAGCCAGTGGTCATGGTACATGTTGGTACCAATGATGTTGGGAAGGCAAGACGGAGTGTCCTGGAAGCCAAATTTAGGTTGTTAGGTAGAAGTCTTAAGTCCAGGACCTCTAGGGTTGCATTCTCAGAAATGCTACCTGTTCCACATGCAGGACCAGCTAGACAGGCAGAGCTCAGGAGCCTCAATGCGTGGATGAGGCAGTGGTGTCAGGAGGAGGGATTTAGATTTGTAAGGAACTGAGGAACTTTTTGGGACAAGCCAAACCTGTACAAGAGGGACGGGTTACACTTGAACCAAGAGGGAACCAGATTGCTGGCGATTAACATTAAAAAGGTTGCAGCTTCTGCTTCCGGAGGAATGTCGGATTGCCACAGGAGAAAATAGCTGCCGGTCCTCCTAGTGATTAATTACCTTGAGAAATGTAAGTAAACATTTCTCAATGGTCAGCTCTGCTTAGTTATAGCAGGACGAAGGAATTTTTTCAACAAGATTGATTTATTCAATCCAGAAGAAACACGGTCATCAATTCTGACGCTGTGGAGGCAAAGTAAGATCCGAAAATCCTTCTTTTTAATGAAGATATAAAGGAAAATATTAATGGACGTTTGGAAAGCACCTTGGACCTAAAGCTCTGCTCGGATGACCTTGACAGCAGCCATACTAATGAAGGTAAACATTCAGAACAGCCTATAATTTAAGAGAGAACGGACTGTAGTTGTCAAAGTAAACAGAGCCAAGATAAATCTTTTGGAAGGAATGTGATGATATGGAAGTGTGCAAGACAGACTTAACTAAATAATTTGGAATTGGAGAGAAGGATAACAAGTTATAACACTGTGAAAATTAAGGAAAATTTGTTTAAAGGAAGATAAACAAGATGGGGAAGAGACTTTATATCGAAGTAAAATCCTTTTTATTGAGACTCTTAAATAAAGTGAATAATTTGGAAAAGATGACATTAAAAATTCAAAAAGAAATAAATCAAACTAGACCCGGAGATTTGCGACAGACTTACGCAGATCGAAAAAAGATGGCGACAGAGGGCAAAAGCAGGAAGAAATACAACCTATGCAGTAAGGAAACTATTGCTGGGAGTGATAGATGGAAAGCAGGTCGAAAAAAGATGGCGACAGTGAAAAAAGGAAAGGAATGCAACTTATCCAGTAAGAAAACTGCTGCCTGGAATGACAGACGAAGGCAAAAGATCATAGACAACAGACAAGCTGCTGGGAAATCCAACATCTACTGTGAATGCAAAGGGAATGGAGGTTTACAACAACTTAAATCTGGAAATTGGCAGAGGATGGGGAGTCTGTGGAATAGAGTTACAGCCGGCACGCAAGAGATCCTCCCCCCAAAGTTGGTGAATGGGGGAAAGCGAAATCTAAGGGACGCTATTACTTAAAAATGTAAGAGAGGAATTTAAAGCAACACTAATTTGGGCTTTGGTTTGTAAAGATTTATTAAATGAAATTGTAGATTGAGATTATAGTATTAAGAATTTGGAGATGTTTTAGTTATTACATTTGTAATTGATAAATAAAAGCTAGTAAGTAAAATGGGGGAGAAAGATTGCATTAAGGGTATTCTAGATTTTACACACACACCCCTTACATTGGAAAAAATTTTGAAAAGTTGGTTTTATTCGTGAAAGACAATTAGGATATTAATATGAATCATGGTAAAGAGGGTAGATATCAGCATGAGGAGACGGGATTTTTTTCCTTTTTATCTCTGTTTCTATTTCTTTTTCCTTTTCTCTCTTTTTTCACAAGAAGCCATGGCAAAGAGTAATATAGTTAACACTAATTTTGTTTTATGTTGGAAGAAGGTTGAGATAGTTATAAGTTAAAAATATACAGTCTGGGGTTAAAAAGAGTTAGAATAAGAAGCTGGGTGGAATTCAATATAGTACAAAATAATATTAAGTGTAAAAGTTTAGAGTAGAAATGTAATAGAAATGCTAAAGAAGGATGTTTAAGGACATATATTGCAATGATAGAAATACAATCTGGTAATAAGTGGAACAGGTAAATTAGAATACTTTCTTTTCGCTTTATCTTATCTGATTGCACTTTTCCAGTATTAATAGTTTAGATTTATATGATAAGCTGTCATTAAAAGGTTGTTACTATTTGGCTATAAGAATTATGAAGATTGAAAACAAACAAGGCTAGTTCTGAAAAAGGAACTGGTTAGCTGATAAATGAAGCAAGAAATTTCCAGTGAGCAGACAAAATAAACAAGAAGATCAAGAGATGCTGAAGAAACAGGAAGTTAACAAAGACAACAAGAAAATGGACTATATGATAAGAGTTAAATTAATGTGTTATGTAATGTTTTTAAGTTGTCAAAAAATCTTTTAATAAAGAATATATATACAAACATTAAAAAGGTTGCAGAGCAGCTTTTAAACTGATCCCTGGGGGAAAGCCGACAGGAGCTGGGCAGCATCCGGTTCGGGAGAGCGCACCCTCAAGTGAGGAGGGCTGGAAATATGCAGAAAATGCTGAGCTAAGTGCGGGATTAGTTTCACATGTTCCTCGACGGCAGAATTTGGACAAGAAGAGTGAATATAAATGTATATATGCAAACGCCAGGAGCCTTCAAGCCAAAATAGGGGAGCTAAAAGCTTAGTTACGGAAAATATTATTGGCATAACTGAAACCTGGTGGACCAGTGAAAACCACTGGGATACAGTCATCCCAGGTTACAAACTGTACAGGAAAGACAGGGAAGGGCGACATGGAGGTAGTGTAGCCTTGTATATTAAAGAAAAGATAGAATCTTATGAACTGGAATGTCCAGGTGAGTCTGACTCTTCCACAGAAGCAGTGTGGGTAAAAATACCAAGCCAAAAAGGAAGTCTAACAATAGGGACATGCTACCGTCCTCCCAACCATACGCCCGAAGGAGATGAACAATTGGAGAAGGAGGTAAAGGAGGTATCCCATAAAGATAGGGTGGTTATAATGGGGGACTTCAATTATCCTCACATAGACTGGGTGAACTCCTGTTCAACTCAGGATAGAGAGAAAAAATTCCTAGACCTACTTAATGACTGTTCCATGGAACAAATGGTCATGGAACCAACCAGGGGAAATGCAGTCCTGGACTTGATCCTAAGTAATGCTAAGGACCTGGTAAAGGATCTCACTGTAGCTGATCCAATTGGGAACAGTGACCACAACGCAATAACCTTCAACTTAAACACAGGGAGTACGTTCTTAATAAAGTCTAACACAGAGACCTTAAACTTTCATAATGGAAACTTCCCCAAAATGAGGAAAATTAGTGAAAAGGAAATTGAAAGGGAAAGTCAAAAGAGTTAAATCACTTCAAAATGCATGGAGACTACTTAAAAACACAATAATGGAAGTACAACTAGAATGCATTCCTAAAAGAAGAAAGGGGACTTCTAGGTCCAAGAAGAAACCAATGTGGCTCACAAATGCAGTAGATGAAGTCATTAAAAACAAGAAGAGTTCATTTAGGAAATGGAAGGCTTGTCCAAATGAGGAGAACAGGAGGGAACATAGACACTGGCAACACAAATGCAAGACGGCCATTAGGAAAGCTAAGAAAGATTTTGAGGAGCACATTGCTAAAAACATCAAAAGAAATAACAAGAACTTCTATAAGTATATCAGAAGTAGGAATCCAACCAGGAGAGCAGTTGGACCACTAGATGGTAAAGGACAGAAAGGGGTAATTAAAGAAGAAACGGAGATTGCAGAGAGAATAAATGAATTTTTTGCTTCCGTATTCACGGAGGAAGACAGAAGACACATGCCAGTAGCTGAGCCTGTATTTTCTGAAGAGTTAAACTGTACAGAAATAACCAAGGAAGAGGTCCTGGCATGTCTTAATAAACTAAATGTGAACAAGTCACCGGGACCAGATGGTATTCATCCAAGAGTCCTTAAGGAACTCAAATGCGAAATTGCCGAACTTCTAGCAAAAATATATAAACTTTCCCTAAAATCAGGCTCCGTACCTGAGGACTGGAGGGTAGCAAATGTAACACTAATCTTCAAAAAAGGATCCAGGGGTGATCCAGGCAACTACAGACCAGTTAGCTTAACATCAGTTCCATGTAAGGTGATGGAAACCATTATTAAAGACAAAATTAGTGTGCATATGGAGGAGCAAGCATTGCTGAACAAAAGCCAGCATGGCTTCTGCAAAGGTAAATCATGCCTCACAAATTTATTGGAATTCTTTGAGAGTGTCAATAAACACGTGGATAAAGGTGAACCAGTAGACATTGTCTATCTGGACTTTCAGAAGGCTTTTGACAAAGTCCCACATCAAAGGCTACTGAGTAAACTCATCAGCCATGGAATAAAAGGACAAGTTCTGTCCTGGATTTGTGACTGGCTTAAGGGCAGAAAGCAGAGAGTAGTAATAAACGGCAAATTGTCAGGGTGGAAAGAGGTAAAAAGTGGGGTCCCTCAAGGCTCAGTACTGGGACCAATGCTTTTTAATTTATTCATCAATGATCTAGAAGAAGGGGTACATAGTAAAATAGCAAAGTTTGCTGATGATACTAAATTATTTAGGGTAGTAAAATCTGAAAGAGATTGCCAAGAGCTCCAGAGGGATCTCTTAGCATTGGGTGAGTGGGCAACCAAGTGGCAAATGTGCTTTAATCTTAACAAGTGCAAAGTAATGCACATTGGGGCCAAGAATCCAAATTACGTCTATAAACTGATGGGGTCTGAGCTTTCTGCAACACACCAGGAAAGGGATCTCGGAATTCTGGTGGACAGTTCCATGAAGGTGTTAACCCAGTGCACGGCAGCAGCAAAAAAAGCAAATTCAATGCTGGGAATAATTAGGAAGGGAATAGAAAATAAGACAGCAAGTGTCATTTTGCCCCTTTATAAATCTATGGTGAGGCCACATTTGGAGTATTGTGTACAATTCTGGTCACCACACCTCAAAAAGGATATTGTGGAACTAGAGAAGGTGCAGAGAAGGGCAACCAGAATGATTAAGGGTCTGGAACACCTCCCTTACGAAACCAGGCTGCAACGTCTAGGCCTCTTCAGTCTGGAGAGACGGCATTTGAGAGGGGACCTGATTGAGGTATATAAAATTATGCACAGTATAGAAAGGGTGGATAGAGAAAATTTCTTTTCTCTATCGCACAACACTAGAACCAGGGGGCACTCTATGAAGCTGATGGGTAGGAGAATAAGGTCTGACAGGGGGAAGTATTTCTTCACCCAGAGGGTCATCGGCTTATGGAATGTGCTGCTGGAAGAGGTGGTGACAGCTACCAGTCTGGATGGCTTTAAGGTAGGGTTAGACAAATTTATGGATGACAGATGTATCAATGGCTACTAGAACGAATGCCCAGGTGCATCCTTCAGGCTGAGGGGGGGGGGAGGAACTGGGGCGCTTCTAAGGCCATCTGCTGGGACTCGAGAGCAGAAGGTTTGTCCTTGTCTCTGCTTGAGATGCCCGTGAGCATTTGGTGGGCCACTGTGTGCGACAGGATGCTGGACTAGATGGGCTGTGGCCTGATCCAGCAAGGCTTCTCTTATGTTCTTATGTTCTTATGTAAGGAAAGTTGCACTTTACCAACCTTGCAGAACAAAAAGACCAGTGTACAAAATTATGTTATACAAGAAATGACTATATATATAACTAGGTACATTATCTCATAGTCCTTCTCTACTCTCATTTGCCAGAATTTAAGCCTCTTGCCACAAGATTCAGGCTGTTCTTATCAATCCTGCCTTGCAGGAGAAGCAAAATTAGGACAGTTCTCAATGGTTTGCCTATTCTATAACCACATCAATTCTAAACAATAGTAAAAACAGAGCTCTACATATTTAAAGATTAAACTTCCCAGGGTAGTAATGGATAGACCAACACGGCTAAATTAAGTCATATGCACTTGAAAAGTGTAATTCAGATCCTTATTGTTCATACTCATGGTGATTTAATCAGAAATAAACCTCACTAAACAACATCGAATGGCAGCTGCTATAGCTCAATGGAAGAGCATGTTTTGTTTATTTTATTTGAATTTTTATCCAGCCCTGTACCCAAAAGCCTCAGGGCAGGTTACGACCTTAAAGACCAATGAACATATAAAAGGAATATATTATGTTTTGTATATAGACGATAACAAGTTCAGTCTCTAGCACGTTCATTAAGAAGTTAGACAAGGAAGGCTCAGTTCAGGAAAGAAAGTGAAGGGGGTGGGGAGAACAGTCATTCTTTACCTAATGTGCCTCCTATGGCTACTCTAAGAATAAAATGGGGGTGAAGGGAGACGATATGTTTTGTCGTGTAGGCAATTCCCTGTCCCCCGTGTATATTGTCCTGTCAAAGGCCATAGGTTTTAAGAACCTATGTTATTGTTGTTACCCGCCCTGGTGAAGGGCGGAATATAATTTTTTTAATAAATAAAACGTTTAAGGGGTCCAAGAAAACTGAAAGGAGTAACACACACGTAGAAACGTCTCGGAGTACACAAAATGTGAAAAGCTGCTCGAGCGCCTCAGGAAAAAAACAAGCAACAGCCTGGGAAGGGATAAGAGACACGCACCGAGACGCCATCTTCTTTTAGCGTCTCAATGACACACGCCAAGCAAAGCGGCGAAGGCAAGGACTCCAGAAGCCAACGAGTATCATGCCGGGCGTGCAAACGCTCACAAACGAGCAGGGCCTCCCCTATCAATTCCATTAGCCCACCGCAGTTTCCTCTTCCCTACTACTTCCAACCGCAATAACTCCTGCGGCTTCCTCGTCCGTCCGTCCGTCCGTCCTCCTCCTCCCCCCCCCCCGATAGTACTACTAGGGTAGGGAATAATTGGCGGTAACGTTTTGCGCAGGCGTGCTGCTGCTGCTGCTGGAACCCACAGCTGTAAAGCCACGACCGCAGCGCACCAAAGGACGATGCAAAGCGAGTCTATCCGCTAAACAAGGCTTTTTACTGGAAAACTTAAGCCCCATTGTGGCTAAGGGTCATGGGAACTGTAGTCAAAGATATGTCTTTCCCACCCTTCAGCTGTTAGCACTGACCAACCTCAAGAAAAAGGAGGGCCGGTTCCAGCTGTGGCTCTTTATTGAGCGCCACGGCTGTTTACAGTCTTCAGTGATCTCTCGCTCTCGCTTCCCCATTGCTAGGCCCTTTCTGCACTGGACTTTGGGTGTTTTTCCACTTAGCACTAAAGGACGCATTAAGGGTCCTTAATGGGTCTTTAAATGGTACTCTAGTGCTAAGTGGAAAAACAGCCCTTATTCCGGATTATATCCCAGAACAGGAACCTGCTATAATCTGGAACAAGGCCTAGTGCAGAAAGGGTTTTAAATATTTGGTGTCTTCAACACGTGAAGGTGAGCAATTTGCCTATAATCGCCAGAAGTCCAATTTAGCCGGCCGGGTCGATAGACAGCACACCAAACGAATTTCTGTCTATGTGCCTTTTAGTTCTGTTTCATTTTGAATGCGTGGCCTTTTTCCCCAGGTTGCAGTCACACTTAAGATTTAATCCAGCTTCAATCCACTTTCAGAGTGAGGGAATACATCAGCAAAGCGACAGTCTGCTTTATTTCCGTGTTAAATAACTCAGAAAATTCCCCTTTGGGATAGATAAGGTGGAAAGAAAATCACTGGTGACTCTGCTGATGTGTTCTCTTGCTCCGGAGGTGGACTGAAGCTGGATTAAATCTTCGGTGTGACCACAGCCCCAGTGTAGGGCGCACAAATCCTTGAAAAATAAAATGCACCGGAAACAATCACGTACAGAAGCCCCTGCGAGTTCAGCGTGGTTGGCTGTCAAAAATTCAAGAAAATTAAATGGAAACAAACTCGACTGGGCAGCACATCTTAAAATGCGATTCCTGTGATCAAGTGCTAGAAATTACACGGAGCAGAGGGATTCCTGCGTGCGTGTTTTCTCCGCGTACATAATCAATACCATATTCCACACGGCTTACTTCGGTTTTAACGAACAATTTTCAACCTGCCGCTTCATGATAAACTCTGAAGCGCCTATAAGGCTTGAGGGCAAGAAGTTAAAACTTAAATCAAACCGTATTACGGAGACAAAAACATCAATTATAAGCGCAGGGAATGTTTTGGCCGATTTTCAGCTCCAGTAGGGCGGCACCAAGAACAACGAGGGTTGGTTTGTTTCCACATGTTGCGACTGTGTCGCTTGCCCAGGGGGCTGCAAAGAAGAAAGGGGCGCCCAATTCCGAGGAACTGCCACGTGCAAACTTGCAGCTTAATTTCCCCCGTTGTGCGTTGCCCCTGCTTCCCGAGATGAAGTTCCCAGTCCGCCCAGCTAGGGGTCGCAAAAGGGAGATCTCGAAATCAGCCTGCGTGGGCCTCACGTTTCCTACCCAACTTCCTGGTCGTGCTTAACGTCACTTCCGCAGTGCGTCTTTCGTGCGTTGAGCTGCCGCTGGGGCAAAAGGGCTTCCTTCTCCTTCGTGCGGTGGCGTCTTTCCAGTTTCCTCCGTGAAGCTTTCGGGCCGAGAGGATCGATCAAGGAAGAAAACGTCGTGACGATGGTGAGTGCGTGGCGTCTAAGAAGCACAGTGCAGAAGGGCATCCCGGCCCTGGGTGTGGGCGTTGTGCGAGCTCCCTACACGTGTTGCTGTTACTGCTCGTGAGAAAGGCGTCTAAGAGTCTCAGGATACTTATGGGATCAGGGCAGGAACTTTCTAGTAGGGACGCAGCTTATTCTTTTCCTATCCAAGAGTTAATAAATTACGGGTCCTGCCACGTGCTGAGGAAGGAATACCCCGCGTGGCACTTGCAGAGTCTGTTTTTGTTTTCAAATATATATATTTTTTGTATTATTTTATGTGGAATCTAATTGCAACCTCATCGTTTCGATCCGGCTTGTAAACACTTTTCTTGGCATCTTAAATGTTAGGCCTCAGTCTCCAGCCACGTGGTCTGGTGCACCTCAGCGGCATCCCGTCCACTTCCGTTATTTTCCGGAGAACTTTAAAAAATTCAGAAAGTACCTAAGAATAAGAGGTTAGCTGTACGGCTGCTGCATATGTTTCTGATACTTTCAAGAGCAGCCAGCTAAGTCACATTGTGGGGTGAAGATTTCAGTTAAAATCAAACTGCCTTCGTTCTGGGGCTAAGAAGTTTTTAAATTTGGTTTTGCCTCCCATCTTGATGTTTTGGAAACCAGATATATAGTGAACCAGAAGCGCCGTTACCTCCCAGAGTTCCATGAGTTATGAAAACAGGCAAAATGATGGTACATCATTTTCTGGTTCTGTGGTACATAGTTGGCGACGCAGTGTGCGAAAAAATGTTCAACTCTGGTATAAATTGTTTTAAGATCTAATGAGAAAAGTGGCCAGTCCTTTTCAAATGGTGGTGATTATCGCTTTCTCTGTAGAAAACCAAGTTCTGATATGTTAAAGCTTTAAACCCTATGTCTTGGAGCAGTAAAATATTTAGATTATTGGGGTGTGTGTGTGTGTGTGTGTGTGTGTGTGTGTGTTTAAAAAACTTTGCACAAGTACCTTTAAGAATATAGGTGTGTCTTTCTTATTTGAACTGTTGGTTGGTTTTGAACCAAGGGATCTCACAAATACTGTATGAGTTAATGGAAACATGACTAAGGTAATGTCAACACATGTGCCTGGGACATCTGGCATTTGTAGAAAATCTGTTTCTGGGTACATAAGAACCTAAGAGGAGCCCTGCTGGATCAGGCCACAGTCCATCTAGTCCAGCATTCTGTAGCACACAGTGGCACACCAATTGTCCATGGGCATCTCAAGCAGAGACAAGGGCAAACCTCCTGCTCTCGAATCTTAGCAAATGGCCTTAGAAGCATCCTGCTTTCCCCTCCCCCAGCCTGAAAGATGTACTTAGGCATCCATTCTAGTAGCTGGTAGCTGTTACCACTTCTTCTGGTACTTAATTATTTTCTTTTTGTTTTGTTTCTTGCAGCATGAGGCAGAAGTAAATCCTAAAGCTTACCCACTTGCTGATGCTCAGCTCACTAAGACATTGCTTGATCTTGTACAGCAGTCGTGCAACTACAGACAGTTACGCAGAGGAGCTAATGAAGGTGAGAGCAGGTTGCATTTGTATTAGATGATTCACTCACATTTCAGCCTTTCTTTGGTGAAGACAGCTCAATAAAAAGTCAAACCTTATGGTCACTAAAAATCAGCTATGACTAGAAGGCACCAAGCAAGCAGTACATAGCAGCCTCAAGATATCTTACAAATCAAAATAAAGCTGCATGCCTAATTCATAACATTAGTGCCAAGCTAAACATTCACACACCCAATGTTTCTAGAGATTATAATAGTCTTAATTATGAGGGCCTTGTACACAAGGAGACTGCTGCTCTGAAGCAGCAGGTTTGCAATGCAATAATATAATCAGATGTGGTAAAAGAACATTGTCACTAAAGTAATGGGCTCTAGTCTAGTCATATACTGATCTTTTTCTTCAAAGTGCAAATGACTTCTGAAGTTGAGGAGCTTAATTTGGTAATTGATTTCTGTTCCTGATCTTTCAGTTGAATTCTCGTTACTCTTATTTAATTACTATATTGGCTAGTCAGATTCCCTGCTGGATATTGCAGGTAGCACAGAGTACCATGTTGATATGCTTTTGCCCTTCCCAACACAGGTTTGTTTCTAAGAAAAACTATATTTCACTCATTTTTGGAGTTAGTTTTCTGAAACGTTAAGAGCACTGTTCAAGAAAGTTGTTTGAGTGTCTTGCAGTAAGGCACACAAGTCTAAATCACAAATCATGGAATATGCCTCAGCTTCTTTGAAATTGGGCATCAGTTTTTGCATGGACAACTTTGTCAATCTACAAAGTTATGCTTGCATTAGCTTTTTAAAAAATATATAACTAGGGAGTGTAGATGCATCCATAGGCTTCGATATGCACATTTCACCAGTCTGGTTTTGCAGAAGCTGGACTGTCCCATGTTTTTTTCCTGCTGTCTGTTCTAACTTGATGAAAATGCGCTTGTTTAACTTAGCACTGTAATAGATGCGGCTTTAATTCTTTTTCTTAAATCTACAGCTACTAAAACCTTGAACAGAGGAATTGCAGAATTCATTGTGATGGCTGCAGATGCTGAGCCGCTTGAGATCATCCTTCACCTCCCACTGCTGTGTGAGGACAAGAATGTGCCCTACGTGTTTGTACGCTCCAGGCAAGCTCTGGGCCGGGCATGTGGTGTTTCGCGACCTGTCATTGCCTGTTCAATTACTATCAAAGAAGGCTCACAGCTGAAGCCTCAGATTCAGTCTGTCCAGCAAGCCATTGAGAGACTATTGGTCTAAATCTGCTCACACCACTTGTACTAAAATTAACTCAAGGAGAAAGTGTTGACTGTATTAATTTTTGCTCAAATCTCATCATTTGTTTAGCGTTTATTAAATTTTATTGACTACTTGATTTGTCCTGTCCTTCTGTTTTCCACAGTAATATCTAATGAGAACATCCAAGGCTAATTTCTGGTGCAGAGTTTTCCATTGGGATTTCATTACTGGCAGTGAATGAACAAGTTTTATTCACAGAAGACTGGTTTTTTTTGGGGGGGGGTCCATTCAAGTAAATGCAAGGTCTCATTCTGGAAAAGGTGCTGCTAATCCAGTGAAGCAGTAACTTAAATGTCCCCAAGCAACATAACTTAGGGGGAGGAGGGAGATAGAATGTTTCTGACCATGTGAAGTTAGCTAACAGAAAAATGCTCATCTGTTTCCTCTTAAAGAAAGTTGTGACATCTGCTTCTAAAGTGGGTGTTGTAGATACACATGCTGTAGTGGTATTTAGTCATTCTGTAGTTTGGTCCCAGACTCTTTAAAAAATCAGAAAGCTAGTTTAGAAAATGGGAAATCAGGAAGTTAGATAACTGCAGTTGTCTGTGGGGCAGTTTGGTCTAGTGGTTAGGGTGCCAGACTTTTATCTGGGAATACCAGGTTTGATTCTGCACTCCTCCATGAAGCCAGCTGGGTCACTTTGAGCTCTCACAGCCCCACCCACCTCACAGGGTGTTCTGTTGTGGGGAGAAAAGAAAGCTTTGTCAGCCTCTGAGTCCTCTTAAGTGGGTGGGGAAAGTGTGGTAGATTAAACTAGGGGGATATTTTACTATGCATGGACAACACCATGCTATACAAACTATGTTGTGTGATGGATGATAGCCAGAAAATCTTCAGCTCTTCCTCTCCATTAACATCATTTACATTTTCTTGGCAGCAAGTGGGATGATCTGAACAGAAACAGCCACAGCAGCTAAAGGTCTCCACCAAATCTTGTAGTAGTAGGAAGTACATTTTATTCACTATTATTCTTCCAACCTGATGAAAAAAATAATTCCATTTGTCTGCTTGAAGTGTATGTATACATGTGTAAACCAGAACACAAAACCAATGTGTCTCCCCCTCATGTTCAGAGTTCCACTGCAGTCCAGGCAGCAATACTCAAGCTTCTTTTCACCCAAAATTTAGTTACAAATGTCAGACCTCCAGTTGTGCCTGCCCTCTTGGTCAGAATCCATCTGGGGTCTACTAATAGTAGCAATAAATTTTTATAGGGAAGGAATATGAGCTTGTTTAGATTCTGGTAGTGTTCGATTTCTCATGCTTGTTCAAGCGCACAATAAATCCTCATCTAGTTTTTGCATGCCAAACTTTTAAATTGTAAATCTTAGGCAAAATAGAATAGGGGTGTGCACGAATGCTTTTTTGCATTTGATTTCGAGTCGAATCGAATGTCAAAACACGTGATTCGATTTGAATGTTTAAAATCCAAATGCAGCAAAACCTGATTTGAATACGATATATTTCAATCTATTCGTTCAAATGTTAGATAGGAATTTGAAGATCGACATTAGTATGTGTTACATGTATCTGTATGCATTTCATATGCATCTGTTTTCATCCCGTATTATAAATGCAACTGCGCACAGATTCATATGATATTCATACTGATATGTAATAAGTATCCGTACATTTGAATCATTCGAGCCAATGTTACGGAACGTTTGAATGTCTAAATTTGAGTGTGAAGACATTCTGTTCGAATGTCCACATTTGAACGGATTTTGAATGCTTAGAATATTCGTGCACATCCCTAAAATAGAATTACATGGCCCTTGGAGCTAAAATCTGAGGGTTGTGCATTAACTATCAGAATGGCACAGTCCCAATTTCCTCAGTAAGTTGAATGTAATTTACATTTCGATAATGGGATCTATTTTGAGAGACTTATTTTGAACTTGTAATGTTTTTTTTTCCATTTTAACAGTTCATTCCATGAACAAAGTACCCTTTCTGTTGAATGAGGGGTGTTTTTCCACTGTCACTAGAAGTACCCATTAAGTACCGATTAATGGGTACAAAAATGCCATTACGTACCCATTAATGGGTACTTAATGGGTACTTTTAGTGACAGTGGAAAAACACCCGAGGACTCAAAACAGTAAACAGGAAGAATCTACATGTTCTACTGCTAAACACTTACACTGACTGGCCATATATCAGTTACGTCAATAAGAAAAGCATCTACTGCAGTTTAAGCATTAAATCCCAGAATGTATCATCTCCATTGGAAGTTGAAGTTTTCCTAAGCATCACATATATTTTACTATAAAACATGTATAATATTTGAGACAATAAAGCACTCTTAAAAAGAAGCTGATTTATTAAGATGTAGAAAAGCTGAACAAGTTTCCAGAGTAGATGTGGTAAGACTAAAGGCTTTTTCTATTAATACATGAAGTGAGAACACGATTTTTAAATGCCCTATTAACTTATTGAAAAGAACAATAGTCACATTTCCTTAGTTCAAGTTACAACTATAAAGACAGTGCATCCCTTTTTGTTTGTGAATATCTTATGAAGCAAATGATGAAAACTAATTTTGTGAAGGATGTATATATAAGACTCAGTGCTTACTAAAATACTCAGTAATAGCATCTAAGAGTTCTTGCTTTTTCCCTCCTCCTGACAGCTTGTAGGTTTTGCACACATCCTTTAAAACAGGCACAGTAAGTTTACCCAAAGTGCCCTTTTGAACAAGACTCCTCAGTTCCTCTTCAGAGATATCTACTTTTACTCTCTTTTCTGGTGGTTCAGTGATGTTCCCTGCTAAAAACAATTCAAAATTAATTGTGTTCTGCATATATTTTGCTGTCAGTAAAAGAATCTTGTTTGTCATTATTCTCTCATCAAAAATAACTCTCCACAGACATCATAATTCAGTCTTTATTTTGGATTGGTGTCACCTGACAAGCAATAAAACTAGTTAATTTACCAGAGACATTTAATTTTCTTACAGCAGTAAGTGCTTTTGTTTTACCCCAAGGCAAATCTTAACTACCTTGATATGAAATTGCACTGAAAATTGCAAGCTGTTAAATATGTATTTTCCTGTGCTTTACTCAGGGCTAGAATGATTGGATTCCCATTGGTCCCAAGTCTACTGGCTTTCTGAAGTTTGTGTCAAAGGTCACAACTCCACACCATGTTCAAAATGCCTGGGGAAGGAGGCACTGAAGCCTGCCCATTTCCACAGCACTTTATGCCAGTGGGGTCTGAGGGCACACAAGAGGCACTTCAAAAACCTCAGCACATGAAAAGCTGCTCTGAAGCTGCTGCTCACACATTAAGCCTGCTACAGATCAGAGGAAAATGCTCCTCCATCCCCAAGGGAAACATCTGACTAAACAGAGATACTTTCCACAATTTAGGGTAGCTTAAGGGAGCACATTTACCCCATGAGGGGCTGCAAGGGGCAGAGAAGGAGGATAATCCACTTTTAATAAAACACATTGGCAGATAAGAGGCAGGCAGCTGAGTCTTGATACTGACAACTGATCTTGCAGTGGCAAGTTACTCTTATGGATCAGCAGTGATGAAGCTGCCTTGACCAAATGGGGCCAGGTGGGAACAGACTGAAAGGTACAAGCAAATAGCAGTGGCTGCAGAGGTGCTCTTTTTGAAGAGACAACCCAAGTACTAGTAGCATGGTTCTTAATAGGCTCTAGCTGGGATCTGCCTGGTGGCAACAACAGTCCAGCAGCTTTCTTGGAAACTGCATTAGTTCACACTACTACTCAACCTGCTTTTCACTCTTCCTTAGCTGCAAGTGTTCATTCTGCTTTCACCAAACTATAGCCCAAAACAGACCCTCAGGTCTTTCTGCACCGGGCCTTTATATCCTGGAACAGAGACCTGCCAGCAACATGCAAGTGCAGACTATGGCAGGCCCTACTTTGGGCAGGTTCCTATTCCAGGATATAACGCAGACCTAGACCAGAAAGAGCCCCAGTCTTAAGTCCTCCTTTCAAAGGCATAACAGTGTTCTCCATCCTATATCTTTTGGTTGCCTCTGCCTACCAGCCAAACATTTCTTAAAGTCCTCCTCCCCACCAGAATTCTTGAAAGTTTCCAAAAAAGAACACATCAGAAGATGGAACACTTCACTCTCTTACCTTGTTTTCGCTTTGTCATTCTTGCATCAGGGTCATAGCCTGGTGGGTAAACGAGCTGTTTAAATTCCTCCACCAGATTACCTATTCTGCCATCCATCACATCTGTCTTAGGCACTAGAGAATTAAAAAGAAATCCATATCCTGTACCTCAGTTTATATTCATATATAAAAATATAAAAATACAGTGCATCCTCCTCTGATGTGGAATCTAATTTACCAACTGCAGCCATGGATCTCTTAGTGTACTTCTGTGATTTACCATAATTATGTTTTGCCTCTAGTGGTCAAAGATGAATCCTACAGCATGCTGGGATCTTCAATTTAAATAACTATCCTGCAGCAAGGAATGTGTTTTGTGTGACCTTTTTTGAAAAACAACTTGAGTATGGCTTTGGAAGTCTTTGAGTGGTTTAAGAACATGGAAGGGAGTGGGTCATTGGTGTGTTTTTTGGATTCAGAGCAGAGATCTCAACTCTAATGAAAAATCTTTACTATTAATGCATTTTAATTCACAAGATAACATCACAAATGTTTGAGCTGCTTCTTTTTTGCCTCAATAATTAAGTAATGTATAAAGTAGCAGAAATGCTGCGTATGAGAATATGGCAACCATAAGAATTCTTTGTTCATTTACAAATAATTTATCTGCTGAGCTTGATAAAATACTGTACATTTCAGAAGACTGAAATAAGAGAAGCCTATAAGCTTAGCTTTACTTTCTCGGGTGTAAGTTTTTCCTCCACTGTTTTTAGTAACTATAATTGCTTCTAAAAACTCAGGAAACCAATTGTTTTATCTTCTTAACATACTAAGCAGCAAATTCAAAATTAGATTCAAAACTCCCATCTTTTAAGATAAGCAAGTGAAAATTTCCCCTGGGCTTAACCTCAGAGATAGGCAATTTTTTTTCTCTTGAAGGACAAACTTTAACAATTCAAGCAACATCTCCGAAATCTGAGTCCAAATTTGGGATGACCAGTTCATTTCCTGGCACCTGGATTTAGGTATTGAGACTTAGTCCTTTTCTGCACTGCCCCTTATTCCAGAACAAATTCTAGAATAAGGGGAAGCAGCCTACACATTAGTGCAGGCTAATCCAGGTCCTACCCACTCCAAGCACACTTTGTGCACACTAGGACAATATAGCTGTGGACCTCAGTGTTGTGGTCTACAAGCAAACGAGCAGTATATCAGATCACGGAAGCATGTACATGGTACACCTCTATGCTCCAGTATTCTATGGCGGACCCTTTTGCTGTGGATCCACCCCAAAACTAGCCAGACTGGAAACTCTGAAGGTTATAAACTTTTGATCGTGCCTCTGAGAGCTCTCTGGAAGCAGCATGAGGTCTGGAGCTGAACAGCCCTCTGAATGCAGATAGCCCTGGTTCTGCTCCACAAGCAACCCATCCCAATTTGGGACAGGTTGCTAATTCCAGAACAACACGTCTGACTCTGTCCTAGAAAGGGACTTAGTTCCTGCATGGGTCAGTCTAGGAACTTCCTTTTTACTCTGTGCCTTGGAGATGACTTGCTGGCATGGGACAGTCATAGAGTACATCTGCAAAGAATGTGTGGTTCCCAGACTCTCCAAAGTCAGGTGTTTGTGTGCTTATTTTGTATTATCTCTTCTCCTCATCAGGATTCTGAATGTCCAATGTTGGAGCATATGATATAACAGCAAGAAAGAGTGGCCTTCACTCTTTTCTCCTTTCACATTTACCCAACAGACATACTCACACAACACTAGCCCTTACTGGACTTTCCCACACATACCAGTAATGTCTTCACATGCAAAGCAAACACACAAAATTTGCATCAACATCAATAAAGTCCAGACATCTGTGATTCAAATCCTTAGCTAATTTTGATATCAGGCCAGCAGTTTTGACTGTACTAAAAAGTATAGATTAAGATTCCTGAGAGATTTTAATGTAGTTATATCTTTTCTCTATTACTCAATATAGACTATTACACAAAGCAACCTCTCCTACGCTGTTCTTACTAGTCAGATCCTCAGCCTTCTCAGGTTCCGGCAGGTCAAGTGCCAAGGCCTCTAGGTTCATATAGTGCTGCTGCAGAACTGGATTCTCAAAGCTCTCACTCCTGCCAAAGCCCCAGGGGAATGTCCAGAAGAGATCAATATCCAGAAATGGAAACATAAGAACATATTTAAGTTAAAACTGTGCCATTTTATGATAAATGTTTTTTTTATTATTAATACTCAACATTGTACATAATTTTTTTCTCTTGTTGAAGAACCAGTGTTCCAGCTAAACCTTCATAAAAAATGCAATGTATTGTTCAAGTGGTTCCATGCAAGTGCCAAGAAGTAATTTTGTAAATTGATACTGCCAGGTAAACACTTAGCATAGCAATGCCTTTTTTATCGCTGTAGTTGCCTAGGCCATGTTTAATTAATTATGAAGCTGATGTGCAGGAGAGTTAGGACTGACACAGGGAAGTATTTGTTCATCCAGAAAGTCATCAGCCTATGGAATTTACTACCTGAAGAGGTGGTGAAAATAACCAACCTTGATAGCTTTAAGATTTAGATAAATTGATGGTGTATCAATAGGGGGAGGCTGTAAAGCTTGTGCCATGCCATGTGGGCTTCGCAGCTGTGGGGGAGTACATCTGGATTGGGGCTGTCTATCCAGACAGCGCAGATCCAACCCTAACCTACCCAGGATCCAGAATGGTAGATCCAGGAAATCTGGATCTACCAATCAGGAAATTCTGCCCCCTCAGTGCAGAAACAGCCATAGACCTTCACTAAAAAGATACTCCTTCTTTCCTTATTCTGCTTCTTCTGTTCCTTCCCAGTTCAGGCACACTACTGGAGCACCTAGCCCTAACAACCAGGGCAGGATACTTCATTCAACTGCCAGGAATATTGGTTGACTGCTGGGACAAGGATGGTTGGGATTTTCAGCTATCTTGTGCACTTGTCTTTTTCCTTTTCCTTCCATTCTACTTTCCTTTTATCTCATGTCCATTCGGTATTAAGCCTGAGAGCAAGAATTTAAGGCACTCTAGGAATAGCTCAAGGTGAGGATAAAAATAAAATCAATTAAGTGCTATACTGGAGAGAAACAAAAATGTTAAGTGATTTAAGTGTTTAAAACGCTGTCCTGAGTAATTTGGAACAGCTGTGCACTCTCCACCTGTACCACCCCAAGACAAGAAGAATATTTCAGGTCACAGCAGGCCTCAACAGATCTATAATGCAGCAACACATAGCTCCACATCCTCAAGCTCTGGGAAGGCCCACCGGTTGAAGGAGGAGCAGAAGTTTCCACTTAAAGCTTAGCCTGGCTCCTGGTGTACTGTTAAGTGTGCTAGCACATCTAAGCACCGGACCTTATCTAGAGGGTCCATACACAGCTGTTATGAATGATTCTGAACAGTATTTTGCTCACCTCCAGTGTGGTTAGTCATTGGAACACCCCTAGTCTCCAAGAAAAAGCCCATTCATCCTTGCTACTTCTGCTTACCTGTACTTGAACCGAAGCTTCTGGACTATTTCTTTCATTTTGTTCACCTGTTCTTCATTAGCTGGGATCTTCTCTGGAACATCAATTTGTCTTTTGTCATCTGCATATGGTAGGAAAATCAGATGAAACCCTAAAAAGGCAGGGGAGAAAGCAACAGTCATTTTTCTAAATCCATAGTAAATATACTTGACCCCTCAGATAAATTAAGAATTCTCAATATCAAAAATGTTGTTTCATGTTCTCTTTTAGCTCTGAAAGTAGCTGACATAGTAACACATATCAGGTTACTAAAGGGCTCCCCTCTCAGCCAGAAGTGTCTAGATTATGCCTTTATGTTCAAAACTCTAGATCTAAGAATTTTGTGCTCTGAAAGTCTCAGAGAGCATCCTAGTAGCTTCCAGGAGGTAGTACATTAGAATCAAGGCATTTTTCAAAGTGATGCTGATAGAACAAAGAGGAGACCTGCATCCACACTTACACTGCCAGTAGCTGTGAACACCATGCGTAAAGCTGCAGGGAGAACAAGGTCAGGCCTGGAAGCTTCACTCTGCCCACTGGAGTTCAGAGAGTCCAAAGCAAAGCTTCCTGTAAAAACCTTGATCTTCCCCTACCACCCTACAGTTCCAACCTACTAGCTGGTGCCCGGACTAGAGACTACTCACAAAAATACAATGTACTCCAAAATATATTATCTTGCTCCATTTTAAGATCCATGGAGCAATTTTTTTTTTAATCATTATCTTCTTGACTTCAGAAGTCAACAATCAGTAAAACTGTGATCTTTGCTGTCAAACCTGAATTCCTGAATGTGGCTACTGCTCTTCATCTTCAAAATTATAATTAGAGAACAAAAATATTTCTCTCTTTAGTTGTCTGTGAGGTTTTCATTTGTTTTTGTTTTTCCAGCTGGGACTGTCAGGACTAGGCCTGTGCCCAGAAAAAATGGAAAAGATACACAGAATAGGGTGAAACACTACAGGTAAAAGCAGATGCTGGCACTTTGCTTTCCAAGAAATAATTGCAGGGTGCCCTAATTTAGAATAAATTCAGTAACAAATAATTTATACATATAGTATTTCATGCTAAAGAAATGTATAAAGTATTCTGGGAAACACTTTGTAGAAATCTGGAATACATATCGCAAACTTCCCTTAGGGGTGATTCATATACTAAGAGACTTTGAAGAAAAGACTTTGTATAGCTACTCAGTGCTGTTTGTAACACCATAAATTCCTATTTAAATCAGAAACTGACACATTTACAATCACACTTCAGCTAAAAGACAGAAGTTCTAGCGTCTTAAGTTACCTGAGGGGGCCGTCTGCACATTCTGCTCATCCAACATTTCTTCCTGAGGAACTAGGGCTACAAACCTAGGAGGATTGTTTCGACGAGGTGTGTACCTACATATGGCCATCACTTCTTTCTCCAGACATTTTATTAGCAGGGCATTAAATAATGTGGTACTTCCTAAAAGTAAAGTGTCACAATTTTCAGATTATTCCATAAATATATCCTAGCAACCATTAAAAACAAATTGTATCAACATACAAATATAATATTGAAAGCTTGAAAAAAAACTTTTAAATTCCCAAGCCAGCTTATAAGGAAACTATGTGGTTCCTAGATGCACAACAACCTAATTTATCAATTGGAGAAAGGAATTAATCTATTTGAAATATTTATAAATTACTCTTCATCATAAATCCCACAACTCATTAGTCCTCATACAAATGAACTTTGCCCCAGACTCTGGTTGGTCTGACTGCTGCACTTTTTATTTATAGCATTTAACTGAAAACCACTGAAACAACCAAAAGACAAATTTACAGTTCAAATACACACTAAAAGACAAACATACAACAATACTCTCTCTTTACACATATATTCACAATACAATTTTTTATAAAGTTATATCAATTTTATACTCAATCAATATATTAATCTTATCAAATATTACAGTTGTGAGAGGGACACACAAAGTTCACACCATCAGTAATGCTAGATCCTACTGACTACTTGCCTGTAAGAATAAAAAGGGAAATAACCACACACACACACACGTATACATTTCAACAGCCCTTCTTCGTCTAGGGTCCAATCTGATAAAACCATACAAAAATCACAACAGAAAAAATAGGCAAAGAGCAAAGGAAGGAGCAATGCTCAGAGCAATACATACGCTGGAAACGGTCTCACTGGACTAGCCCTTTAAGGACTGCACTCCCAGACTAGGAGAAGAGATTCTCCATGGGCCAGCTCCCTTATGCCACATCTCTCTTTAGCGATGCCACTACTGGAGCTGAGCGGCTGCCTGCCTGAATTATCTCTCCGGGCAGCCTATATACAGCTTTAACACAGAGAATGCTTGCTTCCTCTGTGTCTTTGGACGCTGAGGGAAGAAGGTTGTTCCTAGAGTCTAACAAAGCATGACAGCCCTCTTCAGCAAGCCATTCATAGGTAGACTGGCAGAGAATCTCAGCCACTTAGCTGAGAAGCAAAATAGATTAGAGATGCATTGAGCCAGGTTCTACACAACCAGTTCATTGCAATCACTAGGGGGACTTGAGGCTTGCTATCAGACAAAGTCCCGCTTAAAGTTCAGCATTCAGTCTAGTACCAAACTGAGCCCCCACCTGTTGTTTGTCCAGTTCTGCCCCCTCTCCTTCTCCCTTTATACATGCTGGACCTACTAGCTAGGTTAGGCCTCTTGGGCTCAGCCAGGCTGCTGCTGCTGTCCAAATGGTCCTCCAGAGATCTGGCTGCCTAACAGACAAGCACACTGTGCTAGCCTAAGCATTCCATCAACAGAGAGGATCAAGCACACAGCCATCCACAGCTTCACTTTCTGGAAAGCCTCAAACATGAGCAACCATACAGGCATACATGGGATTTGTGTATTACAGCACATTAAGGTGCAACCAAATCTGCCATTTTCACATATGCCTACCATTAATCAAGGATTCCTCAGGATAGATGAACTGGGCAGGCTTGACGTGATGATAACGTTTCAGCATTCTAAGAGGTTTAAAGCCAATCAGATATAAGCCCGGTGAATCAAACTTCTTTAGTTCTTCTGTCTCTTCTTTCCCCATCACTATCTGGCGGTTCCCATAAACCTAAGACAGCAAAGTAGCAATAAAATTTGACAAGTACAGCCCAAAGCTATTTTTTTTAAAAAGGCCTAACATTAGTGAAAACACAGTGATGCCTCTAAGGTCTGAAACTTAGATACTGACATTGTGCTAGAAGTAGCTTCAAAGCATCTCTGCTAAGTACAATGAAATCAGAAAAACACTCGTTTCATTCAAATGCTATAAAAGTTCACTAGATTGCAATTTTCTCACTTTCTGTACTTCAGAGTAGAAACCTCTCTCTGCAAGATCCAACAATTTTATCCTGCCTTGATGGCCAACTGTAAAGTTAAGTGGCTCACTAGCAGTGAGGTAGATGCCTGCTATGGCAGCCGTGGCGCAGTAGAGACCAGTGATGCCTGTGCAAGTAGAAAAAAAATACTCCATGACTACTCCATGTATCATCTTTAGAACATAAAAGGATTTAAACCATGTTTTAGGAAAACATGGTTGCCCGAAGTAATGCAACCATGGGCCAAGTTATCAGGGGCTGATGAAAATTACTGTAGGCATTATGATGTACACAAATGGTTTCTTCAGATTTTTAAAGGATTTTGCAAGTCCACTTACGTAAGAAGCAGAGAAATGAAGATTAAGCAAATACATTGTCAAAAGTATCTTACCTGAGCAAATTTGGTATCACTTGGGAGAAGCAAGCTGCCTGTCTCTCGGTTAAAAATTCGTGTTTTTGTTTTCACTGGCTCATTAGTTTCCCTGTAAAGCCTCACTGGAGATTGTTTGACAGCTTTCTGGACTAAGTTGAAAACGCCAACAGCGAGCGATACATCTTTGCCTAGATGAAAATTCAGCCTGTATTGAGAAAGGAATACATATTTAATTGTTCCAAACCAAAAGCTATATTTTGATTCCCATCCTACTGAAAAGATAAAAGGCCATCAAAAGATTCTCATGAGAAAAGACACTTTCCACAACTACATATTATGTAGTACTTCTTTACCGTCTCTCAAACAAAGTTTTTTCTAATAGCTGTCATGACTATCCTGCAATAGATAATGAAAATTTAGATGGAAAGCATAGACAGTCACCTGGCCAAAGCTCGCTTCCTGGTCTCCTTGGCTCGTACCTTCTTCATGAGGTCTTCCAATTTGCCAGACTCTTCAAACTCGATTCCTAAGTCCTCATCATCTGCTGTATTAATTATGTCCCTGTAGAACAAGGAAATATCAAACCCCCCAGGTTTCCTCAGGTGCATTAAGTCAAGATAAATACCTGGTGAGAAAACAGAATTGGACAACAATGAACTTTTGTTTCTCTATGTTAGGACCTCTGGTAGGGGTATTCAACAACAGCATTCCATGCCAAGCCAACCTAACCCAATGAGAATTACGGTTCAGAAACATTTAAAGAGGGCTATAACTGAGAATCTCCCAGTTATAGTAGGAGTCCATGCAGGAAGGGAAGTCCATCCAAAGTATGGTACAATTTTGGAAGTGTACAGATGGACTGATCCTTTCAAAACAGTAAAATATTTATGCATTATACTCCACCTTCCTTCCAAAGAACTCAAGGCAGTAAACACTGTTCTCTTAACTTCCAATATTCTAAGTGCCCTGTAAGATGGATTCAGCTGAGAAGGCCACCCAGCGTGTTCATAAGTGGGAATTCATGGCCAGAGAGGTTCCTGTTGATAATTTCTCCTGAACAGGATAGCTATTTCCTGGTTACAGTGCTAACTCCACTCTAGATTGATCAACTTGGCTCTTGCCAATAAGCACTTTCTGTATTACTAAATCAAAATCACTTCAAAAGGCTTTTCATGGTGTCAAATCATCAAATGTTTTCCTAGTTTCAGCACTGAACTAGCAGCAACTAAGATGGCACATTCTTTGACCTTGGGATGTTTTTAGTATTTGCATCATAACCTCGTTTGGCAATACCATTTTGTTTTTCCTGGTTTTGACTCCTCGGGTGAAAATAAAATGGCTCCCTACTGAGGACAAGGAGACCAGGAAATGATGGTTGGAATAGCATTTCTTTCAGCTGAGTCAGTGAAATCCTGTGAGATGGAATATCTGCAGAGAATGAAAATAAACCCCTGGAGTGATGATTTTTTTCTATAGCTCAAGGGGAGAGAAGAGTCAATGCTACATGCACTTTTTCAATCTCCAGGCAGAGAAAAGAGTTGACACAACTTCCTGGGTGAGTAACAGAAAGGAACTGGAAGTCAGGGCTAATTTCAGTGTATTTGATATGCACACAGCACCCCCTGTTGTTAAGAACATAAGAACATAAGATAAGCCTTGCTGGATCAGGCCACAGCCCATCTAGTCCAGCATCTTGTCGCACACAGTGGCCCACCAAATGCTCATGGGCATCTCAAGCAGAGACAAGGACAAACCTTCTCCTGCTCTCGAGTCCCAGCAGATGGCCTTAGGTGTTCATCCTAGATCAGTAAAACAAATAAGCCAAGGCCAATTTTCTCTGTATACTCGTTTACTCCTATCTTAGTCAGAAAAAGCAAGAAAGATCAAAGCAGAAGAGCAGAGCTTAGGAAATATGAAACAACTGAAAAGCAGGAAGGAAGAACAAAGCATTGGCAACCAGAAAATCAAATACACGTCCAGACAACTTTCACATGGTTGCTGAACCAGCCATATCTCACAAGTGAGGTTCCTCCAAACCCTCTCATATTGCAAAATCATAAATACAGTCATTACACCTAGAGGGAAAAGGGGTGGGTAAAAATAATATCCTACTCCACTTGAACCTAAAACAATATGAAAAGGGTGCAATGGTTCAAGAGTCTATGGCCAATGAATAGGTATCACCTCAAAACACTTTTACAAGTCCATCTGACCACACTTCTTTCTTAAGGTGCACTGCCAATGCATACATCATTGCTGCAATGCCTGCCCCTTTACTATACGGTTCACTACTTTTGCCGGTTGGAAACATTAACCAAAGCCACATATATATTGGTCACGCTGGCTTAAGTGGCACCCTCATGCTTTCAGATGGGTCAGAGAGTAGATTTCTTCACCCCAGAGAATCTTTCAACAGTGGTAGCAAACTGTTGGTCTCTAAGGCAATTTAGAACCTTTGTTTTAAAGGATGTAATATAGGCAAACATGATGCAACCTTAGCAAGTGACTCAGCCTTAGCACTACAGTTTGGTGCCATTTTAGATGACAGGACAGCACAAGGCAAGGACAAAATCAAGTGTAGAGACTCACAAAGCGTAACAAGGCCCAGACAACTGAAAACACAACACTAACAAAACACACTTCTCCCAAGACCACATTCTTCTTGTAGACTGCCCAGCCTCAAAATACTAAAACATGTCCCAAACAGTAAGAAAACCCTTCCCAATACAAAACACTCAACATTCATCTACCATACTCATCAAGCGCACACAAACCTGCTCAAAACAGGCCAAATCCACTACATAAACCAACAGATGATGCTCAATAGCTGATGTGAGTAGCTTTAAAGTTTGAAGAGTCAAATCTTCCCCAAAGCCAATCATGAGAACTTGTCAGAAAATGTGAAATGGCTGAATGCTCAATACCAAATATGGGGGTGCTGTAAGTTTTACTAATAGTCAATTCTAAATTCTCAGGAACAATAACTAAAATTATGCAAAAATTACTGTGGTTCAGAAGAAGGCTACAAAGAAAGAATTCCAGTAAAAGGCACCATTCCAAGACACCATTCAGGCATTCACTGAAAAAAGGCCAGCTAGGCAAAGCTGCTGGTGCTATCAGAACAAGCTAAAGAACCTAAGTCTTCTGTCCTCCCAATGATCCAATAAGTGATTGCACAGCTATGCTGGTATGGTGCATACACGCATATGTGGTGGTTGTGTCCCAAGGTGCAAAATTACTGGCAATCCACTGAATTAGAAACATGCAAATATATTCAACTCCCTTTTCAGCAGTCAGCAGAAACTGGTTTATTACAAATTTTCCTTGATACCATGTCAGTTCAGAAACACACTTCAGATTATTGGCAGCAAAAAGAGTAATCGCAAAAAATATAAAAATTACATCTTTCATTAAATGTAAATAGTTGATATACCAAAATGCTGGAGATGGCAGTAACAGCCTTTATTACAGACCAACGTAGAGTATTTGGTGGGTTAGAAGAACCCTATTTATATATGGTGTAGAACCCACTCCTAATAGGACCCGGGGCACTTGGCAGGGATTATGCCCTTTTAAATTTTGCTATTGGCTTTTTGTTAAATCATTATAGATTATAATAGAAAAACTAGATAGTATAGACAATTAAAGGAAGAACATTTTTATCTATCATTAACATTGTATTTTATATGCTCTCTCTCTTGGTTGTAAACTGTTTGAAGAAAAATTATTTTATTGTTATACTGTTTGAATAAATTTCTTAATAATTAAAAAAAACAAGCTGAAGAACTTCACATTCTACATTGCAGAAAAGAGAAGCACCGTGACAATAAATTAGACTATCAAAACCACCTGAGACAGGTCTAGTGGTTAGACAGGTGGATGAGGTTAGTAAGCCTGGATTCAAATTTTCAATCCTAAACCAATAACTGAATGACCATTTTGCCAGACATACTCTCTCAAATTAATCTGCCTCAGAGAACTGTTAAAAAGACTCAGCAAAAACTGTTTATGAAAGGAGTCTCTATTACAAATTAATTTCACCTTTAAATTTGAGTACTGACCTGTCTCTCGGAGGTCAGTAGCTTTGGTCCTAGCAAATTTGGCCTTACTGCTGTCCTGGCCATGAGGATTATCATCATTGGTGAATAGCATGATCCTCTTGTGACTCATCTTGACGTGGACACCACTGAAGAGATTAGAACAAACCCAAAGGGCCTCTCCTAATGAGCAGTCAGCACTATGACCAAATGACTTGTGAAAGAGAGATCTCCCCTGTTCTCCCTTGTACTTGGCCAACTCTAATACTCGCTTTGCCCCTAGAAGAAAAATAATGTGGACAAACAAAATATTATTCCCATTTGCTCTCTCTTAAAAAAACAAGCAAACAGAACCAGTGACTACATTTCTATGCCAGGTCATGGGAAACTCTGATGATTAAAATTTACTATTTATTGGATTTACACACCAGATATTGTATAAAGGCTGTATGAAGTCTACAAGTTAAAACATAAATACAGAATAAATACAGAATAAAACAATCACAAATATTCATGGTCATCCAGTCAATTGTTAAAAAAAAAAATTCCCACGTGCTTTTGGTAATATTAATGGCAAGGGAACTGCCTACATCTCATTTGGTGACAAGTTCCACAGAGGAGGCCATAACTGAAAATACTTTCATCCTTGCTTTGGTTCCTGTTACCGCCCGTGGGCCAGGAAGTTTAAATAACGAATGAGCCAAGTGCATAGGTTGGGTACTAACTGAGTGGGACAGATAGACTTGGTTATACTCAGATGCTAAACCCTGTAGGGCTCTATGGGGTAATACCAACACTTTAAATTAGGCTTGGAAGCAGACTGGCAACCAATGAAGTGACCAAAGCAGAAGAATCACCTGCATATTTCCTGCAATTATTTAGTACTTAGGCCACCACATTTGAAGGTCTTCTTGAAAGGTAGCTGCAAACAGAACTTGTTACAGTAGTCCAGTTGAAAGATAATAAGGGCCTAAGTCACTGAGGTAAAGTTCCTCTCAGATGAGATGTGCCATCATCTGCTATTCAAATAGGATTCCTTCATCCTATGTCACACACTCTGCCCTTGGAAAAGACAACTGTCCCTCCTAAATGAATCTTGGATCCTTCCTGTTGGCCAAACAGAGTAGTGACTTGGTCTTGGAAGTCTTGATCCTGGGCTCGCTTCTTACCATTCATTTCCATACCATCTCCAGATGTTGGGTCAGCCTATCAGCAGCATCGCTCAAATAGCAGATTTGTCAGTCCACGTCACACACAACCAAACTAGACCTTGTTACTATAGAAATCCTGTTTGGTACGCTGAAGTCCTTTTATTAAATATTCTCAAGGTCAGTGATATTCTGTCAGAAAACCCAGCAAAGTGCACACAGATACATTTCATAGGAGAATTCACATTACAGTGGTACCTCAACATACAAGTGCCCTGACATACAAGTGTTTTGAGATACAAGCCACCGAGCGAGTGATATTTTGCTTTGAGATGAGAGCAAGATTTGAGATACGAGTATGTAAATACAGTACAGTACATAACAAAAACAACTGAGGTGTTTTGGGAGCTGGAATGGATTAATGGGAAAATTGCTTTGAGATACGAGTGATTTGACATAAGAGCAAGGTTACGGAACGAATTAAACTCGTATGTCAAGGTACCACTGTACTTAATAAGATGGCAGTGCTCTACTCCAAGAGCCATTTATTGGCACTGGTTCGCCAAAGAGAATATATCTTCTATTAAGAACAATCAAAATGTTCTCTCCACTTGTCATTATTCATAAGTATTCAAAACTTAGAATATAAAATATTTGGTGAGCCACCATCACTTTTCAAAGTATTGTGCCAGATTCCTGAATTCTTCTTTCACAGACATATCACATTATATTTTTACCTGGATTATCCAATTCCTGAAGGACATATATGTGCTTAAAATCCACTGAATTCTTATGCTGCTCAGTACCATAAAACACCACACCAAGAAGGTCACTGGGCTTGCTGATGATCTTGTTTGTGTACACACTTTGAATGCACTGTTAAGAAAATAAAAATAAGCTAGGAAGGAAGGGGAAGAAACCTACTGGAGAAAACAATACATCCTGTAGCAGTTTATCAGTTTACGAACTCGTGAGAAAGTTAGAAGGAAAACCATACTGCTGAACAAAAAAAACAGAGGCTGTTTTTCTTTTCGTTATAGTTTGATTTGTAAAAAAAACTACATTATAGTCAATTCCTTATAGGACCCATACCCTTAGGTCTTAGTGGAATCTGAACATATGACCTTCCTCAGTTTCCTGCTAAAAAAAGCATTTGTTTAGCAGAAATGACAGTGCTGTGAAAGCTGTCTTTGCAAATAACAGGATTTCTACACAACACTGGGCCAGCAAGGCAGATTGGCGATGCTGTTGATGTACTATCCACTCTGGTGCACAACAGCCTCCCAACTTTTGCCACGGGAGAATTCAACATCTGTGCTGAGACAGCATTTCAGGACCAGCTTGCATTTCACGGTTCCCACAACAGCCACAGGACTGTCTCAATGTATCATTGATCCTACAGAGGAAGACATTCTCTTATCTCAGATTGAAGGAATGAATATCGAGGTGAGAAGGTTAATGTTATATAAGAATATAAGAAGAGCCTTCTGGATCAGGCCACAGCCCTTCAAGTTCAGAATCCTGTCCACATTATGGTACATCAATTGCTTGTGGGCATTCTCAAGCAGAAAACAAACGCACCTCTTATTAGCTTCCTCGCAAATGGTCTTTAGAGGCATCCTGCCTGCCTCCCCAACCTGGAGGCAGTACATAGCTATCAGTTCTAGTAGCCATTGATACATCTGTCCTCCATTAATTTGTCTAACACTTCTTAAATCTACCAGTCATGGTCGGATCACCACTTTGTGAATGATCTCAACATGTTACTCCCCTGCCTTAAATGTGGAAGACTTATTCAAATAGTCTGTTCCCAAACACTTATAAAATCTACTAGACTTCCAGAAGCCAGGTGCCTGAATTTAATGAGTGTCCCCTTATGACTACCTGTAGTCAGGTCTTCTCTGTGGTGACCCATGGCTTTTTCACCTTATGTCTGTCAGCTGCCTACATTACCTAGTTTCATGGTACTAATTCTTTACACAAGCCTTTCTATCTGATGTCCTTAAGTGTTCTTATTTTTACTGTGTTTTATTCAGTTTAAAATATTTTAACAAATTCAAGGGGTGGGAATAATTTGTTTTTGCTTTCCATTTTTTTGCCTCTATTTTGTTTTCTTTTGTGGGCTGCTGCATGATCTTACAATAGGAAGAAGAACAGAAATATTTTAACTAACAAATAATAAGATATTATTACTGTTCCAGCTCATTTAAGGACGTTTCATCTACAAAATGGGTAATCAGAGTTAACTGTGAAGTATCACTTTACCTGGATTGTCATATCAAAAGGAGCCAAATCACCATCTTCATAAGAATCAAACATAGCATTTGAACCATCCACCAAGAAAAGTAAAGCATCCCGACCTGAATATTTATATTCACCTATGAAGGGGGAAAATACCAAACTCTAAATGTAAATATTTTGTTTTATTTCACTGTATTGCTTTACTAAACTTACTCATCCAGTTAACTTATTCCTGTGCAGAAAGTTCCACTACTCAAAATTCAACATGTTCTAATACAGATACAGTATGCACCGTGTATTACCAAAGTGTGCTAACAATTGTGTTTTTGCTCAACAGCTAGCCTACCCTTCAGCTCAGTATGCCTTTAACAAACACTGTGGTAGTTAGTGCACATTTTACCAAGAATTTTTTGTAATTTTACAGTGTATAAAACTTTTGAGTTTTATAAGGTATAAAACACGGAAGGAGAAAGTGGCTGAAGGCTTAAAAATAAATCAACAGTAATAAAGAACTCAATATTTTATGAATGCTGAAGCCTTTTGGAAATGGACTTTGCATTCTTTTTCATTCTTTCACCTGTTTCTACACCCAAATCTGCCTCTCACAACAAAACTAGGCTTCTTAAAACCCTGCACTTATGATTAAAATCCACTTAAAGGTTACAGATTATTACTGGTGTTATGTAGCATTTTCCTGTCAGGAGACAATCATGGCACCTCCCTATGTGCCCCAGATGTAGTCACCTACAAAACAAGATAAAGCCTACATTAACTACAAGTTACCTATTCTTTCAGATTCTTCATCTTGTTCTTCTTCTTCCTCTTCATCCTCATTTTTATAGTATGAGATCCAGCCTGACATGGTCTTTAGTTGCACTAAGGAGAACAGAAGAAGCAGATAAATATAGAAAGTTCTTTCAGATACTTCAGATCATGGTACATGTTAGATACAGCTCTATACAGACTAAATTACAAAGGATAAGCCAAGTGAGAACACAGTCCCTTGATTAACAGGCCCTTATTCCAGATTATATCCCAGAATAGGAGCCTGCCATCTGCATGCTAGTGCAGACTATGGTACGCCCCAAGTAGAGTCCACTGTAGTCTGCGCCATCATGTGAATGGCAAGCCCCTATTCCAGAATATAATCTAGAATAGGTCCCAGTGCAGAAAGGTTTTAAGACTGACCAGTGTATGTCAACAAACCACAGAGGGGATGCCCAAACTTATTAAATCAATGAAACTGAAGAAGTCCAGGCTAGTCTATCAGGATAAACTAATGGCACCAGAGA
Organism: Aspidoscelis tigris stejnegeri; assembly: GCA_023333525.1. Taxonomy (NCBI): domain Eukaryota; kingdom Metazoa; phylum Chordata; class Lepidosauria; order Squamata; family Teiidae; genus Aspidoscelis; species Aspidoscelis tigris. The sequence goes on along the minus strand of JALMGA010000005.1, from coordinate 36,484,984 downwards.
AGCCAAATCAGGTTGCTGAAAAATTCCAACACTGCATTAAACAAAGGAAGTCACATTTAACCAAGTGCCTAAAAACAAAACTATGATACTCAAGTCAACTGTATAGAACATGTGTGCATAGCACACAAAAAAGTAACTACACAGAACAAGGGAATTGTGCGCTCCCTTATATAGCTAGGAACACTGCTAAGTAAAAATTAATGAAAAACTGGCAATTAGGCGAAATAGTAATTAATCTCGCTGTTCCTAAGGCGATCTGCGTTGGGTTGGGTTCCAGAAAAGAAACCACCATGTTAAAACAGAAACAATATACAGTACATAACCAAGCTTCACATTCAGTCAGCGTTTATTGTTTCAACCATTTTGAAAACACAAAACGCTTGTAAATATCGTAATGCAAATATGTAGTCTATACATTTGCAGAAGTTCCTGTGTTCGCGGACACTCACAATTGTAAATGAGACTGCAACATAAATAACCAATCAAAATTACTTCACAACCCCAAACGTTGCACACAAGGCTTAATACAGAATACTCTTAGCCCAGGGTGTGCCACACAGGAAGGAATGGTCTTCTGGCAAAGAAAGAAAGGATGGGGCCATTCATAGGATGAAGACAGGTTAAAAAACAATTCCAGACCAGCTGTGCTGTATTTGGACATAAAGGGTACCACCAACGTTTTGCCATGGCAAGCTGCACAAATTGCACACAAATGTCCTCATTTAACTCGGCGAAAAAAGGGCAGATTACTTATTTTTTGGCCTTGAGGGGACATGATTTAGAGGTGCAGTCAATATTGGGCTATTAAGAGTGTGTTGGAGAGCTTGGAAATGCATGATCTTTCTAGCCAGCTAAGCAACCTTTCTCTGGTGGGTTTCTTAAGCAAAACTCTTCCAGAACAGGTGGCCAACAATTGCCGCTACTTCTCTCAACTGCAAAATTTTAAACTAGTGTGTAGTGGAAATCAAGCCCCTTTACCTGAGAACAGGAAAGTTCCGAAATTCTTTTTTTTCCCCTTTGTTTATATTAGGAAAAGTTAAAACGCAGTTTCACATGAGAAAACGCTCAGGAAACTTTTTAAGACGCCAAACAATGGCCCCAACTGCTAATGGCAATCTTCCTCCAGGACTCAACTGGCTAGAAAGATCATGAATTTCCAAGCTCTCCAACACACTCTTAATAGCCCAATATTGACTGCACCTCTAAATCATGTCCCCTCAGGGCCAGAAAATAAGTAATTTGCCCTTTTTTCGCCATTTTATTATGCATCTGATATACTTAGCCTACAAAAACCCAGGCCACGATTTCTTCTCTCTTGTCGTTAAGGTATTACCAGACCTGCTTTTGATTAGACTGTAACGCATTCCTATTTTTCATCAGGAAGGTTTTAAGAAAAACAGCAAGGTCTATACTAAAGTCAAAACGATGCTTCCGTGAAATCGGAGAGTTTTTCTCCACTTTTAAGCAAAAAGGGTCAGTAGTTCAATCCTCCCCCCTGCGCCGAAAAAGCCCATTACCCGGCCTGAAATGCTCGCCTTCCGCTTTCCGCCCTGGGCACCAGGATCTGTCAATCACGGGAAATTCCCCGCCCTTAAAAGCGCAAGTCTGCCTCCTGCGACGGAGGAAAAGAGACCACAGAGGGGGTTTGCTTCGGTTGAGCGTCTTCGGGATTCAGTTGGCTTTTCTACTCCGCCCATTTAAGGGGCCTCAAAGATGCTGACACGCTTTCTGTTCTCCCCACAACGCACACCCAGTGAGGTGGGTGGGGCTGTGAGAGCTCAGAAGAGAGCTGTGACTAGCCCAAGGCCACTTAGCTGGCTTCGTGGAGGAGGGCGGAATCAAACCCGGTATTGCCAGAGTCCGGCTCCTTAACCACTACACCACAGTGGCAGAAAAGCCCTATATCCGACCGACAGGCGTCTTTTTAAAAATAAATTTACATTGCCCCAGGCCTTGTGCTTCTTAGGTGCTGAAGAACTGCAGTTCCTGTTATTCTTTGCTTGCATGAAGCTCATCAGAATACCCTATTCAGAAGTCGAGAGGGGAGGAAATCGATTTTATTTGGAGTGTAATTTCCATGGTGTCTCATCAATGAATTATGGGATGGTAGTAAAAAAAAAGGCAGTGAAACTTTTCCTCAGAATCGCGCGCAGTTTTACAGCCTACGAGTTTTTAACGGTTCAGACCCCAATAGGGTTGTGTGGAGGTGAATGGAGCAGAAGGTTGATCCGTGCCGTAAAATTCTGACTAAAAAGATTAAATTTCCTGGGGAACAAGCTTTGCAGGAGGGATTTGATCGCGGCTGGAAACCCCCTTGGGTGCAATTCATTTAGCCTGTAATATTAATCGCCGATTGTACCGCCGGACTCGTGAAGCCGAATCCGTAAAAAGTGGGTTTGGCACTAGGAAAATTAGGAGTTTCTTCTATAAACATCATGTATGTATATGAAATATGCAGTATTGCATGTCAACAAAAACAGCAGAGCACAAGTCGCTGTCTTTGTAAAACCTTTTTATGGGGAAATGACTTGCAGCTAATAAAATTCCATATTTTTTCATTGATTTCTGTGAGAGTTTGCGATGCCTGCCCAAGGAAAGGATAGGAGCTAACGGAGCTTGGCATTTTAACTACTCCAGACTGCGGGGTCTGTTCCTCTATATTTTCCTAAGTCTATGAAATTACCCAATGCCCTCGTCGGCTGTTCGGACAGAGCGAGGCCCTACCGCACAGTTATCCCTATTCTAATTCAGACCACGTCCCCCTACGCTTGTGCTCTCCCTAACACCGCCCCTGCCCACCTAGCCACTCACAGCTCCGTCGAGGGCTCGTGCCCCGCCCCTTCGCCGCATTCGCACCAATGGCGTGAGAAAAGCCCTTGTCACATTGTTCCCCCTCCCTCGGATGCCCGCCCACTTGGAACGGCTACGTCCTTCCTTGGCTCCGCCCACCAACCGCCTCGCGTCGATTCCTCACAGAGGCACCGTGACAAGCAATTTGGACCGCTTTGTGGGCGCGGCGCATGCGCGGGCCGAAAGCTCCCGTTGCCCTCCTCCTCCTCCTCCCAACCACCCTTCCTCCTGTCATTTGAGGGGATCACCGCACGCAGGAGGAGCGGGAAGCAAATCCAGCTGGACCCCCCGGCCGGACCCCCCAACCGGTTTCCCCGTGGCGGGGGGGGCTTTCTTTCCTCTCCCCTCCTCCTGCCGCCGCCAATGCCATGGACTCGCCCCCGATACTGCACCCCGTGAAGCTTTACATTTACGACCTGTCCAAGGGCATGGCGCGGCGCCTCAGCCCCATTATGCTCGGTAAGAGGGGAGGGAGGGGAGGGGGAGAGGGGAGGCGGTTGAGGGACGGGAAGCCTCTGGACCTCCTGAAGGGGCCGCCTCAAGCTGGGGGGGGGGCGGAGAGGGACTGTCCCCCCCCCCGGGGAGGGCCAAGGTATGCGAGTCTTGATCTTAACCCGCCTGCGTTGATGTCACGCGGTGACCCTCCGCACGACCTGCCTGCCCCCTTCCGTCTCGCCCGCCACCTGCACCGCATCGCGGGCTTCCAGGAGGAGAGGGCGCGAGGGGATGCAGCCCAAGGCGATCCCTCTTCCCAGGCGCCCGCACCGCCGTTTTCCTCGTCTCCATCCCAGAGCAAAAGGATCTGCTGTAAGATGTGGTCGCCAGGATGAGGGGCAGGCGGAAGATGAGGTGCTCTTGGCCCTTTGGCCTTGGACTGACTTTTCTCTTTGAAGCTGATTTTGTACCACAGGGTCCAAATGTTAATGAATTCTTTAGATCTTAAGGTTATATTGTGTAAATACTACATCCTTGGAGGAAGCTTTTTTTTCTTGTTGTGTTGCTAATTAGGTTACTTTATAAACTCTATTCTCAGAACTTTAGTTTGCAATAATATTTTTCAGATACAACGAGACTGTACTCTGGCGTTTGCAGTAAAAAGCTAACCTAACTACTTCCATAGAAATGCAGGGAAAGCTGTTCTAATATGGCCTGCTTTAATCTGTGGGTGTTTTTCCACTGTCACTAGAAGTACCCATTAAGTACCCATGGATCCCTTAATGGTACTTAATGGGTACTTCTGGTGACAGTGGAAAAACACCCTGTGTCTTACATCCTAATAGATTTTGCAATAATTCCCCCCACCTCCCGTTACATTCCTGTATCAGAACTGTATTAAACAAAATGTAAACTACTTGTAACAAGGGTTAAAGTTTACATGATTAAGCAACTGTAATTAATTTTATGTACTTTTTACTTGGTTTTAAATCCGATGTTGTAACCAAGGTTTTGGTTGTTATTGTTTGTGAGATGTTAAAGTATATGTAGTATGTAATAATGCATTGTATTGGAACATTGTAAAGAAAATGCTGTTTTCTCCAGAGGCATAACTGTGTTACTCATATTGCAAAAACACCATTCAATCACACTGAAGACTAACAACTGTGACATAAAGCTTTTGTGGGCTACATTGCACTTGATAATATTAATAAAGTTTTCCTTTGATTTTCAAGCTTACATAAACCTGATAAGTAGTATAAATGTAAGCAGGTAGATAGAAGGAGAGTATGTGAGATGTAATTGTCAGTAGCTAAGGCAAGCAAGTTGTTACTTACACTTAGTGTGGTTTATTTTCCTTTTGAAGTATTGAAATAGATCTCTCCCATTTCTTGTGGTTTCCCTAAAGTTACTGTATCAAGATTTTGTAAGATTCTGAAGTTCCTGGGTCTGGATCTCCACTTGTCAAGGAAGCTCCTTCTGCACATCACAATCTCTCACCTTAATCTACCTTACATCACTGCTATAAGGAAAATGGAAAAAGGAGGAAAGATGTATTTGTTTACTTTATTTAATCTGATCTTAATCCTGATGTCTCAGGGATTATAGAATGAAACTAGTATAAGAACCCAATTAAAAATGAACTCACTAAAACAACAGGGCCTGAAAGGAGAAAGCCATTTCTTTAGACAAAGATAACGAGGCGTACCTTCACCGTACATCTAAAAATACATAATGAAAGGGCTGGATACATGTCAGAGGTCCATTCTACAGCCTTGGGGCTACCACAAAAAAGGCCTTCTCACAAGCCATGCCATTTTTTCCTTTTGAAAGAGGTAGCACCATCAAGGAGGCCGCTCCAGCAGACACTGCTACAAATCAGTTGTGCCATTTTCAACTCTAACTGTTGCTTCTTCACTCACATACAGGTTATTCAGGAGACAAGTAAGGTAGTCTGGTGCTCCCATCATTTTAAGAACTTGCCACAATTGTGACCCTGACAGTCAAAGGCTTTACTGTAGTCAATGAAGGAGAAGTAGGTGTTTCTTTGGAACTCCTTCGCTTTCTCTGTAATCCAACGAATGTTGGTGAATTGATCTCTAGTTCCTCTGCCTCTTTGAAAAGAAGCTTGCACTTCAGTAATATGTGAACCAAGAATTACCAGAAGCCTAGCTTGCATAATCTTGCTAGTGTGTAAAATACGTGCAGTTGTTCTGTAGTGTGAACATTCTTTGCCGTTGCCCTTCATTTAAATTGGAAGAGGTCAGTTTCCATTTCAATCTACTGGCTACTACTGAGTTTTCCAGATTTGCTGGCATATTGAGTGTGTGCTTGAACAGTGTCATCATTTAAGAATTGAAATAGTTCAGCTGTAATTGTGTCACCTCCAGTAGCTTTGTTGTGAGGAATGCTTCCTATGGCCCACTTCACTCTCCAGGATGTCTGGCTCTAGGTCAGTGACCATATATCATTGTGGTTGCCATTGATGTTAGGATCTTTTTTGTATTCTTCTGTGTATTCTTGCCACCACTTCTGAATCTCTTCTTTTTCTGTTATGACACGTTTTTTTCATGCCTATCTCTTTCCCATTCTGTTGCTTTCTTCTGTTTCTTTGCATTGCTCATTGAAGAATAATTTTCAATCCCTCCTTGCTATTTTCTGGAAATCTGCATACAGTTGGGTATATTTTTTCATTTCTTTCCTCCATTATTTGTAAAGCATTATCAGACAGCCATTTTGCTTTCTTGCTCTTCTTTTCTTTAGAATGTTTTTGTTGCTGTCTCCTGTACAGTGTTACAAATCTCTGTCCATAGTTCTTCAAACATTCTGTCTACCAGATCTATTCATCACTTCCACTGCATATTCATAAGAGAGATCATTTAGGTTAAACCTGAATGGTCTAGCATTTTCCCCTATTATCTTCAGTTTAAGCTTGAATTTTGTAATAAGAGGCTCATGATCGAAGCCACAGTCAGTTCTAGGTCTTGTTTTTACTGATTATATAGAGCTTCTCCATCTTCAGCTTCAAAGTATACAATCAATCCGATTTCAGTATTGACTTTCTGGGGTTGCCCATGTCTAGTGTCACCTTTTCAGCTTTTGGAAAAGAGTGTTTGCTATGACCAGTGAGTTAAACTTGACAAAACTCTGTTAGTCTCTTTCCTGGTTCATTATGCACTCCAGGCTCAAGTACTTCCTTTCTCATCTTTTATTGACACCCTATTACTCCCAAGGATATAGTTAGCTCACTGACTCCCAGGATATCAATGTTTAATTTTACCATCTCCAGCTTAGCTTAGTTCACAGATTTTACATTCCAGGTTCCTATGCAATATTTTTTTTTACAGGTTCCTATGCAATATTTTTTTTTAGACACCTCCACAGCTGAGCCTCCTTTTGACTTTGGGTCAGCCATTTCACTCTTTCTGGACCTACCGTACTTGTAGTTGCCCTCCACTCTTTAACATATTAGATATCTTCTGACCTGATGGCCCATCTTCTGGTATCATATCTTTGAGCCTTTTTGATACTGCCCATGGAGTTTTCTTGGCAAAGATACTGGAGTGGTTTGCCACTTCCTTCTTCAGCGGATCATCTTCTGACAGAACTCTCCACATTATGACCTTTCGATCTTGGGTGGGCTTACACAAGCTTACACATAGCTGCATTGAGCTATGCAAGCCATTTCAGCACATCCAGGCAGAGAGATAAATTTTGAACATTTCAGGAAGGAAATACAAGTTTACAATCTATACAATCTAGAGAACTAGTTGGCAACAATTTTTTTCATGAGTAGATTAGCAGTAGCTCATAGCATATGGTGACCAATAGGTAGCTTCAGGTTTTTGAGGAATAAGGTAAGTTTGCTGTACATAAGAGCCCAATTATTTAACTGGTGGTCGTGTTCCATAGAAAAACTTAATATATTGCTTTATTAACATTTTAGATCAAATATTACTTTAATGGTTTTGCTTGTACTCACACACCTTTCCGTAAAGGAAAGAGCTGAAGATAAACTCACACCAGGAAAGCAAGAGCTAAGCCTTACCTGGGATGAAGTGCAGTGTGGAAGGTATTTGCATTCTGTAAACCTGGATGAGTCACATCTTGTAATAACACTTGGTCATGGTGACCGTGCAAACTGAAAAGTGAAAGTAAGCTAGAAAATGAAGAGGAAGCTTGTCAAAGGATATGGGCCAATGATAGTCATGATAGTAATACATTTTACAGTGTTGTTTACATCTTATTTTACATTTCAATAAATATTCAAAATAAGCTGCAAACAAGGACAAAAATATTAAAACCTAAATTCAGCTTAAGCAACTGACTAGCATGCTTATTCAAAATTAAGTCCCATTATGCTAAATTGTGCTTATAAGATAAGTTTAAATCCATCAAATTTGGTGCTATGCTGGGCTCAAAGTCAACTGGGCTCAACTCAAGGGAGTCAGGATTATCAGGTAAGGGACCCAAGAGTCCTTTTCCTCTACTGCCATTCAGCACAATCCTCACAAACACCATTCTCTTCTTCTCCACTCTCATTTCATCACAGTCCTGTGCGGCAGGTTAGGCTGAGAAGCAGCAACTGGCCCAAGATTATCCGATAGACTTTTAAGACTGAAGATTTGAATCCTGGCTCCTCTAGGTTCCTAGTTCAATGTGCTAATCAGTACACTACATTAGTTCTCACTGATGTCATATAGACATATAATGTACATAGCTTAGGAAAAGGACTGTTTTCAGATTAGGTTAAGGTTGGCCACTAGTAAGATATGTTTGAAGTGTGCAGCATATATATTGAACAACTTCTAATACAAAAATGCACATGAGGAAGGATATGATTCCTTCTCAGGAAGCCAAAGTTCTTTATCTCTTAGCAGCCATAAAAAAAACCCTGAAACCAGCAAGGAAAAAAATCCTGTTTCCATTACCTGCCAGTTTCAGCAACAGAAATCTTAGGAAATGTTATTATCCTCCTTTTTGAAAGACACTATTGTGAAATAACATTAAGCTTTGCTCTGTAAGGTAAAATCAATTAATATCCACAGAAGACATAAGATCTTCAGGTACTCAAGATGTATTACTTATGGTGCTTTTTTTTCCTATCCACAGGCAAGCAGCTCGATGGTATCTGGTAAGTAACTAAACTGAAAATTAGTTGGCACATTAAGAATTGTAGAAAGATTTTACACCAAATTCTAATCATTATGAATGATTTTTACAAAGTGATAAAACTGAATTAGTGTAAAATTATTTTGATGTTCTTAAACATGAGGAAGGCTATGTTTTAGGACTGTAATTAAAGATTGTAGCACTATGCCAAACTTTGTTACATGTTTAACCAGAAGCAAAGCAATTGCCTTTAATCTCAAGATATTTAATTATGTACACTTCAAGCTTCAGTGTATTTGCATAATCATTCAATCTTTTATCAGTCTTAAAGTGTCTTTCATTTGGCTGTGTTCATCAGAGTTCTTGAAGAACCCAATTTAGCACATCTCTATATCTTATTTAGAATACTTTCTAATGGTCAGTTTAAAAAAATCATAGAAAAGTTCTCCATTTCTCAGTTAAACACCTTGAGCTATTTCACTTATTGTTGTAGGATTGTACTGTTGGTAGGACAAGGAGTCAGGATTGTTGATTCAAAGCTTTACTGCAACGGCTGTAACAGTAATTTGCTATTTATATTTTCCTTCATTTGCATTTAGGCATACATCTATAGTTGTCCACAGGGATGAGTTCTTCTATGGTAGTGGTGGGATCTCAAGTTGTCCACCAGTAAGTTTATTTGCCTTGGAAATTATTTTCTATTTCTACTCTATGCCTTCCTTTCCTCGGCTGATTTTATCTAGGTCGGTGATGGCCAACCTATGACACGTGTGTCACAAGTGACACGCCAAGCCCTTTTGGGTGACACACATGGCCACCCTGGCACCTGGGCGTGTAGTGCTCGCTTGTTCTTGAAGGGTACAAAATACCAACTTTCAATTGAAGATTTAGCAAACAAAAGTCACTAATGTAAAGAATTATTTGTTTTTGCTTTTAATAAAATATATATATCAAAAATATAACTTTTTTACTAGAGCCACAAATATCACAAAATTATGGATATTTCTTGATGTGACACAGCACCTGAGTTAAGCTAGGTTTTCTTGTGAATTTTGACACACCGAGCTCAAAAGGTTCATGTCACGATGCCCAGCGTTCCAGTTAGTGCCTGCCCTCTCTGGGAGTAGCTTGGCCCTGTTTGGATGCTGGGTTCGTGCAACGGCCAAGTGAATACTACAGTGTGGACACAAAACACTGGTAGCAAGCGTTTCAACAGTAAACAAAAACAAGTTTATTATTATACACAAGCAATACTAAAAAGATAATAAGGTTCAGGTAGTTGTTAGTTTAAATCTGCAAGTCTCTTAAGGCTAGGAGCTACCCCTTTCTTCCAAAGGAAAATAGTTCCCCTTTTAAAAGACAAGCCTCCACACATTCCTCTCCCTCTGACTTGCTTCTGCCACAGCTCAAGCCAAGCCAGTGTACCAGAACGTGGCCCTAGATGATCACAAGGCCCAGTCCGTCCTTGCTTGTCCGATCATCCAGCCTGGTCAGTTGCTAGTGAAGTCTCCCTCAGAGCTACAATCCACCCGATTGCCTCCTTCAGAAATCACTCAGCCCAAAAGACCACTGGTCAGCTACTGGTTCCAGCTCCCTCAGGATCAGCTCCTCTGTTCCCTTCAGCCTCAGTCCCAGCACGAAGACCCCTGGTCAACTACTGGTCTGGCTCCTTCAGGTTCAGCTCTTCTTCTCCTTTCAGCTCTTGTCCCAGCATGAAGACATTCTCTGCTGTACTCTGTGTTCCTTTATACACATCCCCCTGACCCTGATTGGCTCTAGCCGCAATAAAATGCTGCTGGAGACTCTTAACAGAGGTTGCTGTCCCTCCAGCCTGATTGGTGGGAACTCCTTCCCTAGCCCCTCCAGTACTCAGATCCCCGGACAGCTTTTCCCTCCAAAACCTTACTCCAGCCAATCACTGCAACAGGGCCCGCACAGGATTTCCCGCTCTTTTTGCAGCCCAAATCCCAGGGTTTGCAACAAACTGTTCGCAACAAGGCTGGCTTTTGCAGCTTGCAAGAAGCCTGCAATGCCAGAAAGCAAAGCAGTTTGCAGCCTGTACCCCTGAAACCGTCACAACCCCTCCCTTCCCCAAAAAAGACAAATGTACCTGGGGCACAACTGTCCCATGGACATTTGTCTCCCTAGGAGGAGTGTAACTTTATATACTAACTATCTAATAAACACACTCTATAAAAGTCCGAAGTCTCTGTAAAAGAATTTCCTTAACTAACTATATACAACTAAACACATTTCCCAAAGTCACTCAAATAGTCCACTGAGTCCAAAATCAGTCTGGTTCTTTGCTGGTCCCATCTGGCAGTGGTCCTGCTGTCGGATCCAGCTCCTTGCTGACCCAGTTGCCTGGAAATGCCTTCATGTTGGTCTCCCCGGTCTCGGCGTAGGATGCTCTAGTCCTTGGCCCTTCCGACCTGGCACCAGCTTCCTGGATCCCTTCCAGTGATGACCGCAACTCGACACTCAGATGGATCACCCACAGAAGAATTTGGAGTCCCAGGCTCCTTAGGACTCCTTTTGCTAAGCATGCAATTCCAGTTGTCAGCATTTTCAGTCTTTTAAACTGCATTTCCCTTTCTGCCCGTTCCATTTCCATTTTTTTTATCTCTCGCTCATACTCAAGCTTAAGTATGAGCTCAGCGAGCCCTCTGTCCTGTGCCACTCCTGGCACGGCTTCAAGAGTCCCTGGGCCTGCACCCACACTTGGCTCTGGGGTTGAAACCTCCTGTTCCACCACAGACTCCATAATAGCTTTCCTTGGTTTGGCTCTGGGACCCTTGCCACTAACACGCCTAGCTGGCAGTCCCCCTGGACCCTTTGGAACAGCTTTAGCCCCTCTCCTAGTTAGCATCAAGTGTGGGACTCCCCACCACTTGATCTACCGTGCTGGCTGCTGCTATTTGTAGCCAACACTCAGGGAACGTAATTCCCTCCCTGGTTCCGTACTTTACCCAGGCAGTTTACCTCCGGAACCAGGCTTATTTGGGTGTAGCCACGTGGTTCAGCATCCGGCTGGTGACCGTACTCTTTACCTTAAGCAATTACCTCCGGTCACCAAGCCTACTGACCCCACTTCACTGTGACTAGGCTCACCCAACTGCTAGGGCTCACAGCACAACAGGTCCTTACAAAGTACCCAAAGCCTTTACCTCAGGACCTGTGCCTGTTTCACCCGTGCCTACTAGCCCTCCCTGATGTCTAGCACACACACACTTCAGGGATGGAGGAGTTCTGACCCACAGGCACTACCGTAGGGCTCTGTGTCCAGACACCAGACTCATTCAAAAAGGAGCCAAACTCTGGCTGCCCTTCTCAATCACACACAGTATTGCTTGCTACTGCAGTATTCTGGCCAAAGCGGACTGAATCAAGATTCGTCCCGAGCTGCCACCAAATTGTCACGATGCCCAGCGTTCCAGTTAGTGCCTGCCCTCTCTGGGAGTAGCTTGGCCCTGTTTGGATGCTGGGTTCGTGCAACGGCCAAGTGAATACTACAGTGTGGACACAAAACACTGGTAGCAAGCGTTTCAACAGTAAACAAAAACAAGTTTATTATTATACACAAGCAATACTAAAAAGATAATAAGGTTCAGGTAGTTGTTAGTTTAAATCTGCAAGTCTCTTAAGGCTAGGAGCTACCCCTTTCTTCCAAAGGAAAATAGTTCCCCTTTTAAAAGACAAGCCTCCACACATTCCTCTCCCTCTGACTTGCTTCTGCCACAGCTCAAGCCAAGCCAGTGTACCAGAACGTGGCCCTAGATGATCACAAGGCCCAGTCCGTCCTTGCTTGTCCGATCATCCAGCCTGGTCAGTTGCTAGTGAAGTCTCCCTCAGAGCTACAATCCACCCGATTGCCTCCTTCAGAAATCACTCAGCCCAAAAGACCACTGGTCAGCTACTGGTTCCAGCTCCCTCAGGATCAGCTCCTCTGTTCCCTTCAGCCTCAGTCCCAGCACGAAGACCCCTGGTCAACTACTGGTCTGGCTCCTTCAGGTTCAGCTCTTCTTCTCCTTTCAGCTCTTGTCCCAGCATGAAGACATTCTCTGCTGTACTCTGTGTTCCTTTATACACATCCCCCTGACCCTGATTGGCTCTAGCCGCAATAAAATGCTGCTGGAGACTCTTAACAGAGGTTGCTGTCCCTCCAGCCTGATTGGTGGGAACTCCTTCCCTAGCCCCTCCAGTACTCAGATCCCCGGACAGCTTTTCCCTCCAAAACCTTACTCCAGCCAATCACTGCAACAGGGCCCGCACAGGATTTCCCGCTCTTTTTGCAGCCCAAATCCCAGGGTTTGCAACAAACTGTTCGCAACAAGGCTGGCTTTTGCAGCTTGCAAGAAGCCTGCAATGCCAGAAAGCAAAGCAGTTTGCAGCCTGTACCCCTGAAACCGTCACAGTTCACCATCACTGATCTAGGTTATACCTGAGCTACTGATCTATTTCTGTATGTTTTCAGAAAAGTTAACAAGTAGAGTATTTACTTGGAAATAGTAGCAGCATGCCATGTGTATTTTAAACAGCAAAGATAAATATGATTTCTTTTGTAATGGTCATTCCTAACAGTGTCGCTATGAGTATTAAATGGTTTATTCTCGTACTTGTTGAAACTGAGTTTCCATATCCTTCCAATATCACAATAGTTTGCCTGTCTTTAAGATGAAATGTAGAAAGCAAGAAATGAAAATAGTCTTATGATTCAGTATGTCATACAATACATAACTAGTAGTATGACAATTAGAGTATTCATCTACATTTATCTTTCACAGGGTGGGACACTACTAGGACCCCCAGACTCTATTGTACACTTGGGAAGTACTGAAGTTTCAGAAGAGCTCTTCCTGGAATATTTGGCCTCCTTGGGGGAATCTATATTCCGGTAGTAGTATGCTGCTTTTTTTTTCTATGGTATAATACTCAACAAAGGCCCTTTATGCACTGTATCTTATTCTGGAGTATATTCTTGAATAGGGGCCTACCATCCACAGGCTAGAAGAGGTGGTAACAGCTACCAACCTAGATGGCTTTAAGGAAGGGTTAGACAAATTTATGGATGACAGATGTATCAATGACTACTAGAATTGATGCATAAATACATTTTTCAGGCTGGGGGGACAAGCAGGATGCCTTGGAAGGCCATTTGCTGGCATTCGAGAGCAGGAGAAGGTTTGCCCCTGTCTCTGCTTGAGATGCCCATGGGCAATTGTTGGGCCACTGTGTGTGACAGGATGATTTCTGCACTTTATTGTGCAATGTGGCATTAATAAGGCTTATCATAAGGGGCAACACCAGTTGTTATGAACAAGATATCATAGCGAGAAGAATTTTGTATATAAGGGGGTTGAGGGAATATACACTTATCCTATATTTTATCTGTAACCTTTACAGGATTCTTAAAGCAGGCACATGTGCAGGCTGGATAAAGGTGGTCTGCTGAATAGAAAGAGGTTTGTAGCTATTGCCTCAGGTGGCAAATGCAGGGGAATGGTAAATAAATAGCCCTCACTTCATTGCCTTTGGCCATTACCAACTCCTCCCTGCATTCTGCTCTTCTCAGTGTGACTCTGTAAGGACAGCTCAGTAGGAATATAGACTCTCCTGCTAGAGTGGAAATAGTTGGGAAGAAGCCGACTCACTGCAGAAAAGCTGCAGCTGGAAAAAAATTAAGCACCCTCTGTAACTTTTCCATCAATCTGTGCCATTTTTAAAAAACAGGAAAAAAAAACAGTACCGGATGAGCAAGCACACCTCAAATTTTTATCACTTGAATGGAACTTCAGTTCAAGTGCTAAGAATTCCTGAACTGCAGGAGTGAATTTATTTCTGTACATATCCATATATAAATACGCCCATCGAACCCCAAATAAAGATTTTCATCTACAGAGGCTACTTAATGGCTCTGATAGGTTTACCATCATCAGAGTCAGTCTTTTTATAGCTAGGGCGTCTAGGTTAAGGAAAAAATTTTTGAATCAGTCATTGGAGCCCTGAGATCTGTTTTTTTTTTTTTTTTATGTTTCTGGGTCACTGTTGTTTTAAAGTGTCTGTTTATAGTGTTTCTAATTCTTGTGGGATGTATTTATTTTTAATTTTAGTTATGTTATGAATATTTTGTAGTTAATGATGATATGGTCGATTGACTAATCATAATAAATTATTATTATTATATATAAATACACATAATCATAGACACACTGTATGGAAGTAGTTTTTTGCTGTTTTTTTTCTTATTCATTCTTCTGTTTCTTCTTTTCGGCTGCAGGGGAGAAAGTTATAACCTTTTTGATCATAACTGCAATACTTTCAGCAATGAAGTGGCACAGTTCTTGACAGGAAGAAAAATTCCTTCCTACATCACAGATCTTCCTTCTGAAGTCCTTGCAACGTATGTACAGTTCTTCCTGTTTCATAGATAGTTTCATAGACCAGTAAAATTTAACAGCTATGATTTTTCTTGGAGTACTGTGGAATACTGTAAACTATGCCTAAGAGGTGCATGATGTTTCCTAAACTGGCCACTTTCTTTTTAAAGGTAAAACCGCTGGATCTACTGTCTGCATGCTAATGCAGTCTCTGGCAGGCATCCCTTGGGGCCTACACTAGCATGTGGACAGCAGGTCCCTATTCTGGGATATGCTCCAGAATAAAGCCAAGTGCAAACAGGCCCCATGTTGACGATCTGTGCTTGTTATCTGTACAATTTCTGTTTGTTTAGAGGAATATATTGTAATAGTAGAGGGACAATGTTAATTGGTTTCCCCTTGCTTTTGTTGGGCATCCAGGATGTTAGACAATAGGAGCAAAAAAACTCACTATGCAGCATGTAATCCAGAAAACATAAACAAAAATGGTTTGGGGTATTACTGGTCCTCAGTCTTTGCTCCTCCAGAGGTTCCTGAACAAGTCCCAACGTCCCACTCACTGCCTGGTATCAAATGTTGCTGGGTGGAGGAGCCCAGATTGAGAATCGCAGTATTAGAGATGAATTCTAGGACAGCAAGTAACATTGCTTCATGCTTCCCCACTTTGTAGCAGTGAATGGTAAATGCCTGCCAACCAAATGGTATATTCCAAACAGCATATTGTTTGTGGTCAGGGCTTCAGCATCCACTACAGCATTCAATGAAATTTTAAGAAACACATGTTTGATTGGGTTCCAGTTTCCTGGCGTAGCAAAATGTCATGTGATGAAAACAAGTCGAAGGACTACCTCTGCAACAGCCAAGAAGCACAAGTCCCCCTAAATATTAATTGTGGCCAAGAATAACTTAAGTACTCTTCTCACTCCCAGATGCTATAGAGTGAGGCTTTGCTGGCTTTTTTCGCCATCTGCTTTGCAGAGGAATGAAATACTAGCATGAGGGCATCTCATCAGGTATGTCATTTGCAGGTTGAATGAACACAGCCATCATTTGCTTCTCTCCCACCACAATATGGTGTGATTTGGTTTCCCTTTGCCTGCAAAAGCCAGTTTTGCCTTAATTTTAAATTAGTCACCTGTGTTTAGAAAAATCTATGTCCTCACATGTTTTCTTTTATATATATATCTCCCTTACTTCTTCAGACCCTTTGGACAAGCTCTACGCCCTCTCCTTGACTCCATCCAGATCCAGCCACCTGGAGGAAATAATTTCAACAGACATAATGGACAGAGCTAACAGACGAGTTCGAAAGTGCCTCAATTTACTGAGGCATCTCCTTTTTAAATTCCTCAGCACCAGATTTCTAACTTGCAATTTTATGACAAGGGTAACAGCAAAATGTTATGTCAGACTTTCCAGGGAAAGTAATTGGTGGATTGCATGTGATGTGATGCTGCCAGGAGAAAAGGTTATAAAGTCAAATACCTTATTTACATACTAAAGCTGCTTTTGTCTTGGTTCTCTTTGAATGCTTTACCCTGGCTGATAAAGTGGAGATTAGAAAGCCCTTTGCACAACTTAGAGTAACATGGGTGTCACTGAATACTAGTCTAGAACATTCCTTGCTTACTTTATTATCCTTGTAACAATGTATTTGTAGCAGACATAACCCAAAGGTGTTAAATCCTGAAGCACTGAAGTTCCTAATACTACATAATAAGCTTGAATGTCCTTTTAATTCTTTTTTTAGAAGGAAAAAAGCAAAAAATAATTCATTGTGAAATAATTTTGTCCTAATTTAACAGTTTAGGTTAGTATTTAAATAAAAGTAATCTCTATGACAAAATATTTAACACATTTCTAATTCTGGATATCAGTGATTTGGGCCTCTCCCGAAAAAATGTTCCACTGCTTTTGCAATACTAGAACTGGATAGAAGATAAAGTATGGACTCTCAGGTGGCAGTAGTGGCAGTGGAATAATCCTTACATTTTATCTTTAGAAATATATGAATTATAAAGAGTCTTTGTATTTATAAAAGAGGTAATTTTGCAAGTATGCCTGATTAGGCACCTTCCTTATGTAACAATTACTTCAGAAAAGTATAGCAAAAGATTTATATGATATGAAGAAATACAGGGGTATATAGAAAATGTGGCTTTCCACAGGCAATTGAATTTGGGGAAGATAGGCTGCTAATTACCAGATAAATAACTCCACAACTAAGTTCGCATCCATGACCACCGTTTAAAGAAGGATGAACGTTGCTGTTCAGCTATATTGTGGAACATTTTTAAAGTGATTTAGAACTCTCCACTCACAAAAGTCATGTCTGCTATCACCTTCTTCCCTGTATTGTGGTGTCAGTCTCAAAACATGATGGTCTTAGAACTGTAGCATTTATTTTGAAAGTTCAGAATTTCTGAAGATGATACTTAGAGAATCAGCTATTCAGAAGCAAAAGAGTAAGGTTATCCTCTCCTTTTCTATTTGGTAAACTTGTTCAGGGAAATATGATTATGGGCAGCAGCTGCTATCCTAACATTTTGCCTCTGCCTAACCAATGGCTTTGTCCTAAATAAACCCTTCTACCTTTATTTCTTATGCAATTAACTTGGAAACTTGCTCAAATCCTAGGGAAATTGTGCCCTCTTCTGGTAACGGGCTGATTCTGCATCTCAAATTAATTATCCCAAAAGATGCCCAGTGAAAAATTCACAAATTTCCATCTCGCTTTACAGAAATAGAAGAAAATAAGATATTAGTTTCCTAGTTATCCTAAAGTACAGTAGCACATGATCAAATGTGTGTCTAAAAATGAACTGGGAAAGATAGGCAATTTGTATATCTTTGCTCTTGCTGCCATCACTACTTCTACGTGCTGCCTTCATTTCCCTGTCATGGGTTTAAATTGGAATTGTTTTTGCTGTGGCAAGCAGGAAAGAAAGGATGAAAGCAGCAAGTGTGGAAAAGAGTAGAAGACACCAGTACCGCTCGTGGTAGAACTGGCAGGGCAGCGGGAAAGGGCTGAGGCTCCAATTGAAGCCTCTTCAGTTTCATCAGACTTCCTTTTTATTCGCTGCAGGTCAAAATGCCATGCAAAGGGGTCAAAGGTTAGGCTCCAGTCCAAGTCTCCCCCACTGCCTTGCCAGTCCCAATCCATCAGCTGCTGGTGCTGGGAGATGCTATGTCTGGGTGATCAGCATGTCTTCATCTATTTGTAGAAATGTGTTTTCCTTCCTTTTAGCAGGGGATAAAATCCTTTTTTTAAATTCACTCTGCTGATATTGCCACAGCTGTTCCTTTCATTCCTACAGCCACATCTGAAAGATTTACCACTTACGTTGTTTCACTGACTTTATTGGGATGTGTTTTTAAAACTCCAAAGGCAAATATGTCGATAATATGTTTTCACGCGGCTTTATCATAGCATTCCTTTTGTCTGTTTCTCTAGTTGCGTTTCTTCCATTGATTTGCGAAATCCACCAGGTAGAGAAACGGAACAAGTCCTGGAACTTACTTGATCACTTCATAGCACTTTCCATGACTTTAGGAATGTTGGAATGATCATACAAAGGCTAACGTATAATTCCCACTGATTTCAGGCAAGCATATATATGAAGGTAGCCTGGAGCATGGGGCACATTGGAAACAGCACAGGCTTCAAACTCCCTTTGATCATACCCTTCGGATCAAAGGAAAATTAGCCGGTGCTCAGTGCCAACAAACTGAGGATCACCGATTCTGGAAACATCTGCCTGTGCTCATTTTCACCAGTCACTCCTGACTGCAGCAAGAGACATCTTTGGTCATACTGAAAGGGGGAAACTTTTGCTTATAGAATATGATTTGTCCTCCAGGCTGTTTCCAATAAACAAAGAGCCCTTTGCTGCTTTTTATTTTCTATATGGGTCCCATCTTCACATCAGAGCCCCTGCATTGCCAGAAGACGTAGAAGAGGCTGCACCTCAAAACTGGGTCCACATTCTAGTCCATAAATCACTTTATCATATGTTCTACTCCCTATGAGTTACAATGGTTGAATGTAAATAATCTGTAGTCAAGGGGCCTGTTTTAAAATGAATAGTCATGTATATAGCCAACATTCCACTATTTATAAGTTTATAAAAATATGAGATGTACACATGTGTAACGAATGCAGTTCCAGTCCAAGTGGTTGCCAGTGGGTAGAGACAACCACATGGCTCCTATGTGAGAGCAGAAGCTTGGCCCGAGGGATGGATTTGTCATTCTGAATATGCATTTTTGCCATTTTGTAATTAAAATAAATCAATCCTTTGCCAGGAATGCATTTGATTTGTTTCAGTGTTGTTGTTCTTGTTTATTTGAATAGATCACAGTCTGGGCCACAGTATACAGTGGAAGTGATGGTGTTGGTAGAATAGAGGGTCCTCCCCAGTACATTCTGTGTCTACTGTACTTTAGTCATATAGCTGCTGAACAAAAAGCTAAGCAGAATGATCACAATGGGATTATTAAACACAGTTGTCAAAACTGGGATTATATGAAGATGTCCGTTTAAAATTCTCATTAGAGGAAGGGGAAGGAACTGCATCACTTTTATAATGATGTGGTTTTCACTAGTGCAGCTTTATCCTGGTTCACATCCAGCACTAGTAATATTACAGCATAGATGATGGTGACCTACATTTGAAAGATCAACCAAGTATAGAGGATTTGCCATTCATTTTATTTGAATTCTAGCTATATATGGAAACTAAAAATAAATACTTGCTATTACCAAAGGACAAACTCTTCTGAGAACTGAAAAATAGAATGCAGTATTTGCTACAGGGGGAGAATCCTCAGGTGAGAAACTAAATTTCATTATTTGAATTAAAGACCTCCAAAGCAAGATAATTTTATCTTCAGACTACTTGGAGTTTCTTACCTAGGGGACAGTGAGATTTAACCCATTTTACATATCTTTTTTAACCCTGTTATGTGGATCTTTTTTATCAATTTTTATCAATTTTGTAATACTCTTGCACCTGATGATTGCAAGATTTTAAAAAATAAACATGAATGAGCTATCAGTCTTTAAGAGCTGTAGTTTAATGATATGACACACCAGAGAATCTTGACTGTTGCCATATACTTCTAGTCTCTGTAGTTGTGAAGATGATGTGGGCAGATACTGCCTGTTAAAGAGATTTGAGAAGCCTGAGGATGATACATTTTTCCCAGTCCTTAGGATACAGAATTCATGCAGTTCATCCTTTAGTGTAACTAGGAGAAATGAATTATTTAAAATAGTAAGCACATGAACATTTTATGCTTGGAGCTCATCCCTGAATTTGGCATGTGGGCACATATAAAGTATTCAAAGCCTAGACTAGTAGACCTAAATTCTCAGCGTTATTCCATCATAAAGCGTATGTACAATACAAGTGGATTAAAAAATGGAATTTTCTATCTAGCAGCTAAATGCCATCAAAGCTGTGCATCAAAGCAAAAGAGGATAAACAGTAACTGCAGGAAGAAATATCATCAAATAGCATATAGATTTATCACCATCATTGTGGCTTAAACACACACAGAGGATGCTAAGAGGCGCCTTTTCTTTTTTTTTGAAGAGGTGTCATTTTTTAGACATTGACATCTGGACCTTTCAGCTGAAGGTTAAGAGGACAGGCATGATCTGCTTTCTATAAGCTGCTTCTGGAAGAAATTATATTTAAAGGTCAAACAGGATATGCTTTCCAATGTGTGTACCTTTATAACTGTAGCCCTTGCATTCTACATTAATTTTTCCATTGGTTTCCAGATATATTTCTGACCCTTCCCTTGGATATATTTTTATCATAAAAATAAAGAAGTGGATTAGGAAATCCACCAACTAGTTATTAGAACCCAATCACTCATTATTATCTAAAATATATCTGTATTACATACTCCAAATTATGAAGCATACATTTAGAGGGGGAAAAGGTGGTCTGCCAATTTCAATTCTACTTTTTAAAAATAAATGTTCTAGAAACAAAGGACTTGTACTGCCTATATAAACATTCATCAGTAATACTGAAACTCTGAAATTTCTGAGATGCTAGTTTTTCTGGTGAGTGGCTAATGTTTTAGTTTTGGTGAGGGCAGAGATATTTATCACCAGAGCGTTTAGTTCCAAGTTTTCTGCTTTGGTTTTTCTCATCAGCGGTGGGCCACACTTGCAGAATATTTGCATTTGCAGTTTATATGTTCAGTGTAGAAGTCACTCCGAAGTCACTTCAAAGTTCACTCCAAAGATCAGCACAGACTTCAATGGAGCTATTTTGCACAGACTTCGAAGCGACTTCGAAGCCACTTCAGAGATTGCATCCCCTGTCCCCCCAAACACCTGGGGTGACAAGCAGACCCCTCATGGGTAGATCTGGATTTCCAAATGAGTGCTCCGGTGTTTCCACGGCAGGGAGGCTAGCGCCCATTGCTATTGGGTGCTAGACCACCCATGGAAACACATTGCGTACTTCCCTTATTCTGGATCTACTAGATCCGGATCTAAAGAATCTTAGAATCGGATTAAAGGAGCGCGGTGGAAAAACACCCAAGGTAACACACGCGGGGTAGTGGATGGAGAACTTCTGGAGACGGCGTTTTAAAAGGATTTCCTTTTCCGGGAAACGCGGGAAGAGGAGAAGCGCATTTCCACTAGTGACAATTCATTGGATTGTCTTTTTCATTAAGAAAGGCGGTCGTGAGGTGAGAGGAGAGGCGGGTGGGCGGGAGGGAGGGAGGGAGGCCGTGCCTAGGTGGCGGCCATCCACCCAGCCACAGAGCCGTTCCGCGGCTCTCGCTCCTTCGCCACCAGGCGTCTCCAGGGCGCATTGCCAGGCCGCCGGTTTCGACGTCTCACGTGACCCGCCCTCCGCGCCACCATTGGGCCCGCCGCGGCCGACGCCTCCCTCCCGCCTTCCCGGCAGATCTCAGCGCGCCGCCTGCTCGTTCTTGCCGAGGACTAGCGGCTATCTGCCAGCCTGCCTGCCTGCCTGCCTGCCCGCCTGCCCGCCTGCCGCCGCCGCCGGAGGAAGCGAGGGGTCGCCATGGCAGACGCGGAGGCGCCTGAGAGCCGGCAGCGGGTTCTTTGCCTGTTCGACGTGGACGGGACCCTCACGCCACCTCGCCAGGTAGAGGCTCGCGAGCGCCCCCCGCGGCCCCACCCGAGAAATGAATGGACCAGCGGCGGGAGGGCAGGATCCTCTGGATCCGAACCCCAAAGCCGCCTCTGCCGGCTGGAGCGAGAGGAGGCGCGCCGCCCTTCCCTAGGCGAGTCTCCCTCCGCTTCCTCCTCCCCTCCGAGGCGAGAGAACCGACGCCCGCGGCGCCCGGCCAGAGTTCGCCCCAGCCGGCGGATGGGCGAAGGCGCGCCGCATCTGGGGCTTCTCAAGGCGCCGCTGCCTCGGCAGTTACATAATCATTGTGGCTATTGGTTTTGGCCCTCCGAGGCCTTCCGGAGCCCCCTTGGCGGTTATCCGCGCTTCCTCTGCGAATGGGGTACGAATGGGGCACGAAGTTGTGCCTGGGGAAATGAGCCAGGGCGCGACCCGCAGATTTGCACAGATTTACACGTCCTACGAAGCCCCCCGTGTCGCAGAAAAACTGATACTGGGTAGGGCATGGCACGTTTGTGCAATCCCTAGACGGAAATTTAGGGAAGTGGGAATAAGGCGATTACAGCTCATCTGCATGTGGCATGATGTTCAATTGCACCTGCTCCGAGCAGCAACCCTCACTGGAAACAGTTCAGTTCTCCCTTTTAGGCAGAATTGTGGCATTTCTCTTACACAGAGCTTGGTGTCAAGGCGGCCAGGTCAGAAGGCAAAGTCAAGGCATCATGGGGTAGCTTCTCTTTATCCCAGGAGCCCTTTTCCTCCTACTTGGTCTTCTGCAAGTTGGAAAGATCAGTTTCCACTAGGGATGGGCACAAAATTACAATTGAAGCAAACTCAACACCCCTTTATTTGGTTTGGTTCTGAACTTCCTTTTCGACGGATGCAGAATTCAGTTTGGACTCAGACCTACTAAACATCTCCTGCTCAATGCAAACAGTATGCTAACAGGGTACTTTGAGACAGGTCACTCAGACACTCCCTGTTTGGTTCAGCTTTGAACTTCAAATAGGCAAGGTGTTCAATTTTAACCTGTTTGGCCTATCTCTGGTTTCTGAATGTGGTTTTGTGTCATTTGATGAGTTGGATTGTGTCAAAAGTAGGAGGCATTCATTGGCTTTGTGTTTTGATATGTTGCATTGAACTCTATGGGACATCCTGCATAAAATAGCTGTGATGAGTTGGAGATCAAACCCATACCAGTTCCGGGGTTGAGGCAGTGCACTCAGTGAGGAAATCCTTCCCAAGGTGGCTGTAATAAATTAGAATCATAGAATCAGGTCAAGTCCATGCAAGTCTGAAGGTATGCCACTGAACTCCACAGGGGATGTTGCCTAGGATAACTGATGTGCCACACTGAATTCAGGTAGCTTTCATTTGGTGACTTAAACTGAGAGAATGTAACTGCTGAAAGTCTTGGTTTATTGGATGAAAATCAATAAACAATTGCAACATGGCTGCCAACAAGGCAGAATGCTGAGGAGCTGTGACCACTGATGGCTTTGATTGCTATCACAGCTAAAAACGGCCACCCATCACGTTCCACTCTGGAGAAGGAAGAAAGGAGAAAATAAGCCATGTTGTAGGATACCCTGGATGTATGTTCAACAAACACAAACGGTTCTCAGAGGCCCAGAATTATTCATTCACTAGCCATCCTGGCTGTATTTGATTAATGGCAGAAGAATGGTAGAGACTCAGTCTAACAATGAAAACCAGGGATACCAGAGAGGGGAGACCCAGTTAATCAAAGTGAGCCAGGACGGGCCCAGTAAAACTGCAAGTCAGTGGTGCTGTGAATGGGAAGGCAAATCAATGGTGTCCAAAAGGCCAAACCATTATTGAAAATTTCTGGGACTGCATTAAACAAGTGGAGTCACACTTCACTAGCCATTAAAAGCAAGACTGTGTTATGCCTGTTCATGTTTTATGGTTTTGCATGGCAGGGCTTTGACTCAGAAATGTTTTTATATCCTTTTCCATTCCTGTTTTATGGAGGCATTAAATGTTGAACTCCTAATTAAAATACTGAACAGAGGGCCTGATAGCTATTTGTCATGCTTGTTTGTTTACCCTGATAGTTCCTTTACCACTATGGAAAAGGCAGAGAGTATGCCCTAGACAAGTGTTGGATTTGGTGCAGGAAAAGCAATTTGCTTTGTGTGTCTCCAGGCAACTCTGAAGGGTTCACAAAGTGGCTTCTTCTGCTTGTATAGTGTATCACAAGTGGACTTGTAACTGTTGCTGCAGCTTTTGAGTTAGAATGGTCTTCCTGTTAAATGTTTTGACAGTTCGTTCCATCAGGTTTGCTACGTTGATGTTTCTGAAAGAGGGACATAAATGAGGTGCAGATGGTGTGTTGTTTGTTTTTTAAAGTCTGCTATTTCAGCAACTAAACATTTGTTTTTCTGGCCATACAAAGTGCAAAAAGGGTTCAGAACTTGCTCTGGTCACCTGGGTCTAACGAAGCAGTCAGAACATAAGAGGATCCCTGTTGGTTTGGACCATAGCCCATCTAGTCCAACTGCTTATGGGCATCTCAAGCAGAAGACAAAGGCAAACCCTTCACCTGCTCTGGAATCCCTGCAAATGGCTTTGAGAGGCATCATGCCTGTCTCTCCAGCCTAGAGGAAGTATCTAGGCATCCATTCTCGTAGCCATTGATACACACATTGTCCATGAATTTGCCTAATCCTTTCTTAATTGTAGGTCCTTTCTGCACTGGGCCTTATACCAGATTATATCCCAAAATAGGGATCTGCCACCCACATGCCATTGTAGACTATGTCAGAGTGCAAGGCAGAAGAGGCTAACAGTAGGTCCGAGTGTCCAGCCCCGTGTGGAGATACCCAAGTTTAAGGATTCCACATGGAAGAGAAACCAGCAGGGATGTGTAGGTCTTTGTTTTCTTCCCTAAATACTGAAGTTGCAGGTGTTAGGACATTTCTGCTCTGAAAGGCCCTCATCTGAACCAGTGGGTCTGGACCAGTGGGTCTGGTTGGGATCCCAGCCAGGTGTGGTCTGGAACAGTGCTGTCTACACTATAGCTAGAATGAATGTCTAGGTACATCTTTCAGGCTGGGGGTGGTGGTGGAAGCAGGACGCTTCTAATGCCATTTGCTGGGATTCAAGAGCAGGAAAAGGTTTGTCCTTGTCTCTGTTTGAGACACCATGAGCATTTGGCGGGCTACTGTGTGTGACAGGATGCTGGACAAGATGGGCTGTGGCCTGATCCAGCAGGGCCTCTTATGTTCTGATGTTCTTATTGGATAGCTTTGGTCCAGACCAACCCCTGCACTGGTCTCAAAGCTCACACAAGCTTTGAGGTCAGGCTCTAAGGGCTCCAAATGGCTTAGAACAAAAGTTCCTAGCTTCAGAGCCACTGGGGAATTCATTTTGCACAGTGAAATGGGTCCCCTGGTAGTTGAGAGCATGGACACCTGCTAGTGGACAGAAGTGGGACCTGTCCCACCTGTCCTGCATGGACAGAGTGTACTTACAGTGGGTAGGGTTTTCCATATTCTGCAGTAATGTGTGGAAGGGAGGCCTGTAGTTCCCTTCCTGGTCCTGACTACGGTCACGGACAATGTGAATAGGCTCTTAGAGTCATTAAAGAGCACAGAATCCATGTGACCCCATTTTCCTTGTGGAAGCAACTTATCATAAGCTAAAAGCACTTTTATGGAAGAACAGGAAAAAATACTCTGCAAACACTTCCTCCTGCTTTTCTACCCAGTTGCTGGTGAAGTTCCAGAGTTACCCATTCACATTATTTGGGATAAATAGACGGGCCTTGTTTGGTGACAACACAGAAAATGGTCAATTTCTGGGATCATACATTGCTTTCAAGAAAACAATCTTGGCTGGAAACAGTAAAGCTGAGGAACAAAATTTCCCCATTGGTAGTGTTTCTGTGATTAGAAGAGGTGGTATGCTTGTGAAGGGCATATTTGACACTTTTTGCTAAGTTCTCTTAGTGCTTCTACTTGCAGGAACCAGCAAGGTACAGATCCTGCTACAAGAGAATTCAGTTCAATGAGCTGAACAAACTCCTTGATTTTCACTAAATGTTTTTTTACTTCTAAGGCTGCTTGCATACATGTTTAAAAAGCTGTTCAAAACAGAGGTGGTAGCATGCTGACGCTGACATTCCCACCTCACCTTTAATCTGTATTAAATGACAGAAGTGCATTTTCTGAAATGAATTTGGGTGAAAGCACTAGAATACGGATGCTATAACCTCTAAGCTGCTTTTGAGCCATTTGTTTTCGTGTGTACACATTCAGCCAAAGAAACTTCAATAACCATGGGAACACACTAAAGGAGTTTTCACTGTACAAGCAGTTTTCGCTGTTTCCACAAGACAAATTCAGAGTGAGAGATAACTTGAGCCATAATTTTAACTTTTATAAGTCACTGGGAAACTTTTTATATGAAGTGTCTCACAGTATGTTTAATGTAATCTTTCCAACTTGCAGCTTGCTTTGCTTTACTGAGCTTTCCCCTGCTACTTTATCTAGACCCATGTATCTTTGCTGTAGCTTACAAAAGCTCATTCTGTCAGAATTAATTTTACTGGATTCAGAGAAGCTGCTCTGAGGCAATAAGGGCCCTCCACAGCTTTTAATGTCAGCATGCTGATAGGTTATCTGTTCAGAGTTGTCATTTATACAATAACGGTAGCTTGTACTCTCTCCATTTTCCTCAGAAAATTGAACCTGAAGTAGCAGAGTTTCTTCAGGAGCTGCGCAAAAGAGTGTTAATTGGCGTGGTGGGTGGCTCAGACTACTCCAAAATAGCAGAACAGCTGGGAGAAGGGGATGAAGGTGAGCTGGGCATATTTTTCTAGACTCATTTATTTTATAAATTCAGAGCTCTGATGCAGAGTAGCTCAAATAAACAATAAAGAAATATGGTTCTCTTTGGATTGTACAATACCAGACTTTGGGCCTCAATGATCCACATCATCATGTGGACAGAAATACCCCAGAAAATGAGTACATGGTACTGTACTGTATTAAACTGCAAATCTGCCTGTTGAGCTTCAAACAGCCAATCCTGTGTGATGTTCATAAAAGCCAGTATTTTAGCCCCCATCCAGATGGGATCAAGTTCTGAGTCATGGCGTGGAGCAGTTGTTCCAGAGATGTGAGCACAAGATCCACAACATATGCAGGCATAGAGCTCCAAGAAACTATGGCTGTGGTGGAATGCCACTTGCAGAAGCACAAAAATGATCCTGGAATCACTGCTGCAGACTGGGAGCGTGGGTGGAGGCCCAGTGCATTTTTTATATCCGTTAGCAATTCCAGGCAAATTTTTGACCGTTCAGTTAACTCCTGGTTGCTGCAAAGATGGAAATGGCAGCTAGGAAGCAACTGCCCTACCCAAGTGACCTCAGCATACAGTACTTCAAAGATACCTAGGCTATGTCTGCACTCACCTGGTAGACCAGCCCAAGATATCTGCTAGATCATTCTGGGTGTTTTTCCACTGTCACTAGAAGTACCCATTAAGTACCCATTAATGGGTACAAAAATGCCATTATGTACCCATTAATGGGTACTTAATGGGTACTTCTAATGACAGTGGAAAAACACCCTCTGTCTGCCCCATGGTGCTGAAATGGAATGGTCCAGCAGAAGGCATGCCCCCTGCTAAAATGCTCCATCCACACAGGATAGAACTTTGGAGTGAGCTATGGTATGAAAAAGGCATCATATTTGCCTCCAGCAGTGGACTGCTTGCAACCAGTCCACAGAGCGTTCTAGCAGGTATACTGGACCAGCAAGCCATGTATAAACAGCACATAGTCCAT
Source organism: Aspidoscelis tigris stejnegeri (assembly GCA_023333525.1). NCBI lineage: Eukaryota > Metazoa > Chordata > Lepidosauria > Squamata > Teiidae > Aspidoscelis > Aspidoscelis tigris. Next base: position 36,457,268 of record JALMGA010000005.1, on the reverse strand, counting down.
TGACTCATATATGATTGGCTAGTATTCTTTAACCAGGCACCTGGAACTAGTACTGAAAATGTGCTGCCTTGGGTGTTCAGTGAAAACAACCTTTGGAACATTGAAGGCCAAGAACTTTCATTCCTGGCTTCCAAAGTTATGCCAAGATGAGTCAACCACAATGGTGAAGACCTAAGAGTAGGCCCATGCCAGCCTGTTGCACTGTGGGACATATTGCCTAGAGCAGACCACCATGCCATGGGATACCCTGTGCAGTGCAGAAACAGCCTTAGAGCTAGACCACATTTGTTGAAAGTTAGGAAGGACAGAATAGGGCAAAGGTATTTGCCTGCCCAACTTCCAGATAAGAAGAAGAGTTGGCTTTTCTTCCTCACTTTTCTCAGTCATTTAAGGAGACACAAAGTGGCTGACAAAGCTTTTCTATTCTTCTCCCCACAACAGACACCCTGTGAGGTAGGTGGGGCTGTGAGAGCTCAGAAGAGAGCTGTGACTCACCCAAGGTCACCCTGCTGGCTTCAAGGAGGAGTGTGGAATCAAACCCAGTATTCCCAGATAAGAGTCCAGCTCCCTAACCATTAGACCAAACTGGCTGAGAAAGAATGGGAATGGCATAAGAAGCTCATAGTTCATGTTTCAAGACAGATCGCCATATTAGTGTAATGCTGTAGGGTTTGCAGACCTTCATGTGGAGGCAAAATGTAACAGTTGTCCCTGAACTCTAATATTGCTATTTCTGCGGAAAACAGATGAAGCACAGAATCAGATTCTGAAAACCCATCATCCTGAATGAAAGGTGAAAATTTTCCCAATCTGAAGGACCATTAAATTGAATTGCTGAATCAGCACTAGTCTGTTTACTGTGGTTAAAAAAGAAGAATGCTGTTAACGAATAACCAGTTAGTCTTGTATGTTGAGGCAGGGTGTGAGGCTTGCTTCTTAGGAAACAAGACTAGGATTGCACTTTGAATTGCTCAGAAACAATTCCAAAAGGATACAGGATGCAAAGCTCTGCCTAACCAATACTGTGCCTAAGATCTATGCCTAAGAATAAAATATTCAGTGCCTTATGAAAGAAAAAATAACTACAAAAAATGAAAACATGTATGAGCTCTGCCTCTTTTACTCTGTGCTCTTGTCAGCTTTCACACCTCCTATCTTAAAACAGAAATATCACAATTGTCTTTGTTGATAGGGATCACATTTAGGCTCCATCAAAATAAAGGTCTTCAGCTTATATGCCACCTGACTGAATAAATGGGTCGCATTAATATTTCTCTCTGAATTTCTTTTCCCTCCCTCCTTCCCCTCTGCATCTTCGATCCCCCACAGTCATCGACAAGTTTGATTACGTCTTTGCAGAAAATGGCACCGTACAGTATAAGAACGGGCAGCTGGTCTCCAAGCAGGTAGGCCTAGCCTTCTTCTGACCTGCCGTCAATGATGCATATTTTCCCCTTTCTGCATCCGATGCACAAAACCACTCAGATCAAAAAGGAAGCATCCAAAGACTCTCAGCTCTTCTGTGTAGTCATCTAACAGGAGAGAAGCGGAAAACAGAAGGTGAAACCCATGAGGGTAGTTTAATATTTTAGCATTTCATCATATTCAGGGGCAATGTTTCTATGAATATTTAATGTTGGATTTATTATCTTGCAGCAGTGTGCATATGCTGTCAGTTGTGCAAGATATTTTTTAAAAATTATGTTTGAAATTACTGTAAAATTATGTATTGAAATTTCAATTGTTCAGTTATTAGTGGTCAGTGGTTTTCAAGAGTCTTTATATACATTATTTATTGTGAGAGGGGGAGATGCCAGTTTAGCTTAAAACAATGTCCCTAAAAGTATGGGTGCGCGCCTGGGGATGCTTCTGTATTTGACACGGTAGCTTGTGGCTCAAGATAAGCCAGGAGTCTTATCTTTGTCTCTGAGTGGTTCATCAATTTTGGCCGTTCCTGGATTGGCACAATGTGATAACAGTGATCCACATTCTAGTAACCTTCAGAGCGGACTATGGTAATGTCCTGTGGGGCTACTGAGGACAAAGATCAGCTCTAAATGTGAGTTTGCTACCAAGCCCGAAGGCCTAAATGGTTTAGGGCCTGAACATCTAAAGGAGCACCTTCCCCCATATGGACCTACCCAGTTATTAAGGTCAGAAAAGAAGGACTTTTTTGTAGTTCTTATACACTCAGAGGTGCAAAAAGTGGCAACACATGATGTTCTGTGACTCCATTTTTGCAGTTTGATCCTATGAAGGCATTGTGGCCAGAGCATTCGCGTTCCATGCTGTTTCTCTTGCCCTTAGAGTTTCTGGCCATTCTGATGCTACCTATTCAACTCAAATAAAGCCACGTTGTCTGGCATATTTATAATGTGGGTATATTTTGTTAAATTATTGTACCAAGGCTTACCTAAAAATAAAGGCCATAGGACTTTTAGTCATCTCCCCTCACCCGAAAAGAACTTCCCCCAAACACTGGTGCATTGAGATTTCGGATTTTGTTCAACAGGCTATCCAGAACCATCTCGGAGAGGAACTTCTGCAAGAATTAATCAACTTCTGTCTGAACTACATGGCACTTCTCAAACTGCCCAAGAAACGGTAATAATCCTTCAACAGATAGTAAATGTTGGCATTTCTTTCTTTTTCCAGATAGCAGGATAGTCTTTCAAACTATAGTCCAGGGCTGGTAAACACAGATAATTATTTGCCTTTAATCATACTTGCTGTGGTTGAAGGGAGTAGCTGTTCACAACATCTTGAAGGCCACATATTAGCAATCCCTTATCTAGTTCAAGTTCATAATGTAAAACAAGGGGCCTTTCTGCGCTCATGTCCCCATGGTCTGGACCAGTGGGTCTGGACCAGCCTGGCCCATTGCTTCAGTTCTTGGAAAAGTGTGGTCTTTGGCATCACAGTGCTGGTCCAGACCAGCCCCAGCTCTGAAGCACAAGCTTCAGGGCTGGGGCTTCAAGCAATCTGATGGGCTAGGAACAAAGGTTCCTAACCCTGGAGCCAGTGAGGGACCCATTTTGGTGGCCAACTGTAGTGTGCCACTAAAATGGGTCCCCCAGTAGTCTTGAACATGGAGGTGTGCTTTCTGCACACTTCCATGTTTTGGATCATAGCCCGCTGGTAAACTTTGATGTCAAAGACAGACCATATTAGTGATGGGCAGGACCTCACGGATTCACACAAACATGTGGGTCTGTGAGGTCCTGGACTACAAGGAATTGTAGTATCAAACTAAGATAAGTGCAGAATGTCCCAAGAACCATGTTCTCAAATTATATCGCTGAATAATAAAACTTGGCCATATCTTCTTCAGAAATACTAGCTAAATCTATACAGTGCTTCTGTGGCTGTGGGACTGGCCTGATAATGCAGAGGCCACACAGCCATGTGTCCGTGTTGCAACGCAAGATGGATAACATGCCCCCAGTCTCTTTGAGTGCTCATTCTGTTATTAGTGTTCATTGGGACAATGTAACAATAGGAAGAGGACCAGGCAATGGAGCACAAGCCACAAACCACAAGGCTAGGTGCTCCATTCCTTGTCCAGCTGTAGTAGAGGGCATCAGCAGCAAAGCCAGGTGCCCCTTCCCCTTCTTGGCAGCAGCAGAGCTGAGTATGTGTGTGTGGTACATCCATATCAATGGCAACAATCATATGTTATAGAACAGAACAACCTAACTTTCTCCTCTTTCTTCAACCAATGCCAAGGGGGACCTTCATAGAGTTCCGCAATGGAATGTTGAACATCTCTCCTGTTGGTCGTAGCTGCTCCTTGGAAGAACGGATAGAATTCTCAGAGTTTGACAAGGTATATGCCCTCAGACTGGCAGAATATCCCTTGAGATGTATTACTGTAGCACACCAGGCTGCATTTTTTTCCCTGGTTTTTAAGGAGTAGGTTTTGGCAAGAAGTTCACATGCGCCTTAGAGCATGCAGTGGAGACTGCTTGTAATTTGGAACATCTTTTTCTGGGCCAGGAGCAGGAAGTGGTGGGCTGCTCAGGCAGACAACCTGGGCCAGGCTGACTTCAAAATTAGGGAATTAAATTTCCCTAGTGTTGAAGTTGCACAGCAGAAATATCTCTTCAAGCTCCAGAAATGGCCCCAGAGATCAGTCATTTTCAGACTTTACAAATTATCACTGGGCTACAGAATGACCTATACAGAATGTATGCTAAATAGACAGTTCATGATACTCAAAACTAATTGCAAGATCCAGGGCTGTGGTCACACTTTCCCTTTAACCCTTCTTTAGTCCATCTTCTGGTTGCAACACTCACACCTTTTCATTTCTATCCATTTTATTTCTGGACTTTCCACCCTGTAAATGAAAAAGTGTGATTATTGCAATCAGAAGATGGACCGAAGAAGGTTTAAAGCAAAGGTGTCAGGTGTAAAAGCCTTATTCTCATGGGGGGAGGGGGAATAAAACCTGACAACAATTAAAATAAATGAGAAAGCATCGCTCCTCCTGTCCCCTGTTCCTCCCCCCCCCCCGGCTTGTCTTCCTTGCAGAAAGAAAGGATCCGAGAAAAGTTTGTGGCTGCTTTGCAGAGGGAGTTTGCTGGGAAAGGTTTACGATTTTCCCGAGGTAAGCATAAACAGCAGCTTCTGTGCACAAAAAAATATCGGACACACCTTTTGTTTTCAAGACAAAAAGGCAGCAGTTGTTTTTAAGTAAGTGTTCTTGTTGCACTTACTACTATTAACATAGTTTCATATATTTGTATGCTTCAGATATTTTGAGACGAACCTTCATGTAAGCATGCTTATGTTGATGGTTATTTTTATGGAGTTTGAAAGAGCATACAACAAATAGATATGCAATGTAGCAAACAACTGTACAGAACACTAGTGGAATGACATTTAATGCTAAACAGGAAGGGTTATATTTTAAATATGCTTTAGAGTTTTGTTTTTACTTTATTCTGTAATTTGCACTGGGCGAAGGGCAAGATATAAAGGAAACAAACAAATCCATGTGGCAGTACTTATATTGCACAGAGTGCTGTAGATCCCAGTGCAATTGAAAGTCTGCAGTTAACTGTCCAGGCTCGAGAAGGGAAATGAAAGAAATTTGGCAGCCTGTCCCAAGAGAAGGTGGTAGAGAGAGAACAAGTTGACAGTCTGTAAATAATATTTGAGAGAGAAGGGAGGAGAGTTGGCAGCCTGCCTAAAGAAGAGGTATGTGAAATAGAGATGAGAGAGCAAGTGATGGGGGGAAATGTGATGACCACTGGATTGCAATAACTTAACACTCCAGCATAACGACTGGACAACAGTCAAACACATTCTCTTGAAGCAGTAAAATGGTGATAAGGGATAGCCTGTTTTTAGGTGGAAAGGGAGAGAATTTGTTGATTTTGCCTGGGCAAAGAAGGTAGAATATACTTTTCAGATTAATTTGGAGGGAAATTTTAATTTTTCAAGTATGCCAAGGAATAAGGAGTGGCTGACCAAATCAAAGGCTTTGTATATGTCAAGATATATCAAGGCTTAAGGCAGCGGTTCTCAACCTGTGGGTCATGACCACTTTGGGGGTTGAATGACCCTTTCAGAGGGGTCGCGACGAGTCTCCCACCGCCCCTCTCTCCCCCCTCCCAGCTGCCCTGCCCCTGTGGTTGGGGGTCTCCACAACATGAGGAACTGCATTAAGGGGTTGTGGCCATTTGCTGGGATTTGAGAGCAGGAGGAAGAGAAGAGTTGGCTTTTCTACCCCACTTTTCTCACCCATTTAAGGGGACTCAAAACGGCTGATAAACCTTCTGTTCTTCTCCCCACAACAGACATCCTGTGAGGTAGGTGGGGCTGTGAGAGCTCAGAAGAGAGCTGTGACTAGCCCAAGGTCACCCAGCTGCCTTCATGGGGGAGGGAAGAATCAAACCCGGTATTCCCAGATAAGAGTCTGGCTCCCTAACCACTAGACCAGCAGTTCTCAACCTGTGGGTCGTGACTCCTTTGGGGATCAAACTACTCCTTCAGAAGGGTCGCGACGAGTGTCCCGCCTTCCTGCCCCATCCTCACATGAGCTGCCCTGCCCCATGGTTGGGGGTCTTCACAACATGAGGAACTGCATTAAGTGGTTGCGGCATTAGGAAGATTGAGAACCGCTGGCGTAAGGGGTTATGAAGGGGATCACTGCCTTTTAGGACATTTTGGGCAATCCAGACCGGATCAGCAATTATTTGAATCCGGATGAACCCGTGCTGCTCTCTGCCAATGATGTTCATATAAATACATCCATTCTTTTAGCAACAATGGCACAGCTGTGGGGAAAGTGCACTGTAAAAAGCTGTTGTTTAATCAGCAGCTTTTTATTTCGTACTTTCCCTCACCTGGAAGGAGGATACTGGAATGTGTTGCTCATCCCGTCTGGATGATGGGACGCTGGGGCTCTACCCTCCCTGTGCAGCTTTCCCCTAGATCATGGGAAACGGCTGTGCAGGGAATTCAGAACTATTAATGTGTCTGGAGCCACCTGTGTCAGAATGGAACTGCCACAAATGCTGAGAAGTTGCTGTATTTTGGAAGGAGCAGATGACAGCTTGAGGGTCCAGAACAGAAGGGGTCTGTCCTGCTCAGTGTTGGAATCAAGCTCCAGAGAGGCAAGGGATCTCGAATAACAGTCCCTGCATTTTACACTCATCTCAAAGTTAAGATCAACTCTGAAGGCCAAAATGCATTATGTCCTCTTCCTCATTGCCTGTAGCAAAATAATTTTAGGGCACCTTCTGCTCCTGTATTTTTCTGAAAAGTAGTTGGCCCCTGCCTGGGTTGCTTATCTTAGCCAAGTGCTTCTCATTTATGCCTTTGGTAAATGGGGCCTTGCTGACGCCATTCACTCTCAATTGCCATAGGAAAGGCAGCTTCTGAATTAATGTGTTGCAAACCAGAGAGGCTCTGGAGGCACAGAGCCATCTGTTGCGTAATAATTTATTCTGCATGAGCCAAGGTGTCATTATATGCTAAAGGGACTGAGAAAGCTGTAGTGTACAAATTGGGGGATATTCATTCTTGATTTTTGTCTTGTTTCATTTCCTTCTGGCCCCAACAGGTGGCATGATTAGCTTTGATGTCTTCCCAGAAGGGTGGGATAAGCGATATTGCCTTGACATTCTTGATGACGAAAGATTTGACATCATCCATTTCTTTGGGAACGAGACGAGCCCTGTGAGTACCTCCTACCGAATCAGTATCCTTTGAATACCAGCCAAACCCTGCATAGGGGGATAGGCCTGCCTTTGTTCTTATCCAAACTGGCAGTTCTTCTTTCATGGCTACTTTACATGAGGGGAGGGGGTCTACTGTGGCTCAGCTGCATCTTTTGTATCCTGTTGGAAGGACATTATGTGTATTTGAAAACCTCCCCAGTTGCGCCGTGCCAGGAGTGGAGGAATGTTGAAGTAGGATGCAGGGGTAGATCACCTCATGCCTGCTTCCCAGCACACCACACAACTGGGCACCAAAAATCTGTGCTAGTTTAGGGGTGGTTGAACTGAAAAGCCACACATGGCTAATGGTTATAGTAACAACACCCTCTTGTGGTGACTGAGGAGAAAAGACTAGGGGATGCAGAGTCATTTGGTTCAGACCTAACAAAAGGGGCACCTCAGAGAGCCAGTGTGTGGCCCTTTTGTTCCCAAGACACCTTTAATCCACCTTTTCTGGCACAGAATGTTCAGGAAAGGGGAGAGGGGCAGACCGATGTGTGACAATCCCACCTCGAAGCCTTCTCAAAGCCACCTCAGAGATGTTTGTTGTTGTTTTGCTTTGTCTGATTACATCCTCAGTGGGCCGAAGGCCGCCCTCTCTCAGCAAAGTGGAGGGAACAGAAGGAGAAAATGAAACAAACTACTTCTGTTTCTTGAATCTGAATAGTATAAAGCCCACATTTTCCCTCTGTTTGTTTCAGGTACAATTTAAGGCAGTAGCACTCTGTTTATCTGTGCTGGATCGATATTTTGGTCACACACACAGCCCTCAGAGGAAAACTCTCCGAATGGATGGTCTTTTATAAAGTGTGTTTGAGAGCTTTTGGGTTACTGGCTCTTCTTCTCTCTCTCTTTCACTTTCTGCAGCCATTAACAGTGCTGTCACCTGAGGTCACAATTGATTCATGACAGAGGAAAATCAATACTCAGAACTATTGGCATCACATCAGATTAGGCTCAGTGCACGTGAAGGCTCACAGCAAAAATGTTACAGGGTGTCCTACTGTTTCATTGTCTTTTCAACTCACCCTGAAAGAGGAGCTGTATAATACTTTTGAGAGATCATAATGTAAAAGAAATGGGAAAAGGCATGGAGCATACTTTCTCCTAACTGAACCTTTAGGAAAGATTAAAAAGAGGGCAGCTTAAATGATCAAAAGGATAGAGGAGTTTTCCTAAAAGCAAGTGTTGTTAGGGCTTTTAAGTCTAGAAAGAAGACAAGTGAGAATGAAGGAACAAAAATGTACATAACTGTGCACTGTGAAGACAAAGTGGATTAGGAGATATTTTTCTCCCTTACTAGAAGCAAATCACCCAGTGAAGCTGAAATCTGGAAGAAATAGGACAGAGAAAAGGATTTTTGTTGTTATTACACAATGTATTTAGAATTCAGCACCATGTTTTGCTTTTAATGCCTCTTCAAATTTATCACATAGCACCTCTCCATAAGCCATGTTGTAGACAAGGGGGAATTCTTTTCCTTAGAAGCCAAAGGATGTGTGTGGTGTAGATTTAATGCCTTCTTGAGGAATGGGTCAGATGAAACATTCCTCTTGTTCAGCTGCCTTCAGATTACTTCCTACACAGAAAAATTTGAACACCATGAGTTGGATGGTGGAGATTGGTCTGATGGAAGGCTGTTTTTGTTTATGAACAGACTTGGGAAGGGAACAGGAAGAAATGAATGGATATAATTTTCTTTACTTTGCTAAATTTCCTTGTTCACTTTAACTCCTATTTCCACACATTCTAACATAAGACATTAGTAATAATGCTTCTCTTACTTCTAGGGTGGGAATGACTATGAAATCTACGATGACTCTCGCACAGTGGGTCATAGCATTCAGTCTCCCCAGGACACAGTCCGGAGGTGCCGAGAGATCTTCTTTCCAGAGACACTGAATGAGTCTTGAGTACCTCCAGCTGCTCCTAGTCACTCAAAAGAGAACCTTGCTCACGTTGTGAAGACACCTTTGGGATCTTTTCAGGACTCATTGAGCCCAACGTCACAAAGCACTTTGGAAGTGAAGGTGAAATGTTAAAATGGTAGAGAGATTATAGTCATTCTGTGGTAGTACCATCAAGTTTTGTTTCACACTCCTATTGTGGTAGAACATTTTGTGTTAACTTTTAAAAAAGAGATGCACACCATTGTTCCTTTTGTTCTTTGTGGTATATCAGTACATTTTTGGTGGAGACACAGCCTCTTTCCCTTCCCTTAAATGTTGTATGTTAAGGAAGATACGGCCTTGGGAGTAGGACGTTATTGTGGTCTCCCTCCTCAAATATTCCCTAACTCAATCTGTTCTCTGAGGTTAATCTTGTGAATATTCTGAAGTTATGATTTCAAAAGAACAGGGCCTGAAGTTTCAAGTACAGGACTTGTCATGTTTTACTCATTTTTGAATCATTTTTTTTTAATTGCAAATAAATCCTATTGAATGTGTAGGATAAAGGAGAATTAAACTTAGTAATGCTCCCAGCTAACAGCAATTTTGCTTTTAAAAAGCTTTGGATCCATGATAGCTGAACTGGAAAATACACAGGAAGGCTGGTTATATCCACTTCCTATTAACAGCAGCGCAGAATGGATGGAGACATCAACACTCAAATGCAAATGCGGTCCATGATTTTAGCAAGCGATACCTGTGGAAAAGTAATCTTTTGTACACATTTATCCTTAGCTGGATCAAGCTGAGCAAGAATGCTGAGTGTGCACTTTCGAAAAGGAACTAAACTATATTAGTTGGATTCAGCTATATTAGCTGGCATTTGTGTTACTGTAAGGGAATAGGCAATATAAAACTATAACAAAAGCAAGTTTTTTCCCTCAGACCACATGTAAATAGTTGCTGGAATTATCAAGGCCTTTAAAATGTTGCAATGTAGAATGTTCTTCTATATTTCTCTTGAGGATGCCTTCCATCCATTCATTTCTTATCTGATTTTCCATTCTTTTCACAAACTGCCCACCTCCCTCACCTCCAATAGTATACCATTTTAAATCATCGGAGAGTTTTCCTTAAGGAATTTCATTATTGCTATATAATTTTTGGTTTCCCCAAAATTCTGTGACTTTTGTGTCTATTGTATCTATCAGGTTGCATAGTTCATCATAAATTGGTGGAATAAATGTTCAGGCACAGTGCCCAGTTCTAACACAGTAACATACAAGTACTTTTAAAATCTAGCAAAACTTAGGCTGTAGTCACACCTTCACTTTAAACCTTCACTTTTTCATTCCTATCCATTTTAATTGGGGACTGGAAAGTCCAAATGGAGGGGGAAAGTCCACAAATAAATGGAAAGGAACAAAAATTTGTGAACATTGCGACCAGAATATGGACAGATGGCAGTTTAAAGTGGAGGTGTGCCTTTGGCCCAAGTTGTGAAATTTGTGGAGGGGAAATGTCATTGCATCTTAAATATTCTTGGTTTGTCATTGAGTTTAATTATAGGTTTGGAGGGGATAGTTATTTTCCAGACTGATGCATATAAAAGTCTTAAAACTCTGATTCGCTAGAATCTTAAATTTAGTTATGTTCTGTGGGAACATAGCAAAACCACAAATGACAAAAAACTGATGTACAACTGACATCTGCTAACATAATAGTTTTTTCTCTTCTCTCCCCTCCTTTAGTTTCTATGTACCCCAGCTTCTGCTGCAGAAAATTGGAAGAATATCATATAGAACTTTAGTAAGAGTAGAGTAAGGCCATGTCTCTGGTTACCCCAGAAGGTTTCTCATGTGAAGTATTTAACTTCAAGTCCACATTATCCATGGAGTGTTTCAAGAGTCTTTTGTGTACATATCCCATCTTTGCAGAGATGGGACTTGGGCATTCCAGGGAAGGCAAGAGGACATAGGTTCCCTGATCAAGGCAAACCATGTTGGAGATCTTCCCCTTTCTGTAGCACAGAAAGCCTGTCTAAATGTTCTGTCTTTATTTTTGATTGTTTTTCTGGGCTTGCACTGGAATACAAAACTGCAATAGGCAATTCTGCCTTTGTGCTGGAGAGCAAAACTGTAAAGTTTCTACCTTTGTGCTGGAGCACAAAAGTGTACACTATGAGAATACTGGAAGATTGACAACTTGTGCAGACAGATCATTCCATTAGTGAAGAGAAATCTCCAATGGCTTGTGGCAGAACTGAGGCTACTTCCTGCATATTGGGCAAACTATATCCTTTTGGTGCATCCAGATCACAAGTGCACTGAACATGCTTTAGCTACTTGTTGTGTTTTCTAGTCAGATGGAGATTTCAAACAGAAAACAAGCCTTTGGAGAAGCTAAGGTCTTAATCTTTGGGTCTTTTTGCACTTCAGAGATGGGGATGGCCCAGGGATACTCAAGCACGGAGTATCTGCACACGGTGAAGCCACTTCCATCCTGGAGTGGCCCAGAGCACGCATGACCACACTCCATCTTCATCAACTGTGGAGGAGATGAGTAAAAACTGCTCCACGACTATACTAGGAGCTCCAACAGCACCTATAGTACAACCCCTGACACAGCTTTCACACCTACTTTCATGTGAAGGCTGCATGGGTAAGTTGCATCGTGGCTGTGCAGTCACGTGCTGCATGACCCAATCACCATAGCAATGGCCCAGCATGCATGGCTGTTGCATGGCCGTTGCAGCAAGGTGGACACTCCCTGACACGAGCATTTGCACTTTGCTGGCCAGAAGGTAAGTGCCAGATAGGGTTGAGACGGAGCTGGTCTTCACAGCGCAAAGGGCAGCCTCTATCCCTGATCTTAGCTTCCCTGAGAAACTGTCCCACGGATGTTAGGTGCAAAAAGGCCTCTTTTCTGCCTTATGCTCCCTATGTTGGATCATGTGAGCCCTTCCCAAAATCCACCCCAGACAGCTTTAATTAAGAACATATCTTTTGTAAAGAGCAATTAGTACTTCATATTGCCTATGAAACTAGGCCCTCTGCTTAGACAGAGTTTGGTGTAGCGTATGAATGTCCTGAGTTTTAAAAAAATTGCATGACCGTACAGTAGAATTCTGTTGCTCCATTTGTTTTTGGAATTAGGACCACTGTGGTTTTCATGGTATGGTAGTACCTTACTGTCTGTTCTTACCTTCTTTTATAATACTCTTGACAGCTACAAATTGAGGCATGGAGTGAGACACAAGTGGCTATTCTTGATGTTACAAGATTTTTAAATTGTCAATATTACTTTTTTTCTCATTTGCTGATGACAGCATCAGAAAGTTAGATGAATGACATCGATTACTACTGGGCCTCCACTGGACACATATGTACCTAAGGCCAACTAGAGATGAGGCCATTCACTTGTTTCTGAGCAAATTGCAGAAGTGAAGCAAGGCTGACCTGACGTAGAAGGCCAAAAGGCTTGAAACAACTGTCCTTCCTACAGTACCATTCAGAGGTCCTGCACATGCTCTTTCTGATCAAAGCATATGCAAGTAGTTGTTCCATCTCAGCTTCAGTGCAAATAACAAGCTAGAATATAGATCTAGGGAAATGATTGAAATCTTTTAATGCCCATGCCTGTTTCCTAGTCTGAATCAGGCTGCCAGCTGTCTCCAGTTCATTTGATGTTATCGATGCCTTTGTTCTGCTTGTTCGACAGCCCCCCCTTGCTGCTAGAGTATGCTTTGCTTCCACAGTTTTTTTAGGCATCTGTTACATACATAACTATTATTGATTCGTCCATTTGACCATATCAAAATACAAAGGAATAATAACACACAACATAATGCACTGCACAAGAACTTAAAATCTAATAAAAATTTGCACGGGTCTTCGTTGCCTTCAGGATAAAAAGTGCAACCTTTAAAACGGACTGTCTGTCCGAGCCCCTGAGAAATACATGAAGTTTCCCGATGTCATCCAAAAAGTTAGTTTGTTAAAAGAGAGGCTATGTAATAGCTTCTTATTTTCTCATATAGTCAGGAGTTTAGAAATAGATGCGCTAGGTCTTCAACAGTATTTTCTCCATAGACACAGATTCTCCTATCCAAGGGTAACCCTTGATAACAGCCCAGTTTGGTCATAGTGTCCAGTTGTTCAAACCTTGCTCTGGTAATAGCCTACGCAGATGAAATGGCATTGGGAAATTGTGATAAGCCTCTATATTAACCTGGTTTTTGTACCTGGCCAAGTAAGGTGTGGCTGTGGCCTGGGCGATGGCAGCAAGGTCCATTTGTGCTGCAATGTCCAAGGCCTGTTGGTGAATAATTGAGGTGGCTTTAAGGCCAATGGCACTCAGCATTTGGAGAGAAAAGCCAACCGTGGCAATTGATTTTCCTAAGCATGCAAACCAGGAGGACTCCTCCCTTAATTGAATCTGCTCTAACAAGCAAAGGTGAAGGAGTCTATCTGGGTTCATTCGGGTCGTCTTCACCCAGTAATTAACTTGTCTTTTTAGAATTTGACAGTTTAGGGATAGTGCATGAACCGCTGCAGATAAAGTTGATTTGTTGACCCCCAGAAAGGCTCTAAGCTGGCGGGTTTGAAACGTCTCTTGAGTGAGAAGGTTTTGTTTATCCCATATCTCAGTGCCATAGAGCAGCATCGGGAGTACCTTGGCCTTGTAGACTTTAAGTAAGGGTCTTATTGTCCCTGGATACCTATGGTGATATAGTTTATACAGAGCACACGCAATCCACTCCATTTTTGTTATTGAATATTTCAGATATTGCACCCAGGTTCCAGTGAAAGGAACTATGAGGCCTAGGTACTGATAGTTGTAAACTTGCTGTAACTTTAGGCCGTCGATATACCAGCTATAAAGCTTCCTTGATCTTCCAAATATCATCACTTTAGATTTGTCTTTATTTATGTGTAAAGCGTTTTTTGCGCAGTATTCACCAAGTTTGTTTACGGACCTTCTAAGCCCAATTAGGGTTGCCGACATCAACACCATGTCATCAGCATACAGGAGGACATTTAATTGTCTGTTCATGACTCTGGGAGCGTGCAGATTCTTTTGATTTAGAACCTCTACCCCATCGTTTACATAGAAGCAGAATAGATAGGGGCCAGAATGCAACCCCGACACACTCCAGTGGTGGTGGGAATGACCTGTGTGAGAGCACCACTGGTCCCCAGTCGTACCTTTAATGAGGTGTCAGAATAAAGAGCGATAATGAATGCCATCAATCTGGGATCAATGTTGGTGATTGCTAACTTGTCCCATAGTGTTTCTCTGTTGATGGAGTCAAAGGCAGCTGAAAAGTCAATAAATGCAGCATACAGTTGCCTGCCTTTAGAAATGTACTTATGTATTAAATGTTGCAGTATAAAACGGTTATCAATTGTTGAGTGTCCCTTTCTGAAGCCAGCTTGCTCTTCATCAAGCTTATTGGCTGATAGTTTTTTGGAACTGTCCTTTCTCCCTTTTTGTAAATAGGTACTACAATGCTCATCTTCCAGCCTGTTGGTATTTGGCAGGTGTTGTTTATGTGAGTGAAAAGTCCTGCTAAAAGCTGTTCCCACGAATCAGCTTTCAATTTAAACAGTTCAGGGGGGAGAAAATCTTCACCAGGTGCTTTATTGGCTTTTAAACCGTTTATAATCACTTTAATTTCAGAAGGAGACACGGGCAGCCAAACAGGCATTTGAGGCCGAGTTGAAAACTGCTTAAGTTTGCAACTGGTGGGGCCAGGCTCTGATGTATTGAAAAGCTCCCTATAGAAGTCTTCCCATTTTGCAGCTGAGATATCTTCCAGAAAAAGATGGAATTATTTGGTGACACTGATAGCTCTACATCAGCCCAGACTTTTATGTTGTAGGCCATCTTCTTTGTGCGCAGCAGGCTTTTATACTGTCGCCTCAATGGGAGCATATGGTTGTGTAGTTTCTGTGTAGGGCTCCGAAGGATCAGTCACTTAGCCTTTTTCAGTTGACTCTTTTTAATTCTGCAGTCATGATCGAACCATGGATTTTGTGTACCTGATGTCAGTCTCCGTTTAGGTGCTGCGGTAAGAAAACTTTTTAGGCTGGTACAGAGTGAGTTGAAGGCATTGAAGACTATAACCGTGTCATTTGTGTCCGATGGGATTTCTTGTTTTAGATTTTCCACATCTTTAGAACAAAGAAACACCCCAGTTTGCTACAGATCGACTGTATTCCGTCTCAGTCTTTTATTTTGGTATATCTCCGTGGATTGAAGGGATCTGGCATCTACTTCGGATGCTTCTCGAAGATCTGAGAATAGCAGGTTATCTACTGCAAGCGGTTGGTGATCACTGTGTGTTCTTGGTGTTACTCTAAGGCGGTGATGGCCAACCTATGACACGCGTGTCACAGGTGACACGCCAAGCACTTTTGGGTGACACACATGGTCACCCTGGCACCTGGACATGTAGTGCTTGCTTGTTCTTGAAGTGTACGAAATACCAACTTTCAATTGAAGATTTAGCAACAAAAGTCAGTAATGTAAAGAATTATTTGTTTTTGCTTTTAATAAAATACATATATCAAAAATATAACTTTTTTACTAGAGCTACAAATATCACAAAATTATGGATATTTCTAGAAGTGACACAGCACCCGAGTTAAGCGAGGTTTTCTTGCAAATGTTGACACGCCGAGCTCAAAAGGTTGGCCATCACTGCTCTAAGGTGTGTAAAAAAGAGAGAGATGCTCCTCTGTGACACAGATGAAATCTAATGCATGGCTGGACTTTCACATGCTGAGTGGCATGTGAAAGGGTAGCAAAAATCTTTAGCATCTGTTGATAATCTAAATCTTCTCTTCATTCCTTGATTTTAACTCTTAAGTTCAGCATTCTCGGCAAATTGAATTAGAATTAACTTAGTGAAGAGTTTTGGGCCCCAACGGGCTTTCCATAGTCTGCACTATTGTGCAGATGGTACATCCCTGTTCTGGGATTTAATCTAGAATAGGCCCAGTGCACAGAGTGCCCTTGTTTTCTCCTCCAATTATGAGTAGGCTTAGGCCTACTGTATCGTCACAAAGGCTTTATTGGGCAAAGTAACATAATTGATAACTTCTCTTGGCAACCACAAATCCTCTAGAGCTTCTTTTTCCATGCTGTTTCCTTTGCCATGAAGATAATTTTTCAAGGGGCTAAAAACTAACAGACGAAGTTGAACCAGCTTCCATTTGTATTCAAATTACATCATCTTTCAAACCATATCCACTTGTTGTTGTTGTGGACTACAACTTTGTTGTGGCCTACTCCTGTTTGAGTCCATGGGCACCTCAGTGAAGTTTTCTAGCCAGAAGATACAAAAGTGGTTTGTCATTGCCTACATCCAGGGGGTGGCTGGGGACTGAACCAGTGACGCTCTGCTTTCTATGCAGCTGAATGATAAAAATCAGATTTTTCCTATGCTAGTGTGTGCATTAATCTAGTCGAATGATCCCTATGTTTAAAAATGTAAAGCACCATGAAAGCATAAGCTATCTTTTGCTCTGAATGGTACATGTGAATATGTGCGTGTCTATGAAACAGAAGTTTCAATTGTATGGTATTCTGGAGGAAAGCTCCTGTAAAGCCATGCAAATTCAAGAAAAACCTCCATGGAAATGTAAAGTGTGTATGTTTGTCTTTGGGAACAGGACTGAGCAGGATATTTGTGCTGGCAGGAATGTGACCTCAAAATTCCAAATCTATCTCTAGGCCAAAAGTGCTGCGCTCTGGATTCTGTGTCTTATCAGTCTGACCCAAGGCTACTCTTCTCTGAAGCTGGTGAGATTTGTAGCTCAGGAGCATCTGCAGGACGGTTCCTGTTCCTGAAGTAAACTTCAGCCATGCTGAACTGGATCAAAATGTGGAGGCAGTAGAGGACTGATAGGAACCTCAGAACCCATGGAATTAATAAACTGATGTATTTTCCCCTAAAATAATGGTTCTCTAGATGTTCCTAAACAGCTCCTAGCATCCCACTCTCAGTATTCCCATAGCAGCCCTAGTGGATCTAGCCCAGAATACTGGGAGTGAAATGCTGGGAGTTGTTGTTCTGTAACATCTGGCGAACCACAGTTTTGAGAACCAACGCTCTACAAGGTCCCATCAGATTCCCCAAAGAATGGAAGCAGGACCACAACTGTTAGCCTAGCAAGAACATGCATCTTTTCTTATCTCCATTCCTATTTTGATATATCTTATTAGAAGATAGCCATTTTACACTCCTTATATCTCAGGTAAAACTTGTATTCTTAGCCTATTCTTCACACCAATGTAGTTTGTATTGCACACTAAATGGAAGCCACCAGTGGTTTGCCAGGCACTTGGGTGAAGGAGATAAGAGTGTGATCACATAGGGCAGTTTCTGGGCATCCTTTTATCAAGGGGCACCCCATCTCCAGACAATTAAAAATAAGTGCATCACACAATAGAAAGCTTCCTGATGCCTTCCACTGTTGCCTTCATTGCCTCACATTGTTGCCTTCCTTTCTAACCTCCCATAGGCCACTGCTATCCCAGGGGTGTAGCAGGACTGCAGTTAGCACAGGAACCTCCTAGCTTCCAATCCCATTCAACCCAAATTTCTTGTGTCACCCTGAGAGTAATTATTTTTTTCTATAAAAGAGGCTAAGTGCTTAAAAAAAAAGCAATTTGTCCCTTGATCCCCAGATTTGCCCTGGGGCCACCCCTTTTACCCTGTGTGACCACATCCTGAATGAAACAGCACCTCTGCTGCACCTGAATTTGGCAAGAGCTTGGGCAGTTGCATTAACATTCTAGGTCTGGAAGCCAAGAATGGGTAACCTTCTATGAACTCTGTAAGAGCTGCCTGTTGTGCCCCCTCCCCCATAATATGACTCCTATGTAGTTTACAGTGCTGTTACTTCCCATTATTATAGTTGCCTTCATGGAACTATGGCACAGTTGTGTATACTGAAAATACGAAGGGGAAAACGCAAACTCCATGCATAATCTAGGACCACAATTCACTAGCTTTGTCATTAGATATACGGAAATAAAGGGTAAAAAAGAAAGTGTTGACACCAATAATGGTGGAAGAGATTATATTGACAGTGTCTGCGTCTTCACATATGCCTGATGTAAACATGTGCACAGTGCTGCTGAATTCCAGCTTTGAAAAGATAGTTGTTTCTTATTTCTCTTGCCTCATTTCCCTTTTCTTTTTGATTACCATTTTATTTTCAATAGGATATTCTACTTCTGGCACAACTGAATAAATTTCTAGAATGGACCAAAAACAACAAAGGCATTTTGTAACTTGCAAGTATCCTTATTTTGATTGTACAATACTGAAGCATTTGAAAGTCAGATATCTGTTGTTAACAGAGTTCCCCCCCAACACACACACACACAGCTCTGCTACAACTAGAAAGGTACTTATTTTTAGTGTATCACAGACAAGCAGCTGGTATCCTATGTTAAAGCTTCTATGCTGATGTTCAACCTTGTAAGTCATATGTAAACTAAAAAGACATACAGAATAAAATCAATTAATTGGATTATGCTTGCCTATATTGTATTATTTGCCTTGCTAAATTCAGAATCTTGAAGGGGACTGGAAAACATAACAAACCAAGAGTATTCAACCAGATATATTTACACTCTGATTGTAGTCTAGTCATATCCAACTCTTTGTGACGTGCCATGAACCACATTATGCCAGGCTCATCTATCTTCCACTGCCCAAGCTTATGTTCATTGCTTCCATAATAGTATTTATTTATAGTATTTATTTCTTGCCCATCTGAGGATCCTAGGGCGGGTTACAAAGGATATATATTATAAGAGTAAAATTTAATTGAAATAAAGTATAAAGTACAAGCTTCCTTCCCTAGGTAATCATCTCATTCTCATCTCATCCACTAGGCCAGTTTGATCTAGTGGTTATGAAGCTGGACTCTTCTCTGGGAATACCAGGTTTGATTTCACACTCCTCCACGAAGCCAGCTGGATGACCTTGGGCTAGTTACAGCTCTCTTCTGAGTTCTTACAGCCCCACCTACCTCATAGGGTGTTCTGTTGTGGGGAGAAGAATAGAAAGCTTTGTCAGCCACTTTAAGTCCCCTCAAATGGGTGAGAAAAGTGGGGTAGAAAAGCCAACTCTCTTCCCCCCTCGTTTAGTCTTTGTCAGCATCAGGGTCTTTTCTAGTGAATCCTGTCTTCTCATTGGGTACCCAAAGTAGCTGAGTTTCTGCTTCAGAAGTAGTCCTTCCAGTGAGCAATCAAAATTGATTTCCTTTTAGTACTGACCGATTTGAACTCTCAGAAGTGTTCTCTAGCACCAAATTCATAAATGTCAATTTATCAGCATTCAGTCTTCCTTATGGTCCAAAAGAGATAAACAATGTCTAACAAGGATTCTAGTTTTAAAAGAGCTTCTTCCATCTTTTCATCAACTCCCTTGAACCAGACCAAACTATCAGTTCATGCATCTGGCCAACATCTTTCAAGACTAGGTCCAGAGCACTAGATCTGGCTATACAATTCTGCTGTCCTTGAGTCTCACAGGATATTGTAGATTTCATTCTAGTATCATGTACCAAAGACCCACCCTGAAAAAGATGCATACAGGAGAGACTCATGGGAAAGTCACTTTAATGGTTTATTGCCAGTGTTACAAAGATCAACATAGGGACAGGCAAGGACCACACCAAAAGTTGTAAAAACACAGACAGACCATAGGCAACAAAGGTTATTTCAGAGAGAACAAAAGCTTTCCCAGAGGGAAGACACTTGTGTCATTCCAGCTGGTATTGCACCTTTGAAGAGAGGGCTTGAGGCTAGGAGCTGCTGGTGTTTATGCAAAGTAGCAGCAAGAAGTCCCTCTGGCTGTCACAGGAAGCAGGTCACATACAAGAGCCTGGGTGCACCACAAGGAAAGGGAAACGGCTTCCTTCGGATCCCTGCTTTGTTCTTCCAGTGGGACTAGAGAGTAGCTGTTTACTCAGCCCAAAATGTTTATTCCCCTCTGTTTCACAGAAGAAATAATAGTTCAGGTATGAAGCTTTAAGGGCCTTTCCTGTCCCGTTTCAACTTTAATTTCTTCTGTAGAATTTAAACATTTCCCAGTTCCATTAAGGAATCGTGAATGGTGGTTTTCTAAGTGCAAAAGTGAACAGAATGTCATAACCAACCAGAAAGGAGGAAAATGTTTCAGAAGCAAGAAGAAGCCAAAGTCTTCCTCTGAATATTGGCAGCCATTTTGCATACTGGAGATTACTCAACTGTGTTTACAACAATAGGCTACAAACTCAAGACTATTATTCCACATATTAGGCAGAGGATACCATATTTTCTGTGCACAGAAACCAGCATATCAGGGGAAGTCTAAACCTGAACCATTTTCAAGATCCTTGGGCCTCCATTGTGATGGATTTGTGATTTTGATAAGCTTGTGTATAAGCCTTCTGATGGGTCTCTAGACCACAGACATTTATGAGGACCAAGTATCTTAGCATTTAAAAACAAAAGCCCAGTTTTCTGTGAAATTTCCCTGTCTTTATGATAGGACAGCATTTAGTATTCTAGCACTATAAATACAGAATTTACCGCCCTCCTGGTTTATGCTGAAGAAACAGGAAGTACTTTGGAAATATTTGAAGTATGATACCCAATAATATCAAGCTGCCATCATAATCTGGGCCATGGAGAACAGTCTCCTTTGGCCTTTCAGAGTGGAGATATACTAGCTCCAGATGGGTGCAGGAGAGGCCAAAAACATGAGAAAAGACCAGCCTGCAGTTGTTTGAAGCAGTCTTCATTTCCTGATTGATCAGAGCACCTTCTAGGTACCCACACACCGCCGCTGCCACCCTATGACCAATGCTATTGCAATTACCGAGCTGAAGCAGCTGCTTGAAATTACAACCAGCATCCCATAAAAGCTGGAATTCATGAAACATGCTGGATGAATTGGCATCAAAACACACACTTCTGCTAACAGTTGTGTCTCAGCTGGTGTGCAGTTTTTAACAAGTAAGAAGTCACGCTTCCTCACCTGACTGTAAAGTGTAGAGGAACAATAAGTGAAGTTCCAAAGAGATAAACTGTGGAGGCCACATATGCATCAGGTGAATATCTACATTCCCATGAAAGCCTCCACAGTCCCCCCAGGTATAACACTTCTCTCTGCTGAGGACATGGGTCTTGTCTCACAGTTCCAGCATAGAATGGACCACCTGTTTGGCTCCCTTGTAGCCATCCAAGAGCTACCATGTTGGAACTTCCATTTAAACTTTCCCATTAATACATATAGCCTATAGAGATTCTTTTCAAGCCGAGGCTTCCTCAGATAATGCCATTTCCCATGAAACTGTTTAGATTTGTCAATCCACTAAAGTTTATGTTCCAATTAGCCACTGCTTGACACCACACAGACGTCTAACACACATACATACACACACCCTTTCCTTGAAATCTTTCTACTCAGAACATCTAGAAGAATACTTGAAATCAGCTTTGTGCTTTAGACATGACCCTGTATATCCTGGGGAGATAAGTCAAACTTTTGGGGAAGCTATACAGAACTAAAAATAAACAAACACAATATCACTAGAACAAATGGTTCAGGGAGATAAATCAGAAGCTTCCAACTGGAGCCTTATCCTTCACTCACTACCCTCACAGAGGCCATGTGTCCACAGAACATTGAATACATCTTGGAGTGGCATCACAGTCCTCGTGTCTCCATAGCATGCACTGCCACGGAGCCATGAAGTGCTTAGAGGGGTTTCAATACCCCTCCAAGGTGCAAAAGGTTAAGTGCAAAAGAAGAGACTCTCATGAAGTTACTTCTCAAGTCCTGTACTAGGCCCTTGCTATGACTACTGTGCTATATTCAAGTGCAGGCCTTCTACACCTGTACACCAAGAATGAGAAGGGCCTCTACCTACCCACACAACTAGAGCAATGAGGCCTTGGTGGCTGCAGTAGTGACAGCATTCAAGTTCCTTTCTGAAGCCACCTGAGGCCATGAGGGCAGTCTGCTCTGGCAAAGGCATCACCCTGAAGCATCCTCCACCAGGAAAATGGAGACATGCCCAGACGGTCCTGCCCTGCAAATCTCACAATTGATAGACCATTCTTCTATCTCTTTTCTGCATGGAAGTTGGAACTCTTACTGGCTACAGTACTAGAAACACAGGGTATTCAAAATCCTTAGGTTTAGATAATAGGAGGAAAAGTCAGAAAACTAGCCCAGACCGCTTTCCTGAGAACCCATGCTATCCACAACAGTCATCAATACGACACATGCAAACAAAACAGAAGGCTACACTCTGGAGATGAAGCAAACCAAATTTGCAATTCTTTTTCAGAACTTCACCACTAAGAACTAGCTTATACTGTCCAAGAGGATAAAACAGATCCATCTCTGACTCCATTCTATTTCCAAAGATACAATAAACTCTCCTACTAGCTAAGCTGCCTCTATAAGCAGAGACCTCTTCTTTGTATTGCAAATGCTATCACAAAAAATATTTACTTGGTGGAAGATGCATTGTCAGCAGGATAACAGCAATATTTACCAGTGTTTTCTTTTAAAGGCTCAAATCTCCAACTATGCTAGCCTTTTCCAACATGGCTTCCTGAAGACAGTGGACATTTCCACCCATTCCTCTTAGCAAGGCTAGAGATAAAAAATGACGGAAATTGTAATTCAAAATATTTTAAAGACACAAAGTTGATGAAAGACCTGCACTTGTCTTTTGTTTGAAACCTGGGGAAATTTGAAAGAATTACACATGGAAAATTACAAATTTCCTATAATTTAAAACAATGGTGTAATTCCATGTAATATAGCTGCATTATCTAGACTAACTGCAGGACATTTCTGGAGCAGGGGCCTTCCAAGGAATGCTGAATATAAGAGAATGTAAGATCATTCTGAGCTTGAAAGATTTAGGCTGACTCCAAGAGAGCACAGGGAAATGAATGGTGGCATTTCCCTAAAAATGGGGGCTGCCGGACAAGTGCAAATGAACTTCCAGGAGCTCAGCGCATGACCACACTTTCTGGATTTTTTCACATCCGTGGGAAACTCCCAGTACAAAAGGAGGGTTGCCAAATGATCAATCATCCAGCACGATTTTGCAGCACTAAAGAACTCTGCACAATCTTCAATTTGAATTTGGAGGGCAATAGGCATGCAGCACCTTAACGTGGCATCAGGCTGTCTTGCCATAATGCTGGCAGGTTGCTGGTGTTTTTAACATGGCTAGAGATTCCTTTAGAAAGTTTCCCTCTGAACAGCCACAGCTATGTGATTATTTGGAAAGATTCCATGTGGGTGGGTGTGTTATCCACAGTTGCTGGTATTTAAGCAACTTCTGTTACTGATTTCACTGCCTATGCTGATTGAGGCTGACGGGAGTTGCAGTTCAGTGGCATCTAACAGGCCACAGATTAGTCACACCTCATTTAAGGCAGGACAAGGCTAGTTTTAGACTCTAGAAGGCCATATTTTTTGACTGAAGAGCATTCAAGACTTGTTTTGATTAAATATATTTATGTAAATGCTTAACCTGCCTTGGAAACGCTGGTCGTATTACTTTCCAGTGTATATTCTCTGTCTCATCCCCTGCTTCTCCTGGTTTTTTTTTCTTTACAAACACATACTAAATAGAATGAATCTGTCAAAAGTGGGAGATGCCTACAGCAATTAATAAAAAAAATCATGCATCATGGCATTCAGAACGATTTGCATTTAAAATGAACTTACCAACAGCTTAGAGAATTACAGACCAACTTTTTCACAAGAACACTTATTGAAAGATGAAGAAATTAAACTTCTACATACTACCAAACTGAATACTCAGCAAGTACAGAGCAAAATATTTCACAGCATGCCTTGGAGGATAGCAGCATC
Organism: Aspidoscelis tigris stejnegeri; assembly: GCA_023333525.1. Taxonomy (NCBI): domain Eukaryota; kingdom Metazoa; phylum Chordata; class Lepidosauria; order Squamata; family Teiidae; genus Aspidoscelis; species Aspidoscelis tigris. The sequence continues at coordinate 36,433,236 of JALMGA010000005.1, read as the reverse complement.
AAAACATCACCCAACAGAAGACCTCTACCAAAACCTTAAAAGAATGTGTCCTGTGCCCCATGTCCTGTACCCCCACTAACCCAGAACAACCAACAACCACCCCTGAACTAAAGATCTTTGAATAAACAGGAAGCAAAATTAACTATCAGAAAATTCTGACAAATTCAGTTGTGAATACACTGAAGAGAACAGGGATTGGGTCACAGTTTCCCCTCAGAAACTCCGGCCTTCAGTGATGCTTTCTACCAGCTTTCTATATAATCTACTTCATAAACTGTATGTCCATTGTGCCTTCAAGAATATGTGCAAAATGCAGCATCTGTCACCAACAAACCTAGTCAAGCCACTGGTATCAGAAAATCTAAAAAAAGTGCCATAAATGGGGCAAAAGCCAGCCCCGTGGCCCATTTCTTGGCGATGACATGATGGGGGAGGGAGACAGAACAACCCCTTCAAGTATCTCTCCAGATGGCACAGCTGGAGCTGAGCTCTAGAAGAGAGACCACAGTCCCAATATTTTCAGGCCTTGTACAACTGTTATCCCCTTTTTGCCATTAAAGAAAGTTACTAATTACATGATATTTTACTACTTCTTTTAGCTGAAAAGGACAAGGCAGCTCAATGCAAACTTCATTAAGTAGCCTGTTTGGCCTCAGTCCAAGTTGAGAAAGTAGTATGTGAGCTAATTTTTAAAAGAGACCGGGCTAACGCACAATTCACTTGCTAATGTGTACAAGATAACAACAAGGTAATATAATTTTGCCTTTCTGGGTGGACACAAATTCAAAACTGTGATTCTCCCTTTGCCCAGTCAGGTGGCACTAGGAGCTCATGATGTGACAGAGGAAATCCAGCCAGCAACTTACTCCATTTCCCACTTTACATCTCAAAAAAAGCACAGTTGCAAACGAACAAAAAAGGTTAATCTTAGAAAAGACAAAACATAAATGCCTACATGTCACATTGCAAACGAGAATTGCCAGCCTGGCCTCTCTTCCAACACTCCAGTAGTTCCACCACCCACCAATCCATCCAGCTGGGACGCAGGTTCAAAGAGCAGTTTAAGAGCCAATGATTTGGCCAGACCACGTTTCATGCTTTGTGTGTGGAGCCAGGTGAGTGAGCACCACCTCCACAGCCTGGAACTTCTGATTCTTGGGTGGGATCGGGCAGATTTTGTATGTGACCTCATCTCCTTCTACTGGTACGTATTCCCCCTCGATGCTAAAAGGGAAAAGAAAAGAATATTTAAGAACCCTAAAAGTGTTAGGGGGGACAGCATTATAGAGCAAGAATGACTTCCTAAGCCTATTTAGTTCATATGCGCATGCACACAGACGTCCATGATGAGTTGCACATCATCCCCGACAAACAGCTGCCAAGAATGTGCCTGACATTTTCAACACAAGAATTTATCAGTTTCTGAAGGCATTAGTTCCACTCTCAAAGAGCTTATATCCAGTAGCACAATGTTTCATAGACTCTCGGGTGCCATTCCAGGGCTCATCCTCCACTGCCCCCCCCAAAAAATATCTTAGCACCACTTTTGCATTTCAATATAAACACTGAAGAGAAGTAGTGTCGCTCTTGTCCCCTTCTCCCTTCCTAAATAGGCTTCAGGGTCCCCCTGCAACTTCTTGTTATAGCTTCAATTTAGAAAGCCAAATAGGAAGAGTAAAAATGATTTCTTAAGCTTCTGTTTAAAAGGTGAAAATAGTGGGGGGTTGAGGTCCCCAGAAGGCACCTAATCTGTACCAGATTTAGTCTTATGATCACCCTTCTTTTTCAGACTAAGGACCACATCTATCTTCTACCTCACCTAACAGCCAATATGGCCACTCCACATTCTTGAATATGGTACACACATACGTACATCAAATGCAAAAGCTACCACTTCTCACTGCGTATGAGGTACTGTGCAGACTTTGAGGATCACAATTCCCACCAACGCCCTTATAAGTACGGCCTCCCTTGCCAATATGGTCACTGGTCAGAGATAATTGTACTGATAGCTCAGGGGGGTTGTGGCACCAGATTTGGGGAAGTTGCCTAAGGCTTCCAAAAGAGATACTATCCTTTTCTGAAGTCTATTAAACTATAAGGAGATCTCACTATGTATTTATTGAATTCATCATATACTACAGAGGAGCAATGACTAAATCACTGACTGGAAATCTAAATACCCACACAGCACATTTACTTTGCTTTTCCAGTATCTACATCTGTCTATCTATATATGCTGTTTGTGTAGTTTCAAGAAGAAACTGTGCAGTTCGGTTCATGTTTGAGAATAAATCCTACAGTTTTAAATGCAGCACATTACCTGCAGCTTAAGTCTATCTGTATGCCCTAACTAATAACCTGAAACAATTTAAAAAGTATTTTGTACTACAGACATACAGGAAGAATTGCTTCAGAGAAATAGGGAGAGATAGGAATGGGTGGATCCTATTTCAGTTCATGTCAGTTTTGCTTGTATCCATTTGTAAGTTTTTGTCATCCTCTTTTCTGCATTAACTCAGTTTTAAAATCGGCTTTAAATCATAGTCCAATAAATGTTTATGTTGATAAGTGTATTTAATTCTAAACCCGGGTATTTGGAAACACATTCTGGTACGTTTCTTGAGGCGAGACCTTTGCTATTTTATAGAACTCAAGATCTAAAGGTAGTAAGTATGTTGCTGTCTGCATGCTAATCCAAGAGGAAGCAGGGTCATCTCACACTAATGTTTCAGAAATCAAAACTTCCCTCCTAGACAGAGATGTTTTGATACTGGGCACTAGTAAACCTTTAAAGCACCAAGTTGATATTCTATATAGTTTATGCATTTTTAAAAAATTATGTGAACTTCTGTGACAGTGTGGAGTCATAGTGTGAAGCAACAGAGAGTGTTAGCTCTTCCTTAATTATCTGGGAAGGTATGCTAAAAACAGGGGAGGGTAGAGAAAAAGAAGCACAATTCAGCACAGAGATAGCTGCATGATAGCAAACTGTACCATCAAAGGCTCTGTACTCCAGCCCTCCTTGTACTCACTCAGATACGTGTACAAATATGTCTTCTGTGCCATTCTCTGGGGTGATGAAACCATGACCCTGGGACCGTGAAAACTGCTTACAGACTCCTTTGTAGACAGGACCAGCAGAGGCACGAGCCGTCCTAGAAAGAGTGAGGAGGAAAGGAAAAAGGATGAGAATCAGGACCCCTCCAGACAGGAAAAATACAGCACCATTATGGCACTGCTGTGGTGGGGTCGCTTCACATATTCAAGGCGTTAACGTTGACTTACTGAATAAGGACCTAATGACTTGGGTCCTAAATATCTAAAGGTACACCTTCCCCCATATTAACCTGCCCATGCCTGACGATCTGGGGGGGAAGCGCCTCCTGATTGTCCCACCACTTTCAGCGGGCACCCGGGAGAGGGCCTTCTCAGTGGTGGCCCCCAGGCTATTGAATAATCTCCCCTTTGAGTTGCGTCAGTTTCCCTCACTGTATACATTTAGGAGGGAAGTGAAGACACACCTCTTTGCCCTGGCCTTTGGCTAAATGGAGACACCTTTTCTCTTTCTACTTGCAGCCACTAGTAGTTATTTATAGAAACCATTGTTTTAATATATGGTTTATTGTTCAAATGTATTGGATTTTAGATTTTGTTACCCACCCTGTAACCTTTGGGTATAGGGCAGGATAGAAATACAAATTATAAAATAAAATTTGGCCAAAAGAGATTTGTCTATTTTATAAGATATTCAGGTTTTAAATACGCGAGAATGCTATGTATTAAAACAAATGTTGTTAGCTGTGCCAACAGGAACAGTTAAAGATTGGAACATGTCAAATGAAAGAACAACACAACAGTGGTATAATTATTTAGGAGACCAATTGTTATTCAATTTCACCAGGGTGATTCTAATAGGTAATTAAGATGAAGGCCATCTTAACTCTGATATGGGAGGGAACTGGAAAAGGGGTAGGAAATATAAATATGGAAATACCTTATCATGATAATTAATGAAATTAAAGATTGGTTAGAATGCATACCAACAGAACCACACAAAAAAAACCTGAAAGAAGATATACTTTAAAGTGTAAATCCACAGAAACTTGCAGAAGTCACTATTAGTTTCTCCTGAAGCGTTTCAAAAAAGCCACAGCTACAGTCAGGAAAGTGGGAGATGTTTTCAATTAGAAGAATTAGAATTTCTGAACCTTTGCCAGTTCACAAAACAGAAATCAATAGCAGCTAAAACAGACTGACAGCATAATGGAATTCCTATATTAATGCAGGGAGAATGATGTCACAGATCAAGAAAATTAGGTACTGTTTCTTCTAGTATGCTTTCTTTGTTCCTGGGAGAGACGTGGAAGATCATAATCCTGATGCCCAAGACAGGTCCTCTACTTTGAGAGGTAAAATTTTAACAAGATAAGGCATCAGGTCAGCTAGCATTTTACTGCTAATTTTCATGCTTCTTGTTTTCATGTTTATCTGGGCATGTTATAAGCCTATGGGCCCCAAAGACCCTCTTCTCTCTCAGACGCCATCATAAAACCACACTGCCAGCTACGAGGAACCATATAAGTACAAATTGGCATTTTGGCTGGAGGTGCAGATCAGATAAAATATGTATATATTATCAAGATTCTGCGCCAGGCCAGGTAAAAGGTATTTTAAAGCTTTAAAAGGACAAAATGAACATGTGCTCCAGGATTTCTCAATCACAGTCAGTATTACAAATTTACATATGACTGGCCCAGGGAGAAGGATAATCTTCTCAGTTTGGTTACTGTCTACAGAAAACAAAGAATGAGATACCAGTCTTTGTCTACCTTAACTGTGGGATGCTGGAAGGAATGTATTAGAGCCAGACTATTGTTCCTATTTGACTGACCCATGACCTGCAGAGGAGGTCAGATGGGATTTTCCTTCCAGTTCCAGACCCCACCCCACCCCATGAACCTGAATGGAACCTCCTATGGGAGGAGTCTTCAACCATAGAGTAGACAAGATATAAAAGGACCCTGCCTGCCTACTTCTTCCTCTTCCTCCTCTTTTTCCCTGCTGCCGCATGTGCTCTCTGCTCCTGTTCTGAATCCACATGGGCGAGAATAGAAAAGGGTAATAAGCTATCTCTTCCTTTCTACTCTTTCATTCTATATATTCTTAGGGTGTGTTCCCAAAAACACTAAAGTCCAGACTGGATTCAGACTTGGGAACGAGCATTTCCATTAAATCAGCCAGTAGTCCGAATCCAGGAAGGCTTGTTCCCATGCCAGTTCTTTTCCCCTGGGTTTTCTGCAGAAGCTCCACAGAAAACTGGGGTGGGGGGGGCTGAGGGAGAACCCTGGATTGGAAGAGGACTTTCCAATCCAGCCCGGATTTTAGTGCTGGAGAAGGCGAGAACCGGCAGGAATATCTTTTCCAGCACCATGGAAAGCTCCCAGCTTTCTACTGGCAATAATTGCTTCCCCCTCTTCTAAACAACAAGAAAGTTGCCTCCAGATGGTGACCAGATATACTGCCAGGAGGCAATCATGTGGGAAATTCCCTCTCCAGGACTACTGTCTTCTAGCTAGCTAGTGCCATGGCCAGTGCTGTATTCACACGTTTTACTATAGTGCACATCCAGGCATTCAGACTGCATGTCCACTGCACAATTTAGTCCAGCTTTAAATCTGGATTAATTTAATCTGTATTGAGCTCCATTTCTTCCAGTCCCCATTTATCATAGAATAGGGACAAAGTATAAACAATGTTACTAGGAAGGAAGGACGAAGTAGGCACCAGCTTCATGCAGAATCAGCTCAGCGCAAAATCCTTCCAATTGCTGTCTCTTTAAAACCAGACTCTCCCCACTGTGTCCACAATATTAGGTAGATTTTTTTCCAGTCATCACCAGTTTGGACCCCTAGGTGTCTAGGAGAATACTTTCTATTAGCTAATGACAGCATAGTTGTGCTAACTAGATCTGATAAAAAGGTAAGAGGTGCAAAGGGGCATGACACACAAGAGGGCCTTTTCTGTGGTGGCCCCCAACCTCTGGAATAGCTTCCCACTGAATGTTCACCTAGCACCTACAGCATATGCTTGCAGCACCTGGTTAGAACATACCTCTCCATCCAGGCCTTTGATGTTTAGCTTCCTCTGAGTGTTGCTCTGCCAAGCAGGTAGAGAGGGTTATATTTTAAATATGATTTAGGCTGCTTTACATATTTTATCTTTTTATTGTTGTGACCCCACCCCCCCGGACCTTTATTTAATGATTTATATCCTGCCTTTCAACCAAACAAAAAAATAAAAAAGGTCAGCATAACTGGATGGCACTGACTTGAGAAATCTCTGTGATTTCTCGGATACCTTCAGCACTCCAGCGATTCCACGTTACACAGGCCCTGAAGAACTCACACCTGTTGCCAACGTCCAATGAAAAAATGCCATACATTTGAGTGCCAGATGACTCAGCATAAGCATTTGAAGAAGAATCAGCAAAAACCTCTGGAATGCAGAATCCATGGTCTAAGGCCTCCACAGAGATCAAAGTCTAAAATGGATCAGTGTAGGATCAGAGTTAGATTGTGTATGCAGCTCTGAACTTGCAAATGCACTTATCTCCACTAATCCACTGAGTGTCATCAAGTGAGGCATAGTCTACCTAGATCAGTGCCTTTCAAACTTTCAATAATTGCATACCTCTTCTGAGATTTAATCTCACGGACATACCCCTTTTCCAGCAAAGGCAATCTGGGGACAGTGATGACAGTATTTTATATAGATCAGATTATTATTCTCTGCAACTGGAAAAATGGAACCATAAAAAAATTATTCTCTCTATCCCCTGAAAACCTTTTACATGCCTCAGGGGCATTCACAGTATTAGAATGTCCACTTAGGAAACACTGAGCTCAACTAAAGTTAACAAAATCAGTCCACCCCCCACATTGGTACAGTCCAGCTACTCACGCAGAATATGTCCTGGTCCTTTTTGTGGGGAGGGGGCTGGGTAAATCCCGAAGAAGATGAGAACCTCTCTCACAGATCCGACTACCCTCTCGGTTGAAAGGGAAAATGGGCCACACGGGTGACTTTGGAGAGTGCAGAGGAGGCACAGTGGACTGTGATGTCTGATCAGATGACATGATGCCGTTGTTTTCTGAAATGAGAAAAGAAATTTCAACAGGAGAGAAAGGAACAATCATTTCCCGACTGTAGGTTCAGACTTATCTCACACTCATTTGAAAGAATAGGCATCCAGAAACATTTAGCCAACTATAAATGCTTGTTGATGGCACTAACACTCTCAAGGAATGACACAATGACTTGCACTGCAGCATTAAGTATATCCTCTGTCCATGTAGTTAATAGGCCCAGAAAGGAAGAAAGAAACAGTGTTTACCAACTGGTAGAGACAGTGTGGCCAAAGCCTCAAGGTGTATCAAATGAGCGGGACTTCTGCATTTCCTGGAACCAAGGCAGGCCTATAAAATGGACGCCAAGGAGCCTCCAGGAGGCCTGGACCGAGAATGGAACTGCTTGCAGATGGACACCTATCCAACATATTTATCCCTTCTTTACCTCTCATGCCTCAGAAAACCTCATCTGGAACACACTGAGGTGGTTTGTATCAGGGATGCTGGTTCATGATGCATCCATTTGCATGGATCTTTTGTCATTTTATTTAGCTTCTCACATTATTTTCATGTTCTACCTTGTATTTTATATTGCTGTTATGTATATTGATACAACAGCTGGACTAATTAATAAAACCATCAATTCATTCCTTTGTTTACCCTCTCTTCCCATGTTTTCCAAAATGTCTCCTGTCATGACCAGCTCCAGACTTGTCCTCCAACTGGGCTCGTGACAAGACACTTTCTCAGTGTCCCCTTAAAGCAAAATAAAGCCTTTTGCCTGGTTTTGTATAAGAGAATATATAGGTTGCATGATTTTACTAGATCATGAAATACACCAGCAGTGTGCCCAAGTGTGTGTGAGCTGTAGAAAAATACACAGGAAGGTTCTTTTGAAATAAACATGAGATTTTATATTCATACACAGATGAAAAAATGTTCAGAAAAATATTTAAATTGTGTCAGTACTAAATGTATTAAAAATATGAAGTGAACCATGTTTATATCCTGCCTTCACAGAAGGTCCCAAGGTAGATCACCACAATTAAAAATATACAGTGATCCTTTAAAATATAACTCTCCTTCCTGGGCAGGAGGAAACTAAACATCAAAGGCCTGGGTAAAGAGGTATGTAGGTGCCAAAGGGAAACTGTTCGAGTCTGGGGGCCATCACAGAAAAGACCCTCTGGCATGTCCCTACCACATGCTCTTTTGAGAAAGGAATTCCTCTACATGAGATCAATAATAAGGTAAGTCTATATGAGAGAAGGTGCTCTTTCAGATAACCTTAGATTACTTATATAAGTAATTTTCTAATAAGAAAACTCTCTTCACTATACCAGTTGAATTACTGCTTATCTTTCAGTCAAATCCCATCTTAACTGACTAAATCCTGACAGCTTATAACTTCTGACCTTAACTCTGACTAGCCACTGATGACAAAAACTATGAGCCCCTAGGCTTCTTTCTTCCCCTTATAATCACTATTTGCATAATTCGAATCCTGAAAGCTAAAAAGGTCTTGAAGAAAGACATTACAACCCAACCATCTCCCAGGATTGTTTTTTTTCAAGTTCTGAGGCCCAACAGTAAGACCCCAGAAACTGGGGAGGACCTGCCGCTCCCATTGTCTCGCTGCCTGCATTTTTCCAGCCTTGAGATGAGATTGGCTCAAATCCAGATATCATTTGAATGCTATTTCCAAAACTTAAAAAAAAACCCGCTTCACTTAACTCAAGATAATTACATTCCAGCACCTCCCGGCACCTGCTGTGATTTCCTTTTCTGCTTTGAACACTATCAGCTTGTCACTTTTGGCCACCAGCCTGTTAAATGTTAAGCCCCCTTCAGTGCAGACACAACATAGGCACTTCCAGGCTAACGGTATTTAATTATCCATGCAATACTATGCAGACAATGAAGAGGAGGACTGCATGGCATCTATGACTCCAGTATAATCCCCTGGATATCTAGCTTGTTAATCTTTGGTGTGGATTATAATATCATTTGCCTTTCCTACCTCTGCAACATGAGCTGTCATTTCTAGACTGTAGGCACTGTTTTCACAAGGAATCTCACACCAACTAGATCAGCCCTACATATCCTTACTTCCCTGTGGCCCCTCCATTGCTATCAGGCTCAGAATAACACAATGGGGGGAGGGAGAAAATACCCTCTTGTAACCCCCCCCCGCCCATCAACTTGGATCCTCCCGCTTGAAAACTTGCAATTCCAAGTAAATGTCACATCCATTTGCTTTTAAGATGGAGTGCTTGAATTTCCTCCCTCCTCTCAATATTTATTTGCATTTTTATTCCACCCAAATGTCTCAGGGCAGGTGACAGCAATATAAATAAAATATAAAATGAACACATTAAAAAAACCAGTGCCTGAAAGAGGGAAGGAGCACAGGGTAAATAGTACGTCATCTTCACGGATGTCCTGAACATATGAAGTGAAGGTTCCTGGCACACTTCAGGGAGGGTACCATTCCACAGTCTGGGAGCTACCAATGAGAAGGTAGCTCTAGCCTCCTTTTCTTTTCTATAGATTTCATATTTTTAAGCTAAATATAAGGATTAGCAGCTGTCCACAGACTGGGAACAGCAGATTAGCAGGAACAGTTGAGGGGGAGGGCTCTAATCAAACACACACCCTCGCTTCACCCCCTTTGTAGAAATATCCTGCACATCATTGCTGGGATAGCACCTCAATTTTCTTGTAAACTAGAAAGGTTCAGGTTTCAGAACCTACTTTTTTAGCCCTTCATTTTTCTGTTGTTTAATTAAAATTCAAAGAATTATTAGGACTTTTGGAGCAGTAAAAAGTCACATTATCAAGCCTTTTGTGATAGCTAATAAGCACAAAAATAGTTTCTAGATACTTGTTTTTAAAACCTGCTAACTTTTGACATTCACATTTTTGAGGCTATGATTCAAGCATTTATTGAAGGTGTTTTTAAAACCTTTTCCTAAATGCTGCGCCTCCTGTTTTCTATCCTTTCTTTAAAGATTATTTTTCAGCTTCCTCTGTAAATGACCTTAAGCCCATTATACGGTAATCCTTAACTACTGTTAAAAACATTTCATAAGGCATCTTGGTCAGCATTTAGGGGGATAAAACTTCTATAAATAAATAAGTGGAAGCAGGTGTGAAATACTAGAAAAGAACAAAATCAGGAAAGGAAAATAAATGACACAAAACTAATTTAAATGTGCAGAGGTGGCATCAGGTTCATGTTTTAGGCTAAACCCAAACATTTTGGAACTACAGCTCCAATCTACAGCCAGATAAAACTTCCAGATAGCCTCTCCACCCTAAACATGAAAAGCCACGTTCAAGAGATGCACACACGTACATGCACGTTTGCCATTTAGCTGAGCAATTATCAGAAACATGGATTCAAGTTCAAGTTCTGACATCAGAACCAACATCAAGCAGAGGTCTCCACAAAATTTCCCTAAAATCCTGAAGGAGGTGGAAAAGGGAACTCTGGTATCTCTAGAAACAGGCTAAACCCTACGATTCTCTCCTTATTTGGGGAATGGCACACAAGACTGTGGCATTCTGAATACAAAGTCCCACGATATGGAGGCAATACCCATCCTATTGCCATTACAGGAAATCAGGCAACAATGCCAGGCTTATTGTAAGAGTGATCACTTTCCTCTGACTGTCAGCAGCTCCTTTGTGATCATTCCTGCTGCAAATACCCAATGTGAGCCAAGCATGTGGTAAAAAAAACAAAAGGAGGCAGGCACTTGGCTCACATCCAAGTATTTGCAACAAGAACAATCACAAAAGAAGGAGGCAAGAGCCACAACTGTCTCCGATATCTGATGGCAGCAGGGACAGTAATTGTGGGATCTTCTTTAGATTGCATAATGGCTTCCTGCCATCTGGGGGTGCTCTCTGATGAAAATGTCACCAAGCAAAGCTCAACTCCTGGTGTACTTACAACGACACAACTGTATCATACAGTCTTAGTCGCAATCAGGAAATGTTTTTCCGCTATTGCTTTCTGAGGGCAAGGATCCAACCTGGGCTCTTTTGCAAACAAGGCTGATGTTCTGCCCCTGAGTTCTGGCTACTCCCAAGATGCTGAGTAACCAGGATAAGCAGGAGTCAATTTGGAAGGGTTTCTAAAGCCCAATAGTTCAAACAGCAGCAAGTTAATCCTCTACCATGGCTGTACTTGGCTGCAAACGTGCATGTGTGTGTTTATCAGTGCGAATCCTAAAGCCAGAAAACAATATATGACGTTCTTTTGTTCCCAAAATAACTCATCTTGAGACCCTTTAAAAGAAACACACAAACACCACAAGGATTATAAATGTATTGCTAACTCCGGATAACCTAGAATACATGACAGATGTTCTCTCCCACTACAGAACTGTAAGCCCACTAATAACATTTAGAAAGTCGCAAATGCAGGTGCCAGAGAAGCAAATGGGTGTCAGCTTGCAAATATCATCCGTACTGCCTTCTTTGTAGAACTCTTCCCTCCGATATCCATCCTGCGCCCATATAACCCACTTTTAGGCATCTATTGAAGGTACATCTGAGAAACCTTGGGTGAAAAGAAGTATCAATGGCTACTAGAATGAATGCCTAGGTGCACCTTTCAGGCCGGGGGGGGGGGGGGAGAGCGGGACACTTCTAAGGCCATGTGCTGGGATTCTAAAGCAGGAATGGGTTTGCCCTTGTCTCTGCTTGAGATGCGCATGAGCATTTGGTGGGCCACTGTGTGCAATGGGATGCTGGACTAGATGGGCTGTGGCCTGATCCAGCAGGGCTTCTCTTATGTTCTTAATGGTTCTTCCCACATACTGTTTTCAGTTTACTATATTTTATTTAACTTTTCATAAATAAACAAATTCAGTCATGAATTCTGGGATTTGGACAAGTTGGTCTGTTTTGTTTCTACGTGACATGTTTTCAAGGGTAGTGAACTTCCACTTCCTATTAATTTAGGACTCATTCTAATTTAATTCCAAACAGATATTTCAACCGACAATGCTTGTTAGTTCCCTTTGTCTCGTAGTCTCAACAGTATGAGCAGAGATTTCACCAAACTATGGACCTTTCTGCAGTTACCTCTGGTCAAAGTCTTTTTTTACTGAAGAAAAGAGGTTTAATACGAACAAGGTAGGTATATAACAAGAGAAAGTCATTCATATTAGAAAAGTAACAGTCTATATCAACCCTTCAAAAAACCATTAACATACATAACAGTAACTTAAAGCCATAGTGGATGCTATAGTGTGCTTGCACTCTCTCGCTCTCTCTCTACACACACACACACACACACACACACACAGAGAGAGAGAGAGTACACAAACATTCAGTGTTTTCAGAGTTTAATTGAAGGCAAGGTGGGGAACAAAGATTTAAAAACTGGGTTAGAGATGGAGCACTGGGTCTCTCGCGCTGAAGTTACTTTGGTCTTCTTGAATAAAGGGAGACTACCTTTCACTAAACCCTTCCTGCTCCTTGCCGTCAGTCACCACTTTTTGCTGGGCCGTAAGCAAATTATTTAATATCCATATTTTATACAGCCATTGTTCTTTAATTATTCTGCTGACTTCCAGTGTAGGGCAATTTCCACTCTGGCAGCAGTTAATAAACTTTTGATAAGCAATTTGTGTTTTAGTTTTTGTTGTTCTCTGAACAACAGAAATCAAGGTCTTCTTCTGAGATTCCTTCCTCCACATGTAAACTAGAGAGACTCCCCCTCTGTCAGTATGCTCTGTCTGCACAAGATGAAGCAGAATCTGGGTCAAGAGGTCCAAAATGGCCTCTTGGTTTGGTATAAATCTGAAATACCAGTTGACTGATAAAACCGGTCTACTGGCATACTTAGGACCATGGAATACCCATTTCAGCAGTCCTTTACTGCTCTGCCAAAATGAGTTTCCCAAGAGCTCCAAGGCCAGGAACTTACATTCCTGGCCACTGAGGCAGCTCTGAAGCTTACCTACACTTAACATGGTGCTGAGATGCAAACGCAGATCCAGACCATCACTGAATCAGCTGATCTGAATCATGGCAGGCAAGTGCAGCAATACCCTCTTTTTTCCCATGATACCCATTACTTCAAATACTAATGTAGAATATATGCCACATATTGTATTTCTATACATTTACTATTGGTCTTTGGACTATAATAAACTGATCTGCATGTACCAGATGTTAGCTCTTCTAGATTCTGCATCTTTATCAGAAATGATCCATTTGATTGGAAGTGATCCTGATGTCTGCTCCCAAATTGCCACATTGGAAGTAACCCTTTGTACAGTGCTGCTGATCAGTCTTGGTGTTTTGCATTAGATGAATTTTTCATTAGATGTACATTTGTACTTGATATGCAGAGTCACCATAGTGCATGGCTTACAGATGAAGTAGGTAATTAGCTCTGCATTCAAACTACAATATCAGAATGGAGCTTAAGTTTGTGGGCCCTCATCCAATTACTGTTCCCAGACACTGATTCAGCACACTGACTCACTTTAGTCAGATGAAAAGGAGAAGCAAAGCTGGGTGACATCGGCATATTAATGGCACTTAACCTCACTTGTCAGTTTCACGGAAATATTAAATAGCGAAGAAAATGAAACTTGGTGATGCTCTACAGCTTAAGTTACACAAGGCTAAGCAGTGGTCCTCCAGCGACTGAGCTGGACCATCATAACAGAATCACTGAGGGTCAGTGATCCAGTCTGGATGCTCCTCTACAAGGGTAGCATCGCCTGCTGGAATTGTATATCACCAGCAAATCCAGAAAAACCAAGGTCACAGTTCCCTTCTTTTTCAGCTGGTGAGTTTGTGTGTCCTACTTCAAAAAGACTGTTCTTCTGCAGCAGATAAGCAAACATAAGGAAGAACTGCTAAACCCTGAAAGGACTGTCAACATTTAGTGTCAGGACAACTACCTGAGGGTCTGTATGGAAAATATGGTCTTAGTCCTTTACAACATAGGGCACTACATGTACAGTAGACAATTTTTACTGTTTGCCGCCAGTAGGTTGGGGTCAACTCCTGGTTGCTACATTAACACATCTATGCAATTGCTCTGGCAGACATGACAGTGGTTTACTGTTAGTTTCTTCTAAGGAAAAGTCATGGCTCCAGAGCAAGACCGTCAGCTTTTGCCTTCTTTTCAGGTATTAAAAAAACAAAACATCTATCATAATGCCAAACATAGTCCTGAAATCCAGATTAAAATGGATTTGGTTGATCATCATCACGGTAAGCATCGACTCAAGCCCCCTGTGCAGAAAGGAGATATTTGCAACTGATCACTGTTACGGCCCTTGGGTGTCCAGGAGGGGAAAAAAACCTTTTTGCAAAATTATAAGCCAACAACCCATCTTTTCAAAGGTTAAAAGAAAACAGACAAAAATGAGCAACAAAACATACTTTTCCAATCTCTTTGCCCACAAGAATTAAAATTAATCCAATAGAAAAGGACGGTTTGGCACTCTTGGAAATCTGTACTCCCATTAGATGCCACATTGCTTAACCAGTATCATTCCTTTACGCAATCAGCAGTCTAAGCAAAATGCAAACATTTAAACAACTCATTTATAAAAAAGCTTGATCATGGAATGCATCCTTCTGCAAGAAGGGGAATCTGTCCTTGAGCAAATGTTGATTACACAAGTACAATAACTTCCATTGTTCACTATACTGACCAGGGGTGTAGCTAGAAAATTATAAAAAAGACACGTTTTCATTTCAAGTGTGAGAGGAGAAAGAACAAAATCGAGCCAGGATTTCATTGCTCAAGAAAATACAGGCGCCCTACAGGCACCTGTTCTTCATAAAAGAAAAAAAAATCAAGTTTCTGCTGGTAAAACACATCCAGCATACTGCTTTCATAGCCTGGACTTCCCAAAGGTCCACCTCACACACGGGAAGCCTGAGATCTTGCCAAGGCTGACATGCTCTCATTATCCTTGGCCACTGACCATGCCAGCTGGGGCTGAGGAGAGGCAGAGTCCCGTCAACACCAGACGTGTGGGAGGACAGTCGCCTTGTGAATCGTCTATCCAAATTAGTATCTTTTCTCCTAAGAGTAGATTGTCAAATGCCTCCTGAAAGCTCACAAGTAGGAATGCGGACAGTAAGTATAGAAGCCCCAGGCACTTTACTGAAGTTATTCTTGTATCTCTATGACTTTTTGACCTAAGTCCAATTGGAAAGAAAGAATCACCAGAGGAGTAAATGGGACCTTGAAGTTGTCCAGCCACAATTAGTACCTGGGCAAGAGACATGCTCAGACCTCGTCTAGCTGCAATTTTATGTAGACCTAGGGTGGTTCCAGCCTGTGCTCAAAATTGTGCCATCCCACCATCGCTGCTTCCTGCTTGACAGACAGGGCGGTTGGAAACCACACAGGGATGGCACAGCTGCTTCAAGTCCGCTGACAAACCAATTGGAAGCTGTGTTGTCCCTATGAGGTGGCTTCCTGTCTGTCAGACAGGGCACGCCATTGCCCACAGTAGGGACACAAGACGTCCCAGAAAATGATAAATCGGCATCTTTTTATTTGATGAATGCTGCACTGCTGCTGTAGGCTGAAGAAAGCTGCACGGCTTTGAAGTGAGTCTGGATGCAGCCCTAGTCCCTATGTTCTGATGCAGTTTACAACCATGAAATGCTACCTTTCCCTGCTCATGGATCTGCCTCCACCAAGGATGAATTCCCATTACAAGCTTAAAACGGTTTCAAAATGGTTTTGATCCTCGCAGTCCCCACGTCAGGTTGGCTTAACACACTTTCCACGTATTAAATTGCCCCAAAGCATTGTAAATGTTAAAACTCATTTCAACAGGTCTTGCTCCAGTTCGTGCATTTGAAACGTTTTATATTTGTTACTGTGGGAACCGTACTGTTTTAGTGGGATGAGAATGCATGTTTAGGGTTTCCCTCCCCCAATAGCTTGCTTCCAAAGAGAGTGATTTTACTGTAAAAATCCACCCCTTACAGCAGCCGCTACACTATAGCAATCCACCCACTTCACACCTGATAACAATGTTACAATTTTGCACAATTCTGAAAGTTCTGACCTTTAGAAAGGGAAAAGAAAGGAAAGCAGCTGCTGGTTCTGGGAGATGTGTGAATGTTTTTAAGGCTGTGGCGGGCGAAGGGGGCTTGAGTTGCCGCTGCTGCTGTGTGCACTGGACAATGGGGAGAGGGGAAAGAATCGTTGGATGCCCGGTGCTGTTTTTCATCCATCCAGGCAAGCGGCAGCCACCCAGGCACCCAGCTAGGTTCCCTGAAGGGGTCCCTTATGGGTGGCGCGTTCGAGCCAGGAGGAAGAGGGCAGGGCAGCCCTGAAAAGCAGTTTTAGAAAGTAGGCACTTGAGTCCCCCCTTGAGTCACGTATGCCATGTACGATCCTCAGAATCTGGATCGAACTTGATTAAGTTGAAAGTAATGGGATCAGGTAAATTCACGTTTGCATCCGGTTCTATTATTTCAGTTTAGGGAAACTGTATTAAGCTTGTAATGGGAATGCGGCCCAAGTCTTCAATCAGCAATTTCCAATATTTTTAGAGAATGTATTTTATTTATACCTTATTCTGAACAATTCTTAGTGCAACCGAGACAGAAAGTTAGAAAAAAGGGTGACTCAGTAAAGAAAGTAAAGCAAGAATATTTGCAGATGTGATGCTTTTGAGTAAACAGCAGAGTAGAGCAAAATGCATGTCTTTGCCTCAATTAAGGAGGCTTTCCACTTTAGACAGCTTCTTTTAATAGCTTGCTACTAGTCATCCAAATACCAGCTGCAAAGGACTCCGAAGGTTATCCCACTGTGCACCTTTGCAGATTTTACTTAATCATTAAATTTCACCAAGGATAGAAGTCTTGGATTCTCCCACCCACTCTGAGAAGGAACGAGAAAGGGTGGGGGAAGAATTTGCAAAGACCTACACCACCCTCCTCTGTTCCACTGTGCTTATTTTCCAAAGCAATTTATGAGGCATTTTCTATTGGTTCTAAAATGTACAGAAATTAAAAGTCTGTAAAAAGACAAAGCAGGAGGAGGAAATTCTTCACATAGCACCAAAGTCACTTAACGCTGAAATTCACTGGTACCACTGAGTCTTGACCAACTCCTGGTTGATTGCATGGACACCTCCGCGGCCCCTCTATGCAGTTTTCTTGACAGAGATACAGAAGTGGTTTGCCACTGCCTACTTCTGGGAAGAAAACACTGATTTCCACAAAGGAGTTGATACAAAATGTCTCCCAGCCAACTAGTTCAGAGAAACAAAGAAAACAAATGAGTTGGAAGTAAATATCTAAGGATGAACAAAGAGAATTACATATACAGTGGTATACAAGCCGCCGAGCGAGTGATATTTTGCTTTGAGATGAGAGCAAGATTTGAGATACGAGTATGTAAATACAGTACAGTACATAACAAAAACAACTGAGGTGGTGTTTTGGGAGCTGGAATGGATTAATGGGAAAATTGCTTTGAGATACGAGCGATTTGACTTAAGAGCAAGGTTACAGAACGAATTAAACTCGTATGTCAAGGTACCACTGTATTTAGTCTTCAGAAGAGAAGGTTGAGGACAGGATATGATAGAACTCTTTATATATCTGAAAACAGGTCACCAAGAAGGGGACATGACTTTGTCACACAAGAATGCGGGCGTACAATATCAGCATCATTAAAGAACTCAGGTATCGGGGGGGGGGGGAATTCTTACTGTATGAGGAGTTTGACAGTGGAACCAATTACCTGGAACAACGGTTCTCAAACTGTGGTCCTCCAGATGTTACTAGAAAAAGTTTCTCAGCATCCCACTCTCAGCATTCTTTGCCAGCCCAGCTGGTAGCAGAATGCTGGGAGTTGCTCAGGAACATCGGGAGGACCACAGTTTGAAAACCAATGGTCAAGGCAACCAGCTCCAGTATCAAACTACTTGTAGACTTGAGGTATTTTCTCCACTCATAATATCATAAAGCACAGACTCCCTTGGAAATAAACCCCGTTAGTTAAAATATAAGCTTTAAGCTTCTTTAAATAGTGGAACTACTGATTAAATGGGATCCCCCTCAGCTAAAAAAAAAATGCATTTCACTTATTAGAACAATTGTTATGTATGAGATTGAAGCAGCTACAAGCTAACACAGTTCTCACCACTGCCCTGATCAGCTCTGTCACTTCAGATTCCCAGCTACCTCATTCTGCCAATGTGTGATAAAAAAAAATCACACTCTGACTGTGCCCATGATGCAGATTGTTTAACAAAACACTTCCAGTGGGAAAATGTAGGTGAATGCTTGAAACAGAAGCAGCACAATCAGGAAAAAAAACACCCAGAAATCTTGACAAACGTTTAGAGATTTGAGAGCCATCCAGATAATTCAATACATATTTAGCACGTGAAGTAAGCATAAGTAGATCATATACCCACTGATTCTGCTGTAAACATGTTCCGATAAGGCTCTTGGAGATTAACACGGATTGTCGGATTTTGTACACACATTCATTCCACAAGGAGTTATGTGAACAAAGCCAGACTGCAGGCACATTAAAGCCTTCACTCCCACACTTCAGGCCATGGAGGTTTCCAAATAAGGAAGTATCTACACAGACACAAATGCTCTCAACTCTGTCATCATTGTAGCTGGCAGAACAAATCCCCCAAATAGCTTTTTTTCTTTTTGCTAAGCTACTTCATACATATTTAATTTGTGTAAGCAGTCTAACAAACCAGCGTCTTCTTTTCCTTCCCAGACCGTCACCTCTAAATCTGGTCCATTCCCTTTTTCCCTACCTGAAATAGTCTCACTCTGATGGCAAACAAGCTGCCTATAAATTTTAGTACTGTTACTTCCTTGCTATTTTATTTTTTATTATCTCAAGTTTGGGTTTATCTACTCTTGGGTTGTATGGGTGTATCTTCCTTTCTATTGTTATAGATTTCCCTTAGCCACCTGGAGTAATTATGAAGCAGGAAGAAGGCATGGAAGTAGAAGAAATCTATTTTATACATTTTTATAGTGTGATTTTCTTGTCCTCCACCATGAGACCTTCAGGTATAGGGCAGGATAATATATTTTGTATATATAAAAATATCCAAAATGCTCAAACATTTGATTACACAAACCCCCATTCATAACACACGAGGATATCAATGCTAGGCTGTCCAAAGCAAATTATGCAGAGTGATTTTGCACACAATCAAAAGCTTTTTAAAACACATAAAAATTAGTCATTTGGGAGGCTATACTCTAAAAATTCTACAAGAAGCATCACACATAATTGATTTTCTCTCCTTTTTTAAAAGAAAGATGCTATTTTCCACAAAGGCATCAAGTTGCTTCATAGCCAACATCTTGTTTTTCTAGAAGGCTTTCCTCATGCCTCAAACTAGACAACATATTCTTGTGTGTGTGTGCCATTCCAGAATATCCATGAATGGAAAAAAGATGTTTTGCAGCTTTTAAGTCTTCAGAAATAAACTGAAGTGATAAAAAAAGATAACCAGGGGGGCCTTACTCAGACTCACAATTTGAACTATAAGGTCAGTGATTGCGGAATAATGAGGCTGAGGAGCTATCAAGTGACCTTCTGCCCTGAAAACAGAAGGCATTGAAATACAGTGGGGAAGGGGTGACATATCTGGCACTAATGTGTGCATTTGTATCTGTAGGTGTTCCTTATACAGAATGATGAGTTTGTGTGTACATATAAACACAGTATGGATACATTTAAATCAGCAGTTCTCAACCTTCCTAATGCCGCGACCCCTTAATGGAGTTCCTCATGTGGTGGGGACCCCCAACCACATGGGTGAAGCAGCTGGGAGGTGGGAGGGAAGGGCAGCGGGAGGCTCGTTGCCACCCCTCTGAAAGGGTAATTCGACCCCCAAAGGGGTCCTGACCCCCAGGTTGAGAACCACTGATTTAAATGGACACACCAAAGCCTGTAGAAATTCAGGCTTCTTGGCTGACAAGTACTGAAGTCCATACAAATGGAATCCAGTAGTCACGGATGCCTAAAAAAAATTCACTTAGAATTAAGCAGGTATTAGATGGCATATGACAGTTCCAGGTAGATGGTAGGAATGCACCGTCCACATCATGATCCACCAGGAACAGTCCCAAGGCCTCCCACCCATTTCTGACAGTTACCTGCTGTGGAAATGAACTGTCCTGTGTCATTGGGAAAAGCATGGGAGCAGTGCAAGTATGATGCCTCCAGGTGGTGTGTGGTGTGTTCTGACCTGGATCATCCCATCCTCACAGCCTGGCATGGTTTTTGTAGACCACTGCATTCAGGCAAGCAAGGATTCAGATATGACCAGGAAAATTAGCAGAAACTTATCTAACACCTGTTGGAAATAGTGGAAGAATGAAGGGACATGTGTGGACTTGTGAAAAAGCGGGAAAAGTTACAATTTCATATACTGATAACAAGGATTTTGAGGACTGATAATCAAATGAAACCAAAGCTTTTTCTTTTGAGCATAATGGATCCAGTACTAGAAAATAAGTATGGAAAAATACCCCAGTGTATGAACTCTGAGGTGAGATTACTCTATATAGAGAAACGGAAGAATACAATACCACGACAATGGAAGACTGATTGGCCAAACTGACAAATTTAGCAGAAATAGATAACTTGCTTGATCAGTGACACTAAAAATTGAGAACCTTTCACTGATTTTCTATGCAAAGAAAAGGACAAATCAGGTTTTAACATACCTAATCAGGCCACAAAAAGTTGATATGATATGCTAAAAGAAGGCTATAAATGTTTTGACTGTGATCACCAGGGGAAGGACTGGAAGTCACTTTTAGACTTTTATTATGTAACAGTGTTGCTATTTTTTACTGTACATACATATATTTTTTTCTTTTTCTTCCTTTTTAAATCTCTCAGATTTTATTAAGACACATTTTATTTATACACAAACAAATATAAGCATTAAGCAGGTTTTGAATTTCTCCACTGTCCCTATACAGCAAGGAGCGTTTAGAGCCAAATAATGATGTTTTCAAATTATTGTGTCTATAACAAAAGGTAGTAGAGGTGAAGCATTTTGAACACAATCAGTTTTTCCCCCAAATGAAACTTCCAAGGGCTGTTTAAAGCAGCAGAACTTCAAGGGCTTTTGCTTTCTATTTTGAATGGCACTCAGCTTTTGCTTGTCATGGCATCCTTCTTAAGTCTTTATCAAAATAAATGAATGAAAAACAAAGCAATGATTTTAATACAGCTGCCTAAAAAAAACATTACAACCAGAAACATAAAAGTGTAGCTGAAATATTCTAATTGGAATCTGTGAAGAACTGGGAGCATGTTGTTCCTCAGCAGAATGTACAGGCTGTTTATTCTGTGTTTCTATGCTGCCCTTCCTGGGAGAGATACAAAGTTCTATTTGGCATTTTTCTTTTTACAAGGTAAATATAATGTTTCAGAGAAGGGAAAAGCCATGGCCCTTCAGCCATTACCGGGACTCAACTACCTTCACATCACTGTTGGTGTCCAAGATCTGGAAGGCTACAGATTAGCAACCCAATCATACTATATTAACCTATCTAAGGACTAACCCAATAATGTTTATTTCACACTTTCGCAAATACTAATTTCTCCCCTTTGATTGATACTCAAGACAGGATCATACAGCAGAAGGCTGGAGGGTAGCAAAGCAATCAGATATATCTTATATACAGTAAGTAGGCATGAGGATATTTTTTTAGAAATCCATACCAACATGGAGTCAACTGTGAATCGCAGTTTACAACTAAGCATCGCCTCGCATATTCCTACCGAGCACTCAACTCTATGGAGAAATGCATGCAAAATTTAGAATACTTAGGCTTCTTCATTTTACTGAAATCACACAAGACCTGCATGATTGTCGCTAAGGCTATTGAGTCCCTCCCTAACTAACCCCCTAACCAGAGGTTTCCAAACCCTGGAAGGCTAGGTCAGGATAACCCCGCACCCCACGTCTGTGCGGCTATGTTCAGACGTAACAAAAGAGGCGCCTCAGAGACACATCGCGTGTGGCTCTCGGGTTCCTTGCCAACCCTTCTCTAATCCGCCCTTTCCAGCACGGACTCGTGCGTGAACCATCCCACCTTGGAGCTGGTGCCTCAGCGATGCTTCTATCTATCTATCCAGCTGCGTCTCCTCACAGCCTGAGCCTCGCCTCGGATGGGGGCTTCCGCATCCGTTTTCCCTCCCGTCGCTTCTTCTCGCCCCCCTTTCCGCCAGGGCCGCCGCAGCTGCTTGGGAGGCGCGGGACCGTCTCCTTTCCCACCGGGGAGGAGCAGCCCGTCGTGGCTTCCGTCTGCGCCCCCGGGTCTCTCGGGCGTCCCCGGGCTTGTGCAGAAAAGGCAAGCCGAGCGAGCGAGCGAGCGAGCGGCGGGCACTGGGCACCCTCACAAGCGCCCCCGCCCACCCCCGAAAAGGGCCCCCAGCCATTCATGCACGCGCAGCTGAGTCGACACGCGCGCGCACCTTCACACGCACCTCTCCCCGCTGCGCCCCAGGAGGGAGCTCGGAGTCGAGGGGCACAATGGCCCAAAAGAGGACAGACGACGGCGAGGACGAGAAGCACCGTGGGCCCTCAGGAAAATAAATAAAAATGACGGGTCCGCATTTTTTTCCACACGCCCCCTTGCCAGCCCCCACCCAGCGTGTCCCCTCCCCCCTCCCGGCTGACACGTCCGAAGCTCACAAACCCAGAGAGGAAAGCGAATTACCTTGCAGAGCATCCAGCAATGGCCCTTCCTCTGGGAGGTTTCTGCGCTCCTCGTTTTCCTCCGTCTCTCCCTCCTTTCTCTGCTCTGCCGCCGCTGCTGCTGCTCCTCCTCCTCCTCGCCCCCACCCTTTATCAGCCGCTTTCCGACGAGCCTAAACGTGTGTGTGTGGGGGGGGAGTGACACCCACACGCCTCCCCCCTCCCCCCTGACGTCAGGCTGAAGAGAGGGAGCGCCGCGAGGGAGGCAGGTGGGAGGGGTTAGGGTGGTTAACTTCTGTTAGACTTTCCAAGACGGCGGTGGGATTGGGAAGGGAAACTGGGTTACCTGCAGGGGACCGTGGCGCCTTGCACAACCCAGCCGGCGGGGGGAACCGGCAGTGTCCGTGCGAGCTGATGGGTGTTTGGGGGACCCGCAGCCCCTTGCACGTTTCACCACAGCTGGAAAGGACAGAGTTTGATCCTCCGTCTTCTCCACCTTTGGGAAGGTGCAGCCACACCTAATTTTTAATCCACCCTTGATCCACCTTCAGAGTTAAAACGTAAAGGCACACTTTCTTTCTTTCTTTCTTTCTTTCTTTCTTTCTTTCTTTCTTTCTTTCTTTCTTTCTTTCTTTCTTTCTTTTTCTTTCTTATCAAACCCAGAAAACCCACCTCTGAGTTAGATAAGCAGAAAGAAAATGGCTGTCACTCAGGCTGCCTCCAGGTAGCAAGGGGGAAAGCCAGGCATTAAGGGGAAGCTGACATTATGCCTTGCTGAGGCCCACCAGACACATGTGGGGTCCCCTTGGCATCCTAAGGGGATATCTGGAGAGACCGTGTGGCATTAGGTCACTGGTGGCTTCTTGGAGCTCACTATGTCCCTCTTTTTTTTTTTTTGCAAACGGTGAACTCCTAGAAGTCACCAGCAAAGGTATACTACAGGCATATTTCCACATGTCCAGTAAGTCAAAAACATCCTGGCAAAGTAAAAATAGTGTTGGCTCTCAGGCACTATTTTTCCTTCAGATTAAGACTGTATTTGGACATAACAAACAAGGTGTCTCAGAGACTGTAGTGTGTGGCCTTTATGTCCTCACACCTCCTCTAATCCACCTTTTCTAGCACAGAATGTTCAGGAGGGGGAGGGCAGGGTAGGGCAGACGGGTGTGTGAACAGTCCCACCTTGAAGCCGCCTCAGAGACACCTCAGGCTTTGTCTGATCACAGCCTAAGTGGCCAACAGACCACAACAGCCCCAATATGACAGTCCTGCCACAGTGCTGACAATTTGCTTGGCAACAGCCTTTTCGGTGTAGCTGATCTGTTACAACTCACTGCCAGCCTGTGGGAGGGACTCATGAGCATGGGGAGGGGAGAAGGAGGGTACATATATAAATAATCTGAAACTGAGGGAAGTGGTTGGCATCTTTACCAGGAAACACAGTGGAGAATACACTTATTATTGCCCCTTCACACTGTGAAGGCACTGTCAAATTCAGTGGGGTCCTCTGAGGCTAGAGGGGAAAAATGCTTAGAGGCTTGCATCAAGCTCTTAAACAGAATCAGGTACCACTTGGGTGGGAGGAGCAAACAAAAATTGTTTGCCAACCGCAATTTGAGAAATAGTCTAAGCATTTATATTTCTTATTTCTTGATTTCACACCAGCCATTATGACCATAGTCTCCACAAGTATGCCGATGGCAGGTCTAGAGTATAATCCAGAATTAGGCCTGGTGTAAAAAGGGTTTCGGTTCTTATCACATTTATGTGACTCTTAACACATTTGTAGTTATGATAGTTGTAAAGAGGGGCTATTATACAGAAGTGACAGTGGTGGTTGGCAACTACTGTTGTAAGCCATCTTGAGATCTTCAGCCATAGTATGGGATAAAAGTATAAATAAATATTTCAACTGGTGGGATAGAGGCAAAATATCTAAAAGGAGATGGCCAAAGGCATCAGAATAGTTAAGAGACAAGAGGCTGAGGCAATAAATCTGCAATTCCATGCAAACACAGATGAAAATTGAACGCACTAGATTATTCACACAAGCCAACCCTGGAGTGATACATGCATGAAGGTGGAAAAGGGAGTGGGTTTATGCATGTAGCTCCTGGGTGTGACAGGGCGCCACTCATTTGCCCTTTTCTGGACTAGCTCCCTTCCCCCCTTGTAATCAAAAGGCTACAGGTGCAAAAACATAGGCTAAACAGGATAATGTTGGGGTTGGTCACAAAATTCACATTCCTCATTTATAAAAGTTATTTGAAGAAGAGCTTTAAAAACCCTCCTAAACAAGACCTTAATGCCTTTGGACACACACACAAGCTGTAATGTGGTTCTCCGCTATGTATTCCACATTCTGTGGATTGTCTAGGAAACAGAATTTCTGACATCTCCCAGATGTTCTTCCTAACCATCATTGACTTCAGTTGGTCAACGGGAATAAAGTGATCAGAAGCAAAAGAAGGCAAAGATCCTGTAATACTTTGAACAAAATAGGATGTTTCAGCTGCATCTCTTAAAGATGTAAGAGCAGAGCAATTAACACCAAAGGTTAAGGAAGTCTAGACATGCTGGAACCTCCTCTTCTATATAGCTATTAAAACTCCAGGACCATTACCCTGTTTTGTCTTGGCCACTCAATTCCCATATCGTTTCTTTGTTTCTTTTACCATTTGCCTTTATATTCTGTCCCATCCTCGGAGGTCTCAGGACATGCTTCAATAATTAAAATACATTAAATTCACATGTACAGAAAAATTAAAACTACAATGTCTTGAGAAGGAAACACACAGGGGTGGCTATAGCTCAGTGGTAGAGCAAACTGCCTGGAAAGCAGTGGGTTGCCGGTTCATTCGGCAACCTCTACCCAGAAGTAGGCAATGGGAAGCCATTCTGCACCTCTGTTAAGATGGAAAAGGTGCAGAAAAGAGCAACCAGAATGGTCAAGGGTTAGGGTTAGGGACACCTTCCTTACGAAACCAGGCTACAACGTCTGGGCCTCTTTAGCCTTGAAAGATGGCAATTAAGAGGTGACCTGACTGAAGGATATAAAATTATGCATGTTAAGAAAAAGGAGGATATAGGGAAAAAAATCTCTGTCACACAACACTAAAACCAGGGGGCGTTCAATGAAACTGATAGGCAGGAGAGTTAGGACAGACAAGGGGAAGTATTTTTTCACCCAGAGGTTCATCCATATATGGAATTTACTACCAGAAGAAGTGGTGACGGCAACCAGTCTGGATAGCTTTAAGAAAGGATGGGATAAATTTATGGAGGACAGATGTATCAATGTCTATTAAAATGGATGCATAGGTACTGCTTCCAGGTTGAAGAGGCAGGCGAGCAGTTGAAGGTTTTGCCTTTGTTTTCTGCTTGAAAAGGCCCTCTACCCAGAAGTTTGACAGGATGCTGACTAGATGGGCTGTGGCCTGATTAAGCAGAATTCTGCTTATGTTGTTATGGAGGTGCCCATCCATCAACCAGGAGTTGTCTACAATTCAATGATATTCAGTAACAACAACACACCAGCACAGGGCAGCAATAAAGGCCTACTGTTGTACTTTCTCTGAGATCTCACATTAGTATGCTATCGTGCCAACAGCAAATCTGCACCTTATGCTAAAAAGGATTGCCAGTCTTAACTGGGGCTGCCCAGGTGAACAAATTACCTATCAAAACTACCCAATCTGTGATATGGTCTGTTCATTACATGTATACCCTACTTTTCTGCTAAAAGATAGTGTCTGGGATTGTGTTTCCATTTCACAGTGAAGGTATCTTAATTAATCTTTTCTCCATTGGGAGTAATGGAAATTGGCTTCATTTAGAGTTCCTTTCATGCATTATGGAGACACCACCAGAGACCCCTAACAAAAATACTGAACAACACAAAAGACAGAAACAACAACAACACAACTTTTTAAAAATACTATCAAAAAGGAACAAATGGAATCACTCTCCATCACTACCTAGTTACTAAAGGCCTACCTAAATAACAGCAGCTTTACCTACTAGCAGGAGGATAGCAAAGAAGATGCCGGGGCTTAGGGGGTAGCCACAGAAATGAACGAAAGAAGGGTTGGTAAGGATAGCTGAGGAGACAAGACCTGCTCTTGTTTCAGAAATATTGTATTAAAACCTCTCTTCAGTATTCTGTTGCTTCTTGTGCCACATAAGGTGCTTTCTAAAGCCATTTTTAGGTAGTTTAAGCAGTCTGCACTTAATCTCTCTTGCTTCTAAATGTATAATTGTGCCTCATTGGGATGAAAATCCTTGCTAAGGCCATGAGGGTACATTCTTCTGGTACTGCTGTCTCCCCAAAGCATCTCTCACCAGCAAAGTGGAAACACAGGCACTATCTAGAAACGGGAAACACAGGAACTTGGAAATGGGGCTTCAGTTCAAACCTGGTTCTACATATAAAAATGTAGAATCAGGTTTGAACTGAAGCTCTGTTTCCAATGCAATTTAGATTTTAAAAGGGCACGATACTAACAAACTCAAACTGGTTCAAATCTAACTGGGTGGTTCAAGCCAGTTCAACTGAACCTCCTTGGTTTGTTTGAATTTGAACTAGCCCCCTGAACCTCACTGTGGTTCAGTTCAAATTCAAACTAGTTTAACTCGAACTGGCTTGAATTCAAGCCGGTTCAGCACATCTCTGCCTCTAGTCCTAATTCCAGCTTCCTACTGAAGACGTCATCCAGTGAATGCTCTTTTGCTTCTCTGATAAAAGCATAGGCATATTCTAGGTGTGTCTCACAAACAGTATAGGATTCTCAAAATCAAATAGAGATTTGTACATTGCTTGATCACAACCAATTCAAATCTCACTTTATGTGGGAAGCTCTAGGTTGAAGTCACCAACGCCAGGGAAGGTCTGTAAAGTTCAGCATCCCCAGCTGCACAACTGCTCTCCCCTGTCCCTACTCTGGGAACAAATTTCAGAACCTTCCAATAGGAGTCTTCTCTGCCATTTAACTCTTCTACCAAGTGATAGCTGCTACACCTGGGATTTTCAGTCTTTCAGCACACGCTCTCTTTCTTTGAGCTAAACTAAGCTCTGGGAAAAAGCTATGGCTGTCTCCTTTTAACACTGCTTTGAGGTTCTCAAACCTACAGACATGTACTCTGGGTTATAACTTGTCGATCTGTTCACGGGCTGTTTTTCCTTAAGAACTTGGTTTCAGGACAAATCATATCCTGTGTGGATCTCCCAGGCCTCAGTTTGGCAACACTTCCCCACAACCGCTTGTTCTCGGCATTGTTTACCGTGCATCTGTTATTGCAGTTTCTCACAGAAGTTTCAATTAGGAAAGATTGCTAGGCTCCACATACACAAAGCAGGAAGGATGGCTGATGTGCCAAGAAATTCACCCACACAAGGGACTGTGGCTGAGACTTGAATGCAAATATAGTCCATTGGAGGTTGGGGAAATGCTGTTTTAGGCCCAGTAGGTGTGGATCCTCCATCACAGGGATTCTAACCATTCTTTATTTCCTAAGCTTTAACAGCTTCTCCTTCTTCATCTTCACACACTCACATTTTATGCCCAGTCAACGGCAATCACAATTCAATCTCATGACCCCAAACTCCTCCCCTAAAGAAATAATATTTTGCATCATTACATACTGGTAGATATACTGGAAACTGGGCTTTGTCAAAATAGAACACATTACTGCCTAAACATTGGCAGAAAATGGAGGCTCAAATAAAACAGCAGTTTCCCTCTAAACCAGTGTGAATGTATTTCAGAACTAATTAAAGTCTACCAGAATGATCTTCAGTAAAACTGGTTCTTCTGAATGCATCAACTATACATAGAAATACATTAAAAATTCATGACTACCTATTTTTATTTTCTTCCCTAACCTAGAAAATTCCTAAAGGTGCTAGTTGTTTATTTCATTAATACTTATTTAGAGCGTTAGTGCCTCATATGTAATCTATTATTATTATTATTATTACGATAGGACAGAATATAAAAACCATGTTATAACAATAAAATGGTTTTCAAAATAAGATAATATTAGAGCTAATCTGAAATAAAATAACTGGTAAATAAAAATAAAGGCAAATGAAAAATAAAAGTTCATCCACTGCCAGTGGAATCTTCCAGAGGGGTAGGTCCCAGAGACTGGTGCTTCCAATGAATCGCCCCTCAATTTGCCTTGAAGTTAAATAGTTCTGAACAGCAGCCCCAGAGGACATTAACATCTGAATGTGAATGAGTGACCCTGGATGTACTCTAGTCCTGAATCATAAAAGTCTTCCAAAAGTCAAGACTGTAAATTTAACCCATAGTTGGAGGGCCATATCTTTGTGAGATATGTTCCTAATGTCAAGTCCTGCCCCATAGAGCTACAGCATTGTGGCCAAGTGAAGTTTCTAGAAGTTTTCAAAAGCAGGGTCATTCACAATGCATTGCTGAAATTGAAGATGGACATCATCAGGGACATAGATAAGATGGAGCAGGATGGATCCTAGCAAAAATAGCTAACTAGCTCTTTCAAACCACTAAGACTGAGACCAAAAACATGTAAGCCATGGTCACGCCTTCACTTTAAACCTTCTCCAGTCCATCTTCAGATCTAACTTCTCATGCATTTTTATTTGAATGTTCTATTTGTGGATTTGACAAGGTGTGAGCAGTCAGACTTGAAGATGGCCTGAAGAAGTTTTAAAGTGAAGGTGTGAACACAGCCGTAGAGTATAATGACAAACTAAATGCCAAGCCCTGCAACCAGCCAAATTCTTTCAAAGCCCCACACCCTTAGCTTCCTCAGTTCCTGACAAAAACCTGGGCTTGCTTCATGGTAGTTATGCACTTGCAGAGCACAAACTGGCCATAGTCTCTCTTCAGCCAACAGCAACCTGAAATTTGACAACTTTGGGTATGGTTTTGCCACAAACAGAAAGGGAGGAGGAGGAGAGTTGGCTTTAATATCTTGCTTCTCTCACCCATTTAAGTGGACTCAGAGCAGCTGACAAACAGACATCTTGTGAGGTAGGTGGGGCTGTGAGAGCTCAGAAAGAGCTGTGGCTAGCCCAGGGTCACCCAGCTGGCTTCCTGTAGGAGTGCAGGCTCAAACCGGGAGACTACCAGATAAATGTCTGACACTCTAACCACAAGGCAAACTACAAGTGACCTGGGATATCACTTGGCCGCTTTGGAGAAAAGGTAGAATTCATACAGAGTTTATAGTCCTTTGTGACAGTGGCCAGTTGGTACAAAACTGATTTCTCAAATTCCAGTTACAAATACACAAATATTTTATCAGTTTAAAACAAAAAAAACTCTACTTACCTTTCCCTCTTTGACATTCACTCAGCCCTGTCCTACTTCCTTTGTTTATATTTCAGAAGAAGCCTATTGCTGGCTTTTCCAACTTCTAGATTAAAAGAATTAACTCAGGAGCCTGGAACTGCTTTTTTTCTGCCAGACAGCTGACAGATATGTTGATGTTTAGGTCCACAGTCAGTGCCATGCAGTATGATCAAAATCTTTAGCCTTCCCCGCCTGTTTCAACATCAATATTTCCATTTGTGTGATTCAGTTGTATGAATATATCACAGGGATTTCAAAGAAGAAATACTCATATATACTTTAACAACCCATAGGGAGATGAGACATAGATGATGCAGAAGGCAAGGAGAATGCTGTCAACTGGGCTGCTGTATCCTCTTGTGTTGTCATAGTGCTCTTGGGAAAGAAACTAAAACAGAATTGTGTAAGCATGGGGTATTCATTCTGGCTGCTGCTTGGTGCATTTCCAGTACAATAAATTTTACTCTTTCAGGATGAAACTCTACTTAGGGGAAGTAAAAAAGCCTCAGCCTGGGAGGATCTGAGAATAAATCATATACAAATCACTAAACAAAAAGCCTGGTATTTTGAATTTATTATGGCTGTTCACAAAAACCTTGAAGGTAAGGGGGGCTAGATGGAAAAGGGGCAGGACTCCCACATCATTAATAGTCACATGGCAAGGAGATTTTCAGAGGGTTTGGATCATATGCAGGCAGTTCTTGTGGAAAATTCCCTCTGCTTCTGAATTGCTGAAGATTCAGGGACCCTTTTTGTCCTTTTTACCTGGCCATCCTGCGCAAAGGTCTCCCAACATACATTCTTTGTGGCACTAAAGAACCTAAGAGATGCCCTGCTGGATCGGGCCAGGCCTAAGTATTCCACTCCTAGCAGTCCATGCCAGTCCCAGATATAAATAAAATAAAATACTGTATGGAGGAGACAACACACTCAGTTCTCAATCCCTGCAAGGAGGATTAACTCTGAGAGTGGAATAGAAAACAGTTTTGACCTTTCTTACTAGTGTTGTCTCTCAAAAGATGGCTCAAGATGGGACCAAGATGGTCAGCTTTGCTGGACCTAAGACTAGTCAACAGAAAAGAAATGATTTAAGCAATATACATGACTGGCAGTTTGGGAGAAAATGACTGTATTTACTGGAATTTCAGGTAACTGGTATTAAGCTAGACTGACATCTCAGATTTCAGGAAGGCAGGTTTTAATCACCGGTAGGTGGCAGGTATCACAGCTAGAAAACCTGAAGGAGAAACAAGCAGCTTGTGAATGACATGATACTGAAAGCAGAAGCCTGAACAATCCCCATGAGATGCACAGAGTTCACTGAAAAGGAGAGGAGCAGAATGGGCACAGACGGGGCATGGAAAGACATATAGCTTATGTGAGGTACAAGGTGATAGCATATACCTGTTAGGGTGGCTCAGGAAACCTAAGGCTTAGAATGAGATGAAGCTAGCAAGGAATGACGGACACAATAAGACATTTTTAGGCATATCCAGAGGAAAATATGGGTCAAGGACACAGGAGATCTGCTGTGCATGGAAGGTGAAGAAGCGGACAGTAGAGAGAAAGCAAAATTGCTTAACTATATTTTCTCCCAGCCCATTTTTCAGCATCACAGCTCTCTTAGCAGCAAAGGTATTACTGTGGAATCATAGCTCAAATTAGATCAAGTCATAGTAAGGAAGAATCCAATAGTTGTAAATGAATTCATTTTTCCAGGCCAAGATAAATTATATCTCACTACTAAAAGATTTTCTAGAAGTGATGTTAAGATTCCTGAGATCCTGGTGAATTGGAATAGTGCCAAAAGACTAAAGAAAAACCAAATATTTCCATTTTCCAAAGAGGGGAAGAGGGGCCCAAAATTGCAGACCACTTAGCCTTTGCATCTTTTCTGGGTACAATTCGAGAAGAAATTATCAAGGAGCATATCTGTTAGCTCTTTGAAAGAATGCTGCTGTTAGTAGGAACCCTGCATGGGACTGTTATGAACAAATTATTTCAGGAGGGAAGGGAGTTAAAGTTCAGGGTGGTAACCTGGCTTTTAAAATCTTTATAGCTGGAAGACTATAAATGAAAGTGGTCAAAACCATCTTCCTAATTGTGCCAAACTTCCTTTGGTCTGGCCTGGATGGCACACAAACAGACCCACTGTGTCAAAGTGCCATTGGCAGGAGTCCTGCCCAAATGAGTTGGCCTTCCTTCTGCTGACAGAACAGTCACCAGATTGCAGTTTGGAAGAAGGCTAGAATTCTTAACAGTGTAACAAGACTACATTCAGCTACTTTGGCTTAATCCTGTGAAAGTGAAAGGCTATTATTCTAATAGGTTTGGTGAAGTGGGTGGGCTGTATTTTGCTTGTGTGGAATGTGCCAAAATCTTATGAAAACTCCCGGAAGACTGAACAACTTGGCTTCTAAAAAGAAGGCAGGATCTGCTGCACAAGGATTTGGATGGTGAAAGAATTTCCATAATCAAAGGCTGGCTTTCCTTATTCAGAAGCAAGCCTTTCCATGTACCACTACATGAAAAAAATACTGAATCTATGGATAAAACTAAAGCTTGAAATGTGTGGAAATCCTGGCTTTTGAACTCGTGTGATGTCACTTTTCGTTTCAAGCCCTGTACCTGAAAAGAAAAGGTCCTCCTGAACCACTGGGAGGTGCTGGAATGATTTAGGCCTCCGCACCTGGAGATGTGCAAAGCATTCAAAACTAAGCGCCGACTAAGTGCAAATGGCCACTGCTACAGAAGCCATTGCAGAGCTACAGTGATGGCACCTGTGTGGCACCGCTGCCAGAGCGACTTGGTGACACAGTGCTTAATTGCCCCTGTACTGCCAGTCATGTACTTCCCTGCATATCTTCCATCAGGAAGACATGCAAAAAGAGTGTGCAGGGCTTTACCAGCCCTGCTACTACTATAGGCATGGAGCAGTTTTACCTGCTCCATGCCTATAAGGTGCAGGGGATGTTCCAACATGCACAGAGCCATTTCTGGTAATGAAACGCCTCTGTGAAGTGCAGATGCACTGCACTGGAGCATCCCCTAAGTGCACTTACAGGCGAAGTGCTAAAGGCTTGTAATCCAGTGGTTCTCAACCTTCCTAATGCCGCAACCCCTTAGTGGAGTTCCTCATGTTGTGGAGACCCCCAACCATGGGGGCCGAGCTGCTGGGAGATGGGAGGAAAGGGTGGCAGGAGACTCTTCGTTACCCCTCTGAAAGGGTAGTTCGACCCCCAAATGAGTCCCGACCCCCAGGTTGAGGACCACTGTAATCTCTGCAGAGATCCCAGGTATCAGCCTTGTGACAGCTTTCCTTGCAGCTAATCCACCCCTCTCCTATACCCATTTCTTTCACATACAAGGCAGAGTTCAAGAATGATAAAAAAAAAATCCCTTGAACTATTATATGAAGAAGGCTGTAATTGCAGCATTTAAAATTTTAAACTGAACGGATTGGAAAAATAAAAGTTAGCAGCAGCATTATAGCCTGAGTGTGCAATTGACAATGTTGCATAAGGAGAATTTAAAATTGAGGTCTTTGAAAATTCTCAAGTCTCTGAAGACAAATGCTGTGTCTCCTCTCTGACAGTGGAAGGCACCTGGCGCAGGTGCCTCTGCTGTAGAAGCCCTACCCTGCAGGATCGGCAAGCCGCTTGGTGGTTCCTTTGTCATTGCCAAGGCCATGTCTCAAATCCCTGTGTCTGCACACAGACAGCACCTTCTTCCTCTGTGCACAAGATACTGATGTTAAGATTATTCACATGTATAGCAGAACCATATTGGCAACTAGCCAGCTATGGACTGCAAGGCTGAATGCGTACCCAGATCATAGAACCCTATCAAAGGTACCTGAAAAGCTATTTTGGATACAGTAAAAAAGTGAATTTGGGCTTCATTCCCCTCCTATTGTTTCAGACTGTAAAAAGGAGACCAGAAAGAGAGGAAGCTGAAGGGAGAAAAATCTATTTTCTCCTATTTTGTTGGCTAGCTTAATAACTATGATGCTCTGTGAGCTTACAGGATAAGTATAGCTTGCAGACCTTAAAGCCTAAGAGATGAAGTTTGGTCAGAAATATTAGAAAGTCATGCCTTGTATACACAGTTCTGTGTAACAGTTTTGTTCTACATAGATATGTCTCATGTGTTTAATGCAGCTCTGGACATTTATCTTAATGTGATTTTGCTTTTGAGATACCACTTTGTGACACTAGTAGACTGAGCTTCCCCTTCACAGTGCATTAATTGACATACATTATGTCTCATTTCTGCAGTGTATTGACTTGAATTCCCCAAACAGTGGCCTTCTACAGATGGCAATAAAAGTATCATGGTTTTGCACTACGTAGGAATTTGCAAAAATCAAACCAGGGTGTTATTCAAGATATGACCATTACTAGTAGTCCAATTAGTATTCACAGGTCTTGAATCAATTAAACAGAAGTTTAATCAAACTAAATAAATTATAATTTTGCTACCCAAGTATGGCGACTTGTGCTCTTCGGAGGATAGGTGGAATATAAGTACAATAAACAATGTTGCCTGAATATTCAAGGCAGTCTTTTGTTCTGTAGGAGTTCTGTAAGACATTTTTATTTTTATGAACAATCTGATTCTATGTCAAAGTGTTACAAGATTGAGAGCAGTAATCTCAAACTATTTAAAAACAGTGTGGGAAACCAACAGTGATGCAATAACCATTACAGACCCATCTTGTGTATTGTACAGTTGTTACTGATCATTCTATTATTTATAATCATCTGCTCTGAAACCGTCTTAGAAAAACATGAATGTGGATAATTTCACAGACTGCCACAAAGCAGAGCAATTTACGAAGGGTCTACTGCAGATCCCATAGCTAGAACCCCAGAAATTGTTTTCTGCACTAGAAATGCTGAAGGGTTTTGATTTATGTATAGTTGTGGCCAAAAGGAGCATTTAAGTTAAGAAACCTAACCAGGTTTCACAGAAGCTGCATCGTGATTGATTATGCATTATGGAATGTGACATTTCATGGCACTTTGTTCACATGTAAACTTGCTTGAAAAGAGCACTATCAGAAGGATCAGAAATAAAACACTTTAGCTGCAGTCTTATTGAAGAATTATTTGCAGCCCTTTACTGTAGAATCTGAAGGAAGCATGAAGAGGAAACTGAGAAGAAAGGTTGGACAAGGGATTCTATAAAATGGAAATACAACATCACAAAATAATTTTGTCCATTTAAATATTGCAAAAGAAACCACTACAAATAAAGGACTCCACAGAAACTCTTAAACAATTTGATAATGAAAATTTTTGTAAAACCACAGGATTGGTACAAACATCACAGCTTTGGATTAAAGGATGTGCCAAATGGATTCCATTTTGAAACTGTTTGACAAGAACTAAGGGGATTCATACAGTTCAGACTTGAATTTACCTCTTGGCTGGTTTGAGAGTTCAATTAGAACTCAAACCAAAATGGTGGGGGTTCAAAGCAAAAACCA
This sequence comes from Aspidoscelis tigris stejnegeri, assembly GCA_023333525.1. Classification (NCBI taxonomy): domain Eukaryota; kingdom Metazoa; phylum Chordata; class Lepidosauria; order Squamata; family Teiidae; genus Aspidoscelis; species Aspidoscelis tigris. The sequence goes on along the minus strand of JALMGA010000005.1, from coordinate 36,397,556 downwards.
CAACCGCCCCAGTTCATGCTGATCTGACTCAAAATGGAACTGGTTCAGCACTTTTCTTTGCATTTTTATAGGCTTTTAAAAGGTAATAGCTTATTAGACGAACCACTGAACCAGTTCAAGATTTGAAACAAACCAGCTTGCTTCTCTTGTGGTTCAGTTCAATATGAACTGCACGACAAATAGAAATTCATGGATCCCAACTTTTGATTTACGGTGCCAATTCCTGAACAACCCACCCTGTTTCATATGATCTGTAGCCATTAGGAAGCTGAACAAAGTAGAAAATAAAGTCTAGATGTGTCAGTCACAATCTTTATTTCGCTTTCCACAAGAATAATCTAATCATTCATCCTTTTTTCCATCACTTAAAATGACTGGGCAGAAAAATCACCAAGAAATATAAATACAGAGCGATATGGGACAACTGAAATGCTTCAAACATAGGTAGTTATGGAAGCCAGAGCCTCGTAATGAAAAAATACTTCCATTAGTGTCAGCACATGACTACTGTAAAAAGAAGGAAGCTAATCTTACATTTGATCACAGACATTTATTCCCAAAAACTGGTGTGGAATTGCACTTTTATGAAGACCGTCATCAAGTCCACTAGATGTGCGCATGTGAGCAGGTTCAGTGCTGCTGAAGTTCTTTCATTCTGTTGAGGGCACTACCAGCTCGGAACCACTCAATCTGAGTCTCGTTAAAGGTGTGGTTCAGCATAATTGTTTCTTGGCTCCCATTTGGATGCTTGATTATACATTTCAGGGGCTAGCAGGAAAAGAACAGAAAGTAAGAGACCCGGTATCAGCATCTCATTTTGTTCTGCAAGAACTGTAATGAATGATTTATTATAGCCAACATACTGAATACGCTAGACTTTTCTTCAAAGTGCTATTTTTTTCCAAGTGGAGTTTGAATTCTTGTTTTAAAAGAAATAGTTCAATTTGCAGATTTATATGCTGGGGGTGGGCAGGTCTATATAAAGTGTTGCCTAGTATTGATGCACCCCACCATTACAGTTTGTAGCATAAATCATAAGCTAGAAGCCAGGTAGAAAATTCATCATTCAAATTCAAGAATGTCATGCATGAACACCAACTGTGTATTTTCAGATTATGCTCCAACATTTAATCAAATCTGTTTAATCCAGTGTAATGTGGAAGCCCACCCACCCATACTGCTTTTTCAAGTGCCTCTGTTGAACCAAGAACATTCAAAAGTGCATTTTAAAGGAATCCTAGAGATTACTTGCTAGGTTTTATGCCAGAGCCCTGAAATCCAAGAACCCAATACAAACATGCAGCAGAAAATAAGAGGAGGAACAGAAACTAGCTACTGAGGAATATAATCCTTACCTTTCCTGGAGCAAAATCTTTCAGACCCACAATACTCAACTTGTCTACAGGATGGATCTTATCATAATCAGCTGGATCAGCAAAAGTTAGTGGCAGGAGTCCTTGCTTCTTCAGATTGGTTTCTGTTTGGGTTTTTTAAGAAAAGGTCTTAGGACAATTCAAAATCACATTTCAGATAGCTACTTAAAGACCTCAACTTTATCAGTGGACATCTTTATAATATAATGTACCGTTCATCCTGCCTTCAGAAACAGTAATAACCAGCATATTTAAACCCAATGCAGGTGAACAAAGAGCAACCAATCTCTCCATTGCCTTGGTGCATCAGTTCTGCTGGGTGGCTTGTGCAGTTTCATCCTTGTGAGCATTTACTTGCATACAAGTGCAAAAAAGTTTGGTTACTTTAATAGACTCCTGCATAAGCTAGCACCTTTCTATAAAAGCAAACCAATACATTTCAGCATGACACTTTCAGGCTAGAAGCCTGGAATTCTAGCTGGAAACAAGAACTACCAAAAATTGAAGGTGATTATTTCAAAATATTCTCAGTTAAGTTTATATGTCAGTCAGCAAGCAGAAAATCCTGTCTGTCCTGTAGTAGGTATGAATACAAACCATGATAATGTGTTGAAGATATACATTATAAGAAAGCCTATCTTGATGCAATTTTTTTCTTAGCATTCCTTCCTTTCTCTCAAAGCATATGTCCTCTGTAAATTCAACAAACAATTACCGATCAGTACCGTTGTGTATGACCACCTTAAAATACAGTGCATCCATTACCTTCCCCATGCAGGCACTGTAATAGTTTTAAGCCAATCTATTTTATCTGCAATTACAGTCATTTTATTGTGACCTGCTATGAAACTTTCTGGTATAAGTAAATACCCGCAATAACCCTAATACTGCAACTGCAACTGATTCTGCCCAGCTTGGGATTCTCACCATGAATCCTGGCAAAGCTCTTGACAATGATGGCTCTTCCTCCGAGATGTCGTGGTTCCAAGGCTGCGTGCTCCCGACTTGAACCTTCACCGTAGTTCTCATCACCGACCACAACCCACTTAACATTGTGTTTCTGTGAACAAAGCATATAGACCAATACTGTTGGTACCACTGTTATTTATCACAGAGCTTAATGCATGCCATGCAGCTCTTTCTAAACGAAGATGGCTGTATGCTGTGAGTAACAGAATCTGAAAAGCCACTTTCACTTGGCTGGGGCCCAGAATTAACTTACTTCTACTGAGAGAGTAAAAAACTGGATCAGACAGGCACAGTGAGCTTGGAGTCCAGGAATGATCCGGCTACTAGCCAAAAGCAGGAAAATGCAGAGGCAATCAGCATTTCCTGAGAGCAAAATGCTAGAAAATTTTAGTTGTGGGGGTGGATGCACTTTGGACACCTGGAACGCACACAGCAAGACTCTGGAGGCCTGCAATAAGGTCTAGAAGAGCACTGTGATGCTGAAAAATTAGCCACTCCACCAGCCAAGCCTAACTGACAGATGGTATGGGCATTGCCTCCTTCTGTTTCTTGTTGGAACAATCCTGGGTAAAGGGACTGGGCAAGATGTCCATGGAAGGTAAAGGGATAGTCCTTGTGCTACAAGGAAGCTGAGAAATTCTGAACAAGACAGTATGAGAAGAACTGAAGAAGAAGAAGAAGAAGAGTTGGCTTTTCTACCCCGCTTTTCTCACCCATTTAAGGGGACACAAAGTGGCTGACAAAGCTTGTCTATTCTTCTCCCCACAACAGAACACCCTGTGAGGTAGGTGGGGCTGTGAGAGCTCAAAGAACAGAGCTGTGACTAGCCCAAGGTCACCCAGCTGGCTTCATGGGGGAAAGCAAAATCAAACCAGGTATTCCCAGATAAGAGTCTGGCTCCCTAACCAGCAGACCAAACTGGCTCACAGTTTGTGAAGGCTGCTTGCACTAAAAGGCTTTCATATGATTAATCTACTATCTATTGAAAGGGACAGAGAAAGTAGTAGGCATTACCCAAGAGTCAAATTTATCTTCTCCAACTTCAAAGAACATAAGAAATGAGGACTTTCTAGTAGCTTGGGCTACTTAAGCCTGCCCATTCCCTTTTTAATTTTCAAACTGGAATAGGTGCAATAAACAGGGTTCTGATGTGATCCCCAAGTCCCTAGCCCTACTGCACCATCTAGTGACTTTAACTGGAACAGCAGCCTCTTGCTACTGCTCAGGCTGCAACGAGTCCACAAAATGCCTTACCTTGTAGTAACGGGCCGTATCAGGGACAGGGCCAAATTCCTGGGTCAGTGCATTCCTCACCGAGTTGGCCTTGTCATTCTCAATGTTAATGGCTCCAATCAGCAGGTTGTTTGAAATATTGTCCAAATGGCCACGGAATTTGAGCCAGGGGCCAGCTGCTGAGATGTGGTCAGTGGTACATTTACCTTTCACCTGAACCCAAAATAAGAGAAGAAAAAATTATCAGCAGAAACAGGAATGAGCAGCCTTTCACCAGGGACCAAGTAATCACAGAAGTGGAGAATCCACAACAGCTGAACAGCTAAATGTTGTGTTTATTGGTGCACTGTGTCCTTACTTTTGGTCTGAGTGTGCAATGTATTGTGTGTGTGTGGGGGGGTTGCCTTGTTTTTACTGCCCTGGCCTATTCTACCCAATGCCACCCATGCATATGCTAGCTTTATCCACCAAATGTCCCCACGCCTGAAATGGGAATATTCTGGCAGCAAATATTATTCCCAGAGTTCCATTTGGAAGGGACATCACAAAACTCTGCCCCATGGCCTCTTAACTGCCACAAAGGGACAATATGAGAAAGGAAGCACAGAGGCCAAGGAGCCCTTCAGATCATAAACCCGCTCCAGGTCAGGCTGCCATGGGGAAGCACCAGCAGATTTTACCCTGTGTTGTTACAGAAGTATTTTCTCCTATTTTTGGCAGCAGCATTGGCCCAAATGGTATTTATGATATGACAGCAGTTATGCATTAGAATATCACTGCCAGAAAAAAAAAAACTAGGATTCAGCTGCATATCTTAACACATCACAGTAAATGTGTACAGCTTCGGAAAGATACCTTAGACATTAAGAAAAAATATAACATGGCAATTCCTTTTAGTTTTAATTGTGTTATCAGTCCATTACCGAAAGGAGTATGAAGCGGATACACATTCCTGCCACATGCAAAGAATTCATTAAAGTTTGGCACCCTTGTATTTCAAAGGTCTCCGCAGTTTGAATTGATCCTGCCACTGACAGAATAGAATATTCTAGAACGTATTCTAGGAAACAGATTGCCCCCATTCTGAAATGCCACATTTTTTCAATGCATTACCTTACCTTTATGAGAATCTGCATGTCTTCCAAATCCTTTCCGTCCCATTTGTCAAAGGGCTCAAGGAGCTGTAAGCGCTGGCTGGTGGGGCTCACATCCACATGCTGGTTGCTACCATCCTTGGGGGGATACTGATATGTGTCCTGTCCTGGGTCAAATTCCTATATGAAGTAGCACAACGATTGCAAGGAGGAAAAGAAGATTATCCATAAAAGAAAAACCAAATCTAAATTCAAAGGAGGAGGAGAAGTTGGTTTTTATACCCTGCTTTTCTCACCCTTAACAGCACTCTAAGCAGCTGGCCAACCTTCTGTTCTTCTCCCCACAACAGACACCCTGTGAGGTAGGTGGGGCTGAGAGAGCTCAGAAAGAGCTGTGACTAGCCCAAGGCCACTCAGCTGGTTTCTTGTAGGAATGCGGAATCAAACTGGGAGTCCGACACTAACCACAAGACCAAACTAGCTCAAGTATAAGGTCAAATACTGAGTATCTGGGAAGCTTTCAAGAATTTCCCACAAGCCCCCTCTTCTTCCTGCCAATCTTTAAGTGCTGCCTGTTACCACCTATCTCATCCACTTCATTTAAATATATCACATCTCTTTCCAATGGAAACCTACTCTACAAAATCATTTCAGAATATTTTAGTCTTCGTGCAGCTATATATTAATACAAACTAAACTGTTTCTAGAAAGACATTGTTACGAATGCTCCCAAGGATGCTGAGGGGGAAGCTGAACGAGCAAAAAGATTACCAGTTTTGGGAGCTCATCAGCATCAGGAGGTTCAAGTTTGAATTTTTTCCCATCAGCTCCTGTCAAGAAATCCACCTCTGGATTAAATTTCAGTGTGCCAGCCAGAGACAGGGCTGTTACAATCTGAAAAACAGAATCAAGTATGGATTATATCAGTCTATCTTCATGACTTCAGTCTTCTCTCCTTTTCTTACGACTCAACTTTTAAAATCAAAATTTAGATATCTCTGTTGTTGGGTACTGTCAAGTCATGGCTTGGGTGACTGCACAGGCACCTCCATAGATACGGCTATGCAGTTTTATAGGCAGAAATACAGAAGTGGTTTGCCATTGCTTACTTCTGGGGAGAGGCTGGGGACTGAACTTCAACACTCCACTTTCCAGGCAGTTTGCTCTACCACTGAGCTACAGCCACTCCCTCCTAAAGCCTTAGGACAAGTCTGACAAGGAATTGCTCTGAGGAAAGCCTACTTCTAACATAAAATGGAAGGAAAGAATAGACTATTTCTGCAGTCTAAAATGAATCCTGGTTACCTGGTGGCTTTTAGCTGTGCTCACCTGCTATGAACATAGGAAGAAAAAACGCAGCAATACAGGAATTGCCTGGTATTAAATCTCTCTCAGCCTTTTCTACACAGACTGGTAGCAGTGCACAAAGACCTTCAGTCAGGAAAACAATTCTATCATTTTCAGTCTATAGCAACTTGTGGATCACTAGGTGTTAGAAGGCTGGACCGATTATCACTGCATTAGCCACCCTGGAACAGGATTTGCAAACTCCTGTCCATGCCTAGTTTGCCACAGAACCACTTCTGGTCCTGTTCTGTCCCCGGTCCTACTCTACTTCTAGAATACTCTACCTCTGGAGAAGTTACAAAGGCGTGCGTTTCTGGATTGGCATCATTACGGCCAGTGAAATTCCTGTTGTATGAGGTAACAATGGTATTCTTTTCTCCTTTCTTGGTATCCTTTCTGAAAAGTTAAAGAGAAAAAAAATCTTGCCAAGGTCCACAGGATCCAATCTTTGGGAAACCAAGATATAACACAAGAGAAATGGAGAAGAAAGAATTCAACTAGGTCTTGCAGTGATCAGCCGAAAACAAAGACATTCGAGCCTCTTAGCCTGTGGTTTCCACTGGAGGGTCACTTGTCTGGATTTGTGTTGCGTTTGCTACCTAAAATTACTGCTGTAACTTAAATTGCAGTTCTTGTGTATTATGCTTGCATTTTTCATTTTTGTATTTTCCTATGCATATACTGAAATGCCTCTTGGGTCTTTCGGATGAAAACTAAAAATACAAACACAAGATCATAAATTACAAAAAAGTGGCGTTAACTAACACTGCTGGTTTTGGTGAACAAATACACATATGTGAACAAGCTGCATACACATAAGCAGAGAGAGCCAGAAAGAGTCAATTCTCCAAAGTACAGCACAACAGCACCTTCAGACTCTTTAGAGATAAGGGAACAACCAAACCACAGAAGGAATTTCAGAGCTCCTGATTTTGCCCATTTATTTTTAGCCCATTCCACACCAGCAGTCCCAAAGAAGGCAAGAATAAGTCACAAATAAAAATGATTATAGGCTCTGCTTCTTGTACCATGGGATCTAGGTTTTTCTTCAAGATGCTTCCAATTGCTCTGGGATGCAAATATCAAAAGTCAAAACTAGCACTCTGAACTGGGAGTGCTAGCCATCAACTAGTAAGTAGCTATATAAACTCAGAACTAGGTCCTTGAGACTAGGGTCACCAACGGCACACACAAGGGTCTGGCAGAATCTGAGGGCCCTTCCCTCTCTTTTACTCAATAGTTTTTATGAAAGGGCAAGGGAAGTTACACTCCTCTTTCCCTGAAAAGCATATAGAGATTAAAGTAGGCACTGAACAAGCATCACCAAGCTGGCCTACTTCAGCATCTCATGGCTATCATGACAACTGTGGAGCTATTGCAGTTAATAAATGACCTAACCACAGCATGTGCTACAAATTAAAAAGAGGTTATTCTGGTCAGTGAAACCAAACAGACTCCAGAACATCTGCTACAGTATTTATTTGTTTATATTTTATATTGCTTCTCATATGAAATCTCACAGTGCTGTATATAAAATCAGTTAAAGACATGTGTAATACTGTACAGTAATTAAAAACAGCAGGAGAAAGAAACAATTTTCAGCGGGAAGGCTACGGTGCCCTATCTTTTGGAACTTTCAGTTTTTACAAAGAAGAATTTGATTTCACTGACTACCTCAATTCTATACAGTATTTAAAAGCTTTAAATTGTAGATTTTATACAGCGTAAAACTTAACCACTCTATCTTTGGCCAAATAGAGATGTGTCCCCTGGTTTCCCAAGTCTTAGTCCAAAACTCAAGCAACCAACTACACCCTACTCCATGGATTAGTTTTTTTCTGTAATAACCAATGTCAGATCTGTGATTTTCATTCAGCAATTTAACCTTTAGTTGCTAGAGTTTTTGCCAGGGTGAAAATCATGAATGTTCAGAATAAAAGAAGCCAGTGTATTTCTGGTGTTTCTGACCTCTGACGAGATTGCATGGTAGACCGAAAACCCACACATAAATGTTCTCCCTCAGACAGAAGAATGAAGGGCTAGAAGGGAAGCATCTGGACCACCCATAGAAGACTCAAAAATGGCCAGAAGCTCCAAGAGGTGGACAACACCCACTTCAAAAGCTGAAGTCAAATTTTATTAGTTTTATAAAACATGACAATGTAAAAATGGTAACCAGCTCACTCACTTGTCCTCTCTGATTTAATTAAATGAACAGGTATGTAAGATGCATCTATAACAGTGATGACCAACCTATGACACGCCAAGCCCCTTTGGGTGACACACATGGTCACCCTGGCACCTGGCATGTAGTGCTTGCTTGCTCTTGAAGTGTATGAAATACCAACTTTCCGTTGAAGATTTAGCAAACGAAATTCAACAACTAATTCACTAATGTAAAGAATTGTTTTTGCTTTCAATAAATATATATCAAAAATATTACTTTTTTACTAGAGCTACAAATATCACAAAATTATGGATATTTCTAGATGTGACACAGTACCCGAGTTAAGCTAGGTTTTCTTGTGAATTTTGACACACCGAGCACAAAAGGTTCACCATCACTGATCTATAACTTGGCAAGAAATATTTAGGGAAATAAAGGACACAGGGTAATGTTAGAACACTATAGCAAACGTGGTGCGCATAATAAAAAGTTCAATATTCAAAGCCATGGGTTCTTAGCAGTAATGTGTGACAGTGAGAGTTGGACCATAAGGAATATAGTATCATAGAAGAACAAACAGGAACTTGGGCAGGAGTGCTTGATACACAAGGTCACAAAAAGTCAGGCATGACTTATATTTCAACATAGAAGGGAATACAGTATTTACATTAATCTGAAAAATAAATTCATTTGGAAATGTAAAACAAGCACACAACTGCTCTGAGACTGCTGTTCTCAGAACAGCAGCAAATATTTATTACTTGACAAAGTAAATAAGTTGGCTCAGAGGATCACAGAAAGAGCAGTCATTCTCTATGAAATGCCACTGATGAGGAGGAAATATGTTTTGTATCTATATACTGTATTTTCTGGCGTATAAGACTACTTTTTAACCCAGGAAAATCTTTTCAAAAGTCAGGGGTTGTCTTATACGCCGAGTATCATCTTTTTATATGGTGAGTATATCCCAAACTCTATATTTTAACTGGAAAGTTGGGGGTCGTCTTATACCCCCAGTCGTCTTATACGCTGGAAAATACGGTACTTGTTTTACTACCATTTTAACAGGGATAAGTTTTATTAGAAGACATTAAAAATCATGTGAAGGACAAGAGTTTGCCGCACACATATTCTTTCTTACCTGTCCCACTGGCCTATGCATGGCCCACAAGCATTGGCAAGAACAACTCCACCAACATCACGTAGGAGCTTTGCCTGAAGAATGTAAAGAAGAGAATTAGTCAGGAGAGTCTAGGAAACATCCTTCACTCCAGGCTTTCATTTAATCATCACGAAGCACAGCAGCAAGTGTACTTACATATCCATCCCTTTCTATGGTAGCCCGGATCTGCTCAGAGCCTGGTGTGATGGTGAACTGAGATTTGCACTTAATGCCGTGAGCAAGCGCTTGTTTTGCCACGGCAGCAGAGCGGCCCATGTCCTCATAGCTTGAGTTGGTACAGCTGCCAATCAGACCTGTGCACAAGTAATGGAAGAGAACAGTTAGTCCCAGACTTGAAACGTTCAGGCTCACTCCATTGCCCTGCAAGTCTGTAACATCTCTGAACTTATTTTTCCAGCTTGAAGCATCAGACAAGCACACAATTTCTGCTTAAGCTCCAGCTCTTTAGAGGGACAAAGGGAACTCAAGTTTTAACAATTGCCCAACCTTCCACCTTAGCTAAACAACTAAAACTGAAGCTCCATCAGTTTCCCTCTTTTGGTAACCTGACACAGGAAGTATTATTTCCCTAATATAAATAGTATCCTTCTTTCTCAATAAAAAAGTATGCTTACAGACTGCTGAAACAGTGTTACTCCAAATCAAAAATTAAGGCCAAGGCCCCACCTATTAAAAATCAGAGGGTAAAAAGAGCAAGAGCTTCAGTTTGCCATTCCCAACTTGCCATTTCTAAAAGTCTTAAGACATAAAAAGAGCCAGGGAAGCAAAAGGAACGCATGGCACAATCTTACCCTTCATCTCATCAAATCATGGCCTGCCCAGCATTTCGTGAGGCTCCCAAAAGAAAAAGCGTTTCAGAGGAAAGGAACCCAAACCAAAGTGCATGCTTAACATGAGGAGGAAATGCAACTCACCAACTCTGATATCTACCGGCCAACCCTTCTTTTCTGCAACAGAACCAATCTCTTCCACAGTGTGCGCCAGATCTGGTGTGAAAGGCCCGTTGATCAGAGGTTTCAGCTTTAGAAAGGAAAAAAAATCAAAGTAATCATCATTTTCTCAACACTACATTATCAAGACTATGAATTTTTTCATTCACGTCCTCTCAGCACCTAAAAAAAAAGCAATCTCCAGCTGTAATGGGAATGGTAAAAAAGACAGATTTCCACTGAAAAATAAAACCCAAGCTTTATAATGTTTTATACCTAAGCAATGGTCCTATTTTTAAAGTTGCAGTATGAGCTTTCTTCACTCCCGGATGTCCATTTTGTCGTTCCAAGCCATCTTGAGCTACATTTTTTTTTAATTCACAAATTTATATACCAAATTCACCATAAGGTCTCAGCAGATCACAATAGCAAAAATAAAATATATAAAATAGTAAAACATTTTTAAAATATAACCCTCCCTCCCTCCTACACATCCATCCTCCGTGGCAGGACAGCACCCAAAGGGAGCTAATCATTAAAGGTCCGGGTGAAGAGGTACATGACATATTTGAATATTTAAATGCCCTTGCCAGATTGTCCCTCAAACACCTGAGATTTTTCAGTTCTTTAAGACGATAACCATGTCTTACCTCATTGAGGTTAATTTCAACCAGCTGGTCATAGGAGCAACCAGGATCAGGGGTTAAGTGCTCTTGGAACTCATCTGCCAAATTAGCAATTCCTGAAGGCAGAGAAAAGAGAAAGTGGAATATGAAATGTCAGATACCGACAGACAAGCTCCTCTAGCTGGTGTGGCTTTTAATTGACCCAAATGTGGCAGAGGGTTGGACAAGTACAGTCAAATCAGCCCAAAATGTATACTGATACTATCATTGCCTAAGGCTGGTCCATCAAGATTTTCGTTCCCTTCACTGTAAAAAACTAACAACCTAAGTTCCTAATATTATGAATATGGTCAGGTGTCACTAAATCTTACCACAACTTCCTTACATAAATGCACTTCTTTCCCCACGCCCTCTCCCGTCCATGAGAAACAATGTAGAAATTTCTGAATTTTGCCCTAGAATTATAGCTCTACACAACAGTAGAGTTCAGGGAGCTCCACTGCCTTCTCAGATACTAAAAATCAAAGAGCGACTGTTTTTCAACCTATAACAAATGCAAGACACCCCCCCTCACACTATATCATTCCGTGTCCTGCCCCATCTAGAACTTACCAGCCCGTCCAGTCTTTGACAAATATTTCTTCATCCTATTGTTATAAGGGAAAATTGAGGTGGTGGCACCAATCTCTGCTCCCATATTGCAGATAGTCGCCATTCCTGAAGTTGAAAGAAGCAGTTCATACAAGTGAGACAGAAATCTGGGACTTTAAAGGTATTTATAATTGATATTAAGATGGTCAGCTCAGACCACCATTTTATAAATACTTATGAACACTGAAGAAACAGACACTTCTCATATAATTGAAATAACCAATTGTCTTTTAAAATCATAGGTTGCCTTTCACTAGAAAGGACACATTTTAGCATAAGTAGGAAAATGAGACAAACCCTGTACTACAAATAAAAATTATAATTTGTGTAAGATGACACCAGGTAAATAGATATATTTTTAGTAAGTGGTAGAAACTCAAAACAAGTGAGACCTGCACTATGACAACAGGAAGATATTCCACAGGCTGGAAGCCACTACAAATCTTGGAGCTTTTAGATTCACCAATCTGTCTTTGGTTTTCTTCTTGAAACCAGACATTAAATGCTATATTGATGCTGAAACGCTTGAAGAAACTTTAATAATGTCACTCTTCTCACAGTTTCAACCTTCATCAGTACAGGTGAGAAATCAGGCAATTTGTGGATGGTGGAATTGCCTTGTACCCTACCTGTTTTAATTCCTCCCTTGGGAATGCTTAAAATTTATACTACATAATCATCTCTTTCAAACTACATAGAAAAAAATTATCTACATTTTCACTAGGCATGATAAAAAGTACATTCACCTACAACGATTAAAGTTATGGTCATTGTTTTTATTTTACAGGCCTTAAAGTAATTTTCTGTTCAAGGTACAGGTTGTGGGCAAATATGCTAACTTCTGCATCAATCAAACAGTTCTGAGGGCATTATTTAGTCTTTCCAAAAAAACAAATGCTAGTCTAGGAATCTGGAACTATCAAAAGATGGAACCATCATGCCAAGGATAGTTGGCATCTTAATCATAATCCTATAATCAAATTACACCCAGGCCCTTTTTGCACTGGGTCTTATTCTGGATTATATCTTGAAATAGGGACCTGTCATCTATATGGTGGTATAGAATACTGTAGGTCCTGGATGACAGAGCAGCTGTATTAGCACCATTACTATGATATTCTTGGCTGATTCTAGTTTGGACACATCTGTTCCTGCATCAGGATGCTGAGATACTTAGCTGATAACTTCCTCTTGATCTGTTTTAAACACATTGCCAGGGACAGTCAAATGTTCATCAGATGTAATGTAGACAACAGACTATTCTAGCTGTTCACAACCATATATGCTTCATAGCCCAAATCTTCCAAATATGCCAGTCTTCCTTTACCTGTGCAAGAGATGGAGTCTACACCAGGTCCATGATACTCTATGATGGCTCCTGTTCCACCTTTCACAGTAAGAATGCCAGCAACTTTCAAAATCACATCTTTAGGAGAGCTCCAGCCTGACAACTCGCCAGTTAGTTTTACACCAATTACCTGAAAAGGTACCAATGAAAAGTTCTTAGTCAGTAGAGCAAGTCACTCCCTAAAAGTATGTGAGCATGGTTTCTCAGGCCGTGTATGCATTGGGGTTGTAGGCTAGCTTAGTGGACCCTATAAAGATCTCATCCACACTGTGAATCAATCCACTGGAAGATTGCACCAACCATAGTGTCCACAGAATGTTCCAGGCTGCATACTAGACAAGCTACTTGTCTGCAGACCCCATATGAGTGGATGATTTAGCATTCCATAGCCACGATGTCTGGCACCATTTCATCAGACACCTGGGAGCAGTGCCAGAAGTACACCACATCTGGGTGCCTGACCAAAACAGCCCCAACTACAAAGGCTGAGAACTTCTGCTTCCAGACTCCATTGTTGGGATGGACCACTCGCAATGCAAATTGATTTTGGCATGGGCAGCCCAGCCTCATCATGGGCCAGGTTCCTTGATCTGGACACTGTGAGGAAATGGTCTCAGAGTCCCTGTTCCAAGATTCACACAGCAGAGACCCAGAGCAAAGAAACAGAGGTCCAATTCCTGGTACACTCATCTGATACAAAGCTAATCATACAAGAATATTCTCTGCTATAAGGATGAGCCAGACTGAAAAGTAGAAGCAGAGATAAGCATATTAAGAGTACTAGGAAATCCTCATTCTTAGAAACTAGCCTCTTGTTTCTATACTCCAACTCTGCACAGTGGTAAGGCTTATATTCTTCATCATCTCACCTTCGGGCATTTGAGTTCCCAGGGAATTCCTGCCATGACATCCACTGCATCAGCTCCACCAACACCAATACAGATTCCCCCTAAGCCACCACCATTGGGCGTATGGGAGTCTGTGCCAATAAGCATAACGCCAGGATAAGCATAATTCTCCAATATAATCTGAGAAAGAAGAAGGCATTTACACATAAATATCAACTTTATATCAGCTTCAAAATGCACCTGCTCTGCTAAAGCTTTACAAAGTTATGCATTCACCAAATAGAAAGTTAAATCACCAAGGGAATCGAACAAGACTATTAAACCCACATGACTGGCATAAACAATGTTCGATTACAGTTTCCACCCTGCTTTTCTCCTCTCCAAAGGTCCAATTATAATAATTTAATCATCCCAAGATTTCAGAGGGACCAGCTAATCTCAATGGCATATCCAACAATGTCTTTCTGAATACACTGTACATCAGGTGAACCATCGGGCTGTAAGTCAGGTGAACCATAAAGCTATCTAAGGAAATCTTCTCTAAAGAAACAGAGGATTTTACCTGGTGAATGATTCCTGATCCTGGTTTCCAGAATCCCACTCCATACTTGGCACCAGCTGTTGCTAGGAAGTTGTATACCTCTTGATTAATGTCCTAATTAACCACATATAAAATTAAGTAAAACCAGTTAAAGCAACTTAGTATGTTAAAGTTAGAAGCCACAAATCACTTTATTCACCACTCTTATTATGCACTTAGCCACTACCATTTCTATACTTTGGACTACAATTAACTTTAGTACTAGTCAGAACTGACCCATAAAACTTTTAGCACTCTACATTTATTTCCTCATAAGACTTGTTTCCTGAATCACACATTGCTTATTTATTCCACTATACTTGGATAAATACATTCAGACATGCTTTATTCTGAAATATTCATGCTTTATTCATGCTTTACCCAAATATAGAGGAATAAATAAATAAATATAGTAGATGAAGCTAAACAGAAAAACTATGAAACATATGTGAAGAAATAGGAAGTGACTGCTAGGTTGAAACAGTCATTTTTGTCATTTTAACCTACTATTGCCTGTATAACACTGTGAGCATCAGGATGAAGAAGCATGAAGGAATACTGAACTTTCATACATTGAGTTGAACCAGCTGGCTATGGGTCTCCAGTAAATCAGAAACTGGTGTATTATGTAAGTAATGACCTTTGCTCTTCGAAGATCTTTCTCCCCACCCAGCTGAGCTTCAATTAGGTGATCACAGTGAATTGTTGATGGTACGGCCACTTTGGGCAGTCCACTGCTAATGAACTGCAGCATGGCCATTTGAGCAGTGGCATCCTGCATGGCAACACGGTCAGGCCTCAGACGAAGGTACGTCTTGCCCCTCTCAATTTCCTGCTTCACAGGATCATCTAAGTGGCCATACACAATCTTCTCAGAGAGAGTCAGGGGACGGTCCAGCCTATAAAGAAAAAAGTAGGAATACTCAGTGTCTTCCCATACAGTTGAATCACATCACATATTGCAAAGCTTAAGAGCTGTAGTAACATCCACTAAGATTCTTTCCATCCTCAGCACTTCAGTCACCACACTGGCATCTTCCATTCAGGCAGCCCTCTTCCACATGGATGAAGTATATTCTTCCCTTCGCACAGCCCAAGCAGGAAAAACATACACCTTTCTATTCCCCTAGCCATAAGAAATACCCTTTGAACCAAATGTTTTGGTTGGAAGAAAAAAAGGCACACCCTTCCTCTGCCTGAGTCTGCACAGGGAGAGGGAAGGAAACTTTCCAACAAGCTAACTGGGGAAGATGGAATAATTGCATTTCTTCTGATAATCAAAACACTTATTTGCCTTTTGGATTTATAAAGTTTTTCTTCCCTCTCCCTACCACATCTATTCCAGTCACTACCAGGGAAAGTTCTCCGCTATTTTTGCAGCATTCCACCATTATTAGGTCTATTACACAATGGTCTTCTCTCCTATAATTATAGAATACCATTTTCTTCCACTGAAACATTCCTCACAGTCTTACCTTTTTCGGACAATGTTGATATTTTTCCCAAGCAATTCATAGTTCACATATTCATTTGGCTCAAACTGGCTCATAGCCACTTTGGCCCGCTGGCACAGGGCGGAAGAGACATGGTACCTCCGAACGCTTTTACTCAGTGCTTGCTAAAAAGACAAAGGAAAGTAGTTAGCAACCTCCATTTTCACAAAAATCACAGAAAGAAAAGCAGAAATACTTGCAGTACAGAACTTCATTTGAGGCAACCTTCAGCATCCATTAGCTACAGGTAATAGGACAGTGACTACTTCTAACCCAGCTGCTAGAAATTTAAAGTCTCTGGGTTCTGGTAGCTACCCAGAAAGCTGTGAAGTATAAACTTGTGTCTCTTTTTCTGCTTCCAAAGTTAAATCCTTTCCTTCATACCTGAAGTTTGAAGTACACTGCAACTTATGGCCTGCTCCACAAAATACATCTACTCTTTCTAGCAAAAGAGCCAGTAACTCAGTGCTAGCGTTCAAAGTCCACACTTCATATTCTGTGTTCACTAGATATCAGTTGTAACTATTAGCCTAGAAGAGTATTACGGTAGCCTGTACTCCCCAAAACGGAGAATGACAGGCAAATTCAACAAAAATCCTACAACCTGAAAAAAACTGTGTAACAGAGATAAATAATCTAATTCTAACCTTCACATGACCACTGAAAATTTCTAGCATTTATCAATACAATCCGTGTTAGAATATCACTCCTTTTTTGCTGCATGTACAATGAGATTCAGAACATATAGACTTCCTGTACAATTTTCAGCAGGCCATTATCACAAACTAATCTAACTGAACAGACTTATTGTGAAATAATATCCCGAGCTCCCTAGATAACAGCTACAATCCAAATATATTTGATAATCCAAGAGGAAAGTTAATGAATTTTAGTGATAATGTATCACCTCTGTTTAGAAAAAAAAATATGAGCAGCATTATTTGGACTACAAAAATGTTGTATACCAAAACAATTACTGGGTAATGATCCAGCACTCATAATAATCATTGTGTGTATTTAATAAGTAAGATGTATGCTTTAAGTAAAGATTATGTACTACTAACCTGATGTTACTATCTGACAAAGACCCCCATTTTCATATTCTAGGACTATATTCAGAATATTGGCATATCTTACTCAGGGCTATCTTGAACACTTATTTTCTCTAGAGTACAAACCATTTGAATTAAACTCCCTACTAAAGACGGTTAGGATTCTTGTCTAGGATATTTTCATGTCCTCATATGACCATCACAGGTACAAGCTCTTTGAACAGCTTGCCATTTCTGAGAAGATCACATTAGGCCTTCTTTGGCAGTCTAAACATAGATTGCCATAGGAAACAACTTAAGACTCCAATTACAAAAGAAAAACACAAACTCTACCTTGCAAACATTTTGTGTGTGCAGATCTATGAAATGTGAACATTTATGTTACCCCATAACTGGATTTTTAAGATGCAGAACTGAATTGAAGTAAAATTGCCTATATAACCCAAAATACAAAGCTATAAAATATTATATTCCAATGAGAATTCACTGCTTTGTGATTCATTTCTCTTTGTGGAGGGCAACACACATAACCTGAAAGATATCAAATTAATAAGCAAAACAACCGCCTGTGCAACTCTACTGAAATCAGTGTTGCAATCATATCTTAATGTGTACATATCAAAATCCCCTATGCAAAATCCCCGAGCGCCGTATTTTTCCATTTCTGCTTTTTGCTTTCCGTTACCATAAATAGCAGGTCGCGCCTTAATATAAAATGAGATTGGCTAGAATCCACGTAGAAATGCTTGCCTTTGTCTTGTAACTGTGTAGCAGCAATATAACTTGCTTTGGACAGCAAAGATATTTTTAGGAAATGATTATGTATCCATAAGCAAGGGGATGTTCACTGATGATGTTCACTTGCTATGGCTACCTGCTACAGCATTTGTGCTTGACCAACAGCAGCTGATTTTATAACCCACTAGGAGTTCCAGCACAAATTTTGATGGTTCTGCCCTCTAGAACTTCATAGGAAATATACCTTCTGTATATCCTTACACAGTGATAAATAAAGTCTTTTTCCTCAGAGGAAAATGAGTGGTTAATCCTGAGGTGCCAGAGAGACTTGCAGATAAATAAATCATTTTAATATTTACTATATGTTCAATTTAGCTTGATCCTTTCAGAGATTATGAAATTCTTTAACTGTAATAACGCTGCAAGTATTTTCCAGATTAGCATACCACTCCAATGGATTAGACCTAGAGAAGTACTGCAAAACAGGGTAGGCAAATGGGACTCTTTCCTATATATCCATTTACTCCCCGACATCATGCCTAAGGCCTCCAGAATGAAGTAAGGGCTGACTGCACCTCTAGTGCAGTACAGCCAGGGAGGGTTATATTTTAAACATGTTTTAAGAATATTCTAATGTTTTATTGTTGTGACCCATCCTGCGACCTTTTGGTGAAGAAGGGCAAGATATATATTCTTAAATTAAAAAAGCCATCTCCTTTTCAGTAGTTTTCAAACAGCATTCCAATATCTATCTAGAACCTAAAAAAAGAAAGCAGAGATTATAATTAAAGTAAGTGTTTTTCAGGCTTTAACCTCTCCCCCAAGGGCACTGTGAAATTATTAAACTGACCTTGACCAGGATATCTCTTTTCAGGGGGGAAAAAACCCTATTGTGATTTGTAGCACTACAAGAGATTAGCTATATCAGTATTCCAATCTAAAATCCATATTTATACTATAGATTTGTACAAACTAGTTCTGTCTAGTTCAGTTCAACATACAGCAAACCTTTGGCTTATAACCCAAACTAGTTTGCTAGCTGGGGTTCACTGAGCCCTTTTCCCACTGCCCACAGCTTTCCCCTTCCAACTTCATCCCATGACCTTCCCCTAGCCTACTACCAAAATTGTACACTACACTTATGGAATAATCTCCCCTCCAAGGTGTGTCAGGCATCTTCACTGTATGCATTCAGAAGACAGATGAAGATGCAACTCTTTACCCTGGTCTTTGGCTGAGGGAACAACATTCCCTTCCTGTACAGGCACTGTCATTGTTTTAATTAAATTTTTTATTTGTTTTTATTGTGATACCATTGTAAATCACCCTGAGACCTTCAGGTATAGGGCAGGATAAAATAAATCCAGCTGGCTAGGCTGCTGGTGCTGGTCACACAATCCTGCTAAGCTCCACTTAGCTCATAGGTACTTTGCAATTGTCTGGGACTTCCAGCAATAAATAATTCAAAGTCCAAGTGCACAGATGTGCAGGGCTGTACTTCCTTTGAATAGGATTGGTCACACTGGGTATTTTTCCACTGTCACTAAAAGTACTCATTAAATACCCATTAATGGGTACGTAATGGCCTTTTTGTACCCATTAATGGGTACTTAATGGGTACTTCTAGTGACAGTGGAAAAACATCCATTCATGACTTTCCCTAAAGTGAAGCCATGCATATTCATATGATTGGCTTTCTGGGAGGACTTGTCCTCCACTGTCTGAAGGTCGAGGTAAAGATGAAGCATCTCACAGCAGGCTGAGCAGAACTTCAGAGGATCACACAGCCAGTGGTAGAAGTAGATACCCAATAGGTTGACGTTGGCAGCAGGCATGAGGGGAAAAGGGGGTGGGGATACTAATTTGGCCCAGCCTGTTTAATTGCAAATCTTTGGAGGTTTGGCTCCAAAGTCTGAACTGTAAGCAGGGTTGAGTCTGATAGTGAATCATATCACTCGTGATGTTCACAGCAAACAGGTTTGATTGGCACATCCCAAACTGGCACCTAAATATTATTCACCTATTGATAATAATTTACAGCTATTTAAGTTATTGATATCAGATGGGAACACAACAGTCACAATTCCACAAAATTAACCTTACTGAATTCTGACATTTGTGTTCTAGATATCCTAGGACACTTAACTGTGAACAACTGAAAACATCTGCTGGAAGATTTACAATTACATCTCTGTGGTGGATTATTTCAATTGCTCCCCCTTTTCATGATTGTACTAATATATATCAGTGCTTTTAATTTCAAATATTTGTATTATTATAGTTTTAGTGGCACAATATATTTATTTTACCACTTAATTTTGGTTTGGGCTTTAGATTGTTTCAGGTTTACCGACTGTCCCCATCTGGTTAGAATTTGGGTCCAGGACGGAAAAAATTCCTCAAAGGTGACAAGTTAGGAGATATTCTTTCCCCCTTTCCATACTAGCCCAGGAAGGAGTCTACAGGCCTCCTTTACAAATGCTGGTGGGGTTTAAGAGAGGCCCTGCCTCCTCCTATTATATGCTATCTGCACAGGACAGAGCATAGATCAGATTAGGGGTACCCAAAATGGCATCCTGGTCTGGTGTACTGGTAGTTCCCTTTTTTGAGGGCTACTGGTGTACTAGGCTGTGGTGACCAGACTATGAAGGTGTGCAAACAAACCACAGGAGACAACATTTGGGAGCACAAAAAGACACATCACTTAAATGATCCCCATGGGATCTTCGAAGGTTATGAAATTTCATTCCTGGCCTTTGAAGCATCCAGAGGCACCCCACACTGGTTCCAAATCTGGCACAAGCCTGTGTAATTCAGGAGTAATTCATCCTATCTTAAGACTGATTGTTTATTCCGAACTCCTAGGACTGCAGCAGTGAAGATGAATGGCTCACTTTATCCCTAAAATTAATGGTGATTTCAGTGATAAAAAGTATTCTCCCAGCTTCTTCTAGCAAACTAGTTCTGAGCATTGCCTGAACTGATACAGAATTCCTGACCTCAGTTTATGGTTTGATACCTCCCAACTGAATTACATCAATGCACTGCATATGGAACTATAGCAGGTGCACAATGTAGCAAAGAAATTCCTATTTGTACAAATATCTTCTTTTTATATTTGTCACTACGTGCATGAGGCTCTTCTAAATTTCCCTACCAGAAGATGTTTGGGGGCAAAAACTAGGGGAAACAGCCTTAATAGAAGGGCTCCATTTCTCAAATCAAAGATCAGCATCACTACACAAAAATGGAAGGTTTAGAATTCACACCTTCTCTAACCTTCTGAGTATTATTATTTGCTTATAAATTAATTTTGTTGTTTAGTACTAGACAGAACATAAAGACAGTATGTGTTTATTTTAATGGAATTTTGTTGCATTGCGTGTCTTCAACTATCTGATGGATAAGTATGGGATATAAAATTCAAGATAATTTAGAAAACACTAAGAAATAAGACACACCAAATTAAATGGGAATCTCAGTTAAGTGTAATACAACCAGAGTTGCTATCTGTGGTTCTCCAGATGTTGTTTTAACTACAACTCTGATCTGCTTAGTAAATATGGCCAATGCTCAAGGACAAGAAGAGAACAGTGTAGGAAACCTACTTTCAATATTTACACAGTGGAATTCAGAAACCTTTTTTAATGATCAAAGTTACACTGAAGGGACCTACTACAAGAAAGCAGATTCATAATCCATCTATCATGTGTAAAATTTCAAACTGTCTACACCGAAAAAAAAAAGATCTATATAAAAGTAGTGGAAGAAATCAAAACTACATCTTTGAATCTATGTTAAAAGTAAAGAGAGTTTTATTTCAATTAGAAGCACAAAAAGGTATCCCATTTTCACTCCCGTCTGAACGAGCATGGTTTAGTATTTTCAAAACCACAGTCCAAAAACAGAAAGGGAACGTCTCAGCGTTAGACTAAACGCACTCGGCCGCAGGCTCCCTGACGAGCTGCCCCTCACCGACCCCTACTGCAGAGTAGCAGTGCAGAGCACCAGTAACCTTGCCTTCACCTTGAGCCCGAGAACAGGGGCCACCAGCCCACAAAAGGCCAGACCAACAAAAAGCAAAACTACGGGGCCAGTATTGGCGGGCAAGGCACAGCACGGGTTCCCGTTCTACTGTCAGGTGAACATAACGGTTTGCAGGGAGCCACAGGCAGGACCATCACGAGGGACGCGCTGACCTACAGCAAGGAAAGGGAATCCGAGAAGCTAGAGGACAAAGATGCACGGAGCTCTCATACCGCAGCACCGGACTTTAGGAGCCCCACTCATTCCCGCCACCCACTCTGACGACACCCACTCTTCTACCGCTAGGCTCACCTGTAACCGACAGACTAGGACACAGTACGGCGCCATTTTGTTCACTGACAAAGATGAAGTCGCCTAGCGATAGCGTCACGCACCGCCTTTAAAGACCGCCAATAATAGGCGGAGCCTGTACTACGCCCATCACCGAGTCCCCTTACTAAGGACTATGAAAAGGCATTGTCTCCTTGACGGTATCACGTGGAAAAAGAGTACTTCCGGGGGCGTGGCCTCCGACAGGAAACCGCTTTTCCCCACGTCTATAGCAAAGCAACGTTAGCGCATAGAGATAAGACAACAGAGATGCCCATCCATTTATTCACATAGAAAGCAACAGATTTTATGTTTTACATTAAAAGCTTTTTTTCTTGTATAATTATTTTGGAATTAGAAGGAAAATCCAAATTCATAGTAGGATAGGGAATAATGGTGAAACCAGACTTAGGAAAATTATTATTCCTATAATCCTTTCCAAAGCACATTGGGATTTAGTTGAAAAAAGGAAGTTATCAACAATCTAAACAAACCAAAACATTTATTTTTCTGTATCGGGTTATTCTTCATAATAACCCTATAGCTGTAGGTCTTCCATTTATATTTATATCCTGCTCCATACCACAAGTTCTCAGGATAGGTTATAACAAAGTGGAAACCAATATATGAGAAACTAAAACAAGATTGAAACATATTGAATTTAAAATTACAGACTGTGATTTAGTCTAAGTTAAACAGGATGACTATATAAAATTTCACAGATCCTATGTGAAATTTGACAGTATCGGTGAGACATATTATCTGATAATTAACAAAATGACCAGGGAAATATGACAGCAGGGGATAATAAAATGTCAGTGACTGCCATTATGAAACAGACAGCGTAATAGTACATGATGGAAAAATTCAAAGCTTACGAGTTGAAAGTATGTCAGTCATAGGGGCTCTACATAATTTACCATAAAGACTTAATGAAGGCAAAAGGCTATATTTGTGTCTGAAGAACATTCCTTGTGTCAATGAGGTAAATGTAAAAAGGTCTCTAAACAGTTTCAGAATATAACTAGTTTTGTTAGCTATCCTGTATCCTTTCTCTAAGGATTATCTTAACTTGAATGTAACCTAAGGACAGCAGATATGCCTACAGAAATACCACATAAGCTTCTCCTGGCTAGCTTGAAACTGAGGGCATTTCTGAATGGGACCTTAATCTGAATTAACACTTCTAGCCCACATAGATCCTATGAGGCTATGCCTCCTGCTAGTCCATTGTGTCTTCATGAGACCAAGATAGATCTGGATTAAGGGGGGCCTTAATCCAGATATCTTGTAACTGGGTCTACATCTGGACCAAACATCTTGATCCAGACCACAGAGGGATGCAGATGGCACTTCTCTGAGTTCCAGAAGTACAGGAGACTGCTATTTGGTGATGTGGACCCCACTCCCCTCCACACACATACTACACAGCTAGGAGCAAAGGTTCCTAGCCTCAGGGCTTGAGAGGGTGATGTGGAGTGTGGGAGCAGCTGCAAAGCTTGTGTGACCTTCACAGCCACAGGGAAGCTTGGGATGGATTGGCGCTGGCAGTGCAGATGGTGCTGATCTTGCTCACGCCTCCCCATGATCCAGATTAGTAGGTCTGGTGAATCTAGATCAAACATTCTACCTTCAAGACTCCCATCTCTAGTTATTATGCTGCATTTGCAATGCACTTGACAACCAAACTTCAGGCAATTTCTGATGGGTTACAATTAGAATACAGACCCAGCAGTGCATCACTGAACAAGTGATTGAAAAAGCACCTTTAGAGCTTTTATTTAATTAGTTACATGACATAATTTATTTGCTTATTTATTTAAAGCATTTCTCCCCCACTTTTCCTATAAAGAGCTCAAGACAGTACACACATCATTTTCTCCATCTCTCTTACCCAAGAAGTTGTGACAGGCTCAAGGTCATTAAGTGAACTTCCATGAACAAAGTACCTTAAATCCAGAAACCCCTAAATTCTACCTGGTGCTCTAGGCATTTTGAGTTGGGTGTGTGACGTTCTGTTTTGATGGTGGAATTTATGCCAGGCCTATCATCCAAGAGCTCAGTGTCACACACTAGTCTAGCCTGTGAAGCTAGAGCTCTCATAGCAGAGCATAGATTTGAACTCAGGGTTTCCTATATTTCAGCCTGTCATTCTTCCCACTGCCCTACACGATCTGTGCTTGTTAATCTACATTACGAATACATTCCTCTTTGAGTTTTATGTTTCCACATCTTGGTTTTCCTTGTAGAAAAAAGACTGCAGCGCCACCGCTTCACGCACGCGCTCTCTGCATTTTCCTTCCGACTTGCTTCTTTCGCTTTTTGACGGTAAGGTCAAGGCGTTGAATTATGTCAGGTCCCGGAAGGGTGGTATAGCAAGTTGGAAACACTTGGCCGCCACCCCTTTGAGATACGATACAAATACTTCAAAGCTTTAATCCAGAAAGACACACACACACATATATATATATATACCCTTTTGCGTTGTTGCGATGTAGGAATAATTTTGCTATCATTTTCTTTTCAGGACCTAAACACGAGGAAAGGGTCAAAGGTGAAAGGCCAATAACGGCACCACACCAGCGCGAGGCAACCAGGAGGTCGTGGGATGGCCAAGCATCACCCCGATTTGATCTTCTGCCGTAAACAGGCGGGAGTCGGTGAGGGGATCCTCTTGCTATTCAGGGCGGGGAGGGCGAAGAGGGAACAGAGCGGCGGGCCGTGTGTCACTGGAGCAGATCCAGTTACTGGTAACCAGTAGAAGGCGAAAGGCTGGAGTTTTATGTTTAAAGATATGCGCCAAGCCGCCTGTTTGCAGAGTATTTTATTTAACGCGTTTCTGTGCTTCCAAGGTTTTCTGGTGGCTCGTAATAAACCTTTTAAAGAGCGAACAGACTAACACCTATTTTGGAATTTAAAAAATACCTGCGTGACTGAAGGAATAACTAGAAGAATACATTGGGTGGATTTTTTTAAAAAAAATCGTAACTTACACAACCTTAAAAGTTTTGAGGTACCTGCTAAACCAACTGACAGTAATTTGCTCCCACAGTGCTTAATTAATCACCACGAAAAGTGGCGATAAAGGCTCGATTAGCGACTTTTCTTACTGGTTCTGATGTGGTATACTTATTAAGTTGAACTGAGAACAGGCTCTTATCGTGGTTACATTGAATATCCCAGTTGTCTGCTTAGCCACACAACTCACAGGACGGCCTGGTCTCTCTTAGGTCAGCCAATACCACATAGCTAGAAATGAGAGAAATCTAGGAACACTTCCTTGAATTACGGGGACAGCAGGAGGACTAAAACTGTTGAGCAGAATATAAATTAGTTACCTTGCAAATACTCTCTGATCTACTATCCCCCTTCAGTCACTTATTACCTGCAGGTGCTCTTTGGATGCCCATTACACATTTTTCTTCTTTGCAGATTCTCAGTACAAGGTGGTATACTTATGGCAACTCAACAAGCATCATAAGCAGCCTTAGGAGGAAAAGCAAACATGCCTTTGTTGTATTACTGAGGCTGATAAATGCAAACAGTAACCTGCCAACATAATTAGCATCCATTTTTTTTTAAATCTCCAGAATTTCCAAGTGTGTTCTGGAGCAGGGCTGGCAAAGATTCCTTGCAGTCAAGCCTCTGACACTTCTGGATGTGGAAGCCTCCTACTATATGGCTACGCAATTTTTATTCCTAGCATTATTTTGCATCACCAACCAGATTGTGACATACATGAAATACAAGACATTCTTATGGTATTTTATCATAATAGTGCATCACTGTGTCTTGACTGTCAAATAAGTTTCAAGTTCTTGGGGTTGTTTTGGAAATTAGAATCTTTGGCATTATAAAGAAAAGTCACTGTGTGCTTGGAGGTTAGCCCTACTTCAATTAACAGTATATGACTATCTTTGCAACTCAAGAATGCACATGCAGAATAAAATCTCACTATTTGAATGTGGATGGAAAATTAAATACTTATTAAAACATAGATCCTTTCTGTACTGAGCCTTATTCTGGATTATATCCCATAATAGGGACCAGCCATCTGTACACCAGTGCAGAGTATGGTAGACCCTAGCTGGATCCTGTCATAATCTGCACTAGCATGCTGATGGCATATCCTTATTCCAGGTTATAATCCAGAATGAGACCCAGTGCAGGAAATAATGTAAAATTTAGTCTCATTTGGCCTTTCTCATATGATGATCTACTGTTTTAGTTCCTGACTGAAATCAGTTTAGTTATCTTCTATGCAGATTTGGTTAGGATTAGGGTGCTAGAAAAGCTGGATTTCTTGTTTTTCCTTGTCCTTAAAAGCCATAATTTTGTCTCACTTTAATATTTGTGTTAGTAAAAAGATATGCCAATTTATTTAAATGCTAAAAATTCAAAAGAATCCCTATTATCACTACTTATTTTTCTCAATTTTTATTGCAGCTATTGGACGGCTATGTGAAAAATGTGAGTATAGCTTCTTTATTTCTTCTATAAATAAAAGAGAGAAGATCTGAAATCTAGATATTCTTCAGCTGCTTACTAATAATTGAAAATAAAAACTTGGTAAAGTCTGTTCTAAAATGAGAATAAACTCATGATTACAGTACAGTGGTGCTTTTTTGTGAGCCAGTTTGGTCTAGTGGTTAGGGAGCCGGACTCTTATCTGGGAATACTGGGTTTGATTCCGCCCTCCCCCATGAAGCCAGCTGGGTGACCTTGGGCAAGTCATAGCTCTCTTCCGGGCTCTCACAGCCCCACCTACCTCACAGGGTGTTCTGTTGTGGGGAGAAGAATAGAAGCTTTGTCAGCCGCTTTGAGTGCCCTTAAATGGGTGAGAAAAGTGGGGTAGAAAAGCCAACTCTTCTTCTTCTTCTTCTCATTCTATGTGAACTAACCATTTATAAATGTAGAGGGTTTGTAAAAACTAGTTTTGAAAACAGAAATATTGGGATTCATATTTTGTATGGCCTATTTATTTTCTTAAATTCAAAATTCTAGTTATTCATAATGTTTTGTTTACCAGTCTTCTCAAAAGATTCTCATTCATTGGCTCTTAGCCTGAACAAGGCTTGCTGTAGACTTGAAAAAACCCATTTTCACCTAATCCAGTAGACTTTTTAACTATATACAAGATTTGTTGCCCAATGCAGCAATCAACATGAAAGGTCTGAAGAAAATATGAAAGCATTTAACCTTCTTGCATACTTGTTTTATGTTATTTAAATATTGAAAGAGATATGGCCTTTTATGCAGTGTGTAGGAAAGACATGGGGGGAAAGGGCAAGATTTTAAGAATGTGTGAATGGGATGTAAAATCGAGTAAAAAATAGTCAAATTTGGACTGGATATTTTCCCAAAGAACTTGCTGTGTTAAGCTGTTGCATTTATTGCTTCAAAAGTAATGGTCTCTGCTGATGAAGAACACGCTGTGAGACTCAGAAGAGAGCTGTGACTAGCCCAAGGTCACCCAGCTGGCTTTGTGGAGGAGTGCAGAATCTAACCCAGTATTCCCAGATAAGAGTCTGGCTCCCTAACCACTAGACCAAACTGGTGAAGACCTCAAGGCTATTATATTTTCCAATCAGACAGTAGAACAGTATTAATAGCTTTGATTTCACTCTTGACAGGGCAAGAATGATTGGTTCTAGGAAATTGCTAATTAAAAATGCTTTTCTCTACAGAAGCATAGTATCTGTAAAACAAATGCAAATCTTCTGCCTAGAAAGTGTGCTATCTGCAGCCTCATGCCTTCCAGATGGTGTTAATTACTGCTTTCATTGTTCCTGCACATTGGCTATGCTGAGTTTCAGTGATAAAAGTTGCAGTCAAAAATATTTGAAAGAGACAAACTTGGGGCTGACGGTTGCACAGAATCCAGTAGCATGGAACAAATGATAGCCCTGATGTGATGTGATTGGAGTATATGACAAGCTGTGACATGATCTATCGGTTTTGAAAGTGATCTGCTCCAAGAACTGATTGGAGAAGGTGAAACTAAGGCTTGTTATATATTACTGATATTTTTACAGGGTTACTAACAGAAGAATAGAAATATTACGTATTATCCTGATTACTGTTTTGTCATTATCTCTTAGCAGCTGTGCTCACTTTAAATTGATACGGAGCAAGATTTCTGAGAAATATTTGTATCACATCACTGACATATGACAAAATGACATAGTTTATGCCAGCTAGCATTCGACTTGACTGAGGAAATGGCTTCCCCTTCCCTCTCTCATGCACTGTTATTGTCTTAATGGCTGTAACTCAGGTGACCACTGAGCATTGGGCAGAATAAAAATGCAGATAAAGACATACTGGTTGACATTTAATAAGAATCAAATTTTAGAGGTATAATTGTTGAGCATGTAAGAATCGTGAGTAGACTGGATATAGTGTGGGGGGTTGCAGAAAAAGATGGGAAATGTACTAATTTCAGGATCAATTTTGTTTAGATTTCTGCCTTCCAGAAAGAAAAAAAACCACATATCATACTTATCTTGCTTAGAAAACAGTCTTAAGCACCCACTGGAAATTTGTTCATCTGCCAGAGGAAGCAGTTAAAATCTCTTTACTATATAAAGGGAAGATTAAACAAGTTGTAGTAAAATGGTACATGAAAGTTCTCATCTCTACATAGACATGGCTTCCTTTGGTGCTACTTATTATTGTTACTTGCCAGCTGTTTGCTTCTTTGATAACATTGATACCTTAACTTGAGAGTAGCCTAAATGTATGATTTCTATAAAGATGTATTAATTTTCTAAACACAAAATAGAATAAAAAACAAAATAGTAGAACACTGTATACAAAGTGGCACCATTAACTTGTGTATATACAGTCTGAAGTTGAGCAATTAGGTTAGGGTGGAAAGACCAGAAGGGATCAAGAAAAATTCTAAAAGGATCTCTGTGAACTAGGGGAATCTCTTACTAGTCACTATCAATATAGTAATGATTTTATTAAAATCTATGGCATGAAAGCACTTGGAATATTGTGTAAAGTCTTTTTACTTCACTTTAGAAATGATCTTGCAAACTTCACTATTAAAACCTGCTACATTGGCAGTTTTAGTTCAGAAAAAAATATATATATGTAAGGGGCAATATGATCAGCAATGCATGGTGTGGCTGAACTAGATAAAGATGAACTTTTTGCCCTTATAAGACATTAGTATACTAGTTGGTGATGACAGATTCTTGAGTAACCTTAGGCCAATCACTGTCCCTTAGCCTAACTTACCTCACAGCATTGTTATTTATTTATTTATCCATCCATCCATCCCTATACCCAAGGGTCTCAAGGTGGGTTACAACATATTGGGGGAATAAAAAGGTGGGGATGAGAATGATGTCTACTGTTCTTGGACTTTTTGTAGGAAAAGCAGAGTATGAGTGTGATAATAAGCTCCCTGGGTCACCTAATAAAGCTAAATAGTAAGCAATTCAGGATAGCAAAATTAAAAAAAAGTGTTAGCATTACTTTGCATGGCATACAATTTAAGTATGGGACGGACTTCCACAAGAGGAAATGAGTCCACTAACTTGGAGGGTGTGGGAAAGGGACTTAACAGATGCTTGCATGGCTTGGCTCTGTAAATCTGTTTTTAGACTAGATGATATCCTGCCTGCTGGCTTTCTTCCCACAGGCACCAGCTTGACCACTGTGAAAACGTACCATTGGTCTGTTCTAGCAGCATTCTTTTTATATTATAATTGTACATTTCAAATATAGATGATTATTTTGGTACTATAATTGGTGATTTGTGTTTTTGTCTTTATCTTAGCATTTTAATGCTCATGAGTTCATGTGGCATTTCATCTTGTTTTTTTATTCATGTGGTTCAGGGCAAATTAAACCTAAATAACATCTTTGGTTTTATCTCTTTAAGAGATACTGATTTTGGAAAGTGTTAGCATTTGATTTACATGTTTTAAACCGTGACTGATATCACGGAAAGATTTAGTGAACTGCTAGTTGCCTTAACCTGTAATATACAAACTGCCCAAAGCGCTGTATTTCTACCTGAGAAGTAGAACAACCAAATGTAGTTGAATCCTTGCTTTTGTTGCATGTTCTATAGCTAATTTGATAGACATTTTTTGTGTTTGGGAATCATATTCTATTTTAGAAATGTTTGTCACTTTGCTTGCAGGTGATGGCAAATGTGTTATTTGTGACTCCTATGTGCGGCCCTGCACACTGGTGCGTATATGCGATGAGTGTAACTATGGCTCTTACCAAGGACGCTGTGTGATATGTGGAGGCCCTGGAGTCTCAGATGCCTATTACTGTAAAGAATGCACCATCCAAGAGAAAGATGTAAGATTATTTCAAGCATTATTTTCTTCCTATCAAATAGTTATAATTAGTTCTTAATTTACTTGCGCCTAGTATGTTGAATAAACAGCTGAAGTAGTGAATCCTTTGTCTTCTGATAAACCCATCATTTCTAATCTATTCATACTTTTGTATTTAGAAAGTTCAGCCATTGGGCATTGTCACACTTTGCAAGAAGGGCTGCTCCCAGATGGATTATACGCATTGCACAGAGATGCTTTTATGCTAGAATTTGTCCCCATGTGTGCTGGAATGTTCTGCTGCCAGGACAACCCTGCACGCTCCATTTGCACCTCTTTCAAGTGTAAGAGGTCTGAATGGAGCATGTGACTGGGCAGCACAGGTATGGTTGCCCAGCAACTGTAGTAACAGTACCGCACAGGTGCATTGGCACCATTACTGCGACACTGCAATTTCCTCCCTAATAGAGGCTATTCACGCTTAGCCAGTGCTTAGTTAAGGGCCGGCTAAGTTTCTAGTGGTTTGGGTGTCCCAAAGTGCAGGCAGCCACACCATTGCACAACTTTACTTCTCTGGGATGTTTTCCCAGGGAAGACAAAGTGTGGAAAGGTCCAGTGGTTCCATTATGGGAAAGTACCACATTATGTCAAGTACATTAATGGAAATATAATGTTCATAAAGTGCTAATTTTCAAAGACTGCCAGTTACTTGCATAAAGCCATTCTGCATTTTGTTTACAACTTATAACCAAAGTCGCTCAATCTAAACTTTGCACAGTGTGAAAAGGACAACCATATCTGGTGCCTAGCAATGAGTGGTTTCTGACTTCAGATTCTTCTAAAGTATCTTATTGCTGTAATCTTAGATGAGGTTAGTTTGTATCTCACATAGAATATAAATGGCTCCTAATGTCACAGCTGAATCTTATATTATTTAAATGTAGTGTAGGGGTGTTTTTCCACTAGCATTAAGTACCCATTGAAGCACCCATTAAGGACCCATTTGGCTGAGGGCTGGATGACTCCATTTCCACTACAGACCCTAGGGCCACATCTGTTTCCACCACAGCTATGGAAATCTGGATCATATGGGTGCTTCAGGACCTATAATCCGGATGTCGTGTAGACCCCATTAATGGGGTCTTCAGCCTTCAAATCCAGATTGTAGGGAGACTTTTTCCACTACAATTTGGCAATGGGGTCTAGAGGAGGCTGGGGGCAGGGGGACACCCATGGGAAGATTAGCAAAGGCTCTGCAGAGAAACCCCTTGCGAGAGCAATGCCTCTGTCAAGCGCTCTGGAGGATCTTCGAAGTTAGCGGCAGATGGCTCCAGAGATTCTGTGGAGCGATCTGCCGCTAACTTCGGAGATCCTCCAGACGCAACTTTGGAGATTGCACCCCCTGTCTCCCAAAACAACTGGGGTGACAGGGGGCAGATCCGGATTTGCAAATGGGTGCTCAGGTGTTTCCACAGCAGGCAGGCTAGCACCCATTGCTATTGGGTGCTAGACCACCCATGGAAACACATTGGGTACTTCCCTTAATCTGGATCTACTAGATCCGGATTAAGGGAAGTACTCATTCCTTAGATCCGGATCTTCTTAGATCTGTATTGAAGGAGCTCAGTGGAAAAACACCCTAGATTTCATATTGAGAAATAGCAACAGCATCAAATTTGGTCTTTTGTAGCTACTATCGACAGTATGACAAATCCCTTTTCTAGTATCACTTAAATTTAAATTGCTTCATATCATTTCTGAGGCAGAGAATCTGATAATGCATAATCTTACTATTCTAAGAGGTAGTGTTTTTCTCTATCAGAAATTCCTTACTGTCAAAAAATTACCTTCTTTGATAGTGGCAAAGAAATAGGAACAGCTATAACATCTGTATTGAACAGTTTAATGCCCTTCCTGAAATTCATGCTTCCACACAGCTGTTAAGGATACAGAGGATTATTTTATGCTTGGCCTTCCTAGAACCACAGAAATGAACATTTCTTCAAGACAACATAAATTAGGCTGAAAAAGTCAATCTTAGGCTGCATTGCTTTCCTGAGAGTAAAGTATTGTGTCAAAGAACACCATCTGCTGAGCAGGCAGAATTGTGAACACAAAGCAGTATCAAAGCAAGGTTTATCAAATGATGATTTTGTACAAGGTGGAATCCTCCCAGCTCTCTCTGTATCTTTTCTAAACAGTGGCTAGATATGTCTAACAACTAGGTTTCCCTCACTTATTCAGTATTTCACCTGCTCAAACTTCTAAGTCTGCAATTGCCATATCAGGTGTAGATTTCTACAAGATGTAGTTAACCAAAATAGTTTGCCAGGTTCCTATTGCTAGCATTTTGTGACATTCCTATGTATATAACTTCCAAATAAGTTTGTTTACTGGCGGCTGGTTGGCTTGCAGTTGTACCCTTGAGTGTTTTTTTCTGTGCTTACTGGTCTCTTTATCCCCATCTAGTGTCAAATGGAAGGATAGCTTGTAGGTATTGGCTGGGAAATAATTCTCCCTACTTCTTTATGGATAACTATGCAGTCCTTGATGTTTTTCTTCTAATCAGTACAGCATCTGGAATACTAGCTTTTGCTACTGCACCTGAATGGAGTAGTAGACAACGTGTAGGATATCCTGGTGAATGAAAGACTGAGAAATTTAGGGAAAAATAGTTTCTAACTTCCCAAAGCATGGCCTCTCACAGGTACTTCCTTTGTAACAAGCATCTGAGATGGCATTTGCACAGTTTTTTTAAAAAAATAAAACCAACTTCAGAGGCAGCTTAGAGATTGTTTGGAGGTGGGATCCTTCACAGGCCAGTGTGCCCTTCCCCTCATCTGATGAACATTCTAGACCAGAAAAGACATATTGAAGCTGTGATGAGAACACAAGGGTCACACCACTGTGTCTGAGGCATTTATGAGACACTTTTAATAAGTGTGAAGGCCGCCTTAGTTTCTTAATACTCTTCTTGTGTACTCTTCTGCATCTCTTCCACTGCTTTAGTGCTCACTGTTTCACCTGTGTTTTGATTCTGTTTCTAATCCTTCAGGCTTTGCAAAAATGCTTCAAAGAGTATAAAACTTCTAATTGTGTGGCCAGACTATTAAAATAGTATACTGAGAAATGCTGCTAAATTCAATGGAGCAGGCTTCCAAGAAATACATACAGGACTATAGCTAAAACTGTAGAATACTATTTAATACTGATTTAATTGAAGGACATTGTAGTTGGCTATAGCCGTAATATGTATTAGGGTGTAGGATGTTTCTGATTGTCCTTTCATTATTCCCAGTCTTGGGTGCGAGTCAGAAATTACAATAAAGCCAGGAGAGTTAAATCTGGGTATAACTGTGTCTGGCTTCTTTTCCTTTTCAGCGAGATGGTTGTCCCAAGATTGTCAATCTGGGCAGCTCTAAAACAGATCTCTTCTATGAACGAAAAAAGTATGGCTTCAAGAAAAGGTGATTCCATTGCCAGTGGTGTGCATTTTCTGGAGATGACAAAAATTCCTAAAATCTCTTTGGACTACATTCTTACTGAAAAACAACTAATTTTGTCCTCAGTCCTCTTCATTTGTTGGGGAAAAAATTGAAATTTGCATCTAACAGTGTTGACAGTATCTTCCTTGGTTTTCTTTGACAGTAGCTAATGTTTTTTGAGAATTGGAACATTGTTGTCCTATTTTTGCCCCAGACAAAGGAAGTTTAGATTTGAGCTCCCATCATTTCTAGTCTATCTTCTTAAAGATAAAGAGTCCTAATGTTTTAATACTGATTTGTTTTGAGTTATGACCATTCTGATATATTATTTGAAACAACTTCCTCAATTCTCTTTGGTATGTGAATCAATAAAGTTTAGTCTTCTAATAAAAGATCATGCCTCTTCTCTGTATATTTTTATTCCTTTGCCTTTGGTGCGGCAGATGATCAGAAAAAGATATATGCCTCACTGTAGTTCTCACTACAATGCAGTTAAAATTATATGCTATAAAACCACCATTCTTGCCTATGTCAGGAAAAAAATCTGTTACTTGATGCTTAATATAGAACACTATTGGGTAAGCACCAAGTAAGAGAATTTTGGTTATCCATGTACAACTAGTTCTGCAGCAAGAAAATGACGGTCTATTGCCAGTGTAAGCAAAGACACATGAGAAAGAAGCTATAAAAAGATGGGCGTTGCCCAAGCTAACTTAATCTTTATATTCCATAAATGGAAATGTGGTTGGCAATGATTACCAAGTTCTAGATCACAACTAGATATTGTGTACAAGTTCTAATCCCTATAGGGGAAAGTTTAGGGTGAAAGTTGTGGTAGTAATATGCACTTTTGAGTACTAGATAGCCTTTATGTGGTAAAAAGCATCTACCCAAAGAACAGGTTCAGCAAGGAGAGCAACTAGATCATGCCATAGCACTTTTAACCCAGCATCCTGTCTCACCCAGTGGGTCACCAATCATTTCTGGGCATTCTCAAACAGAAGATAACAACACCTTAAGCTTCTCTTATCTCCCTGCAAATGGCCTTTAGAGACATACTGCCTGTTTTTCTGCATCTAACCCTGGATGCAGATTCCTCTTGGGAATCTGAAAAAAGGTCATTCTTGTTCTGTTCTAACTGCCTGTTAGTCAAAACATATTAACAATACACTGTATTAAAATAGCAATGCCATTATTTTAAACACATGGGATAAATATATGCACTTGTTTCCAAAGTTTTGAAACCAGCTTAATATTACTTTTTGTTGCTACTGTTCTAGGGGAAGGGAGTGGGAGGAAATAGAATTAAACTAGTGCTAAATGTTGCTACCTACATAATGTTGGAAATAATCTGATCCTTGGCTAGGGGTGGGGGAATGGAGAGAAGTTTGACTTAAAACAGTGCAGACCTTCCATTTATTGATAATATAACCAAAGACTCATCTTCGCAGGGTACATTCAGATATAGGCCCAGGGCCTGCTGTAGTCTACATGGTCATGTGGACAGCAAGTTCCTATTCTGGGAAACAATCTGGAATCAGATCTAATAGGGAAAAAAGCCATAAATAAAAAAAATCATTTTTTACTACCATAGGATCCTAGTACCATAAGACCCTAGTTAAAAGTTTGGCTCCAGGGCACAAAAGATATGCCAAAAAAAAAAAGACAAGAAAAAGATATTCTGCCTTGTTAACATTTAAGGAACTATTTGATGGGGTGGGGAATGGCATTCCCATTAACATCACTTATTGTGATGTTAATGTAAACTTTGCTTCTACATACAGGAAATTATTTTAATGTTTAAGAGCCCAACACATGAAAAATAGGCTGTTCAGAAAGAACAAGAATTTCCACAATATATGTCACCAGACTACACATTACACCATTCACGTGTGACAGTCACATGGGTTCTCAATAAGCTTAAATTTGCTCTGCCTTTTAGGCAGGTCTTAGTGGGAAGAAAAAAGTATTGAAGTTCTTGGTATATCACACTAATATAGGTGGTTAAATGTTTTCACAATGAAATTAGAGTTTTTCAATATATTTCTAGGGAAATCAAGAGTACTGAATTGAATACGGTATTAAAAATAAAATTGACTACATTTAAAACAAAATAAAATGGACTAATAGTTTGCTCAATTTCAGACTTCATCTAGCTTTTAAAACACAAAGATACTATCTAGCGATAATAATTTCCATTAAAACACATGATACCCTTCCAAAATCGATCATCCTAGTTATCTTCCCCTTGTCCTTCTAATGCAGAACCAAATGCCATTGTGTAAATGAAAGAAGTAAGCATTACTGTATTTCATGCCATATAATTCACCAAGAGATATTTATGAAAGATAAATAACAAGACAGAGCAGAAAAAATGGAGTTCTTATAGTGGGGAAAAACCCAGTACTTGGAACAGTATGATAGGCCAACAAAATGAGAAATTAGAAATTTTTTTTCTTTTTTAAAAAAACTGTTAGAAACATTTTTAGTGCTTACAGGATTTGCGCAAGGTTAACATATCCTAGGGTAACTATGAAATCTAATTTTCTAATTATAGGAGAATGCCTGTCATGATGGGGAAAAGGTTATATTGCAAAGACCCTGGGAGGGATGTAACCCTCTGTGCTTTATAGTGTCTAATGTGATTTCTGTCCATTAAGACTTTGATGACAGGCATTAGCCTCTCCACAATAGTGTGCCAAAACAGAGTGTTCTATTTTTGTCCAAATCAGTTAATAGGAACCTGCTAACATTTTGAGAGCAAAACACATACTGTATAGAAAATATGTGGTGTAGCTTTTTTATTTATCATATGAAATGTAGTGATACAGCGCAGGGCAGGAAAATAGCAATACTAATCACAGTAGTTATATAGTTCCTTTCTATTCAAGCACTTGCATATTTTTTTTGAATTGACCATTATTTTTGATGCCAATAATACAAATGCAAGGGCACCTCTAAAATGGCAGCTAAACTGTTCCTGTATGAGGTGTTGCCTACAGCTGTGAATCCAGCTGTTTCTTATTGGAAACATATAGGGCTTTCACTGTCCAGTGGAATGGTTTAATGGCAGGTCATATTTAATGTTTTTCATCTTCCTAGCTCAGAAGAGTTTTTTGATCTTCAAAGGTAGGAATACAAAAAGTTATTTTCTGAGGTTTTGTTGGAAGAGGCAAATTCCTGTGTGGCTGGAAACACAACATTTTCAGCCTCCAATTAGCTAGATGTCTCTCTGACTTTCTATTTCTGTCTTCATACTGTTGTTGTTCACTCATGCAGTTATGTCTGACTTCTTGTGACCCTATGGACCATAGTATGCTCGGCCCTTCTGTCCTCTACTGCCTTCCAAAGTTTGCCCAAGCTCATGCTACCTGTTTCCATAATACCATCTATTCACCTCATCTTCTGCCTTCCCTTTCTTCTTTTGCCTTCAGTTTCTCCCAGCATCAGTGTCTTTTTCATGGAGCCCTGCCTTCCCATTATGTGGCCAAATTATTTGAGCTTTCGGCTTCAGTATTGTCCCTCCAGTGAACAGTCAGGGTTGATTGTCTTTAGTATTGACTGAGTTTATCTCCTTGTAGTCCAAGGGGATTCTCAAAAGTCTTCTCCAGCACCACAGTTCAAAGCATTGATTCTTCAGCACTCAGCATTCCTTAATGGCCAAACTTCACAGCCATACAGTATATTACTACAGTGAAGATCTTTATGGACCTTTGTCAGCAAGGTGATATCTCTGCTTTTTATTATGCTGTTCAGCCTTGCCATAGTTTTCCTTTCATGGAGCAAGCATCTTTTAATTTCATGACTGCAGTCACCATCTGCAGTGATCTCTGAGTATAAGAAAATAAAATATGACATTTCTTAGTTGTCATTTCTTCCCCCTTTATTTGCCAAAAAATAATGGAACCAGATGCCATGATCTTAGTTTTTTTTAATGCTGAGCAAGATAGCTTTGGCACTCTAATCTTTCACTCTCGTCAAAGGGCTCCTTAATTCATCTTCACTTTCTGCTATCAGAGTGGTACCATCCTCATATCTAAGGTTATTGATATTTCTCCTAGCGATCTTAATTCCAGTTTTTTATTCATCCAGACTAGAATTTTGCATGATGAAAAGGACCAGCTTCAGCCTCTTTGGCATCAATGGTTGGCACATAGACTTAGATTACTATATTGAACGGTTTGCCTTGTTTGAACAGAGATAATTTTGTCATCTATGAGAGTGTACTCCAGTACTGCTTTTCTTACCTTTTTATTGACTATGAGAGCTACTTCATGTTTTCTGAGGGATTTTCCCCCTAAAGTGATAAGTATAATGGTAATCTGAACTAAATTCACCCATTCCTGTCTATTAACTGATTCTCAAGATACCAATGTTTAATCTTGCCATCATGCTTGACCACAGCCAGCTCACCTTGCTTTATAGATCTTACATTCCATGTCCCTGTACAATATTATTCACTAGTATTGTGTCCTTTTAGTTTTGGCTCAGCTGCTTCAAACTTTCTTGAGCTACTTGTACTTGACTTTCATTCTTCCCCAATAGTGTTTTGGACACCTTCTGACCTGAAGGGCTCATCTTCTGATGTCGTATCATTTAGCCTTTTGATACTATCCATAGCATTTTCTTGGCAAGGATACAGGAATGGTTTGCCATTTCCTTCCCCAGTAGGTCACCTTTTTCCCCCTGAAATATCCACGATGTACTGTCTTTAATGGCCCTATGCAGCATAGTGCATAGCTTTGTTGGACTATGCCATAACAAGACATTAATTCATGAGGAAAGGTCTCTTCACACCCACTCATACACACACATTTAACAACTATATGTACAAATTGTTGCCAAAGTAGCTAAGAAAGACGGGTAGAATTTAACATATAAAGATACTTTTATAAAATTATTCAAAATACTAATTTGTTCTTTTTAAAATAAGATACAGTTCTCGTTCCCCACTTTTTCCCATCATAATCCAAACCAAACTGTTAGGGCCAGAGAATCAAGAACTTATCTCTTGAACAATCTATTTGCCAGAAAGTATGTGTTTTTAAAAAGAGTATTATTGAGGTGTGTCTTCATGGCACTGGCTTCCCTGCAGGCCTCTCCCTGCTTCAAGGAGTCTCAGAAAAAGGCTTGATGACTCCACTGCCATTCCCAAGGCTGCTGTTTTGAAGTATTTGAGCCTGTGCTTGGAGGCTCTCCTTGCCCTTCATAAACAGATGCAGAAGGTCTGCAAGAAAATGAGGTCCGTTTTGCCATGGTGAGGGCCCATGTCGGTGCACAAGAAGTAGCTTTGGAATTGGTTTTTGCACACTGAACTCTATGCACCTTGGAGACAGATTGAAGTCCCTTCGTGTGCCCTTGTGTGCCTTTGGCATGAGGTGCTGTGGCAATGGGCAGACTCCTGAACCCTGTGTGGAGATGAAGCCTTTATGTATTCCTTCCAGAGTTTTCATTTATTTCAATGTGAGGCATCTAAGACGTTCTGCACAAATTACCTTTCTGAAAAGGCACAGTTATGTTCAATTTAAGGCTTGAATGTGAAGTTAAATACCCAGCTAGCAGAGTCCTAGGAAAAGAAAACTCTTCTAATAATTTTACCCAGACTGAGAAGATAGTCATAACTACTAAAATGGGAGTGGATCATGTGAGAAGACATGGAAGGACCCATAATAACTCATTAGTAATTACTTGAATCATCTTATCATGTGCCTGATCATCTTTTTTGAACCTTACATGTAACCCATCTTAAAATGAACATGGCTAAATACTAGCCTTGGACTGATGCTTCTAAACATTGCTATGACACACATAATTGTTAAGAAAGCAAATGTCTCTTGAGGTGCAGCTGTGAAGAACTGCCTCTCTGAATCCCAGCACTGTGAGACAGAAGATAATCACTGTGAAACAGAAATGTCTCTTTAGAAGCTCTTTAGCTGATGCCCATAAGCCTCCAAGCAGCACCCTTGGAGAGAACACACCTTCAGATCTAAAAAACTAGAAGATGGTGGAAATCAGAGTGTGATTTGGGATGAATAAGGCTGACTCTGTCATAATGTGTTTTGTTTTGCACCTGAGTAGTGATTGGGTAAGTGTGTCTTGACAAACTGCTTTTCATTTGAATGGCAGGAAATAACTAATTTCTTTAGGGTTTTAAGTGTCAGGTGGTTTGAAGGCAAGGAATGTT
Organism: Aspidoscelis tigris stejnegeri; assembly: GCA_023333525.1. Classification (NCBI taxonomy): domain Eukaryota; kingdom Metazoa; phylum Chordata; class Lepidosauria; order Squamata; family Teiidae; genus Aspidoscelis; species Aspidoscelis tigris. The sequence continues at coordinate 36,357,594 of JALMGA010000005.1, read as the reverse complement.
GGATAATGAGTGAGTGCTAATTATATAGTTAAAGACTGACTAGGCTTTCCTGGCATTAAAAACTCATAACTAAACATTTATTGTGGAAGGGTGTTTTTTTTTCCTGCCTGATGTATGTGCTTGTATTGGTAGGTGTCATTTGATACTATAGATACTAAATGATCAAGAGTGGTTTTATTGCTTCAATTTGTGCTATTTTTGTCTCAGAATAATTCAAAATAGTTTTAAGTCTGTTCAAGAGTAAGCTCTGTTTTGTTTTTAGAATCATAAATGGAATCTTATAAAAATGGTGGTTTAAGCTGCAATTCCATACAGTACAGTTATTCAGGAGTAAGCTCTATGAGAAGAAATAGAGCTTACTCCTGAGAAGACATGAACACCCCATAATTATTAAAATATGTACATAAACTTCAGTGCTTGTTGAAATGGTTACTTTAGCATAGTGTTCATTCACTTCTAGTAAAGTAAGAAAATGCTGAAATTACTTAGTTTTGCACACTATTTCATGCTGGAAATATAGATGTGATCACTGACTAGTGTACTTGAGAAAACACTTACATTTTTGTAATAAGCTTCTGTGATTAATTAGAGGTCCTTTTCTTCATAAACATTTACAGGCAATCAATATGTATATATTCCTTTAAATATAATACTGTATCAAAGTTTTAGGGAGCACCTGTAGCTCAGGCCACCTCCAGACCATGGTCAGATAACTCATTAGGAAGCAAAAATGCTGGGTGTTGCTCCCCTTTCATTATTGCTTCCTAGTCGGTTGGTGCTATTTTTGTGTATTTAAAGTTATGTGCATATCTGAGTATTCAGCCAGCACCAAATACCCAGAAGTGCATGTTGCCACCACTGCACCCACATGCCTGTCTGTTTTGGCAACTTGTCTCCATGCATGCACAGTGAACAGAGCAATGATGGTGATCTTGGGTCCAGTGCTGCATATACTTCCCACTACAACTGTCTATGTTGCCACAGTGGCAACAGTCCCATTGGTACAGCTTGCTAATATTGCAGGAATTACAAGCAAGAACAGATCTAGTCATGTCCCCAGTCCCTCACCTTTGGCTGATTGGTTGCATATATATATATGAAGAACACTTACAGAGAAACAGCTTACCAATATGATGGCTAGAAAATATTTCTGCTGATTTTTTTTAACCAAAAATAAATATCTTTCCTCATGTAGGGCAACTGCAGTATTTCAGAGGATTAGAAAAGAGCATTTGTATACATTTTTAGTTCCAGGAAGAGACATGAAAGAAGGAGCTTAGGAATTACTCTCTAATAAAACTGAGAAGACTTTCATACTAAGACATTTTATAACAGTCCTATTTTCCTGTGTTGTGTTGGTGTGGGAAAGGGAACACACAGGCGCTCATGTATGTATCTCTATTCCCTCTGCACACATTTATGTGCACACACAGAACCACTATCTTTGAGGAAACTTCCTTTTATGTCCTTCTCCACGCACACAGGTAATGCTGCTTATGTGTTCATTAAGTAAAATGTAGAATTTACCACATCTCCAAAGCCCATAAACTTTACATAAAGTATATACCATCTAATGCAACTTTTCCATAGTCCTTGTTCATTTCATGCTTGTGTTTCTGATCATTTCATTTTATGGTATAGTACTTTAAAAACATTTTAAAGGGATTTCATTTTGTTTCATGTTCTTTTTAATGTCCCTTCAGCAACTTCAAGCCGTGTGGAACCTTTTAAGAACTACATTTCCCATCATCCTTTCCCCTGCAATTCCCCTTCTACACAAATACGTCGAGATTCGAGCCGCTCGGCCACCACCCCTTTTAGCCTACTGGTTAACACAACAGACCAATCTGAGGAACCGCCCGAGGACTCCAGCCAATGAGAAAGCTGTTGCTAGCGCGGGGCTGTTATTTTTAGCACAGCTCGCGAGCTTCTACACCTTGCAGGTTATTCTGCCTCTCTCAGTGCTTGCGTCTGAAGTTAATATTGACGAAGGCAATGCACAGGCGCACTGCCGAGAAAGTAGTCCACCGTGTGGCGGAGTAATCGGAATTCAGTTTAGAGTGAGAAAAAAAACCCATGAATAGTTAAAATGCCATCTGACATCCATCCATCCCTCCATCCATCCCATGCCTTGTGGGGTTTTGTTCCGGGGATGAACATGGAAACGTGCCCGTTAAGTGAAAAAGGAAGCACGAACAGCCGATGGCGTACTCTCATATGTCACAAAAATACTGATAGGAAGGTTTTATAGGGCGAAGGCTTAAACCAAACACTCAGACCAAGTTGAAGTGAGGCGCTTGGGAGGTGGTTAGGGAAAAGGCGCCTGGAACACACCAGGTTTCAATTTTCTATGGAAAATGTAGATAAGGAGTGCATTTAAGACAAAAGTTGGTCATGCTATTAAAACGTTAAATTCTAATAACAGATCTGCACTTAGACTGTGCACATGCTGTACATTTGGTATCTTGCATGCACTGTATATAAAAGAGGCAGATGTGCAGTATGAATGCAGGGAAGCAATTCAGCTCTGTCCAAATATTCTTTGTTAGCATAACAAGCTAGAGAAACAAGGGGTGTTTTTCCACTTAGCACTAAAGGACCCATTAAGGGTCCTTAATGGGTCCTTAAAGGGTACTCTAGTGCTAAGTGGAAAAACACCTGTGTGATAAATTCCAAAATATTTATGTACAATCTCCCACTTTAATAAAATCAGTAAGAAAGTACTTCACCCCAACAATACTCTATAAAATTAGAGCAAGAAATGCTATTGTGTGTGGATGAGATCTCAGCTGCACTATTACAGAGAAGAAACTTTGAATATTGTTATGTGCAATTAATTTCAAGTGAACATACATGCTTAGATATGTTAAATTTGGGCTGCATTCAGATGCATTTTAAAAAGCAACTAAAAACAGAAGTAGAAGCATTGAAGGAGTGGACGCTGAAGCACATTTTGCGGCCTTCAATGTGGATTACAAGTGGCATCTGGACTCTAGTTATTTTTGAGCTTCTTTAAGCAAACAACTGCATGTGCAAATTCATTTTTGTACTTGGGACATTGGAAGCTGTTTTATGCAAAGGTCAGTTATTGGATCTGTCAAACACAGCGTAGTCACTTTTAGGATCTTTTCAGGGTTTTAAAAAAGCTCCCCTCAGATATTTGAACTGGGAAGTGTCAGCTTCTTTTGCTTCTGTGCAGTACTTACATTCAATACATGGACTGATAGTTTAAAGTTACTTATCCCTGAAGATAAACGTGGAAGGGAGCCTCTGCCCCAGCTTGTCCTTAGCAAGAAAGGGAAAGGGGGCTGCTTTACTTTCCATAATTAATTGCACAGAAACACGAGGGTCACGTTTATGCTACTACAACAGGAAAGCTTAAAGTTTCCCGCAGTTCGATTCTATGAGGATTTTCATAGGAAAAAACCTAACGGAGCCGGCCTAATCAGCTTTTAATTATCTTTGGCCTGTTCTCAGGAGGCTTATCTCAAAGTTTGACTTAAGGCGTTGCCTTCCAGTGCTCGTGAAACTGATTTATAGACGACTGGACGGCAGCGTGAAGAGAATAAATTAATTAAAACGAGCAAACGACAACAAAGCAGGGGGAAGGCGACGGGCTTTCCTTTCGGGTCTTCCTCCCAGTCCCGGCAGCCGCCTGTCACAACAGCGCCTAGTGACCGGCACACAATCGGTTAATTTGAGGCCGGTGTAGCGTTTGGGAAAGTAGATCCGGCCCGCCTCCCTCTCCTCCCCTTCCTTGTCCTTTGCAGGACGCGTCACTCTGGGTGTGGAAAAGAATATCCTTGCGCAGGGTTGCTAAGGGTGAAACTTTTCATTTACTTTGCTCACTTTGGGCCAGGGCGAGGGTGGCTTGAGGTTGACGGCAGAGGGAGGGAAGGCGAGAAGAAGGGGGTGCCCCAATCAACATCCCCCCACCCCACTTCTTGGGCTAACGGAAGGTGGAGAAGTTACCTAAACAGCATCCATTTGATTTAAAACAAAAAACAAAAAGACGAACGCCCACCACCACCACCACCACACCAGCACTTTGTAAGCAAGAAACTCCTAAGACCACCCTGGAAAGAGAAAAGAAGCCGCCAAACCACCTCGCCTGGTGCTGAAAAAAGGAAGTAAGTGACGGCTTATTGCTGGAATGGATGAGGGGAGAAGGCAGAGAGGGGGAAAAATGAGTTATTTCCATAGCCACGCCATTTAAATGTTGGTTTTCCAGAAGCATCTTTAAATCCTTCCTTGTCTCAGGTCAGGCTCTCTGTCCCTTTAAGGAACGATTTAATCGCTGGGTATTAATGCGAATTGGAAGCCTCCGATCCTCCGGCTCCTGTTCGGGGAAGCCAATCCCCCCCGTCTTCGGCCATTTGCTCCTTCGCCCGCGGAGAAAACATACTTATTATTGATCGACCTCCGTCCTTTTCTTCCTTAAAAAGTCGCCTCTCGTCTTATCCTTACTCTTGTCTTTTTATTGTCGGGGCGGTGAACTCGGTTTTATGCCGGAGGGAGATTGAAAGGCATTCGGGGTGAACGATGAAAAATGCCTCCAATTCGCCGTTCCTTCCTACCCGTTTAGTGGGGGTCGTGGGTGGGTTTGGACGCACAACCAGCCCGAGACCGCTTGCTCCAAGACGAGCCTCCGAACAGACAACAGGGCAGCGGGCGCTTCTTGCCTTTCCTCCCCTCCCACCCGTCTCGCCTCGATCAAGGGAGAAAACCTTGCGGGAAGGAGGATTCTGATCTTCCGCCTGGCTTTTAGGACGGCGAAATGGTATTAGAGAACAGTGGACTCTCAGAGGGGAAACGGCTTAAGCCTTAGGAGATAATGAGGGAAAGGAGGACGGAGATTTCCGCGTCGTTCCCTTCAGCTAAGCCTGGCTCCCGAGCGCGGCGCAGGGAAGATGGTTCCCTTCCTGCCCATTTTGTGCTCGAACTTTCTTTCCCCCCCTTTTCGGGATGGAGCTCGGAGGCCTCTTTGGGGCTTCCTATGTCACAAACGCAGCCCTGAAACAAGTGTAGATGTTTATCGCGTGGCAGAAGGAAAAGGGGAAAGAGGCGGGCGCCCGTCGCCCCCGTAGCAAAAGAGGCGAGCCTGTTTTCTTTTCCCCATCAACTGAACCACAGGGCGGAGGGGTGACTCGTTCTGACATTAACAAGCATCTACACACAAAGGCCCAGCCGTGGTCATTCCGGTGACCTTTTCCAGGGTCGGGAAAAAAGCCTTCTGTGGCTCTCTTCCGTCTTCCATCTTCTTCATCCTGCTCTGCGGGTAAATTAGGCCCCGAGGCCTCTGTGGGCCTTCAAAATCCTCGCGCTCCGGTACTTCTGGCTCCCAACCTAATGCTTCACTTGTCCCAGTGCCTCGCAGTTACGTTTGGTTTTCTCCTCCCTCCCACCCTTGAAGGAAGGCCGGGGGTTTGGTGCCAGGAGCGACCCTTCAAAGCTCCGAGTCCAGAAGGGCCCCCTCTGGAGACACTGGCCAGGCGTCTAGGGAGGGAAGGGGGAGAGCAGCCGGAGTTGCCTCGGGCAAGAAAGATCAGGAAGGAGCATCCAATAACCTTCATTCGGGCGGCGGGCCGAGTCTGGCCCGTCCTGCCTCCGCCCAGCTGAAGGCCTTCCTTGACCCTCTCCCTTCAGTGCTTTTTTTCAGGCGTTTTTTTAAAGGCTTTTTTTTTTACCAGGCAGAGACCGGTTCTTAATAAGAGCGTCTTTTTGTTGCCTCCCCCAGACTTTGTGGCTGTGGTCACCCCTAAGGTTTAATCGAGCTTCAGTCCACTTTGAGAGCAAGAGAAGGCATCAGCAAAGTGACAAGCCGTTTCCTTTCGGTTTTAAATAACTCAGAAAATTCGCCTTTGGGACGGATAATGTGGAAAGCAAACGACTGGTGGCTTTGCTCATGGCTCCTCTCGCTCTGAAGGTGGACCGAAGCCGGGTTAAGCCTTAGCTGTATGACCCCAGCCCGTGCCCTGGCGGTCCGGTTCGAGAGCCAGAGGCAGCGGATCCTTGCGGAGAAGCTGCCCGGCCGAGCGGGCCCCGCTCTCCGCCTAAACACGCTTGAGAATTTCTGCGGGTGGAGGAGGCCTCCGGCCCCTTTCTTGTGTGGGTCTCGTTGCGAGGGGGCGAAGAGGGGGTAGAACGACTGGGGAGATTAGGGGGGTGCACGGGGGGCGCGTGGACATCTGCTTTCGGAGGAGGGGAGCAGCTGCGGTTTGCAAGTTGGCGACGGCTAATGGTCTCTTCCTCCTCCCCCCCCCGGGGCCCCCCCGGGCTGGTTTTCTCTCCCCCCCTCCCTCGCCCGCCCCTCGCGCTCTCCCTCTCTGCGCAGGGCCAGCGGAATGAGTTATTCCTCTAACTAGAAAACTAACGATGTAAAATGGCATGTTGGGACCGGCGGGGGGTGGGGGGAGAGGGAGAGGGAGTGCATTGAGCAATAGAGCACGGAGAGCGCATGCGCCGTGGAAAATTTTCCCCTGCGCTCCACTGAGCAGGCGCTTGTGGTCTGGACCAGCTTTGGCGCAAAGCATATTGAGAAGGGTAGTTAAAAGGCAAAGTAGGTCACTCGCCCAGGCGCTGCATGTTGCAAGGAAAATCAGGACTCGCTACGTAATGCAACTCCAGGGACACTCTGCCTAAGGGGGTGGGGGAGAGAAAATGGGGAGATTGCCTGGCGGAGTCCTGGGATGGGGAGAGCTGTCATCTGCAAGCCTTGGCGTGGAGTGTAAAGGGAGGCCGATGGAGGAGAGGGCGAGTTAGGAGCCCCTGAAGGAGCCAGGCCAGGCCAGGCCCCCTCTCTAGGGAAGGTGCCGTCAACTTGAATGTGCAAGAGGAGACCTGCAAGGGAGGCGTTCCTTGACATGATGCCCACAGACGCAAGTGGCTTTTGGCAGAAGCGGAGGGAATAGATTGTGTAATCGTGTTTCGAGAAGGTGTCTCCCTTGGGCCCACCCTTCTCGTGTATGTTGGGCTGCATAGTTGCTTTAGGTTACATTTATATTTAAGGGCAGGATTCCCATTGCCGCCGGAAGATTAGTAACTGGAGCTGAGGCCAGAGTTCCTTTTGGGTGTGGCCTGCAAATGAAACTGAGTGACTAAATTGACGTTCAGATGGATACTGATATAAGTATCATTGCTTTGTGTTGCCATTTTCACAAATGGCCCGACCCAAATAGGTGCTCTCTTTCTGGGCATTTAAAAAAATCCCGTGTGCCCATATGACGTGTTTTCTTAGCGTGAGTGTACTGCTGTAAAATCTCTTACGTTCATAAGTAGTGTGGCTTGCAGTGCTGTGATTGAGATGTATCCTAATACCAGGGATTTTTCTAGTGTCGAATCATATGCTAATATGGGCCTCATTGCTTTAACTTTGTGACTTGTGATTGTAATTGTGTCATGCAAAATCAATTGCTACTTAGCTTTGGGGTACAGTGTTAAGGATCATAGGATATATTGATGAGCTCCTTTAATAACAAAGTTCTGTGGAGAAAAACAAGGAGGATTCCATATTAGCCATGTTAATGGTTTGGAGATTAGAATGGCCTGATGGGTCTAAGTCATCATTTGTTGACAGGAAAGCAGTGGTGCTCTTTTTCATATAGGTTTATTATTCTGAGTTGGCTAGAATTCTAACTTTTTTAAAAATATACTATAGCAAGAAAAGATTACAAATTTATTGTACCACTAATAAGCATAGGGTTGTATTTAATGGTATTTTGTGCTGAGAATGTTATGTTTGCCTACCAGCTATAATTCTGAACATGTTTCTTGCTGATCTTCAGAGTGGGAGAGGTGAACAAATAAAAGATACTTACTCGTATTGAGCAACTCTGAAAATAATCTGAGAACTGTAAAAAAAAAAGTTATTTCTAGGGCCCTTTCTGCACTAGATCTTATTCTGTCTTGTATCCCAGAATAGGGAACTTTTGTCAGCATGCAAGGGCAGACTACAACAGGCCTCAGGTAGTATCTGCACTAGCATGTGGACAACAGGTCCCTATATCAGGATATAATCCAAAATAAGGCCCAGTGCAGAAAGGATGAAATTCTCTGAAAGGAGAACAGCGGGCCAGAAGAAAAAGTGGGTGGTTCTAAATGACTGACTTTCTAAGCTCCTAAGTAGCTGAAGAACAGAAATTACAGAATAGTTTTAATTGCGAAAATAACTATAAAGTGGTTAAAATGGTTGTCACGCTCAAAGGTTATGATCGTATTTACTCTTATTTGGAAGTATATACCTTTGATTTGGTGGTACATCATTTTACTCATAATTACCTAGAAGTTCAAAATGATATAGTCCTGTTCAAGATAACTTTATTTTCTGAATTTTTTTTCTTTGCTTACTTCTTCTTATTGGGTATCATCGAGGTGTGCATGGTTGCTTCCATGCGCACATCTGTGCAACCAATCTATTGCAAGGCTTCATTTTGAAGAGTAGGTATTTAACTGCCTACATACCGATATGGAAATGATCTCTTTTTTGTGACCCTTTTCAAAACATGCCTTGCTGGGATTTCTCCTTCTGCAATTTCAGTTTTTATTTCAACATACACATTCATATAGCTAAGATAGGTTATGCATTTATTTGGAAGGTCTTGAGCTGGGATGGCACCTATATAGTGCTCTCCATTCTGAGCAATTTTTTTCTGTTAATTTGTACCAGTTATTGACATACTATAGAACCTGTGATACTTCCATTCATTTCTTTAATTCATTATTGTGTTTGGGGAGGACTATTAATATAAAGTTGTGGTAGCTCAAAGCCTCCCTAATTCAGCTTCTAATTTTTCACCATAGATGGTTTATGTGAAATACACAAAAGAGTAGGATGCAGCATCTGTCCTACTGTTCTTTAAGATCAGATTCTGATGGCAGCGGTAGCCATCGTGAGTAGCAGTCCTGTTCTCTGGCAAACTTGACTACTGTCTGATTAAAGCCACCTGAGTTGGTAGCCATAATGTCTTTCAACAGAAATTTTAATAGAAATCTCAATACCTGTATGCAGTTTGCAACTGTAGGAAGTAGTGCTGGCCATCAGTCACAACCACAACGTATGTAATCTCATGAAATATAGGCAGATAACCTATCACAGATGTTTAGGAGTGGAATAACTTGCTGTTTTGCTCCCGCTGTATAAATCATACTGTGCAGATGCTAAGTATTCTTGTAAAAAATATTATACCAGAATAATCCTTTAATCCTGTTCAGCAGGCATCTCAAAGACTTTGTTTTTCTGTTGTAGAGACTCCTAAGGAAGGGGAGGTCTGTCCTGCACCTGACTAAGCTGCTAATTAAGAACTGGATGTGCTGCATCTCTGCTGAATAGAGGTGACACTATTTCATTTTGAATATATTCCCAGTTCATTATTCTTTGGGGAGTTGAAAGCAGGGATGATCAACTTAGTTTGGTCCATAGGCACACTCGAAAATTTGAGAACAACTTCTTTATAGGTGTTTCTTTGTTCTTCGTGAATTGGGGGGAGGGGTCAGAAGTATCTTTATTCAAGTTCCGTGTTGGGGTATCTGGTGTAGAGGATCATTTAGTGGATTGGAAAAGATGGATCAAAGATGTTTTATACTGAAGTCTTTTGGCAAGTTACTATACATTTGTCAACCAAACCTTGACTATAGAAGCAAACTTTGGGTTTAGAATAATTTCCTCAAAGTAGTCTTTTCCAGGTGTTGTGGGTAAACCCCACCAATCCCAACCAGCATGGGTCAGGGGTAGAGAAGTTGTCACCTGCAGGAATTGAGGTTGAGGGAATTTTGGGGCCTTCAAGACTAAGCATCTTCTTGTCCCTTAGTCAGTTCCTTACGGAAAACAACCATCAGTTTCTTAATAAGATTAATTTCTGTTCTTGAGTTAACCTTTTAAAGTTAGAAGAGAAAATGACTTGCTTGCTGTTTGGATGTCAGGGATGGTTGGTAAGATTAGTTAATAGAGAGATTCGAACCTGTCGGCTGTGTTTTTTGGCTTAAAACATTTTCAAGAGTATAAGCTAGTACTTGAAAGCCAGTCAGTTGTGCATTTTTGGAGGGTAGTTTAGTACGTCACTGTAGAAGATCAGAAATGGGGAAAGTGGTAGTAAATTTGAATACTTGCATGAGTGCAGAATAATAATAATAATATAATAATATTTATTTGTATACCACCCTATGGCAAACCAATCCGGGCGGTTAACAACAGTAAAATGTAAAATATAACAATTAAAAACACCTTATCCCTCCCCCCCTTAAGACAGTATTAAACAGTATAACATATTAAAACACTATCAATGCATAAAACAATAATTTAAAAACTAAAAACCCTGATGTCCCTCTGTTGATCCTCAACCATCACTAAGATGGGACCACGGGAGGAATCAGGGAATCTGGGCCGGGATGGTTAATCTTCTGGGCCGGGATGGTTAATACTAACTAACAGGTAAGCATCTTGCCGTTCCTAGTATAATACTGACTATAATACTGACTATGGTGAATAACCGAAACATACCTTTCGGTGTAGTTCATATGCTTTGTTAACATCTCAGTGATTGGTAGAAGCCAGCATGAATTTCTCAGTAATAAATCTTTTCAGAGGAATATCATCTTTATTGCTTTATTAGCATAGTGGATTGTGGGAGTGCTGCGAATGTAATGTACCTTGACTTCAGCAAAGCATTAAAGCTCCCTGTGATATTTTGATCAAGAAGTTAATGAAATGCAGGCAGTTTGATAATATCATTAAGTGACTTCAGAGCAGGTTGGAAGGCTCTGCTCCAAAGTGCAATGAAAAAATACCAGTGATGGAACTAGAGGGAAATATTTAATGAGGTATAACAAACCCCGGTTTCTAAAATGGGGACCTGAGCGAAGGTGGGATGCTTTTTTACATTTGTGAATGATGCAGAAAAGGAAGTAAAACTGAAAGTTCAGAAGATGGGGATAAATCCAGAATCAGCAGAGACATATGGTTCTGCATTTAAGGAAAATAGTCATAAAAATAAATTAACAGTCCATGATGAAGGAAGATGTCAAGATTGTAGCCAATCACAAGCTGAAGATGGAGGCATCCTTGACTGTACAGGCCAAAGATGTACTTAAAAGCAAAGAGGGCAATGTTGCACCACATCAAGGAGCTCAGAGCCCTGAGCTGTCTCTCCTTTTGCTATTCACAAGTTATACTGCAGGAGTAGCAATCTTATCCACAGTCCACTGTTCACCAGGGGCAGTTTCCATGCTGGTACCAAAGAATTTTGCTTACCATCAGATCTACTTATTCTGGCTTCCCTGACTGTCCTTAGCCTGCTGCTTCAGTAGGCAGGAATCACTGCTTGAAACAATGTTTGGAGTCCATTGAGCTAGAGACCTTTCCCAAGTGACATGTATGGTATGGAAAGAGTGGATAAAGAAAAATCCTTTTTTCTATTGTACAGTACTAGAACCAAAGGGCACTTTATGAAACTGATGGGCAGGAGACTTAGGACAACAAGGGGAGGTATTTTTAACTTGGAGTCATCGATCTGTGAAATTTAGCACCAGAAGAGACTGACAAGAATGAGACCAGATAGCTTTAAAAAAGGGTTAGATGAATTCATGGAGGACAGGTGTATCAATGCCTACTAGAGTGGATGCCTGGGTGCTACCTCCAGGTTGGAGAGACAGACAGAATGCTTCTGAAGACCATTTGCAGGGAATGGAGAGAAGGTGAAGGTTTTACCTTTTGTCTTCTGCTTGACAATGCCCAGAAGCAATTGGTGAGCCACTGTGTGGGACAGGATGCTGGATTAGATGGGCCATGGCCTGATCCATCAGGGCTTCTCTTACATTCTTAGAGCATCCAGTTTGCAGAATGGCTTCCTCTTTGAAATACAGTGGGTACTGACTGCTGAGCCCTTGGCATCAGCCAAGGACACATTTGTGTACTTGAATTTTTGGTGGATAACTTTGTGGGTTTTTTATTATTGTGCTGACATTTTTTTAGTGTTGTATACCATTGATGAATAGTAGTTAACAAATGTGATAAATAAAACAGTTTCTGGTACATTGTAAACTGGCATAATTTTGATCAGATAGGCCAAAGGGAGTTTGTTCATTACTTGCAATAAGAAGAACTACTCTTGCCTGCTGATTACCTAATCTGTTAAAAAACTTCAGTTGCCTCATAAAATAAAGAAGACTGGAACCTGGTGGTTACAAATAAAAGCCGAGGTTTGTTGGTACCTTGCAGGAGAAACCGGTTTATGGTCAAACCAGTTTTGTCCATTGTAACTATCTATGATATGTTCTGCTAAGTAAAAAATGTATGATTGCTGTGGCATATACCTAAATCATTTTTTAAAAATTAACTGTTATATTATGCTGCAGTAGTAGTAAAGGTAGGCTTCCCTTTTCTTACATTTCATTTCTCTCTCTTTTCTAGGATTTCTTGGAGCCGGAATCGGTGTACTTTCTTGTCCTCTGTCTATTTTTTAATATACTGCCCCACCTTGCTTGCTGTGAAGGGAGTATGCATCTGGAGATAAAGGTTGCTTTGAACTTCATCATCTCTTATTTGTACAACAAGCTTCCACGGAGGCGTGCCGACCTGTTTGGTGAAGAACTAGAGCGGTTGCTAAAGAAGAAGTATGAAGGTCATTGGTACCCAGAGAAACCTCTGAAGGGTTCTGGCTACCGTTGCGTTCACATTGGGGAGACCGTAGATCCTGTAGTGGAAATGGCCGCCAAGCGGAGTGGACTGGCTGTGGAAGACGTAAGGGCCAATGTTCCTGAAGAACTGAGTGTTTGGATTGACCCATTTGAGGTCTCCTACCAGATTGGTGAGAAGGGCTCAGTGAAAGTTCTATACCTAGATGACAGTGAGGGCTGCAGTGCTGCTGAGTTGGACAAGGAGATCAAGAGCAGCTTCAACCCTGATGCTCAGGTGTTTGTCCCCATCGGAAGCCACGACAACTCCTTGTCCAACTCTCCATCCCCATCTTTTGGCCAGTCACCAAGCCCGACCTTCATTCCCCGTTCCGCCCAACCTATTACCTTCACCACTGCTACATTTGCTGCCACCAAGTTCGGCTCAACTAAGATGAAGAAAGGTGGGGGGTCTGGAGCAGGCAGCAATGGCACAGGAGTCTCACAGCAGCAGCAGCGCTTGGCCAGGTCTCCCACAAATGGCCTGCTGAAGCACAAAGGCCTCTCCCTGTCTATGCATTCTCTGAACTTCATTGGGGGCAGTCCAGCCCCTCAGTCTCAGCTATCCCCTAATGCCAAGGAGTTTGTTTACAATGGTGGATCGCCAGGAGCCAGCAGCCTCTTCTTCGATGGCGTAGCCACTGAAAACCAGGCAGGTGGCATCCCTCCGGCATCCCAGTTCAGTGCCAGTGGTAGTGGAAGCAGCTTCGACATGGCTCAGGTTTTTGGTGGCAGCACCAACAGCCTCTTTCTGGAGAAGACACCCTTTGTGGAAGGACTCAGTTACAACCTGAACACCATGCAGTATCCCAGCCAGTCATTTCAGCCAGTGGTTTTGGCCAACTGACCACCATGAGAGTATTCTGGGAAAAATATCTTCAAAAAGAGAAAAAATAATAATTAGAAATATTTGAAATCTTATAAATATAGCTTCTTGGAAAGAGACAAATCCTGATTCGTTGTGTCATGCCAGGGAGCGCTGCTGAAGCACTGATTATTTTTTTAAACTTGTATCCTGTGCTCTTTCCTACCTGTAGATGTATATTTAATGAGGGAGGTTAGCGTTCTTAGCCCGGCAGTGGTAGGAACCAGAGTTTCTTCATAGTCTCCCATGCTGCTTCTCAGAACTGGTTCTCATACATGCTTGCCGTAAGGAAGGCATTGTACAGGTTAGGGTCCCTTGGGCCTAGAGGTCTTTCCTCCTCTATTTGAAGTGAATCTAAGGCTTAAGCACTTCTTAGGGGAGACCTAGGGTGCGCTTCTTTCTGTGTGATGAGGGCCACATTTGATGAAGCAAATGCATATTCTTTCTCAAAGCTCTCAGATTTTGTATTCCTGTTGCAGAATCTGAAAAGAACAGAGTTCTCAGCTTCCCCCTCCCCCACCCCCAACCAGGGCAAACTGCTAATGGCAAAGCCTTGCAGTATAAGTGCTACTTGTGTGAGGTTTTTTTTGTCCCCTAAACCTGTTTAGTTTTAGGTGAGTTGCCAGAGGGAACAACTTTATAACATCTAGGGCAGCTTTTATCTAATGTTTCCTAATATAAAGCCTTCTCCTCCAGTCTCCAGGAGTCCTGTTAAGAGGAAAGCTTAGAGGAAGTGTCATTTGCTAAATGCTGTGGTGTATTAATAGAACTCTAGATGCAAACCCTTGTGGCTTGTAAGAAAAAAAAGACCCATGTATATTGCACTCTTTTCAAGGACAGAAGTGAATGCTGGTCTTCCAGTGCTTTGTGCCTGAGCAGCTGCCCCTTGATGTTACTCTGGACCAATTGCCTTGGTTTTGGGGGTTCCGAGCTCTTCTGTGAACAGTTGGACATTTAATAGTTAGTTCTCACAGGAAGGATGTTTTTCCTGCTCTTAAGTATGGTAGCACTATATTATGGCATGTAAGAGGGAATTACAGGGCAGGCTGCTTTCTGGACGATGGACAGCATGAAGGTTTGCACTTTTAGTCAACATCCCTTTAAGACTTTTGACCAAAAAACGTGGATTTTCTTTATTTTATTTAAAAGGTGGCAAATACTGTTGCATAGAAGAGCACCCCACATATCAGGCTCCGCCTAGTTTCATCTCAAGATTCTGTCTGGTGAATAAATTGGACTTGGTGGTGGAAAATCCAAGTGACTTGAGGGGCAGTGAGAAGAACGTATTTTCCGAAACGAATGTAGAGTCTCCTTCCTTTTTTGTTGTTGTTGCTAGTAAGCTAGGAATCCTAATGGTATTCCCTGCATCTCCCCTTCCCAGATGGAGAGGAGACCCTGGAAGACAGGGACAGTAGTGGCCTTCAAGAGTGATTGGGAGGGAATATATACAGGTTAATTTCCATAATCGCCTTGGGCAACAAACATTTTCCCATCTATGCCTTGTGACATTATTAAGTTCCAAAGTTTCACCTCGGAGTAGTGAGAGACCTTTTAAGGAGTTACCATTGCAATTGGGTAGAAAGGAGGACTGTGGATTGCATTCTTCAGGCATATACTTTCCTCTGCTGCTACCCTCCCCTGCTTCCTCTTCCTTTTCACATTTTTTCGCTCTCCTCAACAGCATGCTTTGGAGTATATAAAGCTTCTGGATCTTCTCTGGCTACATGATATTGAATAGACAAGCTCCAATCTGTTCCTTCTAGAGCTGTCCAGGAAATTTTGTAAAGTTTCCGTTCCCCTGAAGCTAAACAGAAGATTTCCTGTGGGACTTTGTATGAGCCTTAACTGCCATAAGCATCTGCCCTCGTGTGAAGGATGCCTGCATTTTGATGCACTAGAGATCATGGGTGTGATTGATGGGGAACGTCTCCTGCACGAGCCACATGGTTATGAATGGCATTTGCCGTCAGGGCTTGTGCAGCAGATCTTCCCAGGATGCTCCCAAACTGAGCCCTTTTTGTTTCTATGATCCCCTTTTGATCCTCCCTCTTTATGCTGGGCTGAAGAAAAGGACACTAATCATTTTTTTTTCTTGGCGCTCTGCCTGTTTCTGTGAGCCACTGAATGAATGTGGAGGGAAGACACTGATGGCGATAAAGTGACACGTGACGTTTCATGGGGTTAGCAGCCCTGAGCAAGATACTTGGGACTGGTTCAGCATAGACATTTGTTTGTCTTCCCCACCCCCAGCCCGCCCCCAACATTACCACTGCCACTCACTTCCCCTTCTGGAGTGTATCGTAGACTACCAAGCTATTACACTGGACTTGAACCTTCTCTCCCTTCAGAGGATAGCTGTGGGCCTCTGAGCCATCATGCGGCATAAGCTCCTTTGATAACTTCTGCCATCAAATGACTGCCTAGGTTGGGATGATGCAACCTTTCCAGGGCTTAGTGCATTGAAGGGAGTTGGGGAACCTCACGAGCACCTGCAACATGTGATGTCTAAACACTGCATTATCCTGCAAATTGGTTTTTGAAGAGAAGTCTGCATACATGAGGAGGAAAAGGGAAGGGACCAACCTCTCTATTTCCTAAAGGAACACATACCGTGCTTCAGAAGCATTTCTAGTGCTGGCGACAATGAAACTCACGGCCTCTTTTGGTCTTCTTGTCTCAAGAGTTAGACATTCAGCTTCAATTTTATTTTTAAAACCTGCACTAATTTACCTGGTTTCTTAGGAAGAAAAAAGAGTTTTTTTTAACTTTTATTTTTATGGGTTTGTGTTAATTTTTTTGTTGTCCGTTTATATTGAATAATTTGCTACATTTGTAAAATGTAAGAGGTATATATAATATATGTATATTTCTAACGTAAAAAAAAAATTGAAATTTTTTCTTTTCGAGATTTTTTCTTAGAGGAGAGAGAAATATTTTTTCAGGAAAATTTTAAAAAAGCAGCAGTGAAAGCTCCTTTCTCCCCTCGCCTCCCTCCTTCCTGACCCTTTTTGAAGAGTGAAACAACTTGTGCTGTTGGAGGATGGATGAACATAAAGAGGACAGAATTGTGTATGTTTTTTAATGCAGAGGTCCATGCTGTTCTTGTTTCGGCTTTTTGTTTTTTACAGGCAGGGGGCCATTGAGTAGGGATCCAGAGGGGTTTTTCTTTCTTTTTTTCTCTAGCGAAGGAGGAATACAATCAGAGTTTTGTATTCAGAATGTTGTGCAATATTTTGGAACAGGACATTGGCGTGTCTAGAGATTTAGTTAAAAAACAACAAAGGTTGATCAAATCTGTACAGTTTCTATTGTTCCAGATTTTTTTAAGTTTGTATTAAAAGCATGATATATAATAACTTGTTGTCTCTCTCTGGTTTTTGGAACCACTGTTTGTAAACTCGTGATACATATTTTGGTGCTGTAGGGAGGTTCTTGAATATAGATTGGTCTGTTCCTTTTAAGTGTCTTGGCAGGCCAACAGGATTCTGCAATGTATAGTGAGTAGATTAATACCTAATGAGTGCCAGATAGAGAGCAGAAAACTGATCATGTTCTGCCGGGTAATGAGCACCTAGAATCTATAATATGCACTGCATTGAGTTTTGTGATGCCAAGTTAGTGGAACAAATAACCCATAAGGTAGTTTGATCCACATCCAAAAGACGTAACTTGTACAACATCTGTACTAAACAAAATGTATGGGATCTTCTTCTTTATTGTTTATTTATTTGTCATTATGGCACTTTATAATAAGTAGCCAATGCCCTGTAGAAAAATGGTTCAGTTGACCAAATACATATGCAGAATTTGCTGTACTATATGAAATAGTGTATTTTCACTTGATGAGTCCTGAATCACCAAGACGTTCCTTTTATTACTAGTAGTTGTTTATCATTATACGATAGCCAATTCTTGGGAGAAAATTTACACAGCAGTTTCCAGTGCAGCACAGGACAAAACATTTCTGTTTCTGAAGTAGCCTCAAAAAGGAAATGCATTCTCTTTTTCAGTCTATTGCTTTGACGTAAGTAACACACTAATGGCTGCTCAGGAACACCATCTTTCTATTAATGTACCAAGGAGAACTTCAGTACTAGCATGTTCTCAAAGTCTCAGTTTCTTGCAAGTCAAGGTGTGAAATATTGGGTTCATCACAGGAGCCTCCCTTATTAAGATAATTGTGGTGTCTTTAGTCATTTGGGAGGGAAGATTCCTACAGGAGTAGAAAACAATGCCAGTGGTTTTGCTATATGAGTCACTCGTAAAGGGAGGACTTGCACAGGACTAGTTAAAGAGACCTGGTGATGCAGTGAAGATAAAGCAACAAAAGCCAAGAAGGGGTTAGGGTTAGGGTTGTGAAAGCCTTTGAATTACCAAGATCATGAAATCCAGAAAGCAGGTTCAGTGAAGGCTGTACACTACTCACACATAATTGGCGGACTACTGGAAAATTGCAAGTTCATTGTTGGGGTTTAAATTCTAAACTACAGTATGGTCAGGTCAGATTTTCTAAAGAATCATTTGTTGCAAATAGAAATTAATGACTGGGGTACCAATTTTGAAAAATACTAAAGATGCCCTGTTATTGGGTACTACAACTTCATGGCTCATTCCTGGTTGACTGCAGGACACCGAATAAAGTGGTTTGCATTGCCTACTTCCAGGGAGAGTTGGGGATCAAAGTGGTAGTTTGCTCTACCATGGAGATACAATCACTCCCAGTTATCAAAGCTGCTTATAGCTTTTTACAATATTCAGTATTTTATATTGCCAGTGTCATCCACAGAAGTAGGATTTGAAAATGACTTCGAGGTGGTGGAAATCATGAAGATGGTGTCTCCTGATATTTTCTTATTGGCTTAAATAACAGCATTTCCTTTTAGTGATCTGAGAACAAGAGCTGCTCAGATCGAATCCAAATCCTATTAATAAGACTTGTCATTCCATTTGTTTTTTAAAAAATCTTGAGATTTCACAAGACAGTCCAGAGTGGAGTCTATCTTGAAAGAAAAGTAGAAAAACAAAAACCTGTTGTGATCCTTTTGTATGTCGTATGGCACACATCCTTCCTAATTTGATGAAATAACAATTTTTAATTCCTAAGCACCCAACTTTTTCTGACTGGCTTACTGGAGCTCTAACAAGTGGATTTCCTCCAAGGTTCCTTGAGAAGTACTGTTTCTTGCCATAGACAGAAGGTGCAGTCATACCTTTTTATTCAAATGGAGGCCATCCTGAGTCCAGAAGAGGCAGACATGGAAGTCTGCTTCTGTTTTTTCTGTGGACTTTACCAGATTGGGCTATCTGCTATACTGATTGTCCCAGCAAAGGGCTTCAGGGAAAGAATTATGACCTATGTTGGAGCAGGGGGACCGCCATCCATCCTGCCACTACCTGGTAAAAGGTAAGCTTCAGCACAGTGGCAGGGGAATCTACTACCACCACTGCCGCTGGTGCCCCTTTGCCATGCCCCACTGTTAACTGTGCTGCGCCTGTTGCCAGGCCAAACTGTTCTTCCACACTGCCACTGACCCCACCACCACCACTCTGAAGCTTGCTTTTTACCAGGCAAAGAGGATCCAAAAGCGGCCTGACTTTCAGTCTCTGAGATGGACTGTCTGGTTAAGGTGTGACCACAGCCAGGGTCTCTGCAGAAAAACAAATGAGTGTCACTGCTGTTTATTGCGATAAAAGAGTAAACTAATATGTACTGAAATGAGAAAAATCACATATAGACCAACAGAGTCTGAGTTAATTTCATTACATTTGTATTCTATCCTTCATCCAAGAATCCCAGAACAGGTCACAACAACACTTAATTCAAAACAAAAATACATAAAAATATAACCCCCCTCCCCCCTGGGCAGGACTACGTTCAGAGAAAACTAAGCACCTATTTTGGTACCTGGCTTTTCTCCAGAGGAAGGCTGTTCTGATGCATGGGAGCCACCACATAGAAGGCCTTCTCCCATGCCACTGTTCCTCATGTGTCTGTGGATGGTGGCACTACAGGAAGGGCATCCCCTTCTGATCCCAATGGCCGTGCAGGTTTGTGTGAGATGAGGCACTCCAGTTACTTGTGAGCCAAGATACTTAGGACTTTGTCAACGTCAACACCTTGAATCGGGCTTGGTAATGAATAGGTAACCAGTGCACTTTGTTGGGAACCGGCATGATGTATGTCTTACTACAGACTCCCATCAGCAGTTGAGTTGCTGCATTCTGCATTAGTTCCACTTCTGGTCCGTCAAGGGCATGGGCATGGGCAAGCCTTCAGAGTTTCTAAGAGGACTTATCAGCAGCACTCCATTTTCAGTGGCACTTCCTGGAGTGCAACCAAAAAGGATTCCCCTTGGGTTTGCTATTCCACCACTAAACTAGGGTCAGGATCCACCGCAGAATGGGATAAGGTGCCATTTTGGGTGTCCTATCCCATCCTATGTGCCATCCTGTGTGGATAAGTTTTTTGGGGGAGCAGAACCTGTGCTCTCCTGCACTAACTTGTGGAAACCAGGCCCCTTAGATCCCTCCCTGGTTTTGTTAGTTTCATTTCAAAGCAGAAATATCAAAACTGGAAAATGAATAAAGGAATGAATAAAATTATAAAGGGGTTGGAGGAAAATCTGCCAAGAAAGATGGAAACAAGGGATTTTTTTAATCTAGAGTAGAAGAGACATGAAGTTGTATGAAGTTATGTGTAGTGTGGGCAGGTTGGATAAAGGGAATTGTTTTCTCCCCATATAGCCCATGCAAATTCCTTTAATAACCTTGTACCAGTCACTCTCTCTAGGCTTTAACCTATCTCACCATGTTGTTGTGAGGATCAGAAGCACTGGAAGACAATAATCTGCCTTAAGCTTTTCTCAGAGGAAAGGCAGGATTTACATACATACATGCATGCATGCATACATGATACAACTGAACGATCCTATTAGCCTTGTTGAGTTTTTGAGCATCATAGCACAATGAAAGTTGGGTGAAAGGAAGAAGATATCAAAAAAGTCTTTCTTGGATCAGGCCACGCCTTAAGGAGCCTTTGTTCTGGTTTAGGAACATATTTATGTTATCCTTACATAATATGCTCCACAACATCTGCACTATGACTCATTATGCATTCGACCGTATTCTCTAATGCCATCCCTTCCCCTGGAAGCTTTTTGCCTGCATGTTTATCAGCTCTACGTGATTGAATTCGTCACTCTTCAAGAACAGGTTTGTCATCGGGTGTTTTAAATTTGCCAGTGAAAACACAAGTATGTAAGAATGACTTGGGCAGACAGACGGCAATAAGTCTTTTTGGCTGTCTTCCAACCTAAACAGTAAGGTGAACATGCTCAGTCACCCTGACCCCTCTGTCCAATTCAGTATACTTGAAGAATAATCTTTTCAGCACACCCTTCTGCCCCATCTCTGTTTTGCTGATCTGCACAGGACTCACCTCAAGAAACCTTTTGTACTTTTGAACAACCGTGCCTTCCTTCAGTTTTCTCTCATAACTACATTCACTTCTGTACTCGGCATCTGGTTACTGTTGTAAACTAATGTTCTTATGCATACAACCATAAATAGAATAGTTATAAGGATCAAATCAGCCTGGAGACATATTTGTGTATCAGCATTTAAAAAATGAAATAATATTTCTGATCCTTATAAGCAAAGGCATTAAATCTCTCCTCCAGAAGGCAGACAGATATAGCAGTAGGAAGCAATAATTTCTATCTAAACAGTGCTGGTCTTTGTTTTGGTAATGCACAATCCAGGCAATTCAGCCACCACTGAATTCCCAGATGGACATGTCACACATACGCAGCCTCGCATGCATGGTTGGCTGTTTCAGCCTTCATACATGCACACTTGGTGGAGCTACAATCACTGGTCCATCCAGAAAGGTAACTTAAAAGCGCTATAGCTGGAAACCCCATGACTAGTGCTGGGTTTTCCAGCAACAGTTAAAAGCACTTTTTAGGAGCAAAAAGAGAGACTATGGTGGGGTTGCCTACGATACACAAGGTTACCTCACCATAACATAAGAATCCTGCAGGGTCAGACCACAGCCCATCTAGTTTCTGGGCATCTCAAGCAGAAGACAAGGGCAAAACCTTCACCTGCTCACAAATCCCAGCAAATTAATTTATTATTTATATTTCTATCCTGCCCTATACCTCAAATGGCCCAGCACTGTAATGGGGCTATATTCATCTTCTCTGGATGCAGCCAAAGTCACTTCCAGGGCTGACATTTTAAAAATCAGCACATCTGAAAAGTGGACAATGAGCTCCTTTGCTGACACGTTTGGCACGTTTGGATTTTCAGTTGAATGGACCCAGATGCCTTAATTCGGTTTAACGAAACTGAAATAACTGAACCGGAACGAAACTGTCTCCACCGGCTTTCAACTTGATCCGTGTCAACGGCATCCCACCGGCAACCTTATCTCAGATTCAATCTTCGGAGGCCCCACGGCAAGTCCTCCCTGCCCATTGCCAGTCAGGATTGTGCCTACCCCATTGCTGTTCTCTCCCAGGATCAGCCCCTCTCACTTAGTTCAAAGTAACAGAGATCAGACCTCTCCCTCATGGCTGTGCAACTCTCCGCCTCCTTTCCTCTGCACCACTTTTCCCTCCCCCTTTTCTTCCAGCTTTGTGCTCTTCCCTCATCACCCCCATCGAAGAAGTCTGGATCCCCCTTTCCTACCCGTGCTTCCCTCGCACCGAGAGGTTGGGCTGGAGGGGAGTGAGGGGCTTTTTCATTGCTCAGAGCACACAGCAGCAGCAGCAGCAGCAAGTAAAGCCCCATTCCTTTAAACATTAATACAGAATCTCAGCTGCTTCCCCTCCTTTCACTTTCAAAGGTCTGAACTTCTGAAATTGTGCAAATTCCCAACATTGTTAATCGGGAGTGAAGGGGCTTTCTTGCTACACTGTAGCGCTGCTCTGTGAAGGCTGCTCCAAGAAGTTCAGGCTTGCAAGAGAAAGGAGGGGAAGCAGCTGAGATTCTGTATTAATGTTTAAAGGAATGGGGCTTTACTTGCTGCTGCTGCTGCTGCTGCTGTTTTGCTTCAGATCAGGCAGATCAGGCAGGGAAACACCCCCCCCCCCAATGACGTGCCCAGCATACAGACAGCCATTGGATACAGTGCAATTGGGGGAGGGACACCCTGAACACGGAATCTCATCCCTTAACACGGTACTGTCCACACAGTTAAAAAGGAAACACGTATCGATGCACGATTCGGAGTGAGACCTGTTGAAATCAGGATTTATTTCAAAACGTTTTAACGTGGTTTAACACGGAAATAGCGTGTTAAGCTGAACTGCCGTCTGAACTGGGAGAACTCAAAACGTTTTGAATTCGAGATAACGATGCCGTGAAGACGGGGCCCAACTCTTCACTTTTTTTTTCTATTAGTGTAAAGCTTTAGCAAGGTTCACATCACCACCCAGCTAGGAAACTCACTTGCTGATATTCTGCCAGTTGCTATTCATCTGTGTCCCCTGCCTCACAGGACTATTGTTAGGGGTAAAATGGAAGACAACAAGCCTTCTGAGCTTCATGAAGAAAAGATAAGGTATATATGTAAAGAACATTAGACTGCCTTGGCAAGGAGTCAAACACCACATGTAATAAAGTTCACACTTCACTCCACCCTGGAAAAAGTTCGTTCCCATATTGCTTGCCCTCCTAACATGACACACACACACAGGTGATCTGAATTTTTCAAGGTGAAGGAAAATGCTTTCAGAGCAATCCAGGCAGATATATTTATCTTCCAAGTGAAGAATGTTAGGTCGCTTTAAAAAAGGGCCTTCAAGACAGCGAAGATGAAAATTTACTTGACTCATTTGCACTGCGTTAATATTTAAAGCTTATGTCTATAAATTATGAGCGGAAGAAGTCATCTATAATTCTCCAAATGATACCCTTAACTTTGTGTTGAGAAACGCACAGAAAAAAATGAAACAGAAGCTGACAACTTCTTTCCCGGATTAGCTTGTGAGGTAACACCACACTCAGGCAGGGTGGCTAGAAGAAAAGGAGAGGAGGGGATTATGGATCTTTTGATAAATGCATAGATGAGGGGATTTGGGTAGATGTAACCTACGTAGCAAGGTATATCTGCTAAAGTTCTTTGTTACACAAAAGGTGCAAAGACTCAATCCTCCTTTTAATCTGGCCATCCTACATGTAAATATCCATTCATATATATACTCAGTTCCTCCTGTAGACAGGCAGAGTTCTTGCCTTCATGCCAAGTAAGATACAAAATCAATATAATCTGTATAATGCTGGCTAAATCTTTCCACCTTTTGTGCAAAGCACATAGGAGGTGCCACACATTCTTTCCAGATGTATATCAAACCTTTTGTTTTAATTTGGACAAAATATTGTCTCTGTTTTCATGGCTCCTAGGATTGACACACACACATGCACATATCTCCCACACGCTGTTTACATTTCATATTTCAAAGGAAATCATATTTTAGTGTAGCATAATGACTACAACGTCAATGTAGGATTCAAGAGACCAGAGGCATTTCCGCACTGAATCGCGTTCGAAACCGAACACGTTCAGGCGGAAAGCTTAAGCCAGCTTCGGGCGCTTTCCCCGTTCACACACAGACGCTCCGGAACGCGTGTAAACGCGTTCCGGAGCGTCTGGGTGCGAATGGTCAAAGCGCCCGAAGCTGGCTTAGCCGGCAAACGCCGGCCAGGGGCGCGCCGGCGGCCGCGGAGGCAGATCGACAATCAGCTGTTTGAAAAACAGCTGATTGTCAAAGCCGCGCGGCGTCGGAGGCGAGCCGGCAGGCGATCGGGAGACAGAAGCGGCGCGAACGCTTCTTCTCCCGAACGCCTGCGGACGGCTCGTCCGCGTTGGAACGCGTGTAGAGCACTTCGAAGTGCTCTACATTTCGAACGCGAAAAAGCCAGCTGCGGACACGTCGGGACGCAAGGCGCGCGCGGCCAATGCGGATGACGTGTCCACAGCTGGCTTTTTCGCGTTCCATTTTCCCCCGTGCGAAAACGTCTCATAGTTCAGATCTCCTCTCAGCCATAAAATCTGACTGTCAATAATCTAATCACCACTTCCTAGTCTAACCAACCTCGCATGGCTTTGCAAGTTGTAAGCAGAAAGTAGGAAGAAGAAGAACAGTATTTACTGTCTTGAATAATGTTTATCACCTTTGGAAAAAAAGTTGGAATATGAATGCTAAACACAAAAACACTTCCAACTCTTTCTTGCATCCCAGTAGGTACATAATATAACTTGATGTTAAAACCATACTTTGCCTGGTAAAAGGCCACGCAGCTGCTCTGTTTAGATTGGGACCAAACAAGTTTTTGTCCTCTGCATTGTTTTGTCTAACATAAGCCGTTTCTCCACATGGTGCTCAAAATGCCTTTGAGGGGCTTTGAAGTTGTCCCATGTCCACAGCACAATACACTGAGCGGGTATGAAGGAGTGTAGAGGGATTTCAATCTCCCTTCAAGATGCATACAGTTCAGTGCACAAAAAGCCATTCTGACACTGCTGCTTATAGCCTGAGCCAGGTTTTCACCATGGCAATATAGGTCACATTTCTGTTTAGGCCTTCTGCACCTGCACACAGAGGGTGAGGATGCCTTCTAAGTGCAAAGATTTCAAAATGGCAGCCTTGGGGACAGCAGTGGAGCCATCAAGCCCCTTTCTCAGGCTGCCCTCAATTTTTAAAGAAAAACAGGTAGAAAGATTTACCTTTCCTATGAAATCCCATTCCTGCCAATGTTTACCTGCTTCCCTGTTGGACCTTCCACACCAAAGAGCTTTATTTGTATTTTTAGAGTGCTTTTAAATAGCATTTTAGTGTTACCCAAATGTCAGTATTTCACATACACCAGCTTCACAATGTCTACATATCTGTGTACTGTGTGTAGTATTATTTACTACTCAATTTTTAAATGTCAAAATGTTCATCCACACACCATCTAAAAGTGATCTCACATGCCACCAATGGTGTGTGTACTATATCTTTCAGAAACACTGTACGAGCCATAGTGGGAAGCTTCTGGGACAGGGGTCTCCACAGAAGTGCCTCCCCTGGACAAGGCACTTTCTGGGAGAGTGTGATTTTGTGCACTGTCCCCCAAGCTCCTTGAATGGATGACAACACTCCTTGACAAGCTCTTTGTGCCACTGAACGTAGATAATCCATGCCCCATTCCTCACGGAGGCATCTTCAAAGGGATGCAGATACATAGACTTAAGTACCATTGACATGAGCACCTAAGGCCTTCCTGAGTTTAATCAGGATACAGGGCCTATAAGTGGTTTCAGGCCTGGAGCTATCCCTAACTGGTCATCCTTACCTTAAACCACTTCCAGATGAGTGGGCTGTTGGGACAAATCTATGGATACATACAGTGGGGAAGAGGCAACATGAAGGCCAAAATTGTCATCTGAATTGCTACTGGAGACTCAGACTTTTATACACTTACAATCCTCCAGCATATTTTTAGAGGAGGTATTACTGCTGGGAACAGCACCTCTACCCAAGAAACCAGTAGGTGAAGGGGTAGGTGAGAGACGCTCCTCAGATGACTGGGCTGAAGGAAGAATTGTGTCAGCACCTTGCTTCCACATGATCCTGGCCACGTTGCCAAGACTAAGCTGTCGCCAGATCAGTTCCATGCCGTCTGTCTCAAGACACACACATCTAAATATTTTGTAATCTTATCTTTAAAAATGATTTCTACCGCCTTCCCTAGAACTAACATTAAACTGACATGCCTGTAATTTTTCTTTAGCTCTTTTTTAAAAATTTGAGTTAAGTGGGCTACCTTCCAGTCCTAAACTAAGCATAGAAACATATAGTATATCCACCTTTGAGCTTTCTAATAACTCTTGAGTGAATGCCATCTGGACTTGGTACTTTGTTGATGTTTAATTTTTTGGTGAGGCCAGCCACAGCTTCTCTTGTCTCCACTTTCTGCCCCAGTGTGTCAGGTTCTGCTTCTGAGAAAATGAACTCAGGCTCAGGGATCTGCTCCAAATTATCTGCCATAAAGACAAGTGCGCAAGATCCAGTCAGCCTCTCTGTGATTTGCTTTCGGCCATTCACTACACCTTTGACTCCCTCACTGTCCAAGGAGTGAATGGTTTCCCTAGCCATTAATGTTTTTAAATGTATCTATAAGACTTCTTTATTTATCTGTCTGGACAGTTTCAGTGCTATATTTACCACATACTCTATTTGTATTTCTTTTGCCACAGCAGAGCTAGCTAATAAAAGCTAACTGAGGGGGTGTAACTGGTGATGTGGTCACACCTTCACTTTAAACCTTCTTCAGCCCACCTTCAGGTCTGACTGCTCACACCTTTTCATTTCTATCCACTTTATTGGTGGACTTTCCATTCAGGAAAGTCCAAACGGAGGGCGGAAAGTCCAAAAATGAAACAGAAATAGAAATTAAAAGGGGTGAGCAGTCGGATCTGAAGATGGACTGAACAAGGTTTAAAGTGAAGGTGTGACCATGGCCTGGGTGGGTCCCTGGAGTGATAAATGTCTCTTTGTGTGAGTGGGAGGTGCTAGTAGCACTTAAGGAAGCTATGGTACATTCTCTCCTTAAGAGGACCTCCACGGATCCAAACGTATTAAATAATTAACACCTGGTTACTAATATCCCCTTTTTGAGCAAGGTGCTGGAGAGAGTGATGGCATCCTTGGAGGAAACAGATTATCTAAACTCAATCTGGTTTTAGGTGGAGGTTCACTACCTGGTGCCCTTATGGATGACCTTTTTGGGGGGAGGGGCAGGGGTAATGCAGCTCTGTTAGTTCTCCTTGATCTCTTAGTGGCTTTTGATATCATTGGCCATGGCATCCTGTTGGAACAACTTTGGAGATTAGTACTCAGAAAACAGCAATGAGGGATTTGTGTTCACAGTGTCCTGGGAACTCTCATGTCTGTACCCTATGTTCTTTGGCTGTGGTCACACCTTCACTCTAAACCTTCTTCAGTCCATCTTCTGACTGCAATGCTCACACTTTTTTACTTCAATCCATTTTATTTGTGAACTTTGTGGAAAGTCCATAAATAAAATAAAATAGTTCTAAGAGGCACAAGTGATGATTAAAACTGAGGCTGAAAAATTCTAGAAGTGTGCTATGGAGATCATTGGTATGAATGCTACTGGGGAAGGGTATTAAGGGAACAATAATGGAAGACCAGAATGCTGAAATATCAATCCTGTAGTAGATGTCCAAAATGTAAACTAGTGTAAATTAAATATTTTACCCAATAGTGTCAACTGTTACTTTCTCTGCAAGAAAGTCAACCAATTCAGGATAGGTTCTGGGACTTTTCAATCCTCTGACTGTTCCAAACTCCATATGTTTAATAATGGGTGTTTTTCCACCACGCTCCTTTAATCCGGATCTAAGAAGATCCAGATCTAGGGAATGTGTACTTCCCTTAATCCAGACCTAGTAGATTTGGATTAAGGGAAGTACCCAATGTGTTTCCATGGGTGGTCTAGCACCCAATAGCAATGCGTGCTAGCCTCCCTGCCTTGGAAACACCAGAGCACCCATTTGAAAATCTGGATCTACCCATGCGGTGTTTGGGGGGGACAGGGGGTGCAATCTCCGAAGCGGCTCCGAAGTCATTTCGAAGTCACTTCGAAGTCTGTGCAAAATAGCTCTGGAGCGTCTTTGAAGTCTGTGCTGATCTTTGGAGTAAACTTTGAAGTGACTTTGAAGTGACTTCGGAGTGACTTTGGAGAGACTTTGAGTGACTTTGGAGTCACTTTGGACTCACTTTGAAGTTCACTCCGAAGAACAGCACAGACTTCAAAGACGCTCCGGAGCTATTTTGCACAGACTTCAAAATGACTTTGAAATGACTTTGAAATGACTTTGAAGCTTAGGTTTTGGGGCTCCCCTCCAAGGGTGCCCCTCCCCCTAGCCTCCTCTAGACCACATTGCCAAACTAACGTGGAAACAGGCTCTCTTTAGTCTGGATTTTCTGGCTGAAGATCCCATTGTAGACCCCATTAATGGGGTCTACAGAAAATCCGGATTAAAGGCCAAAAAGTACCCATATGATCCGGAATTCCTGAGGGGTGGTGGAAACAAATGTGTCCCTAATGGGTGCCGTGGTGGAAATGGGGTCATCTGGCTCTCACCCAAATGGGTCCTTAATGGGTGCTCAAATGGGTACTAAGTGACCGTGGAACAACACCCAATAATACCATTTGTAAGTGTATTGGAGATAGTTTATTAGGCTGTGTTCACACCTATGTTTTAATCCAGCTTCTTTCAGTTTTCCGAGTGGGAGAAAACATCAGCATAATGACTAGTCATCCCCCCCACCAATTATTTGGCCCAAAGATCATTTTTCTGAGCTGAATCATGCTGAAGGAAAACAATTTGTCACTACATAGATGGGTTCTTTCATTCTGAAAGTGGTCTGAAGCTGGATTAAAATTTAAGGTGTGAACGCAGCCTGAGACACACTGAAAATGCCAGCAACCTGCCTACATTGTGGCAAGAGTGCTGAATAGCCCCAATGTCATAATGGAGTACTACTGTCATACTGCAAGTAAAATTTTGGTCTGAGAAATCCCACACTATCTTTAATTTGTCACCATGCTGTCACTAGTGCAGAATAAGAAGGGATCTGTAAGCCTCCTTTCTGCATACTGGTGCAGTTTAATCCAGCGTGGTGGCAACACTTTTCATGATAGTTTTGTGGCCCAGACTGCAGGGAAATGCCAAGATTCCTTAAAGAGCAAGCATTTCCCCATCCGATCTGGAGGATCCCTTCAGCCGTACTTCATATTTTTAGGCATCCACCTAAATATGTAACAAGCAAAGCAGCAGGCCTAAAATAAAGTGCATCTGTTGCCCGTTTCCAGTATCGAACCCTTCAAGCTGCTGTTACAAATCCTTTAAAAAGAAAATGACCTCTGTATAGTGTTTGTGCCAGGGAAAGACAAATATTAATTTTTGCTACTGTCTCTAGGTGGAAATGGAGGTCACAAATGACATCTCTGCCTTATCCATAACCCAGGCAGAAAGAAGACTTCTTTGATCTGTTGCCAGAAATGAAAAAGAGACCCAACAATGCTACTCTTCATTCACTGATTCTGTCATTAGGTGTCACCAAGCCAGTGTGAGCCCCTGCTACCCCATGTAGACAAATACTTGCCACCTTGACCTGTCTTCAGTAGAGGCCAGGGATTTCACATGTTTTGATTGCTCTGGACGGGTGCGTGTAAGCAATCCAGCGATTGCTCCAAACCCTAATGTTAAAGAAAATGTATCTGTATGACTGGAACTTTGCCTATGGGAGAAAAAAAAATCATATGAGCCTGGTCCAAGGGCATATAGGATTAGGAGTGTATTAAATGTTTTCAAATAAAAAATATTTACTTATTTTAAAAGAAGAAGAGCTGAAGTTTTCAGCTTGCACAAATTTTGTAAGTTTAGGGAGAGGAAATAATTCCCAACAACTCCTCAGCTCCATGTACCAATGCTTACCAATGGGGGCAGGAAACAGATAACATGGCAGAAAAATAAAAACCAGACAATTAAACCCACAGAAGGGTCTGTACTCTTTTTCTAGAGATAAGACCAAACACATGGACGAGTCAACAGAGCTCTTTAATTCAGTCCAAGACTATAGCACTGGGACCTGTAAGGAGTTCAAAAGAACCCACCTATCCCTATAACTATCTTTCCTGCAGTTGAGAGTAACAGCACAAGACAAAGGTTTAGAAAATAACTGTGCAATTTGAGGAAGAGGGAATGTCCTCTGTCTACACCCGGAGTAGCAGCACTGCATTGGAACAGCACATAAACCAGACTGGTGTAGAAGGCAGCTTATGGGAGGCTATGGAAGCATTCAAGGTTGTTGACTAGGACAGAGGTGATTCAGAAGGAGCTGGGGTGTCCTGCAGCACAAGTGAAGCAGCCCATTTCATCCCAAGCAAGCAAGCAAGCAAGCAAGCTGCGTCAACTAGCAAGTCAGCTGCTTCTGCTGTAAAGAACAGAGAACAAAACTCTGCAAGCACAAGTAAGCGAACAATCTCTATGTCTGTGCTTCTCTCATTCCCTCTGGAGCAGCCCTATAAATAGAGTCTTCTATTCTGGCCTTCTTGACGTCACATTCCCAGCTCCTTAACTCTCTGCTAGTCTCCTGGAGCTTGGCAGGCAGATAGAGGAGAACCCTGCACTCGTTAGTGATTAGACCAAAGCCCCACAATTTCTTTGTAATGCGTTATCTGTCAGACAGAGAGGATCAGACTGCAGTTACTTTGCCCAAATAATGCATTAGCATGCTGCCATCTTCTATTTTCTTGTCCACCTGGCCAACAGGAAGGATATGATGGACAAAATAAAATATCTGGAGATACACAGTATCGTACTACGCGGTTGTTTCACAATCCCTGCACCACAAAAAGTATATTTTAAAAGGATTATGAGATGAAGGGAGGTTTAGCTTTCATCAGTAGGGGTGAAAAAGTAGAGGAATTGTGGACAGCTGAATTGTTTTGTATCCTGTCTTTAAAAAACAAAACCCTGCAACCAAACATTCTGCAGTATTTTCTCCCTGATGGTCACCCTAAAATGGCAAAATTATCCTAGGTAATCATTTTCTTTTTTTAACTGCATATAAAATTACATCTACACTTTCACTTGGCTCAACTTCAAAGTTACTCTGTCTGCACTGGTGAAGTATAACCATGTAAAACTTACAGGATGTGGTTGGTCGGTTGGAATCCCAAACTGAAAGCTTTTTGCCACATTCTGGTTTCAGTTTGCATCTGGTTAGCATGCCAACCAAGACAAACAGCACGGAAAGAAATATTAAGCCTACAATCTATGCTTGTTTATTTTTTAGTCTTCAGTAATTGTGCCTTGTATTGCACCGTAAATGGACTACACTTTTATAGTTACTTCTTAATTTATTTATATCCCGCCTTTTCCCCAAAGGGACTCAAAGCAGCATACAAGAATTAACAATAAAATACAACATAACACTCCATTCAAATAAACACATTATTATATAAAATCTGAACATAAAACATATGAAAACAAGCTATTGGGGTGTTGGATAACTTCATTTGAAATGTAAGGAGGCCAACTTACTGAATTAAGGATAAGAATTGTAAGGCCTCCTGGAATAAAAAAGTTTTTATTTGTTTACAAAAGGATGCAAGAGATGAGGCCAGCCTAACTTCCTTGAGAAGAGAATTCCAGAGCTTAGATGCAGCTCTGAACAACCAAAATTCATTTCCATTGTATTTAAAAGCATTGGCAATTTAAATCACATGCATCTTTTATATTTTGGATCCACGCTCCTCATGTTGCACTTAGCTGTTACAAAATGCAGCATTTGTTTATCAGACAACAATGTCCAATATTTGCATATTTCTTTCAGTGTCCAGCACAAGATGAAAGAAAACCAAGGGTGCCTTCACACTAAAACTTTAATCTAGTTTCAGTCTACTTTCCAAATGAGTGAACCTGTCAGCAAAGTGACTCACAATTTTCTTTCCATATTATCAAACCCAAAGATGGATTTTCTGAGTTAGATAACCCCCCCCCAAAAA
This sequence comes from Aspidoscelis tigris stejnegeri, assembly GCA_023333525.1. Classification (NCBI taxonomy): domain Eukaryota; kingdom Metazoa; phylum Chordata; class Lepidosauria; order Squamata; family Teiidae; genus Aspidoscelis; species Aspidoscelis tigris. Next base: position 36,325,469 of record JALMGA010000005.1, on the reverse strand, counting down.
AAGAACAGCTGAACCCACTGTTGATATGTTTTCTCACTCTGAAAGTGGACTGAAGCTGGATTAAAATTTAGGTGTGGACAGAGTCACCTGAGACACCAAATGAGGTTCTGTGTTTCTAATTGGTATTTATAGAAGGGGACCTTTCCTGGCTAAATATAAAGCATTCTTATTTAGACTCGTCAATTCAAATACAGTTTTATATATGAACTCATTCAGTCATATCACAACAAGATAAGCAAATCAAACAACTGATTGATTAGTCCGTGGACCTTATCGTAACATACAGAGTCACAGTACTGTTAGGAAAATTCCAGACCAGTATGAAAACAAGTTGCCGCTCTATCAGCAAATGCTATTCATATTAGTTTCTTAATAAGCAGATGGGTCAGAGAGAAAAAGATTCCGTTTTATTTTTGTATGCTGCAGCATAGGAAGCTCGCTTTCCATAACCCCATCAAGACAAACTTCGAACCTCCCACATTCCAGAACACAATTTATACCCTGAAACCACGGCCGGTGATTATAATATTCCCGTAACGCCTATGGACTTAGTTTTTACTGCGCATGTCAGAGAAATCTAATATGTATGGGGTTTTTTTCTATATCTGACTGGTTTAGACCAGTTACTCTTTGAAGACATCTTATCACGTCTCTTGGCAAACACACTGTCCTTGAAAATATATCATGTCTCTTGGCAAACACACTATGAAAATATTCCTCACAGTACGAATAATGGAAACACATACAGCTTAAAATAAGTTAAAGTAAATTAAAAAGTCCATATGCAAGTTTTTAGCTGGTTTCACACCTCTGAGCATTCCATCCCACTCTGTGCATGCACAGATTCCTAAGTTGGGTGGAGTTCAATAAGAAAAGTGCCACCCATTTAAATAAATATAAATGGGTTGGAACCCTGTAGGAGAAAGAGGAGGAGTTTAGCATTTGTAGGCCAGGTCCAGCATTTCCTGTTTCCCAGTAATGGCATAAGATAATCCATTCTAGGACCAACCAGGAACTAAGGCAATTTTAGGCCTAGCCGCACCTAATTTTATACTGTAGCCAGAAAGGGCAGAACTGGAACTTCTCTTCAGTCCTTGAAGGGAGCAGGAAATGGAAGCAGGAGCAGCAGGAGCCCAAATGTGAATCAGGAGCAATGAGGCATCCCTGGGTGCTTGACCCATCACTAGTTACAATGAGCAGCGGTTCCCCTTCAGAAAAAAGAGCACCCCATGGTTTCAGCCTCACCACCGGTTCCTCTTTCCATGCTGGAGGTGCAGTGCTTCGCCTGCCACTATTGGCGCTCCTTTTCTCTTCTATCACCCCGCCCCCCTTTGGCAGTTCCCTCCACCAATCTTCCAGGGCAAGTTTCACTCTTCTCAGGATGGGGTGAGGTGGGCCAGCCCAGGTTGTCCCCTCTGGCACTATGCCACGGCTGAGCAGGGCAGAGACCAGGAACCCTTCAGCTGGGTCTGTTTCTTGCAACTGAAATGGACTCAGTGCTGGGAAAAATCCAAATAAGAGATGGGTCAGGGTTTTTTTTTTTGGGGGGGGGGTAGGCAGAAAAAACAGAATAATGTTTTTAGGTGTTAACTCTCAGATCCTCTGACTACCTCAGTCCATCTTAAAAGTCATATGTGAACTTTGAGAACCCTTTAAATGCTAGTCTTCATTTGCCATCAGGTCACTAACAATGCAGAATGGCTTTATTCAGCCAACTGAATCATATGAATGGTTGATCTCTGCCACTTCCTATGGATACAAGTACCTTCCGTGTTGCCTTAAAATCGGACAAGCGGCCATCATCTCCTGCCTTGTCCAAAGACCTCACTAAATTCAAGCAGCTGCTAGTTCTTGTAGCTCCTGCCCCTGTGGTTGTTCAGTATATCCCTGAAGCAATGTTAAATGCTGATAGTGTACCAATGAAGCTGCATATTTTAAAAATATCTGGTGGAACAGCTCAGCTATTAACATTTCTGTCATGAAAAAGCATGGACTTCATGAAACTGCTACAAACGTAGCCATGGCTTTATGGGGAAATTTCAGTAATTAATTGGATATATACGTTGTTTTTGTTTTTGCCAATCAGAAAACTTAAAATACCTGCCATTGGTTTAAATATATTATGTATATTTTCCTGGATGTTTGCCAGATAAATTGAGCTTTTTTATTTTACAGTGGTACCTCGACATACAAGTGCCCTGAAATACAAGTGTTTTGAGATACAAGCTGCCGAGCGAGTGATATTTTGCTTTGAGATGAGAGCAAGATTTGAGATACGAGTATGTAAATACAGTACAGTACATAACAAAAACAACTGAGGTGGTGTTTTGGGAGCTGGAATGGATTAATGGGAAAATTGCTTTGAGATACGAGCGATTTGATATAAGAGCAAGGTTACGGAACGAATTAAACTCGTATGTCAAGGTACCACTGTATTTTGTTTCTCTTCAGTGTACAGCTTCTATGTTTTCACTATGTTTTACTGGGCTTCAAATAGTTGTAGTACCACATGACTTAACAGTAGAGCAGTATCAAACACTTTGGCATGCATGCTTCACATTGTTTCTGTGTGATGGGGGGGGGCAGCACAGCCACAATTGCATGCCATGCCACCTGATCATCACTAGTACAAAATGCAAACACCTGCTCTTACCTTTCCTGGGACAGTGCAGCAGGGAAGTCAAGGTGTTGAAAGGCTCCAAGGCCGTGTCCCCACGCAAGCCATCTTTGGGAGCTGTTTGGGCACACATGGGCTGGGCATGGGACCGGGAACGCATCTCAGGCATCCCCATGACATTCCCAGCAACGCGGGACAGGTACGTGTTGGGCACGGATGGTGGCATCCCCATGACAACCATGCCGAACCCTAGGACGGGGGAGCAGTGCCACCTTCTCTCCCCCCCTCCTCATTGGAAACCGGACTGACGTCAGCTCACCCCTGTGCCTCCCTTAGCGGCACTGACAACTAGGACTGGGGTGGGAGGCACAGAAACAAGTAAAAATAAAGCTTCATTCATAAAAATAACTTTAAAAAATTTTTAAAATGCCGAAAGCCACAATGAGGTTTAGCGGCAGTAGGTGATTGAGCGGTTTTGCACACCTCCGCTCCACCAGGGAATGCGAGAATGCCCATAAACTGGAAATCAAGCCTTTACTTATTATTACATTGCAAATTGGGGAAACGGGGATTGCAAATGGAGCAAAAATCAAGCCATTACGCAGCCTGCCTTGGCATTCTTGAAACGGGGTTGGAACTACCTCTTTGGAAATGGCAGCAAACTAAAAAACTAAGCCGTTCTCCAGCCTGCTTTTGCAATTGGCATTTTAAAAAGTCAGTGGCCGCGATCTTCAATGGAGAGGGCAGGGACAGCAAGCACATCCTACCTCCCAATGACGTGAGCGCAAATCTCCTCCCCGTTAGCCCACTAGCATCCGCATGTGCGTTCCCGACTCACTGAGCAATGTGTACCGGTCCCCCAAAGCATGCTGAGACTTGTTTTTTCAGCTATCAAATTTGGCACCCTTCTGGCATGGTTTGGGTGGTGGTAGTTTGGTATGCCTTTCGCGGACCAAATCCAAAACCCGTGGAGACAAAGCTTACCAGCCCCATGTTCCGAAATGTACCAAAGTTGCATGGGGACATGGTCCAAGACTCTCAAGGGATGCAGCCATCACTGGGTGAAGCAGAAGGCAAATGCAAGGAAATTCAGATTATTTTCAGAGCAAAGGAAAAAGATGTCTTGTCAGTTGCCTGGATATTTCAGACTGCTTCCTCATTCTTTTAGTAAGGGAATACAGAGTAACAAGGTTTTCGAGTTGTCCAGTTGTTGCCTGTAACAAATGAGCATTACATGGCACTCTTTTACTGAAAGCCTTTAGCTGTGTAGTCAGAAGCAACTACCATTGATTGTGTTCAATGAAATCTGATTCCAGGAAACGAAGCATGAAAGTACAATTGAAGGGAGGAAAGTCCACAAATAAACCGGCTAGGATGGAAAAGGTGTGAGTTGTGAGATCCGAAGACAGATTGAAGAAGGATTAAAGTGAATATATGACCATCGCCCTTGAGGGGTATTCAGCCACTATCTGGAGGCAGCACATGGTAATGCTGCCTGGAGATAATGGGAGTTATAATGCAGAACTTGCTTCAGAAAGGTTCTGCAAAGGCTGTAAGTACAGAGACTGAACCAACAAATGAAACTGCAGAATCAACCATGGAGTAAACATTATTTTAAGTCAACAACTGGTATGTCTTCCAGCAAGTGCCCATATCTCACTTGAGCCTATGACACTTGCTCGGTTTCCATTATTCTTTAATGTAGTCTTCCCATCTAGTATCCAGGACGCAAGGGACACAATTAGAGGCTAAAGCTTGGCTTGATGGAACCTTCAAATATTAATGGATTCAGACAGCAGCCTTGACTTGCCAAGGGTTAAGAGCTGGCCTCACCTCAAATGGGTACATCAGTAACGAGACTCCAACATAAAGTACAACTTTGGTAGATGGCAGCTGTCTTGTAACAGGGATACTGAACTTACCTACCTACCTGCCTACTTGCCTACACTACTTTTCAAATGTACTTCACAAAGCACTTTGCACTCAGCTAGGAATGGACCCTGAAAATAAAACAGAATTCACAAACTATTTAATTTGAGGAACTTTTTCTACTGCTTCTTCCCTCCCCAAAAGGCAGATTTTTATTTTATTTTTTATTTTTTCGAGAAGCCACACTGCTATCGCTAATGCATTAAATGGATACATATTATGAAAGCCCAAAGAAGACGATTCTGAACTGTGACTTAATTAACAGTATTTCTTATAGCAATTACAGGTGAAAAGGCTTCCTGTGTTAGGATATCAGGTACTGAAGAGAAAGTAATTTAAAAGACTGCATGGTCTTTGATTACTTGGGTTGGTTTTAAATTGAATGGGAAGGCAGTTATTAAGAGTTCTAACTTGTAGGAACTCTCGCAGCCACTGTTTCCATCAGTGCGGGGCTTAGTTCTGTCTTCATGCAGGCATTCGACCAGCTCAGCGTATCTGGAAGTGTGTGTTGCTACGCATGGCCATTTGTTTCAGCCCCCACACGTGTGTGGTCAACAGAAATTAGGGCAGCTCCCACCACAAGAGTAAGTAATAGTCCTTTTGTTGGAAAACCCTCCACCAATGATAAGTTTTCCAGCAATAGACTATCAGGCATTTTAGGGAGGCGATAGCAGAGCTATGGTGGGGTTGCTACAGATACGTATGGCAACCCCACCATGACACAGTCATAATGGCATTGTATTTCCCCCATTTGGACGCAGCCTACGACTTTAATACAATGATCTCAACCTAAGTCAGCTTTTCAGCTTATGGGCATATGCCTACATTCTTGCTTAACTGGCTACTGATATGGCTTCCATTTTCTCCTACAGCATGTGGCACAATTCCTTTTCTCCAGCCATCAGATTAGTACCGTTCCAAATAACCTAGCAGACACCTCTGGTAATTGCATCTTCAGATCTGCCATAATCTAAGGCCCTTTTGCACTTGGCCTGCTAGTGCACACTGGGATAGCTTCTAGGAAGCACCATCTCTATTAGTATAGAATATATAGTATTAGCTCTATATATTCATTGTAATAAACAGAAGAGCCTCATAAAGGGTACAGATTTGGGATCATGCAATAGCTACATTTTATTTAATCAAAACGGAGAAAGAGAAAAAAACCTATGTGGAAAGTTGTTAGCTAAGTGTATTGTCCTCCTTCGCATTTTTCCTGTTTTGTAATTTTAAAGTCAGTTTTTAGAAAATAAAAAGTAGGGAGCACCGATTAATTTGCTGTGTCTGACAAGTAAAATAAAAACAGTAATACTGATAAGGAAAATAAATGAACACAGCTGTACATAAGACTAGGGACCATGTAAGACATTTATCCTCACCACAGCAGACTTGGCTAGTAATTCTTTAACCAGATACAGAGATAACCAAAATGGCTCAAAAAGTATGATAATAGACTTACAGCAATAATAAGGAATAAAAACCACAGTTTTTAAAATGCATACTGTAAATTTCTAAAGGACTACTTGAGCATCTGTGTGAACTAATTAATTCCAGGTGGTTGTCTGACATATATGTGTGTGTAACAGCTTCACGCTTATACAATACTAATGTTAATGCTTTGAACTGGAACGTTTACTGGTTGCTTTTACATTATTGGTTTGCACAATAAAAAGAGATCTTTTATCCTACTTTACTGCAGGTTGGGAAATGACCGTTTCATTGCCATCATATTGTTTCATTCAAAACTCCTTATGCAGAAGGCAGAAAGGAAAAAATTTCTTTGCGCAAAAGCTGCACAGTGTCATAGTATCCTATTTTTCAGGGGCATTCTAACAAAAATACAAGTTTTCTAAGGTAGGGAGAAAAGGAAGGTGGGGGGGGGATAATGCAGAGAACTAAATAGCAGTGACTCACAAAAAGCACTGTAGAGTGTTCCATCATCTCATATGTTAAAAGTAAAGATACCCACTAATCATGTTTGGGAGACTCTGCAAACACATCCATGAGTTTTTCTTGGCAGTAACCAGAAGTAGATTGCTGCAGCCTTCACTATGAGGAAATGCCAGGAACTGAACCTGGGACAACTGTATCGATTGTTACTAGAATGGACACCAAGGTACTACCTCCAGGATGAGGAGACACGCAGGATGCCTCTAAAGGCCGTTTGTAGGAAGTTGGGAGAAGGTGAAGGTTTTGCCTTTATTTTCTGCTTGAGAATGACTAGAAGCAATCTTTGGGCCACTGTGTGAGACAGGATGCTGGACTAGATGGGTTGTGGCTTGTTCCAGCAGGGCTCCTCTGATGTTCTTATGACCTTCTATATGCAAAATAGATGTTCTGCCTCTGTGCTAGAAACACTCCCAGTCAAGCTTGTAAAGGATCCATTTAAGACTGTATGCAGTGTACACTGGCGGGAATTTGTGCCCTGCTTTTATCACCTATTTTGTATTTTTTTTCTCTTGCCTCATTACCTCAGGCCGCTGAGCATTTTTTGGAAATTCTGGACAGTCCTGTCTTACCTGGTCACCCAAGGGCCAAAACAAAGCAAGCACAGCAGCCATTGCCTAGAAGTAACATTACATATAAATCAGTGTTTTCATTTCCTCTTGGCCTTCAGACAGGCACCAGGACGCAAGCAACACACCTTGCAACTGTCTGTCTGAGCAGTTTGGAGTTCTGTGCTTTAAAGAGTTGCTGACAGTTATCACAACAAACCTATGTGTTTGTGCTATATAAAGTTTTCAATTCCTGGCAGCCACACAGCTTCCATGTCATTACTATTCACGTAATGCCCTTCTGCAAAGTTAAAGGTACATTGTTAGACATCTGTTTAAGTCAGATACTGCTAAAAAGTAATATGGCATTTTGTTATTTTTTGCTTGTTCAAGGCAGGTGACAGAATCAGATTATGCTGAGGCATGAAAGGCATGTTTTAACTTACACATTCTGCATGGTGGCCTATATTCTGGAAGGGTTTCTGCTGCGATTATTTGAATGTTATTTTTAAATGTTATCAGTCAAATTCTTAACATTTTGTACATATTTAGTTCCTCATATTCTTCTAGCTTATACACCAGTAACATGATCACTATCAGATTCACAAGGTGTTCACTTTCACCGTGGAACACCAATGTGTTTCAAGTTGATTATACTAAAATATTAGAAAAAAGTTGCATGAGAGGTCATGAGTAACTGGATTAACTTTCCTATTTGGCCTCCTAAGTTGTAGAAGGCCTGGCACTTCATATAAATACTGTATGGTAACCATTCTCTAGTCTAAATGTTTAGAGAAAGACAGGCTGCATCCCTACAGGGCATGACTGTAGTGCCCGCTGAGTTGGAACACTTACCCCAGAAATGATGTATGCAAGGTCTTCATTCTGCACACCTCACCCACTCATTGATTTCAAAGCTGAGGAATAAAGGTTCCCTGCCTTTGTGGTTATAGCATTGTCCTATTTTGAGATGCACAGAAAATAGGCCTCAAAGTCAGCCATCTTCTGCTTCTTACAAAATACAGCTACCTGGACCACAGGGTAGGTGAGTCACTCACATGGCTGCCATCTGTCCTCATGGCATCACATGAGTGCCTGAGAGTGACAAGCACTGCCAGAGATGTTCTTCCCACTTTGCAGTATTTACTGGTTGTGAGAGACAGCTGGATGTCAGTGGAGCCACTGGTGTGCAGAAAGTCTCCTCAGAGGGCACTTCCTTTGCCTGGCATGGATGTAGCCTAAAAGGGGCGTCCATGTTTCCAAAGTCTGCTTTTATCTGTTTGTATTTCCCCTCAGAGTCTCTTTATTATCACAGGGTGAATTTGCACTTCGTTTCCCATCACTGGGAGGCAAAGTGCTAGAAGGCTTTAAAGAATTCATAATTTAGCTGGCACTTTACTCAGCGCCAGCTAAATGCAAATGTGAGCCTTCCTGACGGCAGCCACATGCCTGTGTGTTGCTATTGCAGGGATGATCTGGCAATGTAGCATGCAATTAAGAATACTGATTAATTGGGAGGAGTGAAGAAGAGGCAGCAGGCTGGGCTGCTCTGCTGTCTTGCTCCCAGCAGTGCCCCTTCCTCCTCCAGCTGCCATCACGAGGATGCAACCCATCTTGCCTGAGAGGAGTGGAGAAGAGGCAGCAGGCTGAGGAGGTCTGCCACCTTGCTCACAGAAGTGCCTCCTCCCTCATCCAACTGCTCCCATCACAAGATGGCAAAGAGACTTTAGCAGCCCATCCACCAGTTGAGAAATCATCTGGTCCTGAGGCCGAGCAGGGCGGGGCTGAGTAGATGCCGGCTGACCATCTCTACCATCATTCGGTTTGCCATCAATGAAGAGAAAATTCAAAATAAAGAGAATAGGAAAATTCCAGCAATAAGAAATGAACAGAAGAATTGGAACTGAAGACCTCAAGTGCTTGCTTTTTGCTGTTCCCTGTTCCCTCCCACACCATTTTCCTTTTGTTTCTTGTCTCTTTAGATTGTAAGCCTGAGGGCAGGGACCTGTCTAAGATGAATATAATGTTGTAACCCGCCCTGAGACCTTCGGGTATAGGGCAGGATAAACAAACAAACAAACAAACAAACAAACATTGAATGAATGAATGAATGAATGAATGAATGAATGAATGAATGAATGAATGAATGAATGAATGAATGATAAACATAAGAGGAGCCCTGCTGGATCAGGCCACAGCCCATCTAGTCCAGCATCCTTCCTGTCCCACACAGTGGCCCACCAAATACTCATGGGCATCGCAAGCAAAGACAAGGGCAAACCTTCTCCTGCTCTCAAGTCCCAGAAAATGGCCTTAGAGGCATCCTCCCTGCCCCCCCCCCAGCCTGGAAGTTGTACCTAGGCATCCATTCTAGTAGCCATTGATACATCTTTTAACCACCTGCACCGCTGATCAAATTGCATCTGCACCTGGAAGAGGTGTATATGCAGTGCGCAGAGCTGACCTAGCCCTGGCAGTAGTATGGGCATGGAGCATGCTGGATCATTCCCTCCCATTACTAATAATACAAATGTGAAAAAGCCCACAGTCTAATATGTCATGGAAAGAGAACAATTGCTGTTTGCCCTACAGCCCATCAGTCTAAAATTCAAAATTGATCTGTGTGCTGGTTATTTCCTGCCACTTGATATTAAACTATTTATTAAGAATACGATTTCAAAAATCAGGTTGAAATATTTCTAACACTATCTAAACTTGGGAGGTGGGGAAGAGAAATCTAATGTTGAATTTCTGTCCACAGTGCTGACAAAGTACTGCTGGAAATTGGGCATTACATATCCTTTTCCAGAAGGGTACATAAACGGGCTGCTCTTGCTGGGCCAAGGAAAGAAATTAACGTGAACTGATGGCTGTTTCTTTTTGCAATGCAACTTCCTAATTTGGTTCTGTTCTTGAACTTTTTTAAATCTTGCATTGATACGTTGTTCTATGTATTATTGAATATAATGTAACTTATTGCCAGTTTACTACACATTTTAAAATTTATTTTTTGCTCTGCTGTAAACCTTGGGGATTTTTTTTAAAAAAAGATGGCATTTAATTACAAACACAGATAAAAATACAAATCAGGAGCTGAATTCTGTAACCAAAAGCACCCCAGTGTCATGTCCTTGGATGATAGGCCATCCCTTTTCTCGAGAGACAACTTTATTGCTGCACTTTTATCTGGTATGTTCAATAGCTATCTGGAAGGGGCGTGACTTCTAAGCAGCTTGATAGCATTGAACCTTCATACCCTCCCGTTTCCATCACAGACGGCTGTCAAGGGATCCTTCAGTTCAATTACTATAGAATGAATTTATTCCTGGGCTCAAACCAGAGAAAGGCATGACAAAAGGAACACTGATAAACTACAGGGGATTCAAAGAAGGGCTTCCAGGATGGCAAGGAAGATGGGGAGGAAGTCCTGTGAGGTATCCTTGAAAGTGCTGAAGGTCTCAGGACAGGTTACAACAAAAAGCCAAATGTAAAATGAACATACTAAAATGACAACAGTCCCTGGAAGTGGGGAGGAGAAGCTGTTCCCTTAGCCAAAGCATAGGGCAAAGAGATGCGTTTTCACTCCTCTCCTGAAAATGTGAAGTGAAGGTGCCTGATGAACCTCAGGTCAAATGGGATGGAATTAAAAGGAGATTCAAGCTAGACAAGAGGAGAAATGGTTTGAGTAGGAATGTCCCAGTGGTTCAGTTCAGTTCTTCTGAACCACAGCACTTTTTTGTATCCCTCCCAAAACAACAACAACAACAACAACAACTATGCTGTGAAATAGAGGGAATGTTTGGTGCAAACTATCCTCAGATCCCAGCAGTTTGGCTGATTTGATTGTCCAAACTATGCTGAGATGGTTCAGAGCTGGGTGAGAATGGCTCAGCTCAATTTGAAAATTAAACCAGCCAGACTCCCAGCAGACAGCAGATTGGCATGATGCAACGGTAGGTTGTGCCAACCTTTCCTACATTCCCTGGTCTAATGCAGAAGTGTGCAAACAACAACAACAACAACAACAACAACAAACACCCATGACAATTCTGGGATCCTAAACATGTGCCTACTTTTGACCACAAGAGTTGTGCATTGACCTTTACTGGACGTTTTCAAGAGGAAGCTGGGTGATCATGTGTTGGGGATGGTTTAGCATATTCTTGCACTAAACAGGGAGTCTTTAAGGCACTTCCCAGCTCAACCATGGCATTATTCTGTAAAAAATCAATGGAAAGCGGAAATAAAAATGTAGTTCTAGATGGGTATATAAGAAAGTACAAGAGGCCTTCTATAGCAAATTATCATCCTCACCAGTGATGTCACTTCTTGGAAATTGCTTCATTCTTTCTGGAACTACTTAACAAACAATTGCCAACCAAGGTATACTGTTATTTATAAATCCAGAGATAGAGGGATATTCAGGAGGGACGAGCAATTCCACATTGTTCAACTCCTTCCTCTTGGGTCTCATCAAAGCCCTCTCAGAAGCAGCTGTGTCTACAAAGCAAGTTTTGCAGAGAGAGTTTTGTTCACTGCAGTTCAACCATTCAGAAAAGTTTATACAATCTGATCCATGTATCAGTGAAAACCAAGGGGGGGGGGAGGAAAGGATACTTTTTGCACTTGACATCATTGAAAAAAACTAGTTCATGTTAAAACTGTTAAAGTTGTTTGAAGAGTATTGTAGAACAATTGTGTGGAACAGCAGTGTTGTCAGTCTCCATCCCTCCTATAAGCGTCTGCCACCATTGATAGTTGAGGGTTAAGCGATATAATTTGACTGATGGCAGATTGCACAGCAATCATACATATATAATGCAAACAGTGTGAGGACTTCCATGTATGTACGTGAGCTAAGGACTGGGAAAGGTTTAATATGGAATGATGACCTTCCAGGTGTTGCTTGACTACAGCTTCCTTCATTTTCATTTATTTTATTTATTTAAGAATTTATATCTTACCCTTCACCTGAAGGTCACAACAATAAAAATATAAAATATGTAGAATAACCTAAACCATATTTAAAATATACCCCTTCTTCCCTAGCTAGTTGGAGTATCCCAGTAGAATAAGAAATATATTTACAGTCACAACTGATCATGTAATACAGCTAAGGCAAAGGAAAATCTCAGTATCTGGCTCTTTTATAACCACTGCCAGAAAACTGTTACTTCCTAAGCAGTTTGCATGTCTAATTTCACAGAAATTGGCCACACACATCATATTAATTATCTCTCTGTATCTCTCTGTCTGAAACCATCACTGCAAAGCCTAGGAGAACCAGTCTGTAAATGAAAGATATGGGCAATATTTAAACGAAACAACTTGGGGAATGAAGCAGGACCATGGGTCTGATATTGGGTGATTATGTGGTGTGGTGAAATTTCACAGCGTTGGAGGCTGTGAAGCCAAAACAAGCACTGGGTAAACAAACACCAGCCACTCTGGGTGGGAATTTTCTTTTTTATTACACTCTAGTTCAGTAGGGATTAGATCTAGTTCACAGCAACTGGGCTAAACCATCTATTCTAGTACCAATCAGAAGTTAAGCTGCTCCTTAAAGAGGCCTGTTGAAGGGCCAAGAGAAGAAATTACAGTACTGAGGCGGGGGAAATTCAGACTACAATTAATTATTAAGCAGCTGTTCTGTCATCTGGGCCGCATCCCCACGACGTTGTTATCTCGAATTCAAAACGTTTTGAGTTCGTGCAGTTTAGATGGCACTTCGGCTTAATACGGTATTTCCGTGTTAAACGACGTTATCCCGATTTGAAATAAATCCTGATCTCAACAGGTCTCACTCCGGAACATGCCCTTGATACGTGTTTAATTTTTTACTGTGTGGACAGTATCATTTCCGTGATGAGATTCCGTGTTAAGGCTGTCCTGCCCCCAATTGCACTGTAACCAATGGGCTTTCCGTATTGTAGGCACGTCATGTTTAGGATTCCCTTCCCCAATAGCTTGCTTTCAAATGATTTCATTGAAAGAATCCACCCACTACCTCCAAAGATACACTGTAGTGATGTAGATTAATAACAATGTTTCACTTTTGCGCAGTTCTGAACTTTCAAAAGGAAAGGAAAGGGGAGTCCCCGGGGAACTTTCCCAGCCCACTCTCCCCGCTCTCCGAGTTCCCTCCCAGCCACAGGGGGAAGAGCAAGCGAGGAGCCCCCTTCACCCTCCCGGTGGTGGGCACGCTGAGCCCGCCCGCCCTCTTGTCCATCCCTTGGCTCTCCTCCTCTTCCAGCCAGCGGCGGCTGCGGCTCTGCGGGGCAAAGTGGCAGCAAAGCAGGGAAAAGCGGCGGCGGAGCCCCAGGGCGAAGCCGCCCGCGCCGCAACGCCAGGATGGATGGATGGATGGATGGATGGATGGATGGATGGATGGATGGATGGATGGATGGATGGATGGATGGATGGATGGATGGATGGCGCGGTGGGCACCGGAGCCGCCGGCGGGGGAGGCAGGGGTGGCCCGGGCTGTGAGCACGCTCTGGCAGGCCAGGCGAAAGGCGCCGAGAACGCGGCAGTGGCGGCGGAGCGGGTCTGCCACCGGGCAACGAGGAGCCCCAGGGCGAAGCCGCCCGCACCGCAGCGCCAGGATGGATGGATAGATGGATGGATGGCTGCTGCTGCTGCTGCTGCTGCTGGGAAGGGAAAGGGTGGATTGGGCAGGGAATCCCCGGCGGAGCATGACGCAAAGGGAAGGGAGGGTGGGATCCTGGCAGGGAAAACCAATCACAGAGCGAGGGTGGGCAATGGGTGGGAGGACAATGCTGCCATGTGAACTCCGAGTATTGATTCCGCGTTAAGGCTGCAGTCAGAATGCTCTGGGAACCGGATCAATTTGCAAGTCGTGTAGACAGCTTCGTTCCGTTTCATTTATTTTGAATTATTTAAACCGAAATAACGCATGCCATGAAGACGCAGCCCTGGTGATACTGTCAGCTTTTAAACTTGGCTCTATCTTTCTTCACTACTAGCCCATATGGCTTTCTAGAACTGTCCTTTAACTTTTAAACAGTTGATTTCCAGATTTTTCTCCTGCAATTGAATTCAGAGTTTTCTTGCAAATTCCCCCAAGGTTCAAAAGTTCTCCTCAGGGAGACAATACATTTCATTATTTCATTGAAAATTCATGATTGTGTTACTTATTTTCCTCTCCTCAAAAGTTGACTCCATGACTTAAGAGTGTATTCATGACATAAGTGAATCAATGAAATTATTTTTAGGCTCCTCAGGGGTCAATGAGTGAAGACATTTGAGAAACCCTGAAATAGAACATGTGGCTCAAAAGACATTTCTAGGACAGAAATGAAGCTGAGCATTTCTGTCTTGGAAGCTTGTTTGATACACTGGAAAACAACAATCAAAAACAGCCAAGAGGAGCAGCACCTTTATTCCGTTACTCTGTACATATACAGATATGAAATAAGGGGAAACAAGTGTTGTGTAAACTGAAGGCAAGATTAAATCTATCACACTATCAGTGGCAAGTTTCAGAGTAGCTAAATGTTGGCTCAGTTAATCTGGAATCATGGACTGATCTGCCGTCAGTACACTGATGACACTCACCTCCTCCTGCTGATGGAGGGTCAGTTGGCTTCTGTCCCGGATGTTCTCTCCCATTTGATGGAAGCCACTGCAAACTGGTTAAGAGGTCCTCTGGCTGGGCCGTGGGACTGAACCTAGTGGCCTCCAGCTGCCTCTTTTCGAGGAGAGTCCCTTGTGTACTCTCCCCATCGTCAAGAGCTTGGGTGTCCACCTGGACTCCAGTATTTCTATGGAGACCCAGGTTGCGCGCTCAGCTCAGATGGCCTTCTTCTATCTGAGGCAAGCTCGGCAGTTGGCCCCCTATCTCTCCGGCCACGACCTTGCCACCGTGATCCATGCGACGGTTACCTCCAGGCAAGATTACTGCATCTCTCTCTACACTGGCCTTCAACTGGGCCTGATCCAGTAGTTGAAATTGGTCCAGAACGCAGCAGCCCGCTTATTAACAGTTACCCCTCATGGGCCCCACATCTTCCCTATCATACGGGAACTGCACTGGTTGACGATTGAGTTCCGGATCCAGTTCAAGGTGTTGGTCGTGACCTTTAAAGCCTTATGCGGCTTGGAGCCCTCATATCTGCGGTACTGTCTTGCCCTCTATGTATATGCTGAGGATAATATTAAGGTCATCTGTGGACCTTAATTGGTTACAGGTCCCTGGCGTCAGTGAGGCCCGCCTTTTGGCCACCAAAAATAGGGCATTCTCATGCGTCGCCCCTACCTGGTGGAACACTCTGCCTGCGAGTACTCGAGCTATCTAAGAACTGCCTAGTTTTCGGAAAGCTTGCAAGGCAGAGTTGTTCCGCCAGGCTTTTGGCTAGCTTCTGGTTCATGACCGTTTAAATTGTTTTAAATATTCTTTTGATTTTATATAATTCATGTTGTATCCAGTATTTTATGTTTTGTATTGTGAGACACCCAGAGCCCACTTGTGGGGTGGGCGGGGTATAAATCAAAGAGTAAAGTAAAATGTAAGCCCCTATCTATGTTGGCAGTGGGCTATGGAAAACTTGTCTTCAATTCAATGTGGCCCAAAGAGCCAGAAAATTTGCCGTTAAAAGGTGTTTTAAATTTTTGCCACCAGAAAAAAACAGCTTTAACTACTGTGTGCTCACAAAGAATTTCCACTTGTGCAGGGCTGAAATTGGGGCAGTAATGGCCACTGTGCAAGACAGCTGAGAAGACGGATTCTTTTCTCCAGGGGGTGTGGTGTGAAGGGAAGAAGATGACAGTTAAGCAAGCAGCCTAGTGGGCAATGGGAGGTAAGTGGGCACCTGCTCTGCAGCTGGTGAGTGCATTGGTGCTGGCTCCCATAGCCAGAAGGTAAGTGGACATTAGACCCTCCTGACACTGGGGTCGGGAGTGGACACTGGCCATGAATGAATGGGTACCAGCTCCTCCCCCCAAAGGCACTTAACAGTCTTCCTGCACAAAGCAACAGATTCCAACAGGCCTGAGAGCTTGCTGGGTGGTGTTACTAGACTTTTCCTAGGCATGGATATTCTTTCTTCAGGCTTTCTCTCTCCGTGGGTTGTGTCTGAATGAAAAGGGAGGAGGAGGAGGTAGTGCTGCTAGGCAAAGTGTAAGACACCTCCTTCCCCAGCTTAGAAACATCTCTTGCAGTCAGAGATAGTCCAGGCCAATGTTCACACAAAAACACAACTGGAGATTAACTGAGGTTGCAGTCATAGTCATTGGCTACAAGAATGGATGCCTAGATACTGCTTCCAGGCTGGAGAGACAGGCAGGAGGCCATTTGCAGGGAGTCAAGAGCAGGTAAAGGCTTCGCCTCCTGCTTGAGGATGCCCAGAAGCAATCGGTCGGCCACTGTGTGAGATGGGATGCGGGACTAGGCAGGCTGCAGCCTGATCCAGCGGGGGTCCTCTTACATTCTTATGTCCTTGCCCTTATTTCTTGTCGTTAATGATGCTCCACACAATCTTGCAGGTGCCTGTCAACCCCCTAAAAGCAGCTTAGCATTTATAGGCACTGGAAAGGAGCCCAGCTGAGAGAACTGGTTGGGAAATACAAGCAGCATAAAGGTCACGTCACTCTTTCCCTTTTCAGAGACTGAAGTGACGCCTGAGTGTCTCCCATTATGTAACATGCAGTGCACATAAGAACCAGGATGGCACAGGCTGCATTGCGGACAGTGAATGGCACAGCCACAGCAACCAGGCAGAGCTATTTTTATCATTCACCCCTCTCCCCTCTTGTGTCTCCAGTTCTTCACTGTGCCCCAGCCCATAATGCCAAGCAAAGAAACAAGATACTGTGAGCTTTTACTGAAGTCACAGTTCCTTCGCATTATGTGACACCTTTTTACGGAAAGCTACTTTCGCCTTGTAGCCAAGACTCACAATAACTCTGAAAAGCTCCAAGACGCCATTGGAAACTCTGGGGATAGGAGCAGACGAAGGACTGGCAAGGAGACGTTACAGGTGCCTAGGCATCCTACCAATTAATTTTGATGCACCCTTCATGAGAATGCTACACCGAGGCAAGATACAGCAAGGGAAATTAAAACCAAGACTCAGAATTGCAATGGCTAAGAAGCAAGCAAAGAGAAGCACAAATAACCACACCAGGTTTCTAGCAAAATGTGTTGCAGCTGTATGGGAGCTCACATCTCTCTGTAGCTTGCTGCCCTCCTCCTCCCTGCTACTACGCTGTTCCTTAATCCCCACCTTAGCCACCTGCAGTACTGGCTGTCCCCTCTCTTTTGCAGTAATATTAGAAATGTCACACCCTTGCCTTTGCCACCTTGGGCCAAAGCAGGAAGGGCTAGCGGGGGGTGGTGTGGCCGTGGAGAGAAAACTGCACTCTCATAAGGGAACCTAACACCCTAGGAATTGCTCCATCAGCTGAATAGAGAGGGAGCGACAGATGGTCTGACATGAAAGAATAATTGCTTAAAGGGACATGTGAGCAGCTTTCTCTGGACGCCCTGTTCATAGTCTTAATTCCTTGGCTGGCTTTGCTGCACATTCACCAGTGGCAAAAACGAGGACTCTGGTTGCTAGTGCTTGCTGGTCAAGCAAAAGCAGAAGAGGACAGCGTCCATGTTCTTCTTGGCACACGGGACTGTAGCAAGTATAATTTGTCATTGTAGAAGCCGCTTGTGCTAATTTTGATACCCTCCAAATGTCTTGAACTACAATTCCCACCAGTGGCATTTAAAAGTGCTGAGAATGCAAAAAGCTGAGGAAATTTTCAGTCCAAAACAGCTAGAAAATATCAAGTTGTTGAATGATGCTGGACATAGAAGGACAGATGGAAAGGCAAGTAGGACACCTACTCCTGTAACAGTTGCATACTGAAGGGAATTTCAACAGGTCTTTCCTGCCTGTCGAGCTACAGCTGCTTAATTTTCCTCTTCTATACAATTGCTAAGGGAATGAGGAGTCTGTCCTCCTTTCAAACTGACCAGTCCAGCTGTACAGCAAGAGACAAATAAGGAAAACAGCACCTGTTACAATTCATTCTTCCATGAAACCAAAAGCAGCCTTCCAAGTACATATCTGGGCTACAGGTTTGAAAAGATTCAGGGGGATGCTCAAAGAATATGGCCTTCCAAATGTCACTGAACTACAAGATCAGTCACCCCTTGACACCAGCCATTCTGGCTAGGGCTGATGGGAGCTGAAATTCAGGAACAAAGGACCTAGTTAAAGAATCCCAGTACAAAACTGCTTTAATTTTCTTGAGATTTTTCTTCCCTATTACAGAAACAAAGAAGCAGCTTACGCAGGCAAGTAGGTCATAATCTTCTATATTCCCCCCTCCTGAGGTACTCTGGTTTTTATTTTTATCTTCTTTTAAAACTGTTTTCTATTTTACTTGCTCACTGCCCTGAGACTTTGGAATAGGGCAGTCTAAAAATCAATGAATAATCCATGCTCTGCTACAAATTATCCACTTCTAGCCTTCAAGTATAGGTCCAAAATACCAACGTTGATTGTGCTAAAAAAAAAAAAAAGGCAGGAAACTACAGTTACCTGAGTCTGCAACTCTAATCTCTCACCTGAGATGGTATTTAAAACCAAGCAGTAGTGAGAAGCCTTATTCAGGATTATATCCCAGAATAGGGACCTGCCATCTGAATGCTAGTATAGATTGTGGCAAGCCCTGGGTGAGGCCTATCATAGTCTGTAACATCATGCAGATGGCAGGTCTGTTATTATTTTACTCAGAAAACTATACTAGTAGCAGAGAACATGTTGAAGAACAGACTTGAAGCATACAACTTCTGGGTTTTTTTAACATAACTTAGTCTTATAACATTTACATCACATATACGTGTATAGTGTACTGCTAAAGTCCATCCTTTTTACTTGAAGAGAGAGAGAGGCATGTGACATACAAACTATTGCAGCAAAGTTAACCAATATATGGAGAAAATTAACCCCTTTTACACTCTAGTGATGTACACTTGCAATAATATACCAGCAAGTCCCTATTCTACAAAATAATCTGGAATAAGGCTCAGTGCAGGAAGGGCTTAATTTCCCCAGTTACAAGAAAAGTTGATGTGCCATGCCCTGCCATATCACAAGGCCTTATTATCTGAATCACTTACTCTTCATAACTCTAAGGTACCTTCCAGACTAGTGGAATGATTCCGCAGTGGTAGGAAAAAATTGCAGTTTACCTGCTGCGAAGCCACATCCCACTGTTCAGACGAGAGCAGCCTCCCATAGCTTCCTCCTCGGAAGCTGCGAGAGTTTGCGTTGGTGAGCACACGCATAATGTAGGATGAGGCAGCCAATGGGAGCTGAACTGCCCTCCCTGTTCTCATCGGCTCTTCTCGCTGTTCTGTCCGGACTGGAGGGAAGATTCAAAGTTTCTTAATACTCCGCAGGGAGTGCTGTTAAATCAGCTTTAAGTAAATTTGCAGTAACATTGGTATAATGTGTTACCACTACCATCCAGGGATCATTGTGTGTGATGCCTCCAACGCAGCTGAGCATTCTGCTGCGCAGTATTAACAAGTATGAACACAGCCTAAATCTCTACCTTATAGAGCCATTTACCTCATGCAAATGCAAAATGGCCACAGAAGCTATAAGCAGTTTAGTTGACAAGTTATCAGAAGTGGTCCTGGATCCAGGCAGACAAGAGAAGCACTCTGGCCTTGATATTCCCACCCACAGAGACCAACATCATCAAACTCTTCTCTCAGGCTACATTCCCATAGGTATTTAAATCCAAATTGAATCTGAATTTGGTATCCCGAGTTCCCATTTAATTTTCTATAAATCCAAACAGAATCCAAATTCAGTATCCAGCATTCCCATTCAATTTTTTATTCCCAGATTTTATGAGGACTATCCAGAGAAAATCCAGAGAAAAAGTCCTGAGGAAAACTAGACTCCCCCCCCCCTTTTGGAGCCGAGTCCGGTCCCCCCCCCCAATGGGAACGCTCCCAGACTATATGGGCTGGAACTCTAGCCTTCTGGTCAATGTCTGCCAGATGTGGGTGGGATTTCACAGCTGCGAAGGTTCCCCCCCCCCCCTTTGCCATGCCTGCAATGTATAGATCAGCTTGGATTTCCCCTGAATGTGGGGCGGGGAGAGACCAGCTTGACTCATTTTGCTTTTAAAATGTTTTTGCCTGATACACATGTATCTTTCTGGTGATTGTTAGCAGCTATTGGAAATGGATACATTCCTAGTAGCTGCTAACAATCATCAGAAAGATAAATACAGTATATTCTGGCGTATAAGACTACTTTTTAATCCAGGAAAGTATGTATCAAGCAAAATATTGAAAAAGCAAAACCACTATTCCGATTGCGCTCTGTTCCTCCTCTGATCTGCTTAAGCGCAAATGCACTCTTCACAGTAACGTGGATGGAGGTAACATTCCTGGGAACGTCGGATCTGAAAGGGAGGGTGTGAAAAGGAGAAAGTGTGATTGCCCTGTGTGTGTCTGTTCTTTCGCTCAGCTGATTGACCAGGGCAGGCTTACAGGGTTTTCACTGGGGGAGCGGAGATTAAAAGGTCTTGTTTCTCCAAGCTGGGGATTTGGGCGGTGAGTGGGAACAGCAATATTTGGGTTCAGTTCAGTTTACCACCAGGCAAATGGGAACTGCCCGAAATATGCACTCGACCCTGTATCCAGATTAAAATAGTCCAACAGGGACTAAAATAGTTAAGTAGGAACCCACCCCAAGTTGCCACCTAGCAGCTGTTCCATTTGGGTTCTGGTGGAAAGGCAGAGAGAGGATGCTGGGTACAAAGGGTCTTCTCATTCCTTCTCCCACAAAACTTCCTCTGCTTTTTTCTTCTCTTCCATCACTAATTCTCTTTTTACTCGTGTGCTGTGCCTTTTTTGTTTATAAAACCTCTAAGAATTTTGAAAGCCACTCTGGGAGGCCTAAGAGTGAAATGGAAATGCACCAAAAATAAATATTAAACATTTCTTTATCAGGCTGTTATGAAAATGTAACATAAGCTATTTAACATAGTTGAAGTGGTATAAGTGGAATAGGTTTACTATATTAGTAGTTTGTTGTGTGGTCTTCAACAACGCAAACTGCACACAAGCTAATATTGAAGTTACTGATAGCTCCCAAAGTTAAAGCAGAAATCATGCGTTGCAATGCCCCACCACACGCATCTCAGTGACAAATTAAGTCACATTTGACTAAAATATAAATTGTTTTCCTCAGCATTTACTTATCCATGTATCAAAGTCTTATTAGTTGTGTGCTAAGTTACTATAGGATTTCTCTTTACTAAAGAACCTTTGGTTACTGTCCAGCATGCCTTCAGAGATTGTGGCTAAACAAGCAAACACCCCTACAAACAGGCTTTTGGGCACAAAACTATGTTCGCTTCTGGAAATTAAAGTAATGATTATCCACATGTTACATGCTCAGTACAAACTGTATCCAGAGCACTGTTATAGTTAAATGGTTTTGATGTCCTGTAAGATGAAAACACTCATACATACATGCATGCATATGAAAACAATAGGGACAACAGCACCATTAAAATAAAACTGCAATAAGACAGACTGTTTAAAACCACTTAGTATTTTAAAAGGGCAAAGAAAAATAAAAAGTTGTTTGTCTTCTGTTGGTACATGAAGTAGCAGATCAAATGAATGTCCTAGTGGAAAAGGTTCCAGAGCTGCGGTTTCGTAGCCAAAAATGTCCATATATGACTGCCATCTGCTACACGTCAGATGGCACTCTGGAAAAAGATCTCAGCACACATGCAAACATGGGAAAAGTCAGCCCTGCAGGTAAACAAGCCCCCAGGGTGCAAGCTGTAAAGACAAGTATCAACACTTATAATTATCTTCAAAATAGATCAGCAAAATATTAAATACTACCAAACCTGGAAACCTCTTTTCAACACTCTTCTCAAACAGCAAATGGGGCTTCTAGCGTCACAGAAATTTCTGAAGTAAAAATGTACTACTAAACTAAATTTTGTTAGAATTTTTACTAATGTATGTAAATTTCTTCCTGCTTCTTGCTGCTGCATTATAATCTATTTTGTTTAATTTGTGCTTTGTTCACTTTATATAATTATTCTGTTTCATTACAGGATAGGTAGGTAGGTAGGCAGGCAGGCAGGCAGGCAGGCAGCAGAAAATATTGTCTTGGACCTATGTCAATTATTAGTCAATTGAAGCCTGAGACATCTGCAAAAGCAACCTCAGGTATAATAATGCAGTAAGCTAGCATAGATGGTATCAGAACATCTATCACTGAAGCTTTGTGACAGGGACATACAATGGTGCCAAAGGACACCAGCAGTTGTTCATGTCGGATGAGGCCGATGAGTGTTGCAATCCAAAACATCTGGACAACAGTGAGATGACCGAAAAGGACTACAGCAGAAGTTGGGTTCTAATTCCAATCATCCTGAAGTTCCATGTTATCTGGCACTAACAAAGGTTAAGGAGTCCACCACCTTTTGGGGTGCCTAGCTGTACATGAAACAGTTCTGTCTGAGCTTTCCTTTTCTTTCTAAGAGGCCACTAGAATTCATTTAGTAAAAGTTAAGAGCCCCTTTCAGCACACTATAAACAAAGCTTCCATAGCAGCAGAATTATGTGCCAACAGGGATAAAAGACCATTCTTGTAGGAAGACAAGCATTTTTCCTTGCAATATAGTTTGGGGTAGGTTCCCTGTAGTCTTGCTTTCCAAACATGAAGGATTGAGAAACCTCTGCTAATCCTTTGGTTCTTGGCACCTTTGCTTGTGGTGTAAAAACCTTTCCCTGCTCTTCACCCTCCTTCAAGTTGCTGCCTCATGCCTGGAAAAAAAGCACAGGCTGTATAGCGGCAGGGTTCTAGCCTCATCATTCATCATGTTCCCTTTGGCAAACAAGAAAATGTCTTTAGTCTTCAATGTGAGGAAACACTCCGCAGTTTTAAAACACCACATAAATTGCAAACCTTAGACTTGGACTGGATTAGTGTTAGTGGACAAAGCAATTCACTTCTCTCCCTTTCTTTAATTCCTTATCAATAACCTTTACTTTCTCTGGAAATATCACTGGAAGCCTCATTTATTTTTAAAGGAACAAGGTCACTGCATTTGCTATGCTGCAACAGAGCCATCTGGTGGCCAGGCCTTGAGAAATTGGAACATTCCTTTCCCAAAATAGAAAACTGGACAAAAGCCAAACTAGACGAAACCAGGGCTGCTCCGTCTGCTTATCCATGTTTTAATATCTCTTGCATGTTTACAGGTGGGAAGGAAGTGGCTGGAAGCTCCAAGTTTTTGGTCCTGAAAAAAACAGGGAGAAGAGATGAGGCCTTTTGCTGCTCAATATTCCTGCGTGGCTTTCCCGTTGTTAGGCCGCAGCCAGAAACCAAGAGATGTGAGGGTGTGTCTGGAGCAGCAACCTTGGATCAAAATGGCCAGACAGAGACATAATGTGGTGAAAGGAGGCTGGGTGCGGAGTATGCTTTAAGGAAAACAATGGAAATATTTTTGTGTGGCTATTCAATGATTGGCTCAGGCCAAAAGAGCTCACCTTAGATCAACAGTAGTAAGGAGATGAAGTGTAGAAGAGAGGGAAATTCAACACAACAGAAGGCAGTGAGGCATCAGCTGCCTCAGAATCGAGCTCTAAACGTAATGTCATCTACTGCCATGCTTTGAAATAATACCCTTTACTCTCAACCGCCTGCTCTTTCGATAACCACCTCTAGACACAGCTGCTTAATCCACAATTTTTGGCAATAATCCAGAGTAAAGCACCTTCCGCATTATTGGCTGTGCAGGGAAAGCAGAAGCACTTGCTTGTGTGGGTGCTGGGTCCCACAATGGACAACACATATTTCTGACATTTTGTTATCCAGAAGTGCACTGCACGCAAATGGGGCCGCCAATTTTGGCTGGCTTTGGCCACACATGGACAGTGTTCAATCCCAAGATGGTGGGTTGCACAAGCAAACAAGGTAAGTGCTCCTGGATTGGGAACTGATTTTCTTGCAATAATATTGTGGGATATCACCCCAATATCCCAAGGCTATGTAGGGATTGCCACGGATATGTGTGGCAATCCAAATGTAACCCCAAATATATAATCCTGGATGTTACACCATGTCTGAATGCATACGTCATGGCCACTTCCACAAATGCCAGCACCATGCTACTTTTCCACAAAATCAACCACTACTATCAAGAACTTGGCCTGTCTCATAAGAAAAGGGCAGTTTACCAGCATTCCAATGGAAGAAAGCATGAAGCAATCTTTATTTCTTTTTAAATATGGCATAGGTCTTCTCCTAAACTCTGAAAACAAATCCACATTAGGAGTAGAATAACTGACGGAAAGACAATAATGAACATTCAAGAGACCCACCACTGGGAGAAAATATAGGCCTTAAACTGATCACATAACATAAACTGATGACAGTGAATTGTTATCCTGTACATAACACTAATAGCCTAAGGCTGCGTTCCCACTCATGCTAAAAAAAGGTAAAAATGAAACAACAAAACCTGTTACAAAGGTGCATCTGGCAATCACAGTCAAACCTGAATTGTGTCCCCACAGAAAACGCTTCCAAAAAATGCATTGGGGAAAGTGATTTTTTTTCCTCCCCACACTTTGCCCACCCCCCTCTGGCCAAGGGTGGGGAATCCTAGTTGCCCCTCCCTCCTGCTTTTGCTGCTTTTGTTTTAGAAAGAAAGGTCAGTTGCTGTATATTTCAAAGGGCCAGGGTGATGTTATCTGCACCGATGCACATTTCTACATCAACCTTGCGACTCATTACATCTAAATGCCAGAAGTGGGGGCGGAATAAAGATGGGGACCAAACGTACCTAGACTGTAGAAGGACAATAATGTAAGAGTTGAAAGTGGCTTACAAGAGAAACTCTTTCAAGAACCTCAGGGTGCTTCTGCACCTGCCACCAAGAAACAGATTTAAGAAAATCCATTTCCCAGCGATCCGTCTGAAATAGGTACGGATCCTCGGAGGCCTCCCACGTCCACACATGCAAGGGGAGGACAGATCGGGCCATCCGGATTCCCTGGGTGCTGAGCAGAGGCCGCAGCATCCATTCCAAAAGGCATTCGGCCTCCTGCGCCACCGATGCCGCCCCTGGAGCCGAAGGACTGGAGCATGTGGCTGCCAGTCACCATGCGTTTTTGCCAGTGCGTGGCACATGGGGGAGGGTAGAAGGAGGCAAACTGGCCTGCTTCCACCCTCCCCAAGATGGCGGCCACCGGCACATCCGGCCCCTCGCTTCGCCATGTGCAGAAGCGTCCTGCTTCCGAATGGATCAAAGAAAGGGGCCGGATGGAAGACCTAATTTTTGAGGTCTTCCCGGAGGCTGGATCTTTCAGTGGCGAGACCCCATTAAGAATGGGTCCCATACGCCGGAGTGCAGAAGCGGCTGCCATGAAGAGTCCCAGATCCGGCCTCCTGTGTGGAAGGTAAATCTTATACGTGTTCTGTATGTGTCCTGTATGTGTTTTAACAAGCCTGTGCAGAGGCACCCTTATTCCTTTACATTCTTGGCACCTTTAGTCAAATAGGTTTTTGGAATTAGTACAAAAATCTGTTCAACAGAGGCAGTAGCCCAGTGTGTGCACACAACCATAGCCAGCGATGCCTTCTTTACATCCGCCCCTGGTCTTTGAAAAAAAGTAATTTGTCTTTCTTCGACGTATTTTTTTTTCCTGTTAGAAGTCTGTGGTCCTCAAGATATTGTTATAGTTCCCACTGTTCTTGACTACATTTTAAGTAAGTTGGGGCTGATTGTACTCAAAGCCCAAGAATATCTGGAAAACTACAGGTCACCTGCCACACGGTCTCTATGGAAGTGAAAGTGCACTAAATTAATCGCCGGCAACATTATTAAATACTTGTCCTTTTATAGGTTTAACAGTGTTCCCTCTCACACATACACAAAAACACAGTGACCCCAAAGTCACATTAAGCCTAAGCTACATGTTCAGGTAGAAGAGATCAGGTGGCCTACATCTTTTCTATAATCTCAGCTGTATGCCTCATTAAAAAATTGTAAAGAAGTCCATTTTTCCCACCTTTGTCATGCTGGCATCTTCAAGTTTGGAAACGGACGTTTAAGCTGCTTTCAATATGCTACCAAATCCAACTCTCAGATCAGACATACACTTCTTTGCATCAACAATTCCATGTATGGATTCAATTGACTTATATGGCTGACCTCTAATTGGTTTTTATCCTCTAGGGAAAGATTTCAGCACTCCTTTAAGCTATCCTTCCAGTGCTTAAGAATATTAACTTACTATTGATTAGTGGTGTTTTAGGGACAGTCGAAAATAGATTCTTCATAGCAACGACCAGGAGCAGTAGTGATGTTCTAATTTCTATAAAAGTTCTTTCCCCACCCATCTCTCTTAAGGTAAATTTAACCTTAGACATGGCTTTCAAATTTGTTTATTTTCTCATGGAGAGTATCTGCGATATTGGCGAAACATTTCTGAAGGGATTATTTAAGATACATAAAGAGCTCCACGAGTGCCTCTAATGATACAAGAAAGGAATATGGATAATGATGTATACGGGAAACAAGGTGCACATCTTCTGAAACAATTAGCAGCTTACAAGCTCTCCCTAGGAGCATGTGCAGCCATTTCTAACCACAGCATTATGTTCATATATATTGAAATATACCCCCACCCCTGCAGCATGCCCAGACCTTCCATCCATTATCCCAAGGAGCAACTATGCTGACTGATGCCAGATCTTCAACAGGGCTTGATATTCAAGTGCTCTGATGACAGCGTCTGTGCACTGTGTCTAAATAGTAACTGTATCTTAATTTAGTAGAATATACACTTTATTTCTTTTAAAAGGGAAAAAACCCAACAATTCAATACAGTCAAAATTTTACATTTTAGAAACAAAATCATTTGAAAAAAAAGATACTTAGCAGAGATGTTTTAATATATCCAGAAAATCTAGCACTGTTTACACAATCAGAAAGTTCATATCTATAATTTTATCATTTATAAAGTGTTAATAGAATAAATACCACAAAGGCATTTCCTTACTAGAAAGTATAACTGAAGTCTTTTCACCAGTCACTCATTAAACATCTGTGTATACAAAAAACATAGGGATAGAATATTTTCAGAAATAACATTTTTTTAAAAAAAAATGGTAACCATCTCACTACTGTGTCTAACTCAGGATTCAAAAGCATTTAATAGACTGAACTACAAAATGTACACAAAGCAGTAAATTTGCCTACTACACAGTGGGCACATCAAGAGACCTGCAGCAACTTTGGAAATGTATACAGAGACACAATGTTTAATATTGACATAGAAATTATACATGATTTGTACTGCATTCTTATACCCGCATTGTCAAGTGCCACAAAAAACACATGTGCTGATCAGAAGTAATGCATGCACAAAAGTCCTGTGAAACTTTTGAGCAGTTGGTCTAAGATCTGAGAAGTATACAATTTCGCATCACTGCCCCAATTCTGTCCTTATTTTAGTTAATCTAAGGAATTTTTTTGTTATCTTTATAAGGAAATTGGTATTACATTGCGATTGGAGTGCTAGGTCACCAAGCCAAAGTTTTATGCAGAAAAGTATGCTGCACGCATTTCACAAAGCAAAATATTTAGAAGGAAAATTTTATTTTGAAATCCATCACCCACAGTTCTCATCAGATTCTTCAGAATAGTTGCCTGCTGAATTGCTCAATGAATACTACTAGCAAGTCACACTAAGGGTGTTTTTCCACTGTCACTAGAAGTACCCATTAAGTACCCATTAATGGGTACTTAATGGGTACTTTTAGTGACCATGGAAAAACACCCTAAATTTATGCACACTCAAATATTTGATTAAATGGGGGAATATTTGTATAAGGTACTCTCCAAAGCTAGAAGGCCAAGATTTCAGATGAAACAGCAGTTCACTATAGACTAGCCAACTGTAGCCTATTTAGCGATTTGTTTTTGAAGCTACCATGTGGTTTAAGTGAACCTACAAGTTCATTCATTATTTCAGTGCTATGTGAGCCTGAATTAAATAAACTTCCATCATTCGTGCCAATTTTCAGAATATCTTGTGTGTGTGTGTGTGCCCCTTATTAAACTTTGTAAATAGAAAGCATCACGAACCAAACTCTACAACATCAATTTGATATTGTTTGATTTCTGCAGTTTTCTATGAAGAAAATCCTCAAGCCATGCTACATTAAAAGATTTTAAGCAAGTCTGCAGAAGTTACAATGGAAGCACTTACTACTCCATGAGGACTGAGATTACTATTTGAGTGTATTTACATATTTGTCATACTAAATACATTTTTCCAATCATCACAGAAATTACTGTATTTTAAACACAAACACAAACAGTATATTTCTCCTCTTTTGAACCCTACAAAACACTCTGTGGCTCAAAGCACAAGTCGTTTTCTTATTTCAGCCAAAAAGCAACCCATTACCCAACCTAGCCTCAATTTCACGAAATGGGAAGCTGTCTGTCAAAATCCACAACACACACCATATGGAAAAGAAATGTTAGATTACCAAGAGTTAGGAAACCTTTTTGTGTTGTATTATCTTCATTGCTATTAGCTACAATGAGCTTATGAGAAAAGAAAACAATATCACATGAAAAGCAATTCTAATGATAATAGTAGCCCAGATCAACGGAATTAGAATCCAAAGTTCACAGTAAGATTGGTTTTAGACTCAGCATGCTGCTGAATGCATTATCTAGTCCTCTCCCCTTTACCATTTCTCTTACATTTTTACATTTTCCTTTGGGCTGAATACAAGCATTTCTATAATATAGCCCAGAGACCCAACAAAAACAAAAGGGGAGAATTCCTCTGCCAAGAAAAGTCACCTATACTCAGGTATATTAGCAGGTCCTGTAACATACAATGTTCAATTAAAGTTAAGCTGTGAAAAACTGAGTGGACGTCTAAACATTGCCAGTACCTATACATCTTTTTCCACTGCCATCTCAAAGCCTTTTGCTTTTAATTCACTCTAAAGAAGAGCAGATATGCTTGAACAGGGGACCATTAGGTTACTTTATTTTCAAATTGGCCACAAGTTGCATTCATGCAACTTTATTTTCCTGCAATTAATATTTCCAGTTTGTACTAGAAATGCAGGGATATAAAGCCATTATCTTTTACACTAGTAAATCAAGACAGCAGCCTACTTTCAACCGAGAGGCATTGTCAAATAGATTTGATAGTGAATGGTCCTGCGGGTACCTTAAAATGTAGAACTGCTAAAACTAAGTGGGTATATGCCTCTTCTACTTTGCCGTTTAGAGACTATGATGATCTTGATGAAAAAGCTCTTTGCCAAATCTGGTCTACAACTCTATCAAATGTGTGAACTGTATATCCCTATAACCAATTGGAATCAGGTGGCAGGTGCATAAAACTAAGTGATGTGAGTGGCTATTTGTGGACACATGGGAAACTCTGAGAAAATGTGGCCAGTTATTACTAAAGAGCTACCCTGAGACGTGGACTTAAAAACAGACTCTTGCTTCTCACCTCTGGCTAGAACTAAGAAGGGAAGAGGGGTGGAAGCTTGCTTAATCTTTCTGTGGAGATTTGATAATGGAGACTGACTATTCCAAGAATAAAGAGGAGGGTTAAGGACTTCTCCCCAGACCAGGAGAGGCAGATACATGCAGACTCAATGATGTGACAAAGCAGATCCAAGTATGAAAAAAATAATGAAACCGCTTCTTGGTAGAAAAAACAGTGAATTGTGCCTACTTAGTTTTCTAGGAAACCATTGATGTTAAGACAGTGAATAGGAGCGTTTTATAGTACCTCTGCTGGCTGGCTTGGACTCAGCTTGTTGGTTTGAAACTTGATAGTGACAGTATGGCCACAGTCACAACCTACCCTGTTAGTTCATCTCAGGGACGTACCTGGAAGCAGGGGATAGTGGGGGCAGTGGCAGTGGGAGCTCCCCCCCCCCCCCGCTGCTGCCACACTGAAACTTACCTTTTACCAGTCAAGAAAACATATGAAAATTCCTGTGGAATGAAAAAGAAGAATCCAGAAAGACACTGGGAACTTACAAAGATGGGGGAGGGGAGAGAGAAGCAATTCATTGTACCACAGATTAGCAAAACTTCTACTTGTATCAAAATATGCTTCCATATTTTTTTAAAAATGAGAACTAGAATAGCTCCAAGATAATTTCACTTGACTACTGTCCAAAAATTGTAAAGAATCACAAATTGTCTCTTAAGACTAACAAATTGCTCTCGCTGCAAAAGGAAATCATTTTTAAAACAAAGGTGATAAATGTCTAAACTAAGTTGATTAAACTCTAAAGTCTTTGTGATCAGGAAAACCTGTTCCTAAGAACTTCTTTAAAAGAGACAAATTAATTTAAATTATAGATGAGTTCATCTTTCTGTCTGGGGGGACAAGCAGGATGCTTTTAAGGCCATTTGCTGGGATTCAAGACCAGGAGGTTCGCCCTTGTCTCTGCTTGAGATGCCCATGGGCCACTGGTGGGCTACTGTGTGCGACAGAATGCTGGATTAGATGGGCTGTGGCCTGATTGAGGAGGGCTCCTCTTACGTTCTTATGAAATTCATAGCATAGATGATTTATGTTACATTTTATAACAAACACTGTGACTGGAATTTCTCTTGTTGTACATAATAGTTTGTGAAGCATTTCCTCTTCCTAACATTTAGAGGTTGTTACCTCAGTGGCATGAAACCATGGCCTGTGGTTTTCCATAAGGTATCTTTATCAATGGTACTATGTACAACACTTTTCACAGTAGTAAACAGAAGACTCTGTATACCTACTGCATGGATGTTATGA
Source organism: Aspidoscelis tigris stejnegeri (assembly GCA_023333525.1). Lineage (NCBI taxonomy): Eukaryota > Metazoa > Chordata > Lepidosauria > Squamata > Teiidae > Aspidoscelis > Aspidoscelis tigris. The sequence goes on along the minus strand of JALMGA010000005.1, from coordinate 36,294,559 downwards.
TTTCTTTCGACAAATATACTTAAGAGAATTCATGTAAATTAAGATTTTTTCTTTTGTTATTAAAGAAAATGTTTAGCATGACAAGTGTATGTAGAAAGAGAAAAGGTAAGTGTGCCAGATTGTACTCATTATATACACCTACCTCCTACTGAAAATAGCAGTGCATTTTAACAATGAAGAAGCATTAATTGCTCTATCATGCTTTCTGCTGGGTAGAATGAAGAGTCAGAACCATTCTAAACCAGAAAGAGTAATCCACTTTTACCTAAAAATACAAATCATCTCCTTCCCTCCCCCCCCCCCCCCAACTTTTGTCTGTTTGGCTATGTACAACAGAAATTCAAGTCTAAGGGAGTACTTTAAAGCAGATTAAATGTGGGAATTTGTTTGCTCTTTTAAGATTGCGGCACAATATACAATTTCAGTGGTGTATCACAATTTCAGAGTGATACACCACTGAAAATTAAATTAAGAATATAACTGCAGTGCAGTATGCAGAGAGATGAAACTAATTTTTTGTTTCCTACTATGTAGAAAGGATTGGTAGCTTAAAAAAGCTTTTTGTTACGTTTGATACTGGTATTTGAATCAAAATGCACAAGAATGTACAACACAATATTTGTATTAGCACTACAAGTCTGGTACACTATACTGTTTCTTTCTAAGAACTTAGACTCTTTCTAATAATGCATAGTCAAAATGCTTAAAGCAACTGATGGAAAATTCGGTAATCCACCCAGCAGGCTCCTATAACAAACTTTTTAGGGAACCACTTGGAAAAATGCCTGCTTGATGGTCTTGCTTCTGCCAAGTGCTTTTATATTCCTCAGACATTAAGAGTGGCACTCTTCTCCTCACAGTGCTTTTCAAACATTGTTCAATTTACAAAATACTCCTTTTAGTAAATATATCTACATGTTTATTATTATTACTATTATTAACACCTTGCAAATTTCACTTAATTCCTATGTTCAGAGAATTAAAGTGCCACATTTCCACAGCTCAGCTGACAACCTACAGACCTAGCAAACGTTTTCTATTATCTCACAGGCAAGTATTCCAAAATATTTTCCAATCTGTTCTGATTCTTCAGATAAAAGTCCAGTGCTCATCATACTACATCAGGCACACGGTGAAATTTAAAAACATGTTAGAGGACAGTTATAAGGAAGACGAAATAAAAGTTACTGACTTTGCATCTAGTGCTAACATTAAGTAGACGTGAAATATTAGCATGATTTATTTGTTCAAGTTAAGACAATCAGAAAGCTGCCCAAATTTGAAAGACAATTCCAAATAATTTGATACAATTTGTTTTAATGTGATAAAATTAACTGACATGAGAGACACACCTATAATTTGCCAATATTTAGGAAATATAAATTTTTAAAATATGATGCAGGGTGATTTTAGGAGAAATTATTCTGGATAAATACAGGTCTCATGTGGTTAAAAAAATAGAGTAAATGTTGGAAGTAAATATCCCCATCCTCAGCCCCACAAAAAAGTAGATGACAAGAAAGGAAGTTTGAATAAAATGAGTCACCTTTCTCTGCACCCTGACCTTTTATTATATCCCCTGCTTTTTATTACACAGCCATAGTAAAAGCAGACGAAAATAAGGATTATGGATTGTGAAATTGCATCAGTAGGCCAACACAGTATTTTACAACAATATTGTAAGATTTTAAGATAAGTATTAATTTAAGAGATTTGTTATGAGCTTTTATCAGAAAGAGGTGCCTACTAGTTGCTAGTGAGTGTTAAGATACACCGTCTCCTGGGATGTTTCTTTGGGATGTTTATTATCTCTCAATATTTCAGTTTAAATCGATAGAGCCATCTGAAGTTGCATCAAAATATATTTCTTTTTGGTCTGTTTTCCACACATGTTGTTCCTTCTCCAATAGTACAAGATACAACAGGTTAAGAAGCTTCAGCGGCAATGCAGACATCCATTCTATAGCACAGAACAGATGAGAAAAACACCTTTTAAGTCTATTAAGATTTGCTGCTTTCTATATCTGAATCTCATCTCCCAAAACCACTACGTATTCAAACTGAACTCAAGGACACAAGCACAAGCAAAGAGATAAAAATGATACTGCATATTAAGATTACAAGGAAAGCCATACAAGGAGAAGTGTAGCATAAGAGACTTTAGCCTTTCATCATGCTCAGCCCTTGGGTAGTTCAGGTGATCTGTTTGCAGGGAAGAGGATCATCATCAGCTGTTTGCGTAGAATACCTCACATCTCTTTCATTGTTCACTCTGACTGCAGGTGGTTTCATGTGTAGTTTTTAGTTTCTTTGTGATTTTAAGAGTCCTTAAAGTTGCATCACTCGGAATCGGATAAGTCACTTTAAATAAAGCAAAGCAAGAATATAACTATTTATTTATATGGTAACATTTTTTTACATTTTAGTCCCAGGGATGTCACCAATCCCCCGTTATAAATGAACTCATGGACAGCGAAGCCAGCGTGACCAACACAAAGGTATTAGTGACAACTTCCCACTTCCTGAATGACCTCTGTCAAACCTTGTCTTTAACTTTATAATACAGGACACAGTCTGTTAAAGGGGTATCTGCCTACAACAGAAGACATTTAATGGTTTCATCACATTAAATGGCCCCAAATATTATCAGCCATGAGAGCCAATTCAAACATTGACATTTCCTTATGAAGTTTTTTTCATGGAAGTTTTTCATACAACATGATGGGTTCGGTACAAGCAGGACCTTCATGCGATTCTGATGGGAGAGCATCAGAACATTTCACTTGCACTACTGAAATCCTTATTCTTTCAAGCAGTAGCTTTGAAGAAGGCCTTGAAAGCCTTGGTGGGGATACAATCAGCTGTCAGCAGCCATGGGAAAAGAGTTGCATGTTCTTTTCAAGATAAAAGTTGGAACACGTCTGAGACACAAGGCATGCAGTTGTCAGATAAACCATATGTACGGCAATCCAACAGCTAATGGAATTAAGTAGGTAACATCAAGGTAACATAACAAGGGATCTCAGCAACCATACAACTCTGACAATAGGAAGTCATATATATTCTCGGTTACTTTTAGTAAATGTAACGGTATATTCTCTAGAAAACGAAGTGCAGGAATTTACGCAGTCAAATTAACCTGGTAATGAAATTTATGTCTCTTACAATCAATTGTTAACTAAAAAGTACTGCAAATTAGGCTAAAAACAAATGGTTTCAACACAAAGCAATAAACTGCAAGTCAGTAAAGTCAAAAGGAAAGCCTTACATTTTATAATAGGAAAAGGGATTTACAACCATTTTTTGAAATAATACAGCATAATAAAATAGCCAAACTTTCCGGGCTAACGGATTCAGCAGTATACGGGCACTACATTGCCTGGCTGTTTCACTGCCTCAGCTCACTAACCCTGACTCTTCAAAAAAGAGAGAGGTGTTTTGCTTTTCCATGATGGTTGCTTAAAAGTCAGATCTCGTCTTTTACAGTGACTTGATAAAAGGAGGAGTCTATAACCATGCAATTTAAAGACATCTGAAAGCTCTTTCAGATACCCATTCTTTTTGCACTTTGCTTTTTGAGAGGAAAACGGCAGCTCTTGTCACAAGGAAGACAACAATGAGAAACCCTGCATGAGCCAGTGACACTGCATTGGCAACACTTGCTATAGAATCAAAGGACTCAAGGAAAAAATAAAAGGAAAGGAATATATATGTGTCTATTGTGAAGTGAATAAAATAAAACTTATTGCAATGTTGCATTATGATTTTGTATACCCTCTTAATTTGGAAGAAAAGAATTACTCCATAATTTTCTCAGCATCAATCCCTGTAAACTATAGATTTTTTCCATAAGAGAAAAGAGAAATACTTTTTGTTCCACGTTATTTCTAGTCATTTCATGCATAAGAACAACAAATAAAGGTATGCCAGTTTATCTATGTAGAAAACTTAACCTTTATTACACGTCACCAGATTAATGTTACTCAATTAGCAACACCAAGATCTCAAAAATACAATATGTTTAATTGTATTTTTATAAAGTATTAAAAACTGGTAAATTACAACACAAAGCTCAGAAAGCACCTGACCAAGTTGTGCCAGTAGAATGGATATTGGACAGATACATATAAAATCAAGAGGCGCCACAGACATCATTTCTGGGAATCTCTACTTCCAAGGAACAAAATAAGGGAAAAGAGTTTGCTTACAAGGGTCCATATCTGCTCTCATATTTAGAGACAATATTCTTGCATTTTCCAACTTCCTTTCGCAGCTCTGCCACCTCGGTTCTCAGGGCTGTATTCTCCTTCTCCAGAAAGGCAGCTCGGATTGTGATCTGATTCTCTTTGAGACGCCGAGCATCACGAGAACGCTTAGCAGCCACATTGTTCTTCTTCCGCCTTGTCCAATACTTTTCATCCTAGAGGAAACAAACAGTTCAATAGTTTAGTTCTTTAAATGTCAAAAGCTTCAAAACAACTGATATATGCTTCCTCCAATTTGCCGAGGTCCCTGGTTGTGATAATTACCGGTGCTTTGGTAATTTCTAGATTCAATACTCCACTGTACTGACTGAAACACTGTCAACCAAAAGAAATTCAGATACAGTACATTACACCTGTGCTGAAACACATTCACTGACTCCCAGAACTTATATAGAGAAAATTCATTTCCTTAACATAACTGAGACGAGCATGCTTAGCCAAACAGTAACAGCAAATTTTGCCTAACCAAAATAGCATTAGATGCAAAATAACATTTTCACTTTACTAATATATCTGGGAGAAATATCAAAACAAGACTAAGAACCAGAGATTATACTTTTATGAACAAAGCAGTTTCAAATCAGCTTCTCACTTAACTATAGCACTGAAGGAAATAAAAAGGCACAACACATTTATAACAGTATTTCAGACCCTATCACCATATATGTATTACCTTCTGATCTTCAGGGACAAAGACTTTCTTGGCTTTTTTAATCATGGGCTGTGGTTTAAGGTCTTCTTCAGCAAACTTGTGTTTTCTAGGGTTGAACAGCTCACCTCCAGGCACACTGGACAGCACTAAATCAGCAGGGTCAGGGTTGAAATTCACATCAACCTCAACGCAGTCTGGATCAATAGGGCTAGGAGTCAGTCTCTCATTATCTGGCGAGGATTCTGGCAAAGGAAGAAGACATTTTAACACAGAATTAGAGCTAGGAAAATAGCAAGCAGGGAACCAAAAGTTCACAAGTTGCCTTTTGTTAAAATAATTTTTATTTAGAATTTCACAAAGAAGAAAATGGTAGTGTTCATCAGAGCTACTTGCTGTCTATCTCCAGCCATAACTAGGAGAGGAAGGAAATGAAACAGAATAAGAATAAGCTATTATTTCAGTTAGATGCATTTCAGTACAGCTACAGGATGTTGCAAAACACAATTGTTTCAAAAGTGCAGAACAATTTTGAAAGGACAATTTAAGAAAAACCAATGTTAACCATACAGAAACATGTTCTGAAACATGCGCTACCAATAATGATGATGAAGATGGCAGGAACTAGGATCCAAATCCAATTTTACACTCGTTAATTATCTATTTAGCTCATCAAAAAGTTCGAAATGAATAAACTATATCAACAATGTTCTAAAGAGCTTATATGTGGAAAACAACTAGTCACTGCAGAATGGATAGCTGTAAGAATGTTTATATCAGTCAGAATGGTTCCTGCAAAATTCAAGCTTCAAAACTGTTCCAGAGCAGCTGAAAATCATTAGACATAAATATCAAATACAAAATTTAGGAAGAGTGGGTGGGGAAGTATATAGGTATGTGCAGTGGCTCAGGACTTCCTCCTCCAAATTACCCCACTATTCTGCTCTCCATGCAGAGGATGTGCTGAAGAATGAAGAAAAGGCTTTGTGTCATTTACCTTCATGACTGGGCCCCATAGCGTGTTGTCTGAAGTTCAAATATGCAGCCAGGGCATCTTGATATTTTATCCACTATTTGGAATGCCACAGTTCAGTTTTAGTTAAAGCAATTAGTTTTGTTGGGAAAAAAAGGATTATTTTGTAAATCAATAATTCAAACTGCTTCCCAGCCAAGGGTATAATAAAAATCGATGAAGATCCAGTTAAAGGCACAATCTGTTATCAACGGGACAATTCCGCTCAATAAAAACCAAACGACGTACCTGCACTTGTGGTGGTTTCTGACGGCTGAAAAACCACTGTGGAAGATGATGAGGGTGGAGTGGCAGCAGCAGAAACACTGGCAGGTTCTTTTCCTTCCAACTCAGCCACAGGCAGGAGTGGATTCTGGTTCAAATCCAAATGAGTAGGACTGGATGGGATTCCGTTCTCTAACAGGAACTCATCCAGATCCATGTACTCCAGATGAAAAGACTCCCCATCATAAGGAATTGTTTTGTCCCAGATGGGAGGCATGAGAGAGGCAGATACTGCCATTGTACTCGCTGCTGCTGCTTCATCTTCTTCAAGCTTTTCCTTCTTCTCTTTCTCTGAAAGCAAAACAAAGCAATTCTTTTAAATCTTGTAAAGAACTACACTAGCAATAAAATGGTTCACACATATAATCCCTTAGCCAATACCAAGGTGCAAGCTAAGATCTGAAGATGTAAGTTGCAGTAACTTATTGAAACCAAGTAATTCTAAGCCTTTCAATGTCTAGACGAGTTAATTTATAAATCAGAAAACCTGTTTTGCCACAAGTCATAGCGGGAGTTAATTAAAACATACAGCAACAGATTTTGGGATTAAGATACAAGAAACAAAATCCATGCAAAGATTCAAGATGCATTCAAAGCCAAGCCCTGACTCTTTTATCTATTACTTGTACTTTCTGCAAACCTCATCTTTTTCCAGCACACCTGTCAATCATATAATATGTTTTATGTTGGCATGATCACTAAAATAACTCTCGCATATTACTGAAATGTGCTATGGTGGATGGCAATATACAAGTAATTGCAAACAGCATAAAAGCAGCAGTTTGATCCTTTCTCCAGCCATAATTTGCACAATACAGTGGTTTCCAGATGGGAATGAAACAGTAAGTTTGCAAGAACAAATCACATTTGGCTAAACATTCTATTATCTGACATGTTAACTGTAGAACTTCATATTAAATTAAACTATGATAAAATTCTTGTGTCTTTAACTATGCAAAGTTACTCAGAATTAAGACCCAGAGTGCTCAGTTTGCCCTAAATCAGTTAAAGAGTAAAACAGATTTTTTTCACTCAATCTGTATTCATGGCAGCCAGCAAGAGTCTGTAAGGCATTTGGAAGACAATTCTAGAATATGCAACTGAAAATAATTCCTAAGAGTAACGGGGGAAGAAAGATCTTGTTGAGGAGCTAACATAGCCAAGTTGGTTGTTAAGAGAACTAGCTAAAGGAGAGTGTGTTGGGCAGGGGGAGGGTATTGTGGTTTCCTTTTAAAGCAGATTGAAAACACAAAATCCCCTGGGCACTTTGGAGTTCTGAGAAATTTCAGACCACATGCAACCAAACTCACGTATACAAATACCAGATGGCAACCACATACTTCAAACATCTATATGTATCACTTTGCAATCAATCACATATACCTCAGCTTCATTTCTACATCAAAATACAGTTAATTCACCCTGAAACCTTGGGATAAAAGGCAAGATAAAAACACAAACATATCAATAAACCCCACATTGCCATTCCTAAACATCTTGCATTGTAACAACATGCAACCTGCAGCAAACCCATACGTTCAAGTGTACACTCAACACACTGGTGTACCACACACGTGTACGCCCGTGTACTTTCCCAGGCAAACACACATTTGCCACACTGTCCACCCATAAAAGCAGGTGCAGACACATACTCAACACTCAAGTTCCCTCTGCAATGACTTATTTATATAAAGTTCTATTCTACCCTTCACCCAGAGCTCTTTAGGCAGGTGAGAACAAAACCAATGAAACATTAAAATATATACATTAAAAAGACAGACACATCTATAACAGCACCTGCCCAAAACTGTAGGGCAAAAAAAACATTTAGAAATAAATTCCAATGTGTTTTACTGTTAATATAGTAATTTTAAATTATGGGGGCCATTCCCCCCCCAAGGTAACCGGCTGTAAACATGTAAATTAGGCAAGGATTAGCATTCTCCCATGTTAGATGGGACCCACAGCTTCTCTTCACAATTAAACTGGGGAAAGCAACAGAACGAAACTTCTTTGCTGGGTAGATACAATCCCAATCAACTGTCTCCCCCTGCTGCAATCAGGCTCTTCAAATAAGTGTTATATTTTAGGCTTGTACGATGATGGGCAGGTGATTCAGCAAGATAGAAGAATGCAACCCTTTTTTTTCTCCAAGCTGTTTTTCCCCTTCATGTTGCAATTCATCTGCAAATATGTTTTTCTTGACTATAATTCAATGCCTGACTGCAGCAAATGGGATGAAGCCCCTGTGACATTTTGGAGTCACAAGAAGACTGGCAGACTTGGTTGAAGCAGGGCTGTGTGTGTGTATACTTTTAACAGTGCAACAGTTCTACTCAAATGGTTTTATAGGGCCTTTGTACACAAGGAAGACAGAGATGTTTGGGCTTGCTCTGGCACAGAGTGTACACACATCATGGAACCACTCCCATTCTGAAGCAGCACCCAGCGCGCATGGCCACCCCCGTCTCCAATAGCTGTGGAGCAGTAAAAACTACATAGCTATACTAGGAGCACCTACTTCCATGCGAAGACCACATGGGGGCACGGCAGCTGCGGCTGCACAGTTGTGCACCTGATCACCACAGCAATGGCCCGATGAGCATGGTTGGTGCTGTGGTGAGGCAGCAGCTACTGCAAAGGAGCATTTGCACTCATCCTGCTGCACAGTAAGTTCCCGGCAAGTTGGAGGTTCAGCGACCTCTGTCCCTGATCTTAACTTCCATGGGACACTGTCACATGGAAGTGCAAAAAGCCTCATATTCTCCAGTGTGCTTCAAGTAATACTACATCTGTAAGAATCAGAGACTTGTAAATATACAGAGGAATGACTAAATGTTGATATGCTACTGTCTTTTGATCTCCTAGGAGCCATATCAAAACAGCCTTGGTCCAAAACAGAAAAGGCCTGCTTCTGCTACACTTTACCATTTAGCCCCTCCCTCGGGCACTTCCACTTTGGCAACTAATGGCAAATATTTACATATTCTCATTCCTGTACTTTCCACTTTTTTTACTCTTAGTGATACAACAGCAACAAAAAACGCACAGGGAAAATGTAGCTAGATTTATTTATTTATTATTCATATTTCTATCCTGCCCTAGATGTAATGAGCTCTGCTACATCAGCTACAAATAACAGGAAAAAATACAGTAAACACTCTCACCTAAACTAGAGGCACACATAGGATTTCTGTGTTTACGCAAGCCACTGAGATTTAAATACTATGCAAAAATACTACAGTGGGAAATCCAGTCTGGCAATTGCTCACACAAGCTGCTTCTTTATGGTGTAGACCAGTGATGGCCAACCTATGACACGCGTGTCACAGGTGACACGCCAAGCCCTTTTGGGTGACACACCTGGTCACCCTGGCACCTGGACATGTAGTGCTTGCTTGTTCTTGAAGTGTGTGAAATACCAACTTTCAATTGAAGATTTAGCAACAAAAGTCACTGATGTAAAGAATTATTTGTTTTTGCTTTTAATAACATACATATATCAAAAATATAACTTTTTTACTAGAGCTACAAATATCACAAAATTATGGATATTTCCAGAAGTGACACAGCACCCAAGTTAAGCTAGGTTTTCTTGCGAATTTTGACACACGGAGCTCAAAAGGTTCACCATCACTGGTGTAGACTATCCCATGCCATGCTGGGCCTTAACTGGTGTGCGTTAAGGGTTGTCGTTTACAAGGGTGGCCCATCCCAACCCAACTTTGGTGGCTAGGAATGAAAGTTCTCAGTCTTCCAATCTGTCAAATGGAGCTGTTTTGGCTTGGTGCTCCAAAGCAGCATGCCTCCAGCACTCCTTCCCAGTACTCAGCAAAGTAGCAGTAAGCTGGTCCACAGCCTGCATGTTGCCTGTAAATGGGCAACTGGTCCAGTATATCAGCTAGAGCCACTGCATGGACAGCTTACAAGTGGTTCATATTTGGAGAAGGCAACAGCACAATTTTTGCATCCTAGGGTGTTTTTCCACTGTCACTAGAAGTACTTAATGGGTACTTCTAGGGTGTTTTTTCACTGTCACTAAAAGTACCCATTAATGGGTACGTAATGGCATTTTTGTAACCATTAATGGGTACTTAATGGATACTTCTAGTGACAGTGGAAAAACACCCCTAGTGACAGTGGAAAAACACCCCTAGCCTGGTCCAAAGCCCCATTTAGCTATCCTTTGGGTCAGGCTACAGACCCAGGGCAGACACAACCAAAATGCTTACCAGATGCCATTTATGAGAAGCCAATAAATAGGATAGGAATGTCATAACAGCACTTCTCTAGCCCTGTGGTTTACAGGTCTCATCATCCACTCCAGAATAAGTGGGGGGCACAGAAGCAACCACTGATAACGCTGTCTGCCATGGATCCCCCCTCTAACTCTTTGTGCTGTGTGAAGAAGAGCTTCTGTTTGTACCTTCCAAAATACAATTTCAATGCTTGAATTCCTAGTTCTAGTATTAAAAAAAATAACTGAAAGGTCCCAAGGGTCATAATCTCCCTTCACAGGGCAGAAGCTCCTGAGTGTATCCTAATACCTGTACTTGTCTACTGTTACTCCCAGTGAGTTCACTATGTAAATTTACACTTCAGCATTGGCAGTTTTATCTTTAATCCAGCATAATTCCTAGCATAATATTTACTTTCCTTCCCACAAACACTGCACACAGGGTTAATATTTCCACTGTGTTACATACCACAACCTCAATACACAATAATGCATTCTTTAGGGAGCCAAATCTCAGTTCCTCTGCACACAGAGACTGAGAAAAGGTGGAAAAGCAGGGTTCTGAGACTTCAAACTGAATGATCAGAACTATGACATCAAAGAGAAACTGCCATTTGCTAGTGAGCTTTGCAGGTGATTTAATGCTAGTATTCCTCTCCTGCGCCACGTGAAGAAAAGACTTATTCAAAATACTGTGCTTCAGAAAGACGTGAAACAGTATGCAGCACGTAGCTCATGTTTGTTCCCACTGCAGCAGAAGAGAGCAGTAAGGCATAATAATATGGACTGCTGAAGGTAAGTCACTGAATAAAATCTTCCTCTACACTACAACCACAGAATAGAAGACTTACATTCACATCTCGCTGTAAATGCAGAAATATGCATTATGACATAGCATTGAACGGATGTGTTTAGACTACAAATGATCATGCACAACAAGCCCCCCTCAATCTTTTTGTTATTATGATCAAAAGGAAGTACAATAACTTTCCACACAATCCATCCCTGAATGACAACCCAACCCACAACTGTCAAAACAAGTTCTTTTGCAGATGAGAAAGAATCCATACAGGGCATACTCTTTTTCTGTTGGGTTTAGCATCTATGTCTAAAGACAGCTCCTACAATAACTGAACACAATATTTTGCCCCCAGCGAACAGAGAACGCAGAATCCTCCAGATCAGATTGGAGTGTAGCATCCATTGCCCCTAAATATGAGACAAACTACTAGAGGCTGATGGGAACTGTAGTCCAGTGCCACCTGGAGTCAACAAGTTACCCCCTGGCATATTTCCTACTGCTGAGAAGTCACACACATTGTTGTTCTTCAGGGAAGGCTTCCTCCCCGGAGAGATCACAGTCTTAACAAATGCACACACGCACCTCCCATGTGCATGCGTGCACACAAACACACACACACACACACAGAGCAGCCTACTTCTATAAAAGTCAACATAATGTACTAATATTTTGGAAGCTCACAATTCAAATCCACGAGCAGTTCTAGAAACACAGATCGCCCCTATTCTCACCTGCACAAGATGGGGGGAACTAGAAACAACGGTTTGAAACTTTAAGGGAGTCAATACAGATTAGATATTAGAAAACACTTCCTGGCAGCGGGGGCGATCCGTCAACGGAATAGGCTGCCACAGGAGCCAGTGGGTTCTCCTTCGCTGGAGGCCCTCAAGGGGAGGCTGGGCCCACATCTGTCTGGGCTGGTTTAGGGCAGGGGTCGGCAAACCACGGCTCGAGAGCCACATGTTGCTCTTTGGCCCCTCGAGTGTGGCTCTTCCAGCTTAGGAGTACCCTAATTAAGTCAATAACAGTATACCTACCTATACAGTTTAAGTTTTAAAAATCTGGCTCTCAAACGAAATTTCAATCGTCTTTTGACTAATGAGTTTGCCGACCACGGGTTTAGGGAATCCTGCATCGAGCAGGCGGTGGGACTCTGTGTCCTCGGAGGCCCCTCCCGACTCTATGATTCTGTGAAGCAGCCGGGATGACACCGGGACAACCACGGTCCGTCCCCTGACCTACCCGGCAGGGTTGTTGTGAAGAAGAGAGAACCACGCCCGGCATTTTAAGGAGGCGGGGCACAAGCGCGAAGATAAACAAACCGCCTCAACTGACAGGAGCTCCCGCCGCCGCCGCCCGCAAGAACGGGGCAAAGAGGGCCGAGGCGAGGGCGGCGGGACGCGAACGCGAGCGGCCCGGGAGAAGGGATCGCCGCTGCCCGGCACCCCCCACCCGGCTCGGCCGCCCCCAGCCGCCCTCAGACACGGAGGCGGCAGCCCAGCTGGCCGCTCTGCAGCAGCGCCCGCCCGCCCGCCCTCGCTCCCTCCCTCACCGAGGCGCCCGTCCCGCGGCGGGTTTTCCATCAGCTTCTTCAGCACCAAGGGGAAGGCGCCCGCCAGGCCCCGCTCCTGCTGCGCGGTTCCCGCTGCTGCCGCCGCTGCTGCCACCACGGCCGCCGCCGCCGCCGCCACCGCTTCCTCCTGTGCGGCACGGCTGGACATGCTACTCGGCGGAGGGGGTCGCCTGGCGGAGCGCGGCGCGAGGCCTTCGCGGGGCCCGGAGGGAGGAAAGGACGACGACGACGACGACCGAAAAAAGCCAGAGATGTGCGGGGGGGGGGGGCAGTCGAGAGAGAGAAGGGGCGGGCGGGGGAGGAGAAGTCCACAACCTCCCGATACCCGCCACTGCGCACGCTCGGCTCCAACCTACGGCGTCCACGGAAGCCACCCGCTACTTAATTATTCATAAGCTCGGCTTCCCCGCCCTCCTCCCGCGCCCGACGTGACTGGCTGCCCCTTCCGCAAGGCGGGGCTAGCTCGGCAGCCGCATGAGCCCGACCACGAGGGGCGAAGCTCGAGGTACGGTCCGCACGTGCCGCGGAGGGGTGAGCGCCTGATTTGCATTTGGAGCCCCGCCCCTCCGCTGTTGCTCCACCCACCCCGAAAGGGTCGGGTTGAACGTCTACCTCTTTTCGGCCTGTAGGGGGCGCGCGGGCACAACACTCTTAAGTTCCAAAGGAGCCTCTTAGGCGAAGGCAAAGCCTTAGTCGGGGCCGGCGGGTGACCGACGAGCGGCCAATCAGGCGAAGGGGCGGAGCGCTTTACCTGCGCAAAAGAGGGGGGAGGGAACTCAAGCAGAGTAGTGACGTCAGAGGCCTAGATCAGATTTAAAGAACTCCAGAGATTACTCAGAACTCGCCCCAAAGGATAAAGTCATAGTGTTGGGTTTCAAAATCAATTTTACTATGGCAATTTTTGCATTGTTAGAGTTTAAAACAGAAAGGCTCCTTTATATGTTGATAGTTTTGTTAAGCTTTTTTTGTGAAATTGTTCTTATATCCTGATGTTGTTTTAAGCATTTGATATTAATAAAGTACTGAACCCTTTTAAAATAAAATAAAAATAAAAAAGGAAGAAGTACGGACCCAAAAGCAGGGTCAGGAAAACGATACACAGGTCAAGATCCTCTAGGAGGAAGAGTGTCAGCTCAGAAGCAAGAGTGCAGGTTTAATATTTGTTTAGGTTTATATTCTGCAGATTTCAGAAAATTCATTGGAGTTTACAAAATAATTGCAAAGCACGATAATAATACAAAGATAATTATATCTTTATATTTGTATTATAAATTACAAAGATAAAGATAGTTATAACTGACGATGAAATGACTCTCCCCAGACTAATACGCAAGATTTCTACATGCAATATTTGGGGAAAGAAAAGACCACCTCTCCCACAAAAGGTTCACCCATCAAAGCAATCAAGACTGATTCTGTCTCATAAACCAACTCTGGCCTGGACTTAAATGAATTCCTGCAATTGCAGCCTGCCAACACCTTGCTCAGAAATGTATTTGTGACAAGGCAATTGGAGAAACCTCCAGGACCAGGAAAAGCTGTTCAGAAATGACACACCACTTCTTCCAAGACTGGTAGCACTGCTTCCCCCTGCATTTATCACTCTGTGGACCCACCCAATTATTCCTCCGCGGTTTGCTTTCATGGATGATAATGGATAAGGCTCAAGGAGACACACTGTAATATGGTCAGCTGTATGTCCTCACACTACAAAAACAGAAAGCAATCCCATAAACATGGACCAGACGGTCTCCTGAACTCCTGAACTGTTGACAGCAATCAGGTTAGCATGCAGATGAACGATTTTATTCTCAAAATGCCTTACAAATTTATTGCAGCAAGCTGCAGATAATAGCAGTCCCATCACAAAAGCTCTGCTAGAGTTACTTGAGGATACAGCAGAAGCTAGAAGATAAACCTTTGTTGCAGCCTTCACTGTCATTTAGTAGGCCCAGTTATGTTCTGTCACCCATTTTTGGTCATCTTCATGGTAAGTAGAACATCACCTATGATCCAGTTGTTTCCAGTTTCATCACCTGAAGGAACTCAGAAAACCAAGGAGCAACTGGAGCTCTACAGTGTTGGAGAAGACACTTGGGAACAACCGTGTTGATGGCCCTTTGTGTCTTCCCATTTCATAAGTCCACAAGGGTGTCAACTAGATCACAAGCCCTGGCATACAAACATTTCCCCAGAGTTGCTTGTATGTATGTAATATATCTTATTTAAGACAAAACAAGTCTGATAAGAGTGAGGACAAGTCGGATACAACAACTTGAATAACTTTTGGTCTGGAACGATGAGAATGGACAGTTGATCCAAAGCAACTATATGACAACTTCTACAGCTGATAGAATACATATGCAAAGCTGTACACCAAGTGACATGGATTAAATGATTTAAAGGTTTTATATGTGATACCATAACCAAGCAAGGCAGTCTTATAGCTGTTCCAAAGATGCTCCTTCAGTATGAGTGCAGAAGTCCTCCCAAACCACCATCCTTGGGTTTTCTAGCCCCACAGTAGCAATCATCTCCGTGAGCTTGGCTGGAGAGGTTGCTAGGCAGCAGGGTAGGTGGTACACCAACAACATCCTCAATTTGTCTCATTAGCGCAGCACTGGGTACAATCCCTCACAGTCAACCTCAGTCTGGATGGATTTTGCAATGAGTGGAATGGCAGCTCTATAAATCACAGCACGCCTAGCAACCTATCCCTCCAGTATGAACTGATGCTGCCCTGGAAAGACTAATGGACATAGCTGGATCATATTCCACCCATTATCTCTCACCCTGGTTTCAGTAATGTATGCCATGACAATTCAGTCATCCACAATCAAATCATGGATAAATGATGCTTTATTATGAACCAACATGCAATTTATAAGCATAGTCACCAAGTACTTGCAAAGAAAAGGAACACCTGAGGGGTTAATACCATGTAACCCCCAAAACATGCCACCATCCCAAGCCACTCCTGACATGTGATCACTGGGATAGGGCACCATCACTCTCTGCTCTGTTCCTCCACTCCAGGTATCTTCCCAATCCACACACAACACACTGGCACACAAGAGGGAGATTATTCTTTTAATGCCCAAAAATGTAGTCCCTCCCAAACCCATCCAAGGAATAATTGGGTGTAGTACAAGGTGACCAAGAACCTAAGGCAAGGTGATCCTCGCCTTCCTCAAAGTAGTGTCTGTTAGGTGTTACTGAATCTATATAGGCCAGCACAGACAATGAGCCAGCCAAGTATTCCCAATGGCTACCAGTTTCTTTAGCCTTAGTCCTGCTCACACTACCCCCAGCAGCCACAGCAGTCCCATAGGTGGATCACCCAGAAACCACACCAGCAGTACCAATAGGCTACTCTCATATTGGACTAACAGGGAGTTCTGTCTCTGCCACAGGGCTTGCATTCTTGCAATAAGACAGTGTCATGAGGCCAGCAATACCCAGAAAAATTACATCTAACAGTGTTCTTCTTGCTGAGCTAAACCTCAGAACTGTACTTCCTACAGAACAGATGACCAGAGAGTTTCACAATATTGGCTGCCTCTAGACTTGTGGAATACTTACTGCGCTGCGATGCCCAGTTGTCTTGATTCAAAAAGCAGCTCCGTAGCTTCCCATCCGAAGCTGCGAGAGCTGAGTTGGTGTGCACCGTCATGTGGGTTGAGGCAGCCAATCAGATTTAAGTGGTCCTTTAGTGTGACATCACTTGTCTCATGTTGTCGATTATAGAGTACTCCCTCCATATAGTGGATTCTTTCCTTAAACTCTTCCTACCTCATGATTCTGTCTTCCCAATTACGCATTATAGATTATAAGGGCCTTGAGAACAGCGCACAACTATTTGCTCTGAAGAGCAGTTATATTGGAAGGGTTGGATTGATCCCAATTCCCTCCCACCTGAGGCCAGGAATACTCTTCTACAGGAATACTGATTGATACCATGTAAACTGTTTTTTATTCAGCAGTGGCTCATGGATCAGGATGACAAGGCAGTGAGGGAAGAGGGAGACTACACCTGGAACCTTCCCTCTGCTTTCTCCAAACTGTGTTTTGATTTACAGCAGATCAAACATGGTTCACAGAGACCATGAAGGCCTCAAATCTGAGCCTTGCCTCATCCACACTGTATTTCACAGACCAACACTGTTTCTACTAATGGATACTGCTAGTTTCAGCAACTGTAATTTGCTCAATAGGGATATTGACTAGTTTCAGCAAGTCAGGTTAATAGAGTCATACCAAAGCTTCTAGATAAAAGCTGCATCCAGACATCAGTAACTTGTTCCACTACATTTGGATATTCTGGAATAAAGCATAAATATTCCAGAATATTCATGCTTTATTCTGGAATTTCCAAATTGAATAGAGTAATAACTGACGTCTGAGCACAGCCTGAGAAGATTCTAAAAAGGTTTCAGAAATCAGTTGATATACTTTCAGGGACATCCTGTAAATATAGGCCAATTTTCCAGAGTACCATGCTACCAATATCAGCCACTAATCGCCCTCTACAGATTTTCTTCACTGATTCATTTTCCAGCACCACCAGCTGAAGCCGCAGAGGATTGTGTGGAGCTAACAACATTAAGCTTTTCCAGGCCCACTGAAGGCTTGGCTCTTAGCTGTTAACAAAATGATTCCGAGCGGAATTATCCCTCAACTTGAAATCTGGAGATTAGACTAATAAGATTAGTGATAATGGAATTTCCACACACTATCTACATGCAGCATAAATATATGATAGAGTACACTGTCCTTGAAGATTTGGTCATCTGTGGGAATTTTTCCATTGAGGAGAGAGTTAATACTCCCAATGTACAAGCAAACAAGCATAATCAGCAACAGAAAACAGTTCTGTCTTTTCTAGTAGATCCAGTGAATGATGGCAAGTCTAAAGAAGACATGACCTCCGAGAGACTTTGGTCCCAAGTGTGCTCTTCTGGAGTTACTCAAAGACTAGAACTATTATCCATCTATATCCTGATGCCTTTTTCTCACTTCACTGAACATCTCATTTCCCTGACTAGCCTTCCATTTGCTCTTTAGCCATTAATGAACTGTTCTGGGTTGCTGCACTTCTCCATCTGCAGATGTTTTGTTATCTGACTTGGTAACATCTTCATCACTCTTGAGGTATATTAAACACTGTAGCATTAATAAAAAGGTGGTGACAACAACCAGCTGGAATAGCTTTAAAAAAGGATTAGTTAAATTCATGGAGGATAGGTATATCAATGGCTACTAGAACAGATGTCTAGGTATTGCCTCCAGGTTGGAGAGACAGGCAGGATGTCTCTAAAAGCCATTTGCAGGGAGTTGAGAGCAGGTGAAGGTCTTGCTTCATCTTCTGCTTGAGATGGCCCATAAGCAATTGATGGGCCACCATGTGAGGAAGGATGTTGGACTAATCCAGCTGGGCTCCTCTTGTGTTCTTAACCACAATTGTCCCCTCAACACATACATTTTCTTTAAAAAATTAGTAGTATAAGAGAAGATTCTGAGCTCCTGTGAGCCTTCATGACTCACAAGAGTTCTATTCCTGGAAGACTTCACACATATGGAAACAGATGTGAAGAGAAGCAAAAATACAATACACTCCACCCACCCACCCCCTTCCAAACATCAGTCTCATGGGTATGCAAGATCCTTCTTTGTGAATAGCCAGGAAATGTTATTGTCCACTGTACAGTTCAGAGCTGCCATTCATAATTATATCTTCATCTCCTGAAAGTTATTCTACAATTCCTTCCTTCGAAGAAGGAAGTTCCCCAGGGCAACTCATGTTGTTCCACTGGGGGTGGCCAAATGAAGGGACACTCGAGGACTACAACTCCCAGTCATACCCGGCGCACGGCTGTTTTGTTTTGTTTTTTTCAAGCGGCCATGTGGATGGTGTGGGAAGTCAGGTGGAAGTTCTCCCGTGGGCAGCCCAGGGGCGGGGCGCCCTCCGTCTCCAGTAAAGCTAGCAGTCGCGGCTGGTGGTGCCGTCCTAGAAGAAGAAGGAGGAGAGTTGGCTTTTCTACCCTGCTTTTCTCTCCCGCTCAAGGCTCCCCACAACAGAGTAGGTAGGGCCGCGAGAGCTCAGAAGAGAGCTGTGACTAGCCCAAGGTCACCCAGCTGGCTTCGTGGAGGAGCGCAGAAACAAACCTGGTCTTTCCAGATAAGGGCCCGGCTCACTAACCACTAGACCAAACTGGCTTACAGTGCGATGGGGTGTGTACAGACATATTCACTAAGGACCTTTATATCAGTGCGATTCTTGTCAGCAGAGGCCTTTTTGCACAGCACTACATTACGCTACAACAGTCTGGGATGCTTTCCCCATTCACAGCAAGGCAGGTAAGGAATGTGTCCACATGTGTTCCTGCCTGCCTACATGTGGATGGGGAAAGTGTCCCTGAGTGTCCTAGCCTGAAAAGGCCGGAACAGGGGTGGGATGCTCCTCCCAGGCCAGCCCGTCATTGGGTCAGTAAGACCCAGGGGCGGGCAGACCTGGCAGGGCCCTTCCCTGGGTTCCTGCATGTTGTAGGGGACCGGATTGGGTCCCATACACCTGGCGGGACCACTTCCCGGGCACCCCCCCCCCTAGCCCAAGGATGCACGCATGTGCGCAGCACCTACCTCATGGCTGTCTGGGGTCCCAAGTGGCCTGCCTCAGCCAGTGTTGGCTTGCATGTGTGTGTGCCATGGCCTCTGATTGGCCTGCCTGCCATGTGGGCTGGCTGGTCAATCAGAGGCTGCACCCCAGACAGCCAGCATGTAGGTGTACAAGCACGTGAGCATCCCCGGGCCACTGGGTAGGGGTCCCGGGGCCGTCTGCTCTGCTGCAGCCCCTAAGAGGCCATCGATCTGTCCCGATGGGCCAGGAGAATGTGGGGTCCGTTGGCGTGCAGGGCCCAGCCTGTCAGCACTTCAGCTGGGGCCAGCCCCAGCCGAGGTGCTGACAGGCTGGGCCCGGTATGCTGACAGACCCCCACATCCCCCAGGCCATAGCCAGCCACAGTCCAACATCTCCCTGCCCTGGAAAGGGGTGAGGGGAGGGCAAACTGGGTGTCTCCCTTACTCCTTCTGTCCCGATGGGACTGCAGCAACTGGGAGCGAGCCACCTTCCCCTCCCATGCCCACAAATCACTCACCTTGCCGGGCCCAGGGATCTGCCAAGGTCTGTGCAGGTGCGCACGGGCCCAGTAGACGGGACCCATGCAGTCAGCCTGGAGTACGTGCGCCAGAGGGATCTCTTAGCATTGGGTGAGTGGGCAACCAAGTGGCAAATGTGCTTTAATCTTAACTAGTGCAAAGTAATGCACATCGGGGCCAAGAATCCAAATTACGTCTATAAACTGATGGGGTCTGAGCTTTCTGGAACACACCAGGAAAGGGATATCGGGGTTTTGGTGGACAGTTCAATGAAGGTGTCAACTCAGTGCGTGGCAGCAGCGAAAAAAGCAAATTCAATGCTGGGAATAATTAGGAAGGGAATAGAAAATAAGACAGCAAGTGTCATTTTGCCCCTTTATAAATCTATGGTGAGGCCACATTTGGAATATTGTGTACAATTCTGGTCACCACACCTCAAAAAGGATACTGTGGAACTAGAGAAGGTGCAGAGAAGGGCAACCAGAATGATTAAGGGTCTGGAACACCTCCCTTACGAAACCAGGCTGCAACATCTAGGCCTCTTCAGTCTGGAGAGACGGCGTTTGAGAGGGGACCTGATTGAAGTATATAAAATTATGCACGGTATAGAAAGGGTGGATAGAGAAAATTTCTCTATCGCACAACACTAGAACCAGGGGGCACTCTATGAAGCTGATGGGTAGGAGAGTCGGATCCGACAAGGGGAAAGTATTTCTTCACCCAGAGGGTCATCGGCCTATGGAATGTGCTGCCGGAAGAGGTGGTGACAGGTACCAGTCTAGATGGCTTTAAGGTAGGGTTACACAAATTTATGGATGACAGATGTATCAATGGCTACTAGAACGAATGCCTAGGTGCATCCTTCAGGCTGGGGGGGGGGGAGGAACTGGGGCGCTTCTAAGGCCATCTGCTGGGACTCGAGAGCAGGAGAAGGTTTGTCCTTGTCTCTGCTTGAGATGCCCATGAGCATTTGGTGGGCCACTGTGTGTGACAGGATGCTGGACTAGATGGGCTGTGGCCTGATCCAGCAAGGCTTCTCTTATGTTCTTATGTTCTTATGTTCTAATTATTCAAGAACACAATCTTTTACCATCATCCTATATGTTGCAGTAATGGTGTATTAATGATAAGATTCAGTTTTAATAGAAAATACGTTTTTAAATGTTTATAAACTTAGGCGGGGGGGAAATAACTTTTTGGGTATGAAAGAAGGATCTTTAACTCCTTTGCTGAACTCCTTTGTTTCTGAGCCAATTAAAATCTGAAATGTCTAAATTGTTTTCAATGGTGCAGCAATCACATCTTTATAAAAAGCTTAAAAGCACATTTTAGGCTGTGTTAACCCACAGTAAAAAAGCATGTCTGAGGTGGCTTAGAGATGGTTGGTAGGTAGGATTGTTTATGACATTTATACCCTGTATTTCCTCTGACTATGCCAAAGCAGTGCATAGTATTCTCCAAACCCTCCATTTTATCCCCTCATTATACCAGTGAGGTATGTTATATTGAGCGGTTGTGACTGGCCAAAGGTCAGTCAGCAAACATTTATGACAGAATGGGAATTCAAGCCTGGGGGAAAGCCGACAGGAGCTGGGCAGCATCCGGTTCGGGAGAGCGCACGCTCAAGTGAGGAGGGCTGGAAACATGCAGAAAATGCTGAGCTAAGTGCGGGATTAGTTTCACATGTTCCTCGACGGCAGAACTTGGTCAAAAGGAATGAATATAAATGTATATATGCAAACGCCAGGAGCCTTCGAGCCAAAATAGGGGAGCTAGAAAGCTTAGTTATGGAAAATAGGATTGATATTATTGGCATAACTGAAACCTGGTGGACCAGCGAAAACCAATGGGATACAGTCATCCCAGGATACAAACTGTACAGGAAAGACAGGGAAGGGCGACATGGAGGTGGTGTAGCCTTGTATATTAAAGAAGAGATAGAATCTTATGAACTGGAATGTCCAAGTGAGTCTGGCTCTTCCACAGAAGCAGTGTGGATAAAAATACCAAGCCAAAAAGGAAGTCTAACAATAGGGACATGCTACCGTCCTCCCAACCATACGTCCGAAGGAGATGAACAATTGGAGAAGGAGGTAAAGGAGGTAGCCCATAAAGATAGGGTAGTTATAATGGGGGACTTCAATTATCCTCACATAGACTGGGTGAACTCCTGTTCAACTCAGGAAAGAGAGAGAAAATTCCTAGACCTGCTAAATGACTGTTCCATGGAACAAATGGTCATGGAACCAACCAGGGGAAATGTAGTCCTGGACTTGATCCTAAGTAATGCTCAGGACCTGGTAAAGGATGTCACTGTAGCTGATCCAATTGGGAACAGTGACCACAATGCAATAACCTTCAACTTAAATACAGGGAGTAAGTTCTTAATAAAGTCTAACACAGAGACCTTAAACTTTCACAAGGGAAACTTCCCCAAAATGAGGAAATTAGTGAAAAGGAAATTGAAAGGGAAAGTCAAAAGAGTTAAATCACTTCAAAATGCATGGAGACTACTTAAAAACACAATAACGGAAGTGCAACTAGAATGCATTCCTAAAAGAAGAAAGGGGACTTCTAGGTCCAAGAAGAAACCAATGTGGCTCACAAATGCAGTAGATGAAGTCATTAAAAACAAGAAGAGTTCATTTAGGAAATGGAAGGCTTGTCCAAATGAGGAGAACAGGAGGGAACATAGACACTGGCAACACAAATGCAAGACGGCCATTAGGAAAGCTAAGAAAGATTTTGAGGAGCACATTGCTAAAAACATCAAAAGAAATAACAAGAACTTCTTTAAGTATATCAGAAGTAGGAATCCAACCAGGAGAGCAGTTGGACCACTAGATAGTAAAGGAGAGAAAGGGGTAATTAAAGAAGACACGGAGATTGCAGAGGGACTAAACGAATTTTTTGCTTCCGTATTCACGGAGGAAGACAGAAGACACATGCCAGTAGCTGAGCCTGTGTTTTCTGAAGAGTTAAACTGTACAGAAATAACCAAGGAAGAGGTCCTGGCATGTCTTAATAAACTAAATGTTAACAAGTCACCGGGACCAGATGGTATTCATCCAAGAGTCCTTAAGGAACTCAAATGCGAAATTGCCGACCTTCTAGCAAAAATATATAATCTTTCCCTAACATCAGGCTCCGTACCTGAGGACTGGAGGGTAGCAAATGTAACACCAATATTCAAAAAAGGATCCAGGGGTGATCCAGGCAACTACAGACCAGTTAGCTTAACGTCAGTTCCGTGTAAGGTGATGGAAACCATTATTAAAGACAAAATTAGTGTGCATATGGAGCAGCAGGCATTGCTGAACAAAAGCCAGCATGGCTTCTGCAAAGGTAAATCATGCCTCACAAATTTGTTGGAATTCTTTGAGAGTGTCAATAAACACGTGGATAAAGGTGAACCAGTAGACATTGTCTATCTGGACTTTCAGAAGGCTTTTGACAAAGTCCCACATCAAAGGCTACTGAGTAAACTCACCAGCCATGGAATAAAAGGACAGGTTCTGTCCTGGATTTGTGACTGGCTTAAGGGCAGAAAGCAGAGAGTAGTAGTAAACGGCAATTTCTCAGGGTGGAAAGAAGTAAAAAGTGGGGTCCCTCAAGGCTCAGTACTGGGACCAATGCTTTTTAATTTATTCATCAATGATCTAGAAAAAGGGGTACATAGTAAAATAGCAAAGTTTGCTGATGATACTAAATTATTTAGGGTAGTAAAATCTGAAAGAGATTGCCAAGAGCTCCAGAGGGATCTCTTAGCATTGGGTGAGTGGGCAACCAAGTGGCAAATGTGCTTTAATCTTAATAAGTGTAAAGTAATGCACATTGGGGCCAAGAATCCAAATTACGTCTATAAACTGATGGGGTCTGAGCTTTCTGCAACACGCCAGGAAAGGGATCTCGGGGTTCTGGTGGACAGTTCAATGAAGGTGTCAACCCAGTGTGCGGCAGCAGCAAAAAAAGCAAATTCAATGCTGGGAATAATTAGGAAGGGAATAGAAAATAAGTCAGCAAGTGTCATTTTGCCCCTTTATAAATCTATAGTGAGGCCACATTTGGAATACTGTGTACAATTCTGGTCACCACACCTCAAAAAGGATATTGTGGAACTAGAGAAGGTGCAGAGAAGGGCAACCAGAATGATTAAGGGTCTGGAACACCTCCCTTACGAAACCAGGCTGCAACGTCTAGGCCTCTTCAGTCTGGAGAGACGGCGTTTGAGAGGGGACCTGATTGAAGTATATAAAATTATGCACGGCATAGAAAAGGTGGATAGAGAAAATTTCTTTTCTCTATCGCACAACACTAGAACCAGGGGGCACGCTATGAAGCTGATGGGTAGGAGCGTAAGGTCTGACAGGGGGAAGTATTTCTTCACACAGAGGGTCATCGGCCTATGGAATGTGCTGCCAGAAGAGGTGGTGACAGCTACCAGTCTGGATGGCTTTAAGGTAGGGTTAGACAAATTTATGGATGACAGATGTATCAATGGCTACTAGAACGAATGCCTAGGTGCATCTTTCAGGCTGAGGGGGGGGGGGAGGAAATGGGGCGCTTCTAGGGCCATCTGCTGGGACTCGAGAGCAGGAGAAGGTTTGTCCTTGTCTCTGCTTGAGATGCCCATGAGCATTTGGTGGGCCACTGTGTGCGACAGGATGCTGGACTAGATGGGCTGTGGCCTGATCCAGCAAGGCTTCTCTTATGTTCTTATGTTCTTATGTAAGCCTAGAAACTCGGAAAGTTTAGCCTGGTGCTCTTGCCCCTTTGCTCCACTGGCTCTCCTTCGCATGCCAATCTGCCCCTCCCCCCTCTCATGAACATTCTAGGATAGAAAAGGTAGATTAGATATGGGATGAGACATGAGGGCCACACACTATCCTCTTAAAGGTGATTTTTGAGATGTTAATTGTGTCTACACTAATTTTTTTGTCTTTTCATTAGATCTGCTTCCCTGAATGTAAGACATTGCTATGATCAGTTTTGTTGGCTAACACTGTGGGACCAGGCCACCTTCGCACACAAAAAAATGTTAACTCAACACTTAAAAATGATGAGAAGCCCCACTGTCTTTGGGGACATGATTCATCTGATGGCCAGCTTCCCTTTCATTCCCCTTGAGTCTCAGGGAGGTTCTAACTCTGGACCTTAGCAACAGTGGTATACTGAATGAGAACTAATAAACTGAAGGTCTGTCTAGGCCAGTGAGGGTTCTGCCCATGGATTGTTCATCTGGCTGACATGATGGAAAACAATATGCTCCCTTCTGATGCTGCTAAATTACATATTTTTAAAATGCCGATTAGGGCTAGTGGGAACTGGCGTGCAGCATCTGGAGAGACACAAGGTTAAGGCTTGCAGTGAGATACGACTGCATATTTGGCAATTTGCATGCAATTCTGCCTTTATTCTTTCCTTGGAAGCTTTAAGTAATGCAAATTACTGCCACAAACCAGTAATTGGGGCTGGTTTAAGGAATCCCATCTCCACAGTCTCAAATAATTAATTTAGGGCTCTTTCTGCACTGCAACGTATTCCAGATTTTATCCTGGAATAGATGCCCGTCGTAGTCTGCACTAGCACACAGACAGCAGCACCCTATTCTGGGATATAAACTGGAAGAACGTCCAGTGCAGAAAGGGCCTATATTTCATTTCCAAACCAAATCCAAGTGCTTAAAACCTTAACTACTTTAAAAACCAAAACAGCAGCAATCGCAGCAGCATTCAGGTACTCAAATGAAGTTGTCCATATATTAAGATCTCCTTCAGTCAAACAGCTAATTCCCTTTTCTTCTTAAAAGAAACAGGTATGTCAGAGGAAAGGATTTTTCTAATTTAGCACCCTACTTGTGGAATGCTATTTCC
Source organism: Aspidoscelis tigris stejnegeri (assembly GCA_023333525.1). Lineage (NCBI taxonomy): Eukaryota > Metazoa > Chordata > Lepidosauria > Squamata > Teiidae > Aspidoscelis > Aspidoscelis tigris. Next base: position 36,268,708 of record JALMGA010000005.1, on the reverse strand, counting down.
AGACCAGCTTGCCATCTCTGGTGATCTTTTTGCTCAGAGTGAAGTTCCTGCTCCACAAAAGTGAAATCTACCATTTCATTTTATTCCAGAGCTGGACTGTGTTTATTTGATTAGATTTCAGCTTTTTGTGGATTTCACAGCAGTGTTTTAATATTGCTTCTATATCTAACATCAGTCATAGATCTGTCTTTAAAAATGGTTCATACTCATCAGCTGGTCCAGAGTTGGGCCCACAAGCTTAACTAACATGAACTAGTTTCTAGTCATCTCTGGGGCCATGTTCCATGCAGAAATCCTGTAAAAAAAAGGTTCTGGGTGTCCCTGTCAAATGAAATAAAATGCGTGGCCTTTATTTTCATTGGTAGGCTGGGCTTCCTATGGATGGCCCCACTAAACTACACTGATAGACAGGATCATCACCTCCATTGGTAAACCAAACTTCCTTGTCCCCTTATATCACCTATGGAAAATGGGAAGTTAACACAATTTTATACCACATTGTGCTTTACATATATTAACCACAGTTAATATATGGAAAGAGGGCCAGCAGCACTGAAAATGTCTCACTGAATGAGTAAACTAGAAGCAAGATCATTATACTTTTTGTTTGTTTAAATTAAGCAGCCTATTAACTCCCCCCACCCCACCCCGCCCATGGACAAAACAGCACATAATCCTCTGTAAGGTCTCAGAACAGCTCCTGTGAAAATATTACACCAAATGTTGGACCTGTCATTAGTAGGCATACAGATATGAAAACTTTTAAATGTAAGCTTGATGTAGAAGAGCCAGTGAGCCAATTTGGTTCAGTAGTTAGGAAGCCGGATTCTTATCTGGGAATACCGGGTTCGATTCTGCCCTCCCCCATGAAGCCAGCTGGGTGACTTTGGGCTAGTCACAGCTCTTTTCTGAGTCCTCATAGCCCCACCTACCTCACAAGGTGTTCTGTTGTGGGGAGAAGAATAGAAGGTTTGTCAGCTGCTTTGAGTCCCCTTAAATGGGTGAGAAAAGCGGGGTAGAAAAGCCAGCTCTTCTTCTTATGGCATTAACTGTTCAACATCTTTTCCCAAATAGGGGTGTGCAAGTGGCTGTTTGAAAACAGTCAATCACACTTAAACATGAGCTCTGTACTTCTGTGCATTTCTATGTTTTGATCGAGCATATAAGATGTCATCCATGAGCTGCTATGCTGGACTCTCCATTCCCCAGCTTTCAGAGTGTGAAAGGCAGAGCCACAATGGGTGGTGACATAATTCAAACACTCATTTTTGAACCTCTGGGGGCTTTCCTAGGTCCCTGTGGGCAAATATCATTTCACACACACAAACTGAATGGATACAGTGATGACTGATTAAGGCCTTATGTCAATCACCTGTATTCTTATGTTGCTTTCTCCAGGCAGAAAAAAAGGAGATTTGAAAAAAGATTACACATTTTAAAAATACACACAAAGGGACAGAAAACTAAACAAGTGGGTAGTGTGGAATGTGGAGGGGAAAATCACACATCCAGACACACAGAAACTTTGGAGAATGAAACAGGGGAAGGATTTAAAATGGATCCCACATGTGTCGTGTTTGCAGACTCTGGAAAAGTTCTTTTTTTTTTGGCTGTTACACGGATGATTACTAAAGGATTATACTCCAAAAATGTAATTCTTTAGACTTGGCAAACATATGTTCCTGTTTCCAGATCTATCTGTACAGGATCTTTCCAGACCAAAATGTCATCTTTTTATTCTAGTACCAACATTTGTAACTCTTTGCAAACGTAACAGCAGGCTTAGAAGTTCTTTTAACTTTCACTTTTTGGGATGAACATACCTACTACCACCATTCAAACCAAATAATTCTCATTCTGATACATCAGGAAACCATCTGGTGTATATACATCATACACAGATGCAAGATTTCACCAAGCAAGCACAGCTCTCCAAAGTAATAGATACAAAATGAGGAATATGAACAATTCTTTCCAGCAGAGGACAGTAACCAGTCCTCCAATGTCTCCAGAGCAAGAAGAGTTTACTTGTGCATTGTTTTGTATAGCTATCAGCAGTCATTACACATATAATGGCAGCGCACCAGGGAGGTATCTACTCACTCACATGCTAAGGCCACCTGTGAAACCAAGGAAAGCACCAGATGTATGTTAGGCCTTAAAGTGAAGCTCCCTAACTGGCAACTAAGGCAGCATTCACATAGTAAAAAAACATCTCTCTGCCTTTCTGTACTCATTTTAGATTTGACTAAGAGGTTCCTTAATTCAGATCACAATGATGCAGATCAAGGAGGCCCTGCCCCTTGTTAGTTCTGCTTGCTCTATAAAAGACAGGGCTTAGATCTGGATTGAAAGGCCCTTAATCCAGATCACTTGTGGATCCATTTAATTGGTTTCACAAGGGGACCAAGGACCTTGTCTAAGTCACAGGAGGTATGCAATGGTCATATGAAGGCTTTCACGGCCAGATTCCATCTCAAGTGTAGCAGTTTTGGGGCTGTTATGCCGTGTTTCAAGTTTCTTCTGTGAACCTAAGCTTTTGGATATAGCTGCAACATTCATCTTCAGAGGATTTCGCTCTTGAATGAGTCAAAGGTTTTCAGAGACATGGCCTTCTTGTCCCCCCAGTAAAGAACATTGATGCATTTATTTCCCTTTATAGATAAAGGACAGAAAATGGCCCGGACTTGAATTCATGGTGTATTTCTGCCTTCGGTGAGGGAAACATGAAGATGGATATTGCAGCTATATCTGGAAACCTGGAACACGGCATAACAGCCCCAAAGCTGCTACAAATGAGAGGGTGTGCAAATGGCACACCTCTGATCTGGCTGATTTGCAGCCGTGCACTATAGCACACTGTAAGCCCTCCCTCAAGCCCTCAAGCCAGTTTCCTTCGAGTTTCTGAAGTTTGCCTAATACTCACTTCACAATGAATTTGTGATAGGATATCACAAGGCTGGAAAAGTCAGCTATGATACAAAACAAATACATTAAATAATTCAGGAAGTGTCTGTGGGATCTTGCAAATTTAGTGATAACTTCTCTCTTAATTCAGGTTCATCTTTGCTTGGGTTCTGTGCTCCAGTTTCAGAAAAATGCATTGTTACTATTCTCTAATGATCAAAGACTGCATGATTATGTGATAAAGATACTTTCTTTAAGGGAAGTACCTTTATGCTTAAGAATTCACTTGGCAGTAGCAAATAAACTCCATCCAGTCAAAGCAACTTTTGCAAGTTCAAAGTAAGCTTCAGGAATCCTTTTATTCATCATACCTTCTGATAAAAAGTAGCTACGGGGAACATTCTGAGAAAAAAGTGATTACATAAATGCTAAAATGAATAGTAGCAGCAGCACAGTTAGTTTCAGTCCCTCCAAATCTGAATATTGAAGTTAAGGAACAAACTGCCAGACTATTTTATATGCCTTCTTGACCTCAACCGTCGGGTCTGCGCAATTTTTACTTCTGATCTGATTATAGGTGCTAATTATTTTCCCAGGACTATAGACTCAAGTTTCCACCAGGTCTCATACACCAGAGATCAAAAGAGGACAGGTTCTCCAAGGGTGTTCTTCCACTGTCACTAGAAGTACCCATTAAGTACCCACTAAACACCCCAAGAGATCCTATTTTACATTAAAAAAAACTTGTGAAAAACAATCTGCCTAAGAATCTGAAAACTCCAAAAATACTCATAGAAGACAACGGAAAATAAATCCCCTCCAAACTTGTATATTCTTTATTATTCCCATGTTCCCGGTACCCTACTGAGTCTCAGCAGTTATTGCTATCCTCCTTGTAGAGACTAAACAGTTTCTCTCAGCAGAACTTTGTTCTCCTAGGAATTTTCACACAAAATCCTTACATTCTTGCACAAAGCTGGTACACCTAAATGTCGCTGCTGAGCAATACAGTGAGCTATTTTTTTCAAATTAATTTTCAAAAAGTGTCTACATAACGGATAAACATGGAATGTTCGAGCTCCACTGTACTGTTTGTGCCAGTTTTAATTAAATAGTCTTTCTCTCCAATATGCCTCCCCTTTCCTCAATTCTTCTGAAGCATAGTACAGAAAAGATATGGAAAATATTCCCATTTTTTAAACTTGTGCCTCCAGAACTCCCACGGGACACCAAGTCTAGCTGCTGTCTTATGAGGATTTTCTAGCTGGTGTACAGTTAAGACTGATTATCTATGAATATCTTAAAATCCAAAGCACTATTGTTTTCCATGTCCTCAAAACAGAACTACCTAGACTGAGAGGCCAAAGTGGACGATCAACACACGCGTCCCATTCCCTGCCTCATGCGAACTTGTGAGAAAGTCGAGCTATGGGGCAGACCCAGTCTCACACCTCCGGTGCCATCACCCCTTGCTCCCTTTCAGCGCAGAAGCAGGGAGATCTCCTTAGCATCCTCTCACCCACCTTTCAGGGCGCCCATCCAGGGTGCGGAGTACTCCAGTAGAGATTTCAGGACTTCAGGAAAGTCCATGGCGGTGGCGCTCCAAGTCTCTGGCAACTAGTCGCTCGCCGTCTTGGCGGGGGGAAATTTCCAGAGGAAACGATCCACGTGGGTTCGTATCCCGCGAGTTTGGGCACGAGGGATCCGCTTTAAGAGAAGTCACAAGAGCTCCTCCGAAAGGCGCCTCGAGCCAAGCTAAATCTCTCGGGGCTGTGACAGTCAGGGAGAGGCCGGGAAAGGGGAGCAGCCAATCAGAACCGGAGTCCAGCCAGCCATCTTCCGCACCCTCACGCCCTTGCCAGCGGGCCAATGAAAAGGCAGGCTGGGCAGGGCTGCCAGGACTGGTTTGACGAGGGCCGCCTCAGCCAATCAGGCTGCAAAGAATTGGGCCGGTTACCTAACTAGTGAAAAGAGAAACAATCGCTGGGCGATAAGAGAGGCTGGGTTGAGCTGAGAGCGGACGGGAGGGAGAATGGGATTAAATAAGGATGTTCACAGCTGGTGCAACGTAGCTACCAAACTTGCCAAACACACTGCGGGTGCGCAGACAACATAGAGGGAGAACAGAAAGAAACAAAGAAAGGGAGAGATGAGCGAGAACCACTTGCCTAGTGGTTAGGGAGCCCGACTCTTGTCTGGGAATACCGAGTTTGATTACGCACTTTTCCATGAATCCATCTGGGTGACCTTGGGCGAGTCACAGCTCTCTTCTGAGCTCTCACAGCCCCACCTACCTCACAGGGTGTCTGTTGTACGGAGAAGAATAGAAAAGGCTTGTCAGCCGCTTTGAGTCCCCTTAAATGGGTTGGAAAAGTGGGGTAGAAAAGCCAACTCCTATTAATATTTTTGGCCTGTCCATCAACAAGAGCACTCTATACTTGTGTGTGTCTTCTTGAGTCTTCGGGGGTTGGTTTTGTTTTGTTTTGTCTTGCATATTTCAAAACAATTTTACTTGCATTTAAGCATGTTTTGAGTTCAAGCCCCGAAATAGAATCAGCGCCTTGCTGTACAATGGATATAACTAAACAATGTTGTTCTGTAGATCCCTTGGTATTCGAGTTTAGGCTTCATTAAAAACTGTGTGAACATATAAAACTTGTGAATATCAAGGGGGCAGCGACATATTTCTGTCTGCTTCCCCTCACTTGAGGTAATCCAGAATATTACAATTTTCAGGGACCAAGTTCATGGATGCATGAGACGGAGTGCCATATTTTCTTACAAATGGCAAGATACAAATAATTTAATAGCTTAAGAAATACCCCCCAATGAATTTTATTATGTTCGCAAGTATCTTTAATATGTTTACCAGTATACTGTATTTGTATCAAATCAAGCAGCTATTCAACTGTGAAAGCAGACAGCATAATAGGTGCCCAGTACGAATTTAGTATATACAAAATGCAATTGTATTTCGTTATGTAACTGTTGAATTGTTATGTCTTTGACAATATTTTCTGAATCATAAATAAATTCTTTTAAGTTGAAAATAACAAGAGGGCAACAAACCGTCACTTGCAAACACACAGAATTTATGCTTTATAAATTCATTAATAATGAGGGACAGTTTTAATGGATTTGCAAGTCTTTTTTTATTTGAACAAAATACATTCACTTAACATAATTACAGTAGTGAACCATGTGTTCACCCTTACTATCTTGCTGAGGTCATGACCCAAAAGATCAAAGTTCTTAACCTTTATTTAGATAATCTTCATAATTCTATCTCTGATTAAGTGTGGATTGAACAAATCCTCATGGTACTGATTTAGTTACTTAATTTATAATTTGGCAAGAAACACTGTAGGACAAAAGTGATAGCTTTTTCTTATTGCAGCAAACCCATCTTTAAAGAGGAACCACAACTTCTTGCCACAAATTACAATTAAACTATATGGGGCTGAGAAGCTTTCAGCCAACTACTAAGACATTGTATACTTGTATTTTGGAGGTGTAATAGTGCAGAATTCTCTGCTGCAGCAGCAGTGATGTCAATGCAATCCTGTCATTATCCTCAGGGTCAAACAGTTTTTAGAAATCTAAAGAGGCTTTGAACCTTGTGCAATGGGGCTGCATCCTATTGCAGTGAAATAGCTATTTTCTCCTATCCTTATCCATACAGGTGACAAGCTTTAAGGGGGGGGGGCAAAGTTAGATGGAAATGGTCCCTCTATTTCATATTTAGTTTCACTAAAACTGCAGATCATAAAACTTTTACAAATCAGTTTATGTATTATTTCTGACACCTTAAGTGCACAATTCAAAAGAAAACAGAAACCCGTTAAACAGAAACAAATTTCAGTTCCAACCAGATGAGTTTATTTTGGCCTCAAACACATGAATGACAATCCCATCCTGAAAAGAACTTTCTACTGTTCCTGATTGAATTTCTCTCTCTATGCAAACAGCAGTTTAAAGAAGAGGGGAATTTCATCATATAATTACTTTCTCTCTCTTATAATGTGTTCTTGTATAAACTTTTGATATACAAATGTAGTAAATAATAAAGGAATAAGTGGGATATTACAACATCACCATGCATGGAATCTCAGCAGTTAAGTGTTACAGAAAGGTAAACTGGGTTATATACAACCAAGGCCAGTGGCTCCAACAGTGCCAGGCACTTAGGAGAGAACCAAGTCATAAAAACACACGTTGCCTCTGGGCAAATTGAGATGGTTGTTAAATCTTGCTAGTGTTCTGTAGTTGCTGCAATTCAGTATGAGCAAATGGAACTTGCTTGCATTTAGGGTGTAGTTGTGATTTCTCTTGTTGCTTCTCCTACCTACCTAATCTCATCCCAAGGCTGTTTCCTGTGCCCTTATTTTAGGAGGTCGCAGAATTCTGTTTTGTTTGATATAACCGTGGTGATTCCTCACTTTGAGTAACAGCTTTATGACATTTCATTTACATGAAACATACAGATTCCTGTCTTTTCCCCTAAATGAGCACATTTTTGCTTCTACGAGTTTGCATGGGGAAACTGGAACAAATAGAAGATTATAACAGAGGACAAAATGGACAGTTAATTTCTGCTTATGTGAGTTTGCACTTGATGAGCAGTTTTAACAGAACAAGTTAAAATGAGGGGCCATTCTGGTATACTAACTTTCATTGCATTAGTCAGTTAAGAGGGTTACTTGGAGACTATGGCTGTGGTCACACCTTCACTTTAATCCTCCTTCAGTCCATCTTTGGCCCCCACAGCTCACACCTTTTTAGTCTAATCCATTTTATGTGTGGACTTTCCTCCCTGATTTTTACAGGTCTCAAGCCCTTATAAAATATTTAATCCATTTTCTTTCTTTGAGTGTGATTGGGGAAGAGGACTAAAGGGAGCTGAACCAGACTATAGTGGGTGGATAAAATGTGTGATGGCACCTTTGAGTACTATCAAAGCGCAAAGATGATGTAACAGAGGAGAGGGGTGGAAATCTAAAAAAAGTCTCATAAAGGAGTCTCAGGACAAGAACAGAAAGGGGTGAGCAGAGTGACCGAAACTGAGAATGAACTGAGTAGAAGGTATTGAGTGTGTTCACAGTTAGTGCATTTAGAGTCCTGTTCCTTAACAAGATGGACTATTTCAGCATGATGTGACCACAGCCTATGTATGAGGGTTGAGCCTCAGGGATCAGGCAATTCAGGATCCAGAAGCCAGGGAACCTTTATGCACTTACCAGCTGGAGCAGTCCAACCTACTTGCTGGTCAGCCCTATCTGTACTCAAACACAGCCCCAGCTCACCTGAAGTTGCCTAACTTAAAAATAGTCCACAAGCTAAGCAGCAGTATCTGAACTGCTCCTGGGGCAGCAAATCCACAGCCCTTCTGGGTGCTGCATAGCAAGGGGGTCTGAGCTGCATGACTGCAGGTACACAGTTGTTAGCAGTTTCTGGATCACCGTGCCAACATCCAACTTTGCACCAGATAGGGTTCAGATTTTACCATGACAATCTGGCCTGGCCATTCATACTGTGAGCATTGCCAAACAGATACAGGGCTGATACAGAACTTATAGTGCAAGTGTCCCCCACTGCACTTCAGCCTGGCCAGCCTCATATGGTATAGTTATACCATACCAGTCAGGTAAGTGCAAATCCCTGCATGAGGCTGCTTCCGTCCTCATGCACAGAGAATGTGTATAAATCCCTGTTTTAGGAAGCAACCTGAATGACAAGCTTAGATCCTAATATTATGCTTTGCAACTTATTTGAGCAACATTTTAAGCCACAGAATACAAGCCTGTTAGCAAAATGGAAAGAAATAATTAAAAATCTTGAAAATAAAACTAAATATTTTCACTAGAAAACTCCAACATTGCAATATAGCTCATTCTGGGGGTTCTTGGAGCACTGATCTCCATGGCCAAGCTGTATCTTGGTCCAGAATGGACCATCATTAGCAAATGAACCAGAATTAGAAGTATGCACTCCTAGCCACTGCTGCCACCTGAGCCTCCAACAGCAGTGATAGATCCAGGAGTACCCCAAACTACATACCTGTTCCTTCTAGTACAAAACAACCTGAGCCCAATTCAAGGTTCTAATGCTTGTGCTTAAAGACCCATCTAGCTCAGGCCTTGCTTCTTTGAAGGAGCATCTCTTCCTATATAGACCTGCCTGCTGTCTGCGATCATTTGAAGAATCTCACCTGGTCACACTGTCCTTTGATGAGTATCAGCGGATGGCCACTAGGAATAGGGTGTTCTCCGTAACAGCTTCCCTTTTATGGACCACTCTCCCAGGGGAGTTCCCCCGAGTGTCTTCTTTTAATACTTTTGACATCTGATGAAATTCCACTTCTTTCCCCAGTTATTCAGCAATTAGGTCACCTAACATTTTACAACATTATAATGATAATGATGAATTTTATAACCTCATTTTGGCCGCATCCCCATTAAAAGCTTAATCCAGTTTCCCTAAATCGAAATAACAGAACCGGATGCAAACGCGGATTTGCCTGATCCCATTACTTTCAGCCAGAATCGCGTTCAATCCGGATTCTGAGGATGTACGTGACTCAAGGGGGGACTCCAGTGGTTACTTTTTAAAAACCGCTTTTCGGGGCTGCCCTGTCCTCTTTCTCCTGTCGTGAATGCACCACCCATAACAGACCCCTTCACGGAGCCTGGCTGGGTGGCTGCCGCTTGCCTGGATGGAGGAAAAACAGCAGTGGGCAGCCAGCAATTCTTTACCCTCCTCTCCTCATTGCTCAGGGCATGCAGCAGCAGCAGCAACAAACATTCACACATCTCCCCAAACCGGCAGCTGCTTTCCTTTCTTTTGCCTTTTTTAAAGATCAGGACTTTCACTGGCAAGATCGTTATCAGGTGTGAAGTAGTTCCATCGCTACAGTGTAGCTTTAAGCGGTGGATTTTACGGCTTGCTTTGGAAGCAAGCTATTGGGGAGGGAAACTCTCATCCCTTAACACTGAAGGGTTCCCACAGTAAAAAATGTAAAATGTTTCAAGCGCACGAACCGGAGTGAGACCTGTTGAAATGAGGATTAACATTTACAACGTTTTGGGGCAATTTAACACGCGGAAAGCGTGTTAAGCCAAACTGACGTGGGGTCTGCGAGGATTTAAAACGTTTTGAATTCGAAATAAGCTTGCTGTGGGGATTCACCCTTAATTTTTAGTTGGATTTTACGTGGCCTGTTTTTCTTTTATCATTATTACTATTATCATATTTTTGTTGCCTTACCATTTTTACCTGTCTAGTTTAGTGTTTTCATTGTCTTGCTTTAAGGCTTTGAGGATATTGCTGAAAGTGAATTCCCAAAGCTTTGTATTTTATCCTCTATTTTGATTCCAAGTTTTGTTTCCAGATCTTTGTGATTTGTGCCACTCTGTTATTACTGCCACTTGAAGTTTTTAAGTTGCATGTTAGTTCCTGCAGCACATTTCCCTTTCCTGAGTAAGTCACCATATTTGGGGGGAGGGTGGTTTAGCATCAGACTGATCTCCCTGCACTTGTTCCTACCATTCCCTCCCATTTTGGTTTTCATTACCCCTCTGTTTCACAGGGGGAACATTAAATTCAATAAATCAGGTATTAGGAGGCACCTTTTGGTGTGCAAGCATGGGAGCTATTTGCAAGTCCTCTTCTCAGTACAGCCTTTCTGTACACACTCCTTTCTAGGACACTTTTCAGGCACTTTCTTCTTGCTATACGTGAACATAGTCAGCAGGCTTGGCATCACATCAGAGAACTGATTTTCTTAGTGCCAAACTTACATTCCTGCATTGGCTTCATTGTGTTTTCAGAAAAATAAAATGTTCTCTTGACATTTCCTTAAGAAAAAATGTTGTGTTGGGAACTTCAGACGAGTTTGGGCTGCCTCTTTGTTCCCTCTGCCTTTGGAATCTTCACCAGCTAATCAATTGTTGCACTAACCCTATTCGCCCCCTGCTTGATACTTCTCAGTTGGAACTCACAACCCAGCCTGGCTACTTAAGCTCTCTTCCAGCTTTCAAGTGGTGCAGATTGGCACACTTTACAGATTCTATCTTGTCCTCCACCACCACCCAATCTCACATTTGCTCTCATCCAAAGCACTAACTTGGCTAAGGGAACTGGGCAGTGTTTATCTGTCCTAGATCACAGAAGAAGAGAGCGTTTCCTAAGAACAGGGGCGATTACAGGGTTTTTTTTCCTAGGGTTGGGTGGGGGCAGGTTTGGGAGGGACCAGAGGCCTTGGGCTGTCCAAGGCAGGAAAGATGAGGACACCTGAGGCCAATTCACCCTTGGCCCGCTAGTATATGCTGGGATAGTTTCTGGAAAGCACCATCTGCAGTTGCAGGAGGCATTTCCATATCAGAAATGTCTCCCGCCATCCCAGAAGCTACCCCAGCGGCTACTAGCAGCAGTGCATGAAATTGTGCACCACACTTGTCCAGAACCTTGCCTGTTCCTGCCAGAGGAGCAATCATTTGCACCTCTGCCAGTACCAGGGGTCATCTGAGGTGCTGCGCAAGGGTGCTGTCACCTCAGATGACCCCAAACGTGACTGTGCAACACATCACCAGCATTGTGGTGACAGCTCTCACAGCTGCACCAGGCTCCACACAGAAGATGGCTGCACCCAGACCCAGATAGGTCTGCAGACGCGTTAGGGGTTGGTTTGGCATGTGCTAGTGCTTGCAAGTGTGAATGCTAGTGCGCACCAGTTGGGAAACACTTTTTGCGTTCCGCAGACGGGAAGCAAAGCAAAGAAACGCCTCAGGGTTAAATTATTCTTGAGATTTGCGATTGTCTAGACTAGAATGATGAGACAAATAAGCATAACCAAACAGCCCTCTCATATTTGGAAGGCTTGATGGGATTGGTGCTTGGTTAAGATTTCTGTGTCAGGGTATCCTTTGAGATTGAAATTATTCTAGACAAGAATGTAGGGCAATATTTCGAAATGAAAAGAACCTTAACTTACCAGGCCAATTTCTTCCTGATCTAATTAACAACAGAATCTACTGGATGACACACTGTTGCAAGATGCACAGCTGAATCATTTGAATTAATCCCATGGTTTAATTTACAACATCCATGCTTTCTGGAGGCGTTTCCTCCTTTGTGCACATACAGTATCGGGGAGGCCGTATTGCAAGTTCAGATGGGATGGTGAAGCTGACAGCATCTTCTTTTCTTTTCTACATAGCCTGAGTTAGCATGGTCTCATTGGCACCAACATGGTCACCATATCTGCAGCTATCATTGCAAAATATCTAAGACTTGTGGTTCTGTACATGCAAATGTTTATTAATAACTAGTCAGGGAAAAAAATATTCAACTCCTCTATCTTAATGAGGCTTATGAATTAAGCAGCAAAAATGATTCTCATATTTACATAGATTTAAGTTTTCCATTTCCTTATGCGTCCCCCACCTCTTCTACAGTCAGTTGGTTACCTTGCTGGTTTCTGCAAGCACTATGAAACTCAAGGGCCTGTAGCATTAAAATGCCACCGAAACAGAATATGCGACCTAATCTCTTGTATAAAGGACACTGTCTGGGAAGATCAGGGGTCACAAGTTGCTTGTCCGTAATGATCATGTGGGCTTCAGGCACACTGCCAGCTTTCCTCATTTATGTTTGATTGCTTTAACTTGCTAGTGCCATGTGTTATACTGTTGGTTGTCAAAGTGTCCACTAATTATGTTTGCGCTTTTGCATTTATTAAGGAAGGGTGTTCATTTTGTTTGTTTACCCTAGTTTAGTGAAAAGTAGACCTTAGTTTGCGATTTCATCATTGCCAGGCTACTCTGTCAATTACAGGTTTGTGGCCCAGCTGTTAATAAACTACTAGTCTTAGCAGAATGCACCAGCCCTCTGAAAGGTTCATCTGCTCATACAGGGCTCAACAAACCAGCATGTGGTTTTCCATTCACACATGTAGAATTCAAAGACGTAGCTGTATTGATCTAGCTCAGTAAGCAAGGGGCTCTAGTAGCACCTTAGAGACTAACAGAGAGAAAGAAATTGGTAGCCTGAGCTTTCATAGCCTGTTTATCAGATGCATGTTGTGACATACATAAGGACAGACCTATATAAGCAAGCTGTGTGTATGGGTAACTATAGAAATGCAAAACGATGGGTGTGGTGATGAGGTGACAAGTTCAGTATAGAGATGGTCATTAAGGCTTTGTATGTGACTAGAGGTACAAATCTGTCAGTGTGTTGTAATGTAGAATGATGCTAGCTGGGGACCAGAAAAGAGTGATGAATAGTCCAAGGGAGCCCTCAAGAGGCTGAGGTGTTAATCAGTGTTATAAGTGTAGTGTTCCCGGAAACCATTGTCTCTATTCAACACCCTGTTGATGGACTGGAGTTCATGGCAGATATCCAGTATGTAGAATTTGCTTTCATGCTCTTCAGAATTGCTACAATTCTCACCTGCATCTTCCACATCATTGTCACATTTTCTTTCTGTCCCCTCTATTCTGGATAAGGATGCAGGAATAAATTTTCACACGTCTCCAACATTCCAAAGTCCTTGAGATGCCCTTCAACTGAAAAGTTCTAAAGCTATTACTGTCTCAGCCTCAGAAAAGCAGGGACTGAGCATAAGCAGACAAATGTCATAACACCCTGAAAGAAAAGTAGTCCCTTGACCGGGAACGTGCTTTCACATCTTGTCCACCACACTGACTGATGTACTGAGTATGTTTGGCATGAACACTTTTCGGGGAGCAAAGATGTCATCGTTCTGGTGCGGTCCAATTTAGATGCGGTTGGCTTGGGTGTTTCAGATTCCAAGTACTCCTGGTTCCTGGATTTAGAGTTACTGTAGGTAACCAGATCTCTTTTTCTGTGGATGGTGTTTTCTAAAGCTGGTGCCTTCAACTTTGCCTGTTTGCCATCAGTTTTGGAAGAGGCATAGGTAGGCATTTTGTACATTAAGCATGAAAATATAATTCACTAGTTTACATATCAAAAGACAGGCAGTAAACCTTGCAAGACAGGTTGCTATATTGGAATCATATGTATTATTTGTAAACACAGAGTCCAAATGTTGCAAAGCTTGTTTAAATCCGAGATGGTTTCAACTGGTTCAGTCAAGCTTCCCATCCCCCAGTCACGCTTTGCACACAAACAAGTTGCCCAGAAGAAATGTTAACAAGACTCGGCACTTCCTTGGCATACCGCACACAAATCACTCCCTCGAGTTGTTTCAACCAGGAGGCCTTATCTATGCAAGATCCCTGCCCAGTACGAGGAACGCTTCGCACTTATGGGTGTGCCTAATTAGCTGTGCTTCAAACCTGAAGACAGCTATTGCCTCAAGAAAACAGGCTAAGCAGTGGTTTATATGGAGGTTAGATGTGTTACTACTTGATTGGAACATGCCCATCCCTTTGTGAACTGATGCAAATCTGAGCGGAAACAGAAGATTTAAAACTGTTGGTCGGAGGCATGAAAAGAACTACTTAAATCCTTTTATGGAGTGAAGCTAAATGTCATGCCTGCGGAGCAGAGGTTCCCAAACTCTGGTTCCTCCAGATATTCCTGAACTCCCAAGCCTTTCACACCAGGTTGGCACAGAATATTGAGAATGGAAGACTGGGTGCTGTTGTTCCAGAGCATCCAGAGGACCACAGAACTACTGCTGTAGAACTGTAAGTCTATGAGTATATCCTTCAGTCAGCACTGGTTTTGTGCTATTTCTCATTAAATAATTGATTTCATTTTGATATCAGTATAAAGTTCTCTTTTTGTTTTGGTAAATAATTTTGTCGGCCAAGACTCAAAAGGCCTGCTGATATCTGCGGAGATGCCATTTTAGTGCCTTAGGACCCAATGGTGCCTGAAGGCTCACCTGGGGGTATTAGCAACCCACCACACATATTCTAAATTTCATTGGCTAAACAACATTACAAATATTGTTTTCCATTCTTGCAATTTTCCCAGTAATACTCCAGTGAAAAAGGGCCAGTGACCCCATCACAAATCAATTATAAATCACCCCATAAATTTGCAGATTGTTTATTGCTTATTCATAATAGGCATCTTGTACAGCAGGTTACTTTGGGACAACTGATAGCAGCTTCTTCACAGGTACAGTGGAACATACATAAGAACATAAGAGAAGCCCTGCTGGATCAGGCCACAGCCCATCTAGTCCAGCATCCTGTCGCACACAGTGGCCCGCCAACTGCTCATGGGCATCCTAAGCAGAGACAAGGACAAACATATTCCTGCTCTAGAATCCCAGCAAATGGCCTTAGAAGTGCCCCGTTCCCCCCCCACCTGAAAAACGCACCTAGGCCTTCGTTCTAGTAGCCATTGATACATCTGTCATCCACAAATTTGTCTAACTCTTCCTTAAAGTCATCTAGGCTGGTTGCTGTTACCACCTCTTCTGGCAGCAAGTTCCACAGACCAATGACCCTCTGGGTGAAGAAATACTTCCCCTTGTCTGATCCGACTCTCCACCCATCAGCTTCATAGAGTGCCCCCTGGTTCTAGTATTGTGTGATAGAGAAAAGAAAATTTCTCTATCCACCTTTTCTATACCATGCATAATTTTATATACTTCAATCAGGTCCCCTCTTAAATGCCATCTCTCCAGACTGAAGAGGCCTAGACGTTGCAGCCTGGTTTCGTAAGGGAGGTATTCTAGTCCCTTAATCATTCTGGTTGCCCTTTTCTGCACCTTCTCTAGTTCCACAATATCCTTTTTGAGGTGTGGTGACCAGAATTGTACACAATATTCCAAATGTGGCCTCACCATAGATTTATAAAGGGGCAAAATGACACCTGCTGACTTATTTTCTATTCCCTTCCTAATTATTCCCAGCATTGAATTAGCTTTTTTTTGCTGCTGCCGCACACTGGGTTGACACCTTCATGTAACAGGTGCAATACACCTGAGCCCTCACACAGCCACAGTCTGACAGCCAATTTGGATTGTGGTGATACAGTAATATAACTCAAGACAATGTTTAGTATGTATAGTGTGTTAACAGCATTGACACTAGCAAAAATGGCAGCTGTATGTTTTTATAAAGCACTCATACAGCTTTGCACTGTATTAAGAATAACCAAGATCTGCATGGCTGTGACAAGTCAAACACTTCCTCTTTCACTGCCTATGCCTTCTCTGCCACTCATTCTCTCTCATGCACAATTTTACTCGATGTATGCATGGGATATTGTCCTAGCTGTTCCTCGACTGTCCACATATGAAACTATTATAATGAAAAGCTGTGACCTTCTATATTTCTGACCATTAAAAAAAACCTTAAGAATGGCACGCACATATAAGCAAGAGAGTTTGTACCACAGATGAGAAATCTATGATCTTCCAAATGTTGCAGGACCAAATCCCATCACATCTGATAACTACCTATGCTGGTCAAAACTGATAAAATTAAGCAACATAAGGAAGGCCTCAGATCCTCATTACTGGTCTATACAACGTCTTACAGTATATTTGAACCAGGGCCAAAATTCTTGTAATTCAAGAAGGTATAGGTAACTGCAGCTTGCTGGCCAATGATTTGAAAAAAAAGATTGACAGCGTTGATATAACAGGCACTTTGGGATAGATCTGGCACTGCAAAGAATATATATCAGAGGAGGTTCATTGCAACAGGTCTATGTGCACTTTTGTGCCTCAAAGATTGCCCCCTACTCACATTTCCATGTTGCTGATGTGACAGATAACCCATTTAAAAATACTTGTCTAAATAATACAAAGCACATGGAGAGTTTAAAGTGCACACTTTTATTTTCTATTACAAAGGCTAAAAGAAGCAAAAATCTCTCTTGTTAAGAACAGAATGTTAGAACATCTACATTATCTTGATACTATACCTCGTGAAAGGTACTATGAATTTTCTTTGTAATAGTAAAGCGTGGTATACTTAAAATATATTAATACAAAGACATTTTGAAGGACTCTCCAATTTACAACCAGTCCTGTTTAGAAACAGAGCACACCACTCAGCTTAACTCCATTTCTTAGGGATGGCATGGTTGAAGGCCCAGTTAATCAGCATTTTATTCAAAATAGACCTTGTCAAATGACTTTGTGGGTCTAAAAGAACCCTATTTGCTTTTTGAAGCCTCTTCTATGATGTCTGAGTTAATTATTTTCTTTTATGTAAAGAAAAGAACATTGCCAAGAGTTCTCAAGCACAGTTTTCATTTATTAATAAATATAACCACTGACCTAATTTCATTATAACTCTCAGATGTGTCTGTTTTCTGATTTTTTTTTATTCCTGTTAGCACATTTACTGTAACTTCCCAGATGTTATTTTCTTCTTCTTATGTAAACTCTGAAATTATTGCAGAACTGTTAGGGCTACAGATATACAGGATGACACAACAGGAATAATCTCACACACAGGAGAAAAGATATAGACAGACTTTCCATTCTTGACAATGTCAAGACTTTCTTCAGCACCCTACACTTAACTGAATTCAACATTTTCTTCCTTGGACTGGATTTAAAGGCCTTTAACAAAGGGTGAATTCATTACTGTTTGAGATCATTATCACAATGTTTTCTGACCCAACAGAAATATTCTTTCCTTCCTAATATCAGTTTTATTTCAGTAAGAGATGCTGTGTTACCCCAGCTAGAGTCCTTTTCCTTAATCCTGAATAAAAAGATTCCTTCAATATTGCATACATATATAATATTATATAGAGTGATATATTTAATATCTGTGTATATATGCTGTATGGAAGGGTTACATATATACACACTAGTACAAGTTTGGTGACAACATACTGCAACACCACATATCGGGTATCATATCAGAAAGAAAAACAGAAGTTCATTCTCACTGCAACTACTTAACAATATATGCCCCTTACCCCACCGCTCAGCCTCCACAAACCACAGATCCTTTTCTGCCCCATCAAAATAGTACTGATCTGGGTAAAAAAGGCTGCAAAGCAGTTTATTATTGTATTAGGAAAGGAAATACTGTTCTGTCCCATAATCTAAATAAATTCAACATATCATAAGTCATGGCAGAGTATATGTGTATAGTTACATTTCTAGTTGACTGTTTTTAAACATCCATTTTCTCATGTGCATTTGCCTCTATCTGTCACAATAACTAACATTTTAATGCCAGAAGCAGATCATTCATTCACAGGGTATTTTGAGCAATTAGGATCAGGTAAAAGCATAATCAAGCAGGCAACAGGCAACCACACAAAATGCTTGCAACAATAAATGAGAAGGGTGAGACTTGTATGGCTCCTTCAGTTACATTCCTGCAGCCTTGACTTAATCCACTATCACATTCAGACAATTCAATTGGCAAGGCAGATGGGGTGGGGAGAAACAAATCTTTTTAAAGCAACTAACTCATTTGAAGCACCTAACATGATCTAAAGATCTTCTTTAAAATTCTGGAAAAACAAATCAGTAGAGGAATATATGCTTACTGCTCTCACTTCAAAATACAGCTTTCAGGCAAACTATATGTGGATCATTCCAATAAATGGTAGCAGTCAAAATACGTAGCTACTGTTTGATAGAATTCACCACCCTTTCTTTCCTACATTCTCCCCTCAGAAGACAGCATCTCCACATGTATCTCTTCACATCTATCTCCTGCCCATTGTAATATAAAAATTGCTTTACTAAGTTTAAAAGTATCTGTTTCTGCTTGAACAGACATCAAGTAACCTTGAGGTGATTTTATGATAAATAATATAGGGCTGTAAGTGTGAAGGTCAGTCTTATGACAGAAATTATGACTGTGAAGGAGCTTCTTATTATCAGTGAAGGAAAACATACAGCAAAGAGCTTTTAGAAATCCATGAGCTTTTTACATTATGTTCCCTTGCTCACTGCTATCTCCCCCTCCCACAATTATTTAAATTTCTCCACATGGAGAGAGATAACCTGTGCTACCTTGACCCAACTTAAAACAATTCAACAAAATACCAGAATATCTAGCTGAAAAATAACAGGGAATGGATGAAATAATCAAGACAGCACATTAAGGAAACACATTTCAGAAAGAAATCTTGTTTATACCAGACAGTGTCTTTGCCCAGCTTGCAAAACATAAAATAAGAATTGCAAGACTGTCTGTTATACCTACACTGCATATAATAGCGTATTCCATCTTAGATCTTACCAAAATGTATACCCACTTATTCAGTAAAAAATGCTGTGTTTTTAGTAAAAAACTGAACCCATACATAATGGAGAATCTATTATTCCTTTTTACCAGACTCACTGTGGCCATCATGCCAGATCACACAATACAAGACATCTGATCAATTCCTATTTTACAAAACAAAAATTCTGTAAAATATTCACAATACTTCATTCTTCTTCATCGGTGTCATTGCTTTCTGGTAGGTTTTCTGGCTGAATCCCGAATGTGTTTGTTCTCAGTTTTAATGGGACTTACTATCCTCTAACAAAACTTCACTTTCTCTCAAAGAGTGGACAGAAAATTAATTATATACATTTCTGCACTCGAGGCTGTTTTCTGATATAAATTTATCCATTTCGGAAAACATACATTCAGATACAAGCAGAAAAAAATGTTCCCCTTCTTTGTAACCACAATTTATCCAGTTTCTCTTATGAAAAACATTTCCACTTTTTGTTCTATAATTAATTTTATCTTCAATTTCAAGAAAAATTATCTTTGTTGTTATTTAACTCGCTCCAAATCATTATAATGTAAAGGAAGGTTATTACATCTTCCCTTTTTTAAAAGGAAACTTTTAAATCTAAACAATTAACATTTTAAAACTCCTTCAAATTGCTTCTTTCATTATCACTGTGTTTTTTTTTGGCTTTTGCAGACATACATCCATAGATAGTACAGAGGGTTTTGTAGGTGAAACTGCAACAACTGAACAATTCCCTGCACAGCTTTTCTCAAGTGTATTATCGGCCCCCAAAACGCAACTTGATTTTCAGTGTTCTTAGGAGTAGAAAAATCTGCTTTATGCAACTGCTCCAACCTCAAAATGATGAACCTTCCAAGTTTTGTATGCATACCATACTAAATACATGGTCCAACAAGTTGTTTTATAGACAGCATACAATACAAATATGACCCCCTGCCAAAAGTTGCCTCTCCCCCCAAAGGCATAACACTCTTAGGTCTTCTAACTGGATTAGACTTTCAGGAGTAAGAAGTAAGATTTATTCTATAAATATAATGAGAAAGAATACTTTTCAAATTTTTCATTATTATCTACAACCATCTCTAGCACTATTTCAGAAGTTTAAGACTAAATGGCATTTGGCTTTTTATTGACTTTTTAAACAATTATTCTTTGTAGAAATCTACACAGTGATTTGGGTATATGTGGGAAAGAGGGACATGGACAGCTACATAGAACAAATCCCACTCGCTTCTCACTTCCTCACATTTCTAGGGTACTTCAATATCTCAAAAACAAACTCCCCAAACAAACCCAAAACAGCTCCAAGGACTCTGTACGTGACACTCCAAATGCTATCTTTTTTTCATGATAGTTGCAGTGGTAGTTTTTCATTTAAAAAAAAGGGGGGAAAGAGAAAGATAGGAAAAAAACAAAATTCTAGGAACATGTTCACTATCTATAGATAATCAATTCATACTCCTAGTCGACAACAGTAATTAGCCTGATTATCTTACGATCAGGGAAGAGTTCCTGAAACCCTAGTCCTGAAACCTTTGTCTCTGCCTGGCTCCTCCCCCCATTTCTGGTTCTGAAAATCACGGGCATGCCCCCCCGCCCTAGAATTAAACGTTATCCCTTAATAGGAAGCTGTATTTGCCAAAGTCATCATCCCTGGGGCACAGCAGCATATCCTTGCGGGCTTTGGCCAGCTTCTGCTTCATCACTTCTCTTCGATCCAGCCACTCCGTCAATTCATCCTGACCGTGAGCGCAGCGGCATTTCTCCCCTTCAGGGCAGGATTTTGTCTTTTGGAATCTGTAACAGGACAGTACATGGTTTACAAAATACTGAGATTAGAAGTAAAATTAATAAGAGGGGCTATTTTTCAAATTTCTTTCTGTACTTCAGATCAGGAAATAAATACTGAACTACAGAGGGATTTTCTCTATTAACATAGGACTCAGGGCAGAATTTTCACTTGGCCATATACTGGAATACGTGCCAGGATATGAGTCTGTCTGTCTGTCTGCAGGATGTTGCAGAGTCTGTCAGGCTTCTCTTGGGGTCTGCTGTAGCCTGCGCTATCATGGGCACAGCAGCCCCCTATTCCAGGATATATTCCGGAATAAAGCCAAATGGAAGCAGACCCTTCGGCTAACTACTAGACATATAACCCTTACAGACAAGTTAACACAAAAGGTTAAGTCTGAACGAGCCAAATGGAAGAATTAAAAATAAACATTCCAACTGCGGTATTATATCACTTATTTCAGATTAGAGAAATCAGTAGCCCTGTGGTTTGCCTGTTGAATTCCGCCTCCAACCGGCCTCAGAGATGGAATATAGGATTTGCTGCCCAGCAGCTTAAGCATAACATGTTCTCTCTTAGTAAAGGGAGTTTTAAAATTCTCAGAATAGCTTTCAAGTTTTCAACTTTTTTCATTTTTTTCCTCAACATCTGCCTAAATGAACAGACAAAGATATCGTGGCAAAGAAAAAGCAACTGATGGTAATTTATAATCACCTTTTCCAGATGGAATGCAGTTCATGTAATGAACATTTAAATTAGATGAGGTTGAGTCATGTCTTTTTGCATAAGGCCTGAGCTTTCATCAAAGCATGCTGAGACAGAATTTAGAAAAGTGAATTTTTTTTGGACTACAACTCCCATAATCTTAGCCAAAGCAGCAATTAGGTAAAATTAGCCCAGAAAAGAGATTTCCCCTCCGAACTGTGTATAATGGTAAAACAACAATGGCTCTTTTTCCTTTGCAAACTTTAGATGAAGCAGCTAATTACTGTCAGGGCTTTTCCCCTCCTAACAGAATAACCTGTAATTTTAGCTGTAGGCCTTTAAGCAAAACAATCCAAAGTGGACACCTGTGCTTAACTTTCAGGCGGGTGGGCACCTGGGAGAGGGCCTTCTCAGTAGTGGCCCCCAGGCTATGGAATGGTCTCCCCTTGGAGGTGCATCAGGCCCCTTCTCTGTTTACATTCAGAAAGGCAGTAAAGACGCACCTCTTCACTCAGGCCTTTGGCTAAATGCTCTTTATTCTTCCCTCCTTCCAAACACCACTGTTTTAAACTATTTTTGTATCGTTTTTATTCTTATTCTTATTATCATGTTGGATTTTAACCTTACGCTGGTTTTATTATAGAGCGATACAATTTTAATGTGCTTGTTCGTAAATGTTGTAAGCCACCCAGAGACCCTCGGGTATGGGGCGGGATATAAATTTAAATATAAATAAATAAATAAAACCTCTTACGGCACAATGTCTCCCAAAGGGAACATTTATCATTCATTCAGCAGTACCATGAAGAAAAAATGTACATGTAGGGTTCCACTAAGTCATGGCTGCCTCCTGGCTGATGCACCTCCACAGGCATCTCTATGCAGTTTTCTAGGCAGAAATGCATAAGTGGTTTGCTACTGCCTACTTCCTGGGGGATTGAACTGGCAACTCTCTGCTTTCCAGACAATTTGCTCCACCCCTGAGCTTTGGCTACTCCCAGTGGTTTGCCATTGCCTATTCTGGGTAAAGGCTGTTGGTTGAACTGATGACCCTCTGCTTTCCAGGCCTTTTGCTCTACCACTGAGCTACAGCCACTCTCATGTTGCTTTTTCATTGCTTCCATTTAACGGCACATCTAGAAAATAAGACACATCCACATCTAATGTTAAGTCAAGAATC
This sequence comes from Aspidoscelis tigris stejnegeri, assembly GCA_023333525.1. Lineage (NCBI taxonomy): Eukaryota > Metazoa > Chordata > Lepidosauria > Squamata > Teiidae > Aspidoscelis > Aspidoscelis tigris. Next base: position 36,245,948 of record JALMGA010000005.1, on the reverse strand, counting down.
TTTAACCAGCTCAATCCAATTATTTCACTGCTCTTCAAGTATAAGTATGTAAGCAAGCCATAAAAGGGACAACTTAGGGCTATTGCTGAAGTTAAAAAACCAAAACTGCTTTCTTCCTAACACGTCCACATTGCTAACTAGCTTTACAGGGCAGTGTTATGAATCCTGATTGGTCAAACCAATCAAATTATGATCCTAGATCTGAAGTAATGCCAAACTATCCCCTTCTCAGTTTGCTAATATGCTTATACCAAAAGCAAAGCAATCGTGGTCAGGCTGTACACATCAGCACACTATGCACTATTATATGGGGCTGTAGCTCTGTTAGGCTACTTTAGGTATGATGGGAAAATACCTGCAGTTGAGCAATACACAGCCATAAAATTCATCTGGAGATAAAGAGATAAGCACAGTCCTCAGGCGAATTGTGGGTGTCCAGTGAACTGACCCAGCCAACTAGACAGTCACATGCCCTTTTCCCTGACCACACCCTTAAAAAATGCAGTCACTCTTCCTTACTTGCTGAATATATGACCAGAATGTATGTGCACACAATCAGCATTTTTGCTGCATCCCAGTTATAAATAAGAACTCCTGAGCAATCGTTCTAATCAGAAAATAGGGGGATACTCTCGTTGAAATGTTAAGACGATTCCAAGCAATTTGTTTACGCCCGTAAATATGGCAAAAGTATAGTACTGTATAGAAACCTTCAGGTTTTCTAGAACACTTTAACAAGTTAGAAGTTAGAGCAAAGATGATGGAAAACAGGTACCACAGAGTCTAGATATTACGCCATTAATCTCAAGTTATGTATTTGGCAAGGATAGCTGTGAGCTTTACCTTTCACAAAGTCGGAATTCTCCCATTGGAAAACGGTAATTCCAACAGCTGGCATCATTGTCGGATGTGAAAACCTTTTCCTTATGCTTCTCTGACTGGATGTGCTGTTGCCATTGCTTCTTACTGTTGCTATTCTTTCCACAAAGCCAGCAGTGGTAGCCCATCTAATAATCACAGCAGAATAGAACTTTGTGGGATGTGAAAAGATCCCAAACAAGTGACATACAAACGATGGTTTTTATTTGGATACGTGGTTGGCTTCTTCCTCTGTTTTTTAATCCCAAAATACCTATTTCCCCTTGGGAAACAATAAAAATTAAAATCTTTGAATAACATCCAGCTCCCTCTCTGCTTGCTATCTGAAATTTACCATCCTCCAATTTAATAATTAATATTAAAACCAAGATGGGAACTGTAACAAGCAAAGCCTGGGAAAAACAACAAAAGCTAAAACTACGGTATTTAAAAGTATGAAAAAACAGCACAGAGCCCAGAAAGGGGAAATTTGTTGCAAAAATCTAAGCAGGATTGGCTCTAACAAATGTGATATCCAGAGTGAGGAGCCAGCATCTGATCCACTGGGGGTGTGGGTCATGGGGGACAGGGATGGGTATGGCCTAAGGTTGCAGGAACCTCAAGAGACAGCTAGAGGGGTGCATGGCTCCCCTGATTCAGCCATCCCAGGCTGCACCTTGATCCATATCCCCTGATTAGAGACTAAATGCTGTGCAATGTTAGGGTCAGAGTTAGGGTCGTGCTGCCTCTAGCCCCCTTAAAGGTTGGGCCTACGGATGGGTTGAGGCCAGGGATGTGCAGGAATATTAATAACATTTGAGATTTATACGAATTTGTATGAATTCGGACATCTGTATACAAAACTGAATGTTATGACATTTGTACACTGACGTTCATATTCGTATTAATGTTTCGGAAAATGCATACAAATGCTTCGGAACACTTGTCAGCCTGGAGAGGTGGGAAAGTGGCTGCGCCAGTAACATCTACAACAGATCTAGAGTGCATCTGGCATGGATTGAGAGCGGATTCAAAGTGGATTTGACACTTTCAGAGAGAATGTTATAGGATAAATATCGTATATGTATCAGATACATATTGGATACATATGCATTTGTATCAGATATTTGTACAAATACATCCGTATCGAACAGAATCCTACCACATTCAAAGGGGATCTATTCAAACAAATACGAATTTTCTTACATTCAATTCAATACGGATAGAATGCAAAAACCCATTCGTGTACATCCCTAGTTGAGGCATTGCCTGAGATCACTGGGCTGGGCAAGCCACACCCACCCAGCTCCTTCTAGGGGTGCTGAGGCATCATCACATGGTGCAGCACAGTACTTGGCCTACAACTGGGCTGGACTAGGTCTGGATGCTCTGCCCCCCCCCCAAGTTCGATACTCTCTATGGCCACCCCCCCAGCAATGCCCTATAACCAGCCCTGAGCTGAAATATATATTAACGTAATTAAAAAGCCAACATAATTTGTGCTTTGGAAGCACACAGTGAAGGGGCCATGTGCATTTCATAAATTATATACAGCAATAGTCCTTAAGAAGACTAGGCTGAACTTGTTCTAAACAATGTGTGTTCTCAAAGCTGCGTAAACATACACTTTTTCCTAGGTAGAAACTCACTATGCGACATCAGGCAAAGAAATATTAAAAATATTTTAAGGTATACTTCACTGTTCAGACACTGACTGATTTCCTAACTAAAGATGGGCCAAACTGATTCAGGTTTGTACCTGTTCAAATTTGAAAGGTTCAAGATTGAAACAAACACCCTGCCGATTCAAAAGCAAGTTCAAATTCAAACCAAAGGCATGCTCAGACAGATCTAGCGAACGCACTCGGTTCAAAGTGTTTGAAAGTTCGTGTCCAAACTGGACCCTCTGCCTATTTGAAGAAAAAAGTTCAAATTCAACCAAACAAAGGGGTATTTGATTCGATCTGAACCAAGCATCTAAGACTGCGCACATCTCTATTCTTGACAAATTCCACATTCATGTGTTTAGTGACTGCACTCCCTTCTTCCTAGAAGGGGCACGTGAGCAACCATTATATAGGCTACACAAATAATACAAGTTCTAGAAATTGTAAAACCTATCTAAGCTACAAAGTAACCATTATACTCTTGTGACCATTAAAGATTATGTAGATCAGAGGTTCCCAAATTTTTTTCTCGTAGACCACTTTCAAAATTTTACTGATTTCGGTGGACCCCCTGCTGCTACATTTCTACCATATTCCCAAAACTTGTCAAAAAATGTGAAGATTAGATCTAACAATGGAAATTCGCTGAGTTCCAGCCCTAAATTTGGAGTGGTAAAAGCGTTGCATGCGGGTGGCGCTTTGCAAGTCTCAACACGCGTTGTACTGAATATTGAATATGCAAGTTTTTACAAGTAACAGTCACTGACCTTCTTAAAATATTATCTGCCTACATTGATAGTAAAGAACAAAAATGTTCTTTATCAAATCCAGATAAATTTTTGTGCACCCCCACTTAGAACTTGAGAACCCCCTTTTTCTCACGCTAACGTAGACCCCCTCGAGTCTCCCGTGGACCCCTGGAGGTCCACCTGGACCACTTTGGGAATCACTGATGTAGATTTTCTTTATGGAATAGCTTCCACCTCCCTTTCCTAATGGTATGCTTACTTCAGGGAAATCTTTGAAATGAGTTCCAAAAAGAAAAAAAACATCAACACCGCAAGAGAAAGATTAAGAAAAGAGCTGTTACCATGTCAGCATAATCAGTGGGCATCTGAATCTGTTTCTCTCCTTCTCGTGAAGTTAATGGCGTCCCTTCACCAGGTTTTCCAGGATTGTGCTTCTTCAGCCACATATCGTATGTCTGCTGCATATCCAAAACTGCAAGAAAATGTTTAAGTGGAGCTTCTCTTCTGTCCTACCACTGAAATTTCCACCAGTAAGGAAAGCTTGAAGCAGGAAGAAATCCTCAAGGGTTTCAAATAAAGGGTCTTATTTTTCTAGATTCACTCTGAAATTCATCTTTCAAAAAACTACATCTTTCAAAGAAATAGAAAAAGCTCTTTCCTAATAGAAAAGAATTTCAGGAGCAATCTTATTTGAAAGAAAACTTGCTCCAGAGATTAGGACAAAGCTCAAGGTGGGTGAGGACTTGAAAGAAAAGAGGAGGAGCAAAATGCACAACTAAATTAAACGAGAGGATGGCACATTAAGCACAATTTCTATGCAATCTGGCAACCGCTTCTGGATTCAACATCACATTGAAAGGACTAGAACTTTCGAACACTCATCCTACTTTGTTTTTGGCTTAATCAAAGCTACCTAGGATTCTATCTAAAATGGCAAGCAGGCTCTCCCTTTATCTCAGCTCTAGGGTTTGAAGGATGGACTCTTATGTTGCTCTAATAGAAAACATATCTTTTGAAGCTTTTTTTAAAACTAGGTTGATGACATAATTTAAATATTGCTATATATGTAGAATTAAAAAAAGACACAACTGCCCCACCCCATTTTCACTTAAAGGAACAACGACACAAAAATAATGCCAACAGAAAACACATGCTATCTGTGGAGTACAATTAGAAGATATTCTTGATTTATTCCTTTAGAGTTTCAACTCCTTCCTTCAAGTGAAAAAGGAGGAGGAACTTGATCACTTCTGCACCTGACACCACTGAATATCCTATCTTTTTTCCTTTTAGGACTAAGAACAGGAAAACCTAAGGGAAGCCTTGTTGGATCATCCCACAGCCCCTCTAGTCCAGCACCAGTCTTGCACACTGGTCACCAGCTGCTTCTGGCTATTCTCAACAGAAGATATCCTGCCTCTCCACCACAGGCTGTAGTCACACCTCCACTTTACACTTTCTTCAGTCCATCTTCAGATCTGACTTCTCAAACCATGTCACTTCTATACATTTTATTTGTGTACTTTCCATTCAGGAAAGTCCAAATGCAGGGTAGAAAGCCTACAAATAAAACAGAAAAGAAAAGATGTGAGCAGTTGGACCTGAAGAAGGATTTAGAAGGTTTAAAGCAAAAGTGTAACTATGTCCTCAGAGGTGGTTCCTAGGCATCCATTCTAGTAGCTACTGACGTCTGTCCTCCATGAGTTTATCTTAAAGCTAGTAATAGCTGCAAGATCTTGGATTTTTAGCCAAAAGAAAAGAAAAAAGACAGAAGTTGAAGTTCACCCTCCCTTACTTTAAACCATGATTTTCAAATTTGGGAGCCACCCTCACACATATGTATGCAACCTCGATCTTTATCTTGATAGTGCTACACTTGGACTTCTGGAATAATAACAAAAACTTGTATTTTGTACAAGTTTTGTGTGTCCAACTATATTGATTTTTAATTGCAGTTTAAATCGGTTTTTAGATTTGTGCATTTATATATATATATGTATTGGGAGTACTTATATTTTAATAAAAAAGGTGCATATTGTTTATTAGTATTTTGTTTTGATCTGGTGTTGTGTGTGGTTATAAGTGTTTGAAACTCCAACCTCGCTGCTTTTGTTTGTTCACTGTTCAGTTGGCTGGGTCAGTGTCCATAGACATCCACAAGCACTATTCCTGGAACCCAAGAGGAAGCAGACTTGGAAGAATTTACAAGGCACACTCCTTGCAGCTATTGCACATCTACTGTTTCCCTAGAAATGGAAGAGGAGACAAAAGTGGAGAATTCCACCAGCTTCCCACCCCATCACTCACTCTTGTTTTCTTTCATGAATGTCCACATTTCTCTCTCTTCAGGACTGTGAGCAAAAGAGCAGTTTCCAACATACTGACACTTCCTGCCATTTTGGGCATGGATGCATAGCTGAAAGGAAAAAAAAACTTAGTTCTCAAATGTTTTCTGTCTCATAGCAAGGACCAGTTAACTCTCATGTAGCAATGCCCAATAAAAAAAAGCAGGCAAGCTTTACAAATTAATTGTCATGCCATGTTTAGTTGTAAAACAGTTTCACACGACATTCCTTCTTGGAGTGGCTCAAAACGGGAGTACATCATTAAGTGAGGTATATAAAAATGCAAATGACACAGTCTGTGCATGCTATGTAAACCACATAATCTTGAGTCTAACCCTTATGTGAGAATGATACTTTTGCAAATATTTGTATCCAACTGGGTCCCCATAGGGGACCAAGTCAATGTAGAGATGATGGGGATGGTTTGCTCTCTGCAGATTTTTAGCAGTCTGATTGGGTCAACTTTTGTGGAAGTATATACCTTTGGCCAAAATGAACATGTCAGTACACTTCTGCAATCTTTCCATTCTCAAAGGACCTTGCTTCTGTTATACTGAAGAATGCTTAAAGGCCACAACCCAGAATTAGGGAACAGAGTCTCCTCTCATCCACGCATTCCACATTAACACGATTCTTTGCTGGCTACTGTTTCCCAGGCAGCCAAATTGTTTTAGGCAGCCTCTGAACACAAGCAGCCTTCAGCTTGTTGGTTGGTTGCTTAAAACATCTGACTACTACTTCTCATTAAAAAATCTCAACTGGTTATTCAGAACCTAAAGCTCCCTGAGAGAGTGGCTTTCTTTCAGCTGATCAATACCATCTTCTTTTCCTTTAGATCCTGGACAACAGTTTCAAAGGGATCTAGGTACACAGCCATCATACTCTGCTTTACTCCACAGGGCACATTTTCAAGCCAAGCAGCTCTGCTTAATTTGGTCCTGCTCATCCTACTGAGTAGTGCCTTTTGCTGCTTCATTAGCGTCATTCTCCAGTTATTACACAACCCACCACCTGTTAGGAATCTTCTTGAATATTTGGAACTCATAACTCCACCAGTGGTTCCATTTGTGCACCTCTCAGAGACATCTGTTTAATACTTCAGAAAACTGGTTGCTGGATTAAAGAGGTCCCATCTAACCCTGCAGGGTTCTTCTAACCTAACACTGGATGTTTCCCCCCTTTGTCTGTTCAGCAGTAAACCAGCCACCTACGTAAGATCTTAAGTATTAAAACCTTTCCTTCGTCTCACCCAATTAGAGCCTCTAGTCCACATGCTGAGGAGAATTCCCTGTCCTAATTCTAGTTTGGGCACATGAAGCCATGCTTACATCTACACTGGAACAGCAGTGTGCTGCATTCCAGCGAGTCAAGGAATCTGAAAGTCTGCCAAATGACCCTTTTTCCTGCTTCAGAATCCAAAGTTATTTTGGGTGGGTGGGTGGATAGATCCCTCTCATTTTTGAAATGCAGACAAAACAAAGCCAGATTCCTCCATTTCTTAAGAAGCTTAGATATTGCAAAGCCAGCTTTGACTAAGCTGATGGCTGGAATCCAGCCGTGCATAATAGTGACCCAAGTTCCTATCATATGAAAGCTGTGACCTACAGCATGGGGAGAAGTTGTAGTTCTCTTCTAGTCATCACTTATTTGGGGTAAACTGGCACATATATTCCATATGCTAGCAGCAGGCAGATTTTGCCCATCTGTGTGCCTCCTACTCATTCTTTCAAGTTGATGACTACAGACATCATTCCAAGAAACAAGAATATGGAGGTCATGCCATCCCAAACCAGTCAAATATTCATATAATAGAAGAGCAGGAGGTGGAGGCACAACCCTTAGTAACTAGCTGAGCTGTTTTAAAGGGAATCCATTTAAAAACTCTCTGGACATACCAAAACCTTGCTCAGACTGTCTAGAGTGAATATTCTATAGAGAAACAGATGAGCATTTTGGAATAATAGGTCTGACAATGTATGGGGACGTGTGCTGCAGCATCTGTGGTATGCACTACTTTGCAGTAATCGAAATAGGGCCTTTCAAGTTGGCAGTACCCCAAGCTTTAGAATTTTCATTCTAAGGAGATAGAAGAATTGGCTTTTCTACCCCACTTTCCTCACCTGTTTAATGGGACTCAAAGCTCTCTATTCTTCTCCCCACAACTGAGCACCCTGTGAGGTAGGTGGGGCTGTGACAGTTCAGAAGAGAGCTCTGACTAGCCCAAGGTCACCCAGCTGGCTTCATGGAGGAGGGCAGAATCGAACCCAGGATTCCCAGATAAGAGTCTGGCTCCTTAACCACTACACCAAAAAGGAGGTATGCCCTGTATCACCTTAGTATCTTTTTTACCATATAGTGAAACCTTTTTTTGGAATTCAGGCTTTAAGTATTTGATGAATCTGAACTCTTGTTCTTTGATGGTGATTTTTTTTCTATACTACTTATTTAATTTTTAAAAAATATTATAGCTTTTAACTGCATGTAGACTTTTCTGAGAATTTTTATATTGCAGTTTTCTAGAAAATACTTAAATAAAACAAAAACTTTGGAGAAGGAACTTTCTTCTCCCAAGATATAATACTGCCCCTTTTTTATTCAGCTTGTAACTTCCCTTGAAATTTTGTTGTTGCATCTTACAGCAAAAACACCCCAAACCCACAAGACGACGTTTTATTTGTCTATTCCCCATCCAGAGTTAAAATCCTGCAGATGAAACAGGATAACCATATCCAAGGCAACTGCTTTTAACTTCTCTTCATCTAACTCACTTGCACATCCAAACAGAAGATGTTGGCTTTGCACTCACAGGAAATAGGCAACAGACATCCATATTAGAAACAGATTTAATAAATGCTTCCAATAAAACAAAAACATCCTCATAGCAGATCAACAAAAACAGCAGTGACATTTTTCGCCCTATTGTAGCAAGTCTGAACAACAGAACTTCCCTTTCATTGCATAAAAGGTCTTTTGAGTAAGTGGATTTTGAAAGAAAAAGGAGAGCCTGCAGTTTTTATGCATACATGAGAATGTATGCAAATTTACAAAGCCTAGTGACTGGATTTAGCGTTAGTGCTTTTCTTGTTATTTCTTTTTCAAGAATAATGCCTTCAGTACCCACATCTGAATTCAAGTAAATTCTGTTCTTTAAGCCCTCAAACCGGGTGTTGGTGCTGTAAAGAGATTTGGTAATCTACACATGGCTCTAACCTTTGGCCTGAATTAGAGAAAAGTGACCCAGTTACCAGTTCTAGAACTAACCAGAGTTATCAAATTTGATTTTAACAGGACCTGGCCTTTGGCAAAGGAAACAGCTTCTCTACCCCACTCCCAGGCACTGTTATTCTTTTTAGCATGTTCATTTCATATTTTGTTTTTATTGTTGTAACCACACTGAGGCCTTCCAGTATAGGCAGGATAAAGGTGCAAACAAATAAATGAAATACAGAATCACTGATTAATCTTGGCACTTTTTTTTGGTGCCAATAACTTGCATTACAATTCTGTCCACAAAGTTCCCCCTACTCTGGTTCCTTTCTCAGTGATATCAAGCTCAATTATGCATGGAAGGTATGAAAATTAGGAGCACTGCTTACATCATATTGCTGAGGGAAGCTGCGGATTGAAGGCAAAGGTCGGACAGACACCCACTTTTTCTTTGCTTTGGACATCACCAACAGGACACGACGCTCCTTTGTCCAACTGGGTTTCAGGAAGGAAACACATTGTGAAGAAGGAACAAGCAAGAAGCTCTCAACAAACATTCCTTCACTTCTAGCAGAGGCACAAAGTCAATGCAGCACTATCTACAGACCCTACCTTCCCCAGCAACAGTCTCAGCCACTAAATCAAGAATTTTACATTCAATAAAGGAGGTATTTATGACAGTCACAGGTTAGGTAAGGTGTGGGACAATAAAAAGAAATAGATAGATATATCTTAAGGAATGCCTTACTCATTAAGATCACCATCAGGTAGCTTACAGAAGTCTCAGGTTTTTATTATAAATTTAAAACAATAGTATTTAGTATTAAACAATTTAGAAAAAATACAGGTTATAAAATTCTAAACTATGAAGTCTAAAAAAACTAACACAAGCAGATAAGCGTCAAAGGCTATTCAAATCTTTTCTACAGACATTACAGAAGAGATCAAAAAATTAAGCATATAGTAGGAGTCCATACTACTGAGCCATGGAGACAGTTTTGACAACTTAAGCTTCCATATCAAGATTTATAGCCTAGTTTCCAAAGTAGAATGCGGAAGCTAGGTATTACTGGGTCAGTACATGATTATTTTGAAAGCCTGCTCCGTATCCTTTGATCACCACATAGGCCATGGTCACACCTTTATTTTAAACCTTCTTCAGTCTATGTTCAGGTAAGACTGCTCACACCTTTTAATTTGTATCCATTTCATTTGTACTCTCTAATTGTACTTTCCTGAATGGAAAGTCCACAAGTAAAACAGATACAAACGAATAGGGGTGCATCCCCATGAAATTTAAAGTCCGATGAAAATCTTCTTTTGCCTCGGAGCACCCCCAAGCACGGCTTTTATCCGGACTTCCAGCGCAGCTAATTAGGAAAATGCGCTGCAAAAAAACCAGCCCTTTAAAGAAGACTGCAAGCGCACTTTCCTGGAAGACGCGGGTATTCAGAGCAACATTTTGCATGGAGACGCTCCATGGCAAAAGGGGCAAAAGGGGCGGGGCTTCTCTCCAAGGCGGCAAGCTCTCTCTCTCTCTTTTTTTTTTGCCTCTCATCCACAGCCAGCATTCACGATATGAAAACAGTAGGCAGGCATTCCAATCATAAAGAGAAAGATACATTGTAATGAATTGCTTCCCCTGCAAGTGAAAGTGTATGAGCTGGCTGCAGCCCACTGCCTTCGCAAGCAGGGGAGACGAAGAGAGAACTTGTAAATTTTTCTTTTGGACATGTGAATTAGCGCACAATTGCTGGATGGGGGGAGGCATTTCAGCAGCTGGAGATCTTGTAAATAGCGCTGGCTGCAGCCCCTCTGCCTTCAGAAGCAGGGGAGACGAAGAGAGAACTTGTAAATTTTTCTTTTGGACTTCTGAATGTGTGCACGATCACACAAGCACCCAATGAACAGCAAGGGGCGGGGAGAAAAAGATGCGGGTAAGCAAAAGACGCTTCCTTGGGGATGGTCAGTGCATTTTAAATGCGCGTTTTGCTGAGCCCCATGGGGACACTTAATTCCGAATTGAACGCGCTTTTCTTAAATTCACTTCAGTAGAGGGGCAATAGAGAGGCAAATAAGTACCATGGGAACGCACCCTAGGGCTGCATGTTCACGGCATGTGTTATTTCGATTTAAATAATTCAAAATAACTGACCCGGAACAAAGCTGTCCACACGACTTGCAAATTGATCTGGTTCCGTGGCATTCCTTAACGCGGAATCAATCCTGGTAATCCCCACAATAGCCCTGTGCTCCCGCCCATTGCCAGGCATGGTGCCCTGTGATTGGTCCTCCCTCCCAGGATCCCACCCTCCCTTCCCTTTGTGTCATCCATGCTCCGCTGGGGATTCCCGTTCTCTCCCCTCCCCCTTCCCACCACCACCACCAGCAGCAGCAGCATCCATCCATCCATCCATCCTGGGGCTCCTCGGTGCCCACTCCGCTTTGCCCGACTCCACCGCTGCCGCCGCCGCTTTCTCGGCGCCTTTTGCCCCGCTGGCCGGAGCGCGCTCACAGCCCGGGCCGCCCCTGCCTCCCCCGCCGGCGGCTCCGGCGCCCGCTGCGCCATCCATCCATCCATCCATCCATCCATCCATCCATCCATCCATCCATCCTGGTGCTGCGGCGCGGGCAGCTTCGCCCTGGGGCTCCTCCGCCGCTAGAAAAGGAGGAGAGCCGAGAGGCGGGCAAGCTCGCTCTTCCCCCGGGGGCCGGGAGGGAACTCGGAGAGCGGGGAGAGTGGGCTGGGAAAGTTCCGCGGGGACTCCGCTTTCCTTTCCTTTTTAAAGTACAGAACTGCACAAAACTGCAACATTGTTATAAGCTACATCGCTACAGTGTAGCTTTCGAGGTAGTGGCTGTTGGATTCTTTCAATGGAATCACTCTTTGGAAGCGAGCTATTGGGGGAGGGAATCCTAAACATGACGTGCCTCCAATACGGACAAGCCATTGGTTACAGTGAGATTGGGGGCGGGACAGCCTGGACACGGAATCTCATCCCGGAAAACGATACTGTCCATACAGTAAAAAATGAAACACGTATCAAGGGCACGATCCGGAGTGAGAGCTGTTGAAATCAGGATTTATTTCAAAACGGTTTAACATCATTTAACACGGAAATACCGTGTTAAGCCAAACTGCCGTCTGGCCGAGGAGAACTCAAAACATTTTGAATTCGCAATAACGATCCCGTGGGGATGTGGCCTAGGTGTGAGTAATCAGATCTGAAGACGGACTGAAGGAGTAAAGTGAAGGTGTGACCATGGCTAAGGAACGTGCAAGAGGAAAGTTGTGGCTCTGACTCAATTTTTCTGCTTTGTCAGGGTATGATAAATGTCATTTTGGAAGATATGTTAGATGAGAGATACAGTATTGGGTCTAAATTTTCATCATCTACAAGTACTGGTGGTAACTGTAGTGAAAATAATCTTGGGGTAATTACATTTGCTGCCTCAGTGATAACTAGTGATCACTGTGATTAGGGAGGTGGAAAGCAATGCAGCTAAAAGGAAATAGTCCTGGGGTCAGAATAGGTAGTGCTTGTAGTATGCAAGATACTACAATTCCATTCAAACCCTAAAGAAAGGAAAGAACCAGTCCTGAATTGAAGCATGTGAAGGAGAAAGGAGAAGTTGACTCAACCTCTATCAAGTATGGTTGATATAACCCTCTTTGCCCTTAAGAGCTAGCCACCTTAATCGTGGCCTACATCTAATCTGTGTTATAACTGTGAGATTCATGGAAATTTCCAGCCTCATCACATTGAAAGCATAGTTCTTTCCGTGCAAAGTGCAAAAGGATGGGCGGATACTTGTGCTGCACATAAGTATCAAAATGGGTGGTCTTAAAATGGCCTGCCAACTGCTCCAAAAATTACATCAGGGAAAAGAATTACAGATGAACTGATTTTCAGTACAAGATTGACGTGTTTCTCTATGTTTAACCCAGAAAAAAAACCCTGCCCAGTTATCAAGGTTATTGGAAATACTGCACTGAAAATAAATATTGAGCAGAACAACATTAACTGGTCCAGCCCCTAGTCAACACTTCCAACTTCCATTATCTTCATATTTTCACTCAAGTTCCTCCAGGAGAGGAGGTTGCCTGCCACCCACCCAATTCCCACCCACAAATACTTTGACCAATGGAGAGCCCAGCAGATATGGCAGCATAACAAAACATGTTGTAGGTAGAAGAAGAAGAGTTGGTTTATATACCCTGCTTTTCTCACCCTTAAGGGGACTCAAAGCAGCTGTCAAACTTTCTGTTCTTCTCCCCACGACAGAACACCCTGTGAGGTAGGTGTGGCTATGAGAGCTCAGAAGGGAGCTGTGACTAGCCCAAGGTCACCCAGCTGGCTTTGTGGAGGAGGGCGGAATCAAGGCTGGTATTCCCAGATGAGACTCCGGCTCCCTAACCACTAGACCAAACTGTAGCAATGAGAAGCAGCAAAATACCCAAGGACACCTACCTGTGGTGTGCTTTGGCACTACAATACTTGAGGTCTTTGTCTGGTTCCACTACTTGCCCGTTCCTCCAACACTGGCCGCAAACAAATTTCATTTGGAGGTCAAAAGCATTTGATGCTGAAGTTCTGGTAGAAGCCTAAGATTGGAAAAGCAGCAACAGCCAAGTTAAAAGAACCACTTGCATTCCAAGACCATAGGCTATCAGTTTAATAAAAATAACAACAGATTATTTTAGGTTTTATGGGAAGATAGAGCACTGAATTAGGACTTGGGAAAAGAGGGTTCAAATCCACAGTCTGGGGCATCCACTGCCTTTTACTCTTCATAGGTAGTTGTAAGGAAGAAATAAAACAGGAAATAAATTATATCCACCATCTTGCAATGATCAGAGGGAAGGCTAGATGCAACTGTATACACAAATCAGGAGAAAGTTCTGAGGACAGATTTACTTGGTTTACTGTAAATTTTTTCGTATCACCTGCCTTATTACCAATAGGCTGAAATCATAAATGGAACCCTGAGTAGCACTAAGCAGGAGCCATCAAAACATCTGAACACAGAACAACATTTCAGTCTTGCTATCTTTCTTTTAAAATAGAAAAACCCCAATGCAATGCCACTACAGCCTTAAAGCTTGCAATGCTGCCTCAGGAAACACTCATCTAAATACTCACAAGAACATAAGAATATAAGGGGAATCCTTCTGGATCAGGCCACAGCCCATCTAGTCCAGCATCTTGTCACACACAGTGGCCCACCAACTGCCCATGGGCATCTCAAGCAGAGACAAGGGCAAACCTTCTCCTGTTCTCGAATCCCAGCAAATGGCCTTAGAAGCATCCTGCCTTTTTCATGTTATTTTTCAGTGCTTTCTGCCCATCAACTAGTCTCAACACACGTTTGAAGATGCAGAACCCCAACTGACAAACAAATCTGGTTAAATGTTATCCAAAAATATCATGCCTAGCCCCAAAATGCAAAATTTGAGTGAGAGACCACAAACGGTATCCTCTGCAGAAACTGTTTAAGAGGAACTGATCATGTTAAGTTCCCAAACCTGAGTAGAACAAAGCTACATTAGAACTCAAGTAATATTGCTGAAGCAGCACAAGCAGTGAACTGACATCAGATCACATTTCTATATAAGTTAAGTTGTAAGTTGCCTGCACGAAAAGGTGGGCAACATACATGAACCACTTAAAATTATCAACTCCTTAAAGCAAGGCAAATTACAGGAAACTCTAAAGAAACTAATGATCCATTTCTTTCTCTGTTCTAGTAACTGGAAAACTTTGGAAGAAATAATAGTATAGCATGACTCATACTAAAAAAGAATTATAATCCCTCTGCTGAATTTAAAATTCCTTCAGTAGTATCAGCCATCACAACAGCATGCTACCTATTCCATGGTTTGGGTTGCAATACCTTTGTCTTCAAATACCAATCTGGAATAGTAATATGCAAGATAAAGCTCCTTCTAAGCAAGTTCACAAAAGCAGCCTGCCAGAGAGGAAATACATCTACAGTCCTGGAGTTAGGGGATTGCCATTTATAAATGTCCCCTGCAGCACAGGAACACAGCCGTGCTGATTCACAAAATGAGGTAAATGACCCCCAATGCAGCAAGACTATTTGTATGAAGAAGTCAACTTATGCCAGAAAAACCTAATTAAGGCCATGGTCACACCTTCACTTTAAACCTTCTTAAGGCCATCTTCAGACCTGACTGATCACACCTTTTCATTTCTATCCATTTTATTTGTGGCTTTCCATTCAGGATAGTCCAAATGGAGAGTGGGAAGTTCACAAATAAAATGGATACGAGGAGTGAAAAGTTGTGAGCAGTCAGATCTGAAGATGGACTGAAGAAGGTTTTCAGGGAAGCTGTAACCATGGCCCTAGTGGAGGAATACCCAAATTTGCCAATGGGACATTTCCACTTTTCACATTCAGCAGCCCTCCATGTATTCTATTTTTTGACAATTTTAGTGCATTTTAGCTGTATTCTCCTGTTTCCTATTTGGTGATATGGAGTACAACTTGATTTAATTCAAGCTTTCCTCCTGATCAAGATCAGAGATGAGTAGGCTCATGAAAAACTCAGACTGTGGTGCTATTTTAAAAGTTTTAACTTAGGAGTAACCTGCCAAAAATGCAAGGATAATTCATTTCAACTTGGATTTTTTTAAAATTAAGTTTCATACTTAATATATCTAGCCAATGGAAATGACTTAGGAAAAGATTTCCATGATACAAAGGAGATACAAACAAACAAAACAGGACAATAAACAAAATATAATTGATAAATAGAGTGGCAAGGAATATTCTATATGTTCCTCTCAGGACTACCTGTAAAACGACAGTAGTCAATAAATTACATGGGGGAAAAGGTGAGTGCAGACAGAGGTCGTTCTTGCACTAGGTTTTATTCAGACATCTCTCTCTTAGACAGGGCAGACTGTGGCTTTCCTGATGCTGGACCCGCCTTCTCATTAGCCCTAGTCATGAGGGATAATGGTAGCTATAGACAACATCATAGGGAAAGTCAACAGCTCCCTACTTCACTTAAGACGTCTACCTATTAACCTTTGGTTCCAGTCTCTGAACCATCTGAATCAGGAGAGGGGGGTCAAAGCACTTTGGGCTATTATTTACTTATATAAACTTTATTATGACCAGTCTTGAGACATCCGTGTATAGGATGAGATAGAAAAAAAATTAAATCTTCACAAACACACCCAAAAAACCAAAAATCCCAAAGATACAGAAGAATCCAAAAACTGACCTTAACTATTAGCCAGCAATAAAATTTCAGTGACTGAAGACTTTTGAAAATGGCAAAAGTCCTGAAAAAATCTTAACTGACAGGCCGTTCTGCATGGGAGGAGACATTTCTTCAGATATTTGGATCCTAATTTGTATAAGGCTTTATAAATCAGCATCGAAACCTTGAACTGGGCTCGGATGCCAATGCAGATCTTTGAGAGCTTCCAATACCTTAGCCACACCTTCTGAACCATCTTCAAGGGCAGGTTGATACTGAGCACACAGCAAAAATCCAACTTGGAAGTTGTAACAGCATGGATCATGGAGGTTGACTATGATTGGGAAAGATTCTCTACATGAAACTCAGGAAAGTGAGTGTGGACAGTACTAAATTTGGAGAAGAAGGATTGGCTTTTCTACCCTGCTCTTCTCACCCATTTAAGGAGACTGAAAGTGGCTGACAAACTCTCTGTTCTTCTCCCCACAACAGACACCCTGTGAGGTAGGTGGCACTGTGGGAGCTCAGAAAGAGAGCTGTGACTAGCCCAAGGTCACCCGGCTGGTGGCATGGAGGAGTGTGGAATGATACCCAGTATTCCCAGATAAAGAGTCCAAATTCCTAACCACTAAACCAAACGGAAGACATTGTAACAACTTGGAGACATAGCACTGCGGTGGTTCTACTCCTATCTCCAAGACCAAGACCATAGAAAAGTTATGGGAGACTTTTTTTCAGGACCCTGGAAACTGATCTGCAGGTTTTTTCAGGGATCATTCTTATTTCCCTGGCCTGTTCAATATCCATATGAAACTACTGGGAGGAGTCACCCAGTGATTTAGAGTGATGTCCCATCAGCGTGCTGACAATACCCAGCTCTACTTCTCCATTCCATCTAATTCATGAGAGGCAATTCAGGTGCTTGACCTGCACTACTGGCAGTCAGGGGAAAGACGCCCATATGGAACAGCAGCTCTAGGTAAATCCACAAAATGAAATCAGTACTGAGAGCTCTGTGTTTACGTTCACAGATTAAAAATTGTAAGATGATTCTGCAGCCTCTGAAAATAACAAAGCAGTCATCCTGTTCTGCTCTGGTGTTTTTCCAAACCAACTCATCTTATCAGTGAGTATGAGAATGGATAGAACAGATCAAGAACAGTTTTACAGAGTTTTTCCCCTAATGTGAGGACCTGCTCTCCTCCTACATCCTTTCTCTCTTTCTAGAGTAGAACTATTTAACTGGAAGCACAGCTGAGTGAGCATTATACCAGATTAACTTGCTTAGACCAGGAAAAGGGCAAAAATGAATATCCCATTACTAACTGCACCAAGCCTAGTCTTCACTGAAGTAGAAAACTGGAGATTCCTTTAAAAAATGGAAGAATGAAGTCTAGGCTTGCCTCACTTGACACTACCTGGCTGTATTTTCATCACCTTTGTGCTTTTCTGAAAGTCTTTCTGCACCGATGCTAAGAGATAAGCTGTCCTTTTCATCAAAGCAGTAGAGTAACTCTTCTCTGAATTAACTAGGGATTGGTATGTTCCTTTTGATGATACTGTGTCATGATCTTTATCAAAAACTTCCAGTTTGCATTAGTCACACTACTCTGCTACAACAATCAGACCCCTGCTCTTACATGATCCTGCTCACGCATCTGGCCTTCCCCATCTCCTGCATGGAGGTTCTCCTTTCATCTCAAGTTTTTCCCTGAAACAATAACTAAGCACCGTGTTCCACCTTTGAATTCAGCCAGCCACCCTTTAGCCATTCTCTCAAGCTCAGAAGGGGCTTCCTTCAATACACTCACCTACCAATGTCTGTGAATGCTCTACCAGAACTGTGAGTAGAAATAAAAGGTTCCTCCAAAGTAAGCGCATAAAAATTAATTCAGACTCCCATGGTACAGAATCTGATAATCCCAAATGTGGTCTGATTTCCAACGGACCTTCTAATTATACACAGGTTTCTCTCTTCCTTGCATCTCTCCAGGTCATCTCCTGACAGCAACAGAATACCAGCCATCTGATGGCCATAAAATCCTGAGAAAAGACATCTCCTCCTTACTCTAAACATTCCCATCTTCCTTCCTCCTCTTCCCTGAGTTCTACCCATTATGCATACGAATCCAGGCACTGGCATACACCGTACAGAGAAATACATACCATACATGTATACAATGACAGATTACTGCAGTATAATATGGAGTACCATAAAGTACGATGACAGCATGCAATATTAATATGAAATAACATTGTAGTGACTGACAGGAGCCTAAAGCCTCCTTGGCCAATTTCCTTCTCATCTCTTTCCTTCTCAATCCTGCTTCTACATGCATCTAATCATAAAGATAGCTACTGTTGACTTACCATCATGGGCACAAAGGCCCTAAGGTTATATAGTAAAAATTATTTTTACAATTTATCATATACGTTCCAACAGAAAAAAAAATTAAAAAAATAACAATCAACAATCACTCAACAGACTGACATCTTTGGTACCCACCAAGTTTCTGAATTCCCTTTATTGTTCCCTGAGTAAATAAGGAACTGGAAGGAGCTTATAACATGCTTCCCAAACAAGCCCATGGGTCAAATACGCTGGCTAATTCTTTACTCTTTCCTTAAGAGGCTACATGTGCACAAGTTAAAACAGAGCTGGAGATAATAAGTGGTTTGTAGCCATATCCAGCATACCTTGTTTCAATGGGCTATTGCCGCTTCCTCACTCAGACAGCCTCAGCCCGCCTCCCCCTCCAAATCTTTGTTCCTTTTCTCAGCTGTTGACTCATCTTTCTTTGCATCTGGATTGCATCAAATGCTCCATCTGTACACTTGCCTAAAATATAAATGCAGGCACAAAAAAAGCTGTCCAACACAGCCTAAAGATCTATCCTGCACAGTTAGGATTGTTCAAAGGTACGTTCTATAGTCAGTGTTGTACTGCAATACCAGGCAAGCTGTGACATGCTGTTCTACATTGACAGTGGATGGAAGAATGAATCAGAGACACCTAGTGATGGCAAAATATTACTGTGTCATTTAATCCACAAAGTTAAAGCATCAATGTGAGGAGTGAAAGTCCACCCTCCTTCTCTGTTTTCTTAGCAACCACACCTTCCAAGAGGTCACTAAAGAGCAAAGAACTTAGTGTTCTAGTTCAAGAGCTGTTCTAATCCAGTGCCAGGGTTGGGCTTCTTTTGTTACTCACCAGACACTTCTCCAGAACTCCAAAACACCACCCAGAAGGAGAGCAACAGGTTATAATCATATAGCAGTGATCAGAAGCTGCCATCTGGCTTACGACCAGCATCTACACAGTAGCAAAATCCCTACGCCGCCTGGCAGTCATAATCTTTGAAGAATCACTTCTCATCTCCTGTTTCAGTGTTCCTCCCCCGCCCCCGTTATTGATCCTCTTGGAAGAATTCACTGGTTTTTAAGATCTAGAGAGGAGGCCCTCCTGGTTGTCCCACCACCTTCCGTAGTAAAACGGGTGGGCACCCGGGAGAGGGCCTTCTCAGTGATGGCTCCCAGGTTATGGAATAGTCTCCCCCTTGAGATGAGTCAGGCTCCTTCACTGTATATGTTTTTAGGAAGGCAGTGAAGACATACCTATTTGCTCTGGTCGTTGGTTAAATGGGAATATACTGTCTCTTCGCACTTTACAGACACTGTTACTGTTTTAATATATACTGTTGTATTAATACGTCTGATTTTAAGTGTTGTTACCCACCCTGAGACCTTCAGGTATAGGGTGGGATAGAAATACATGTAATAAATAAAATAAAGTAAAATAGAACACCCCAGCAAGAATAAAAGCCAGGATATTTGACCACTTGACGGAAGACAACAGGAAAGGACAGTAAGAAATACAAGCAGAAGAAACTTATATACATTAATTCATGAACTCTCAAACCAACAATGAGCAAGTTAATTCAAAACAGTAACATGAAATCTAAAATGGGAGAAAGATCCCTACGTATGATCCGCGCAGCATCAATTGCACAAAGAGCCTTTTGCTCACTTACACAAAGAACACACCTCCTGGAAAGAAGATTCTATACACGATAACTTAGGGTATTTTGCACTTACTAGCCTAGTATGGTATAACAAAACCATATTAGGCTGGTAAGGGAGTAGCACGGCTGTGGCCATCCACACTTCAAGTGCTGGTAAAGGCCCATACCAAACCAGAAGCACTTGCACTATGTAAGGCCAGGCCGGGTTACCATGGCAATAGCCAGTGCAATTTTGGATTTTGCCATGGCAATCTGGATGCTGGATTTGACTGCACAACGGAGGTCACATCCTCTGCAGAAAAAGGTGCGGATGCTGCTCTCCATGAGGCAGCTAACCTCTTCCAGTCAAGCTGTGCATCACTCTAGGAAGAGATTACCCAACGTGAGGGTGGCAGCAGCAGCATGCGGGTGGGCCTGTCTAGTGAGCGGACTGGTGCTTGCTAAGAGATAAGCACACACAGGCCCTATGTGTCCTGTAATACTTATCCTGTAGTAATTTTTGGATGACCATTTTAGTGGCTTGCTTTCACATAAGTGGTTACTATAGTCTAACTAATCCCTGAGCGCCCTATAACCACTTTGTAATTTTGAATGAGAGTAGAATTAAAAAAAGGAGGAAGAGCATTTTGTTCATCTAATCAAGTAGCCATATGTCAGGCCCAATCTTCCTCTTCCGTGAGAGAACATTACACAAAGAGCCTTTGTTTATTGTCTCACAATCATACAAACAATATTGGACGAGCTGCACTGGACGTCTGGCTGTTAAAGCAGTCTACTCTTCCACTACAGTCAAATGAAAGACTCTGTGGATCTCCCAGATAGGACAAAAGCCTTGTGTCCACTGATGTTCCTCAGCAATCGGCAGCACACTGCCACCACTCCAGGAAGTGACCGAGTAGCCATTTCATCAGTTTCCCCCATAAACTAGCCCAATTCCCTTTTAAATACCTCTAAGTTGGTGGTTATCTCATTTAGTGGATGTAGATTTAGCCACTAGTCTATGCACAAAGTTATCCAGATTAGGCTTTTTTATTTTCTATGAAAATTTAAGGAATGCTCATGCATATTTCACACATATTTGATGCACAATTATCCTAATGCTGGAGCTCCTCCTGCTGTTTACATGTGATAAATGTGATTGCACTCAAAAACACAAATCCAAAGGACAAAGACATCAACCGTTTAAAGGTCCTTACCGTATTGCTATTAGTCTTGCTGGCATGTGCTTCCATCTGTTGCCAGTATTTTTTAGATTCCTGTACAATATCTTCATGGGTCATTCCTGAAACAGCAGAATAAATGCAAGCCTTCAGTGACAATTCACGCAAGCTCTAGACTCAGACCAAATGCAGCCTCCAGGGCTCTCCCAGTCAAAGACTTCTCCAGCTCTGCCTGGTGGTCTCTGAGTTCTTTCTCTTGACTTGAATTATGATGATAACTCATGGAAGTATCAGAACAATTCTTTTCTTAGGTGCTTGCACGTGCACTAACAATGCTCTAACAAAGCCACTGCTAGGAATATATTCAAGAGAGAAGGGCTGAGTAGGAATAAAAAACTACAGAAGGGGGTCCCATATTTGATAATGGACCATCATTCTGTAGGGCACAAGTATCAAGGTAAAAAAAGAGAACCTGGTTCTAGTCATCCCTCTTTTCAGGAAGTATGAATGTTGAGGGTTCAAAGGGTTCATGCCCTGATTTGGACATTTCTGAGAAGCTGACAGGTTCACCCAGATTTCCAATGTGGAGCTTGTGTTCCATGAGTTTTACATTACCTACACTCCAGTCTATCACCTCCAGTCAACCATATGAGGTGTTAACACATTTACGATACTTTAACATCCTATGGGTAAGACCCTTTGAGGCCACAGGCACTTATGGAACTCCCTGTGAGCCAAGTGGCACACTCACCAGAGTACTGCTGTAGCAACCAAATTTTCAGCTCTATGAAGCTGTGAGCAAAGTGGCAGCTATCTTCACGCAAGCAACCATAACGGACTTCATGCCTGCACACATCAAACTGAAAATGCTCCTGGAATTGGCGGATTTTAGAGTATTTCAGAGAGGTGGATCGAACAATGTGAACCAGACACCTGCAACGAGTAGCACTTTTTCATTAAAAGGCTTAAAAAAATGACAATCACATCACATAATTTAACATAAAATATTAAGCTACAGCTTAGCCTTAGCCTGCCATCCTCTTAGCAGCTTCCTCCATTTCTTCCTTTTAAAACGGTGTTTCTCAACTCTTGTGTCTCTAAAGGCTGTTGGACTACAACTCCCATCATACCTAATCAGCAAAGTATTCAGGAGTGATTTGGGGGTGACTGGACACCCAACAACACCTATTCTGTGGTCTGACATAGCATTTAATCAGTTTACAGGCCATCTTTAGTCCTCACTGTCCAGACAAGATTTGGTCTTTCCATATCTTTTGTGGAATAGATTGGCAAATTTATGACTACTATTTGGATTAGGTGAGCTCTTAGTCCAGTTTAGGCTCCACAAAGCAAAACAAAAACCAAAAATGTACAAGGGAAAGAAGGAGCAGAAGTGGACAGTGCTCACTTTCCACAATACTGCGACGGGAATCCATGTTCTAATGCAGAACTAAGGAAATACAGAGCGGAGTTTGATTTTCCTGTCCCTGTGAAGTCAAGACTTGAATCCTGGGACTGCAGGCAATTGCTGACTGCACAGGGAGGGGAATTGGTGAGGAGGAGGAGATAGAGCAAGTTTGAATTGAGTCCCTGTTATAATACAAATGTGAGCATGTGTGGAACACATACTCGAACATTGCCCCCCCTCCCCAAAACAGATTATTTCTCTGATGTCAGACTGTGCCTCTACAGACAAAGTAACGAAAAACACTGTTCTAGAGGAAAACCAAGAACATGATTTAGAAATTCAGGTGTCATAAAATCTAGAGAGATCACCATGAATACTGCTGCTTACTTTCATTGTTAATTGAACAGTTGTCCCTTATGGCAATTTTATTGTGATTCCTAACAGATTTCTCTGCTGGCACTTGAAACTCAGGTGGAGGTGGTGGCCAGGAACAACTATTTTTAGCTACATCTGGTTCACCAGCCATGGCCCTTTTTAGACAGTCTGGCCACAGTGATCCATGCTCTGGTAACTTCCAGATTGGATATTGTAAAGCACTCTTTGTGGGACTGTCCTTGAAGATAGTTAGAGACCTGTAGCTGATGCAAAATGCAGTAGCTAGATTTCTAATTGCTATTACTAGCCAGACACACATCACACTGGTCCTAAAAGAACTGCACTGGCTGCTAATCTGCTACTGAGCCCAGTTCAAGATATTAACTTGTAAGATCCTAAATGGCTTGGGCTTCAAGTATCTAAAGCAGTAGCTCTCAACCTGGGGGTCGGGACCCCTTTGGGGGTCAAACTACCCTTTCAGGGGGGTTGCAACGAGTCTCCCACCGCCCTTCCCTCCCATCTCCCAGCTGCTCCACCCCCACGGTTGGGGGTCTCCACAACAAGAGGAACTCCATTAAGGGGTTGCGGCATTAGGAAGGTTGAGAACTGCTGATCTAAAGGAACAGCTTCTCCCATATAGGCCTGTCCACGCCCTAAGTTCTGCCAGTGAGGCCTTCTTAGTAATATCAGTCTCCTTCAGCAGTTAAGGGGGTGGGGACGTGTGGGAGGGCCTTCTTGGTGATAGCCCCAGGCAATGGAACAGTTTCCCCTCTCAGTGATTTGGTTCATATGAACTGCAGTTCAGCACGTCTCTAGCTTATAGGGATAGTTAAAACTACAAGCCAACTACTCAGTAACAGCATCTATGGAATAATGCTGATGTGATTCAGTTTTCAGAAGTTCCCATAATTCTAACGGTAATGAATGGTAAAGAATCAGAGAGTTGGGAGGGGCTAGCAAAGTTACCATATAAAACCTCCAGCTCCACCAGCATTTCCAAATTCGTGTAACACTCACATACCCAGTTCTCAATTTCACCTTCAAGTCCTAGTTACTAGTCTCAGAGATTTACTGCCTTTCACACTTACTCAAATACGTCTTTCTTTAAAAACATGTGACCCAGAAATGGACCCAGGATAAAAGAGGGCAAAGGTATGAACATAGCATTACCTTCCCTGTGAAGTATAAGGCTGGACATGGGCTGAAACAAAAAGTCTGTGTATGTTTGTGGCTGACTTTGTGTTTTACAGACATTATTGGGTAAAATCATAACCCGCTCACTTACTTGTTATCATAAAAATTGTGTTTTGCAGCTAGGTTGGAACACACTGCTGGTGAGTCCTTGGTCCCCTTGCTGATTATTCGGGGTTTGCTGTCAAAACATATCTGTGAGAATACAGAAAGAAAATTCTGTAATACAAGTAAACAATTATTTCCTTAATGTGGGTTATAAATTATATCCTTTGACTAAGGACTTAAAATAATCCTCTGCTTTTCTTTCCTTACCACCCAGTTGAAATCTGTTGTCATATGGATTTGATGACTCTAGAGGTCCCTTCCTACTCTATAATTCGGATTCTAAAGACAGACATGGCTGCGACATCCTCTTCTATGGTCCATCAATCTTCTCCTTGTTATATTCATAGTTGCCTCCTGTGTTAAATTAGTCTAAGACTGTCCAGCTCTGCATTTAGACTTAGTTTGTTTTTCATATAATGCTAAAATATTTCATTCACTTACAAACACCTTTGCTGATCCTGATGCCTTTTACTCTAGGTTGGAGACTCCCATGCCCAGGCTTTCATTTGCTAAGCATCCTGTTATCTCCCAATAACACTGTGGTGGTCTCACGCTGTTATGAATGGTTGTGCCTATTCCTAGAGTCTGTGAACTCACTAACCAGTAGTCCTGAACTCATTTTAACCACTTAGCCTTAATTCTCTGTGTGTAATTGGTATCTGACATGCCTTCTACACCATACCTCACAAAGAAATGTGAATATGCCCTGGTGTTCCTTCAAGATCTTGGTAATGGTTAGGCTGCCCCGCTTGACCCCACCCAATGGATCAAAGAGGAGGTCACGATTGAGAGTTCCTTTCCGCTCCTCTGTCCACACGTCGATCTCCTCCTGGTGGTACGCGAAGGTGCAGTTATCCCCGTACTTACAGTCCTGCTTGTTAAGCACATCTACAAAGCAACAAACATCATACCACCACACACGAAGTGGAGGCTGGGATCAGAAGCAAGCTTTCATGCTACCAATATTTTGTTTTCTTCTCCCTCCCTCCCCCAGCTTTAGCTTCACAGACAGTTAAAAGGACTACTGCAGAGTTTAGGATTAGACATAGTGGTGTAACCCAGCTTTCCCCAATCTGCGGTTTCCAGTTATCAAATACATGGTTGACTAGCAGTGTCAAGGAGCTATTAAAGGTAATAAAACATCCTTCAAAAAGTAGAAGGCCTGTCTTAATTTTTAAAAAAGCAAAAAAAAACAGGCAAAAGAAACGCAAGCAGCAAGAGATGAAAAAAGATTTCAGAAGTATATTGTCAAAACTGTAAAAGACAGATGATGCTTCTAACATACTTTTTAAAAAAGTAAATGACCAGGTAGAGAGGTAACTACTCTATCAGATGCTAAGGGAGTGATTGGTGTACCAAAGAGCACAAGGGAACTGCAGAGAAGTTGAACACTCGTGGCAGGAAATTTGGAGCAGATTCCTGGGCCCAAGCTTGTTTGCTCAGGAGCAGAATCTAGTGAGCAAAGCATACAGGTGCTACAAAAGAAGTGGTAGGCCTTACTGGTAAATTTAAAATCATCAAATCTCCAGACCTGGGTAGCAGCAGGCCTCTGCTGTCGCTAAGCTCAACTGCTGTAGCTGACAAGTGTTGGCCAGCAGAATTCCAAGTTTTAAAAAAGGGATTAAGAAAAAAAAGTCAGCCTTTAGAACCTGCTTTTCTCACCCATTGAAGAGGACTCAAAGCGGATGATAAAGTTTCCTATTTTCTCCCAACAGACACCCTGTGAGGTAGGTGGGGCGGTGATAGTTCAGAAAGAAAGCTGTGACTAGCACAAGGTCACCCAGCTGGCTTTGTGGAGGAGTGCAGAATCAAACCCAGTGACTACCAGAGAGGAGTCCGGCACTCTAATCACAAGCCCAAACTGGCCCAGGAGAATCAGGAAATTACAGGTCTGTCAGTTTCACATTTGTTCCCGGTAAGATGATGGAAACTATTATTAAAGACAATATTTAGAAGTATAGGTCTTACTCAAGGATGATAGCCTATACAGTTTCTGGAAGATCATATCTAACTCATCTTCTAGAGATGTCTAAGAGCATCAATAAACATGGGGATAAAAATAGTGATCCAATGCACATTGTGTACATGGATTTTCAAAAACTTTTGATAAAGTACCCCACCAAAGATTTCATAGTAAATTTTAGAGCCATGGAATAAAAGGTTTATGGATTAGCAAAGCAGAGGGAAGGAGTAAATGGGGCATTCAAGCACACCAGCACCCTGCCCACAGCCATGGAATTAATGGCAGCCTCCACATGCTTGAGTGAGCATATGAATTTCTGTGTGATTTTCACAGTGTTCACCTGCTTTTTAATGGGCCTTAACTCTCAAAGAGAGCCCAGGCTTGCTAGATGAAGTACCTAGCAGTCCTGCGCTTCTTTACTGCTCTTCAAACTAAACTAAACAATTCATACAAACCTGTTAGATATCTCCAAGCAATCAAATTAAAGTTTGATTTAAGGCCCCCGTTTTTGCAACCTTTCAACTAAAGTACACTGGGAATGTAATTTAGTTTTCCTCACCAATCACAGCAGAATAAAGGAAAAAGCAGCAGTTATATCTTAAATGGATTCATGAATGCGTGAATGTTAACATCTATACCATGAGCAGGATGTGACCAAATTTAAAAGGCCAGTGTGAGCATAATCAATGTGTTTGCAGAATATATTAGTAAATTAGACAAGGTCTTCTACTCTCAGGCTGTTATCAACCAACCTGTACAAAAAAACCAGAACCACAATCTCACGTACGTACAAATCTCACACTTATTTTTTATATTTTCTTTTGAACTACTGCTTCTCTTTACACTTTTTTAAATCAAAAGTAGTTTTTAGAATCAGCTGAAGATTTTGAGAGGTATTCAGGTATGTGTGCTGAGTTCACTCGATTGGGCCTGACTATTACCAGACAGGAGTAAAGTCTGAATTAAAATGCAATCAATGCTCTTATCTCCAGCTGTGTACAGTTAGAACAAACCAGTAGACCTCCTAAGTTATTTTTTTGGGGAACACTGGTCAGTATTACCAGTTGGGACACTTCAACTAAGACTCCAAAGACTTTAAAGTAGCTGAAAACCATTGCCCAGAAGGTAAAAAACTAAAACAATCACCAGAATAACCAATTGGGAATACATAATACTACATAACTTGTTACCATGCATATTTGCTCCCTCCCCCCAAAAAAACTTGATTGTTTCTGCCTCATGTAGGAAGAGAAATGCCCTCTGTTACAGTAACTTTCACATGTAGATCCATGTATCCATTTTGGTACAAGGCAACAAATGTATCTCCCACTTTTTAAATTAATCTGAACTATTTTGTCTTGGCCAGTGACACTGTATTTTGTTTCTCTTCAGTGTACAGCTTCTATGTTTTCACTATGTTTTACTGGGCTTCAAATAGTTGTAGTACCACATGACTTAACAGTAGAGCAGAACTCTCTAAAAATAAATAATTACAGTAATGAAAGTATGAACCCGTGAAAGAAACCAAAAGCAACCTCCCACTTTCCATCCTTTCTTACATTTCAGACTCTCCTTCCACCAATAAATCCTTTCCCTCCTTCTATTTACCTTTACACAGGTAGTAAGACCCCACAAAGTTGGTCTTGGTTGGACGTGGCCGGATTTTCTTCCAGGTTTTGTCTTCTGAGTTACGACGTCTACACAGAAGTATATCCCGCTTACACTTGTGTTCCAGGCCTTCTCGATAGGTATAATCGCCAGCCTTTGGTCCTACAATGGGAGGACAAGATTAAGAAAAGCCCAATGTTGCCAGCAGCATCTGGCCCACATCACCTCAAGCAGGTAACCTGTTTTGGGATAGCAGAGGCGACAGGCTTGTTTGAAGATATGAGTGGATGCCAGTGGGTTCTTCACAAGTAAGGCTGTGTTGGGTATCACTGTCTCTGGCTGAGACATCAGAAACTCTACCACTTTGGGTACTGCTGTATGACTTGGGCCACCATGGTTTGCCTGGAAAGATAGTAACAACAAGCCCTTCTAAATCTCATTGACAATCAGACGGCTCTTCTCTTGAGGGTCTTCAACTTCCAAATGGACAAAGTGGCAGAAACACACAATAAAATAGAAGCAGAGAAACTAATTCCTGGGTTCTCAATATTTATTTTTTTGTTCCTTAAAACACCATCATACTTCACAGGATTTTAGGGAGGATTACAGAATTAAAAATCAAAGATAAAGAACTTTTAAAGAGTTTTAAAGCATCTAATAACACAAAAAGTACTTCTGATATCAGTTAAAATAAAAAGTGCTTTTATGATGAGATAATCTATTCTTTTCCACAATTGTACCTGAATACATAACAATTACAAAATTATTTAAGGGATAGGTAAGGAGATCTAGATCGATCTAGCCAGACTTCCAAGCCAGCCTTCCAACTACCTTCCTCAATGATTAACCAAACTGATCTCAAGCTTGTGATTAAGATAAAATACAATCTTTTCCAAAACATTAGAGGAACAACAGCTATAAAAAAAGCACAAGGTTGATTTTGGATTTTGTATGCAGCTTCATTCCTTTTGTATAAATATAGGCCGCCTCCAGATGGTGGCCATTAGCAAGGAGTAACACTGATCCCCTGTGATTATGCCACAACCGGTTTCAAATTACACACACTTCTGTCCATTTGGGCATTGGAGTGGCCAGACGTGCTTGCCTTCACTTCCGCACATGCCTGGAGGCCTGTTTGGCTTCCATGCGAGCACACTGGACAGAGCTACGATACTGCCTTTGTCCAGAAGGAAAATGCCCTGCCTTAAAATCACTCCTGCTGGAAAACCAGTGACCAGAGCCAGGTTTTCCAGCAATTGGTGTTTTTTTTTTTTGCAGATTTTAGGAGGAAAAAAGCAGGGCTATAGCAGGGTTGTCAACTCTATTGTGAGGCAACTCACTGTAGCACTGCCATCATGGCACTATATTCCTCTCACCTAGACAGGTCTATAGTTGGTTTTAGTTGCTATGCTATAGGCGTAACATGATAAACAATTTAGAAGATTAAAATGGATGAAACCTGAAATGACTGGGCTCTGCAAGGTATTCCGGAACGTTACACTGAAGGTGGACCTGAAGACAGGTTACCAGATATGCCTTAAGGACACGCAGAACATGAGAGGCAGCAGAGCAAGGTACCAAATGGAAGTCTTGCTTTCATCTGTACATATCACAGTTGTGGTGTGGGCAGATGAACATGAGGCTTCCAATCATCAATCCCCTTTTTCTGCCCCATCCTGCCAGTTCCAAACTGTGGGTTCCTACTGTCCAATCCCTTTAATTTTTCCACTCAGAGAGACAGCCTACTCACCATGGGTGGTGGCTTTTGAATACCAGAAGGCTGCCGTGGTTCCTGGGTGTTGGTTTCCTCTAAACAATGGGAAAAAAGAATCCTTAATCACCATTTTTGATGCCAACCTTCCCCAATGAGTTCTGGATCATACTAAAAACACTTCCTTACCCCTCCATGTTTTTTTTTTCATTATCACTGAGTTATCCCTTTGGGGTGTACAAAATGTTGTTCCAGATTAATCCAACCAGTCATGCACTCCCCATATGAGAGTTGGGAGTTCAGGAGCATTACCATGGTTTTCCTAACTGCAAAGTAAAGCATTATCTGGGCCATCCCATAAGAACATAACATAAGAGAAGCCCTGCTGGATCAGGCCACAGCCCATCTAGTCCAGCATCCTGTCGCACACAGTGGCCCACCAAATGCTCATGGGCATCCTAAGCAGAGACAAGGACAAACATATTCCTGCTCTAGAATCCCAGCAAATGGCATAAGAAGCACCCCGTTCCCCCCCAGCCTGAAAAATGCACCTAGGCATTCGTTCTAGTAGCCATTGATACATCTGTCATCCATAAATTTGTCTAACCCTACCTTAAAGCCATCCAGACTGGTAGCTGTCACCACCTCTTCCGGCAGCACATTCCATAAGCCGATGACCCTCTGGGTGAAGAAATACTTCCCCCTGTCAGACCTTACTCTCCTACCCATCAGCTTCATAGAGTGCCCCCTGGTTCTAGTATTGTGTGATAGAGAAAATAAATGTTCTCTATCCACCTTTTCTATACCATGCATAATTTTATATACTTCAATCAGGTTACATGCTCTTCTGTAACATATTGGTCATTTCTGATGCCTGAAGAGGCAGGGCTGGATGTCATTGCCTCATCATCCATTTTTGAGCTGGTTGGAGCTTCTCCAGACACGTGCTGAGCTACAAAACAAGATTAATCCAGAACAGCACTTTGCACACACCTCTTATCTACTCGTTGAATCCTTTACTGCAATAATCCAGTAATATTGCTGTTTTTTAAGACTAAAAACCATTGCGGTTTCACCTAATGATGTACTGTAAAGCCAACTTTAAAAAGGAAAAAGTTTACTATTATTCAGAAAAAAAATGGGCATAGGGGGTAGACCAAAGACTGCCATGACTGCTATGAAAGCGGTAAGAGTAGATATAGATAGTAGTGGACAAGCATAACACACATGTTTGGAATGCCCATAAAGAAATTGTATGGTATTTTGACTTAACCTTACTTTTCTGTCCCGCACAAAAACTTGGCATGTCCCATACCTACCCACAGTAAAAGAATCTAGTGCATCCAGTGATCCCCTGGTGGTTCCAAAAGCATCTAACACATCAAGGCGGGACTCCGTGTATGGAAGCAAGTCTAGGGAATCAAGTGAGTCCAAAGGGGAGCTTCCGCTGCCACCCACTGGAGATTCAAAAGCATCCAGAACAGATGAGGAAGACAGCTGTTTTGTGGCATCCATCACTAGGCCAAAGGAGGCAGGAGGGAGAGGTGTGGAGACTGGAATGTTGGCTGTAACCACAGGAGGAAGCAGTGGTGTTCCACCCGGAAACACAGGGATCAACTGTGGCATCTCACTAGACAGACTGGCAGGGATGGCACCTTGGACAAGAGACTTAAAGAAGACAGACAAAATATGACGCAGTCAGAGGGAAGAGACAATATACAGTGCAGACACAATTATAACACCAGGTACTATGACTCTAAAGCTCCCTTCCGACGTAGATAAAAACCCACAATTCTCCCAGGAATGCCATCCATACCCATGGGAATGCCATTTTAATCCCGGGTTAGTCAACTGAAAATTCAAAACATTGTATTACGGAAAATCTAGCACTGATGCTGAGTTTTCCACGATGCTGAGTTTTCCATAATGCTGATTTACAGCCTCTTTCTGTAATAGAGCAATAGAGTGAGGAAAGGTTTTGTTATTCACTGCTCCTTAATAAAATGTGGGCATCAAGGTTACTATCCTTAAAACTAGTTATCTGGATGGGAGCAAACAAGAGGGCAAGAGGTAAAAGAAGTTTAATTAAAATCAAAGCAGAGCAAAAGAATTACAAAACAGAAATTCTGACCACATTCTGCCAGGAACCTTAACCAGGGTTTCAGATACGATGAGGGGAAGATCCTAGCTAGCTAATCATATTTATCAATTAATCTTTGCTGCAAAAGGCAGATGCTAAATAGTAATGCACATTCTTGCACTAGAGTGCATAGTTCTGTTTCCAGTTCCTTAACTATTTGATATAAGCAATAACTCTACAGTGCCCTTTGTGTAATCAAAGTAATAGACAATACTATAATACAGCTGATAAATGCCACATAGATTTCATTACATATTTTTAAAAAATCATGCAAGTGATTTAGGGAAAGAAAAGCCATAAAGACAGAGACTAAGAACAGAGAGACAGGCAGAGCAGATAAATTTAGCAAATGCAGTCTTACTAGTGGGTACTGAGACCCATCTGCAATAGAATCCAGTATTGAGTCCAGTTCATCCCCGAGAACGCCTCCTTCAGTGAAATCATCCACACACTCGGACCCTTGCAAGGATGCGGTCTCTGCAGAGGACGGCAGGGTGACGGCAGGGTGTGATGTTGGTGTGTCTTTTGTATCTAAGTCAGTTGATGAAAAGGTAGAGCCCTCACTTACAGGAACATTAGCAGGAGCGACACACTGGAGTTCCCCAGTGCTATCTGCAACATGAATTATTGAAACATTACGAGGTAGCAGTACACGTGAAGATCACAAGCAAATGATATAACATGAAGTCCACAAGATCTTGATCTTATGATATTGGACAACTTGTCTATATTTCCCAGTATTTTTTACATTGAGTAGCAACTGTTCTCTAGGGCTTCAGATAAAAGTCTTTCTCACTGCTTGCAGCCTGCTATGCTTTTTCAAAAGGAGCTGAAAGATGTGCCAGAGGCTTAAATGGCAATATTCTGCATTCATTACAATCTCCTTGTCTGACAGTTTTTTCATGCTGGATGGCCCATTTCTGTCAGTTTTTGCTGCAGGGGATTCCATCATCATTGCACTACCTATGTCAACCTTTGCTAAGTGTGTTTTCCTCCCACACATTTGGGTGAGACAATGGCATGATCAGTTCAAATTTCCCTAGGAGCTCCCTTTACCATTTTCAGGCCACTTCCGCATTTGCCACTAGTATGAAGTAAAAAGGGGCCTATAGGCATCCCTTCTGCACACTGGTGCAGTTTAGAGGCCCCTTCCCCTCCATCTTCCTACACAAGATGGAACACAGAACAGGCTAGAGTACCCAAAATGGCACCCTGGTCCAGGCTACTGGTAAACCTCTTTTCCGAGGTCTACAGGGTCTGGTGGCTCAACAAGACTCCAAAGGCCAGGAACTTTCATTCCTGACCTTTGGAGCATTGGAGAATCTCCACATAGGCGCCAAAGCTGGTTCAAGCTTCACAACCAGCCCAGAGACTGTCCCAATATGGATGTCTTTGTTCTGCACCAGGAGCAATGCCTCTCAGCTTGGGACAACTTGCCCTATCCAGGAATAGCAAAGGTAAGTGCAGAAACTGACTGTTATAACTCATGCTTTGTGCTTTAATGACAAACGAAACAGGAAATCAAATGTCCTGCAGTTTTTTCTTTCCTAAAAACAAAGCTCTTTTTAAGATGCAGAAATACCTACAAATTAATGGAACACAAAAGTGATCACCTGTTTCAATGTCATCCACAGAACCAAATCCATTAGAAATAGCCTATCGACAGAAAAAAAGAAGACAATTGAGTGTTGAAAACTGTTGACACTGCCATGATTCAGCATTAAATTCTTTTCTCCAACTCTCCCTAATGGAGTTCAAGCCATTATGCCTTTTTCCCCCCAATCAGTGAAAAGCTCTGGTTTTCCTGCTTTCATTTCTTGAGTGAAACACACATTCTTGGTTCTGAACTCAGTGCAATTTTCTTTTTTATCATTCCTTCAGCTACTAGATTTCAGCCACTCAAAAACAAAATTATTTGGTCCTTATTTCAAACTATTAAAAAAAAAGAACTGGGTATATGGAGTAACAGAACAATAAAAAACTTATATTAAGTATTATCAGCAGCCACAGAACGCCAGGAGAGGGAGACAGAATCAAAAGGAGTTTCATGTTCTAATCAGGAACATTTATTACTGCAAGACTTCGCTGCAGGACTCACTTGCACACTTTCGACAATAAAGGCTTACCTGGTTTGGTAAGGTTGATGACAGGCCATTACTGAGTAAAGAAAATGATTCCAATTCCTGCTGCAGAGAAGAAAAACAGCACATATTTAACAAAGCAGTGGTCAGTAGATGAACGCAAAAGACGACACTATATTGTAATGGAAGAATGGAGACAGTTTGGTTTAGTGGTTAGGGAGCTGGTCTCTTATCTGGGAATAATGGGTTTGATTCTGCCC
Organism: Aspidoscelis tigris stejnegeri; assembly: GCA_023333525.1. Lineage (NCBI taxonomy): Eukaryota > Metazoa > Chordata > Lepidosauria > Squamata > Teiidae > Aspidoscelis > Aspidoscelis tigris. Next base: position 36,211,861 of record JALMGA010000005.1, on the reverse strand, counting down.
CCTGCATAAAGCCAGCTGGGTAACCCTGGACTAGTCACAGCTTTCTCCTGAGTTCTCACAGCCCCACCTACCTTACAGGGTGTCTGTTGTGGGGAGAAGAACAGAAGGTTTGTCAGCTGCTTTGAGTCCCCTTAAATGGGTGAGAAAAGCAGGGTAGAAAAGCCTCCTCATTCCCCCCCCCCTCACTTGTTGCAGGTTTATAGCTTATAATCATCACTAGGGCCTGCTGGAGGATTTAAGGGCACAATCAAATTGGAAGAAGTGCAGGACACACTTTTCTTACCTGAGGCCTCTTATAAGCTTTTCGGACTCTTAATCCCAGTTTCTGGGCTAACTCCTGACCAAGCTGTGTCACACTTTCATCCTTTGGGTGAAAAAATATTTATGTTATTTATCTATTTGCAGCTTTACCCTGCCCCATGCCCTAAGGTCTCAGGGCAAGGTACAATTAATCGTGTAAAGCATGTAACAGAACACAACAGGCCGTGACTTCTTTTCCAATGCCTACTGAAAGATGGTTCTGAGCTTTATCTCGGTGACAAAAAAGATAGCTATGTACTTCAGAAGATATGGCATTCAAACAAGAAAGAAGTCTCTTGCATTCCCTCCCCAAACTGAAAAACAAAGATATTTTTATCTTGAAGACGATAAAGTACCAGTTTAAAATTCATTTAAGAGTCTACCCAGCAAAAGCCCTCTCATAGCTCAGATCCACTCTATCCAAAGATGTTAAGTTGCAAGCCCTGGATCATGCTCAGCTTGCAACAATGAAGTCATTACCACTGTACTGTTTTTTTCCTGGAACTGGAAAGCAAAACAGGCTGCTTTCTAAAATCAGGAAATTATTTTTGATTTATCTTGATAAAGACCCTCGGCCATATTTTATGAATAAAATCTGAATGCTGGCTTACCCCTTCCAATATTCCTCTCAAATAGGCAACCACCAGATTCCAAAGATCTCAACGATGGCACTTCTAGGCCCTGTCCGTACTTACCTTGGCTATTCCAGGCCAGAGAATATGTGATACATCACACTCTGAGATGAGTTCCGACAGGAGCAGGATAGGGCTGTCTGTAATTTCAGGTAGCCTATGCTACCTCAAGCCTGGCTGATGCCTCCAAATGATATACTGGACCATAATATGCTGTCTGCACGCCCACTATGTTCCGGCACACTGACAGAGCTCCACTTCTGGACCTCTTTAAAAAGGTCTGCTAGTGGAAAAGGACAGCCACTCCTGGGCCACAGCCTAGACCAAAGCGGACAGGCCCTCCCAAGGGGGGGTGGGGGCATCACTGGTTTACACTAGCATTTGGATTGCAGACCCCTACACTGCTCAATCCTGCCCTTTGGTCAGGTATACCATCAAGTGTGGAGAGGGCCTCAGATACTTGAAATTCTGCACAAAAATGTGTTGAAGGGCATTTGCATGGATGGGCATTCTCAGTGATAGACCCTGGCCTTTGGAATACCCTTCCCTCATTGTAATCGTTTAGACTTCTGGCAAAGACTACTGTTTTAGCTAATGTAACGTATTTGTTTTTATAGCTATATTATTGTGACTTGCCCTGAGAACTTTGAGTATAGGGTGGGGTAAAACTATAGATAAGTAATGCCATGAATAAATAAAGCATATTACTTGTTTTTAAAAGTAACACTGGTTTAATAATAATAAATTTTTCAACCAACCCAAATAACGAACACACTACTTACATGTGGGAGGGAAAGGAGGCAGCGGCTATTACATTCATATGCTTCCTTGTGCTGCCCTAGTTCATTCAAGCAACGGGCCTTCCGGAACAGAGCACGGATGTTCTCCTTGTCAAACCCCAAAGCCTTCTCACTGTCATCCAATGCCTTTTCATACAGGCCCTTTTGGAAAAGATATCATCCTAAGAAAAAATACTAACATCCTCTTTTATCTGAAACCCAAACTAACAAATTCACTGTTCTTAAATAGTGTTTGAAAAGATTTGTCAAAGCATGGTTTGTCACTACATTTGAAATAAGCACTGTAGTCACTGGTAGTGAAAAGCCAAGTACAGGGAGCCAATCTGGCATATAGGAACTCAAAGTTGAGAAATGGACAGAAGGATGAAATCTTGATCATATCAATCAAATTCTAGCCAAGCTGAAACATTTATAGCTTTTACTTCCATCAGATCTTTGGAGACTATCTGTATATGGAGTTTCCATAAAAATATTAAAAGGAAAAAAGAGGAAGAAGAATACAGGTACAAAAAAAATACCGTACATAAAGAACATAAATGAAATCACAATAATAAGTGAAAATGAAAAGGTACTTCCAATTGCTTCCTTAACATTTAAGAACATTTTTTTCATTGTGGTGTGGTTCTAATCTCTTCTTTTGATTAATATTAAGACTGACAAATTATTCCTCAAATCTTATTACTGACATTTTCTCTTTCTTTTTTACACAGAAAGTTGATAAGGGAACTATTTACCATATTTTCATTTTCATGAAGGTGACACAAAGCTCCTAAGGTGTCTCCAGACACGTCCTAAACTGCGAATGGAATGCGCAGTCCCAATCATCTTATACGACAATATACGACTGTTACATTGAAAAAAATGTTGCTGTGCAGTATGCAGTTAGGTGGCGTTATCATGCAAATACATGCGGAACAACGAGAACTACAAGAAGATGCTAAACTTGGAAGTGCAGCTTGAACCTAAGTGATGGCGCATGGCGCCTAAACTCTCATTGCTCCAATGCCTCCTTAAACAGGAAACTACAGAGTTGATTTTTAGTCAAGACAATCGATTTTCCCTTTGCAGTGAGTATACAGCAATTTATTGCTAAACTGCAAATTTAAACAACTCTGTCTGGAGACAAATCTAGTGCCCATGTTAGCTGTCATATACTATTTACCACTCAAAAATCTACACCACAGTTTATCAATGTATCTGAAATTATTTCTCTATAATATTTCTATGCCACTTTCCATTAAAAAATCTCAAAATGGTTTACAAAAATAAGTATCCAAACAAGAACACTAAAAGTAATAGCATCCCTGTTATTGGTTTCAGTTTCCCTATGCTTCCTGAAACAGCAAGAAGAGCTCTGATAAATAGTTTTATTGGGTATGTATTTGAATGATTCTGATTTTCATATAAATAAAATATATACAGTAAGGCTCCTTTTTTGTTTGTGCTGTTTCAATAAGAAGATTCACTAACTGAGACTTTGCTTTGGTATGAAGCAGCCTTAAGTGTTTGTATTTCACTCAAATGCATTTTCCTTACTATTAAAAATCTATTACTCACTTTGCCAGAACAGAACCTTCACACTGCCCTACTACATTTAAAATAAAACATCAAATATTGTAGCAGCTTGCATGAGCCAGTGAGCCATGGGTGGAAGGCGTATATGAATAATCAGTTTAGCACAGCATCTTTCAATAACGTTCACAAATTCATGTGCATGTCACCCAATGATGAGATGTCATCTGTGTAAGGAATGAGGGAGGCCAGTGTGTTTATAAACACTGATAAGAATGGTCTGCAGACTTTGCAGCTTCAAAGAAGTAACTGGTCTGGGTCGTGAAGTGTGCTTGAATTGTTCTAACTTTATTGCGTCTGTCAAAAGACAAATTTCATGTGTACTCCTCCTCCTTACTGTGAATAAATTAGATGTAAATTAACTTGAGGGTTGGAAGAGGTGTTATCGGGGAGACTGTAACCTTCCGGCTGGGATAGGGATAAAAGTCAGGCTGCAATGTGAAAGAGTTCAAACTTGTCCCAACGTGATGTCTGGAAGGCAAGTTTCCTGTATGGCCATAGAAATAAAACCAATTCCTTTGTCTCCAGCTTGTTTATTTACTAAAAGCCACACAAATGGAAGAAAGCTGATAGAGCAGCAATTTTCCTAACAACTGGGAGGAAAATATGTGTGAATAATCAAAGCATACTACCATGGCAAAGTAGCAGGCAGCCCGATTAATGTGCAACTTGCATAAGAGATCCACTGGAATGGTAACTTCATCTGAAGCAGCATATTCAGCCACATTCAATCCTTCTACATACTGCACCAGTGCCAGCTTGAAATCCTTCTCTCTGAACAAGTCATTGCCTTCTGCAAATAGGTTCTGGATCAGCTTTTGCAAAAAGGCCTATAAAAGAAACAGAAAGCAAACGAATACTATTAGAGTTTTGGATTATACCCATGTAACTTAGCATGATGTTCCATTGTTGCAGAATCTTGGCAAATAATCATTAACTTTGCTGGAGTCACAACAGCGTTTAATGGATCCTAGTACCACAAACAACGTGGTAGTCCATGAATTAAATGAGAATTTCATAATAATTTACTGACCGGTTTACAAAGATTAACCTGCAATGGAGGTCTTTCTTCTTCACCGCTGCACAACAATTCTTATTCTAGTAAAGGGTTGGCTGAGACCAAAGAATGAAGGTTGATTTTTATTCATTGTCCTTTTCTACCAGCAGACCTATAAAGCCCTTGAAATTTGTGTTTTGACAGTAGGGCTGAACAATGGCATAGACAGATGCATGAAGGGAAAATAATAAAATTCAATATTGTCTCTTCTGGTTTTTCTATCAGTTCACCCCTGTACTGTATCAAAAGCCCTTGAAATCCCCTCACTGAACAGCAGCCTTCAGCAAAGGGTACCTGACAAGACTATTAAGATTCAGAGGTAATGTAATCAACAGATAGACTAGTGTTTGAGAAAAGATTCATGTGTTGGTCCTTATATGATCTAACAGGATTTACTCCCATTAAGTAGGATAAAAGCACTTGTAAATAAAATTGGACCACTTGTGCCTTAGTTTCAGCCCTCTTTTTAGACCAATGCTGCCACATTCTCCAGACCAATATCCTGTGGCAGGAAAAAGACATGAGGAATGGAATACCTGGTTCTCCAGAATCTCCCATAGGTTTTGACCTTCATTAATGGCATCTTTCTGCATGGATGATAATTCCCATCCGAAGCAGCTGAGGTGCTCCTCCATTCCTTTTTACTAGAACTCCCCAAATTAATCCAAATTTTTGATCTGAATGGTAATCTAGTTTCTTAGGCAGCTGAAAAACCTATGCTAAAAACTTGCCCATTGCCATGGCAAGGCAATCCCAGCAACCACTGGTATCCAGGTGTATTGGGTGACCTGCATGCCTAAGTAAGGTGCAAAAAGACCATCTATTTAAATTTTGTTAGAAGTTTTAACAATTAGACACTCCTTAATGATTTAGTCTTCCCTACCTTAAGTAGACTCCCTCCTCCAAGTAGATGATGGCAAAATGAAGAAGTAATCCAAACTATCTGGGAGAAGGTAGGTACACTCACCAATAAAACTGGAATAGTGTCCAACTCCAAACCACAATGCTGCCATAAATAATGTATTTTTTCCTTGTGCAAGTTCTTTTACCGGCACAGATATCACCCAAACTGTCCCACCTTCTTTCTTTTTTCTGAATTTCTTTGTTGTGGTTCCCATAAACAATGCCAAGTAGCAACAAAGTGTTGGCAGTGCTACCATGGTGCATAACCTTTGTCACACCATGGGAGGAGTACCACCAGGGTAGGAAGCTAGCAATGCCATTTTGAGACAAAACCTACTCCATCCAAACTTCTCCCAGTAATGACATCACAGGTCTGGGGTAAACTGGTTGTTAAGAATGCTATTATTATATTATTATCATAGAATCATAGAATCATAGAATGGTAGAGTTGGAGGGGACCTCCTGGGTCATCGAGTCCAACCCCCTGCTCAAGGCAGGATCTCCTAAACCATCTCAGACATCTCAACCACTGTAAAGTGCTCAAGATTTTTACAAAATCTAGGATCAAATGTGTTCAATAAAATATTGACCATCCCTATAATCAGGAATGGACCAAAGGAGGGTGAACAAGCAAAAAGACTGATCTGTATAGAACCAGCCTTTTATAGATGAGGAATGGAGTGCAGGAATACTGCTGGGCCAACACTGTTTCTAGATTTCAAAACTGAAGCTAACTGTAACTGAAGCTAACTGTAAGCATTGTAACTGTGGCCCAGAAACCTCTTATTTATCAGTGAAAACTACTGAGGCATCAGAACAAGTTGTCCATTTTTTCCAAACTTAATTCAAAGTATAAAAGCAGGAGAAAACTTGGGTTTGCAGAAAGTCTTTGCTAGTAGATTGCTTCTATGTTCTATGTGTCACTTTTCCCCATTAGATTTGACTCTCATTCTGAATACTCCTGTTGACTTCCTTTGTTCCATATTATGAATTTAGTAGTATTATAGCTGTTTCTCCAGTTGTCAGCTGCTGTGAAATGTTGAATGAGCAGCAGTAGGGAACTATTTTTGTAAGAATGAATTATAAAACTCTTACTGAACAGCAAGGTTAAGCTAGCACTCAGATTCCTCCACCCACTCAACTCCACCCCAAGGAACTTCACCTCCTTAGCAAACAAGGAGCTCTCTTTCTACTTCTTTTAATAATTTTGAGAACATGATGTTGCATTTTAACATGTCACTAAGCAATTTAAAGGAAAAGGAAAAGGAAATCTTCAAAGTACCTCATAATCTTCTTGACTGAGAGGTAACGTAGACCTAAACAGAAACAAAGAAGTTGTGAAATACAGAAAGCTGGTAATTGTGAAAGCACAAGTTGATCAGTGATTGGGGTCCCATAGGTTTGTGTTTAAAAACCAGCTTACATAATTTGTTCAGCAGTGTTCTTCACACCCTCTATGGGGCTTTCTCCATGGGGCACATTCAGCTTCTCTCACACTAGGTTTGCAAAAACGTGCTTGTGATTGAAAATTATTAGTTTCCTAATGCCTGCTTAAATACATGGCAGACTCTAGTCAGCTGGAACATTTTGTCTGTGACAAGAGTGGCCCTAACTAATAAGGCTACTGTTTTATTAAAGCAGTTCCTTTACCTGCTTCTGGCCTACTTGACATCTAGAATACCACACTACAGGAACAACATCACGGGTAACAGCTGGTTTAGGGTGCCTCCCAACACCCTTAATACTTTGCAACCACTGTGCTGCCACTGAGATAGCACTGAATCAACAGCAAGCAGAAGCATCACAACATGGCATCATCAAAATATGACTGAGCACACTATATGGACAAGCACAGGAAGATATACTCTTATCTAGAACAGGTCACAAATGCAAAGGAAGAGTGGGATACAAATTCCTAAATTAGATAGGAAAGAGATGTGACGTTGCTTGTATCTTGTGCCATTTTAGATAAAACTGGAACTAGACCTGACAAACATCCCCAACTGACTAAACTGTCAATGTAAGCAATTATTAGGAAACTAATATTTTGCATTACACTGCTGGAGGGTATATAGTCAAAGCTTCATCCCATCTAAAGAAAGTGAATCCAAGATAATCATTTCCTTAATTGACTTACACAATGAAGCTGAGTGGCCACAATGGAAACTGATGGGATTTTACTATCTGTTCCTTGAAATTTCATTCATATACTCTTCAGGCCACAACTAAGGGTCAGCTGCCACGACAACCCATTTATCCCAGAGCATCCTACTAAAAGTTGTCCAGTTTGAATACGGAATCAAGTGGAAGAAGGCTACTCACCAGAGATCAAACCAAAGGAAAGGTAACAGAAGTCTGGCAGAGGAATTTGAAGGAATCACTCCTGGTGGCATATGACTAGTTTAGCTACAGGGAGCCCGGACCGGGGGGGGGGGGAGCTATCCAGTGTTTTCCACTGAGTGGCATATACATGACTACCTGCCTGCTGGGCATAACTTATGGATTTGTGGATGAAGTAACGAGCTCCTGGCACTCAGAGAACAGGTTTACTCCCTGGAAACCAAAGTAGCTGACAGAGAGAAGCAAAAGGATAGGCGTGAGGTTGAGGCCTTCAGAGGTGTCATAGGAGCATCCTACTTCACAACAGGCAGCTCTCCAGCTGCCTTAGAGACTGGAGGTTTCAAGCTGGGAGGCTATCAGGCTGAGGAAGTACAGACATTCGGTAAAGCCAATGAGCACAAAAATTAGGATTGTCAAGGGGAAGTATTTTTTTACCCAGAGAGTCATCAGTCTATGAAATTTACGCCCAGAAGAGGTGGTGACAGCAACCAGCCTGGACAGCTTTAAGAAAGTTCTAGATAAATTAAAGGAGGTCGGGTGTATTAATGGCTACTAGAATGGATGCCTAGGTACCTCCTCCAGATTGGAGAGATAGGCAGATGCCTCTAAAGGCCATTTGCAGGGAAGTGAGAGCAGTTTAATATTTTGCCTTTGTCTTCTGCTTGAGGATGCCCAGAAGCAACTGGTGGGCCACTGTATTACCGTATTTTCCGGCGTATAAGACGACTGGGTGTATAAGACGACCCCCAACTTTCCAGTTAAAATATAGAGTTTGGGATATACTTGCTGTATAAGAAGACAACCCCTGGCGTATAAGATGACCCCTGACTTTTGGGAAGATTTTCCTGGGTTAAAAAGTAGTCTTATACGCCAGAAAATACAGTAGATAGGGCGTTGGACTAGATTGGCTAAGGCCTGATCCACCAGGCTCCTCTTATGTTCTTATGAATGAAATAACCTTGAAACAAACAAGTTCTAATTTCCATCCTTATCAAAATCAAAGATTTGGAATTGTTCAAAGTCTTCTTCATAAACAGTGCTGGCCCTAAACAAGGAGCTAATGAGCAAATCCAGAATTTTTTTCTGAGGAATTTTGATGATATGCTGTGGTTAACCTACCTCCAACTAAAAGTTACATATATCATCACAGGGATTCACCAATTTCACAAATTAGTGAAAACATTACTAAAACATCAGTCTCTAAAATGATTCACTTACTGGATGAACTGAAGGCCCTTTTCTATTTCTTCTTTCCGTTTTTGTCTCTCCATTACAGTCGCTGGAGTGGGGGAAAACATGTATTAAACATTTGCAGTTTGTATCAACCCTCTCTCTGCTCAGCATAGCCTAGAATCCAACTTCCGTATCTTCTCTTCTACGAATATGTTTTCATACTCAAGTTAATACTACCAAGCTGGCTGGACAACACACTCCTTTACACCATGCCACAAATATCTGCAGATAAGGAACAATTCTTTGCTCAGCTGTATGCACAAGAACTCACTCTCACTCTGCATTCTCAGTATTTGTATCAATGCCAAGACAGTATGTATGATGTTCAGGACACAGATCGTTCTTAAGTAACAGATTTTAAATGTTAGGGAAAACACGTTAAAATGTAATGTAACAGGAAGGTCCAATCCCACTTAAAACCAAAACAAGACCTCCATTAGTAAACATGTTATATCAAAACCACACAGCCAAATTCATTTATTGAGGCACACTAAATTTAGGGGGAAAACCCCCAAAGTTCACTAGGTTTCTAGGCTTGTGGCAAACTTCCTTAAGGAAATGAGTTAATGAAAGTACAAGATAGAGGGAGGTGTGACCCTTCCTGTTCTAAACCAGAACACTGTTGTGGCCAAAACAATAGGAAAAATACTCATTTACTATTTTAACCACCAAATTAAAAGCACAGAACTGTTCTCATTTGCATGGTCAGTCTTTCATTATTCACCCTAGATATGCTCCCCTGTTCTGGGCAAGGGCTGCCTATCCTCTGGCAGCTTCAATTAAACAGATCTACGACTGGGTCTTATTCCAGATTATATTCCAGAATAGGAACCTATCATCCTCATGTTAGTGCAGACTACAGTAGGCCCTGGGCAGCACCTGGCATATTCTGCACCAGCATGTGGGTGGCAGGCCCCTATTCCAGGCCAGAAAAAGGCTCAGCGCGGAAAGGCCCTGAGACAGACTTTTTCAAGAACAGGGACTTTCTGGTAGTAATATAATACTTACAAAAATTACACTGCACAAGATCGTGGGGTTTTTTTCTTTTTACAATGCATACCAACTAACTTTACTGTTGTATTGTTTACAATTGTTTACAACTGGTTCAACTGCTCTTATTGTTCAAACTTGCATTTTAAATATTTAACTGGACCTGTAAACAGTCCATAAAACTAAGCTAAAGGCTGATATGATCAATCCAAGAGCTGGATAAAATAAACAGAACTGTAAATTAACACCTTGAAACAGTTATAGTAAAATACTCTAAAATAGTTAAGAAAGGACAAAAATCAAAGAAGAATATGCATTTTATTATTTTTATTACCTCATTTCCCAACCCTTCAACACACAACAGTATTAGAAGCTAACAATTCAAGGCTTTTCTCTTCCTCCTTTAATTAAAAGGGTTCTAGAGATGCCAAAAATATTCTGCCAAATACAACAGGCTCATCGCTTTCATGCAAACCATCTATCTGGTTTTGCATCTTTCCGGTGCGGATCTTATATAAGTTAATTTAAGGTTACTTTCATGGCACTTCTATAGCACTTCAGGTTCCCTAAACAGTTGCATGAACTGTAAAGATCCCCGCAATATGCAGATAATGGGGGAGGAGGAGGAGAGGGAAGGGAATAGACTCCCTGTTACAGCAAACGGTTTGAACATCGTTTCCCATTCCCCTAGCGTTCAGTCGTTCACTTTTCAATGTATTTTGTTTTAGCAGTCTGTCCTACTGATATGCAACAGGATGCAGCCCTCCGGATCGGAAGCGGAGTCTCTTTTTACGCATTAACGGTGCGTTCCGCATCGTTACTTTGTCTGGATTGCCCCCCGCGCCTCCAGACAGCTATCCTTCACTTCTGCCCCCCATTTGCAGGCTTCCAAGGCACCGCGGTGCCCAGAATTCAGGGGGATCCACCCCGTGGCCATCAATCCAAGGCCTCTAATCCCCGGGCTCGCTTAGCAAGGTCGCCGCGCGAGCTGCACCTCGAGCGCGGACAGAGAGAACAGCGGGCTCGCTTCGGTCGGAGACCCCAATGCGATTTCGCACCACCACCCCACCCCAACCCCCGGCCTGCCGCTGTGCTAAACTCACAAGAAGTTGCCGGGGGTGGTGGTGGTCGGCGGTGCGGCGTCTCCCAACCTGAAACGACCCACAGCAGCCTATTTGTAAACGGACGTTTCCCACGCTACTCAAAGCGTAACTTTTACTTGCAAGCGGCCAGGGTGGAGCAACGCCGTCGAGCAGCCCCTGTCTTAAACTTCTCCCTGGGCTGGAAAGCAGCTGCATTCTCTGCAAGGGCTTTTCCTTCCCAACTCCGCCGCTTTATTAGCCTCCAAGGAAGCGAGAAAACTAACACTCCAATCGGCAGACAAAAGCAGGGAAGAGGGAGCCTCCGCAGCCCTCCGATAGACTTCTCGACCTCGCCAAGCACTCGCAAACTCCTGCAAGAGTTTCCCAAAGAGGAAATGCAAAGAAATCGACATCTTTCAACATCTGCCTTGCAATCCCATTCTTTAAGGAAAGCCTCTTCCGTTAAGAACAGACCCATCTGCTCGGGCACGAACGAGGCAGCACCGGCAGGCAGAAGCGCAGCGTTCCCGTTACTCATTGGCGCAACGCCCGCAGCATAGCGTTAAAAGGGGGCGATTTTAGCCACCCTCCCTTTCCCTCCTTTCCAAGCGATCCAGCCTTCTTCCTATGAAGGTCTGTATAAATAACAATAACAGCAACCGACTCACCTTCCCTGTTTGGATATTCTCTCTACCGTTTAATCCCCTTGCTTTAATAAATGGTATGATATTACTAGAGATATTATTAGCGCATTATTACTGTGAGTAATAATACTATTAATTGTTACTTAATTACAGGAAGCAACATTCTGTTTCCAGAGCTGCTGCTCAAGCAGCTCCCTCCATGTGTCTCTAGTTGGTCTCTCTCGCTTTACTTTCATTTCCAGGTCTCTCTAGATCAGCCTCACCAACAAGGCAAAATGCTTCCTTGGGTTTCCTCCCGGTCCTAACGACTACCACATTTCAGTCCTCCCCTTTCCTCATAAGGGACATGCTTTGAACCAAGCATCTGAGCAAGAAACTACTATACTATAGCAAACGAGAAAAATAAATCAACTGGAAACATGGTTAACTTTGCCAAATTACAGTCTGAAAAACAACAACCACGGTATGTTTTGAATGACACAGGATGACATATGGTAATTAAAATACATGGAAGAAATCATTTCAGGTTCAATCTAAGTTTCATTTACTTGTTTCAGATTGGACTATAATCTTCTCTCCAGGTTAAGTAATAAATAGTATTGAACTCATTGACTGTTGATCTTGCCTTAATTGGTCACACCTTTCCTTGAAAATCCTCAGCCAGGCTGTTGTTCTTAGGCGCCATCAATCAACTCTGGAGCCTTTTTCTGCACCGGATTCGTGTGGACTGTGGCAGGTGAGAATGTGGGGTCTTGTTTAGATCATCCAGTTGCTTCTCACCATCCCTGCAAGACCGCAGGGCAAAATTTGGGGGCAAGCCCAGGCCCTTACCTTGTCTGGTGCTTGCTCCTGTGAAAACATGGTAGGTACTTCTGGGTATTCTGATGGTCCAAAATATGCAGAGGTATGTGAATGCCAGCCCCTACACTTGCACAGTGGGTGTTTTCAAGAAGCCAGATTATAGGAGTAAACATCCAAACAAGGTAAGCTATATGAGGTTGAGAATTATTTTTCCCAAAATAGTAATATGTCAGGATTACACCCCTGTAACCTGGTGCTATATTGGGATTGTCATGGATAGATACAGCAATATAGTATTGGGATAATCCCAGGGTTTAGCTCTCTGCCTGGATATAGCCATAGTCTGCACCCACATACAGATGGCTGGCCCCTACTCCAGGATATAATCTTGAATAAGGGCCAGTGTAGAAAGGGCCTTGGTGACAATATGGACAAATGCTGGCCACCTTGGGCTGTCTTGGGTAAAATCTTTCAAGTAGATATATCATTAAATGCTTTTCCTTCTTATTCATTTACACTAACTCATAGAGACTTTTCAAGCTTGCCTACAGAAATGTCCCATGCTGTCCACTATAATCCTACACCCACAATTGGACACCATTGCAGTGATCTTGAAGCTATCTGTGCCTTTCCCTGAAGCACAAGGAACAGCCTGGGAACAGCTTCTTTGTGGACTTCATGACTGCAGCTGTGCATTCATTTACAGTTTCCAGATTGCCCTGAGACAGACTCTGCAATTGCAGTCCATTCCAGCTATTTGCGTTTTGGAAGCTGCTGGAACAGAATGGGAATGTTCTATTGTACAAAATGCAAATAGGCCCAAGTGCACTCAAACTGTCTAGCCTGAATACAGTTCCTCAGAGGTAAGTGTTCTGGGATTTTCTGGTAGAGAAGTCAGACAAATTTGCTATAGAGCTGCTGTTCAACCTGTTGGCCTTTAAGATGGAGTCTAACCTTTTCCTGTATGTTTTTTTCCAGACACCTGAAATTACTAGGAAATGTCACTTGACAGCTTGAGTTAAACTTTCATGGCCTTGTGAGGTAAATGATTGTCTTATTTTGTTAGCTGTGAATTTATCCAATAAAAAACCAACCAAAACTTGCACCAAACACTGCATGGCAATCAGACTAACAATTAAACATCTAGCATACATGCATGGCAATTCAAGCATGCTTAGGATTTCAAGAATAGCTTATGCAAATTGTAATTGCTTTTTAGTCCAGCTCAAGATGAGTTTCTGTTGGCCGAGAGACTGGTAGTTATATCCGTGAGTTATAACAAATAGAGGCATTCATAAATAAAGCTTGCCATACAGAAAAGAAGTCCAATTCTGATTTGTATTTTTTTATGTGCTGGCAACCAATTCTAGTTTGGCTATCTGCCACAGCTTGTACCAATTTTGGACAGTAAATATATACTGATCCTTCCAGCCTTCAGCTATTGTCTTGCTGCTATTTGTCCCATTTTTTTAAGTCTATATATACTTAAACAGTGTTGGAAATTACGGTTAGTGAATTAGTTTAATTAAGAAATAAAGTGCAATGTAAAATGCAATGTAAAGTGGACTGTATATGTAGCATATATTAATATATAGGAGTCTTAGGCCAGGTCTACACCATAGTGCCATCAGTGCTGAATAGGATATAAGAGAAACAATCAGAAATACAGATCTTCAATATCTTGCTCTAATTTTTTTGGCTTTTTAGCTCCAGTGTGCCTCCCTTAACATATGCTCATGTTTAATAGCATCTGCCATTTTCTGATGTCTAGTTTTAATGGTGTTTAATATTTGTATATATGCCTTGTTCATGTTTCATTGTTTTCTTACATTTACGCTGGACTAGATATAAAAATAAAGTTCTTGTACAGGAAAATCAGTGACCTCTGAATTTGTTCAAGATATCATGAAAAGCAACTTTCTGTGTACTTAGAAATAAGTCCCCTTTAATTCATTGGTACTTTTAGCTTTGGAAACTTTCTTCAGTAATTCCGATTACTACAACAACTATTAGAATGGCATTGATAAGTCGTCCATTCAGAGATTCGCTTATCTCCAATGCTTTGTTTAAAATCCTACATTTTATTTTGCAGCAAAAAGTAAATGACTTAAAGATTTCCTAATAAAATTAACTTAAAGAATTGTGCTTTCTGACACAAAAAAATGAGGCTGCTATAACATGTTGTGCAGGCATTAAAGATACTGCCATGCTGCTGCCAGGAAACAGATGGCCAAACCGAAAAACGAACCAATAATCTTATCCAAACTTAACGTGCAGTCTTGTCGCATCGCGACAAAAAACGATGAGAGAAGAGAAACGTATAGCTACGACCTTTTTAAAAGGGAGAAAGAGCACGGGGAGGCAATAAACTACAACTCCCAGCGCGCCTTGCGGCAAGCAGCGGCGTTGTGCAACGGGAAATTATGACCTCTCGTGCGTTACGCTTGTCGGAGTACTTTGGGGAGGGGAAAGGTCGGAGGAGTGGGGAGGAGGAGGGGGAGGGGGAGGAGGTCGGGAAAGAAGCTGCGCAAGCGCGAAAAACAGGGAAGCTCGAGAGCGAATCACAGCATAGGAAACAAAACTGCCGGCTTTCAAATCCTCCTCCTCCCGAAACGCCATCATCTTCCCGCAAGCCAGTCGTGGTGCGGTAGGAGCGGCAACGTGACAGGCTGCGACCCAACGCGCCTCAGGTAAGCGGCTGGGGAGGAGGGGAGGAGGGGGGTCTCGAGCCGGGCTTTCTCGCGCGCGGGTGTGAGCGCGAGCGGCAGTTGGGCGCCTTGGCTGGTTAGGCAGGGGCGGCGGTTGGCGGATGGGGGCGGAGGTTTCCCCGCTGGCTTCTGCTTCGCCCCCACCCCACCCGCCTTCTTTCCCACGCCGGTAGTTGCGCAGGGTCAGTCGTCAAAAGAGGCAGGCAGGCAGGCTCTAGCGACACGTGTCTGGTTGTTTCTTTAGTGTCACAGGCTTACGTCGGAAAAGGGGAGGCAGCTCGTTCCGTCCGAGAACGCTGGCTAAACTTCTCCAAACCTAGTAGTTTACTATTATTATTTTTACCTCAACCCCCTGCAATAAAGTTAGATTAAAAATAACTCCGTTTCCTCCCCGCCCCCCCGTCTGATATCATGGCCGTGTCGGCCCAGCTGCCGCCGTTGCTCCCCGTCATCAGGTTGTGTAATTGTGGAAGGGCTGCTGCAAAACCCGACGATACGGAGCGAGGAGCTCGCTGAGCCGCCGCATCTTTCCCGTCGCTTTGGATCAGTTAAGCCGCGAGCAGCAGCATGGAAGCGAGAATTTGGAGCCTAAACTAGCCGAAGAAAGGCGTACGTTGCATCTTGCTTGAGCAGTGAACAAAATAACCGTCCAACATAACTGCCTGAAGTCATTATGTCTTCAGTCAATTTGATGCTTTCCAACAAAAGGAAATGCAACGCAGTATAAAAAAGATGCTCTCGTACATGTGTGGGAAACTTTTATTAGAGTCGCTCAAGCTTCTCTCTCTCTCAGAATTGACAACTCAAACTCACCTTCCTTTTTAGATAAAACCCTTACTAGTTGTCTTCCTCACTTAGTGATGAGGAATACTCCATGATTACCTGACTATAACTTCTTTCTAATATGCATTCGCCTGTGGCATCATGTTTACAGTGTCTTGGCAGACCTGTTATTTACTTAAAATAAAACTATAGGATATGATGTTATGCCTGCTAAATAAAACTATACGATTGTGATGTTATGCCTGCTAAACTCATGTTTCTTTTAACCAAATAGTGATGATGGGCATGGTTACACCATGTTATATATAAAACTGAACAGTTTAAAATATGAAAATATGTATTTCAAACAGTAAGAAAAGGGTGCCCATTACACAAAGTGGTACCTTGAGTGGGAATAGCAGAGGAGGAAGAAAAATGCAGTATTTCTAGGCTTAGTGTTAACTGGATAGCATGAGAAGAATAATTTGTGTGGCAGGCCTGTTACTTGGGTAAATAATAATAGACCGGTTGCCTTTACTTGGCAAGAGTGTAGTGCACAGTTCAAAGTATCCCAAGGACATTTTATTAACTATTAAAAAAAGATACCTTCCTTTCTGAAGATGTTAGGTAGCAGAGAACACTACGGACAAAAGTGTGTTCCGAAGGGTTGAGTTTCTCACCAGCTGAACTCTAGCATTAGAGGTATGTTAAGTAAGATCACTGTTGAGGAACTCAAGAGAGCTTATCAACATTTGAGGAACGGATATTCTTTATAATTGCATTTTATTTCCTACAAACCACAATTAGTAATTGCCTCCTATAGAAAATGGGGAGGGGTTGGAAGCTGGGGCATAGGTTTAAGGGCCTAGTCAATGACAGTTTTAGGTGTGCCTGATCTGGCAGTATACTATGGAAGGAAAACCCGGTCAGTAGTACCTGAAAAACCAAATCACATTGCATGAGAAGTAATAGTTTACCAATTATGTGAAAGTGGAGCCATTATGAAAGGGACAACTGCACTGTGATTATATAAATGATGTAGAGCTTCAAAGTGATTATATGATTTTTGAATTATTTTCAAAAATAAAAGTACATCACTTAAGATTACGTCTGACAATACTCACTACATGGCTATCCAGAATTCCAAAATAATGGACATTAATCCTTCAAGGAGAGTGCTACCTTGGATAGATTCTTCCATTCACCATCATTATTTCTGGATAAAGTTTCAGTTAACACCTGATTAATGCACCACTTATAATCTTTATTTCCCCCCTGGAAGCATATGGAAATGAATATATTTGATGTTTTGGGGCATAGTGGTGAGCCTATATGTACTGTACTCAAAACTGCCAGTTGTATCATGTCAGAGTTGAATAGAAGAATAAGAGGAGTGGAAGTAAAATGGAACTTTGCTTTTCTGAGGTTCCCCCCCCCCCCCCAAGTTAGAATCATCACAAACTTCTGCACGGTAATAGCCAGAGCTGTCCACATCATATTGCAGCCTATTTCTTCTTAAACAACCTAAAAATATCATTCTTTAAAAATATTGATCAAGCTGTCCGAAGATCACATAGCGGTAGATTATACATTCCTTTAAAATATTAGAAAAAAGTCATCCCTGCAGTCACCTCAAGAATGTGATTACTGCCAAAGGAAAATGAAGTTAGGAGCTGTGGAGGCGTCCCTTTCAATAATATTGCAGAGTCCAAATTGAGTTATGGCAAATTTCCAGGATCTCATTGAACGAAGGAGGTCTTACTAACTCTGTAAGAGCAAAACTGTATTCTATAGAACCATGTTATATAGAGATTGGTCTATCTTATCTGCAGCTCTTAACCTTTGATTTGTTATTTGGCATATCTTGTTTTTATTAATAACAGTATAGTTTTTAATTTTATGTTCTCTATATTTTTGTCTGTCAGTGGCACACAGAACCTTATTGAGCAGTAATACAAATATAATTATAAACAGAAAAATCTTGTGCCCTCAATGCAAGTAGATATTTTCTGATGAGTGAAGGCCTTTCCCCCAAGACTGATATTTCCCACTGGAAAATCTCAATAGTTTATAATAAAACAAATGTTTAAGAGTCAAATTAATTCTTCCCATGGGAGTAACACTAAGAATAGGACCATATCTATTTGTCAGATCCACCATGAAACTTCTGCTGCTCTCTCTGGATCACAAAGCTATTTGAAGAAATTAATGCCCATATTGGATGTTTATAGATGCTGTTTATATTGTTAAATATGTTTTGCACTGGAGGATCATATAAAAGGTCCAGCTAGCCTAACATAATTTTGCTTATAATGGTAAGCTATCTGGGAATATCCCAAGGTTTTTCAGTTATTTTAGTGAAAACATTATTTAAATGTTTCATTGTCTCTAAACCTAGAAGTATAATGTGTTTAGAGTGAATCAAACATGTCCAAGCAACATCCCTTAAAAAAAATATCAGTTTAAAATGTAGTTAGCAGAATACTGGTGCCGATGGGAGAGTTTAAAATGAAGTTGGCAGACTCCTAATGCCAAAATATAATTGGGTCTCTAGCAGAATGTGACACTTCCAGTCTAAAAATAGTCAGTAGGTGATCCCATTTTAATTTTGAGAAGAGTCTATATGCATGAGTAGTGCAGTAATGCAGCAATTTTCAAATATGCATAGATTAGCATACAACAGAATAACTGAAGCCAGGATGTAGAAAGGAGAAATGTTTACTTGCAATCAAAAGCATCAAATAATGGAAGTGGTGAACAAATAGCCTATTTGCATTTCTGTTGGTAGAGAAAGGGTTGGCTTGGATTCATCCTATGATGAAACTATAATAAAAAAAGTACCCATAAAAATGTGCATTAATGGGTTTCACTTCTAATAATTGTTTTTTGTTTTTGTATACCACCCTTCACCCTGAGATCCCAAAGTGGTTTATATAACACAGAGACTATAACTACTGCACGTAAAAACACATCTGCTACACATGAGGTCTGGCCACTGGTGAAAGATCTTTCCAGCTTGCTCCTTCTCTTCCACTCCCTTCAGGCTTCTGAAACTTCTAGACTATGTTACGTTTCAAGAACGGATAATACCAATGCAAATACCATCCACAAAACTATGCAAATTTCCAGACATAGTTTGCTTTTAATGATAAGGAGCAAATGAGCAGGGGATCCTTGCTCTTTTCTCAGCCAGTGGATCTATGTTCCTCACTAACATCCACTAACTTTCCTTGTATCATTCTGATCTTCCTTTTTCTTTTACTCATTTTGTGTTTTATGCCTGGAACTTCACAAATATTTAATTTCAGCATCTAGAATCCTTTTGTGCATTGTTTTTGCAACAATATAGACCAGTTCTTGCTTCTGCCTGCCTATGAAGTGGGATTATATTTGGGCAAATCAGCTGAAAAAAGTAGCTAAAAAAAGAGACATTGTAGCTGGCAGAATAACGAGTTTATTTGCAAATAAATGCCCTCTGTTTGTGCATGGATGCTTTGGGGAGTGGGTGTTGTCCTATGGGAAGAGAATCCCTGGCCCTGGAGTGGCCTAGGAGGATTAGTTCAATTTCCTAGCACCTCATGTATGCCTGGTTTCCAGAGGGGAATCCCACCACTTGCTAGGTAAGAAGAAACAGTGATATTCTCCCTGCTGGCCTATTCCTTTTCCATTTTTTTGTTTTTTTGTTTTGCTGTCAACCCTTTTCCTTTGCTGTGTTTTGGCCACTTTCTGGGTAGCTGTGCAGACAATGGGGAGCAGAAAGAGCAGTCTAATTGTTGCCCTTCTCTTATGGTACTCGTATTCCATGTTCCTGCAGAATAGCTCCTACTCTCTTCTTATACAGAGGTAGTCTGACTCCTGTGATTCATGAAGTAGAATTTCAACGCTATAAATTGCTGCACTATGGCTTGTGCAGGGCTATCCTTAGGTCTTGAAGTTGTAATTTATGCCAAGACTGGCATCTAGACTGAAGTTCCTTACCATGAGCACATAACATCTTTGTCTAGACATTTGCACCGGATATCTTGGCTACCAGGTCAGATTTAAGATTTTGTTGTTAACACGGGTGGGATTGTTCACGCACCAGCCTTTCCCCCAAAAGTGAGTTAGAGATGGGTTGAGAACACAAGTGCCACATACAACTGTCCCTGAGAAACTTTGGGGCTGCTTTTTTGCTTTGCGTGAACCAGGAGGAGAATCAGGAACAGAAGGCTTTTGACAAAGTCCCACATCAAAGGCTACTGAGTAAACTCATCAGCCATGGAATAAAAGGACAGGTGACTGGCTTAAGGGTAGGAAGCAGAGAGAGTAGTAAATGGCCAATTTGCAGGGTAGAAAGAGGTAAGTGGGATCCCCCAAGGTCTAGTGTTGGGACCAATGGTTTTTAATTCATTCATCAGTGATCTAGAAGAAGGGATACATAGTAAAATAGCAAAGCTTGCTGATGATACTAAATTATTTAGGGTAGTAAAAACCGAAAGAGATTGCCAAGAGCTCCAGAGGGATCTCTTAGCACTGGGTGACTGGGCAACCGAGTGGCAAATGTGCTTTAATCTTAACAAGTGCAAAGTAATGCGTATCTGGGCCAAATTTTGTCTATAAACTGATGGGGGTCTGAGCTTTCTGCAACACACCAGGAAAGGGAACTTGGGGTTCTGGTGGACAGTTCAATGAAGGCGTCAGCCCTGTGCACAGCAGCAGCAAAAACAGCTACCAGCCTAGATGGCTTTAAGTTAGGGTTAGACAAATTTATGGACAACAGATGTATCAATGGCTACTAGAATGAATGCCTAAGTACATCTTCCAGGTTGGAGTGGTGGGGAAGCAGGATGGTTCTAAGGCCATTTGCTGAGATTCAAGAGCACGAAAAGGTTTGTCCTTGACTGCTTGAAATGCCCATGAGCATTTGGTGGACCACCGTGTGCGACAGGATGCTGGACTAGATGGGCTGTGGCCTGATCCAGCAGGGCTTCTCTTATGTTCTTATTTTATCCATCACAGTTATCTCTCACCATTGACCTGATGCTAAAAATATAAGCACTATATTTAAAATATTGCCCTCTCATTCTCTTCTCCACCCTCTCCCCTGGCAGGACTACACTCAGAGGGAGCTATTCATCAAAGGCCTGGGTATAAAGGTGTGTTTTAATCAGGCACCAAAATTTAATTTGGCACCTGGAATTCCACAGCCGAGGGGCCACTGTAGAAAAGGCTCTCTGAGGGTAGTGGAACCACAAGAAGACCCTCACCTCTTCTTAAGGCATGGGCAGATCTATATGAGAGAAAACTTTGTGTCAACATTAACATCTTGAATTGGGCTTGGTAGCAAATTGGTAACCAGTGCAGTTCCTTCAAGACCAGCATGATATGTGTCCAGCCATAAATTCCCATCAGCAATGGTACTAGAGAGAAATATTTTCTTCCTTTAAGGTATCTTTTCCTAAGGATTCTATCCCCTTTCCTTGTTCGAATTTTGCTTTTCCTGGGCTGAATTCCAGGTTTATAGAATGGAATAGTGTAGTGAAAAGCATCTGAAATTTCAGTTTGTAAACATGGGTGTTTTTCCACTGTCACTAGAAGTACCCATTAAGTACCCATTAATGGGTACATTAATGCCGTTAAGTACCCATTAATGGGTACTTAATGGGTACTTCTAGTGACAGTGGAAAAACACCCCATGAATATGGATCCAACTTGGTGGTGAATTTTGTCCTCTGAATTGAGCTTGGCTCACTTGCTCTAGTTGAACTGTCTTGTACTTTCTTCTCTTTAAATGTGCTGACACTGAATACTAAATCAACCTGCATTATTTATGTGGAACATAGGAAAAGTATTATTGGCTGTTAAATAGAGTTTTTTCTCCCTAATCCACTGCTCTTAGTGACATCAGTGCTTTTTTTGTTCTTGTAGGATTCTCCCCCCCCTCCCCCGGCAACATGTGATATGATCTGCTTGCTTTGGCTATTATATGTTGCTATCCTCCCTGGCAACTTTGCTTATTTTGATGCTTTTGGCTCTTGGGTCCCAGCATCATGTAATTCTACTGAATTTGTGCTGTTGAGAATAATGCTTCCCTTTTTCTACGTGAACAGTAATGTGATTCCAGAAGAAGGAGTTAAGATGCAACAACATTTTGCCTTCCCAGAAAAAAATAATTAAAAAACAAGATTTGAACAGTATATGCCACAAGAAGAGGAGTGGAGGCTTACTCCAAGGATTGCTTCCTAGGAATTATATTTCTTTCCCCATAACTTACTGACATCATATACATTTTCTTTTAGCATTTCTTCTGGTAGTCAGTGAAGATTGGAACAACTGAGAAATGGCGTCAGAAGACATTACTAAGTTGGCAGAATCACTTGCTAAAACCCAGGTGGGCGGAGGACAGCTAAGCTTCAAAGGCAAGAGTCTGAAGCTCAACACAGCAGAAGATGGTAAGCGCAATGGGACTTCTGTTGGCTATATTCATTCATTTATTCTGAGATGATAGATTCTATTAGATTTTAAATGTCAGATTCCCAAGGAATGCAGTCCTGTTCCCCTTGGGACCTTGACTTGCGGAGTTGTTCCCTGTTTGTTTCACCATAGGCCCTATCAAGGAAAATGATTACAAGATAAATTCTCCAGCCAGTCTAGGCTAAACGTGGTTTATCTAAGCTTTCAAAAGATTGATAGGGTACACTGGCACTGGCAACATCTTAGTTTTAAGTTTTATATTCAGAATCAGAATCTGGTTTCTCTTCAGATCATATAAAGTTTTATATTAACTTTCAGAAATGTTACTTATTCTATACAGCTGAAGAAGTTATTAAAGAGATAGAGGAGTTTGATGGCTTGGAAGCACTGAGGTTGGAAGGGAACACTGTAGGAGTGGAAGCAGCAAAGGTCATTGCCAAAGCTCTAGAGAAGAAATCTCAACTCAAGGTAAAGTAAAAAAAGCTACTATTCTACACAGCTCTTTCACGGCAGACTGCAATCAAAAAAGGCCATTCACACAAAGCAATTTAGTAAAATGGTGAGAAATAACTAGCACATAAAAATACAGTCATTGTTCAGAGGGAAGTGGTTAGATGCCACTCGGGCTTGAGGTTAACAGAGTAACCTCAAGATGGATCTCAGGAGAATGTAGCACAATCAGGCTTGGCATATGGCCAGGCTTCTGTGGAAGAAGTGTTACTTCAGATGTTCAGATCCTGCATTCTTTGGGATTTTATATGTCCACATACAAGAACATAAGAGAAGCCCTGGTGGATCAGGCCACAGCCCATTTAGTCCAGCATCCCGTCGCACACAGTGGCCCACCAAATGCTCATGGGCATCTCAAGCAGAGACAAGGACAAACCTATTCCTGCTGTAGAATCCCAGCAAATGGCCTTAGAAGCGCCCTGCTCTCCCCCCCCCCCCCCAGCCTGAAAGATGTACCTAGGAATTCATTCTAGTAGCCACTGATACATCTGTCATCCATAAATTTGTCTAACCCTACCTTAAAGCCTTCTAGACTGGTAACTGTCACCACCTCTTCCGGCAGCCAATTCCATAAACCAATGACCCTCTGGGTGAAGAAATACTTCCCCTTGTCGGATCTGACTCTCTTACCCATCAGCTTCATAGAGTGCCCCCTGGTTCTAGTGTTGTACGATAGAGAAAAGAAATTTTCTCTATCCAACTTTTCTATACCATGTATAATTTTATATATTCCAATCAGGTCCCCTCTTACACTCTGTCTCTCCAGACTGAAGAGGCCTAGATGTTGCAGCCTGATTTCGTCAGGGAGGTGTTCCAGACCTTTAATCATTCTGGTTGCCCTTTTCTACACCTTTTCCAGTTCCAGATTTACCTTTGCAGAAGCCATGCTGGCTTTTGTTCAGCAATGCTTGCTCCTCCATGTGCACACTTACTTTGTCTTTAATGATAGTTTCCATCACCTTACATGGAATCGACATTAAGCGAACTGGTCTGTAATTGCCTGGACCACCCTTGTATCCTTTTTTGAAAATTGGTGTTACATTACCTACCCTCCAGTCCTCAGGTACAGAGCCTGATGTTAAGGAAAGATTGTATATTTTTGCTGGAAGGTCGGCAGTTTCGCACTTGAGTTCCTTAAGGACTCTTGGATGAATACCATCTGGTTCCGGTGACTTGTTAATATTTAGTTTACTAAGACATGCAAGGACCTCCTCCTTGGTTATCTCTGTCCAGTTTAATTCTTCAGAAAATACAGGCTCAGCTACTGGCATGTATCCTCTGTCTTCCTCCGTGAATATGGAGGCAAAGGGTTTGTTTAGTCTCTCTACAGTCTAGGAAATTAAATTGCTACAGTTATGTTTAAGGTTTTCTCTGTCTTTGTTATTTACTGCTGTTTTGATAAGATTGTGGAGCTTATCTGTTGTAGTAATATGGACCATTGAGCCTTAATCCTTGGCAGGTGTGTTTGTTGATATATTCTAGTGGTTATGTTATAATTCTTTTTACAAAAAATAAAAGTATTTTATGAAAAAGGAAGCTGGTTTTTGTAAAGAATAAACTGAAACAGTTGAGAGGAAAGTCATTGCTTTGCTTTTGCTTTATATACAGTTCACTAGGGCTGATTATTTAGCCTTTCCTAGAAGCACTACTGGAGGTGCCCAGCTAACAGTGGGCTAAAATCAACATTGATCCTTAATAAGTTAGAAATTATTTTAATAAGTTCAGAGACGCACATCTCTCTGATATCTTTTCTGACATCACCCTGCTAACACTTAAATCTGTGGGATTTTACCTTTTCCATATAAAGATGTTCCTTACAGTTGAATACACTGAGGCCATCAAAACTGTCAAGGAAAGGGTGCATCAGATGCAAGGGGATATTTGCAATCTGGTTGGGGACTAAACATCTATCTAGCTATGCACTTATCTTCTGTCCCACTTTTTTTAGGGCTAGGTGTGATGTCATACCATTTGCAGGTTCTCAGCAGGAGACTTGCTAGGGTTTTACTTTTTACTTTTCCCTGATCATTAATTGAAATGACTTTGCTGGGGGGGTGGGGAGGTAGGTCAATTATAGAAGTGTGCCAACAGAGTAAAATGATGAAGGGACTAGGCTCCTGATAGGAACATATATCTCAGTCAGAAGATCCCTGCCTCAAATTCCCACCCCGTCTCATGATTTGCAAGATACTTCAGAAAGTGTCTTATATTTTGCAGATGATAGGGATAGAGTGGTATGATGCCTCTGAAGATGACTTTGGTCTATTCTGCACTTAGTCTTTGGTAGTCCGGTTCACTGATGGCACTGATCTGGCCCGCGCCTCCTTGCAACTGCAGGGCTTGTGTGAGCTTTGCAGCTGCCATCCCCCATATATCTGAAGGCTAGGAGCAACCATCCATAATTGAACATTAAAAAGCTCCCTCAACTGAGTCAGCTGTGAAAGGAAAGTTATGGTTAGCTCTTTATGGATAATCTCAGGCACCATATGGGAAAAGAATTCAGTAGCATGCGTTTGAGTTTGCCACCTAGATTCCATCTTCTATATGAGAGCTAGTATGTCCCATTATTAGCTGAAGCCCTCCAACGACTCTGGAAAAAGAACATTGGTTACTTACTGTGAAAGTTCTTTCTAAAGGGGAAGCTGGAGAACTCCAGAAAACACACACATAGAGATCTTGTGATTAGAGTTGATTCCACAAAACAATTTATAATAAGATTGTTTATTATTATTAATAATAATAAGTGCCATCAAGATTATGTTTTAAGGTGTTCCAGACTGCTTCATTGGAGGAACCTGAGAGAGAGGATGAGCATTTTCACACTTCCACGGGACAGTGTCCCAAGCATGTTAACTTCAGGGATGGTGGCTGGCATTCAGCCTGGGAGTGCTGGCCCTGTTGCGAACATGACCAATACCTATCTTGCATCTGGTGTAGGATGGATTGTCCCATCCACACCATCGTAGCAACAGCCATGTGCACTAGGCTGTTGCTATGGTGATCAGCAGTGCACTACCCCCATGCAATCTTCGCATATGGAGTAATGTGAAGGCTGCATTCCAGAGTTGACCAAGAGTGCTCTAAGTGCTCTGAGCCAACCACTCCACAGCTAGTGGTGATCAGGATGACTCTGGGCCATTCTGGGACAAAGGGAAGACTGTAGTATGCCGAGGTTCCATCTCAGAGAGCTGAGCCATCTTGATCACTTTAGTGCACACAGGCCCTGTGACTCTAGAGATTTTAATGAATATTTCTATTGTCACCAAAGAGCAATGCTGAACATAACTCCAACTGTTAGCTGGATGTTTCCAGGTTCTGGAAATAGCTTTCACAGTAATTAACTAGTGTTCACTTCTGGCCACTATTTTCTGAATACCTTATGTTAGAGGTTTGTAACAATTAATTCAGGAATAGTGGTGTTATTGATGGATTTTATTTTGAAATCACTGCACTTGTAACTATAATATCTTCTAAATATTTGCCATTGATGCTTATTTATGAGTTGAGAGGTATTAATCTTGTTTTAAGTTTTAATAGGATATTTAAACAAATGGGAGTTTGAATACTATTCTGCATGATTTCATTGACAAATTCTTAATTCATCCTATAAAGCCTATAAATTTGCATGTGGTTCATAAGATTGGAAATAGTTCACAGTAGATCATTATTGTATCCATTGAGATACTTTGATTTTTATGTGTGTTTGTGTTACCTCTATTTTTGTTTTAGAGATGTCATTGGAGTGATATGTTTACGGGGAGATTAAGGTCTGAGATTCCTCCTGCTCTGGTAGGTGCATAAGTTGACTCTTCATACAGTACAGTGTCAGTTTCAAGACATCTTATTGCTTTTTGAGGCTAAAGTGTAGAAATCATTTCTGAACTTGTGAGATCTGCAATGGAAACAGTGTACTCCTGTACTTGAAGGATGCAACTAATGACAAGGCCAGAAAAGGCCTGCCTGTCTCTCCACCCTGAAGCTGGTACCTAGGGAGTGATTCTAGTAGCCACTGATAGCTTTCTCCTAAGGGTTTGAGCAAATCACAGCAGCATACCCAAACACTGCCACTCCTTATGTAATGTACATGGCTGTTCCAAATAGTTTAGAGTACTATTTGTACATCTCTACTCTGTACTGCAGTGTTTTATTGTAAGTTTACTTTGACAAGCCTAAAGGTAACTGAAACTGTCATGTCCTGAGGCTCGAAATATTGAGAGTTTGGGACAAGTTATCTTCTCTTCTCTAAGAATATGGGCTCTGACAGAATCAATCCTGTGGTCATCTTGTAGACTGCCCTTGGGGATGCTCTAATTTCTGCTGGGTGTCAGCTTGTGGAGCTGGATCTAAGTGACAATGCCTTCGGACCAGATGGAGTACATGGCTTTGAGGGGCTGCTGCAGAGTCCTGCCTGCTTCACCTTGCAGGAGCTCAAGCTAAACAATTGTGGCATGGGCATTGGTGGTGGCAAGGTAAGTACATTTTTGTGTGTCTGCAAAAAACAGGTAGTTGAGAATAAACACCAAGGACAGATGCTGTTGCTTGTCTTTTTGGCCATTATTGCTCCAGGCTCTTGTTCCTCTACCAGCTGCAGAGGATTCGAAAAGGGGTGTGGAGCTATAACTCACTGGGTTGAGTAACAATATTCTTATTTCATGTTCATAGAAATCTGATTTGAAGACAAAAAATAATTTCATCTTATCTAAATTTTCCTATGATATTAATGTTAACTGCGGCTTTTACTGGCATATAACATTTCCAGAGTGCCTTTATTATGCAGAAGAAGTGGTAGCTGAAATGTGGGTCTTTTAAGAATGGATTCCCTCAGGTAAAGTGTCGCAATTGTAACATAAATAATCTGGAACTTTTTTTAGATCTTGGCAGCAGCTTTGAAAGAGTGTCACAGGAAGTCAAGTGCTCAAGGCAAGCCTTTGGCTTTGAAAGTATTTGTTGCTGGTCGGAACCGCCTGGAAAACGATGGTACAACAGCTCTTGCTGAAGCTTTCAGGGTAAGTACATAAAACAGGACTGTGAAACAAAGTTCACCTTTACGTTCATTGTTGGGTGTTGGGTAAGCAGAGCACAGGGAGATTAAGGGGTGGGGAATCATATTCAAACTCGCTACTTTGAGATATATACAAAAGAATTTTAAAAAGTTAATCTCCACTTCACCTTCAGATGTTAATGGCTAAATGGCTAACAAAAAGAAATGCAACTTTCCTGCAAGCCTGCAAGAGCATTCAGCATCACAGGATTCATGATTAGAAAAATGAACCCAGTTCATGCAGATCTCCCCTTGAGAGCTTGGCATGATCTATCCAGATCTCCTGTCAAGCTGCACTGTGCCCTTTTTAGCCAGTTCAGGGCTTGCTGAACAAACTCTGACGTACTACACTGCAGGCACCTGAAAGATTATGCCAAGTTTTCTATATGCTCCCCAGCTTGATCCTTCATTCAGACCCAATCAGGGCCATTTGGCAGGAAACTGGTCAAAGACAAGTTACACAAAGAAGTATGGGGTCAGTTGCTCTAAACAAGAAGTAAGATACTATATGGCTTCCTTTTGCCACACACAAGATAACTTGACTGTCTGCAAGCAGACAGGTATAACTATGTCCAGCAGCATAAAAAGGATAGTGTAATTTCTTCTCCAAAAGTCAACAGTTGTCATCATAAAAAAAATTGTTACTCCTTAGGTCTTTTCTGCAACCATTTGAACTGTGTTGCTGTGTTTTATCCTGCACTTGAGTGAAAAAAGATGCTACATTTCATGTTTCTGATTCAATTTATATGTGTGTATTGCTCTGTTGGTCCTTTGTAATACACTTACTGGGCAAGGCCCAATGCCTGGAAATAGTGAAATAATATGAAGTGACTGTTGCTTCCAACGTTTTTGCTAAGCTTAAAGTAGTGTTCGACTGCATGAACTGTGGTCAATTTCAGGAGGTTTGTTAGACTCTGAAAGCAAGCCAAGAAATCTCAGCCCAGAAAATGTAATATTAAACAGAAGTTGTCCAAAACAAGCTGATCCATTAGGTACAAATCCTTCCCTTTCTTTGTTTCTGCCTCCTACTCGTCTCCCCCTATGTAGTAAGATATTTTACCAATTGAAACTACGGTAATCAAAAATAAACTTAGCAATTATAACAATGCTTATTTATAACACCCCTTTCACTAAAGGGCAGCACAGAATAACATATACAATCACAGCAAGTAAATAAATCAATTCATTAAACATTAAAGATACATCATAAGCAATGTACAGAATTCTAATAATAAGCTACTATGTAAGCTAAGAAATTACCGTACACAGTATCAAATTAATAATAATAATAGGAGCAATAAACACAAGACAACTTAAAAACATCAAAGGAGAAACTAAACAGAAATTGCATCAAAGTGGCAGCAACAACCAACTCAGGTGATTTTCTGTTCTTCCATCTTCAGCTGGAACATCCACCTAGAGGAGGCTCCAGTAAAGGCTCCAATCTCACACTTGTAACATGGGACTCAATTGTCTCTCATCTCACTCCAGCCAAAAGCAGCTACAGTTTTCATTTCCAACCTGGGGGAGGGCATGGCAAAGAGTTTAGAAAGCTGCGCTGGATTTTTTAAAAAGTTATATTGAAATTGCTTTACAATGATATTTGCTCCTCTAAAAGCAGGTAAGCATAGAATCTAAGTTTACCTGTCTCAAGAGGCTGTTCTGGATAGTTTGCCACAAAAGAGGGAATGTCTTTAATTTCTCCCTGCCTTATGTTTGATGCGGGGAGGATGTGGAAAAGAATGAAGTTCTCAAGAAGTATATTTAGGGGATTGGATGGGACTCTTAAGTCATACTCCATATTGTAGTCCTTTTTGGGACCAAGGGGCACAGTAACTAAATCCCACTTGACTAGCAAGTTAAAATTATATTTTGAAATCATTATTTTATCAGGCTAACCAGTGGACTAGACATTTTACTGCTAATTGGTAGAGATTTTATTAATGTCTTAGAAACTTGACTTTGTGTGATATAGAAGCTAATTCTGTTCCACAAAAATGGCTTCAGAGTCCCAACATATTAGAATTAGGAGTATACTCCCCCCCCCTGCAGAAAACTGGAAACCCTGTTAATTGTTTAAGCAGCATGTCCAGAGAACATTGCAGATTGTAGGGATAAAAGTATCTAAGAAAACCAGACTACTAGAATTACTGTTTTAACACACATTCTGTTTGTATAATGGTCTTCCATGCTGTGTTTGTCACTTTAGATTATTGGGACTCTGGAAGAAGTCCACATGCCACAGAATGGAATAACTCACCCAGGAATTACAGCTTTAGCCCAGGCCTTTGCCGACAATCCCTTGCTGAGAGTGATCAACTTGAATGATAACACTTTTACAGAGAAAGGTGCTGTGGCCATGGCTGAGGTGAGTTTGCTTAAAGCACAGTACAATGAACTTGTAATGGACAGTAGATCAGAAAACCCTGAGAAGATGTAGAATAAGAGGCATACTCCATAAGACAGAGTTAGTTTTATTTATTTTATTTGCATTTCTATCCCGCCCCATACCCAAAGGTCTCTGGGCGGGTAACATAGTATGGCGGCATTTTTGAATTCCCATGTTCTTTGTTTTGCTCAGACTCTGAAGAAGCTCCGACAGGTAGAAGTGATCAACTTTGGTGACTGCCTGGTGCGTTCCAAGGGTGCTATTGCCATTGCTGAAGCTGTTTATGAAGGACTTCATAAACTAAAGGTACTGAATATAGCTTGTATTTCCAGATATCTTAAAAGGCTTGGTAAAATTCAAGGATAAGTCTGGTTGATTAAAGGTTGTATCAAATACAAAATAAAGGGTTCTGTCCAATCCATCCCATTGTGGTTTTATAGCTTCTGTGACTGCAACCCCTTGCCAGTTTTGACAGCTATATAAAAAAGTTCTAAAGTAGGCACAGCTCCTCTTTTTTAGCATTCATTACAGATGCTGACTTTTCTCTATGTTGTTGAATTCCATGTATACTGATAGCACTATGCTGGGAACTACCAGATTGTTATGAGAAAATCAAGGTTATTGTGGTGTGAACACAATATTGACTGTGGGAATCTAACAGGAAAAATGTTGGATGCATACATGGAATACAGCTGTACTGTGTAGTCTTTTGTCAAATAAAGCTTTTTGACATGGCTAAGCCTACTCTGCCTACGTCTCTGAGCTAAGGCCTCGGGAAGTGATCTTGACAGTTGGCCACATCCATTACTGGCATGCAGTATACACAGCTTGAGTGTTGACCGAAGGCAAATGAGGCCCTTAACCCAAGAGAAGAAGTACCCCTGTAATACAGCAATGTATTCTGTTTTCCAGGAGCTTAACTTGTCCTTTTGTGAAATCAAGCGAGATGCAGCTCTGATTATTGCTGAAGCTACTGAGGAGAAGTCAGAGTTAGAGAAGCTGGATCTCAATGGTATGATATTATTAATAATAACATTTATACAAAAAAACCCCTTAAAAATAAAACATAATAAGCATAAAATATAAAACATAATATGCTAATAGGTCTGTAATTTCTTGGGGGCCCTGGATTGTTCTGAATAGTTTTTGCTGAATTAACAGACAAATGTCCATCTAACATTTATAAAGTTTTGTCAACGTGTATTATTTTTGTAACAGGTAATTGTTTTGGGGAGGAAGGTTGTGAACAGCTCCAGGAGATTCTTGAAAGCTTCAACATGGCCGACGTCCTAGGATCTCTGAGGTGAGATACAATAATAGGATTGCTGCAAGAGCTTCTAGTTGTCTTAGTAAAAATTAGTACAGTCGATGGGGTGAATCTTACCACATTTACACTGGGCAGCTCTAGGTACTAATTTTAGTAGCCATTGATATACCTGTCCTCAGTGAATGAGATTCTGTTTTACCCTAAATGGCATCTAAGACAATGGAATCTTAAGTTTGTTCTGTGAATTCCTTGAATTCCTTGAATTTAAATTTTATTTCATTAAATGTTTTTCCCTTGGCTATTTTACTTCATTTCTGTTTATAAATCTTTTATGGACTATGAACACACAGGCAATATGGATGCCACAGTTGAATAGTTCAAAGGAAGCATCCAGAGAACCATCTGGTCTAGTTATCTTGGATGGGTTTCAATTATTGAGGCCTGAGGATGTGTACAAGTAGTATGCTGGGGTTTAGCCAACCACATGCCCTCTGGATCCTTGCACTTCTTGGCTAATTAAATCTAGCTGGCAGAGTATGACTAGGTGAGTTCAGGAAGTGGTGAACACCACTTTGAGAGATGGGGTGGCCCTCCCTGGATCTAGATGAGTTACATACCTACAGGTGTTGAGGTTGCCCAATTGCAGACATGCTTGGAGGAAGCTGAAGTCATTTCTGCACTGGGCTTCATTTTAGATTATATCCTAAATAGAGACATGACACCCACCCATAGCTTAGCATAGCCTGTACTAGCTTGTGGATAGGTCCCTATTCCAAGAAAGGGGCTGGTTATCTAGACTCATTTCAGTCTGTTTTCAGGCCTGGTTATGGCACAAAATGTTCCTTGGCCACCCTAGTTGATGACCTTCTCTGGGAGAATGACAGGGGAAATGTTATTCTGTGCTTCTCCTGTAGCTCTCGGTATCCTTCTGGAAAAGCCGTGGCATTTGGGAGGTGGAGACACTGCATTGCAGTGGTTCTGCTCCTGTCTCTGAGGTTGATGCCAGAGAGTGGCTGTGGAAGAATTTTGCTCATCAACCTGGGAGAGGTCATCAGGAATTTTGGAATAAGATGGTATCAATATGCAGGTGACACCCAGGTCTATCTTTCCATGCCATCTGAATCAGGAGAGGTGGTTGAAGTGCTTGATAGGTGCTTGGAAGCAGTAATGAGCCAGATGGAGCCCAAAAAATTGAAAGTGAATCCAGACAAGATGCTGGTTCTGTGTGTTACAGGATCTCATCTCTATGAAGAAGGAAACCATCTTGCTCTTGACAGGGTTTCTTTGCCTCAAAAGGGACAGCTGCATAATTTGGGGTACTCTTGGACTCTGCAGTGATACTTGAAGTTCAATGTCAGTTCTAAGAGCTCCTATTTCCAACTACAGTTGGTTCAGCAACTATGACCCTTTTTGGTCAGAGACGGTCTAACCACAGCGATCCATGCTCTGGTAACTTCTAGATTGGTCATGTGCGCTACTTGTGGCTGCCCTTGAGCACTGTTTGGAAGCTGAAGCTGGTGCAGAATCATATGCATATGGTGGCTGGATGCATATTGTATCACTCCTAAAAGAACTGCACTGGTTTCCTATTTGCTACTGAACCCTGTTCAAGTTATTAATGTTAATTTATAAGGCCCTAAACAGCTTGGGCTCCAAATATCTAACAGAACACCTCTTCCCATTTAGACCTGCCCGTGTCCTAAGATCTGCCAGTGAGACTGCCTTCAGTAGTTAGGGGCTGGGAACAGTTGGGGGCATTCTTGGTTGTAGGGAATAAGCTTCGAAGTGCATCAGGTGCCCTCACTGTATGTGTCCAGAAGACTGGTGAAGACACACCTCTTTACCCTGGCCTTTGTCTAAAACAGTGGTCCTCAACCTTCCTAATGCTGTGACCCTTTAGTACAGTTCCTCATGTTGTGGAAACCCCCAACCTAACCCTAACCCCCAACCATAAAATTATTTTCGTTGCTACTTCATAACTGTAATTTTACTACTGTTATGAATTGTAATGTAAATATCTGATATGCAGGATATACATAATTAAAGCGTAGTATTTTCTGATGGTCTTCGATGACTCCTGTGAAAGAGTAGATCGACCCCCAAAGGGGTCGCGACCCACAGGTTGAGAACCACTGGTCTAAAAGAACATTATCCCCCTCTCCACGCAGGCACTGTCGTTGTTTTAGACATGCTTTTTATCTGTATTTATTATGATTTTATCATGACCTTCACTGAGACCTTCAGGGATAAATAAATAATAAATAAATAAATAACAGTGATGATGATGGAGATGATGAGGAGGAAGAGGAGGAAGAAGAGGAAGAGGAGGAGGAGGAAGAAGAGGAGGAGGAGGAAGAAGAGGAGGAAGAGGAGGAGGAAGAGGCAACTCATGTGCAGGAGAGAGGCCAAGGAGAACAAGATTCACTGACGCCCACCAAAATTTTAGAGACACATGTAAGTGTGAACAGCTTATATTAACTTCATAAGATTTTCTGTGTTTTTTTCCATGAAAAAAAGCCATATCCCTATAGAAGTACTATATGAAACATGAGAGTAAAACAAATGAAAGCAGATGATTGGGTCCAAATTATCAACTGTTGAGCTGTCCTTTATATAGGAATACTATAAATGAATTGTATTTGAACATCCTGGGAGGGGGAATATTAATAAGCATATTCAATTGCGATAGCACATCTTATCATCCAGGTTCTCCGTTCTCTTAAGCCACTGTAATTTCTTTTTTCCCTTGACTAATTGTTAATTTCTAATATGTTTTAACTCCTATGGAAAAGTGTAATTGCTATTAAATCTAAATCAGATGTGCAAAATGAGACCTCTGCTGAGTTATGACAAGGATATGGGAGTGTTCTGAGTCTCAAAATTGTGTTTTCTTCATGCCCCACCTCTAGGAACATAGGCTATAATGGGCATATCTAAAACAAAAATGACCTCTCTTGTGCTGATAAGGCCTGTATATACCATTCTCCTTCCCCTTACCTCTTCAGTTCATCTGCCCCCATTGGCTAAGAGGGGAGCTCCTTTTCTCAGCAGTTTATCTGAAATACTGTAGGCACAGTGATTCAGTATCAGGATTTCTTCCAGATCTGAACAGCTGTAATTGTTTTCAAATTTCTGTGAAAGTCTACATGTAAATCCATTATGAGTGGTTTACTTAAAGTGTTTGTGAAATACTTGTGTTTTGCAACTTGCATTTGGATCCATCTTCTGTTTCTCATCTGCATAATGGTTCCATTGCTTATGTACTTATTTTCAGTACTTTCTGTTCCAGGAATCTACTCCAGTGCCTTCTCCTCTTCCCCCTGTGGATGTTGGAACTTTTCTTGCTTTCCCATCACCAGAGAAATTGTTGCGACTGGGTCCTAAGTGTTCCACTTTGATAGCTCAGCAAGTAAGCTAAAGATCTTTTATAATTTAAAAAGAGTTTCACTCCAGCCGTTCTTAAAAATGTCTTTCATGTTAACATAGAATAATATTTTTCTCTGTTTACTGTCCAAAGTGTACACATGTAGAAACAAACCAGTTTGATGCTACCTGAATGAGTAACCATAGCATGCCTGATCTTCCTGAACGTAAAAATCAAGTCTCCCATAGGAGCTTTGAAGCAGTTTAGTCTTTAGTGAGCATAAACGTTGTGTATGAATGTTCTTTTTCTACAAAAGAATTAATTGAGCTATGTAGAAAACTAGGGTTGAAAAATGGTGCAGGTTTGAGATGATTCATTGAATTAGTCCTTCTCTATTTGCAAGTTTTTTACTCCTGGGTTTTGTATATTTATGAGGGTATAGGGATGAGCACGTTGTTTACAGCCAAAATGTTTCACACTTGAAACAAGGTGTTCTGAACTCAAAGCAAAATGCCTTTTCAAAGAGGGAGAGTTGAAAATGGCCACTTCCAGGTCCCTATTCTTTTGCAAGTGCCAAATCTGCTGATCAGAACCCTTGTAATTAACAGGGCTACAGTAGTTCATAATAGAAATGGTAAATCATGATTAGAAAAGCTGTAGAAGTCATTTTAATTTTTGAAGACTTTTGAGGTGAACAGGAGTTAGTTGTCTTATGTTGCATATTATAGTAATAGTTCCTTTTTTTCTAGTAATAAGATACCTTACAACGGACATGACTTTATTTGGAATTGCTTCTTCTAGACAGACACATCTGACACAGAGAAAGTTGTTGCAGTTTTTCTGAAAATCTCTTCTGTGTTCAAAGATGAAACACCAGTTAAAACAGCAGTGAATGAAACAACAGGTGTGTCTGTGTTCTTTCCCTAAAGATTGTCACTAATGGTGAGAGTCCTATTGCTGCTGTGCAGACAACCCATCTGTTTCCTTTTTTAGATGCCTTAATGAGAGAAGCCTTTTCATCAGCAACTTTCAATTCTGATGCTTTTATTACAAACCTCTTGACTCACATGGGATTACTTAAGGTAAGACAAGGAAACTTATAACAGTCGCGGCCTGTATAAAACAAACTACAGCTTCCTTCCAGAAAGTGTCTATATTATACGCAGTGTAGTCCTACCAATGAGGTGTCCATGTTGCATGAAGAAGACCTCTGAAAAGTGAGTTCCCTACAGTTTACAGAGACTTGCATCTACTGCAGAGGATGCTGTGGGTGCCATAAAGAGCCCAGGGCTGTTGAGTGAAGCACCTGACAGTCCTGGGCCTCTCTGCAGTTCTGCACATCCCTAATATAAAATTCAGAGATTTTCCACTCAGCTTCAGGAAAACAAATGTAGTATCTTAGTTCAAGTTAAAAATGGCCAGATATAAAAGTTTGAAGAGCTGCATTCTAAGTGCTTTGGTTTACAGCTGCTGGACTTTGGCATAATTGTTCATTTGTATCTTATCTCCTGTCTTTTTTCCAGAGTGAAGAAAAGATCAAGGCTGTTCCAAGTCTTTATGGCCCTCTGATGGCTCTGAACCACATGGTGCAACAGGATTATTTCCCCAAATCCCTTGTCCCAATTCTCTTGGCCTTTGTCTCAAAGTTAGTATTATATAGAAAAACTGTATTAACAGTAGCGACAACCACAATTATGGCTTATAGTATTACATATTATATCTTTAGAGTGTCCCCTATCCTTTCAGACTTTAAAAGTGAATATAATGTTGAACAGAGGTACTCTATAGCCTGATGTTTATTAATTCAATACGAGCTTGAAGTAAAAGGACATGGTACTGTGCAAAAGATGGAGACCATTTGGGAAAACACATTTGCTCAGTGGAAGGCAAAGACATGATCCTCTTAACACTGAAAGCTAGGAAAAATCACTAAGAGCCCTGAGATGCATTTAGTAAAGTTTCTGTTTATTCTGTAGTTGTGATTGTCCTGCCCGTTTATTCAAAATGAAACCAGTGTATATAGCACACATATGAAAACTATCAGAAATAATGGTAGTTGGTATATTAAAAAAAAAACTTTAAAGATACTGCCTAAATTAGAAACTATGATAGTGCTTCTCTTGGGTTTTAGTTTGAAGGGGAAAACTGGGATATCCTTAACAAGCCTCCAAAATAGATCTTATGAAACTCTTCAGATCTGATGGCGTATACTCGTATTTTTGTGAAATAATTTTCCAAACACCTGTGCAATTGAGACATTAAAACTGACTTGCTCCTTTTCTCTGGCTGCTTGTAGGGAGCAGATTCCTGTAGGCAGCAGAGTGCAGTTTGCTAATACTATGGCCGCTTTGCAAACTAAATGTGCTGTTGGATATGTAAATATCAGTACGGTCAGGATTACACAGTCTGATTTTTTTTTCATACAGTATATTTCAAGCTGCTGAGTTCCCTCCCATAAAATGTAAATATACTCATTTTTATCCTCCTTTCTCTTCCATTGTTGCAGACCAAATTGCGCTTGGGATTCCTGCTCCTTTGCCCGTCACATGCTGCTACAAACCCTCCATGAGCTGTAATGCCCAGGCAACGCTACCCTTTCCTCCTAGGACTGTCATCAGAGTGCTCAGAAATGGACAACAGGCAAAGACATTAGAACTTAGTTGGATATATGCTGCCTGCCTTTGTCATCAGAGGGTCTGGCTGCCTTCTGATACAGCAAACTTGGATGAACTCTGCCTTTTTTATATATATATTCCTGTGTTTGTGGTTTTGTTTGTCTGTATGCGTTTTTAAGCACCCTGGTTCCAAATCAAACTACCTTGCATCTGCTCGTGTGTGCACACACGTTTGCTTTGTCTGAAGTTCTCCCTACACATTTTTCCCTGCTTTGCTTAGCTGGGACATTTTACAGCATTTCTGAATTTGACTGCTGCCAAAACGGAGGACTCGCCTAAAGGCTCCAACAGGACTCTTTGTCAGAGGACCACCTCTCAGAGCAATAGAAAAATAGCAGAAATAATTTGATTGCTGCATTATTCTGTGGGGTTAGTGTTTGGTTTTAATTTCCAGCTGTTGGCCAACATGACACATAAAGCAATGTCACTTTTTTGCTGTTCCTTAACTTTTCAGGTATGGTAAGTGTGTGAAATAGAAAGCTTATTCTAAATTGAGACTATTTAGTGGCTTGTTTTACTTTTTGAAAGTGATCATTTGCCACTGTTTAATGACATTTCTGACTAACAGAACTGATTCTGATGGGTCTCCATAAGACTGATAGTGGCACAATCTCTCCCACACCTGCATTTGCCCAATTAAAGTGGGTTTGGTTTAGAAGAAACATAATGTTGATGGCCTTGGAATCTTTCTAGGTTTATCCTTCCCTTATTTCTGCTTCTTCAGTGAGAAAAGTAATTATTTATGGTTTGGTAGATTTTTTTATCAAACTTGCAGGTGGGGGTTTTACAAGTGGAAATCAGGCTCATCAAATAGAAATTGGCAACTGCCATTCATTAGAGAAATGAACAAGAAATAAACCACTTAGATTTTGTAAAACGGAGCACTGCTCACTAGCTGGCTTTGTCTAACACATGCTTTGGAAAAATCGAGAAGCTGGGAAAGTTTATTTTTTTAACCTGTTTAATCATTTGTGAATGAAAATTCAACTGTGTTACTTATAGAAATACAATCTTATCTGAGTTTATGCAGAGGTTCTGTTCTGTAAATGGAAGCCATGTAAATCAAGCAATTGACAAGGATCCATAGCACTGATTTACATTGGCTTGATCAACCTGCCTGAAAATTATATTGACTTGCATTGTGTTGACCAAGCCAGCGGCAGTTACGTTGATCTGAAGAGGGAACTGGTCTCCCAACGCAAGTCAGTGAAGGAAAGAAGCCTACACTGAAAGGGGCACAGCTACCCAGAGAGAATCTTCTATATGGCAGTACCAAAACACACAAGCATCATGGCTGAAATCTGCCTCACATAAGTGCGAGTCATTGACAATCTCCAGCAATGTTCACCCATACCCTAAATAATGGATTTCTGGAGACGACAGTGCTGAAACACAAAAATGCCAATCCCACCCAACTGTCATTTTCCACATAAAGAAAACAGTGATGCCAGCCCAGATGCAAAATTCAGTAGGAATAATAGGAAGACTATCTCCTACCTTTAATTCCATTTGAAGAGGATTAAGATGGAAGATGGTGTAGGGTGAGATGGCAGCAGAATCCTGGCATCCCAGAACATGGAACCATTTTTTTTAAATGTGTGCACCAAAAAACCTCTGCACTGCAACAAAAGATGTGCAAAAAGGCACAAACAAGCTGCAACATATTTCACACATAGCAAACAAGCTAAACACCCCACCCCCTCTGCTCCAATCAAAAGCAGTCAAAACTCACTAAAGCCACACAAGAAAATTCATATCTGCTGGACACTGTTCTTGTTGTACTAAGACAAGCAGGAAAATGGTTCCTGGAGCAGGAAGAATGTTCCGGAGTGCTTTAGGTTCTGAGTCACAAGCGATTGAACCTCTCTATTGGCTTATCTGAGAGGTCAGTTCTCCATTCAAGCCAACCCAATGCATGTCAATGGAATTCTTAAGATTGTGAGTCAACCTAATGCAAGCCGATGGAAGTTTTGGTAGAAAACTGATACTAAATCATTGAAGGCACATAAATTTCAGTAGGCAATTACAAAATAGCGTAACTGCACTGAAAAACTGCTAAAAACTATGGGATGATTGTAATGTAATTCATTCTTTCGCTGTTCACAGAAAAAACAAGAATTGGTGAAGAAAATGATCATGAAACCAAGGGACAGTTCTACCATAACTATTTTCTCAAAACGTGAAAAGTGCAGTCAGATTTGATGGCTCGTATTCATTTAATAAACTTGTATACTGTTTCTCTAGAAATTGTCCAGGACAATTTACAAAGAGAGTCACTATTACACCATTATTAAGTATTCGAAAGACACTGTATAATTGATTTTGAGTGGACATATTGACAAGGAAAGGATGCATTCATGCTAGGAAACAAATTTTGTATGATTTCAATTTTCCTAAAACTCGCTCCCCACCTTCAACTTTGAACAAACACTTTGTTTCTCGGAATCTTCCATAAATGTTTGTGCTTATAGGGAAAGTACAATAGTTCTATAAGCAAAAGACAGACTTGAAGGTAGTTGTCAAAATTTTAATTAAAATATGTGGGCAGTTCACTATTTAAAAGTAGGTTTGTCTGAGGTGGAGCAACTTTGTTTCAACCTTTTATGACAATGGTACATGTACAAGTATTTAGTAAATTTCTCAAGCACAAATGTAAATGATTTGGGTACCATAACTCCTAAGTTTTAGAAAATCAGCATAGAATTCCAGTACTAGATTTAGCTATGTCAGATATCAGAGACTGACATAAATGGGGCATCAGCAGCACAGTTTTCTGCCTTCTCTTCTGGCCATTGGTGGACAGTTATCACATAAACATCTAAGTTCTCAAAGACTGGCTCTATGGTCAGTATGGGCTGGGTGAATCTGAGGGGATGAATGATCTTCGTTATAATAATGCTGGAACCAGATTGGTTGGAGCTGCCATCAGTAAAAGGCAAAGGAGGCCACAGCTATTAGTACTAGATTGTGGTGCTCGCACCAATTCCTAAGACTAAATTGCTCTGCTGAGGTAGATGTTTGTCTCCAGTATGTCCTAATGAGCACTGCTGAGTTGCAGGAGCCACACGCTCTGAAAGGTAGTTGTTTTGAGGAATAATGCAAACCCTGTATTTAGTCTGAAGTTGGAGATGTTGAAGTTCAATCTTAATTGTCCAGTCGCAGGACATACTGATCTATAGAAGACTTACATTGTACTTCAGATTGGTTATGATCTCTCGAAAAAAACCAGGTAACTACTAAAGCAGTATTGCTCTTTGTCCTTGTGCTGATACTAATATGGTCAGAAAGACATAGTTCGTAGACCTCTACTCTTTGATTGTCACCCTAAGCAGCTGATAATTAAAGTAGCCATGGAAAAAATAGCAGTGGCCTGAGATAAGGTTCTTTCACTAGGCGCCCTGAGTGTAGTATTTGAAATGGATGTGATGGAATCATACTGAAAGGGTGGACAAGTCAACTTCTGTAACTGAGCACAAAGAAAAGACGTAGGAAATATTTTTTTAAATCTTCATATTTCTGATAAGATCTATCATGCACCACTCCCAATGTTTATCCTATTATTTTTCTCCTGGAAAATTATTTGCTCTGGTATATTACTTATAGCCAACTGAAGAACTTTTCATCTTTGAGGGAATGCCTTTGAATGTAGAGAACATTGATGGTGGGGTTTTCTAGAGGAATGGAAGTGGTAAGAAGAACAAAAGTGCCTGTAACATACAGCCTCATTTCTTGTGAGCTACTGTTCCCTGCCCCCTACCAAACAAAGCACTGAAATGTTCCATCATTCATATTATGGGCCTGTGTAAATTCCCTATCAATCCTGTGGAAGCAGTAGTAAGGTAAGATTACAAAGTATAGGACAAGATGGAAACAGGTACTAAAGTTTTTTTGGGGGGGGGTTGTATTTTTAATACAGCAATAAAACTTCAGGGTTCATTATTACCCCTTTTTACAGTTATCATGCATTAATCCATTATTCATAACTGGTGACTTCCTTTCCTTCAGGATCTTATTGTCTTCCATTTCCACTGGCCCTTGAAATATCAGTCGAATCCAACCATTGTTAATCCTTCTTCCTGTAGAAACCATATATAGGAACTCTCCAGTCTTTTAGGTACTTCTCTATTATTCTTTCTTTTAAGAAGTTCATCAGTTTGTCCGTCTCCGCAAATTCGGACAAGTTGATTAATTCCACTGAGGGAATTTCAGATTCTTTCCACCTTTTGCATAGATTAGTCTTGCTGCTGTGACCATGTACATAATTAAAGGATTCAAATTATATAAGTTACCATCTATTATTCCCAATAAAAACATTTCTGGTTTAAATGGTATAACAATTTTTAGTATATTTCCTAATGCCATATGTATCTGTGACTAGTTCTTTTAGCTGTTTTACAGGTCAACCACATATGGTAAAATGTTCCTACATTAGTACTACATCTCCAACACTTATTAGACATGTTTTGATAGATCTTTGACAATTTATACAGATTTAAATACCACCTGTACATCATCTTAAATATGTTTTCTTTTAACACAGTACACATAGTAAATTTCATATCCTTTATTCATAGTTTCTCCCACACATCCATAGGAATATTGTACCCAAAGTTCTTTGCCCAAGTGATCATATATTCTTTGACCTGTTCATGTTCCAAGTCCATCTGTAACAGTAGTTTATGTATCACCCCAATTCTTCCTTTCAGCCGATTTTAATTGTAGTTCCGAATTTTGTTTATCCCATTCAAAATTCATTCTACTGTTGTCTTCTCCATATTTTTAAGTTGCATATATGTAAACCACTGTATATTTTC
Source organism: Aspidoscelis tigris stejnegeri (assembly GCA_023333525.1). NCBI lineage: Eukaryota > Metazoa > Chordata > Lepidosauria > Squamata > Teiidae > Aspidoscelis > Aspidoscelis tigris. Next base: position 36,169,524 of record JALMGA010000005.1, on the reverse strand, counting down.
CCCCTCTTGGTTTAACTGCTTTCTTGTTTTTATAATAAATTCCCTAGTGAGTTCATTTTTATGTAGCAGATCTTCGTATGTGATCCAATTTTCCCTTCCTCCAAATCCTCTTAACATTCCTTCATGAGGGTATACCCACACAGGGATCTTCCTGTACAAGTTATTTTTATACTTTAGCCAAATTCTATACAGAGCATTTCTTACATAGTGGTTTTTGAAGTCTGAATTAACTTTTACTTTATCATACCACAAATACCCATGCCATCCATACCTCAGATCTTGCCTCTCCAAGCTTAATAATCTGTTATCCTCCAACCAAACCCATTTTGCTGTCCAATTTAAGCCACACTCTGCGTGATAAATCTTCAAATTAGGTAAACAAAGACCTCTTTCCTTCACCTCCTGCATCAGTTTGAATTTTATTCTTGTTTTTTTCCTTTGCCAAATAAACTTTGTCATATCCTTTTGCCATTTTAAAAAAATCTTTTTTGTTAAATATTATTGGTAAGGCATAGTATTTCTCAGAAGCAGGTTCATTGTTATTAGCAGAATCCTGCCCGTTAATGAGAAGTTCAACTTTGACCATCTTTCTAAATCCTGTTTTATTCCAGACCATGTTTTCAGGTAGTTATTCTGATATAGAGATGAATTTTTTGTCAATGCTACTCCTAAATACTTAACTTTCTTTTCTATGGCAAATCCTGACTTCTCTAGAAACAGTTCACGTTCTTTGCCTGTCATGTTTCTTATCAGCACTTTGGTCTTTGATTCATTTACTTTTAGTCCAGCCAGTTTTCCATAGGCCTGAATTGTCTGTTTAAGGGCCTCTATTGAATTATTCGGTTCTGTTAAGATGATAGCTAAATCATCTGCAAAAGCTTTTATTTTCTTCTTTGATCTTAACTCCTTTAATTTCTGTGTTATGTCATAGCCCTGTTAAGGACTTCTAATGTCAATATAAACAGTAGAGGTGAAAGGGGATAACCTTGTCTTGTACCTTGTTGAATGTTGTAGTTTTTTGTAGATTCTCCACTTATCAAAATTTGTGCATGCTGTTTAGTGTATATTGCTTTGATTCCTCTTTGAAAATTTTCTCCAAAGTTCATCTTTTTTAGGAGTTGAAGCATAAAAGTCCAGTTTATGTTGTCAAAAGTTTTTTCTGCATCTAGAAAGGTTATGGCAGTTTGTAGTTCATTATGCTTTTCCAAATATTCAGTAGTGTCATGGACTGTGTTCAGACATTTATATCAGATGTTAAAGACACTGCCTAATTTTCCCCATTTATCCAGTGTTCATGGTAGAGGTTCAGGAACTTTGGCTTGCTAAAGCTGACGCTTTGAGGACAAGTGGCTTGCAACGGAAAAGAAATAGCCAGAATTGTGAAGGGAGCTACTTTACTGAACAAACTTTTTAAATTACTGTATTTTCTTCACATGTTTAAAAAGTACTTCTAGGGCAGGGGAGTTGATAATAAGTGTGTGGGTGTTGGGTAAAAAAGCAGAAACCATGCTCTTGAAATTCCTTGTAAACAGCAAAAGCAAGAACAACAAAATTGTGTAAGATTCTTATTTTTCAGGGATGTATTGGAAGAGTTAGTCACCCTCTGTCTTAAATCCATGGAGATTTCTTCACAATAGTATACAAATGTCTTTTCTTTGCTACCTTTCCTCCCCTACTTTTCATTCCACTCTATTGTGTCTGGTATTCCCAAGCAGTCTTGCATTCAAGCACTAACTGGGCCTTCCTATGCTTAGCTTCATAGATCAGACAAGATTGTCATGGAGCAGTCTAAAATGTTGAGACTATAGCTGAGAACTGAGTCTTCCCCCTACACTGCCACAGATTTATTTGTAATCTATCCTTTCCTCACCTCTGAAAAGTCATTGACTAAGTCTAGGTTGACTAAGTATCATCTCTGTGGTTGACAGGTTCTCCATAATTTCAACCCCATCTTTCCCCTAGATTCCAATTGTGGGACTAAAACAGTAATAGTCCTAAGAAGTTGGACAGAGTCAGTTTGCAGCCTCAAACAATGTTTGTTTCCTTCTCCTTTGGGGTTATCAAAACTCGTAGTATCCCCAAACAGCCACAGTATTTGTGACAGAAAGCCCCACTCCAACCTCTTTCCTGAGAGTTAAACTGAGTACAGTTATACACAATTAAAACAGCAATTTGCTGACTTTTTCATGTCCCATATCAACAAAACCTCTTGTCTTGAGGCAACCGCCTCACTCTGCAGTGCTTCTCAAATGGTGGTCCTGAGCAACTCACGGCGTTCCACATCAGCCCCAGTATCTGGTACCTCAGAAATGGTTGGACAGCATTTTCCACCAGCTGCAGTCAGCACATCTGGAAAACATCAGGTTGGAGTAGGCTGGCTTTATATGCCATGAGGCATTTGTTATTCATTAAGCTGGGTAGAAGACACTTGGTTATTCTTGGGCCCCTCACTTCCAAGTGTTGTTTCTCGGAGAATACTCAGAATGAACACATAACTTCCTCTTTGTTCCAGCCCTTCACAATGTTTACAGTTAAAATTCTACTGACTCAGCAAAGGGGACTCCAGGAAATAACTGGCAAGAGGACCCTCCTGCCCTTTGTTCTCCTCTTTCTGAGGGTCTCTGAAAACTTTATCTGATTTTAAATTGTTTCTACTGCATTGTACCAGTTTTGAGGTTAAGCTTGTAATCTTTGCATAATGTGGATTCTGTATGCAACAGAACTCCAAAAATTACGAAAAGATCCTCTCTGTTGTTTTGCGGGAAGTGAAGTAGAAAACTTTCTCCAGAACTTCCTCAAAACTGTGATGATTTAGCTGTCACATCATGGCCGTATCTTCACATGGCTTTCACAGCAGTCTGGAAGAGCATTGAAGATAGCTTGTCTTCACAGCATCTCACACTGAAGGGGCATGAGGGTGTGTAAGCGACTCCAAACCCCTCCAAGCTATGAAAGCTACAGAGCATGAAAAGAAGTGGTATAATAGTGCAGTAGAAACACCTCAAACAAAACAGAATAAAAATTAAGTTTATTAAGGAGATGAGAACAGACTAAAAAGTCACTCTACTGCATTTTTTCATAACTAATGCTCAGAAACAAAAATGAATGCATTATAAGAGTGATTGCACAACACAATAACACATCTTTAGATATATGGCTATCGCACATTCTCCAGCTATCAAACGTCAAGATAAAAAGTTAAACATTCTCATGCATTAAAGAAAAGGCAGTAGAGCAATACATCATGATTTTGTTTAGTTCTTAAAGCCGTCTGATTCTTTGTCACCCCAGGGACCATAGCACACCAGCTCTTCTGACCACTGCTGCCTCCTGAAGATTGCCCAAGTTCATGTTCATTGCTTCGAAGATACAATCCCTTTCATCCTCTGCTGTCCTTGCTTTTTGCAGCCAAAGTATTTGACAAAGCGTTTGCCTTCCAATGAAGAGCATTGGCTAATTTCATCTTGCAGCCCAAGGGACTCTCAAAAGTCTTCTCCGGCATCACAATCCAGAAGTGTTGATTCTTCTTTCCTTATGCGTCAACACTCATGGACATACGTTACTACTGGGAAAACCATGGCTTTGACTACACAGTCCCTTGTCAGCAAAGTGATGTCTTTTTGATTATGCTGTACAGGTTTGTGATAGCTTACTTCCCAAGGAGCAACATTTTTGACACTTCTGGCTGCAAACACTATACAGGAATCTTGGAATCCACCCAAACAAAATCTAAGAATAATTCTGTTTCTCCACTTCTATTTTCTGAAATACAATGGAAGCAAATACAGTAATTTCCATCTTCCAAGAGCAGCTAGACACAGACACATACATAAAAGTGCATTTTTCCACTGTGTATAGAAATACCCATTAAGCACCCATTAACATACTGGGTACTGTTTCTTTTAACAAATTCTACTTTTTACCAAGAAAAGTCAGCTCTGCCGAAACAGAGCCTCAAAAAATTAGTTAAAAACTCATAAATGTTCCTCTCCACGGAAATCTTTAGTAAAAGGCGAAAGATTTATACGATCTGAAGAGAAACCAGAGTATAACCAAACATCCTCAGGTGGCGCTACCAGGGACAAAATAATGAGTTTTCTAGATAGGCTGACTTGTCAAGTGGCGTCTTTATAGTAGGCTACAAAATAAGTTACTTATATTCAAACGTATAGGCAAAACAATTTTTAAAAGTTCTATGTTAAACACATTTTAAATTTCTGAAAATGTACAGAGTCCCGCGCAATGTATGATGGGTATTCAAATCAAGTAACCCTCGTCTGAGATGGCTTCCAGCGGCGCCCGCGCAAGGAATGCTGGGTGACGGGGTAACCGCGTAATGGTCGGTCGCGGGGGGGGGGATTCTCTACGAAGGGAGAGGGGCGGGGGAGAGAGTCAGTCATGGAGCGGGGAGAGAGAGATGTACATAGTTCCCGTCTAGGGTGTGGCGGAGACGGCATTAACCCATAATTTGTTTCTTATTCCAGCATTAAACTATCATTTCACACAAACTGCGTTTTTAATATTTTGTCGTTTACAAACTTAAGCTGTAAAGGAAAAGAGAAAAAAAATAACTGCCTTAGCAGTGGGGCGAGCGGCCAAATTTTGCATTAATTCGTTCTTTCCAAAGCTTTAGTTTCTGATGAAAGATTAAACTATAACCCAAACTACTAGACCGAGGCTGGATTTATCGACCTGCCTGTAGAACCCAACGAAAACCAGATTTTGTCCTTGGGTTTTTGGGTGTTTTTTTTGCAATACGTTTTGATTATGAAGATACTGTTATTTTCTTTGCACTGAACAAGTAGGATCCAGAAGGCGGTCAGTATTGCTGAAATGATTCAGCATATGCTTTTGTTTTTATGAAGAGATCAGCAATGAAACTACATAACTTTTTGTAGAATAACGGAGAAATACATGCTACAGTTTATTAGTTCCTGTTACTAGCTGATTAGAGTCTTATATATAGGAAATTATTTTTGTTTGGAGGTGATCTTCAATTCTAAGGCTTGTCTAATAATCTAAAATCTTCTTTTGTATTGTGGCCCAGGAATATTTTACAAAACTATTTGGAATATTTTACCTTTTTTTTTTTTTAAGGGACGCAAAATGTTATTTCCTGTGTTGTCCTCATACAACGGAACTACTTGCACAACAAACACTTCTAAATTTTATTAAGTAACAGACAATAGAAATAGATTTGGACATTTGAAAGGTTGATGTGGTGGGAAGTAGCATGTATTTGACTGCATGAACTACTGTTTAAGAGCTAAAATCAGTGATACAAAGCTATTAAGGAGAATCAAATATTGCAAGAATAAGCAGAACTTGATACAAACTGCAACAAAAGAAATAGTTTTATTGAGTAAGATTTGGAGGACAGGGACATAGAAGTTTATGATGAGGGGAATATTCCTGTGTTCTGAAATTAGACCTACCATGGTCATTCACTTCAAAGTCATTCCAGAATGTCTAATAAGGTGGGAGCAGCAATAAGAGATCAGTTGTTTAATAGACACAACTTCTCTATTACTGTCCAGAAAGTGCCAGTAATATGGCGCTGTCTCTGCTATCCTGATCCCTCTGCCAGATTGGGCTGCCTTCATCATCTCAGGCAACTTGGAAGAGGAGTTTGACAGCTCCAGTGGCATCATTGAGGGCTACTGAAGCACCTTCATGCACCTTGGAGAGACTGGATCCCAAACATGCACCCTCAGGCAGGCCTTTTCTGTAGGTTGGTTACTGTGGACATGGGCAGACTTCCATGCTACTCTAAAGTGGTTTAAAAGGCTTGTGGAGACACAGCCTATACCCATGTAGTCACCAGAAGTTGAGTTTGATTTGAGAGTGTCTCTACCTTTTTATAAAGGGTTAAAATAATGAACACATCTTCATTCAATAGCTGCCAATGCACTTCTCATGTTCCAGAAATTCCTTTTATCCACTGCTCCCTGTGGCGCAGCATGTGGAGAGATGCAGTTGTTCCCACAGCTTGTGGGAAAGGCAACTTAGGGTCAGGGTTCAAAGAAAGGGCCTTTCTGCACTCTTCTTCCCATCCATGGGACAAGAAAAATGCATCCCCACTAGTGTGTACTAGTATTCACACTTGCAAACACTAGTGCACACCACGCCAACCCCCATGGGCTGGGACACTCACCTGCATCCTGTTGCATGTCTAGGCGCCGCCATTTTCTTTGTGCCAGCCACCATGACTGCTTGTGCACCGGCACCGTCACTGGGATAATGTTGATGTGCAGCACACATGCAGTCACATTTGGAATTACCTGACATGCCAGCATGCCAGTTGACCCCCAGCACGAAGAAGAGGTTCAGATGGTTCCACAGCTGCCTGGCAAAGGTCAGCTTTGGGATGCATGTGGTGCACAATTTTGTGCACCATTGCTAGTAGACACTGGAGTAGCTTCTGGGAAGGCAGGAGATGTTTCCGGGCTGAAAATGCCTCCTGAAAGTGCAGATGCTCCTTACCAGAAGCTACCCCAGCATGTACTAAGAGGCCAAGTGCAAACTGGCCTAAGGACTCTGAAATTGCTACCTTGCACCCTGACCTGTGTAGCTGAATGGCTATGTTCCGTCGCTGTGTGCTAAGATAACTGAAAGGGCCACTGGTGTCTTTGCTGGGATGCCTCCAGGCTTTGTCTCCACGAACAGGTACCGTTGTTTGGCAACGTATCTTGGCTAACAGCAAAGGAGATGGCAGGACACTTCAGCCACGCTCTGAAGATGAAAGCATTCCCCAGCTGACTCACTAGCATAAGTAAACCCATGGTGAACATCTCCCATGGACTTCATGGAAATGTGTGGTACTGTTGTCACTTGAACTTTCAAAAAAAGCTGAGTTGCATCCATTTCTTGAGCAAACAGAAATATGGAGGCAAACAACATTGACAACCCATGGCATGAAGTGCTGATAATCTTCCACATCCGTTTTGCATTTGCGTAGTAAACTCTGATCAGGGGCTCTAAACTAGGGGTCCATGGACCCCTTGGGGGTCCATAAAAATATTTCAAGGGGCCCATGAACTTGAATTGCCAATACTGAGTGTCATAAAACTGTCTGCCACTACATTCTGAGAAGGGGTCTGTGCTTTTCACTGGATTGGCAAAGGGGCCTGTGAAACAAAAAAGGCTAAGAACTCCTGCTCCTGTGTACAGGTTTCATTTGAGTTCCTAATCAGAGTTGCATATGAAAACTGAAAATTCTGTGTGAAATTACATATGCCCTTTAAATGGTGAAACCAAGGTCTTCTGTTGCCTTCTTGACTTCTAAGGAGTGCTTAATAGGTTCAATTTATTTTCCTTTTGCTGCTTCTGTTCCTCTCTCTTGCTTTCTGTGCACATCCGGGGGGGGGTGGTGGCAAAGCTGAACAAGCATCCTTTGAGCCCGTTTAGTACACATCCTCATGCTCCACAAGGTTTGGTGAAACTTCTTTATGCCATGTTTTCTTTACTCATTGCAGCTGTATTTTACATTGCTTTGCCATATTCTGGTACAGATTCAAGTACCGTAAGTTACTGGAACCTCGAGGAACGGAAAAACACTACGGACTATTCAGTGGAGACACTGCTGGCATTGGTGCAAACGTCTTCTGCTAAGAAAGCAGCACACTTCCAGGTTGCTGCAACTGGGCTGCCTAATTTGTGATTCGGTATATCTCCATATTCCTCAAGCAGAAGCAAGGTAAGTGTCTAGCAGAGGCTGTTTACGGCAGTATTTGGGGCAATAGTATTTTGCATCTTGGAGGTACCATTCGTTGGAAAGTTTGGGAGACAGATGCATTTGGATTTAACTAGCTGCAGCGCACTAAGAGACAACAGTAAACATAAATGACTTAGACACTGAAAAATTAAAATTACCAAGGTAATTTGGACTCTGTGTAACTTAAACTGCTGGGATTCTGGGAGAAATTATCTTGTTTCTGTATTTATCACTGAACAAAATTCTTCCCTAGCAGAACATTAATTTGCAAAAGCATTAGGAGACAAATACAGTATGTCCTCCAGGTTTGGAAGAAAGAAGGATTTCTGAGGAGTTAACAAAGTTAAGCGGCTTGCTGTGCATGGTTAAAAGGCACATGGAGAGAACTGGGCCATGGATGGTCTACATGAACTTAAAGCTGCTGTCCACATAAGCTGAAGGAAGGTTGGTTGCCCATCCCTGTCAGAAAGACAGCAAGAGGTAAACTGCTTGCATCTCCTGGGTGAAAGCTTAGGTAAAGTTTTCTAGCACAATTATCATGGATTATTTGCCTGTATCTCTTTTCCTGTGCAATTGGGAGCAGGGGAGATAGTTTACAGACCCATCACAAATGGGGGAATACCCCTTAGAAGGCCATCTCATGTGTCTCCAGCCCTTTAAGTTCTGTGGGTGGTGAACAGCCACAAGGGCCTCATTTGCAGATCATTAGGCATGGGCAAGTCTCTCTGGGAGGAGATGTTCCTTTTTAGATGTTTGAGACCCCATGTTGGAAACACTTAGAGTGCTCTCTCATGACTCAGAAGGTTCAAAATTAAGAACATTCTGTACACTTCAAGTTTTGAGCTAATGCCAGCTGTTTAAAGGACACTAGCAAAATGTTCCACCAGATGCTACTGGTATCCAGCATGGAGAACCCTACTGAAGGATGGAGGACTGACTGACAGAAAGTAAGGACAGAATCCCAAACCATGAACCAGGATGATTACCAACTGATTTCCTGCACTATGCCACTAAGAGATTGCCTGATACCTACAGAATTCCAGAGCCTTATTCCCTCATTACATTGTACAAAGATGCTACAGAGAAGGTGACATCAATGGAAGTAACCTGGCATCCACATAAATGAGGCCTATAGTATTATGTAAGATATTCTGAGCCTCAGGGCCTTTTTGCACTTAACGTCTCAGGGACACTGTCTCGTGGAAGCTACAGCAACATACGCTGAGCCATCACTACGATGATTAGGTGACGCAGTGTGCAACTGTGCAGCCGCAGTTGCACCACTGTGCCCCCAGACAGCCTTTGCCCAGAAGTAGGTGTGAGGGCTGTGCCTGAGGCTGTACTAGAAATGCCATTGGCACTCTGAGGATAGTTGTGGACCAGTTTTTGCTGCTCCACAGCTATCGAAGACAGGGACGTTAAGGCATGCTGGGAGCCACTCCAGAACAGAAGCAGTTCTGTGGTGTGTGTACGCTCTGTGTCAGAGTGTGCCCGAATGTCCCCATCTTCAAAAAGATCCTCAACAGGAGCAGAGTGGAACACTGAAAGGGTGTTTTGTATTACTTGACAAATGATATAATGTTCACTGGTTCTTCAGGTCTGTTTCTAAATCTGCGAAATTCCTTCTTTTCTGTGCATTCTGTTTAACCCTCATATTGATCTGTCTGGCCTCATTCTGCCTTCCCCCTGCTCCCTCTTGACTTTCTTCCCTCCAGTTCCAAACTCCTGCTGTTTACTTTAGCTGAGGGGCCTGGTCAAGGTAAGATATGCTAAGCTGCTTCTCAGAAGTGGAGTCTGAACGTTTGGCAAAACAGGAATAAAATAGCACAGAGAGAAAGGAACAGAAAATATTAAAGTACCAAGAACGGTTGAGTGGTGCATTCTCAAAATTAGAGGCTTTTAGTTAGCCTAAATTCTTGAGAGTTACAAGATTGCTTTTAGTTCGTGTGCAAAGAAATTACGGACTTAGCAAGGGTGAGTGTAGACTGTTAAATATAAGCAGTTTTAAATTCACTTATAATTATTGCATACAGCATAATTGCAGTTTTGTCTTGTATGTAAATACATCTGTTTAAGTTTTAATAGCCAGGTTCTGATGCTGTTTGCTGTTTGTTTTCTAGCACCTTATTTGTTTTGCACCACATTATACTTAATTTCCTTACTTATTCAATACTAGAGCATCTGCATTTGTGATAAGAACATTAGAGGAAATAATCCAGCATCCAATATCACACCATGGTCCTCCAGCATACCCTAAAGTAGTGTGCAGAGTATGGGGGGGGGGCATCAGAAAGACAAAGGCTAAGGATATGGGTAGACCCAAATGACTGAAATCCGACAACTTCAGTTACTTGCCAGATTAAATGTCTTGAACATTGAAGTACACATTTAAATTCACTTTTATTTTGCACACATTATAACACCACTAAGAAAAGATGCTGGCAATGTTTATCCTTATAGAATAGGTATTGGGCTGTAGGGCCCAAGCTCTTCCTGTGAGCACTAATTGTCTTTTTAATTGAGGTAGCCGACTCAGACAACAAACTGGTGTTTGTTATTATTGCATTTTAAGTACTGGGAATATAGAATATATATTTTTATGACTGAAGTGCCTTGGGTTTGGCCCGGCTTATGCTCCAGTTATCTTTATTGATGTGCTATAAGCAGGAATGTATTGTCTAAGGGGTTGATTTCTGTTCCTTTCATCTTCCTCAGTGGTCTCTGAAGATGTGGCCTTCTTGTAGCTTCCTCCTGATGTCAGCTCTGTTAATTGAAAGGCTGTCAGCTGAACGTTGCCCACGCATCTGCCTCTGTGATAGCATCAAGTATCAAGTCATGTGTCGCAACAGGAACATCACAGAGATTCCGGTTAACATCCCTCAGGTCAGTCCATGAAAAGCAAAGACCTAAATGCAACATGAGGCTAACGGCTGTACTGTATTGAGACGATCATAACTATTATGTGAAAAGAGTAAATTAGGTTTACCCCAAGTAAAACTAGAGCAAAACTCCAAACTTTTAAAAACATGAATTTCCAAGATGGCATAATGCATGCTATTGAGCAAATATACCCTATCCCAACAGAATAAATCTCTGCCAATCAACAAATGTCAGATAGCTCCTTATCCTCTTTGGAACCAATTAAGTATGCCCTCTTTATTTAACCTAACCATAAAAGTAAGAACATGCCCTGGTCTGACAGAATATAAATTAAACAAAGAGGATCTCAAATTCAATCTATATGCAGATGATCTAATGGCATTTTCTAATTCCTCAAAACAAACTCCTGAAACCCTAGAAAATGAATTACTTGCATCTCAAAATGCCCCAGGCCTGTATATAAATCAAGCCAAATAAGAAGTCCTATACAAATATTTTTCTCCCAAGACATAGACTAAGATTTATAACTTTACAAAGATAAAGTTAGTGCCTTCCCCCCAAAGTAAAATATTTAGGGATTTAAAGCCCCCCAAATTTAAAAGTTCTGTTTGAAGTCATTTATAAGCTAATCGGGACCCAATCTGATCTAACATAAAGAAATGGATATATAAACTCCTAAGCTTACCGGGGAGAATGAAATTAATTTAAAAAAAATTTTTTTTATTTCTAAACAATCCTCATACCCATGCCAAGTTTAACGCTCAAGAAATGGGAAGTCTGACTCTCAAACAATCCCATATCGATTAAAGGATGTACAAAATCCCTGCTTTAAATTTACCCCCCAGATTTGGCATAAATGGCGTAAATTGCTCGTGGCCGCTCTCTCTCCCATTACCCAAGTGTATTTGATTTCAGAATTTAAAAATAGCATTACTAAGCCCCAGATAGACTCACTGCTTCATTCTGGCTCTGCTCAACTAAAATACTTGTATATGAAGTTTAAAAAGCCCCTATCCAAGAGTGAAACTTGCAGTGTCTAATGAAGATGTCAGAAATTGGCTCACTGTGCTATTTATTACATAACTTACTAAAAACACAAAAAATAACCAAACCTCTTAGCAATTTGAAAGGCGTTTTAATAGTATAACAAGCAAATTCAAAAGCCAGTTGCTCATGGGAATCTCAAGCAGGAGAGTCAGATCAGACAAAGGGAAGTATTTATTCACCCAGAGGGTCATATGGAAGTTGCATATGGAAGACGTGCATTGCCAAGGAGTTACTTTTCTATTTGACTTTAAGTTCTCATAGCTGCACATTTTGTATCTTTCTAATCTGAAAAAGTCCTCTAAATGTTTTTAACTTCCTTTTTGCATGGGTAAAAAGTGAAACTTAAGGGGCTTCATTTCTTCTTATATCGGTTCCAACAAAACCACTAATTTCATTGGCTTCAATAGAGAATGAACACAGTTTTGACAACATCATTTTTATACATTGGATTTGGATGTGTGCATTTTAAAAAGATTTTTATGTATTTTGGTTATATGCCGCCTGGAGGACTTTTGGTTTTGGGGCAACTATAGAAATGAGTCGTATTTTTTTCAACAGCAAATGGATCTACCTTTTGCACTTGGTCCCCAGGGATAGCCCAGGACATTCCAGCATGGAGCATCCGCACACCACAGAGCTGCTTCCGTCTTGGAGTGTGTGCAGCCGTTCCCATGCTTGATACCTGTGGAGTTTTTACTAGGAATGCCAACAGCTCTCCTAATACAGAAACAGCCACAGCCTTTGTTGCTACTTCCATGCAAAGGCTGCATGGGGGCAGGGGGGGTGACTGAATCTGCACAGTTGCGTGCCACGTCACCCAGTCACCACAGCAATGGTTGTCCGCACTTGGCTGTAGCTGCAGAGAGGCAGACGTTCCCAGGGGGTAGTGTTCGCACTTATTGTATTCCAGAATATGTTTCAGACAGGCCTCCATCCCTGATCTTAACTTACCTAGGTACTTCAGGCTGGGGAGACAGGCAGGATTCCTCTAAAGGCCATTTGCAGGGGTTTATCTTTTTTTAACTGTAACTTTATTTAACGCTTTAGCAGAAATACATGGTAATACAGCATAAACCTTTACAAAAACACAGAATCGCAGAACAACTGTTACCATGGTACATTGCCAAAAGAATAAAATGATGAGTGTCATTTGCAGGGATTTGCGAGAAGGTGGTCTTGCCTTTGTCTTCTGCTTGAGATGACCATCAGCAATTGGCGGGCTGATGTGCGGGACAGGATGCTGGATTAGATAGGCTGTGGCCAGCAGGTTTCTATGTTCTTATGTTCCCTGGGACAATGTTCTACGGAAGATGAGTGTGAATTTCCTGGTTGGTTGCAACAAGCAAGATAACGGGGAATAAAATTAGTGTTTGTCTATGTCATCTACAGGTTACACGAAGGCTTGATCTTCGGGGTAATGATATAAAAGTAATTCCAGCAGGAGCTTTCTTCCCTATTCCATACCTTACTCACCTGAATCTTCAAAAATGCAGGATGGAGAGCATTGAAGAAGGGGCTTTCAGGGGATTGGGGCGGCTGCTTTACCTCAACTTGGCTTCCAACAATATAGCATTCATCTATCAAGAATCTCTGGATGGCCTATCCTCTCTCCAGCAACTTATCCTGGAGAATAATCGCATAGAAGAAATAAAACCAGGGGCTTTTGGACAGCTTGGCGTTCTCAGTTTTCTTAACCTGGCTAGGAACTCCCTGGTTTACTTGCCAGATATGGTCTTCCAAGGACTTCAGTCCATCAAGTGGATTAATTTGTCCCACAATTCTCTGCATGTGTTTGCCAGTGAGGCCTTTGGAGGTTTACCGACACTTAGGCGGCTGAGCTTAGATCACAATGAGCTGCAGTTTCTACCCACTGAGGCACTGTCTAAATTGTCCGGCACAAACCGACTGGACATTGGCCACAATCCCATTACTTACATTGGTGAAGAAGCCATTGAGATGATTTCCCTGAAGCAGCTGTTCCTGGACAATATGTCTCTGCAGGATGTGTCAGACAGAGCTTTCATCAAGAGCCCCTTGTTGCATACTCTTGACCTGGCCAACAACCAGCTATCGGTGTTGCAGCCACTGACGGACATGGCCCACCTTAAAAAAATAAACTTAACAGGGAACCCTGTCCTTTGCACATGTTATATGCGTCCTTTCAAGGAATGGGCTGCAAAAGCTAGAATACATGCTGATGTGATATGTGCTGGTCCTACTGCTTTTAAAGGAGAGCATCTGGAGTCCCTAAGGGCAACAGCTATGAGGTGTAGCAGTCATGCCATACAAGAGGCATTGCTTCCCAGCATGGCTACTATTACTAGGAAGCCAGAGGAGGAGGCTATAAAGTGCCCCAAAGGATGTACTTGTTCACATGATTACCAGCATGCAAAGTGCGACAACAGAAACCTCCAAGTTATTCCTAAAGGGTTCCCCAGCAACACCCAGCTTCTGGATTTGCGCTACAATCAATTCCATTCCATACCCAAGGGTTCCTTCCTTGGACTGAGAAACTTGACATCACTCCATCTGCAGAACTGCAAGATAGCAAGACTGCAACCTGGTGCGTTTCAAGATCTGAACAATCTAGTTTATCTCTACCTATCCAACAATACCATCTCTTATATAGATGCTGAAGTTTTCAAGGAAACCCCGCAGCTTGCTTATCTCTACCTGGACCACAATGGGTTCAACCAAATGCCCAAAGGTGCCTTCAGATTCCTACCCAAGCTTTTTTCCCTTCACTTGCAACATAACTCCATCAGTCAGCTGGCAGATAATGATCTGGTTGGAACAGGGAGTATGCGGTGGCTCTACCTTTCAGGAAACAGCATTGTCCATGTGTCTCCAAAAGCACTGAGTCATGTAAAGCTGCTAGAAAAACTGCACTTAGATGAGAATTCTTTAAAGGAAGTGCCCACCACTTCCCTCAGAGGGCTGCCCATGATTAGTGAGCTCAAGTTGTCCAAGAATCCAATTAAGTACATTGGGGATGGAGCCTTCCTTCCAGTGGCAAGATCTCTCCAGCACCTGTATTTGGATAACATGGAACTGGAACAGGTAGGTTTGTGATTAAGGTCTTCTTCTGACATCAGATCCTCATAGACATCTAATCCTATAAACATAACTCTTAGAAATAATGGAAAATTGAGATTATATAAATGTCTTTTTGGGCCCTTAAACAAATGGCAAGCTTTTATTGTTGTTTTGTTAACACAGACTGCACTGGCATGATTTACATGATAAACCTGAAGCTATCCAACCAATGTGGTCTACTGAAAGGCTCTGAACATTCAATAACACAATGTGCTAGTTTATTATCTGTTAACTGTTTGAACTCAGTAAAAGCTTTTTAAAAGACACTTAAAAGGAACATAATGTGCTATAAACTATGTTTATTCTTTTCTGACAAAAATGACTGGGGGCACTATAATTGTCTAGTGCAGTGATTCTCAGACCATGGTCCTCCAAATATGGCTAATAGCACTGAATGCTTGGAGTGGAAGAATGGGAGTTCTTCTACAGGAATGTCTGAAGGACCACCGTTTGAGAATGGTTGCTCTATATAGCACATCTTACATGCCCTTATGAATTCAAACATTAATTGTTCTCAGTAGTTGTACCAATGTTGAGTTGTTCTTTCATTTGGAACCTTCCCATTTTTAAGGTGTTGTGTATATTAACTAATGCCCTTAACATTCAAACTCTTCTGTGTTTGCAGATTTCCATGGGTGCCTTCTCTGGCTTGGGACCAAAATTGAAAAGTCTGTACCTTGAGAAGAACAAGATGCGCAACTTGCCAGACTTAAGTAGCTTCACGGCTCTGGATGTCATCAACCTGAGCAACATACCCTTCCACTGTGACTGTCAACTTCTTCCATTACGCAAGTGAGGGATACTATTTGCCACTGTACAGCTGGGTCATACAGCTGGGTAGGACTGGTGCGAGTATGCTGTCCCAAATATCTTGAAGTCACCAGAATGGCAGAGACTGCTCTAGGCACATCATACAAGTCTGATTGCCAATTAAGCAGCATCATGGCTGCAAGTTATATACAACCCCTTACAGTTTCCCATGGCCTTAGAGGTTGTGTACTGATATCCTTGGTAATATTGCACAGAACCCTGTGATGTATCAGTCAAATTTTAAAGCCCAGCCTTGAAGGGTAAGGGACCAGAAAAAGAGAACAAGGTGTAGCAGGTGGAGTGTCATCAAAGAACTTAAGGATCACTGGGTTCAAATCTTCACTCTACCATGGAAGCTCACTGGGTGACCTTGTGGTGTTTACTGCTACCCTACCTAACCTATATCACAAGAGCTAGCCTTTTTGGAGGGAAGGGAGGACATGCGCTTGTTCACACTTAGCAAACAGGGGAAGCCGGAGCATCCATGTTGCATGCAAATGCTTTCATCTTTGAAGCATTTCTGCGCATCCCAGACCTTCCTGTCCAGGATAGTGGTGGAGCATGAAATTGTACTTCAGAGCTATATTAGCCATGGCTAGAACATGGCTAGGATGCTCCCACACACACTCTTTCACACCTCTTCAGGGTAAAGGGGGCAGGGGGACACAGCCACAGGTGTGCGCTGCATCGCCCGGTTGCTGTGGCAAAAGCATTGTGCATGTCCTTTGCGGTGGCAAAGTGATAAACGCAAATGCTGTTAATTAACCAGTGATCACACTTACCTGGTGGTAGGAAAAGCCTAGTCAAGGTGCAAAAAGGCTCTTTATTTTAAAGAGATGAGTTTACTATTCACAGATCTTTTTAGTGCTTTATCTTTAATGCCATTGCTTCTGCTGTCAAGCTAAGTTCTGCTAAGCCCCCCCACAATGTTAGCTAGGCCAAAACTCTTTATTCATTCAGGCTCATAGAATTAAAAGGATTATCCATGTGTCAGCTGTGTGCCGTATTTGTCTTGGGTGGTTTTTTTTAAAAGGTAGATATTATTTATTTATTTACATTTATATCCCGCCCTATACCCTAGGGTCTCAGGGCGGGTAACAGCATATTTAAGTCAAAAATATTTAAAATAAAACCATATATATAAAACAGTATAAAACAGTAATATGTGCAGTAGGGTAAAACTATGCCACGTTTAGCCAAACGCCAGAGCAAAGAGGTGCGTCTTCACCCCGTTCCTGAACATATACAGTGAAGGGGCCTGATGCACCTCGAGGAGGAGGCTATTCCACAGCCTGGGGGCCATTACTGAGAAGGCCCTCTCTTGAGTGCCCACCCGTCTTTCTATAGAGGGTGGTGGGACAATGAGAAGGGCCTCCCCCACAGATCTTAGGCACAGGCAGGTTGATATGGAAGGAGGCGTTCCTTCAGATATCTAGGGCCCAAGTCATTTAGGGCCTTATTTGTTAAAGTTAACACCTTGCATTGTGCTCGTTAATGGAAGCATCATGTACAGGTAACTTTTACCACTCTGAACTTTATAATCAACCTTCAAATTGAATGCTATAGCTATGTATTTTGTTGTTGTTGTTGAGTACCACTAAGTCGTGGCTGACTCCTAGCTGACTGCATGGTACCTCTATAGCAGTGGTTCTCAACCTGGGGGTCGGGACCCCTTTGGGGGTCGAATTACCCTTTCAGAGGGGTCGCGACAGGCCTCCCGCTGCCCTTCCCTCCCACCTCCCAGATGCTCCACCACCGTGGTTGGGGGTCCCCACAACATGAGGAACTCCATTAAGGGGTCACGGCATTAGGAAGGTTGAGAACTGCTGCTCTATAGGTACCATTATGTAGCTTTCGTGGGAGAGATACAGAAGTGTCTTGTCACTGTCTACTTCTGGAGAGAGGCGGGGATTAAACCAGCAACTGTTCACATCCCAGGCTGCTTGCATTGCCTCTGAGCTACAGTCATTCTCTAGCTATGTACAACTTTGACGGATGGCCAAGTTGCAATTCTGACTTTTTATTTTTTCAGATGGCTTGATAAGCTGAACCTTAGAGTTGGAGCCACCTGTAGCTCTCCTGCAGAGGTTCGCCACAAGAGGGTAAAGCTCACATCCACATTCCAAAGATGCCCAGGCTGGAATACCAAGAAAGTGAAACGACTGAGCTCCGTTAAAGCCAAAGTTGGAAAAGTTGACAATAAAAGGAGCAGCAGGAAGAAAACAGGAGCCAGAAATGCAAGGCATTAACACCAAAAAACTAGGGATCTTGCTAGCACTGGTTCAGAGCTTTGCAGATACTAGGCAAAAAAAGGAGGAGGGAGGATTGAGAATATGGGTTTCTGTGTTCATAGTTATGGTCTGTAAGAGGTGCCTTTCAAAGAGCAAAAATTAATTGAACTATTACAAAGCTAAGTTTAGCATATTAGCAAAGACAACCATGCAAAAATAAACATTCAAAATTCTACACCAAGCCTAGCTGAATTCTGTCAAGAGGTTCTAATGAGGTATAAGAGCATACATTTCTTTTGGATATGTTACTACCCCAATCCAGGCACAGAAAGAGGATTTGGCTATCCTACTTGTCATCTGAGAGGTTACAAAATACGCTCTGGCACCTCGTGCATGCTGAGGGACAAGGAATCTTTAGAATGAAAGGTTGACATGCATCAACTGGTAACCATGATGTATTTTGTTGGCCCTCAGAGAAGGTAGAAACAAGGTATGCCGGGGGAGTTTGGGCACTTTCAGGCTGCACTACCCACACCTCTTTTCAAACAGGAGAGGAGAACTGATTGGTAGGCTACCAGTGCACTCACTGGGTTAGGGAAGACTCCTGATAAGGTTATTGCTAAACTTAAAAAGAAACAGTGTTGGCCGCATTAGCTGCCAGTGACCTTAACGTTCTTCTCAAGACTAACAAATGAAGCTTAGAAAACAGGCTGCTGCTGCTTAGCCCAGGATGGAACCAAGTTCTGTTCAAATCATGGAGAGTTAGGACCAACAAAGGCAACCTTTCTGCACCCAGAGAGTTGCTGGTCTATGGCATTTACTAGCAGAAAAGATGACAGCAAGCAGCCCTGGATAGCTTTTAGAAAGGGTTATACAAATTCATGGAGGACAGGTTTATTAATGGCTAGTAGAATGGACGCCTAGATACTGCCTTCAGGTTTGATAGATAGGCAGGATAGCCACTAAAGGCCATTTGCAGGAGTCAAGAGCAGGTGAAGACTTTCCCTTTGTTTTTTGCTTGATAATGCCGAGAAGCAATTGGTGGGTCACTCTCTGAGACAGGTTGCTGGATTAGAGGGGTTGTAGTCTGACCCAGCAGGACTCTTCTTATGTTCTAACTGGTATAACTTGCTGGCTCTCAAACACTTCAGGAATAAATGTGCTCGTAACGTTGGAAGCACCTGCTTCCAAAGAAAGTTGAGAGCCATTTCTTGGTTGGATGTGTAGGTTCTGGCCTATGATGTGAAAGAACTGATGACCTGCTAGGTGATAAAATACTTCCCCATGTTGGTCCTAACTCTCTTGCCCATCAGCTTCATAGAGAGCTCCTTGGTTCTAGTGTTGTGTGAAGAATTTTTTCTTTATCCACCTTTTCCACATGATTACAGCATCAGCTGAGAGTACAGGATTCAAATGATCATTTATCCACGATGTTCACTAAATACCCTTGGTCCAGAATCTGCCTCTTAGGTTAGCCAACATCAGTAAGTTGTGAAGATAAAGTGGAGGGAAGAGGAATGATGTTTGCTGCCGTAAGTCCTTTGGGAAAAGCCAGAATGCAAGAATAAAATAAAATAAAAATTTATTGCATGGGCAGTTTTCATCTCACATATAAAAAAGGAATGTTTCAAAGTGTACTCATCTTACATACAATTTAATTGCAGAAACAGAAAGAAGCAGGAAGATAAATACAGTTTGGAAGAAAACAAATATAAGAGTAAAAAGAGAGGTGCAACCTAAAGCCAACCCCTGACTCCAAGGAACAGCTGAGGTTTCATGATTATGTATACAGTACATACAAGTTCAACTGAAAATGTCTACGCTGGTTAGTAGCCCTGTTTGCTCTTCCTTACAGTTCTGAAGGCTTTTCCTCAATTCTTGCAATGCCATTCTGTTCTTGTGCCTTAACTCTGCCATGCTAGACTATTTGATGGAATCCATTCCAGAACTTCTTTATGAGCTGGACATCTGTCAAGAACTACAGATTTGTCGCATATACAGTGGTACCTTGACATACGAGTTTAATTCGTTCCGTAACCTTGTTCTTATGTCAAATCGCTCGTATCTCAAAGCAATTTTCCCATTAATCCATTCCACCTCCCAAAACACCACCTCAGTTGTTTTTGTTATGTACTGTACTGTATTTACATACTCGTATCTCAAATCTTGCTCTCATCTCAAAGCAAAATATCACTCGCTCAGCGGCTTGTATCTCAAAACACTTGTATGTCAGGGCACTTGTATGTCGAGGTACCACTGTAGCTCAAGACCATAGCTAAGCCACTGATACATTTATTTCCTCAAGGAGCATCACATCTCTTTGCTTCAGTGTAATGCTTCAGTCTACATCTTCATCTTTTAAGCCGCTAAGTAATACAGAGCTTGCTGGAGCTTCTGTCTTCATTTTCTCATTGCTTAAGTAGACATTTGGTCCAATACTCAATGCGTTTTCCTGTTCCATAGCCTCATCTTTTAAACTGCTGATTGGTATCAGAAGCTGGGGAGATTCAAACTCCATTGTTGTATCATCCGGATTTTCTTCTTTTACCTGCACAGCAACAAGTGCTAGAAAATACAAAAGATGGCAATGTTTTCATCATAGGACATAGACTGTAACACTCAAGACATGCACAAATAGTAATACAAAAAGTACCAGAACAGCAGTGTAGCATATGCAAGCAGAAGACAAACCTTCATCTGCCCTCAGCTCCTTGCCAATGGCTTTTATTGGCATCCTGCCTCTCTTTCCAACAGAGGAGGTACTTAGGCATCAATCCTAGTAGCCACTGATGCACCTTCCCTCCATGAATTTGTCTAACCCTCTCTTAAAGCTATGCGGGCTGGCTACTGTCACTACCTCTTCTGGTGGCAAATTCCATAGACTGATAACCACCTGAGTTAAAAAAAATACTTCCCCTTGTTGATTCTAACTCTCCTATCCATCAGCTTTGCCCCATGGTTCTAGTGTTGTGTGAAAGAGAAAATAATTCTTCCATATCCACTTTTTCTACACCAGGCATGATTTTATATACTTCAAATGGACCATCTCTCAGGGTTGAAGAAGTCTAGATGCTGCAGGCTGATCTTGTAAGGAAGGTGTTCGAGCCCCCTGATAATTCTGGTTGCTCTTTTCTGCACCTATACTGGGTCATGTGTTGAGATACCAGTTAGATACAGTTTCCTGTTCTTGACTTTCCTGCAAATATTTGAGGGTTCAAACCTTGTGAGCCCTAGAAAGTAGGTTGGGGTTACAAACAAAGAAAGGGCCAAATTACTTAAACCAGCAGTTAGAAAGCGTGCAACTGAATGAAAGCATCCAAATAAGGAATACATCAGTTGGATCACTGTGGCAATAGTTTAATTACGCAAGCTGACAAAAAGAAAAAAAGGTCAATGCAATCATATTGTTGTCACATTTTTGTAAACCATCATAACTGCAGAACTAAGGATTTTTAATACAAGAATGGAATGTTTCCTAATTCGTGCAAGAGGAAGCACTCAATATTTTTAGAACCAAGACGATCTACTGGCATAAAGCATGGGACACCCGTCCCTATGAGTGAGTGGGTACATGGGTTACTTTCTTTAATCAGTTTTCCCTTGCTCTGCCTCCAGTGAAGGGAGGAGAAAGAAGTAGGACCAAGCTTTACTTACTCTCCTCTGTTTCCTCCTTTGTTTGGGGTTCAGGTGTCATCTTCACAGTTTGTGTTTTTTCCTTTGCTTTGGGGGCAGTTATTTTCTTGGCTGCTGGTTTAACAGCACGTGCTTTAGAAACATTCTTTTTCCCTTGATTTGAGAAAGAAAAGTCAAAACATCATCCACCTACCAGCTTTCTGAGCGTTATCATTCGAAATCTCCTTAAGTGTTTGTTCTCAAACAACCCAAAGCATCAACACTGCTCCTGCCTTTTTGAGGCGGTAATTCTGTGTTAGCATTGTGCCATCCTTCTGCAAAGAGGGGTATGTGGCATATAACTAAATGCTCTTCCGTTTAAAAAAACTCCTGCATCTAAAAGAGCATGCAAGAAGAATTCAGAATTCATGCCAACCTCTTGGAAAAAAATGCTTTTGCTTTTTGGAAATAGTATGCATTAGAGCAATGCAAAAAAAAAGAAAGAAAGAAAAAGAAAAATCTGTGTGAACCGAATTTTGCAAAACCAGGAGGAGGAAGAGGGGTTGAGGGAGGAAGGCTTGATCACACAGTTTGAGGGAAGAGGGACTTGAATTTGCTGCCAATTCAGAGGAACTAGTGGGGGAAAGCAAGGTCACTTTGAGTTGGGCTCAAGTGGAAGAAGTCTGCTCTCCAGAGAGCAAACCAAAGGAAAGATAACAGGAGTTTGGCAGAGGGGGCTGGTTTCTAAACTAGTCGGAGGAGCCACATCGCTCAGTTAAGGAGAAGAAAAGCCAGTTTGGGTGGCCTATGTGGTTAACAGTAAGTAAATTTAAAACAAAACAAAACGATTTGCCTTGCACCAAAAATTTAAAATAAAAATGTAAATAATTAAAAAACACAGTAATTTAAATAATAATTTGCAACAGACTTCCACTGGTAAGAACATGGACCACTTGGGCCATGAGCCCAATCCAGCAGGGCATTTCTTATGTTATTAATTAACTGTGATTCAGTTTTGGCTAATCACAGTGAACCTGAACTGTGGCTCCAGACAGATCTACTAGAAATTCCCATCTGGGAGCAGTGAAGATAGGAACATGCAAAAATGGAAGAGGGCGAGAAGTAAGTGAGCCCATAGGGTACTTTATTTGCCTTTATTTAACTAGATAGCTGAATACATATTCTTTTGTAATGGGTTTTTCAGAATCTATATGATGTGATGCTTTATGTAGGAACATTAGGAAGTGGCCTTAAACCAAATCAAATTAGGATTATTTAGACAAACTGGCTGTGATTGGATTTTGGGCAAGGGTTTATCTTAGCCCTATGCAGAACTAATGGGAACTGAACCTTGGTCTTCGTTTCACAAATCTTCCCCTTAAACTCATATTAATTTACTATAGATATTACCCAGCATAGTAAGGCCATCTGGCTCAAGCAATGTTCCACCTCATCTTCTGTAAGCTGATACAGGAAGTGTGACTTTTTTGCCTTGCATGTTCCTGATCTGTCCAGAGGCAAATAAGGTTGGCTTGACATCTGCGGCTAGCCCATGACTTACAGTTTACATAGTTATCTATTTATTTTTTATTTTTATCCCGCCCCATACCTAAAGGTCTCAGTAGGGGTTACAGCACTAAAAACAAAATGTAAAATGAACATACTAAAACAATAACAGCAGCTGAAAGTAAGGAGGGAAAGCTGTTTCCCTAGCCAAAGGCCAAGGTAAATAGGTATATCTTCACTGATATCCTGAACATATAAAGTGAGGGTGCTTGGCATATCTTGAGGAGAGACTAATCTATAGTCTGGGGGATAACAAGGGAAGGCCCTATACTGGGTCCCCATCCCATTGAGGTCCCCATCCCATTGAAGGTGGGGGTACAAGCAGGAAGGCCTCCCCTGCAGAACTTACAGCATGGTCAGGTCAATATGG
Organism: Aspidoscelis tigris stejnegeri; assembly: GCA_023333525.1. NCBI lineage: Eukaryota > Metazoa > Chordata > Lepidosauria > Squamata > Teiidae > Aspidoscelis > Aspidoscelis tigris. The sequence goes on along the minus strand of JALMGA010000005.1, from coordinate 36,146,198 downwards.
GTGAAGGTGCTTCTTTAAGTATTTGGGATCCAAGCCATTTGGGGCCTTACAAGTTAAATTTAACACTTAGAATTGGCTTTGGTAATAAATTGGCAGCAAGTGCAGCAATTTCAAGACTAGTGCAATGTGCATCTGCCAGCTGCTCTGGTCAGCAGTCTCAATGCTGCATTCTGTACTAGCTGCAGTTTCTGAACTATCTCCAAGGGAACCCCCATACAGAGTGCCTTACCGGAAACTTGGTGTGTCAAGTCTTCAAATCTGGGCCTATGCTTAAGGTGGGATAAAAAGGCATAAGAACAGGAAAGACTGCTCTCCCTGCTGCTTACTTTTCTTTCCATACGGCTTTCGTTTCCTCTTTGGAACTTCCTTTGCTAACGTGGGAGACGAGGGCTCTGTGATCAAGAGAAAGAAACATACAGAGTATTACTACTACCAACAACAACAACAACTGGATTTATATAAGGCAAATTTCCAAAAACTCAACATTGTTTACAAGAAAATTTAAAAATAAAATCAAGACAGCAAGCTTTGTTTGCTTTAAAAATGCCCCTTGCACCGAGAAGCCCTTAGTACTTTATGCAGGGGAAAAAGGGGCCACAGAAACGGCAATCGAGGAAGCTACCCTGGCAAGTCACAAAAAGACATGAATATATAGCAGGAGCGCACTGGCCTCTCCTCTGCAGACCGTAACGGACAGAAGCATCTGCAGTGCTACGAAAGCTCATGGGTTTTCAAAAACCTGAAGACACATTAAAAGCACTTGGACACATGGGCTAAAATTTTCAAGAAATTACAATCTCTAACAGGGAGATCTTGTTCTTCATCAGCTTTGATTCCTTGACAGCTACTGAATTAGGTCCTCCCAGCCTTTACCCTGAAAGTTACACTGGAAAGACATGGGGTGCATGAGCTGGAAGCACTTTTTTCTCAGAAAGAAAAGGAGACTCATGGGTGGCCTTACCACCACAAAAGATTTGGAATTTACCCAGCACAGCTGGAAAGAAGGCCCATCTGCTTACCTGGAACAACTGGTGGCTGCAACTGATAGCCGATCAGTTCACACCAGCCCACAGGATAGATGTCTGGAGATTCACAATCCACCCACTGGTCATATTCACTGTCCCATCCATCAAAGTGGATTCTAAGGAGCCGGTGGACAATGCGCTTCACGGTGGCCACACAGATAAGTCTAGGCTCCATCAGGTCTACTGCTTCTAACTTGGCAGCAACCTTAAAACCATGGTTTGGGCAATCCTGAGAAAGGGTAGAGAAACAAAATTGTAATCTCAGCTATTATTATTCACAACCACGGGCATTTGAAACTTAAAGGGAAACAAAAGTTTTCAGACATCCAAATTCTGCACTGACAATACTTTGCAGCTTAACTTTCCCAGAGTGAGAAAGGGCATAGAAGTGCCTAGTTAAGAGACTTAGACTGCATCCAAACATCGCATACCCTTCTGCTATATTTGGATATTATGGAATAAAGCATGGATATTCTGGATAGCCAAGCTTTATTCCACAATATCCACATTTAGTGAATAAGAAGCAACACCTTAAAATGCTTTTGAGAAGGAACAAAGATGGAGGAAGAGCATACTCACAGGGTAGCAGTACCAATAGCTACCTGGAAACAAGGGATCAGCTTATGAACACAGACATTGCCAGGGTAACAGGTCAGTGCTCTGGGAGTGTCTTTCTCTGACTTCCCTGTCCAAGATTCCCAAAGCTGAAAGGAAGATGCTGAAAGACCTTTGGCCTTCTTGAAATGGCATAATTCTGCTCCCCTCCCCACAATCTCTATTGAGTTACAGAACTCTAAACATCACAGTTCCATTTTTACACTAGTAAATCTGACTTTTACACAGCCCTACGGGAAGAGCAAATAACCTTTCTGAGCACGTTCATCTCTTTTCTTAAGGTTGGGGGGAGAAGCCACCAGAGCTTCAACATCGCTCACAGATGCCAAGAAGTTGGCAACCCTGCAGTAACGCATGCTCCTGATTCCCATTTAGCGAGGCCTGTTGATGAGCAAGAACTTCAGCTTTGGCTGGATCACTGAAATTCTAATGAACAGATGAATTTTGTATTTACTTACTTATTTAAAATGTTTATCTATCGCTTCCCATTAAAATATAACAAAGCAGTATGCGAAGAATAAAAACAGCTAAAATCATAATAGTTATATAAAAACGTAATTAAAATCAAGGATGAGGAACACAAACGAAAAAGAAAGGTCTTCAGTCGGCACTTAAAGACCAAAAGTACAGGTGCCCTATGAATATCAGAAGGGAGATGATTCCAGAGATTGTGTGCCACCACAGAGAAGGCCCAAGTGCAGGTAGCTAAAAGATGATATTCAGTGATTCATGCTACTTGCAGCAGTAACTGCACCTTAAAGGTCTCAGAGATGCTCTGCAAAGTGAGAAGGTCCCAAGTCATTAAGGGACTTGGATGCCAAAGATAGAAACAATCAGCACCAACAATCAGATCTTTTAGGTACCTACTGAAGACATTCCTTTGCATATATGCATTCATGATGTGAATGTTTCTCATTCTCTCATTCACTATTTCTAATTATGTTATTTTCTGCTCACTCCTGAATGGAATGTATGACATTGCCTCTCCATGCATACTTAACCATATTAAAGAGCCGTGCTGGTGCAGCCTTTGACTTTGTTATTTCCAGATAATTTGCCCAGTTGAACGTCCTGGCATCATATCCTAAGGTAAGAAGATGGAATTACTCATGAGAAGGTAAGACAACACCATAGATCTAGACCACTGAAGGAAGGAACTGTGGTATGATGCATAATTCAGGCTGCCTCCAGACAGCATCAAAAACTTTGCTACACAACCGTTTTATCAGTTGTTTCTAACTTTGCACTTTCCTTTGTCTGGAGGGAAGATACTGCAGAGTTTTGATCGTCCTGCCTAGACCATGGGACACAGCTCCACCCTCCTTGCGCAGCTTTCCCTCACCCCATTAGGATCATGGAAGCAGCTGTGCAGGGAATTTGAAGCTAAGACAGCTTTAAGCTGTCTGGATGCACACTCAATATTTTAGGGGTCAAAAATCTTCTGGAACCTATGGGTCCATTTTGAATTTTGAATGCATGTTATGGTTGCTTCTTTTCCCCACGTAGTAAGGGGAGGGGAGGCTCAGAAATTTTGCCAGTGCCAGGGAAATCCCTCAGGAGTACCATGGTGTCATAGAGCTCCATACAGGTACCCTCTGATCTATTCATATTGCATGTATGTTCAACGGGGAGCACACACCTGCAAAAAAGCACGGCATGTTTATAGGAATGGTGAGTAGATGCAAAATCATGGAATAGTTCTCCATGATCAGGGGGAAAAACTCTCACCACTCATTGGCAGTTACCACTCCAAATTCCCCTGCCAAGCTCCCATTAACTTTTCCTCTGGTCTCAGGAAAGCAAACTCAAGAAAAATAGCACTGGGTTCTCCATAACTGTGTGCTGTGGCACAGGTGAGAGGTATTCCCCCACTTTCTGACCATGTTTTGCTCTCTAAACAGACTCCTCTTTGCACGGGGCTGGGTGGCCTGGCTATCCAAGGTGACCTGAGGCTCCTTGGCACTGCAGTACTGTTATGTTTAGGGGGGATTCTGACTAAGAGCTGTTCAGCCATAATTCCACAGGAAGTAGCGTTGCCCTATTGGCTCCTCAGCCAAGCACATACACCAATGACCAAACCTGCAATGCCTCTCATACTGAGCAGGACTACTATCACGATTGTTTTGTAAAGCACTTCAAGATTCTATTTTAATAGGAAGCAATACATTTTGAATAAATAAACAACATCTTATTGATAGGTTAGAACTAACCTGTCTCACAGTCTAAACTCAGCTCACCTTCCCTATTAGTGAGTGACAATACTCCATTTTCTTTACAAAAAAGGCATAACTCATTTCTTCTCTTTAATTACCATGACTCAGATTTTGAGGCCAAAAGTCAACCATGTTAGCAACACTTTGTTCAAGAGCTTCTTTATGGTGAGAATGACCATAAAGTGTCAAGATTAACAGAGAAAGTCAGGGAGAAGGAGGAAGGAAAAAGACAATCTCACCTTTTGGAGGGGTTAATTCAATATTGTTCTTTTTGCAGAAACCAACAGGAAAAATGGAGCGCAAGGAAGCATGATAGCAGAACCAACCAGAACCATCTTCTGAGGCTGTGCTGTCAATGCCAATCATGAGATACCCATCTAGAAGGACCTGGAGATAAGCCATGGGGTAAAAGAGGGAAAGGAAATTGCATTCACCTTTCGCTCCTAAAGACTAGTTGACAATAGTTGACAATGATGGGCCACAAATCTGAGGCAGTGGGGCAGTAAACAGTGCTCTGCCATTGATCGCCGGCAACAGGCCTGTAAAGTTCAAAGACAGAGCACCATCTGCTGTTCTGCCTCTCTCCTGCTATCCTTTCCTTCCAATTCATTGTTTGCCACTGCTTGCCATCAATCTATTTTTGAAGCAGCTTCTAATTTCTGTTAGTAAAGTAACCTGAAGGATTCACATGGTTTTAAGCATGCAAATTTGTCACATTTTCCTACTGTTTCCTTCACTCATTTTTCATAAGAAAAATCAAGGGAAGGAAGAAAATACTGATACTGACATGGAGCTAAGTATCCACTTGCCATTTCAGAAGTAATAAAAAGACTCACATCACAGAATCCTAAAAAATTGTACTACCAGAACCAAACATGCTTCTTTAAGCAAAAAGATCTCATGCTACTCTGTATCCCAAATCTTCAGATACTTTATTTTTATACTCTCTTCCAACATAATTCTACCCATAAAAACTCAATGTTAGCTCACAACTGCATCTTAAACAAAATATTGTGGTTTGGCTTTTGTACTGAACCCAAATCACAAAGCCATTAGAACTGTCTGACATCAAATCTAGAACTGGCTGGCTCATTTGTCAAATGATTCATGAATAACCCCTTACACTCACTGTGCCCTAGACACCCTCTCTTTCCCCCACCAAGCGGTACCATTTCTCCTTTTCCTGGATTGTATCCCTCCATCTCCTGGATCATGTTGCGGCCTCTTCCCTCCTCCCTCAGCATGCCTGCCACCTCCCAGGATCACACTCCACCATCCGTCCTTCTCACCATCCTCCACCACTCCCTCTCTCTATCACATTTGTGGGGTCTTACTTGCTCCTCACAGGTCCTGCTCTCAGCTGCGTGGTCTTGGAAAGACCAGTTTCCTGCAACCTCAGCGTACCAGGCCCTTAGAAATTGAGAACTTCAAATTCTTCCAGGTCTAGTGTGCATTCACTTACTGTAGCATCTCGAATGTGACAACCACATTAGAAAGCTTGCAGTACGTGGACATACGCAAGTCCATGCACTAGTGCTTCTGTAGTCCTCTGCTCCAGAAGGCCTAATAGGCTGGAGACACAGGACGCTTCAAGACTGCATGGCCTGCAACTGCAGAGCAGGGTGGACCTGTGGATGCAATGGGGAGACCACAATGAGAGGAGGGCAAAGTGTGCAAAAGGAGAAAGGGGAATTGTGAGGTGTTATCCAAAAAGGTGGAAGGTGTGGTGGAGAAAAGGGGGAGAACCTGAGGAACTGAACTGATAAACCATTCACCATATTCCTCTCAGTCTCACCTGTTTTCAGACCTAAGCGCCAAAACTTTAGCAGATTGGACTTTACAGTGAACTCCACAACCCATCCACCCCAGTCAGTTCCAAACCCAATCACTCCCTCTCCTTGGACTAGCATACCTTACGTATAGTAGCCACACAAATGTTCCCCATGTTTAAAGGATCAATGGCTTCTAGCTTCATGCCCTCTTCAAACCAACCACCTTCTGGGTATACAAGACGCATCTACACCAGATTGAGCAAAAACGATTAAGTCAGTAACAAAAATGTGAGCAGTTTCAGGCTGTGGTCTAGAGAACTGTGCTATTTCAATTGAAAAGGCATTTTACTCATCAGTTTGCTTATGTCATCTACCTTCCCATTCTCGATTTAAAAAAGGAAAGAGCACAACTGAAAAAGTTCAAGGGAGGGAGACAGCTTAAGGATAAAAGGGCCAGAGGGATTCTCCTATGATAAAAAATTAAAAGGTTGGGATTTCTTAGTTTAGAAAATTGATGAGCAAGAAGAGACTAAAGCTAAATTAAACTATGTACAGTGTGGACAGACTAAATAAGTTTTTCTTCCCTTTCCTGAGCACAAGAACAAGGAGGCATTCAATGAAACTAAATTTTGGGAAACAGAAGATATGAAATATGTTTTTCACATGTAGATAAACCTCAGAATTCAGTATCCCATGATGTATTGTTGTTATCTATCAGTTTGGAAGGGTTCCAAAGGGGGCTGTTCCAGATCATGATGCAGTTATTAAAAAGTATTTTATCCTTTATTCTGTGCAATATTTATGCCCTAATGTTCCTATTCTCCTCATCTGCAGTCAGACTGATAATATTTGTTACTGCTACAACAGGATCAACATGGCTCCCTTATGGTGTGATAATTCAGCTGCAGGGACACAGGTGAGTAGTAGTCTGGCAGGGTGCAGGCTGCTTCTTACCTACCCCTTGAGTTTCTCTTTTTCAATAAACTTTTCTTCCTAAAGCACCTTTGAAGACTCAACACTGAACCTCTGAGCCTTTTCTTCCTTTTAAATATTTCAAGAAGGTTTTAACAAGAGATGCTAACAAGAAATTGGACTTCAGGTCTTCCACAGGATTGGAGCTATCTTTACTTGATGATGTACAAGACAATCAATGGCTACTAGCCCTGACAGATGTACGACATAGGAAGCCTATAAAGACCATCTGCTGAGACACTGCGAGCAGAGAAAAGTGCTACAGGAAAGGGAAGAAGGGCGGGTGACAGAATTCACAGCTCCATAAACTGCAACCTCAGGAATGATGTGGATTCTCTACCACCACCTCTCTCAGAAAATGCTGTCCCACCAAATAGCAATGGAAACAAAACTCATGCCATCTTACCTTCTTGAAAAGAAACGGCACAGCATCACAATAGATCTTTCGGAAAGTAGGGTGATTTGCCATGTCATTAGATTTGTCTTCCAGGTAAGATAGAAAATAATAACAAGGAAAAAAAAGAGAGAACAGCTAATTGGCAAGGCAGCCTAACACAATTTGGAATGGTTCTGCTAGACGAACTATCACATTCAAATCCTGCCTATTCACAAGATTTAGCTAAACTAACCCTATTGTTTATACAGTACATTGTGCATAGACAGAATTAGAGTTGATAGATTTAATAGATTTATATATCCATTTTATTCCAGCCCATTTTAGATCTCAGAAACTGCTTCCTTGCCCAAAGTAGGATGATAGTAGTTAAATGAACAGCAAATAATAATTTACCTGTTCACTGGAGCTTTGAGCCATTCCAGAACATTGTAAGAATGACAATGATATACTGTATCACCAGCAAATGTTGAGGAAGCAATGTCCTACCTTAACACTCACCTGCTTTCTTGATTCTATGACCAACTCTTCTGGACCAGCCCACAGGATGGATCAAGGGACTCCACATGTGACACCAGAAATCATCTCCACTGTCTCCATCTTCATAAAGAAGCCTCAGTCGGCCACCTATCACTGTGTCTACTACAGCCATGCGTGTCCGTGAAACATTGGTCTTGTCCACTACTTCCAATCTCATGCCTTGGCGGAAAGGATACTTCATATGCTCAGTCATCTAAGCAAACAAGAAGTGTGGCATGCAACTGACTTCCACATCAGATCATTGTCTTCTCCACCGACTGATCATTAACCACCATCTGTGTTGCTGTATATAAGAATACAAGAGAAGCTCTGCTGGACTGGCCCAGAGCCCATCTAGACCATCAGTATCTCATCTCACACAGCGGCCCATCAAATACCGTATTTTCCGGCGTATAAGACGACTGGGCGTATAAGACGACCCCCAACTTTCCAGTTAAAATATAGAGTTTGGGATATACTTGCCATATAAGAAGACAACACCCGGCGTATAAGACGACCCCCGACTTTTGAGAAGATTTTCCTGGGTTAAAAAGTAGTCTTATATGCCAGAAAATACAGTACTTATGGGCATCTTAAGCAGAAGACAAAGACAAAACCTTCACCTTCTCTTGAAGCCCTGCAAATGGCCTTTAAGGGCATCTTATCTGACTCCATACTTTTCCTCTAGACTGCAGCCTTACAGTTCTTTTTAATCTAGAGCTGCTATACGAACCCAGAAAAGTCTTTAAAGCAAAGAACAGCTGGGGATTAGGCTACTAAAATCATCTGCAGTAGGGCTGGCTAAACCATGGCCATTCAAATGCTGCTGAGTTTCAACTTCCAGTGTTCATTGCCAGACCAGTCAAGGATCATAGGAGCTCTAACATGGTGACTTTTGAAGGGCCATCATTTGTCCAGTCTTGCTCTGCAGAGATGCCACTGAAAGATTTCTATGTATTGAAGTGATGCAGGTGACCTATTAAGACAGGGCAGGCCTAGCAGTAACACTCAGGTTGAAAAACTCTCTAGATTCTACCTGCTCCTTCAGGTACCAGATAAATGCCAGGCATTAAGGATAGATGATCTGAGGTATTTTCTTCAACATCTGTTTCGAAATGGTGCTTTCATTGTTTTCATTAATGTGAAGGGAGTAGCCATAGATTAGCATCAGAAGCAGGTTCAAGCCTTAGCATGTCTCCAGAAGAGGGCAATGTTGAAAAGTGTCTACATCACTATGTTTTTTTTTACTGTGAAGTGGTATATAAGTATTTTAAACAAATGAATATGTATAAATAATGTAAATATAAACTTACAGCGAATGGATGCCCTGCAATAACACTGATAAGCCTGCCACCAGTTATTATCTGAAGCTGCCGATACTTTCAGCAATTAAGTTTGTGCGTCCGATTAAATCACCATTAAGAATTTACTATAAACATGGGGGCCATTTCTGCTTCATTCATTCCTGAACACAGATGGTGGCAACAAACCACAATCCCAAGTTTAGCATCATATCTGAAATGGAGATCATCGTTTGTTTTGCGTGCACACACCAAAAATTATGTGAAGCCAATGTTTGTTTCCAGCTAGCCAACTGTGGCTTCTTTGGAGCAAATGAGCCACAACCCCCTAATTCAAACTGAAAACAAGCCTGGATTGTGGTTTCTTCCTTCCTTCACATACCAGTGAAGGGGCAAGGCAGGCAAAAACTAGCATCCAAAAGACAGTATTAAATGTGATGTTTGTGATATGGGAACACGACTGTTTCCTCTTTTGTATAGCCCAGGGTGTTCAGATAAATCAGGTAGAATGAAGGTTTATTTTATTCACAAACTGTTCTTCCAAGCAGCTCAAAGACCTTACCACCTCCTCAACCTTTCTCTCACAACTATCCTGTAGGGTAACCAAGGTGGAGAGGAAGTATTTGCCACAGCTGCCCAGTAGTTACCACAGCTGACCACAGCTGATTCTAAGACAGGACCTTTCATGCTTGTACCATGAGCCTTCTCATGTAGGAGTCCTGGATGGGGTCACACTCTCCTCCAGTGACTGTGTTCGCAGTCTGGGGGTGCTCCTTGACTCGTCGCTCCTGATGACAAATCAGGTAAATGCGACGGTCAGGAGTGCCTGTTATCAGCTTCGGCTGATACGCCAGCTGCGCCCTTTTCTGTAAGTAAGGGATCTCGAGACTGTTGTGCACGCGCTGGTAACCTCACGCCTTGACTTCTGTAATGCACTCTACATGGGGCTACCCCTGTGCTTGACTCGGAAATTACAGCTGGTTCAAAACATGGCAGCCAGGCTTGTCTCAGGAACATCTAGGAGGGACCACATCACTCCCGTTTTGAGGTCCCTCCACTGGCTGCCTATCAGCTTCCGGGCCCAGTACAAGGTGTTGGTTATCACCTTTAAAGCCCTAAATGGCTTGGGTCCAAGCTATCTCAGGGACCGCCTCCTCCCGTACAATCCTCCCCGCACTCTCCGATCCTCTGGGAGGAACTTACTGCAGCCTCTAAAATCTAGGCTTGCGGCGACCTCCCAGAGGGCGTTCTCTGCTGTCGCCCCCAAACTCTGGAACGACCTGCCGGATGAGATCCGTCAGATAACATCATTAGACAGCTTTAAAAAGGCGGTCAAGACGGATCTCTTCCGGCAGGCCTTTCCAGATTAACCATCCCGGCCCAGATTCCCTGATTCCTCCCGTGGCCCCATCTTAGTGATGGTTGAGGATCAATAGAGGGACATCAGGGTTTTTAGTTTTTAAATTATTGTTTTACGCATTGATATTGTGTTTTAATACGTTATATTGTTTAATACTGTCTTAAGGGGGGGAGGGATAAGGTGTTTTTAATTGTTATATTTTACATTTTACTGTTGTTAACCGCCCGGATTGGTTTGCCATAGGGCGGTATACAAATAAATATTATTATTATTATTAGGAGAAGAAGCGGTCCAGTAAAGTTCCAAAACATTAGATTGTTTTCTCAGTATCCAATAACCACAGTTTTTAATCTTCCTTCTTTGAAGGCAAAAACAAGCAGAAAGTAGAATGTCAGAGCAAGATAGAAAGTTATTGAAAATCTCATTTGTGGCACAAAATTGACTGGGTTGCTTTAAGATCTCTTCACGTGCCCTCATCTGCTTGCAAAAATGTTTCTGTGACAAACCATTTTGGCAACTCAGAAATACACTGCAGAAAACAATTCAAAAAACTGTACTAAGAATGTTTGCAAGACAGGCTTTCTATCTGACTACTCAGAAGCAGATCTGACTACTATGGGATTTACTCTTTTGTAAGGATGCATATAGGCTTTCTAAGTTGAAGCCTAGTGATCTTCTGGCTCATCCCCAAAAGAAAATTTAATCTCCTTCTGCAGACTAACATCCCATCTCTGATCTCCTCAGGAGGAGGAAGTGGAGGAAAGGCTTAATGACAAAAGCATTTTTTTCCCTACTGCAGTCCCTAATGAACTTTCTTACATTGAATATGCTGAAGAGAAAAATCAACATGGCCAGCAATTTCAAAACAAGCATTACTGGCTAACGGATGATTAACATGAAAGCTGAAACCTGCAATGCCTTAATCCACCATCTTATTCAGAGGCAAAAATTATGAAGAAAAATCCTATATGGCTAAGGATGCTTACAAAATCATGCCAGCAGAGGGCGCCTCTCTCTCTCCACTCCAGCAGCAAAAATAGTGGACTGAAACAGTGAATACAGTAAGAAGAAACAGTTGCATTTATTTGTTTTTAGCCTTTGAAGCCTGAAGAGATTCATCAGTCACTATGCTGAGCAGCATCTAACTATTTACATAAACATTTTGCCAGTTTTTATTTCCAATCTGGGTAAGATCTTGAAACAGGAAGTGTGTAGCCAGATTATTTTTCCTTCATTGCCAAGTACTTATCATCAGCCCACAATAGGCTGTTAGTCAAACAAACATGGTCTCTGGCAACTTCTTATGACTTATATCTCACATTTAAATCCTGCCTTTCCTCCAAAGTTGATAGAGACAGTTGAGCTCTGATATAGATCTAGCTCAAGACTAGCTTTGTTCCTTTGTCAGGATTTGACCCTTAGTCTATCTAGTCCCACTCCCTGGCTACAATCCCATAAAAACAGAAATCAAGGGATGTTTCGGCATTAGCAACGAAGTCCCCCTTTAGACCCCATTAGGAACCCAACTGGTACTGATCTGTCATGCGCCGTTTGCACTAGCACCAGCAAAATCTGGGTTTAATGGGGCCTTCGGGCCCTTGAATCCAGATTTTTGGTAGACCCCTTTAATGGGTGTCTTCACTTTGGTCTTCCGATGTGAAGCCTGGATCACAGTGTGTTCACACTGCGACTGGGGCAATGGGGTCCAGGGCAGGCTTAGTGTTGCCATATGCAGCTGGGTGGCTCCAGCTCCGGCCCACCATTCATGGCTACGTAGGCCAACCCATCCTTCACAGCTGGACTATGCAAACTGGCTGCGCAATTCTTGCCAGGCTTCATAGCTGCTGCATAGGCAGCGCATCTACTGTCAACGGATGTCCATGCTGGCTGATCAGGCTGCGCCACCAGCAACCCTTCCACTTCAGGCCAAATGGATCCTCCGGATGGGTGCTTCGGTGTCCGCATTGTGACCCTATTTAGCATCCACTGACATTGGGCATTAGACAGCCAGTGTAGACACATGCGGTCTTCGCCAAGATCTGGATCTTCAAGGACCGGATTCAACGAGAACCCAGTTTCAAAGATCCGGATCTTCTAAATCCAGATTAACGGAGGTAAGTGCAGAAACAGCCAAGGGCTCTTCACTGCCCAATGGGCTACTGCAGCCTTCACCAACCTTTTTTTTTAAATTATTTATTGTAAATATAAATACAGTTTTTTTCACTTAACAACTTAAACAATTCAAACAAAAGAATAGGAACAATTAGCAATGAACTGCAGAAGGTAAGGAGTACAATAAGGCAATTTCAATAACATTAACAATTAGATAAATACCAAGTGGGGAAATGAGATTTTCAAACGGGACTTCAAGAAAATCGGGGGGAATGTTTCAGCTATATGAAGATCTGCGTGACATTTTGCTGCTTTTAAGAATGGGGACCAGCGTTTAGAGAACCAATCTTTAGAGTTTTCATAAGACATATTGTCCATTTACCAACCTTGAGATCTCTCAGAGGTGTGATGGGAAGGGACACTCAAGAGGGCCTTTCCTATAGTGGTCCCCAGACTCTGGAATAGCCTCTCTCTGGAGGTCTGCCATGCGCCTACATTTTATGGTTTTTGGCACCTGGTTAGAACATACCTGTTAATCCAGGTCTTTGATGCTTAGCTTCCTCTGGGGTAATTTTGTTGGGGAGGGTGGGAACCAGGTCAGTAGGGTTATATTTTAAAGGTGTTTTAAGAATATTTTAATGCATTACTACTACTACTACTACTACTCTTCCTGAGAACTCTTGGTGAAGGAGGGTATATAAATTCTTATAAATAAATAATATATTCAGAAGACTGGAAAAGAAACACTTCTTTATCCTGGCCTTTAACTGAGGAATACCTTCCTTCCCTACATTTAGTTACTAGTTATTATTTTTAGTATGTTCATTTTACATTTTGTTTCTGTTGCTGTAGCCTGTCCTGGGACCTTCAGCTATAGGGCAGAATAAAAATGCAAATACAATAAAATAGATATCATGAGTCTCCTCATGATGTTGCACTGAAGGTACCACACTGGTGAACGATAGACATAAAGAAGAATTGGCTTTTCAATCCCACTTTTCTCACCCATTTAAGAGGACTGAAAGCAGCCAACAAAGCTTTCTATTCTTCTCCCCACAACAGAACACCCTGTGAGGTAGTTGGGGCTGTGAGAGCTCAGAAAGGACATTGTGACTAGCCCATGTGGGAGGGTGAAATCAAACCCAGTATTCCAAGGTAAGAGTCTGGCTCCCTAAACACTATACCAAACTGGCTCCATTTTACTCTGTCCCCTTACCTTTAAGTGGAAGTCCACCGGGATAGTCCTGGCACCAACAAGCTTTTTCATGAGATATCCCCTCCAGTTTACATATTTAGATTGGATAGCTACATAGAAAGAAAGGTATAAGCTAGTTCAAATAAAAAAAAAAAGTTTCTTATATAACAAAATTGTACCATTGTACAACTTTTTATTGTTCAGTATGAATTACATATGAGTTTTATACTAGCAGCAGCAGAAGGAAGTAAATACAGGGATTTCTTCCTTTCATGGTTCTTTGGTTAAATGCAAAGTGCCCGTCTATTCTGTACCTGTTCAAGCAATAACCTTCAACTACCTGCTTTGTTTCTGCGAAATCACTGCAGTGTACCTGGACATCAACCACACCTAAAGGGAAACCCACAGCTGCCCCAGACAAGTCATAAACTTTCTAATCATAGCTTAGCCTGGGATTTCAAACAGAGAAAGGCAGATAACTGCACATCACTTTGAAGCCAGGTGACTGGACCAAGTTGCATAAGACTCCAACTCGGCATTTTATACAAATTCTGAATTTTAGAATTACTAGATCAAATGTCTAAAATGCAACTTGAGAAGGTAAAAGAGGAAGCCGCTGCAAAAGAAATAAATCCCAATAGCCTGATGGAGACTTAGATACTCACTCTGTGGGGGCACCAAGATTTTGCTGTTAACGGCACACCAACCAATAGGATGAATACCTGCAGCGCCCAAGTTGATCCAAAAGTCATGGCTGCTGTCAGCCTCAAAGCCTTCGTAACGCAGCAATACCTTGTATCCTATAATTTTGAATATACTGAATTATTAAAATAGCAATTCCTGAAGAGCCTTCCCCCCCTCCCCCCTCCCCCAAGAATACAGACCACTCTTTTTGGAAAGTGTGAATTCGCTCATACATTCATGAAACCCACCTGCAATCTTAACAACAGAGGCTATCCAATATACACGACTGGGAAGCACCGCATCACTGTTCAACACTTCGACTTTTATGCCTTTCATCACATCTTCCCACTGGTCATAAAGGGGCACCTGCAAGATCAAGGGAGCAGATGAGTGATGCAGAAATGAGAGAGAGAGGAAAAAGAGTTAACATCTGTATTAGAGAATAATTTTTTTTGCAGATTATACTCCCTGTCAAAGAACAGGATGCTCACGCTATAGCCAAACTGGCAAAGGCAGGTGGGAGTTATCTGAAGGCTCATAATTGCAAACACACAGAGAGGTAAAAACCATGCCGACAGACATACGTGGTTGTGCCCATGAATACACACCAGAGGTATTTTCAGTCTGATGTGAGAGGTGTTTCTCAAAATTAATGTAACAAAGAATTGTAGGACATGATCTTTAATTGCTCTAGGCTGTGTTTTGAAAACAGAGCAATTTTCTAGTCTTTTGGAGTAAGAAAAACTAGCAATTCTTCCTAAAAGCTGAAAAATCAGATGGAAAATGGGTTAGGAAAGTCACGTCTTTTTTCTCAATCCTGGACACAGCCCTGTTAACAATACAATGTGAATTATTCACTTTCATAGAACAGTCTGGGGCTGTTTTAACACTTTCACTATACTAATTTCCTTCTTTCCATCCTTGCACCCCTGCCAGACCACCTGGGCCAGCCCTCTGCCGCCTCAGATCCTTGGTCCCTACTTGCTAGAGAGAACATGCATCTTCTTAGCTCATTTACTGCTTCAAACTGCCTAGTTTAGTTAGTATCCATTTGTAAGATGTTAATCAATATTTTCCTAGTTGAGAATCATAATGCACAGTTTGCCCATACGGTAATTTAATATTTACCATATGTATAAATTGTTTCTTTCTTTAAATTAATTTTTATTAGATAACACTAAAATCCTTATAGTATGCAGTTTATATCAACCCAATACAAAACAAGATATAGGGTGTTTTTTCCATTGTCACTAGAAGTACCCATTAAATACCCATTAATGGGTACTAAATGGCATTTTTGTACCCATTAATGGGTACTTAATGGGTACTTCTAGTGACTGTGGAAAAACACCTATGGATTCCCTTTCTCCCCACCTTGCAGCCAACTTCTTTAATTTATACATCATTTTGTAGCAATCGGGTTAACCCAGGGGGTTCATTTAATACCTGTTCATTTCTCATTTTCTGCTAATACAGTACACTAGTGGTGTCCAATTTTTGCTTGCCTTACTATATTATCTCCAAACTTTTCTTTCTGTCTGGTGCATATGGAAAATGCACCAGATATCTACTAAGTTCACATCTAGGCAGCTTCAAATTCTCTCTGGATTCACTGGATTCTCTTTCCAATTTGTTTTGGTAGACTACGAGAGGAATCCTTTCTGCTTGTAGTGATCTTACAAACAGTCTGGGAAAAGCACATCTAAGGCTTTCTTCAGACAGCAAGAGGAAATTGCAGTTGTCTCACTGTCGCTGCCAGATGGCAAAATCCCAGGACAATCCTGGACTCTAACCTCGTCTGCCAGCACTTTGCATTATCATAGCTGTATGTTAGCAAGCGCCCATCCACTTCCCTTATTAGTATCCGAGTATTTCTGAACAGCAATGATAACACCAAGAGCCTGCAGATGGAAGTAAGGAATCAGGATTATGTAAAACCCAACATCATTGGTTGATTTTCTGCAATGCCAATATATTGGATCTTCAACTGACTAAGTTTGGATGATACTGAGATGACACGGATATGTCTGGCAATTCTAATATAGTCCTGAGAGTCTTACTCATATCTGGAGACACCCTAAGGTGCTTCCAACACACACATATACCCAACACACAAACCCCATTCATCCTAGACTCTTCTGCAATACAACATACTTCAGCACCATAGAGAGCTCACGTGTTTGAAACAGGTGACAGGTGCAGCTTTGAATCCATTTTCCTGTAGATATGATCCCCAGTCAAAACCTACAATGAGAGCTGAGAGAGAACACAGATCATTAAGACTATCTCAACATAGTAAAGATTTTTTCATCAGGGCAGCAGAACAACAGCTCCCTGATTCTAGTGTTGTGAAACATATTTTTTTCCATATCCACTATGCTGTCTTTCAAGGCTGAAAAGACATATATGCTGCAATCTGGTTTCATACAGAAGGTGTTCCAGCCCTTTGATCAACTTGGTTTCCCTTTTCTGCACCTCTTCCATTTCCACAATATCCTTTTTGAAGTGTGATGACCAGAACTGTCCACAATATTCCCAATGTGGCCACACCATAGATTTATATAGAGGAAAAATAATATTTGCTGACTTGTTTTCCATTCTCTTCCTAATTATTCCTAGTATTAAATTTGCTTTCTTCACTGCTGCTGCACACTGGGTCAACATCTTCATTGATCTGTCCACCATAATCTGAAGATCTCTTTGCTAGTGTGTTGC
Organism: Aspidoscelis tigris stejnegeri; assembly: GCA_023333525.1. Classification (NCBI taxonomy): domain Eukaryota; kingdom Metazoa; phylum Chordata; class Lepidosauria; order Squamata; family Teiidae; genus Aspidoscelis; species Aspidoscelis tigris. The sequence goes on along the minus strand of JALMGA010000005.1, from coordinate 36,129,321 downwards.
AGAAAACTCAGTCCCCATAAGTTTATAAACATAATTAAGATAATGTCAACTGGGTCATCTTTATCCATGTGTTTATTAACACTCTCAAAGTATTCTAACAAGTTCTCTGGGCGTGTATACAGCACTTTCCCCTACACCAGGGTTTACTTTGGTTACATATTAATTCTTATTTTTGTTCACCATCTTTATTTACCCCAAAAATATTTTTAGTGGATCATTCTGATGTACTCTTAAAATCTTTTGCCTCTGCTCTATACTTACCATCCTGCCCAGTTTGGGTTCCATCTGCCAGTTGCCCTGTCCCTTGTGTATGGAGAAACGCTCCGATCTTAGCAGACCAAGCTGCCTTGTGTAAGACTTTGGCTTTTTTTGTTGGTGGTTTGCCCTGCAAAAGTGTGGCAAAACAATAAAGATTGTAAAGAAGCTGATCTTTAGAAGCCAATAGAGGTGAACAAGAATCAGGCAAAACTTGCTACTTCAATAGAAGGATTTCTCTATTTTTACAGCAGCTAAACCGAGAGAACAGATTTCTATAGAGCAAACTTTGTTACTCAATATGTGACAAATACAGCAGAGTCTTGTCACACTGGAAAGTAGGTGCTGCTAATGAATTGCCCTGCTGAACTTTCTGAATGAATGCACCTCTTGTTTCTTACCACCGGCAGTATTAAATGGAGACACCACCACCCCCAAGCTAATGATCTCTGCTGTAAAGTTTTAAAAATGGCTTTCCTGAACAATACCCAGATTTGTCAGGTGTATCTCATGAGAAATAGCTTGAGACTTTTGTAGGTTAGGCTCCCTTTTGTCAGACCAACTTACTATGTCTAAGTGCCAGCCAAGGAAAACACCTTCTATATAATTTTTCCAGCCTCCAAAAGTATCCAAGAACTCTTGTTGACATTCAACTAAAAAAGCACAGAATGGAAATGGGCTACTGCCTTTGTGAAATAAGGAAGATTTCTTTTCTTCTGCTCTTCCTCTGCTCTTTTTGTTCAGGGGCCCCATATCCTCCAACATGACCTATACCTTTAACCCACCATCCTCACCAAGAAGAGGCAGGTGGAGGTGAATGATAAGTTTATGCAAGGAGAAGCGAGGTTTCATCTAACAAAGTGAACTGTCATCTGTAGTTAATCTGTACCCAGTTCACTGAAAACATGTCCTAATCATAAGCTGCCAGTGAACTAAAAGCAGGATATGGACTTCTAGTAGCCAGTACAGTCTGACCATCAGCAAGATAAATACGGTGGAACTCTACCTCTGAAAGCAAATTATACAGGACCATCAATATCCCACTTGAACCTGCCCTTATCTACTCAGATGTATGCAGAAAATACCACATTTGCCACAAATCACAGCTCAAAAAATTAGGGTATCTTGCATAACACTAAATGCTCCTACTTGGGGCATAAGAACTTGCTTTACACCATAACACTGTTCTACCTAGTTTAGTACCAAAGCCCTGAAAATGACAGCCATCATCAACAGACCTCAAGAATGGAACCCTTGACATCCTGCTATTTGTGATCTTTACTTCCAAAATTAAGTTATTTCCATATGATATTTGGAAGGCAGCATTGGAAGACAAGCCTTCTCTTGAGCACATAACATGAGATTCAGAAGCATGAAGAGCAAATTAAACCACTGATTGTGGCACTTAACACCTTGTCTGTCTCCCATGGCATGTCCTCCACTGTATGATCGCAAAAGCTCTGTGTGGTACATCACACTAAGAGACAGGCACTAAGCAGCACCCAAAGAGAAACATGGACAATTCCAGATTTGCAAATGGGACCTCCTAGCCTTAATCCAGCACACTGTTGACTTATTTACATTCTTACTTGTCCATGGGAGACATCCAGTTATGCTCTTCTTAACATCACCACCACCTAAATCTTTTCTGCATACTAAGTTCCTCATTCAGAAGCTATTGCTTACCTGCAGTCTTGCCAGAATGCTGGCCTTCTTGGAATTTGAGGAGTAACTTCTTGAGCAGGATACACTGCAGAAACGTTTGGTCTTGGAGAAGAAAGTGTCTTTTGTGCCCACAATCCCACACATCTCACAGACAGCTGGGAGGGACATATATACAATAAGTCTCAACAGGAGGAAGCAGGCCAGTTGCATCAGAAGAGTACCAGGTGGCACATAAGAACTACTCAACTGGCAGAGCTCTTTATGTTTGTCTCCCTCCATTCTGCTCAAACAACTAGGACAAAACACAAAACTACGTCTAGAGAGCTAGGCTGTTGGGAAAGACAGCAGAACAGGCATATGCTCGAATATTCAAAACATTCAAAATTCAATCAAATTTCTTCACATTTGGACATTCCAATTCAAATCAAATGCCTATAAATTCAAATTTAAACATTCAAACGAATTTTGAATTTTTGAATCATTTGTACGAATCATTCGGACATTTGTATGTGTACGGATATGTACACAATGTGTACTTGCCTGGATCCATATGGGACAAAAATGGGATGCTTATGGATGTCTACGGGCACATACAAATGTTGTCGGCATTTGTATTCGCAAATACAGATTGAAAATTCACATGAATGTGAATACATTCAAATTTTAAACATTCTCAAATCAATTCAAATTTTTGGATATTCGATTTGAACCAAATCAAACCCCGAAAATTGCATTCGTGCACACCCCTACAGCAGAATGATGGTGGCAATGGTGGAAAATCTTATTCTTGCTGCCACCAACCATCACCCTTGTCCTAGCATTTTAACTAGAAGACTGGGAAAAGAGGATAACCACATGCCAGCTTTACATTCATAGGGACACATCTGGGAGAATTAGGAGTAAATAAAATAAAATAAAATACATTAGTGTAAATCCAGTTGGACATTGAAGTCCACAGCTGAAAGTATTATTTTGGTGGAAAACACTGAATGCAATGTTGCTTAAGAAGGAGCTCACCACTCGTAACACCAGTACATGGAGTGCTGCTTAAGAAAAGCTTTACCATCAGTACCATTAACACAACTAAAGGGAGACTGGAAAAGGGCATTCAGGATGATGAAGGAACTCAAACAAGAAATTCTCTTGTATATGGATAGCCCCAACTGCACAAAACTCATGAAAACTTCATTTGTTGCAAAGCCAGAATTATAGACATTTATTTTATTCTAAAATGAACCCATAAATACAGTATTGTCATTTTTTGCTAGGATATTACCATTCCTAAAGTCAAACATATGCAAACAAACATTTGGGATAACCACTACTGGTGATAAGATGCTGTATCCTTGGAGAACTAATTGATCCTGTCCAGATGCACTCCAACCACAAACTCTGCCAGCTTTAATCACTGGACATAAGGGCTGAAACAGATCACAGCTGAAGCCCAACATCTCAAGAGCATCCATGGGCTGCTATTACCATATTTAGTACCATCTCGTAATTTCCAAGGTATCATCAGAATTTGCCAGATATTTGATTTTACCCACATAGCCTACTTTATGAATGTTGCAGAGAGAATGTGAATCCATTCATTTCAGAAATTTCAGTGCTACATACCTGAGTCCGACCATCAATTATTCATTATGTCATGACTGAGCACAAAATCCCTTATTAAGAGTTCAACAGTGAAATATGAAAAAATATACTTTAAAAAAAATCCACAGTGCAATATATTACTTTCCTGTTTCTTTCCTTCTGAAACGCACAAAAATTAAAGTGCCTTTTTCTTTTAAATATTCCAATGGATTTTGAGACTGCACCGTTTTAAAGCTAACATATACAAATGCAATATACCCAAATATAGGAGATTCCAGAAAAATGTACCGTGAATCTTTAACAAAATATTTTTTTGTCTGAATAAGATTCTTCAAAAGCTCATACTGGGGTAAAAAAGCATCTACAAGCTTAAAACAAACCAGGACACTGGCTGGGTTTAAGATGAGGATAACACATTATATTATTGTTTTAATTCCTTCTTATTTATTTTGCATCCTAGATTCCAGAATGATGGATGCTGCTTCTCAGGAAACTCTGGATGAATAAAGTTTGAGCATCAATGCAACAGACTTCCTTTGCTAATATTACCTACCTGGCTCAGCTCCATTATCATCATCTTGCAGTCGATTGACAGGGGCTTGTGAAGGTGATATAGGCAGTTCTTCAGTTTCTGGATCTGCTGCTTCATTCTCACTTGATTCATCCAGGCAGGAAGTACTAGCACTGTCTCCACTAGTGCTGTAATGTCGGACACTATCATAACCACCAAAGAGGTCCAAGTCATCATCATCTTCCATCTGCTCCACAGGAGACTCCACCTAGCAGAAACATAGTTCAGGGTACGTTTGAAACACCCAAAAGTGATGCAGTATGAAGGCAGGAAAACGTATCTCCTTCAACTGTCATAAGAAGTGCCCCACTGGCCCTGATCCAGCAGTCAGTTTTCCCAGTGGCCAACCACCTCCTACTGTCATCAGGCCTAACAGCTACTGATAGCCCCAACTTAAATTAATTGGTCCAAACCTTTTTTGCAATTATTCAACTATGTCACTAAACCAACACCACAACTTACAGTATTACTTCGAGTTTAACTAGGCACTGAGGGAAAAAAAAACCTTTGTCCAGCCTAAATCATCCAGGGGTGTTTTTCCACTGTCACTAGAAGTACCCATTAAATACCCATTAATGGGTACTTAATGGGTACTTCTAGTGACAGTGGAAAAACAACCCAGGATTCAGCTTCATTGACAGGCAGGGGTTTCCATTTGCAGGGAGTTGAGGGCAGATGAAGGTATTGCTTTTTTTTTGCTTGAGTATATCCAAGCAATTCATGGGGCCCTTTGTGAGACAGGATGCTGGACTAGAAGGGTTGTGCCCTGATCCAGCAGGGCTCCTCTTATGTGGCTACCTCTGGCTCTAGCATTTTGGGGAAGGGAGAAAAAATTGTCCACAGTACATCTAATATTGTAAACCTCAATCATGTCCCCTCTCACTCATCTCCTGAAAAGCCCCAGGCATTGCAACTTCTCCTCACAGGGAAGCCTCTCCATTTATCCTCTTTGCGTCTTAGTCACCCTCCTCTGAACCTTCTCCAACTCTGCTATCTCTTTTTGTTGACACAATAACAGTATTTGAGATACAGTCTACTATCACTTTGTATAAGGGCATTTTAATATTAGCATTCTTATTTCAATATCATTTTTTTTAATTATACCTGACATGCAATCAGCCCCTTTTACAGATTATGCACACTGTGCTGACACCTCCATTGAACTGCCTATTATTACTTCAATATATTGTTTTCTGATCAGTCACAGTTGCTCTGATTGCATTAGTGTGTATCATGATTTTTACCTCCCTTGGCCATTGCTTTACATTGAACAACACCAGCCACTTTGATGTCCAGCCCCTCAAAGTGGAGATTTACAGTCCGTTTTGTTTAAACAATTCTGAACAAAATTTACAAAACTACAGACTTACAAAGCAAATCCAATAGTCAATTTTAATTTCAAAAAGAGGATCTTCTCAAAAACGACACTAAAAAAACAACACTCAAAGCTTCCTTTGAGGGAACAAACTCTCTCCAGAAAGCTTAGCTGTTGTTTAAAACCACAACAACATAGAGTCAATTAATAACATATTCCTAAAATTAAGCACATTGCCCCCAGGGATAAGAAGAGGTCTGCCTAATTATCTAACATAGCAAAAAGATCCTGAAAGATCCTGGCTGAATTTGCTATGATGCGTTGCTAGGCAAATTTATGCTGGTCCAAAAATGTTGCACTGAACTCTACAGGAGGTTTGACTAGGAGGGTTATGATGTGCAATTAAATCCTGGTAGCTTTCTACCAGTGACCTGCACTGAGATCAGTTTCCCATTTCAGTTAATTTATAACTGAATTAGAGTCCCAGTTTATCCAATGTAGTTTTCACTCATAATTCCCTTCACTCACGGTTTTGCATTAAATTTATTAGGTTCCATATGCAGTTTTGCTATATAGGGCACACCTAAATCACAGTATAGTGCGAAAGGATGATTGTTCTGGAATTTCACTGGGAGGGAGGGCAGAAGGGTAGGACAACAGAAGGTCTCTATGCCAGCTTCAACATCAGGGCACATTCTCTTTGCACGTGGTAAGCATGAGCTACAATAGGTATACATTGAGAAGATTCCACTAAAAAGACACGTTTGGCCTGCTCAGAACATGCAGAGCTTGCTTTCATGTACACATACATGGGTGTCAAAGGCATGTGAACATTCAGGTGGGGAATGACCAGGGCCACCTCTTGAGCTGCATGTGACAACTTTGCTCGCTGACGGGCATCGAGAATGTATCCTCTTCCTCCCAAATTCAACGGGAGTGTGTGGGAGGGGATAGGGAAAAATAGGAGGGGCGTCTGTATTGGTTGCAGGTATACCTTATGTAGATTTCTAACAAACAGGAGCAAACCAGCTTCAGGGAAAACCTCTCTCGAACCCTAATCCCGCCCTGCAATCTGTTTACCTCTCCTTCTTCCCGCTCCATGCCTCGCTTCTCATTCACTCAAACACGACGCAAACACACGTGCCTCTTTTCCTCTTCCCGCAAAGCAGCCGTCAAAACCATACTCAAGTTAGCGTCACCGTCCCCCCTGCATTTCAAACGCTCATTGGCCGGACCGCTCTCTCGCCCTAACCCAATAAGCAGAGACAATAGACAGCGGCGGAAGAACCGAAAGTGCGCGGGGCTGAGAGGCTCGGAAGAGCGAAGCGACCGATTTTGCCGCAAGGCGCTTCGGGAGTTGTAGTTCTTGTATTTCCCGAGGTGTGTTTTTACCTTTGGGTATCTTCAATTGCCCCCCCCCCCCCAACGCCCTTGAAAGTGGTGCTGAAAGTGAGAGAATTTTAGGAAACAATGTTGCTTGCGACGAGCCTTTCCTTGAATTCAGGCAGCAGTCCAGCCGCATGTTAAAATCCAACTGCTGGAGTTCTTGAGGGCACGAAATGGAGCCCCTTCCTTGGCGGTTTATATATTCGCTTTTCCAACACCAGGCAAAAAAGGAGGGATTCGACCACTAGTCCTTCCCGCCCGCCCCGGTCCATTTTTACTGATCCCGTATAGAATGAGCGAACCTCTCCAGCTCATTCGACAGCATACTGCCTCGATCATCATTTATTGGGCCTCCAAATATTATTTAAATTGCTTAATCCTGTACTAGCGCATTCATCTGAGGCTCTTCCAGAATTCCCAGACTTTCATTTTAAAAAAAATGCACCCCCACGCACCATTTTTATTCAAATAAATTTGCACTCTTGTTTAAATTGTCCATTTGTGCACTATTTCGTATTCAACAGTTCGTCGTTCATTTGTATTATATTATTGTTCATTATTTTATTCATGTAAGTTTTTGCAAACTGAATTTTACAGTATGAGTTCGTTGTTTTTATGGTCTCATTCTCCACTTTGAAACCACCTTATGCACCTCAGTTTGGGAACAAGTAGATTAGAAAGAGCTCTACTGTCTACTGATTTAAAAAGGGCTTAGTACTCCATAAATAATGAGAATGCAAGTGAGAGGAACAGCCATCTGAAGTTTTTAAGCTAGGATGCTTTTAACTAGGACTTCCCAGATGCTCTTGAACTACAATTCCTAGCTGTCTGGAACTGACACATAGGAGTTTAGGCTCTTTCTGCACTGGGCCTTATTCTGGATTATATCCCAGAATAGGCACCCGCCATCTGCGTGCTAGTACAGACTGTGATAGGTCCCACCCAAGGCCTGAGTATGTATGCAGATGACTTTCCTATTCTAGCATAAGGTCCAGTGTAGAAAGGGCTATAGTTCCAGAACATCTGGAGGGAGTGCCTGAATATCCCTGATGAACAAGGAGTTCTGAATTTCATGGCAATTTCATACCTTCACAATAATAAATGAACATTGGGCTAGGCAACTAGCAAATGGGATGCACCTGAGCCTGCTATAAAAGTTACTGAACCTCTTGGTTATTGGATCCAGATACAAAGCTGGTTGCACTAATGGAAGCTGCAGCCTTTTCAGCAGGGAAGGTATCTGAGAATGCTACTCATCTAGTTTTGCTACTCTTAAAAAGAAATATTAATTATAGCCAAATTCTTGCTTTTGTTTTGTTTTCTATTTTTGTATTGTCTTTTCTCCAAGGTGTTAATAGAGAGTCCTCCTCAATTTACTGTAAAGTCAACCCTATGGGATGTGTTGACTAAGAGGCAATGAACATGAACCTCAAAGTCCTCTTCCAACACCTTAACCCATATACTTCAGTGGCTGTCCACCAATATAGTCTTCATTCCACATCTTTGCTACCCAGTTATTCTTGCTTCTAGGACCTCAGTAAACATTGCCTTTTTGCAGACTTCTATTAGGAGAAGACAGGATATTGAAAATGTCCTTGTGATTATCTTGTGCAGATGTCTTCATGAAGTTTAATCAGTCAGGAACTCCTAATGACCTAGAAGAAATTAATTCAGAACCTGCTTTGAGAAGACTGATAACGGAGTTCCAGTGTACTCCACAGAACCATACTCTTTAGAACAAGAGTCAGACTAATCAACAAGAAATGCTAAAAGTTCAGAAACAGAAGATGATCATATGTTGGCAGTTTTATCTAAGGCTGAATCTCAAACATACTGAGGAGGAGTGCCATGATTGCCACTGAAAATGTTGCCTCAACTCCATTTTTGAGCACAGAGACATCAGACAGCCACACCTCTGTTGAGGCAGCAAATTGTGCTCTCTGTAAATGGTGCCCCAATCAGCAATTGCACCTGATAGTGGGGTGGTGCAATTGCTGTGAGGTGCCAGCTGCTGCCACAAATGGGGACATGGTGGCAGAAGAGGCTTTACCAGGTGCCTTGTCCAATAAGTGCTGGTCAACCACAATGTAAGTCCTCAGCCATGGTTCCCCTAACCCCCAGAATTACATTGAAGCCTATTGTCCTCATCAAGTTTATTCTCATTAAGAAATTAATTCCAGAAATGGAATCCTAGCTTTACAGGAATATCTACTATGCATTTAGAAAGTTAAAAGAATTAATAAATCAGATATAGCTAATGTAAATTATAATCTCCAGATGTTGCTGAACTATAATCCTCATCAACCTATTATCATAATCAATTGTTAGGATGATTACAATTGCAAATTTACAAAATCCGAAGGGCCACATTAAAGCATTTAGGGATGAAAAACATTCTCTTTCTGTCTAACTTCCAGAAAATTAAATAAGGGAAGGTACTAAGCTTGGAGTGACACTAGGAACTAGTGTAGAATGTGATGGTGGGCTTGCTCCAGCGCTCCTCCTGAGCAGGACTGAAGACTGGAAGCAACCCACGTGAATGGCAAGCATCACTGGGTGAGGCTGTCTTTCAAGGGGTGAGATTTCCCAGCAATAAAGTGATGGGCTTCTCTACTTTATTATCCCTTTGCCCTCTCATGCCTGAATTAGTTTTCCAGCAGCTGAGGCATCAGAGCCTGAGCACAATCATGTCAAAAAGCATAGGAAGGCTAGAAAATGCAAATTGTCTTAATTTTGTGCTAGTCAGCGGTATAATTTTTGTGAATTGTTAGTGGTGACTAGATAGAAGGATCTGCTAAAAGAACAATAAGCAAATAAACTTAATTTTTATTTTATATTGAAAACATATGCTCCATTTGAAAGATGCAGCTTAATTCAAGCAACCAAATTCCCCAGTTTTAACACATCCAACAGGATTTGGGTATCCAATGCTAGGGTTCTTGCAAATTATTTCAAGTATCAATTGATGGTTTTAAAAAAATGTTGTTCAGCCCTGTGAGGGATGGTTCCAAATTGTCTGATTTGTATTATTTCCCTTATTTTGGATTGCATCTTGAGAGTCAGGAGCAATGCTGGTTCTTAATGGAAAGCTGGCATCACCTCTTGCAGTGGTCCACCAGATCCATGAAGGCTTCCCAGGTGCTGAAACTTAGTAGGCTTCTGGCAAGGCTCAGCAACTTTCAGGAACTCATTGCATGTCCACTCCCTCTTTTTTTGGTGGTGGTGGGGGGAGGGGGTGCTTGGCAAACTCCCTGAAGTTGCTATTGAAGCAATATTGCAGAACTCTAGGGCAATAATTTTGTCAGGCTGTAGTTTCCAAAGAAATTGAAAAATGAATATTACTCTATTGAAGGTCTACTTACATGTAAAAAAAGAGTAGCATGCTTTTGTCTGATTAACTGAAATTTAATCTTTTTTTAAATGAAGAAACTGTCAAACTGTGGTGTGCAAATTATTAGTGAAAAAGGAACTAAATTCATATGTCCTGCATAAAATCTATGCAGCAGTCAGGAATATTTGTATATGCATGTACTTTTTTGTTTTTACATTAGAAGAAACAATAGCGATCAAGGTCACTTAAGAAATGCATACAGAAACTTCATTGCTGTGAGGGGAGTTTCTTCACAACAGCGATTCCAAGAGAAGCCACCACAAGTGAGGTGAGTGCCATATGCCCATCACAGCTCCCACTCTACATTGTTTTCTGAATTGGGTGAATAGGTTGTGGTGTGTGGATACAGCCTTGATCGTGTGACTTTCTGAATGGAAGCCCACTCATCCAACACTTGAAGAGGAGGAAATAGACATAGGTACTGAACATGAACATTTGATGCTGGAGCATAGGCTGTACTGACTAGACATATCATCATCTCTGGGGAACATATTCATGGAGGGTGAACTGAAACCAGTCTTCCCTTGTCTATCCCATTGGTGGCAGCCATATTGGGAGGAAGGTAAGCTGTGTACCCATACAGGATCTTGGATCTTTTCAGAGCAAGAAAACGTGAGAGGACCCTTGCTGAATCAGGCTAAAAGTGTAGCCAATCCAGCATTTAATTTTCCAAAGGGGATCACATGGGTATCTCCAAGGAGCCACTAAGAAGGGGCTGGAAGTCACACATGCAAGACCTGCTTGGCCTCAGCTCCTCTAATTGGATCAGGGTATCTATGTTTCTTAAGCTGCTCTTTGTCCTTCTCAAAATAATTAACCTTCCTGTTCTTAACCCCTCCAGCTCCACCCTCATCAGCTTGCCAAAGGAATCCCACACTTTTCACTGTTTTTCCTTTGTTGCTCTTTATGGCTACGAGTGCTTTTTCCCTGGACAAAAAAATATAGTTTTTCCAAGGTTGATTGCTTTTTTCTAGTTAATTGCTCTAGTACTTGAGTGAAGGAACATCTTCCAACATGGCTTCATTTTTACCATCTCTTTCCAAGAAGATACTGGAGCAGACTATATGCATAGACACACTTAGGGCAAATCTGCACTGGTCAGTAAGGGACCAGCAAAGGTATTAGGCTGGTCCTGTGTACTGGCCAGTGCAGAATTGCCCTCATACAGAAAAGCCATTTATCCAACCGTGACTGTAAGGACTTTGACAGCGAGAGGGGGAAGGTAGCATGCACAAAACCACACTTTGATGCAGTACATAGAAGCAAGCGCAAAGGAAATTCACATTCATATGAATAGAGCCACTTCAAGTATGGTAGGATTCAAATCCACTGCAAATGGTCTTCAAATGCTTTTTGAATCCCTGCCACCAGTTGGGCCTTCAAATCTGCCTTCCACATCCGTTCTGAATCCACTGTAGATTCACTTCACGAGTGGGCACCCACTTCACTGATATAACGAAGCACTGAGCAAATGCACAAGAGCACTTGTTTCACATTTGAATGTCAGTCTTCGAGTATAGCCAATATTCAATTCAATTGCAAATATTAGAATTCATAGAATTCGTTTAAATGTAAACCTGATGGATAATTCATGTGCATCCCTAAAATAAAGGCAAGACACCAACTACTGACAGTTATCTCTCCCTTCACTAACTCCCCCATGGCTGATTGACTTGTGGGACTGTTTGAAGAATAGTGTGCCAATGGGTTTCTAAAAAATAAAGTGTCTTAAAGCTGTTTGTGTACCACAGTGACTGATGTGCTAAACGTGCAAGGAGTTCTCATTAATTCTAAACATGTGAAGGATGGTTGCCATTACTCTGTGGCAAAATGGACTCTACACATGGTCTGAATCTTTTACTTAAAATATCTGAGCTTGAGCCTTAAAGAAAAATAGGCTGCGGTGGATCGTTTTCAAAATTTTGTAAATGGTCTTGTTAACTAAAACAATTAGTTCTTTCACTTTTTGTGAGCAGAAAAGCATGGACTTTGAGAAGCTCTGATTAAAAATACTGTGTGTAAACCAAACACAATATCCTTGGTATTTAATAACTTTCAATACTTGTACTATTTTGATTTTTGGCTCAAATGTCAAACATTGAATGTGCCAAGCATTGAAGAAAACTCTACAGAAGTTATTTTCACACTTTCAATATTGGAGCTGTTCCTAGATCCAAGAGTGGATATGAAAACGGCTTCTTTCTTGGGCAAAAGTCATTATATCCTTTTATGAGCATTTGACATCAAACTATGCTTACTAAGTAACTAATAATTTTGCAGTCTTGTATCTAGATAGGGACTGGACAAGAAAAAAAAACAGTATACTGTAGTATTGCTTTGATATGTGGAAATGGTCAGATGAAGCTTTCTGTGCCTTAAAACCTTTGCTAAACATTAAATGAAAATGCAAATATAGGCCATTTAGAAGTTGGCAACCTTACTTCTGTTGTGTGCTTTTTAGTAACAAATTAATTTTTTAAGTGTTTCAAAAAGTTTAAACAGTACATTTTGAAAGTACATCTTGCCTTAGTCATTCTGGTTAATGATCAGGTCAGTGCTCCTCTCCTGGTTCTGCTCAAATGTTTGGCAGCTCTTGGCAACATTTTAATTCAGCTTTAGTCCCCCTCCAGAGTGAGAGAATCCATCAGCAAAGTGACCAGTCATTTTCTTTCCACATTATCTATCCCAAAAGTGAATTTTCTGAGTTATTTAACATAAAAAGAAAAACGCTTGCCACTTTGCTGTATTCTCCCACTCTGAAAGTGGACTGAAGCTGGATTAAACCTTAAGTGTGACCACTGCCTCAGATACTCACTGATCAAAGTCTCCTCCTGCAAAGGCTTCAGGAATTGGAGGAACTGCACTAGAGTAGATTTAGTATTGTCCTTAGATGTAGGTGAGTTGTTATGGGATATTTGTGTTTGTCCCCCTGGGAGTTAACCAGGATGTTTCCCTACTTCATGGACTCAAGGACCTCTGCCATATTTCTGGATTCAGCTTCCACTTAATGGTCTCCATCCAGCTCATTACTGCCTCCATGCAATAGTCAAACCCTTGAACTGCCTGTCCTGATTCTGATGAAATGGAAAGATAGAACTGAGTATCATAAGCTGCTACCACCTCACTCCAAATCTGATGACCCCTCTCAGTGGTTCGTGTAGAAATTAAATAACACAGGGGATAAGAACCCCACAGTTCTTGAACAGTTGTATTAACCTTAAAGGAACAGATGCATAGTTTTAGAATACTCCTAGACTCCCTGCTGTCATTGGTGGAAACAGTGATCAGGAATGCCTTTTAACATCCAACTCAGCCTCATTTGCCAATTATTGCCTTCCTGGACATATACAGTTTGCCTGCAGTGATCCATGCTCTAGTAAACTCCACACCTGGCTATTGCAATATGCTCTATGTTGGGCTGCCCTTAAAGATGGTTTTGAAGCTGTAACTAGTGCAGAACACACTTGCAAAGCTGCTGATGGGTACTCATAGTCGGATGCATATCAGACCAGTCTTACTGTAGCCATTACGAATTTGCTAGTAAGCCCAATTTGAGGCTCTAACATTGCCTTATAAAGACATAATTTTGGCCTCAATTGAGCCAGTTTCACTTCCCATACTGGCTTACTTTTCAGTTAAAATCTGCAGGAGAGATCTTGGTATTCCTACCACTGCCAGCAGTTAAAGGCCTAAGGGCAAATCCAAGGACCCTTACTAACGTAACCAAGCTATGGAATGACCCCTCTTATGAGGTGCCTCCAACCCCACCACTGTACTCATTCAAATGCATGCTGAAGAAGAGATCCCCTTTTAAGGGGCTTAAGTTTTTTTTTTTATGTTCATTTGACTGCTACCAACCCTGAGATCTTAGGGTATAAGATGGTATAGAAATCAGAGCGAATAAGAGCAGATAAACAGTATCTATTCGATCAAATGGTATATGCTGCACAATCTACAACTAAATTGGGATGGAAGGACAGTACTAAATGAACATTAGATAAATGGTGTAAGTATCTAATGGAACAACATAGAATTGAAAAAATGTGGGAAACAAGATTTAAAAGCCAAGGATTTAAACTATGTTCCAAGACAGAGGACAATTAGAATTACTGAACTACCCAATGGGACCCCAAACTCCAGAATTTGAGAGCTGAAATAGCAAAACTTTTTCTCTGGACCATCTACAGTAGAGGTAAATGAGAAGAATTATATAATCTTGTCAACTGAGTGCACTGACATATGTGCACACCACTTTTTGTACACTGTCACGTTTTTTGTGTTATTTTTTATTATGAGTGAATGGAAAAATGTATATATATTGAGAAGCATCAAATTAGATACAAAATATTTAAATGTGGCAATCCTGTACATCTTGTTCAAAGCTTCTGCAAGGACCAAACAGGAGACAGAAACTTGTTTGATTTATCAACTAAAGAAAGCAGATACAGCCAAGCTACCTATAGTACACCTGAAAGCTACAGGCAGGCAAAGTTTTGTACTCCGCTATGTTTCAATCATGTAGCTGGCGTAGCTGAATTAGGAATAATAACTTATGCAATCTTGTGTGCAGATAGATAAAAAGTTCTTTTAAACTAAATTAAGCAGGAAGGAAGCTAAAACTTAGGGAAAGCTACTGAGGAAGTCAAAGAGAAGCCAGTATGCAGCACTGTTGCAATGCAGCCCACTGTCTTTTCCTGAAAACCATAAATAGCCAAAATAATCCTCAAAGGTCTGGAAATTGGCTCATTCACACAGTAGATCTAGCCAGAGGAACTCGCTAATGTCAACAGGACCTCTAAGTCTACACACCTCCTCTTTCTTCATGAGGTGGGCAGTGGCCACTTCTCTCACAGAAGCTTATAGTGCCCGACAGCTAGAGGAATATGGCATTTTTCTTGTAAACCTTAGCAGAGCCTTTAGAAATCTGTGGTATACAAATGCAGAAATAAACATTTTTTTAAAAAATTCCAAGTTTTACAATGTGCAATATTTCCAGTAACACGTAGTTAGAATTAGGGTGTTTTTCCACTGTCGCTAAAAGTACCCATTAAGTACCCATTAATGGGTACATAATGGCATTTTTGTATCCATTAATGGGTACTTAATGGGTACTTCTAGTGACAGTGGAAAAACACCCTTAGTGTAACTCCTAACCTGAGGAAAGGGCTAGGCCAAGGGTAGGCAAACCACAACTCAAGAGCCACATGTGGCTCTTTGGCCCTTCGAGTGTGGGTCTTCCAGCTCAGGAGTACCCCAATCAAGTTAATAACAATGTACCTACCTATATAGTTTAAGCTGAAAAAAAAATTGGCTCTCAAAAGAAATTTCAATCGTTGTACTGTTGATATTTGGCTCTTTTGACTAATGCGTTTGCTGACCACTGGGCTAGGTGAGCTATGATTTCTGAATGATTTCCAGTTTGTTTATGCTTCATTCTGTCCCAGATTCAAGGATGGCAAGCAGGCACCTGATCCGTGAATCTGGGATGTGTCCTGAATAAAATCAAGCATGCTTAAAATAATTTTAATTGCATCAAATACAACTTCTGCACTGATTATCACAGCTTTTTTTTTAGGGGGTCTGTAAGAGGGGGGCCTGAGATATAGAAGCAGCTTTAGGGGTGGTACCTATGAAGTGCTGTCAAATCCTTGATG
Source organism: Aspidoscelis tigris stejnegeri (assembly GCA_023333525.1). NCBI lineage: Eukaryota > Metazoa > Chordata > Lepidosauria > Squamata > Teiidae > Aspidoscelis > Aspidoscelis tigris. The sequence continues at coordinate 36,113,488 of JALMGA010000005.1, read as the reverse complement.
TGTCCTTAGGGTAAAAATAAGTTTGGTACAATGGCTGTAGACCATGGAGTGGAAGGCGAATCAGCCTTATATTTTCTTTAATAAGAAAATACTTTTTGCTCATTTTCCATACAGGCAGTAACAGTTATGTTCAATAGGCTTGCTGCAAAGAAGCAGTACTAGCAAAGCTTTGGCAAGTATTTCTGGATGTATTATACTTCAGCAATAAACAAATATGCAGGGCTTTGCTATGCAACTGGATAAGTTTGTGATCTATGCTGTAAAAATACTGTTGGCTGTGGAGGTGGTAGTTATACTGACAATGAAATCAAGAGTTTTCAGTTGTTTTGTTTATTATCCACTCTTCATTCTTAACTGTTCACTGAGACTATAGTACAGTACTACCAATAAAGTAGTATAGTATAGGAATGCTAAAAGCAGAATTTCTAACATGGGGGGGCTGACTTCAATTTTTCCATAAGATTATCACTCTAATGAAAAGAAAATTGCTAAATGCATACTTATCTACATAGGTTTCTTTTTCATGTTGTGATTTTTTTAAAAAAAGCTGACAAATTTTAGTTTTATTATATGCTGTTAATGCCACTTTTTCCTGTGCTATTCTATTTTTTACAACTAAAACTTTTAATACTAAAATTTATTTTATTGTTCTATGATTATCATTTGCAAATTATTCTGGGAACATGTAACTGGATTCCAACTTTTGCTTTGAAGGAAATGTTCAGTTTAAAAATTAGGAAACAAGTTTTATATAGCCAATGTATAAACATGTATTTACCTCAGATTTCAACCAATAAATGCAATTATCATCTAACATTGACTACAAGAGTTGTGGTTTGCACAAAAGCATTCATTTTTAACTGAAATCTTTAGACACTTGTACCTACATTTTGTATTATCTATGAGCCCCAATATATATTTGCAGTGCACGCAAACTGAAGATTCTGTGGGTTTTCTTTTTCCACTGAACTACATTCTATGATAGCTAAGTATCCAATTCATTTGCATACTTATACTGCATTTGATCAAAATTAAATGTCCTGTTTTATCCTTTTAACATAATTTTAACCCTCATTAGTATGGCTGGGGTAACTCTGTACTGCACTTGAGTGAAAGCGTAGCTATATTTTTGTATGAAGTTTGAAAAATGTGATGATGTAGCACAATTTTAAGACACACACACACACTCACCGGCAAAAATCCCTACAGATATGGGTTGGCTGCAGAGATTAAAAGCAAGTAGGAGACAGAGCTCCACTGTCCATGAACACCATCATTTTTTAAACCATACTGATTAAAAGAAATGTTTCTCAAGGCTATATTTCTGGGTATATAAAGAGAATCTGACTTGGACTTTGGTACTGCTATAATCCAGAAAGGGATACCTGAGGCTGAGATTTCTTTAGAAGATCTTATCTTTACTAGCTCATATACGTGTAATGATGATGAGACAAGACTGCTATACACAAGGTATGAAAATCTCAAACTCTCAGGATCATGACTTCTAGTAGAAATAAGCATTCCTCACCAGATGCCTTACATAATATTTAATTCCAGACGTGTATCACTCCATCTAACCTACAGGCCATGAAAAGTTTCAGACCACAAAACAGCCGTCCTTTCGTAATACTTTCATATAGTGAGGGTCCAGAAGCATTTTATAACAAAATTAGATCTGTTAGAGCAGACTGGCATCTGTTAGGTGACTATAATCTCCATTACTTTGAAGTCTTCAACACCTTGTAATGTTAACTTAATAATGTTTGATATTACAGGAAGGATCTCTCATTCAGCTCCACGATCCACTCTCTGAAGCACCTTCGGGAGGTTCTTTTGAGGCTGAAGTTCCATCCAAATCAAATAGGCAAGCAGCATTCTGCCTGGATATTAATGTTAGCAGCTTTCACAGAACAACTGGGGCAAATACAGAGTCACAGCAAAATGGACACTGATCTGCATTAGAGCCCAAAATGCCCACTTAAAAATACACCACCCACTCTCTGAGATGTCACCACAAGCTGAGTTGATCACTACAGTAGGGTTTTTTGTGCAATAAAAAGCATACCATCTTCTTTCCCCATTTTAAAAGCAGCACCAGTAGTAGGGAAAAGAAGAAGGGAAGCATGAAAAAAATATGTCTGTCTCACACAGTTTATTTAACAATAGGTAATAAGAAATCAATTAACAGTCTATACAGTGATCGAAAGTTCTTATTTATAAGTAATCAACTTTAATTGCATGATTTACAACATTTGAGGGTTTTTTTGCTTTCTATTTTCAAGTTTTACAGAAAATGGAAGAGGAGGAAAAAGGAGGGGAGGGAAAGAGAAAGCAAGCATAAAGAAGAAACTCCAGGGATTTTCTCTCAGGTTAAAATTATACCCTTGGAATAGTTTCTTACCCTCTTTTATTTTTTCCTTTGTTAGATGTAAAAATAACGAAAAAAATTCTTTCAAGAAAACAAACCACAATATATATACTACATCCATTTGGCAGCTGCCCCTGTGTATTTGCAAAAAAGTTGTCTTTTCTCTACATGTACAAATTTTAATACTTGAAGTTTAAGCTCAGACTCTGGTATAGAAAATTCTTGGAGGACAAAAGTAGACTTCAGGAGGGAGACTGGGTTACTTAATAATTTTTACAGTTTTTAAAAGAATTGACATCTTTCCAACCAAAGAGGAAAAAATGGTATTTATCTTTAATATATATTTATATATATGCACTGTATTTTAAAGCAACATTCACCCTTATTTGTCCTCCAGTTTTAGGAAACGTTCTGTGTTTGTTTGTTTTTTGCAGTAGACATGAGGAAAACCAGGATAGGGAAAAAGTTAACCATCTGCCTCAGTAAATTATAACTATCAATATTACATATTTTCATTAATTTAAAAAAAAATAAAACCTATTGGAAGCCAGAGGAGGACACCATTTGGTCAGCAGCCAAATAGCCATCCCCTCTTAAGCACTTCCGCAACGCACGCGAAGGGAAAACGAAAACAAGAGAAGGACTGGTTCCGATACCAGCCATAACAAAAATATATTTCCTTTGTGTTCTATTGTCCCTCAGGTTCATTTTGTTGGTTTCTTGTTTTTAAAACCACAAACTACTGCTGCAAGTTCAGATGTATTCCAGGGAAAATGTTTTGCTAAGAAAGATTAAAAAAAAATTGTCTTCAGTACAAAAAGTCTTGAGAAAATAAGTTCTTTTTTTGCTCCCAAAATGCTACAGTGTGTCTTAGTGTATGTCTAGTGTACTCTGTGAAAGATTTGAATTCAAGTCTGAATTATCTGAGCTAAGTCCCAGTTCTGTGGCACTTGCACCATGGAGGCCTGCCATGCCTGGATTGCTAGCAAGCTGAGAAAGCATTGCACTCTGGTCCGGGCTGGCAAAATGCCCTTGATCCATGGGGTTAGCCTGGGCAGCTACCAGTCCTGGATGTGGAGAGCTGGTTTGTGGGGAGACGTGATGTGGAGAAGGCTGAGGCTGCATCCTAGGGGAAGGACTGGAGTGGGGTGGTTGGGACTGGGGCCGTGGTGAGGGGACAGGCTGTGGTGATCGCACTTGATTGGTAAGCGATGATGGAATTTGCTGGCCTTGTAGGTGTGGGGACTGGGCCTGGCTGGGGAGCATATGCTGTTGGGGACTCATGGGATTGGGCTGAGCTGGTGATCCCATCTGCTGCTGAAGTAGCCTCTGCTGGAAAGCTTGCTGCAAACTGGATCCTGTGTCTGCACCCATTGCTTGTGGAATCTGGCTCATCTGTCCCATATTCCCTTGTTGCATCTGCTGCATATGATGCTGCATCCGTTGCTGCTGCTGCTGAGGGTATCCAACTCCTTGAGGTTGCTGGAACTGGTTATGATTGGCCATGCCAGGGCCTAACCCTGGCCCCCCTCCTTGCTGCTGCTGCTGCTGCTGCTGCTGCTGACGTTGTTGCTCAATCATCTGGTGCCGTCTCATTAGAAGATCTCGAAACTGCGGCGTCATTCCCGAGTGATTCATGTTCATTGGCTGTGCCTGAGGATTCATCCCACCCATCGCCTGCTGAGGTGGTGGCTGCTGAGGTGGTGACTGCTGGGGCATGGTGGGTCGCTGAACACCTGCTTGCATTGGATTTATGTTTTGCATGGCCGGATTTGGGTGCACACCTTGTTGCCCTGGCATGCCCTGCTGCTGCAACCCTGGTTGCCCCTGAGGCATACCAGGTTGCCCTGGCATGCCCTGTGGATTCTGGTTCCCAGCATACTTGGCAGCACGCTGCTTGATGAAAGCGGCTAACAGCTGAGGGTTGGAGTGCAGGATGTTAAGCACTTGCTGCTGCTGCATGGGAGAACTGGGAGACCTGAGAGTCCGCAGCAGGTTTTGTAAGGCTGCTTGGGGCAAAGAACCTGGTTTTGACTGAGCTGCCCCAGGTACTTGACCCATTCCTGGCTGTGGTGACATATTCATCGGCTGCCCAGGCTGGGCCATTGACATCATTGATGGTCTCTGCATTCCTGGCTGTAGCTGTTGAGGTTGGGGCAAGCCTCCCTGGGCCCATGCTGGTTGTTGCTGGATTCCTGTTGGTCCCATCCCTTGATCTATGTGGCCACCAGGACCTCTGGCCATCTGAGGTGGTGTCACACTCATGGGCTGAATGGGATTCATTTGGGGCATCTGGTGCTGAATTGGCCTCTGGAAAATTGGGTGAGCCATCTGCCTCTGGTGGTCTGCTACTCTCTGGATCTGCATAGCTATCTCCACTGCAGCTGCGGGGGGACCCTGGATAGGTGGCTGAGCAGTCTGAGGAGTTGTCGGAGGAGTTACTTGGCCACCCGCCTTGCCTTGAGACACAGCACCAGGAGGCTGAGTTCTGGACATGCTATATGGAGGCATGTTATTGGGTGGTGCAGGCTGTGGTTGTGAGGCAGGCTGGGGTGGAGGCTGCGGCTGTGGGGTCTGAGGAGTTGGCGGCTGTTGGCCAGTTGGAGTTGTCGGTGTGGCTGGTGTGGGTGAGGGCAATCCTTGCTGTTGGCCTACTATGCCAGTCCTCTGCATGCTTGCCATTCTTCTCCGGAGCATCTGGGCCTGTTGGAGGCGATGCTGAAGCTGTTGCTGACGAAGCTTGTGTTTGATGTTGAGGCAAAAGGGCACTGGGCACTTATTCTCCTGGCAGTGCTTAGCATGGTAGCAGCAGAGAGCAATAAGCTGCTTGCAGATTGGGCACCCTCCATTGGTTTTGCGTTTGCAGCCTTTGGTATGCTGGACAACTCTCTTCATCTTCTGACAAGATGGCAGCGAACAATTGGCATTGCGACACTGGCAGGCGTGAACCAGAGACTGGATGCAGCGTTGAATGCTCAGGCGGCGTGAATCTCCAGGGCTCTGAGTGGTCGCTGTCTGCTGATTGTTACTTTCATCATCAATACCAAGGCCTAATTTCTCCATCTTGTGTTCATGGTTCTTAGTGTTATAGCAGGTGATGCACAGGTCATAATCCTAAAAACAGAAAAAATTAGTAAGGTAATTGGTCTTGCTGCCTGGAAGAATAATAGAAGTTTATCAGCTCTAACTACAATAATTTGGAACGGCATGAAGACTGAAAAGCAGGCCAACAAGAAAATTATCTGAAAGTTGGGCATATAAGTGCTTCTCCAGAAAACTGATTAGCACAGAATTAGGATATGTAAAGAAATAAAACATTCGTTTAAAAAACAAATGAAGGCTTGTAATATATAAAAAGCAATCAGACAAATAGCAGCCCTCATTCAGACAGACCTTAAGAGGGTGTATTTCCAAGACATATTTGGCTATTAAGTCCCAAGGGAGCTTTTTATACTAAAGGAGAAGAGCTGGATTAAAACGAGAGGATTGTTAATGCAATATTCCAGTATCAGCCATAAAGTGAATACCAGGAAATATGTTCTTTTAAGCACGTCTAAAGGTAAAAATCTACAGCACTTCATGAGCCTCCATATGTATCTTTAAGACATTCTGCCAAAGACCAAGACGTACCTCACAGACTGTGCAATGCCACCTTGTCTCCACGTGATGTTTGCACTCATTGCAGGTATAAACAAAACGGTCCTGGCTCTGAGTATGTAACTCTACCAACATACACATAGTTGACCACATTGCCCTCCGCAGTGAGGAAAACTCAAGGTGTTTGTCTCTGGCCAGAGTAAGGAACGCGTCACGCCCATCCATTAAGTCACATGGAATGAGAGGGTCAGGTTCAACGATGGGGGGAAGGGAGTTGGCTTGAGGACCAGCAATGAGACGGATCACAAAGAATACCTGGGGGGGAAAGAACAGCCAATTTTAGACTATATTCTATGAAGATACCATCCAGAAGCATTTACTGATCCATGGGTCTCAATCACAGTGTGAAGCCCTTGAATTAGTCATCACTCTACTAAGTTCAGAGAAAAACTTCTTTGCTCTGTATTCTATGTTTATTTGAACAGACAGTAATTTAGGCAGTCCTGGGTGATATATTTTATTTTTAAATACTGCCATATAACGCAGTCTCAGGGTGGTTAACAAAGCAGATTAAAACATTTTAAAACAACATAAGGATAGTGCAGGAGCTAAAACAAATGCATTTTCACTAGATTCCAAAAATCAGTCGCTGTTGAAGCCTGGCATGTCTCTGCAGGCCACCACTGAGAATAGTCTCCCTTTGAGCTCCGTCTCACAAACCTTGTTAAGTGACGGAATCACAAGGAAAGTCTCCTTAGAAGAACTCAAACTGGCAAACGCTGTCACTTTCTAAGACCCACAAAAGCTGCCTAGGAAAAAGTCTTGATTCCCTACAAAAAGCAAAACTGCACACAAACATCAACCATTTGCCTTTCAACATGTAGCAGCTGGAGCAAGTGCCTCCTTATGTATTTCATGAACCCTAAATCACATCACAGTTCTTGCTCAGAAGTGACCTAAAAGGATTCCTTCATCTCTTCTCTGAAATCTCCACTTCCCTTCAAGTTATTTTCTGTGTACTTTTCTTAGACATGCAACTGCCTTCTGACCCTCCAACGCTTTTTAGATTCCATCAACAGCTAAGAGACAATGGCCAGGAAGGAGGGGAATTAATTCAACTTTGTTGAAGTAGGGAACAATGTCCACAAACAAATCTCCATGTTGTTTTAAAATATAATACTTAAATAGTTAAGCAGGCTTGTTTTGAAAAGCTTTTATTGTTTGTTCTTTTTAAATAGTCAAGAAAATCTGGAATCTGGGGGACTTTATACAAAAAGTGTGCACTAGTTGTTGCCAAAATGTCTGCAGCACATTTCAACTATTTCTTCTGAAGCCTCTAAGTACTGGATTAAATTAGCCATAGGTTTAATTTATGGGACAAAATACTAGATTCTTCTTTTGCCAGGAGAGAGCTTTCTTATTCTTCCTGCTTTTTCAGACCCAGGACCTAGCTTACTGTTGCTCAGTTCTCAACTTATTCTCAGAATCTGTAATCCGAGTCCTTTCTCAATCCCAGCAATCAGTCAAAGAAATGATGGTACCTCCTTGTGCTTCTCCATAGTGGCATACAGCTTCTGTGAAAGGTCATTCGAGACATTGGGCATTCCAGGCTTCTTTTTGTTACCGCGGCTTAGACTGCTTTTATTTTTACTGGTCTTCTTATTATTCTTCTTTTTGGCATTTTTACTGTCTCCTTTGCTGACCTAAAAGAGAAAATCTCAAGTTTGAAAACAGACAAACACACCTAAAGAAACGCTTTGTAACGCCCCATGTAAGTAAACATACAGAATAATGATTATATAATCAGTCCCAGATCGGACAGGGCCAAAGCAAAAATGCTACTGTAACCCCAACTGAAACGAAGCAAGTCTTACATCAGTGCTCTCATTGCTGGTATTCTCTTCTCTTTTCCGCTCTTCCTCCTCTTGTTCTAGCTCCTTGATGCTCTCTTCTAGCACATTAGGCCAGAAGTCCCCCTCAAAGTAAGGCAGCTCTTTTGCACTTGTTAGGCGGTCTTCTGTGGCTTGCTTAAAAATATCCTGCAAAACAAAGTATTTCTAAGCACACACAAAGAGGCACTGGAAGTCTGCACTTAAATTGGTGATGCTTTTACATGCACCTGCCCTTGAAAACTTTCTAAACATTGCAACAAGTATACAATGGTTATTCTACTTATCTTCACCCATAATAAATCATGAATGAAAACACTACATTCACAACCAACCTTGTAATCATGAACGATGCGCTCTGAAACAGATTTATCCAGCATCTTTTTATACCACTCTTGCAATCGTTTGGGTTTGGGAATTTTCTGGTCAGGAGGATGGCAGTGGAAAATATAATCATCTCCCTCACTAGGGGGGCAAGCCCATATGTGTCCAGTTGTATATCTATATCAAGAAAAACCAAAATATTTATTTTATGTTAGTACTATTTATTGTCTTTCTAACATTTATTTCTCTAAAAACTGGATAAATGAGAAGTTCTTGCCTTGCCGCAAGTTTGAGAGAAGTTGCCAGCCACTTCATTTACTAAACAGTTTGCTCAATAATTTGAAGTGCTCTGGGTAGCTCACAACAGCAAATAAAAAAATACAAATACCAATACACCAGCATTATATTAAAAATATAATTAAGAATATATATTAGTTTAAAAAAAGAGTGGAAAGCCAGGCTACCTGATAAGTAACCCTAACGTTGGGGTGGGTGAGGGGGCAGACACACCAACCAACTTGCAATACAAACAAACACACTCTGCAGATGGGAGGCCCTATTTTTATGCCTACTAGTTAAGTACAGTGGAAACTAAAGTGTCAAGGACACATTACAGGCAATTGTCAGAGGAAAAGTGGAGGCTGGGTTCAGAATTTTCTTTTTTTCCTTAGCAATATTATGCAAGATATGTGTGTAAAACTGCAGTTGGTATCTCATCCAGACGCAGAACTATTGTATTTTTTGCCATAGAAGACCCACTTTTGCCTTAAAAATGTCACCTGAAATCACCTTTCTATCCCAAAGCTTAGAAGCAGGAGCCTACTGTGGTCCTTGCTTCCCCTGGCACCTTGAGAAGCAGTTGGGTGGCCCAGAAGTAATTGTATGGGCCAATGTGTGAGGCAGCATGCTGGGTTAGAAGGGTTGAACCTTGATTCAGCAGGGTTCCTCTTAAGTTCTTATCAAGCAGATGCATGCAGCAAACAGTTGCTAGGATGTCCCTCCAAGTGCTTGTGTGTACAGCAGCCTCCCTGTCTTCTGCCAAAGCACTGGTCTCACCTTTCAAGTGCTCCCAAGCTGGCTTAGGTGTTCCCTCTCTCCCTCTTTTCTTTGTGGAACAGCACCCCTTTGCCTCATTCTTCCCCCTAAGGAGAGGACTCAACCCTGTCTCAGACGTTTGCTCATCCTCTATCAGAAGCCAAAGGATGTTGATGTGGCAGACAATGTTGTTTTTGAGGGGTCTGCTGTAACCTATTTTTCTTCATTTCTAATAATGATCACTGGGTGATAAAGCTATGCATTTTGAACCAGCCTATGTTTTTTTAACAGACTGCCATATTAAGGAAGATTATCCTCCTCAACAAATCCTGATGGCATTCAAGACCAGGCGTTGTTAAGGAAACTGAGTATTTTGGGTTTGGGAAATGGATGGAGCAGATTTGACCACTGAGCAAGGAAATGTTGACAGAAATCACACTGCTAAGTAATTACCTATGCAACCTCTTTATGAAATCCTATTTTCAGTCAAAGTGCTAGAGCAGAGTTGGTTTACTAAAAACCTGTCCCAGCAGTTTTAGCTGAAAGACAGGAAGGGCCGCATACAGTAAAAATACAAACCACTCATTCTTCCACCCTCTCTCCATCCCTCCCTTGAAGGATAAGATTCAGAGGAAACTATGCCTCAAAGGACTTGGTAAAGATATATGTTTTAATCAAGTGGCAAAAACCATATAAATGGCATGCCTCCACAGATTAAACATCTCACATGCCACCACCTCTCATACCTCTGAGGGTAGCAGAACTAAAAGAAGGCCTTCACTTTGGGATCCCAAGGCTCAGGCAGGTCTGTACAGGCTAAGGCAATCTTTCAGATATCCAGGGTCCAAGCTATCTAGGAATTTATATGTCAACAACAACACTTTTGGTTGGGCTCAGTAGCAAAATGATAACCAGTGCAGTACCTTCAACATAAACATGAGGTGTGTCAGCAGCCGTGCTGCTGTACTCTGTACTAATTCCAGCTTTTGGGCATCTTCAAGGATACCCCACATACAGTACATCACAGCAGTCTAATCTGGAGATTACTAGAGTATGAATGAAAGGATTTCAATATTTGGGTATTATCAATATACTGATGGATCTCAATCAAAATCTTCCAATGACCTCTCCCAGCAACTTTGCTTAGAAATTAAGCAACCCTGAAGAACTCCACATGAGAGCTTCCAAGGGGGCTCAACAAAAATTCCCATCACTACTTTTTGAAGTCTACCTTGGAAATGGAAAGAAAACCACTGTAGAACAATGTCTTCAATTCTGAGTCCCCAAAGCTGCTCCAATGGTATCATAACCCACTGAGAGATGAAGGAAAATCAATAGTGTCACATTGCCCATCCCTCTCCCGACTAAGATTGTCCATCAAAGCGATCAAGGCAGTAACAGTACTATACCTCAGTCTGAAGCTGGACTGAAATCCTTTTCTTCTAAACATATCTGCAGCTGGAGAGCCACCTTGCCCAAAAAGGCAATATTAGCAACTGAGTGACAGTAGTTTAACACCCTCAGGATTTAAGGAGGGGGCATACCACAGCTTCTTAAGTACTGCTGGCACCTTCCTCTCATAATGAGGCATTTATCACTTTCTGGGCCCACTCAGCCATACTCCCTCGGGGAGCTTTAACTAAATGTGATGGGCATGGATTATGAAGACAAGTGGTTGGCTAAACTCCTGCAAACAGCTTATCCACTTCCTCAGACTACAATAATCAAAACTGGTCCAAAATAACAGGACCAGACGGTGCTATAGATACCATTTCCAACTCTGGAGTCCAGTTCCATGCAAATCTGACCAACTTTGTCCATTTTCTTATTGTACTTTGAAGCTATGGTATATCTGTTGATTCTCTGATTATTAGAACATTTGTTGTTAACCTTACAAAATATAGTATGCCCATCCCCCAAAGAAGAAGAATAGAAGGAATGTGATATGTACAATAAATGGCACTTGCTGCTTCATTTTTTAAAAAGTGAAATTCATTAACCGAGCACCGCTTTAAATAATGAGACTATACAGATCTTTGACCAAAACCATACACTAAGAGCTATGATGTAGAGAGAAAAAATTATTTTCCCTTAATACTCCTTATCAAATAATAACTGTGTCTTATATGCTGTGAAATATGGGTACTTACCTTCAGAGATAGAACTGCTTCTTCAGATATGGGCCTTTTCTGCATTGGGCCTTATCCGGACATACCATCTTGATGCTAGTGCAGACTACAGCAAGCGTCGGCAAAGCGTATTGTAGTCTGCCCCAGTACGCAGATAACAGGTCCCTATTCCAGGATATAATCTGAGTACAGGCCCAATACACAAAGGACCACGGTTTGAACACTTTGAAGCAGAGGCCCTGCCTCCTGCAATGTATAGTCAAAATAGCTAGCCAAAACCAACACATGATTTTTATAGCAAAATCTTGCCTATAAAACCAAGTATTCAGAAAAAAGGAAAGACACAAGAAGAAAGGTGTAAGAAATAGCTTTCTATGCAAAATATAAAAAGAAATACATCCATCTTTTTTACATCTGAGGTCTTTTAATATTTTTCTACCCTTTAAAGCTTAAAGATCTAATATTCCCTATCATTTGGTCACTAGATACTTAATTTTGCTTGCTAGCCCACAATGAAACTGGTAGAATGTTTTAATTATAGCTTCATGCCATATCTAATGACTGTGTGGACAAATACTTGGCATCTTGACCCGTCTTTAATACATCTCAGGCATACAAAATTTAAAAAAGTACATTGGAAGCAAATGGAAGGAAAGAGTAAAAGAAGAAAAATAGTTTGATACAATAGGCAGTGCATTTAAGAGCAACAAAAAGAAATCTTCAGATTCCTGATAATGTACTAGTTTTCTTTCTGGAAATTAATCTTACGGAAATTTTAATCCCTTTACTGTTGCTCCAGCACATGTTATTAATCAATCAAGAACTGTTATTGTGGCACTCCACCCTTCAAAATAGAATTTTATGGTTACCATAAGCAATCTAGCCTTACATTTGCATCCACAAATGCTATCCTATATAAAGCAGATCAAGACCAAAAGAATATAACTTACAGCTGGCTTTAATTTATTTTTATTATGAAACTTCATGCAGAATAACAGCAAGCTTACCCCAATTTCTTGACATATTCTAGGTATCCTATTAAGATTTCATGGTAAACAGCAGTCCTTAGGCATTTGGGGCGGAAGAAATGAACACTGTCGAGGTAAGATATGTACACTCGTCTAGATAAAAAAACAGAAAATTCTTAAGTTCAGAGCCTAGCCAGAAACATTTTGTAATATTCAAATCCCTCCTAGTTTTACCATCTTCCAAGTATCCACAGTGCCATTCACATGCTTAAAATTAAATCTTAGTAAGTTTTTCAACATTTTATTTCTTTTTCACTGCTATCTCAAACACACTACTATTTCCTCGTTACATAATACATACAATCTGGCAGTGCTGCTCTGTCTCTCTGTTCTAAATCAGGGAAGCAGTTAAAGTGACAGACAACATCTGGAGGCAGTACTATCCTGGATATGGACCAATGGACTAAAATTGAATCTAAGTAAGATGGAGGCATTGGCTGTGTTCACATGTAACAAAAAAAAAGCTCTGAAACACCTCTGTGTTTCAGCATCCGTAATCTGACTTTTTCTAGTCTAGAATGTTCATGACAGTGGGAAAGGGCAGACTGGCAGGTAAATGACTCCACCTCAGAACCATCTCTATGCCATCTCTGAGCTGCCCCAGATGTGCTTTTTTTACTGCATATGAACATAGTCATTATGATTTTGCCAATGCCTTCTATATGGAGCTGTCCCTTCAGACAAGTTAAGAAGCTTCAGCTAGCACAGAATGTAGCACGGATGCTATTAAGAGTTACTGTGGCTGGAAATATCACGCTTAGTCTGAAAATGCTATTGACCTTGAGTCAAGGCACAAAACATCCTAAAGGGCATAGGCTCTCATTATCTAAAATTGTGTCTCTTCCTCCATGGATTTGCTCAAGTGTTTAATACTTCTTAGGGAGACCCAGTTGGCACAGCTATGCTATTTTCAGTGGTTGAGAGTGATGCCATACAAGCATGCCTTTTCCGTGCTCACAAGCTGTGGAATGTCCACTCTAGATATGTTCATCACGCTCTGCCACTTTATAGCTTTCAGATTTATTTAAATAAAATCTCCCTTCTGCTGTCAGCTTTCAGTTGTTCAAAAAAGATATTTAACCTATGTGAATTGTTATTTAACGCCTCTCCTAGAGAACCATAAACCCCTTGAAAATAAGGCAAAACTGCATACAGACAAATATATCACCCTAAGAGTGGCACTGTTTATCCTTAAGGCCATGAAAGTTTGGGCTGCATACAACAATCCAGAAGGATAAGCGAGATGGACAGAATGCCATTTTCATACAATATTTGGTTTTAAATACTGCTTTTGATATGGCCATACTGGGCAATTAATAAACTTGTTGTTGTTGTTATTTAACCCATGCATATAAAACAAACAAACCTCCAAAGAACTTCAGACATTTAAACATGCCTCAACACCCTTCCTGGTCTGTAGCAGGTCATACTTACTTCCAGAGGCAAAAAAAGAAAGCGGACAAATGCAAAGCTCTATGAAGGATTGCTCTAAGGGTGTGTCCCCATGCACGTTTTGGTCCGAATCGAAATCGGGTTTGGCAAGGGTTGTCCCCATGCACTTTTGATTTGGTCCAATTTCCACGGACCGAATTGCCCGAACCTGTACCAGATTTGGTACACACAAAAAAAGTCTCGTCACAGTTTGGTGTCCCAGCACGCATTGCTCTGCGAGCTGAGCCTGCACATGGGGATGGTCCTGGGCTATTTAGGGAGGGGACTGGCGCTCGTGTCAGTGGGAGGTGGGGCTTCATGTTCTGTGCTCGCTATACCTGCCCTGTGCATTGGGGATCACAACCGTTGAAATTTTTGGGGAGTAAATAGTGTTAAAGCCAAAACGATGAGGGGGTCGAATGGCCTTTGCTGCCCCACGAGACTCTTTTATACAAGCATTCGTCCCCCCCTTTTCCCGATCGTCAAGGCAGGCAGGATAATGACTTGATATTTCTCCTTTTTACATGGCAAATATTCCATCTCCGTTTTCCAATCGTCAAGGTGGGCATGACAGTGGCTTGATTTTCTGCTTGCCGGGCATTCTTGCGGTTCCCGGGAAGAGTGGAGGTACACAAAACTGCTCAACTGCTGCCAAACCTTGTAGCGGCTTTGCTCAAACAGCTGGTTTTTTTTAAAAAATTATTTTTTCCATTCACTCCTCGCTTCTCTGGGCTGCTAAGAGGGGGATGTGGCATTTGCAGTGGGCGGCACAGGGATGGGGTGACATCAATCCAGCTTCCAATGAGGAAAGAGGGGGCGGAGAGGAGATGGCGCTGCTCCCCCATGCTGGGGTTTGGCGTGGTTTACATGGGGACAGCTGTATCCACACTCAGCCCGCATCCAGCCTGCGCTGGAGGGAATGGCATGGGGACGGGCACGATTTGATCTTGGTCCTGCGCCTGGTCACATGCGTGCCCAATCAGAGCCAAACAGCCTGCATGGGGACGCAGCCTAATAGTGCCAAAATCATACACATTTGTGGTAAAGCTACTGAATGGGGGAATCCGGTAAGGGTGTGAGAAACCATAGACCTTAATTTTTCAGTTTATTAACAAAATTTAACAAAAATTGCAGCTGTGAAATCACAGCTACTCTGTAAAGCAAGCAGTTACTCTGAGGTTAAACAACCAACATGAAACATAGATGTTTACAATACATTTGTTTGTTTCCATTTTTATCCTACCCTATACTAGAAGGTCTCAGGATGGTTTACAGCAATAAAAACAAAATATAAAATGAACAGACTAAAAACAATAACAGCACTTGAAAGTGGGGAGGAAAAGCTGATTCCTCAGCCAAAGGCCAGGATAAATAAGTGTGTTTCACTATCACCTGATAGTGCACCTCAGTGAGATGACTATTCCACAGTCTTGGGGCTACCACTGAGAAGGCCCTATCCTGGGTCATCCTTTTAACTGCTGAAGGTGTTGGTACAACCAAAAGAGCATCCCCTGCAGATCTTAAGGCATGGGTAGGGTAACATGGAAGAAAGTGTTCCTTTGGATAACTGGGATTTAGAAAATTCTATTTCATGTTAAGTCTGGAATCTTACATCTAACAAGGGAACTATGAAAGTATAAATTCTTACCTCTGGTTAGGTTGAGGACAATCTGATCCGTACTCCTGAACATGCATTCCAAAAAAGCACAAGTCAACGCCATCGATTTCCTCAAAAGCAAAAAGGGCTTTTGTTCGATAAGGAAACTGTTCTGCCATCTCTCCACTATCTACAAATCTGTAAGATTGAAGAGCATAATTTTAAAAAATTTCCATGAATGCAAATATGTCACAAAAACAAATTTATATTACCAAGACAAAACAAAAACAAAATTTATTAATCACAATGTAATTTAAATGCTGATATTTTACTCTGATACATTCATTTAAACTATGCTTATGTTGTTCCACTGTAATGACTGTTTGGTCTAGTGGTTAAGGAGCTGGATTTGATTCTGCACTCCCCCATGAAGCCAGCTGGGTGACCTTAGGCTAAGCCACAGCTCTCTTCTGAGCCCTCACAGCCCTACCTACCTCACAGGGTGTTTTGTTGTGGGGAGAAGAATAGAAAGCTTTGTCAGCCACTTTGAATCTCCTTAAATGGGTGAGAAAAGCCAATTCTTCTTCTTCTTCTTTTAGCTTTTCAATGAAGGCAGCTTTGATTTATTGCAAGCTAAACTAAAGTAAAGTAAACCTAGCTGAGCAACTATACCTGATTTCTGCAAAAATTTAAGTGTGAAGCATCTAAGAAATCAGCAAGTTAAGCAACTGTGGAAAGATATACCAGTTTTAGATAAGCTCTAAACTATATGTAGACGTTCCTTAAGGCCACTCCAGAAACCACAGCTGGGTGAATGGCTGATATATTTAATGTATTTTTACACTACTTGTTCAAGTTAAAAATTTCAAGCAGTTTACAAACAAGTTCAAAGCCAATTTAAATGCTATTAAAGCAATCAATAAAACAGTATTATTAAGAACTGGGTGAGGTTATACAGCAAACAGTCATTCACACTGGGATTGTCTGGTAAACAGATGGGTTTTCAGTATATTATATCTAAAATATATAATAGTAGACATTTCCAGAGAATAAGCCCCACCATAGGAAAGGCCACACAGCTGCCAGGCTATTTACATGAACTGTATAAAACACTTTCACTCAAAGAATTCTGAGGGTAAGAGCAGGGGATGGGGATCATACCTTGCTTTCATTCCTGGCTTAACCTCTACAGTTTTCTCTGATGTATGAACCACCCTAACAATTACTTCGCCTGAATCGGGATGATTCTGTCTTTTTAGGAATTCATTCACTCTGTTTTCCAAGAATGAACCGAGCCTTGTTGTTGGTAACCCTATGAAAATAAAGAATTGTTAATATATCTAAAATAAAAGTGTCCGTATGTATTTTCGATGCATACTGATTAAAATCAAATTATTTACTAAGTACAACCCTGCTTATTATAGAAGATGAAATGAAATGAACTTTACTGATTGGTCATTAACCATATCAAGTTTACAAAAGATAAAGCAAAAAAAGGTAATCCAATGCTGGGAATAATTAGGAAGGGAATAGAAAACAAGTCAGCAAGTGTCATTTTGCCTCTTTATAAATCTATGGTGAGGTCACATTTGGAATATTGTGTACAATTCTGGATACTGTGGAACTGGAAAAGGTACAGAAAAGGACAACCAGAATTAAGGGGCTGGAACACCTCACTTGTGAAACCAGGCTGCAAAGTCTGGGCCTCTTCAGTCTGGAGAGACGGCATTTAAGAGGGGACCTGATTGAAGCATATGAAATTATGCACGGTATAGAAAAGGTGGATAGAGAAAATTTATCCACCTTTTCTATAACAAAAAACAAACCTACCCTGTATGCCACCTGAACATTTTCTCCCTGCAGAAGGCTAGTCATCTTATGTTCTGTATTCCAGTGGAACACATTTTGCAAAAGGGGGCCCAAACAAATTGTTCTTATTGAGGAATACAAGGAACAGGTAAACTATATGAAAAATGCTTATTACAGTATCAATTAAGGACTGAGTTGCTAAAAAAAGTTCAACCATCTTGATTACCCATTTTCAAAATATAATGTTCCAACTGAAAAGTTGTCATTATCACCTACATAATGAAAAATGCTTTGGTTTAAAAAATAAGATTTAATTATGGCATTAACAGGCACTGATCGATGTCTGTCTAAAATTTGCAAGCAGGGCTTAAAGGTGGCCTCTCATGACCCATTTCTAAAATGACAGTAACAGTCTTTCTAAAGCAATCCAGCTACCCAAGTTTAAGAACTTGGTAGATACCTCATGGAAAAACCACGTGCAGAAGTGTGGACAAAGGCAAATTCAGTAACATAAATGATTAGAAAGGGAACGAAATATCGAATAGCATATATTCCTATCCTTGTTCACATGCGATGATCCCAATATGTCCAGGAAGCTTTAATTATGGAAAAAAGCAAACAGATGTTGAGACTTGTAAGTATCAGTCTCATATGGTCGTTTTGTTTCCATTTTAGGAGAAGAGCACTGGAGAATAAAACTCTTGGATAATTATGTTGCAAGCTAATGTCTTCCATATTTCAGGAATATGTAGAGAATTGGGCCTCCTAATTGCACCTTGTCATTGCAAGTTACCAAGCAGTTACTAGCAGCCAAGAATATAGACACTTCCTTGATTTTTATTATAAAAATGGTAAAATATTAATAACTATGATTTATTAAAAATAAGTTTGTGTGTCTGTCAGTGTTAGATTACAGGAGACCCTATTAATTGCTTTAACAAGCAACGGTACACACAAGTCCTTCATCCAGTCAACAGTACATCTTTCAAGTCCATTACTTCTGCAGTATAAGCAAACAATTTAGAAAAAATGCTGTTAATGCTTCCATAAGATTGCAATGACCAACACATTAACTTGGTGACAAAGCTCAGTGAAACCAGCAGGGCTTATTTCACAACCCATAATTTGCATGAATCTTTTAACTTTAAGATCAGTGGAGGCTACTTTGAGTACATCTGACTTGCCTCTTTTAGGAGGGTTTTCAAAAACTTTTGAAGCTGTTTTAACAGGGTTTCCCCGATATTGAACTTTAAGCAAGATATTGAACAGTATATTTAAAGTAATTTCTTCAACTTACTTCTAGCTGAGAATTTGTTCTCTCTTCGAGTTCGCCCTGTTTTCTTTAGGCAACCGTCACAGACAAAGCTGAAAGAGAAATAAGAAAATGGGTGTATTCCTAAAAGCGGTGAGAATAATTAATTGCTGAGACTCACAATTCACTTGTGATTTTAAACACTTTCATAAGACGATGATCTGAGAACATTGTAGCATTTACTGACCATTCTGAGCAATTGCAATAACTCATTATTTCAAAAAAATTAATTTTGGCAATTAGATATACTGGATATGAATTATACCATGTTGAGATTAATGTAAATAGTTACTGTTCCTTCTTTCTCTTGTAGCACTTTCTGTGAAAAGCATGAAAGTCTCCTATACTAGAGCATCATGGGTCCCTCAAAAAGATGCACAGGCATATGCTGTACTACAACTTGTAGCAATTACATGCTTGCTGTTACTCCAACAGCAAGACATTGACCTGAATTAGAGAAGCAAGCTTCTTAGGTTTCAGGGTGCACAATGACACAAATGAAGCCCTTAACACTACAAAGCATTTTCTCCTGAAAACAGTAAACAAAGCACAATGCGGCTTACATTTAAGTAAACTCGGTTTGGAAGGCACTACAGGTTAACCAATCTCTTTTATAAATGGCTGTTTACTACGAAAAAGCCTGAAACTTTATCAGTCAATTAATGTGACATTTCTTTTTTTTTAATAATCACACACAGACAGTTTAAAATTTTGGCACCCACACTTTCCCAAAGTAGACAGCTTGCCTTTCTTAAATATGCTTAAAAGCAGGGTCCTTATCCATCTTTGAAATAAAAAGAAAGAAAAGCAAAAAGCAACCCACCCAGATGGCCAGATTATCTCATTGTGAAGCACACAGATCTGATGCATTTTTCGTCCACATTCTATACATTCAACAAATCTGGGAAAAAGAAGGCACAAACACAGTAAGTTTTTTAAAGTTAAGAGATTCAGAAATATATTCTGTGTTGCAGGTTATATAGTCCAAAAGCAGAAACTAGATTCTGTGTTAGTCTATGGATTTATTTGCTTATCATCAGAAACAACTGATACTTTATACTGACCCCTTCAAAAAAAGATCCCTTGCTGAGTTTTTAAAACTATCAATCCAAATGAGCATAGTTTGAAGCTTCAAGTTTATTCACAAGTACTCTGAATATAATAACAACTATCTCCCCCGCCCCCATTTTAGAAAACAGGAAAGGAAAGGAACCTTCCTCATTGATACACAATACAAAGCCAAAACTGAAGAAAAAGAGATGCACACATATGCCAGGAAAGGAACCATTATCTGACGTTTAAATGGTGAGGGTAATTTATTTTTTAAAAATAAAATGCATGTTCTAGGTTACTTACTGTTCGGGATCCAGTGTATCATTTTTCCTTTTTGAAAACTGGTCTTTATTTATTGTGCTGAAGAAAGAAACAGACATTCTTGGAATTTATTCATTTATTTACTTACTTGCAAAGCTCTATATTTTATTACTTTACAGTAAAACATTTCAGACATTTTAAAAAACAAACCTTTAATTGAATTACCTTTTTAAAACTAAGATTCCAGAAAAGAAATTTCCCAAACATTCCAAATTCTGGCTCATGCAAGATTTGATTAATAACATAATACTCCAAACTTGTTTTGTGTTTCAAATGTTGTGTTGATTTATAATGACAAATGGAAGATCTGCAAATCTTTTTGTTAATTTTTTCATGGAACTGTTGGTCACCTTTTGTTATCATTTTCAAACTGGAAGACTTTTGCCTTTGAGGTAGACTCCAAATGTTTACCATGTATGTATTAATCGTTGGTATGTTGCACACCTGCAGCATTTCTGCGTTCAATAGCTTTACTGTTATATATTATGCTAAATCTTTGTTTTCACGATACACTTTCAGCATGGGTCAATAAAAACATACTTTGTGAATGCCTTGTTTCTAATATATATTTTGTGATTCTCCCCCCCCCCCAGTATTATCCAGGTTTTACTTGTCATGTTTTTTAATTACTGAAATTATGTACTATCTATTTTTTACAACTACTGCCACATATATATATAACTTTGGATTTTGTTCATGTATCTACAGATCTATTTCCTTCTATTATTGTCAATTTAATCATATAATTATTTATTCATTCTGGTGCAGTTACCATATTGGAGAAATTATATGATTTCAATAAGTTCTGCTTTTATAATTTCTCAAAATCTGTTTCATCATACTATTCATCATTAAAATATCTATCTTTTCCTTTTTGGGAGGAGAGGAACTAAAGATCTGCCACTCACTGAACTTCTACACTGCACAGGAGGGAAGGACTGGTAACAAATGCATCACTGTTTGTGATCATTAAACATGCCGTACTTCTACTGTCCCTCCCTGGCAGATTCCAGAAGTTTAGGTAGGTAGCAGATAAGCATCCAAACGCTTCTTTGAAGAGCCCAGTAAATGTGAGCTTGCCTGGGCTCTCTAGAAAATACAGAGTCACTTTGCACTTGGATTGTGAAAACCGACTGGAGAGGAAGACTGAGCAGACACATGAAACGTCCAAAAGCAATTCTAGGCACAGAATTTCCCCTATGCTTTCCCCTAGAAGTACTTCAAATCAGTTTTGAGAAGCATGTGGAGATGTTCTTGTTATCATAAGATGCACAGGCCTCTTCTCTTAGAAGAAAAAACTCCTCCTAATTTTTATTAACATATATTCCCTGTATTATGCAAAGATCTACCAGACGGAAGATAAATTTGTTAACCTCTGTGTCTAACATCACAACCTAGTATGAATGTGTGCATTTCCAGTTTCCTGTACCAAGTACTCCCACAAAATATAATGGAAGGATTTTGACTTCAGGAAACAGTGTGGTGACCCTTTAAAAACTTAACAGAGCACAAGTGCTGCATACTTAAACAATGGTACTTTTCTGCTGGTATTTGGAAACTAATGAAGCCAGAGAGTTGTGGTTAAAAGGAGAACTATCCTTCCTGTCATAGTTTCTACCTCCTGTCACTGATATAGGTGCATTTATGTTGTAGGACATCTCTAAGAAGCACAAAATAGATTACTATTTGCTTACATTATTTTAGGGCCAGTATTTAATTAGTCATCCTTTTCAATCCTCTGTTAGTTTTGATTGTTCATTCACGGAAATATTGTAGACAAGACAACATTCATATGTTGGGATAAAAGTATTATATATAAGACTGCCTTTAAAAGCTGTATAGAAACATTTGCATCTCCTCCTACTGCAAGGTGCTTTAGAAGACTGAGCTTTAGAAGACTCTGCACCAAGTATAGTTAGTTCAGAGTGCAAGTATGACTGCAGTTGGTCACAGGTTTTATATCACCATTATCTTTTAACAGGCAAGCTATATTCCAATCACAAATTCAAAGCACTTGGTTAAAGAGGTTTGCGTCTTGGTTATACAAAGGAATATTGCTACTGACACCATAAGTATCAAAGGAGCCCTTACTATAGGAGTCTCCACCAATAACTGAACATTATTCCCAACACCACAGGTACCCTCGTTAACTTCTATAACACATGATTTTAAGCTGGTTTAGTTCAAAACAAGTCATAGTTAAATAATATACTGAGTTTGATATTTGCTAAGCCTGCTTAGCTAAGGTTAAGTAAAATTTGAACATTTTTAAAATGTCCTCCTTGCAGACATGCTAGAAGAAGTGCAGTGATATAAATGCAGCCAAAACATATACATATACAATTATTATTCTAAGTATCAGAAACTTTCACCAAAAAACCTTTGAACCTTGTTCCCCAAAAGTCTGACATCGTATGGAACAGAAAAATCAGCCACAGAATATAAATTCAGTTGCTTTTCATATAATGCAGCGGTTGTCTAATTGGAAATACCTGTCCCTGGAAACTGCTTGCTAAATTTCTCTCAAGAAACATCTGATGTAAGTATATGGGAACAGTACATGAATGAGAAACAGAAGGCAACTGGAAGGATTATTACTAATTTTCATTTAATTTTTTTCACAACTAAGATAGATTATATCAAATGGCTTCCAATTCAAAAAGCCCTCAAGTCCCTTCTCCAAGAAAAGCAACGAAAGTTTCAGAAACTGCATATTTTTTTTAGTTCTAGCCTTACAAAAGTACAAAATATACAAATCAGACAGGAAGAATTCTTCTAATAAGAAGTGACTGATTCCCATTTTCAAAACTATATACTATTGTTTTAAAGTGTTTTCCCCCCAAAACTTGCCATTTGAAGGCTTTCCTATTTTTAAAAAAAAGTAGTCTCCTTTCCCTTCCACTTCTTTCTTTGGCACACTACCTTATTTACTGGGCACTTTAATGTTTTGCTAAGTATTTTAAGAAATGATATAAAATTTATCATTTAAAAAATAAACTACTCACGTTTGAGGTTGTGATGGGTCATCCCCCAAAGATACGCTCTCTCCTTGGATTTCATTGAAGCACTTCTCACAGAAATGATACCTGTCGGCAAGAAGGCCATATTTGGGTGAACTGTTCCGTCCACACAACACAGCCCAAGCCAAGTAACGGAGTCACCAATCACAGCAGGCCAAGGAGGGGGGCGGGAGCAGAGAGCAGGTCATCAACGACGAGAGGGACATTCAATGATGAAGATTTATGGGACCCACAGTTTGTGTTTGGTTGTTTTGTTTTGTTTTGTTTGTTTGGGTTGTTTTTTTGCAATCAAAGCCAAGTGCAGACAACGACAAGCATGAAGGAGAAATAAAAACACACACGAACAAAGAAATGGGGTTTGCAGGACAAAAAACAAAAAACACAGAAGCAAGACAGGACAACACAAAGCAGAAAGCCAAGGCAAAGCACAGATTAGCATTAATCTCTTAAATGGGATCACAAGCAGCAAATTATAGCAAATAAAGAGTACTTCGTTTTAAGTATGCCCATGCCCTCATTTTAATAATCAATGCCATGTAAAGCAGAGAATCAAAATGAAGAAGTAAGAGGGTAAGAGCAATTGCTGCTCTGACATCTGCATCAGGGTAGCAAGCCTTTTCATAAGATCATCTGCCAGGAGGAGGCCAGAAAGGGGTGGGAACAATCCATCTTGAGAACGCTCAAATGCTGACAAACCACAGTCTTTCTCTCCTGAAATGTTTGCTTGCAACATCTGTTTAAAGTAGCAGTAACTATCTCAAAATCATTTCTATGCTATTGTTCACAATCTGCCAAAATTAAGGCATATGATAATTAGCTATACATATGTGCTCTTAATATGCAAAGTACTGATGTACTGCACATCAATTTGGATGCATAGAACAATTGATATTAAAATATTCCATTTTCAACTAAATTAAGGTTGAGTGCTTTACTCAAGATGTTTTTTACCCCCAAGAGTGTACAGAAACTGCAGCATTCGCATTGCTAAGCAAGTTGAGTGCAAACACACAACAAAACAAAAAACAAAAACAAAAATTATGACAGTATTAAAAGGCAAAACAAAACCAACACTATGGGTGCTATAATGGCTACAGCATGGATTGCCTCTCCACCTGCCCTCTTTTCCTTTCCTAATGGGTATTAATTTATTAATTTGCTCATTTCAAAGTTTAAGATCCAAAAAACAACACTATCTGAACAAGGAGGTTATTTTCATTGTGTTCTGAACAACAGTTCTAGAAAAATCACACAGTTTCAAGAGCAATTTTTCAAACTGAACCTCCTGATTAAAAAATAAACATCACAAATTAAAATGCCAACCCTTTTGAGGATTCTTATGTCAATTCTTTAGATTGCTAACCCATATCAAGACAAAAATGTGTTAATCACACTGCAGAAGTAACTGAAAACCTGGCTTCACTCTCCTCTGCCAAAGAAAATTATCTGAAGCAGCACTATTTCCAAAAGCGTGAAAAAAGCAGCACAAATATTTTGTATTCTTAATGTTGTAAATTTCTTAAGAAGCAACTATTTCCCAATGAGATCTCCGCTTAACACAATGTGCATCCAATGCACAAAACCAATTCATGAAAGAGACTGCAACTAATGCACAACTGGTACTGATATAAAGGCACAAGAATGTGTATCTGATGGAGCAACTCTGTAATTAATAATCTAATACAAGAATGAGCAAAAGTTAGTGGACCAGAAACCACCTGCTAGTTACTTGAGTAACCAGCAAAAAATGTGATAGACCTTGGTATGATCATAAGACTATTAATAAGATAACATAGGAGTCTTGTGTTCACACACTTTATAGACACTACTAGTGTGAACTTAACCCATCTGTTTTTAAATTGGCTGCTCTTGTACAAAGAACACAATTTCACTATAACTTTGGTTATAACAACTGTGTGATTAAAAAGAGAGAAAAACGCCTCCTTCATGAAAACACTGATGGTAAGAAAAGCAATGAGGTAAGATGCAGACATGCATGCACAAGGTTTGGTAGGGAGGAAAAATGGGTTTACTTATTCATTCATATCTATACTGTGAATTTGTACTGACATCATCAATTCTTTTAACAAGGTGAAAAAGTCAAAAGATGCAACAGGCTCAGGCACCAAGTACTAACAATGCTTGTATAAGAACATGCCTACCCTTATTCAATATAATTTTTACAGCAGACACAGCTCTGCACAAAGCACTCTCTTACCTGTTTTGATAACTGTAATATGTGGCATCTCGTGGGATTGTGCATAACTGTTTACCATAGCAACACAAAGTCTGTGGTGAAAACTCCAACTGTAAAGAGAGCGGGAGAATACAGGTTGCTTATGCATGTACCTGAGGAACCATGAAATAGTCATGTGGAAAAAAAAGTTTAATGTGCTATTACTGCTGCCAGCCACTAAAAAGAAACTGAGAAAGATATGGACCGCACCCAGGAAGATATGCTCACTGTTTCTGAGGTATAGTTCCTGGGTCAATTTGTGTCCCATGAATTAACTCCAGACCAAGAAGAGCTCTGTGGAATTACCTATCAATTTGTGGGATTTTGCAAAGACCAAAAGGACAAATATATAAACATGTGCATAATAATGCCCAGCTGTCCACATAAAAGAATATTTTCTACCTAGACCAAATGCAAAATATTGGAAACAGCCCCAAACTCTATCTCAGGCCCAATGGCCAACATGCACTTGGGCCTTAATCATAAATGAGTTAATACCAGAACACCAAGCAGAGTTCATGGGAACCCCCCCCCATTAATTTGTCACAGGAAGACACCCCCTTTTGCCCAAGTCCTCAATACTCAGTCACGCCAGTTAAAGCCAAGCTATTGACACTATTCGCTCATTTGGTCATCTGATCTAATGCTACATAGAAACATGAAGTTTTACATAAAGAAAGCTCCTAAAATTAAAAAGCAGTGCACAAATTCATGAAGGCTTGCTTACAAATTTATTATCTCTCATTGTCAAATACTATTTTTATAGCAGTGGAATGTATTCAGCAACAGTCCTTTGCATTACTCAAAAAGCCTATCTGTTGAACAATGATGGACTGTCTTCCAAGTACTGTGCACAAGACCTGGCTGATAAATAATCCCCCCGTTATTAATATTTAAAATCTTCTGCAACTACTTTGTATACAATCATATGTGGGGGCAGGACCACAGACAGCAAAGCTTTTATACCTGGACGACTATGTGTTTCTTTTTTTCCATGAAGCAATGCAATACAAATGTCCATTTAGTCAACTCTAAAATAAGTAGTGAGCATAATTTAGGACAACTTTAAAATATACCATTCACAATACTCAATTTACATCCAGATTAGTGCTCAGAACCAACAGAAAGAATGCTTAAGTGTTTGTCCAATTTCCTGAGGATGAACTTTAAACTCCTCCTCACCTTTCGTCCACAGCAATAGCCAAGGCTCTGCATAACTGGATCGATCTCCTGCTCAAACACTTCTGCCAGTTTAGAACAGTACTTATATACACGAGATGTTTTGCGGTTGTAAAGCCACGCATTGTTGAACATCAGCCAAATATCATCAACATACTGCCACGGTTCCTGATACTGTCCTGTGTCAAGCTTCCTCTTGATAGTAGAAAGATCCATTGGGTTCTTCACTATATCAAAGTAATCCTGCCATAAAATAAGTGATTATTTAGAATGCTGAAATCTTAGAAACTACTTCTCCTTTGCTTCCTGTTGAACCTAACAAGGCTTCTGTCCTGAGACAGCATTCCATCCCATCCTTGCCTTTTTGAGTTCTTTTCCCATACAGCACTATCAATATGTGTTTTAACTCTTCTATGGTTGGCACAAAGGTAAAAGACAAAGGTATAGAGGCATGTGGGCCTGGGGAAATGTACAAGTGGGTGCAAAAATTGTTTTCTTTTTGTTTTAAATAGAGAAATGAGGATATAGAGGACAAAGCAAGCAAACGGTTGAGGGTTAAGGAAGGGCATAACTGTTTTGACCTGGAGAAGTGGGGAAGAAGCTAAAAGTCCTCTGCCTGACTAGAATGGTAACCAAAAGGGAAGCTAATTGGATGTCTCCCTTCTGCTAGACTCAGAATCTGAATTGTTCTTTTTAATCTCACCCCCAGAGGCCAACTTCTGGTTTAGAGAAACCTGAACCCTTCAGGTCCACCTAAAAGCTATGATAATGTGTCTATCTGTTGAAAGAAAAAGCTAGTTTTTGAATGCACTTACAGGAATTCCTAAGAGCTGAGGATCAACAGGCTGTCTAAATGGAAGGGACTCTGGGTCCTGACGGTAAAGTGCCTCCAAAGTCGGCATAAGTGCCTGCCTTAATTCTTCTGGCTTGAAAACTTTAGAAAAGACAAGTTAGACAATGGATTAGAATTAGACACATGTTATTTAACATTTCTTAGTTTTTATTCAGGTTTCATCATTGGATGTTCAGTATGATTTTCTTGCATCAGTCAAAGCGCAGTTTTCATCTGAGAGTAAGCACTAAAAGTAATTCACTACTACTATTATTAGATGTGCAATCTTTTGTTAAGAGCAAAACACTCTTAATGGGTACTTAATGGGTACTTTTAGTGACAGTGGAAAGACACCCTTAGTCTCACACTCTAGGAAAATGACAAGAAAATTCAAACTTACTTTTCCTCTTTGACTGCCCTGAAGCTGGTGAAGATTGAGTTCCTGGAGTACTAGGTCTTTCCTCCTCTTCCTTCACTTCAGGTTTTACTTCAGGCTTCTTCTCTTCCTGTTCTGTTGGTTCCGATTTACATTCCTCTGCCATGGATTCTACCTTAATCTGGCAACGGGTAGCACATGTCAGGAAAAAATACAATGCAAACTCCTACACGTATATAATAAAGCAACCTGAGATAAGAATATACACTACATGGTAAAAAGTACCAAGAGGTGTCCTGTATGCAGATTTCTATTCAAAAATATTGAGCATTTCAAACATTCTGTACATTTAAGCACCTCTACAGCAGACAAGTAATAAAAACTACATGTAGAAACTCTACACAAGATCACCATCATGTGTACATGAATTCAGTGGCCACAGTCAGAGTCTCCTAGTATTTTAAAGTGCAGGTAATTCACATGAAGTCTGCAACATACTATTTTCTTGATTTTCTTTTACTATAGTATTTTGAATAGGAAACACAAACTTTGAAGACAAGTATTTATGGCTCTGCCTAGAAAATGAAACAAAAATAAATAAATCATAATTCTCTTTAAAGTAGCTTTATTTACAAGTTTTCCAAAGTGCAAGTCCCACAAGCTTAACCATACTATCTAGTACTGATAGACATTGTAATTCAAAATATATTTAAGTTTGTAGGTTGGGGAGGGTTCTTGTATTCTGAAGCCTCAACAAAAGCCAGTGATATGCTAAAGAAGGAGGAGGAGGAAGAGGAGTTGGCTTTTATATCTGGCTTTTCTCACTCTTAAGGGGACTCAAAGTGGCTGATGAAGCTTCCTGTTCTTCTCCCCACAACAGACACCCTATGAGGTACATGGGGCTACGACAGGTCAGAAAGAAAGCTGTGACTAGCCCAAGGCCTCCCAGCTGGCTTCGTGTAGGTGTGCTGAACAGAACGAGGAGACTGCTAGGTAAGACTCCAACTCTAACCACAAAACCAAACTGGCTCATTGTATGGTCACAATCTTAATTTTAAAGTAACTCAAAGTGGATAAAATGTATCACAGAAGTGATTAAATCACTTCTAAACAGAGAATGAAAACATCTGGGTGGCTTTGAGCTTCATCTAGCATAGTGTGCAAAATGTTTGAAATTGAGGTTTTGCACCAGACATGGACTGATTAGGGCATTCAGAATTTGGAACATATGCCCTTGTTTGGAACAAAACTATATCCTATTTCACTGGAAAATTCCAACAAAACAGGACCCAACTGAGCCCAAGGGTTTTTGTTTCAGCCTCCAGCAATCATCAACTTCTGGGCATAGAGGGAAGGGCTGGAGCACTACCACAAAAGGGATACATTCCCCCTTTTTTTGAAGTGCTCTTACTGTGTTCCTGCTGACCTTTCGGTACCCAACACTCAGATTATTTTTGCCGTGAATGTGATGACTACCTCAAGGGAAAAGAAATCCAACAAACAGCTTCCCTGTTAGCTGAGTTACAGCAGAACTTTAGGAAAAGGGAAAAATCCCTTTTTTCCTAGCAGCACTTCTGCTGCTTCCACACACAATATCATGTGTTTTTCAGGACTATTTTCCCTCTGAGGAATCACCTATTCAAAGAAAGAGAAAAAAGTCCCATGTTTCCCATTTGGGCAACTATTAAGTTTGCCGTCCATAAGGGAAAATTCCTCCAAGCCAACTGCTTGATGGGTGTGAGGGACATCAGGAGCTCTTGATAGGATGTGACAAACACCACATTAGTGGGGAACTGAATTACTGCCAGGCCTAAACCTCTTGCAACTTGGATAGTAGGGAGTACCCATTGTGCCCTGTAACCTTAAGCTTCCCCATTAACACAATGGACAGGAAACCCAAAATAGTTCTTCTTTCACTGCTCTCTCTTGGACATTCTGACACTTTTTGAGCTTTGTGCTACATTGAGACAAGCATTCCACATACATCTCACTATCTTACTTGATGGAATTCCCCCCCCCCCCTCAGATTTCTAGGACAAATAGAAAAACCTAAATATTGAAAGATGGAAGAGCTAAATTACTAGAAACTGTAATGTGTGTTAGGTATGTACACTCACTTCTGGTTTCTCCTCCATTTGAAGGTCTGTTTGTTCAGACTCCTCTTCTTCCATTTTAACTTCCATTTTAATTTCAGACAGAGGCTGCTGCTGCTGCTGCTGCTGCTGTTGCTGCTGCTGCTGCTGCTCAGAAACAGCCTGCTGAGAGTTCACATCTGCACTGCTGGTGGATGGTGGATTTGATATCTGTCCGTCAATGTTTGTACTTGGCTGGGAAAGCTGAAGAACAAAATCATCAAGTTCAGAGAATCATTATGTTAAACAGGGACACAAGAGCAAAATTACTCTTAGCATAATTTGTGCTTCTTAGCTAGACGTGAGCCTTTCCACGCTAGGCAGTAGACTGGACCATGGTCCATTTCTGGACTTGTTTTCTTTGTTTTGTTCCCTCCTTGTATGCTCTATCTGCACAAGACAGAGCATAGACTGAACCAGGACACTCAAAATGGTGGCTTGGTCTACTACAGGAGATCCCTATACTGGCTGCAGTGTTGGCATGAGTTTCAGAGTTGGTTCAGGGGGTTGGCATGGCACAGGCTGTCACAATGTGGACAGCCCTGTTCCACTCCAGGAGGACTGCTTTTCTGGACTAGAGTGTCCCACATTGGTCTGGTCTATTGGCCTCCAGCGCAAATTTGGCTGTGTCTCAAGCAACTTATTTTGGTTTTCTTTAAATATGATGTTGGAATAATCAATAAATCCAGTATTGCCCAATGGAAATATCAATGGAAGCTCAAAGTGAATTCTTGGTTTTAAGGACACTGTTTATATAGATTTTGATTCAGAGTTCTTTGAGAATCTATCTGATAAAGCAGAAAACTACTTCAGATTCCACCTATTTAAAGGTTTTGAACATACTTATTACTAAGAGGTGAAGTTCCCTTTGAGGGCTTTCACATTTATTTATGTTATGTCTCTAAATATGCCTGGGTCTCAGAAAGCCCTAAATCCAATAAAAACATTTTCAGCCTGCCTCTCAGGGCAATTTGGGAAACTCTTGCACGTGAGCTTTAGGTATGCTTGCAGAAAAGCACTGTGGGGCAGGAAAGTGATGGGTGATACAGGTAGCCATCTCCAGGACAACGGGCCTGCCCTGATCTAGCTCTGAAACCAGGAAACAAAGGTTTCATAGCGTTGAAGTTGCAGGCTGGCAACATTACTCCACTTCCCTGGAAGTGGGCCATCTTCCAGAGCTCAGCAAAATCTTACCGGCTCCAGAACATTGCCTGGCCTACCTTTGCCACTTCTGGCTGACTGAATCATGCCAAAAGGAAAGGGGACTCAACCTGCCCTGTGTGGGATATTACTTTAAAGTGGTCTCCTCCTACAACACTTAAGGTCAGCCTTGAGGGTCTGTGTAACCACCATATTCCACAAGAGGCTGTGGGGTCCCTATGGGTCAGGCATATATCTGACTCCCTAGAGGGCCATTCATGTAATACCCAAGAGACCTCTTAGAGTGAAAGAGCAAAAAAGCAGAAGAGCTTTAACAGTGTGAATCTGTTTTACTTTGAAATCTTATAGGCCCTTTTCTGCACTTACCTCCATTAGATCCAGATCAGTGGGTCTGGAATAAACAGGCCCACTGATCCAGACTGCGTGGAGGCATAGGCCAGACCAGAACCACCAGCACTGATGATGCTGATCTAGCCCATGCCTTCCTGTGTCTAAGCTCATGACACATTCACAGCTACCTCTCCACACCACCAAATGGGGCTGGAAGGAGTGCTTTTTGGCAGTGTGATATGGCGTGATGCTAAAAAGCATCCCCCCGGTAGTCTTTGAACACAGAGCCATGCCGTTTGCAAGCCCCCTGTGTTCCGGATCAAGGCCCTAATCCTCAGGTAGTACTGATTAAATGCTACTACCAGGGATCCAGATTAAGGGACTCTTAATCCTCCGTCTAGTGTAAATGGAGTAGGACCAATGGGAAACGGGGCCTCCCTGGGGTGTTTTTCCACTTAGCACTAGAGTACCCATTAAGGGTCCTTAATGGGTACTCTAGTGCTAGTGGAACACCACCACCACCACCACCACCACCACCACCAATCTGCATTAACACGTGGATGAGAAGGCCAGGATCTGGACTGGAGGCTTTAAGATCCAAATCAAAGGTAAGCGCAGAAAAGGCCTTAATTGAATTTACTAGAGGGGTTGACACATTCTGGCAAGATGCAAATATTGCACAAAACTGCTGTAACTAAATACACCTCTGAATTGAAACACTGCACCGCAGAAAACAGTAAGCATTTCAAGACAGAAGTGTGCACATGTTTTTTGTTTTATTTTGACATTCAAAGACAACAGTGAGTTCTGAACCCAGAACAAGCCTTTTTGAAAAGGCAGTTTGTACCACACTTTGAACCTTTAGAATGTCCCATTCTGAGTGAGTAATATTCCAATTCATTCCAATTTGGAATGTTTGCACATCTGTGTTCCAAAGTCCAATATATTTTTCTATTCCTTGCTATTATTTAGTTATCCATACACTTACTTGCTTACTGATTTTATATAGCCACCTAATAACCAAAATCCTCAGAGTAGCTTACAAATAACGGTTAAAAACACAGATTAAATGTACTTAAAATACAGAAACATAACAATTAAATTAAAATAGTGGAATAGAAACCAATTTTAAATCATACCATCAGGGTTGTTTTCTAAAATGTCTAGGTAAAGGAATGAGTTTTCATCTGGCACCTAAATTCATACAGGGATGGCACATGTAGACCTCTGTGGCTAGGCGATTCCTACGCCCGAGTGTCACCACTACAAAGGCCCTTTATCTTGAGGCAACCCACCTTACTTCATTTGCTGGGGCCACATAAAACTGAGCTTGGTTGGTAATGAGACTTTTTCGGGTAACAAGGTACTGCCATTCAGGGCTTAAGACTAAAAGCCAACACTTTACATTAAGCTCAAAAACTGACTGAAGAAAAACTGATGTGGTGTGTTCAAAAGCACCTAATCTCTCTTAAAAGCCTCATCTTATTTTGGATCAGCTGGAGCTTTTCAATTGTTTTCATAGGCAGCCCTCATGTACAATGCACAGCAATAATCTAAACAGAGAAGTAACCAGTACCCTGAGTAACTGTGGCTAAGCTACCTCTATTCAGGTAAGTACACACAACTGATACAGCAACTGCAATTAACAGAAGCCACTTC
Source organism: Aspidoscelis tigris stejnegeri (assembly GCA_023333525.1). Taxonomy (NCBI): domain Eukaryota; kingdom Metazoa; phylum Chordata; class Lepidosauria; order Squamata; family Teiidae; genus Aspidoscelis; species Aspidoscelis tigris. The sequence continues at coordinate 36,080,670 of JALMGA010000005.1, read as the reverse complement.
AGCCACAGAAGCTACTTGTGCCTCAAGTGATAGGGTTGGATTGATGAGCACCCCTTCCCCATCTAGGATAGGATAAATATTATCTGAATGGGGAAACCACCATGACTTCTGCCTTATCTGGACTGAAGAACAGAATAGATACCTCCTACGTAATGTTCTATTCCTTTGTTACCAAGAATGGAGATTTCATTTAAGAACTTTTTTATTATATAGGAACAACCTAAACTCAACAGGTCTCTGCCGTTTAGATCTTACACTGCACAGAAAAGAACTCAGGTTTCCTTACAGGTGTTGTAGGATGCTGAGGCTGCAGAGCTGCTGTTGGGGTAGGCACAGATGCAGTTGTGCTTTGCTGTGAAAGAGGCTGCTGGGGCAGCTGCTGCTCCGCAGGAGTAACTGAAACGGGAGGCTGCACCTGTGGAGTCAACTGTGTCTGCGGAGGTGTTGGAGTCTGCCTCTGAGAGGGATGCATAGTTTGCGACTGTGGTCCAGGTGGCAATGTTTGCGAAACGGTGGCAGGAGTAGAGGCAATGGTTGCCTGTGGTGGTGCTGGTGTCTGCTGCTGTTGGGATACCAGACCTGGAGGTGTATGGTGAGGGGTTGGAGTACGGCTTGGTACCGGAGAGGGAGAGTTTCGGTGCAAAGTAGACTGCGGAATAGGGGGACAATGAATATGACTCCCCTGAGAACCTGGAGTCACTACTGGAGAAGTCACAGGACAGGAAGAGCTGGTCATTTGTGCCTGTAAAACACAGAATTATCAGTATCTGAACACACTATGCTTGATAACAGGTTCCAGGGCCAAGTCAAGCCTAAGAACAAACAGCTTGCTATTCCCACTTAATTCAGATGCCAACTCAAAGGTAAGAATAGAGGCTATGGGAAAATCTATTTGGGCATGGGGCAGGACAGGGCATCAGCTATTTAGCTTTCATTTCAAATTCAAAGTAGTCCTCCTGTCATCTTAGCTTCCAGCTGGGGCAGTTATAAAAAAAGTGTAAGTAAATGGAAGCTATTTTTGGAGATACTTAAGGATAAGAAGCAACGTACCATGTGTGAACTGTGATTACCCTTTAATGAAGTTTTCAATACACCACTCTTCCACACATGAGCCCAGAAAAGGTATCATCATACCCAACTCACCTACAAACAGTGCCACTGCTGCTGATTAAAGGATTATTTAACCCTTCAAAGGCCATGCTATTGTCCAAAGTACAGGCTGCACATATAGGTCTGAGATGTGACAAATCACTTGAGGTTTTTGGCCTTGTTCCTTCTATATTCCTCAGAAACCTCTTCTGTTTGACTGACTCAAGTTACAGCTAGTCATGCTGCTGCTGGTAGTGCTGCCACAGTACACAAGATACCTTTTGCTCCATGTTCAAACCTCCACCAGCTCCAGTGAGGAAACATATTAAAAGGACAACAGACATAGTTTTGCATCCTTTGTTTTTGGAACTCTCCTTTGTGTTATTTTAACACAACCAACCACATTCAAAGAAGCTATCAACAGAACATCTCTTGACATACTTGAGAAGTTGGAGTCTGATTGCCAGGCTGAGTCATAGGCGTGCTTGATGGATTCATTCCTGGTGACAATGTAGGAAACTGGTTCTGTTGCAGGAACTGGCTTTGACTAGAAGGCTGTGTAACACCTTGCTGTTGCATACGAGGGGAAAACCCCATCTGTAAGAAGCATTTAACTATAGTTGAAAAGAGTATTGCACGACGTAATTGCCTTTAGCGGTAGCTTAAGTTTAGATAGGATACCTCTGGGTTCTCTTAAAACAATGTACTTATTTGTATACCTGTCCTCACAGTGGCACAACAAATATGGTCAAAATACATATTAAACATAACATACATATTAAACTAATAAACAATCCATTTTCTGAAAAATACTGCGGCCTAATATAATAGAAAACAGAACTCATTACTACTAGTAGTTTACTATCAGTAAATTACAAAGTATTTTACAATTACACAGCTTGAATATCACATATAATAATGGAGGAAAAAAATAAGCTGACCTGGCTCATGGTCCCTGTCTGGCTTAGCTGACCAGAGTGCTGAAGAGGAGGAGTCTGCCGAGGTCCAACTGGTGGCATCTGCATGTTGATTGGACCAAATTGATTCATTCCTGCAAGTTTATATATTTAAAGAAAAGTAAATACATTTAAACATTTAAAAATTGCAACATGTGCTTGACAGGAGCTAACTGCCTGAGTTCACTCTCCCTTTCTTCTTGTGTTTCAGTTCTTTCATACCAATTTGTAGAGGACTGCAGCCTTAATATGTTCTAGACTGCTGCAGCTCCTGCTCAGCATTCTTGCTACTCTTTCCCACCAATGCCTTGCATTCCCACTTGTAAATCTGATGACAGCTTTACTTCTAGACCACGGCATGCTGCAACCCATTACATCTCTCTTCAGGTCCTGCAAATCTTCCCCCAGTATGTAATGTCACAATAGAATGGATGCCAAGACATCACTTGGAAGTGATATGTGGTGGCAGTGTGCCATCTTAGCACAAAGCAATACCTCATGCCAATGAAGTATTATAAGTTAAACACTTTAAATTGCTGGAAAGTCATTACAGATCTGAACCAAGCTTTGCTTTTCAAAGTACTGCCGTTCCAAAGCATGGTGGCAGCAGCAGTAGAAGTTTTGTTTAGGGAAACAGTACTAAACAGGGTTGCTCTACAGCAGCAAGCCAAGACTATGTCTAGTAGTACTTTTGCCTTCATCCTACTTGAAGAAAAACAGGGAAAAAATACACAAAGTGTTGAAGGTGTTTTGAAACATTTTCTCTGTACTCTTACCTGGTGTCTGCATGCGATTTACCATTTGGTTTGGTACATTGGCACGAATCATATTTGGGTCAGGAAGAGGACCATCTATAACAAAATCAAAGTTATGAGATTAAAAGTCTAAATTTAAAGAATTAAAACTCGTTTATAAAGTACAGATCTCTATCTTCTTTTGTTCATAAAGTACAGATCTCTATCTTCTGGCTTAATAGCATTCAAAGTATTTTCATTTTCAAAAGGCAGTAATCGCTTTCCTAAGGTCCACATTCAATTGCAAATGTTCTGCCAGCAAATTTTAAGTTATGTTAAAGAAATGGAATTCCAGCTTTTAGGTTTAGGAAGGCCGACAAAAACATGTATATTGATAAAACTATATTTTCATCGTTGTAGTATTCAAAGAAGGAAATGCATCTTTTGAAGTGAGACAGGAGGAGAAAGATAGGCAAGGTTCAAAATTTTACAGAACATAATACCCAACATTTTATATTAGCACTACAGAAGATACAAGGAGGTACCTCTTCCTCCTGTCATACACAAGCATCCCTATAAGGCTGCACTTAATAAAGCAGTGCCTAGACATAAATAAAATCTATTATGAGCTTATCTGGGGACACTGAAATATAGAAAATCTGCTTCAATTTGAATCTCTATGACATTCCAACTGCCTGCCATATGGATTCTTAGACAGTTAACCAAGGGTGCTATTCCACTGTCAAAAGTACCCATTTTTGCACCCATTTTGGAACCATCTGGGTGTGAGCTGGATGACCCCATTTCCACTACGGCACCCATTTGGGACTCTATTGTTTCCACTGCCATTGGGGAAATCAGGATCTAATGGGTACATTTTGGCCTTTAATCCAGATTTTCTGTAGACCCCATTAAAGGGGTCTACAATGGGGTCTTCTCCCAGAAAGTCCGGATTAAAGGGAGCCTGTTTCCACTGGAAACAGGCAATGGGGTCCAAAGGAGGCTAGGGGGAGGAGATGCACCTTTGGGACCCCCCCAACACTGGCTTCGAAGTCACTTTGAAGTCACTTCGAAGTTGACTTCACATCCACTTCAAAGTGACTTCAAAGTCAGCTCTGAAGTCACTTCGAAGCATGAGCTCAACTTTGAAAGTTGAGCTCATGCTTTGAAGTCACTTCGAAGCTGACTTCGAAGTTGCTTCAAAGACTGCTCCCCCCCTGCCCCCCAAAACACCTGGGGTAACGGACCGACCCCTTGTGAGTCGATCCGGATTTCCCAGATGGGTGCAAAGCTGTTTCCACAGCAGGGGTATTAGCACCCATTCCTAATGGGTGCTACACCTCCTGTGGAAACACATTGGGTGCTTCCCCTAATCCAGATCTACTAGATCCGGATTAAGAAATGAACCCATTCCTTAGATCCGGATCTTCTTAGATCTAGATCTAAGGGCTGCAGTGGAAGAACACCCCAACTCCTCCAAAATTTCAAATACTGATTAATTTGTTAACACAAAATTACGTAATTATACAATTCTTACTTGTTGTCATTCCAGGCTGTGGTTGCCCCATTGGCCCTTGATTCATAGCAGCTGGTGGCATGCCCGGAGCACTTGGTATCATATTCTGCCTCTGCAGTCTAGTTCTCCTCTTTTCCTCCAGCTCTTTCTGGATCTTATAAATTTTCTCTGCTAGTAAGTGGTAATACTCTGCCTGTTGTGAGACATAATTGATTCATTCAATAAGGAAATTATAATATTTCTAATGCAAGAAGGGACTATAGTTCTTTAAACTATTTTTTTTCCTGTAGAGAAATGTGGGACAACATGCTTATTAGAACTTGCTTTCTTTACTGTACCAGTAAAAAGCCTACCCTTAAAACAAGGGGGAAGAGGGAAAGAACATGAGGTACCAACCAGCAAATCCCAGACTTCTGGGAAACAGTAGGTAGAGGTTCTTGAACCCCAGGTCCAATAAACCAGTCACCAGTTCCTTGCTTCCTCTGGCACCAGAATGTAATTTATTTGCAAGATTTACAGTGCAGAGGTCAACCCCTCAAGGGACTACACTGGAGATTCAAGCTATCAGTCAACTGACTTTAAGGGATAGTAGGTACTTACCAGGTCCTTTAAAGCAACAAACTCCAAGAATTAGTCCCTAGTTCATATAGTGACTGTAAGAAAGATGCCACCTATTCTCTTACAGTTTTCTCACTTACTGCTTTACCAAGCAAACACTATATGTTATAGATGTTATATGGCTTCTGGTCCAATGAATTCCAAAGTCCTATTGCTCAAAATGTCTCACTGTTGGCATGAAGGTAGGCTTGGGCTCCACTGCAGCCCTGCCTCAATTCATGACTGGAATAAATAGCTGCTCATACCATATATGGTCAAATAGGCATATGGCTGGCATGTGCATTAACAACCCTGATATATTATTTGCAACTTATAAATCAATCAGAGAGGGCTATGTTTGCAAGATCTAACACCTAGCAAGCACAGTCTTCCACAAAGATGACGGGCAGGTAAATAGGTAAATGTTCACTGAGATTAAAGGTAGAATTCATCTGTCTTTATCACTTTCCCTTGCCTCCTTGCTTTCTCTGCCAGAATAGATTGACACCATCATCACATAATTTCTGGATCTTTTTGTGTCCCTGTCAAGCTTGAACAGGATGGAAAAGTTTTTCTGTCCCATCCAGGCTTGGAGGGGGCCACACAAAGGCCTGGAAACCACTGGATCATGGCAGACTGTGTGGTGATATCACTGCAAGGTCTGCATAGACCCATCCTTTCTTGGTTGTAACCACTGCTAGAAGTGGAAGCAGGGAGGCTGAGAAGTAAGATGTGTTTTATCTTTAATTTTGGTAAGCGCTCAATTTTCCCTTCAATTTTATAGAGGGCCTAGCTTTAAAGATGTTAGACCTTGCAAATATCACCATCTTTGATAGGCTCATACTCTTCAAACAGCTAAGAAGCCTGTTTGTCCGCATACCTAGTATACTGGGGAAGATTCCTAAAATGGATATATCTGAAGAGAGGAGGGTCCCAGACGGATTCCAGCAGACTTACTGAGAGTTTGCCTTGGTTGTAGTTCATGGATAATCAACGCACTAGTGTTACTGAAACAGGTCTTCCAAACAGTATTTTTCAATAAACCTACTACAATGAGGGTGGGTGGGGGTGGAGTTACATTTTTATTTACAGAAATGACACAAAGGCCAAGTTTTTAAAATGAATAGATAGAAAAATTATCAGTGCTGAAAACTCACTCTGCTATTTGCTGATTCATACATGTCTCCTTCTACTTTACGAGCATAGGAGACGAGGTTTGCCATGCGCCTATCTTTTAATGCTGCAGGGTCAGGAGTTGGAAATATGGCTTGTACTCTGAAAAAAATACAGGAGAAAGTATTAGAAATGTATTCTATCTTCCGAACTAGTATATCCCAAAATTTAATGCTCCATAAATTATTACCACAAATAAAAAGCATATGATTTTGTTTACAGAAAACTCATTTAAAAAGGCCAAATTAGTTCTATATGGAGTAGCTAGAATCAGAAATCTACTGCTACTATTTTCCATAAAGTTTAGGACTGCTTAATCATAAACTAAAACTTGAGAACAGAAAAGACAGAAAATAATACATAGCAAGAACCAATCTAGAACTTTTAACCAAGTTAAACAGAAATCTAGACTGAACAGATATATAACCCAGCTAAAGGGTATTTGATTTGATTATATCATCTTTCAACAAAAGCTGTAAGCCTAACAAAGATTGGAATTTCACAGCTACATGAAGTAATATCATTGAAAATTTTCAATATCCAGATTACAAAACATAAGTGTTTCAATACCATATGCTGAAATCAGCAGCATAAATCTGTGGGACCAGGAACGAAGAGGCATCTTACCAAATATAGCTTAATACCGCAGCCAGTCAAAGAGAATCATGCAAATCACTACACAATGACAGACCTATCAGATCAAATGGTACTTTAGAGGAAATGCTAACCTTCTCATCAATTTGTAATCTTAAGCGATTTACCAGTAGGGGCAGCAGAGCACATACCTAGAGGTTCTCTGTTTTAGGTCCACTGGAAACTAACAACTGAGCACCTTTCTCTCACATACAACTGAACATAATGTCCAAGTAAGGATTAATGCTTGAAATTTGAAATATTTATCATCTTTGAAAGATAGCCTTCTCTCAATATACCAAAGTTGTAAACCTATTTAAACCTGATAATTAAGTTTTCAATCATCAAAAGGCGCAGCTACATCAAAGTTTTAATCTACATCCAATCCACTTTCAGAAAATCCACCTTGGGGTTAGACAGAATAGAAAGAAAATGACTCGTAACTTTGCTCATGTGTTCTCTTACTATGAAAGTGCTTGAATGTGGATTAAAGGTTAGGTGTAGTTGAGGCCTCAGTGTGCAGTGTTTCCTACAAAGCAACTAAGAGGGCTCTGAGATATGCAGGCATTTGCTTCAATGAACTAGGCGATGACATCATCAAGAAACACCATGATTTAGATTTTGTGGCTTCCTTAGCTGCATCCGACTCTTGATGACTCTATGGAGCACAGCCCACAAGGCTCACCTTCCCAGAGTCTGCCAATGAACCAGTTTAGTCTTGTGGTTAGAGTACCAGACTTGCAGTCACCGTGTCTCATTCTGCACTGCTCCACAAAGCCAGCTGAGTGACCGTGGGCTAGCCCACAGCTCTCTTTCTGAGCTCTCACAGCCCAGCCTGCCTCTTCTCCATCTTTTCCTTCTTCTTCCCAAGCTCATGTTTGTTGCTTCCACAACATCATTTAGTTATCTGATCCTGTTTCCCCTTCTCCTTTTGCCTTTGAACTTACCCATCATCCAGGTCTTTTCTAGTGAATCCTAGCTTCTCATTATTTGGGCAAAGTATTGGCTTCCTGCTTCACTATTAGTCCTTCCAGTGAGCAGTTAAGACTGATTTCCTTTAGCATTGTCTGATCTTCTTGCAGTCCAATAAATTCTCAAGATGTCTTTTCTAGCACCACAATTTGAAAGCATCAATTCTTTGTTGCTATGGGAAGATTATGCAGATCTTTGATGACAATGTGATGTCTCTGCTTTTCAATATTCTGTCCAGGTTTTCCATAGCTTTCCTCTCAAAGAGCAAGCATCTTTATTTCTTATCTATAGTCACTATTTCTTTCCCCTCTATTTGCCAAGGGGTAATGGGAGTGGACACGATAAACTTATTTTTTAACGAGCTTCAAGCCAGCTTTTGCACTCCTTTCACATTCATTATCAGGCTTAATTATTCTTCACTTTCTACATCAGGGTGGTGCCATCTGCGTATCTGAGGTTACTAATATTTTTCCTGGCAATCTTAATTCCAGTTATTGATTCATTCAGCATAACACTTTGCATGATGTTCTCTGTGTTTATAGTAAATAAATAGTATGTCAATATATAGCCTTGTGTGACGGTTTCAGGGGTCAGGCTGCAATGGGCAGTTCTGTTTCTTTGTCCCTTGCAAGCCTCTTTGCAAGCCTAGGCTGCAAAGATCAGAAAAGGGTGGGAAATCCTGTCCGGGGCCAAGTGCAATGATTGGCTGCTGGTGTGATTTGGAGGGAAAGCTGTCCGGGGATCTGGGAGCTTGAGGAGGAGTTTCCCTCAGGACTTTATTTCAGCACTTTACCCCAGGAGGTGGCAACCAATTAGGGCCACAGGGAAAAAGGCATATATAACCTCTGAATATAGCAGACTGGGTCTTTTGTCTGGGCAATTTCTGAAGGAGACAATCGTGGAGGGTTGTGGCTGAGGGAGACTTCGCAAGCAACTGACCAAGACTGGGTGGTCAGACAAGCAAGGATGGACGGACTGGGCCTTGTGATCATCCAGAGCTACGTTCTAGCACACTGGCTAGGCTTGGGCTGAGGCAGAGCTAGTCAGGAAAACTATTTTCCTTTGGGCAATAGGCTGGGAGGCTTGTAACATTAAGAGACTTGTAGACTTAAACTGACAAATACCTGAACCTTATATTCCTTTCTAGTTTTGCTTGTGTGTAATAATAAACCTGTTTTAGTTTACTGTTTAAAACGCTTGCTACCAGTGTTTTGTCCTTAAACTGTAGTACTCACTTCGCCGTTGCACAAACCCAGCATCCTAAAAGGGCCCGGCTACTCTTAGGAGGGCAGGCACTTACTGGACCGCTGGGGATCATGGCACCTTGTCACACTCTTTTCTCCACATTGAACTGATCAGTTGCTCCATGTTCAGTTCTGATTGTTACTTCTTGACCCACATACAGATTCCTCAGGGGATAGATAAAGTGGTCTGGTACTCTCATCTCTTTAAGAACTTGCTCATAACTTGTTGAGATCCACACACTCAAAACTTTATATCATAGTCAATGAAAAGTGGATACTTTTCTTGAACTTCCTTGCTTTCTCCATAATCCAACAAATATTGGCAATTTGATCTCTAGTTCCTTTTGGCACTCTGAAAACCAGCTTGCACTTCTGGAAGTTCTTCATATAGTGCTGAAGCCTAGCTTGCAGGATATTGAGTATTACGCTGCTAACATTTGAAATGAGCAAGGAAGTCATTTGAAAATTTCATAGCATTGTTCTTCTTTGGGATTCAGATGTAAATTCACTTTTCCCAATCCTGTGGCCATTGTTAAGTTTTCCAAATTTGCTGGTATATCGGGAGCAGCACTTTAATAGCATTATCTTTTAGAATTTTAAATAGTTCAGGTAGAATTCTATCAGCGTTGTTATTTGCAATGCTTTCTCATTTGTCTTCGTTCTTTAGGATGTCACGCTCTAGGTTGGTGACTACATCATGATTATCGGTGACGTTAAGATCTTTCCTGTATAGTTCTTCATTGGATTCTTGCCATTTATCTTTTCTGCTTATGTTTCTACTATTTTGGTCATTTATTATGCCCATTTTTGCATGGAATGTTCCCCTAATAGCTCCAATCTTCTTGAAGACAGCTCTTGTCTTTCCTATTCTGTCATTTCTTCTATTTCTTTCCATTACTCTTTTAAGAAGACCTTCTTATCTCTCTTTGGTATTCTATGAAAGCTTGAAATCAGTTTAGTATCATCTCGTCTCTTGCCGTTCCCTTTCCTTATTTTTTCAGCTATTTGGAAAGTCTCATGAGACAGCCATTTTGCCTTCTTGCTATTCTTCTTCTTTGGGATGATTCTTATTTTTTTGCTGCCTTCTATACTATGTCACAAACTTCTGTTCATAGTTCCCCAGGCATTCTGTCTACCAGATCTACCCTTAAATCTATCCATCACCTCCAGTGCATCTTCATAAGAGACAATTTCTCCTTTCTTCAATTTAAGTCTGAACTGGGCAACAAGAAGCTCATAATATGAGCCACAGTCAGCTCCAGATCTTGTTTTTACTGTCTATAAAGAGTTCTTCATCTTAGCTGCAGAGTATATAGTCAGTCACCTTTTGAGGTGTTGGAAAAGAATGCTTGCCATGATCAACAAGTTATTTTGAAAAATTCTATCAGCTTGTTTCATTTTGTACTCAATTTCTACTAGTCTGCATTTCCTACTCCGTGGCTAAACTTGAGTATTGTCCTAGTTATCATTTGATCCCTACATTCCAGTCCACTATGACAAAAGTTTAATAGCATTAGTTAGTTATAGAAGGTGCTGCTGGTCAACTTCAGCATCTTTGGTATCAGCAATCAGAGCACAGACTTGGATTACTGTGATATTGAGTGGTTTGCCTCAGATTCAGACAGAAATTGTTATTTTTAAGATTATAAACAAGCACTGCTTTTCTCACATACTGACTATAAGGGCTATTCCATTCCTTCTGTGGGACAGATGTAATCATCATCTGAATTAAATTTGTCCAGACCAGTCCATTTTAGTTTACTGACTCCCAAGATGTCAGTGTTGAGTCTTGAAGTCTCATGGTGTATCAGATATCCTTTCCAGGTGGTCTAGGTCAAATTATTGTATTTGGGGATCACAGCCAAAATAAGCTGCTGTTCTAACAGGTGTTGCAAGTCTTTGTTGGAGGAATAGATTTAGGCCTATATTTACAAGACTGTCTAAAATGAACTAGGCATTTAATTCAAATACACCTCAACAAAGCCATTAAAACAATATAGTATATTCTTTGGAAAGGACTGAGTTGGTTGTAATCAAGTTGTATGATAGTTAAAAATCTCTTTTAAGGTTTGGGGAGACATGATACTCAAATTTTCATTCAGTCTAAGGTTTAATGTCTAACCTAAGGCAAACTAATATTTTTTCCCTAATCTGGACTAGGTATTGAGTCTGTTTGTGAGGTGACAGGGACAGAGCATCAACTTAAGATCCTTGACGAAAGATGCAAAATCTTACACAGGTACCTATTATAATCAACAGTTTTTTCTGCTTCATACTAGCTAATATTATGGGTAACAATAGGATTGCACACCAGGCTCCATGGGATCTCAAATGATATCTATTTTATCACTGCAGTAGGGGGTTAAGAAAAGGATTTTATAGGTGTCCTCTCTTTTATCCTCCTAAATATTAACAATTTGCTGGCAATCTAGTATACTGTATCAGGGAATAGCTGTAAAACTTATTTTGTTTATGACATATACCAAATTCCTTTTTTTAGCACTGGAAAAGATTTGCATCTTGTTAAAGGCTCGGGGTGTGCAACAATCAATGAAAAATTTATATCAATCAAAAATGACATTTCAAATTAACATGGGTAACACGTCTAGTTCAATATGATTAGAACAGTTTAGACCCCCAGGTGCCTTTTCACACGACTTGTACAGCAACTACTTATAACTTGGCTTACGAACTACACTAGTAGCAAAACGGAGCTTCATTATAATAATTATTATATTATGTGACCAGCTTCAGAGAAAATGTAAAGATATAAAACAGAACAGTAACAGAATTAACAGCAGATCAATACAAGAGTCCTACAAAACTTCAAAAATGAGTTTATGATGGTCTGTTGCTTCAAGTTGTTCAGATAAGCAGTGAAGACGTGCCTATTCACCCTGGCCTTTGGCTAAGGAAACAGCTTCCCCTCCCCACATTCAGGTGCTGTTATTGCCTTTAGTGTGCTCACTTTATGTATTTGTTTGTTACTGCTATAACCTGTCCAGAGGCCTTCACATGTAGGGCAGGATAAAAATGCAAATAAATGAAATCCTTCAAAAACAATGGAAGAACGGAAATTCTTTCTCCTCAGAAGCTTACATACATTTCTGTCTTTTTCTCAAGAATTCTGAAATACAGTTGCTGAATAATACTTACAGTTTATGGACAAGATGATTTCTGAGATCCTGAGTAATATCTTCATGCCATTGTTTTCGAATTCCAATACCAGATGGATGTGTTGCTGTTGGCATAGCACCACAAGTGGCAACATTGGCATTTTCATTCATCATGGGACTGGTGGAAGAGAAGAGGAGGAGATGAACTATACAGTAAAATTTGGCTTTGTGACAGTTTGTAGAGTGACTGAAAATGGATGTTCTGTAGTATGTTACACACACATACAGAACACACAAGTCTTCATCTGGTTTGGTCAGCAGATGAAATATCTAGACAAGAACTCTTCGGACTATTAAAATGTTTTAGCCCAAATGTCTCAAATTCTTCAATTTTATTTTTTAAAAAGATATAGACTGAGAATTAAATTTATAGTAATCCAGTTCTAATGCCAAAGATACAGGGCCTTCAACAGATACGCCTTGCAACTTGATAGTTCAGCTCATAAATTCTCACAGCTTCTCAGAATTCTTTAAGAGTGTCAATAAACATGCAGATAAAAGGTGATCCTGTTGACACTGTCAAAAGCCTTTTGAAAATCCAGATAGACAAAGTCCCTCATCAAAGGCTCCTGGGGAAAAAATATCTATCACGGAAATATCTATCATTCTGTCCTGGATGGGTAACTTGCTAAAGGAATGGACACACAGTAGTAGTAAATGGGCAATTCTCAAAATGGAGGGGAGTAAAATGTGGAGTCCCCCAAGGTTCTTCAGAAAAATGAATTAAATCCACCTGATTTGAGAGTATATTTTGCTTTACTAAAAAGCTACCACATTCTTGGAAAATGCACATTGTGATATATCCAGCTACTACTTTGCTGCTGTTGTGTGTATTCCATTTTTCTTAGATCTTTCAAAATAATTATGCATATATTAAACTTACTTTTGAGAATTCATAGATGTATGCAACATTGGGTCAGGTATTAGACTTGGAGCTTGAACTCCAACTCCTCCATTCACTCCCATAGGATTAGCATCTAAACAGAAAAAAATAAATCAATTCAATCAATGGAATCTGGTCTAAAACAATTTATTTGACCCAAATGTACAGACATACCAATAGTAATTTCACTTCTTGCCCCCAAAAGTGAAGTGCAGCAACCGATGTTCAGGGGACAAAAAGCTCATGAACCTAGACGGATTAGCTCCCAGGCCACAGCTGTTCAAAGCTGTTTCCAAGAATTCCACCACAATCAATGAGACAACTCTAATTTCAGAAAGATTCTCCCAGGTTTTAATTTTATTTCTATGTTAAGCAACAAAACTTTCTCTTTCTTATAACATCTCACAATCCCATTTTCTGTCAAAATACAAAGCTTTGCGAACACTGCAGATTTATCAAAATTCAAGAACACTTTAAACTGAAGTTTAGCATTTTGATAATTATTTTGTCTTCATTGGGAAATGTTATATTTTATTGCAAGTCTTGCTGAAAATAAGGCAGGGTAAAATTATTTTGAGATAGAATAAAAACATAGACTCACTTGTAGGATTCATGGGCCGAAGTCCCTGTGGTGACTGCCCTTGCTGCTGGTTCTTTACTTGAGCCTGGGTTTGTGTTTGCATCTGATTCCCTTGATACGTTAGTCCAAGGGCTGCATAAGCCCTTTCAATCGAACTGGGGTCAATCTGGTTAGTAGCATTTATACTGGGTGTTGTCTGCTGTCCCACTCCTACAGATCCAGAATTTCCAAGTCCTACTGTAGTGCCACCAAGTAATGCTAGAAGACACAAAAATGAATATATAAACCAACTATTATAAAGATATGAAGGAGTAGCTGGGAGACAATGCATTTCAACATCCTCAGCAATAACCTGAGAAATTTTTGTATCAGTGAAGGTTTCCCAATTCAAAAAGTTTAAAATGTTCTAATAAGAAAACAGAGCACAAGTGATGGCAAATCAAAATGTGGTACTATGAAAGAAAGTTTAATAAAGTAATGGGTTGAATGTCTCTTACATTTTCAGTTACAGGGGGTAGGAGTGAAATAGGTTTCTTTCTTAACTGCAGTATTTCTACCATGTATCACCTTAAATCATTAAAATTCCAACCATAATGGAACTGCAGGTTATAATGTACAAGCAGGAAGAGTACACTTCTTCAACAAAAGGGCAGGATAAAGAAGTTGTTGTTGTTGCTGGCTTTTCTACCCCACTTTTCTCACCCATTTAAGGGAACTCAAAGCGGCTGTCAAAGCTTTCTATTCTTCTCCCCACAACACACCGTGAGGTAGGTGGGGCTGTGAGAGCTCAGAAGAGAGCTGTGACTAGCCCAAGTTCACCCAGCTGGCTTCATGGAGGAGTGCAGAATCAAACCCAGTATTCCCAGATAAGAGTCCAGCTCCCTAACCACTAGACCAAGGTAAAGAGATATATCTTTACCTATCAGTGTATATAATTACTGTGTTTAACACACTTGATCAGAGAGAATTTCATATCTTGGGGGCCATCACAGAAAAGACTGCTTGTGTAGTCCCACATCTCAAATTGCCGAAGAAGGTGGCGCTTACCAGAATGTTGGAGAAGACCAAGCAAAATGTTAAATAATGATATGCATTTACACATGCACACTGTCCCTTTAATTATAATACATTTTGTTTGGATTCAACTAGCAGAGTTCATAGTGGATTCCAGGATTCTCACAATGCCAGAAAGAGAGCAACCAAGAGTCAAAAAGGAAAGGGAGCTAACGGGCCCTTGTACAATATAAATTATGATTGAAAAGCCTAAGAGCCACATTTGACTTTAAACAATAACAGGTGACTGTCACAATCATTATGTCTAAGAATTGTAGGTTATAGAATTCTTTATCATTCTGAGTTGGCTAAATATGCAAAAGGTACAGGTGAATCGCTGGGCCTAAACTTCAGTGTTTGGGCAACATGAGTAAGGCCTTTGGAGGTGTTCACATAGAGGTATGTAATTCTGAGACAAGCATAATTTTGCTCTATTCTGCTCTTACAACAGCATCTGCTGATAAACTTGTGTAATTTTTAGGCTGTTCAATTACAAATAATAACAACAATAATTCTCATACAAATTTACCTTTTTAAAAGATCAGCTTTTAACAGATGATTAAAAAGGCTTATTTTCAGAAAAGGTTTTAAGAAACTGATCTTGAAAATTCCCAAGAATGGAAGATGACTAAAAATGCCATGTGTATAGTATTAAATCCACTAACTTAAAAGGTACTAATGAGATTTACAGGAATTGACATTAGCACTTAACTAAATCTGACTAGTTATACAGTACATATCTGCAATAATTTCAAAAGGGTTAGAATAGAGAAAAATGCATTTAAAACAATAGCTGAGATGGAATACAGATATTACTGAAAATTATGAAATATATATTTCAGCCATTTTATGGTGGTAAGTTTACAAAAAAGGACTTCTTAGCACACCCATAAAAATGTGTGGTGAGAGAGTGAGAGACTCCTAAGGCTAGTCACACTCATCTTTTTTCCTTTTTCTTTCTCTTGTCCTCCAGCTAGAGAGCCAGAGCTTATCCCAGAAACATAAATAAAGGCATAATTAAAAGCATTTGTAGATCATTCAAGGCTGGTGTGATGTTCATCCAGTCAGAGATTTCAAACAACAATCTAAAACTTGCATTTTCCTGTTCCAGTTTTCAAGCTACCTTTAAGGGTAGCTCCCTGTAGAATACATTACAGCAGTCCAATATGGAGAAGGTGATGGTGGTTGCTGCTGTTGGATACCATCATGTCGGGATCTACTCCTTTGGCAAGTTCAGACTTGACCATATTCTGGAACGTATCTCAAGATAGGAGTCTGTTGCCTGCACGCTAATGCAAAATCTGGCAGGCTTCACCTGAGGTCTGCCATAGCCTGTACTAGCATGTAGACAGCAGACTCCTATTCCATGGGCATTTTTCCCCTAGCACTAAGCACCCATTAAGAACCCATTGGGCTCAGAGCAGGAAGACCCCATTTCCACTACAGACCCCATTAGAGTCACATTTGTTTCCACCAGTTCTAGGGAAATCCAGATCATATGGGTCTTTTAGGATCTATAATCCGGTTTTCGTGCAGACCCATGGGGTCTACAATGGGTCTTCGGCCATCAAATCCAGACTATACAGAGCCTGTTTCCACCACTATTGGGCAATAGGGTCCAGGGGAGGCTCACGGGGGGGGGGGGGCACCCATGGGGGGTGCCCCCAAACTCAAAACTTCAAAGCCTGTGCAGATTCTCCGAAGCCCCTCCGAAGCCAGCTCCAAAGTCCCTCCAAAGATTAGCACAGGCTCCGAAGTGGTCCCCATGCACTGCCTTTGTCAAACGCTCCAGAGAATCTTCAAAGTTTGCAGCAGATTAGAGATTCTCTGGAGATTCTTCGAAGATTCTCTGGAGCATCTACTGAGATTGCACCCTGTCCCCCAAAACATCTGGGGTGATAGGCGGGTCCCATGTGGGTAGATGGGGGTTCCGGCATTTCCACTGCGAGCAAGCTAGCACCCATTGCTATTGGGTGCTAGACCACCCATGGAAATGCACTGCGTACCTCCCTTAATCCGGATCTACTAGATCTGGATTAAGTGATGTCAGTGGAAAAACACCCCAGGATGTAATCAAGAATGAAGCCAAATGTGAACAGGCCCCTGATTGAATACATGAGTACCTCCAAGAGCACCTCTATGTAGTATTCTTCACAGAAATACAGAAGTGGTTGCCACTATTTGTTTTTAAGCATCTAGAGATTAAACCTATGATCCTCTGCTTTTCAAGCAGTTTGATCTGCTACTGAGTTACAGCTACTCCCAATGTGGAGGTTACTGCAGCATAAACCACTGCATCCCAATTGTCTTTATTTAGTGGAGTCTGAAGCTGGCAAAACACTTGGAGAGAGAAGTACATGCTTTTGGCCACTGCTGTCACCTAAGTCTCTAGTTACAGTGATTAATCCAGGAGACGGACTACAGACCTGTTTTTTCCAGAGCAGACCAAAACCATCTAGAACGGGATGCCTTTTTTAAACTGCTCAGATTCAAGGCCCTATGACATACAGTAACCTCATTTTGTCTGAATTCAGCTTCAGTTTTGGTATATGTCCTGCCCATTACCGCTTCAAGAAAAAGCAAAGCAACTGCAGTGCCTCCCAACTCAAACGAAGAAGGGAGAGCTGGGTATCATCAGCTTACTGATGGCATCACACATTAAATTTCCTAGCATTTTCATACAGAAGTTGATTTACAGCACATCTTCTATTCGTACACATATAAACTCTTAGTCTTGTTTTCAGCCATTGAGAAGTCAGTCTTCTTTGTTCAGGTCTGCCTATTCTTTTTACATTAATGTGGGAAAACCACAGTACTGCCCTTTCTTGGAAACCTGCTGTAGTATGGTACAAACACATTTATAACAACTCCTGAAACCAACTGCTGACAAAAATAAGTTCTTGGTTTGATCCAACACAGCCCGGTGGAATAATTTTCCCGACAAAAACAAATTTAACTTGAGATAACTTGCCCATCCAGACAGCAACCAAATGAATCACTGCCACTGTAACTTATTAGCTGATCAGGTATGAGTCTGGTCTGATGGAAAAGAATGCTGCTGTCAACCTCACTTAGTACAACTCAATGTGCCCACAAGGCAATAATGTTGGTTGAAGATGAAAGTAAGGCAAGAGCAGAGGGTCCACATCTGTCTAAGGTTCCCACAGCCAAGCACACTGACTTTGAAGAGCTTGTTTTATCCATCAGTCCTCATACCAATAAGAATCAGGAAAAATGGCTATGAGAAAATTATGATTAAAAAGCTGTAATATCACTTTTAAAAGCAAAGACAAAAAGAAGATTGCTTACATTGCTGGTTTCTTTTATCACCAGCATTCTTGAGCGGCAGACACACGGGACAATCATGCCTTGTACAGTTCTTCCAGTGTGATATGATTTGTCTTGAAGATGCACAGTGAGCCACTAAAAAAAGATTAGAAAACCATTGTGTGCCATTTAAATATCAAATTTGCTTTTCTGTAGTTTTTTTACAATCTTTTCCAATAAAAAGAACAAAAACTACTACTCATAGAAGTACAATACAATACAGAATACAACTGTCCTTCACGTAATGTTGTTGGTCTTGGATCCTCTAAAGTGCTGTGCAGTGCAAAATTGCATTAAACAACTGATTCTACCCATTTAATCACATTCCCTAATCTACCTGTGTAAATTTATGACACTATAGAAGACAAATCATATTACTTTAGCTTTTCAGGATAATGGATTAACCATGTAAGAATGTTATGGTGCTGTGCAAAAACATGTACAATTGAATGTATAATGTAAGGTTAAACAGCATGTATGCAAGCTAACAATGTAAGTTAAGAATAAACATCACTTAAAGTAACGTATAATGTGGAACGTAAGAAATAAACAATGACAAAAATTGAATAATTCTGTGAGCTACATCTACAAACTATTCACAATTATTTGAAGTCTGGAGAGACTAGTATCTGAAATTTGGAAGACTAAGAGCTTTAACAATAACTTCTCCCCAGTTTCAAGAACTGAACTACCCACCTCTGCTGCTGCTTGTTTCAGTCAAGCACACTTCAGGTCTTCTTTGCAGTTTAAAGGTATGCAAAGTATTCGGTCCCTTTCAAAATACTGTATATCAGCTGAGTTCCCATCACTATGGAAAGCTAGCAAAACTGCAACAAAGTCAGTGGCTTTTAGCGCCATCTAGGGCCAACACTTTGATTTTAAACCCCTGTGTGTTAACTTTCAGTTTTGCTGGGCTCCCGTTGTTGTGAGATCATAGTTGAACCATAATAGTATGGGAACAAGCTCAATCCCCCCAACACCCAATTTCACTTGGCTAAGTCACCCATATAACAAGTTCTTGTTTCTACTGCACAGCATCAGCCTAAGTTGACTGGTATACTATGAATACTGGTATTGTTCTTACGTCACTGATGTTTTAATCTCAAAAGGGTCAAAATCTATAGTAAGATTTTTTTCTTAATACTTTTTCAAGCAGTATTGTTTTTCCATTCTTAAAAGACTGGCTTGGCTTAACGTACTTCATAAGAAAAAGACCAGAGTTCTAAGAAAAAGGGAGCTTTACATTACTTACCTTGACAGGACTTCCCAGCTTGGCAGTGTGTCATGTGGTTGAGGACATTCTTCATGGTTCGACAGTGAGGGAGATTACATGGCCGAACCTCACCATTTGCTTGCTCTCGTCGCTGGCATTTGTGAGCATGTAAGAGTAGAACAAGTTGCTGCTGAATGAGCTTGCGTTTTTCTGGGTCTGCCGTAGGTGCTCCTGAACCCATGCCCTGTGGGGCAGTAGACACCATTCCAGTCTGCTGAACTGGAGGAGTCTGCTGTTGACCCTTTAAAGGAAGACAGAATGAAAGGCAAGTGACATCTTGATTCTTTTTGTTTACAAGTATATATCTCTTAAAACCTTTCTCAAACCAATGGAAGTATCGCCATATTTATTACTTTAAATAGGTTCCTGTATCCAATATGAACACTACCATTAGGAGAAAAAGGAGAGCACGGCATGAGGACTTCCCTGAAACATTAAAAAGAGGTTGTGCGGCCAAAGTTGCCACCTAAGAGAAGGCTGCCTTGTGACCAACTTCTTATAGTCTCTTTAAAATCCGTAATATTCTGAATGATTGCCATAGTGGAACTTCACTATGTAATAGGAGCCTTTTAAAAAGACATGTCATTCTGAGCAGTCCAAGATATACAGTTTAAATATTTAATATGTTTTTACCAAAGATATAAAATTTTGTTTATCAAAAGGCCAGCCAACTTTTCAGATTTATAATCACAACCTCACCTTCCTCATCTAAGCACGTAAGAGGAGACCAAATGTATCTCTAAGTATACATGGCTTCTACTGCTGTCTTTTGATTCAGTTTGTTACATCTTAAGAATGCAAACTGTTGCCACTGGATTGGACCCATGGACCATCTGGAATAGCTGTCTGCTCTTGCAGTGGCCAAGAGAGGGGATCTACCAGCAGGACACAATCATAAAGATTAGTTTACTTGCTGTCTTCCAACAGATGGCCTTTGGAGGCCTACCACCTCCTACTGCCATAAGTACTAATAAACATTAACAGGCTTGGCTTCCATAAAAGGTTTTCTGAAACCATCCAAGCTGGAAGTCAACACCACATTGTGTTGTAGAAAAATTTCAAAGTTTAACTATGTTGTATAAAAAAACCTCTTCTGTCTTTCCTGACCTATCCAGGATTTAGCTTCATTAGATGATCTTTGGTTCCAGTATTCTGGGAAAGGGAAAACTTTTCCCTAGCCATTTAGTACACACCATGTATAATTTTATACAACACTATCAATTCTCCTTTCTTAGATTAAACAGTAACAGATGTTGCAACCTTTCCTCAAAGGGAAAGTCTTTGAACCCCTTGATTATCTGAACCTTCCCAACTCTGCTGTATCTTTTTTGAGATGCAGCAACTAAACTGCACATAGTATTCCAAATGTGGTTGCAACATTTATCTGTACAAAGTCATTATAATATCTGTTTTCAATATCATTTTGCATTTTTTCTAGTTTGTATTAGCCTTTTTTAAAATAACAGATGCACACTGGGCCAACACCTTCACTGAACTGTCAACCATTACATCAAGATCTCTTTCTTGATCAGTATGGCTTAAGGTTATTTTAATTCTGTTACATTAACATGACTTGGAATATAAAATGCAAAAAAGGTCTGTATTTTTAATGGTTCAATAGGCCTTGAAAGTCATACACATTGTTAAGATATTAAAAATGCTTTTGTAATATCATTAAGACTGATAATTATTATTTACATTCCAACTTTCTTCCAAAGAGCTGGAGCTGAGATATATTACTCTCCTCCTCGTCTACCCTGTCCTCACAAAAGCCTTGATGCTTAGGTAACACTTCCAGGTTGGAAAGACAGGCAGGATGCCTCTAAAGGCTATTCACAGGGAATCAAGAACCACTTCCGCACTTGGCCTTTTTCTGGAACATATCTCAGGATAGGGGTCTGTTGTCTGCATGCTAACAAAGACTATCACAGGTCTCTCCTCAGACCTCCCATAGTCTACACTAGCATGTGGACAGCAGCCTCATAGTCCAGGATACATCTCGGAATAAGGTAAAGCCATGTATAAAAAGGCCCAAGAATAGGTGAGAGTTTTGCCTTTTTCTTCTGCATGAGAATGTTCAGAAGCAAATGGTGGGCCACTGTGTGGAACAAGGTACTGACCTAGACTGACTGTGGCCTGATCCAGCAATGTTTCTCTTATGTTCTTGTGTACATTAAGTTAGGAATCAATGACTGGGCTAAGGTCATCCAATCTACTCGCATCACTAAGTAGAGATCTGAACCCAGTGATTCCTAAGTCTTAGCCTGATAATCTGGCTACTCCATCTGATAAATGCTATTGGACCTATAGAATTTAGATGTCTGTAAAAATAAATTTGAAAAAGTTTCAATTTTAAAATTACAAACTGATCAGTTATCATTATTTGAAAAAAGCTATCAGTTATTCTGGGGGTTCTCTGCACAGAGACATGTTAAAAAGCTATTAGCTCCCGCTGTGTCTTCTAAAAATGAAGAGACACAAAACTATACTGCAACCAAGTTTTAATAAAAATCACAGGGAAGAAAAGTAAAGATTCCCTTCACTGACTGATTTTAAGATAAAAGCAATCCTCAATCGGACAAGCCAAACCTGTACAAGAGGGACGGGTTACACCTGAATCAAGAGGGAACCAGATTGCTGGCGATTAACATTAAAAAGGTTGCAGAGCAACTTTTAAACTGATCCCTGGGGGAAAGCCGACAGGAGCTGGGCAGCATCCGGTTCAGGAGAGCGCACCCTCAAGTGAGGAGGGCTGGAAATATGCAGAAAATGCTGAGCTAAGTGTGAGATTAGTTTCACATGTTCCTCAACGGCGAAATTTGGTCAAGAAGAGTGAATATAAATGTATATATGCAAACACCAGGAGCCTTCGAGCCAAAATAGGGGAGCTAGAAAGCTTAGTTACGGAAAATAGGATTGATATTATTGGCATAACTGAAACCTGATGGACCAGTGAAAACCAATGGGATACAGTCATCCCAGGTTACAAACTGTACAGGAAAGACAGGGAAGGGCGACATGGAGGTGGTGTAGCCTTGTATATTAAAGAAGTTATAGAATCTTATGAACTGGAATGTCCAGGTGAGTCTGACTCTTCCACAGAAGCAGTGTGGGTAAAAATACCAAGCCAAAAAGGAAGTCTTAACAATAGGGACATGCTACTGTCCTCCCAACCATACACCCGAAGGAGATGAACAATTGGAGAAGGAGGTAAAGGATGTATCCCATAAAGATAGGGTAGTTATAATGGGGGACTTCAATTATCCTCACATAGACTGGGTGAACTCCTGTTCAACTCAGGATAGAGAGAAAAAATTCCTAGACCTGCTAAATGACTGTTCCATGGAACAAATGGTCATGGAACCAACCAGGGGAAATGCAGTCCTGGACTTGATTCTAAGTAATGCTCAGGACCTGGTAAAGGACATCACTGTAGCTGATCCAATTGGGAACAGTGACCACAATGCAATAACCTTCAACTTAAATACAGGGAGTAAGTTCTTAATAAAGTCTAACACAGAGACCTTAAACTTTCATAAGGGAAACTTCCCCAAAATGAGGAAATTAGTGAAAAGGAAATTGAAAGGGAAAGTCAAAAGAGTTAAATCACTTCAAAATGCATGGAGACTACTTAAAAACACAATAATGGAAGTGCAACTAGAATGCATTCCTAAAAGAAGAAAGGGGACTTCTAGGTCCAAGAAGAAACCAATGTGGCTCACAAATGCAGTAGATGAAGTCATTAAAAACAAGAAGAGTTCATTTAGGAAATGGAAGGCTTGTCCAAATGAGGAGAACAGGAGGGAACATAGACACTGGCAACACAAATGCAAGACGGCCATTAGGAAAGCTAAGGAAGATTTTGAGGAGCACATTGCTAAAAACATCAAAAGAAATAACAAGAACTTCTATAAGTATATCAGAAGTAGGAATCCAACCAGGAGAGCAGTTGGACCACTAGATGGTAAAGGACAGAAAGGGGTAATTAAAGAAGAAACGGAGATTGCAGAGAGACTAAACGAATTTTTTGCTTCCGTATTCACGGAGGAAGACAGAAGACACATGCCAGTAGCTGAGCCTGTATTTTCTGAAGAGTTAAACTGTACAGAAATAACCAAGGAAGAGGTCCTTGCATGTCTTAATAAACTAAATGTTAACAAGTCACCGGGACCAGATGGTATTCATCCAAGAGTCCTTAAGGAACTCAAATGCGAAATTGCCGACCTTCTAGCAAAAATATATAATCTTTCCCTAACATTGGGCTCCGTACCTGAGGATTGGAGGGTAGCAAATGTAACACCAATTTTCAAAAAAGTATCCAGGGGTGATCCAGGCAATTACAGACCAGTTAGCTTAACGTCAGTTCCAAGTAAGGTGATGGAAACCATTATTAAAGACAAAATTAGTGTGCATACGGAGGAGCAAGCATTGCTGAACAAAAGCCAGCATGGATTCTGCAAAGGTAAATCAGGCCTCACAAATTTGTTGGAACTCTTTGAGAGTGTCATTAAACACGTGGATAAAGGTGAACCAGTAGACATTGTCTATCTGGACTTTCAGAAGGCTTTTGACAAAGTCCCACATCAAAGGCTACTGAGTAAACTCATCAGCCATGGAATAAAAGGACAGGTTCTGTCCTGGATTTGTGACTGGCTTAAGGGCAGAAAGCAGAGAGTAGTAATAAACGGCAAATTGTCAGGGTGGAAAGAAGTAAAAAGTGGGGTCCCTCAAGGCTCAGTACTGGGACCAATGCTTTTTAATTTATTCATCAATGATCTAGAAGAAGGGGTACATAGTAAAATAGCAAAGTTTGCTGATGATACTAAATTATTTAGGGTAGTAAAATCTGAAAGAGATTGCCAAGAGCTCCAGAGGGATCTCTTAGCATTGGGTGAGTGGGCAACCAAGTGGCAAATGTGCTTTAATCTTAACAAGTGCAAAGTAATGCACATTGGGGCCAAGAATCCAAATTACGTCTATAAACTGATGGGGTCTGAGCTTTCTGCAACACACCAGGAAAGGGATCTCGGGGTTTTGGTGGGCAGTTCAATGAAGGTGTCAACACAGTGTGCGGCAGCAGCGAAAAAAGCAAATTCAGTGCTGGGAATAATTAGGAAGGGAATAGAAAATAAGACAGCAAGTGTCATTTTGCCTCTTTATAAATCTATAGTGAGGCCACATTTGGAATATTGTGTACAATTCTGGTCACCACACCTCAAAAAGGATATTGTGGAACTAGAGAAGGTACAGAGAAGGGCAACCAGAATGATTAAGGGTCTGGAACACCTCCCTTACGAAACCAGGCTGCAACGTCTAGGCCTCTTCAGTCTGGAGAGACGGCGTTTAAGAGGGGACCTGATTGAAGTATATAAAATTATGCACGGTATAGAAAAGGTGGATAGAGAAAATTTCTTTTCTCTATCGCACAACATTAGAACCAGGGGGCACTCTATGAAGCTGATGGGTAGGAGAATAAGGTCTGACAGGGGGAAGTATTTCTTCACCCAGAGGGTCATCGGCTTATGGAATGTGCTGCCGGAAGAGGTGGTGACAGCTACCAGTCTAGATTGCTTTAAGGTAGGGTTAGTCAAATTTCTGGATGACAGATGCATCAATGGCTACTAGAACGGATGCCTAGGTGCATCTTTCAGGCTGAGGGAGGGGAGGAACTGGGGCGCTTCTAAGGCCATCTGCTGGGACTCGAGAGCAGGAGGTTTGTCCTTGCCTCTACTTGAGATGCCCATGAGCATTTGGTGGGCCACTGTGTGCAACAGGATGCTGGACTAGATGGGCTGCGGCCTGATCCAGCAAGGCTTCTCTTATGTTCTTATGTAAGGTGTTCAGTTAAGAGTGGCAGACCATGCAAACCTGCCCTTTTAAAACAGATTCATATGCTGTGAACAGCACAATAAATTCATTCATGCATATCCCTAGTTATATACTTAGTTACCATAAACCACATTACAGAACTTTAAAAACTCCACTCGCCAACACACTTCTGGAAATTATTACGTTTGAGAGTTGAACAAACTGAATAGTTCTATAGCTTATTTTTATTATATTAGAAACAAGTTATACAGAATAAATAGCTAGGTTTGCAATAGTACTGTTTAAAAAGGAAGTTTACAGATAAGTAATTACATTGCAACTATCAGACTTGAAACATTGTTTAAAAATATCCCTCTTTCACAATAATCCGTTAAAACTAACAAATTATATAAGTGGCACTTAGAGAAAACAAAACCAATGGACAAGGAAAATATGACACTTTCAACAGCAGTTTGAGACAAAATATATTTTCAGGTGTGTGGAAATAAAACGAGAGAGTGGGGAACAAATATATACAGAGTTTAGTTTAAAAGAAATAGAAAAATCCTTCACTGAAAAATAAGTGGCATTAACATTATTGATGATTTGAGATTAATGATATATTTCTTGGACAAATTATTTAGCTGGTTTGCGCTCTATTAGAAACATAACTAGGAACCATAAAATTTTACCTATTATAGGCCTATGGCCAATATATACTTTCTGGGCAAGGTGCCAGAAGTGGTTGCTGATCACTTCCAGAAACTCTTAGATAAGATGGATTATCTAGATCCATTTCAATCATGCTTTGAGATTGGGACTGAAGCCCTGTGAGATGACCTTTGTCATGAGAGGAAGGGGAAAGTGCTATCCTAGCCTTCCCAATGGCATTTCATATTATTAACTGTGGTATTCTGGAAAAACTTTAATAAATCTTTAATATTTATTTATTTTTGACTGTATAATGTTACTTAATGTCATTCATCTTCTGGTCCATTTTATTCTGTTAATGCAACCTTTCCCTTATAGTACTAAATTATTTGGGCTGAATTTGGGGGTCAATTTTCTGGAACAAATTAGGTGCAGATAAAAGTTTATATGTACAGGTAAAGAACAGAAATATTAACATCTCAATGCTGTGAGGAGACATTCAAATGAAGAACTGCCCCATGAAGTCAAGAAACCTGAATACCCCCATGGTATGTTGGTTTCCATTTACTAATCTCATGCAATTTGTGAAATATTCTATAATGTCCATTATGATGGAGCACTAGAAGCTTCAAGGCACTTCAAAAACACATATAAATTTGCTGAGAATGTTACATGGCTTCAAAGCACATTACTCCTTAGTCATTTTGAACCTCAAATAATATAGATCACCAGAGAACTTCTCTTCTTTAGATGTATGCTTCAATAGCTATTGATTGACATACCTGAAGACTGAGGATATCAATATAAGGCTCTAATGGATTATACAAGGGTGTGATATGTAGATTACCTACCATGCTAGGCATTACTGGACCAGGCACTGGCTTCTTGTCCATTGGAAAGGGAGGTAAACTATTAGGTAATACCGGCTTATTCTGCATCTGAGGACCAAGTCCACCTGCTCCAATTGGTTGTCCAGTATTCTGGCTGTAGGGTGGAACATAAGGACTAGGGTTGTTCATCATTCCCATCTATAAATCAAATAATTAAACCAAGTTTAGAAATGCATTCATTAAACAGTTGCTATCATTCTTAGCTGTAGCAGTTAATACAGTATCAATTGCTGTTTTTCATTTAGTTTTTATACATTTATTTCTTGAGTTGCTATTGTTCCAATTCTTAATAGTTTCTACTGATGCTCACATCTGTCAAATGAATTTATTTTTCAGTGTTCATGAACCAAAGGTAAATCTTCAGGTTTATAACCTGGTTACTGAGCCAAACTCTGTCTACAGATCATAAAGGAAAATTGGTGATTCCGTGCAACATCTTTCTTGGTAGACAGATAGATTAAAGATTTTATGTAGTAGCAACACCCTAGCCATAAGACTACAAATATTTGAGTTTAAAAAGGCAATACATCAGAGCCCAGTAGCTGATTAAATTAGTATTTTTCACATTTATCAGAAGTGGCACAGAAATCCAACAGTCTTCTTGACATGGTCACAAAGGTTGTTTCCCTTTATATCTTAGAAGGTTGAGCCCCGCTCATCAGCTGCAAATATCTTTAGTGGTCTCACAATGAGAACAGTGTTCAATAGTATGAAGAAGACAAGAATCAAAGGGAGTCTTTACAGTCATTCATTTCCCTTATCCATACCGCTAGAGTAGAAAGGAGATTCCAGTTCCTCCCAAGTATGCTGGAATGTGTAGAAGTGACTGCAATAAGTGACAGTGATCTCTTATTCACACAGTGATTCAGAGAACAAATTAAAAAGGTGGGAAGAAATATTCATATTGTTTCTTGCCTTTGCCACCACACTATAAATGAAAAATACCTTTCTTTGAACCATATGTATTCTGCACAATAGATGAGGGATTTGTTAGCAAAGATTAAAAAGACAGTTGGCCGACAATGTAAAGCAATAATTTTTAAATTCCACAAAACACAGAGCAACTAGCTTTCTAAGTCACTGACAATAATCTACATCTGAAAATGAAGTCTGCAACCTCTGAGAAAACAGTACCTCCGAGATTAATTTTAATGCAGCATAAACATTCACAAACAGAGTGGTTAGAGAAGGTTTCAATTTGCGGAATGTTCTCACATGTGCATGCAGAAAATGATACACAGGAGTTGCATTTTTTGAAAGTAAGATTGTGGTTCTCTGTACAGTGTACATGTATGAATGTTTACAGCTCAGCTGACAGCTGTAAAAATTCTCTTCTCTTTCCATTTAACAAAAGCCAGGCAACAGAAAACTGATTTATAAATTGTGCTGCTTTTTCACCTCCTTAGCTATTTACCTCTATGTTTTATGGAGTGGTGTATATGAGACACTGGTTTTTTTTTCCAGCTTGGAACAAAATTCAAAAAATCTCAAAAGGTTCAGAGAAACAGTAAGATATGTTTGAGGAAATCCCCACTTCCAGTGCCCCTCCCCTCCCATCCTTAGAGATCTTGATCGATTCAGAAAAGAAGAGGAAAACCCTACATCTTCTTTTTTGGCAATGATCTTTTTCACTACTAAAGGGAGGAAACCCTTCCCCTATTTCAACCGTGAATAGGGTTACAGCAGGAATGGGGAGACTTTTTTCTCCTTTTAACAGCAATTATGGAGGAAAACCTTATCAGTTGTTTTGTAGAAGGAAAGCACTACCAATTCAACAAATTCAAATAGAACACGAGTGAATGAATACTACAATTCCTCCATCAATCCTGATTCCCTCCTTTTTCTGGCATGAAACAAAACAGGACTCTGGTTTCCTGCCAAACCCTATAGACGGGAATACTCAAAACACCCTGTTTCAAGTGTACATTGTTTCCAATTCCAAATGATTTGCATACCATTTATAATGTGACTAACTGGATAGCTACAGACAAGAGTCTTACTTTTTTTTACTGATACAAACATTTAGTACATCCTTATATATAAAATTCAGTGGGTGGTTGTGTAACCTTATGTGTGCAGGTTCTCCTGACTATGTCTGTAGGGGCAAAGTAATCTGAGAAATCAAAATGGAACTCTGGATTTGAGAGAATTTAGGAGGGGGGAGGTTTGTAGACCGTGAAGCTAATAAGGAGGTTTGGAAGCTTCAGAGCTTAAGGCACACAAAAAAGCAACTAACAAGGTTTGATAGCTAGCAGATATTTGGGAAAGAGGTAGGTAACATGATCTGAAGACACAGACTCCAGTTCCACAAATAGGCTTATAACACTGTTATCAATGGGGGTGGATACTGTAAAATACCCCATATTGTTCCAGAAGCAAAGGCTGCTATTAAGACCAATGTTTTTATGAAAAGATAAGTCCTTAATATTAATTCTCTGACCACTGAGGAAACCATAAGTACTAACATTTTGAAAGCTGCTTAAACAAAACTTTATATTAGACCCAAAAAATGTGGCCGAGAGCCATATATGGAAGAACAGCTCCAAGTACCTGTATACTAATCCTTGCTATGGAATTTAGGAATTTTTTATTTTATTTCCTAGCCTATGATCTGGAGCCCCACGATTTTGATTAGCCTTGATGGCCAAGCTAGAAATCCCAATGTGTCAGATCCCCTTTATTGATAGTCTCATGCTGTGCCTTTGACTTTCTAACATTACACTGAATAGGAGAAGTCACATTTTACTGATTGTGTGAAATAAAAACTATGCAGCATGTAACAATGTTACTAAATATAAGGCTTGAATTATATTAACATTGGTCTTAATAGCAGCCTTTGCTTCTGGAACAATATGGGGTATCTTACTCAGGTTATGTTTTGTTGATATTCAAGTTGAGTTTGATTTGCACAACAGGGGACAGAGATTTTGTGATACAGGAAGCTTTCCATTAAAACGAGGGCAAAAAGAAATTTACTTAAATACTGTACAACTGGGAGGAGGCATCATATTGTTGGTGCCAAAAACTTGCACAAATTAATGCAATTACTGAGCTCATAAATAAAGTTGTTCAGACTTATAGGCAGGCATTTCAGGTACTTTGGAATAACCTCTCAGTGGAGATATACCAGGCACCAGCTTTGTATGATTTTCGGCATGAATTCCTCTGACTGTAGTCTTGACAGGTTGGGAGAGACAGAGGGAGGGTCAATGGGTTATATTTTAAATATATTTTAGTGTTCTCTGTTTTATCTTATGCTGTGACCTGCTCTGGGACCTTTGGATGAAAGGTGGGATACAAATATAATAAATAAACTTCGAAACCTTGAAATTTTTAACATAATTTGTTTGATATGACCTGGACTGGAATAGTATTGTAGATCACTATATTAAGGCTGCTGCTGAAATGATTTGCATATTTTATTGCTTCTACAGCAGTAAAAATTATCCTGAATACATTACTATTATATTATTACAAAAAAAAGCTAGAACATGATAGTTTACATTAAAGCCATAGCAATCAAATTTACTTCCAACAATACTATTGTAAAGTTCTGCGTTAAACTCAATATAAATGAGATATCACATGCCTGTGCAAAATGTACACCAATACCTAAGTTCCACATTACATACAAAATGTTGGACTTACAGTGTTAAGATTAACAAAATAAACAACTTGTAACTCTGCCTGTCCTATTAATAACTATAAATAGAAAGCAAGAAGAAGAGTAAGATGTTTATATGTGTACTATAACAGTTAGGTAGCCCTTTCATTAGCTTCATACAGAACTACAGAAAATGTAAGCAGACATGGTAGTAAAAATGGGTATTTTCCAACTGTCACTAGAAGTACCCATTAAGTACCCATGGGTACTTAATGGGTACTTCTAGTGACAGTGGAAAAACACCCAATGTTTCCTTCAATCCTTATAGCAGAAAATAGATTATTGTAAATGATGTGGTTCTACTCAAAGCACCCAACATCCTAAAACCCATTTCTAGCTGTAGCTGCACAAACGCTTTCTCCTTCTGGCTTCAGCTAATATACCTGCAAAAATGTATATATTCAACTGTATACAATGTCTTTGAAGCCTGAAAAAAAATCAGGAATATACTATAAACAGACTACTGCAGATAAAGGCAGAAAAAAGGTGTTCTTTTCACTTGCCCAGCTCTGGAGACAGGGAAACAGCACTCCAGATCAAAATACTCATCTGGCTCCACGGTTTTCCAGATGCACAAAGCAACATGCAAAAGTCTTTTTTCTCTGCAAAAGACTGCACATGGTACAAAAGAAATACGTTCATAGCCCAGTGCAGCTAAATCATCCATTTCTGCACATCTCCTGGCAATCCCTGCCCAAACTTCCTTCTTGCTCCCCTGGACAAAGCAAACGTAGACAGTAGGGTCCTCACAAGAAACAATGATAACTTGAACTTGTGGCTTGGCAGAGGTAGCCTCATGACAAAGCAGGACTTTATATCTATTGCATGGGGCAAGATAAGAAGATGGCTAAAGGGATAAGGAATGGTAAATGTGCCCTTGGTGATGGTATTCCAAAAGCTTGAGAGATGCTCCTAAAGCAGCAGCTGAAGTGGTAAGGTTATCTAAAAGGGGTCTCTGACTGAAAATCTGCCCGATGATAGAAATTAAGATGATGGATGTGATAGTTCTTGTGCAACTCTACCTCTTAAGCCTTGGAATGTTTTCCCAACTGACCATTTGTACTTCCTAATTTGCCCTAAGACCAGGTAAAATTCATGCTAGTGTGACTAGAGTGGAGTGAACCAGCACCACACTCATAATATGCTGCTGGTCTAAAACACTCAATTAGCTAATTATTGAATTTAGTTTCCACCATGTGCCAGATACTCTTAGGGGAAAATAAGAAATTTAAATAATAAAAAGCTAGCATAATAAAACTTTAGGAGGGAAGAGCAGATATTTCTTCAATTAAATTCCAGAATAAAGAGGTATACCTTCACCACTTGCCTAAAGATATATAATGATGGTGCTTGATGAACTTTAGAAAGGAAGTAATTTTATAAACTAGACTCTTTTCTCACTTTGCATCCATCATGAATGAGATGGTACTATGAGTAGGACCTCTCCAGATGATGTCAATAAACAGTAACTCCGATATGAAATTAGACTGCAATGTCTAGGCTTCTTCAGCCTTGAAAGACAGTGGGTGTTTTTCCACTGTCACTAAAAGTACCCATTAAGTACCCATTAATGGGTACGTAATGGCATTTTTGTACCCATTAATGGGTACTTAATGGGTACTTCTAGTGACAGTGGAAAAACACCCAGTGTTTAAGAGGTGACCTGATTGAAGTATATAAAATAATGGATAGTGTGGAAAAGATAGGAGAAAACCAATTTTTTTATTATTACACAACACTAGAACCAGGGGGCATTCTATGAAGCTGATGGGCAGGAAAGTTAGGACCAACAAGGGGAAGTATTTTTTCATCCAGAGAGTCATCAGTCTATGGAATTTACTACCAGAAGAGGTGAAGACAGCAACCAGCCTGGAAACATTAAGAAAGGCTTAGACAAATTCATGGAGTACAGATGTATCAATGACTACTAGAAATGATGTCTGGGTACCATCTCCAGAGGCCTAAGCACTTACGCCTCTGGTATGCATATCAGAAGCCTAAGTGTGAATAGGCCTCAGGTTGGAGAAAGAAGCAAGATGTTTTTGAAGGCCGTGTGCATGTCACTGAGAGCAGGTGAAGGTTTTGCCTTCATCTTCTGCTTGTGAATGGCAGTAAGCAATTGTTGGCCGACTCTGTGAGACAGGGTGTTTGTGACATTCACGCTAGGCAGGCTGCAGCAGAGAAGCCATTTTGTGGGTTTTTCTGAGCTCCTGAGTGACAGCAGAGGTAAAGCATCGGAGAAAGCCCCACCAGCCCACCAAAAATGGACCAATAGAAATGGCCGGATCACGAACTATAAAAGAGGCAACCTGGCGTGCCTCTCGTCTTGGCAAATGGGGATTAAGGGGGTGGTGGTCTCCAACATTGCTCATAAATAAGTCTCTTTTCTCGGGATCGAGGGGAGAAGGTAAGAGGAAGGTCTCTCCTCTTGTGAAGAGAGAGACCGGGGCACATGATTAGACGTGTGCGTGACTGCAACAAGCCTATCTTTGTTATTTAGAGGGTTTAGCTCACTGAATGATAGGGAAGGGCTTACAGTAGAGCTTACTAAGGACTGTTTGCTCACGGTAGAGCTAAGTGAAGGGAACAGGACAGTTTATTAGTGACATTATCTTTATTTTTCAAGCAACTAAAGAACCTTTTATCCAATTACAAACTTGCTTCTTTATTTTATCTCTTTGGTTTTTTTTCCACTAGCACTAATTACCCATTAAGTACCCATTAGGCTCAGAGGAGGAAGACTCCATTTCCACTGCAGACCC
This sequence comes from Aspidoscelis tigris stejnegeri, assembly GCA_023333525.1. Lineage (NCBI taxonomy): Eukaryota > Metazoa > Chordata > Lepidosauria > Squamata > Teiidae > Aspidoscelis > Aspidoscelis tigris. The sequence continues at coordinate 36,047,689 of JALMGA010000005.1, read as the reverse complement.
CATTAGAGTGACATTTGTTTCCACCAGTTACAGGCAAATCCAGATTACATGGGTCCTTCAGGACCTATAATCCAGATTTCCTGAAGGCCAATGGGGTCTTCAGGCATCAAATTCAGATTATAAGGAGCACGTTTCCATCACAATGGGGCAATGGGGTCTGGGTGGCACACCCGTGTGTGTGGGGGGGGGTTGCCCCAAAACCCAAAGCTCCGAAGCCTGGGCACAATTTCCGAAGTCGGCTCCAAAGCCAGTTCCGAAAAATAGCACAGGCTTCGAAGAGGACCCCACGAGAGACCAATGCCATTCCTATGGACTTTTGTCAAAAGCTCTGGAGGATCTTTGGAGTTTATGGCAAAACTCCATAGAAGCTGCATCCCTTGTCCCCCCAAAAACCTAGGCAGTCCCCAAATGGGTAGGTCTGGATTCACTGCATGGGTGCTCCAGCATTTCCACTGTGGGCAAGCTAGTACCCATTGCTATTGAGTGCTGCACCGCCTGTGGGGACGCATTGGGTACCTCCCTTAATCCAAATCTATTAGATCCGTATTTGTTGAAGGACCCATTCCTTAAATCCAGATCATCGTAGATCTGAATTAAGGGAGATAAGTGGGAAAAACCCTTTGTGACAATAAACTTTAAGTGTTTGTTTTACAACTGAGTCAGCTTGCTGCTTTAGGGGAGTCTGACACACAGACATATAAAGCAGGATGCCAGTGGTGGGGGGAAACTTGTTGGCATACAGCTCCACCAGAGCTGGCAGGAGACCTCGGTGCTCAGCAGCTTGCTCTCTTGCTGCGTTGCTCTGCAGGGGATGAGGAGGGAAAGGCTGGGCTGAGTCACCACAGTGCTGGGCTAGATGGACTGTGTTCTTATCCAGCAAGACTCTTATGTTCTTTAAAGTTAGTCTGATTCACATCTGGCCAGAGGAGTCCACTGCAATCTTACTGCTGTGTTCTCTACTAGCTGCACCTACATAGACAACATTACTATAGTCCAATCTGGACATTCCCAGAGCATGAATTACTGTAGTCAAGGTGTCAAAAAAGATCTAAAGCTGGTAAACCAGGAAGCAATAACTATTGGTCATCATTGCCACCTTGGCCTCAAATAACAGAAATTACTGGGGGTGCCCCCAAAGTACAAATCCATCCATCTCTAGGGTTAGGAACTTCAATCTGAAGAACCATCTTACCCAAGAGGAGTGGGTGGGGGGAAAAAGAACAAGCTAATGGACTTCTCCATCAGACTCCCAACAGTGACCCTTCCCTGCCAAATGCAAACATCTGAAGAATCATCTTGCTTGAGGGGAATGGAGAAGAACCAATTTCTTTTATACATAGAAAAACTGAAAGGAGAGGTATAATATACAAATAATAAATATATCCAATCCACTACCATTTCCAAACAATAGGCAAGCACCTGCACTGCCTCTTCTAACAGATCTAGATACTGTCAACATAATATTTCACACTCTCTATATGATGCTTCACGTAAATATTAAAAAGCAAGGAAGGTAATCTCCACACCAAAGTCAGCTACCCACGGGTTAGTAGTCTTGGATACTGCAGCTCCCAACTTCTATAACTTCCCCCAAATGATACTTAATGAGACACTGAGAAGAAATAAGAACATATTATTTTTATTGACAGAGAGAAAGGGAGACAAAGCCATCGACCAGGTGATCAAGATGATTTCACTATCATGACCAGGTCTGGGCAGAAATGGGTCTGGATAATGTGCTTTCTTCAGGCATGTCTGTAGTTGGGTTGCCACTGTACTTTTCAGTACTTGTTGAGAAATATTACACTTCAATATTTTATTTACAGTTACAAACCCCAAAATTATGCATTTAAATGAATCAATGTGATAAATTAGTTTGAAATCCATTTCAGCCTCAACAACGTAATGATTAAAAGGCAAACAAATATTAATTTAAATTTTGTGGAAAAGTAAAATAATTAAAGTGTATCAAAACGTTGTCTAAGTTTCATAACAATAGCTAAAATTTTTGCCACCTTTGATGTTATCTTATTTTTAGGTCCTAATAACTAGCTAAACAAGTTCCTTGTGGGTCTGAACATAAAAGCTACATTCTAATAGCATGCATGCTACGGTCTCAACTCGGTTATTATACAAGGATGTAAACCAGAAACAAAAATCCATGTGTATCTACCAGATAGCACATTAATAGGCAAAACATTCATCCTAGGTTTTGTAAAAGCAATACATTATTTCCTTGAGTAGATCCTTGTCAAATAACGAGCTGCCTGGAAATACTTACTGTGTCTGAAATTAAAACACAAAAAATAACAAAAAGGATGAACAGTAGCAATAAGCTCCTGGGCTAAAATGTCCCATAATCTTTGTTTGATTTCTGTAAAAGCCAATAGAAAGTATTTGTACAATTTTGGAGCTGACTGATACATATCAAAACCTCACGGGGATATCCTTACCAAGATGTGGTAAGCTGCCTGACTTCTTAAAAGTAAAAATATTGAACCATTTTTTAATTGTTTCAAATATTTGGATTAAATATTTCAGTGTATGTTCTGTTTCTAGCAGTACTGTAACAAGTGAAACACAATTGTGAACTTTTAGAAGAAGCCTCAGAAATTCTGTCTGAAAATTACACAAATCTGTAAATGGGGTTTTAATCCAAATTGATAATCCATAGAGTTAAAAACTTGGATTGTAGCTTCCATATCATTTCCTCCTTTAGCTTCAAAAACTTAATTTGCATGGCTAATAGTTTCAGCCTTCTAGAGAGGCTGTGATGGGCTGGATATGGAACAATAAACTGAATCCAGATAGGACAGTAGTACTGAGTGCCACAGGGTCCTAAATCCAGGAAGTTAACGGGCACCCAATTCTCAATGGAATTGTTTTGCTCCAGAAATAACAGGTACACAATTTGACAGTGCTCCTGGATTTGTCACTGTCATTTGAGACTTATGTGGAAGTAATAGCAAGGAGTGCCTACCTCTATCTCCAACTGATTTGCCAGCTTTGACCTTTCTGGATAGGATAACTTGGCCACAATCCCATTGAGAAACTTGACCACAGTGGTCCATGTTCTGTTAACCGCCAGATTCTACTATTGTAATATGTTCTACTTGGGGCCACCCTTGAAAATGGTCAGGATCCTGAAACTAGTGCAGAATACAGCATCATTACTGCTCATGGGAGTTTCTAGATGAATCCACATCAAGCCAACCCTAAAACATTTGCTATTAAGCCCAATCCAAGGTGCTGATGCTACCATATAAAGCTCAAAACAGCTTGGGCCCTGGGTAGCTGAAGGAGTACCTTCTTCCAGTTTGGTCTAGTGGTTAGGGAGCTGGACTCTTTTATCTGGGAATAGTGGGTTCAGTTCCACACTCTCCCACAAAGCCAGCTGGGTGACCTTGGGCTAGTCACAGGATGTCTGTTGCAGAACAGAAAGCTTTTTTCAGCCTCTTTTGAGTCCCCTTAAATGGGTGAGAAAAGCAGGATAGAGAAGCCAACTCTTCTTCCATATACACCTGCCTATTTACTGAAGTATTAGAGAGAGTGCCTTCTTGTAGTTCTTCCTCTCTGAGGCATGAGGGGCAAAGACATGCAAGAGAGCCTTTTTTGTGTTGGCCCCCAGACTCTGGAACCCATCTGGCCATACTGCTTCAGCTAGCTTTTGACAACCATTATAGATATGGATGAAAAGATCAGTCAGCTGCCCACATTAACAGGACACAACATATGAAACCAGTGTAACATAACTGCACCAGACATCTCTAGATATTTCCATCAAATGGCTCCTAAATGTGGCACCAAATCTTTGCAAATCTGAATAGACTTATCCATAAAGCCCCTTCCAGATTTGTTACAGTGAGTCTCCAGCGGCATCAACCTTTCCCTTCTTTTGCCTGAATAACATTACGCCTTTCACAACCAAAAAAATCCTCTACTAGATTATTGTTTTAAGTCCAAACATAGTAGAAAAATAATTTCTTTTTTCCCACCACTACTTGGTAGGAACAATAGCATGCTTCCACCTGTGTCCAGTCAGATTCACAATGGGATTTCCACCAACTACACTCATCAACCTTTTTGCTTAATCCACTACAGCTCCTGAAATACCAAGATACTTTATAGCTTCTACAGTAATATCAAGAACACTTGTGTCTTGTTTTTTTCAATGGATAGCCTGCTAATCTAAAAATGTTACCACAAGAACAGAGGGTGTTTTTCCACTAACCTCCCTTAATCCGGATCTAAGATGATCCGGATCTAAGGAATGAGTACTTCCCTTAATCTGGACCTAGTAGATCTGGATTAAGGAAAGTACCCAATGCATTTCCATGGGTGGTCTAGCACCCAACAGCAATGGGTGCTAGCTTGCTCTCAGTGGAAACGCCAGAGTACCCATGTGGCAAATCTGGATCTACCCACATGGGTCCCGCCTGCCACCCCAGGTGTTTTGGGGGAGAGGGGGTGCAATCTCCGTAGACGCTCCAGAGTGGCTCTGCTGCAAACTTAGAAGATTGTCCGGAGCCTTTGACAAAGGCATTGCTCTCGCATGGGGTCCTCTTCGGAGCCTGTGCTAATCTTCAAAGGCAACTTGGGAGGGACTTTGGAGCTGGCTTCAGAGGGACTTTGGAGAATGTGCACAGGCTTCGAAGTTTTGAGTTTTGGGGCACACACCCCCATGGGTGCCCCCCCCCGAGCCTCCTCTAGACCCCATTGCCCAATTGTGGTGGGAACAGGCTCTGTATAATCCGGATTTGATGGCTGAAGACCCCATTGTAGACCCTTTTAATGAGGCTACAGGAAATCCAGATTATAGGTCCTGAAGGATCCATATGATCCGGATTTCCCTAGAACTGGTAGAAACAAATGTGGCTCTAATGGGGTCTGTGGCGGAAATTGCGTCTTCCTGCTCTGAGCCAAATGGTTTCTTAATGGTACTTAGTGCTATTGGAAAAACACCCAGGGTCAGCAGTAGCAGCACACATACTATTGAAGAACTATAGCAACTATCTTTCAGAACAAAAAATTAACAGGATAGGCCTACAGATTGAAAGGCATCAAAAACATGCATTTGGTCATCTAAACACATTTATTCTATTTTCACACAGTGTTAGTTTTACACTTTTATTTGAGAGAGGATACAAGATTTTCTACTCCATGTTTAGCCATACACACTTGTTTAAAGCTTTGGCATATCCACTTTCATCAACCCAGCTTTCAAAGACATGCAAATATGTTAGGAGGGAGCACAGAAGGCTATGAAGAAAAGCTAAGGGTACAGGTCAGAAGGGGGCAGAGAACACACTGAAAGGGGAGAACTGCCACCTTAGTCTAGATAATTTAATATCAATTCATAGCAATGTAACTTAGTACACGTTCAGAAATCTGCTTGTCATCTCTGCGTTTTGGGTTTACAACCTAACAGAATAGTAAACTAAAAAGCTCACAACAGGAAAACACACACTCCTCTGAAACCCTAACTAGCTGATCACGTGGGTGAACTATCAGATACTCTGGAATGTCACCTAGGGCAAAATCATGCAGTGAATTTTGCTCTACCAGTCAGTCACCAAAAAACAGGGGGACAGCAAGCATTTAGAGGATCAAACATTCTAGGAGGTTGGTCCAAGGACTCACATTTCCTGCCATCTTGCTGGAAGTAGAATCATAGAATCATAGAATGGTAGAGTTGGAGGGGACCTCCTGGGTCATCGAGTCCAACCCCCTGCTCAAGGCAGGATCTCCTAAACCATCTCAGACAGATGGCCGTCCAGTCTCTGCTTGAAGACCTCCATCGAAGGGGAACCAACCACCTCCCGTGGCAGCCTGTTCCACTGGTTGATCACTCTTACTGTTAGAAATTTTTTCCTAACATCTAAACTAAATCTTTTCCCCTGCAGTTTCACCCCATTGTTTCTAGTCCTTCCTTGAGAGAGTGAGAACAGGGCTGATCCCTCTGCCCTGTGACAACCCTTGAGGTATTTGTAGACAGCTATCATGTCTCCTCTCAGTCTTGTTTTTGATAGACTAAACATTCCTAGTTCCTTAAGCCGATGGGTGCGTACTAAAACTCCATGGGAAAGTTAATCCAAGGAGATACCATATGCAACAAGCACAGTGTCCCTAAGTCAAAAGTCCAATTTGCCTTGTTGAGCAGCCAGCTCAAGGCCAGAGTTGAGTACTACACATATACAATAAAGTTTAGTACAAACTCACTTTTGTTCAACAAGCAGTGTGAGAGAAGGTAACCACACTCACATGGATGCCCTGGATGGCAGACCTCATGAAACTGAAAGGGAACAGATTTGAGGGATCAAAGTTGGGCTCTACATAATCCTGGAACAATATCCTGGATTTATCTGGTGCAGAAGCAATGAAGTAAGTGGGGAAGGGGGACCTCAAGGTCAGGAGAGGTCTGTGTCCACTGGAATGTTGGGTCCAGTGAAATTTGTTAATAACTATGGTTATGCCCACTGGATTAGAAATGTTTTCTACCCAAGGGTTCAGTGGGGAGAGGCTATGCTCTAGTTTTTGCAGCTTGAAAGGTACTAACATAAACAGTGAGTTCCAGAATTCAGACCAACTACCAAAGCAGCCAGACCTATAATTGGGCCAATTACTGATTACCTGGAGTACACCTGGCTTGTTTTGGCAGGAGTGTGTAATCTGTGATTTCAACAAACCAGGTCTTGGGGGAGACTTCAGTGTTCCTGACAGTATTACCTACATTGACTGGGACAGACCTGCAGGATGGCCACCTGTGTTTCTAATACCTCTACTTCCTGTTTCTTCTGTCCCAGTAATAGAACTTGTGGTAGTCATGCCACCCCCATCTCAGCCAATTCCTGCAATACCATAGTGGTGCCTTACCATACCACATGTACCCTAGGTGACTAATTTGCTGACCAGCACAGCAGTGCAATGGTTACTGACGACTCTGAAAGAAACAACAAAGCTTGCACAGAACTCTTGAGTGGATTTATGGTACCTTCAGAGACAATCTAATAATCTGACTTGATGCAGTACCGAAATATAAAAGTTACAGCACTTAAGAAAAACCTTTGGCCCCAGCCTATGCCTCAGAATTTGGACTGTTAATAACACAGGTGGTTACTCTTGGGGTGACAGCACTACCACTGATGTTCCAGGATGGATTTAACCAAGACAATTGAACCCTGGTTCCTTAAACAAAGGGGTAGCAGTGGACCCCAACAAAGGCTTTGTTGTTCTGAACTGGTGCCCCCACGACATCAGTGGCAGGCTGGGTTTACAAATTCCCCAAGATTTATTTTTATTTTTCTATCTCGTCCTATACCCAGAGGTCTCCAGGTGGGTAACAATGCTTTAAAATTCTGCACAGTAAAACAAACAATATATATTAAAACAGTAATATCTACAACATTTAAAATCCAAAATGTTAAAACAAACCAGATATATATATTAACAGTACTATTTGAAAGGGGGGGGGGAATTTAACCACATTCAGCTGAAGGCCAGGCCAAAGAGTTGCGTCTTTACTGCCTTCCTGAACATGTACAGAGAAGGAGCTTGATGCACCTTGAGGGGGAGACTATTCCATAGCCTGGGGGGCATTACTGAGAAGGTCCACTCCTGGGTGCCTACCCGTTTCACTGCTGAGGGTGGTGGGACAACCAGGAGGGCCTCCCCACCAGAACTTAAGGCACAGGCAGGTCAGTATGGGAGAAGGCGTTCCTTTAGATATTTGGGGCCCAAGTCATTTAGGGCCTTATAAGTTAAACACCTAGAATTGGGCTCGGTAGTGGATTGAGACCTAATGCAACTCTTTTAGAACTGGTATGATGTGCATCCGGCTAGCTGTTCTGGTCAGCGACCTGCTGGCTGCATTCTGCACCAGCTGCAACTTCCAAACCATCTTCAAGGGCAGCCCCATGTACAGCGCATTACAATAGTCCAATCTAGAGGTTACCAGAGCATGGATAACTGTGGACATGTCATCTCTGTCTAGAAAAGGCTTCAGTTGATGCACCAGCTGTAGTTGGGCATAGGCACTCCTGGCCACGGCATCTACCTGAGCTTCAAGCATCAGCGCTGAGTTCAAATTATGCACCTGTCCCTTCCAGGGGATCATGTCCCCATCAGGGACATGGTTTCTCACAACTATGCGGCCCCAAGACCCTGTGACACACAGCACCTCTGTCTTGTTTGGGTTCAGCCTCAATTTATTGGCCCCCATCCAGCCCATGACCGCCTCTAGGCACCTGTCAAGCACTTCAACTACCTCTCCTGATTCAGATGGCACAGAGAGATAGAGCCGGGTATCATCTGCATATTGATGACACCTCACTCCAAATCTCCTCATGACCTCTCCCAGTGGCTTCATATAGATATTAAATAACATGGGGGATAAGACTGACCCCTGGGGAACCCCACAAATGAGTTCCCAGGATGTCAAATCAGTATCTCCCATGACTACTATCTGAGATCAACCTTGGAGATAGGAGCGGAACCAATGCCAAGCATTGCTTCTAACTCCTCAACTCCATAGTCCTTCCAAAAGGATACCGTGGTCAATGGTATCAAAAGGCGCTGAGAGGTCCAGGAGAACCAACAGGGTTGCATTTCCCGTCTTTCTCCTGGAGGAGGTCATCAACCAGGGTGACCTAGGTGGTTTCCGTGCCGTAACTGGGCCTGAAGCCAGATTGAAATACATGTAGCTATTCAGCTTCCTCCAAGCATGCCTGCAGTTGAACAGTGACAGCTCTCTTAGCACCTTGCTTAGAAAAGGTATGTTGGCCACTGGGCAATAGTTGTTTACATCTTCCAGATCCAGGGAGGCCTTCTTTAGAGGGGGCGTATCACAGCCTGTTTAAGTGCCAGTGGAACCACCCCATCCCTCAGAGAGGCATTAACTACTCCCTGAATCTACCTGGTCATACCTTGCCAGCTAGAGCACATTGCTGGCCACACCGCCGCAAGCAGATTGTCTATACCCTCAGGCCGCAATAATTGAAACTGATCCAAAATAAGTGGACCAGACAGTTTCCTGGAGACCTCCACTGGGCTGTGTCCAATTGTGACGTCTAATCCCCTACGAATCTGAGTGACTTTGTCCTCAAAGTGCTTTGCAAATATGTCACAGCTGATATTACATGGTCCTTGCTCATACTTCCTTCAGCTCGGTTTATAAGTCCATTTACCACTCTGGACAGCTTTGCTGGATGGCTACTCGAGGATGCAATGGTGGCGAAGAAAAAACTCCTTTTTGCCACCATCACCACCATCTGGTAGGCACGATAATGTGCTCTAACCTGAGTGGTCAGACTCACAGCCGGATTTACGCCACCTACGCTCTAGCCATCGACCTTCCTGTTTCATAGCCCATAGCTCCATGGAATATCAAAGAGCTTTTCGAGCTCTACAAGCATGCCGAGGGCACTTGAGAGTAATCGTGTCAATAGCCCTGCTCATCTCCCGGTTCCAGAGAGAGACCAAAGCTTCAACAGGAGCACCAGTCATGCCAACCAGAAAATCCCCCAAAGCTTCCCCCCTGGTAAAGACCTTTCATTCGTGATACTGGCCTTCTACATCTATATTTTAATTTACTCATAATTTGTTGACTATAGATTATGACTCTTAAAAATGATACTGGAAGCAATTTTAATATAATATTTTATTTTAACTATCTCATTTATAATCAAACATTTCTATTTTTCCTAGTAATTGTTCTATTAAAATTAAAATATATGAACTCAAAAGAATTAATCTTGACATGAAATTCATTAATTCACTAATACTTTATTTGAATGAAAACAATTGCTAAGGTTTTTGAAATGATTTTCTAAGTATAAATTCAGAATATTATGTCGTATTAAACAAACTAATGGCATATGGGGAATTAGCTTTTATTTGAGTGAGAGGCTGGGGTTCAACCTGTGGAACACAGCTAGAGCACTGGGCTTTGACTTAAAAGGTTACTGAGTTTTTTTCACCATTTGCTCAGTCACGAAAGCCCCATTGCTCCTCAGCCTAGCCTATTTTATATAGTGTGTGCCACCTTGAGCTTTTCAGAAAAAAAGAATAATTTAACTATATTATCACACTAAGTGTGATTTATTAATACTGAATGTATTTATATATTCTGCCCCTCTATACTCAAAGATCACAGGAAGAGTTACAATAAAATCAGTATAAAAACAGATAAAGTAGTTAAACAGTGACAACTGAACTTGGAGAGGATGCAGTTCCCTCAGCCAAAGGCCAGCATAAAGAGTTTACCAATCACAGTTCAAATACTCTCAGGGAAACACTTGAGATATTTGTAGATGTCAAGAGCAATCTCACTCACAGCACTCCCGGTTTCACAAAAAAACCATCAGAAGGCAAGTGAGCTCCACATTCTCTACCATCTTTACAAGGAACAAGAGTAGGAGTTGCATGAATATTCATAACATTTGAAATTCGTACGCATTTGGACATATGAAGCTTCGTATGCAATTCGTATTGAGTACGAATCCTAACACATTCAAAGAGGATCTATTCGAACAAATGTGAATTTTCTTGCATTCAATTTGATATGAATTGAATACAAAAAAATTGTGCACATTCCTTTTTTGTTATTATTTATTTTAAAACAACATTAAGAACTTTTTACATTTTCTCATATCACATTATTACATTTCTTTAATACTCTATATGACTTCCTCTGTTTTTCCGGCTTCTCTTCTTGATGTCACTTATTTCTTTGCTCCCCTTTCAAGCCCCTTGTTACTTTTCAGCTAACCCCTTAATTTTTAGTCAAAACCGTCCAAATATTGTGCACATTCCTAAACAAGAGTGAACTGAATTGGGGAAAGCCAAGTGGTCCACACTAAAGAAAGAATTAAGGAGGTATGCAACCCCTATATGCATTTCATTTGCCACTGAGTAAATCAAAAGAATGGTGGGACTGGAAGAGGTAGCAGAATTCTGAAATGTGGGTTGAAATATTAACAAGTGAGGATATGCAGATAGCATACATGACTCTTAGCTAAAAGTAAAAACTTACAACTCAGTAGGAAAGTGAAAGCACAAACAACAAAATCTGGATTAATGATAAAAAAGATGAACAGTGTGCCAGAGAATTAAGGAGAAGAATAATCCTAACGGAAGACACCAATCAACTATTAAACAGCAGAAAAGGTGATTGAAATCAGAAGAATGTTTGCAAATGACAGCAAAACAAGGAAAGCCAACTCTGCCAATCTCAGGAAACAGTCCGATCTGCATTCGAGGTATTTTTTAATTGCTCAAACAAGATTCTGACCAGTTTCATCATTCAAATCCATAAATATTAATGAAGTAAATAAAAAGCAAGGTTCTGAGGGAAGAATTAGTCTGTGGTATTCCCCCCCAGAAGCTGGTGACCGATATCCATGATCTAAAATTCAGCTTTACTCTCCCAGCCTTTTCAATATTTCTTGTTAGTGCTAACAAATTCCTTGCTTCTAATTTGCTTCAAGATCTAATTTAAAACAGGCTTTCCGTAACCCGTCTGATTTTTATTTAATCGCTTGTTTGTTTTAATTCCCTTTTATCCTTGATTTTTAATGCCTACTTTTTGTAAACCACTTAGAATTTTTTTTTTTATGGAAAGTTAGAGAAACATTTTAAATAAATATAATACAGGTCTAAACCTTTAAATGCAAAGCAGCTTGGGACTAGGTCACCTTAAGGAGTAATTCATTACAGATAAGCCAGTAACATTCTGTAGAAGTCCTGTCCTAAGTACCTACATCAAGTGACATGTGTTTTTTCAATGGAGGCACCAAAATTATAAAACAGCTTCCCAGGGAGATCTGACTGGCACTGTCAGGATGGCCTCAGATGCCAAGTGAAGGACCTTTTCACTACCCAGACTTTATTTTAAAAGCTTTATTTTACAATCTTTTATTTTATGTTACATTGATTATTTCTAACTAGTACTTCTTGTTTTCTGAAACCCACTCTAGTATAATACCGTGTTTCCCCAAAAATAAGACAGGGTCTTATATTAATTTTTGCCCCAAAAGATGTGTTATGGCTTATTTTCAGGGAAACAAGGTACACACAAAGTATACTAAAGAGAAATAGCAAATACCCTAGCAAAGTTTACTAATCAAGGTTAGTCGATATATTAAGCCTCCATTTTATTAACATTTCTCTTTAAATAATCTTATTTAATGAAACTATCAAATGCACATACAGTCTGCAGATTGGAAGCTGATAAAAGGTAACCAAGGGTGTTTTTCCACTGTCACTAGAAATACACATTAAGTACCCATTAATGGGTACTAAAGGGCATTAATGTATCCATTAATGGGTACTTCTAGTGACAGTGGAAAAACACCCCAAGTTGAAACTGTAACCTTCAGGATAAGGACAAGAAAGAAATACAACATATGGCAGATATTTGATCGGTTTATTAGCAATCGCCTCAGACTGGAACTCAAAACATGGGCAACATTTGCTTTTACCAAATTACTGTATACACCAATCAAATGTATAGGCTTTGCATCGAGTCATACTGTATATATATATCACTCCATCACAAATATTTAACAGAATTAAGAAATCTAACTGCATTGACTGGGAAGAAACAGTTCCAATAAATATGCTTACAAAACAGAACAGCCTTTAAAATAAAGATTTCACTCATTTCAGTGATTTAAATGAGAGCTTCATTTTCCTTGAGGAAGCTGCTGTGGTCACTGTGAGGTTCAGGCTACACAAAGGAAGCCAGGGTTGGGACACTAATACCACAACACTGCTGCAGATGAAGTCAGAACTAAACGGCTAACAACTAAGGGTGTTTTTCCACTGAGCTCCTTTGATCCAGATCTAAGGAATGTGTACTTCCCTTAATCTGGATCTAGTAGATCCGGATTAAGGGAAGTACCCAATGTGTTTCCATGGATGCTCTAGCACTCATTGCTCTAGCACCCAATAGCAATGGGTGCTAGCCTAACTGCTGTGGAAACAGAGCACCCATTTGCAACGGATCCACCCACAAGGGGTCTGCCTGTAAACTGAGGTATTTTGGGGGACAGGGGGTGCAATCTCCATAGTTGCCTTTGGTGATTAGCAAAAGCTCTGAAGAGAACCGCTTGCAAGAGCCGGCTCTGAAGTCCTCCTGAAGTTGCCTTCGGAGATTAGCGCAGGCTCTGCAGAAAAAACCCTTGTGAGAGCAATGCAGCTGTCAGAGGCTCCAGAGGATCTTCAAAGTTAGTGGCAGATCACAATCTGCTGCTAACTTCAAAGATTCTCCGGAGCACATGCCAGCAGGTTTTCGCTAGGGTTTTTTCTGCAGAGCCTGCGCTAATCTCCAAAGGCGACTTCGGAGGAACTTCAGAGCCGGCTTCAGAGGGACTGCGAAGTCTTGACTTTGGGTCACCCCCCCCCATGGATGCATCCCCCCCGAGCCTCCTCTAGACCCCACTGCTGAATTGTAGTGGAAACAGGCTTCCTACAATCCAGATTTGAAAGCTGAAGACCCCATTTTAGACTCCTTTAATGGGGTCTACAAAAAATCCAGATTATAGGTCCTGAAAGACCCATATGATCTGGATTTCCCTAGCTGTGGCGGAAACAGATGTGTCTCTAATGGGGTCTGTAGTGGAAATGGGGTCATTCGGCTCTCAGCCAAATGGGTCCTTAATGGGTGCTTCAATGGGTACTTAGTGCTAGTGGAAAAACACCCTAGGTTGACAATGTGGACAAAGCTACAGTTGGTCACGGCTCAGGTGACTGAAACTTGGGAAACTGACTCCATTTGAGTTTTAGCTAGACACCTCCTTTGCACTTGGGTGGTAGGTAGCATTCACTGTTCTGGAGACACACAGCACCCCTGTGACCAGGTGCTGTCTCCACAGGTCTTTGGCTCCCTGAGACAGGAAGGCCTGGACCTTGGTGTTCTTAGCTGTCACACACAAGCCTATCACCAGCTGCATGAAGTGCTGCTGAATGTTCTGAAACACTACCAGGGAGAGGTTCCACTCTCCTATTCTGGCCTTCCCTCTGCTCAGAGCATCAGCTGTGATTGAGGAGATGCAGGCCTTTTGACCACATGAAGATCTGTTGGAAAAGCTCCTGCAAAAGATGACTGTATCGCTCTTTGTCTGTTGATATACACCTTGGAAATGACATTGTCCATCATCACCAAGGCATGAAAACCCTTGATGAAGGACAAAAATTCCTGCAGAGCCCAAAAGATAGTCTTTAGATCCAACCAGGGGATGCCTCAGGCAGGGTCCCATTGCCTGCTGCTGAAATGTCTCAGCAAACACTCCCCCACGCCCACAGAAGCAGGACCAAAAGGCACTGCCCCTTCATATGGTCAAGGGCTAATTCACCACACCAGACTGTTTTGAATCTCAGCTGAGAGGTGGAGACTGAAAAATCTTTTGAGTGCAATGTTGGCTTGGAAGGGAAGATGATGATGTCACTTAAGGGATATGAGGTGATGCCTGGCACAGGGCACAAGTCAGCAGGAGACCATCAGCCTTAGAAGCCTGGTCAAATCCATGATGCCCAGTGTCTGCTGGGCCTGCCAAGACCTAGGTTACCTCAGTCAGCCTGAGAACCCTGTCCTGAATTAGGTGTATGCAGGTAGTAACAATGGAAATACAGGACCCCAAGTCGTCTAACTCCTGCAAAGGGGAAAGATGGCTCTTTTACTGGTTGATCAGAGACTCCAGATGTACCACAGTGTGACACACATCGTCTTTTGCTTTCCTATGATGCAGTTGTGGTTAACAGGTCACCCAGGAACAAGAAAATGACCAACCCCAGCAACCTAAAGGGCTCCAAAGCTGCCAACAACACCTCGGTGGAGACCCTGCATACAAAAAACATGTTGAAGGGGAGAGCCCTGAACTGGAAATGATGGCCAAAGTGAAAAAAGTAGAAGAACCACCTGTGATCCTGGCAAATTAGAATATATTGATAAGCATTCCAGGGATTGACAGACACAAGGAACTGCTGGGAACCCAGGCTCCCTTTAACAGATATAAGAGATTCCATTTTGAACCTCTTATACCTAACTAACTGGTTCAGGTACTTGAGGACCAAGATCCTACACCATTCCAACCCTTTTGGATACTAGGAAAAGGACTGAGTAAGGACCGAGTAGACCACCTGATTGCATTCCTCAAAAATGGGAAGCCTTATCCTTTTGGACAGTTTAAAATCAATGGGAGGTGGACTCCAACAACATCTGAGAGTCACAGATTCCTCATTTTTGAACATAAACAACATAAAGATTTTAAAATTACTTCTATAACATAAACCAGATTTTGTCATTAATACAGAACACATAAAATGAACAATGCAGTAATCAGTCATATAAAGCCCATTCTTCTGATTACTGCTGTTTTTTGGTCCCTGAATGGCACCTGTCCCTTCTCCTTATGTCAGGTGTGGCTAATGTCACCAGCTTAGAGACTACTATTCTCAAAATCAAAGGCAGGAATGTCTATGTTTTTAGCTCAGTACAGAGTTTGATGGTCAAAACTATTCCCAGGTCTGCTGGGAAGCCAATATTTAAGGGCATTTAGTTCCCATACAGTCAATGTCAAAAATACAGTCAATGTACTAAATTTTAAAAGCACTTTTGATCATTTTGCGATCAAACTTTTAAAACTGTGTGCCAGGATCATGTTAATCACAGTTGTTCATACTTCTTGGTGTCCAAGATTAGTTTATTTACTTGTCATTCATACAGCATTTATCTCAACTATCAATTCTCTGAAAAACAAGAGTGCTATAGCCAACATTCATTTGCAGACAAGGAATGCTGGAGGAATCTGACATGGATTTCCTAATGTACTAACTGGTCAATGTCATTACCCACGTATGATCCTGGCATGCTGCTAAAAGAAATCTTTATTGTACCAGAGAACATCTTTAAAAGTTTTTACTCCAGGAGATATATTTAATATGTTGCAAAAAAAATTACTTTCATCATATCTTTCGTTAATTTTTTATCAGTTCAGTAAGTGACAGTATACCTAGTCCATCCAAGCAACATTCACCCTACATTGTGCCTCTGTGGAAGAATACTTCGTCATTTTGAAATGCAAGCGTTCTCATTCTTGAGCCAGAAACCATCCAATGAAGCAGGATTTTAGAAGAATAAGACAGACCAAAGACCAGACACTATATATATAGTTAAATCATGGAATTGGCTGCCATGAGCACATGATGTTGACTACCAGCTTGGATGGCTTCAAAAAGGAATGGGCAGACAGGATTCTGTCAATGACTCCTAGACTTGATGGCTTTGTGACTACCTCGGTAGAGAAGGTTATACTTCCCTAAAAGTGAGCTACCATCAGACTGAGCAAGATACATTGTTTGGTCTGTTTCCTGCCTGTAAGCTTCTATGTACAACTGAGATCACTACTGTGAGAACAGGCTGCTGGATTAAATGGGATACTGATCCAACCTAGTGGGGCACTGTTTATGTCTTCATGGTCCTAAACATTTTTGAACAAAGCCAGCTGCCAATGGAGTAGCAAGACTTCAAAACAATGCCACATCATTAAATACAATGCCTCCTGACCATTTAAGAACTTCACTATGTGCATCTTTATTCACAAGCAGATAAAGGAGCTGTGAAGGAAAAGCATTAGTTCTGAACTGCATAAACTAACCACTTATAAAAATAACTATTTTTCTGCTAAAACAACCATGTATTTGTACTCTCTTCTAAAATATCTCAGCTAAGGTAAACTACTCTTCTAGATATAACAGGCATCCTTTTGCTTCAAACCCTTATGTAGCCATGGTGATAGAAGAGGGCACTGATTCACAATTACATAATAAGCCTTCTGCTCCAATCAGCAGCACAGAGAAGGTATTTTCTGCACATTTTTTGTTGATTGTTCCTGTGAGAAAATTCCTGTTTCTAAAAATTCATTTTAAAAATTTAGCAATACAATACTATGAATCCAGGTATTTTAAAGATGTAGTTAATTTTTTTTCATATTATTAGCTCTAGCTCTGGTTTGTCTTTCAACATCCAAGCTATATTAACTGTTCTGTGTTTAATATTTTCCCTACTGTATCTCTTTAAATACAATATTAATGGCTACTGAATGAATGTGTAGTACAAGAGTACGGTATATTCACATATGTAAAATTAATAGACAAAACGAAAAACTATGCTATGTTAATTGGAAAAAAACATGCTAAATTCAAATACTGCAGAAAACATTCTCCCATCACCCTATATTTAGTGTCCATGAAAGCTTCCCAGAATTTTATGTATAACAAATGTCATATTATGTATGCAAGCAGAGTGCCATACAATATATCAACATTCAGGAAGGCTGGCAAGCTATTCTGGACTACTCCCTCCATCCCAACTCTGTTTCTAAGACCATCTTGCAAATTCAGGAAATTTTAATGAGCACAAACCCAATATACCACTTTCAAGTTATAGTTATCAAAACATTAGTCCTCTGGCAGGAATGATGTGCAATTAGTCTTACTCTTAATTTTGAAACTTTAAAGAGTAATAGAGACTACCCAAAAGTGTTTAGCTGTTGATGATGCATGTAACCATAAAACACCTAGGTACACCCTCCAGACTCAGGGGACAGGGTGCCTCTAGTGCATTTGTAAGGACTGAAGAGCAGGTGACGGTTTTGCCTGTGTCTTTTGTTTGAGATGCCCATAAGCAATTTGTGGGCCTCTGTTTGAGACATTATGCTGGACTAAATGGGCTGTGGCATGATCCAGCAGGGTTCCTCTTACATTCTTATGAAAGGTTTTTGATTTATGCTACTAAAAGCCAACAACAGAATAACATTTTTTTCCTTCACCAGAACAATGACATCCTGAATGCCTTCACTCAACAGAATAAAAGTTAGAACTCTTACTATTGGTATTTTCTGCAATTAAAAAAAAGAGTAGGAAGGCTGTAGAATAACTGGAGGGAGTTGGATACCACCACTTTCAAGCAGCACCTCTCACACAAATATGTCTGGTCCAGTGACAAAGTATATTGAGAGAGGTTTGCTGGTAAAGGAAACTATACATCCTTTCCATTGTTATCTTCTGAATTTAGCCAGCTTCCACCAAGAAAATACATCTTAATTCATCACTAACTACATGCCACAAAAACAGCTCCATTGTGCTCCAGTTTGGTCTAGTGGTTAGGGAGCTGTACTGTAATCTGGGAATACCAGGTTTGATTCCACATTCCTCCACAAAACTGCTGGGTGATCTTGGGCTAGTCAGCTCTCTTCTGAGCATTCATAGCCCCACCTACCTCACAGGGTGTCTGTTGTGGGGAGAAGAATAGAAAGCTTTGCAAGCCGCTTTGAGTCCGTTAAACGGGAGAGAAAAGCGGGGTAGAAAAGCCAATTCTTCTTCAATGTCTACAAGATTTTCTTATATTCACTACCTATAAGACTTCACAGCATTCTTGACTCTAAATAAAATTATTTAATTAGAAAACTGCAGTAATTTATTTGTTTTTATTTAAAATGTTTACACACTGCTTCCTATTAAAATATAATCTTAAAGCAATGTACAAGAAATAAAAACAACTAAAATCATAATAGTTATATTTAAAAAAATTAAAATCAAGGATGAGGGAAACAAACACTCACTCTTGAAAGGCCTGGGTAAAAAAGTTGTCTTTGATTGGTGCCTTAAGATCAGAAGTGTAGGTGCCCTAAGAATATGAAAAATTCCAGAGACTGTGTATAACCACAAAGTTTTTAGTTAACTGAAAGCCTGGAATCCACAGGGACATTATGACTCAACAGGTAAAGCACAGTTAACTAAAAACCAATTAAATTCCCAGTGAAGGGTTGAACATCAGACTATGGCTTAATGTGGCTAGGTGCACCTGACAGGTTCCAGTAAGAACAAAACCAGTCATGCACTACTTCTTGGCGGTCAAAGTGAAAAAGTTTTTGCTTTGCTAGCTTACTTAAAAGCCATTTTTGTCTCACCAATTCCAAGAGACAATCAGCAATTTCTGTAGCTAAGGACCATGCTTTTGCTAATGAACAAAATACAAAGTATTCCTTGACACGTCTACAGTTATGTTTCCATGGTCCTCAGCAGGAGATGTTATGTATCTGGCTGGAAAAGGGCATGGCGAACTAAAGAGGCATCCTGGTAAATTCGGACAATGTTCCTTATAGCACAACCACCTGTACTCACAGTGGTCAACCAGACATTGTTAGGAAGCCTAGAAAGAGAATATGAATCCAATAGCATCCAATCTACTCTCTCCAGTAGTTTCACAGGAACGTTAAGTGATGCTTTTTATTCAGTCAACAGTCACAGTTAAATGCTTTGAACAATCCTTGTAGGCCCTCAACTCTCTACTATCAGTTGAGCTTCTATTTCAAGCCAAAACCTGGTAGTTCAAAGCAAATTCACTCTGCAATATAGTTAAGCTGCTTCGCAAGCTAATCAGTTGGAAAGCTTGCCAAACAACTACAGCTTTTGTCTGAGCTAGAACATTCATTAGTAATTTGAAGACCTGTCCTACATCTAAGTAATAAATGATCTCATAGTACTACAATTCAGTGTGCTTTCACTGCTGCATGACAGATGCAAAATGTGCTACATACAAGCAAGAGAGTCAATTCCTTTTCAAATGACAACTGACAGTCTATTACACATAGACAATTTAACAATATGAAAGGAATAGTTACTGTGCTCTATCAGAGGCTGTTCCAGGAGTCCTCCCTCTAGCGTGAAAAAGCTTACTGCCTGATAGATAAGCTAGTTATCTATTGCTATGAGCACTTATAAACCACAAAGTAACATAAATCAAGCAATACGCAGCTAAGATTAAAACTAGTCATAAAACTGTTTTAAAAGCAGTCAATGTAAAAGTGAATGTTTACGGAGATAAAAACTTTTTTCAGCGTTTGACAAAGAGGATGATAGGATGATTATCCGATTAAGAACATAGAAGGTCTGAGGCTGGAACGTAGTTCTCCTTAAACACATTATCCACCATATTTACCAAGAACAATTTGGTTTAATTCAGTATTCTGAGTCACACTATTGATAAAAGACTTCTGGAAACAGCAGAATTTAAGGTGAATAAGGTAGCTGTTTTGCTATTCTTTATTGTTGGGATTTAATTAATAACAGCTCAAATTCAAGACACAACATGAATCTGTAAAGATATCTGAAGCATTCTCTAGTCACCTTCATTCTGCTACTGCAACCATGAAAAGAAGGACCATCAACAATACATACAACTTCCCCTGAGCAACAATTGGGAGTCCTTGGAGGAACCAAAACCAAGCTTTATGAGAAGTTCAGCAATGGACAATCAACATCACTAATCAACATAGGCTTCCACAGACCCATACCTGCTCCACTTAAGTTTCTCAATTTGCTGCTGTCTACAGCATTCATTTACTGTTTTCAGCTATCAATTTAGTAACTTGCTATATGAAATGTTTGGATTTAAAATATCTTCCCAATATCTTTTTCCTAAAGTACTTATTTGCAAATCTGTTCCTTAAATACATCTCTTAACCAAGTAGTAAAATTTATACCAGAATTACATGACTAACAGTTGTCTTTCAAAAGATTTTAACACTTTCCTCTTTCATCAGTAATAAGCAGATTTAGAACATCTTCAGCAAACCATCAGCTCCATTAGCTGCAGAGCCACTGTTCCATTCCTAATATGCCTTTCCCGCTAAAATCAAGACGGCAGCAGCTGCACAACCACAGCATCTACCGGATGAAACTTGTTACCTTGATTTAAGATTAGCTTCAGCACTGAAAAAGTACCTCTGTGGCTCTGTTGGATGACTTTTCATGGGAGAGGAGCAGGGAAGTGGCACCCTTTTGATCCTTCTTGATCTCTCAGTGGCTTTTGATACTGTAGAACACAAGTATTTACTAGGCAGTCTCTGAGGGGATAAAGGTATATTACAGTGGCTCCAGTCCTACCTATGGAACTATACTCAGAAAACAACACTAAGCAGCTGAAGGACTTGATTCTGTCTTCTACACAGATGATCCAGAATTTTGGAGTGAGGTGTTATCTCTACATAGAAGACATTCAGCTCCACCCTTCCTTTATGCTTGAGTTGAGTTGCAATAGTTTAAGAACTGAAGAAGACAGGATGTGAGCCAAAAGATTCCGCCTGAATCATAGCAACATGAAAACTCTTTGAGTGGACAATTCTTGAGTCAAGGAGTTGGCTTTAACTACACTTTAAAATCACATGTAGCTAGAAAGTATTCTCCGCTTCAACTGATATGCCCACTCCAATCATTCTGGATACAGGTGGCCTGCTCTCAGTAACTCATCCACTTACTACTCAAATTATTACAATGCACTCTATGCTGTGTCACCTTTCAAGACGTTCAGGAGACTAGAGCCAGGGAGGTGTGCAGGGCTTGAAGATTATTACATTACCAAGCCCAATTCAAGGTGTTGGTTTTAATTTGTTACACTCCAAACAGTTCTTAACATGGATATTCAAAGACTGCTTCACACAACACCAACCCAGTGTCTGGGATTCTCCAGAAAGGACTTGCCAACAGTTCTACCAACTCAAGTTGTTGCTAGAGTAAGTGCTCCTCAGCAGAACCTCTCTGCATAAGCAACATTCATTTGAAACAAACCTGCCTATTGCAAGGCAAGCTTATATATTTTAGAACGTAGCTGAAAACATTTCTACTTGCTCTGGCATTCCCACTGGACTATAGCTTTAATTCTTACATTCAAATATTTTCAATTTCTATAAGCCACCCCGATTATTATGTGGTGGAAAGAAAAGTGTACAAATACATATTTCTAGCTCGTAGCTTCTACAAGCAATTGTAAGTTGAAAGGGCAACGATTTATTTTCTACTGCTTAGCCCCATGGATCACACTGGACACCAAATAGAACTTCTCCTCAATCCCTAAACGCAGTAATGATCTGTTTAGGTATTTTACTATTTTAAAACATTTTAATAATAGCAAAACACATCAGCTACACAAAGGGTTGTTTCACATTAACTAAATCTGTGTTTTAGTTGAAGAACAAATGAACATGTTAAATTCAAGCCTTCATTGTACTGCAATCACACAAGATAAAAATCCAGTTATCTAACATCCAGTTATCTTGTGTGATCCAAAAATTTTGGGGCTAGTGAATTTCTAAATATTCTGGTTACTTGATCTTCTGTACAAGTGTTCCCACAGCTGCCTGTTACAGCATTTGGCCTCCACTGTAGCTCCTTCCCTTAATTTTGTTGAGAAGTACTGTATATGCTGGCGTATAAGACTACTTTTTAACCCAGGAAAATCTTCTCAAAAGTCAGGGGTTGTCTTACACACCGGTGTCGTCTTCTTATATGGTGAGTATATCCCAAACTCTATATTTTAACTGTAAAATTGGGGGTCGTCTTATATGCCCAGTTGTCTTATACACCGGAATATACGGGTAGCTATATAACATTATTTTATTTAAACTTTAGTAAGACAAGACTTCTATTCTTTTTACTATATATTCTCGCATTAGGCAGATGACAGAATTTTTGGGCATTTCATTCAAAGAGCAATGCCACCCTGTTCAATTAAAGCGAACTTTCCAATTAATTTGGTACCAATTAACTGGACTTTGACAGAATTTTCACATCCAACTATATTGCCCTTTACTACCCATTAATAGTGTTATACTCACATGTCTTAATAATTGCAATGAATACTATTGACGCTCTTGTTGTCTGCAAATGTTAAGATATTTAGAAAATACTGGCATTCTTCAGAGCTTAACACAATCACACATGAGAACTCTCACCTTGTTCATTGCTCCAGGCTGTGGACCCCTCAAACTTGCTTGTCCTCCCATCTGTGGAGAACCTTGCTGAAGAGTCTCAGCTAACAAGTTACCAGGATTACCCATTCCTGGGTTTGGATACGACATGTTGGAACGTCCTCTTCCTGCTCCAATTGAACCATTCATAACTTGCCCCTGCATCATGCCTTGGCCATTTCCTGCGGCCAGCATTCCAGGATTCATGCTAGCATTTATTCCTGCATTCATTCCCATTCCAGGTTGATTTACTGGACTGTTCACTGCTGGCATCATTCCTGCAGTCGGTTGAGTTGGTGGACCCTGGTTTGGCCCACCTGTACCCATCCCCAAATTTGGAGACGTCAATGTAGGTTGGGCCATGGGGCTTTTGACCACACTGTTTAAGATTCCCATTCCAGGATTATTCTGTTGGGGCTGATTAGGCATGCTCTGGCTTGGCCCACCAACTCCCATGTTAAGATTTGGTGAGCTACCAGCCCGTAACAATTCAGACAGCTGTTTGTGTTTTGAAGCAGCATCTTGTGCCATACCAAGGCTAGTCTGCAACTGATTAATGTCACCACCATTGGTAAGTCCCAGTTCTGTGGAGCTGATAAGTTCATCCGGCAAGTCATGTTCCAAGTCAAAGAGGGATCCAAAATCTAATGAAAAAAGTAAAAAATAAAGTGATTTAGAGCACTGAAGAGACAGTTCATATCAACAAACTTTTCAACAGAACAGAATCAAACACTAATTTGCTTTGCAACAAACATAAAAGTGAAATATTTTTGTAATTGTGCTTCACACACAAGTAAATTAAATGAGACTGAAGCCCATTAACTGACCCATAACAAGCACTGCTGACCAGCAAGTTCAACTGACACAAGATTCACTATATCATGCAAGCACCGTTTGTGTGTTCAAGATTCAGTTTCATTTATTCTAGTAAACTCTTCTGTTAAACTGCCAATTGTAGAAGGAACACCTCTTAGCATTTATTAATCCTCTATCAAGAGTTTAAACCACCCCAACTATACACAGTTAACTTTGAATATAATATTTGCCTACATTTAAAGGTTAGTTCATAAGGAAGATGGAGAAGGAGTAAAAGGCTAAATCTCCAGTTGTTTCTGAGACAAAATTCATCAGAAGCTTCACAAATCATTCTGCTTTGTGCACACTTGTGCACACTCAAGCCAGAAAGCATGTAAATGACCCAATAAGGCTTGAAGTCCCAGCTACCAAAATATCCCTTCCACCAGTATGTAAAAAATAAGTAACAGCAACTCCTCTAATAGTTTATTTACTCTAGAAACAGTCATGCTATCTACCAATAGAACATAACCCTTCTTAGCTTAAAAAAAGTATTAATTGGTCAAATTTAACTTTTTAAAGTACAGGCTGAACATGCAGGAATTTTCTTAATTTGAACCTTAAACTCTTGCTATTTCTAAACGTGGCTTATTAAAATTAACAAACATGTACACTTTTTGACTCTATATTTTAAAATCCTTCAGTGGCACACTTCTAAAACACCAAGACAGCCTTAGCCTTTAACTAGGCAGCATCTAAAATTCTGATTATTATGTACTAACCTGAATGCATAAATTCAATGAACAATGCTCCTACAACTGAACAAGCCAGCAAGGGTAGTATAGATAAAAAGTTAAAATTATACAACCTTTATTCAGGAGATACTAAATAGGTAAAGAGACTGAGAGAAGTGCAACCTTGTGCTAGCTCTGGAAAGTTTCCAAGTATTTCCCATTCAGGAATCTCCCCTGTGAACTGCTATATACTTCCAGAGTTTTTTTTTTAAAGGCAGCTTTAAGAGTTGCTGCAAAGGAAACACAGGAAAGCCATTAATTCTCTGTATACAAGAAGTTGCTGGCATAGTCCTTCCAAAATATCAGCTACCAGCCATTGTCCAAAATGTAAGTGAACAGCTACTAAATACTTCAGAGTTTATCATTCCAATTCAGTAAGAACTACCAACCACTGCCAGAGCAAAGAATCTGTTGTCAACATACCTGCAAAAACTTTTGAGAGAAGTGTTACAACAATCCATTAAGTTCACTTGTTTCCACTGTACTATGTGTATGAAAAGCAACAGTCCAAAAATGTGCATGTTCCTTCCAGTTCAGAATTTTCCACAGGTAGATGTAATGATCTATCTATCCTACATTTTGCATTCCACAAGACTAAAGGCTATTATAGAAATCTGGGGAGACTTGCTTTTGATTAGATATGAACACATGACTAAAGTTGTGCTCCCCAATTTTACAAAAAACTGTTTTCTGTTGCATTCTCCAAATTATAGATTGGGGAACTCCTCAATTTTTTTAGGGATGCTAAGTTCCTACACTAAATACAAGAATATGAGAGAGAAAGAAATCAGCCTGTACTATGCACCCATATGTAGCCTTGTCAAGAAATTCACAAACTACATTGCAGAATTTAGGAAGACTACATAAGTAATGAAAGACTGGATGCACCAGAACTTCTACAACCAATGCTTTAAAAACATGGCTGCCTAATCAGATTGTAAACATAAAAATCTAGGCTGGCAACCCTATTTTCAAGGTTTTGAAAGGACTCCTTTCTAGAAAGATTGTCAGCTCTTTAAAAAACAAAATGTCCTGAAAACTGATCAGAATCAAGGTCAGACAGAAGAAGAGAAACCAGGAACAATGCTCAGAATCATCTTTCAGTTTCCTCCCTCACCTTGGAGTATCAAGGGTCTATGGTAATATTTGTAGATCTAGCGTTTCCACCAGAAAGACAAGTTCATGGTATTAGAAGCAATTATTGCCAAAGAGTGAGTCATTCCACTATGGTATACATGAAAGGGTTCTACACACAGACTCTGATTGTAAGAAGAAGCACGCACAACATGCTTCTTGCCAAATAGTCGATTTCAAATTGGAAACAGTGAGAGGTGAAAATCATTTGTTCCCCAGTTTCCTAGTTATCAGTGAGTGTTGAGATCTTTTTTTCATAATCTAACCCTAGCTAATAATGAATAAGCATTGTACCAGCAGCCACTTTTAAGACTATTAATTGCAAGCAATTATTTTCAATATTTTCTTTAGTAGCTGCCACTTTTACCAATAAATGGCATCTAGGTTAAGAAAATATTTAGATTGTACAAATAACCCTTGAATCTAAGTAGCACCTAAATGCTGAAAATTGTCCAGTACCATGAATCTGTTAAAACAATAAGTAACTAACTTTTTGGATACTACAGATTATATTTGGGGGATGCATTTTTTCAGGTTACTTCTTTCTGCACAAACATGTATAAAGATTGTTTTTCCATGATAGCTATATAGATGTTCCTGAAATACAACTCCACTCAGCCTCAGTCAGTCTAGTCAATGGCAAGGAATGACAGGAGCTGTATGTAGTTCAGCAGTCCTGTTCAAATATCCCAAATGTGCTTAGGCTAACTTTTCCACTCAACACACATGTTCCAAAACATTTTTCAAAAACCACTAGATATAAAATCCACTATTGCAGTACACACATATATCAGAGACTACCACTACAGTGTTTTAAAACTCAAAGAATTTTTAAGCTATGCCCTGCACAGGACCACAAAAAAGGGGGGAAAGGCATAACAGCTCAAGAAAACAGAGTACTCAAAATAGATTAAGCAGCAATCCTGCAACTTTTTCAGATATGGGAACTACCTTCAGCTCATATAACATCTGAAGATCCAGGATGGGGAATAGCTCAGTAGCAAGTCCCAATTCAGTAGCTGAAGACCAATGGAATGCTATCAATGTTTGGAGCCCTATCTTCAACTTGCAATTATGTTTCTCTCCAGGTACAGAGTGAAACAAGTTGGGAATAACAAAGCCTAAGTGACATAAAATGTAGGGAACAACAAGGGGTAGCATTTCCATTTCTAACTTCCTTGCTTTCTGCTGCAAAAATATTTCAAATGGTCCGTGTGTGTCTTTAAAATCCAAAAACATTCTACAACAAACTGCTTGGGCAAGATGTCCGTTTGTTTTATACACGGTGTACAAATAGACAACAATCAGTACCCAATGAGGAAGAACATTCAACAATAAGGATACCAGCAATGTCCTTCTGCTTCATCACTATTTTCTGGAAGGCTGGGAAACTCAGAGAAGATCAAATTTAACATATGTGTACTACAAGCATCAACTAGCTTATACTGTTATTTACTAGGCTTGCCACTGATATAAAACTGTTCTCAAGTTACCAATTCTAAACTCATGATTTTCGTTGCATATTTCAGCACCAACATAGCCCAATAAAAATTAAATAAGAACATAAGAGAGGCCTTGCTGCATCAGGCCACAGCCCATTTAGTCCAGCATCCTGTTGCACACAGTGGCCCGCCAAATGCTCACGGGCATCTCAAACAGAGACAAGGACAAACCTTTTCCTGCTCTTGAATCCCAGCAAATGGCATTAGAAGCGTCCTGCTCCACGCCCCCCCCCCAGCCTGAAAGACGTACCTAGGCATTCATTCTAGCAGCCATTGATACATCTGTCATCCATAAATTTGTCTAACCCTACCTTGAACCGATCTAGACTGGTAGCTGTCACCATCTCTTCCGGCAGCACATTCCATAAACCGATGACCCTTTGGGTGAAAAAATACTTCCCCTTGTCAGATCTGACTCTCCTACCCATCAGCTTCATAGAGTACCCCCTGGTTCTAGTGTTGTGCGATAGAGAAAAGAAATTTTCTCTATCACCTTTTCTATACCATATATAATTTTATATACTTCAATCAGGTCCCCTCTTAAATGCCGTCTCTCCAGACTGAAGAGGCCTAGACGTTGCAGCCTGATTTCGTAAGGGAGGTGTTCCAGACCCTTAATCATTCTGGTTGCCCTTTTCTGTACCTTCTCTAGTTCCACAATACCCTTTTTAAGGTGTGGTGACCAGAATTGTACACAATATTCCAAATGTGACCTCACTATAGATTTATAAAGAGGCAAAATGACACTTGCTGACTTATTTTCTATTCCCTTCCTAATTATTCCCAGCACTGAATTTGCTTTTTTCACTGCTGCTGTGCATTGGGTTAACACCTTCATTGAACTGTCCACCAAAACCCCGAGATCCCTTTCCTGGTATGTTGCAGAAATCTACTGGGCACATTCAACTGAGAGTTACTGAACTGAGTAAGAACTAATATTTCACATTAAGTGACTTCTTGCTTTGTTCTGCAGAATATTCTAGCATTTATAACCTCACTAAAACTAATCTAAAAAGCAGCTTCAGCCAATACACAGGATGTGCAGCCTTGATCTTCATAAGACTCCTTCCAGACTCCTAGACTGTGTCTCCAAGAGAGAAACATAAGGAAAGTACTGACATAACCTTAATCACCTGTGTGTAGTGCCACTTACATAGCAGAAACTAATTTGGAAAGTACTTTTATAAGGGTATAATTCAAAGGCTATGTAAGGCTCCCTAACCCTATCTGGTGGCTTAAAAGCAGTAGTTTAACAGCACATATACAACTCTTATGTTCATGGACCAAGCTGAAGCATTCACCTGTAAATCTGGAATGGATGAACAAAAATGCAGCCACTAATGCTACAGAAACCTTGCATTAAGTCTTGCTTTTGATGGAACAGAATTTACGAAAAGGAGCCAAACTGAACACCTTGGATTCACATACAGTACTTTCTTCAAGGTTACATTGAGACAAAAATTATAACTGTCCTTTCAATATTTATGTTACACTTCAGATTAGATAAATATTGAGTAGCTGAATATTTAACTTGCAGTTTCAAATACATCTTAGAAAGTCTGGGAGTTTTATCGTTACTGAACTCCTATATGCCATATTTTATGCATGTAAGATTCACATTCATATAAGACACTTCTATAAGTTGCCAAGTAGTATTCAGGAAAGATAAACAAAAAATTAGGATGCAGAGTGATTTTAGGAGAAGAAATGTGGATCTTATATGGAAAAAAATGAAGTACAACAACCTTACATTTCACAAACAATCTCTAACCTCCAATCTTTTATGCCATGCCAATCCCCTTCATGCAATCTTATCAGCCCCAATGAGTTCAGATTTGAGGAGACATAATAGGAAATGTCTTGGATGCCACTCACAAACATGCACAATTGTAGAGATGCTCAGTTATAAGCTATCATTTTAAAAATTGCCAACTACCTAAGCAGTCTGATACAGTACTAGAACAGTATTTCTTCATTACTTTCAAATGGCCCAGCTCCAACTCCTTACTACTAAGCTAAAATTGTTAGCCTTTTACAAAACAAATTATTCAACCCTGAGGAAATCTAACCTATACAAACTTCTCAGATACTTTCTCACCATTTACAGACTACAAAAGAGCCACTGATTTGGGAGGAAAATGACGGACACTTAAGCTATAACATACAGCAGGAAAGGTCTGAGACTAAACAGCAGCTAAGGTTTACACAAACACCTTTTTTCACTTTATGTACAGAAAATACCTTACTGGATCTTCAGGGTTCAAGGATATTTGTATTGTAATAGTGTAATAGTGTATTCCATATAGATATTTGTATGATTTATCAAACACTGACAGGTTACCCTTAAAGTAGAATTTTAAGCGCCTGAAACATTATTAGGATATCACTGGTTACTTGGAAATAAATACCTACATCAATATGGGCTCTGGCTTATTACTTCATGCAACATAAAACACCAAAATGTTACAAATGCTATGTTGACTTTAAAAATATACATTCTGATTTCTTTTTATGTATTAACAGGTCTGCAGCTTAGTACTATTGTACTCTATTCAATAATTACATGAGTTGTAGCAATCTAGAGATGCATGTGCAAATCCAAAAGAGACAGCCTCTAGAAAATCACTCTGTCATTTTCCCAAGTCAAAGACAAAAAGGAAATATAAATGTCAGTATCAAACTGATTATAGAAAAATTTGGCAAAAGGTGGCATACTGAAGGAAACAAAATGGAGCATGCATAATATTCCTTGAAGTGTGTTTGCAGACAAGGATTTTAAAGTCTGATAGTACCCATGCTTAATTATGACTTTCAAAAAAATTGGGGTGGAGAGACAAAATATTTAGATGTATTTTAAATTTTTATATTAAGATACTGCTTTTCTAACAAACGAAAAGTGAAAGTCAAAAAATTAAATGTACTATAGTGTAATTGCTTCTGGTAATTGTTACAAAAAAGCTTTGTTTTAGCAGAGGAAAGAGAGAACAGGTAATGTACATTTGTATACTACAGTACTGTAAATCTTGGTCTTCAAAGTGAACAGAGGTGCCACTGGTATAACCTACTGGTATCTACTGACACTATTATCTAAAAGCAACCATGTTACTTGCTATTCATCAGAGATGAGCAACAAGTGCACATACTTAGCATCTTCTAAATTCCTCAGAATACACTCTTCTAATGTTAGTGGTAATTTCTAGAGATGTAACCAATCAGCCAAGAACTGTCATGTGCTATATACACTCTTAGTCTTGTCAAAAGAGCATCTTCCCAGTCTGAAAGAACTAGACTTGCCATGTGTGTAGTGCTATACTCTATCATCCCTCCTGCTGACATCCTAGGTTTTAGAGAGTCATCATTTCTGCAAGTGAGTTGTGATGTGTGTAGTGCTATACTCTACCATTTCTTCTACTTAAATCCCAGGTTCAAGACTTATCTACTAGTATCAATTTACCACTTCTACAAGTATGAGTCACTTGACATGGAGAAAAACAAAGCCAAAGAATGATCTGCCACTACAATGACAAAGAATTGTTCCTGTTGCATGCAGCTGTGGGCAGGACCAATAAAGAAAAAAACTGATTTTCACTACCAGTTAACGCACTTCTGGCTTAAAAAAAAGCTATGATTGTCGACTCCTCCTCCACATACCCATTAGTCAAAGGTGGCAGGTATTATACCTTAACAATGAGGCATAAATATGTTATTAGTACACTGCATATAGCTGTCTTATCTATTAAGAGAAAAACAACTATATGCAGAGTCCCAGGGACAAAAAAAAAAGTGGGGGGAGCAATAGAACAAAAAAGCAAATTCAGAGGATAGGTTGCAAAGAAAAGACTTTCTAGTCTGAGACAAAGTTTTTTTTCTGCAGTTATTCACCACAGCATGTTTCTGTCTCATATAGTAGGAGGGCAAAGAAATAGAACATCATAACATGGTACTTCAGCTGAACTATTTTATTTGGAGGTATGCTGGGGTTAATCTTGATTCTGAGCATGACTTATAAAGTACAACCAAAATCATAATTCTCTAGTAAGGTTTGGATCCAGCCAGAGAAACATCTATCAAAGCAGTATTATGCATATAAATGAAAGATAAGGCTTTATAAAATTCTATATTGCATGAAACTGTACATCCTACTCCATTCTTCAACACAAGAACAATATATGTATCTGAAAGATTTTTCCTAGACTTCTTCACAATCCTTAACTGCAGAAACGCCACAAAGATACAAACTTAGGTTGTATTTGAAGTACTATAAATATAAGGTGTGCTTTAATTTAACACAAAGCCACCATTCTGTAATGTACGAGCTTGTGTATATCATTTTTATCACAACATCCTTGTACTGCAGATTCTAGATCTACAAGTTCTGCTAAATTCATGAAAGGCTTCATTTTTTATGATTTTGCTATATTTCAAAAATTAGTGTCTCAACTCCATCTGATGTCTGTTCAACAATAAGATACTGCCAATTACTGAAACAGAACACATTGACAGAGAAAAAGAGGAAGCATTACACACTAGACTTGCAACAGTTCTAGAATTCAACACAAAGAAAGAAATGTATCAAATCAAACTCTGATTTGTTCCTATGATGGATCTTAGAAAACTTCGGTTTGTTTACCTGTCCAGCAGCCCCAACTTTTTCCCATACATCCCCAAAGTTAGCATTTACATGAAATGTACATCTTTGAGGTTGTACTAGCACATGCCGTAAGGCACCAGAGCGAGAACATAGAAATGAAGTCGCCAGGGTTTTTATTAGCTGAAGAAAGATGCAGCACTGTGACGCAGCATTATGGGAAAGAGGCTACTAGTTTGTTTAAGAAATTAGGTTTACTACTATTCCACATGTAAGCATCTTTTAATTTCTCCACATGTTTATGACATGAACCCACTAACAAAAAGCCAGCATCTTTGAATATTTTGAAAACAAATTTATCTATATAATCCAGTTTACAGGATAAAGACTCACTGGAGACTAAGCCAAAACAGCCATAGCTCCATCACTGTACTGATTATGCTTAATGATTATTCAAATGTGACTAAACATTACAACTGACTAGTAGTTCATCACAGATTCAAAGTGAGCACTGCATATTACTAGTAACAATTTCTAAAAACTCAAAAACCTGAAAAAATAACTGATCATTACAATAAATTCAGTATGTTCACATATCCTCCAAATAAAATGAAAAACAGAAAGATGCTATTACTTACTACTATGGAAGGACAATAAAACTGAAATGTAACTCTTGGAGAAGTTAGTAATACAGAATTCTCATGGCCAAAATCATCAGATGCAACTGCAGTATGGTTTCTGTCTTAAAATGTTTGCGTGCTTCACAGTAGTTCTGATTAAAAATATGTCTAACTGCTGATTTCAAGCCTAACTGAATTCAGTAATTACTCCTGTGAAATTCAGTGGGACAGAATCCCAAGTCAGTCCTCACTGACTAAACCACCTCCTTTCCTTCAGCTTACATGAAAAGCAAAAATGCTGTATAAACTCAAGTACTGTACTGTATACTACAGGACAATCACCAAATATAGATCTAGTTTCTCTAAAGATGCTCCAATCCTGATTTTCTTTTGGTAAAATGGAACCTGTTGATGAAGAACTCAATAGTGCCATTAAAGCTGCTTTGCTGGGTTTGATTTCCAGTTTCTGAACCTGTTGGAGCTCTTTGGAAGAAGTTCAAATAAAATACCAGATACCAGTACCAGATACCACAACAAGAAGCACTTCAGAATACTATTAATCGTGCCAGTATTCAAAGGAAAGGTAACTAACTTGTTCTATTTCGAATAAGATCAGCCATTTTCCCTCTGCCTTCATACATTCAGTAGCATGAGTAAGTTTGATATACAAGACTGACATCAGTAATCAGTGCCCCGTGAAGATGCTTCTATCTTGATAAAGCAAGTTAACATTCAGTTTTATCATTTAACCTCCATACTCTCACACTTCAAAAGAGCAGCACCAAAATGTTCCTGTGTGTATACAGTTTCATCTTAACAGTGAGAAGTCTGCACTAGTAAACATGTGTTTCTAAATGAACACCTGTAAGTTAAAAGAGTTCTAACATTCTCATTCAAATTACTTTGCTCCTGAAAATTTTTTTAAAAAATAGGCAATACAAAAAAAAGTATACTTATTCTCATAACTGCAGAAAGACACTCTAGCTTTAGAGGTAAGGTGGGAAAGAAAAATAAATCAAAACAACGAGTCCACAGTGCTTCTTTAAGTAAATCAGGTGAATCTATGTACCATGTATGTCAGCCTTATAAATCAATAGCAATATACTACATCTAGTTTTCAGTGTATTTAAGAAAGCTGTGTAGGACTGAAACATACAGTGAAGATTACAAAGACTACTCATAAGGATACTAGTTATTAGGAAAAGAAAATGAAATAGTGTATCCATTTCAAAAATAAAAATAAAAAACTTATCTACATAAAACAGAAATCTGTTTAATGTTTTACACTGTAAGCAGAGACAAAATCTACACAAAGGTTTTAAGAGTTGCAAAACAATTCAATGTGCAAACCATGCAGGGTTAATTTTAGCCATTTCAAAGCAAGTAAGGACAGCAGCAATTAAACCTTCAGTATAGTTAATGCAGTAAGATGCAGAAAAAAGTGAACCCACAAAAAAACAAGAAAGAAGCCCCTGAAGGGTGTAGTATAGACTGGGGGAAAAGGTGGGGGATACAAAAGGGCAAATGAAGGAGCTAAAATGCAATGAAGTAAAATTAAGAGAACTATGCCCAAGACTAACCTGTGCCATCGCTTGCAGTGACAGAGAGCGGCGGTGAGGAGAGTTTAGGCCTCTTGGCTGAAGGCGGGCCCGACTCCACCACATTCTCGGCCATTTTTAATTCTTTTTTAGATAAACAGAGCCCAAATTTAAGGTGGGGATCCCCAAGGCCGCCAACCTTCTCCTCGGATCCGAAACCAAACGCAACGACGGTAAGAGAAGGAACTGAATAAAGAGACAAAGTTCCTCTTTTCTGAGCCTCGGGATCGAGCTCCTTTGGGTAGCAGCGACTTAGGGGGAACAGAGATGGGAAATAGGGTGTGGAATCAGTCTTTTCTTCGGCCCACAGGGGAAAACAAGGATGAGAAGAACAGAGCAAATCCTTTTCCAAACGCAACACAGCTTGGAAGATTTAGAAATCGAATTAAATCCGGCGGTGGGGCTGTCGGGGCTTCCTTGTCGCCGCCAATACCACCATCTTCATCCTCCGGGGGGTCGTCGTCTTCTCCTCCTCTTGCCTTTTCGCCGCCGCCATCAACCTCTTCCTCCTCGGCGTCGTCCTCCTCCTCCTCATCGCCACAAGGAGGCGGGCGAAGGAGGAGAAGAAGAGGAAAAAAGGATCTTTCTCCTCCGATCGCAGCTCTTTCCCTCTCTTTCTAAAACCAGCCTGCAACGGTGGAAAAAAAATGCCTCCCGCTGCTGAAAAAAAGGAGCAGAGGCGCGGGGTCACAGACGCCGCGTATCGAGGGCCCCCGACTCCCCCTACGTCTTTCTCGCCAGTCACTAATGGCTGCAAAAAAAAAGGGGGGGAGCCGTAAAGAAGAGGAGGATGAAGCGAAGTCCCAGGAGTCCCCGCTTCACATCTTGTTGTGCAGGAACAAGGAGGCGGAGGAGGGGTTGTTGTTCCGATGGAGGCAGTAGATCCCGGGATGAGGGCTGGAAAGGGTGGGCTTCGGGACGCGCGCCCCCACACCCCCACCTTCTCTTCCTTTCTTTCTCTGTAGCAGGGTGCCCCCCTTCTGGTCAGACGGAGGGATCGATCCTGGAGGAAGAAGAGGAGGAGGAAGCAGCGGCGGCAGCGGCCCCTCCCCCCCTCTCTTAGCCTCTTCCCCCTCCGCGGCGGGGGAGAGGAGAGAAGGATGGTTACGGGAGCTCGGTCTGCGGA
Organism: Aspidoscelis tigris stejnegeri; assembly: GCA_023333525.1. Classification (NCBI taxonomy): domain Eukaryota; kingdom Metazoa; phylum Chordata; class Lepidosauria; order Squamata; family Teiidae; genus Aspidoscelis; species Aspidoscelis tigris. Next base: position 36,012,730 of record JALMGA010000005.1, on the reverse strand, counting down.
GAGGACGGCGCTCTCTCTCTCTCCCCGGAACCGAAGACGCAACGCTTCAGGCGCTTCTGGAGCGGCTCCGTCTCAAGTCCGCCATGTAGCAATATGGGAAGAGGGAGTGTAGAGAAAAGCAGCGGCTCTCCAGAGCGGAACGCGGCGGCCTCCCGAGCCCGCGACCGGGCTCGACAGCCGAGAGGAGCTGTGGGTGGGGTCCGCCCGGGGTCCCGAGGCTCTAGCCGAAACCGGGAGTGCGGACTCCCTTCACTGGCTGCGAAGCTGGTGTAGTGGGTGTATCACGGAGGTTTCGGGTTCTCCCGGGTCTGGCCGGCCAGGGGCCCTGAGTTGCTGTGGGTCTCTGTTGTTGCTTTTCCCCCTCCCGGGCTCTACCCGCCCAGCTCGGTCCCCCTTCGTTCGCTCCCTCCCCTCCTCAGTCGCTCACACACAAACAAAATGGCGGCTGTTGTTTCTTCACTCTCCCGATTCCTCAGAGGGAAGCGAGCGGCGGCGGCCGGAAATGAGCCAAGAAGAAAAAAGGGGGCGTGTCCCAAATGGAGAGGCGGGGACTCGCGCTGCTCGCTCACACAATGGAACGCGGAGGGCCGAGGCGGGGGAGAGCCCGAGGCGGGGTCGGCTTCGGTCACGGGACTCGCGCAGCCACTAGGCTCGCGCTCCTCGAGCAACCCCTTCCGCAAACTGTCTTGTCTCCGCCTCTTAAAGGGGAAGGAGGAAAGTTCTCGCCATTTTCCCTCCTCCTCTTTCGCGATTTTTAGTCGGCGAAAATAAACCGCGAGACCGTTCCTCGGGACAGGCCTATTGTAAATGGGGAGGGGGTGGAGAGATGGTTGTGTGTGTACTCCAGAACTGGCAGTGCTCGCGCTGCGCATCGGAAGCTCCCTGTATTCAGAGAGGCCCTCCTCGCTTAGTTCCCTTCTGCCACTGCATAGAAATAGGCCTAGACATATACACTGAGGGGGTGGGGAAAGAGGCAGACGGGGGGAAAAAAGCGAGATTCGCCCGGCCTTAATTTCATGCCTGTGCAGTACAGGCGCTCGTACGGATGCCATGGGGATGATCTCCGACTGCTTGTGTACAGAGGCGCACAAAATGCATGAATATCAACCCCCAGTTACGGCAAAAACTGACCCCCCAAAATCAGTCAGCCTCAAGGCGGAGGTGCAGATTCAAGAGGCTGCTTCATCAAGCGACCTGACACATTATTTCTCTTTTCTTCCTTTTTCTGCAAAAGTCCCTGTCTGCCCCTCGCAAAGAAAACTCATTGAAGGGGGGGCGGGGGCGGGAAGGGTCTTTATTGCGCAGAAGGACGTGGGGTTGTGCTTGAAGGGAGACGTATCCATTGTAATGCTGCAAGACCGTTTTAGGTCCTCGTCTTGATTTGCCACCGCGCTCGTGTTTAAACCCCCAGAAGTGTAGCGAAAAACAAAAAGTTCAAGTAATTTGTCTGCTCCCGCAGACCCCCGTCTGTATGGTCAGGGACTTTTCCCCCTACGACCACCGAGGAAGGAACAGTAACATGTTATTTTCCACTGTTACACATTCCTTTGTACAATGTATAGAAAGTAAGAGAATCCAGATTCCCATACACACAAGCTCCGTCTCGGTGATTGTAGTCATATATATTTTTAAAATCAGTAATAGTGCATTTAGAAAAAGAACAACACATATTGTAACCTGGTTGTGGCTACATTCACTGCTGGAATCATAGCGGAGTTGGTAAGGACTTTGGAGGTTGCCTAGTTTCTAGAAAAAACCTGCTTGATGGTTGATTTGCTGGTTTTATTAACAGTGAAATGGGTAACTAGCCCATAAGAGTAAGGCTAGCAGCGCTCAAGGCCTGATTTCATTCATCTTTTCACTTTTGCTTTTCTATGTGGTTCTGTCCATGATGGACTGTTCAGAAGGGTCAGTTTTCCCGGGGGCTTGTAGAGAGACTGCAGTGTCACTGATGCCTGCCATTAGGTCTACCCCTTGTTACCTTGGCTCCACCTACTACTATCTTCTGCACCGTGAGTCCCAGTAGGCACCGGCACTTAAAAGAAAGCAAGAAAACAGCATTCTGCTACTTATATGTCAGATTAAGCTATGCTTTAAGTGAATGGTAGGATTACTGATACTACAGGACTCTAAAGGCGTCTGAGATCTAAGTACCTCTGAATAACAAGTCAGGTCTGATGATTGAAAGCCAGGATGATTGAAAGGAGCAAGAAATAAAGGTAGTTCTTCATGTGTTACTGGGCAGAACACTGAATGTCACTATATGATTGAACACTGAATGATTATAGAACATTATTATTCTTTTTGTCTGTCCCCAAGTCTTTAAATATTTAAGCCTTTTCTGCACTGGGCCTTATTCTGGAATATATCCAGGAATAGGGATCTGCTATCCACATGCTGGTGCAGACCATGGCAAGACCCAGTAGTTTGCACCAGCATGCAGATGGCAGGTCCTGGTTCTGGGATGCAATCCAGAATAAAGTCCAGTATAGAAAGAGCCCTAAGTGGTTCTCCCAGGGTCACCTTAAGCCTGACTTATATTCCTTTCAAACTTACATGGAAATATATTGGCAATGAAAGTGTTATGTCTTCCAGTAAAAGGTAAGGCTGGAGAACCCCACGTTTTCAGAACTGTAAACACATATTCAAAGCTGTCCTGGTGTTTAAGGAGACTGTTCCATGCTGCAGAAGGAGTGGTTTGGGGAACTACCAAACATGGCTTTGTTCTGTGGCATGCATTTGACAAAGCATGTGGATTACAATCTTCAATCTTTCCATGTGACCACCTTAAAGAAAAACCCCTCTGAAGTAAATTTAGGTACATGTATACTCATATTCTATTAGGCAGTCAGACAGCTGGGAAGTGTGTTGTCTGATCCCTTCTAATGTTTTCCTGCCATCTTTGTGGGCATTTGCCCTTAGAAAAGAGGAAGGCGGAGTCTTGGCACCTTGAGCAAGGAACTTTATCCCTCCTATGTCCATGGAGCTAGAACCTTCCTATCCATTCCCACCTGTAATACACTCCAAGGGCTTTCCCTGCTTCCAATTTTCTTTTGGCTCCCTATGCATCCAGGTTCATGTATTTCTCCTGCTACAGGCTTTGCGTTTGCCCTTAGAAAGTGAAAGGTGGCAAGACGAACCACAGCATACCCAGTCAAGGCATTCTCCACTATGATTTTCATCTTTCCCTTTCTCTTGCATAGCAGACTCTAATTTTTAATATTTTTTAAAAGGAAAATCCAAATGCAAAGGTCTTTGTATCCAGGTATCAAAGTTTTTCTAAGAAAACCAGAGACTCATAATTTGCCGGAGGCAAAGTAGTTACAATGTTTCTAAGCCTGCTCTTGTTTTCCTGCCATATTAAAGGTGGAAGGAAGATTTGGAAACATTGTAACTAGTTTGACCTCAGCCAGTAGGTTACTGTACCTGACTTTCCATGTTTATGATGAGACATAAAGGGGGGGAGTGAAGTGAGTGTTTTGATTTCATTGACATTTATTTTGATTTTATTCTGAGGTCTTCATCTTTACTTAATATTCGATGCTTCAGATTTTATTTTGTGTCTTAATAAACCAGGGGTCATTAATATATTCCACTTGGAGATCTCCTTTCATTCCTCCCAATATTTAAGGATTGAAGCATGCAATTTAAGAGTAAAACAAACAAAATATCCCACCATGCTAGAGGGGAAGGACTGGGCATCCTGATTCGTAGGGAAGCTGGCACCGCCTTTAGGGTTCTACAAGTTGGTCAGCCACTCATAAGGAACTAAGCCTTCAGCCCCGCCTGTCAATCACACACCTGCAGTCCACCCCCCAAGAAAAGCTAGGTTTTGCAATAAGACCTTAGCTACAGTGGAAGCAGCAACTCTCCATATTTAATGTTGGTTTGTCTTGGAAATGACAAGAGGGAAAATAACAAAGAGAGAGGATTTCTGCTTTTTAAAAAGAATGTGAATCTAATCTGCCTACGTGTAATTGCACGCTTAACAGAAATACACCAAGTAACCTGGGGCCAAACTATTTAGACATTTAAAGGTTGAAAACAGTATTGGAGCCAATGCATTAACAAAGCACTGGTATGATGTGTTTGTCATATCCGGGGCCTCTTAGCAGCATGAGTCCCAGCAATATGCTGCAGAATACTAGTCTAAACAGAGGTTATGAGCAAAAGTAACTCTAGCCAGGCTATCACCATTAAGACAACAAAGCAACTAGCATATCATCCACATCTCATAGAAGGCACCCGGAGCCCCAGAAGTGACAGCTACCTAACCCTGGAAACCTAGGGCCTTTCTGCACAGATCCTTAAACCGGATTAAGAGTCCATACAGAGCACTAAAGGGCATATAAAATCCACATATTAATGCAAATTTACAAGGCCATCTCCCCCTAAGGCCTGCTCCATCTCCACAAGATGGATCTAGCTTTGGATTAAGGAGGTCCTTAATCCGGATTTCTTGGGGACCCATTTAATCGGTCTACCAGTGGACCAAGTGCCTTGTTCCAGATCACAGGAGGCATCCAATGGCATACCTCCAAGGCCCACAACTACATTTCTAGCCTTCAGAGGTGTGTGGATGGCAGTTGTGAAGCTCACACAAGTCTAGATGGTACCGATCAAGCACACACTTCACAAGATCCAGATCACTGGGTCCAGTTAATCTGGATCCGCTGATGCAGATCTAACCCAAATAAGTGCAGAAAAAGGGCTTATTTAACTCTAGTATTCCCTCAGAAAAAGAACCTTTTTCAAACCTTTCAGCTGGGGCAGTTCTGTCTGCTCACTGGTCAGACACATATGTATTGCTCTACCACCACAGCTGCCCCAGAGTGAGATAACCCCTCCCTGGAGTGATCCAGCTGTGGGCTGCTAAAAAGCAGTCCACAGGCTGCTTAGAAGTGTCTGGTGCAGCTTGGTGAGTGGGTGTGGCTGTACAGCTGTGGATGCACAGTCACACACAGCTGTGGGATCACCATGGCAACATCCAACCTCTTAGTGGATGTTGCTTCCAACATTGGCTTGGCAATTCGGGCAGCCCTTGGCTGTTCATTCACTGTAAAACACAACTGGCCAGATACAGGGTTAGTTTAGCAGTTGAAGTGTTAATGGTCACCACTGCACTGGATCCCAATTGACCTGGTATGGTATTGTTATACCATAACAGACTGGTAATTACAAATCTGGTCAACGTTTTCTGTATTTTGCCATATTTTTACAAGCTGCAGAGGTACAAATTACTTCCTGGTACATACCCTCTTATAGGAAGGGGTGCTTATCCATAACTGCTACTATCCTTGTTCCACCTGCCCATCAAGATCACTATGGCAACTCTACTGCTAGACCCTTCACACTATCCTATGTTCTAAATACTTGACATATTTACTTTTGGCATGTTGGAAACAGAATTTTTTTCCCTTGAAATGTAAGAGAATACAAGAAAATTACATTTTTTCAATATAAATACAGTCTGTACGAGATGGAGCCAGATCCAGGTCAACAGCTACTTATTCCAGATCTTTTGTAGACTTGATATATTGGGTCTACAATCTGGCCTAAGCAGCCTTGGAAGGCTTGGTCTGAATTAGCACCGTCAGTGCGGATGGCGCTGATTTGGCCCTTGCCTCCCCATGATCCAAATCAGTAAGATCTGATTTATCTGGATCTACCAACTTGGATCTATGGCTGCTCAGTGCAGAAAGGGCCTAAGAAAAGGGTTGATTAATGTATTCACTTTATGAATAAGAGGAATAAACATTCGGTTTCCATGGAATTGAAGTATCATTAAAAATTTGAAAGTGCTCTTGTTTTTACTGTTTTGGACAGTTACCAGTTTGCTAATGAGAAATGCATCAGTAAGCCTGGGATACCCCATCCACCTGTTGGAGGTGGTGTTTGTAGCACCTTGTTAGCTGAGGTCACTTTTTGGAGAAAATAGATGTTTGAATTAGTTGCTTCCATTTCTTGAAAATAATTTGGAATCAAGATAGGGATTGTTCGAAAATAAAAGCTTCAGAAGACTATTTTGCTCAAAAGGCATAAGGCATGTCCCCATGGAAGCCAGTTGCTTCGCTTGTGACGTGTGTCATAAAAATCCACATTGTAACTCGCAATAAAGCATCCCCACGTGGTTTTGGGCCACACAGATTCAAATCGTACATGCCTGTCCCCATGCAAGCTGTAGCGTGAACCTGCATCTTTTTCTCCCCACCAACCCTCTCCCCTGATAGGAAGCCGGGTTGACGTCACCGTAACCCGTCCTGTCTGCTGCAGCAATGACAGGTAAACACCTCAATTGCACCTCCACGAACACAAAGATAATTCCTTTCCTTGGCTGCCACAGTTAAATGCATAACCAAAAGCTAGTTAAAAGCATAACTAAAAGCAGATCATTCCTTTTCCTTGGCCGGTACAGGTTAACGGAGGTGTTCACATCCACATGACAGCGGACACCCCCAACTTGCAACTGGCTCAAAATTTTCTCCCAATTCAGGTCCCAGTCTTGCTATCAGGGAAGGAGGGTATAATAACTGTAGCCAGTTATTTAAAGAAATCCCCAAGCAGCTGCTGATCGCAGTGCACACGGCAGGAACAGGGAGCAGAGGCAAAACCCTGCCCAATGATACTGCAGCTGCCAAACTCCACCCCAAATAACCCGGGAGCGTCTGCATGACCCCAGGACAATACGTGCTAGCCCCCTATTTTGGAAGGAGTACACTTGCTAAGTGAGGTTTTTTAAAAACGTATTGTCTCGTATGTAGCCCATATTAGGGCTTTGCATGGAGACGCTCCCGAGGCGACCTCAGAATAATTTCGGAATATTTTCAGCATGGGGACAAGCCCATAGAGATTTAGGCTTCCATTTTAAAATTGCTATTAAAATGTTTCCTGCAATAATCTTAAGTACAGCATACATCAGAAGTAAGAATCCAGACAGGAAATGTCAATAGAAAGAAAGGGCAAATTAAAGAGGACATAGAGATCACAGAGAGCCTAACTGACTTTTTTGTCTCTGTTTTCACTGAAGAAGACAAAGGACATATTTCTGTAACTGAGCGGTCAAAAGAATTAAATTGGACAGAGGTAACCAAGGAGGAGGTCCTTACAAATTTGTATAAACTGAAGGAATCGGTTCTCAAGGACTATGTGGCATTCATCTGAGAGTTCTTGAAATGTGACATTATCAAACTTCTAGCTAAAATATATAATCTTTCACTAATATCAGTCTCTGTGCCCAAAGACTGGAAGATAGTAATCTTTAAAAAATATGACCCGGGGTAATCAAGACAATTACAGACCAGCCGTCTTAACAGCAGTTCCAGCCAGATAAAAGGAGATCCCAGACCTGAAGATGTGGACAGGATGCTTGTGGCTGTCCAGCCTATGACATGCATTCTGGATTGTTGCTTATCTTATTAGAGCTAGCCATGAGGGGCTGATCTGGGGAGCTGTGGATGAATCTTTGTGTGAGAGTGTGGTCTCACTTGCCTTGAAGGAGGCAGTTGTTCATCCATACCTGAAAAAGCCCTCTCTGAACCTAGAGCTTTGTTCTAACTATTGCCCAGTGGCCAACAGCTCCTTTCTAGATAAGGTTCTTGAGAAGGTGGTGGCTGTTCAATTACAGATGTTCTTGAACGAAACTGATTATCTAGACCCATTTCAATTTGTATTCAGGCCTAGGTTTGGGACACAATCAGTTTTGGTTGCCCTGGGGGATGACCTGTTATGGAAGAGAGATAGAGGGGATATGTCTCTTTTGATCACGCTTGATCTTTCAGTGGCTTTGAACAGAGAACAATTCAGACAGCTTGTCAAGGTACAGCCCTGGCTGCCATCTTCCCAACTCTCAAAAACAGTGTGCAGCCTTTGAAGGCCAGGGTCTATTTCAGCAGTTCACTGACATCTGGCATCACTTCCAGCAGCACTTCATAGTGCATCATCAGAATGGATACCCCTTGGCATTCGAGTACAAGAGTGTACCATCTGAGTGTACTCGTAGCCCAGAATATGGACCTTGGTCTACTTGTGGACCTCTGTGGAGAGGTTTGCAGAGAGGAATGGCCTTGCTGGTCCACTCTCGGGTGTGAATGAAAGAGACCCAGAAGCAGACCATGATCCGGCTACAGCTTGCATGGGGACAGGCGTGTACAATTTGAATCTGTGCTGCCCCAAACCGTATGGGGACGCTTTATTGCGAGTTACAATGGTGATTGTTAAAAATACCCTTAAATCAGAATGCTCTAGCCCTAGATATATCAGAAAATGCTGCACAAAAATAATAAAGAATAAATGGGATTCTTTATTTTTTTTCTTGTGCATGTAATGTGACTAATAACAGCTACCTAATTATGAGCTTGCTAAGAGGCTCTGTTATTACTAGTATTGTAATTGTTCTGACTTGCATATTTAGAGAGAATGCCATTTTTAATGTTATAATATTTAATTACATTCTTACTTTTATTGCTTGGGTTCATAATAAAACAAAAGAAAAGAAAAACACCAGGATGAGAAGGTTGTATTCAGATCTCATTTGGATCCAGTAGCTGTTGTGTCTCCTATCTATGGCTGAAGGCTTTTTTAAATGGAATGACATTGTTTTCTTTCTGTGCTAAATTACCACATAATTGGAACTAATTATTATTTTTGTCCCATTGTCTGCAGAAAAACTGAGAATACATGGAAAAAGAGTCAGTTCCATTCTGCTCTGTTCAGACCAGTTTACAATATTGCAATAATCTTGTACAGTATTCTGCAAAGGGCAGCTAGCTAGTTAAACTGGAATCTCCCCACCCCCTTTAAAAAAATCATGTTCGTTAGGCCACAAAAATGTACGGTACATGTGTGAAAAGTGCAGTGCAACACTTAGAAAATATTAATTATACTCATTAAAAACTACACTCAGTGTAGCCACTTTCAATATTTAAATTTATCTCACAAATTTGGGAATAAGAAGAAAATAAAAACAATTTGCCCCATATTTAAGACCTGTACATGGTCAACTGGTGTAATAAACCAACATGTTAGACCAGCTAAGCAGCTCTGTAATGGGTTTATACAAGCATAGTGTCTCTGGAGGGAGATCGTTCTTCTAGTAACTCTTGAATAAACTCCACAGGACAGAGAGAATAAGGGAAACTGCTCCCATTGCATGTAATTGCAAATTGACTTGTGGTGTAACGAATACCTGTGTCTGAATCTTCCCCTCTAAAGGACCAGAAAACATTAAAAAGTATCTATATTTTCACAAGCTGGATAGTATAATCATAATATGAAGCACTACACACAACAACTTTCCAATAACTATGTCAGCCGGCATGCATTATGGATCCCACACCTTATACTTTAAATAATGGCAGTGTTAAATTCAACCATTCCAATTGCTCTACAAAAAGTATTAAACTGAAATGTTCATACAAGGCTGGCTGGACACGTACTTGAAATTAAAAAAAAAAAAGCAACTCAAAGGAATCATTCTTATTCATTTTCGAATGTCTTCCTGATGGGTCAACTGAAAAATATTAAATTTTGTGCCAAAGGGAAAAGAGAGAAATGGCAGGATTAAGTACGAAGCAAAACATTGTTCAATGGAAACCAAAAGTGCCCATGCTTGGCAAGTTGCTAGGACGGCATCCACAAGCTGAAATAATGTTGTTCTCTCGGGCCTGGTCAGATCAGAACAGATTAGCCTGTCTTAGGGCACAATGGGACTGTCTCTGTTTTCAGCTAGATCACAACCATCTAATTTAGTGCTCATTCAGTTTGTCTTTCTTTGCCCACACTTCTAAGGCTCCCCAGCCCCAGTCCGGTGATAGGATACTTTTTTCTTCTTCACCCCTCCACCCCTTCTGTTCCATTTGCCATCTCTGATTGGGTACAGTCCTTTCAGTTAAATTTTGGCTTCTCTGGGAGGATATAAAGCCACTTTCTTCTGTCTCTACCCTCCCCATCCCAGGGCTTAGCACATGCCACTCTTGGCCTGGTTCCCATAACAAGCTTAAAATGGTTTTCCTAAACCAAAATAATAGAACCAGATGCTAACACAAATTTGCCTGATCCCATTACTTTCAACTTAATTGCATTCGATCCGGATTCTGAGGATCGTACGTGGCGTATGTGACTCAAGGGGGGACTCAAGTGGCTACTTTCTAAAAGCCACTTTTTGGGGCTGCCCTGCCCTCTTCCTCCTGGTGTGATTGCACCACCCATAACGGACCCCTTCATGGAGCCTAGCTAGGTGGCTAGGTGGCTGCCGCTTGCCTGGATGGAGGAAAAATGGCACCGGGCAGCCAGTGATTCTTTCCCCTCCTCTCCCCATTGCCCAGGACACACAGCAGCAGCTGCAACTCAAGTCCCCTTTGCCCGCTCACCTCCACAGCCACAGCCTTAAACATTCACACATCTCCCAGAACCTGCAGCTGCTTTCCTTTCTTTTCCCTTTCTAAAGGTCAGAACTTCCAGAATTGCGCAGAATTGCAACATTGTTATCAGGTGTGAAGGGGGTGGATTGCTACAGTGTAACCGCTGGTGTGAGGGGTGGATTTTTACACTGAAATCACTATGTTTGGAAGAAAGCTATTGGGGGAGGGAAACCATAAATATGCATTCTCATCCCACTAAAACGGTATTGTTCCCACAGTAAGAAATGTAAAACGTTTCAAATGCACGAACCAGAGCGAGACCTGTTGAATTGAGTGTTAACATTTACAACGCTTTGGGGTGATTTAACATGCGGAAAGCGTGTTAAGCCAACCTGACGTGGGGACTGCAAGGATCGAAACCGTTTCAAAACCATTTTAAGCTTGTAATGGGAACACAGCCTTTCTCTAGCATGGTCCTTGATGAATATCATAGAATTACTTCTGCCCAAATCAGAATACATGAGTTTAATGCTCAGAATGGGGGGGTGATGTGTGGAAGTAGGTCAGAAAAGTAGTGGAGAAGGAAGGGAGGTAGAAGGGAAGAAATAAAATAATCCTGCTTTTTGACTGGAGAAGGAGGAGGCAAAAATAAATATTGGAACCTGCTCCCCACAACTTGTTTTGTGCACAGAGGGGACAAGAAGACATTTAACCCACTCTCTCCTCTGTTTCCCCCAAGCTAGATAAGTGCACATGTGAAGCTTGTGCCAAGTTGTGAGGAGGTAATGAGGAAGGTAGAAAAAAATTCCATTCAAATTAATGTTCCATTCCTTCTTTCCATAGGTTCCACTGAATCCAAGAGCACTCCCAGGTAAAAACACATCTGGGTTTTGATTTTCCCTGCCAAATGGAACCCTCCTCTTTTCCCTTCTCTCCTCCTTCCTCTTTCTACAAACTTCCTTCACCCCCGTGCCTCCATTTTCATCCCCTTCTGGCCTTCTTGCTCACTTGCTCAGCCCAGCCTTCCCTACTCTTCCCCTCCCCTCTTCTCTTTTCCTGAACTTCACTTTGCTTTTCCTTTCCCCTCCATTCTCAATCTTCTCAAATCTTACTTGTTTAACTCCTACCCCCCTCCTTCACTTACTTGACTTCCTTGGGCTAGGAGGAAAAGAGTTTCCCCCTCGGCCTGGTTGTGCCCCCCCCATTCCTTATTTATTTGTCAAAAGGGACAGATAAAAACCATGGAAATCTTCGCAGTTACGCAAAGCTGCAAGTGCGAATATGCGAAAGACTCAGGAGGCGAAACGAAGAAGAGGGGGGAATAACAAATATAACCAGAAGGGAGAGAGTTGGTGGGAGGTGAAATTGACTCCAAACACCTTCACAGTAAATGTCTAAAGCATTTTTATAATAAAATATCTGGGAGGGGAAAGAGACATTTCTTTCTTTCTCTTTGCTCTCCTCCTTTTCAATCTGAATTGCAACTACAAAAGGAACCACAGAGACACATGTGTATGTCTGTCTTCTGTCTGTGCATCCTCTTCTTTCTAGATTGTAAAAAAAAATGGGAAGGAAAGAGGCAGGTACTGATGTGGGAAAAAGAGGAACTGGTGGATGATGCCACTGCCCCTCTGGAATGCTTGCAAGGTCAGGCCTTGGCTAGAGAGCAAAAGAGCCTTGTAAAGCAGATATTCTCACAGTTTATTACTTTATTGGCCACATGAAAATTACAGGATGTACTGGACCACTTAATTCGGAATATTTCTCCAGCAAATGAAAGCATAGAAGTAATTTGTGCTTGGAAACATTTGTTTCATTCAGCACCTTCATCAGAACCAGCTCTGTTGTGCTATGAAAACTAAGTGCTCAAAAACAGGCCACTGAAGAGCCAAAGGTCCTTTAAGTGACTCCCTAGGCGTCTTCGCACACGGGGTTTTGGAACGTGTGCAAGACAGCCTCGAACGCGGCATACGCATTGCCGCAGCGGGGCTTGTGCTCCGACGTGTCCGGAGCTGTCTTGCGCGCGTTCGAGATGTAGAGCACTTTAAAGTGCTCTCCATCCGTTCCGGCGCGGACGAATTGCCCGCAGCCATTCGGGGAGAGAAGCATTCGCTCATGTTTCTCTCTCCCTGACAGCTGCGGGCTCGCCTCCCCCGCCAGCGCTGGCTGACAATCAGCTGATTGCCTGCCTTGCCGGCTGCGGGAGCCTCGGCAGCCGTCTCCCCGCCCCTTGCCGGCGTTTGCCGGCTAAGGCACTTCAGAATGTTTTGAGCATTCGCACACAGGTGCGCCGGAATGCGTTTACACACGTTCCTGCGCTCCTATGTGTGAATGGTCAAAGCGTCCTGAAGTGTCTTAGGCTTCCCGTCCTACACCCGTTCCAAATGGAATGGATGTAGTGCGAAAATGCCTCCTGTTTGGCAGAAACTGAATCCAGACCATCTAAAAACAGTCTTATGGCCACTGTAAGACAAGACACATTAACTCTTAGGCAAATACAGAAGACGGTGGTAGTAGCCCCATAACTGCTGGGAAAGTAGAGGATCACAGGTTTGAATTTGTCAGAATCATCACCCAAGGCCCAGTTACTGGTGATAGCACTTCCCAAACCCAATGTTACTGGCCTGTGGCCTCTTCAATCAAACACTGCATCCAGGTAGTAGGGGAAGATGTCTTCACAGCCAACATGAAGAGAAGATTGTTCTCAACACAGCCGTTGTTCACAACATATGTTCCTCGATGCCACACCTAGAATCTTCCTGGTTCCATTCTATATGCTGAAGCCCCATTCTTGTTCTGGTTCAGATTGTCTCTTCACTTCCTTGGCCTAAGAACCAGTGACAGCAAGAAGTGATCTGTCCATAACTGCATTTAGGCAATGGTCTGGCACCTGAACAATTACTCTAGATTCAGATATAGATGTAGGGCTGAGTGTCATTAGTATATTGATGGTATTTCATTCCAAATCTCCTGATGACATCCTGATTATTGTGATGGCCAAGATCAACTCTAGGGGAGCTTCACGTGTTTGTGTCAAGGGGGACAAACAAAAATCCTCCATGGCTACTCTCTGGAATCTACCCAGGAATTAGGAGTATAACCACAACAAAACAGTGTCCTCAATTCCCAAGCCCTGGAAATGCTCCAGTAAGTTCCTGAAGAGTTCAAGGAACCCCAAGAGGGTTAGTTGCACTCCCTCTGACTTTCTCCTGTCAGGATAGCCAAGGCAGTCTCTCTGCTGTGTCCAGGCCTAAAGCCAGATTGAAATAGATTCAAATTATCTATTAGCTCCAAGTATTCTTTTCCTCTGTGATATAATTTTGCAACATTTCGTGCAAAGCTTACAGTACACTCTTGTGATGAAAAGATCAGAGTAATGTAATACTAATTTCGTTAACATCTCACACATTTCAATTAATGTGTTAGAGGGACATTGAAGTCTCCCCATTTCCACAGCACCCCCATGAGCATGAAGGCTCATGGAGGGACTTCATTGCCCTTCAAGGTGCATAAGGTTAAGTGCAGCAGAAGTAGCACTTTTTCTAGCATACGTGAGCCAGGCCTCATACATTCTGCCCTTGCATGAGGCTCAACTGTGGCCCAGCGACAGCAGTGGAGATGTCAAAACTCTGGCCAAGGCCATAGGGGTGACCTTCTCCAGCCCAATATATGCCCCTGAGGAGTCTCTCACTGGTAGGGTAGTGACACAGATTACATCTCATGGCTGCTGGATTTAGTAACTTACTAAGCTGCATTAAAAAAAAAGAATTAAAAAAATAAGTGGTAATCAGTGAATAAACAAGTATACCCCTGTCTCAGGTATTGTTTTCTGGAGAGGAAAATCACTAAAGACATGCATTTTTAAAATTACAGAATACTTATTTTCCTATATATACCATCACCTTTGTGCAACTTGATAGGTTCAGCAAACTATTTTTTTCATATGAATCAAACCAAATAAACAAGGCTATCTGTTTTATCAAAATAAAACAAACTTCATTCCCTCACAGCTTCTACAAACTCTTAATTGTCTTTGCTATAAAATAACAAGATGGAAAGGGTCCCCTGTACTCATTTGGTTTGATCCCAAAGTCATTATATCATATGTTACTACTAGGTTTAACTGTCAAGAGACAACTAAAGGACCATTAATCTGAACATATGTTCCTACTTAAATGGCAAGTCAGACCTAAGTAATGACTGGAATTATGTGTTTTTAAACATTAACTGTAAATTTTATTAAAGTTGCTTGCAGTGCATTTTCTGTTTTAATGGTTGTGCTGGGACATTGTCCTGTTGCTATCTAACCTGAAGGCCACAGCTGTGGTCAGTTAGATCTCAGTGAAAACCCTTCAAGTTCTAAGCCTCTGGGCCTTACTATCAAATCATCTATGGATATCAGAGGTCCCTGTGCCTTAAGTCTTGAATTCTTGGTCCTGAAACTTCAGGGACCATGTCAATTGCCACCCTGCCTGGATTCCTTGTCTCCTAAACTTTTGAATTTCTCGCTTGCCTTTCTCTGGTTTGGAACTTGTCTCAGATCACTAATCCTTTTACTCTGTGGTGACTTGTTTGGTTCTCTGACCATGACTTCTAGATTGTTTAGATTGTTTAGTTGTGCTTGACTCTTAAGCTGTGGTCACACCTAAGGCTTAATCCAGCTTCAGTCCATCTTCAGAGTGAGAGAACACATCAGCAGAGCAACCAGGACTTTTCTTTCCACATTATCTATCCCAAAGGTGAATTTTCTGAGTTATTTAACACTGAAATAAAGCAGCTTGTCACTTTACTGATGTATTCTCACACTCTGAACGTGGACTGAAGCTGGATTAAACCTTAAGTGTGACCACAGCTATAGTAATGCCAGGCCCTGTTTAAATTTCTAAGATTAGCCAAACTTATCTAAGTGCTGCAGATCTGTGCAAAACAAAATCAATCCTCTGTCGCTCCTACATCCCCTGGTACCAGATCCACAGAAATGGCAACTAATGGGAATGGATGCAGAAAACTGGCCAGTAATTTCATGACAAATTAACAGTAACTAAAATATGGGGCTAGTAAAATTGTAGTTGTAGCTGGAGTCAAGAAGAGCAGGTGAAGATATTACCTTCGTCTTCTTCTTGGGAATGTCCAGAAGCAAAAGATGGGACACTGTGTGACACAAGATGCTTCACTACTTATGGCCCTGATCCAGCAGGGCTCCTCTTATGTTCTTAGCTGTTTAAAGAATTATAGTTTTTTGCTGCTGTTAGTGCCAGCCTTGGCTTTGGGATACAACATCATAGTATAATGTACATGATCCAGTTTTGAATGGTGGGTCCTGCAATACACTGACCATTTATGTGATCAAAAATATTTCACTGCATGGATTCTCAGACTGGACAAATGGGGACTGATAAATACTTTTTAGGCGACATCCCCATGGAAGAGATTTTGGGCAGGACTGGTCTGCATGTGACCCGGTGCGGGACTGAACGCGAATCTTGCCCATCCCCATGCCATGGCCGCTAAAGTGGACTGAAGCCGAATCTTGCCGTCCCCATGCACTTGAGCTGTTTTGCGCACCTCCGCTTCACCTGGGAACCAAGCCTCTGACCTGCCAGCCACGATCGTGAACAGGTGGTGCATTGCTTTTCCATGGCCAGTAAGCAATCCATCCGCTGTTCACAATTGCAGCTGGCAGGGCAGAAGCTTGGGTTTACTCCCTTTTCCAGGCAAGCCACGAACATGAGCAGGGAGTGGATTGCTTGCTTGCCTGGAAAAGGGAGTAAACTCAAGCCTTTGCCCTGCCAGCCACGATAGTGAACATGGGCTTGCTTGCTTGCTTGCTTGCTTGCTTGCTTGCTTGCTTGCTTGCTTGCCTGCCTGCCTGCCTGCCTGCCTGCCTGCTTGCCTGCTTGCCTGCTTGCTTGCTTGCTTGCTTGCTTGCTTGCCGTGGAAAAGCAATCCACCGCCTGTTCATGATCACAGCTGGCAGGGCAGAGGTTTGGATTTACTCCCTTTTCCAGGCAGGCCATGATCGTGAACAGGGGGTAGCTTGCTTGCTTGCCTGGAAAAGGGAGTAAACCCAAGCCTGGGAGCATCCCCATGCACAGGCTCGGCTCAGACTAAATCGCCCAAACCGTGGTGAGAACATTTTTTTCCAGGACCAAATTTGGTCCTGGTTTGGGCGACTTGGTCTGAGAAAATCAGACCAAATAAAAAGTGCATGGGGATGGCCCCTCCCGAGCCTGATTTCGATTTGAGACCAAGCATGCATGGGGACGCGCCTTTAGATTAGGAATACTCAATCTGCAGCCCTGCAAAATGTCCATGAACTACAATTCCAAGCATGCCATGCCAGCCCCACTAATTTAAATGATCACACACACCCATAGAGTCTAAGAAATTAAGATTAAACTACGAAGGCTTTATAGAGCATTGCATTTAAAAGTATGTAGCAGTCCTGTATATTAAGTTATTTCCACATAATCAAATAAAGTCATTTTTTAAAATCTCTGCTTCAGGTGATAAAGATTATAATCCAATGCTTTCAGAGAACAGCAGGTTTGCAGTTGTACCTGAGGAACCTAAAGTCTTCCATCCAAGTATGTATTTATATAACTAGTAAAATTTTAAAGAACAAAGCTGTACATACAAGTATTCGTGCAGGCTTTTCATTCATATATGGTCTGGAATATTTTATCCTGCTGATCAGCCTTTTAAAACTAAAGTGTTTTGGCAAATGCAATCAGTAATTCTCCCAGCACGAAAGCATACAGCTCCCCATTTCACTGGGTACAAATTATCTTTACATTTTGATAATCTGGAAGCTATTAACATGTTTTAAAAAAACAAGGGAAGTTTAATGATATTGCATTGCAGATTGTGGTCCTTTCAGACTAGAAGAGTTATAGTCTACCTGTAGTGCTGTCATTTTGATTTAACTATTGTCTCATAGTTACTGTTGCTTTCAGCTTTCTGCCCTGTAAACAAAGAATCATGCTTTCAACATAAAAGTTCAGTATTTGAGCAGATAAAAGTCAATTATTAACCAGAAAACACAATTATTCTTGAATCAGATACAGATTAAAAAAAAAAACCAGATCGTTCTTCTGATACAGATTTTATTGCTTGGACATTATTACAACTGTGAATCTACCACCAATCCACTTTTGTTCTCTTCACCTTCTTAAAGCAGTTTTTTTCACTAACAGGATCTGGAGAAGTAAGCTTTCAAGAAGGAGTTCTTACTGATGAGTAAACATTGCATCACTTTGATAGGGAGACAGTTTGAACAGAAAAAAGTCATAAGGAAGGGAGGAAGGAAGGAAGGAAGGAAGGAAGGAAGGAAGGAAGGAAGGAAGGAAGGAAGGAAGGAAGGAAGGAAGGAAGGAAGGAAGGAAGATGTATAGTATATGAAATATTCCTATTTCCTATGTATTTTATTGTTTGATTTTTAATGAATGAAAACAGCAAACCTCTGAAATAAAACATTTGGATCTTTGCTGTAGGCAAGAGATACTTCCAGTTCCACCTTATTTAAAATCCTCCTTAAAGGATGCCTTTTTTTTTTTGCACTCAATCTACAAATGGTATATTCAAATTGGAAAAGCAACCCTCCAGACCTCCAGATACTATGAACTACAACTCTGATCATTGGCAACTGGGACTGATGGGAGTGAAAAGCCCAAATTTAGAAGAAGCATAAATTCCCAAAGCTGTGGTCACACATTTACTTTAAACCTTCTTCAGTCCTTAGTTTGGGTTGCTATGCTCGCACTTCTGTTCCCATCCGGAGACTCCTTTATGAGACTCTTTGGCCCAGTTCCCACTGGCATTTTAAAATGGTTTAGAAACAGTTTGGATTCTCTGTGTCCCCATTACCAATCCATTTCAGGGGTATTTTGAGGATTATTTGGCTAAAATATGGAATAAATAAACACCTGTTTTTTCAGCCCCCTCCCCATTTTTGCTTTTAAAACGCTTCTTCCTTATTGCTGTGGGAACGCTACAGCAGTACTGGGGCAAATACATCATGAAACGGGTGGGCTTTCACCCTGAACAGGAACCAGCCCCTTGCCAGATTTGTTAAAGCGCCAGATCCATATTCAGCAGAGAAGTAACAATTCAGCCTGATAAGATGTAGCAATTCACCCACTCCACACTTCACACTGATAACAAAGTTTCATTTTACACTTCCCCTCACTTTTTCCTTTCCGGGAAGCACACACTGGAGGCGCCTCTTTGGCCTTGCTGAATCCTGGGAAGGGGAGAAGCACCTCCTCCCCATGCCCCACTGGTGACTAAGCACGCATGTGTGCAGCCAGCCATGTGAGCAGCCACACAGCTCTCTCTCTGCTGCCAATTTTTCACTTCTCTGCATTTGCAGAGAAGCAAAAAAGCACCAGTCCTGAGTTTATGGCTGTGTATGTGTGTATACCAGCTGGTGCTGATGGGGAGGGGAAGAGAGCAAAGGGGAGGAAGGTGTGTGTGTGTGTGTGTGCGTGTGCGTGTGCGTGCATGCGTGCGCACGCGCACAGGACTGGCAGGACATCTTTTGCAAAACATGAGGGGAGGGGAGGGGAGAGGAGAGGCGGGAGCTGCAATTCCCCACCCTCTACCACGTCATTGCAGGATCCAGTTGGCAGGCAGGAGGTGGGGCCCCAGCTGGCAAAAGTGGGGAAGAAAAGATTCCCTTTCCCTAATGCGATTCTGAACCATTTTGGGTGGGGACAGCAGAGGGGTTGATAGCAATTTAAAGTGATTTAAAGCCACTGGAGTGGGAACTGCCAGAATCTGTGTTTGAATTGCTTTTTTTTGTTTTGTTTTTAAACCGTTTTAAGAGGCATGAGAGGAAACAAGCCCTTTTAGATCTCCATCCCTCTCCATCATCCCTCTCCACCTCCTGTGCTCTGATAGGATAAAAATTATGTGACTTAATATTGTAGTATGTAATCACTTTGAGTCCCTTTTTTGAGAAAAAGGTGGGATATAAATAAATAAATACTGGGTGAAAGGGAAAGCACATTCATGCAGTATCCACCCACTATAATACGATTCAGCCCCCTTTAGTCCTCTTTCCTAGGTGATTTGCTCAGAATAACAGTCCAGCTTGGGGAGAGGGTGTTCGCTAAAACGCCTAAACCCCACAACACCGTGGACACTTGTAATTGGATGGCTCTCTGCCATTAGGGTGCTGGGGGTGCCACTCACAGCAGGGAAACTGGTGGCCTAGTGGCAAGGGGGTTATTGCAAGCAGTGCATGAGTGCATACACAACCCTAGTGCACAATCATTATTTAAATTGCTGGTAGTAAGATAATTGATGCAAGCATCAAGGATAATCAGAAATAAAAAGAGATGTCCCCTTTTCTAGAGGTAACTGGAAAAAGAAGTTACCTCCCCCAAAAGAAAAGGCACTGGTGTTATTACTACAGTCATCCCTCATATAATGGTCTGGTTTGATCTTAGGAATGTGTTCTATTAGGGGAACCATGGCTGCCAGGGATTCTGGGCTACCTATACAAGTGAATGCAAGCAAATGGAAAACTGGATCAGCTGTTAGCAGCTTTTCAGGGGGCACCTGAACTCAAGTCAATGGACTGATGAGTTCGATTCAGAGCTAAGGGACTTCAGTTGTCCAGATATCCTAGCTAGCCATATATGTCATTGAATAGAGGGATTATGATAGAACGTTGTAATGCCTAATACAATACTAAACAAAGACATTTAAAATGATGACAATTATCTGGGAACGCCATATGTCACAAAGGCAGTGGTCACACCTCCCTGAAATAGTTCATCCTGTTAAGAAACTGAACTGAAAGTGTCTTAATCCTGTTCACACCCAATTCCTGATAATCCATCCTCAGATTGTCCTCAGTTTGGGCAGCTGTGCTCACACCTTTTATGTTATTGCCCCAAGTCTTCTTTACACAACTCTTTAGTTCTCCGGCCCTTTTTATTGTATCAACACCACCTGCAGTCTGATAGGGAAAAGTTCTGTAAAACAACAGTGGCAATGGGTTGTGTTTGGCATTGTGTGGTGCTGTTGACAAACTTGATGGTAACACAGGGCACTGTTAGGGTAAGGAGACTGTGCCCCCAAATAGATGGAGCCAAGGCATACTCCAACCAGCATGCACCCCCACCTCCTCAGCCATTCCTGAAGAAAAATAAGAGGCTGTACTCTGCTGTTTGTCCTATAGCTGCTGAAGCAGTTCTGTTTTTCAGTAGAAGTTCCCTTTTACTGAAAGGAAACATTGCTTCCCCTGCACATTGCTGAAGGAAAATGGAAGATACGTTGTCCTTAGAATTGTATCATTTATACTCTTGCTCCACTCTTTCTCTTGCTCCTCCTCCCAACAGTGCTTTCCTGGCCATTAAAAAAAAATCATTCCAGCATTTCCACAAAACTACTAAAGAGCAAATAAAAATATATGATCTATTGCTTTATCAATGCAAAGTCTGCTAGCATGCAGTTGGAACAAAAGGGAATCAGGAGGGCAGGATGGGAGAGGGGAGCATCCTAGACATGGTGGTGAGCAAAGTACAAACTGCGTGGCAAGCAAAGGAGAAACTGCTTGGCAAGAATGGAACAGGGAGGGGAGAAGTGCTGCCAGCTCTGGTGTGTACCACCCACACGTATAGGCATTGGGTGGAAGGGAAAGCAGGTTCCGCCCATAAGAACATAAGAGAAGCCTTGCTGGATCAGGCCACAGCCCAACTAGTCTACCCATCATAGTACAGTTCAGCCCCTTTTAGTTTGGCTTGCCATGCTGAAAGGGACTGCATCCTCTGAAAAAACAGACTCCAGAATGTATGAATAAAGGAGGGAAAGTCCACTTATAAATCAGATCGGGGAGAAAAAGGTATGAGCAGAACAACTAGAGGACAGCCTGAAGACAACTTACAGTGAAGGTGTGACCAGAGCCCAAGAGTTGAAAGGGTATGATTTTCAGTCCACTCTTTCTTTCTACTTCATGTTCGTTGCAACTGGGGATTGGTTCATGTGTTATAATCTTGCATGTCCAGGGAGGTCAATTTGCACAGAATTGCAGCCATACAGTACCTCATCCACAATTACTTAGTTCTACATGTTCTGTATCTGAGAACTTCCTTTCAGCTGCTTTGCCTTCTGCCTACTAGTTCCCAAGGGGCATCAGACACTACAGAAGTTCACGTAAGCCATTCTGAAATTTGTAAAGGAGAAGATAGCACTGCAGCAAGCTAACTAAACAATGAAAGCAAAGAGAACTCAACAATTAAGGGTAGGATTGCTAGTTCCTCCCTGGGCCCATAAATTGTATATATGCAGTGAATAGGCTGGGTCAAAAATGCAGACACTTCTGAGGACAGTATGAGTAATGACTGTGGGTAACTCATGTGATTAGACATATTACTGAGGACCAATGAACCAACCTTCTGTTTCAGTTAGACGGTTCCTTCTCTGATCTGTCCTTCATGGATCCCTTTAGTGCATTTCTCCGCTTCTGTAATTATTTTGCTTTAATAATTTGCTTCTAACCAGACCTGTGATAAGATTTTTTAAATCAGTCTCAGGCTGAGGTTACATCCTTCCTTTAATTCTTCTCCAGCCCAAATTCCAGCCCGTTTGGTTACATCTTTAAATGCCAAGCTGTTTTTTTCCTGGATTTTCCTTCCTCTATTCGAGTTTTCCTTCATTCAGGCCAACACAGCATTAAAGTTTTAGTCCCCTTCCAGGAGGCCACCATTCCAGCTCCCCTGCTGCCAAGAAAATGATACCTATGCTAGCCTCTGATTTGAGTGTTACCCCTCCCCCTCTCCTTCCAGTGACAGTCCTTCCTCTGCCTCCTTGCCCCCCTTGCAGAGATTCCCTTTGCTCTGTCGTCAGATCTGCCTCCTTGCTCCCCCCCTCTGTGATTCCCTTTGCTCTGTCATTGGATGTGCCTCCTCGCCCCCTCGTTGCTGAGATTCCCTTTGGTCTGTCATTAGATCTACCTCCTCACACCCCACTTGCTGTGATTCCCTTTGACAGCAGCAGGAAGATGTGACTAAGCCGTTCCAGGCCCAAAACGGCTTGGATGCGGCTGCCTTCCTGACACGGATTAAAATGCTAAGGTGTAACCGCTGCCTCAGTTAAAATTATTTAGCCTGCAATTCTGTAATTCTTACACAGAAACAAACCTCATTTAGGGTGGTTCCACACTAGGCAATATACCAGATCAACAAGCAAAAGAGAACCTTTCCCTTTGGCTCCTAGCACCAGTCAGTGCAGAATTGTCCTTAATTCAGTGTGGTTTACTTCTAATAGTGATACAAAACACTACAGCTTTATTCATTGGTTTCTTGCTTGCCACCAAGTTAATAAGCCTCTTAACCTCAATGTCAAATTATAATTTATTGTTTTTATTAATAACATAGTTTCTATTTGTTTTAAAAATATGAAAATTGTAGAAAGAGGATGCTAATAAAACATCTGATTCATATTTTGTTTCACCTTCCTGCAGACATAACGGATTGCTCCTGTTACGCTCAGAATTTCATTTGTTGTTTTTTTCAATCAATTTTGTTTCAGCGCTGAGACTGCCTCCCTCCCTCCTTACTTTCCTGCATTTAGTCATTATGCCCATGTAAATCGCAGAGCCAGGCAATGCAGTCATTCTCTGCAGTCTGGAGAGCTCCCCACTATTGGTTTGCTTTACCTCTGACTTTGTCATGTACACTTAGCTGTACTCTTTGATGCCATTTCTTCATTGCATCACTTTAGAAGTCTTGTTGCTATGGCAACTGAGCACAGCTTTTACAATCTGTTTGTGGTCCACCTATTTCAAGTACACATTATTCTAGATTCTCTGTATTTCGATTGTTGCTATTTAGCGAAGTATGTAGCACATACCAAAAACACACACATTCTTTTCTGGCTGCCATTTATCCTGTTCAGATAAACTGTCTCCTAGTGCAGCCCTGACACCCCACCCCACCCCCCCAAAAATATTGTTCGGTCAAATTCTGACAAGCTACATCCTACTTTTTTACTTTTTAAAAGTAAAACCTTGGAGGAAGAGTACATTTTTATTTAAGTTTTGGTAAAATTAATTGGGAAGGTTTGTGAAATTGGAAGGCAGCCCAAATTCTATTTTACATGAGGTAAATGGTATGCTTTTGGTTCTTTCTGGATTCCATGTAATTTCAAAACAGAAAACCCAAGAGGACCCAAAATATCTCAGAGATCTATATAAAGTGATTCTTGGAAGCCTACTTGAAATATTTTGAAGTGCCTTCTTGCCAAAGTACCATACAGACTAAAGGGAAACACTCAGGCCGTCATATGAGAAAGAAGATCCCATCCTTGCTGACATTCACCATGCATATCCCTCCAGGCAGCCAGTTCCTGAAGCTTTTGCATAAAAATTTCTTCTAGATGACCTCCTCTGGGTCCCCACTAATACTGCTGGAAAAACAATCAGAGCTAGATTTTTAAAAAGAACTAAATAAATAAGTATTTTAGCTACTGGAGGAAAAGAGTGTCCCTTTATGCTGTACTGGACAGCACTACAGGCAAAAAGACAGTAGAGTGTACTGGTCAGAATGTCAAGCTAGAGCCTAGAACGGTGATGGCCAACCTATGACACGCATGTCACAGGTGACACGCCAAGCCCTTTTGGGTGACACACATGGCCACCCTGGCACCTGGGCGGGTAGTGCTTGCTTGTTCTTGAAGTGTACAAAATACCAACTTTCAATTGAAGATTTAGCAACAAAAGTCACTAATGTAAAGAATTATTTGTTTTTGCTTTTAATAAAATACATATATCAAAAATATAACTTTTTTACTAGAGCCACAAATATCACAAAATTATGGATATTTCTAGATGTGACACAGCACCCGAGTTAAGCTAGGTTTTCTTGTGAATTTTGACACACCAAGCTCAAAAGGTTCGCCATCACTGGCCTAGAAGTTTCCACTTAGCCTTGAAAGTTCTGGGTGACCCTGGACAGATCACTGCCCCGCAAACTAACCTAAGTTTGAAGGAGTACTGTACAGTGTTGTGGATTGACTTGGGCTCTTTGGGGGAAAGGTGGGATATAAAAAAATGCATAACTAAACTGCTGTCTTTAAAGGAAGTCTTTTCTCCCACAGGGAGTCATGGAAGCAGATATATTTCCACAGCTTGGAGCTCCACTTGTGTGTGCGTATAAGACAGTGGAAGTTAATTCACATGAAGAAGAGTTGGCTTTTCTACCCCACTTTTCTCACCCATTTAAGGGGACTTAAAGCAGCTGACAAAGCTTTCTATTCTTCTTCGCACAACAGAACACCCTGTGAGGTAGGTGGGGCTGTGAGAGCTCAGAAGAGAGCTGTGACTAGCCCAAGGTCACCCAGCTGGCTTTATAGTGGAGTGCGGAATCAAACCCAGTATTCCCAGATAAGAGTTTGGCTCCCTAACCATGAGTTGAAGCTAGTGTTAGAAACCTAGGAGACTGAATGTCTGCATAAAAGTAACAGCCATCATGCTGCCCCAGTCTATACAGCACAGCAATGGAAATGACTCAAGGGATGCTTTTGCTGGACATGATCCAGTCCTGGTAGCAAAACTAAAGCTGCCAGTGGTAGCAGAAGTGCTCTGCTTCCCCTCAAATCATTTTCTCCCTTTCTTTAGGCCTGAGGAAGCTACAAGATTTTTTAAAAAGGCATTGAAAATGCACTTGCTAGCCTAAGACTTTTGCTTGCCATTGGTAACCAAGCAACTGCATTTTTTTTTTGAGCTCTGACAACAGGAGAGAAATTTGAATGACAGTGAGGAAGTGACAGGAACATACTACAAGTAATTCCTGGGGAGATAGGAACAAGTTGCATAATTTGACCCATTAGTCTGATAATTATGCACTGGGGAAATGCAGAAATATGGGGCTTTACCAACTTACAGAAGTTGGAATCTTTTCAAATGAAGTATTTGCGGGCCTTCCTAGGGGTTTCGCCCTCAACCTCATCAGCAGCAGTTAGAGCCGAATTGGGAGTTTTAACAGTAGAAAGCCAAGTTTTACTCAGGCAATTCAATTATTTGGTAAAAGTTTGTCAGATGAATTGTCAAAGACTCCCGAGGCTCTGTCTGATGGAACAACTTAAAATCTACTCCAAGCTACCATGGCTTGCTAAGATGATGAAATCTTTAGCTCATATTGGTCTCCCTTTGAATGTTCTAAATTATCTTGGAACTAATGCCAAATTGATAATTAAACAACGTATTATGGACATTGCCATGCAGAATGATTTGGCAGTCATTGAGAATTCAAAAGCGTTAACATTCCTAGCCAAATCTAAACGACAAATAAATTTGGAAAGATATCTTACAATCCCGATACCTAGAGTACTTCGGAATTTGTACACATTGGCAAGATTTGATCAATTAGATACGGCAATGAAATTTGGTCGATACTATAATGTCCCAAGAGAAAATAGACTTTGTATTTGGGGTGATATGGCTGTGGAGGATACAACACACTTCCTATTGGATTGTGCAGCGTATTCTGAACTTAGAACACATCTTATAGAGCCCCTTTTACAAGCCCATCGAACCCCAAATAAAGATTTTCATCTACAGAGGCTACTTAATGGCTCTGATAGGTTTACCATCATCAGAGTCAGTCTTTTTATAGCTAGGGCGTCTAGGTTAAGGAAAAAATTTCTGAATCAGTCATTGAAGCCCTGAGATCTGTTTTTTATGTTCCTGGGTCACTGTTGTTTTAAAGTGTAGGTTTATAGTGTTTCTAATTCTTGTGGGATGTATTTATTTTTAATTTTAGTTATGTTATGAATATTTTGTAGTTAATGATGATATGGTCGATTGACTAATCATAATAAATTATTATTATTATTATTATTACACTGGGGAAATGGCCATCAAAACGGCAGTTTCTGTTCACTATCGGAAAGTGATGGGTACTCAATGGGTACTTCTAGTGACAGCGGAAAAACACCCTTACATTAATAGCATTTGAGCTGGCTGTGACTGACCAGGAAATGGATATATATAATGTCCTGAGACAATCCAGTAGTTCATCTGTACTTAGAATACTGTGTGCAATAGGAAATAGTTAAATGAGAAAAAGTTCAAAAGGGAGCAGTTAAAATGTTTAAGAAATGAAAAGATTCTTCTGTGAGAATGCATTACAGTATTTGATGCTAAGGCAAAGGAAGGGGCCACATGAGAGGTGTGGAGTGTATATAAAACTGTGAAAGATGTAGAAAAAGGGAATAAGGAAAAGTTCGCCCCCTCACACACAAATATTAGAACTCAAGGTCATCCAATTAAACCCAGATCATTGCTGTGTTCAGACCTAAGTTTTAATCCAGTTTCAGTCCATTTCAGAGAGAACACATCAGCAAAGTGACCAGTCATTTTCTTTCTACTTTATCTAACCTAAAGGTGGATTTTCTGAGTTAGATATTGCTGAAGGAAAACAGCCCCCTCTCCCCATATGTTCTCTTGCTCTGAAAGCAGACTAAAGCTGGATTAAAAGTTAGGTGTGAATGGAACCTTGGAGGAATCAGAACAGAAAAAATGCAAGATTTCTTTTCAAAAACAAACACACACAAGTTAAAACTGTGGAATCTGCAAAAAATGGTTTGGACAAAGCCATGGAAGGCAAAGCTATCAATAGCTACTAAGTCTGTTGGCTGTGCAACGACCTGCATAGGAGGCACCAGCCACATCCCCATTACAAGCTTATTTCACTCTCCCTAAACCGAAATAATAGAACTGGATGCAAACGTGAATTTGCCTGTTCCCATTACTTTTAACTTAATCGCATTCGATTCTGAAGATCACATGTGGTGTACGTGACTCAAGTGGGGACTCAAGTGGCTACTTTCTAAAAGCCGCTTTTCGGGGCTGCCCGCCCTCTTCCTCCTGGCATGGATGCACCACCCATAAGGGACCCCTTCACGGAGCCTAGCTGGGTGGCTGGGTGGCTGCCGCTTCCATGGATGGAGGAAAAATGGCAGTGGGCAGCCAGCCAGCGATTCTTTCCCCTCCTCTCCCTATTGCTCAGGGCACACAGCAGCAGCGGCAACTAAAGCCCCTTTGCTTTAAACATTCACACAGCACCTCAGCTGCTTCCCTCCCTTCCTTTCCCTTTCTAAAGGTCAGAACTTTTAGAATTGTGCAAAATTGCAACATTGTTAATCAGGTGTGAAGTGGTTCCATCGCTACAGTGTAGTGCTGCTGTTAAGGGTGGATTTTTACACTGAAATCAATGTCTTTGGAAGCAAGCTATTGGGAGAGGGAAACCCTAAACATGGATTCTCATCCCTTAAAACGGTAGGGTCCCCACAGTAAAAAATGTAACATGTATCAAGCGCAGGATCCGGAGTGAGACCTATTGAAATGAGGATTAAAATTTACAACGCTTTGGAGTGATTTAACACGTGGAAAGTGCGTTAAGCCAAAATGACGTCGGGTCTGCCAGGATTGAAAACGTTTTGAATTCGAAATAAGCTTGCTGTGGGGATTTGCCCCATGTCTCAGATGGCTTCCAGAAAACTCCAATTGCTTCTGGAAGGTCCAACTGGGGCAGCCCCTTAGTCACCCAGAGTTTGGGGAAGGCAAACTCTTGCAACTGGTTATTGCTCCAAGGACCTAAAAAGGCCATGCTAAAGTCCCACTCCTGACATGCCTTGTCAAACAAAATATTGTCAAGCCTGTGTCTATTGTGTGGCACCAGTCCACAGATACAGGGTGAGATGTTTACTAGCCTGTTTGGCTCATGGAACCAAAAGAAAGACTATATGGACTAATGACAGTCTATAATGCCTCAAAAGCTGTAGTCACACCTAAGGTTTAATCCAGCTTCAGTCCACCTTCGGAGTGAGAGAATACATCAGCAAAGTAACAAGCTGTTTTCTTTCAGTGTTAAATAACTCAGAAAATTCACTTTTGGGATAATGTGGAAAGAAAACTACTGGCCCCTTTGCTGACGTGCCCTCTCGCTCTGAAGGTAGACTAAACCTTAGGTGTGACCACAGTCAAAGAGACCTCTCCAAAACAAATGTGGCTTTTATAAAAAGACACCTCATCAGTGGGGCATTTTGGAGAAGCCTTTGAGCCAGGTGTATTGCTTGAACTCATCTTCAGCTTGTGAATTTTAATGTGCAACTGGACTGCTGTTGTAAGAACAAACTCCTGGATTAGATGAGCCATTGATCCAATGTAAAATGTCATTTCTTCCTATATTTCCCACTCACTGTATCAAACTCCTTCAGTCCTATTTTTATTTATTTTTCCAAAATATTCCTTCCTAGATTAGACATTCTATTAAGAACATAAGAACATAAGAGAAGCCTTGCTGGATCAGGCCACAGCCCATCTAGTCCAGCATCCTGTCGCACACAGTGGCCCACCAAATGCTCATGGGCATCTCAAGCAGAGACAAGGACAAACCTTCTCCTGCTCTCGAGTCCCAGCAGATGGCCTTAGAAGCGCCCCAGTTCCTCCCCCCCTCAGCCTGAAAGATGCACCTAGGCATTCGTTCTAGTAGCCATTGATACATTGGCTATTATATGCCAGAGTATCTTATATGCAGGGAATACAGGATATTCTAATGCCAGTGGAGAGGCAATCTGTCTTCACTTTCCTGGCGCTGCAGTTTTAATAATTTTAACTCTGTTTTTACTTCTAAAAAACTGTTGTAACCTGTAGCCTTTTCTACTGAAAGGACTACGAATCAGAATTATCAACCAGTACAGCTGCTGGCTAGCTTGGCAGAGTAGGGACTAGATAAGCAAAGTTTAGATCTCTCCTTGGCCATGAAACCAGACTAGAATACCAGTCACACCTATATTTTAATACAGTCTTAGCATTCCAGGGATCACACCATAAAAAGTGTTTCCATTTTTTTCTCTGAACTATACTTCCCCAATCCATTATATGGATTATCCCAGTACTCACAGTTTTTGTGCCTTAGTTCAGTTATTTTCTTCTGCGTGAACATACTGTATAAGAGGATTGTTGGGTTAGGGTTACTACTGACATTTTCCTGTGTGGGCAAAAAGAGGGTTTTCATTTCCCTCTCTGACCAATACTTGACTCTGTGGGCAATCTAGAGAGGTTGTATCTTTGTCTTCCAGGCCCCCCTTTCCCCTCTTCACCACCTGACATCCCTCTCTCCCCCCCTTTTTTTTGTTATAACAGATGTTTGCAAATAGTGCCACACTAAGGTGAGTTTACATTGGGCTTGAGCAGTGCCACACCCTGTTCTAGGTTTGCCTTGGGCAGCAGAGAGGTGGTGGCTATGGCTGCAATGAGCAGGAAAGAAAATCCTGCAGACTGAGCATGGTTTACTGCCAGAGGCAGACCCCTGCTGAACAGGGACCACTGGGAAGCTTCACCAATGAGGCTTCTCTCTGTTTCTTTATAGGCTCCAGAAAGCTTCTGCACTTGAGAAGAACTGTGGTTTCCAAGCACTGTGGCAGGCACTGGAGAACAGTGCAGTTATGCTGTTGGGCATCCTTTGCACTTCAGGACCAGACCAGGCTGGTGGGGCAAAGGCACTGAGCTGTAGGGTTGATCTGGGCAAGTGAGGCTAAGGCGCCGAGCTCTGATGTCAGGGATCGGGAGGAAGCTGTCTTCCTTAAGAAACATATTTGCCTTGATCAAGAGCACTGCTGATGTGTTTCCACTACCACCTCAGTGCATCTGCACATGTGCGTCCACACCCACACACCGCCCAGAACAGAACAGCATGTCCCTATGGTTAGGGAGCCGGACTCTTATCTGGGAATCCCCTTAAATGGATGAAAAAAGTGGGATAGTTAACTTCACCCCATCTCCCCTTCCCTTTCCTGATACCTCTGAAGCCCACAGAGAGGATCTCCTGACTCCTGCACAGACTCAACTTACCAAAAACCACCACCTTTCCTTCTCAACCATCTACAAACAACTTTGTTGAAATACCTCCTCCTTTCCAAAAGAATAGAAATGTCCCTCACGCCCCATCCCTTGACTACTCTATCCTGCTATATAAACTCCACTGCCTCCTGAACACCCTAACTGTTCACAAAACCTTGACCCACTGGGCTCAACATTGCCCCCAACCTCAGGAAGGCATCAGGAAAAGACCTCCTGTCCCCCCAGTCCCTTGCCTCTACCTGTTCCTCCTGGGAAGTGAGTTGGTATTTGCTCTCTCCTTGACCCCCTCCATCCCTTGGACTTTGGAGGAGCCCAAGCTAGCGAAGCATCACTGCCCAAAGTCTGTTCACATTGCTCTTGGCCTTCCTTGTCAGCTTGAACACCCTTTCCCCTTCAATAGTCAGAATCTGCCACCATCTTCTGTTCTGTGGAGATTGGTGGGCTTTTGCTGTTGTCTTCCCAAGTCTGAGGGCAATTTTGGGCGTGGATCATCTGTGCCAGAGATCATCTCCATGGGCTTTCAGTGAGGGAATACTTTGTTCTGCTGAGGCCCTGTCCCCAAGCAATTTAAAGTCTGCTAAAACTCTTCTTTTGCCTCTGAGCGCCCCCATGCCAGGGTTTTTAACAAGCTTCCAGCACTACAAAAGCAGGAAAACCTGCGACAAAATACATGCCCTTTAAAGAAGAGTTTTAGCGCTCTTTCTGGAAGTCGCGGGTTTTCCTTGCAACGTTTACCTTGGAGACGCTCCATGGCAAAAGGGGTGGGGATTGCTGCCTGCACACACAGCCTTAAAGCATCACACACCTTCCAGAAATGCTGCAGCTTCCCTTCCTTTCCTTTGTAAAGGTCAGAACTTTCAAAGAGCCAGAATTGCTCAGAATTGCAACATTGTTATCAGGTGTGAAGTGGGTGATCTGTGAAAGTGTTAAGAGTAAATGAGCGCACAATCGTGAGGGCAATGGCTGTAGCCGAACAGAGAACAGAGTGAAAGTAAGTGCTGCTTTGCCGGCACTGGAAGCCATTTCGGGGGACGGAGATCTGGCTATTTTTCCTCTGAACAAGAGAGGGGGCGGGGAGAAAAAGATGCGGGGAAAGAAAACAAGCTTCTGTGGGGACGGAAGGTGCGTTTTAAACACGCATTTTGCTGAGCCTCATGCGGACGCTTATTCCGGAAGTGCAGGGCACTTTTAAAGTCCGCTTGAATACAGTGACAGTAGAGGGAGACCAGAGAGGCAAATAAGTCTTTTGGGGACTCAGCCACAGTTTTTTTAATATGAGGAAAGGCATCAGGAGAGGGGAGGATAGAAGGGGTGAGCCGTGGGGCTTCAGACGGTGAAGTTTGCTAAGAAAGTAGGGACATTCTATACTGTGCACTGTGTGTGCACACTCATGTCAGGGTGGTAGTGGGAAGACATCTGTGATGTTTCCTTTTGATCAAAGAGAGAATGTCTCTTAAGGAAGGGCAGTTTGATTCTCTACTGCTGGAAGCATTCTAGAAAGTCTCACCTCCCCCTTTACTAATGTCTTTCCCAAGCTTCTTCCAAGTGCTTGAAAGATAGCCTTCTTCCTGTGCCTGACAGCAAAACCCAGTGCTTTTGCCCTGTGACCCACCCTCGTGTGAAGGCTGCCCAATAGTGTAAATGTGCAATTCTGCATTGCTACGGTACTTGAAGTCAGCCTCTTCCTCCTACACAGCAGCTCTCTCTAGCCCGTGGAGATACCAAAACATCTCAGATGTAAGAAAAAAAGGGGGAAGGCATGGTTAGGGAAGGTGAGGCAGGGAGGTGTGAGTGTGCCCTCCCCTGAGAAGCCAAAATGTGATTGACAGAAATGCATCTGTCAGTCACAGAGGGGGGAGGGGAAGGATGGGAAGACTGAAGAGGAAAAGGGTACCCTTTCTATAGAAAGAGGCCGGAAAGACTGAAACATGTGGGCAAAGAAAACAATCTTAATGAGCATTAAATCAGAAGGGTGTGATCTAGTCAAAACTGGTTTAAGTCCCCTTTGTGTCCTAAAACAGACTAATTTGTTGTGGTGTGACCACAGTATAGGTAATTATGGGCCAGTCACTGCCTCTCAACAGAAACTACTTCATGGCTGCATTTCCACTGAAGTTTTTAAGCAAGTTGAAACCATTTTCAGAGCTGAGTGTTCCCAAAGGATTACAGGAATCCGCGATTTCTGAGTATTAAAGGTCCACAGATGCGAATTATCTATATTCAGATAAAAATTAGTCTTGCAACAGGATTTAGAAATAATCCTTGCTTTTTGTGAATGGGAATGCACACTTTTTTGGGGGGGCAGGAAGGGGCATTCTCTTCAGTTCCCCCAGACCCAATAATCACCCATTATTTTCACCCTTTTTCTCATGGCTGCAGCAACTAGAGCAGAGCTGGCAGCTGCTGTTGCAATGTTACAAGAGATACATTACATTGTAACAGCAGGGAGATTCTGACAATTGGACAGAAGAGGGATTCTTTTTTATCTCTTCCCTCCCATCCCCTTGCTGCTTTATGCGTGGAGAGTCTGATTTTAAAGATACAGCAATTGGAAAGACTTTGCCCTTTCATGCTGAGCCGATTCTGCACAAAGCTGGTGCCTACTTCATCCCTCCTTCCTTGTAACATTGTATACGAGACTATACTCGTCTCTTGCCTTCTTCGCTCCCTTCCCCGTAGCTATCTCTATTCTATGATCTTAATCAGGGGCAGGCTTACATTGGGGATGGAGTTTGGATCCCCACCCCATAAAGTCAGGGCATGATGCAAAAGAGAGGGGGGAGGGGTTTCTCCCCAGATCTGTATAATAAGCTATAAATGGGGATGTGAAAAAATGAAGCTCAATGCAGATTAAATTTATCCGGATTTAAAGCCGTACTAAATTGCGCAGTGGGGATGCAGCCCATGAGGCTATAATGGAGAGTATAAGTGTAATTAATGCCTCAATCTTTTTGGAAAAAAACCTAGCAGTAGGATAGAAAAGCGCAATACAATGCAATGACAAATTCTAAATAAAATAATAAAACAAAACAAAATCAACTATGTTATTTTTAAAAAATATGCAACATATTTGATTGAGCACTTTATAGATAGCTCACCTTTCAACCAGTTCCCAGATATTTTATTTTAAAGATTAATTGCAAGAACACAAACATAATAAGTGACAAAAACTGCAACCACAGGTAGCAGAATTATAAAAAACAACCAGCAGAATAACAAGGTACAAAAGTTTAAAAATCTGGGGAAATTAGAGCAATTTTGGACAGGGTCTAAGCATGAGACTAAATGCTAGCAAACTATTTACACTTAAGATGAGGTGGCAACGAGTTTTTCTTGAGTTCCCAATGGAGCATTTTATTGGAGAGAAGAATGCTAATCGGTTCCTTATTGCAATTCAAACTTTTGGGGGAAAAAACCTAAGAACGTAACACTTTAAAGTCTTCTGCAACCTCATTTTAATACTGAGCCGCTCGAATCTGACTCATAGCCTTCATTGCTTAGAAAAGAGAATCTTCACGTTTTCGTTTTGTACAAAGACACCCAAAGCAAACATACTTTTTCAATTGATTCTATGCAACAAAGGAGATTCTCATTACCCATCTTGCATTTTGGTTTTCTCAACATGTTCCCTTTCAGGTTGGCTGTACATGGCTTAAATTTAACACAGTACAATGGAATCTTAAAGAAATGGTTGTTGACTTTCATGGTATGTGTCACAGATCAAGCGCAGTGCCAAAGCTTCAAACCAGGAAACGAAAGGGAAAAAGGTACAGTGTTTAGAATAAATTATTCGACGATGTGCCTTTAAGAGATGGGACTGCCTTTTCCTTTTTATGTAATCTGAGGGCTAAGGCAAAACTTCAGCAGCCCATGAATCAGAAAGCTTGCTTCAGGCAGCGATCTCCCAGCTTTTCAATTTAACGTACTGTATTTTACAACCACCTATTGAGAAAGTATTGTATGTATCATGAACGGCAGCTCCTGCTTCCACAAATGAGTGGCTAGCACCGGGGAGAGAAGATGTGATTGTTATCCAGTGAGGGTCTTTTTTTTTTTTTTTTTGCTTTTGCTTCTCCTTTTTTTTTTTTTTTTTTTTTGAAAGGCACGAACAAAAAGGATAATACAGTTTACCAGTTGCAGCATCAGCCAATCAAGTTCCAGGCAATTTCACTCCCAGCCAGTTGGACAACTGGTGATGCATTACTCAACCAATCAGATTTATCCCTCAGCCTCTGCTTCAATTCCCATAGGGAGCTTGTTAATTGTAGGTTAGTAGCTGCCAAGATCTGTTCGCTTATGGCTGGTGCGCTTTCTTCCTCGCTGGAGAAACATCACTCCTGAAGTGACTCATGCCACAGCCTCTTATTTGTCAGAATTACATTACATTAGATATGTAGAGAAGTAAAAGCTTTGTTAATTAATGTCAAACCTCTGTTCTGGGCTGTTTCTGGGAGGTTTGGGAGTCTTAGGCTAAAGTATTTCTAGAGAGAAACATGGATTGTCCTGCAGAGCATGTATACACAAAGAACAGTAATATTTACTAAGGGATTCACATCTCAGCTCTGTTCACACATGGTGAAGAAGCACATCTGAGGGGGCTTACAGATGGTTTGCAGGTGGGATTCTTCACATGTTTGTCTGCTCTTTCCACTCGCATAAACATTCTAGGCTAGAAAGTGGATTAGAGAGGAGAACATGAGGGCCACACAGTTCCATCTCTAAGGCACTTCT
The DNA here is from genome assembly GCA_023333525.1 of Aspidoscelis tigris stejnegeri. Lineage (NCBI taxonomy): Eukaryota > Metazoa > Chordata > Lepidosauria > Squamata > Teiidae > Aspidoscelis > Aspidoscelis tigris. Next base: position 35,977,768 of record JALMGA010000005.1, on the reverse strand, counting down.
GAGGTAATTTATTTTATTTTAATTTTGTTTTGCAGTGCATACAGCCTGAGATTCATTGGGCCTCTTTGCACTTCAGCGATCAGGACAGGCCAACACACTCTGGGATGGAGCATATGCCCAGAGCAGCCCTGATTATCACTACCTGTGGAGCAATAAAAACTGCCCCACAGTTCAACTGTTCAGCTTCTGTATGTAGCATCTGAATTCCTTCCATATGCAAATACTGTGTGGTGGTGGCGCAGCTGAAGCTATGCAGTTGCATGCTGGAAAGGACCATTTACGATTCAACGGACCCCAGATAAATCTGGATTAAGCATGAGACAAATCTGGCGCTTGCAATGAGAATGCCAGTCACTGTCTCTGAACTTAACTTCTGTGGGAAACACACGTTGTTGTTGTTAGATACCATTGAGCCAAGGTCAACTTCTGGCAGCTACATGGACAGATGCTGTTTTGTTGGTAGATTTGCCAGTTGTTTGTCATCTTTGGGGATCAAACCTGGGACCCTTTGCTTTCCAGACAGTTGCTCTATCACTGAGCCATAACCACGACATGCAATCCATTGTGGTGTTAAAATATGTATTCCATTAGGTTATATTAAAATATGTACAGTGATCGTCTAGACAGTTTAAAGATAGCATTTTGACTTGTACAGGAGAAAATGAGTACACAGATTTAATATGCTTATATACAACTTGCTTATTCGATATTTTTCACTCATGTTATGCAAATGTTTTTTCACTAGCATCAGTCTCAAAAAAGCAAGCTCATCAAGCCAAGGCACTGACTACCTGAAAACTTCCTGACTGAAAGAAAAGGAAGGAGAGTGTGGCTTTGCTTTCATCTTCCCACAATATAATTAAATTACATCAATACAAACTAAAGTTAAAATGAAATCTTGATTAGTCCAATACAAGTACTTTAGTAGATGAAAAACATTTTGACTCACTGTTATTTTTATTCCCCACTCTGACACTATATCAAGCCAGTGTAGACAACCCATCAACTATATTTATAAAAAGGCGGGGCTTGTGATCCCCAAAATGATGTTGGAATCCAAGTCAATGTGCCAAATGATTAATAATATTTGGAATTAGCTATTTCTAACATGGTGTTGTCAATTTCCATAAATTATGAGCCCCCAAGAATGGGATTATTTGATCATGTATAATTTATGAGACAAATAATGTAGTGTTTTTTAAGGTGTAATTCTTATTTGTAGTAAAGGTTTATAACTATGGACTAAGACTTCCACTGTAATTACATGTATCCATCTATATTATAGGACATACTTATAATGGAACAGGCATAACAGTCAGGATCCTTTCCCCCAAGCCAAGAATATGAACATATTGCAGTAACAAACAATAAATCAACAAATAAAAACATATCAACCTTGGGATAATGGGAATCAATCAGGATAATGGGAAACCTTTTCCGCATCACTCAGGAAAACTGCTTGGATGAATCCAGATAACTACCAGAAGTTGATTTAACTCAATTAGGCCAGGTTCCCACTGGACATTTAAATTTGGTTTTAAAGCAGGGTTTTTTTTTAATCAGCAGCAAGATCTGTTTTTTTACGTTCCCACTGTTAGCTTATAATGTGGACTCACAGGGGAGAAACCCCCTCCCCATGCAGTCAGCAATTGGGCACCATCATACTCTGACTTCATGAGGGTGGGCAATTCAAACCCCACCCTCTGTATAAACTTACGATCATGGAATCCCACAGCTTTTATTCATCGCTTGCCCTCCCATCTTGTATTCAGCATAACACAACTTCTTTCTCCTGTTAACAAAGCACTGGAACATTAAATATCACTTTCCCCTTTGTCTTATAATGGCAAAGAGAGAGATGATCATGATGGGGAAGGAAAAACCGAGCTTTTACAAAAGAGCCGATTTCGCGCTGGATTGGTAAAGCAGATCACCGCGAAATGGAGGCAAAAGATGTGGGTGGAAGGAAAGGGGGGGTGAGCAAGCAGGCTTTTACACAAGAGCCAAAACAGGACGGAAGTCTCCAAAGTCATGATTGCCACCCCTCTTTGTAAAATCAGACACTTTCATCTAATTTCTTTGTTACATTGTGTTCTGATCTCTTCTTACCTATGTTTTGATCTCTGTTTTAGTCACATTGTGGTCTGATCTCTCTCATTCTTCACCTCCCCCCCCCCCGCACCCCTTTCATCCAAGCCCAATCCCCTTAGCACGTAATGGTAAGAGCCCAGGGAAAAGGGGACAAAATCACAGCTTATCATTGGATCAGGGGAAACTAAGAAGAACACCCCTAAAGCATGATTCCCTCCCCCCCCAAAAAAACACTTGCATTCCCATTGCTAAATAGTGAGGATTATTTCTAAATCCAGCAGCAAGACCTCTTTTGATTCGAATATAGATAATCCACATTTCAGGACTTTTAATCCTAAGAAACTGTGAATTCTTTTAAAACTTTGGGAAAGGTCAGCACTCAAAACAATTTCAACCCTCTTTAAATCTTGAATGAGAACACAGCCTTATAGGCTTTTCCATCTAACTGGGTTTTCTCAGGCTCTGGTTGATTTGGGCTCTAGAGACAAATGAAAAAGTAGATCTACTTAACAGATTTTTTTTTTTATTGCTAGTGACTAAGAAGGTTATTGTTCAGTCATGGAAATACAAAGATTTTCCCATGCTATCAAACTGGTATAGGCAAGCCTGGTATTCCAGTAGCAGAATTTATTACTATCAAACTTGAACTATGCTGGGTAATCCACCAATATTGTCCATTGATTATGAACCCCTTTCTTAGACAATCCTAGTCAATCAGCAAAATATTTTTTACTTCCCAAGTATATTCTAACCTGCTTATAGCATAATACCTTCCACATCTGAATGATCAGTATCTTATTATTCTAGTTAGTACCCTGGTTGTAATCGCTCTGATTCTACTTTGTACTAAGCTATGATTCACTTTGTTCATGGTTGTTTTTGTTATTGTTTGTTGTATTTTTGTAGTGTGTTCTTACATATAATTTCAATTATTGTATAATCATTTCTTTTTTAAGAAAAGAAGTAGATCCAACAAACTTTACCTCTGCCTAGCCAGACTATTAAACACAAATGGCATCTGGAGGCACCTGAGGAAAGCATCACTATTACAGGAAACCCAGCATTGCTGCCTCAGTTTCCCATATTAGAGATACAGTGGTACCTCGACATACAAGTGCCCTGACATACAAGTGTCTTGAGATACAAGCCGCTGAGCGAGTGATATTTTGCTTTGAGATGAGAGCAAGATTTGAGATACAAGTATGTAAATACAGTACAGTACATAACAAAAACAACTGAGGTGGTATTTTGGGAGCTGGAATGAATTAATGGGAAAATTGCTTTGAGATACGAGCGATTTGACATAAGAGCAAGGTTACGGAACGAATTAAACTCGTATGTCAAGGTACCACTGTATTACATGATTTCATCTCACAATCCCAGCCCTATAATGGAAATGCCCTGTATAGTCTCAGGTGAATTGTGGGTTTTAGCTCATGTCTGGAGGCACCCCTGAGTTTCAGGCAATCAACTGAAAAAAGGGTGATAAATTGAGGAAAGAGAAACCTCTTTCCCTGCTCCTTGCCTGGGGCTTTTTTCATGCATTGCAGCTGCACAGCATCTGGGCTCATTGCAAGTTAAGCCTGGCTCCAGATTGACTAATATTTGGGGAAAGAAATGTGGCTCTCTGGGGTCAGCAGGGAAGATGTGCAAACAAAGTCTAGCGCAAGGGAGCAACTTAGCGGCAGCCTTGAAGCTGGTATGTCAGCCAAAGCTAGTAATTGGTGCTCTTTGCCACAGAGGTCACCTGAACCTCCAGTGACAGAGATGATTCTAGAAGTACCCCTCTGAGCTCTCACAGCCCCACCTGCCTCATAGGCCATGATCCCATTTGAGTTATTTAAAGTGGAATTAACAACAACGGATGCGCATTCCCAATTTGTTTTATTTGCTAATTCTCCTTTAAAAAGCAGAGCATGGCAGTGGCACGGCAGCAGCAGCGGCGGCCAAAAGAAAGAAAGAAAAGGAGGGAGGGCAGGACTCCCTTGCCTGCTTGCTCGCTCATTCGCTCGCCCACCGCCCAGTATTCCTCCTCCCCATGCTCCGGGACCACCATGGCTGCTTGGCAGGCAGCAGCGGGGCAGCCCAAAAGGTCAGGCAGGTGGGTGAGGTGCTGGCGGCGGCTGCAATGGCAGGAGGGCGAGGCAGCTGTGGTGGTGGATGAGAGGCAATGGTGGCTGAGGCTAATGGCAGGCAGGCAAAGCGGAGGCGGAGGCCAAAATGGCAGGTGGGTGAATGGATATGGGTACCATATACTTGCACCATTCCCAAAGAAAAATAAAGTGTGTTACCAACAAAAATGGGAGCAAGATTTGTTTGAACGAGTGTTTTGGGTTTTTTTTACATATTTTATTTTATCAAACAGATAATAACAACATATATATATCACTTATTTTCATTTACAAAAATAAATAACCAATAACAATACAAACTTAGGTTGTATATACACTATGTTAATCTATACCTATTTATAAGTCTATATTTATGGTTACTGTCTTGGGATGAAAATAATGGCCACCTCTGATACGGAGTATGCATCTCTGTTGGACCACAAAAAGTCAAATAAAGGTTTCCCTACATCTAAGTATGTGTAGTTTAAAGGTAATTAGCTCATTTATTGCAAATTCAATGATTTTATTATACCAGGTCTGGAGATTGTTTTTGTCAATTTCCAGTTTTTAGCAATTACTTTTTTGCTAGCTAACAACATAAAATGCAGGAGTATAACTTTGTTTTTAGATATTTTGTCACTTTGTATAATATGTAATAGGAATATGTTTGGAGAAAATTCTATTTGTAATTGTAGGATTTTAACAATTTCGAGATGTATCAAACCCCAAAATTTGTTGATGGTAGGGCAAAACCACCATTGGTGGGGGTATGTTCCTGCCATGCTGCACCCATCCCAGCATTTTTTTGAAAAGGTATGTGAGATGTGATTTAACATCGGGGGATAGCATACAACCTAGTGAAGGTTTTGAGGTAAGGTTCTCTGCAGTTCTGAATGTTACCGCAGGGGAATTTGTTTGACCAAATTGTTTGCCACTGTGAAGGAGATATGTCTGTTGTCCACAGGCCTTCATGGTGGTTAAGATTTGTTTCTCTTTCTCTTCTGAGATTAGTTTATAAATGTGTGTGGAGCCCAAGTCTGATTAATGTACCTGTTATATCTTTTATTGCATATGTGGTTATGTTATATAATGTACTAAGAAGAAAAGGCACTGACCAGGAAGGTTAGAGAACAGATGAGGAGGGGCTGTGCCCAGCTCAATTAGCATATTTAAGAAAGGGGGGGGCAGCCCAGAGAGCAACTAACCAATCAGCAGGGATGGAACCCTGGCAGAGGCTATAAATAGGGCCTTCCTGTCAGAGCTGTTGTTCTGTGACTGGGGCTAGACTTAGGTAGAAGTTAGCCAGTACATATCCGGGTCCTGAGGAGAATCCAGACAGGGATTAGGCAGGGTCCTGAGTTAAGAAAATAAGTTAAAGTGAACTGCTTGTGTTAAAGTTGAACTGACTTAAAAAGTGTAAAGCATTAAAGTTACATTTTCATTTGTTTTAAAGACTCTGCTTGAGGCCTGTTTCTGGCTCAGACACTCAAGGGAGGGGGAAAGAGTTGTCTTAGTAACGTAACAGTAATAGTGTAACCTAAGTGTTGGAGCTCGGCTCAGAAGGAGAAAAAGGCCTAGAAACCTGCTATTTAAAAGAGAACTTGAAGTCCATGGCTATAGTGGTAGAACTGAAGAAAGTTGGACGCCCGGCTGGGGCCTAGTTTTTGGTGGCTGCCGGTCGGGGTCGTCACAATGTGCAAGATTAATTTTTTTAGGTGTTGATAATAAGGATTCTATTGTATTTTCAAATTTATTATCCTCTTTATCCAATCTTTGTAATATGATTTTAGATTTTAAAGTATCTTTAAGGATTCTGTTTAGAAACCACCTATTTGAATTTGGATTAATTCGTGGATACATTCTGTTTTAGATTTCTTGTTTTGGCTTCTATTATTACTTTTTTTGTATGTTAGTCTGTCAAGGTTCAAGTACATTACTGTATTCAGACCACCACCCACAATGTGGTGTCTAGTCACAAATTTTTCTAATTGTGATGATGTATTTTGCAGGATTTTTTTTTGTTAGGTCCACATAAATTGGCAAGGGTGTAGTTTTGCCCTTCATATAGAGTGTTAACAAAAATATATCTCCCTTCTGTGTCAAATTTGGAGTCTAATATTTGTATGTTTAGGGAAGAGTGAAAAATTATAGAAACTCCTCTGGATTTTGAAGTCCCAGGCAAAGCAGTTTCTATTTTAAAATTAGGATGTGAAAAAAGAGGTTTAACTCTATGTTTCTTTGGTTTGTGTGTTTCTTGAAGCATTATTACTTGTGCTTTGGAGTTTAACAAATATTTTTCGACCCTGGATCGTTTAATGGGGTTGCCCAGACCTCTTACATAATAGTTAATAATTTAAATGTAGCCATAAATCAGTACAGTATGTTGTAACATTAGCCAATAACCTTTTAGTAATACAACCATCTTATATTGAATTAATCAACAAACTAATGCTTAAACCCAACTATAATGTTGAACATATAGCTATAAGGCTGTTAAGCTATTTGAGATTTTGATGGACTTTACTAGAGACATCAAGGGTGCGTTCCCATGGTACTAATTTGTATCTCTATTGCCCCTCCACTGAAGTAGATTAAAGAAAAGTGGGTTCAATCCAGATTTAAGCGTTCCCAAGGGGGTAAGCAAAACACACTTTTTCTCCCCACCCCTCGCTGTTTCATTGGGTGATCGGGCGGAAGGAATTTCCAGCTGCCGAAACGCCTCCCCCCCAGCCAGCGATCCTGCAATCCTTTCCTTCAATTTAAAACTTTAAATTTAAATTGAAAAATTTAAAACTTCTCTGTTTGTCTCCCCTGCTTGCGAAGACTGCAGCCGGCGCTCTTTACAAGATCTCCACCCAGCCAGCTCTTTTACACTTTCACTTTCGCGGAAGCAATTCATCACAATGTATCTTTGCTGTTTCTCTTTGGGATTAGAAAGAGAAACAGCAAAGAGAAAATGCCTGCCTAGATTGCTGTTTGCATAGATCGCTGGCTGGATGACAGGCAAAAGAGAGACAGAGAGAGATGATCTCTCTGGCCGGCAATTCCCACCTGGGAGAGAATCCCCGCCCCTTTTGCCACGGAGTGATCCCATGGAAAATGTTGCGCTGAAAACCCACGTCTTCCAGAAAGTACTGCTTTAAACAGGTATTTTTTTAAAGCGGATTTTCCCCATTAGCGGCACTGGAAACCCGGATTAAAGCCGTGCATGGGACCGCTCCGTGGCAAAAGAAGATTTTCAGCAGACTTATTATTGCATGGGAACGCAGCCCTAAGGTGGTTTTCTAATTACCACTAACAAATAGTCAGTACCCAATTTTGGTAGGGTGCTGCTTGATTTTAAATTTTGTGCATTAAGCTTATGGGCTTCATGGCTGTATATATCTTTAAACTTATTCTTTGAGGATGATTTTTTTCTTTCCTTTTTCTTCCTCCCTTTTCCCCCTGACAACCCTATATTGACACTGCCTCTATTCATTTATATGCTTGATTACTTTGCGTTCTACTAGTATTCAATTATACATTTTTAGGTATTTATAATCATTAACATGTAAATATATTTCTATAATACAATCTGGTATGGTATCTCATTGAACTCTTAATATAGGTAACTATAAACTTATTAAACCAACAATAGTATACATAAATTTGAGATGAATTGTAGTGCGGTTGGTCTTTGATCCATGGCCTCCCAGTTGGTTGAGATCACTGGTGGCTGGGAAGATGATGGAGTGCTGGATTTTGGAGAGGATAATGGCAGTTGTAAATTCAGTTCCGCTGCTAATTTTTGTGCTTCTTCTGGAGTTGTGGCTTTAAGTTGTTTTCCATTATATTGTGTGGCAATTCCAACTGGATATGTCCATCTGAATCTGATCTTGGAATGGTAGAGCAAGTTAACAAGTGGTTGAAGGCCTTTTCTAAGCTTGAGAGTCTCCGAAGCCAGGTCAGGCACCGCAATGATTTTGCAGTTGTCATACATTATATTAGATTTCGCTCTCAAAGCCATTAATAATTTGTTTTTGATGGAATATTTTTCAAAGGCTATTATTAGTCTTTGGCTTGGATCCGGGTGAGGGCCTAAACTTCTATGTGCCCTTGCCATTATGTCATTTTCTGAAATTTGGATGTCTGGGCATATTTCTGCAAACATTTTGATTTGATATGGGATTATTGCTCCGCCTTCAGAAAACTCTCTAAGACCTCTTAAGAGAAAGTTAGATCTTTTAAGTCTGTTCTGCAAATCATTTGCGTGGTAAGGGTTTGGACATCTTTTTGAAGTGTTTTAATATTGCTTGCATTTGTTATAGCATTGTCCATAGCTTCAGAGGCAGTTACCTGTATTTCCTGCATATAGCCTTTAATAGAGTCTATGGAGGTTTTCATCTGCTGCAGCTCTGCTTTTAAGCTTTGTGAATTTTCCTCCCATTTTTCCAATTGGATATCTTTTAATTATCTATTTTCTTTTCAAGAGGGTTATTTCTATTTTCTTTGCACTCCTAGCATTTTCTGCATTTTTCTCTGGAGGAGAGCTATTGGGAGTTGTGGCCGCTGCTAAACACTCCCGGATGAGTTTTTTTAAAATGTGTTTCTCTCCCCCCCCCCCCAAATTTACTCCTCGGAAGGTGTGGGAAGCCACTTTTCAATGCGGACAAAGTGTTTTGATAGCATTTTCAATATGCAAAAAAAGTCCCAGTGGGAACGCAGCTTTAGGATTGTGGGGAGAATAACAGAAAACTTTGTCAGCTGCTTTGAGTCCCTGTAAATGAGTGAGAAAAGCGGGGTAGAAAAGCCAACTCTTCTTCTTCTAAAGCTGAAACTTCAAATCCTTTGGACAAGGCAACAAGCAACAATTCTTCTCATCTCATTAGGGGAAAAATGCTTTATGTTTTTGTTGCTTGTTTTCCTCTGTTTCATTTTATCAATAACTTCTTCCATTTCTGATGGCTTTATCAAAGACTTCCATTTGAAATATAGTACCAAGGTTTCTCTCAAAGGGGTGTAACAGAAATATTCAAAGAACCTAAGCAGCCAAAAAGTAGTCACTGCTTGGCAGCAAGTTTCCATAGAAGCATTATGGAATATTTATTTGTTTCTTCCAAGCATTGATATCCACCCTTCACTGATGGGCCCAACGTGGTCTGATGATTCAATAAAAACATGAATAAAAGCAATAAAGCAATTACACTAAATATGTACCCCTCATTCCACAGCAGGACGTTCTGAGGAAACTGGCTGGCCTATGTTTTGAGCAGGTGCTGAAAACCATGTAATGATGGAACCTGGTGTATCTCCACTGGGAGGCTGTTCCAAAACCTGTGGACCTCCCAGAAAAAACCAACTTGGGTGTCATCCTCTTATTTTTGAGGAAAACTGAAGTACAAAAAGGTCCTCACCTTGTGATCTTGATGCCAAATATATGGGGTAAGGCACTCCTTTAAAGGAATGGGTCTCAAACCATTTAGGAGTTTACAGCAACAGCTTGAATTGAGCTCCATAGCAAACAGGTAACCGGTGCAGATCTTTCAAGGCTAGTATAATGTATGTCCAGTCAGAAAATCCTGCCAGCAGTGGAATTGCTGCATTCTGTAATGATTCCACTTTTGGGTCCATTTTTGAGGGTAGCCCATTGCTGAGCACATTCCAGTAACCCAACCTGGAAGTTATGAGAGTGTGGATCACTATGGCTAGGTTATCTCTATCCAGGAAAGGCTGAAGCTGGCTTACCAGTTGGAGATGGCGGTAAGCACTCTCAGCTACTGATCTTAAGTGATGGGTAGATGTATAATGGAGGAAGCACTACTTCATATACTTGGGACCCAAGTTGTTTAAAGCTTAATAAGCTAGTGTTACAACTTTTAATTGGACTCAGTTTTGCACTAGATCATGACAGCAGAGCAGAGCAGAGCAGAACAAAATGGCAGGGAGTGCAGCAAAAGGGGGAAGGAAGGAAGGAAGGAAGGAAGGAAGGAAGGAAGGAAGGAAGGAAGGAAGGAAGGAAGGAAGGAAGGAAGGAAGGAAGGAAGGAAGGGGTGGGCAGGCAGCCAGGCAGCCAGTTATTAAAAGCAGGCACTTTCACTTTTTAAATTGTCTGCTGCCAGTGAGTCCCTATTTTTCTCTAACTTTGCTTATTAAAATCAGACAGTTCTATGCTCATTTCATTGTCTGATCTCTTATTACAGTGTGTGTGCCTGAGCTACTGTGGGATCTGTTCATTCTTACTCCTTCCTCTCCCCTTTCAACCAGGCTGATCTCTTTAGCATGTAATGGTGGAGAGCATGGGAAAGAGAGGGGATGGCAAAACCACAGCTTATCATTGGATCAGAGAAAACAGGGAGAATGCCCCTTTTAAGTATGGATCCCTCCCCAGAAAGCCTAATCTTCCCCTTCCCCTTCTGCAAAATTAAAAGGAAATTCCCAGCGAGACCCCCTTTTAATCCAAATTAATTTAAATAGAGATACTTCGCATTTCAGGACCTTTAATCTGCAGAAAATGTAGATTCCTTACAAACTGTCAGAATGGGGAAAACTCAAGCCGGCTTCGAGGCTGATTATATCCTGCATCAGAACACACCCCACGTTTCAGGACCTTTCATCCGCAGAAATAGTGGTCCTTACAAACCGTTGGAAAACTCAAGTCAGCTTCAAGACTGATTATATCCTGTTTTGGAACGCACCCCAAGCTAGGCTTTCACTGTAACGATACTTTACAATACCCTCTGCACAAAAAATTCACAGAGCACAATGAACAGCAGGAAAAAGTACCATTATCAAAGCAAAGAGCGACCCTTCATCTTCCCTTCCTTATTTTTTTTCTTCCCTTCATTCTTCCTTTGATGTATGCCCCCCCCCCCCAGTTTATAATCTCCTCAATCATTCTTTCCTGTTGCTTTATTTTATGAGTTTCATTTTCATTTAAGTATCCCCTTTGGACTTATTTGGTTTTGTTTTTGTTTTCACCTATAAGGGTTTTTTCCCTTGCTTCCTTCTTGATTTTTTCCCTCCTCTGCTCAATAAATGAAATTGAGGAGTTGTTACCAGTTTTGTCAGATTTAGCAGTAGAAGATGCAAGACTGGTTTCCTCACCTTTGTGGGAGTTCACGCACTGCAAATAACTAATTATGTCTCTGAGTTGGATATACAGTTCCTTAAAAGGTGAGGTACTGTGTCCAAACATATAATCGGAAGACTCTAATAAAAAACTTGCCAAATTAGTATTATTTAACAAAATGTGCACTTTGGAATTTGATCTCAGCAAACCCTAGGAATTATTAACTCAGAACAGAAAAAATGTCCTTCCTTATTAGATGTTTATTTGCATTATTGCTCTTGTTATGGCTATTCATCAGCAGTGGGCACAAGACAATAACAGCACACATTTATTCATGAGAACTTTAATTAGTGTGAAGTAAACCTCGATGGATAAATTCATAACCAGACTCAGGCAACAGAGCTATTTCCTTTGAAGATCAGAACATAATTTAGTTATTCTAACTCCCGTTCCAAATCTGTTTTAAACTGATCTGAAATCCCAGAGACCACACTGGGAATGGCTCTGTTTAGCCATAACAAAAGGGGCAATTCAGAGGCGCCTCGGAGAGACAGTGGCTACATCTAGACTTGGAAAAATTAGTGTCATTATGGCACTGCTATAGTGGGGTTGCCGCATGTATCTGAGACAACCCCACCAAGGCCCTGCATTCCCCCACCTTGAAAAAGCATTAAAGACTATTGCTAGAAAACTTGCTAGTCATGAGTTTTCTAACAATAGCACTTTTTTAGACCATCTACTTATTTTCTGGATGGAGCTGCTATGATTGTTCTATCTAGGGCACGTGCATGCGAGAGCTTAGAAGAGAGCTGTGACTAGCCCACGGTCACCCAGCTGGCTTCATGGGGGAGGGTGTACTATTATCAATTGTGACATCTAATCTTCCATGAACCTTACAAAGGTTAATGGTGGTGGATCAACATCCTGCGTTATCACTTGCTAAGCAAAGTATCTGGCCACTGTCTGGAGGTGGTCAGTGTGTGGCCCTTGTGCTCCTAAGCCTTATCTAATGGACATTTTATAGCACAAAAATGTTTAGGAAAGTGGGGAGGAGCAGACTGGTGTCATTGGTCTAGTGCACAGGCAAGAAGCACCGTAGTCATTGGCTTGGAATGTGAGGGGGGTAGCCTGGTTGTTGGGGGATTAATATCACCCCCTGTCATGGCCAGACCAACACCTAATGCCATCCTGCAAGAATGGGGACTCTTGCAAAATAGTGTGCACCTGGTGATGTGGGAAATCTGATGGACTAGTTCTGAATTCTCTGGGAAATTTCAGGAAGCCAGAGCTAGTGATCTTCTTAAAATCATTGTGAACTGAATACTGAAACGCCACAGGCTGCCATCCTAATTGCTCCCCCATGTCTTCTCCTCTTGGCTTTCTGAAGTACTTTGGGCAATGAGATTTCTGAGGTACTTTGGAGACAGTTGGAAGATATGTGATGTGTTGCTGGCCTTGAGGCCAACTGAACACAATGGACATTTTCTAGCACAAAAATCTTTAGGAAAGTGTCATTGGTCTAGCGCACAGGGAAAGAAACACCTTCTGGCTTGGATTGTGAGGGGGGTGGCTTCAAGCCCACCAGAGCTTTCCAGACATAAAGGGGCTGTTGTCACGTGCTTAACGCAATCCAGTACTGAGAAACTCAAAAACCTCCTGCTTGCCTTCTAAGCACTACTTTTGGTACAGAATCTATTAAGGTATCCAACAAGATGATGTTTCCAGTTTTATAGACACACCTTTCCTTTTGAGGCCTCAGGATATATACAAGATGCTTGTGGCAGTCAGCTCTATGCTTTCTGGGTGGCAGGTCTGCAGTTGCAGGCATTCTTGGGTTAAATGGACTATATGGACCCTCTTCAGCCTGAATTTAGCCTGGGTTTGGGCTGCAGTTGATTATTGGTTGCTCTGCTGGATGTGAGAGAGACACTGCGTGTGTAAATGGGTTGATTCTGCTTGAATTTCTTGTTGGCTTTTCATACTGTAGAACACAATATTGCCCTATTGCCTGGGCAAGATGGGAATGGGAGGAACTGTGGTTCTGCTTCTATCTGCAGAGATGGTCTAGGGTGGAATTAAGCTGTGGCACTTATCCCCAACCAGTTCAAACCTAAATTACCAGATCAGTATCTGGCACTTTTAATTTCACAACGCTGGAAAACTGGAAAGCCACTATTGAGCAGATTGGCTCAATGAACTCTGGAGTTTTGCAATCAAGTGAAGAAAACAAAGGAGAAGGAGAAGAATTGGCTTTTATACTCTACTTTTCTAACCACAAGACCAAACTGGGTCATTGCTTATCATATTCATTCCTCAGAAAGTAAGATTACACAAGATGTACTGGTCAAAAAGTGGCAACCATTGCTGCAGTTTGGATCAAAAACAGAACAACTCCCTCTACCCCAGTAGTTTATATGTATAATATTAGTAGACATGACAGATTCTGAATTAGAAATGATGACAATATTGATACGTTTTGGATAGTTAGATTTTATGTTGTATGTAGTACATTCTGTTGTTAATACATATAGGGTTGAATGATGCTTATTGTATGAATAGGATTTACATTGTGTATGCATGGGCAAAACTATAAAAATTATAAAATAATAATAAACCGTTTGCTTTTTGAAAATTGTTTATAAAATGATTTCTAAATTAAATGAGTCCAGCAAGGTAGTTAGTAGCACTAGGAGACTAATAGGAGAACGGTTAGTCTCCTAGTGCTACTAACTACCTTGATGAACTTTTCGAATTAGACTAATATGGCTATTTCTCTGATATTATAAATTAAATTATTGCTAACTTGCAGCATAGATTTGTCAAGACCAAGTCTTATTAAGCTAATTTTTTCTTCCTGATTTTGATCAAGTAAGTTAGTTGATTACAGGAATTATTCTTTTTTATGGAGAAGTGTTTCACAAAGTGCTTATATTCTAAGCAAATTGATCAAGTGTGAACTGAATGGCATAATGACTATTAGATGGATCCATAGCTGACTTTAGAGTTACTCAAGGATGAACCATTAGTAGTTCCTTATTAAACCTGAAACGGAGCGGAGATGGATGCTGCAAGGTTCGGCCTTGGACCCAGTATTTTTTAATGCTTTCATGGAAATCTTCTACAAGAAGATGGCTCCAGTTTCGGTTTATGTGCAGAATCACCTGAAAGGCCGAATTCCCAATTCACTTGTGATATTTCCTCAGTATGTCAAGCCATCTCTTTTGCAGCACATGAGAAGAGCACTTTTGCATCAGAAAAAAAGCTGGTTTGCAGCATAACAGAGATATCACAGTAGGTAAACAGTGTGGTTCATTCCTGCAGGTGCTCTCTGGTGGGCTGCAATCCAAACATTCTTCCCTTGGAAAACAGAATCTAAATTCAAAATAATCTAGATAAGTAAGAAAGCTGGTTTGAAAAGAATGAAGTTCAGCAAAGATAAACACCAAATGGTATACTTAGGACAATAAATAATGAAATACACTGGTTCAGGCTGGCAGAACACATGGAAAAGATACTGGAATTTCAGTTAACCACAAAACAGACACAAGTAGGAAGTGTAATGTGGCATCTAAACAAGTGACTTATTTAGCTATACTAATGCAGTAAGGAAGGAAGCAAATAAATAACGTGCAATCCTGAGCTATATCAGGAGGCATATATTCTCCAAATTGCAGAAACAATTGTTCTGCTCTGTTGAGTGCTGCCTAGACCTTACCTCAAGTCCTGTTTCTAGTTCTAGGCACCTCATTTTAAGGAGCATTCGGAAAACCTGGATCAGGTTCAAAGGAGGGTGATAAAGAGGAAGCTGCAAATTGGAACAAAATGCTGAGATGTTGAGAGAAGCAAGAGTGTTTTGACTTGAAAGGGTGAAGAGCGATATGATAGCACTCTTCAAATAACCTAAATGGTTGGCAGAGGTCATAGTTTATTCTCTACTATCCCAAAATAGAGGATAAGGGATAATTCTAATGGGATATTTTGATTAAATTTCATAAACAACTTCCTTACACAGTAAAGGCAGCTAAAGGTTGTTACCTAGAGAGATAGCCTTCTTCACTGGATGCATTCAAGCAGAGGCTTAGAACATGGAGATTCTTCAATTTGCATTGTTGAATGAAATGGGGACTTGATGGTCTAAATGGCTCCTTCCAACTCCATGATTCCATACAACAACCACCTGTAAGTAGTAGCCGTCACAATCACTGTCCTGTCTTTGGCAGCTAGCAACTCTCTTGTTAAAATGCTGCCTTATATTGCAGTTTTGTTTTCGAGCTGTATTATACTGTAAAACACTTTATGATGCATATTGACTATATACATGTAAGATCCTGTATAGTATTCAAATTTGGCCGTGTGCAGGACACTGAACCAAGCATCTCTAATCTTGGAACAGTAGACTGCACTTGCTTAGCTTTATTTTGGGGAATAAAACGTTTGTGATCATTTTCTGCATCTGAAGTATCCGGAGATTGCTCACATATGGCATGTGCTTACTGTGTGTGTAGTTTACCATTTAGCTGCTGAAACACATGCATGTCTTTCTTATGATTAGATGTAGTTGCAATGTTAGAAATTGACCTGAGTAGCAAACAAAGAATGATTGATCAAACTAATGATATCTAGATAGTAGGGATGTGTTGAACAAGTTCTAGATGAACTGGGTCACTGCAAACATTCATTGTTCACAAGACTACCAAACCAAGCCCTGCTTAAAGTTTGAGGTTTGTTCCAATAGGGATTTGAACCTTGCAGAGGTTGCTCAAGTAGTTTGACTGCTTCATAATTCCCCTTTCTCCCCTTGCAGCATTCTACCTTGTCCCTTCATGTCAGTGAGCTTCTCTCCTTCTCCCATTGGATCTTCTCCCCTTGTGCTTGTGGCCTACCAAGCTTTGGTCCGTGCTACACTTACCAGCTAGCCTGGTCTGTCTTGCCCCAGTCCAAGTTTGGTCACTGCCATTAGCCATGTGGTTTTTGGAAGTGCTTAGTCTGCAGGCAGGCAGGCATTTCGCACTTGCATGGACCTTCTGGGCCTGAAGGTCAAGTGTATGGATATCCATAGGTCCACTTCTGGAAAGGCCTCAAATGTGACCCATGAAATCTGAGGCCTTGCTAAGTGAGGCAACATATGCCTGCATGCTTCACTTGCTGGAAAAACCTCCAGTGCTGTAAGCCCCAGGGATGCATGAAACACCTGCCTGCAGGTTGAGCAGTGTGCCCAAGAACAGTGCAGTTGGTAACTGTGGTCAGGCTTGGCTTGGATCATCAGGAAAGTTTAGCCCAAACTAAAGTGGGAACGTAGTGATGCAAGGGGAGAAGGGGAAGAGAGGCCATGGGTGACAGGAAAGAAAAGAGGCTGTCAGCAGGAGGGAAGAAGCGGGGGGTGGGGGGTTGACAAAAAGCTTGAATCCAATCTGACCATATGGCTTGATGAGCTGGCAAGTCAGTTAAGATTTACCTGGGAGTTAAAGCTCTGGCAAGATTAGATTCACTATGAACCAAAAATCCCAAAACCTGGTTTTCCACTCTCTACTAGACAGAATCATAGAATCATAGAATGGTAGAGTTGGAGGGGACCTCCTGGGTCATCGAGTCCAACCCCCTGCTCAAGACAGTGCAGAATTAGAACTCCTTTTGTTCCATACTATAGGTAAGGCTGGCTGGGGCACATGGGGGTGGTAGTTCAGCAGCATTTGGAGAGACGCAGTTTGGCCAGAGCTGTCATAATATACATGGAATGTTGCCTATGTCAGCCTGTACCTATAGTGGCGCCCTTAACAGACTGTCTATTATAGAGAACTTTACTATAAAATATCTAGAATCTGTCCCTTTCTCAAGCCACTTATTCATTCACTTCTATTACAACCACTGGGTCACTGGATTTTCTTCTTCCTTCTATGGTTGGGGAGGGAACTTCTAGATAACTTTGTGATTTTAAGCTGTTATCTAACTGAAGTCATTTTTTTCTTTGTAAGTCACATTGAGAAGACAGCAATTATTCTTTCCAACAGTTCTGATTTGGTCTGAAACTTGATCTGTTAAGAGAGAAATAGAAATCACAATTCTGAGTGTACTTACTCTGGAGTTAGTAGACCTCCAATTAAAGAACATATTACTAGTTTAATTATGCTCCAAAAATTATGGGTGTTTTTCCACCGCAGCCCTTAGATCCGGATCTAAGGAATGGGTACATTCCTTAATCCGGATCTAGTAGATCCAGATTAAGGGAAGCACCCAATGTGTTTCCACAGGAGGTATAGCACCCATTAGCAATGGGTGCTAACCCCCCTGCCGTGGAAACACCTTTGCACCCATGTGGGGAATCCAGATTGACCCACAAGGGATCTGCCTGTCACCCCAGGTGTTTTGGGGAACAGGGGTGCAATCTCCGAAGTCCCTCCGAAATCCCTCCAAAGGTGCCTTCGAAGGTTAGCAAAAGCTCCGAAGTCCCTCTGAAGGCAACTTCAGAGATTAGCAAAGGCTCCAAAGACAAACCCCTTGCGAGAGCCTGCATATGAATTAGCTCTTTGTGAGCAGGATGAGTCAGCCTCATTAAATATGCACCTCTTTCCATGTCTGAAAGGAGCAATCCGCTTTGATCTCCCTTTGTTCTCTGAGGTTTGTCTTCAAGCCTGTAACTTCGAAATGGCTTCGAAGCCTAGGTTTTGGGGCTCCTCGCCCCCTCCCCCTAGCCTCCTCTAGACCCCATTGCCAAACTAACGTGGAAACAGGCTCCTTTAATCCGGATTTTCTGGCTGAAGATCCCATTGTAGACCCCATTAATGGGGTCTACAGAAAATCTGGATTAGAGGCTGAGATGTACCCATATGACCCGGATTTCCCCAGCAGCAGTGGAAACAAATGTGTCCCAAATGGGTGCCGTGGTGGAAATGGGGTAATCTGGCTCACACCCAAATGGGTCCTTAATGGGTGCAAAAATGGATACTTTCTGCCAGTGGAAAAACACCCTATCTTTTATTGCATTTCTCATTTTCTGTACGGTAGTTGTGGATTAGGTTTTGTTAGTCTTAATGGTGAAGGATGAAGAAAAGTACTGTATTTTCTGGCGTATAAGACTACTTTTTAACCCAGGAAAATCTTCTCAAAAGTCGGGGGTCGTCTTATACGCCGGGTGTTGTTTCTTATACAGTGAGTATATCCCAAACTATATTTTAACTGGAAAGTTGGGGGTCGTCTTATATGCCCAGTCGTCTTATATGCCGGAAAATACGGTAACTAATGCTTTCTTTCCCCCAGCCTGGTTAAACTTTAACACGGTCTTCTTTTCCGTTCAGACTATTTCTCCTTATAGTCTTTACAGGTATTCTAAGATTTTGAGACCAAAGAGTACTGCTTTACTAGATCAAATCCTGCAGGAGACCTAGACTGTAATTTTGAAAAAAATGAAACATCCAAATTTTTAATGTGAGCTGTATCTGGTTAGTAGTATGCCCACTGAAAAGTGAAAATGTAGCAGCTTCTTCTATCTCATGTTTAATTTAAAGCAAATAACTTTTTTTTCTTGAATGCATATATTAACAAATTTACAAATGACCTGAACAGGTAGCAGATGATCTCAGAATGCTCTGATTTCCTACAATTTCAACATGAATTTATCACTTTAAGAGGGAGAAAACAAAAGTGAAAGACGGTACTATTACTAAATGAGAATCTATAATATGTTCTCGTTTTATAAAAAGAAATGTGAATACCATTGTGTTATTTCATTGTTCTAGACATTTATGCATCTCCTTTTGTCCCCATACAAGATCCATTTGTAAGAACTCAACTTATATTGTCCTAACTTATTTGCATTGCTAAATATTTAATAAACAAGAATTGAATTTAAAATTAGATTTTATAATCACTCAAGGATGATTAAGACAATTTAAATTTCTGCTCACTGCTAGCTTTATGCTTCAATCTAGCTAGTGGAACAACTAGTAAAATTGCATATAAACCAACCAGTTAAAATGGAGGCTGTCAAAGGCCTTGGACAGGTTTGGAACTTAGCCAGTGGGAAGAGGAAGTTACACTTCAGCACAGAACACTTGAAGAACAGGACATATAGGAAAGACAGGCTTTTGTCCCAGTCATCCAGAGAAATCAAGCCAAACAAAAACAGCCTTAAACCATTTTCATTATGAACTTGCAAACTTAAATAGGAAAACAAGGTCTCAATTATACTAATTAATGCTGAGCAACTAGAGTAAGAAAAGCTTTGTATATCCATACTCAGTCCCACATCCCTACTGAAAATTCTAAGTCTTAAATACTTTACTCCAAAGCCCTTTGAAATCAAATTAGCATTTCTGCATACATCAGTATTACGGGATGCTTTCCTCAACCTTCTGAAGATATGGTGTAATACTTACACTAATTCCCCACTAACTGGAGGTGGATATTTTATCAAATTATGATACTAAATATTATGGAAAACTGTCCATCACTAGCAGAAGAGTAAGATAACAACAATAAAAATATTTCTCAAAAGATGTGTTGTGTTCAGTTAAAGAATCGTATAATATGCCCCCAGTGCTGTACCTGTGAGTCAAGGTTGCAATAGAGAGGTAAATAAGAATAGATTTTATTTTTTTAAATGGCACAATTAAGTCTTCTGGGAGAGGGTGCAGCTCAGTTACTGGTTCAGTCCTCAGCCTCTTCACCAGTTCTGTATATCTGCCGAGAAAACTGCATAGGGGTGCCTATGCAACCAGGAACTGGCCAACAAGAACATATTATTCCGGAAGTGAGAAGATTTTTGTTTGGAACTCTTCTGTTTCAGGCCATTGCTCCACCCTGAGCAAGGGTCACTCCCAGTCAGAAGATACTGGTCAATTATCTTCTCCAATCTGTACACCTGCTTGGCAGGGTAGGCATGCTCCTTGTTATCGGTAGACATCTAGAAACTTCCAGACTGTAATGTGAATATAGTGTACACATCTTCATATATACCAGTGCAGTGTAATGGTTAGTGGTAGTCCAGGATTTGGGATTCCCTGGGTTCAAATCCCCATATGGCCACAAAGGTGCACTAAGTTACCTTGGGGCAGTCATTTTCTCTACGCTAAGAAAGTTTACAGGGTAAGCTCAATCTACCTCATGGGGTTGCTAGGAGGATAAAATGGGTGGATGGAGAGTAATGTGTACTGCCTTGGGCATCTCAGTAAAAACAGCTTAAAATGTAGTAATAAGGTAAAATAAACATACATAATACAGCAAGTAAGGAAAAATTAAAATATTTGTGTATGTCTGGATGGGCTTCACACAGACAAAATGCATTGCAAAAGGCTGTATGGTTATATCCTGAATCCTGCCCAATAGCTGCACTGCTCCGCCTGGGTCCTTACCAAGTCAATGCATGTAATTGGGGGGTATCTTCTAAATGCATGTTGGCTGCTCCTATGAACTGCAATCCTCAATGCACAGGATTAGTCATAAGGAAAGCACACATACTTTAATAAGCCTCCTGCCCACTGACTTCCGAAGCAGAGACACAATGCGCAGGCAAGAAATGATTTAACAGATGGTTGGTATAAGTGGTCCTACTATGTCTCAATATTGTATTCAGCATGTATAAACTGAGTGTCAAAATGATACTTCATTACTGCTGAAATAAAGCTATAAATAACTTTAGAGGATTGATATGAAAACTAAATACTTGGTTAAATCTAAGATGGCTGTGCTCCCAAATTAATATGATTTGACCCAATTTGGCCTTGTGGTTAGATTGCTGGACTCATATCTCACAGTCACCAGATATGATTCCACACTCCTCCATGATACCAGCTGGGTGACCTTGGGCTAGTCACAGCTCCCTTCCGAGCTCTCACAGCCTCACCTACCTCACAGGGTATCTGTTGTAGGGAGAAGAATAGGAAGCTTTGTCAGCTACTTTGAATACCCTTAAATGGATGAGAAAAGCAGGGTAGAAAAGCCAGCTCTTCTTCTTGAATTTGCCTGCATAGGGGCACTTTTTCAAAATCCCTATTCTCAGACTGTAGTGAAATTCAATACTGCTTCTCAATGTACCTGCTCTTTAGCTTTTTATTCTCTGTGCTAGCCTTACAACATAATCTTTTAGGACTTATAAAAAGTATCTATTAATAATACCCTTTTTAAAATCAGTATTGGTTCAGCATGATTATGAAATTAATGCTTCCCTTTATTCCAAAGTGGAAAATGAAAAAAAAATGGGCTAAGAATTTGGGTCCCTATAACCATGATAAAAATCTTTGGGATCAAAAGCTGATGTAATATTGCAATTATTTTTTTCAGGTATACCTCTGAAAATTATATTGTCATTCTACTGAAAGCAAAAAAGGAAGATAAAAGCTGCAAAATCATACTATAGATTTTATCTTTATAAAACACTAAAATATTCTTACAGTATAACATGGTGAAACTCCTAACATATTTTAATAATATCACTTTCGGGGGAGCTTTCCAAGCATGCAATTTCTCAATTTCATGATAAAATTTACCATACTATTTTTGTTGTGTTCATTACTATCCCCTTTCCTACTTCTAAGCACTTTTAGTGGAGACAACTGTGAAAGTCAAAAGGTATACTTTATGTTTTCACAGATGCATGAGCACACAAGAAGTTCTTCACAGTATGCAAATTCTAATTAGAAAGCCTCCTTAGTTTGCTATGTGAACTCACAGAGCAAGTTATTATCTTACAGAAGACCACCATGTTTTATTTAGCACAGTACTATTCACAATGACAATATTAAGGTGAGAAAAAACCCAAGAACTGTATAACAGGTTACACAGACTTCATGAATCCATTCACAAGATGAAAAGATTAACTGAAGGCATAACGATAAACTTGATGATCTTCTTTCTCCTGCTAGTGTCCATACCTAGAAAGAGAAGCAGTTTTCTTTAGACTCGGCAGAAGCAATCTCCATATGTAATCAGCATTTAAAACAAGCTATAAGCTGACTAGACACAGTCTATGATGGCATTTGCAAATCTGGAAGCTTTTAGCTGTGCAAAATATTTCAAAGATGTCTCCTCTATCTGTGCTGAAACCAGATTTACACGTTATGCTTTCACTTCCAAGAATAATGATGCAGTAGACCTATGCAGTGGTTCAGTTTGGGCCCAAGTCTGAACTGGATCAGTGTGGTTCAGACAACTAAACTAGCAAAACTAGGAGACACTGGCTTAACATGACAAAGAGTAGGTCACATCAGGGACTCTAATTTACTGTGCATGCTTATAATACAGCAAATACTGTTACAAACAGATTTGTAAGAAATCTTTAATGCAGAAAGATCATTAACTTAGGAAACCATTTTTTTTTGGTCTAATACCATTATGCAAATACTATGTGCTACATACACACCTGATCATCCTGGCCTTTGGCGGAGGAAACAGCTTCCCTCCCCACTTTTAGGCACTGCTGTTGTTTTTAATGTGTTCATTTTATAGTTTGTTTTTATTGCTATAACCTGCCTGTCACCTAAGGTACATCATTTTGGCCACATGCAGAATTTTTAGCTGATCTAATGCTGAGCACTACTGACAAATATTCTAGTATTAATGCTTTCTGGTTCTGCACAGCAAACCCACATCCATTAATGTTTTTGTTTGAAAGTATTCCTAAAGTATTATCTTAAAAGAGATACTTCTCTGTCAAAGGCAGGAAAATGAGTAGATATTCAAACACCTGATTTATTCACAATAAAGTTATGTTTTCAGTGTCATTTTCTCCTGTTACTGAAAGGATAGGATTAAGAAGAGCAAATCTGACTATTTCCAAAATCAAGGACTGTTGATGGCATGGCTACATCAATGGACTATCCTATGTCATACCTACTTCCAAAGAGAGGCTGTGAATTAACCCTTTGGCCTTCTATTTTCCAGGCAGAAGCTCTTCTGCTGGACTATCTAGATTTTAAGCTTCCTCTAGGCATAGTAATGCCACATAGGGTGGCAGGAAGGCAAAGACAGTTATATTTTGAAGACATTTATGCTTTACTATTGTTGGTGTTGTGACCCACCCTTGGCCCTTTTGATGAAGGGCAGGATATAAATTCTTCAGTAAATAAATATGGCCAAGAGCTATGATAAACTACTGCTCTAATTCACTTCTGTTCCCATTATGCTAGGTAGCATGTTGGAACAAACATAATGCTTAGTGAAGGATAACCCCAAACTTTAGCCTGCCAGATGTGCTCAGGGCAAAGCCTGGTATGTGGTGCTCTAGAGAAAACCTAGATAAATAGTGAATTGTGATTCAGCCTTACATGCTCTCTCTGTACACCTATGGTTGCTGTAGTTTGAGCATATCTAGAAGGCTGAAATTTCAGGACATAATGCAAATTTGGAGTACGCCATCAATAATCTAGTCCTCATGCTAAGAAAAATGCCAGAAACTTACTTCTGGAATTCCCATTCTCGGTTGTCTAATGGACACACCTGCCGAGTTTTAAGCCACCGAGAAATGCAGTGGAAGTGGAAAGCATGCTGAAAATAGAAATGCCAAGTTATTCAAATTATACACTATAGTAAGTTGTTTGTGTTTCAATATGTTTATTAAGTAATATTAGGAAGCAATGAGATGAATGGCAGAAGAAAATAATTAGAGGAAGAAGAGTTCTCTACCAGGCTTTTTTCACCCATTTATGGGGACTCAAAGCAGCTGACAAAGCTTTCTATTCTTTTCACCACAACGGAACATCCTGTGAGGTAGATGGGGGCTGTGATAGCTCCAAAAAGAGCTGGGACTACCCCAAGGTCACCCAGCTACACTTCATGGAGGAGTGCAGAATCAAACCCAGTATTCCCAGATAAGAGTCCAGCTCCCTAACTACCAGACCAGTGGTTCTCAACCTGTGGGTCGCGACCCCTTTGGGGGTCAAACTACCCTTTTAGGGGGGTCGCAATGAGTCTCCCACCGCCCCTCCCTCCCCCGTCCCAGCTGCCCCGCCCCCCTGCCCCCATGGTTGGGGGTCTCCACAACATGAGGAACTGCATTAAGGGGTTGTGGCATTAGGAGGGTTGAGAACTGCTGTACTAGACCATCTGAAGACTAGACACAGAACATAAAATACGGGTGATGTGATAGCAGATCAACATGCAGGCTGTTATTGTTTTAGATGCAGCTTCTCAAAATATTTATTCAGAAGAAAATGATAGTATTGCTCTATTTTCCCCTTCCTTTTCTACTTTCAGAGGCAGATGCTGGTTGATACAAGCAGTAGAGGCAAGGTATCTGACTACAGGCTTTTCTATACTGTACTACATTTCCTGTAATTTATCCCTAAGCAATCTTCCTATCCTCAGGCATAGTGAAAAACTCTCATCAGTGTTTTGAAGATCAACTGCTGGTTAATACAATTAACAGACGACTAATATCCTGTTCTTTGCCTCATGCAGCAAAATCACTGGGACTGGTCCTGCTTAAAATTTATCTTTCCCTTGTGCTTCCCATTTTCAAAGTTTCCATGCGTTTAATTCCAAAAGATTTGTGGATGAAGGCATCTAGATAAATTATTAGTTAAAGAATACATTCAAACTTATAAAAATCAAGTCTCTTACATTACAGACGCCCCATGCAACAGTGCATTCTTCAGAGGTAGCTGATGCTTGGTTTGCTTGACATTCAATACCTGAGATAATAAAATGAAGATTAACAAGGATTTATAGCACCTAAGTAGCAGAAAAAGAGAAAAAAATACATCCTGTGTCAATTCAGGTTATCTGGGGTCACTACAGAGGATGTAGCCACAAAATATGACATGAATTCAGTACATTATTTTATTTAATTATTTCTTAAGCCACATTTTGAGAATTTCACTTTTCCATGGCTGTTATATTAACACACAATCACTTCTAAAAAATCAAAAACATGTTGTTTGATCTACTTTACAATAAAGCAGTCCATTTGAATAAGCTTCCAAAGTATTGTATTATTTTTCACAACAGTTCACAGTAATGAGCAAAATATTTATTTATAGTATTGCACATTGAGAACTATAAATATGACGTTGCAGAACAAACACAGGCCACTCATTCTGGCATTTCCTATAGTACTGTAAATGATTCTGAAACAACATACACAGGTACAATCAATATAGGACTGGCCACGATTTCATCTGCAGCAGGTCTAACCTGTTACAATGTGAACTAAAGCTTAGCAAGAACAATAAAAACAACAATATTTTGCTTCAAAAAGAAAAGACAGAGAATTTGCCTATCTGCAGGTAAATCAAAGCATGACATTATAAGGATTAACCACATGGCCAGCAGAAGCCTGGAAGATTTTGTATCCATCTTAGTTCAACAGCACATTTAAACCCAAAACTGAACTCTAAATTGTAGTTAATTTAGCTTAGTGAAATAATTTAGGTTCACAAAGCAAAGCTAAAATGTTGGTAAGCTTCAACAAGCTGCAGGTAAGACAAATCTCAGTCTGTCTCCATTTGAATGTTACAACAAGCAATATATGAATATGACACAACAATATCAGAACTTTTTCTCATGGTAAAGCTGTCTTGGAAGGGTAAAATGCAAGCCATAAGGCTCTTTTTGTTTGTTTGTTTGTTTAGCACAGTCATCTTCAACTTGCAGCACTCCAAATGGACTGGATTATAACTCGCATCAGCATGATCAGAAGTCACAACAGTCAGGAATGAGAAGACTGGTTTACTACCATATCTCTTTGATCTAAGCAGAAAGTTCTAACTGTAAGTTTATGAAAAAATTTATACAAACCTGTGCATGTTACAGAAGAAAAAAGCAAGTTTAGCATAATATTAATGTGATTCTACCTCCCCCCACCCTCTATTTTAATATTAGTTGATAATGTTTGTCAATTAGCCAGGAAAAAAATGACAAGGAAGAGATTGGTATCAAACCTTGTCCCCCAGTTTATAACCTATTGTTTATAAATCCTTGAATGAGTGTCTTAAAAAGACCTATATTAGCAGATAATGAGAAATGGGTACTTATCTTCAAAATGTACTGCTCTGTAAAAGCTTGCGTCAAAGAAACAGTACTGTATTTGTCTTTTTATATGATTTCACACCATAATTATAATAATACCTCTACTGAGATATATTTGCATTGCAAAATACAGTGACCCTTCACAAAACAGTGACATTTTGGCACTGGTGGCAGAACTGATCATTATCTATTACTTGTAATTGCGTACATCAGTTTACCATGAAATTGAGTGATTCTTAATATTGCTTCCAACTATGCTTGTATTACTTATATAAGAAAACAGGATGACAAACTATATAAGTTTCTATGACATATGACAACTACATTTTGGCTCAACAGCTTTTAACATGTCTGATTTATAAGAAATAGGTACTAAGTATCGTTTAAGATATTAGCAAAGGAGGACAAGTATTGTGACTGTATAGTTTTCTTAAACACCAAACTATAAGAACAATCATAGTTTTCAATTTGGTCCTTGAGCATTTGTAGAATTGTAGTTTTGGGGTCCTTGTCAGAAATCCAGCCTTTTCCTTACTAGAAAGGAGTGCCCCGTCTAGCACAAAGCACTCCCTCACATCTCCTCACAATTCCTGTGCGCTACCAAGGAGAAAGAAATCTTTATACTGGTACAAGAGATTAACTCTGCTCCAGAACAGATCCCTGACTGAACATACATTCAAAATGTCTTTATATACAAAATGTCTTTTATTCTACCTGAAGGAGTGGAAGGGCAGAACTGCAGGAGAGAAGAGATCCTTTTCTCCTTGGTAGGAATTATGCAAACATTCTGAGACCAAGGAAGAGCCAGCCTCTTCCCAACCTACTGCATAGAAAGAAGAGCAAGCTACCAGTTGGCAAAACAAAAGTATCAACATACTTGCTCCCTTCTAATATTATTTAACATTTCAGTTGTTGGGTCTTTGGTAGAATTCTCTGTGTGAGGTACATAGTATAATTTTGATCTGACTAAAACTAGAATCAAAGTTATGTCACAGGGTAGATGACACGCTGTTACAGCAGCATATAGTGGAGAAAAAAGCTCCTCAATCCTTATTTACCTAGTGTATGAGAAAAAGTGATAGGCAAGCCTTCCATGTCAATGGCTGGCTACTAAGACAAATAAAATTTGTTAGCACTGAATTCCTACATTGCAAGAGCTACCAAAGAAAAAGGATTTGTTTAATTACTGATCTTATTCCCTCTCCCTAGCACAGTGGTGGGAATCTCAGTCCTTAGGGTCTTTCCATCCAGTCTATGGGACTTCTGTAATGCTCTGTATCTTTATGTATGTTCACCAGTCTGGGATGTGTTCTTGAACTGCAAGGAAGCTCTTGTTTTATAGCATCATAAAAGATGCATTCAGCTACTTACACAGGTCCATAATATGATTTCTACATATTGCACAGTTGTCAACAACGATGTCCCAAGCCCAGAGTGCAACTGCATTCCACTGCAAAAAAAAGAGGAAGAAAATTCTCTGAAATACCAATTATTTATGGAAAAGTTTATTTATTGCACTTTTAAGTTATTCCTGGTCTCCTTTTTTTAAAACCTCTATCCACTATTTCCTCAAAAACATTACACCCCTAAACAGAACCAATATACTTATTTATCTATAAATTTATATATAAATCATAATTCAAGGCAATATGTTTAGAAGTTATGAGTACAGCTACAGAACCTTATTCTACCTTTCAATCTTGCACATTTACCAACCATTTATCAATTTTATGCAACTAAATACAATATTCTCACATTGCGCATTGTTAAACTTTGGAATTCACTACCACATCAGCTAGACAGCTCCAAAAAAGTTCAAGATACTCCTAACTCCTTTGTGACTTCTTCTGACATCAGAGGAAGTATACCTATAAAGGCCAGCTGTGGAGACTGTGAACAGGGCAAAGTTTGTATTTATGCCTTTTTGAGGGTTTCCATATGTAACTGACTGACAACTGCTGGACTAGAGGAGTCACTGATCCATTTCAGCAGTGTACTTCTTATGTTCTTATACTCTTATGATTTACGTTACCCCTACGTTCCAGTGGGCTGACCTGGTCTCTCTTCAGTTACACCCCCTTGAATGGGGAACTTATTCAAGTCAGTGGAGGAAAGATGTTTAGATTTTCATCACAGCCACTACAGCCCATGAAGGAATGGCATAGATTTGACCTGCCATATCACAGCTAAGCCAGATAGGTTTTCCTATGGAATGCAATGGCAAAACTAAGTAACAATATCTTTGGTGAATTCTGAAGAACATGGTGAATGGAAATGGAGAATGACAAAGGTATAAAGCTTGTGAGTCTCAGAAGGAAAGGGGAGCCTGTGGGCTCACCCTCTCCTGGAGCTCTTCCTCTGCTTCTCAATTGAAGATGTATACACAAAAAGTGCACAGAAACATCTTGTAATTGTCCGAAGGTCACTTAGTCATAAGTAACATGAACAGCAAAATCAGTAAACACACACCAGGAAATATGCCACATACTCTCACAGTCAGCACACTCTTAGAAGCAATCCAACTCAAAAAATTATAGAAAACCACACACAAATAGCTGCACTGATTCATTTTATGCTACTTGTAGCTATGAAAGTAACTGGAAAATGGAAAAAACACATTACACTGAATAAATTGGAATGGGATTCTAAATTAGCAGAGACAGCAGTAACTGAATTATATCTCAATTCAGAGAAATGAAGGAATTTAAGCCACACTATTCTTACAGAGAAATTTGGTCTTTGTTTATAATGCAATTAAATGCAAGAAGTGATTCTGTATCGATTCTGATCAATATTGTGAAATTTTTAACTGAATAATTTTATGCTGCTGTAGTATGATGCAAATTATTCTTACCATGTATTCTTACTTATGTATTATGAAAGATAAGAAAAAAATAACAGCTGCTATGTTTAATAACTGTTGGTTCGATATTAATAAGACTTTGTTACAATGTTGACTGATGGTTTTGGAAATTGTTGTACTGTTAAAATTTTTTTTAAAGAAAACCACACAAAGAACTCTCTCTTGAATCCACAAAGAGAAGTGGAAAAATTATTGCTGGGGCACAAAAAAGCTCCTAAGATGACTTGGATTTGCTCCTTGCCCTCACTGCTTTAATAGCTAATGACATATAAAGGAAGTGTCAGGGATCATATTCTGAACTGTGTATAAGGGAAACTGTTTATAAGGCAGGACAACTGAGACTTTTTAACCATGCTCATGATTCTATTATACATACGATTACTAGGAAACTAAATTTATAAACATATTGTTTAGGAGAGTCAAATCAGACAAGAGAAAATATTTCTTCATGATTCATGGAATTTGCTGCCAGAAGAGATGGTAAACAGCAACGAGCCTAAATAGCTTTAAGAAAGGGTTAGACAAATTCATGGATGACAGGTGTATCAATGGCTAATAGAATTAATGCCAAGGCATATCCTCCAGCCTGGGGAAGCAGGAAGGATGTTTATTAAGGCCATTTGCAGGGATTTGAGGACAGGTGTTGCCCTTCTGCTTGAGATGCCCATAAGCATTTGATGGGCTACTGTGTGAGACTAAATGGGCTGTGGCCCAATCCGGCAGGGCTTCTCTTATGTATATCGATAAATATGGCTTGGGTTTTTTGTGTAGCAAGCCATCTAGACATGATAAAAAAATCTGACACGTCAAAAGTCATGCATTCAATCGGAAAATAAATACCTGGTGCTTTAAATTAATTATTGGTATAATATTTTTTCAGCCTCTGTCAGTACTGAACCCCTTCCACTTAATTTCAAAGAACTACTACTTTTCGGAGTCTGTTCTAAAGAGCGACTAATTCCCAGCAATGTTTTTGAGGCTCAAGAGTGTGCCTTCTGTTTTCACCATTTTTGTACATATACTATTTACTAATTTTGCTAGACAGTGTTAATTGATTCAGATGGGATTGGAGCTGCCAAACCACACCAGCCCTCTCAGAATCTTCCACCAAAAGTATATTCTGGTAAGAATTGTCCTCTCAACAGTTAAGTGATGCACTAGAAATAATTCTAAACAACAAACGATCATGAACCATAAATGTGATTTCTATCTAAAGGAGCCCCCAAAAACGAGAAGTCATTCCCAATTCCCTCTCTTCCGTGCACCGTCGTCATCAGGCCACGACCCACCTCTTTTCTATTGGCACCAGCCCCTCAGACGGGCTAAAAAGCAGGGGCCCGAGATGAAACTTACTGTTCCCAACATCCCTCACAAGACACCCGTCTCTGAGAAGAACTCAACCCTCGCCCTCCACCTCTCTCTCATCACCTCGGCTTCGATTTCTACTGGCCTCACCTTCTTCACTTCAAAGCGCTTTTTGCCGGCGCCGCTGTTGGTCCCACTCGGGGTATCAACATCCATCGCGGCAGCCATTTTGGATGAGGAAACCGCGGTCAGGAGCGCTGCCGCTCTCGGCGCGCAGGCGCGAGACTCGGAACCGAAACCTCGCGACACTCCGCTACTGCCTTGTGGGATTTTCTTTTTTTTTTAATTTAGAAGACCCTGCCCCCGCCCTTCACCCCCCCCCCTTCTTGGCCTGTGGCAGCTTCTCGCCCGCCTCCTTTTACAAACAGGTGTGTGCGAAGAAAGGGAGGGGGGTCCAGGGGAGGAAAACTACGGTCACGTGCAGCGTATCTCTTAAAGGCGCTGGCTAGGGCGGAGTCCGTTATGCAGGGCCTTGCGTCGTCCGGGCCTGTGCGCATATAGTGGCGTGCCGTGCCCAACGCGAGGAGGAGGGGGTGAAGAAACAGAGGGGGAAATATTTAAAGGGATACCGACGAATTATTCAATGTCAGTTATAAAGAAAGACCCGAAACGGCTATTCGGAAAAGCCCATGAAGTGCGAGGATTAGGGTGGGTGGGGAGAGAAAGCTGCTCCCAGCGAGGCTTGCGTCGTGTCCATGTTTTGGTCCCTCAGATTACCACACGGCCCCTCACCGGCGGCCAGGCCGATGGGGGAGGGAGAAAAGGTCCCCCCCTCCGTCCCTGTGACTGGCGTGGCTCGTCATTGGCTCGGTGGCCAGCGCCCCCCCCCCCTTCGCCTCTCTCGGTGTTGCCCGCCCGCCGCCCACCGCTTGCTGCACCGCGGCACAACCTTAATTAGGATGACTAATCCTTGTTAAACCGGTGGCGTAGCTGATCTCTCGAGAGTCCATTATTAGCCCTGAGCTTTGTGTAAAGGGCCTCCTCCTCCTCCCCACACTCGCCCCGCTTTGTCTCTCGCTCAGAAGGCGCAGAAAAAGCCTTGGCCGCCGGGGCGCCGAAAGGCCCTCACGCCAGCGCATTCAACGCCCCCCTTCCCCCTGTCATAACACGTCTCGTCGAAAGTACTGTGGAAAAAAACACTACCGCGTTAAGTGACAGCTTAAGATGGGGGAAAGGCTTTTAAAAAAACACGAAAGCCTCTGCAGACACCCCCCCTTCCCCAACTCCTGAGCACGTATGTCGCTGCCATCGAGTTCACGGGTCTTTCCTCTTTTTTGCATCGCTATCGCGACGGGACTTTCCTCAGACGCCCTTCTCCTCCCCACCAATTTTTCAAGGGCGCCGTCGGCGGAGGTCGGCTGCTGAGGCAGGGGAAGGCGGCCGCTTGCTTTGCCTCCCCTCCCAGGTGTGTCCAGACAAGCTCCGTGAATCCCCAACAAGTTGCGAGTGCTCCGCTGACAGCAGCCAACTCAGTCAAAGGAAAACTCTCGCCCCGGCCACCCATTGCGTTATTTATGTATTCATTTTACTTCGTTACAAAGGCGACGGTTCTGCCCGTCCTGACGTTGAAATTAAACGGGGCTGAGCCGGGAGGAATCTGTTTCTAAGTACAATAAAGACGATAGCGGAGCGGCCCGCCTGCGTAGCTGATCTCTTTGCAACGCAAGTCTTTAAATGGCCTCCTGTCTCCTAAGGTTTGGCTTCCTCAGTGCAGCCCGATCTCACTTCTTGTCAGATAGTTTCACCACCTTAGGCCCAGGCTCGAGAACAAAGCTGAAAGTAACTTAAGCAACTTAGTCAGACTTTATTGACAGGAGATTGCAAAAAAAAACAAAAACCCGTTAGGTGTGTGGTAGGTATACTAAGCAGTATGATCCCACTTCGTTCCCATGTCCCCCCCCAAATGAGCTCAGCTGTAGATCCCAATCTAGAGTTCTCAAAGGGCCTTTTCACACTTGAAAGATGGGAATGACTGGGCACGCTCTAGCATGGAGTGTATGCACACGGCAGAGCTGTTTCCATTCTTGAGCAGCTCCCAGCACGTGCAGCGCTTCAATAGCTGTAGAGAAGTAAAAAATGCTCCACAGCTGTACTAGGAGTACCAGGAACACTGTAGTACATCACAGCATTTCCACCTACTTTTGTGTGAAGGCCACAACTGTTTGCAGCCATGTGCTGTCTCCTGATTGCTGCAGAAATGGCCTGGTGTGCATAGCCTTTGCACACGGTTTTTAAAGTTCTGGGTAGGTTTAGGATGGGGCTGATGTTTGCAACTGGCCTCCATATTGTACCCAATTACAGCTAATTTTAGCTCTCATGATAGAGAAGATCTTTTGAGATTCCTTTTGCAAGGTCTAGAAAGATCTACAATAATCAGAGTAAGCCTTTTTATTCTGAAAGCCACAAAGAAAAGAGCTTGCTTCTTGGAAAAAGAACTGCGAAAACAACAACCTATCTGCAAATAGAATGTCAGCTGCCTTCCTTTATTCTGTTTTATAATGTTTTTTATTGTGTTTTTTTTTTTTACTGAATTTTGAAATGGTCATAAGACTCATCAAATTAAAAAAAATTATTATTATAACTGGCCTCCATAATCTTAACTTCCTTGAAACACTGTCCCATGGAAGTTTAGGTGCCTAGGAAAGTGTTATAGGCTTTTTGCACTTACGTGTACTCCAGAGTGACCACTGAGGGGAAAACAGCATCTGTGGGAAATGGCAACAAACAAGGATGCGACTGAGAAAGGGCAGTGCTGTGGACATGGTGCTTACACTTCACTGTACCCCCTGTTCTAGTTGAGGCTGAAAAGCTGGTAGCCTGGGGTCTGGCATTTTCAGCGGAGGTTTTGTATTTGTGGCATTTTACCCAGGGAAGCTTATCTGGCACTCCATTTAACATCTTTTGGATACCTAGGATTTGCTTAAGGATTAATATTTGGTCTGTTCTGCATGGCTAATGGTGCTATGCCCTGTAGTTTTGGGGTGCCTTTTAAATCAGGACAGGTTTCTATTTTTATTAAGTTGTTTTGTGTTGCTCATGCAAATATTCTGTGAGTCATGCTTAACCTATAATTGAGCTGTAAGATTGTCAGAACACGCGTAGTTGCAAAGTTTGGAATGCCACAAAGACATCCAACAGTTTGTAACATTTCCAGCAGCAGGGTATTAAAACCTTGACTGCAGTTAACATAAACTTTAACACAGTTGTATGCTGGTTTATTTTCCTCCTGAATAATGAAATAACTTGAGTGAAATCAGTAGCTTCTTTTAAGTATTTGTTCACCTTGCACTCCTTTCTAGAGCTCTTGTAGTCTGCAACTCCATCTCAGATATATATATGCAAACAATAGGAAAGTATTTGTTTACCTATGACAACATAGGGGATGTCTAATGCTGTTTATCCAGTGTCTTCTAGGTGGGTATTTAACTGAAGCTGATGAACAATGTCAACATTACTGAGAATAGTTTTGTGCACTTACCTTCCATAATAGGAATTCTTGAATCTTGCTCCTATTATGGTTTTAACCTATTTTGTCTCCTAGCTGTATGTTGAGTATGCAATATATATTAGATACAAAACTTTTTAGGTATATATGCTTCTTTTGAGCTGGTTGCTCACTGGGACCAAGGAACTTTTTCACACTTTTCTAGATAATAGTTTCAGCTGGAATAAATTGTTAAGACATCTAACTTCTTTATAGATTTAGGTGAGCCAGTTGGGTCAAAAACTCTTAGCATTTTCAGATGTGCCTCATATAATTTAGGCTACTGTCACTTCCAATAAAGAATTTCCAGGAAAGGTTGGAATTAACCCTTGAAGGAGTTGCAGGTAAGAAAGATTTTCTCAATTTATTCCAAGTTTGAGGTGGGTCTGTTAAAATTGAGTTTAAAGTTGTTTGATAATTGGTTTGGCATCTGGAAAAATGAAATATAACATTGTACCTTAGAGCATCTCTCTCTGTGCTTACCCACTTGATTTTGGCTCTTGAGGATGGGGATATTAATGAAATTGTGGGACCTACGCCTACCTTATACTTGGATAATTGTCTTCTCTAGTTTCACTATGTATATAAAGCATTCCCTGTTACCTCCTTAATATTTGTGAAGTGCTCACAATCAGTTTTTAACTGCTTACTGCAGAATTATCCCATTGTCCAGCCATTTTCTATGTAAATGGTCATTCTTCCTAGCCAACATAATTGTAATGTGTTTTTAATTAATTGCTTGGTATTTTAAGTATATTTGTCATTTTTAAATATCTATTAGCATAAATGTCTTTAAGATTTTATTTTTAATAAACAATAATACATAGTATTAATGTTTTAAATACTGATAAAATAAATCCCTTTAAGCACATTATGTCAATTCCTAATCAGGGGCTTGGAAGGCATCAATATGAGTGAAATTATGCAGCTTGTAGCTGGTGGATTTGTTTTCTATCTCAGTTGTTTTAAATCCCTGTTGGCTTGATTTTTGCCAGGATTTTTCCTTTGCTGTATCCTAAAACTCTTCCAGTGCTAGATAAACACATTTTTCAAAATTACGTGGCAACTCAACTGGGTGCAGAATTACCCTATATGCACTAGTGCAATACAGGTGTTTTTCCACTGTCACTAAAAGTACCCATTAAGTACCCATTAATGGGTACGTGATGGCATTTTTGTACCCATTAATGGGTACTTCTAGTGACAGTGGCAAAACACCCTTAGAATAGAATCTCTTTTCAGATACATACACTGATGCATCAAATGTCCTACCTGACTAGCCAAAAAGGGTTGATAAGAAAAGGTTGCATTAAGGGAAATCAGTGAAAGAACAGTGCAGGAATGCACAGAGTGTGCAGTTACCTAGAGGTTCCACTGAACTCAGCAGGACATTTTGAACTGCTAGCTCCATACTATACAGTAATTGAATTGGGAAAGGTACCTGCATTTTTATCACTTGTGTCAAAGAAATGGTTTCCATGCAACATCCTCTACTATTACATTTCCTCTTTTGTTTTACTTATTAGGGATGCAAGAACCCTATCCACTTCTTTATTTGGGATCTTAAATTTTTGTAATTAAACCTTCTGCAGCCACAATTAAGAACTGAAGTCTTCATAGATTATTTTCTTAATCTTTTAAAATGTGATCTATAAGATTACAGGTTGTCTACTGGCAAGTCATAATCTGAACACTGAAGACTTAACATGGGAACTGGTACTTGGGAAAGGTAAGTTACACAGTATTACTAATTTTACATATGCTGTTAAGAAAATTGTGCCACTGACTCTGCTGGTATTCTGTCTCGTCTTTTACTGATTTGAAAGCAATGAGAATGAGGAGCACAAGGAATCATATTGAAAAAGTCAGGAAAGCTGAGTGTCTTCTACTAGACAGAAGGACTGTAGAAAATCTCTCAGTGTTTCATAAAGTGTTTTTAGTGGAACAGCATTCAGTTCTTTTCCAATCTGTAGATGCTTTTTGGAGATGCATCTCCAGTTATTTAATGTCAAATTGATCAAATACCATATTCTGCTGGTAGAGTTTGTTCCCAGAGAAGGATGATGGTCTTTATTTCTTATCTCTCAACAATAATGGATAGTAATAAGTAAAATATGCTTGTAGCAGTAGGCTGTTTAACAAAGTATTTCAGCATGAAAACATGAACTGTCTGTCTAAGGAAGGAGTCGTCAATTATCAGTTTGATGTAAAAAAGTATGAAGGCTCCAAATGTGTGTTTTCTGTGGCTTTGCTTTCACAAAGGTTAAGTTAAAAACTCTTATCTTATGTCACGTATGCATACACACATGTGTATGTATATTTACATATAGCAGCTGCTGTTCTTTTAAAAGCAACCTACAGAAGCCCTTTCCTTCTACTACCTTCTATGCTTTCCAGAAATAGTTATTTCCCATTTCAAACTGTAATTGTAAAAAGATTAATATTGATTAAAAAAACTTCTGATTATTCCATAATCCAAGTTTTAAAGTTTTATTTTTTTAAATGACACCTTCACTTATACAGAATTTTTTGGTTTTTAGCAGAATAAAATTGTTTTGTATGTTATATATAAATATATAGCTTAACTTTGTACAAATATAATACCGTTTACAGAGAGATTCAAAAAGTGCTTCAAAGCCTCCAAGCTAGGTTTTGTAACATTCCCTCCGTTACAGAAATTGACACTAAAGGTTTATCTTGATCTAACTATATGACAGAAAAGCTTGAATTTAATTAACAATAATTGTTTTGTCTTATTTTTTACATGAAAGTAACTTATCAGAGAATCAAAGTATAAGGTCTCAAATTACAAAAGAAAGCTTCAAAGGAAAGACCACAATTTGTATTTTAGAAGTGGGCATGAATATTTACATACACAATTCTCATGTGCTGCATCAATTCAGAATAATGCAGTGATGCTGCATCTTAAAAAGTGTATGTGGCCAAGAAAAGGAGTAGAAACATCTACTATTTTAATTAGATCAAATTCTGAAGTTATTCTTTGTTCTAATTCCCCTCCATCTACAAATCTCTGTATTTTGCACTTTTTCAAGTCTGCCAGATTGATGGATTGGAAGCTTTGCAGGGATGCCCCTACTGTGGGAGATGAAAGCAGCAAAGCCCCTTTGCTGCTTTCATTCCTAGCTAGAGGGTTATGGGGAAAACGTCATACTGCATATGTGAACTCTGTTCAGTTTATGGAAGAAATTCTGTGATCCAAGACTTTAAATGAAAGGCAGATATAGTTTATCCTTGTGTAACACTCATATACAAAATGTATGTCTCCAGAGAAAGATAACTGTCTTTTACCAAACCATGTTGAAAATAGAAATGTGAAAATGTGAAGAAAAAAGTAATCAGTTCCAAGCATCCTGCATTAGCTAGGCCTTATGTACATTCAGTAATAAACTCAAAATGATCATTTTTCTGCCTGTTTCAGCTGATATAAAAGTTTAAGAGCACTATGATCTGTAGTATTAGGCTTGCCTAATTCTGCACAGGACTGAGTTGTTGATTCCTCGTCACGTCACTTTATAAAGATTACTTAGATGGAGATCAATATATTTCTCAATGATAAATTCCTTCTTTCACATTCAGAAGCAGTTCTGAAGACTGAAGGGCTATCTTCATGCTTTCTGTTCACCAGCTACAAAGTTTGCAAAGATGTCTTTATAAAAAGTTATATTTACAGGTGCAGGGAGAACTGTATTTTCTTCTTTTGAAGTTACAGATGACACTCAGATTTGCCCCTATGCAAGTCTCAGGCTGAGAAATGGTAAAGAACCATTAGGCTACATCTCAATATCGTACTGTAGCAAACAAGCTTATGTCAGGTTGAGGACAAGAACAAAATATAGTGTAGAAAATAAAGGTATAGAATCTGGCTGCTCCTTCTGATTCTTTTAGCATTATCAAATCAAAATGCTTGTCAAAAAATTAAAGGACATTTTCTTCTTTAAGTATATGAATCTTGTTCAAAATACTTACACATAATTTTCTTCAAATAATCTTTCACCGGCAGCAATTCTAACAATGTGTTTTAAAAGCTATAAAAGCGTAGTACTGGCAGAACTTACTTCCTGATCTATAATCTGTCCCTGAGCAATGTATGAAAAGACACTGATGAATAGTCAAGGACGGCAGCCACAGACCTGCTCAATGTCATAGATCTCTTTTGGGCAGTCTGCAGAAAGGATTAATGGGGCATTTTCTGTCACTACAATATCATCTTCTATGCGTACACCAATGCCTCGGAATTTTTCAGGAGCACTCACATCATCCTCGGGTATGTAAATCCCTGGAAATCAAAATGGTGACACAACACAAAAAAGATGCTGGATTATAAATCTCTCTTGCTATAATGCAAGTCAAGTCTTATGGAGACTTTATTTTTTCAAGTAGATAATTAAAATCAAGGACTGAAAATTGGTTTAACAGAAATATCTACATCTTCTCTTTCAAAAAAATTGCACATGGGGTGCATTCCAACATGGCATGGAAAACCCATGTAGTGGTGGTGGGAACATGGGTTGAGTATGTGTTCCCATTATTCCCACATATGCATTATAACATGGGCTTGAGCATCCTTACTTTTCATTTTCCCCGTGCTCTGCATGGAGAACCTGTAACTTTTTTTCTACTCCCCATTTACAACATGGTAGAGCTTCTATAAAGCCCAGTCTCACTTTCTTTTCATTTGTAATAGTGGCATACCCAAACTAATATGTACCCCCACCCCCCAGCTGTTCCTGAAGAAAAATGATAGGCTATACTCTGCTGTTTGCAATAAAGCTGCTGAAGCTGAGTTCTGCTTTTCTGTAAAAGTTCCTTTTTAATGAAAGGAAACATTTTTTCCCTTGAGCATTGCCAAGGGAAAATGGAGGATACATTGTCCTTCTACTTGCAGGGATGAGAGAGAAAGGAAATGGATACATTGTCCTGCTTCCAGACACTGAAGAGAAAGGAAGAGGAAGATAAAGCATAAATTTCGCTTTGTCTTCTCTCTTGTTCTCTTGTCCCAACCCATTAGTGACATTTTCTCATGAAAGACAATGTACCAAAGATGAGAAATATCAAATCTTATTTTCTTAATGAAAGATGCACGTATTAAAGAAAAAATGCTGTGGATTATAGACTTCCTTTATTTAGTATATCTGTATGCTCTGATGTCTTGCTGCTGTTTTACCATAGGTTCCCCCTCCACTGGATTCTTAGAATAGCAACTTCAGAAAAATTTGTATTCTACCTTTCTTCTAAGAGGCTCAACATGGTGCATGTTATTTTTCTCCCCGCCATTTTATCGTCACAACAACCCTGGTGGTGATTGTTTAAGATCATGCTTCTGCTAAGCAGGAATTTGAGCCATGGAACTCCTAGGGTTTAGTATGAAATTCTACCTCCAATATTATGCTTGCACACTGCATTGTAACTACAAATGTGTGTGTACATATACCCCCCCCACACACACACATTATTTGGTGCCATGAAATTAGATTTGACTCAGTTTTACTGTATTAACAAATGTTTGCTATACTGTCCTTGTTGCTCATAAGACTTCATTGGTTCTGAGTAGCTGATCAGCTTATAGGAAGGGAAAATCCATCTGACACATATATATGCATTTATATTTATTTATTTTAAACCCTTATATACAAGCCCTTGTTGTTTCACATTTCATTTTCATGACAAATCCAAATTCCTATTTGTTTTTCAGTAAACTAGCTGATTTTCACTCTGACATTGGTATGAGTTTCCACTTTGAGTTTTTATGGAACAAGTTAAACTACTGCCTTCTGTGAATCCCAGGACTGCTTATAATATAAGTTAGAAAAATAAGATGTGCAGTAAAAATAGTAATAACAGCTCATTGACAGTTTATCAATACAGTGATTAAGAAATGGCTGAGTAGAGAAATAGATATTAAGCAGTCACTGAATGTTTAGTGTGATCAATGTTTGGGAGGTTACCATTCCCTTCAGCTGCTACTCCATAATGCATACAGAAAAATACTTCTGTCATTAAGAATGTATCCTTTTACCTGGCTCAATAGTGATCACCATGCCTGGTTGAAGAAGGATTGATCGAGATACATCAGGTGTGTCATGGACATCCATTCCCAGATAATGTCCTACATGGTGTGGGCAATATTTCCGAACAGCCTGGAAGGCAATAAACAATATGGTCCTAAAGCAAGCAAAATATAATGGGGTATACAAATTTCTTCAGCAGGACCTTAATTCCATTTCAGTTTGTACAGTGCTTTAAAAAAGTATTTGTCCCCTTCCTGATATCTTCTATTTTTGCGCTTAGTCGTAGATCGTCAAACAAAATTTAGTATAAGAGAAAGGGAACAGTAGTAAATACAAAACATACTTTGCAAATCAGCATTTCATTTTTGAAGGAAAAGAGTTATCCAATGCCTATATCACTCATGTGAAAAATATGAAAAAATATGAAAAGAAATCAGGAAGAGCACAAATACGTTTTCACAACACTATTTCTGTAAACAGACAACTAATTTACTGATTCTACTGTGGTTTCTTACACATATAAAATACATTATGTAAAGATGAAATCTGATTGTGCCTTGTTTCTGGCGACCAAGGAAGTTTGATGATCTTCCTTTCAACATCTAATTCATTGACATAGCCAAAACCTTGGTGTTGTTCTGTATGCAGCATTTGACATGAGAAAGAAATTATGGAAGTAACTTCTCATTTGCTTTATTTTTTCTGAACCTCTCTCAAACTCAGGGATCAGGAAAACCTTTCTCATTATCAGCCTCTGGAATTTATTGGTATAACTGCAGCAAGCTCAGTATTCTTTAAATAAATTAGATTAATACCTAAGACTTACCAATAGATATTAGCTGTCATGGCCAGAAGTTGAAGTCTCCAACAGCATAGCCTCTGACCTTTCTAACTGGGCATGTATAGATCATTTACAGTGTATTTCTAGTTAGTTAAATGTTAGTTCATGGACAATCACCTCCTAAATGATAAAAGTTAGAACCAAATTCAGTAGAATTGCTCCTTTTGATTCAATCAGCAAAATGGTTACAATGTTTTTGAATGGACCCATTGCTTAAAATGATCATGGTGAAACAATTTAGTACCACCAAGTTAAGTACAAATAAGAATCAAATAATCTGCCTCACATATGTTATTCTAACAAATAAAGTATAATTTCTTAATAAAATATTTCTAGCAAGAGTACTACCTTTCAAAGCAATGTTTTTTTAAAAAAACCCATTATCTTTTACAATTCTTAAAATCATCTGCTTTATAAGCCTCAATAAATATGCTGATTTCTTGTATACTTGTGATTCTTGCTGAAGTATCACTCAAGCAACTATGGGGCACACCAACACAGCTCTTCTAATAACAAAATGTCCTTTAAATGAGGCTCAAGCTCAAAGCTGCTTCAAGTGAGCAAGATGAGTAGTTTAGGATTATCCTCCTCAGAATTTACTACCTGTCACTGGAAGGGATTTGGGAAACTTGCACTGATTGTTCTCCCATTTACTTTTCTACTTATTTATGATGGCAAGAACCCATCAAATGGACAGACCTTTGTTTAGAAAGACGTGAGTGCAACATCTAAAGATTGTGTCTGACAGTTATCCCACGTAAAATCCACCTCGTAGTCACATATATTTCTGATTTCCAATTTTTGTACTTAAGTAGCAGCAAAAGTGGATTGGATTCTACTCATTTCCTCAAGGGGGAAAATATCAATACACTGTCAAGGTAAAAACACTTTTTTTAGTTCATGCATGCATGATGGGAAGACAGTGTTGATACCTTCCATCTGTGCTCAGTTTACTGTTCAGGTGGTGATTATGTATTGGGTGTTTTAAGTGTGCAGACCCCATACATATTTTAGGGTTGCACCCACTGCTGGCTGGTAGCCCAAAGAGTGGATGGAAAGTAGTAACATCATCCCCAGGGAAATGGCTCTTGAAAAAAAAATCTTGCAAAAATTCTTTCAAGCTCAGAAACATGACTTTCAGTATCTCAGTGCTATTTAAGATGTTACTGTAAAGGTGCCACACTTGAAAAAGACAAAAATTGGGCAAAAAGACAGCTTTTCTCCTGTTTTGGCAGAAAAGTAACAGGCCTCTAGAAGTGATTATCTGTTAATCCTGAGAAATTGATGCTATCTTCATATTGAATTGCTGAAGTTAGTAACAAACTTGGACAAGTAAGACCCTTGCTTGATCTAATCCAATATTGTCTGCATCAAGGCTGCTGTTGGTGATAATCCTGTGATCCAGGGCCACAAGCACCCTTTAGCTTAGAAGATATTATCCCTATCCCCTTGATACATTTCAGTTCAGCTTTGACAAATGTGTATAGCACGCATCTGGAGGGGAGGCCCTTCTCGTTGTCCCACCACCCTTTGTAGCAAGACGGGTGGGGACTCGAGAGAGGGCCTTCTCAGTAATAGCCCCCAGGCTGTGGAATAGCCTCCCCCTTGAGGTGCGTCAGGCCCCCTCACTGTATACGTTTAGGAGGGGGGTAAAGACGCACCTCTTTGCTCTGGCCTTTGGTTGAACGTGGCACAGTTTTTCCCTACTGTACATACTAATGTTTTATACTGTTTTTATATATGGTTTTATTCTAAATATTCTTGTCTTTTAAATATGCTGTTACCCGCCCTGAGACCCTAGGGTATAGGGCGGGATATAAATGTAAATAAAAATAAAAATAAAAATTACATTTGGTAGGGTTAGGGTCACAGTGCCTCACCTGTAATTAGCTCTACATATTCTAACCCCAAGACTGATTCCTTTTAGCTTTTGTACCAACTTGCCCAACCAGTCACCACAGCTGTGATCCTTCAGATGTTATTGGAATCTACATCTCCAACCCCATGGCTAGCCTTCCCACTGCTC
The DNA here is from genome assembly GCA_023333525.1 of Aspidoscelis tigris stejnegeri. Lineage (NCBI taxonomy): Eukaryota > Metazoa > Chordata > Lepidosauria > Squamata > Teiidae > Aspidoscelis > Aspidoscelis tigris. The sequence continues at coordinate 35,934,952 of JALMGA010000005.1, read as the reverse complement.
AGAGATCATGGAAGTAGGATGGCAACATCTGGAAAGCCACAGGTTTACACTGATTGGCTGCAGCTCTCTAAAAGTGCAAGAAGGTCCTAGGGCTCTCTAAATTTGAAAAGTGAAGCACACTGGTTTTCAGTATGCATTTATGGGAAGGTTGCTTTGACAGATACAGCTCTCAAAATTATCTTTTATTCTGGACACAAAGTAGCTGCACTTTTACTTCTCTTTGCTTTATGCCTGCAGTGGTGATGCACAGATTATCTCTCCCCTCACTACCATTCCAATGAATTGGAGATCACAGAAATTCAAAATAATGTATCCTTTTGTCTCGCAGAGAACAGTCCATGAAAATACACACCAGTTGCTTGCAGGATTAAGGTGATTCATTAATAGAGACGTCTATAACAGTTGGCTATCTACTCTCACGAGAACAGAATCCCCCTATAAAAATAACTACTGTAACTATCACTACTGTCTCAAAAGGAAGCATGTTACACACTCGCTCACTCTTCTGGCAGCCTCGAGATTCTGATTCAGAATCTTACTAACAAGCTGCAAAAGTCCAACCTCTAATCCCCACCCCAGTCAAATGACACTTGACAGGCATCAAATACGGCATGCCTGAACATTCTAAATGTTCTGCCATCTGCTGGCTGAAAGTGGTACTCTTACCACTTCTTGACTTGACAGGACACATCTCTCCCGTATCTGCTACAGTACCATAAAATGTATAGACAGCCCTTATAGGAGACTGACTGACTGACAATTCCAAGGTAGATGTTTCAAAAGTGCATTTTTTATTTTGGTGGAGAAAGCCAGCTGCGAGGGAAAGAAGCTGAGTACCTTAAAGAGGTGGTTGTCAGTAGTGCTTTTCTGTAGAATCCCCAAATCTTTCAGCTTCTGTCCAATGAGGGTCAGCATAAGACTATAGATATTCTCAAGGCTCACACCAGGTGAGCAAAGCCTAAGGCAAGATTTCTGTACCTCTAATACAGCCTGGTACAGCTCTGCTTGAGGACTGGTAAACCTGAGAATGGAAAGCAAATGAAAGTCAACTTAGACTTGAATAGAGACCAAGATTTCCTTCCCAAAGTAAATTATATGGTACAACTCTCCTGTGACTGTCCCATTTCAGACTGCAGGCAAATGATTTTATGTCTCAAGATTTCCTCTGACAAATGCTTCCTGTATATCAAGAACTGCTAAGAATATGGAGATTTCCCTAGAACTCTTTTTCCCTGAAAGGCTAATTTTCCTAATGCAGGCAGTTTTTGACAAGAAGATGGTAACATTCAATAAACAAGCGCTGACACAGTATTACTAGATCAGTGAAGTCTCTAAGCAAAACTCCTACCCTGTATCATTACCATTTATATGTGAGAAGAATCATAATTTGCATTGTATTGGACAGGAGACCAGAAATCCAAACACAAGGAAAAAGCCTCTGAAGCACAACGAAATGAAGAGTTCCTGATGGAAGAGAATTACTCAGGGGAAATAAATCACAGTTTATGAATCTTTTATGTGGATTCTATTCTATCCCAAGCTTGCATACTCTTAAAAACAGCATGGACTTTCCTATGTTGGAAACAGAACTTACCTGCCATTAATGGGCCATGTCCGAGTGATGTCGCTTACATAACAAGAGAATTCACACCCTCCATCCAGTAAAACCATTTCTCCATCCTGGGGGACAAGTAAAAGCAACCTCTTAGGATTGAAAGCATAACTCCTCTTCCTGATTCGCTCAAACTATTATATTGCGCTTGGAAGGATTACTCCTAATCATTTTTAAAATCAAGTGTACATCAGAGTTTGTTGCTATACAGATAATGCCACTGTGAATGAGAGTTCATGTGGCCCAAGATATATATAGTCATGTTTTTTAAAAGAAATGCGAATTTTAATAAAAACATTGAACAGTGCAGCCCAAGAAACTTGATGTAATACTTCCTAGTTAAAACTTTCAGCTACTGAAACTTTAATTCTTGCTTGTTTTACCCATTTTAAATTTGGTGTTTTAATTTTATTGTTTTATGGGTCCATGTTGACGATAAATAAAATGTATGCAACAGCTGACCTACCACACAGGTTCAAGGAAGCTTTGAGTTGAATGTAATTCTTCCACCTGCTAGATTTTGAAAGTTAGGCAATTCTCCTTTTGACAGAAGAGGAAAAATCATTCTCAGTAAATTACAGATTGTTAAAATGACCCATGTGATCAATTAATGCCTAATGACAAATGAATTTCAAAATAAATTGTTAATTGAAGTTTAAAACTGTTTTCATTAAGGTGATAGTCTTGGCATAGGAACCATTATTTTTGCTCTACATGCACACTGTCATTTCTGTAGGAAAATACCCTTTTTCTAGTCTGTTAAATAAAAACATTAGTCATAATTAGGCTGCTTTAATAATTACTTTATTAGATGTAGGTTCAACAATAGTTATAACCAGTCTTAATGTGTTGTTTCTTTCTCCTTGGGGGGTATTTTGAGATTTAAACTATTCATTTGTATTTTGGGGGGGGGTTGTATGTATCCTATTGCTATTAATTTCATTATACTACTTGACCTTTGATACTAGCTTTAGGATTCTGTGGTGGACGTTAAATGTTCTAAGCCATTCTTGAAGGAAGTCTTGTTGGAAAAGCAAGTCATAGATACAGCAACACTGCTTCTGTGGGACAATGTGAATAAATATGGTAGGTGCTTTTTCATAGGTCAAAATTCTCACATAATACAATTTACTTTGACCTAAGTGGTAAAAGAAGCCATATTTTGATGAGATCTTATTAAAAAACCAGCTAGTTGTAGTGCAACGTCTGATTGCAAAATAATGGAAGAGGGAGATCTGAATATCACATTCATAAACTATCTTTTAATAAGATTTTTGTGAGGTGATTTAACAAGAATAATGCTTTTGAAGTCCCATCTTCAGTCTGTGCCTTGACATCTGTTTCAATTACGCTGTTTTTTAAATCTGGCCAGAGCACATACAGGACATTCTATTGTGCTTATGAATTTCAGAATCCATTTCCAAACAGCTGTGAACAGAGTCCTCACGTTTCAAAGGAGATAAAAGACATTGTTTGAAGATCTGATTCTCACCATTAGTTGCTGCCCAAGAAAGAGTACACCTGCTGCCTTGAAAAAAGCTCCCCTTGCACTTGTGCATTCCAGCTGTTAATTATCATTCCCTTCTCCCACCCTTAAGCAAACAAAACAGGGAAAATCCCCAGTCAAAAGCCTCCCCTTTCTAGTAAGTCACCTGTTAAAAATTGTCATGTTAATAGAGGCTGACAAGTGGCCAGTCACCAGCCTCTCTGAAAAGGGAAAAAGAGGATAATGGTAATGGCTTCTTTAAAAACAACAAAACATTTTTGGTGAGATGCACAATAGAGTATTTGACTCTAAAGAGCAAAGAAGCCTTTTCAGAGCATTTTGTCCACATAGTTCTTGATGAACAGAAACTTCTCTATTGTTTCCTGCACAGGTAAAGGTCTTTAGCTTTGCTTTCTATATTGGTTCTCTACTGAAATACGCTTGTGTAAGGTAGTACTCTAGTAATATTCACTTTGGTAAGCTATTCACCAGAAAGCCTGTGAACTAAGATTCCACGGATCAGTTCTTTCTTTATCTTAACTCAATGGCCAATCCATGCACTATTCCACATGTGGTAGGTACTGATCATATAAACTGATCAAGGTATGGTGTTCACATTCTACACAAGCCCCTCAGACAACAATCAAGCCATTCAACTGGAGCTTAATTCTTCTTCATGATCCAATAATGTTGGGAGGAGATTGTACAGACATCCACTCAGTAAGCAGCCACAGCATTATTAAACAAATCCACAGCCAATGATTAGACTAGAACATTTCCAAACACTTCATGAAATTTCAGTACCAGTAGGTTGTGATAACTGTTAGATTCCCTTTGCTTACCTTAATGAGCTGGTTGTTTTTCACATAGTGCAAAGTGTTGGATCTGTTGCCACCTGCTACCACAGGGGGATAAGCCAAAATGTCAGCCCCACGAGCACGGCACTCAAATTCAAACTGGAATATGTGTTGAAAAAGAGAAAATTTGTTAATTGTGGCTCAGAAATTTGCAACTCCTGTCCCTGCACTGTTTGCCTATGCACAAAACTACAAACAAATGATGCATAAGGGATATGTTGGGCATACATTAAGGACAACTTCGTTCACACCCCTGTGGGTTTAGGTGACTTCCAACCTCACCCACCCATCAAGCTGCTGTGAGAAAGAAATGGGTATCTCTATAAACAAATTGCTCTGCAATTTGAGTAAAGATATAAATAGAATAAGTAGGTCTAATCCACTATGAGACAAGAGAAAGTCTGAGATGATTTGCTGCTTTGAGCCTAGGAAGTTTGCACAATGTATCAAAGAGATATTTATGTCATTATCCTTGCTAAAGTCTTTAGTATGCAGTTACAAACAGCTAGGTATAACCCAAAGCTTCCCTAGTGTTTTGGAAAGATGCATAATTACTGGTAGTCATGGCATAAAAGACTTTTATTAACTTTCCATGAAGTATGCTAGTCTTAAATATATGAAAGGAAAGTCTGCAGAGTTTTCTCAGAAGTCCTAATGACCAGGGCAGCTGCAAACTAATATTCCAAGGAGACAGAACCATTTGGGCCCAGTGGATCCATACCTGATTCTGCTCAGTTTCTACCCAATTACAATAATATCCCATTTGAAGCCTGTCTGCTGGTGTGACCACCACCAACAGATCTGCAATGCTCTACTCTAGCCCTACACCAGTATTCACTATTGAAAAGAGTCCTCCACTTCATCACAATCCTCAATAAGAGATACCTTAGCATATAGAAATGCTTCATCCACCGGAGCTTTGCTTGCAAACATTGTCTCTATGAATGCCTGTCAAAGTAGTAAGGAGAGCGTCTAAGTACACAAGCATTTGGAAACCTGTTACATACATTGGGTCAAAACACAGTACTATAGTCCATTTTTACATTAGGTTAGGTTCCTCCAAAGTGGTATGAATATGTAATTAGTGAATATTAAGGTACTGATCATTATGGGAAACTAAAAAGGGGGCTTGACACCAGGAAGCTACCAAACAAAGGCAAGCACATTTGTCAGGGACAGAACTTTCAAAATGCTATTTTTAAAAGACAGAGGGCCTGTTCTCACTTGGCTTCATTCTGGAATATATTCTAGAATAGGGGCTTGCTGTCCACATGAGGCTAAAGCAGGCCTTGAGTGAGGCCTGCTAGAGTCTTCATTAGCCTGTGGACAAATGACCTCTATCCTGAAATATATTCCAGAATACAACGAGGTGCGCACAGGCCCTGAGTCTTGATTATATCATTTAAGAGACACATGTTTTTCTGAAGTCTCACGATACACAGAATTTTACTGTGTCAATCAAAAATTACTGAGATTCACATTGAGTTGAACAGACCGTTTGTTTCCTAATTTATCAGTTTTTATTGTGATTTTATAATGATCTATTGTCACACACTATTGGTCAGGCAAACCCAAAACCAAGACACCTATCTGGAGTTGGCTTTATGATAAAAAGCTCCCTTGCCTCCAAACTTGAAAACCTGTCAATAGGGCATCATCTCCTTGTGCCTCCCACTCCACAATAAGCAACACGTTGTTCTCTTCAGTATATATGCACCAACTCTCCAAGTTGACGCTGCAGAAAAATACAACTTGTGCCACCTCATCCAAAAAGTTCCCAAAGACGACAAGATCATAATTCTTGATGTCGATGCCAGAGTAGGAAAGAACTCCAAAGCCTGGAAAGGAGTGTTAGGCAAACATGGTGTTGGAAACTGCAACGACAATGGACACCTTCTGCTAGAGATCTGTGCAGAGCAGCAGTTTACCATCACCAACACCATTTTCCAGCAGAAAGCCTGAAGACAACCTGGATGCATCCTTGATCCAAACACTGGCACCTCATTGACTATGTCTTAGTATGCCAGAGGGATCTTCGCAATGTCCATCATACTCGAGTGATGCCTACTGCTGAATGTCATATAGACCACTGCCTCGTGCATTGTAAACTTGGCCTCCACTTTAAGCCCAGGACCAGGAGGGGTGGCATCCCAAGGTTAACAACCTCCAAAAAGATACAATAAGACAACTTCCAGGCAAACCTTCGAACCAGACTCGAAGATCATCCTGTAGTTTCCTCCCCTGAAGCACACTGGCAACACATAAAAAATAGCATCCTGCAGTCCAGTGAAGAATCTCTAGGGTTCTCTTCAAAGAAAAACAAAGACTGGTTCAACGAAAACAACCAAGAAATCCAGGAACTGCTAACAAGATAATCGCTCACCGTGCACAGCTTGCTCAGCCTACCCGCCATGTAAGAAAAGCAGCCTTTCATCACGTATGCAGCAAACTTCAACAAAAGTTCCAAGATATGCAGAACAAGTGGTGGAAGAACCTAGCAGGAAAGACTCAGCTATACGCAGACATGGGTGACCATAGAGGTTTCTATGAAGCACTGAAAGCGGTGTACGGACCCACACAACAAGCCCCAAACCCCCTACACAGTGCAGATGGACAAATGCTCCTTACTGACAAAACTTCCATCCTGAATCGATGGTCAGAACGCTTTCAGATCCTCTTCAGCACCAATCGTCTGGTCCAAGACTCAGCAATTAACTGCACTGCACAACAACCAGTGAAAACTGACTTGGACATAGCCCACACTTTAGAGGAGACTCTTAAAACCATCAAACAGCTGAAAACTGGCAAGGCAGCTGGGGTTGATGGAATCCCACCCAAAATTTAGAAGCACTCCACACCAGGTTTTACGAGTTCCTTGTGTGTAGTACAAGATCTCCGTGATGTAGTCATCATTACGCTAACCAAAAAGAAAGGAGAAAAGTCAGACTGTTCTAATTACCATGGAATAACTCTGCTCTCCATTGCCAGAAAAATCCCTGCAAGAATACACTTGAACAGGTTAGTTCCTGCCATCACAGAAGAACGTCTACCCGAAAGCTAATGTGGTTTCAGAGCTAACAGGAGCACCACAGATATGGTATTTGTTCTCGGGCAACTGCAAGAGAAATGCAGGGAACAAAACAAAGGACTGTATGTGACATTTGTCGACCTCACCAAAACTTTTGACAAAGTATGCAGAAAAGGCCTGTGGCAGATCTCGGAACGACTAGGATGTCCCCCCAGGTTCCTCAAAATGATCATCCTGTTACATGAGGATCAATGTGGCCAAGTTAGGCATGGCAATGCACTCTCAGAGCTCTTTCCAATAGTCAATGGTGTAAAGCAAGGTTGAGGTTTTGTGCCAACTCTTCTCACAATCTTTTTCAGTATGATGCTTCAAAGGGCCACGACAGATCTCAATGAAGAAAATAGTATACACATCTGATATCGCACTGACAGGAACCCATTCAACCTAAGGTGATTAAAAGCCCACACCAGGGGCATATTCGCACTTGACTATATTTTGAAATATATCCCAGGACAGGGATGTGTTGTCTGCATGCTAATGCGGACTCCAGCAGGCCTCACCTGGGACATCCTATAGGCTGCACTAGCATGTGGACAGCAGGGCCCTATTCCAGGCTATATTCCAGAATAAAACCAAGTGCGAATAGGCCTCAAGACTCTAAACCATCTTGTCTGTGAGCTGCTCTTTGCTGACGATGCCATCCTTGTCACAGTATCACCCAAGGACACCTTTCCCTGCACCTTCTGCAACCGGACCTGCCTTTCCCGCATTGGTCTGTTTAGCCACCAACAAGCATGCAGCAAGCGTGGGTTGAGCCCTCCCTAATCTTCGTGAAGCCAAGCCATGATGATAACTGAGATTCACATTGAGTTGAACAGACCATTTGTTTCCTAACTAATTTATCAGTTTTTATTGTGATTTTATAATCTGTCCTGAAACCTTTGGCAAATGATCCTGCATTATACCAGCTTTTCTATTATGGTCCTGCTGCCCAGTTAGAGATAGTTTTGCAATACCTGTGAGGTCACCTTGCCAGCAATCTTCATCCTTTCAATTTCTGCAGCTGACTTGAACAGTCGCAAGTTTTGTACTAAGTGCCGGATGGATCGTATACGATTTTTGCTCCTAGCTTTAACTTCAGCAAGATGCAACAGGTAATCAGAATGGAGCTGTGGATGCACAGGTTTAGCACAATCATACCAAACCATACTTGATTCATCTGTGAAATGGGAGATAAACAAAACACATATTTCTTTAATTAAATAGAACTGTACTCAAAGTCATTTCACTGAAAGAGAACATCCAGCAGAGTCAAGATAAATGTGACAATTTGGGGCAGCTTTCCCATTTTTCCAGCATCTTATCCATCATTAATGTATTGCAGAAGGCAGAGTGACACAGCACCCACCCACCTGAAGATCTTGAAATCATGGACAGCTGCAGGAAAAAAAAAACTGTATTTCATTCTGGTTATTTCCAAAATAATATGAAACCTTCAGCAATAGAAGAAGAAGATTTGGCTTTCCTACCCAACTTTTCTCACCCATTTAAGGGGACTCAAAGCGGCTGACAAAGCTTTCTGTTCTTCTCCCCACAACAGAACACCCTGTGAGGTAGATGGGGCTGTGAGAGCTCAGAAGAGAGTTGTGACTAGCCCAAGGTCACCCAGCTGGCTTCATGGGGGAGGGCAGAATCGAACCCAGTATTCTGTTGTGGGGAGAAGACTAGAAAAGCTTTGTCAGCTGCTTTGACTCCCCTTAAATGGGTGAGAAAAGTGGGGTAGAAAAGCCAACTCTTCTTCTTCTTCAGTCTGCCATTGTGACAACACTTGCTTGAGGAGTTGCCCAATGCTTCACAGCCTACCAGCTATCACTGATAACTAGTTTAAGTGAACTTTATGACTTCATGCTTTAAAAAGATAAACCTTTCTTCTAGATGCATCTTGTTTTAAAGATGAGATGAGCAGTACTAAAGAGTATTATCCCCCCGCCCCAGACAGCGCAGGGAGGTGGCTTTGACTCAATAATATCCATCAGTGGATAAGTTAAGCAGATCAGCTATAAACATATAACCTGCTGTATTGTAAACATATCATATGGAAACTGGTATTTAATTAGTAATCATTTTTATTTTCTGCTGATCCTAGCTCAATGATCCACTGGTCCATTATATGGGGTTGCAAAACAATATCTAGGAGGATACAATTTTGTTGTTTGCATTCACTAGAGCTTTAATCTGTACATTTACTGCAAGAAGATTTTATACACCAAAAAACTCCAATTCTGTAGCTCTTTCTGAATTTCCCCTTACCTTTCAGTTTAGCGACCAGATGCCTAAATTCTTCTATAGTATATGCTTCATCCACACCTGTAAGAGCCACTGCTCCATCAGGACCAGATCGTGGGCCATCCCACAGTTCTCTGCTTGGGTCCCGTCTTGGAACAAATAAAAGAGCTTTGTGGGATGGTAAAGGTTTGCCAGGCATACTCTGTAGCACCAAGATGCTGTCAGGTTCCTGGAACCCACATAGATATAAGAAGTTAGTGTCTTGGTGAAAGGTATATGGAATATCATTACTCATGTAGTAAGTGGGATTGGATAGCAGGATCACTGTGTGGTCCATCCCTTGCCCCTCTTTGTGTATCCGAGCCATCAACTTTTGTCTTCGGAGTGCATATTCTGCTTGTGACAGACCTGGTGTTACTTCTCCTGTTAATAAAAAGAAAAGCACAATTCCTTTTTCAGACACATCTCTTCTCGATGTTGAATTTCCTTTCTCCAGCATGTTATTGCTCCTTTTAACTGATCTAACTTTTCACCTCACATCCCTTTTCCTATACTTTGTTCTTTTTCCCTATTCAAGCAAGTCCACACCATCAGCATACTTTCCTGTTGTGTGCATGGGAAAATATTCATTTTAAATTAATAACCTGCATTCTTAAAACATTCTAGAGGTTTTACTGGCATGAAAAATCTGATTTATAGATTGGAAGAACAGGTGATCATAGGGGGCGGACAAAAGAAGTAAACTTTAACCCATTTGAAATTCTACGCTTTTATAGCTTCTGGACATTGAACAGACGATTAGAGAGTTGGTTGCACCCTTCCAAAGAAATGTCAGTGGAGATACTTAATTCTTCAAGAAAAGTTTCCAAGAGCTGTGAATAATAATGGACTATTTATAGTGTTTTAAGCCATTTATAGCTTCAAGGAAAAAAATCTCTTTTTTGGAACTTCAGGTTTTATCTTCCAACAACATTTCATCTGCAAAGAATGCAAAGTACAGAAAATAAGGTTTCTGGTTTCTTTTTACAAACTGGAACAACGCTGACGGCATTACTTATCGTAAATGTGGTGAATTCTTGCCATATCCTACAACCTCGATTTTCAAGTGAGTGAACTGTTCATAAATGTGTTCGAAGTAAATGGATCTTATCATTTAACTCAGGTAAGAATTGCAAAAGACTTAACTGGAAGTAATTCCACTGAAATCAATAGAACTTGCTTCCACAGATATATAGAAATGATTATGTTGTTAGTACTGATGTATTATTATTATTATCGAAAACTTTAAAATGACCCGTCTTCCTTTCTTTACAATATCATGAGCTAGATGCGCAGAGAGACACTCATGATATCTGTTAAGGCAGCAGTTCTCAACCTTCCTAATGCCGCAACCCCTTAATGCAGTTCCTCATGCTGTTGAGATCCCCAACCATGGGGGTGGGGCAGCTCGGATGAGGATGGGGCAGGAAGGCGGGAAACTAGTCACGATCCCACTGAAAGGGTAGTTCAACCCTCAAAGGGACCACAACCCACAGGTTGAGAACCACTGTGTTAAGGAATGGGGTAAAAATTTCCAACAACCTTCCTATTTCTTTCCAATCTCTAGATTTCTGAAAATCTGCAAGGGAGATGAATTCTTCAGAAAACACACAGGAAGCAGATAATGAATTTCTTTCATTCTGTCATTTTGTTTTGTTTATTTCTATCCCACCTATTTAAAAACATCCAAGGGGAATCACAAGTACACAAATGCCTCCACTGGTTCAAGGGACCAATAGGACTAAACTGTGGTCATAAAGGTTGCCTGTTATTACAAAAGAACCATGTATATCTTAACGGCTGGGAAGAAAACTCTTAAATTACAGAAATTCTGTTTCTTTAAATCTAAAGCCTAAAGTCATGCCAATTCTCCTTTATGGACCTGAAGTATGGGATCTGACAAGTGTCATGTAATTTGAAAAGGTACAGTTTTAACATTTTTGCATTTAGTTCTGTAACTTATGCTGTTAAGAGACAAACTGAAGATACACATCTACGGTTGATTAACAAGGAAAGAATGATTACCAAAAGTGAATAACCTTTCTAGTATGTGACAGGGTTTCCAAATAATGCTCTATAAAAACAGTGTAGGATAGTATTAGGTTCTACAAATTTGAAAAGCTTTACAAGAATTAAGATACTTATTCAGGCCCTGTATACTTGAGGGTTGCTGCAAAGTTTGTGTTTAAGTGGGGCATGGGTACTGGTGCCCATTGTGGACTTCCAGTCGAGGACATGGTGGACTGAACTGCTTTGAGTGAGAGTTCAGCAGATGCTCCAGTTGTTTTGGTCCCGGGGCAGAGAACTGGGGTACCCCTTCTGGTTGATTTATCTCCCTGAGATAACAGGGAGCTGAAGAGATTCTTCTTAAAGAGCTACTTAATTGCAGCTCTCCAACAGCAAGAAGTTGCTTCCTTGTTGAAGGCGGGAGAACAATTCCATTGACTCAAAGCTGGAGGTCAATTAAGTCTGTCTGATCCTCCTTTTAAGACTTTTAATAAATTAAATTGAAGTTTGGATAACGTCTAAAGATAAGAAGATTAGACTCGGAACAATGGCCAAAAATTTTACTGCAATAACCAAGAGCCATAAAGAGAAAAAGGAGGTAAGGAACACTTGAAATTTATCTTTAAGAAATATAACGAAGAGGGGAGTTTAGTAACAGTTATGAGGGTAATAACACAAATCCATTATGTGAATAATATAATTATTTAGGAAATGTTAATATAACAGAAAAAAGGAGGATAAAAGAATGATTTTTTTGCAATAATTATGTATGAAGAAGGTGTTTAATGATAATTGGTTTGGGGAAGTTTATAAAGTTAACCGAAAAACAAAGAGAAATATAGAGTGCGGACAAAGAAGAAATTTGATGAGATGTTTGAAAAATAAGGAAGTCGCCCCAAAACACTAAGAAGATGGATGGACACTATTAGATGTCAATGGCCTATGGTGTTCTTTTTTTTTAGATTATTAATGAAAATTCTTTAATTTTTTTTTTAAAGTGCCCATTGTGAATAAAACAGACCTTTCAGCCTCAAAGGGGATGTAATGACTGGATGGCAATAAAATTCAGTTGCACCAGAATGTTGTATTCAACATTGGATTCCATTATTAAATTTAGGAGATACCCAAGATTTCTGTTACATCAAACACTATGGTCCTTTCTGTACTGGGCCTTATATCTTGTGATAGACACTTGCCATTCACAAGTGTGTGCAGACTATGGTAGGCCCTGCCAGAATAAGGCCTGGTGCAGAAAGGGCCTATGCGTTGGTGGTAAGTTAGTTCAAATCTCGTCCTTTTGAACCAGAAGATAAAATATTGGGACATTAAAGTTTTTTTTTCCTGCAAAGCTCATTAAGTCACAGAGTTATTTGTTATAAAAGGTTCTCAGTTCAGTGTACTATTTGTATCTAGGACATAGTAGATTATGCAGTCTTTTAAAATTTACGAATTGTTAATACAGTCTTTTTTGTATGATGTGATCAAGAAATGTTCTGAATTTGGATTAAAGAATCAACTGGATCAAACAGTGCCCACGAAGGCATTTTTGATCCATCAGGTACATAATGCCCTTGTGGGCTATTCATTTATAAACTGCTTTTATGTGCAAAAATCAGAAAACCTTTTGATAGCCACAATGGAAAATATGGTTCAATTATAACTAGTATTCTTCAGTGATTTGAAGCAAGATACAAGTCCAACTTGATGGCTCAACAAAAATAATTATGGCCTTCTTTACTTCAAATTTACTGGACTTAGCTATTCCAATAATTTAGCAATAAAAATGGCTGGCCTTTCCACTTTGCCTTACCCACATTTTTTTGCTGTGAGGTGTAAAAAAGCCAGCCAGAGATTCTAAGGGTGTTTTTCCACTGTCACTAGAAGTACCCATTAAGTACCCAGTCAACCTGGGCTTCAATTTATCTCTAGCAGACTCAGCTTTGGATGAAGCAGGGATTCATGAAAGTTTCTTTGCTGTATTTTATACAACACAGCTATTTCTTGGAAAGATGCTTCTTGGTGATATGGATACTGACCTACAACTCTCTCTGCCTGAGGTATGCTGAGCAATGGGAGGACAAGCAAGGATCAGATAGATGCCTCAAGAGCCACAATAATCTGTGCTGCCTCCTTGTGGACCTATTGGCTCCTGTGCTTCTCTTCATAATCTGGCTAACTGGAAATGTTTTACTTCAAAGAAAGTAAAGGATACCACTTGTTGCTGTAGTTGTCTTCTTGCAACAAGTGGTATCCATTATTCTTTCTTTGAAGTAAAACACTTCCAGTTAGCCAGATTAGAAGCACAGGAGCCAATAGGTCCACAAGGAGGCAGCACAGATTATTGTGGCTCTTGAGACATAACAGTTCGAAGGGTTAATTAGAATCCTGGATGATTATTTTGTCACAATCCTCTATTAGTGGAGCAAATAAAGAAAGGCAGATGCATATTTAAAAGCAACCATAAAAATGCATAAATATATATATTTTTTAATTGAAGTTTCAGAAGGCATACCAAGGTCATCTTCCTGTTTAAACTTGGTGAGTGCTTCTAACTCAGAACTCACTAGATTTGAAACCAATGAATAACCTAATGTACCTGCAGAATGACTTTAGTATGTGGATAGAAATCTTCAAACAATAAAGGTAATGCAAATATCCTAATCAACAGAGAACCAAATATTTCCAGAACACTTATAGAAACATGAAGCTTTAAAATTAGTCTATTTGAAGTCATTATATGCTACACTATTCAATGTATCAGGTTTCTTAGAGAAAGGTTTTCCTTCTACAGTCTTACCTAACCTTCAAGATTAAGCAATAACAGAACTTTTCTTGAATCACTGAAAATTAGATGTTGTCCAGCTTGTTCCTTCTTTTGGTGGAAGAATGGGATGAGATGATCGCAGGATTAGAGGGACCATTGGAAGGAGGAGAGAATGGGGTAATCTCACCTTGGTTCTTAGGGAGCTCAACAGCCCCCTCATGGGCAGCAATAATAGCAGCCACCAATCACTGCAGTTCCAGTTGTGCTGTCATTGTTACTTTTTAAACCAGCAACAACGATGGCTTGGGGAAGCTCACCCAGCAAGGCACCAAGTCAACAGACCCCAGCTGCCTATGAGGTCAGTGTTCTGGGGGCACAATAAAAGTAGCAGTGCTCATTGGTTTAAGTGACCAAGTTTGTGCCAAAAGTTTCTTTTATATGAACTGATGCCACCGGTCACATCAGACTGAAGCAAGTGAAAGCAACTCATAGGCTGCATTATTCCTGAGTACCTTAGGCGATCTATATGTTACAGGTCTTCATTACTATAGCAAATTATTTCAGATAGAATCTGGTGATAAAGTTACAAGCAAATACTTTTATAAAATCTGAAATGGTTTAATGGCAATATACCATAATAAATTTACTGTTTTTTCAGCAAAAACCTATCAAAACCAACCAACCAGAAACTGGTATTTTGTTAAGAAAATATTGGCTTCTTTCCCTTATCACCTCTGTTTAAGCATGTAACAGTTTTGAAATCACTAAAGGAAGATGCAAAGAAAATGAGTCCTAAAATGGAAATGAAAGATCAGCAACATATACAAACCTGTTTTCCCAGATAGGAAAAGTGATTGCAGGCCACTTTGAAGAAACCAGTTCAAGATAAAACAATATTATATTACCAACTGATGGGACTCCTTAGGTTAGCTAGAAGCTGTGAGTTTATCTAGTTTCCTGATGAAGCTGGAGTTGGCCTGCCAAATATGGCTGCTGTTGAAAAGTGTGCTGATGGTATAGACCTTCCATTTTCTCTTTATTCTCTAGGCAGTTTATTTACTTCTCAGATATCACATGGACATGATCAAGCTAAGCCAAAGCATAAACTCTTGAGGATAATTTACAAAAATAAATTGATATTAAAACTTAAATTTTTCCCTACACTTATTTTAGAAGATTCTCTCAAGAAACAACATAAAGAGCCTTGCTGGATCAGGCCAGAGACCTGCATCTCAGGGCAGGATACGACAATTAAAACATACGAAAAGGAACTTAAAATAGTTTTTTAAAGTTTAAAATTACAATATAAAATTTCTGACATGGTGACTCCTTTGGTTACATGTTACTTTTGCAGACAGCAAAACCTTTTCATGAAATTTTGCCAGAGCTTATGGTTTTATAATTTATTTATTGAACTTGTATCTCAGTTTTTTGTGAGAGCATCTAAGCAGTGTAAATTGTATTCCTCTCCTTTAGTTTATCCTCACAATAATTTTGTCAGGAAGGTTTGGTTAAGATGCAGTGATGGACCCAAAGACACTCCCTAAGCTTTCACAGCCAAGTTGGGATTCAAATAGGGATGTGCACTAATATTCATAACATTTGTTATTTGTATGAATTCGGACATTCGTATACAAATTGAATGTTACAATATTCATATAAACATTTGTACGAATAATTCAGACATTTGTTAAACTAGGGAGGTGCACCAGTCCCATCTGCAACAGGTCCAGAGTGAATTCCACATGGATTGAGAGTAGATTAAAAGTGGATTCAGGTTGGATTTGATGCTTTCAAATGTTAGAAAATTCGTATTCGTTCAAATAGATCCCTTTCGAATGTAGTTATGTTATGGAATATATATGGGAGTATATATGTTATGGGATAAGTATTGGATACGTATGTGTTCATGTTGGATATGTATTCACTTGTATTGGATACGTATTGGAAATTCATACAAATTTGTATGAATACATTTTTATCAAATAGAATCCTACCGCATTCAAAAGGGATCTATTTGAACAAATGAATTTTCTAACATTTGGTTCGTTATGAATTGAATACCAAAAAAAATCCCTTCATGCTCATCCCTGGATTCAAACTTAGAGACTCCCATATTCTACTCCAACATTCAAGCCCCTAAATTATGCTATCATATGGCAACTTGCAAGGGAGTAAGTCATAGAATGAGCCTTATTTTTAAATAAAAATACTTAAGACTATATTTTAATGATCCTTACCTGGCTTAAGAAGATGTGGATGTGTAAAAGGGCTAGGTTGGCCTAGGTACCGGTTTGGAATCTTCTTCTGCTGAAGAGGCTGGATAGACAACTTCCGAAAGAAACAGAACTTGCAGTCTAAAAAAAAGGATAGTGAAATATGCCACTGGATATTTAATATGAAACATCCAGGATTAAGGAAAGTAGTATTAAATATCGAAATCCAAGAAGGAGGATGGTCAGTTCCCTCTCTGTAAAAATATTATGTGGCTTTTCAAATTAAGAAATTAATAGAATTTAAAAGGAAGGACAAATGGGTGAAAATAAAGGAAAATGCATAATTTAGAAAATAGCATAATATGGGACAAGATGACAGTGAGACAATATGGAGAACTATATTGATCATTAAGACAAGCAATGGAGATATGGAGAAAATATCTATAGACATTAGAACCACAGATATCAAAATACACAATTATAGAATATATAAATAAAGATCAAGAGGTTTTAGGGGAAAGAGTGATATTTCAATTAAAACTGGTTTGAATAAAGATAAAGGATTTGTGTGACAGTAGAGGTGTTTGGAGAGAACAAGACTTTCTGGGGAAAATGGCTAAGTTATTATTTGCGTAGAAACTCGAATGTAAATAATAATATACAATTACAGATCAATAAGCCATTGATTGAACTTGAAGAAATAATGAAACAATTAGTGAAAAGGTCAAGAGGAATAGGAACTAAAATAATGGGATTATTAACCAATTATAAGAATGAAGTACTGGATAGTATGTTTCAAATCTGGCAGTTAGATATTAAATGTTGGGAGAGAAAATGTTGGGTAATTTTTTAAAAAAATTAGTAAAATAAAAAATAATAGGGTACAGAAAATGGCATTTATTTTAGATGGTATAGAACACCAGCTCAATTATGGCATATGATTTCTGGATTGTCACCACAATGCTGGCACTGGTGTGGACATAGAAGAACGTATTTCCACCTTTGGTGGGAATGTGTTAGTACCAAAAGTTTTTGAAGGATTATCCAATATCAAATTAATAAAATTTTAAATATTCATGTGGAATTAACACCTGAAATAGCATTGTTCAATGTATTAACAGGGAGATTAGGAGCAGATAAACAATATTTGACCAAATGATATATACTGCACAATCCACAGTTGTATTGGGATGGAAGGATAGTACAAAATGGTCATTATAAAACTGGTATAAATATTTAATGGAACAATTGTTTTAATATTTGATTTAAATATTGTTACCTGCCCTGAGACCTTCGGATATAGGGTGGGATAGAAATATAAACAATAAATAAAATATAGATTTGAAAAAATACAGGAAATAAGATTTAAAAACAGGGCTTGAAACTGCATTCCAGGGTGGAGGACAACTGGAAAGATTTATTGTATTATTCAATGAGACCCCAACTAGCAGAATTCTTGAGGGAGGAAATGAAAAAGACTATTTTTTGGTTCAGCTAAAGTAGAAGAAAACGAGAAGATTTAAAAGAGGTTGTCAACGGGTGGGGGGGTGTATGAGTGTCGTACAGTCACAGTTTTGTTTGAATTTTTATTGTTCTTTTTGTATTATGTGTTTATGACAATTAATTTTAAAAAGAAAAAAGAAAACATTGTTATGCTGGAAGATGTGTGCCTTTCAGGTTAGAATACAGCCAAGTTACACATCTTATATTCTGAGTGCACAGAGGGAGCTATAATGGTGGGGGCCATTTTGGAAAAGAGGTGAGTTCCCCACACCACTTAAATGTCTTGTGCCTCCTCATGAGTTGCATGAAGGTGCTAAAAAGAGCTGCAGTTATCAGGTTAAGAGTCCTCTGCCATTCCTGCTTTGATGTACTGTAGTCCACCACATCCCTAAATTATAAACTATACTGGAAAACACAAACCCAGAAACACTGGAATATAACATTGTCACATTCACATTTGACTAGGTCTTAAAAATAACTTATTGCCAAGTAAGAATCCAGATTGTATTTTGCACCTACTGCCTAGCACACAGTTAAATTTAAAGCCTGTTGAAATAAATTTGTTTTAGCTTGCAACGAGTCATATAAGGATTTAGATACAAATCCACTAAATTCCATTGGAACTACTTCCTTAAAGCATTCTTAGTATAAAGCCCAGCCCTTCATCCATATGTGCTAAAAATATTATTAAACCAAGTACAAATTATTTCTGATGTGTGCTTGTACTATCACATTATGTAGAAACAGGTATTCATCTATTTCTATGAGAATATGTATAACTTACAGCATGCACAATCAAGCAACGTAGAAATTTTTGATTTTCTCTTCTGCTCCCTATGAATCTATGGATTTCCAAAAGCTTTCTTCTAAATGTGGAAGTCAAAATTTGTGATAAAATACTTTTGTAGGTTCTAGGTTTCCCTACAAAACTTAAAATTTCAGAACATTTTAGAAGACAACATGTACAAAAATACAATAATTTTGTGGTGTCAGTCTTAAGTGATAGGGCTGCAAACTTGAGACACCCAAACTTGACAATAGAGATGTACAACCTAAGATGCTTGAAATGGGAAGTAATCTACACACCTTAGTGTCTGCATTTTTCAAGAGATGGATTGCCACTGAATAAGAAACCTTCCTAAAAACAAGATGTCTTTTTCAAAAGTAAGAAAGTGAGTCTTGGATCCAATGAAAAAGACATTGGCTGATTTATTTTCAGTCTTAATAGTGCTAGTTTCTCTTCAACCAATGCTAACACAGAATCCACTTAACTGAACCCATTAGGCCAGAAGGTAGATAATGCCTGACTGCTTCTTGGCTCCTAAGCATAGGCTACGGTGCTGATCAGGTTAGAATTTATCCAGTAGATCCCTACTACACTGTTACCAATTTACCTCCCTCAGAATGTTCCTTCTGTGGTTTTTATAAGCCTTGTTGTAAGAGATGCCCAGTGCTTTCAGCATAGCCTTCAAGGAATATTGTGGTCACAATTAAGGCTGGGTAACAAAGTTTGTAACAGTAATAAAAATAACTGACTATAATCTGTTTTATTTTTGACATATTATTGAAGGTTTAATCTTACTAATTTTTCTAATTCAAAACTTCACAGTAACTACAATAGAAACAATACAAAACTTTAAAGCTATGAGTAACCTTTTTATTTTCTTTTATTCAACAGCAGAAATAGGCATAAAATGTACAAAGGGAAGAATCAAAATGTTTCAATTAAGCTAAAGTTTACATTTACAGGCTGAAAACTTTTGAGGGATCAGGTTACTTCTGATCAAGAATTTATTAAACCTAAGCAATAAGTCACTGAAACAGAAAGCATATTCAAGTTTTGCTAGAAGACACACACAGAAATACACTGAACTGCACTACATTTAACCACAAAATTAAATGTATTTCAGATTTCTCACTCAAAGGGGCTTAAATTAGCCAGCTCCTCATAAATTGCTATGAGTTTTTTGAACCTCCAAAAATCAACATTTAATGTTTAAAGCTATTCTTCCAATTATTACCATACTTTTCCAGGTACACAATATTTTCAATACATTAGTCAAATCAAATAATCTGGGCTCCACACAGTTCTAAAACCAACTCATTCCAAGTTTATCTTATCTAGAAAATAAAAGTAGATTTTCACGGCCTTCTGCAAAATTTTAATTATGGGGAATTAGCAAGACATTGAATTTCAAAATGCGAAATTCAGCTTTTTGAACATGGAGATTTAAATGACCGTGGAGAACTATTTTCATTTTGCTGTCTTAGTTAAAAACTTATAAGTTGGTTCTGCGGCCCTAAAGGAATGGTAAGACTGTCTTTTTAAAAATTAAATGTAGGCTCTTCCACTATATTACACTGCCTTCAGAGCTTTTGTGGTTCACCAGAGAAATTAAATGCTTTTTTAACTGTGTCCATACTAGATAATGCAAAGATCGATGGGATTAGGTATACTGGGAGCACGTGCCTATCACAAGAAACTTTCACCCTCCCCAGGTAAAGAAAGTTTCTGACCTGAAAAGCTGCACATGCTCCTTACAGGCTGAATAAATCTCTGTGCTGAGAACCACACCATGGCTGATTTCCCTGCTTGCAGGGCCAGCACCCAACACTACAGAGAGCTTTCGGACTGGCGGGGAAGGAACACTTTCCCCCTCTGGTTCACTCCCTTCCCCAGGCTTATTCCTTCTAGCATGACCAGCAGCCAGGCAGGCAGAGCTCAAATAAACCTCTGGCACGTTTAGAGGCAAGAGGTCCTTGTTTGTCACCGGCCGAGGCTTAATGACGTCACGATGCTCCCCCCTTTAACCCAATTTTCCAGTTTCACGAATACGCGGCGCTCGCATGTTTAGGTGGCCTCGCCAAACGCCTGTGTGCTTCAGGATTTTCACTTTCTTTCTCCTCCCCGTTCCGTATCCTCGTTCCTAACAATAGTCAAGCAACGGTTACGGCGCCGGTGAATTCCACGGTCTAGTTAAAAACAACAACAGCAACAATTGCTTTAATTATCCGGGAACTCAACGCTGGCGAAAGATGGCGTGACAGAAAAAGGTCGATAGGAAGAGGCAGTGTCTTGGGCAACCTAACGGCCGTTTCTAGAAAATTCTGGTCCCTTGGCCCTCGACCCTGGGGTGCCACAGGAGTGGGAGGTGAAAGTGCGGGGGGGGGGCAGGCGAGCCGAGAGGCGCTCGAGCGGGAGGAAGGGTCGCAGCTGAGGCGTGGGGCCCGCGCGCCTCCTCGGCGGGTGTGAAGCAGCAGCTGCTGACAGAAGGCGGGGCGGCGGGGGCGTGCCTCGCCTGGCCTCGCGTGTGCGCGTCGCGTAGGAGCGAGCGGGCTTGCTTGCGCGTGACGAGGCTCTCGCTAACGGAGCGCGAGCGAGAGGATTTTCGTTACCGCTCGCGGAGGGACGGAGGGAGGGAGAGCGGCTCGAGGCGTGGTAGGAACCGCAGGAGTGGTGGCAGCAGCGGGAGAGGCGGCCGCGCCGTCGTGCTGACCCGAGTCCCTACTGACCGACGACGAAGAGACGGTGGGAGCAACGCCGCTCGCCATGGACCCGCGGAAGGTGAACGAGCTGCGGGCCTTCGTGAAGCTTTGTAAGCAGAACCCTGCGCTCCTGCACGCCGAGGAGCTGCGCTTCTTCCGAGAGTGGGTCGAGAGGTGAGCGTGGGGCCGGCGTGGAGAGCGGAAGACCTTCCGATGGGGTCTCCCGCCTGTCGCCTTTTCTCCGCCCTTCCCTTTCCCCTTCAGCTCGAGTGCGCTGGCTAAAATCCTCGCCTTTTCCACGGGGCTTGTGGTGGGACCGGCCGTTGTTTATAGGGGCGTTTGTAGGCCAGCCAGGCTTGGTTCAAGCGCTTGCTCCCTCTCGCTCCGCCGCTTTTCTTTTAGAGGGATCGCCTTGAAGTTTGGCGTGCCAGCTCTCACGTAGGGGAGTCATAGTAAAATGTGAGGGGGCGGGAAGACCCCTGGAGTAGGACTACAGGGTGGACCTTCGGAATAAGGGATAAGTGCAAATTTTCGCTTTATTTCGGCGGGTGGTGGCTGTTCTGGGCTCCTCCTTCCGTCTCTCCACCTTGCCTGGGAGAGTCATTGGAGGAGGCAGGGTTCGAGCATGTCTGTGGAAGGCCTAGTCGTGCCGTTGGAAACCCGCCGTCTTTCAGTCCAGTGTTTCCCTCCTTCCCCTCCCCCCAGCTCTTTTCTGGCCAAGGGTTTCGGGCAGTTCCTTCATAGCCTTGGGCGAGCATTAGGACCATGGGGAACGTGGCACACACTTGATGAACGGCAAGAGTTGGGAGGGGGACATTTTTGAAACTTTTATCACTGCGTGCCTTCCTCGCTCAGAGAATCTCTTGCACTGTGTGCAGTGGTTGAGTTGTCGTTTCATGCAGGGGGATGCAGTTGTTGTCACGGGTGTGCCAAAGGTTCTTTCTTTCTGTAGTTCTGGGACTCTTGGAAATTTTTTCTTTCCTGGGAAAAAGGGTGCTCCTTTAAGCTTGGGCCTGCCTGATTATGGGAGGGAGGGGTAATTTGGGGGAGAAAATCCTGCTTCAGAGCATGTTCCGGACAAATAGGTTGAATAGATAGTTCAGTGTGTATCTAATGCAAGATTTAGCTGGAGGTACAAAGCTTTTCTCATAAATGGACTCCTCCAAATCTTTATAGTAGCAAAGTGACTGCTAAGATTTTCCATAATGATCCTTAATGTCCCTGCTTGATTTTATATCGAAAGCAAATAGCGTTATGTTGCCAAGAATGCTATTAATACATCCAGTAATGCTCTGGGAGAAAAAGATGGAAAATTATGGGTTTCAGTTATGTAATGTAAAATAAAAGCTTAAGTAACAATGTTGATTATTTCTACAGGAAGAGTTCACTGGGACTTATAGAGACTTTAAAGGAAAGGATAGTTTTACTATGGTGCGCAAGCTTGTACTTTGAAACAATGTGGACCAAAATTGTATGAGTGTTATTGCTGTGATTGCTCCTTTTTGACTCTAGGTCTGTTTTGAAATTGTGGAATGATTTTTATTGATCATCTAGTTATTTCGTGCCATAGCCCTTTCCAGATTTATAAGTTCACCCATTGTTTGAAAGTTGAGGAACCTACTTGGATATAGGGCTGGCTTAGAAGATTTTTAGGTTTCAATATTTTTAAAAAAATTCCTAAGAAATGTAAGTAAAAAAGGAGACAAAGTTCTCATAGTCCTTGAATCTCAGCACTGGTAAGGATTTGGGTCAGAGTGGCTTGCTGTGTCTTTTTCAGGGAAGCTGCCAGGAGTCAAACTTATAACTGTTTTTGAGTTAATACTGATCTTCTAAATAAGATAGGATCAGCCTCAAATATGAAAACTCTTATGCCAGTGACCCTTTTGGATTCTTTGGAAACAAACCTTAGTTTCTTTCTTTCTTCAAATATATTGGCAGTGTGATGTTGGAAAATTGAAGCATACAACTGTGAATGCAGCTTTCTTTATTTTGCTTTTTTTACAGTGTGAGGCAACAGTTCTGGTGTATAGGATGCAGTTCAGGAATAAGGCACAGAGTGTAAAATAAAATGAAGGAAGCTGAGCCTCTGTATTCCACTGCTGTGGTTGATCCACGTTCCATTTCTGTTTGTGCAAAACATTCTGCTTGGGTTTATGTTCCTTCTTTATCTCACAGATCTAGCTTGAATGAATGAATACTATTCAATCAAATTGTCTGCTCGATCTCCCTAGCCATTTTGTCATTTCCTAGGACAGAAGATAGCAAATGGCAGCTAACTGCTCTGGTTATGATTACAAAGGCTCCAGCTGTTTGAAAATGTTCAAAATCTTTCTTGACTAGTACTGCTGCTGAAATACTTTTGATCAAGACTTAAATTTGGATAGGAAGGCAACCATTTTTTGAACAGTTTCTTTGCTATAAAGTATATCCAATTAGCAGTTTGTAATATTGGCATTTACTGCACTTGAGACATTGTATCTCACTGGTCTGTTTTTCTTTTATTGGAAAGCATGGGAGGTTCAATACCACCGGCTCCATGCAACACTTTTACAGAGGAATCTCAAGAGGTAAGAGAAGAATTTGGATCTTTCATATAATTCTTGTAAAAGGGTGCATCTTTATGAGATTTGATTTTAGTTACTATATTTTAGGTGATAACACAATAAATAATAATGCATAATTATAGATTTTGTGTGTCAAAGTTAGTGTCACTAACTTTGTCGTCGGCTTCTGCTTGCATCAATACAAGCAGAGAGCTTGAAATGCAGAGCTTGCATCTTAACCAGCTGTTCAACTGTGAGTTCTGTTGTGGCCAAGTCACAGGTAGAAGCAGAAGAACCGTGTGTCCTTCTTTCTCTTTCCACTCATGCATAATATTTGTTTCTTATATACTTCCGTATATCTGGACAGTCTGTCTCATGTGTCCCGTTGTCTACCCCCTGGTTCTGAGGAAGTCACTGTTACAGTGAGGTGATGCCGTGAGCCATATGAAATCAAGTACAGGCTGACAGTTATTCTAAATCCATCATTAGATCAAGCATTACATGTGCGCTAACTGTGGGGCACAGGGTTTTCCAAAGTTAAGTTTCCTTCCTTCTCCCTGAAATTGCATTTATTCCCAGTCTGCTTTGCTGCCTCCTTTTCAGTCCCTCCCTTGCATGCTAAGGATCTCTGCACGTCCCTGCTCCTGCCACTTCTGTCTAAGCCTCTGAGAGTGGCATACCCAGATCACTGTGACTCGAGGACAATCACCCTTTAATCGCCCAGAACACCTCTGTTGAACTATCATTTGAGGATGCAACAGAGGCAGAAGGTATGCCTTCTTCACTGCAGTCACCATCACATAATAGGTACAGTAGTACTGTATTCTCTTACCTGTGTTCAGTCAGATAGATAGTTGGCTGATATACCATTTGTGCTTTTGCCATTGGTCCTCCTGCTTCATAGCATACAGCTCCCTGCTATACCAGGGTGTCTTATGCTGCAAATTCTCTTAAGGGCATTTGGGATTGATTGTGTCAACAGCTATACAGGTCTCACTATTCCAGAGTGAGACCAGAGCCTCAACAGAAGCACTAACCACATCAACCAGACCCCTCGAGAATCCATCAGGTTCTGTAAGCCTACAAGGCAGACCATCTCAGTCTTTCCTTCACCCCAGGAGCAAGGAACAGATACAGTAAGCCCAAACTTCATCAGGAAGTGATCCATCCATGAAAAAAGACTTAGTATAAGTCCACCTATTAACGGATCACCACTGTCCTGCTCTGTGTTAAAAACCAGATCAAGAGTATGCCCCGCAATATGAATTGAGCCTATGACGTGCTGAGACAACCCATGGTTATTATGATCGTCATGAAGTCCTGAACTGGCCTACAGTATGGAAAATTTCCTTAACATGGAAACCAAAGTACAGGGTGCCCCCAACACAACATCTAGGATAACCTTCACTAACTTAGATAGGGAAGCTTTTGGGGAATAGTGTGAATGGTATACCACCAGCAGCCTCATTGTGTCTTAGGGTCCCAGAAGCTGAAACAATCCCAGTCACAAACCAGATAGGACATCCATGAACTACATAAATATTGACATCTGGCTATCTGTCAGATTATGCTTGGTTCCAGAAATGTGCAAAAAATGGCTAGTTTATGTTAGTGCTTCCTCTGTCAGGCTGCCTTAGAACTAGTCTAAAACACTGCAGCTAGACTGCTAGCTGTGGTATGTAGCCATTCTGCTCCTAAAATACCTGGGCTGCCTACCAGCCTGGGTCCAATTCAAAGTTGCAATATTCTCTTAATCTTGGTTTCTAAGGCCCTTTCTGCACTTGCCTATTTTAATCCAGATTTAGTAGATCCAGATCTTTCAAATCCATGCCTGGGAAATCTGGTTTGTGTAGTTCCGGATCAACACAGAGTCCCCATACGTCTGCCTGGGGCATAATGCATCCGTTTCACTACCACTCTAAAAGTCATGTCCAATTACAGTGGGCATTGTAGAAAGCTGGCAGCCACGGAGACTACTTGATTGTCTACGTAACATCTACGTAGTTGCCAGTTGTTTAGCTCTCTTGTGTAACCTGGTTGCGCAGAGGGAATGGAACAGCTAAGTAGGAGAACTGAGTGACTACTGGCCCACATGGATCCAGTTGACATGCAGAAGCTCACTGGGAAATCTGGTCCTTGGAGCAGAGAAACAGATTACAGACCCTTTTTTTTGGGTCTTTGGCTAATCGTGATTTGGGGGAAGCAGATCTCCATGCCTGTACAGATGGCGTGGCCTTAATGGGACCCATGGTACATAAGGTATGTACCATATGCATACCTAATCTGTACCTATTGCGTTCTTAATGGGGTCTGCAGGGCCCGTGTGGAAACAGCTTAAGAATCTAAACAATTTGGGTCCCAAATATTTGCATAGTGTATACAGTCTTGTCCATCGGCTAATATATTTTGGTGAGGCCTTTCTGGTGGTCTCTTCACACCCTGAAGCTCACGGAACCACCACTAGATGAAGAGACTTCTTAGTGGTGGACCCAGGCTCTGAAATAGCCTTCCCCTAGAAATATAGCAGATACATCCATTGGTTTTTTTGGAGTCTCAGATCAGGCCTTTGGCTCCTAATACTTCCCCGCCACCACCACCTTTCAGCCCTGTTCCTGGCTACTTTATTTTGTGTCAATACATTTTTAAATATGTTTTGTTTTCCTCGTGGTTTTATGCTGCTAATAATTATACATAACTCTGAGACCTTGGTAAAGTGGGTGCTATATGTACTTCTAATAAACATAAATTACATTAAAGGTATATATGTTTTCCTCATTTTAAATTTTTAAATGTTCATTATGTTCAGATTTTTCATACATTATTCAGCACCAGTGAATTTGATGCAGAATAAGGATTGGTTTGTCTATTTTTAATTAAGTAGATCTTTTAAATCTTGGCAATAGGCAGTAACCGTTCTGAGAAGTGGCTTCTCTTAACGTCAGACTGTAGTGAGTTAGTAATAAATAGCCCTTTTTGCCAGTACAGGCTGCCTTACCTCGGTTTGTGTGTATATTCCAGATGTTCATAGTTTGATTATAATGGCAATACTAAATTTATCAAGTTGAATGCTAGATTTGGCGAAGAATAATGTTTCAACTAAATATTGTAATTTGAACATGTTCAGTTTTTGTTGATTTAGAACATTCCCTCTTGAAAGCCAGTGTGGTAAAATTGTTTTCAAATTTAGTGTTCAGTCTCCTGTTATTTTGCTTGGCATTGTCTGATCTTCATCCAGATTATCCAATAAAACACTTGTCAGGCACTGATATTGCTTTTGGTGGGATATAAATATAGATTAATAACTATAAATCAGAATGAAGATTATAATAATTTAATAATATTTTCGTTAGGCAAAAGCAGAAGAAAAGAAACCTGAGGAACCACCAAAACCCGAAGAGCCAGAAAGTGAAGAGAGTGATTTGGGTGAGTTATCAGTATTACATATTTTCTTTTGATGAGAGCATGGAATGTTTGACATATTTGGCTCCAAACAATTTGATGACTGTGTACTTCAAAGAATTGTCACTGATGCCTAAGAACTTCAGAAGAGATGTAAGTGAATAAGGAAGGGTGCTTTCTTGGTGGTGATCTGTTTTTCCTGAACTCTTTTCTTAAAGCACATGCTGTGATCAGCTGCTGTTACATTTTACACACATGTTATTTTGTGTTATTATTTTTATTATTTTGTGATAACTTTAATCAATGTATTTTTAAAAAAAAACACAATTATTGTGCTTTTATTTGCAGAAATTGACAAAGAAGGAGTGATTGAACCAGACAGTGATGAACCTCAAGCAATGGGAGATGAAAGTGTTGAGGTAATTAAATATATTAATCTGTTTCTTGGGTACGGAGCATGAACGTTACATAAAATGCAAAGTTATTCAAGTATATTTATCTGCATATAACAATTTGGATCCAAAAAACTATGCAAAATTGATCCATGTTTCTTGTTTATGTAGAAACTAAAAATCTAGTGATCTAAATTTTTTTTATTTTTAATTGAAACTGGCTGCTTTTAACAGAGCAGATGATTTATAAAAGCAGAAATATAGTTTTGAAATATTGAACATGTTTTTGTACCCCTCAATCCTGTATATGTAAGTAGCGTACAATAGAAACAATGCAAGATTAAGACAAAATGAATGTATCCTACCATTTCTAATGCCCTTTAGCTGCGTAATACTAAAATTTCCATAGGGAACTAGCTGGGTTTTCTAATAAGATTGGAGTTTTTTTAGAGGTCTTGAATTAAGACTTGGCTGAAGTATGTTTTGCTTAGCCTGGACTTCAGACTGCTTTTTCTCTCATCAGGTAACAGAAGAAATGATGGACCAGGCCAATGAAAAGAAGATGGAAGCTATTAATGCACTAAGTGAAGGTAAATATCTTATACTGGTTTATAATGAAACTAATTGTTAGCTTTTTAGCAGTAAACAAAATGTGAAGTATTCTTAAATTCCAATATTACAAGGTGGGCTGTAGGTTTCCTAGCTTCGTTTTACAGAATTCAGATTCCTTGCAGTAAGAGCTAACAGCATTAGTAGAATTCCTTGCTGTTAATTCAAAACTAGGTGATTGTCTGAATCTTAAACACATTCCAGACATTTCTTCTCTTCAATTCAGCATTAGTGTCTTTCAGAGACAATGCAACTCTCAATGCTTCATTATGATTAATAGACCTTAAATATTTAAAATTGAATGTTGGAGAACATAATATTGGTGGGTAAGAGAAATGCTTATAGTGAAGTTTGTTTATTTCTTGAGAGAGAATGAGATACCAGTTTGGATTGACATCACAAAAAGTAAGAGCTTGCACTTATGTTTGTGCATGATCTCTTCATGTTTATTACTGCTGTGAGAGTAACACTTTTCTCTGACGTTTTCCAAGAATTACAAAATATTTATATACATGAAACCCTTAATATCACCTGGTTCCAGCTCCCTGCTTAGTGCAGGAATCAGTTAAGCCATTCCCAACAGCTGGATATCTCTGCCTGAAAACATCTAGTAAGAGAAAGTCAGTGTTGGAGCAAAGTTCTAATGCTCATCAGTTCTCACAATCTGGAAGTTTCTCCTATTACGTTTGACCCAAATCTCCTTAGTTTTAATCTCATCCACAGTTTTCCTAATAACAGGACTAAAGCCAAAGAACAAATCTGTACATTACAGTTCTTTTAGATGCTTGTAGACTGCTGTTATATGTCTTATTTTTATCTTTTAAAGTAAACATACACATTTCTTTCTACTATTTCTAATAAGAATAGAAATCTATTTGTTAGTTAGATATACTGTGAATTTCTGGAGACTGAACACACTTTACAAGGGATAAACAAAAATAATATAAATTGAAATAATATTCTCAATTTAAACACTGTCAAAAACCATGGTGAAAAAGTGTATTTTTAGTAGTTTTTAGAAAGATATCAGTGATGGAGCTGTTCGATGTTCAGTTGGTAAAAGGAGGCTGCAACCAAAAAGGCTCGCTTTCTGGCCCTTGTTCCAGATACCAGAGGAGGGTTAAGGTATGGTGAGGTCTAACAGATCTGCTGAACACACAGAATGGGCAGGTGATTCCTTTTCATTGTGTTAGGCTTGTTCTGGACTGCTCCAGTTTCAGTGTTCTTTTTAGTGTTTGATGCCCAGAACAGAACAGAGCCTGAAACCAGTTGAAATAGTTTTTGAAAATCGGTTTCATCTAAGAGAACATAGAATTGTTCCTCAGTGACCATCCACTTAAGCATCACAATTTATGTAGTAGTCATTGCAACTAGCCAGTGATTCTAAGGGTGTTTTTCCACTGTCACTAAAAGTACCCATTAAGTACCCATTAATGGGTACGAAATGGCATTTTTGTACCCATTAATGGGTACTTAATGGGTACTTTTAGTGACAGTGGAAAAACACCCTAAATCTCCAGGTACAAAGTCTTTTGAGAGCTCGCACAGATGTTTCCTTCAAGATCCTAGGGATTATGTTCTTTTGTCCTGCTCCCTTTCTTCCATATGATTTCTTTTTTATTTTTTTTAAGTTCTTTATTTCATAACAGTCAACAAATAATAACAAAATCAGCTGTTAACCACATTGCCTGAGGACATTGGAAGAATAACAGTTT
This sequence comes from Aspidoscelis tigris stejnegeri, assembly GCA_023333525.1. Taxonomy (NCBI): domain Eukaryota; kingdom Metazoa; phylum Chordata; class Lepidosauria; order Squamata; family Teiidae; genus Aspidoscelis; species Aspidoscelis tigris. The sequence continues at coordinate 35,905,010 of JALMGA010000005.1, read as the reverse complement.
CTGCGTTACAGTGTTGTTTCTCCTGAGTACAAGAATTAAATCATTAAATCCGGGAACAAAGATAATAGTTTATATTTTATAGCTGAAAGAGGAAAGGAGGAGGGGTGTAAAGCAGGACTGACCTGGGCCTGAACAATAAAGGGTGTCCATTTTTTATAAATTGAGCTTGCTGTTCCAAAGCCTGCATTTGATTTCTTAATAAAGGCACAGTATAGTTTCTTCTTTGGATATAACTTAAAACATGTTAATTTTAGGTGAGCTTCAGAAAGCCATTGATTTGTTCACAGAAGCCATTAAGTTGAATCCTCATCTGGCCATCTTGTATGCCAAACGAGCTAGGTGAGTGGTCTAAATTACTACAGAAGGTCTTCTTTTGTTAAATGAAGTATCTTCTGGCTTCACTTCTCTTGTCTCTGGACAATTAATCTATTTTTTAAAACTCGCCTTCAGTGTTTTATCGCTATGAAATGTTCTTAAGCTCTTCAAACAAGGGTTTAGTGTTTTAATTTTTTTAAATCCTGAATGTTGTGGAAATGTTAACATATAGTTTGTCAAATTAATTTTAGCGTAAGTCTTCTAGGATGTATAGATGGTTTTCTTCTAATGGTCCCGTTATTTATTTTATCAAGGAGGGAAACATTATGTGTAACTGAAAAGTAACTTTCAGTACAGGTGTGGCCCCATATCCATGGGGAATACATACCTGTTCCTACCATGGTTAAAGGAAACTGCAGATATATGAAATACTGTGAAGTCTCTCAAGGTTTCCCATGGTTCCTTGCAAATCCTATGAAACATTCCATGATTACCAGGAAATCCCATGTGACTTCCCAGGAATCATGGGAAATCCCGTGAAATTTTTGCACAATTTTCAACTGTCCTAGGCCTCTGGGAATCCTCCAGGAGGCCTAAAGGTATTGTTTGGTGGGCGGAGGGCAGGCTTGTACGTTATTTAGGCTAAGGATCCAACAGGGTTGCAACTATTTTTATTTAAACATGCATTTTTTTTACAGTGTTTTTGTGAAAATGCAAAAGCCAAATGCTGCCATTAGAGATTGCGATAGAGCTATTCAGATTAATCCTGATTCTGCACAACCATACAAATGGCGAGGAAAAGCCCACAGGTAAAGGATTAGTAGCATCTCTTTATGTCTATATCTTTAATGTAATAACGACCTACGTGTTCTGTTTGAAACTATAAATATTTAAATGTTAACTCTTTAATTGATGTCTTACCAGGCTTCTAGGCCACTGGGAGGAAGCTGCACATGACCTGGCGCTAGCCTGTAAACTGGATTATGATGAAGATGCTAGTGCTATGCTAAAGGAGGTGCAGCCACGGGTAAGTGACGCCAAAACAAACATCATTTTTTGACATGGAAGGTTGTATTGCTTATACTTGATTGTTAAAGTTCTCCCGACTATGTTTGCCATTTGTGGATATTTTATTACATGACTAGACAACATTTTCAAATTTGAGGGCCTTTTTACTCTTTAACCAACTGGTACGGTATAATAATAATGCCATGCCAGTCAGATAAAGACCCAGTGCACTGACAGCCATCCACACATGGCCAGATTGCCATGGCAACATCTTCAGTAGCATCTGGTGCATGCCGGAAAGTTGCTGTGTTGATCTGGATGCTGCGTGAACTTGTGCTGCTATACCCACTCACCACACTACAAAGAGGGTGCAGATGCAGCAACGAGGAGCATGCTAGTCACTCCTGGAGAGTGTGTGGACTGCTTTTTAGCCGTCTAGTGCTGGAGAGCTTCAGGGGAGCCTGTGACAGCTTCTGGAGAGTTGCTGCAGCACCCCTGTGCAGACTCGCTTCCCTGGTGAGCAGACTGCCGCTCACTAAGAGGTAGACGTGAATAGGTCCTGAGTCTTCTTCCTTTCTCCAAAACAGGTCTGCACTTGACAATATGAATTCAGGCTTGAGGAGAATGTCAACTCTGGAATCTTCTGAAGTGAGATTAGAAACTTATGGGAAAGTTTGTAAGAATTCTGTGCCTTGACTTCAGTAGGAAAGGAAAGGTTCAGAAGTTAGTAATCTAGATGTAGCTCAACCATGGCACAGACAGAAGTCAGGATTTTTTCTTTGCCTTACTGGCATTTTGTAGCAATACAATCACCTGTGGAGGAGACAGAAAATCAACATAATAATGGGTCCATATCTGGTTGTTTCATCAACCCATTCTTACAGTGAATTCCCTTTCCCTATTAGATTGCTAGACAAGCTTTGTTTACGAAAATCGGCTAATAAGCTTACTGTTACTAGATAACAGACTATTACTGACCATGAAACATAGGCTGATTAAACTGTTAGATATAGCTGAAATGGACATTGGCATGTTTGATTAGAGAAAAATCATTAGTTTCTTTTAAAAAATTGAGTATCCCTTATTGACTTTCTGTGGGAAAAAGAAAATATTTTAGTAGTAGGGATGGAGATTAATTCATCAGGAACTAAAAAAGAAGTGGAATTAGAAGATTAAATGTAAATTTACATATAATCATCAAAGGTGAAAGCGGAAGCCACTTTTAGTTTTTTTAGCTTCTTGTGTACTAGTATCACCTTTGTCTTTTTAATTTTCTCTTTACTATATTATATCTATATTTTTTGTATTTTGTATTTTTTAATATTTATTGGAAACATCAATAAAGCTTTGTTAGAAAGTTGGATTCACCAGGGGGGTATTTTGCATGCTGTTGCATCCTTTCATGTAGTGTATTGCTGTGAGACATATCAGACAGTTTATGCTTTGAGCTGTGATCTAGTTATTTAAGAATAGGTCCTGACTAGCTACCAGTAAAAGATTTATTGTACAATTCTATTGTCCATTGTACAAGGACCTCTATGAGACACTCTTGCCTGTTTATTCTGATAACTCCCTTCAGGGCTTAATTATCACCCTGCTAAATTATGCTGACTCAGTTGTTTTTTTGCTTCAGTGAACATTTTGCCTGTGTTACTGAGAAGCATTCTGGTGATGAGGATCTTCTTGCCAGTTGCTTTTCTGCTTTCCATATGAAAAAAAGAAATTGATGTGTTGAAAAAATGTCTATGGAATATGAGTAGGGCTGACTCCTGTGACAAATCATGTACTTCTTTAACTTACTTGTTCACTTTGCTGCATTTCCAGCGTATTACCCACTGCAACAGTACAGGGTCACAAGCCAGAAGAATAAATGAACTTAACAGAATGAGATTGTCATCTGGCCATCCTGTCATTTGAGTCCTCTTTTTTAAATAAAAAATGGAGGAAAACGTGCTTGATGGATACCTGTAAAAATCTCTGGAAGGCAAAGAATGGGGCTTGTCTTGAAATAGTGGCTTAAAATCTCTTTGGAGATTCTGCATAGGTGTTGTGGGTTTGTTCTAATTTTATGGATTTATGTCATTACTTATTTTAGCCTGTAAGCTTACAAAGTTATTTAGAATTCATATGAAATAACAGTTTTAAGCCTTGCGAAATAGATTAATGTATATTTAGAGAGAGAACCTATCTAGTACGTTTTTTGAGAATGCGTGTATGCTAAGCAAGATCTTATTTGCGACACCCAAGAAGGAATTGGCAAATTGTATTCCAAGAGAGATTATGTACAGCGGGTCTATGCTATGATGGTCTTAAATATATGTGAATTATGTACCAGTAAATATGATGGCATATTTTGCTTCTGTGTTTCAGGCTCAAAAGATTGCAGAACACAGAAGAAAATATGAACGAAAACGTGAAGAAAAGGAAATTCGAGAGAGGATGGAAAGGGTAAAGAAAGCACGAGAGGAACACGAGAGAGCTCAGAGGGTGAGAAGTTAATAAACTATGTACAACAAGGCAATAGCAAAATATAACCTAACATAAAAAGTCCATTCAGATGGCTTATAAAAACAGTGGGGAGCTGATTTCCCAAGCAGAACAGTTTAATTGTTGCTTAATAGTGTATCATAGTTTAGTAGAATGCCTGTCTTTTGAGTGGTTGCCTCATTTTAAAATTATAATCAGTGTCTGTATTGTCAAGTCTGTTGACAAAATTACAGTCAGGGGGAAAGGAAAACCTGAATATGAATTGATACTAAATATATATAAATTGCTCTTCAGTAATTAGAAAATTTTCACTGTACTGGGCTGTATAATGTCACAATGAACCCAAATGTTCTGGAAATGTGTGGAGCTTGGAATCTAGTAATAGTGCCTTTATACACTTAGTCTTTTGATATGAAAACTAATATGCATACCTGTTCTGCAATCTCATGGTTTCTTTGGTTAAGGAGGAAGAGGCTCGACGACAAACAGGAGGACCTCAGTTTGGTGGCTTTCCAGGTATGCGATATGTATTCTATCTTGGAAGGCAAGCTGGATAAGTGGTTTTGGCTACTTGCTCTTTCTGAATCAGCAGATGGCATTGTAAGCATAAAGACATTGATAAAGTGTTGGCCCCATTTCCCAGCTCTGTAGGAACTTTAGGAAGTCTTGTTCTCGGGGATCTACCTGCTAAGGGCTGCAGGGAATAGATGAGTGATGTCACTATGAGATTTCTTAGGCAGAAGGAGGAGGAGTCAATCTGTAAAGAGAAAGGGTGTTTCTCCACTAGCGATGAAGACCCCATTTAGAACCCTGCTCACACACAAGACCCCTTTAGGACCACACGTGTTCATACTAGCTGAAGCAAAATCTGGATTTAATGGGGCCTTTGGGGCCTTAAAATCCAAATTTACTGTAGACCCCTTAAAAAGGTGTCTTCAGCTTCTTCAGCTGTGAAGACTGCATCAGAGTACATGGGTTTGCACTGTGACCGGGGTGATGGGGTCCAGAGGTGTGCTCAGCAGCCACCATTTGTAGCACCCTACCACTCACAGCTGTGGAGCCCTGCACTTCCTGCATAGTTGCGATGAAGTGGGCTATGGACTTTGTGCCAGGCTTCGTGGTTGCTGCGTAGGCAGCTACAAAGCTGTGCCTCTGTGCCACACCCACTGTTGACTGAAGGGAGCCTTGACCGGCGTCCACGCTGGCCAGTTGTGCCACTCCGCTGGCAGCCCTTCCACTTCGGGCCAAGCATACGTTCACACTGCAACCCTGTCTCGTGCCCGTCGCCATCGGGTGCGAGACTGCCAGTGCAGATGCATGGGGCCCCTTTCCATAGATCCAGATCTTCTCAATCCAGATTAATCATGGTAAGTGGAAAAACAGCCAATATGTGTCCCCTTCTGATCTCAGTTGTTCCTTTGCTGCGTGGAGTCAGCAAGACTATGAGAAGTCTTGTAAATTTTTGTGTTTGTTGTTTAGGAGCAATTTGTTTTTGTTAGTTGTGAATCCTACCACAGAATTGCTGCAAAGGAGGGAAGTCTACGTCCATATCTCTACCCTTTTATGCTTTTACAGAATGGCTTTATATCATACTTGTTCAGGGTGGATTTTCACAGATATAATTCCTTTTACCAAACAAGACATAATCATGTTGACCCCAGGGGCAAGAACAAAACATATGACATTTTACAACAATACAAGCTTTTGCTTGAGATTGTTATCTCTTACTGACCTAGGTCAGTAAGTTGTTAAAGCTGACTTTGCGTTCCTCACAAGCCAGTGTCTTTCCTTCTGCTAGCTGAATTGATAGAGTTGATTGAAAAGAGGCCTCATAATACATCTTCAGTTACCTCTAAAATAGCGTTAAGATCTTATAACTATTTGTCAAGGAGCCTGTTTAGCTGTACTTTAGACTAAAAAAAAGGTATAAACTTGAACTTGGAAACAATTTCTTGGAAGAAATGATATCTAATTATATTATACTATTCATTCTTTAAAATGCGAATTAGTACAAAGCTAATAACTACAAAGGTACAATTTATTGCCATTTTTTCCCTCTGACACTCAGATACTCTGGATTAATGTAGTGTTGAAAGAGATATGAGAAATATTAACCCTTGTTGTATATTTGTGAATGGACCATGCAATTGTTATTTTGTTTTGAATTTTTATTAAAATTAATGATGTGTTACAATTAAGTGTAGGAACAGAAAATAATCTCAACTTTCTGTTCAAAATGTATATTTGCTGTTCTAGCTATGGCAAAATGCTGAGACATGTGCATGAAGAACATTTTTTAGAGTATTTTTATTTGTTATTTGATGTGTGTCCTTTAAATTTGCAGGTGGTTTTCCTGGTGGAATGCCTGGAATGGGAGGCATGCCTGGTCTCAATGAAATTCTTAGTGACCCTGAAGTTATTTCTACCATGCAGGTAAAAACATGGAAGGGTGCTTATAACATAGGTTGAGTCATTTATAGAACAAATGTTTTTTCACTGCTGTGCTTGCTCTTTAGAACCTTTTCCAGAATAATTAATTTTTCCAGTATTATTTGATTTCAAAGTGTATTTATATTGCTTTTCCACTATAAAATTATCTCAATTCATGACTTCAGACATGAAAAATCTTGGCAGAAATAGATGATCTACAATTACAGCATGACTGTATTTTTGCCTTTTGAACGATTGTAAATTTTATAGGTAGCTTTTTAGTACCGTTTTTCTTATAATTACATGCTAATCCCCTCTTTGCCCTCACTCACTGACATCTGCTGCACTTGCATAAGGTCTGTTTCTGCACTTAACAGTGTGCTTTAATGCATTGTGAAAACTTAAAAGTGGTCCCTAAAGCCCTGAAGTTACTCTTCCTTTGTTTTTAAGCGCCAGTTTTGCTCAGCTGTTACCAGCTCAAGTAGTTTATTGATCTGGGTGAATCTTTAGAATTGGCAAATTTTAAATAAGATAAACTATATAACACATGAATTGATAAATTGCTGGTATCCAGTTAAAAACATGTGAAGGATGATTAAGATGTGGAGCATGCCAATTCTGAAATGTGAACAATTATAAAGTTGTACAAAATATCAATTGATTAAAAACAACTAATCTGATTATAAGGAACAGTATTTACTGTGCAGTAATGCTGCTTAATGGTAATTCCAAAGTACCTTGATATTTACATTATTTTAGGGAACAGTCTAAACAATGTAAAGTTTTTAAGAAGCTGGCTTAATTTAATGCAATACAATGTAAAGATACTGAAGTTGAGCTTGATACTTAGTGACTACGTAACAACATCTGTGCTATTTTCTTGACAACAGTATGAGGAGTTTTACCTTAACCTTTTCTTCTGCAGAAAGCTGTGCATTTGGTTGTTTTGCATGCTTAGTAACTGCCCTTGAAGGTCACAATGGAATCCAGTGTTTAAATGCACTATAATGTGCTTTTGGTAAGGAAGTAGCACAGAGGATAATATGCACCCAAAAGTGCATTTCAACTTCTGTATACAAAATCTGAACTAATTGTCTTATCTTTGTTTTGTAGGATCCAGAAGTTATGGCAGCTTTCCAAGATGTTGCCCAGAACCCAGCAAACATATCAAAATACCAGAATAACCCTAAAGTCATGAATCTCATTGGCAAATTATCAAGCAAATTTGGAAGTCAGCCATAAATCTCATTCATTGAAATTGATTTGGGAAATATTAATCACTTAATCGTATCTTGCAATAATACAAACCATTGCATCTTTGATTCTCAAGAGAACTAGGGTGCTCTCGGTTGAATCCCTCTTCCCTCTGTGCTTCAGAATTGAATTGCTCTCAGTTCATGATTGTATTCAGGTTTTGTTTCAAAACATAATTTTCTTCTCATCACTTTTTCCCAGAAATTTGTCTTACTCAAGAACAATGCAGTTTTGTATTGTAATTTCAACTAGGTTATATCAGAAAATATTGAGTGGCTTTTCTTGGAAGATGGTGGTGGTGATGGGTTTTTTTCCTTCCCTAATAGCATTTGGGTTCTGCTATGTAAAATAACTTCTTTGTAAGAACTGAATGCTCTTAAGTTCAAAATTAATGCAGTGAAGCTCAATTTTTTTGTTTTAACTGGAAAAAAATGGCATGCAGTATTTTTTTACATTCAGAAAGGTGACTTAAAATCAGTCTCTTTGTAGATCGGATCCTACAGCAGCGGGTTTGGCTTTTAATATGTTGCTAGAAGTGTTATAGAGGCTGAATTACTACGATCAATGTGGAGTCGATTAACATGTTAATTGTCTGTTTAAGCTTATAAGGGGCAAAGGTTTTTTATAGGCATTGGTAAGCCAATTAACTTCAGTGAATTGGTGTCTTGCTGTTATTTGTCCTGATTTGACTATTGGCTATTAATTCCTGACTTAATTTCTTAATATTGCAGGAACAAATATGCAGTTGTTACATTCTTTAGGCTGTTCATAATGCTGGTTAATACAGGGCTGTAAAACAATAGAAATTTATAGATTCTGATTTCCTGAGAATGCTGGTCAGTCAACATATCCTGGCTGAAGTCCTTAAGATTTGATATTATTTGTCCTATTCAAAAAGCTGAATCTTCTCTTGTTTCCACATATCTGAGATTTTAGTCTATTATGAATTTAAGTTTTTTGGTATTGTCACAATTGAACATGTTCAGAAGACAGAAACCGGACGGCACATCTTCAATTATAGTATATGTATTCAGTAAACACCTCTCTGAATGTTCTAATACAATTAAATCTTTTTGTCTCTGCTAAAATCTTGATTTCCTGCTCTTAATGTTGGACAACATAATATAATTAGGTCTTGATCTCTTCTAGGGCTTTTGAATGTCTCCTGTTTTGTGCTCTTGTAATTTGTCTAAAACTATAAGTGATATATATTTTCTGTTTTTAATTAAACCTGCACTGGTTTAGGAGCTCAATAGACTCTTAAGAATAAACTTCAGAAAGTTTTTTTTTCTTACAGTTACTACCTTGTCAAATGAAAGGAGAAATGAATCTGCTTTTGCTTAAAAGATAGTTCTGAAAAGACTTCTAGTTGCCTTTAAATATAATAAAGACTTGTTTTGAAGAACCTTCTTAGTTTTTCATTCCATGAGTTGGTTTTGTAATTCTTAGAATTAATAACACCATTCAGTAGCCTTAGTTGTGTACCCTCCGGGAGACTAAAACACAGGCAGGAAAGAAAAGCTTCTTTATGAGGTATGCAGAAGTGTGTGATTAATTCATTCTTAGTTGAGTGGTGAACCTTCACTAGATCGGATACAACTTCTAGACAAGCAATTTTTATTCCAAAAGGAAATTTTAGAAAAAAAGTCTTCATTTCTTTTTGATAATGTTGGAAGAAGATTCAGGATATTCTCACTAGATTAGTGGCTCGTCAAACATTTATAGCATGGTTCTGCAAAAATATTTTTTACTGTTTTTATACTGGGCTTAAGCATATAACAGGCAATGAGAACAGCTTACAAAATGTCAGTAAGCAGATTTCTACTTAAAGGTTTACACTGTAATAGGTACAGTATTGTAGGAAAGGGGAATTGGGAGAGAAAAGGGATTTACTTGCAGGAACATGTGATGCTGCTTCTCCACTCTTCTGGTAAAATGGTTATTCAGGTGACTGGTGGCAGTTGGGAGGAAGGAGCAACTGCTGGGAATTGGACAGAGGAACATAATATTGCATTTTGGGCAGTAATATCTTTCAAATTCTGTTAAGAACTTTCATTTAGGACTCATAGAATCATAGAATGGTAGAGTTGGAGGGGACCTCCTGGGTCATCGAGTCCAACCCCCTGCTCAAGGCAGGATCTCCTAAACCATCTCAGACAGATGGCCGTCCAGTCTCTGCTTGAAGACCTCCAACGAAGGGGAACCAACCACCTCCCGTGGCAGCCTGTTCCACTGGTTGATCACTCTTACTGTTAGAAATTTTTTCCTAACATCTAAACTAAATCTTTTCCCCTGCAGTTTCACCCCATTGTTTCTAGTCCTTCCTTGAGAGAGTGAGAACAGGGCTGATCCCTCTGCCTTGTGACAACCCTTGAGGTATTTGTAGACAGCTATCATGTCTCCTCTCAGTCTTCTTTTTGTTAGACTAAACATTCCTAGTTCCTTAAGCCGTTCCTCATAGGACATGGTTTGCAGACCGTTCACCATCTTGGTAGCTCTCCTTTGAACCTGCTCCAGCTTGTCAGTGTCTTTTTTAAACTGGGGTGACCAGAACTGGACACAGTACTCCAGATGAGGTCTGACCAAGGTAGAGTAGAGGGGGATAATAACTTCATGTGATCTGGACTCTATGCTTCTCCTAATACACCCCAGGATTGCGTTTGCCTTTTTTGCAGCTGCCTCGCACTGTTGACTCATGTTCAGTTGATGATCTACCAGGACACCCAAGTCTTTTTCACATGTGCTGCTGCTCAGCCGAATTCCTCCCATTGTATATGTGCTTTTTTCATTTTTCTTGCCCAGGTGCAGAACCTTGCATTTTTCTTTGTTAAATACCATTTTATTAGTTGCAGCCCATTGTTCGAGTTTCTCTAAATCTTTTTGAATCCTCTCTCTCTCTTCTCTGGTGTTTGCAATCCCCCCTAGCTTTGTGTCATCAGCAAATTTGATCAGTTTCCCTTCAACTCCCTCGTCCAGATCGTTTATAAAAACATTAAACATAACTGGGCCCAGGACAGAACCTTGTGGTACTCCACTTGACACTTCCTTCCATTTGGATGTGCAGCCATTTAAAGCCACTCTTTGAGTACGATTACTAAGCCAGTTTTGAACCCACCTTATAGTTGCCTTGTCAAACCCATATTTGATCAATTTTTCAATGAGGATCGCATGAGATACTTTGTCAAATGCTTTGCTGAAATCAAGAAATACTATGTCTACTGCATTTCCTTGATCAACCCATTCAGTGATTTTGTCATAAAATGAAATCAAGTTAGTCTGACACGACTTGTTTGATACAAACCCATGTTGACTACTGTTAATTATTGAATTCCTATCCAAATGCTGACATATGTGTTGTTTAATAATTTGTTCGAGAATCTTTCCTGGTATTGAAGTCAGGCTAACAGGCCTGTAGTTCCCTGGGTCTACCTTCTTCCCTTTTTTGAAGATAGGAACAACGTTTGCCCTTCTCCAATCGTCTGGGACTTCTCCTGTTCTCCATGACTTCTCAAAGATTACAGCAAGTGGTTCAGCAATTACCTCTGCTAATTCCTTCAGTACCCTAGGATGTAATCCATCTGGACCCGGGGACTTAAATTCGTTTAAGTTAGCTAAGCGTTCCCTTACTCTCTCAGTGTTGATTTTGTGTCTTGATTCTCCTAGTCCTTCATCAGTACAATGAAGGACTGTTGCATGTACATTATCCCTCTTGGAAAAAACAGATGCAAAATAGGAGTTCAGAATCTCTGCCTTCTCAAGATCACTTTCGATCACTTCTCCATTCTCTCCCTGCAGACTTCCCAAAACCTCTTTGACTTTTCTTTTGCTGTTGACATATCCCCAAAACCCTTTTTTATTGTTTTTAGTCTCTCTTGCAAGCCTCAGTTCATTTTTAGCTTTAGCTTTTCTGATACTTGCCCTGCAGATTGTACTGATTTCATTATATTCCTCCTTAGATATGTATCCCTCCTTCCATTTCTTAAACATTTCTTTTTTCTTTTTTATCAAGTTTTTAAGTTCTAAGTTTATCCACCCTGGTCTCTTTAGATGTTTTCCATTCTTCCTTCTTTGAGGAATTGTTAATGATTGCGCTTCTAATATTGCATTTCTCAAAATATCCCATCCTTCTTGGACATTTCTATCCTTTAGTACATTTAACCATTTGATCCCTCCTAACCTCCTCCGGAGTCCATCAAAATCCGCCCTTCTGAAGTCCAACTTTGAAGTCTGAGTCCTCTCATGCTTTCCTTCCCTTATTATCCAGAATTCAAGGATAACATGATCGCTGCCTCCTAATGCCCCAGAAACTCTGATATCCTCCACCATTTCCTCTCTGTTGGTAAGAATTAGATCAAGGATAGCCAATCCTCTTGTTTCCTCCACCACCTTTTGGTACATGAAATTGTCAGCGAGAGAGGATAAGAACTTATTAGACTTGTGACTTTTTCCTGAGCGAGATTCCCAACAAATGTCTGGGTAGTTAAAGTCTCCCATAATCACTATGTCATGCTTTCGTGAAAGTTTAGCCATCTGGTCTAGGAAGAGGTCATCCATATCTTCTGTTTGTCCAGGGGGCCTGTAATAGACTCCTACAATGGTATCCTTTCTGTTGCTCTCTCCTTGAATTCTTACCCATACCGATTCTACTGAGCTTCCACTCTCTGAAACTTGAACCTCTGAGGAGACAATTTCTTTTTTAACATACAGTGCAACACCCCCTCCTCTTTTGTTAAGTCTGTATAACACTACCTTCCCAAAGTTTTAGAATGCATCCTACTGTTAGAGGAGCAGGAGAGGGATTGAGCTCCAGATCAGCCTGATAGAGAATTATGTTTTCTTGAGCCTGAAGTTGCTGCTTGTCTTATTTAAAATGGGGAGAGATTATTAGAAAACTCCTTTTAACTGGATGCCACAGGGTTGATTTATTTGAATGTTTGTACATAGAGGGAGGATCTCATTTAACTGAACAGCAGTAGTAGCTACCCATTGTTAGCCTTTTGGAGCTTTTGAAGCGCTTGCTTGCAATTCTTTCTTGTTCAATTGGTGAATATTCAAAGTTGAAGGGGAGTCATGAAAACTAGACTCCAACTTATTAGTTGTTCATCTGTCAACTGTAGCAGGACAACTGAAGTCTGGAGTCTTTGAAATGAAAGAATTACAGGATAAAATAAATAACTTGGTGGGAGAACTACCAGTAGTCCAGTATTCACAGTCTAACCATCAGACAGCTAGCCCATGCTTTTAGAAGTCTTGGTGCCTGTGTCCTATGAATTAAGAAGAAAAGCAAGAATCAACCATTAGACTTGACTTGTAAATTGTGTATGAAGAATAAACTGAATTTTAAAACTTAGTCTGAAGAATGTATGTAATTTTGGTTATACAGTATCTTCATACAATCAATTTTAGCCAGGCAGAGTATAGAGTATACTCTGGTCATATACTCAATTACATACACATCAGTTATGTATCCAAAAACTTCATATTGTATCCATGCAAAGTTCAAGTACCCACAAACATCCCAACAACTCATCTCATTCCTAAAGCTGGAGGGTCATACATGTAATAGGAAAAAATACGAAGCTTGATGGTTGTGACTCCTTTGCTTTGTTCAAGGTTGTTTTTGCTTTTTCATTAGATTCCCGTACAGATTTACGCTTTAGAATCGCTTTGACTCGACAAGCATTTATTTTACTGAATACGTTATTGCGATTCGCTGTAATAAACGGCACTTCTAGAGCAGGCTTTCGGCAGTCTCCGATTATCGGATTTCACAAGCGACTCTCTGGCCATTGTATGGACAGCGTGTGGGACTAAATCGGCCCAACCAGCCGTACCCGACTCCAAGAGCGGCCGCGCGACAGCAGGAGCCGAGGCGACTTCTGTCCTCCCGTTGCTCGACCGAAGGCCAGGGGGCGCTGGTGGGTCGATGCAGCGCGCGAATCAAGTTTTTCCTGTCGAACGAGCCCGCCTCCCCCTTTCCGTGACCGCGGGGCCGCCGCGTGATTGGGCAGGTGAAGAGGCCGAGCGACTCGCCGCGTCCGTCCGTCCGTCCGTCACGTGGCCTCCGAGTATCATGGACGTGGGTGGCGCCGCGGACGAGGAGCTCTCCTTACCTCGGGGCTCTTTTCGCCTCGGCGCTTCCCTTTCATGCAGCCGGGAGGGGAGAAGCTCGTGGCGCTGGACGGAGCCCGCCAGAGGGGGAGAAATGTCGGCGGTGTTGTCGTACGAGAGCTTAGTCCACGCCGTGGCTGGAGCTGTGGTGAGTGGACGGGACCCTGGAGCCGGGGAGAAAGCGGGGCGAGCGGGGACGAGTCTGCTGGGGGAAGTCAGCAGCGGATTCATAAGCTGCCCCCACTGCTACTTGGGGGGGGGGGTTGGACGCTTTTCTGCAACATTCATTCGAGGTGAGCGCAAAGGACTCGAATGGCGCCGCTTGATAAGGCTGGTATTGATAATACACCGCAGTCCATCCTGGGATAGGAGGGAACTGGGGCAGGGGGAGGCTTATGGAGGCTGAGAAATGGAAATGTGTCAATCGATGCAATTATAGATAGATTGGGGATCTTCTGTGTTCTCGTACTGCCACATCTATAAACTTGTTACTGTTGTTGTTAAAGCGCATTTATGGCCTTCCATTAATCTCAAGTGAACGTACAAAGCTGTGGATTACAACAGTGGTTCCCGACCGTGTTTACACATGCCTACCCCTTGGCAACTTATTTCCATAAATCATAGCCTTCAAACTAGCAGAATATTGGGAATTAATATAGTTGCTGTCATTACAGATTTATATGTTGTAACTTAAAATCAGTAGCCCGATCATGGAATTAAAAAGCAAAATAACTTAAGGAGGCCCGTTCCTCCACTCATAAAGTTCAGTTGATTTCACAGCTTTTGGGTGTTTGTCCACTGTCACTAGAAAGTACCCATTAAGTACCCATTAAACAGTGGAAAAACGCCCTTTGACCTGCATGAATAGGTTAAGGTAAGATACGTGTGCCTATTTCCACAATTGTACTTTTTGGGTGTTTTTCCACTGTCACTAGAAGTACCCATTAAGTACCCATTAATGGGTACAAAAATGCCATTACGTACCCATTAATGGGTACTTAATGGGTACTTTTAGTGACAGTGGAAAAACACCCTTTGTTTTTGTACCCTTAAATATCCTGGTTAGTAACTCTGGGTGTAGGTTGATGTTAGTAGTAACACACAGCAAACAAAATATGCTGGTTTGGGCCATTGTTATCACTAGGTGGGCCCTTCCCAAGCACCTAGGACTGAGTGATGTATTGGTGAATGATACGTCAGGGGGACTGCTGAATTGTTGTTGTTGTTGTTGTTGTTAATTTCTATCCCACCTTATGCCTGAAGGTCTCAGGGCGGGTAACAACCTTGAAAATGCACCATATCAAACAAAACTATATATATATTAAGACAGTAAGAACCACCGCAACATTTAAAATCCATCATGTTAAAAACAAAACAATATCAGTTAAAACAGTAGTGGACACAATTACATTGTAGGTCTTGTTATGTGGAACCTGGATTAGGTGGTTTCTGAGTTGAAGGCAGGTATCCAAAAACCATACAGATGACAGGAAGGGGATTTCATTAAGTATGCATGGGGCAATGAGGATTTTGCCAGTGCTTCTCTTTTTCTTTTTACCTCTGAAAAGATTGTGCTTAGTTTGTGCAGCTTTGCCCAACAACTTCTCAGCTCAAAGAAGCCCTGTATCGCTGACTTCCAATTACCCCTCTGATGATTTAAGTGTCTTATCTATTCTCCCACCCACCCCAATTGCTACAGTTGTTTTGGTAATACATATTTTTGAATCATCAAATGCCAATGTCAGTATACCGTTCTTTCCTTACAAAGCCAGTCTTTACAAAATGGCATTATAGTCCTTCGTCTAATCAAGCACGTCAGTTTATCAATTTCTGCCAAGTCTATTGATTTTACTGACCAATCCTCCATAGTGGGTAAAACTGAATTCTTCTGTCCATGTGCATACAGCAATCCTACGGCCATAATCACATATTGAAATAGTCTTCTATAAGTCTTCTCCAGTGGCAAATCCATTAGGCTGAGATAAGAAAGTTCTGGTTTCATTTGCATGTTGATATTTAGGATCTTCTGCATAAGTGTATGTAACTGAGTCCAAATTTCTTGGCTTTTTCACATGTCTGCCATATATGATAAGAAGACCCCTCACGTTTTCCACGTTTCCAGCAAACATTGGAAACACCTTTATACATTTTAGCTAATCGTTTCAGTGTTGTACTGTATGCCAATGGGCCATCACTTTTATTTTATTATATATATGTGTGTGGGTGTGTAAACAATGCAAATTTCAGTCCTTTCAACCACATATTTTCCTATTGATTCATTTATATACCTAAAATTTTGTGCCCAGTTTATCTCATTTTTAACTTGTTCTTCCATTTAAACATTTTAGCAATAATGTGCTTATCAACTGTATGCACCCGCCCTTCAAATTCTGTCTTAGGGCATTTTTGCCCTTCTGTGGGATGCTATACCACTGAAGTTAAGTTGAGGAATGTTGGCCAGCATTTGAACAGTGAGCACCACCAGCATCCCAAACTTCTTCCAAACCTACCTGGGAGCTCCTGAAGCTGGGCCATTGCTATGGAAGTTGGCAGTGCAGCACAGCACCATGGAGCTGCAGCTGCACTACCCCCCCACAGCAGCTGCATATTTATGAATGCTGCATCCAGGAGTTGGCCGAGGCTGTCCTAGGCATTTTGGGTTAAGCTGGGAAACAGTGTTTATGGTGTGCGTGTGCTCTGTCCCAGAGCATGTGGGGGAATTCTGATTTCCCTAGTGCAAACAGACTCTTATTCTGTGCTATCCCATATTTTTAAAAATCCATTTTCCACCTTTCAACTTGTTTATTTATTTATTATTTACATTTCTATCCCGCCCCATACCCAAAGGTCTCTGGGCGGGTAACAACCTTGTTGTGTGTTATATCCTACTATTAACAGTAGTCCTTTTGTTTTCAATTTTATATTCACCTACATGGTTCTGTAACATATCTTGGTAGGTTAACCATCTCTCTTTGCCTGCTGCTTCTTTTCAAAAATGCACTGAAATTCACAAAGGCATTTTAGAGCAGAATCTGCATTTGTAACTATTCCATATTCTCATCAGAGTATGTCTCACATAATGAGTTGTAAAATCCACATCAACTTAAACTTTTTCATACCAGAAATGCCCATAACATCTAAATCTCAAATCATGTCTTTCTAACTCAAGTAACTGTGTATTTCTCAGCACCATCATTCTTTTATCCAAGCCAAATAGGCTAGAAAATAAAATTTCAAGCTCTCCTTTGCATCCTGTAATATTTTATGACTAATATGTATTTTTACCCCTTTACTATACAGACTTTGATGGAAACTAATTTCAGGCCAAATAGAACATCTTAACTTGCAGTTAAGATGTGTAATCACAGCAGTAATATACATCTTGGTTAAGTAAAATCTCATTATTTGTATTACAGTATTACCTGTATCAGGCAACTCAAAATATTGCAGAACATTGTGCTGTACTTTGAACTCTCTAGACCTTGAAATACAGTCATCTCTTGTTTAATAGACAGTTATAGAGAAGTAGTGCAACTGGTAGTTCTCTTTTAAAAAGCTGGCAGTAGTATTAACGATAAGATCTTGTGTAGTATGGTTTTGTACCGTACAAGAGTATTCATATTGTTACTATGTCACAGTGAAACTATACTGTGCAAGTCAGCATTATATGAAGAACAACTTTGGCCTTATCCAGATAGGGGAATATAGCACCATTATTATGGTGCCATAATAGTGGAATTGCTACATCTATATGTGGCAACCCCACCACAGCCCCATTATATCCCGCTAAAAAGTGCTAAAAACTATTATTGAAACCCCTGCACTGGTTGTGAGTTTTCAGGCAGGAGCACTTTAACTCACTTTTTAGAGCCACCACTGTTACCCATGGTACAAGGGTGGGGGCTGATACAGATAGCTGCACATGTATGGTGGTGACAACATGTTCTTCTGGATATTCACTCTTGGTTGAATACCTAGATGTGAGTATCACTTTATACGTACAATGACAGCACTGTGGTCCATGCTGTCTGACTAGGAAGCAATACTGGTGGGGTAGGTATGTCCCGCATTATCACTTCCTAGGAATTTTTCTGGCTTCTATCTGGAGACAGCCTTTAAATAAGTATGTTATAATTAATAGTATAATACAACTTTATTTACAAGTTGTATTCTCTGCCTCAGAGTTCCACTTTAAAAGCCAAAAATAATACCATAGTAACCAACAACTGTTTATAGTTTAGTTAGTCTGATATTTGTGTAGTTACTACCAGCATCATTTCTTTCCTTTTTTTAATCAAATGTGGCTCACAACCCATTGAACGTTGAAAATACAGGGGACCAGTAAGGCCCCATTTTAAGTCATTTGGCGTGTTTTTCCACTGTCACTAGAAGTACCCATTAAGTACCCATTAATGGGTACAAAAATACCATTACATACCCATTAATGGGTACTTAATGGGTACTTTTAGTGACAGTGGAAAAACACCCTTAGTTTGCACGGTTTCAGTATTAGGCGATTTACTAACTGAGACCTTGTTTCAGTATTAAGCATTCCTATTTCACATAGAGAGGTCTGCTTAATGATAGGGATGTGCAAGAATATTTGAAAAATTCAAAATTCAATCAAATTCATTCGAATCTGGACATTCGAATTTGAATTTAATATCTATACATTCGATTTTTAACATTTGAACGAATTTGAATGTTTTGAATCATTAGCATGCATCTTATTTGTTTCTGTATGCATTTTACAGATACATACGGGACGAAAAGGGGATGCATATGGTATAAAACAGGATGCGTACGGATGTACACGGATGCAGATAGACACATATGAATTGAATATTCGTACAAATAGATACAAATGTATTTGAATTGGTTCAAGTTTGAATACATTTTTTCTCTATTTACAAATTTGAACATTCGAATATTTGATTAAAATCAAAACGAATGTTGAAAATTGCATTCATGCCCACCCCTAATTAATGATGCAGAGCTTCAGTTTGTAGTCCTATGTCCAGATTAGCACTCAAGAGCTGTCTACCTGTACCTTAATGTGTGCCATTGCTATCTGCAGTGATCCTTGCAATGAAAGAAAGCAGACTGTCCCATCCAAACCCATTTTGGGTGCAATTTGTACGGTTGCTGCCACGTGTCTGTGAACAAAAGAAACAAAGCACCAGTGTTCCATTGAATCAGGATTTAAATCAACTGGTGCTTTATGTGTCAGGAGAGTACCTTTTCCACTGAAATACGTTGATATTGTATGTTGGTTTTCGGATACTTTATTCCAGTTAACTGTTGATGGTTTATGCTTATAGAATCTTTGAATCTCTGAAAGGAACGAATATAAGAAGTCCATGAAAGTATACATTGTTTTTGAAAGAAGTGGCATGTAAATGTGATAGTTAACTCCACTTAGAAAAGTGGCTAAACAAGGAATCTATAGATAATATATAAGTTAATTTATTATGTCTTTTCAGATACGCATTCTTCTTGTAATTTGTTCAGGCTTGTATCAGTAAGGTGAATATGAGTGTTTTTCTGTGTTACCCTACTGAGTGCAGGTTTGAAAGGCAACATTTCAATTTCTTTTAAAATTCTGATTTTAAGCAAATGTAATTTACATGAATGAAAAGCTTATTTGGTAGAAAAATGGACCACATCTTAAATTTATTTTATTTTGTAAAAAGCTGCTGAAGAGTTGTTATGCCAAATAAACTTTTTTTAAAAAAAGCAGTAATTTGGGCATGTACTTTGTAGCTGCAGTTAGACCACTCCTGTAATAATACAGAGTAGCTTCTTTACTGGGGAATGTGATAACAAGGATATTATGAACCTTTATTACGAAACTCCATTTGCTGCCTTTGGCCATTTTTCAATCTAGGGCAGGGCCTGTCCTCTTATTCCATGACTGATGAGTTTATTCAGGAGGCTTTGATGAGAGACTTTGCTTGTCTGGAGTTTCAGAAGGCTTTTGACAATGTCAGTTGGGGTCACCATTATTCATGTACTTGTCCTGATTTATTTCATATCTAAAAGGATCCAGGTTGTACAGTAATGTTAACTTTCTATATTAAACCTTTTAGGGCAGCGTGACTGCAATGACTGTGTTCTTTCCTTTGGATACGGCTAGATTAAGACTTCAAGGTAAGCCTTTATTTGCTCATTGTGGCTGCTGTTTTGACCTGCGAAATAAATCTCAACAGACCATAGTAGGGCATTATCTTTCTTATCTTTCTTAGGAAAGTAGTCCTGAGTTAGAAGAACAAAACCCCTTTACATTGCTGTTGCAGAAAACCTAGCAATGATGCCATGTTTTCCATAATAACAGTGCCATCAAGGTCCTTTTCCTGTTCTGTCACACAAAGCTTGGTTCCTCTCAGTTTATAGGTGTATTTGGGGTTCAGGTTGAAGTATATTTGCCACTTTGTTGCCTACTCAGTCTCATAAAATCCTTTTGGAACTCTTTGCCATCACTTTCAGTTTTTACTATCCTGAACAATTTTACTGTCATCAGCAAACTTTGCTATCCAACTACTTATCCCGATTTTCTGATCATTTATGAATAAATTGAAAAACATGGGTCCTATTACTGAACCTTGGGGGACCTGACTTCAACACTTCTAAAGCTCCTATCAATACTAAGATGAGGAAAAGATCGTTATTCTGCTTTTCAGATATTTGTTTTTTTCCTTACAGTTGATGAGAAACGCAAATCTAAAAGAACTCACACAGTTCTACTGGAGATAATAAAAGAAGAAGGCCTGTAAGTTTTAAATATTTAATGTATTGAACAATATTCTCAATTTCAACATTTATCAGGTCTGGTTCTATCTGCTGTTACACGTAGTCATTTATTCAGTCATTTAATATTTTGGCGGCTTTCATTTCACACTAAAAAAGTAATATACACATTTTGCAGTTAAAAATGCATAATCTTTTTATAAAAATCCAAAACTCAACTCCCAGAAGAAAATTTATTCCAGTGATTAACATAAGGCTGTTGTAATTTTTATTTTGAAAATGTATTTTTATGGATCATAATATAACAAACTTCATTTCAAAAGCCATTTAGTTAAATGAACACAAAAGCAGGTTAAAAATTCTATATTAACATATAAAGTATAGTATAAGAAATAGGTAGATGATTTTTTGCAATAAATTTTTGGATACTGATTTTTGTTTTATTCAGTTTGCATTTTTATATGGAAAGAAAGACGACTGAGGTGGACATAACGTTAGGTGTATTTAGGCTTCTTGTGTTTTAAAAAACCCAGTATTTTACCTGTTTTATAAACTTCTTTTAGTCAGTTGCTTTGCTATCTAGGACCTCAGTGGAAACCTGTCATGTAATTCAGTGGTAGAGCAAACTGCCTGGAAAGCAAAGGGTTGCCGGTTTGATCCTGGACTTCTCCCCGGAAGTAGGAATGGCAACATCTCTGTATCTCTGCCAAGATAACCGCATAGAGCTCCCATGCAGTCAACTAGGAGCCAGTTACAACTTGGTGGTCCCCATCAACAGCAAATAATCATGTAGATACTGTGAATTCCCAAGTTTTCTTTTGGCCAAAGTTCCTGCTGATGGTGATTATGTGATTGCCACTTTTTGCTTCTCGTTGCTTTCTCCCTAGACTAGCACCATATCGAGGATGGTTCCCAGTCATCTCCAGTCTTTGTTGCTCCAACTTTGTCTATTTCTATGCATTTAACAGCTTAAAAGCTGTGTGGGTTAAAGGTCATCATTCAACCACAGGGAAGGACCTGATTCTTGGGATTGTTGCAGGTAAAGAAATCTTAATGGTTGTACTTTAAGTGCATTAAAACGGAGGGGTTCTGCCAACTCATAAAAATGTTTACTTTTCATGTATTTCCAGTAATACTTGCTCAGTTTTTTTCTGTTTTGGATTTCAAATGTCACATTGTTGCCCTATTTAAAGCTTTGTGTGCCCTAAGAAGTTGATACATGCATTCTTTTTGACTGATGTTAGGGTTTGCTTATTTGTGAATGTGTTCCTTCCCACTTCAAGAAGACTTAACATGTAAACAAAAAAATACAAATGAAACTAATGCATCACAGGAAAAGAACCTAGAATTATTTAACAAACTGATATTTTACAGCAGTATTTTAACAAGAATTAAGTATGGGCTGACTGAAACAAATGTGTCTTAAGCTGTTTTCAAAATTGAGGTGGTGATGTCACTTTTCCTCATAAAAGAGGTGCCAGAACTGAATAGGCTTTCTTTCTGATGCAAGTCCCTTAATTAAATGTGAGC
Organism: Aspidoscelis tigris stejnegeri; assembly: GCA_023333525.1. NCBI lineage: Eukaryota > Metazoa > Chordata > Lepidosauria > Squamata > Teiidae > Aspidoscelis > Aspidoscelis tigris. Next base: position 35,883,128 of record JALMGA010000005.1, on the reverse strand, counting down.
CAGGAATTTGCGAAAGATTCTTCTGGAAGCACCTTACTGTCCTATTTAGTCAATAAACTCCTCCTGAAAATATGTTGGGGTAGACCTCAGAGGTCTTTGAAGATGACAACCTTTATACTGAACCAGGTAAGAAATAGGGAGCCAGTGCTAGAAAGGAGTGGCATTTTCATATTTCTCGGCTTTACTGATGGCCTGGACTGCTGCATTGGGGTCAAGCTGTGATATCTGAATCATCTTCAGTGGGAGCCCAAGAAATAAAGTGTTACGGTAATCTAACCTAGGAATAATAGCTTGTTCTTCTGAGATTAGAGCCTGTTGATCTGGGGCTCCATGTGTCATGAGGAGTATATTAGCAAAATCCAAGCAGGACACAGAGCTTCTTGTCAAATAATTATTTGTTAAATAAACTAGCATTTCTTATATTTTTTTAATAAATATTTGATTTAAGGGCATCAAGTAATGTAGGAAAATTGCATCAAGCTAAGGAAAGTATTTGCAAATTCCAGGGTGTGTACCTTTTAACGAAAGACAGACTGGTTTTTCCTGCTTGGTTCCTCAATCTGTGTACATTGTTACAGGTCTTAGGAAAAGCTTCTTGCTCATTTTTGAAGTTGCAAAATCTTCAGTATAGAGGACAGGTGCCTCGTGGGGTGACTAAGGGGTTCCCTTTAACCACCAATAGCTGCTAGCACCCACTCTTATGTCTCTGGGGAAATATTCTACACCTCCCTTCCATAGGTTACCTGACCTGGGCAGAACAAAACATCCAGTCCTACCTTGTTGGTAGGTTTGTGGTTCTGAGAAATATCTGGGACAGCATGGCCTGAATATCAAGACCATTATTCATTAGAGGCTGAAGCAACGTTATACAGGTTAGAAGACCCTCAGTAGACACAGCTATGCTTAATTACAGCACATGTTTAGATTTATTACGTGAGAGTAATTTTTATATATAGGTAGCCCATACTCATATATAAACCCACGCAGTGCTTTCTTTCTTGTAAATAAATAGAAGAAATAGCTCCAAGCCACTGTGGTTCCTTGGGCCTCAGGCCTAGGTGGGCATGGAATCTTTGAAAGGCTATCTTTTCTCTCAGAGGAATCTTTGGAGAAGTGTTGGAAGGACAGATGTAAATGGTTATGTTAATAGAGGTAACACAAAATTGACAAAGTTTAGCATTCTCACTATGACTTTCTTGCAACTATTTTCCCCAATAGGATTCTAAACTGTCCCCCCCGCCCCCGCTCCAGCCAGAGTTCCAATTGACAAAGGAAAAACAACCAATTGGAAAACTAAATCTTCTACACTTGAAAAGAATGGGGGGAAACCTTTTAAAATTTTATTTAGCTGTCTGTGCTGACAATAATCAGACCTCTCTATTCTGCTGGAAGCAAGATGTAAAAGTTATTTAAAGTGTAGAGGTTATTCTGATTACGAGGCCTAGATCTTATTAAGAACTCACTCTCCATGTTAGCATTGTGTCACCTGCTTGGAGAAATGTTTTGATATGCTCTTTTCTACATTGTATACACTGAAGCTAAAATGATTATTAAATCTGATGAAGAAGCCCATCATATTGTTTATATTTTTTGTTTTGCCTTAGGAATAGTGAATGTACTGCTAACTACTCCGCTATGGGTAGTGAACACACGCCTGAAACTCCAGGGGGCCAAATTTAGAAATGAGGATATTACACCAACCAATTACAAAGGCATTGTAGGTAAGCATTTGTTACTGCCATTTTTTAAATGAAGGTCATGCTGGTAGAGGTGTGGGCAGGGCAGCTAAAACAAAAGATTTTCTGTTTCAGACAAAGAGTTGCTCTTCTTTGCAGAAGGTAAGGAAAACAGTGGCCTGAAATAGAGATAACTGAACAGAGAAGGCTGCAGTTCCTATCTTTAAAACAGTAAATAATAAAGCAAATTAAAACATCTTTTAACTACCAGAGCTCTTGCTAAAGGTGCAGGTAAATGACACAAAGTGATTTTAGAAGAATTTTGAAGGGAAAAAGTAGATCTTAAATGGCAAAAAAAAAAGGTATATCATGTCCTTCACCTGGTAATCTCAGGACAGATAAAACATTCAATAAAAACAACCATTATAGAAAGTAAATAAGATCAATAAAAACATAATTAAAATAAATTTCTTCCTACTGTAGTTCATTATTGCTTCCAAACAAGAACTGAAATACCTGTCTTGAATTGCATAGTACAGTGATGGCGAACCTTTTGAGCTCGGTGTGTCAAAATTTGCAAGAAAACCTAGCTTAACTCAGGTGCTGTGTCACATCTAGAAATATCCATAATTTTGTGATATGTGTAGCTCTAGTAAAAAAGTTATATTTTTATTATATGTATTTTATTAAAAGCAAAAACAAAATAATTCTTTACATTTGCTAAATCTTCAATTGAAAGTTGGTATTTCGTACACTTCAAGAACAAGCAAGCACTACATGGCCAGGTGCCAGGGTGACCATCTGTGTCACCCAAAAGGGCTTGGCGTGTCACCTGTGACACGCATGTCATAGGTTGGCCATCACTGGCACAGTATGAAGCAATGAATATGGGTGATTTGGGAGAGCTGAAGGATAACCACGGGAGTTGCACTCCCGTCTTTCTCCTGATAAAGTTCATCAACTAGGCTAGGGCAACCAAGGTGTTTCAGTGTCATACTCAAGAGATCAGATAATCAACTTTTCTCCAGTCATGCCTGCAGTTAAACCACTATCACCCACTGCAGCATCCTGCTCCGGAAGGAAATGTTAGCAATTGGGTGGTAGTTGTCTAATACTCTGGGTCCACTTATTTATTTGAGTAGTTATATCATGGAGCTTCCCTTCATAAGGGTGTGGACCAGTGCTTTTATGTGAGCTGATAAGTCATTTTTATTTTGTTTTATTTTTGATACTGTTTTTATACATCTGTTTTTAAATGCTGTGAGCCGCCCAGAGACCCTCGGGTATGGGGCGGCATATAAATTTAAATATAAATAAATAAAATTCACTACTATCTGGAAAAACATTAAGAGTGTGAAGGACTTTGCTATAGTCTCCCCAGAAAGATAGTTCCTGGGGAGAGTGAGTGAGTTGTGTGAAATTACAAGGATGAAGCTTACATTATTGGGTTCAGTACCAAAAAACTATGTGAAAAATGCTATAACAGGCAGGTTAAATAATTGACTGGAAGGAGAAGGTACTTTACCTAGTTGGCAAGACTGTGTCTGACATTTTATTCCTGTTTTGACTCCCACTTCATTATTCCTAACACCTTATTGTAATTTAGTGCTCTTTTCCATGGCCTAATCCAGTGATGGCCAACCTATGACATGCGTGTCACAGGTGACACACCAAGCCCTTTTTGGGTGACACACATGGTCACCCTGGCACCTGGGCGTGTAGTGCTTGCTTGTTCTTGAAGTGTACGAAATACCAACTTTCAATTGAAGATTTAGCAGATGTAAAGAATTGTTTGTTTCTGCTTTTAATAAAATACATTTATCAAAAATATAACTTTTTTACTAGAGCTACAAATACCACAAAATTATGGATATTTCTAGATGTGATGCAGCACCCAAGTTAAGCTAGGTTTTCTTGCAAATTTTGACACACCGAGCTCAAAAGGTTCACCATCACTGGCCTAATCATATATGCTTAATTTCTATCTGTAGTATAATCAGGCATGTATTCCAGTGTTGCACAGTAATTATCATTTAAACTATGTTAGCAAATCCAAAGGGTTCATTCCCAATATTTGTGCACCCTTCTCATAAAAACATTTCATCCTGTATCGGACTAAATGATGTATTGCGTATCACATCATCCTTGCAGCCTGGGTTTCTATTCACATATACCAGGCACATCAAGTAGCTTCAGTTGATCCCTGAGAACAATGTCAGACTCCTAGTAGAACCATTCTTGATAGTTAAGTGAAAAAGAAAATAAACATGATCCACATTTGGAGTGAGGGAAGAGGGGATTGAAAAGCTTGGGAAAGCTAACCCATCTAAGAGAATGAACTCCAAAATCAAACCTTGTCTAGAATGTTAGTGAAGTGGGGGCAGGAACAGAAGAGTGCAGCGCAAATCACTTCTGAATTGTTGATAAGAAAAAAACTATATCAGCATGGCTGTGGAAAAGTTGTTGAGGAAGAGAGAGAGCCAAGATGTCACCTAGTGGTGGTTCTTAAGGTAGATACATTACATTAATTCTTGGAATTGTTGTAGTTTGCTTTGCCCAAAAAGGTCACAGGTTTGGTTTTCGGCATATCTCTGGAGGAAATCAGTTCCATATTTTTACCAAGAACTGTATTGGCCTCAAAAATCTTAATAGGAGAATTGAAAGAGGACAACTACAATGGAAGAGGACTAAAGATGGTAAATTGTTGCTGCAACTGTGCCATTATGGTCCAGTTAACTTATCTAAGGGAGGGAATATTTTGGAAGCTGTTTTAAAACTAATAATGAAGCATGTTATTCAGTTTTCTAAAAAATGACGTTGGCTTATTTCCAAGTAATTTTCCAGGTCATGTTCTATATTCAAATACAGTAATAATTTAATATTTTTAATGAATTTATTTCTTAAAACCATGAGTTGTTGCAGAAGAGGTTAAAGGAGCATTGAAACTGGAGAGTTTTAGATCAGGATATAATCATAAATGTATTTTGGCTCACGACAATATTTTGAAAAATTTATTTATTTAAAATATTTATATGCTGCTTCCCATTAAAATTTAAACTCAAAGTGGTTTATAAAAAATAAAAAATGTTTTGCGCAGGCTGTGTCCAAAAAGGGAGAGCATTCTAGACACAGTAATTCAGTATTTGTCAGTTAGATAGCTATCTAAAATTTGTCTTTTTTTGTTATTGACTATCTAAATATAGCATATGTGGTGAGAACTTTAGTCTGCTTTGAAATAGCTGAGAACAAATTATCTTATGACTGTTTAAAACAAAAAAATGCATAGTTCTGAATAATGTGTATTAGTTCCTTATATGGTAAGAAGTTCTGAAACTTTGAACTTTTGTATCTTTGTCTACTAAGAAACAATATTTGGGGACATTTTTTGTATTGAGGAAAAGAACGCCTGTTCTGCCCAGTAGTTATCGTCCTTTGAGTATGAAACATTTTGAGTAGTCGTAATGTTTAACCGTGTCTGCTTAGATTTCAAGTCCTGCTGTGATAAATGGTGCTTACTCCCAGGAAAGTAAGATTAAGATTATAGCCATAGTCATTAAATGGTTTAATTCAATGGTTTTGTAAAGACTCTAGTTAGAAAAATCAACAAATAGAATTTTCAAAATAGTGTAAAGTTGTCTTCTATTTTCAAAGCAAACTTTTTTTGCTTACTGTATATAGACCCATTTTTTCTTTATAAAATTTCCTAAAATCAACCTGTATCCTGTTTTTTTTATTTTGTCTAAATATTCCTTGCCAAATTACAAGTGTGTAATTAAAGTGGGAAATATAGACAAGTAACCTTGCATAGAATCAATTTACACATGATCTATTGAAGAATTGTAAATAGAAATGACCACACAGATTATGTACTTGAATTTTTACATCTAAGTTGCGAGTTTATTATGAATTTTAATACAGACAGAAAACATTAGAATTGGAGAAATTCTAAAACAAGCTTATATAGTATAATGTAAAATGAGCATATTATTATAGGTGTGGTTTAGGCATACTTTCAGATTCTTAATTGACTAATTAACTGTTCACATTCTACTGTTTTCTCTTGCTCAAACTGAATTGCACTGTGTATTTAGCAAGTTCCCATAATTCTCTTCACTCTTACATCATTAAGAAGTCATCCCGCTCATGAAAGACAGTGCACTCAAGTAAGCGCATATGTGCTACATAGATTTCTTTAGATGGAGGCTGGCTATGCTATGAGGAATAGTATAGAAAGAGGCAACAGGCAGTGGGTGAAGGCTTTGTTTGCTGCACCTTGACATCTTGCCTATTTCTAGCTTTTATATAGATAGAAAAGCTAAAGACACTCGTGTTTCATAATATGTGACTTGGAGCAGAGATTTGGATGCAGAAAATGAAGCAGAAAATACAATACTCGGATTCCTATCTTTGATTACGAAGCAGCAGGCAAAATATGCAATACAGCCCTGCCCACGTATCTGTGGGAGATAGGCTTCCAAACTCACTGTAGTCAAGGGAAACAGATATTTGGAACACTGGGAAATCTTGGTCAATTTCCTATGATTCTCAGGAAATCGTGTGAGATTTCCCACTAATCTCGAGTGGAGGGTCTGCCATTTTAGCTGTGTGTGCACCTCTGGGAGACCTCTGAGGAGGATACAATGGCGCTGGGCACTGAGTGTTGGGGGAAGGCTGATCTGGTTGACTGCCGATGAGTGAATCTGTGGTTACTGGATCAGTGAATACAGGGGCATGCCTGTACATTTTAAACTAATGAATGTGGAACATTCTTGTTGCCTCATCTTTTTCATCAGATGCCTTTCATCAGATAGTAAAGGATGAAGGAATCCTGGCTTTGTGGAACGGTACTTTTCCCTCACTCCTGTTAGTCTTCAACCCTGCAATACAGTTCATGTTCTATGAAGAGTTAAAGCGGAGGATTTTGATGAGACAACTGCAGGTGAGATTCCCAAGGCCTGCAAGTAATCCCAATAAACTCCAACTTCAGAAGTTGGTCCATTAAAAGGTATTCTTTTACCTTATTTTTCTGCCTCAGATATTGCTAGCTTTCCTTGTGCATTTGAGTTAATTTTTTCTTTGTTTATACTGTTACAGCTTTCTTCACTGGATGCATTTGTTATTGGAGCAATAGCCAAAGCAATTGCTACTACTCTCACGTACCCTATGCAGACAGTACAGTCCATTTTACGAGTATGTATTCATTTTACCAGATTACTTTCACAGTTTGCTTTTTTTGTACATAGAATTGCTTTTCCTCAGCATTGTAGAACTCCTGGTTGATGAAGATTTATGTAATCTATTTGTTGTTTCTGAGCACAACTTCTTTTCACCGATGTTGAAGAAACTTTTTGTAAGCTGCAAGATAGAGAGAGTATTAATTGCATGTAACAGTAATCTTGAATATTTTGTATTTCCAAGAAATCCTATAAAATAGGATTGTATAATTGTTTTTTAATTGTCATATCTGTTACAGGAACTTCTCTGAACCAAACATGTGTGCCCACATTTTCACACGTAGAGATATTTTAAGGGTTAATTTCATGGTTTTATAATTGATGAGCTGAATCTGAAGGAAAATGGGAAGGGAGGACTTTGGGTCATTCTGTAAACAGAAATTGGGAGGAAATAATACAAAAGAAATACATTTTTAATTTTGTCTCCAGTTTGGACATCACCGTCTGAACCCAGAAAACAAGAGACTAGGCAGCCTAAGGAACATTCTCTACCTTCTTCGGCAAAGAATAAAGTAAGCTATATAGATTGTTTTCACTTACAATGGGTGTTTATATTGGCTTGTTAAAATATCCCAGCTGAGAACAAAACAGAGAACACACCCACACCAAAGAAAGTTACAGAGCTATTATAAATGCTTGTTTTATATTTAAGGATCCTCTTGTTGAGGGTGAAAGAGGAGAGTGCAAAACCTGGCTTGAAGCTTGACATTTTAAGAAATCTAAGATTGTGGCAACCGGTCCTATCACTTCCTGGCAATTAGAGGGGGGAGAAATGGAAGCAGTGTCAGATTTTATTTTCTTGGGCTCAGAGATCACTGCAGACAGTGACTGCAGCCATGAAATTAAAAGATGCTTGCTCCTTGGGAGAAAGTTTTGGAAAACATGGACAGCATTTTAAAAAGTAGAGGTATCACTTCACCAGCAAAGTTCTGCAGAAGGAGAAGGGCGTAGCAGAGGTAGCTTCTTAGCAGGGCTTCTTAGCAGCCTGGAAGTAGCTGGAAGTGCATATTTTTTATTTCACAAATTTGACTAAAAACAATAGACAACTATTATAAGCAAGTAAGCAAAATGTTTACAGCAAATACTGGTCTTTAACATAGCATAAAATGAAAACTATGTCTTCTCTACCATACTCTATGAAGAAAAATAAGCAGTACCAGGAGATACAACAGAGGCAGAATACATAATTTACATTTTTTACAAGGTACGAATGACAGCTAGTATTCTTAGTGGGCAAATATGTCAATGTACTTCATGATCGTTGATGTTCTTCAGCATACACTGAATGATGGAGAGAGGAACCTTGTGATGTCTTGTGCTTTCTTAATATGAATTGTATCTCTTTTTTGACAGGCGCTTTGGATTAGCAGGACTCTACAAAGGGCTTGAAGCAAAACTGCTCCAAACAGTTCTCACTGCTGCTTTGATGTTCCTTGTTTATGAAAAACTTACTGCTGCTACTTTTACAGTCATGGGATTAAAGCGTTCACTGAAGAACTGAAGTACATTCTTCTACTGTCCATTAAGCACAGTAAAAGGGCAGGCCGTTCTGAAAATGGAGTGGGTGCTATAGATGTTGCTTCTCAAATGTTACAGCTGTCTTTCACTATGTTCTTCTCAGTGAAAAATTCAGAATATATCAGAATAATTTGGTATAGTTCAAAAGCATTCACTCCCATTTACTTTAGGATGGCTTACTTATCAATTTTATGACAATTTCTTTGGAATGGAAAAAGTATTTATGGATTGAGATGGACATATTAAAAATCCTGGAGGGCCTAGGCTTCTCCCTCTTTCTCTGGGAACAAGGGTGTTCCTCACTGTTATTTTATTCTTGCATCTTAAATTAGCCATAATTCATTCCTCATTGTTGTCAGATTGTGTTTGGATTATTATATATTGTCTCACCATGATGATCGGTCCATTAAAAAACTCATAGAGAATTAAGGTTCTTGTGTAAACATTTTTTTTTGAAGAATCTAATTTATGAGCCATCCTTTTTGGGTTTTTTTACTAAAAAAAAAGCCCCATCTACATGAGTAAAAGGATCATTTTGGTTAAAATTTCAGTGCCAGCAGTACACATGATGTTTAGTATCACAACTACAAACGTTGCTTTAAACTACGGGCTGAACGTTCACTTTTTAAGCCACTTCAAAGACTTCTGCATTGGATCAAAATGTGTGTTAGTTTGAATCACAGCTGTTCCTCTTTGCTGTAAACAGGTCAATCCACGCCCTTCAAAACAAAACAAAACTGGTAGACCAGTGAATTAGATGCCTGCCCATTCTGCCATGTTTTGAAAGCTGATCCAAAAGGAGGTATCTTTGCTATAATCATTTTTAAAAATCCATTTGTCTTTTGGTTTTCTCTGGCTCAATTAAATCATGCTTAGTGATGGTGCTCCATCTTGCAGCTGAGCATATTCATTTCCCTCATAAGCAGTTAAACACAAGACCCAAGTATTCTTCCCCCAAGTGTGCAGCCAGTACCCGCCATTTTAGCAGAATAATTTCTCCTCTGTGTTTTTGCAGCCAAACAAGGAAGAATAGAGCACATAATGGACTACAGTGTTATAATACCAAAAAACTTTAGACCCAAGCACTTATCCATTGGTGGAAAAGGGGAACAGAGCAGACCTGTACCCTCAAAATCTCACTGACTTACTGTTGCAACTTTTCCTGCTATAACCTCCACTACTTGTGCAAACAGCTGTCACCCACAGACTCTGCTTCCTACAACAGTGATTGTTTCTGATCCGATTTCCCACCTTTTTATGGTGTTTATGCAAGCTAGCAGTGCCAAATCAGTTCTACTATATGCTCTGCTGCCATTATAACATCAGGGAGTTCCCCAGGCTGTCATTGTTGTGTGTTGTTGAAGCTGACCAAACAGGTATGATAAGCTGCTCAAAGAAACAATCCACACTCCCTCCCCACACATGTTATATACAGATTAATACCAGGAATAAAAATCTAGTCACTGTATTAAAATATAGCACTAAAGTTTATTTTTTATCAAATTTGTAGAATTAAATATTGGTTATAATTGGTTTACATCTTGACAATTTAAAAAGTTGTAGATCTTAACTGTTGAAAAAGTTCCTAACACAAACTGAGGCTCTCAAATTATTACCAGTTTGTCATTTGTTCATATTGTCAAGATAAGGAATTATAGTCATTTCTTTAGAAAAATGTCAGTTTTCCTGTTTATTTTGCTTTCCTCCTTTCCCCCCAATAGTGTTGGTGTTTCATTTCACAGCTACTTGTTCAAACTCTATTTTTAGCTGAAAAATAAAGTTTTTAACTGATTTTCTGTAAAACTCAGAAAGTCTGCCCTAAACCTCTGTCCTGTGTCTTGATGGAAAATCCTGAGTCTCAATCTTTGCACATTCTATGGAATGAATGAAGGTGGCATGTTTGGTTTGTTGAAAATTGAACAAGTTAATTGAATGTTTTGCATTTGTTTTCAAACATGTTCGAAAACAAAAAATACATTTTTTAGTGCAGAAAGCTCTTTTCAATAGCTAAAACGTGTTCGTGTCAGATGGATTCAGCTTGATCAAATTTCCAGATATCCAAACAGCAGCATGTCCAGTTTGATAGGAACATTTATGAACGTGAACCGTTCAAATTATAAAATGTGAACTGAATTTTGCACATCCCTAGTGTCTTCCTTTCACTGCCCTGTATGAAACCTGCCCTCTGGCTTTTATAGACCATCTCTTCTCCTCAGGCTAATGCTCCTTCCAACCAAACTGGACTAGCAATTGGCACCTCACCCCAGAGTCTGTTACTTTTAGATAAGAGATTTTCTGCAAAAATGCTTCTTTTATCACAGTAGCATGGAAGAAAAAAGAACAGGAGTTTGCACACTTCCTATATATGTGCCAGGAAAGGGATTATATAACAGTAATGTATGAAAGCTGACCTACCTAAGATGGCTTGCTACACTTGGTGCTGTCCATTGAGGGCAAATTCAGTCCATATTATGACCCTGTAAAGTTGATTTGAGGTACTGACTTGTCTCAAATATTTTCGCCACATAATGAGAAGACAGGACTCATTGGAAAAGACCCTGATGCTGTGAAAGACTGAAGGCAAAAAAGGAGACAGCAGAAGATGAGATGGATAGACAATGTCACAGCGGCACCAAACATGAGTACAAGAGGGGCCTAGTGTGCTGTTGTCCACAAGGTCATGGAGAGCCAGATGTGACTGCATGACTGAACAACATCAACCTATTGAAGATGTATTCTATTTACCTCCATATAGATAGGGCCAAAACTAGCCCCTTATGTTATAGTATTGAGTTTTATACTAAAAAAATTTCTAATCGTATTTTCTCCTCTGAGACCCCATCTCACTTCTGTTTTTTAATCAGTTGGCTATGTTTTCATGCTCAGGTAATAACAAACAAATGGAGGGAAGATCAAGAAACAGAAATGAGATTTCTTCCAAATTGTATTTGCTTTACTGGGGGTGGGGAAAGAATCCTTTCTAGAAGACATTAAAATATATAACCCCATATAGAAAAGGCTAGGATTAAAATATATTTTGCTGCTAAGTCAAAAAAGAAGGCTTTATTTGCCAGACCTTGGTGATGGTATGGTGGCTACCCAGCCCTCATATATTAAATAACCCCCACTCTGCCACAGAAGCTCATGAGATCTTGCCAACTATGTTTAAAATAGGCTCAAAGCCTTGTGAGCACCTTGAAAAAGGGAAGGCTAAGGGCGTAAAGCCTTGCAGAGTGACCGAGGAAGACTAGACTCCAGTTGGAGAAAGATCAGCTTTTACTGGGAGAGGCAGTTCTCCCTCAGTCACCTGGCAACCAGCATGCTGGGATAACCTACAAGTAAGCTGCTGCCATCCACAGAGAACCTGGGGAGGAGCCTCTGAAGTAATTCAGTGAACCACAGGTCACCTCTGGCCGTTCCTGAGACCTTGTGGTATAGGGCAGGATATAAATGAATTAATTAAGATTGATATATTCCCTAAATTTGTCTTGCGTTAGATTCTAATTTAAGCATGAAATCAGATTTGATTTACTGTATTTTATCACACAAATACTTTTATTTGAAGTTCTGACAATCTGAGTAACTTAGTACCTTCTTGTTGCAGTCACTCGAACTTTTGAATAGACTATTGCTTTTTGGTCCTATTCCATCTATCTTTGCAAGTATTATATTATAATGAGCTGGTTCATACACTGTGACAATGTCAGTCCCAAAGTAGGAAAGAATGGAAGGCTTTTAACAAAACTGATCTCAGCCTGACAAACAACACATAATTTTGGCTTGTTTGCAACAAGTCATGTTCAGATTATGAGTTGTGAAGCCAGCTGGCTCCAACAAACCACAGAAAGTAAGCCTACAGTTCAGGGTTCAAATGTTAAATGAGTGCTTGTCCTTTCCTTACATGACTTTGTCAGAGCAGATGGGGAGAGCTTTTGAAGTTTCTAGCTGATGACTTACCGCCAATTCTGTTTCTGATTTAAGTATAAAGATGGTACACCATTAAAACCCTATAAACAAAAACTAACATTCTTCAAATTTCTGTGGCTTTAATTGCTGGAAAGTCTGAGTAGCACTGTGCTGTCTTACTGATGCCCCAGTATTCTTCCCAAGTGCCTTTGCTTTATGTCTCCACCAGAAGCAGAAGAGAAAAAGATAGAGATTACTTGACAGATATCTGTTTCAAACAAAGAGGTTTAGAGAACCTACTGATCCTTCCAATAAAGTATTTGCTTACATGGCTGTTGGTATGTTACAGCTTAGCTAAACAGACAGGTTTAGGAACAAACCAGGGCCAGGAGACAGATGATCAGTATGTTAGGTCACTAGGACTATAAGGCTCAGAAATGGAAGCTTTAACATCCAAGATGACCTATGTACTGTACAGGCAGGGACAGATGAAACAAGGGACCGATGCAGGTAACGTTTTATGGAGTTCATGGTAAAAAGATTCACTGAACTCCCTTAGTAGATGAATCCTGCTGAGTCACAGGAAAAAGCAAGATGATTACTAGAGGCATTTATGCACTCATGCGTATTCTAATAGTTCTTGACAAGGAACTTCAAAGGGATTAAGCAGGAACAGTTAGGTCTAGACATGTATTTTACCCTATATTTACCCCTACTTTTCTGTTCTAGAAACCTCAGCTTTGAGGCATGACTATCACATGTGAAAATAAATTGGATGTGCAACCCTGTATAGTCCTTTCCTGTGCTTTTGTCACAATCCAGACAGATAATGTACACAAAAAAAGGGATCTTAGCAATTTCCTAAGCATGCTAAATACATTTAGGTACCCGGTAAGTATGTGGAGCCTTCTAGGGGGCCAAGGCATTACCATATTTTGGATTGATGAATACATGTTCTCTTACACGTAATAAGTATTTGGTGGAAGTAGACCAATGATATTTGGAGGACGGAATGCTATCTCATTTATAGCAGTTCTTGGGCTGTTATGCTGTTCCAGTTTTCTTCATCTCAGAACATGGCATAACAGCCCCCAAAATGCTACAAATGAGATTGTAACTGGTCATGAAAGCCTACATATGACCAATGCTGATTATCCTTTTCAGAGACAGTAATTAGATGAGTGAAGGAACTTCCTAAATGTATATACAGAAATAATGTAATATATTGAGGATTTAAAAATAAAATATAACATTTGTTAAGAAAATTTGATAAACTTCACGTATTCAGAAACAAGGCCTAATTGCTGAAAATAGGTACAGATGGTCTTAATTTTACATTATGGAAATTAGTTTTTAATTGTAAGTGATTCCAAGATGACGAGTTGTGTTACAGTTTAAAATGCTGTAAGATTCGGCTGATGCTGTTTCCTTCTCCTTTTTGTTTAGTTCAGTAAGATATTTGTGCTAAGATAGCTATTTGTTGTGAGAAAATATCAAATTCTTATATGATAAATTTAATCCTGAAGTCGGTTATAATACAATTACATAGCTGTGGCTTCAGAGACCATTCAGCTGTATTAACCCACAAACCCACACGTATTCACAAATATTAAGAAAAACTATTGTGTGATATAGCCACTAGAGGTCATAGAATGTCAAGGAATAGATTGATGCTATAGTACAGCTATTTACAATAGTGTTTCCATACAGTGGTGAGTTTATACAGAAAGATTATAATCCCACCCCAGTTCTCTAGGTGTTAACAGTAAAGCAAAAAATATTTTTTATTCCTATCCTCCCATCATTAGTCATAATTTGCCATAACACCAAGTCGTATTGGAAGACTTGTCACTTCAATTCAGTGTAGACTCAAAAACAAGTTCCTGTTGCTTGAAAGAATCAAATTCTTGCATTTTGAATGGGTTTTTCTTGCACTTGGCTCCAGTTCTAGACAAACACAAGGAGGACTCCCCAAGTATTGGAGTTTGCCTTTGCTGTTTAGGACCCTTTCTGTCCTGGACCTTACTCTGGATTATATCTTGGAATTAGGGACCTGACATCTACATGCATGTGGATGGCAGGACCCTGTTACAAGGTCTAATCCAGAATCTGGCCCAGTGTAGAAAGAGCCTGGAATCAGCTTACTTGTTCAAACAGTGTTTTAGGTCCTTTTAATACTTTGCATCTCCTAAAAATTGTGCAATGGTGCTGTTTCCACAGATGGTACACACTGTGACTCATTTTCTCTACCCACCTCAGCAGTGACCACTATCTTGTTCTTGCTGTTAACTCCAGATCTGAATTAATGCTCAAAAAAGCACACAGGTCTTTCCTGGCATGGTAAAGAACAGATAATATAAACTGACATGGGTAAAAGAGGATACACTGGAGATTTTACATGATGCATTTGTAAACAAACAAACCTGAAGCAAAAAAAGTAACTGATTATCCAAATGAGATAATTTGCCTTTGCTATTCAGAACAAAGAAAGTTGCATCCTCATACTTTTACGCTCATGCAAGAGATGATACCTTGAATTTTATATTTTTACTTGAAGCCCAGTTTGGAAAGAGAGGAGCATGAAGCTTCTCCAGACACTGCATGCTTGTAGTTATAATAAAAACTAAACATTTACTGACGGGCAACCCGTCTTGGGCTTTTTATTAGAAAGCAATTTCGTTTCAAGAAAGTCTTACTTTGCACGTTTATAATAAATACCACCGGGTTTAAGAAAGGATTCGTCTCATGCAAAAATGTTTCTAAGGAGGTCTGACGACATTTATGCCTCTTCAAAGCATCTGTACAATTGACGAGCCAAGCCCACCGCATAGCTTGGCGCGCTGCCCCTTTAATGCTCCCTTCCCTTCCCTTCCCTCCACCCTGCCCTTCCCTGCACTCCAGCACGCCAACTTCACCTACGGCCGATGACATAATCGCTGCCTTGTAATTCGCTCCTTCCTGCCTCAGTCACCTTTCATTGCCCCGCCCCTTTCTTTCCTCTTCGATCCGCCCCGAACCGTTAGTCATAAGGCACTCGACAGCCGTTGACGGGTGCTTGTGTCGCTCAGCCTCCTTGGCTCCTTCTGATTGGCTATGCTGTCTGTCAGTCTCGAACTCGGCGACCTACGGGGCGGGAGCTTCCGTGGCTGCCGAGCCGAGAGAGAGAGAGACGAGACGAGCGGCCGGCGAGGCTGCCGGAGGAGCTGCTAGCTGGCTGGGGAACTTTTACGTGGGAGGCGGTCGGCAGAAGGCTCCGGAGGCTCCGGAGAGGAAGGACGGCGGTTAGTCGCTCGGGAGCTGCTGGGATGGAGTCGTGACTAGGTGAGGGAAAGGGTGGCTTCGGCCTTGCGGGAGGGAAGCGTGCCAGCAGCCGCTGACCCCTCCCGAGCGGGAGAGCCACCATGGACGGGGCAGGGAACCGCCCCTTCCCGAAGCACGAACCGGGGTGTCTCTTGGCCCCCAGGAGACACGGCAGTTGGGCGGGTGGGGGGTCGGGTGGGGGTTGCGCCGTGGTGTTTCTCTCTGCCTCCTCCCATTTTTCCTCCGTGGGGCGAGGAGAGTGGGCGGACCGCGCCCCTTTATCTCCACCGAGCGCCCAAAAGAGCCTCCCCACCAACCCTCTCAGATTTCCTTTGCAGTGAGTCAGAGCCTTGGACCCCCCTCCTCCCTTCTTGGGCCTCTCACTCAGAGTACGTGATTTTTGAGCCCCCCCCCATCTCTTTTCGTGGCCTCAGACCCAAACCAGAGAAGGCTCCATCTTCTCTCGACTTGCCTGAACCTTCTCCTCCCTCCTTTCCCGACCATCTCCCTCTAGGGTGTGTGTGATAAGGGCGTTTCAAACGTGTGGTGTAGCTTATTCAGAATATATATTTTATACTTTATGTTTATAGTTCAGAAAATAAACGGCTATCACATCAAACCCATCCCTTTCTCTGTAGCTTCCTGTTGGAAAGCTTTGCAGTAGCACAGGGGATGCAGGACAGGGCTCTTCTGTGTATTTTATTCCATAGCAATACGCGTGATCTGGTTTGGGTTCAGAATGGCAAGCTGTGATTTTTTTTGGGGGGGGTAGGAAGAGGGAGTGCGAATCAGGACTTCTGTAATCTCAGTAATTATTGAATCTAGTGTTATTCTTGTCTGTTGGAATCCTGAGCTAGATAGAATTTGGTGCATGCAGTTAGCTCACTCGTGGGTGGAGGCTGGATTTGTTTTGTGCTCTATAGGTCCAGTGAGGCTGTGAATAGGGTTGTATGCTTAGTTCTTTGTATTCTGTGGTTAATGTTGCACCCTCTGAAACACTCTAAAGACATAGGACTGAGTGGGATTTCCTGTTTGAAAAGCATCTCAACTTGAAGTTGTCTTTTGTGTTTTTTTTTCTGTTTCAGTGAAAGCAACCATTCAATTAAAACAGGGATGGGAAGCTTCAGACCTAGGGACGGAATGTAGTTGTGTGCAATCTTTAGAACTTAAAGCCCTTTCTGCACTGAGCCTTATTCCTGCTTATATCTTAGAGTAGGAGCCTGCCACAAGCATGCAAGTGCAGACTATGGCAGGGCCTGGGTGGGACCCACCATAGTCTACATTAGCATGCAGATGGCAGACTCCTATTCTGGAATATAATCAAGAATAAGGCCCAGTGCAGAAAGAGCCTTAGTATCTTCCAAAGTCATGCCTCTTCTGGTTGCATGGTTGGAATGTCGCCTGCTCTACAAAGTAAAAGCTCCATTTATTCCTCTGCCCTGGCTTGCTTCTGACCTCACTCATGGTATTACTCGCTCCCACGGAAGTTGCCCTTGGCAAATGTGAATCTTTGGGCTACAGAAAGTTCTGCACATCAGCTATAAGAATTGTTAAGTCTTCAACCAATGAAATGACTTGTCTGGTAAGCACTATGTTAAGTAGCCTGTATTATCCTAGGATGGTTATCTAGCAAGAATAATGTATAGAGTAGTTATTGACATAAGTGTGTTGAATAAAACTTTGTTTTGTTTGTGACCTGTTATATTTAAGAAGGTGGTGCTTTAATGAATCCTAAAATTGGACATAGTACCTAGTTCTCAGTAAGGATGGGGAATTTATTTAATGGCGGACAAAATGAGTATGACAACATGACGTCTGATAATTTAAAATTAGTGTTTTCATTTCATAGCTTACTTGACTTGACAAGGACTGTACGAATTACATACTGGTTTATGCTCTTTGATCGGAGGATTTTTTTTTCAAGGTTATGAAGATGAATTTCTAGGAAAGTGTTATTTCTGAAGCTGACCCTAGATTTTAGTCATTTCTGTTTCTGATCATGGAATCGCAGGTCCTTTCAGCCCTGATGACCAAGGATCCCAAGACTATCCGTGCCTTGCATGTAATATCTGAGTAGCTAAATCCAAAAACTGCAGCCATTTTTATTGAGAAATGTCTGCTAATTTAACTGAAGGTACAGGAAGAACTTAATTGTGAGGAAAGGCACAAGAGAATGTAAGGTTGCTAGACCTTCTATTTTATTGTCCTTTCCATTAGGAATAGTTTTTTAGAAATGGTTTTAAAAGTGTATTTTGAATAGTATATTATGTGTATTATTCAGCATTAAAATACTGCTCTTCAGTTTTCAGTAATGTGTATTGATATCTGTGTATTGGTGGAATGTCGAGCACAAATATGTGCCTGGAACTTAGACTGCTGCCTTTTCACTTCACAAGCAGCCCTTGTGGTACCCATCAGAGTTTCAGACTACACCCTGCTAGCCTGGCAGTTCTGTGCACTGTTTCCTCATTCGTTCAGTTAGTTGCCTGAAGTTGCCAGAATCTGTCCAGCATGACCCTTCCTGATTTGGCTCCTTTACCAGCTGTTGGTTCTGTTGCAGTTTTGCTGCTTCTATCCTGAATGCTTCTCCCTAGCCGGCTGGTGGGAAAGAAGGTCTTTGGAAGATTTTATAGTGTGGAGAGATGTTGAGGTGGATGAGTACTTGGATGAGATGCAGAAGAAGGAGGGTAGAAAGAGGATCAGTTTGTTAGGTGAGGCTTGGAAGAGTGTAGGGATAGCAAGTGAAGAGAAGGAATACTTTGGAAGTCATGTAGTTTATGTGTGAGAAAGGTTATCGGTGTAAGGAGATGAGAAAAAGTCTGATTTTGAAGGATTGCAAGATGTTTAGGGCTGGGTTGAGCATCTAATGAACTTGGATCGAGAGAATGGTGACGGTTTTTCTTGGGTCACATTGATCCTGGCTGCTCCTCCTTTTTTGGAAGCTGGAGGAGGCAAGCCCACTAGTATAATATTAAGGGTTGCAGTAAGATCCAGGCCTGTAAGCAATAAATAATTGTTCTGAAAATAATTTAGAGCCCTGCTAGGGATTGAGGAAAACCTTGACAGGCCCAAAATTGAATTAAGTGACTCCATGACCCCTAAGTATCAAAGAAGCCTGGGGAATTGGGAGCCTTAGTACATCTGACCCTTATTTAAGAGGTGTGTGATCATTTCAGAGTCTTGGTAGAGCATTTGAAATGATACTTTTGGCTGTAGCTCAGTGGTATGCAAACTGCCCGGAAAGGAAAGGGTTGCTGGTTTGATCCCCAGCTTATCCCTGGAAGTAGGGAATGGCAAATCACTTCTGTATCTCTGCCAAGAAAATTTCACAGAGAAGCCCATGGAGGCATCTAGGCCAGTGATGGCAAACCTTTTGAGCTCGGTGTGTCAAAATTCGCAAGAAAACCTAGCTAAACTCAGGTGCTGTGTCACTTCTAGAAATATCCATAATTTTGTGATATTTGTAGTTCTAGTAAAAAAGTTATATTTTTGATATATGTATTTTATTAAAAGCAAAAACAAATAATTCTTTACATTAGTGACTTTTGTTGCTAAATCTTCAACTGAAAGTTGGTATTTCATACACTTCAAGAACAAGCAAGCACTACACGCCCAGGTGCCAGGGTGACCAGGTGTGTCACCCAAAAGGGCTTGGCATGTCACCGGTGACACGCGTGTCATAGGTTGGCCATCACCGATCTAGGCAGTAAATGAGTAATGGACCATAACTTGGTGGTACCCAACAGCAACATGGACATGAGTGTCTGGTGAAAACTGAAACTGCTTCTGCCAAGCCAGAAATTTGGGGAGCTGCTAATCAAGATCGCTACTTACAGCTTGAATTGCCATTTGATTTTAAGTCATTTACTCCCCCCCCCCTTTAGCAGTATTTGTAAAACAGAAAAGCTGCTTCAAAAGAGACCTCTGTATGGTCTTGTGGGGGAGGCGGGTTCTTCCAAGCCATTTCCAGCTCTCCTACCTGTCCACCATTATGTTCTGGGCCTGCCTATATTCAGACCTGGGATGGGTCGACAGTCTTTGATGGTCATGAGTCTGATTTTCACTGATAAACTAAATAGGTGACAATATACAGCCTAGTTGTTCTCCTTTCTCAGACTTGAATCAGTCAGTTATTGTATGCTGGGTTCTAATTGTTGATTAGTGACCCACATACAGTTTCTTCAGGGGACAGGTAAGGTGATCTGATACTCCCATCTCTTTAAGAATTTGCCTTTTTTTGTGATTCACACAGTCAAAGATCGTGGCGTAGTCAGTGAAGTAGAAATAGGGTTTTTTGTGTGGAAGTTCTTGGCTTTCTCTTTGGTGATTTGAACTCTGATTCCTCTGCCTCTCTGAAGCCCATCTGCACCTGTTGCTGACGCCTAGCTTGCAGGACCTTGAGCATTACCCTCCAAGCATTAGTATGAACATTTTTTGGCATTGTCCTCCTTTGGGATTGGGATGTAGACTGTAAGGATGTGCACAAATCTAATTCGATCAAATGTGGACATTCAAATTCAAATAGAATGTCTACACATTTGAATTTAAACATTCAAATGAATTTTGAATGTTCCAAAACATTTGTTTGAATGATTCGAAACATTCACATGTACAAATACGTATGTATTGTATGTATTACGTATCATATGTATCTGTACGCATTTGTACTGATAGTACGGGACAAAACGGGATGCATACAGGATAAAATGGGATGCATATTAAATGTGTACAGGTAGATATAACACATACGAATGTTGGCGACATTCGTATCTTCAGATTCAAATCTAACATTAGAACAAATAGATTCCAACGTATTTGATTTGAATCAGTTTTTGTTGCATTCAGATTCTAAACATTCAAGTCGAATGTTTGGAGATTCGATTCAAATTTGAATGCAAAAAAACCATTCATGCACATCCCTAATAGACTGACTTTTTCCAATCCTGTGATCACAAGTGTGTGTCCCCCCCCCCCCCCGAATTTGCTTGCATATTGGGAACAGCATTTTTTAGGATTTTAATGAATGATGAATAATAGTCCTGCCCTGATAAAATTTTAGGGAAATGTTGTAACTTGAAGTTTTAATCCTGGCATGGATAATACTTTTTAGATTGGGGCGAGGAGGAGAATTTTTTTAAAAAATCTATTACTCTAGAGCATCATGCCAAATAATGAGGAGATAATTTACAGCATTGTTCTCATGGTACTTGGAGTCCTAGCAGAACTGTGATAATAGGGGTTGTCTTGGGAATGAAATTGCTATTAGAATATCTAAATCTGTATCTCTTCAGGCTGTTCTTGGAAAAGGTTGGGCATAATTTTTATTTTTTATATTTTTTGCATCTATAGCTATTATAGTAGTACTACCTCTCTTTCTCTACTTTGCAGCCTTTTATTTATCTAGTTTCACTGGTTCTTTTTTTGGCTTTTAAATTCACTGCTTCTGTTAATTTGCTAATCATGCCTCTTCCAATTTTTCATTAGTTTTAATAGTTCATATACCAAACAAGCACACTTTTATTTTGTCCAAAATTAGTTCTTCTGGCTTACTTCTAAATCCATTCATGGAAAAAAAAGAAGAGCTAGAAGATCTTGGATGGGCACAAATTATTTATAGTTACTTGCCACTAATGTGATCCGTTTGTATTGTTTGTAACCATAGTTTTTGGATGTTTCCATTAGCACTAGGAATTATTCATGGTGCTAAATGACAACTTGGAATTATGGGCTAGTCTTTGGTAATTATGTATATTAGAAAAAATGAATATAATAAAGATTATTACAGAAGGTGAAGACCTTTTCATGCGTTAGGTTAAAAGGGGCAACTAAAAATAGTTTTCTACTGACAACATAGGAAGCAGGCTGTAGTTAAGTTTAGTTGATTGAAATTAAGATAATATTGAAACAAGGAAGAAAACACTTTCATGGATGGCTTTAGATTAGAAATGAGGCTTCTGTACTTTGATAAGGAACATTCAGGAACAGCGTTTCAGCATATATCAGTTTTTAGCCACATCTCCACTGGTGTTCAGAATGCCTTGGAAGATCACTGAAGTCTTCCCATCTCCACAGCACCTCATGTCAAAGGGGCTCATGAAGGGAGTTTAGTCTCTTCCAAGTTGCAAAAAATCAGTGCACAAAAAGTAGCTCTTGTCCTAATAAAATATGCCCCATTTCTGTGCAGGCTTTCTGCTGCTGCATACAGAGTGTGAGCAGGCCCTCTGAGGGTAAGCTATGAAGACTTCAGAACGTCAGCCTTGAGTTGTCAGATGCCTTTCCAAGGTTTCCTGGAACCCACAAATGGCCAGTCCAGTACTGAAGCTGGCACCATGGAGAATTAACAGAATTTTAAAAGTGTTGAAATATTTCATTTTATTTGAGTATTAATGTGTCACTGTTATTGCCATCCTACTGTCTCAAAAGAGCCTGAGTATGAAGGCATGGAAACTCTGAATTGCCCAGGCACAAAAGCTTCTCTTTTGGTATCACTGTTGTGATATAAAGATATGTAAACATCACATTCGGCATCAGATTGACTGTAGAAGTTGCCAGAAGGATGATCTGTGGTCTATCTAACTGCCTTAGGGACTCCGTTCTGGATTTTCTATCAAGGTTCAATCCTTAGCCTTTCCCAATGCACTCATAAGCCAGTGAAGCTGTTTTACCCATAGCAGGGAAGATAGCAGGGAAGATCCAGAGAGCTTCTGATGGCAGAGTAGAGATTTGAACTGAGATGGTCTTAACCCTTGCTGGTGGCACATCATATCATTATTTCATAAGTACAGATAAATTTTGTGATAGTGCTGTTTT
This sequence comes from Aspidoscelis tigris stejnegeri, assembly GCA_023333525.1. Taxonomy (NCBI): domain Eukaryota; kingdom Metazoa; phylum Chordata; class Lepidosauria; order Squamata; family Teiidae; genus Aspidoscelis; species Aspidoscelis tigris. The sequence continues at coordinate 35,860,684 of JALMGA010000005.1, read as the reverse complement.
TGCAAGAACCCAATTGACAAGTATTCTGAATTATGAACCATTTGGATAATGCTTTGGGAGTCATTTGCTGTTTCGTTTAGATATTATAGGAGTGTTTTGTCTTGGTGCATATATTATCATATGTACTAGTCTGGGACTATAAATAAACTTATCTTGCTAAGGTTATATTTTTACAGAACTGCAGATTAGGTTAAAAATATTTTCTGAGACTCTTGTATGCTTCTTGTCACCTTCATGATACCGGATTGTATTGCTGTACATGCTTATCTCTGCAGATGCACCCTATTTTAAAAAAAAGTCTTCCTCCCTCAGGCCATGTGTTCAGGCTAGCTTAGAAAAAACCCCAGCTATAGCAGCTAAACCAGTAGCCACACCAAATGTCCAACATCCTCTCCAAAACGCAGAGGATCCACCCCACGAACTTACTAAATTTCTGTTCCGTTTCTTTGGATTCAGGAGAGCAACTTTCCTCCACTTGAGTACACACTCAAACTGACCTTTCTGTTTCCAGGCCAGCAGTGTGGAAGATGCCCATCAACTTTTTCCAGGCACTATAGTTAGATCTTTTCAGGTCAGCAGAGGCTGTATTTTGCAGATGAATCCTACAGCAGATGCTTTAACAAGGACTCTGTGGGTGGGAAGAACTGCTACCTCCAACCATCCCTGGAGATCAGTTGCCTGGTGTTGGAGCTGCAACTGTTGGACTGCTAGCTTGAACAACTTCTCCTGGACTACAGGGGGCAGGGTTAGGCAGCTACTATTTAGGCAACAGAGAACCAAGGCAGTGGTGGAAGGGTGGTGGCCTAAAGGCAAGATCCGTTAGGTGCCCATTTGGAGTCCAGTTGGATTGGGTGAAGTTTTTAGCTGTTTTTATACTGTTTAATTCTTCTATTGATTTTATTGATGTCTTATTCTTTTAAATGAATATTGTGACCTGCCCTGGGACTCTTTGGTAAAGAGCATGATAGAAATGATGGATGGGTAGATGGATTGATGAGTTAGCTTAACCTTCTTCCTGGCCTGTTTCGATTTAGCTGTAACCCATCTTATAGTCCTGGTGGCCCTCAGCACCAGACCGCGAGAAGGGCAGGTTGATACTTAAACTGTGAATGGTTTTTCTTTTGTTTTGGTGTATTTTGATGTGTTCACCTATTTTGAAGGCTTAGGGGTGGGATCCAAGGAGGTGGGCTTGGAGATGGGAAGGGATGGCTCTGTTTTTTTCTGACCAGAGCCAAGACCATCCTGCATCTTGGACTCGGCTTTGTCAGAACTGGTGGCTGGAAAGGGTGGGGCTTTCCCTGTACAATCATTAGTTTCTTCTTCTGCTGCTGCCTGTCTTGAATACATTACCCTCAGGATGTCAGACCATGAGAAACTTTTGTGAATAAATACCATCTGGCCCTTTTAAACCTGCACTTCATTTTCCAATCCCAAGACAGGTTCTTGTTGTATACTATATTTTTTGCTTGGATTGCACCCCCCCCCCCCCCGCATGTCACCCCTCATAAAAATGGAGTGACAGACAGGCCCAATGTGGGTAGAGTTGGAATCACCACATAGGTGCTCCGATGTTTCCACTGTGAGCATCCCTAGCACCCATTGCTGTTGGGTGCTACACTCCCCATGGAGACTCATTGGGTACCTCCTTAGATCCGAATCTACTAAATCCCGATTAGTTGAAGGACCCATCTCTTAGATCCGGATTAAGGGAGGTAAATGGGAAAAAAACCCAAATCAACAAGCCACAGGCTGGGTCTGCAAGGTTTGGTTTGCTGGCTCTATGCACTTTCTGGTACAGGAGGAGGGAATGTCATTGGTGCTTCATGGCCTCTGTGCTAGCATGTGGTGGGTAGTGGTGAAACAGTTAACAGGTCGTTAATGCAAGCAGGTAAAGCAGGAGTGGCCTATTGCCTCAGAAGACTTTCATTTGGCTAACTGAATGCCACAACATGCCCAGTAAGGGGTATGTTGTTGTTGGGTATGCTCAAGTCGTGGCTGACTTCTGGTTAACTCCATGGGCACCTCCATCAGCATCTCTATGCAGTACAGAAGTGGGTTTGTCATCAGCTACTTCCAGGGAGTGTACCATGCTCCTACTCATCTTCTGGGGTTCCTTAACCTACTCCAGAGGTAACGTTCCAACCGATTGGGCCTGGCACAACCTCAGAATTAGCTGTCAAATACCATATCTGAGGTTATGATATGCTGGGCAGAAACAGTACACAGTGTGTGAATGTGTGGGAGTTTACTTCAAGGGATCTGATTCCCCTTTGCTAAGAGGTAGATGGGGTAGATGGGTGTGTGTGTTAGTCAACATTGCCATCTTACTGCTTTGCGTTTTGTATACTTTTTGAGAAAACACTTTCTTAAACTGCTATTCCTTTGCATAGATAACAAATAAAAGGAAGGAAACTTGTGAAAAGTTATATAAATAAAATGGAGAGCCCTTGCTCTTGCTTCCTCTAGTGTGGCTTCCTTGCATTTTTAAAATAAGCAATTAAAAAATGTGACACACAGGTTTTAGTTAACTTATGAGCAAGGGCATCTCCCTCCCTTTGTGTTCAGGTCAGAGTTTTTTTTTTCCTGGCTGCTGGCTGGAGAATTTCCATATTGCTCAACTGCTAAGCTCTGAGTCATCACCAGTGAAGGGAGATAACCCATTGTAATTGCTGGCAACCAACGGTTTGGCCTGAACTTGTAAACAATGGTGTATAAACATTTCCAGTGAATTATAAGTTTATTAGCAAGGCCGGACCTCTACATCTCTAACAGCTGACGTTATATTCTCAGGGAAAAGCAAGTTATTCATATAGCAAAAAAATATGTATTAGTGGTTCTGTTAGAAGTGAACATAGCGTAGCAGTTTTTATTCTTAAAAACATGCAGGTGATCATGATTTTTCCTGGACTGTATAAGTGCAGAGTCTGCTGGTACATCTTTGAATGATTTGCTATTGGTCAGTAACAGTTTTTGATTTGTAGCAGTTGAAAAGTAACAAAGTAAAAAAAATTGTCTCTTGTTTTTATAGTATTGTTTTCAACAAAAATTTGTTACTTGCAAAGAGGAATATTTTACTGTATTCATTGGTTGTTTTTGAACCAGATTTGCCTTATTCTGTTAAAAATGAAATAGTACCAGCATTGTGTACCTTCCTTATGTACAGCTATAATATAACTATAGATAATTTGTGAACAGAAGACCTTGAATTTACTAATAATTTGTAAACAGATTAACAAGTATGTTCATCTGCTTAATAGTCATACATCTTTAAAAATCAAACGTGCAACTTTTTCATGAGATACTGAAGTGGGCTAGTAGTGATTTATAGTATTATTCATTTGCAGCCTCAGTGAGATTCCAGTATTATGTTTGCAACAACTGTGTGTATAAATATGGTATTTATGTGCCTTTATGATGTTGTGGTTGTTTTAATTGTTTAGTGGTGTCTGACTCTTTGTACTCTCAGGAACCACAACATGCCAGGCCCATCTGTCCTCCACTGTCTCTCAGAGTCTGACCAAGTTCATGTTAGTTGAATATATCACGTCATCTAACCATCCCATCCTGTGACATCCCTCTTCTTTTGCTTTCAGTCTTTCCCAGCATTGGGGTCCTTTCTAGTTTCTATAGGAAAGGTTGATTTTTTTTTTTAGAATTGACTGATTCAATCTCATTGCAGTCCAAGAGACTCTTAGAAATTTTCCCCAGCACCATAGTTCAAAAATGTCGATTCTTTGGCACTCATCTTTCCTTATGGTCAAGGTTTCACAGCCCTGGGACTGTATGGATCTTTGTTGGCAACATGGGGTGTTTTTCCACTGTCACTAAAAGTACCCATTAAGTACCCATTAATGGGTACATAATGGCATTTTTGTACCCATTAACGGGTACTTAATGGGTACTTCTAGTGACAGTGGAAAAACACCCATGATATCTCTGCTTTTTAATATGCTGTCCAGGTTTACTATAGCTTTTTCCCCAAGGTCCAAGCATACGTATTTTAATTTTATGGCTGCAGTCACCATCTGCAGTGATCTTGATCCTAGGAAAATAAAATCTGTCGCTGCTTTGATTTCTTCCCTCTCTATTTGCCAAGGAGTTATGGAACTGGATACCATGAACTTGGTTTTTTAACGTTGAGTTTCAAGAAAACTTCTGTACTCTCTTCTTTCACCCTCATAAAGAGACTCCTTAATTCTTCTTCACTTCCAGAAGAGTAAGTTTATTGATATTTCCTCCAACAGTTACCAGCTTTTGATTAATCTAGCCAGGCAGTACACATGATACAGTCTGTATATATGTTAATTAGGGTTATAATATAGCCTTGTTACACTCCTTTCACCGTCTTCAACCAATCAAATGCTCTGTGTTTGATTCTAACTGTTTCTTACCCACATGAATGTTCCTCAGGAGGTAAACAGGTGGTTTGGTACTCACATCTCTTGAAGAACTTGCCACAATTTGTTGTGATCAATACAGCCAAAGCAGATGTTTTTCTGGAACTCCTTTGCTTTCTCCATAATCCAGCCAGTATATGCCTCTTTGAAGACCAGTGTGCATTTCTGGTAGTTCCCTGTTCACATATTTCTGAAACCTAACTTTCAGAATCTTTCACATTATCTTACTAGCATGTGAAATGAGCACAGTTGTTCACTAGTTTGAACATTTTTGGCATTGCCGTCCTTTGGATTTGGAATGTAAACTGACCTTTTCCAAAGTAGCTGGGATATTGGGAGTAGCACTTCAACAGCAACAGCAATATCTTTTAGGATTCTAAATAGTTCAGGTGGAATTCCATCAACCCCATCAATTTTGTTTGCAGCACTTTCTAAGGCCCATTTGACTTGTCTTTCCAGCATGTTTGACTCACCACTGATGTCAAGCTCGTTCTGGTATAGTTCTTGAATATTCTTGCAACCTCTTCTTTATCTCTTCTATTGTATTAGGTCCCTACCATTTTTGTCTTTTATCATACCCATTTTTGCTTGAAATGTTTCCTTGCTGGTTCAAGTTTTCTTGAAGAGATCTCCTGTCTTTCTCATTCTTTTGGTTTCTTTGCATTGATCATTTAAGAACATTTTTATCTCTCCTTGATGTCCTCTGGAAATCTGTGTTCAGTTGGGTAGGTTCCCCCCCCCCACGTTTCACTTTTCTTCTTTTCCCAATTATTTGTAAAGCCTCATCAGACAGCCATTTTGTCTTCCTGCTCTTTTTTTCTTTGGGATTCAAACTTCAGGCATTCTGTCTACCAGATCTAATCCGTATTCATCACTTCCACCACATATTATAGTACAGAGTGGAAATGCAAATATGTATGCTGTCGGTTAGTATTTTGACAGTTCACTGGGGAAGGGGAACTGAAAATTTTATGCCGCTTTAAGATTGCCCATATGACTGAATCTGAAGTTAATGCATGCTCATGTACATGATTGTTCCTTTTCTTTCAGCTTTTCTAAGATCTCACTTCCCCTCCTTTTCTGTTTTCCCTCTTCTGTTTCTGTATTTGTTTCCGTTTGTCTTGTTTCTTTTTGACTGCTCCACTTTTATAATTTTGAGCTTTGAAAGGCAAACAGAGGGTGTTTTTCCACCGCAGCCCAAAGATCCGGATCTAAGAAGATCTGGATCTAAGGAATGGGTACATTTCTTAATCCGGATTTAGTAGATCCGGATTAAGGGAGGCACCCAATGTGTTTCCACGGGAGGTGTAGCACCCATTAGCAATGGGTGCTAACCCCCCTGCCATGGAAACCTCTGCACCCATGTGGGGAATCCGGATTGACCCCCAAGGGGTCGGTCCATCACCCCAGGTGTCTCTGGGGACGGGGACGGGGCGATCTCCGAAGTCCCAGCTTCGGAGTGATTTCAGAGTGATTTCGAAATCATTTCGAAATGACTCCGAAGTCCCTCTGAAGAAATTGCCAAGGACTTCGGAGAGGCTCCGGAGCTGTCAGCACGGTCCGTGCGCTATTAGCGCAGACCACATGGACTCCCCTCCGAAGTCTCTCTGAAGAGACTTTTGACAGTGGAAGAACACCCAGAATTGGAAGTTCTTCCATCTTTGTGTCTTAGACATACCTAACCATTTCTCTTGCCTTCTCTGATTTGCAGGGTGGAGATTCATGGGTGCCGAGTGAAAACCTGAAGGGTACTCTTTTGTTGGCCCAGATCTTCTGATTTTCAAAGTGAGAGTGCTTATGATAACGATGTAGAAATCTGTTTTGCAGTTGATTTCCTCAAGTAATAAGAAGTTAAAGGAGTTCCTCATTATGTTTTGGTTAGGCATGTGATGAACAACTTTAGAGGCAAGGGACTGTGTAAGAGCCTTTATTCCACAATCCTGGCTCTCTTCGAAAGCTTTACATGGTTTCTGAATAGGGTGTTAGCGTCCAGGAGGTGAGGGAACTCACCTTTTTTGTGTAGCATGATCTGGCAACCATTTTAGGTCTGTCGGTGAGCAGGGCTGCAATACAAGTTGGTACACGTGTGTGTGACCTCATGCAATGCTATGTGCATGTGTAATAACATCAGTGCATCCACATGCGTTATTGGGTGTTTTTCCACTGTCACTAGAAGTACTAAATGGGTACTAAATGGCATTAATGGCATTAAATGGCATTAATGTACCCATTGATGGGTACTTCTAGTGACAGTGGAAAAACACCCATTGTGTACGTGTGCTGACATGTACTGCGGCCCTGTTCATAAAATATGTCGCATAAAAGAAGTGAGTTCCCTCACCATCTTGATGTGACTCCCTACATGGGAGTTGTGTAAAGCTTTTGAGGAGAATGGGTGCTGTTGGATAAAGGCTCTTATAATCCCCTGCTTTAACATCTCTCTGGTTTTGGTAATAGTGAGTTTTAATTTTTGACACTGGAAGGTTTGTGACCCTCCTTTCCTATAAATGCTACAAAATGGCACTTTTTCTTAAGGTAAAGAGAATTGGGGAATGTTGTTTTCCAACTTTTTTTTTTACTGTGTGAGAGCTTTGGATTTGCTCCATTTAGGTATAGTCTAACCCCTGAGAATAGTAAAGAAATACTGTATGTTTTAATTCAACTTCTTAGCTATTTTGCTTATTTGAAAAGACTTTTGCAGATCTGTTTACTTTAGCACTACAGGCCAGATTGCAGCTACAACCTTTTTGAATTTTGTAATTTTGTCTGGATCTAGCAGCATTTATATCCATCTACATCTGTGCTCTTAAACATTCAGTAAATCAGTTTGAAATGGTTCCTTTATTCACACCCTGCCAATAGCTTTTCATTTTTCCCCTTATGGTTTGTTGCTGTTAGGTACTATTGAGGCACCATTGTGGGCTCCTCTGTGCAGTTTTATTGGCGAAGATATAGTAGTGTTTGGCATTGCATCCTCCTAGGGAGAGGCTGGGGATTGAAGCCATGGCCCTCTGATTTCTAGGGAGTTTCCCCTACCACTGAGCTACAGCTACTCCCCATATACAAACAACTAAGTGCAGAGATGAGCCATACACCTTCTGTCTTCCTCTTATTTAATGCAAATGCTTATTCTATTTTTTGACCTTGATCTTGGGTCCCATACGTTTTCTTTCTGGACAGCAGGTTCTTTGATCTTCTTCCCCCACTTCCTAGCAGCCTCTTAGTTGTTCTTTTGTAATCCCAGTTACCCACAAATTAACTGCATTGGCTAGCAGCACTGGCATTTATGTTCTTAAATAGCCCTGTTGAAGCAGTCCAGATGCATCCTAAGAGAACCAAGGAAGTTCAAGGCCTATCTGCCTCCATTCCATAATTATGAAGAGCAAGATGAAATATGGAGTTTTCCCCCCTCTCTTTACAACTGCTGGAACAATAGTGCTGCGTGCACTTAGTTCTGGTATGTTGGAATAATTGAGTCTTTTCTTTTTTTTTACAATCTGTGACGTCAGAATCTCTTTGGCCTAATAAAAGTTACAGCTATTTCTCTTCTTTCAAACTACTCAGTATCTGCAGAAGTATTTTTCACACATCTCCATTGGATAAGCTTGGGAGTCATTTTCATTATTGCATGTGTAAATAAGTCCAACAATACTTTCCATCAGTTGAGTAAAATTATAGCAAGTTGTTATGTTGGCTTTCTATTCCTTATTCTGAAGTCTCATGTAAAGTAAGTGTTTGAATTACTGAGGACAAGGATTTTGTTAGGAACCCCTTGAAGTTAGTTCAGGAATTTGAATGAAGTTTTGGGCAAAAAGCAACTTTCTTTTCTTAAATTGTTCACAGTTCAATCCATGCTTACTTAAAAAAAACCCCAGTGAAATAAGTAATTTCTAGAAGAGTCTCTGCTTTCTTTGCTCTTTGTTCTATCAACTGTACTCCTAATTAAGAGCTACTTATCTAGCAATGGCCAGGATTGTCACCTGCATTCAGAAAGGGAAACAGGTTTACACATGTAGCTAACAGTTGCCGAACTCTATTTCTGCATGAGTGCTAATGAAAGGTGCAAGTCTGTGCCTAGAGAAGGGAAGGCGGGGATGGTTTATTGGAAATAACTTATGAGTAAAGGTATTGTGCCTACTTGGTGCTATAGTAACTCCTTATCTCCTTCTCTCATTACCTTCAAAAAGAAAACCTTTATTTTTCCTTATGCTTCCTTATTTGGTTTTGAGGGCCTGTATAGATGATTGCCAATGCCTTATGATTGATTTAAATAAGATATCTTTATCAGTGCTCTATATGGGTAATGACTGTTGTGCATTTGGGAGTCTCCAAGTCCTGTCTGGTTTTACTAGTTGAACTAAGTTTTTTTCTTCTTAATGCAGACTTTGCCCTTTCCCATGTTTGTACAGGGTATTACCCTGAAATTGCATGAGGTTTTGGAAATGTTTGGAATGCGATAACATTCCTTCCCATATTCTAAGATGCATTAAAGCTTAGCATAGTTTTAAGGGCAATGCCAGCTTCCAGTATAGTAGGAAAGTCATGGAGTCTGGTTGTATTTTCTTGTGACTTGTTTGAGAAATGAATGCAATTTGAAAAAGTATATTTTAGTGATTCATTCTAAAACTTTGAAGTGAGACATTCTCTTTGATGAATTAAGGTATAAAATCATAGCCTCAGACAGGAATGGAGGAACCTCGTTACTTTAATATTGTAGTGCTTTTTAACAATCCCAGAAAGCAAGTATTCTGGTGGTCAAAGTAAAGATACAACATACCCCAGCTTGTATCAAAAAAATTGAGTCATGTATCTCCAATAGGTTTGACTAAAAACAACATCTGTCTTATTAGTAATTGAGAGCTTAATTCACATAAGGAAGGAGAAACCCTGAAAAACTATAAAATACTGAGATTTCCTCTAGTCTTGTGTTATAACCATTAAGACATGACTACATGTGTTCAGATCTGTATTGTACTTTCTTAGTATTATTAATTGTTGGCAGTGGATAAAAAAGAAATATGGGACAAAAGCTTAGTGCGTTTTCAAAGTCAAGATGGGCTTATAATTCCAAGTTTGTTTCTTAGTACATTTTACTAATAGCCTGAAAATGTAGTTTTTAGACGTTTTGTAGATGGTTGTCATCATGATAAGCAAAATATCACATGTACTTGCTGATATGCAAGAGTAAGTTATCATGTAGTGGTATGCAGATGATGCTTCTATATATGGTGACTCATTTCTTTATATAAAAGGCTGTGGGTTTTTATGTTCCAATCTTAGTGAGCACCTTAGGAAGTTGTGGACCTTTATTGAAACCACTGGTTTAAGGCAGTAGCTTAGCATGCACTCGCAGGTAAACATGGTGAATTTGCTTTGGGTAAATACCAAAGCACTGAATATATTTTTTCCACTTCTGGATTAGATATATCAATCAAACTAAACCATAGCCCAGCAGCTGTATTATCAATGTGCCTTTCTTGCTCTTGGGAATATGAAAAATATATTCTCATTGGAATTCCTGGATGGCATATAAAGTTTATATTGAAGAGAATGGGTGACAAGATAGATCCCTGAGAAACTTCACATGTGAGTTTCCAGGGTGATGAACACATTCACCTACTCATGATTAGTTTTTGGAACCTACAATGGAGGTAGGACTAGAACCTCCACAAATCAGTGCCACCAAACCTTAAATATCATAGTTGCTGCTATAAATACTATGACAGAGTGTCAAAAGCTGTGTAGAGGACCAAGAGCACTCCATGTGTCTCTCCTCTAAAATGTCATTAGTCAGGACCACCAGATCTGTCCTATCAACAGTCCTGAATAGGTCTAGATAATCCACTCTTCCAAGCATGTCTGAGGTTTTTAAACCTTGTTTAAAAATGTGAGATTTGTATTTTGACAGTAGTTTGGACTTGATAGCCAAGTCATTCTCCACCCCCCTCAAAGGATTGGATCCAGCAGTCAAAACAAAACTATTTTTTTCAAAAAGATCCTTCTTGTGGGAATGCTCCTAAACATATGTACAGAATTGTTCCTTTAACAGGCTTCATTCATGATTCTGTAGACTTCATTGCTAGAGAGAAACTGTATCCACTTTGTATACTTTTAAAATAAGTCTTTTTGATTTGTATTAGTCTGGGAGGAAATGCTAGAGCACTGGTTCTCAACCTTCCTAATGCCGCGACCCCTTAATGCAGTTCCTCATGTTGTGGAGATCCCCAACCATAAAATTATTTTCATTGCTACTTCATAACGATCCCTGTGAAAGAGTAGATTGACCCCCAAAGGGGTCGCGACCCACAGGTTGAGAACCACTGCGCTAGAGTATCTAAACCAGCGTCAGAACTCCTGTTTTTACCTCAAGATATGGTTGTTACTGTTTTATAGAAGATAATATAATTTTTTCTTCCCCCCCGCAGTGATTGGAGTACCTGGTATGGAAAAAAACTGGATTGATTTGTGGGAACTATAAGGTATGTTTATCTTTTATTATTCATTGACGTTTGATAATTTGCATTTCTTCCAAGGATCCTGATGGGGGTTCTGATTTTTATGTGGGAAGAAACTTTCCTAAAATTGCATGTTTCCAAATGTCAGGTAGTTACATCGGAACCCTTGGATTATTTTGCTAAAAATGCATGTTCTATCAAGTTGCGATATCTGATAGTTATGTTAGAACCCTTGGATTATTATTTTTTCTTATTATTTTTATTAAGTATAAAACATATTAATACATAAAGATATTCTAAAAACACCAGTAGGTGCAATTTATACTTTGATTGCTGATAATGGATTGGATGACTTCTGATTTTCTTCGGAACAATTGTCTGTTATCTTCTGCTCCTCATAATTATTCTTTTACTGCTCAGATATGTGTCTCATTACTCTTCAAAGCCTGCCATTAATTATTCTTTTTCTGATTGCTGTAGATAATCAATAAAGGGTCACCACTTCTTTTTTATTTCAAAATAAATAGTAACAAATGCTTAACCATTACATAGCTATAAAAATATGAACAAACAAGTCAAAATTACAACAACAGCAAAAAGCACACACACACACATTTTACTGAATAGTGTGAATTTTCCTGAGACCTTTCAGTGGAGGGTGAGATTTAAATAATTGTGAAATAAAGAAGTTGTCCTCTTACTGTCCTATACTTCTGCAATTTTAGGATTACAGAATCATTGTAATTACATGAATTTCTTTAAAAAGTAGTGTGATTGTGCTAACAGTGGGCTATAGATTTAAGAACAGTACAGGGTGTGATAGCTGGCTTATTAGAGTAAATAGTCTGATGCAAAACTGTCAGTATTGGATTCTCTTTTGCTTACACTGAATCCAGTTCTTTGTGTTCTTCTCTGCTTTTTAAACAAGATCTAAAAGTGCATCAAATTCAGAAAAGGTAGTTCATGCTTGTTTGTCAAAGGATCCCTCATAGACAGCAACACAACCTGAAAAACCTTGTCAGAAAATCATATGGTGATTTGGCAGATGTTTATAGTATATGCTCACTATATTTCTGTACCTGCTCAATATCAAAAGGTTCTCCACTCAGCTCGTGATGAAAATACATTAAAATTCCTTCAGGTGATTTGATTGCAAACATCAGAACTTTAAACTTTGCCTTCTTAGTAAATTGCATGTAAACCATGTAATATCTTTCCATAGACAAGTTCACAAATGAACGTAGAAGTCAGTCAGTAATTATGTCTAAAGTTTATTAAGATAGCTTCTTTATTCCTACTGGTCCGAGTCTGTGGCACAAATAGAGAGGCGTGCTTCTGGGGATGTGAAGCTATGAAGGAAAAAAAGTCAGTTTGTGATCTAAATTAAAAGGTCACCAATCATAAGCAGTAAATATAGTGTAAAGAAATTGCATAACGTAAACATTTTATGAAACAAAGGAAGAATGGAGACAATACTGAATTTTAAATTACTTTAATTAATAAAGGCTCAGTGAAAATAAAAAAGAATGAAATGCTAATTTATTAAATGCCTGAAAGTTCAGAGACACTTATTTGATCTTGTAGTCAGAATAATAGCAGTTTTTAGATATGTGTGTGGTCTCACCTTTAATCCAAGACATTGTGAGTTAGAGAATCATTAGTAATTGGCCTGTGAAAGGATATCAATCCAAAAACAGCACCCAAAGCAGGTTTTATATGCCAGTATTTCTGGATGTTTAATTTGGCAGGAGTGGTGGTGGCACTTTCCCTATTAGTAGTCCTATCAGTCTCTAGACTGGTATAGCCTAGGATTTCCTCTGTAAGAGTAATCTCTCTCTGTTCAGCATAAAACCTGTTGCGTTTAATGTCACACTGCCCAAAGATTACATTTTCTTTTTGGCCTGCTGCTCACGCTTGCCACAGTCATGTAACAGATGGATTTTTAAAATATATATTAAAAAGTTACTGCTTCCCAAAATAGCTTCTTTTGACATGACACATGCTGCTGCTGGTTGATGCAGGTTGCTTAGCAATTTTTAAATGAATAGGAAGTTACCATTACCCTGGCAACTGTAGTCCTAAATAGAAACTTACTTCAAAGAGTAAAGGATAAAATAAATATTCATAGCAGGTTCTTGGTTTGGGAATGATATGCTTACCTTTCTGTTCTAAATGTTTAAAAGGAATCTTTTGCTGATTGCAAGATAGTTAGCGCAACTAAAATGTGTAAAAATTAAAAGTATTTTAAAAAGCACAGTCCTCAGAGGAGGAGACAAGTATAAAAAAATCATCTTTCCCAACCACCTGGATTTATAAAGTGATGGTTTGTGATATACCTCAGAAAGAAAGCCATTCCACAGCCTAGGAGCGATCTTTGTTAGCTACCAGGTGACAGTTGTTTAACTCTTCTGGATCTGGGAAGGGCTTTTTGAGAAGGAGGTACACCACTACTTCTTTAAGAGTTGACAAGATTTCCTCATTTCTCAAGGAGAGATCCATTATGTTCCCGATCCCATAAAATGCGCAGTTCTTGTTAGCCAGATTCAATATGATGTTTAGAGTGGCCAGATGAAAAGGAGGCAGGATTCCTGTAGTCTTAATAGTTTTCAGCTTCTGAAGGTCAAGGAATTGCCGTGTGGGCTTTTCCAGCAAAATTTAATGCACCTTTAGATATTTGAGGCTCATGTCATTAGGGTTTTTAAGTCATTTGTGCTGGTTTCTTTATTAGTCTACCTTGTAAGCCTGCACCAGTTAAAGCTTCTGAACCATCTTCAAGGGCAGCCCCAGCAGAGCTCACTGCGGTTGTGCCTTATAAAAGTTATGCTTCAAGGAATAGAGGAGAACCCAGAAGTACTCTCAGATTGTATACCTGTCTCTTTCCAGAGTAACACAACTGTATCAAAAACAGGATCTCTCCCTACTTCATGGACTAAACAGCCTGTGACAACCTGTGGCATCTTATTTGGATTCAGCATCTGTTTGCACATCAGCTCATGACCACCTCCAGTCACATATCTTTTTTTTTTAATTTTATTTATTAAAATTTTTTCAACAAATTAAAAGAGAAAAAATAATCCTTTGCACACTCTTCCCATCATTACATTATTAGGGGTTCCCTTGACTTCCTCTGCTTGTCTGACTTCTATATTCTGTATCCATTCTGGATCCAGTCATATATCTTTTAATAAGATCTAAAAAAACCTTTACTGCCTTTCCTGAATTAGATGGAGTAGAGTGCTAGAGCTCGTTGTTAGCAGCATACAGATGGCATCTTACTCCATATTTCCAGATCACTTTCTCAGCTGTGTCATATAGATATTAAAAAGCATAGAAGACAAGACTTGATTTCTGAGGAACCCCCACAAATTAATCCTCAGGGCATAGAATAGACGTTCCCATGACTACTATCTAATATTGACCATTGCAGTGCAGTGTCTCTGACCTCCAAATGCTGTACTTTTCCCCTGAATATCATTATCAGCAGTATCAAAAGGTGCTAAAAGGTCAAAGAGCTGAGAAGTTGAGAGTAAATGAAGGGTAGAGAGGTTAAGCATTAGAAAACGAGTGTAAAGCATTTATAGGCTGTTTGACTAACCAGAAGTGGAATATGTGTTCTTTGAATTGCTCTACAATGTTTTTGTTAACTGCAAAAATTATACACACTGATGAAGCAAAAAGTAGTAATAAAGAAAGAATCTAGGGTTGCATGAAGTCTTAACCTGAATAGTGGGGAAGTACAAATTAGTAAATGAAGATAAAGGAAGCATCGTGATAATATAGGGTAGAACTCTGTAACATCACTATTTCCTGACGGATGGAGCAGACTCACTGTGGGTTATCTCCAGTGCCTGTAGCTGACCATGACCGCCAGGGGGAGCCCTGCAGAATTTTCCCTCCAACCGTCAACTGCAGGGCTCCTCAGTTCTTCCGCAGTCGTGCAACTGGCCACACCGTTCAGAATAACCTCCCAGTGATGTCTACTGAAAATTCTTCAGATGAGTATCCTTTGGGATCCAGGGGTATGATTTTTTCATCCCCTACTTCCATTCAGAAAGGAACAAAGTTGCTTCCTTATGTTGTATAATAGTAGTTTCCAACCTTTTTTTACTTGTGTAACCATCAGCAACCTGTTTTCATAAATTGTACCCTTCATATTAATAAAATGTTTGTAACTGTAAATAAATAACCTAATAATAGGATTTTACCATTATTTGTGGGTTTTTTACATATCCCTAAATACCTTGGTTTGTATCCCTGGGAAGCGCTCTTGTATAGTACACGCTCTGGATTTTTGAAACCCTTACATCAAGTAGTCATTGCATATATTCTATTGTCCCTAGTAATACACTGGAACAGGTAGTGCAAGAAAGAAATGTAGTGATATAAAAATGCAGGAAATTTCTTGTGAATTTCCTGCATTTTTATTTCTACCCTTAAGAAACTTTCCCCCCTTATTACATTTAATAAAAAAACCTTAACTTTCTGCCAACTGTTTCCTTTCTACTTTTATTTGCCAAACAAATATGAGAAAGGAATCAGTGTTGTGACTATTTGTTTGAGTTACAGAGGTACCAGTAGAGAGAGAAATGTGTCTGAGCTGAAGTGGATTACAACTGTGAGATGTTCATGAAACATAAGTGGAGAGGATGGAAGTCAAAAAGCTCTGTTTCACTCAATCAAGGAAGGGCCTCCAGTAGACGTTTCCATCCAATAAAGAAATGTTCTTTGTCAATTTGACCCTTGTATGTTTAAGCTGGAATATAATGCTGTCTAGACACACCAAGCTCCACAAGTAATGGTACCAGGTGCTTGGTCGTTAACATCTTGAAATATTTCCAGTTTTAGGTTTATTATCAATTTGGTGGCAGTTAGCATATCTTTTAATAAGTTAATAAACCCTTTCAATACTGAATCGCCTTATTAGGATACCGATGTTTTCTTCCTTCCTTCAGAAAAACCAATCCTTGTTAGCCTTTATAGATGAAATGTGAGGTGGTGTCCCTTTGCTCATTTGTGGATAAATGAGCCCTCCTACTGATGGAGATACTGTGCAATTTCCCCCTCTTGTTTTTTTAGGTTTAGAAGCTCCTTGCACCACATCCAGTTGAACATTCCCGCTTTTCTCTTCTTCGTCTTTGCCTTATTTTCTTGCATAGAGTGATGGGGTAGCAAGTATTCAGATAGGACAGTTTAAAGTATGTGGTGGTCTATGTAGCCATTTCTTTTTGCTTAATTTCATAAGCAGGATGCCAGTCAGTGATGACTGCTGCCACAAGTACTTTGAAATCTTAAGTTTCAGATATTATAAGGAAGTGATGGTACAGGGTGGCATATGCTTGTTTGTTTATTATTTGCATTTTTATCGTGCCCTATCTCCAAAGGTCTCAGGGTGAGTTACAATGTTTAAAACCAAGTATAAACACATTAAAACAATAAAAGTGTCTGAAAAGTGGAGCGAAAAAGCTATATCCCCATTTAGCTGAAGGCCAGAGCAAAGTGGTACATCTCAGGATCAGAAGAAAAATAAAGGTCAACAATTTTAAAAGCCCAAGTGTGGTAAATAAAATAGACTTGTGCACACAGCCACTCCCAGTCTCCTTTCTTTCCCCGATTCTGTGTGGGAACAGGCCTCAGAAGCTGAGCTGTGGATAGGTTCCCAGTCTTTATATTAAATTGAAAAGTCCTCCATATACTATAACTACTTCCATATAATAATTGCCTCCTATGGAAAGGTTGGGTTTTTATAGAGGCCTAGTCTACAAACGTAAGTCATTGGCAACTTGGAAGCTAAGTCCTATTACTGAAAGTTTCTAGGATTAGTTTAAAAAGGAAGTCACATTTTGCCAACTGGGTGTAAAACTAACTTACAGTTGTATTGTTTGATGGACAACTATATAGGCTTCCTTGGTATGAAGTGGGAAATTTGTCAGAGGCTTACATTTTGTCTTTTGCCTGTTGGAAACAAACATTAAAGCAAAATTGTCAATTAGCTAGTACTGCAATGTTTGATATTCTTTCAGGGCTTCACAAATCTAGGACCTAGTTAACTATTCTAGTTGTCAGAAAGGGCAAAAAGGTGCTGATTTCTATTTTCCTGAAGTGGGCCCGTGAAGGGATTTCTCCTTTCCCAAGCAGACCTGGATAAGAAAAAAAACCTCTTACAGTGACTAAAATACCTGTGTTTACAGTGACAATTGGAAATGCTAAAGGAAATTTTTTGATTTTTCAATAGAAAAAAGGTTTAAAAAACAAAATACAAATACAGTGCCTGTGCATAAAAAAATAAAGTATACATTTTGGTGTTCCAGTGCTGATTAGAATGGTCTCTTCTCAGTGCACGGCTGCAGTTCATCAAAGAAAGGAAGGAGAAAGTCACGCAGATCTTCGAATAGCTGAAACATTCCCCCCAATTTTCATGAATTCCCGTTTGAAAATCTCATTTCCCCACTTGGTATTTATCTAATTGTTAATTGTTAATGTTATTGAAGTTGTCTTATTGTACTCCTTACCATCTGCAGTTCATTGCATATTGTTCCTATTCTTTTGTTTGAATTGTTCAAGTTGTTATGTGAAGTTAAAACTGTATTTATATTTACAGTAAATAATTTAAAAAAGAAAGAAAGAAAGAAGCAGCATCAGCAAATTAGATTATTTCTGTTTTGGTTTCTAAAGGACCTACCTTGTTCTTCAAATCCTGGTTCATTATTTAAGTTTACTTTGAATAAAAAAAAAGTTAGAAAGCTACAGCTATAGAAGGTGCTAATATTTAGGATGATAAATCTGCATGTTAGTTTTCAGTGCTTTTGTGTTCTCTTCATAGGTTACCATCACGAAAGCCAAAGTGGATTTCTCTAGTGTATTGTGCCTGCCCCCTTCCGTCATTGCTGGAAATGGGCTGGACGGAGGAGGGGCTGGCGAGAATGAAGATGAGGCAGTATTGGTTTCTCTTTCTGCGGCACCAAGCCCCCAGAGTGAAGCTGTTGCCAATGAACTGCAGGAACTCTCCTTGCAGCCCGAGCTGACCCTAGGCGTCCATCATGGCCGAAATCCCAACCTTCCTCCGCTAAGTGAAAGGAAGAATGGTAAGTAGTTTTTTGAGGGACTTGGGTTTTGTGGTTCCTCTTTATCTTCTCAGGACTGATTTAGATTATTTTTGTAGAAGCTTGAGATGTTTCAGATTGAACCAGCTTAAAAGGATCAGTTGTATATGAATTATAATACTGTGTGAATGAAAGGAATAAAACTTTTGAGACTCGTTGGTACTGTTGGAATTCTGAGGGTGTGCTTATTCCCTATTTACTTCTTTTTCCCAAGGCATTACCTCCCTATTTTGGCTAGAGAGACGTGCTTATGGAAAAGTTTTTTTTTTCTTAGCAGCTATGTTTAAAATAGAATACAGGACAATTATAAGTGATCTGTAACTTTACGGTTTGATTATTTGATTCCTGGAGATGAAGTACTAAAATCTAGTAAGCTTGTTAGGAGGACAAATTGCTCTTTCCGCTCTTTTTTCCAGTAGTTATTTCCTTGTAGGAGTGGAAGTTACACCATTTGCTGTTATACCCCTTGCTGTAGAATTAAGACAGGGCAGGAAGTGAGCAGCCCCAGGAGCTTTTGTGGACATCTGAAGAAGCCCTGAGTGCACAACTGTGATCTCATATATGAGGCTAGCTCTATCTGCAGTAGATAGTAGATCATGGTCATAGAGAGTACTTTGTACTGTATTTGACAGTTAATTCAAGATTAAATTACTGTATGAAATGACAAAGGTAAATTAATAAGTAGAGTTTTCTTAAGTGATAGACATGTGTAATTCAATGATTTTATCACACTGGAATATTATAAACCCATTATCTCCAGTACACTCAGATTTCATGTAGTGTAATGAGGAGGATTGAAAGTACAGAGTGGGAAGTTAGATTACTGTACTCAGATTTAGCATACTTAGTGTATTATTGAACTGAGAAGTAGTTCAAATTGTATTTTATCTGTTGCAGTCCAGTGTCTGACTTTGGTGATAAGTTCTGTTTAATATTCATGCATATATGTTTTCATATATGCATGAACATTTGAAGATGAGGTGTTTCCCCTCTGTTTTAGATGTTTCTGTACTTTATATAGAATATAGAGAGGAGTGAACTCTGAAGAAAGGGAGATAATTATAATTCAGCTATTTTTAATGAAATATCCCTATAAGTGCAGAAAAAGGAAGGAGGCTTATCAATCCCAAACTGAGACTGCTCCTAATAAATAAGAATATGTAGAATAATAATGTTCCTGTACCAAAACTCTCACTTATCGTTATAGTGTCCTTTTTCCAGTTGCAGCCTAGATAAAGCCATGTTCTCTGGACAAGGTGGGTGGTGGTTTGGAGCTTCCTGCTCATAGGTATGGATCACACCAATAATAGGAAGGATCATTTGTGCATATTCAAAGCAGCATATATATTCATAGCCTTTCAACAAAAGCGAGCAGGTTTTTCCTCATTGCTGAGCTGGTCAGCTAAGTAATGCAGAAGGGACAGCTAACATTGCTTTGGGGACAGCAGACGGGAGATTAAAGCCTCCAAAGACCTTTGTAGTCTGAACAATTGGTATCTCTGCTTAGCAGGATTCTTGCCTTGCAAGCATTTATTTTCCTCTACTCTGTTTTATCCGCACAATGACTCTGAGCTTAAACCAAGGGATGGTGATTAACCCAAAATTACCCGCTGTTCTTTCACAACTGAGTCGGAAATCTAGTCCTTGTTCCTCAGCTTCTAGCCCGATACACTAAGTATTGTCCAGCAAAGACTTCTTTAACAGTACATGTGTTGCCAATGCTGTATACTTTTGTATACTGTGTTAATTGATGTACTGAGTTCTGAAAAGCACTATGAACTTAGTTCAGTACACAATTTTGACAGGCCATGCACAGTTGTAACAGTGATGTGATCACTTGTCATTTCGAGAACTCTTGTACATCTGGGATGTTGTGAAAACAAGCAGCAAGTCAATACAGTGTTTGAACTTGCGTTCATCAACATGGCTCCGAGGTACACCTTGTACAGCATAGTTGATATGCATGACTAACTCTTGTGTTGAGCAATGGAGAGGATATGTTAAAAGTGTTATAAAGGAGAGGCTGCAAAGTGTTGACTGTTACTATGAAGGAAATTTGTTCTCAGATTGCAGGCACAGACTATGAATCAGAGCTAATTTACTGGTGTGCTGAGTAGCATTGTGGCAGGCTAGCATGATCAGTCATCTTGTTCAAGGCCTCACAGGAGGTTGGTATACACACTTCCACACGCTAGGCCTTCTAGGAGGACTGGAGGAAGGAGGGAGAGAGTGAGGCCTTCTAGTGTTACATTAGAGTCGACTGTTCAAAGGTTCAGTTGATTTCTGGATGCAGCTTTCTTTATAATATCCTCTTTTCTATATTACAGTTAATATCTTTTAAGATTATTAAGCAGGGCTGCATGCAAATCAGTGCCATCCTTTGGCAGGCTAAGAGCTAAATTATTCAGTAATGGGCCTCTTTCTGCTTGTCCTACAGAGTATACTGGACTTAGACTTTTAAATGAAGATTGTGTCCCTCCCAGCTCTTTCCTGCTGTAGATGTTCCACTGTTTTCAGGCAGGCAAATAAAAGGATTGGAAGAGAACATATTAAGCTGAAACAGAGTTAATTTTATGCGGGTCAAGATATATGGCTTTTATTTTTGTTAGTAAGCATGAAAGGGGCTTTATTTCTCTTCTCATCCTGCCCTAAACCCTAAGCTCTGAGAAGTCGCAGTCAGTTACAACATACAAATCTTGGAGGAAATGAACATTTAAAATCCACAAATAAATGGTTTATATTGAAAAACGTAACAAGCAGATTCATCCCCCTTCATGTGGACTTGAAGGAGGAAAGCTTTACTTTAGAGAATCAGATGGAGTTGCTCCTCAGCTTAACATGATTCCTGACAGTGTGGAATCCCTGCAGGTCATTTGCCCATTTTTGATCTCCCTGTTGTACACATGGGCTTGTGCTTACTGTAGTCTGTTTTGCTTACATGTCAACTTCTCACCTCTCAAGTATCCCAAGTAAATATTCAGATAAATGGCACGATAATGTCAGCAGCCTGGAAAGCAGAGAGTTGCCAGTTCAGTCCTCAGAAATGGACAGTAGCAAACCACTTCTGACACAACTCACTGGTACAAATATTCGTAGAAACTTTAACTGCAGTACATCTAATTTCAGGTTTTATAGTGCAGTTGGTGGCTCATATAGTGTGAATTTGTATTACACACCATTTTTTTGGAACCTAACATTTGCATTATGTAGCAGCAGACTGTAATTATATAATTATGTCAGTTCAAATAGATCTGCCACTATAGCACTATTCCCATTTGCATTAAGACTGTGTTTAGAAAAACAACCCCAAAACAGTTTGTCTACATCTGCATTTTTGTTCAGCAAAAGTCTTACTTTTCTTTGTGTCAGTACATTGCTATAATATTTTTGTCCAACCAAAATTTTCTTATTTTGTCAACTTGTTGCTCTCCAAATGTTTTTGACTAAAACTTCCATTTTTCACATTAATGTTATAGTTCAAAATGTTATGGTGAAGGGTACTTTAAAGAGTTATTGAGTTCTTAGGTTTAAAGCCAAAATATCTTTAACAGAATTTTGTGGGGCTTGTAATTACATGATTGTGACCATTAATTTGCCTTTCATCCTCAGTGTGGCCTATCTTAAAGGAATTCATTTGCTATAATGTCATAAACCTTGTGATTGTATCAGTCTGGGTCTGTCTTGTTTCTTTTTCATCCTTGACATTTTGACTGCCAGGTTGCACATTGTTAGTCAATAACTGATTAGAAGCAATTGGATAAAACATGCTGTAGCTTGTTAATCTACATTGAGGTACTCAACGGCATAGTTCTCACTGTGGGGAAAGGGACACTTTCTGGAAAAACTCAGCAATTGGGAATGTACGGAATTTCAGTCTTGAGACAGATCTTAAAATTAGCTTAGGAGCCTCAGGCAATGGAGAGCTTCCACTCTATTTTGTATGGTACTGTTTTCAGACTTGCTGTGAAATTCTGGACCATTCTTCTGCAGCTGAACAGCTCTTGGTAGTTGGTATGTCATAGTTAAGATATAGTGGACCGTTTGCAAGAGTGATGTGAATTATAGGATGGGAAATAGTATAGTCTACATTTAATGCTGGAAAACAGCCACATGGTTAAGGGACCTTGACCAAAACCTTAGCAAGGTTATATAGAACTGTAGATGTTCCTATAATGCCAAATCTCTTTGTGCAGGTTCACTGTTACCACTTTCTTAAAAAAATGTGACATTATAACTCATTGTGCAATTCCATGACTTGCTATTCTGCATTTTGCCTTCAAAAGTCCAAGATCAGAGGTGAAACCTGCAGCCTTTTGGGACCTTGTTTCTGGTCTAGCAGCCTTATTTTCATTTGTCTTTGCGCACTGAGGAATATGCTTGGCATGGCTTTTTATTTTTTATTTTTGGAGGGGGGACGTCTTCTGAATGTGGATTTATGCATTTTGGGGAGTTCTAACTGAGGAGTTAAGAGCACTTTTTCTGTGCTCTTTTGTGTTTTTGAGAATATAATATGAAAGGGTATAGAATAGAGTCGTCTTTGAGTGATTTGGACTAATTTGGTGGGGTTTGGCTGGTAATATCGTGTTGGTGATTAGGTTCTGAGTGAATGCATAACGCCATGTGCGCTTGTGTTTATGTGCCAGTGTGTGCATGTGTTGGAATGCTTTTTCTTACCGATGTTTTTTCTTTGTTGTATACACAATTTTTTGTTGTGAATAAATTTTTCCTCTGAGCAGCACTTTTTGTGACCTAACCCTAACAAAAAAAAAAAAAAAAAAGAGGGGTCAGGGAAAGGCCTTTTTCAACTGGAGCTAGAAAAGACTACTCCAGGGCAGTCTGCTAACAAGGCAAAGGTGCTCGCTGCTAAGAAGCTCTCTGGCTGCTCCATGGGAAACCTCATTTCATAGGGTTCCCAAGATTGTTTGGTCATCCCATTCTACCCACACCCTGTGTGAGAAAATATACCAGTAAGTAGAAAATTTTGGTACTGAATGTTTTTCTGGGATTTTTGAGGAGTCGGTTAAGCATATTGTTTGGAATCAGGGTATTTGACATGGAGGTGAGGTGGCATCAGTTTCAGCAGTGCAGACTGTAAAAAGACTCTGCTTTGAAGCTGAAGAGATTGGCATCATGTTGCTTAACCATTGCAGTTTGTGGGAGATGGAGATACATGTTTTGATGTCAAGGGAGGAATGTTTAAGCACTGCAGCCTGTGAAAGAACTAAAGCCTGATGAAGGAGGGTTGCATCAGATATGTTTCAAACAAAGCCCAAAGAGGTTCGTTTGAAGTGTGAACTTGTCTGAATGTACAAACCTGTTTATTTCTGCAAATTAACCAACAAACTGTACTGTTTTTGATCTCAACATCTAGCCCTATGCAGGATTTTGAGCATGGTGTGTGAGAAAATAGTGGTGATTGGTAGGATTTCTGAGCAAAATGGGCAGGTACCACAGTATTTCTAACCTGAGAGATGAAGGAGTGTTGAGTGGGCAAAAAGGTGAAGCATGCTAAAAAGAAGAGCATGTTGGTCTCAAAAGAGAATAAAAGAAGATGAAGAGCATGTTGGGGGAAACGAATAAAAACATTGAGCTCATATCTTAGGCAGAAAACATAAGAGTAAAACTGATGCAGTTGTGCCTTCCGAGATCTCCCATTGTACTTGGTCAGTTTACTCCCAGAAAAATGTGATTCTGATTGAATGGTTAGTTTTCAGTTATTGGTTATTGCTGAAAAATGTCTTGGTTCTTGGATTGAATTTCAGATTTTTTTTTGCTGCCTGTCAGAAAATAAAAGTGGGCAAAATAATGCCTACTTGCTGCTTCTAAATTACTGGATGCTCAGATGTTACTGAGGGGGTCATTGTTGTAGGTGACGTTTGGGTGGTTGGGGTTTGTCCTGCTAATAACTGAAATTATTAGCCCTAATAAATATTATTGATGTAATATCCATTTTCTAGTTCAAAAATTACAAAACAATTGTTTTCTTGTTTTTTAGCGTGTTATTTTACTATATAATTAATTGAAAACCAACCCAGGCAAATATATATAAGGCCCTGTTAATTTAATTTGAGTAATCACGTTTGAGATCTTCTTGAAAGTAGGGGTATGCCTGATCCTCTGGGAATACCCACAGTCCTCTACTCCCAGAAAGTTTTAGTAGGTTTCAGAAGCATCCTGAACAGCTAGCAAGAAATGTGGCTGGCAGCTGTGTCCCACCATGGGTTGCTTGGAAATGCAGGTGTAGTGAACGAGGTAAGGCTGCAAATGGAATGAGGAATGCCCAGCTGTGGGAGAGGAAGCCATGTGCTCTGTGAGGAAGGTTGAGAGACTGGGACATGTTGGAGAAGGCCACAAGCACAAAGGGCTTTCCTGAGCCAGACAGTTCGACTATGGCCAGTTTTGAGTTTGATACAAACTGAAATTGAATTTTAGTTTTGTGCACATTTTTCGTTTTGATGGGGGAGGGACCAGGTTGAGTCACTAATATTTGTTCCCCAGATCTCTTAGGTGTTTTACTTACACGCCCACATGCACCCTGCCTCTCTACCTTTTTCTGGGTCATAATAGTTTATCCAAACCTTTGAGCACTGTCAGCATGTACAGAACAAGTATATACTTGATAATTTCCAGGAGAGCAAAGCTCTCTATTAGCATTATGGTAAGCCCAATTATGCTATTTAAATTATGCAATTCATAGTTTGAATTAAATGTTAGAATTTTGTAGATGTTTCAAGGTATGTTGAGCTCTGTCGCTTCTTACATGTTTTAATACAATCCAAGGCTTCTAGAAATAAACTATGTATTTTCCTAAAGGAGAAACAGTTATAGTTTTATTAGTGGAAATTATCTACTATAATTTCCAAACCACGTATTTGGGAGTGTGCATGCATATGTTCTCATATAGGCTTCTCAGTTACTACATATTCCAATGTTATACATGGCAGATTATTCCCTATTAGTTAGGTGAATGAACAGTAGTGATACATACTGCTTACTGTTTATGCATCTTTCATAGAGTTGGAAGAGTACACTTGTAAATTCCTATTCTTCTTCAAGTGGGTTTTAAATTTAATTTAATGCTTTTAAATTTGAAACCGTGCAGTGAAGGTTGATATAAATATATATAAGATGTCGAGAAAGCTAAGGAGAGGGTTTTCTGTCTTTTGCTTAGTAATGAAACTCAGGTCGAGTGATGCTGAATGTTGTATTTCTTCATAGCATGTGTTGTTAGATTGTAGAGTTCCTGGCTGCAAGATACAGCAATGATCACCAATTAAAATGGCTTTAAGGATGGATTAAATAAAAAGAATAATGCTACTAGTGAACACTGGATGTTATCTCTGCTCTACATTCATATGGGTGCCTTTGAATACCAGTCATTGGGGATAACAAGGAAAACTGATGTGAGCTTTCCATAGGTATCACATGGTGTGGGAAAATGGATGCTGGACTAAATAAACCTTTCATCTGATCTGATGTGGTGTGGTTTTTGTATTATATTTTTATTTTCATAACTTGTATATTAACTGTAATTGTGTTTTTTTGCAAGAACAATTCCACTTTACCCAGTATTCTGGATATGGCCTTTGAATGCTCTAAGGAATAGCTCTGAGAGACCATTATTAAAGTTTGTCTTTTCATGCTCTTTCAGGATAGTGCCATAAACTAGTTCTGCTATCTTGAGTTAAACAGCAGATGCTTTATAATTGGGAATATCGCCATGGCACCAGAATAGTCTTTATTGAAATCTGGGTGAATAAATTGGATGATATTGAATTTGCTTAGTTGCATCTTCTTAGGTCCTTCATTCAGTACCTAGATCAGGCGAGAAATGTTGCAGGCATTCATAAAGATTCCATCCCCCTCATCTGAGACCGTCCAGTGTGAGGATGAATTGCAGCCCTAGTACCTGATTTGAATGATAACAATAGAACAAAATTTTTGTATAAGTGCCATAATGAAATAATGGGATAATGGAAAGCAGTTTGTTATAATGGGAAAAGTATGGGGGGGAAATGAATGTTGCCATAGACACCATCCAGCGAGACATAGATGAAGAGTATCTTGTGAGTCAGATGAACAACCTTTTTTTCATGATTGGTATGGAAGTCCAAGTAGAATTTAAATATAATGTATCAAGGATGTTTAACTTGAGGATGGCAAGTTAAATTTACATTGAACAGGATGCACATCACGCCGGTCTTAAAAGAATTGCACTGGCTGCCAGTTCGCTACCGAGCCCAATTCAAGGTTTTGACTCTGACTTATAAGGCCCTAAATGACATGGGCCCCAAATATCTAAAGGAATGCCTTCTCCCATATCGACCTGCCTGTGCCTTAAGATCAAGCTGTGAGGCCCTCCTGGTTGTCTTACCACCTTCAGTAGTGAGGTTGGTGGACACCTGGGAGACAGCCTTCTCTGTGATGGCCCCAGACTATGGAATAGCCTCCCCCTTGAGGTGTGTCATGCCCCTTCCCTTATATATATTTAGGAAGGAGGTGAAGACACACCTCTTGACCCTGGCCTTTAAATGAGCTGCTTCCCCCCCACGACAGACACTATTATTTTAAACATATTGTGTATTGTTTTATACTTGTTGGATTTTTAAAAAGTCTTGTAATATAAGAACATAAGAGAGGCTCTGCTGGATCAGGCCACAGCCCATCCAGTCCAGCATCCTGTTGCACACAGTGGCCCGCCAAATGCTCATGGGCATCTCAAACAGAGACAAGGACAAACCTTTTCCTGCTCTTGAATCCCAGCAAATGGCATTGGAAGCATCCTGCTTCTGCCTCCACCCCCCCAGCCTGAAAGATGCACCTAGGTATTCATTCTAGTAGCCATTGATACATCTGTCATCCATAAATTTGTCTAACGCTACCTTGAAGCGATTTAGACTGGTAGCTGTCACCACCTCTTCTGGCAGCACATTCCATAAACCAATGACCCTTTGGGTGAAGAAATCCTTCCCCTTTTCAGATCCGACTCTCCTACCCATCAGCTTCATAGAGTACCCCCTGGTTCCAGTGTTGTGCGATAAAGAAAAGAAATGTTTTCTATCCACCTTTTCTATACCATGAATAATTTTATATACTTCAATCAGGTCTTCTCTTAAAAGTCGTCTCTCCAGACTGAAGAGGCCTAGACGTTGCATCCTGGTTTTGTAAGGGAGGTGTTCCAGACCCTTAATCATTCTGGTTGCCCTTTTCTGCACATTCTCTAGTTCCACAATATCCTTTTTGTGGTGTGGTGATCAGAATTATACACAGTATTCCAAATGTGGCCTCACTATAGATTTATAAAGAGGCAAAATGACACTTGCTGACTTATTTTCTATTCCCTTCCTAATTATTCCCAGCATTGAATTTGCTTTTTTCGCTGCTGCCGCACACTGAGTTGACACCTTCATTGAACTGTCCACCAAACCCCCGAGATCCCTTTCCTGGTGTGTTGCATATCAATTAAAAATATGTACTTTGTTTTAATCTGTTTTAAGGTTGTTACCTGCCCAGAGACCTTCAGGTATGGGACGGGATAGAAATGTAAACAAACAAACAAACATGTGCTTTAAGACTTAATTTTTGGAGTGGACTACAGATGGTGAGAAAATCTATTATAGTTTTGATCTGACTTAAAGTAATAGGATAAAAAAAATTTACATTTTATTTTGAAAACACCTTTACAAGGATTACCTGAGAAAGCAACTTACACCAATAATTTCTCAGTTGATAGGAACTATTAAAAATAACTTCTGTTTTATGATGTGGTATCAATTTTCCATTTTGTGACACAGTAGGTGTTTGCAAGTGTTAAACTTACCAGTTCAAAACTTCATAGTATCCTTTGTTGTTTTGTCAACCACAATCTGTTTTTATGGATAGTATTTAAACACTTCCTCACATTACAGTAATGTGAATCTCCTAGACCTAGAGCACCCTCTGCTGTCTGACTGGTGAGGTCGTCAAAGAGCTTCATGTCAAGTTGTGCAAGGTGTGCAGCAAATGGTATCTGAGGGGAAAAAGTGGAAGGAGCTTAATTATGATCGTTTCCCCCAAAATCTGTTTGTATAAGTTTGCTTACATTAGAATTAACCAAATTTGGTGTAATCAAATTGCTTTATACAAACATAGAGTACATCAACCAGTGAATCTCGTTGTATGGTAGAAACTTTAATTTGAATCCTCTACACATTTTCAGACTTTTGGGGGCACGTGTTGAATTTTGGGAGTTTTGCATAATATGATCGTTCAAGTATACATGATCATTCATAAAATACAAGAACGTAAATAGTACCCTGCCTTTTAAAAAAAGTCTCTAAGGGGCATCATTTCAAATGGCAGCAGTCTGTTACTCTATTGCAGTACCAACAGAGTCCTTTTTTCTTTTTTCAAATAAGTGCTATCGTTGCCTTATTAATTTTATCTTAACACATTTTGTGATTGAAAAGCCTCTTCTGTGTGAGTTTATGTACTGCAAAATTGCGATAAAGAAGTGGGTGATGTGAAACTTTTCGAGAAGGCTTATTAAGCAACGGTAAACCATTTTTGTCTGGCTGTCAAGAAAACTGCTTAGTTGGTTGTGTTTTAAGGATTCAGATTCACATCATGTGGGATTCCGTCTTTATCTTTTTCTGACTAAGGGTGATCAGGCCCAAAGCCTCAGCCTCAGCAACCCTACTACCTTAAATGCTTTCTGTATAGGATGTGTGTGTAGTCTCTCTCATTCCATTATTATTCAATTTCATTTGTCTGATTGTAAGAGGAGGCAGTTGAATTGCAGGCAAACCATTTTTGCATCATCATCCTAATTCTGTGCCCAAAGCATGGATGAAGAAGAATGGTGGGGAAGGAAGAAGAGGAAGGTAACTCTCAAGTACCGAAGAAACAGCTTTCTCTCATTTTCAAACAGCTGCCATAATGGCTTAGTCTCAAGCTATTCTCAAACTTCCTGAGGATGAGCAAACAACTTAGGCAGTTTCTGGCCACCTGCTTGCTTTTGTTTCTTCTCCTTTCCAATTCTCTCCAAGCTACACTCCCTGTGGTGAGGCAAGAGATGCCACTTGGTAAGGATTTTTCTTAAACTTCTTCTCACAGCATTCCATATAACTGTCTTTCTAGGCTTAAGACTAAAGTAGCTTCACAGAGCCTTCTTTTCTCTGTCTATGCAAACATCCTTACCTGTGAATTTCTTCTATTTTGATTGTCCATCTTTTGCTCTCTGTAAGTTTACTGAGTGTATCAGGGAGAGTTGCCATCATCTCTTCATTTGAGCAAGGCAGAACTTGTATGTGGTAGAACAATAGCCTTAACATGTCTAACATTCTTTCTGTGAACTATTCCTTTCTGCTTTTCATTGTCATATTTCCACCATCTGTTGCAACTCAAAGGGGCCCCCTCTTCTTTCACTCAGGCACATAGCTCCCCCCCCCCACTTAACAGACCACTGTCAAGAATGGCGTAGGTGTGCTTACTAAAGTTGAACAGCTGCACAGCACTAGGACAACAAGAGGATGATCTAAACTTGGACTGCTACCACTGTCTCTCTCAAGGCTGAGTGCTCAGCATCCCTGGAGAGGGATCCACCTCTCACCCTTGACCTCTGTCCTTATTCCTTGTGACCCAGTGCTGGAAGCAAAGGTAGAGAGTATCTTAAACATTTTATACAATTCAAATGTAAGCCTCCCATACAAATAGGTTATTATGACCCTGCCATACAGAACATAAAGAACCTATCACCTGACCACCCTGCCTGATTAACCCCCTGCAGTCCCAAATGAAGGCCAGCAGTTACTGCTCCAATGGAAGACAGGTATTATTGGAGTGGTTTGCCCAGGCAACAGAATCCTTACAGCAGGCTTAAAGAACAAGGCACTTAGGACTCAGATATCCTCTGCTGGTTCTGTGCAAGTGTGGCCATAGGCACACTAGCCTTCAATGCTGGGCACTTCAAGGCACAGGATCGTATGATGGCAAGGATGGAGAATAACTGAGGCAAAAAAAACCCCTTTCTTCCAGAGTGCTCCTGAATGTTGATAATGCACTGGGACACCCTGCAGATCTGATGTTTGAACAATCATACATCATCAATGTGCTGCCAGATGCAACCTCTCTCCCAGCCAATAGTCCAGAGCATTATCCAGGCTTTCCAGGAGGCGTTACCCGTACCTTTGTCTCCTTTCAGATGTGATAGAAAACTGCCCAAACTTGACCATTAAGGATGCTTGGAAGCTCTTTGCTGCATATGCACTGATCATAATGAAAGAGGTACTGGATGATGTCTGCCCAACCATCCACAGTGTGTACTGGAAAAAGATACGAAAGGAGGCTGTTTTTGGTAGGGTTCCTGAAGCTGCAGAAGATAAGGAAATTAGGGGGATTGTGACAAGAGAAAGATATCAACAAAAGAATTTGAGAGCTCCTGATGTCACACTTCCAGGAATAAGAGCTTATAAAATCAAGGTGAATCAAGTGCTGAGGATGGCAGCAGAGCTTTGTTCTGGAGGCCGAATTCATCATGGACTAGTGCTAAACTTCACTGTACCAAAGAGAGACCTTTTGGTTAAACAAGGAACTGCAACTCCAGCATCAAAAAACAAGGCAACCAACACAGTTGCACACATTCTTTAAAATGGTGGAGCAAAAAATAACAACAACCCACCACCACCATGTGTTTAACCTGGCACATTAGAAAGTGCCACCACTCAGGTGACTGCAAGACTTTTCTTGCCACCTGCATTTGACTCAGATGGTAGAGAACTCGGGTCCTCTGTCTTCTCCCTGAGATTTGGGCCCTTTCTGCACTTGGCCTTATTATGGAATATATCTTGGAAATAGGGGTCTGTTGTCTGCATGCTAAAGCAGGATCCAGAATAAGACTAAGTGCAGAAAGGCCCCTGGTAGCTCCCATCTGCCTGTTCTGTTCATCCTACCCACAAACATTCTTCATTCTCTTCAGAAGTCATTAAAGGCAAACGATATTCTAATTTTACTGTTCATTTTTGTCACTGAACATCTTCCTGGGGTGGAGGAGTGAGCATTGCTGCAGGTATTTTGCATGGCTTCTTTGGTTATTTTATCCCATTTATCATTCTCTGTTATTGATAATGTGTTCATTACATGGCACTAGAATTAAAGAACAAAGAGTAGCCTTCATTTTAGATCACTTAGTGTGGGAAATAACCTGTAAGTTAATGAGTCAGATTATTCTAACGTGGAATTACAAGGAGGGGACTATTTAGGGAATCTGTTACTTTTAATAGCATGGAACCCACAGTTTTTGCTTTTATATCTTAGATGTAGGAATATAGAAGTAGATGGATGTTCTGATAGAAACCATGGCAGCATTTATCTCCCTTCTTTTCATAGACTGATGCTTATATTGAATGATCCTGAATGCCAAAAAACAAAGCAGGACCACTGCTGGATGCTTTGAGCTTCTGACATTTCTTCTTCCAGTTTTGTCTCTTTTATCTTAAGTGTTTGCTAGCTAAGTAAAATACTGTGAACCTTTCCTGCTTTTTCACAATGGCCTTTGTTTTCCTTAAACTTTGATTTAAAGTCTGGGAATGATGGATCCCCCCCCCCGCCCCCCCCCCCCCCGCCCCCCGGAATTGTACACAAGGAGCTTGCGTCACTGAGAAACATTTGACTTTTTGGCCTCAAAGTGGAACAAAAAAATCAAGCCTTTCTAAAAGCATTCCTTCCTGAAACCTCTTAGTTCTTTATCGTTGTTCCAGACTCTGTTGTGACTGCTGCTTTTTTATTTGTTGCTTTATGTCCAAAGATTTTGCCGCGATTTCTTTTAATCTATTGAGTAAACTTTTGGAGAAAGACTTGATCAAATCTGAGGGGTGCTTTGAAGCAAAGTAGAGAAGGATGTTTATTGGGAAGTTTTATTCTTGTTTTCTATTCAACCTTGTTTCAGTTGTACATTTGCAGAGAACTGTGAGGAAATTGGTAAGAGGAAGTAAGGATGTGGTCGATTGAGGAACTTCAGCTGCCTATATTTTACAGTTATATTCGACTGCAGTGACATCTTGCTTGCACATACATGTATACATACATACTCCTATCCCATCTTATATCCTAAGATTTTAGGGAATATTAGAGTAAATCCAATTTTAAAAAGATAGTTTTTAATAAATGCAATTTATTAACACTGTGTCTGGAAAGGTAGGGCTCAGTGAAATCAGAAATTATGGTTGATGCTATGGTCTGAAAGTGAAAGGCATTTACTTATTACTGTCTTCTTGAAAGTAAACTACTTAAATGTTTGCATTTAAAATTCAAACCTAATTATATGAAATTTATGATTTCTGTCCCTGAAAATCAAATAGCTTGATTTATTTCTAATGCATAGAGCTTGCAGCGAGCACAAAATGGATAACAGAAATGGAAGAAAGAGGGGAGGAACAGCAAAGAGATATTGCTGCTGCCTGTTTTGCCTTCAATTCCACCCTTTGCCTCAGCACAGCCCCTGGCCACAGTTCCATCAAAGAAAAGCAAGATGGACGCTCAAAGGTTTGGCCAACCTTGTTGAGAGAACCAACTCTCTGTGTTTCTGCATAAATTTCCCTAACCTTTTAAATGTAGGATGCACATTTAGTAAAATGACCTAGGAGGTAATTGTCTGTGCCTCGTCCTGAAACTAGGAGAAACTAGGAGAAAAAATGTTGAGAATAGCACATGTGTGACTCAAGTCTGCTCCAGTTTTGAAATCTTTTTTATGCCTCATGTGTGGCTTTCATTACCCTGGCTGTCCAGGTGCCAGCAGCAGATTGGAAAGCATTTACAACATTTTTATCTCACTTTTCATTCTGAAAGGCTCCTGGAGTGGTCTATAAAGTGTCAGATAAGACATTCTCAGCCCTCAGGCTTAAACTGAAGAGTTGTGACTCAGGAAAGAAAGTTTTGGGAGGCTGGAGAAAATGAGCTGAAACTCAAATGGTATTTTCAATATATGGATTCTTTGCCATCATCAATGAATTTTAAAAAAAAATCAAGGAAAGTTTATTCAGCTAACTTGTAGAGGCCTTGCCTCATGGAGTGCTGCTTTGGATAACAGTTGCAGAAAGAGCAACTTGGTGTTTCAACAAGTAAAAGTGCGTGGAACTGCTAAAGACTTCCTGTTTGTAGAGTCTGTGCAGAAACAGCTTCTCAGGAGTTACTGCACTGGGGCTCTAATTATAAGCCATAGTTCAGCTTTAGTGAGTTTCCCTAAATCAAGATGTCTGAAGGCATAGCTCAGAGTGTATTAGCCAGCTGTGGAAATAGTCCAACTCCAAGAGAGCAAGAAGTGCCTCCATCTTATTTGTGGAGAAGGCACTGTGTGTGTTTGTGCGATGACAAAAGCTTCTGATTTCCTTGCAGAAGATCCCAAGTTCAGTGCCTGTCACCTCCCATAAAGAAGGTAATAATGGCCACTTCCATATTGTTGCCAGGAAATTGTTGAGCTCAACATTGGAGCAGAAATCCTTACTTTTTTATATACTGAGTGATTTCCACTTCAACACAACATCTTAGTACATTAAGCATGTAGTAGATGTGATTTGCTGGAGGCAGAACTGAATCTTGGGTGTGTTTTGTACTGTCTAAAGGGAAGTGGTAATCCAGTTCCTTAACTGCCAAAATGTACTTCTAAACGTTAAAAAAATGAAGCAAAGAACACTTAAATTTGTAATGTAATGAGACAATAGTACAAAAAAGGAAATGGAGAGGGGTGTGGAACAAAATCAGATATTTGCTTTGACGTCATCTGATAGATTTTCCAGCCTGCGGCAGCTATTCTTGCACCTACAGTTCATGTCATTTAAGACACAGTTTATGTAGAGGTTATGGATGCTCTGCCAAGTGAGGGTGGCATTATATCCTGTGTATATGCAGGTTAGCTGTGGGAGCAACGGCTGCTTCAGCCTTTTAGCAACTGGGCAGGGATCCAGATTCCCAGGCTGGCTGACTCCTCATTCCTGAGATAAATTGCAACTAAATTTTCTCTGTTCATCATGGGTAGGAAACTCCTGAGATCCTTGAGCAGCTGCAGTCAGTTGTCTGGAAAGATAAGTATATAATCTGTACACTCTGGAGAGGCACGTACAGCACTGCATACTTTAAGGGTGGTGTGTTTTTTTATTCTTTCTAAAAGTCATTGTGGCCACCAAATAACTTCCTGGGAGATTTAGATAGTCTGTGGAGTAAAGTGAGCCAAAGGTTCAAATCTGAGCTGAAGACAACCTTGTTCAGGGAAGCATTCCCAGGCTTTATGTGACTTTACTCTCCCCACCCAGGAGAGTCTGCCTATTAATGCTCTGCTGTCTATTTTAATCATTTTTTCTGTTATTGTATGTTATTACTTTTTTTTTTTTAGATTGTACGCCAATGGCAGGTTTTACTCTTTTTTACTTTTTACTCTTTGATTATTTTACTTTGTACAGCGCTGAGTACATGTACAGCGCTTTAGAAATAAACTAATAATAATAATAATAATAATGATCCTTGATAAGCAGTTTTGCAGATTTTAAAAGAGTACTTACCTTTTGCATTCTACAGTGATCTGGATCTGGTGCATCCTTTATTTTTGAGCAACAATATCAAATTTGTTCATAGGCAAAATGATTTGCTTAGTTGTGAAGGATGAAATTACACCATGCTTTACCTATAGTTAGTAGAACTGGATGTTATATCCCAGCTTTCTTTATTGTGTGACTATATTTTACGGTTGGTGACCTGAAGGCATCATGAGCCTTTTGAAACTTGAAATACTGTCACTGGAACAATGACATTTATCCAGTCATAAGTACATAATGCATATTCATGCACACTTTACAGCTGCATACGTGCTAAATTGCTTTCCTCTTGTAGTGGAATTTGTTTTTCATGGAATTATGGAGCTCACATTTTATGGGAGTATCAGTTGGATGTAAGGGCCCTTTCTGCACTTGCTTTCAGACTCTTTTTGCACTTGCTGGCGATCCAGATTAAAGGGCCTTTATGTTCCATCTGTGTAATCCAGACCTGTTATAGACACATTTAATCAAGTCTACAACTGGACCAAGGGCCTTATTTTGGATTGTGGGAGGTGTGCAGATAGCACACCTCCATGATCTAGAACTGCTGAAGGAGGCTTTTCAGCAGCGTGCCATAATGTGCTGCTGAAAAGCATCCACCTAGGCTTGTTCCTAGCCTTCACAGGTATGATGGGATAGCAGCAAAGCTCTCACAAACCAGATCAGCACTGTCAGTGCAGATGGCAGTGATCCAGCCCATGCCTCTAAGAATCCAGATTATTGAGACCCACTGGTTTGGATTACCACATGGTAAGTGTGGAAAAGGCCTTAGTCTACTGTGAATGATAAAATATAGCCAGAAGGACTTACATAAAATTGTGGTTAAATTTTCTGGTTGTGTTCTGCTATACTGTATAGCTGAGCAAATTAAACTATTTAACACTTGCTGCTACATATTTTGATGATTTAGAAATAGATTAAATAGGTTGAAGCAAGCCTGGTTTTAAGTTTTAGTTCTATAATTCACTGCCTAGGTCTATAATCGAAGAGAACCTTATTTTGGGTTATTAATGATGCTTATCTCCCTGTTACTGAAGTTTAATAATTGGAATAGGAAGAAGTTTGAATATCTATTGAGTTTTCCCTGTCATCTTTGTAAGTGAGTGCTTAAGTTTCATGGGTGGAGGTGAGGAGGAGAGGGCAACTAGAATCATTAGGTCACGTGGTGAATCTTGCCTGGCAAGTGTTTGAGGTCTGAATACAGAAACCAACTGCTTACTATTTTGGGTGAATGAGGTTAGCTGTCACTACAAGCTGCTTCATGAAGGAATCTATCCATCTGTCAATGTGCACAGCCGTAGAGATAGAGGCTTAGTCTTCTCTCACCCCTTAATACAGTATGTATATGTACATGCAGCCTTCCTGGAGAAGAGCGGACAATTCTATAATTGAATCTGGTGCTGATGAGAAGGCATGATACTGCTAGTATCTGATTTTAAATATCAGTTGATGGCTATCTAAATATACTATCTTCTGTGGTCTGCCTGACCTCAGTGAAAGTGCTTCTAAAATCTGCAAACTGACCATACCTGAGATTGAGGAATCAGCAGGATTTGGAGGACCCCCTATTGGCTTTTTCTAAGGATTGGATAGATTTGCAGTTTCTCTACAGGATGTTGGACAAAACTAAAACTTTCCAGCCCACTTATGGTGGAATTGTGCCATTTCCAGAGATAACGTCGAAAGAAGGAAAAAAATTAGGTTTGGGTCAGGATTCTTACCACAGCTTACGAGAAGGTTAGTAAGCGTCCTTTTTGACTCTGGCAAATAGCATGTGTATCTAATCTCTTAGAATCTGGCAGTGTGTCGCTGATAAGTTAGATATGTTGGTCTGAATGTCAGAGTCTCTTGGAAGCTGCCATTGCATTTTATGAGAGGCTCTAGTAAGCATGATTATGGGAAATGTGTGAGACACAGTAGTTTTCAGAAGCCCTTAGTATAATTAGTTACTCTTCAGAATACTTTCATACTTAGAAAAAATCAAACAAGGAAAGTGGAAGATAAGGGTTTTGGGTTTGCTATTGAAGTTTTTATTGTCTTGGATGAATATGATGATCAGTGGTCTTGAAAAGATAACAGCAGGAAGGGAATATTACTTTTTATAAAATAATTATTTAAGGTTCGGAAAAGCAGTGTGACAAGGAATGGGATGGAAAGAAATCAAGCAACCAAGCAAAAGGGGAATAAAAAGAAATTTAGCATATCTCTTGGGAAATAAATTCACTTTTTAACAAAAGATTTAAGAATGCTCTACACATTGCATTTTGCTAGACAAGGTTTAGGAAGTTTAGCATAAGTGGCAAGCTGCATGTGGATGGCTTTTTGAGGAAGGGGCTTTGGCTGTTTCCTCATTCACCTTGAGGTGGACCGCTTAACATTTGGGTGGCTGCCACACCATCCAGAGCTTGCACAAACTTCAGAACCAGTCTCTGACATTTCCAGCAGTAAAGAAATGGGGACCCGTTTTAGCAATGTTCTTTTGTGCACTGCTGAAATAAGATCCCCTGCTAAACCGGAACATGAAGGTGTGCACTGCATTCACATATCTCTGTGGCCCAGTTTACATGACACTAGACTACTGGCAGATCTTTTTAAAGGTTGAGGCTGAGATACGATAGTATAAGGATCTAGCCAAAGGGTGTTTTTCCACTTAGCAGTAGAGTACCCATTAAGGACCCTTAATGGATCCTTTAATGCTAAGTGGAAAAACACCTAAAGTTAATATTAGGTGTAAGCACAATGTCCATTTCCCCCATGTTGACGATATAACAGGCTGTGAAAAATTATGTTAGAATGTATGGTGGTAGCTATTTGAAATGTAGCTCCAGTTGATATAAAATGTGCTGGTATACTGTTGATACTGAAGACCTGTAGTTAAGTATAAGCAGAGCCAGATGAGGCAGCCAACCCATAGGGGTGTAAATGGCTGACATGGAGTGAGAAATCACAGTAGGAACATAATTCCAGAATCTGAGGTGAAGAAATGGAAATCTAGTAATGTAATTAGACTATGAAGAGGATACAAAGGAGAAATTTGCTTCGAATCTTAGCGTTAGTAATAACTGCTTTTAGGATAATGTTCTAAAGTTAAAAATACAGAGTTCTTCCAGGAACAGAGCCAGGATCCAGAACATAGAAGTGGCACTAGGAAGCAATATGATACTGACATAATCAGTGAAAGACATTCATATGGAAGTAGGCCTGAACAGCTACTGAAGAATATTGTTGCCAGTTCAAACCTCTAACAGAAAAGGGAAGCAAAATTAAAAGTCTTAGAAGTGAGAATCTAAATCATAGACAGTGAATCAGGTTTCCCAAGAATCAGTTAAGGTATGGCTATAGAGAGTAGCTTGCACAGTCCCCAAGACAAAAGAACTACTGAAGCATTGCATGGTCCGTGT
Organism: Aspidoscelis tigris stejnegeri; assembly: GCA_023333525.1. Classification (NCBI taxonomy): domain Eukaryota; kingdom Metazoa; phylum Chordata; class Lepidosauria; order Squamata; family Teiidae; genus Aspidoscelis; species Aspidoscelis tigris. The sequence goes on along the minus strand of JALMGA010000005.1, from coordinate 35,822,769 downwards.
CCTCTCAAGTATGATAATGACTGTTTATTTCTACCTTGGATTACTATTATGCCTGCTTACTTAAGGTAATGTATTGTATTTGTAAAGGCAGATGTTGGTTGATCTGTGGAAATGTACTGCATCAGGGGTACTTGGTGTTTTGGTATATAGGGGCACAGTCTTGATTGAAGTGGGTCTGGGAGGGAGGTCCAAAATTTAGTATGAGTTATTGCTCACTGAACTCATAATAAAAACTGGCATGGATTGACCAACTCCTTGCTCATACAAAAAAGCCCGAGGACTGCACCTGGGCATTCCTGCTAAGGAAGATTATATAGCATTCCTGCTTATATAGCATGGGATTGTAGGCTTTGATGCATAGTGTTATTACACAGGTCTGTTGAGGAGATGAAGTATGTTATGTTTTTCTTGCCTTACCATTTTTTTAGATACAGTAGCATGTCTTTACGTCATAGCCTAACTCTGAGCTAGGATTTGTGTGTGTAGTATGCAAAAAGTTCAGTTTAGTGGACTTGTGATGTTTTTGCCTAGACTTTGTAGATCTAATTTAGTATAAGGATAGATGGCATTTTAGTATTGCTCTTTGTTATCACCCTTAACTTCCAAAAGGAAGTGAAAACAATGTTTTCTGAGGTATGCTACAGGCTCCACTTTTAGAGCCTCTCATGTTGAGGCATTGTCCTTTCTATGTTTGGGAAATTCCACACTTGGCTATCACTTGCCATAACTTCACATTTCTTCTCTTCTTGGCTGCTGTTGTGAATGGTGATCCAAATAAATAATAAATAAAACGTTTATTTCTAATGCCCTTTCTTCCAAAGGGCCTGACAAAATAAAACATATACAATCAATGAGAAATACACAGACAACAACCTACAATGAAACAATGAATTCAATACAACAACATGTAAAAAAAATCAATCTCAGTAAATAAGACATCAAAATATATATAATAAGCAATGTCTCCCTCCCCTTTTTAGCTCCCAGGAGGAAAGCATGGCCCAGCTGAAACCAGAGGTGGATGAAGTGTTCGTTTTTCTTCATACCAGCCTCTAGGAAATGAGTGCAGGGCAGATGGAGTAGGTGCAGGGCAGATGGAACTCCAGGTTGGATGTGTGCGTCTCTTCCCTCTTTGCATTTCCCTGTAGGAAGGCGTGGCACAGCTGGAGTAGGTGCAGGGCAGATGGAACACCGGGTTGGGGGTGAGCGTCTCTTCCCTCTTTTTATCCCCTGGAGGAAGGCGTGGCACAGCTGAAGTAAGTGCAGGGCAGATGGAACTCCGGGTTGGGAGTGAGCGTCTCTTCCCTCTTTGCATTTCCCTCGAGGAAGGCGTGGCACAGCTGGAGTAGGTGCAGGGCAGATGGAACACCGGGTTGGGTGTGAGCGTCTCTTCCCTCTTTTTATCCCCTGGAGGAAGGCGTGGCACAGCTGAAGTAAGTGCAGGGCAGATGGAACTCCGGGTTGGGAGTGAGCGTCTCTTCCCTCTTTGCATTTCCCTCGAGGAAGGCGTGGCACAGCTGGAGTAGGTGCAGGGCAGATGGAACACCGGGTTGGGTGTGAGCGTCTCTTCCCTCTTTTTATCCCCTGGAGGAAGGCGTGGCACAGCTGAAGTAAGTGCAGGGCAGATGGAACTCCGGGTTGGGAGTGAGCGTCTCTTCCCTCTTTGCATTTCCCTCGAGGAAGGCGTGGCACAGCTGGAGTAGGTGTAGGGCAGATGGAACACCGGGTTGGCTTTTACAACCGCTGTTACAGAGGTCTAATTAGCAACTCGGCTAATACAGTGCATAATATGACTAATCATCCTTGTGATATGTTTATGAAGTAAGTAGCCCTTTTGCAGGTTTGGCTAGTACTTGTAATTATGCTGTTGAATTGAAGTGACCACATTTCACAGTACATTGAATATCCTGAATCCTTGAATGGTCAGATTAACTGTACTTAATATCAAGCCTTACATCACTTATTCAGTTTTCAGCAACAGAAGGAAAACAAATCCTTCACATTTTTATTTGCACGTCATTTAGATGAGTGAATGGAGAATAGCTTCCAGAATAACTTTCCAAAATAACAGATATTTTAGAATGTGTTTCCTTAGACTCCTGTTTTGGGTTTCTAGTTTTAAAAAAGTATTATTTTTCAGTATGGCAACAGCTTCAGATTATCAATCTCAAGGATTCCTTGGAACAACTTTTTTTTAACTCCATGCTAAAACATGGGCAGACATGGAGTTTGAAAAATGTAGTTTTTTGTCCTATAGTTCCAGACTGGACTACTGTAATGTGCTCTACATGGGGCTGCCCCTGAAGACAGCTCAGAAGCTGCAGCTGGTGCAGAATGCAGCTGCTAGACTGCTGACTGGAACAGCTGGCCAGATGCACATCACACCAGTCTTAAAAGAATTGCACTGGCTGCCAGTTCTCTCCTAAGCCAAATTCAAGGTGCTAACTTTAATCTATAAGGTCCTAAATGACTTAGGCCCAAAATGTCTAAAGGAATGCCTTCTTCCATATCGGCCTGCTCATGCCCTAAGATCTTCAGGGGAGTACCCTGGTTGTACCACCCTTGTTGTACCACCACCCTCAGTGGCAAAACGGGTGGACATCCAGAATAGGGCCTTTTCAGTGATGGCTTCCACATTTTGCAATAGTCTCCCTCCTGAGGTGCATTGGGTACCTTCACTGAATGTGTTCAGAACAGCTGTGAAGACATACCACTTTATCCTGGCCTTTGGCTAAGTAAGGGAGCAGCTTTCCTACCACATCCAGGCACTGTTATGGTTTTAATGTATTTATTTTATAAGTTGTAACTTACCCTGAGACCTCTGGGTATAGGGCAGATTTAAAAATATAAATAAATAAAACCTGGCCTTCTTGGTCATCTCCCACACTTTTGACAAAGGAATTCTTGATCTTGGTTTTTAGGAAAATTCTTGAACACGAGTAATTTGATTTCAAAGGTCAATACTAGTATCCTGTGCATACCATGGCTGGAGCAATCTAATCCACTGTTTTGCTCTTACAGTGGCAAAACAGATGACTATGATACAGATTTCATTCAAGGTTTTGTAGCAAGGGAACAGATGAACTCTTTTCTGGAACTCCTTAGAATAATTATGACTTTCCAGGTGTTCCTTGGATTCTACTACCAATCAGTCCTAAAATAGTTGTGAGGGACGGTGAGATCTAATTCATACCATCTACAAGACTTAATATCTTTGTGGAAGGTAAGGAGATGTTCCCTGTGACACCTAAAAGGATAGAGATACTTTAACAAGAAGAATTGAACATTTGCTACCTGATCTGTTTAGATTTCATTTGGAATGCTAACCTTTGCAAAAATCTTAGGTTCTAATATGTACTGGCAACTTCTAGCACTCCTAAAATGTCCGTACTTTGAAAAAGGCACTTGTATAAGAGGCATAGGTTCAGTTTACTTTTTGGCCTAACTATTGGGCATTCTATATACTCTTGTTATTTGGGGCCAGAAGAATGTTTCTTTTAAGCCTCATCAAAGTATTTTTTCCCTCCTGTGGATCTTCTAACGGAATTTCATTAGCCAAGTCAGTAGTTTGGTTCTCAACTGCTGGGGCACCTCTACCTTTCTGTTTTCTCAGACACCAGTGCACCCTGTTTTGTTTGGAGGAATATATCTTCCTTGACTATAAATATTAATCTTTCACCTCTTAATTCTGAGGAGCAACTGTTTTCTATCAAGGACCAATATCTACCTCTTAGTGGCAATCTAATGACATACCCCTTTCTTTATCAGCCTGTTTTATCACCTTTCTCTTTTTTAATGGGTTTCTTCTTGGCTGTATGTCTTGGCAGCTCAGCTAAGTGCTCCCTTTCCTGAGCCTCCTGAATTACTCTTCCTTCAAGCTTTCTTCTTTTTTCCTGATTACATGTAACTACCAGCAAATGTTTTGCCCTCAGAGAAGTTTCTTTTAAGAGCTCTTATATTAGTAACTGCTCACTCAGGTGTAAATCCATCCCTAATACCATTTCTTACGGCCGTCTTGATACCATGCCTATTGTCATCTGTTTGTCCCTTAGAGGTACCAAGAGAACTATTTTTATGGCTCCAAAAATACCTAGTGAACATCTATATACTTCTGTTTTCTACTTCTCTTATTAGGAAAGGATGGATCAGAAATGCAAAGGTTCCTGTGTCTAAAAAAGCTGACACTTTCTGTTGACTTTCACTGGAACATCTCCTTTTCTTCTTAGGCTCTTTTAATAGTTTCAGCCTTTCCTTGTGGACAGAACCTCTCTGCATGTCCTATTTTTCCATCTGGCAATACTTACGTTGATTTGTAGAAGTTAACATGCCCTTTTCAGTCTTTTCTGCTGCCTGATGCAAGTGCCTAGGGATTTTATTAGGCTCTGTCTCTTTAAGAGATTTGTTTGCTGTGGGTAGATTTCTCCCCCTTTTTCTTTGGGTTGTGGTTTTGCTTCTCTATTACACCTTTCCTTAATTCTTCTGCTTGCCTAGCAGCTAAGATATTGTCAGTTAGCTCCACAGGTTGCTTTCCTGTTTTGAGTGTGTTTTCTTATATCCAGAATCTTATGTTTCTCAATAAACCTTTCAAAGACAACATCCCTAATTTTCTGCTCTTCTGTCCTTTTTTCCTAACTGAATCAGTTTGCATACATATTCATATTATTTTGCTCACAAATTATAATTGCTCTCCTATATGTCACATTATGTATTTCTAAACCTTTGCCTGTGCAACTTTCTGCATTTACACTAGTTATTTCTGAGTAAGGTAAAAGCAGCAAAGTAGGGATCCTACTGGGATCCTGTAGCAAAGCAAACGTTAGATTTGTCTTTTGCCCTTGAGTCTTTCTATTCATACACATCATAGATATTCACTATATGGAGAAAGATGAGTTAGGGGTCTGTTTTCCCTTGCTCCACAGCTAAGTTCTGTAGGACAAATGTGGAGAAAGGTAACAAGGTTTTAAATTGCTTTCTCCATGATTAAAAGTCAAGATCTGACAAAAATGCCAAAGCTAATGCTGAAATAATCTTCAGAAGATATCAGCCTCTTCTTACAGGATACACACAAGCTCAGACCCTAAGCTGTGTGTGCTGCAATGCTTATTTGCACTAGAAAATGAAACTTGCTGCTATATTCTCGCCCAGGTTATGTTTCTGTTTGCTCTAAAGGCTTGTTATGGACCAAAACGGAGCATCATGCTATACATAGGGATAGAAACATATTAAACTTTCACTCCAAAGCAACAGTTGCAAAAAAAAACAACAATAATTCTCATTGTGGTTTATTAAAACGAGGTGGCAGTGCCCATTCCAGAGTCACATACCTGCATATCCAGAGTCACACTGTTTAGAAGCTTCTGTGACATCCCTTCTCCCTGCCTCATTTTCTGCTTCCTCTTCTACCCTTATTGCTGTTTTCTCATCCTCTCCACTGTCACTTTTGGGAGGTCCTGTCAATCTAATAGAGTGCCAACAGCGTTGTGTAGTAGTGGGAAAGAGAGGAGCGTAGAGGCAGGGGCCTACACTAAAAGCCTTTGCAAACTTAATGCCCCTGCCTGTCTGAGTCAAGGCAGTGTTTAAAATACAAGTAATAATTGGATTTGTTCTGCAATGACAGGGATCAGATGAGAAGGGGGAGTGATTCCACTATCTAGTGGAAAAGTTTTCAGCTCATGCTGTTACATGATGTGCGTGACTTGGAAATAAGCAGGGCATAGGTGAGCTCCTAGTTTGGTTTAGGGCAAAGAAAAATTCTGTACAAAATGCAGCCCATACCCCAAAGCCAATACAGTTGGGACAGTTGGCAAGAAAGTTGGTATTTGAGGTTTGGTTAGTCAGGAATTCCACAAATGGTATCCCCCTTAGTTATTACCCAATAATAGGAAAATCAGTTTGACAACTTCTTCTATTTAGAAAATTCCAATGTTTAGAAGAGTATTTGAAGTTTAAGATGATGTCAGTCCCCAAACTTTTATATCTCTTTCAAAGCCTACTTCTTAACCCTCCAAAAGAACTATGTAAACAAAATGGAAAGTGTATTTACCAAATTTATTCACAACAGTAAAAGACCCAGGGTATCCAAAACACTTCTGCATAGAAGAGTTCCAGAGGCTTGCTGGGGTATACCAGATCACTCTCTTTATTTTTATTCCTTTCTGTTAAGAAAATTGTTTAGAGCATATCTTAATCCTGGGATTGGCTGGCTTCCCTTTTGAGAGTTTGAACAAAGGAAATAATCTTGCAAAGCTTTCCCTTCATCCAATAGGTGGAGAACCTTACTAATACAGGATATGTCCCCGTTTATTCCGTTAGCTGACCTACATCCTGTATGTGTATTGCTAGACTGAGATCCAGAAGGCAAGCAGACTTTGAAAAACTACAAAACTTTTATTTATTCAATGGAGAAATTGGAAGCCCAGCAACTCCAGGGTATTCTTGGCTCAGGATGCTATCTGGTATTTTTTTACTTGTAATGAAACAAAGACAAAAGCATTAAGAAACCTAACCCTGAGTGAACAGATACTTGAGCAGGTTTGGCTGTTAGCGTCTACAAAACACCCCTCCTTTTATGCTGTCCCCGCATGGAGTGCCTGAAAAATATTTAGAACCAAGAGCTTTCTGTCCCTTTGGGAGATTTTGAATGACTTAAACTCCTTAGGGGGGTACCCAATTTAATTCAGTGGCCAAAAATAGGAAATGTACCTTAAGATCTTCCATAAATGTCATGAAATGCTGGTACAACTCTCCTATTTTGTCTGAGGGGTGTCATCAATGTGCTGGCACTGTCATAAGGAAAGGGGTTTCTACACTCACTCTGGTGGTGGTGTGAGAAAATTAAACCTTTCTGGGATATGTTGGCCCTTGAAATTCAACTAATTGTACAGGAAGACATAGAGTTTAATATGGAACTGGGTATTCTGTTATTGTTTAGAGGGATGAACACAGCTCTTTGTTGTAAAGAACTAGTTAAACATTTACTAACTGTAGCGCACATGTATTGCTAGGAACTGGAAAAACTATGAAGAATCCTTTTGAATCTTGGTCTTGTTCATTATAGCAACAAACCAGTTCTGAATGCATCAGCCTTGCAGTACTTAATTGCCGGACTTTTAAAAGAGTTGGAGACCACCAGTGCAGAGCCAAGAATATATCAAGCAAACATCTACAGTTAGGCCCTTTATTATATGAACAGAGGGGTGCTAGGAAGAAGAGCTAGGTTTTGTAGTTTGAGTATCTGTATTTAATATGTTTATTTCTGTATGGAAATAAATTGATTAATTAAGACACCAGAAAATAATTTCCTGAACCTCAGTCTGCTTCATAACCTGTACTTTATGTTATGTCTAGCATGAAAGCATAAGCTACTCAATAGGTGGTCTTTTTCTTTAACTCTTAGAAAGTTTTAGGGAGTCTTCCCAACTCAACTAAACTTCCTCTCGTGTGTTTTCCTCTCCTTACAATGCTTCTTTTCACTTCCGATTCAGACTCCTTGGTCTGCATTGATTTGTCCTACCCTTGTCAATCACTTTTTTATTACTACCTTATTTTTGAATGCATTTTAAAGATGTAGTTCAAAGGAGGCAAAATCTAATTTTGCTATATTCAGTACTTCACATTTTTATACTTACGAATTCTAACTCACAAAAGATTTATGCCATGAGAAAGCTATTAGCCTCTGAGATGCCATAAAGTTGTTTTTTGTTGTTTTTGGCTGCAGCATATTAAAACTCTCTTAAGTTGGAACAATTTGATGTGTATTCCTTCAGAAGATAACTGGATTTCAATGTACTTTTAAACCTTTTTTCTATACTTTGATGATGAGGAAATGAGACTTTTAATTACACAAGCCCGTGTGTGTGGTACTTTTGTTTTGCAGAAATAAACTAGAAGTTTTATGTAATATGAGCAAGCCTGGTTCACAGGTGGTTTATTTGCATTTGTGATAAGGCATAACTTGCTAATGGATTTTCTTTTTAATCAAATTTCCTCCTATAATTTGTTCTTATATTTTTATTAACCAGTGAGGGAGTGCTTATGACTTTTTATTTGGGGCAGGAGAATCTATCATTCAGCCGTTTAGTATAGTATACTAATATTCATCTAAAATGTTTTTTCAAGATACGAGGAAACTTTCTTTTTAGCAGTTGAACTTATATCTGATTTGGTGTGCAAGGATTATGCTTTTCCACTCCTTTTAAGCTGATCCTGTTGCACAAAAGTGAAAAAAGCCATAAGGAGATTGTGGACTTGTTTTTGAGGTGAATTTTCTGGCAAGCAAGACATGTATAATTTTAGTATCTTAAGACTAACAAATTTGTGGTATTTGTGAAACAATGCCATGATAGTGCTTTTCCCCTCAAATGGCACTTCTGCCTCTTATCCACCCCAAGAATGGCTGCCTGAGGTATTCACTGAGGGGGGCTTCACCTCACTACTGGACTACGACAGGAAGCCTTGTAAGTGGTAGCTAGGCAGTTCTGCGGCCTTTTCTTCTTCACTCCTTCATGCCTTGGCTTTCCCTTGGGAGCTGGACTTGTGACGCCTGTCAAGAGAATCAATCTCCAGACACCTCCAAACTGGCCTATGCACATACTGTGTTTATTTTAAACAGTTTTATACTACTGTTTGTCAAGTTCCCAAGACAGCGAACAAGCCCAAACAAAAGTAATTTATAAAGTGCATTTTTAAAAATTTGTAAACATTGTCATGTTGACCACATGTACTACCCATACTATTATTTGGCGTTTAATACTTTAAATTGACTCACTTTTTTACATTTACATTTTTAATAAAAGATGTTCATTGATGTGGAAGACATTGGGCTAAAGCCTAGAGGAAGAAGTTGCGACTCTAAACATGCCAGTTGCTATTGACGAAAGTAGATGTTCAATATTTGGAGGGCTAAAGCTTTGCTATTCCTAAGTGTAAAGGGAGTATAAAATGAAGGGCAAGACCATAAACAATTCAATTTTCATTTTATTTGTATACAGTGGTACCTTGACATACGAGTTTAATTCGTTCCGTAACCTTGCTCTTATGTCAAATCACTAGTATCTCAAAGCAATTTTCCCATTAATCCAGCTCCCAAAACACCACCTCAGTTGTTTTTGTTATGTACTATACTGTATTTACATACTCGTATCTCAAATCTTGCTCTCATCTCAAAGCAAAATATCACTCGCTCGGCAGCTTGTATCTCAAAACACTTGTATGTCAGGGCACTTGTATGTCGAGGTACCACTGTACTGCCTTTTCAAAGAAATTGCTTAAGGCAGAAAAAAACATGTAGTCTGAGTTATTCCATTAAGGAAGCTAGTGCTATTATTACAATATGTCATAATTAGAATGGTGGATGTCTTGGCTTTTCCTTTGTATGGACAAATGCAGTAGGAACATAGCTGAAGCTTAGGGGCCCATGTGGCATTTACCTGCCCCTTCTCTAAGCATATAACCACAACTGCACTTTTCTTTGTTAGCATGCATTGCATGACCAAAAGAAGCAAAATAATCCTTTTCATTATGTTCAAAGGAGGGCTCCTCCGTGTCCCACTAATTAGAGCAATCTGCTGTGTTGAGACAGGGAGGAGGGCCTTCTCTGTTGTGGCATCCCACTTATGAAACACCCTTCTTCTGGAGGCCCAGTTAGTGCCTACCCTTCTAACTTTTAGGCACCAAGTAAAGACCTGGCTTTTTATTAAGGCCTTTGGGCACTAATTCACTCTAGCACTATTTTAAATTTAACTTTTAACTTTTAAACTATTTATGCTGTTTAATACTGTTTTAATGGGGTATGTATTCAACGTTGGCAGTATATGGGTTTTTTATTATAACCTGCCCAGAGATCTTGGGATATGGGGGCGGGATATAAATATTCAAACAAATGAATAAAATAGTCTATGCTATATGCATATAAATGTGGTTTGGAAACGTACTTGGAATTTCAGTTTTTGGTGGCAGTGGAACCTAGTGGTATTACAAATTTGAGAGAAGTCATGTTTCTAGCTCAGTGGTTCTCAACCTGGGGGTCGGGACCCCTTTGGGGGTCGAATTACCCTTTCAGAGGGGTCGCGACGAGCCTCCTGCCGCTCTTCCCTCCCACCTCCCAGCTGCTCCGCCCCCGTGGTTGGGGGTCCCCACAACATGAGGAACTCCATTAAGGGGTCGCGGCATTAGGAAGGTTGAGAACTGCTGTTCTAGCTCAATGCGCCTACAGCTCTGTGTGAAAGCAGCAGACACAGTATTGTATGTGTGAAATAATGCATCAGTAAATGTGAACTTCTGTTTGCATTTTACTGCATGCTTTCAGTTTGGTGGTCTTCTTATTTTTAAAGTTTCATGCTTCGTGAAGGTCCTCGGCCCTGTAAAGGTTCTTGAGCAATGGGGCCTGTTTTCATACTGTGGATTTTTATCAACTTTCTAAACTGCTTTGTAACTTCCTCTCCTTGCTGTTTGCAGCAGAATACGGAAACCTTGGTGCCTGAGGCCAGTTCTGCAATTGCAAAAGTTAGAGTTGGGTGGGGATGATACGGTTTCTCTTCTCCACAGTAGTTTTGTTACACCTAGAAGAAGAAAAAATAGTCATGAAAATGTACTCTTCATTGTGGCATGTTGGACATTTCTGTTCCTTACCTAACTTTTTGCCTGCCTCCTTGCAGTTCTACAGCTGAAGCTCCAGCAACGGCGGACACGTGAGGAGCTTGTTAGCCAAGGGATCATGCCTCGTAAGTGCACATTGTTTAAATTTGCCTTCCTCTCTGTACTTTCCCTGAGACGAGAAAGTATTTTGAAGCTTTTGTCCTTAGATTATCTCTTCTAGCTTAGATTCAGTCTGGATTTTTTCAGATCACACCATTTCTGATTTGAAGGACTGATACACTAGCTTCTGTTTCTGGAAATTTGTTGCAGCACAACGGTTAATTATTTAATACTGCAAGGTTGAATAGAAGGATGTTGCCATTCTAGAAATGTTTGAAATGTTATATGCCATGGTAACCACTTTCCTGGTTTTCTGCTTTAAATGCGCTCTTATCCAATGTACTTGGGGACTGTGGGTGCGCATGTGTTTAATTATTGTAGGGAACAGGAAACAGCATTTTCCCTTGCATTTACTATGAATATGAGTTAGCCCTACTCAAATGTCTTCAGATGCATTTTTGTATGTGGTGATATAACTTTACTAGGGATGATAAAGAAAATATATGGAAAGTTAAGTAATGTTTTGAAAATATTAATTTACTAATGGCCTAAATCAATTATCAGCATTTGCTCTGAACCTTTCCCAAAGATAGTCTTGCTAAGAACTGAGAAATCATTACTCAGTGTACTTACACCTTGTCATTGTTTGTTTCAAGAGTACTAACTTCTCATTAAATAATAAATACTATTTTTTGTTTGCAGTAAAGAGAACAGGGTCTTTTTCTCATTACAGTATCTTTTCCTGCCTTTTTACATTTCTAAATTATTCTGCCTATTTTAGATGCATTAGACAACAGTGTTTATCAGGTTTGTAAGTTTTTAAAACAGATTATCCAAATGTCCAAATTTCAAACTGCATGTAGCAGAATGTCATTGGTTTGCTTCTGAAAAAGCTACTTTCTAAATGACTTTCCTCTCATTCAGTGGTCTTGATATTGCTTTTAAATACCTTCAAACTGTTTTTAGACCTTGACCAATTTTCCTTAAAGTGAATGTCTAGTTGGTACTCAATTGTATCTAACTTGCTTTAAAAAGTGGTGCTATGACTTTCTGTAACTTGCAGATTGTACTTTGAATGTCAGTTGGAATATGGAAGTTCAAGTATAAAGTGTACATTGGAAACCAAGAAAGGGAATGGCTAGGCAACGCCTGAAGGACAGCATCTCCAAATATCTTAAATATTTCCTTGTTTCAAAGCAGTAGTACAGTGGATGTTACTAAGAAGGATGCGCAGTCAGTTTCTCCTCTTTCATTCCCAGACTGGTATGCTCTAAACCTGGGATTATGTCTAGGGTAAAGGCCTGCCAGGAACCCACTGTACTTTCTCTTTCAAAAGTTACACTGGTCTCCTTTAGTTAGGCTTTAGGCTTTTGTCTAGAGGAGCATGCTGTTTTAATACTAGGTGTTGTGCTGCTGATCTTGCACCAAGCAAGATCTTAGCTTTTGATTTTTATTACTGTACAACTGGTGTATTTATTTATTTACTTACTTGGATGTTTATATCCTGTTCTTCATCCAAAGGTCCCAGGAGGCACCCTCTTTGCGCCCCCTTCCGCACAAGGAAACTATCAAATGTCATACAATGTCATGCAGCAGTTGCTAGATCAGCTATGATCATTCTTAATTACTGTACATTTATTTTCCACTTCTCATTCAAGAAGCTCCTTGAATCTTTGTGAAATAAGATAGGCTGCAGAAACTGTAACTGGCTTGTTAACACCTAAAAAGTGACATGGCTGCAGCAGCTCACAGAGTTATTTAAATTAAGCTGATTGGTTAATTTACATTTCAACCCCATTTTTCCTGTACTATATTGTCTGGACTTTGCCAAATGCATGGGTATTTTCCTCCCATATATTCAGATTTAGCTGTAGCATAGGTGTAGGGACTAAGTAGCATGTTTTAATCTCTAGCACATCAAGACTGAAATCATACAATGTTGTTCCAAGTTAAATTCTTGTCAATTTACTAAGCAACATATCCATATAGAACATCACTGATTGTAGGGGCCTGATTTACAGAGCCTCAGGCCTTATCCTAGATTATATCCTTGCTAGTGCAGACTACAGTAGCCACAGCAGGGCCTGCTGTAATCTGTACCAGCATGCATATCACATGTCCCGATTCTGGAATATAATCCAGAATGAGACCCAGTGCAGAATGGGTCTCAGACACCCATTGTCGCTGCTGACTTGCTGATTTAAGTTGACTTCTAATGCACTGCTTTCTCTTTCAACATGGATGTTGTCATATAACATCACTGAGGAGCAGGCCTCCCCTAACCTAGTGAACCTGGTAACTCAGATGAAGAGCATGTTTGCCCACCCACTCCTCATTGCAAATTGAAGCCAATTGATTTTATTTCATGGGGAGTACTGAAGATGTAAGCTAGTCATGCTTGCATAGTTTCAGCTTGGCTTCATAGTGTGAAGAAGAACCTCAACTCAGGAACTGTTTTCTTTTATCTGGTGGTATAACATGAAAATTCCTGCTTTTGAAGTTGTAATAATGAAAACTGTCCTGGCTTTAAATCATTCTTACAAATACAGAATGCTAAATTAATAATTCACTATTCTGTTACTTAATGAAAATGTTAGAACCCTACAAGTCAGCATTTGAGGTCCTTAGTCTGCCTCCTCCAGCAGTAAGGACAGAAATTATAACAGTATGGGACCTTTCAATATTATGGCCTTTCAGTTTTGGGATATTTTGTCCAGGAAGAGTAATCTGTAATGCATTTTAGTATTTTCCCTTTAGTTTTTGTTCTATAATCTAATTGATTTGTTTACATAGTTATGGAACTCAGTACAAAAAGATTAATAAAAATAATATTGTTTTTTAATACCTTGCCATACATGAAGCAAGTAACAAAAACTTCAGACATGTAAAAGTGTAGAGAACATACAGAAATGTAAAGCATAGATATTGAAATACAAAACCCAGACATTGTCCAGTGGAGAATGCAGGAATGAACTAAAAGTGTTTTGTTATTATTTTTTGAAAATGTAGTGAGCTGGAGTGTTCACACTTTGGATGGCAATTTATTCCACAGCACTGAATGCATAGATGGTTTTTAATCCATGCCAATGCAAATGCTAAATATGAAAATTAGTAGATATGTCAAAAAACACTCTTCCATCTTGCTTTTGAAAGGAGTGATTATTGATTCTTTGGTTGAGAAGTTAGAGGACTGAGTCTATATTATGATTTATTTTGTTGTCTTAATATTTTGGATGATTATGCCACATTGCCATTATATATTTGTGTCCTTTCATGTCATTTTGTATTGGATCCTACTTAGGGTGCAATTGGATAAGCCTAAATAGTTGACCTCTGTATATATTTGAGGCTCTAAAGACAGACATTTTCTCCCTAAATTTTTCTTAACCCTGCCTCAAAAGTATGGAAATGGGCACCTCTTCCTCATTTGGGATTTAATAACACACAGGGTGACTCTTTCTTTTAGTTGGATTGGGCCGGAAGCTCCATAAGAGGAGGGAAATGTAGCCAATCACAGCATGGGAACAAATGCTGCTGGTGAGTGACGAATCAGGGCCATGAGCAGATGAGTGGCCAATCAGTAGCAAGCACTCACTATCAAGGAAGGTGTTGCCAGACTTTAAGACAAAGATTATTGAAGTGAGGAAAAATGAGGAAAGCTTATTCCTTGAATTGCTTTCTTTTGTGCAGTTATAAAGGGGACATTTTCTTAAAAGGCTGCCTGAAAAATGTCCTTCTGGTTGCACCCTCCGTTTGGGACAGTGTAATTTTAACCCAATGCCCTAATAATTTAAACTATTCAAAATGTCTCTCAAGGTCTAGAAAAAACACATATTCATATTCATTTGTTTGATAGATTGTGTTTGTCACATCCTTAGATGTACTGCTGTTAGGGATCTGAGAGGCCCCCTTTTATTCACTTAAATGGTATTAGCATTTTTAGGCATTTTTCCTAGAACAGATTTGAGGTCAGAGCATTTTGTTCAAAAATAGATCTGTTTCTGAGGTTGGGGTAATGGAATGATGGTGACTTTTGTTTTTTCTAGTACACTTAAGCTTGCTTAAATTCCCATTCAGGACAACCAGTCTTCTATTAAAAGAATATCATCTATAAGCTGTGATTGTACATTTTTCTTATACTTTATACCAGAAGATTTAAGATGTACTTGGTGCCTCAATTGAATTTCATGGTACATTAAAAGAGATATTTTTTCACCTTGGAAAGCCTATGGCGATGGAATTTGTCAGACCTTAAACTTAATAAATTTAACTATATTTCAACATTTACCAATATATTGTTGGTTGCCTAACTTAAAAGCCGTGTTTATTGATTTATTTCATTTAGTTTTCACTCTGTGAATATCATACAGGATAAATTTTCAATTAAAATTAAAATATTCAGTTTAAATTCTTAAACATTAGCATTTTGACATGGTAAAATTACAGTCCACTAAACATGAGAACCTTCCTATCTGTTTAAAGGCCAGCGCACTAAGATTTGTCTTCACTGATTGCTTAGAGGTGCAATGAAGATACTTGTCACATCATAACCTATTGACAAGCTTCCCTCTAACTTGTATGTGTCAGGTGTAGTGCACCCAGCTACTTCTCCTATGTAACCAACTATGTGGACAAGCAAGCTGCTATTTGAGCTGTCAGTGCAGCAGACCTCATCTGGACACAGCTGTGTGCATGCTTAGAGGGATCTCTGCCTGTGGTTTGCCACATTTAGAGAAGTATGTACACATTCATCTCCTTGTGGGAGAATTAGACCCTGGCTATTGTTCTTGTTGTGTGGAGCTCATATCAGGGTCTGAATACAGTAATGTAGCAGATATTTTGAATACAAAAGGTATTATTTTTGTCTCTTGATTTT
Organism: Aspidoscelis tigris stejnegeri; assembly: GCA_023333525.1. NCBI lineage: Eukaryota > Metazoa > Chordata > Lepidosauria > Squamata > Teiidae > Aspidoscelis > Aspidoscelis tigris. The sequence goes on along the minus strand of JALMGA010000005.1, from coordinate 35,807,198 downwards.
AATCTCCAGTGTCTGTCATTGTAGACATATAGTGAGTATATTGGCCAGCAGCCTGGCTAAAGATAAATACTTCGCTTGTTCTTTGTCAGCGCACTATACTGCAAGTATAGCCTAGCTTGTTCACAAATTTCAGTTTGTGCTTGCGACCGAATCTCTCCTACAAATTTTCTGAGATGAATAGATGACTTGGAGAAGAGAGAAGGATTCTCTACTATATACTGGGGTGTGAAGAAAGGTTTTTTTTAAAAAAAAATTAGCAACTGTTTTTTTCTTATACAGCTCTCAAAAGATTGAGAGTACCTTGCTTCTTTACATCTTGGTGCTTGCAAAGGCCTCAAGGGGAATGCAGGAATATTTATCTGCTTCACTGCAATGTAAAGGCAGTTGAAAACACTCTGAATGCCCCATTGAGTTCCTTTCTCAAAACTAAGCACAAAAGAGAGAAAAATCTGTCTTTCATTTAAGCAGTCCCTGGCAGCATTTTAGGGGAGAGATGCTTGGGATTTTGACGTTGACAGAAGGTCCCAAGTTCAATCCCTGGTATATCTCTGGAAGGAAAAAACCCCTCTGTTGTAAAGATCTCATAAGATGTATGCTTAATTTACAGCATAAAACTGCAGAGGGTATTTGAGTTGTGCCTTATTGAAAATGGTGAGCTCAGAAACTTTGGTGGTAAGCTCTTCCATTGGGTATTTTGCAGGTCATTGGACCCCGTCAACATTTCCAAACCACCAAGCAGGAAGGAAATCCACAGGAATTGATTGTGAAAATATAGACCGAGCTAAGACAGTAATCTTGTGGTTCCAGTTTTATGTTATACATAGAACTTGTTCTCTTTGTTTTGAGGCAACCATGTTGGAAATAGCAGATTTGCAGAGATAACCATATCCTTACTTTGGTAAATTATTTCAGACATATTTAGACAGATGTTTTTATTCTGCATATAGTTGTATTTTTAATCATATTTCTTTAATTATCCTAGCCATAAACCATAAATTTACTATCACCTGTAGCTAGAATTAGGAATTGCTGCGAAAGCACTTGTTTATGATCTTTTGCATTTATCCTACAAATGAATAAGCAGTGAAATAAGATTCAGGAATTTCTCACCTCTATTTTTCATTAACAGTGTTTCTTTTCAGCACCTCTTCAGTACATTCCTATAATCTGCCAACCCAACCTTTATATTAAAGGGAGGGATTGCGTAGATGTAATATTAAGCGATTATTTAGCCTTAGAAATTTTGAATAAATCTGAATCCCTCATTTTGTTTCAGTTCTCTCATGGGATAGAGTTCATAAATTTGAACTACCATTTTTGTTGTGTACAGCTTACCTTGATAGGAGCACCATCCATGACAACTGGAAAATCCGCCATAGTATGAAATTGCTCAGGTTCCACAAGTATCCAGGGGTGGACCATCTCAATAGGTTCCCATCCACTGCAAGTTCAAATCTCATGAGTGAATGAACCGTCCATGACAATGGGCTTCCCACCAGCCCTCCTACCAACACAAAGAACTGATTTGGCCCACTGAGTGTAACCTCAACATGGATGTTGAAATCCCCCAGCACTACAGTGGCAAGGGCTTCCAAAAACACATTTGAGACCACCTCAACCAGCTCAGATAGGTGGTTGCTGGGCAGCAGGGTGGGTCTGTTCTCTAGTCTGTTTCTCTAGCCCAGCAACAAAGATGGCCCCTCAAAGCCAGTCACAGAATGAATTGGCCACCTGGTAAGAGAGAGAGACGTCCTATGGGCTGTATGGACTATAGCAACACCTCCCCACTGGTCTGGTACAGTGCTACACGGAATAGTTTAGGGGGAAAGCTGGATAAGACTGTGCCTACCCAGTTCATCTACTCAGGTCTCAGTAATACAATCCAGACCAGCCTCATCACACATGACCAAGACATGGATGACTGATATTTTGTTCTGGACTGATGTGGCATTCAAGTGCAGCACTAACAGAGTAGTGGGCTGATTTAGTTTTACTTATTTTATTTATATACATTTATATTTTGTTGTGGTTTACACAACAAAAACATATTTCAAATCAAATATTTAAACATTCTATGATTAGGCAGGGTCCTACATTTGTGTTGCCCATGTTCCTTCAGCATCTGTGCTCCAAAGTGGCCTGTGGAGGATGATGAACCCATTGTTTTGAGCTCCGACTTTTCTCCTTCCTCATCTGGCTGCATGTCATCTTTCTCAAGCATGGGTTCCTGTAGACTTTGTCTGTTGCCAAAGTAACTGCCACTATTCCAGGTGGATGGAATTACCCTACTTTCCATCTGGCCCCTTTTGTAGATATCACGATGGTTGCCTCCTGGTGACAGTTGAGGAGGGGGGAACCTAATGGAACCAGTCTCTTCCCTGGGAAGATGGAATGACCCTGCTTACCCTATATTCACCTTCTATAGATAATCCTGGTGATGGTTGAGGAGGTGGGTGGGACCTGATGGAATTGGTCTCTTCCTAGGGCATATGAAGTGGCCCTACTTCCTCTTTGTCCATCTTCTGCAGATGGTATGATTGTTGCCTCCTGGTTCAGAGGCAGAACAAAAAGTGATAGCTTTAATACATCTAATACCCCTTCTCCTAACTTGTATCTTCTGCCTCCCAGCTCATATCACTTCCTGTTTTCACCATGATGGTCGTCCCCTGAGACACTTCTCCCCCTCCTACAATCCCTTGAAACATGGTTCCCTCCCCACAAAATAACACTTTAAATGATAAAACAATATTAAACAATAAACAAATTAAAAGCAACAGTTCTAAAAACACTCATTCCCCTCCAAAATTAAAAACTCCCACCGCTCACCTCCCCCTTTCATTAAAACACACAGAGACAGAAAGAGAGGCAGGACAATGAGTCTGCATGAGAAATGGAGGGAGGGGTGTTGTACACTGGTCCCTGCTGATGCTACAAGAAGACAAGCAGAGTAAATAAAGAGAAGATATTTTAAGCACCACTAAGATAAACCAATCTGTCCTCCCATTCAGAGTTGGCATACTTAACCCACATTAAGAGGGTGTCAAAGCTTTATCTTCATTGTCAAGTCCTCAGGGTAAATCACAAATAGAAATAATGGCCCTATATAACAGTGCCCACTCTGTTTTGATGGAAAAATTGGCAACCTGATTTATTAGGCAAATGGCTGACAAGATATTTTTCCATTAACGTTCTTTGTTCCATTTAAAGAACATATAGACATTCTCTTTCCCTTTGTTTATCCTCATAACTGCCTGCAAAGTAGGCCAGGCTTAGAAGCAGAGACTGGGAAGGCTTGTCCAGTAAGAATTTGTGCCCAGCTGGGAATTTAAAGCCCTATCTCTGTGGTTCCTCTCTAATAAAGTCTGAATTTAAGAGCATAATTCTGGAATGTGAGCAGCCTATTTGCTTTGCTTCTCTGTAACTCAGATATGGAGTTACATTTCTCATGTTTCATTTGATGTAAAATCCATATACATAAATTCTTTGAAAGTATAAAATACGCTGATTATACATCTTGAAAGACTTTAGGAGATGGTTAGATTTTGGGTTCTTCCATATTACATCTGAATGTAGTTTTGCTTGCATGTGACGCAAAAGGGCTACATTCTTTGAGTAGAGATGCGTGAACTGGTTCTAATAGAACCTGTTTGGGATGGTTCAGCTTAGAACGAGTGTTTGATGGTAGGTGGATTTGTAGCAAATCCATTGTTGTGGATTAATCATTTTTTTTGGTGAATTTGGGCTTATAATGTCTGTTGCTCACTGCAAGGATGAAGGGCCCATTGAGATGATCTGCCCTCAGAGATTTATAGAATCCGATGGTTCTGTGATGGCTCTGCAGGAACTTCAAATTCACTTGGCTAGTGCTTCTGTTGAAGCTCTGGTCTCACTTTGGAACTGTGAGGTGTATAAAGCTACTGACACAATCATTTCCCAATTGACCCTGGATAACTCATAAGGCACTTTGGTGTAGCATGAAGCTGGGTGCAAAGAAGCAGGAGACCTAACAACTAGAGTGTAAGTTGGTGATGGCCAACCTATGACACGCGTGTCACAGGTGACACGCCAAGCCCTTTGGGGTGGCACACATGGTCACCCTGGCACCTGGGCGTGTAGTGCTTGCTTGTTCTTGAAATGTACGAAATACCAACTTTCAATTGAATATTAGCAAACGAAATTCAGCAACAAAAGTCACTAATGTAAAGAATTATTTGTTTTTGCTTTTAATAAAATATTACTAGAGCTACAAAATTCACAAAATTATGGATATTTCTAGATGTGACACAGCACCCGAGTTAAGCTAGGTTTTCTTGCGAATTTTGACACACTGAGCTCAAAAGGTTCGCCATCACTGGTGTAAGTGAAGAAAATCCCAATATGAACCTGGCCGAATACTGATGACAGCACATAATTCTGCCTAACATGACAGTGGCAGTGAAAAAAACCTTCCTTTTCTTCTTCTATTGCATTCTCAGGTGGCTGACAAGCAGAATTATAGGTAATTATTGAGCCATAATGATATGTCCATGCTACCTTCAGAAGCTTACTGTGATAAATTTGCAAGTCACTCAGATATACGTGGAATTAGTTTCACAGTTGGAAGTGGTCCGTTGGAGATATCTGGAGCATTCTCTGATCCTATTATGTTGAATCAGTTTCTGCAAAAAAGGAAATGAACAAACTGCTCATCTCCCTGATCCCTGTCATTCATAGCTAATAAAAAGAAGTGGAGGACGTATGGTTGGATAGGTCCATACTTCTTTATGGTAGGGAGAGGTGCCAGCAGCTCTAAAGGAAGCTGTGGTATGCCTCTTCCTTAAGAATTTGCTGGGTCCAAAGGTGTTAAATAACTACCACCTAGCGGTTAATATTCCCCTTTTGAACAGGGTGATGGTCAAGTTATTGGCTGCTCAATAGCAAGCATGTGTGGAGTAAATGGATTATCTAGGCACACTAATCTGTCAGGAGACCTTCAGCACAAATCCACTGAAAAATACTGTTCACAAAGAGAATCTAGCTAGTCTCTGCAGCAATGGTCATATCTGTGTAATACATACTTAGACATAGACAGGAAAGTGGCTACTAGCTCCAGGAAAGGGTATTGACTGGAAGGGAATAAGAATATAAGGGAAGCCCTGCTATATCAGGCCACAGTCTATCTAGTCCAGCATTCTTTCTCAAATAGTGGCCCCCACCAATTGCTTCTGGGCATCCCAAGCAGAAGGAAGTGGGCAGAAACTTGGTGTACCACTCCTATTTGAAAGTGCAGCACTTGCTGGCTGGCTAGTCATAAATATAAATGGACTCACTATGGGTTCCTCTACCTTACTCATTGCTGGAAGACTGCATATGTTGATTAGCTGGACTTAGCAGCTAGCTTTTAAACATTTTGCATATTGTTAATTTTGAACACCCACTAGTGGCTTTAAGTTTGTGAGAATGCAGGGCACCTGATGTTCTGCTATTTGTTTACGCCAAGCAGCTCTCCAAAATGTCTTCTAAGTGCCAAGAGATTAACTTAGAAGCCTTTTAAACACAGCCAAGCATTTGATCTTACATCAGATAAATAATTATTGGTCTGTGAATGCTTCTCTGTCTTCTCTCGTGGATGCACAAAATCACACAAAGCATTTTAGATACCAAAAAAAGAAAAAGGAAACGAAAAAAGGACTTCCAGCATGTTCCTTCTTAATTATGAGAATTGGAAGCTTTATGAAACTTAAGGCCCTGATCATTGGTTACTGCAGTTTATAAGCATGATTGCTTTTAGATAGATAACATTTTAAAAGCATGCTGGAATTTTTTCCTCTTCAGATTGACATGGTTGAGTCGCTTGACAGTTCTAGTCTATTTGTTACATAGTTTTTATGCAGCCAAGAAAAATGCACCTAGTTTCTTTAGTCTTGATACGGCACACCATCAGTGATCCCTTTCAGATAGTGGTTCTTTCCAAGAGAATGTTGTAGGTTCTCTTTGGCATTTTCAGAGGTCAATGGTGAAATTATTTTATTTGTCCTAAAGCCAGCATAGTGGTAAAGTACAAATCAAGTGTTTTTCCCAGAAGTACCCACAAGAAAATGAAAGAACTCTCCATTAACAGTTAAGGGCTTACGTATCCCTTTTAGCTCTTTGGAATGCTGATCAGACTGCTGCAATCTAGGAGTGTTTTGGAGTTTTTGCTTCTGGAAAACCCACCCACCCCCAACAGTAGGAGGTGCTGATTGTTTTCTCTCTTTTAGCAGTTTTAGGTATAAGCTATGTAGATTTTACAGCAGGAGCAGCTGGACCATAAAAGCAAACTGACCGCTATAAAGAGCTCAGAACTTTGTTCTCTTTCTTTTTCTTTAATACGTGTTTCAGTTAAGGCTTGGATAAGGTTGCCATGTTTAGTGGACAGTAGATGCCTGCATGATGGGATATGGTGAACAATACATTGAGGCAGTGGAGAAAAATCTCTGATTTTTGACAACAAAACCTTCTAACAAATTGTTACGGCACCAGACTCACATGTGCTAGCAGTTTCAGTGGGGTCAGTTTTCAAGCCTTACAGCAAATTGCAGCCCTATAGTGTTTTCACTTTCATGCTTTGCCCCACCAGTCCCATTGGATGCCACCCACCCGTAGCTCATGGCTCCATTTTACTTGTGTTCCTGTTGCTGTAGCTGCTGTCAAATCATCTCTGTATATAGTCTCAGGGGACTCTATTGAAGCATCTTAAAGGGAACTTTTCTTTGAGAAATTGCTGAATCATCTAAACTTTAAAACACAGCATTCACAATGGAAATCATCATGGAATTTCAGGAACTAGTTTGTGTGAGCTTTACTAAGTAGCCTCTTCTGCACTTACCTCTAATTCAATTTAAGGAGCTTCCTAGTCAGAATCCTGGGCCTCCTCACTTGCACTTTAATGCAGATCAAGGAGGCCCCACTTCCCACTTGTCTGGCTCCACCTGTACTGGACAGAGGGCCCTTAATCTGGATCGTTGGTGGATCTGTTTAATGGTACCTGCAGAAGGACCAAGGGCCTTCTTCTGGAATGCCGGAGGCATACAGATAGTGTGCCTCTGTGCTGAAAAACTGCATATTCTGGAACAATTGAAAACCACCTCCCTTCCCTAGCTCTGAGGCTAGGATTCCTCAGAGGTGGGCGGGCTGGATCAGTATAGTCAGTGCTGATCCAGCCCATGCTTCCACGCAGTCTGGATCAGTGGGCCTGGTTATTCTGGATCCACTGATCTGGCTTACGTGGCAGTAAATGCCGAAAAGGCTTTTGAGAGATTGCAACAAGGCTTATGATACTTAGGCCCTTCCAGATTGAAAAAGTTTTGTATCCTGATAAGAGCAGGCATGGCAAGTATTAATGTTGAGAGGGAAGCTATTTTGTAAGGCTAGAAAAGAAAATTTTACTTGTGCTCACAAAACTGAGGTGTGTTTGACCCACCCTGCCATAGTGTGCTGAAAAAACCTTTGTTAGCAGACTGCAGCTCAGCGTAAATATGAACTTACTGGAATTTGACAGGAAAACCTCTGCCAAAGGAGTCGTCCAAGGCTTTTATGGTGCTTGGTAGCAGTTGACAAGTATCTTAAAAAATGGTCTTAAAGTGTCTTAAAATAGTGTTCCAGCTCAGAGGGGGTAACACAGAGAAGGTGCTCATTAACAGAAACTGCTTAGATTTTCATGTGTGTTACTACAGATAAAAGTTCAATCTTCTTTGGTCTCATTTGGATGTGGTCTTGTAAATGATCAGATCACAGTGATTATCATTCATAATACTGGTGTTGCTTACCTTGCCAGATTTAATAGGAACTCACGTTATGTTGATAATGAAATTTTCAGGGATGCCAAAGAACTCGGTTAGCTTCTCATCAGCTTCTCTCATTTGACACACCTATAATGACTGCTTGACTATCTCACTCAGTTTTTGTTGCTTTGAATAATCAAATGTTTCTGTTTTGAGTTATTAACTTTGTTACAGTTAACTATATAAACATAGTATCAGGATTTCTATATAAAGAATACAGATGTTTAAATTAAAAATAAATGAATAAGTAAAAGAAAGCTGAAAATTGCTGAGATCAACACTGGAGGTAGAATTTGGAAGAAAATCACAATTAAGATCCTTTGCAGCCTAAAACAAAAGGTGGAAGGAGCCCAAATAATAAACAGTGAAGTGGCTCACTAACCCACCCACTCAGATTCAGGGGCTTTCTCAGCTCCTTAAAGTTTCCTTAAGAGTCTGAGAGAAGGGTCTTGTTTTTATCTGGCATCTGAATGGAGGTCAATCAACCTCTAGGCAAGCTTTCCTGGGTAGTCGCTTCCACAAGCATGCAGCTATGTCCAAGAAAAACCGTTTCTGTACCCTATCCAGTCAAAATTAAATCGTAGAAAAATCAAAAGCATAAGAACATAAGAGGATCACAGCCCATCTAGTCCAGTATTCTATCTCACACAATAGTCCACCAATTTCTTCTGAACATCAAAAGCAGAAGACAATGGCTTTTAGAGGCATCCTGCCTGTCTTTCCAGTGCAGTTTTGTTTGGAGTAGGAAAGATTTCCTGACAGGTGCTATATACCTAAGCAGTACAGGGCCTTTAAAGATAAAAACTAGTGCCTTGAATTGAACCCAGCAAACATACTGGAAGCTAGTGCAAGGTACAGACAGGTGTTACATAACCGCATTGTAAGTGCCTATCAAAAGCTTTGCTGCTGCATTCCATTGTTTTGAGATCCTCTGTGTGTGTGTGTGTGTGTGTGTATGTTTGTGTTTGTGTGTATCCTACCTTATAACCAAAAGTCTCAAGGCAGGTCATAATAAAAGTGATATAAAAACAGGGAGAGGATGCTTTTCTCTCAACCAAAGGCCAGAGTAAAGAGTTGCATCTTCACCTATACCATTAAGAACCTCCACATAAATAATATTTTATATTAATAAAAGGTAGAGGTTACTAATGCATAATTGCAAGTGCCAGGTTATCATAGTCTATATAAGGCAATAATTGGGGCTCCCACCTACAACTGTTGGAAGGTTCTCAGTGTGATTGAAACAACCTTATTCTAGAGGAATACTAGATGAAGGTGTACTCCACATTTAAAGTACAACTGGATCATCTATCATAAGCACTTCACTCTTGACTGAAGTGAGTTTCACTTGATTTACTGTCATCAGCTTATTAGTGTAGCCATAATCAATAACTACAATAACACCTGTTGCTGAGGTAGTGAAGGGACAGAACTATGTTTGTTTAGTTATGTGATTTGGGGTGTGTGTGTGTCATCATCCAAAGGACTCAGGGCAGGTCACAACCAAACCAATCAAATGTTACAATTGCAATGTATGTTGAAAAACTCTCATCTCATCCAACAACCGCAGGAGAATAAATATATTTTTAAGAAGTATAGGCAAAAAGGTGCATTTTAGTCATGCATCAGTAATGTTGGTGCCTGGTATACTTTGAAAGGGAGTCTGTTTCATATATTGGGGGTAATGGACCTGAGATCCTTCAGTAATGTGCCTCAGCAGTTGTAAGCTGATGTTTGGCAACTTCTAAACTGAGCCTTGTGAGACCCTCACATCTCAGATTCCAAAAGGAATATGTGTACCCTATGATACTGGCTGGATATTACCATCCAGCTGGAAGGCAAACCTGTGTAATGTAGTCCCAATTAAACCAAACCTATCCAACTGCTGAGGGTAATAGACTACTAACATGCCCAGAAGAAACAACCATTGTTTTAACTTTGTACAGGTCATTGTGCAGAGCAACCAAAAGTAACCCTGACAGAAACAAGCTGAGAGAATCCGTTTCATCTAAGAGTACTTGAATCTGTTTGGGTTCCATTTATGCTAACAGCCTGTCCTAGAAGGGCATGTTGGCAATTGGAAAACGATTATCCAGCTGTTGAAATTCTTAATGAATTATGGAATTTCCAGAAAGGGTAACACCACTCTTAGAATGGCTGTATGTAGATCTTCATGGCCGGTTTCATTCTGGGGGGGCTGTTATGCTGTGTTCCAAGTTTCTTCTGAGAACCTAAACTTTCACATAGCTACAATATCCATCTTAAGGGGGTTTTGTTCTTAGAAGAGTCAAAAGCAACTGGTATCTTCCTAGAAACCTGGGCATATCAGCCAAAAAAATACCACTCTTAGAATTTGCAACTCTGCAGCTCATAGATTAATTCCTTAATGGCTTGATTTTTTAGCTAAAAACAGCAAAGATTGAGGATATGCATAGCTGGCTGAACATGTTTGGTTTTATTGTCCATGTCATTAGGCTCCACCAACTGGAGTTTGTCATCTAAAGCATTGTAGGACTCTGAACCTGGTCTGTGGATTCTTTAATATTGTTGAGTCAAGGTCGTAGCAAGTGCATGCAGCTTTCTGCCTCTGAAGTGTTCCACACTTTAGTTATGATGGGTATTTGAGTGAAAGACTATTGTGTAGGTTTAAGAAGATCGGATATTAATGTACAAAAAGAACTGCTTGATCCATCTAGTGGCTTGAGATTGGTAATAATTAAGTAGTAAGATCAAGTTTTAATATTTGGAAAACCAGCTTATGCGTTTCACAATTTTTTATCATCCTAACAGCTCTGAAAAGTCCTGCTGCATTTCATGAACAGAGACGGAGTTTGGAACGAGCCAGGGTAAGCAATCAGCATTAAGATTTACTAAGCATGATGCCCTTTTAAATCTACATATTTCTTCTTGGGAATCTTGACCATCAAGGAAGTTGACAGGTGTGTGCATGTCATTTTTTAGGTTTGGTTTGGCTTAGTTCAGAAAATGTCAAACTGGTGTGTACATATGTGTAAGTGAACTGAAATTCCCAAACTAGACTCAGTCAGCTGTTGGAGTTAGTAGTTTACATTTCACATGTATCTTATAAGGAGAGAATTGTACACTTCCCTGTCTTGGGCACAGAAGGTATATTTTATCTCTGGACAGCTGCAAGAGTTTTTCTTCTAGCCGTGGTCTTTCTTGGAAGTCATTAAAAGCAGACTGTTTCTGTGAAGAAGCTACTTCAAGGAGCCACTTTCAAGTCTGAACAGCAGAGAGTTTGCTAGGTTTTCTAGCTAACTTGATGATTCAACAAAATGCAATTTACAGATAAGCCTCTGAAAAATTTGCATTTTCCACCTAGTTACACTGGTTCTTGGCTTAGTAATTCAAAAAACTGTGAATGTATTAGGAATTGGGATCTTTTTTAAACAAGTCACATAAGAGAACTGCATTCTTACATTTTAAGATGTTCTTAGTCTCTGTTTTTTCAAATCATTAGTAAGGATTTCATAAAACAAGCCCCTTATCACCAGTTGGTTAGTTTGAGTAAGCTGTATAAGATTTGTGCATCTGGTGGTACATCAGTGTGTTGTTCCTCAAGCTTGTAAATTCTGGCCTTGATCTTTTCATGAAAGAATTTCCGAGAGCTACCTCTAAGCCATTTGCTATCATATTCTGTGTCAGTAGCTTATGAAGCTGGTTCTTATAAAATTAGAACTTCTTTGTTATCCTATCCATTCAGAAATAAGGAATGACACAGACCCAGTATATATAAGGCACCCCTTGCTAAACAAAAGATATACTTAGGGCCCCAGACCTCCTAGCTGCCCCAGAAGATTGTTCATTAGTGGTGTATAGGTAAGCATTTATCAAAAGAGTATTATCAGTAGAGAGGTTGGTGATTAACCATACAGTGTCCAGAGATGCCAGCAGTGCATTCCATACATGTAGCAGACACTTCAGCTCCTTTGGTTCCAATACAATGGTGGCATTTTCCATGGGGAGTTCAGTGGGCCAATCCACCACACTTAATGAGTGTACAAAAATAAGTGTGCTGCTGCTGAGATACACATTCCAAAAGCACTGACTACCCCAAGTTGTGGCACCTATTTTCCTCCTGGATTTTAGGCCCTTGATAAGTGCTGTATAGCCAGCCTGCCTAGCTAACAAGTCACATGGTTGTTTTTATATGCTAATGTTCTTCAATGGCATGGTTGTTAAGCATCTCAGGTGTATCATCCTTTGCTGTATGCTACACAGAATCAATATGGTGGTTTACAAAGGAATCTTGTTCATTGCTTGTTCAGTGCTCTTTCTTTATTCGAGTTCAGTATCCATTTTTAACGTTTGTCTTGTAGACAGAGGACTACCTGAAACGGAAGATTCGATCGCGACCAGAGAGATCAGAGTTAGTGAGAATGCACATTCTGGAAGGTATGACACACAGCGTGTGGCCTTTCATAGTAATCACTGCATGGCTGCTAAATATTATTCCTGTTTACTTAGGAATATCTGGATAAAGAAAGTGGGCCTCAGTAGGGGAGCATGAGACAGCCACTGACACTCAGAGATTGCTGTGAGGAAAAATTAGTATGGGAAAAACAATGGCCCATAGAGGAAAGAGTTAAATACAAACATAAGAAATTAGTAAAATAAATTTAAGAAATTCTTACTACCTCTTGACAATCAGCTGACTGATTGTATATAATCTACATATTGAAGAATAAATATTAACTCTTCCAGAGCCTTGATGGGACATTGACGTAGCAAGCCAAACAAAGCACCTCACTGTCTGTAGATTTTATTTTTTCCAGAGTGGGAGATTCCTATAAGAAATAATTGCAAGGATAGAAAAGTGGAAGGTACTAAACTATGAACATGAGAAATTTGTAACAGTGACAGTGGAAATTGACTTTCCTGCTTAATCAAATGTGGTTTGTTCAGATTATTTTTGTTTTTGTAGGCTTTTTGTTTACATGTCATTGACATTTGTGGGCAATTTGTATGTCTTAATTCATGATACTATAGAGAGTTTGCTACCACAGTGGACAGATGTTTTCATGTTGAGACAAAGGGTACCTCCCAAATTGCATTTGAGTATTGGTTTTCTCTCTCTTTATCTCTTTTGTGAGCAGAGACCTCTGCTGAACCTTCCCTTCAGGCGAAACAGCTAAAGTTGAAGCGGGCTAGATTGGCTGATGATCTCAATGAGAAAATTGCCCAACGGCCAGGTCCCATGGAGCTGGTGGAGAAGAACATTCTACCTGTGGAATCTAGCCTGAAGGAAGCTCTTATTGGTAAGACTGATGGCAAGAGAAATTCCTTCACTTGTGTAGTGAGTACTACCACAGGTTCCTACGAAATCACATTAGACATTGTTTTACTAGAACCAAGAAATTCAGTATCCGTTTTTCCTGCTTTCTAGGTGATAATAACTGCTTCATTTAACATTCTGAGGTATATAACACATTCCTTATCAGGCGGGCTCGTAACTAGGGATATGCACAGATATTCAAAACATTCAAAATTTGATCGAATTTGTTCGAATTTGGACATTCGAATTCAAAATTAATGTCTGTAAATTTGAATTTAAATAATCAAATGAATTTTTTGAATCCTTCGTATGAATTATTTGGACATTTGTATGTGTATGGATACATACATGATGCGTACTTGCCTGTACGCATCTTTCCCGCATTTGCACAGATTCGTACAGCACAAAAATGGGATGCATACAGGATAAATACAAGATGTGTACGGGGTGCGTACAGATGTGTACAGGCACATTCGAATGTTATCAACATTCGTATTTGCAAATACGGATTGAAAATTTGTACAAATAGATTCAGATATATTCAAAGCAAACCAAATGTGAATACATTCAAATTTTTGGATGTTCAGTTAGAATCAAATCCCAAAAATTGCATTCATGCACACCCCTACTCATAACAAAGTACCATTGGATTAGCAGGGATATAGTTGATTCTTAAGGGTGAAGAGCTGCTTGAGGGTGACAGTTGTATATTCTACTTTGTTTCAAAAAATGTTTTACTTATTTGAAATGTGCCTTTTAAAAAAGTAGCAGATGTTCGCTTTTTTAGAGTCTCAGATTCCTTGTGACTTGAACACAGTGCAGAAGTGCTTCTTGCTAATTATCCTTGACTCTGTCTGTTCAATAAATTAACTTGCCATTAATACCTTCAGTAGGTCAAGTGAATTACCCAAAGGTGGCAGATAATTCCTCATTTGAAGATGATAGCAGTGATGCTCTGTCTCCAGAACAGCCAGCCAGTCATGAATCTCTGGGTTCTGTGCCATCTCCAATGGAAGCTCGGGTTGGAGAGCCTATTCCCGCCCCCACAGCTCCAGCCTCTGCTCAGGTGAGAATGTCTAATGTACCCTTCTGCAAGTTTTGAATTATAGCACAAACATCATCTTGATATAATGGTGAACCCATTTCCATCTGGTTTCAGGTGGGTGGGTGGGGGTTGGCATTGAGACTGCCATGGTCACCTTGATGGAGGATCTCTGTTGAGAGAGGGGCAGGGGCAATGGAACCCTGTTGTTCTCCTCAACCTGTCAGTGACTTTCAGTACCATTAACCATGGTATCGGAATGGCTTCAGGATCTTGTTCTTGATTTTCTTCCTGCCTCTGTGGTAGGTTCCAAAAGTAACTTTGGGGAACATTTTTTTCAATTCCCTGGGAACATTCTTGTGGAGTTTCTCAGGGGCTGGTCTTGTCTTCTATGCTCTTTAGTATCTATATGAAGTCACTGGAAGAAATCATTAGGACTTTTGAAGTGAGGTGCTTTTAATATGCTGATGACACCCAACACTGTCTCTCCATTTCCTCTGAGTCAGAGGAGGAAGTTCAGGGGCTTGGTCACTGCCTGGAGGCAGTAATGGGCTAGATGTGGACTGTCACGATCCCCAGCATTCCAGTAAGTGCCTGCCCTCTTAAGGAGTAGCTTGGCCCTCTTAGGATGCTGAGTTCGTGCAACGGCCGAGTGAATACTACAGTGTGGACACAAAACACTGGTAGCAAGCGTTTCAACAGTAAACTAAAACAAGTTTATTATTTTACACAAGCAATACTAGAAAGGAAAATAAGGTTCAGGTATTTGTTGGTTTAAGTCTGTGAGTCTCTTAAGGTTACCAGCTTCCCCAGCCTATCAGCTCCCCTTTCTCTAAAGGAAAATAGTTCCTTTTTAAAAGACAAACCTCTCCACGTTCCTCCCCCCCTGACTTGCTCTGCCACAGCCCAAGCCAAGCCAGTGTCCTAGAACGCAGCTCTGGATGATCACAAGGCCCAGTCCGTCCTTGCTTGACCGATCACCCTCTGGTCAGTTGCCTGCGAAGTCTTCCTCCAAGATCTTCCAGTCAAAAGACCCCTGGTCAACTACTGGTCTGGCTCCTTCAGGATTCAGCTCTTCTTCTCCTTTCAGCTCTTGTCCCAGCATGAAGACCTAGTCTACTGTAATCTGAGTTCCTTTATACCTTTTTTTGTGGCCCTGATTGTCTGTCATCTCCTGGGGAAAACTGCTGCAATAAAATGCTGCTGGAAACTCCTGATAGAAACTCCTGTCCCTCACCCCTGATTGGTGGGAACTCCTGTTCTAGCCCCTCCAGCACTCAGATCCCCGGACAGCTTTTCCCTCCAACTACCAGCTGCAGCCAATCATTGCACCCGGACCCACACGGGATTTCCCACCCTTTTTGCAGCCCAAAACCCAGGGCTTGCAACAAGCTGTTTGCACAGAGGCTGGCGATTGCAGCTTGTTAGAAGCCTGCAAAGACAGAAAGCAAAGCAGTTTGCAGCCTGTACCCTGAAACCATCACATGGTCCAATAAATTGAAACTGAATTCAAACAAAATGTAGGTCATGGGGTCCAAGGAGCACTTGATTTTGGATTGTTTTGCTTTAGAAAGAATAGGTGTTTGAGGTGGGAATGTTCCTGGATTCAGCACTGTCATTTGAGTCCCACGTGGCAATGGTAGCCTGGAGCATCCATCTTCGATTAGTTCACCAGATTTGGCTTTTCTTGGACAGGCATAACTTGGCTATGGTGATCCATGCTCTGGTAATCTCCAGATTAGACTACTATAATGTATACACGGGACTAACCTTGAAGATGGTACAGAAGCTGGAACTAGTGCAGAATGTGGCAGCTTGCCTGCTGATGGTATCATGTAGAGCAGGAGTCCCCCACCTTTTTTGCACCAGGAACTGGCTTCTTTTTCCATGACGGGGCAGGCGGAGCTTGTTGCAGCAGCGCAGACCGGCAAAAAGAGCCTCTACAGCCCGGTGCTGGTCCACGAACCGGTGGTTGGGGACCCCTGATATAGATCCTCAAGTGGCTTGGGCCGCAGTTATCTGAAGGAGCACATTCTACGCTATAGATCTGCCAAATTAGGAGACCTCAAAAAGAGGCCCTTCTTATAGTTCCTCCTTTCTCAGAATTGCGGAGGGCAGGAGTGTCTTTTTTGTGATAACTCCCAGACTTTGTAACAGCCTCCCTCTGGAGTTTCACCAGGCACCTGCATTATATGTTTTTGGGCACCTGGTTAAATCATACCTCTTCACACAGGCCTTTGACCTTTAACTGCCTGAGAGTTTTGTTCTGCCAGGGAGGGAGAGTGGGAAGTTTATATTTTAAATATGTTTTAGGTATGTGCTATATCTTTTTATAGTTGTGACCCACCTGGGACCTTTTGGTGAAAGGCAGGATATACATTCTTAAATAAAATAAAGTTTTAAAATAGAACATCTGTATGGGAAGGACACAGGCTTTTTCTTCTGCGCCGTGGCAGGCACTACAGATTAAGTTAACTGACAGTGCAAAGGGCAAAATGAGTATTTTAAAAATGGGCCTCGTTTGCACTTCTTTCCATGGTATGTTTGTAACTCCTATTATTAGTCACGTGTAGCCTGTATGCTTCTGTCTCCTAAAAGAAGAAACCTAGAAGCGGCTCGCACCAATACTCGCAGCGTCAATCCTCTTTTCTCTTGGTCTTTGTTAATAGTAGACTTTCCAGATCTTTTCCTTATTTAACCGACTTGGACAGTTCAGAAAATGTTACCTAGTTTTTCTTCTTCTTTGATGTACTCAGCATGACTGGTTGAAGTTATTTGTAAATGTATCTCTGTCTTGATTGTTATAATATTATTCAATAAAATCTTTGAAAATTAGGCGGGGGGGGGAGAAACCTAGGAAATAAATTAAAAGGAGTGTGGATTTTGTGTTTTTCTTTTGCAGGTCATATGTCAGATCAAGATCAATGCAGACTCCAGTGAGGCAGCTTTTGTGTCTGAGCAACCACCAACCCCTTTGCCTCCCCCTCCCCCTCCCCCTCCAGTGCCACCTAATCTTAGTAACGGAATTGCTGCTTCTGCAGCCAAACCTCTTCCGCCCCTTATAAAGGTACTCGTGCAAGGGTTAAAATCTGGGTTAAACTGATAGCATGCATATGTTTTTAATTCGGTGGCTTTGTTTGTATCTAACGTTAAGCCATAGGTGGTGAATCTCTGTCAGGTCATGAGTTAGATTCCTTTCTGGCTAATTTTATAGGGGCTGTGTGCTGCATAGGGTGTGACAGAACAAGTGGCGGACACCATGTGCGCACAGAGCTCTTCTCACCCCCAGTAATTGAGCTGTGACAAAGGCTTCAGGACATTTTTTTCAAAGCCCAGATCCTCTCTATGTGGAACAGGTGTGCATTTTTGGGAATTTCAGCACACAGTTGTCCTCTGTAAAGGGGTATCATCTTTTGGCATAGCAAGTTGGGCATGTTGGGTTAGATCTATTCATATGTACAGTACTTGCTCCTTTTTTATTTTTGTTGAATGATTGACATGTATTATCTTGTAGAGGAATTTGGATTATATTATGTAAAAAGTGCTCTGTACTTTCCATAGCTGGTAGCTATATTCATGAAAGTTATTAAGAAGCCTTGGTGGAGTGAACAAGCAGAAGCTAATGATTTCTGTTTCTATAACTAGACTGCTTAATTATCATTCTCCCACACTGATTCACCTGTTTTTTCACATCAATTAGCAGAGCCAGTCCAAATCCTCAAGTGAGAAATCCCAACGAAGCAAAAAATCCAAGGAGCCAAAACCGAAAGTCAAGAAATTAAAATATCATCAGTATATCCCCCCGGACCAAAAACAGGACAAAGGGGCTCCTCCCATGGATTCATCTTATGCCAAAATCCTGCAGCAACAGCAGCTCTTCTTGCAACTTCAGATTCTTAATCAGCAACAGCAACAGCACTACAACTATCAAACCATCCTGCCAGCTCCACCAAAGTATGAGTTGTTTCTTGTAATGGATGTTATGTTACCTGTATGTTACTAGCTAATCTTTCTGTTTGTCCTATGAAAGAATGAATATCATCTAGTATCCCCTAATTCTCAAGAGAACTTTCCTTATGTAAGCACATTTCCTGACATGGCAAGTATGATATTTAGCTTGTAATTCCAAATAAATAATTTTATTAATGTGTCACATTAATCGATCAATCAGATGGGATGTTAGTGTCATTGAGGCTAGGGTAGATATCTCAAAGGATCATATCTGAAAAGTGGTCTTTAAAAGTTCATAGATTCATAAAGGTTTATGCATTTAAAGGTCATATTCCATGTTGCATCATCTGGCATGAATTCAATATGCAGTTTTTAATAAATTAACATCATTAACAACTTGCAAGTAGCCACTGAGGCTACTAAAATGACACTTATAAGGTGCTACTGCATAAAGAGCAGTGTGTACTATGCCCTGGTCACAAGAACATCGTCCAGAGTTCCCAGAAACCATAGTGAGGAACAGGTTCTTATGATCCATTTCCCTACCAGGGTTTCAGTCCCTACTTTCTTCTCCCTTCAGGCCTCCGGGAGAGCAACAGAGTGGCAGTAGTGCCCCACCCATGCGTAGTCTTTCCACTGCTGTCAACAGCACCTCTTCTGTCTCTTCTAGTTCTAACGGGTTGATGCGCCAAAACAGCAATGCTTCAGCAGGCAAACCGGGAACTCTCCCTATTAATCTTGATGACATGAAGGTAACGGAATATTTGTGGACTACGTTGTATTTTTAGGAAGCTGGCATAAACATTCTGCAATAAAAATATTAATAAAGCTGTCTCACTGTTAGTGTACTGTTCTGTAGGCCCTTTCTGCACTCACTTGTTGATCTGGATGACGGAGTTGCTAAGGACTCCCTGTCGGCACAGCAATCCAGCACAAGGAGCTGCTAAGGACACATAGGGTGTTTTTCCCTAGAAGTACCCATTAAGTACCCATTAATGGGTACAAAAATGCCATTACGTACCCATTAATGGGTACTTAATGGGTACTTTTAGTGACAGTGGAAAAACACCCATGATCTGCATGGGAGCAGAGTAGATCTGATCAGAGCTTTGCTAAGGGCTCACTAATGCAGCTTAGTAGTAGACCTGATAAATGTAGTCTATATCAGTGCTAGTGCTCTTTGGGACACATTTGCGGTTCTGAAGCTCACTCAATCCAGATGCTTCTGCCTATGGTTGATCTAATTCAAATCTAGTTAGTACAGATCTAGATAATATGGATTAACCAAGGTAAGTGCAAAAAGGGCCTTAGAGAAGCAGGATCTAAGGTTGTGAAATGTTTGTAGTATCTTTTTTCCTAGTGTTGGCATTGAGGGACATGGTTTTATTTTGTTTTATTTATTTATATTTACATTTATATCCTGCCCGATACCCTAAGGTTTCAGGGCAGGTAACAGCATTTAAAAACAGTCGTATTTAAAATAGAACCATGTATATAAAACAGTATAAAACAATAATGTCTGTGGTGGGGGGAAACTGTGCCACATTTAGCCAAAGGCCAGAACAAAGCGTTGCATCTTCACCCCATGCTTTTATAGTATATAATTCTTACACTTATAACTGGAGGAGTTGGTGTGTGATAAATCAGACAAACTTCAGATGAGTTCCAGCTCCTGTGATCCCCATGAAGGTGGACTGTGTTGGCTAAGTTTGATGAGAGCTGGAATAAAGCAGTGTTTGCAGAGCCACAGTCTTGACCTCTGATTTTGAAGTTACTCTTGTGATTGAGATCTTTTATTTCAGTGTAATGTTTTAACATTAGGTGGCAGAACTGAAGCAAGAGTTGAAGCTGAGAGCACTGCCTGTGTCAGGTACCAAGACAGATCTGATTGAGAGGCTCAAGGCTTACCAAGAACAGAATTGTACAGCTGGCCGAACCATTTCTGCTACTAAGCCCAATTCAGCAATTCTCCCTAAGGCTGCTGAAGTGGTCGTAGCCTTTCCAGCCACTAGGCTGAATACAGCGCCTGCACTGGTGAGTGCAGGCATCACTTCCGCAGAGGTGGTGGTTGCCACAGTCACTGGCAATAGTGTGATGAAATTTGGTAGCACAGGCTCGACTCCCCCTGTTTCACCCACTTCCTCTGAGCGATCACTGATGAGTGCTGGAGATGAGAATTCAACCAGTGGCGATGCCTTTGGAGAGATGGTGACTTCTCCTCTGACTCAGCTCACCCTGCAGGCATCACCAGTGCAGTTTTTAGTGAAGGAGGAGAATGCCAAAGGCACCTCTTGCAGCTCAAATTTGGTATCAAAGACAGAGTCCTGCAGTGGCAGCAGACAAGACATGGAAGTCCAGGATAAAGATCAAATGCTGCAGGAGAAAGATAAGCAGATTGAAGAACTCACACGCATGCTGAAACAGAAGCAGCAGCTGGTGGAAATGTTGAAATTACAGCTGGAAAAAGAGAAACGCTCCCAGCAGCCACCAGCAGCCATGGCTGTTGGTGATGAAGGCATAGCCATGCTTCCTGAGATAACAAATTCTGGTACCCAAGTCAAGAGTGAAAAGTCCTTTGTGAGTTGCCAATCTACAGGGCAGTCCAACTGCCAAACTGACCAATTAAAATTCACACAGACTACTAACCAAATGGACACCTCAGATACACGCTCAGTGCCAAAGAAAGCAGTGATGGTGAAGCAGGAGGTGTCAGTTGCCGAAACTGAGCCATCATGCCAGACCTCAAGTTTTTTCCTGGGCCAGCAAAATGGGGGCTTCAGTAGCCTCATCAAGGGAACCCCTTCCCCTCCCCTTGTCACAGATTCCGCTGGCACTCCCATAGCCCTCACAATGACCAATCAGAATGCTGAGAGGCTGGGCCTGTCATCAAAAGAGAAAGTGAGGAACAACACCATGCCATCCAAGGTAGGTACTCGAGAGTGATATTGTGGAGCTATTTGTCTACGAGGAAACACTCAAATAACGAGCAAATTAAACAAGTTAAAAAGAATTTGTTTGTTTGTTCTTCTTGTACTCGGGTAATTATGAAAAACAAAATGGTATGTTGTGTTTTAGTGCAAAATGATCTCTGTAACAAGCATTTGGGAATTCTCCCTGCCTAATAAAAATATTCTATAAATGGATGTAGTGTTATAAAATTAAAACTTGCCTGTACACCTCAGTAAAAATAAACCAATAAACTTTCATAGAAATAGTATAATTAAATTTAGCCACTACATCCAGGATAGACACAAATCTTTTAGTCATCAGGCCAAAAGAGCTCAGCTGAATATGGAAGGTGGAGCCGTATAAATTGCTGCTGTTCTTCAGGAACTAAGCTAAAATTCTGATGTGGTTAGTAGGTAATAAAAAGGAAATGTCAAGGGTCTGGAGAGAAGTGCAAATAACACTTGTTGGGCAAGAATGTTTAAGGATTATAGTCCATAAATGGGAGGAGACACTGCTAAAAATCCTTTGTTGTAGAGGCTTTCCCATTTTCATTTTGGTGGGCCTTAATAAGATAAGTAGACACATTCTCTATGTTTTTTATTCCAAGCTGTATAAGACTTTCAAGGACAAAACCAGGCCTTTGAATTGATCTTGATTTAGTTCCATAAGTTACCCTGGTCTTTTCTGTGGCCCCTCAGCTCACTGGAAAGTCAAGGCAAATATTCAAGCAGCTTTCAAAGCAGCCAGAGCTTGTAAAAGAAACAGCAAAGATCTTTTTGTGTATAAACTTTATGCAGTAATTGAGTGATGACCTGTTATTTTGTGTGCAAAAAACCTCACCACCAATCCTTACCATCACTAGGTAGCCAAGTTAGCAAAAAATGCCTGAAGCATTGGAGAACCCCTGCCAACTGGAACAGATGGTGCTATAAAAGTTACATGTGAATGAACTTAGAAGATTTATGGACCAGAGGGTTTCCTGGTGTCTAGGCAGAGGGGGTAGACCAGTAGTTAATGTGACACTAAATAAATTACAGAGAATATGGAAAGTAAGAAACACTGTTTTGTGTACAGTTAACAAATTTTGGTATTTTCATATGCTTTCACCCCATTTCTAATGATCTGCTGGGCTTGCACAGTAACAGAAACTCAGCAGAGCAAAGGTTAATGAATTCAAGTTGGAAAATAGAACGTTGGCAAGCACTTCTCTTCAGCACTAGATGGTGCTAAAAGTGGATGTTGTGGTAGACTTTAACCGGTTTAGCTTGTTGAGTCATTGTGAATAAGAGCCACCACATCACCTGTGTTTAGCATAGTATAGAGTGTTTCCTAACCCAAATCCATCACTTCTGCTTAGTTTCTGTTGCTGTGGAAGTCTAGCTGTTGGTCAGAATCTGTAAAAGATAGTGCAGTTTGGAGTTTAAGAGAAATGCTGCCAAGCTCTTTGGGTGTTTTTCCACTAGCACTAGAGTACCCATTAAGGGCCCTTAATGGGTACTCTAGTGCTAAGTGGAAAAACAACCTTTAACTCCATTCCATATGTGTCTTTTTTCTGTTCTCAGTTCCACTGCATCGGAAGAACTATTCCTGTTTTTTCATATCCCCTTGTTTAGTATATGTTCAAAACAAAGGAAACTGAAACTCCCTTTTGGGGGGCAGTTTGTCTGTTCTTCTGTTGTTTCCGTCCATCAGGACTGCATTAGTAACTGAGTTCAGCTGTGCTTTCTGGAGCAAATGTTCCATACTCAATAGGCCATCTCTGGGAACTCACTCTAAGCTTAGGCTGCATTCATACTTCAGCCTTTTAGCAACAGATCAGGCTAAAGTATACAAATGTCATTGCTGAGATAGAACTTCCACATTCCAGCTTAGTCTACAAAAGGGGAATGAAACTGGTTTTTCCTAGCCACAAACTCAGGGAGTCATTGTACAGAACATCCCTAAAGTTTGTGCAAAGTTAGCATAGAAAGTATACATTTGAATAAGCGCTTCCTTCTCTCTTCTGCAATAGTTCTTGTGTTTGCCTGCATGCTTTTGTTCATTGAAGTGTCTTAGCTGAGCGTAGAGTGAATTTTGGACCAAAGCTGCTTTTCTCCCTGGCCTTACATAAAGGCCCATGTGCTTGAACTAATATCCAAAATTAGAAGCAGCTGGTGTATTATCAGAGAACAAGCTGGGGCTTGAGAGAGGGAGATGGGCACAAATGAGATGCAGGGACTGAGTTACAGAACTGAGAAAATGGGCAAGTGGGAAATGGGCTTAAACATTTTGTGGCTGAGTAAGTGGACTGAAGGCATGATAGGGTTAACACCTCAGGCCTAACAGCTGAGTTTTCAAACTCTGTGTGGGAGATACCAGCAGGTGACTATTCTTCTTAAAGGCCGCTTGTCAGAATTAATCTTAGGATAGCTATGGTAACTGTGACAACTGTAACTGTCACTTCTTTGTCCGCTGCATTTCAGTGCCCCGAAGTTTAGAGGCCTTACTTAGGTTACAAGCCCAGTTTTTAGGTTCCCTGCATTCACTTCCTACCCCATTGTTAACAAAGCTGGATCTGCAAGACCTGGTTCTTTCCATTGAGAATATTAAAATCTGAACGGTTTCTCCTTTCCTAGGGAGCGCCATCACCACCGGCGAAAGCATCCATCAAGCAACCTGTAAGCAGCGCCCCCTCATCTTTGCAGCAGCCATCAACTGAGCCTGTTAAGAAGGTATCTGACCTCCCCTATGCCCTGAGAACTTGCTTTGCTGGGCAGCGCAAGGAAGTGAAGTGTAGTATTTATAGACAGATTTCTTTCTGCGGAACTTGTGGTAGAAGAGATTCCCCTCTCCTGGGAAATAAAGCCAGGATGCAAGTGCAGCAAGAACAAAGTAGCTACTTGAAGTAACTTTCAGGAGTCTTGCCGGTGGTCTTGTTAGCCGTATTCCATCAGTTACCCGGCTTATGCCTGCCATGAACAGCAGTGATAGTGAAGGTGTGCTGGTTGTTTGAATCTTATATATTGGATTGGATTGTTGCATTTTTGTACACTGGTATAAATAAAGTAACAAGAACTATCTGTTGTAAGTTTTGAGAAGCTCAGGGCCATGACTGCATGATAAGAACCTTAATAAACCATACTGAGGACAGGCTCCATACTAATATATGTAGCCTGTTTTGTCCTACTTTAGACAGTTAGGCCCCAAAGAACTTGGGACCAGATTTCCTCTCCTGTTAATAGACTTGAAAGAGCAATAAAATCATCAGGACCAGCCCTACTGCAAGTAGTAACACAATTTACTAACTAGCACCTTACTGTTGCCTACATTTCGTCCTTCTCTGTGGTTGCACCAATGCTTTAGACTCCACTCCCCTGTGAGGCACCTGCAATCATATTCCCTAGGTGCCTGTTGAGGGTTTTCCTTTTCACCCCTGTCTTCCTATTGTGAGTGGTTTCCTCTCTACCATTCACTGCTTTTAATCATGTTTTTATTCAGTTAATTTGTTTTTATTGTAAAACTACTTTAGCTTTTTACATTGGGAAGTGATATATATACATATTTTAAATAACTAGTTATCTCCTCTCTTGTGAATTGGAAAACAATGCCGTAAAAAATATAGTTTGATATTATATCTAAACCAGAAGTGTGGCTTGTTTCTCCGAAGCAAGTCAGAATTCCTAAACAATCCCAGACCAAGTTTTGTTGATTCATGAATTGTGGTTACTAGAGATACAAGCCATACTCATGGGTTTAGACAGATGGTAAAGTTATCCGCCGCATGACCAGTTTACCTGCTTGTACCATGAAGGGAAGAATCATGGGAGCATTTGGACCACAGCAACAAGCATGGACTTCATGCACACTGAGCCTCCCTTGAATCATATCTTTTTTTCCCCACTCTGACATGGTGTGGCTCTTTGCTATTTGATTTAGAAGATTTTACTGTGCTTTTCTTCGAAGTAAATTCAATTCAAATAATAAAAACGATCATGTAAGTTCCAGCAATTTTAAAAGAAGAGAGATAAAAGCACTAAAAATACATTTGGTGCTTTTGTCAGAGAAAAATCAGAACTGCCTGTAAATGTGGAAGAGTGGTAGCTGATTGCACCTAAGCTGGGCTCATGAATATGAAGAGCCTGAGTCTGTGGCCCTTGGCTAAAACTAAGTGAATAATTTTCTTTTCGGAAGAACAGATATACCAGTTAAAACCACAGGAAAGCACTCATAACTAGAGCTGGCACTTACATATTCCCATTTGAGCTTTCCTGCCTGTTACCCAAATGACTTGTTGGAATTAAATCTTATCTGATTCATTACTGCACTCACAATGCTTCCTCTGCCTCAGATGAAAAGGAGAAAAAAAGTTAGGTATCATGCACAAATTGATTATCTGTAACTTCTGAGCCTCAGGTTATGTAACCCTGCAGCTTCCATAAATAGCACAGAAGACAGAATAGAAGCTCGGAGGGTTCTGTAGGCCAGCAACCAAAAGGTCAGAAGGAATGTCCCTAGCATCTCACCACCTGGGCTGAGTCAGGGTCAGAAGGAAATGGCAAGGCCTTAGTTTACATTCCAGAGTGGCACAGTGCTTTTGTTGGTGATGGAAGCTGCACAAATTCCAGCTTGGCCAGACTTCCAGCTTGTTTACCGTATATTCCGGCGTATAAGACAACTGGGCATGTAAGACAACCCCAACTTTTCCAGTTAAAATATAGAGTTTGGGATATACTCACCATATAAGAAGACGACACCCAGTGATTCTATGTATAAGATGACCCCCGACTTTTGAGAAGATTTTCCTGGGTTAAAAAGTAGTCTTATACACCAGAATATACTGTAGTTGAAATTTAGAGACTAAAGGATCTGAAATTGGTTTTCCAACTGCACTGAAGTGGGCCTGTTGAGGGAGCTTTGGTGGGAAAGAAGTGCTTGTGCAGTTTAATGGGAATAAGCCATTAATTGACGAGTTTAAGCAGAGATCATCTTTCCTTAGATGCTAGAGGTAGAATGTTTTCAGACTTTGCAGTAAGGTTCTTCCGAATAGAGAGAGAGACAGTAAAGGGTTTAGTAAAATAAACCCACAACTTTTGCAAGGTACCATTTCTGGAAATCCTTGTAAACATAGACATTTCAAAAACAGAGATTGATTGAAATATAACAAAATTCCTTCCCAAATACCACTTCCTTTGTCAGTAAGCAAAGGGGCTGTTTCCCATTTGTGGAAAAAACAAGACCCCTGAAAAAGGATATTGTGAGCATTGAGGATCCACTGACCTGTGCTTCTTCAAAACTGTAGTTTTCAAGACTGACGTTATCAGATCCTCTTTCTCCTGTGAGCCAGTTTGTTTTGCTGGTTAGAGTGCCGGACTTTTATCTAGTATTCCATTTATCTTAGATGAAACCAGCTAGTTGACCTTGGGCTAGTCACAGCTCTTTCTGAGCTCTCACAGCCCCACCTACCTCACAGAGTGTTGTGCAGAAAAGAGCACAGGATTGTCAGCCTCTTTGAATCCCTTAAGGGTGAGAAAAGCAAAGTGTTAAAAATAATTTCTATACTTGAGGTAGTTAGTTGTCAATTTTGACTCCGAGCCATTGATAGCCTGGCCTGCCATGGATTTGTTCCAGCTTTTCCTTGAAGCCATCCAAGCTGATGGCCACCAAATCTTGTGGTAGTGAATGTCATTGTTTACTATGGGTTCTGTATTTTTTCTTTTATTTGTCCTGCCTCTTTCATGATTATGTTTCATTAACTGTCCCCTGGTCCTAATATATTGGTAAAGGGAGAAAAATGTCTCCTTATAGGCTTTGAACAAAATGTCTGCTTTTAGTTACCTTCTTTCTAAACTAAAAAGTTATGTAGAATGCTTTCACCTCTCTAAGCCCAAAAGTTTTATTCCTGCCTACTTCTATGTGTGATTCTTCATGATTTATGGAGGAAGTGATACCCAAACATGTCAGAAAGATAATAAGAATGCTGTTTCTTTCACCACCATCCTGAATCCTCTAGTGTTCCTATCAGTAGAGATCACGCTATGGTCAGAGTTAGAATCTTTGCCCTGCGCTGTAGTGGAAGCTTTACTTCCTCCCAAAAATGAATGGAAGCCATTGATTTACATGGAAGATGGTAAGAGAGTAGACTTACAGATGACACTGTAAAGGGGGCTGAACCTTCTCTAAAATGCTGTTGGCGACAGTCATTATGGGTTAGGTTTGTTTATGCCAGTTATCACTCCATCCTGAATTCAGTTTCTTGGTCATGCAAGCATATTGCAGAATCTCAGAACTGACTTATGTTATGAGCCTTAGTTATCTATGCACAATTGCACTTCTCCTACGCACCTTTTCTTTCTCCCATCCCCTTCATGAATAGTGTGAACATAGGCCCATAGTTGTCTGCATTTGTGGTATTGAGACTTCTTTACCCTAACCTTTGGCTGAAGAAATAAGCTACCCCTCCTCTTTCAGGCACTCATTGTTTTAATTAGTTCGTTTTAATTCTAAATCAGGCTATTTGTGTTAGAGACACAAATATTATAGCCTGTAACCTTAAAATAGTCCTCAAAATAGTGTTCTTGGAATGGGCCAGCCTCTGCTGTAGCTAGTTATCTATAGGTTACCTCTGCCACCAGAGGTAGATTTTTTTTAGTTAGCTATTTCTGCCTAACAGCCCTTTATTGTCTTGTATTCAACTTGTGGTGGTAAGGCAAGGCAAACAAGCATGGAATAGGAATTTAAAATAAGCACCGTGATGAAGAATAGTTTCAATAAAGACACATACAGATATATCAGATTTAAATACAATATCAAAACAGGCAGAGATGCAGTCAAACTAAGGAGGGCACATCTGTTCAGTGTATTCTAGGGGTGTTTTTCCACGGTCACTAGAAGTACCCATTAAGTACTCATTCAGTGGCATTTTTGTACCCATTAATGGGTACTTAATGGGTACTTCTAGTGACAGTGGAAAAACACCCTAGATTAGCTGTTCACCATTAGCTGCCATTTGCATGGCTTATATTGTATACTAGCCCAGCAAGCATACTAGGAAACTCTCTTCCACGCTCCCCTTCTGGGCAGTGCCTCTCTTAGACCCTACGTCGTGCAGAAAGGGGGCTCCTGGTAATCTTGCTCGTCTGGTGTACTGGCCAAAGTGAAGTTGCCCCAAGTCTGTATTGATGGAGTCCCTCTCTCCCACTGCAGCATGCTGAGTTTTTTTAATCTGATGGCATCTAACAAATATTACTCCCTTTGCTGACACCTTGAAGTTTTCTTGACTTCTTTCCTTGCATATTCTACAGCAATAGTTCTCCACTGAACAGATGTGTAGACTATTTGCTCAGAACTCCTTCAGCTCACTTGCTGTCCTCTCTCCAGTTATTGCTAAGCCACCCAGTAGCACTCTAGCAGGTCTTGGGTTTCTTTATGCTCCCTCAGGCCCTTTCCCAGAATCCCTTTCTTGAGCTTAGTCCTTGACGTGCCAGACCCAAACTTCCCCTTCTCTCTACCCTCCCCCCCTCCTTTCATATGTCTTTCTGCACAGTTCTCAATCAGGTTAGGATTTCTGCCCCTTCTTGCTTGCTTAGCTCTTTGTCCCAGCAGTTCAACCTGTGCACCTCTCTCACACTGCACAGCTTGCACAGTTTGGAGGAACAGTTGCCTGGCAAATTCTGGAGGGGAAATAACAACGTCATAAGACGGCTTAGTTGAGTAAATGTCACTTACTTATGCTTATGAAGAAATGGAGACTGATAATGTATTTGAAGCTCTGAAAAGGGCAGTTGTGGAAAGCATCTTTGGGACCAGACCTGCCTCCCTCCTCCTCATTGCTCTGCTTTCTCTTCTGTGTTGTTTCTTATTTCTATTTTTTCCTCGTTTCCTTTACCATCTCAGCATCATATGAAACCAGGGCTGGTTAAATATTCGAGCAGGTTGTGGAAGAAATGTCTTCTGCTGCTACCACCTTCATTCTCCCCGCAATGGCCTTGCCAGACTCCAGCGGCAGAGTATCAGACCAACTTTCCCATGCTGCTCGCTGTGTCAGTCATTGGGACAAACCAGGTCAAACCCAACGCAAGTGCTGGGAATTGGCAGCTGCCCAGGGTCCTCTGAGCCCCATGCCATGCAGATGGAATAAGAGGGCAAGGATCAACCATGCTTTTGTTCCTCAGCCAGACTTTTGAAATAAAGTATTTTGGCTGGTTCTGCCTGGTTACTTTGGGAATTCACCTGATGTATAGCATTATGTACCAACTTTGCTCAGCAAAGGGCCTCCCTCCCTTTAAAGAACAAGTCTTTAGAGCGACTCTGATTTTTGTATTCTCTTTTCTTCCTTGTCCTGCCTGTCCGTAGGGCCAGAAGCCAGGTCTGCAGATGATCCCTGGGCAGCTGCCTCAGACAGTCTTGTCTTTTTCTGCACCTCCCAGCTTGCAGCCCTTCTTCCTGAATGGCTCCCACAAAGGACGCCTGAAATCAAATGTTCCCGGCAAAACTATCCAGTCCAGTGGTCCAAAAAAGGTACCCTGTCGGCAGGCCCATCTCAGAACCAGGTTACACACAAAGAAGTAGGATCTAATGGTTTGCCTGAGCACGGTAGTCCAGGGCAATGGGACCAGACTGCTTTATGACCAGAAAATGAGCCTGGAGCAAGTTTAGGCACTGGGGAATAAGGGAGAAAAGGCTTTGCTCTCAGAAAAATAGACATACATCGTTTTACTGAATACGAATAAAAACATTATACCTGTTTGGAATAAATACAGAAATTGCTCACAAGTGGATTTGCGAGTTATGCTACCTTCTGTGCATAACTTTTCTACCATAACATATGATGGTGTCCCCACTGCTTCTCAAAAGGAAAGCATTAGTGGAAAACGTAGCTCCATTGCTGCTGCTATGGAATGAGCCCAGGCACTCAGAAAAGAGGGTTATCTCCAGAATTTGTAGCTCTAACAATACAGGCCCTTACACATCAGGTTAAGGGAGGTATAGAAACTTTCTTATCCAATGAAAGGGGAACAATCAGGCTTTCTAATGAATTCTGGATATTTCTCGGTTACAAGAAAATGGATCCTTTGCAGACACCTGGCTTGTCTCACACCTTTTCTAAGGAGTATGAAGAGTTAATGCTCTTAAGGAATGTCAAAATAGTTGTTAACACCTTGATTAGCGAAGAGAGCCTTGTTAGCTGCGTCACTACATCTTTATGAGGCATATAATTCATATCTAAGCAGCAAAACCAGGCAGCCACTCTGTGACAGGATTTGAAGGGCTGTTCGTAGTGCTCGGCTAGAGAGACAGGATAGGGATGTTGCTGGTGTACCACCCATCTTGCTGCTCGACAGCCTCCCTATCTGAGCTTGGAGGTGGTCATGGATGTGGTGCTGGAAGCCTCTGGCACAGTATTGGGAGATTTCAGTATCCATGCTGAAGCTATGGTCAGTGGATCAGCTTAGCTATTCTTGTCCTCCATGACAGCCGTGGGACTGTCTCAATATTTAATAGGCCCAACTCGTACGGGTCATACCCTTGATTTGGGTTTTGCCACAGAGCTAATTGATGAGAATCCATTGGTAGTAGGGTTAGTGGTCAGCCCGTTGTCATGAACTTGCAGTTGCAGCTCCTTTCCGCAAAGATAGGAAATCTGAGTGATTCCTATTTGCTCTCGGAGATTTTCCGGTTGGCATGTATGATGCTCCTGTTGAGGCTCCGGTGTCTCTTTGGAATTGGGAGATGGGCAGGGCCATTGACACAATGGCTCCCAAGTGCCCTTAGCATACATGTAGAGCCGGCGATAAAACAGGAAGGTTAATGACTAGAGTGCTGGTGGCAAAAATCCTACTGGTTCTGACCAAACACAATCCAGAGCACGTTATCATGCTTACCATGTGGCAGTGGTAGCTAGGATGGCTTTTTTCTCTGCCACCATTGCCTCCTCAAGTAGCCATCCTGCAGAAATCCTCTGCATGGTAAATGACTGTATAAGATCTATCCTGAGAGAGTACAGGCAATGGCCATGTAGTATCAGCTGTGACAAATTTGCACTTTTAGGGCAAAGCTGCTCAGATTCATGGGTAATTGGACACCACAGTTGGGAATAGTCCAGATGAAGTGTTCTGAGAACTGTCTGAATTTTGGATCAGTTTCAGTTGTTGTGACCTGAGGATATGGACAAGCTGCGTGCTCGGGTTCAGCTGCTCTCTGGATCCTTGCCCTTCTTGGTTGGTAAAAACTAGCTAACAAGGCATGACTAAGTGGTTCCAGGGAGTAGTGAGCCCTTCATAAAACCAAATTGTTTTAGTTAGAATATTCTGAAGGATACCTTTTTCCAGATTTTGCCCTGAGCTTCAGTTAGGACCTGTGATGCAACTCTAATGTCTCTGGTTGACAGATGATACGGTGTGGTGAGGTTGAGCAAGGCTGCTGCTCTCAAAAAACCTCTTTACTTTCGATCAAACCAGGAAGCCCTACAATTGTTTTTATTGCATGCAATGAGAGAGAGAGCTGATGTCTGCCTACCATGTTGTGAGTTGAGAATAGTGTGAAAAAGAGTGTAAGGTGCTACTGAGTCATGTGTGAGCTGGAATGCTTGTAGGCACAAATGCTCCCCATTTTAACATGTCATAGAAGGCTCCCCATTCTTACTCAAGACAGGGCAAGTTAGCGAAGTGGAACAGATTGGACTGTGTGCTGTGATTGGCCTGGTACTGTACGTAAGGCTGTTTCTGTAGGACTGAATGATGATCTCCATGAGGGCAGTATTTTATGGATTTTGGAGCAAGCTAAGCACAGAATGAGATGGATGTATCATGCTGGTAAATAAGGCATACTTGCATATTTCTGACCATAGTAATGGTGTCTTTGAAAAAGGGAACAGAATTTTCATCAAAGTCTTCCCTTAGAATTAGTTGCATAAAGGGTCTTGCATCTTAAGATGTACATATTTTGCCCATTTAATAAGGCTGTAGTTGGTTGTTCATTGCCTCCTTTTGGTTCACAGCTAAGATCTCCATCTCCTCCATCTCCATCCCAAATGGACCTTGAGCAGCAGAATCCCTCCTTCTTTGGTAATCCTGCACCACTGCTTCTCCCTGCCACCTCAGTGTTGATGAAGGAACCACCAGGTTATGAAGAGGCTGTGAAGCAACAGCCAAAAACCCCTGAGGTGAGAGTGCTTTGAAGTTTTGCCTTTAGAAACCAGGAAAATATTTGCCTTGAGAACCACAGTACATAACCTGGCTCATGCTTGAGATGCCGCCAGATACCAGTTAGAAAGGTCTACCTGAGTTTGATGGGTGGGCACCACAAGGGATTGTCTTGTTAGGATTTTTAGAGTGGGTCAGGGCCAAATCCTTTTTGAGTGAATGGCTTTCTTCAAAGGGTTATGTTCAGTAGAACTTGCTTTTTGAAGCCTCTAGGGAAGACATGGAATTCTGTAAGGTTATGAATAAGTACTGTATTTCTTGTTAAAAAAGGTGCATCCCCGCCAACCACCAACCACCCCCTTCCAGGTCCTTCACCGTGAAGGTTAGGTCTGAGGGGCCTGGGAGGTTGAGATTCAAGTACGTTGACAGAGATGACTTTTTACAATAAGCCATCCCTCTGGCAAGGACTTAGGTCAGCAAATTAATGCTGTGGTACAAGGAGGGAGGCGAGGAGAGCTGCTCTACACAGCTCCATTGGTAGGAGGGAGGGATGGAAGAAACTCCCTCAATCAGGCTTTACAGATTTTCTCCTGCCAAAGGAGCTACTGTGCTGACCAACTGTGCTTTCTCCGCCGACCAACTGTGGACCATCCCTCCTGGTGGTCACTGCAGAGGTGGTCATTGTTACTTAACAAGCGCATCTTCTGTTTTCAGGAGAACGGCTGCTCTAGCCAGCACATGGATGACCTGTTTGACATTTTAATTGAGCATGGAGGTAAGAGAGGTAGTTTGTCTTTACGAACTGGTAGTTTGTCTTTACACCTTTATTTTCGTAGTTTGAAATAATCCTCGGTCTGGAAGCCCTGCCTGAGGAGGAGGACAACCTTGTCATCCCTATGGGGGTGGTGTTCTAATGGTGGCGGCCTAGACTACTGTGCCCTCTGGATGACTCTCCAGCCTGGATGGACCCTGATAATTTGGAGCTGCTTCCTTGCAGGACTGGTTCCTTCTTGTCAGCTGCTCTGGACTCCGCCTGGTCTCTGCCACACCAGAGACCATAAAGGACAGGTGTTTTATGCCATCCCTCCTGGGGGTGGTCTAGTAGTGGCAGCCTAGACCACTCTGCCCTCTGGATGACTCTCCAGCCTGGCTGGGCACGGTCATCTTGGAGGAGGTGTTTCTTTGTGGGACTGGGTTCTTTGGTCAGCTGCTCTGGACCCCATTTGGTCTCAGCTGCCTCAATATTTTTTTGGGGGGGTATTTTGCAGTGGTTTCTATGCTGTTTTTATAATGTATTTTTATTATAATGTTTTGATTATTACTTTGCATTGTATATTTTCTGGTTGTTGTAAACTGCCTTGGGCAAATTTTCTTTTGGAAAGGCGGTGTACAAATAAAATGGAAATGAAATAATAAGGCTATATAAAGTCACAGGGCAATTGGCTCGTTGCCCTCACAGACGTTTGTGCTGAGAGAGGCATTTGTATCACTTAATAGATTACTTGGGTTGTTTAGGATGAATAGGATACTCGCACTAATCTTAAAATTGTAAGACATGACAGTAGAAGTAATAAAAGTACTCATGGATGTAATTTCTCTCTCTTTCTCTCTCTCTTCCACCCTCCCGCAGAGATTTCAGCCCAGTTCAAGGAGCAGTCTTCCCCAGCCAGGAAAGATACGGTTTCCCCAGGATGCACTTCTCCATCCAGCAGCCACCATTCCTCAGAGCTCCCCCTTCAGGTGCTCATGAACCATAGCAGCTCTATTAATCCCTCTTCAGTTGGTAGGCTGGAGGACTTCTTGGAGAGCACCACTGGTCTTCCTTTGCTGACAGCTGGCCCTGATGGCCCTGAGCCTCTATCCCTAATTGACCTCTACAGTGAGATGTTAAGCAGTTCAGCTATTCTGGACCACCCATCTTCACCTATGGACACATCAGAATTGCACTTTGCCCCTGAGCCTACTGGGGGACCAAATTTGGACCTGGGAGAGGCTAACCTGGACAGCATGGACTGGTTGGAGCTGCCTGGAGGGCCAGTGATGAGCCTCACTCCCCTCAGCACTGCAACGCCTAGCCTCTTTTCCACAGACTTCCTTGATGGACATGATCTGCAGCTGCACTGGGATTCTTGCTTATAGCATGTTAACTGAAAGGTGGGTGTAGGACATGGGTGAGAGCTTAAGTGAAAGTTGCATCTATCTTGAAAACCCCATATTTTGACCAGCATTCATGAAGCTAGAACCAAGGGCGCGTACCAGTGATGTCTTCTGATTCAACCTCAGGCACACTTCTACCTTCCTCATGGACATGTCTGCAAAAGATCAGTGGCCACACCAGATTTGGATGAGTTGTTGGAGGTTTTCAGCCTGGAATGCTACCTCTCCTGTGTGAGTTGGCATTCTCATTATGGTTAGGCTTAGTTGAAGGCCAGTCGTCCAGAGCAGCTGGAGAAACCAGGGCTTCCTACTAAGTTTGAATCTGCCTAGTGTACAAAGTGTTTTTAAAAACTAGGCCCAGTTGGTGTGGAAGCGTTTGCTTAGACGTAGGATATGGGCGCTGTTATAGAGGAGGAAGCTGGGAAATGGGGATATACCTTTAATTCTCAGTTTACATGGATGGGCTTTCTATTGAAGAGCCTTTCCTAATAATGCTCTAGTACAGGTGCTGCCTCCCTCCCAAAAGAGCAAGTCCAAATTACGTGCTAGAGCTTAGATAGCCATCTTCCTTTGGCTTCCTCCTAACCTTTGCATGTAGTTCTTATTTCTGTCTTGGCCCTCCTTAAAACACAGGGGGCTGTATACCCTGATCAGTGTATATCTGCTGGCTGTGTGAAGCACTGAGCTGGCTGTGAATCAAGACAGACACATCAGGGATGATATTTAAAGCCACCTGTAATTACTGTGCTGCCTCTTCTTCTTAGCCCTTTCTGTGAAACGTAGTTGCCTAGAGTCTGAAGGAATGGTGTTCAGGAATATTCCAGCAGGACATAATACTCTGGAGCAGTTGATCTGAACTGTGCTGCTCTTCTGAAGTTAGGTTCAGCCACTTCTCCCAAAGTCTTCTGTATACAAAGTGAAGCTATTCTAGAGAAGTCTGGTGTCTACTATAGGTTCCTGCATTGAAGGGGTTGTGGCTACACTGCTGTTTGGAGAGTTCAGCAGGTGACTGCTCACCCAGAAGCAGTTTTCTTTGAAAAGTGTGAGCGCCAGCATCCTCCCGGAGGCAGAAGCCTTTGTTGCTGCTTGCTTACAGAACTGCATGTCTCTCAGTGCACAGAGGAACTTGCTTGGAGCCATATTCCTTGCTGCTGTGAAGAGTGGTCAAGAACCACCATCTTGCCTCTTGATACCTGGTTTCATTTATAGCTGGTAAAACCTCTGTATATAGCTCTGTAAAACTTGTTTTGTTTCAGAAAGCAAATGAAGTTAACCTACCTACTTCCAGGTGGTACTTCCAATTAGCAGCTCTGACTGCGTGATTATCTGTTGGGGAGCTGATATTTTAAACTGTGGTTTGGTGGGGAAGAGGAATTGGTCCTTGGACTGCCACTTTTAGCCTTATTGCACATGTCACTCAAAAGAAATCTTAATTCTGCTAGTCTCTTTCCTCTCCATAGAAAACATATACTTAATGCATCTGCAGGCACTGCCTTTCTCCCCGCTGCTGTTAGGGAGATTTCTCTCAAATCTCATAGGATACCAGAAGCCCATCTGGTTCTTCAAACAAGTTTCAGATACTGCATATCCTGTGTCCATTTATGATTACTGGACTGATCCTGAAGACTGCAGTTGTATGATTAGCCATATCTTACAATGGCTAACTGCATGTGAAGTTTTAATTTTTAATTTTTTAAATCAGTTTTGGAAATCAGGTTGCTATGGATGCTGAAGACAGTATCTCTCCCATATTCTCTCCGTGACCTTACTACTAATCATATCACACATTTTGGAAGGTTGGGAGGTAGACTTGGGATTGTACAGAAAAGAATAAGTCCACCTTAGTGAGCAAAAGATGCGGTTTCTTTTAGACCCGTTGGTGCTGACTGGCTGAGTCATTGCAGGGTTATCAGCAAGAAGGGCTCATGCAGAAAAACACTGCAGCCTAGTTTTAAAAGGGAAGAAACTATGCCCTTACATAGTGTAAATTCACAAAGAATGGGCAATTGCAATGACAGCACTACTACTAAGCATTAACAAACTGTTTGGATCTTCCTTGGGATACTGTCCGTGGTGGAGATATACTGGTCTTTCAGGGAATAGAGAAAATGTTTGGTACTAGGCTGTTGATTTTTCTTTAGAGTATAAAATCACTGTGTTTTATAAAGTGTTTCCCCTAAACTCTTCTTTTGTATATCCATCATGTAAAACAAGAGCCTAAGACTGCTTCTCCTTTGAATGTATTTGATGTTCTGCTGATAACCACTACTTGTATTCAATTAGCACGCACACTTTATCCCACTATGCATTGAGGAAAATGGTTATCAGCACAGACATGAGGTACAGGCAGTGCTACAGTGTTGGGCCTAGAATGAACGTGCAACTGGAAAAGGATATGGAATGAGCAGTTACGTGGAAAGAGAATGGATAAATCAAATTATTTTTTCAGTTACAGATATTTGAAAAATCCATTTTATTAAAAAAAAATGTGTTGTAGCATCTTTGTACATCTCCTCTTTGGTCATGGCTTATATTTGCCATGGTGAAAATACAGTAAAGGTATTCAACATTTGTAGAGTAATGAACAGCTATTTCATACCACTGTTGCAAGGTGTACTTTAATTGACAAAATTATTCTCCGTTGCCAAGTGTTTATAAAAGAAGTAGAAATGACCAGTGCTGCACTTTGCTCTGCTTTTGTGTCGTGCCAGGCTTGGAGAAACGGGTTTTCAAGGTTTTGCTTCTTCCTTGCAAGCAAAATATTCTAGCAGACCAGAGTGTAACACTTGCACTCACTGAGTTAGGAATACATTTCTCTACGTTCCCAATTGTGTGATAATTTGAGGCCCTGGAGTTTTCGGCACAAGTGTTAATTCTTATTGTCCCAGAACACTAATACTGCTGTAGTTCTGCTGAAACAAAAATAAGGCTAAAGGTATATGACGAATACTTCCTTCCTGCTGCCTGAAGACAGTTTATTTCTAAACAAAATGACACAGAATCTTGCTTCATCGTTTGTGCTCAACACGCAACTGGGGCTGCTGTCTGCACAGCAGGGTGTGTGCTATCCTGTACTCTCTCCCCTAGCATCCACAAGCTAGATTCTCCCTGAGCCAGCTCAGTCTTCAGTCATTTTCCTGCTCTAAGATCCATCAAAATATACAGAGCTTTCTGGATATAATGTACATCTTTTGGCTACTGTTTAAAAAAGAAAAAAAAGCTCTAACATACTACTTATCATTCATAGTTTAACTGAATCAAAGGCTACTGCTGCTGCCAGCTCCCTTGCACAATATCTAATGTTGAGTGCCAGCCAGCCAGCCATTTTAGGCACTTTTTGGCTGTACCACCCACATTCATGCACTGTAGCACCTGGGACAAGTAACCTGTGTGTCTCACTTCAGAGTCTGCCAGCCTCTGCTCTCCCTTCCTAGCCAGAACAGGAAGCACCCGTCTCTCTTTTTCAAGTATCTCAGTCTTTTATGCCTCCTTTGGCTGGTTTTGACAGTTGTACAGCTTAATAGTGTTCCTCTTCTTTTTTATCCAGATGGTTGGGGACCAATTTCCTCCAACACTGAACCTTAACAAGGTGGATGCTTAATACATGCGTTGCCTGATGAAGTTAGCTTCACCACAGCAAGGATTGACTAAGCAGTCACAATTCAAACAACCACTACATTCTCCGATGTGATTCTGCTATCTGCTAGAGTAAATTGCTGGCAGACTGTCATGAAGTTCTCAAGCAGGAGCAAAACCAAAATCCCATAACTGGTGGGAGGCTAGAGTTGGCCAAGGTTTACAATGCATGAAGGGATTAGAGGCTGGCTGGGAAGGCAAGTGGGGTGTATGCCAACTGTTTTACAATGTCCGAGAAATTATATATTTAAGAGCCAACACCAAGTCAACCATCTATGTCCCAGCTGAAGAGGTGATGTTTCACAAGCATGTCCTGAACTCCTTCTTTCAGTGGTTTCTTCTTCTCCTGCAAAAATATAAAGCCAAATGAATATAATCACGGAATAGCTTTAATAGCTAGTAACTATCTCTGACTCAGTATCCAGAGCTACATTGTCCCTAAAAAGGGCTGGGAGCATCCCATCTCAAATACACCTAAGTTTCCCAAGTTATAAAATGTAACATAATTTTGACACACGTAAACTGAATTTAAGAGCTGTAACTACTTTTTCATCTCCCTTGGGGTTTGGGTGTCACCATGGTACTTTGCCTGTTACTACAGATGTCAGAAGACAACAATTTCTTCCATCACCAGAACGCATCAGGCCAGATGATGGAGGCTATCTGAGATGCCTGGTTCTTACTGGGTGCTGCCCTGACAGGCCCCACAGGTGCCAATTTATGAAGCTAATTACCACAGTTAAAACTCCACTGCTAGGGTGATCAAATTTTCTGCTGGTTCTCCCACGCCCTGGGATAGGCAGGCTGTTTTTCCCTTGATGTTCACGCAGGGAGAAACCTTGGAAGGGGCAACTCTTTGGTCACTGGGGTACTGAGAACCTTACAATCTACCTGCTGCAGGAGCTACTCAGTCACTCATGCAAAGAGGATGGCAGTAACGATGGCATCAGCAACCAACTCCTTTGCTGAAAGAATGTGCCGCTGTGCAAGTTCCCAATGCAGCTTCTCTGTGCAAGCATCAACCCAGTTTCTAATGCAGCACTGGCTAACATACTTTCCTGCTTTGTTCAGTAAGGGCCATCAAGAATAAAATGTGCAAATCAGAGTTCCTATAAAAATATGGCAGTTCAAGGCCTATTTAATGAACAGAGAGGGAGTACTAAAGAAGTCCAGGATCTGCTGCAGGCGTACATTCTTACCTCTCTCTTAACTGGAAGTTCCCAATCCTGAGAAAGGCTGAATGCAAACTTGCTGAGGACTCTGCAAAAAGAACAACACAGCAGTCAGAGGATCTTATTACTGTTGAAGCAGTACAGTCAGAAGAGGCAGTTGCTCTCAAAATAAACCCTGGTATTTCGGCATACTGGGGAAAGCGTTTTCCATCTGGGCCCATCTGAGCAAAATTTCTTCAAAGCGGGCCTTATGGACTTCAAAGGGCCATTATGAAGCACCACAACATTGTATGGTGATACTATTACCCAGCCCAAGAACCTGGATGCTTGCTCCATCCTAAAATCTATACATCTGGTTCCCTAGCCAGGCGTCATTTTGGTTTTAAACATGTACAAAGCAACTGGCCCTTGCCGCACTTGGTCTTATACACAGGGCCTTGCTGTCCGCCACAGACTGCATTAACATGCACACAACAGACACCTATCCCAAGATACATTCCAGAATAAGGTTACGGTAAGTGTGGAAAGGGCCCTGGAATAGTTACTGCACAGATGTTTTAGGCTTCACTTCCCATCAGCCACTGACCCCACAGGGATACTGAAAGTGGTAGCACAAAGACACTGGAATGCTGTACCTTTCACAGTACCACAAGCACAACCAGCATTAGGAAGGCAGAGTGCAATTTACATTAGGCAAAATAATATTTCGGTTTCCACTGCAACATTATAAAATACAAACACAGAGACTACATCTTTTCATTTCATAACAATACACATTTCATTAGAGCTTAGTAGCCTTATTAAAGCCAGATCACATGTCGGCAG
This sequence comes from Aspidoscelis tigris stejnegeri, assembly GCA_023333525.1. NCBI lineage: Eukaryota > Metazoa > Chordata > Lepidosauria > Squamata > Teiidae > Aspidoscelis > Aspidoscelis tigris. The sequence continues at coordinate 35,767,248 of JALMGA010000005.1, read as the reverse complement.
ATTCAGTAAGGGAACCACATACGGAAGAGACACATAATATTACCGTTTTATTTTTTTCTCCAAATTCAGCCAAATATAAACTCTTTTATATCCTGCTTTCAGCTTTAAAATTCAAACTTATCTTTGCTCTTGCATGGCTTTGTAAAGGAAGGGGAAATATTCCAGAGCTTTCCTCCAACAAGATACAGCCAAGCTGGTTCATCGCATAAATAGTGACAACTGGGTATCATTTCCTGCCAATTGGGCAGAACTTGATGTTCTGGTACAAAATAGCTGGCCGTAAAGGAAAATCTTCTACTAAGACTGATGAATGTACCACAACACACTGTCTTTACTCCTTGCACATAAATGCAAATTCCTCTTAGGGACACGAGAGCACTTTGCATACACTTTGGCAATATGGCCAAAACAAGCCAACAGCATCCCACAAATTAATGTAATGCTAACACTTCCAGAAGACCGGGTCTGCTATAGAGGACCGGGTAGAAGAGAGTAATATGGTTCCACACACCTGAGTTCACACTTGATCTGCACCCAGCCAGGACTTCGGAGGAATGACCAAGGATGGAACCACTTCTCAACCGTTTGTAGGCTTGAGCACAGCACCTCTAGCCACAAATGTAGTACCTGCTCACTGACAAAGTACAAAAGAAAGTTACCAACCAATGTTCTCCTTTGCTCCTAATAAGATAAGAACACCTGAGAGGACACCTATCAAAGGTGGCTAAATAGCCCTACAGGCATTGCTGAACTACAGTTCTTATGAGAGCCTGGGCATTGGCAAAGGATGATGGAAGCTGCAGTTCAGCAACTGGAAGGCCACTAGCAAGCCCCTTCAACTGAGGCCCTTTGTGGTTAAATGTGAACGAAGCCACTTCGTGCTAACAAATCCTGCCAGGAAAAACCCCAACTCACTTCAATCCAGCGCAGATCAGAGAACGAAGCTTCACATCCATTTGGGCATGCACTGCATCATGCGACATATTCACAGACTGCACTGCCTGCCAGAAGAATGTAAAAGTTACATGCACTAATATTAAGCATCCCATCTTTCACTGAGCATCTAAAAAGCTCAAAAACTAGCCAGATGTACACTAAATGTAGCACCTGAACCCTGGCACCAGGAATGAAAGGCAATACAATGCTGCCTGCTGAGACAGACTGGCACCGACACACCTCAGGGCTCCTTGTTGCCAGGCAGTGGGATCAGACTCCTGGTCAATGCCTCGCACATGATCACCTGACCCAACTCCTGTAGTAATGTTCCCTCAAAGCGCAAGGCACAGGGTACTCACCCGGTAAAGCAGCTCTTCTGGAGTTAGCACTTTTCCATCTTCATCCAATCTAAAACAGTAAATTAATAGATCAAACTGAACTACACAAAGAGGACCATGTCCACTAACAGAACAAAATGAACTATATAAGAAGGATCATGTCCCTTCTTAGGGACGTGACGAGAAGACTATACTCTTTCAAGACCATTTTAAACATGAAATTCTCCTTAGATAAGACTGTCCCACTTCACAAACATGCTATCCAGACAAGATAATACGCAAAAACATTACAAGGACAGCAAGTCTCAGCAGGGGGCTTCCTGCACTTGGCCCACATGCAGTGTGCTCCAAGACAGAGCATCCCTACTGCAAGGAGCCATTTCCAATGCATTTCTCCCCCTGTGCAGGAGCTCACTGCACACGTGCTCCACACGTAGGCTCCCCTTTATTAGAGAATGCCTTTCCCACCTCTGGTGCAGCCCATTCACACTTCAATAGTACCAGGTGGATCATCTGAAGCATGCTGGCACATCAGGTAAGCCAAAACATGAGTGCGCATGCGCAGTCAGGCAAGTATCCGGATGGGCAGTTGTTGTGGTGGGATTGCTAGTGCACACCAGGGGAAGTCTGCTATTCCTATCCCCCAGGTGGGACAGGAAGTGTGAACTTCCTGGAAGGATGTCTGATAGAGAGGAAAGCCTTCAATCATTATACTGGAGAAGGAAAAATGTACCTGTAGGTCTTGCAGAGTACAAGACGGGAATACACAGAGTCGAAGTCACGCTCTACCTCACGCCCAGCAGCCTAGAGGGAAAAACATTCAGCTGACCCAAGCACCTTCGCTGCTTTGACATCTTACAAGCATTTCGTCCAGATGTACATTTCCTACACTGCACATGCCAGCAAAAAGCCATTCTCCAAAATGTTTCTTTGCCCCCGAGGTACTAAATTTCAAAGAAGGTTGCAGTGCCAAGCCAAAACCATATTTCCCATGAACTGTCTGTACTCCTTCCCATGACCGCACAGACGATTTGTACTTCCCTTACCTCTTCAATGAACAGCCATGGGTGACAAGCCCCGCCAAGCAGAGATGGCCTCTTCAGCCCGTGCTCAAATATAGCCTTGAGGGCAGGACAGAGAGTCCCACGAACCAAGTCAGTCACACCTTCTGTGACCGAGTCATCCCCGGCAATGGAATACTGAAAGAAAGAAGATTGTGATCTCTATTACAAGTCCAGAAAGAAGAGCAAACAAATATAAAGATATGAGCAAATTTTACATTCCTATGTAATCCACAGGACATGGGCCACCATGGGATTGTCTGCCAATGGCCCAACACAGAGGACAGACCCTTCCTCTAGCCCTTGCTTCAAAAGGGGAGACTGGCCAGTAAGGTTATAATAACTCCCCTGGTGTTTTGACAGACAATTTCTTAGGGATTTTTGCCCTCACAGTGGCCGTCTCTCCCTGGAGGGGTGAGCTACTCATTAAAGATGATCCTCACACATCTCTAAAAGTCTCAGAGGTGTGGTTCCTCTGGGGATTATCCAGTGGATACAGCTAGTGATCCTGTTCAGGCTTCGACCTTGCTTGGAATCCTGAGATGCTTCAGGCTATGAACAGAATGGCTGGCAATGGTCCTCGTGGAGCCTGAAATCCCTCTGGTATTCTAGAAAGCTTTCCATAATAGAGCAGGCTGGACAACAGGGATGCATAAATGCCAAAAGAGCCAGAGTGAAGCTCACTTGAACACAAACTGAGGATAGAAATTAGGCTTCAGCAAACATGATTCTGTTTTCACTCCTTCTTGAACCAGCCATCCAGAAGACTTATTCTAAATAGTGCAGAGTTCATTGTCAATTTCCCCCTACTATGACATTCATTCATTCATTCATTCATTCATTCATTCATTCATTCATTCATTCATTCATTCATTCATTCATTCATTTCTATCCCACTCTACATGCAGAGGTCTCAGGGTAGGGTACAATGTAAACAAAAAGTGACCTGACTAAAATAATGACCAACAATGCCTGAAAGGGCAGAGGAAGCTCTTGCTTCAGCCAAAGGTCAAGATGAAGAACTGCATCCTCATCATACGTCTCGACAACATGCAGTGAAGGGTTAGGCACACCTCACGTAATGCTGTGGTTTGGTTCCTGCAAACCAGTTATGCAATACATGGAAGTCAGTGCTACCACGGAAAAGAGTCCCAGTCTATTAAATTTAAGTCAGGATTGTAGCAGATACTGCCAAGTTTCCAGTTTGCATTAAGTGAGGGAAGTTACACTAAACCAAAGTGGTAAGAGCAAAACCGCATTATGCAAGAGACAACAATACTTACAGGAACTTGGAGGATAAAATCAGTTGCTTCTGAAGTGACTTGGATGTCATGACATTTACATGTTTAAAGAAAGTGGCCAATGATCCCATTTTGTGGGATTCGTTTCCACTCTTGTAGCTTGAGGATTGAGAGCTGTTTAGTTAACCATGTGCCTTTTCTGTCTCCTGTCCCCATGACTAACCTGAACAGCAATAAGACTGGGTGGGTTCATTTTGGATTAGGGTTTGAGTTATGTGATGAATTAGTCCCTCTAGTCTGAAGGAGACAATTGTGTGTCCATTCATGGAAGAAAACCACCATGGACCCAGAGATACACAACTACCACATCCTGGACGCAAACACACTGTAGGCCCTTCTTAGGGGAAGATCTTCACTTTGGGTCCAGACATCCTCGAAGCAAATCAGTTACCCAAATCCACCTCAAATTAACTTCTTTCACATTCTGATCACTGATAACTGCCAATTCCACAAAACTGACTGACCTTACAGTCAGTTTTCCACAGTTGCCTGTACTAAAGTATTTAGCAATAAACCAGCTTGCCTTATAGTGAATTAGTCTCCTGGGAAACAGTGGCAGCTTTCCGTGTTTTTAAACTGGTATTTTTAAAGTCCAGTCTGGCTCTTCTCCTGAGGTACCTGCTCTCCCTCTTGCTTCCAAGCAAGTCATAGAAGGGCCTTCCACACCAGCTCCTATGTTTTGTGTACATATGCACCATATGTTTCTCACCAGTCATCTCCTTCACCAAGGACTCAAAGAATAGTAGACTAAGACAGCACAAGCCTCCCATTATAAAATGCATCATTCAAGAAAAAGAAAATTTACCTCTTTGCTCCGTTCATCTAGGATCTCCACAAACTTCGCAGGGAACCAACCTATAAAGCTCAGGAAGATGACAAAACATTAAGACCTTATCCTTGTTATTATCCTCTGTATATAAATAGTATTTGAAATGTGGGTATTTCTTTCCAAGGGATTCCTCTTACTAAAATACAGCTAGAGGTTCACCACTTCAACATCACATGTGGAACATCTGCTCATCATTCATGTAACTCTTATTTGCTCTCACCTCTCAGGCCATTCAGTTCTCCCACCCAACAATGTTCATCCTTCTGGGAGATAATCTACAGGGATACAAAAGAACAACACCACAATGTGCTTATATGGAAGAAAAAGGGAGAAAATCAGGAGGAAAGAGTCACACTACAGTAATGCATTTTCAACTTGCTTCACTCACACACATGCAGATAGGAAGGATTGCGTGTATTCTCATCATAGAGGGAGGTCATTTGCCAGCAATCCAAAGAAAACAAGGATGAAGGGGTCTAAAGTATAAATGACCGAACAATGAAGAAGTGCTGCTGTGCCACTCATCTTTCTAAGACATTACAGCCAGCAATTCCTTTTTGGAAAACAAAAATCAATGTGCATATATACATGTGTGCACAAATTCTCTCTGTGCTCCTGTAGACACCGGAAGTCCCACCACCAGCAGTGGTGGTCGGGATGGATAGAAGGACAGCGTGCGGCCTGTGAAGGTTGCTCTCCGTTGCCTTGACTCTCCTACCGTGATGATATCATTCTTGCGAAAGCCCAGCTCATCATCATCATGGCGCTCAAAATCCAGCAGTGCCTTGGCACGCCTCCGCTGGTTTCGGGAACATGCCACATAATTTTCATGGTCTCGCTGGTGGCTCTCCATGGTGTAATCAGGAGTCAAATCCTGGTGGGGAGGGAAGGATTAAAATAACACACAAAGAAGGGATTGAAAAGGGGCCTTACATTTACATGGCTCATTTTTTCTCTTCATAAAACAGGCTCTTGCTTAAACACTGCCCAAAGCCTATCTTCTGTAATGGTGATGTAGATCTAGCCAAGCCAGTATTATAAAACATCGTTTCAATTATATGGGGAGCAACTACTCACTATGCTGCAACTTTTTGGATCCACACACTGGAAATGCCGCGCCACTTGCAGGATGGCTTCACGCAAGTCAGCAACCAACTCAGTCTGTTTAATGTTCTTGGCCTTCAGAACCTCCAGATCATCTTCCCCTAAAGAGAAGCAGGAACAAGGACAGAATAGGAGACACCTCAGAAGGTGACATGTTTCTCTTCTATTGTATCCAGCAGGAATGCGGAAACATACCACTTTGGTGCATGAAGATTTCCCTACTGTTGACTGACAGAACAAAGAAGCACATAAGGTCATTACTTGTGTATGTATTATTTGAATAATGCCTGTCTGTTCTGGGTCTACTGCAGCTAACTTACTTTTTAGGAGCTCTTCTAGGATTAACAGGAAGCTTTTCTCCCTGGACACCATTATGTACGCATTTCAAAATACAGCATGTGCAGCTGACTGCTACATAATAGCCTGATAATATTTGGAATTTTATATTGACTCAACATTTGCTTCTCTTATTGCTATTACTGGGCTCACCTAATCAGGTGGCACCACTCAGCCAATCATGAGTGAACCTGAAAAGCAAAGCAAGGTCAGACCGGGTTAGTATGGAAATACCAGGGTTGGGCAACCAAGAAAATATCCTGATACAAGGGAGACTGTAACCAGCCATGAGAGCCTACATTCTACCACTGCAAACTTCTATGGGGAGAGGAAGCCTACCAAGGTAGTCTTACATTTTGTATCAATGGCTACTAGAATGGGAGCCTAAGAACATCTTTCAGGCTGGGGGGACAAGCAGGATGCCTTTAAGACCATTTGCTGAGATTCGAGAGCAGGAGAAGATTTGCCCTTGTCTCTGCTTGAGACGCCCACGGAGAATTGGTGGGCCACTGTGTGCAACAGAATGCTCGACTAGATGGTTTGTGGCATGATCCAGCAGGGCTCCTCTTATGTTTTCCATCCCTTCCACCTCCATATGCTATATTCAGATTACTTCCACTGTGTTCACCTCAGAAACAAAGTTGTATTCAACTTTTTTCAGGCCTTGTTATAAGCATTAATAGAAAACCCAAGTTACAAATGAAATTATGGTCTTTGCCCATTACAAACCTAAGCTAGGTTAACTGTTGCAAGTTGCCCATAAAATCCATGACACAGTTACACAGCATCAAGTACAGGCCTGCATTTGCAAGGCAGACTGTGCAAAAGCACTCTTGAGTTGTTAATAACCTCAAAAGTGAGGCTTATCAGTACCTAAGGAAGATGATTTATCAGCAGCTCATAATCATTTGTACAGAAGGCCAATATTTCTCAGCTTCCCCTGAGGTCTAAAATAAATGCCTCTACTTGGGGTTAAATAGAACCGCTGACCATTCTTCAGATGAACATCTTTCTGGCTTGTATCACAGCAATCCATTTGTGTGTTGCACACCAGTAGCAGCTTTGTGATTTTTTTTTAGAAGACACACATTGGCTTCCCTAACCTAAGGGCAAGTTAACAGTTTGGCCATGAAATAGAATAGCGCAAAGATTCCTTTAACCCCATTTGCATGCGATGCTGCATTACAATCTGTTGAGCTGAGCACAAGCAAACCTTGGATTCCCTTTTCTCTTCTAGATCGGAATGAGTTATTTACATTGGAGACTCATTTAGGGTTTTTTTCCAGTCCACAGTCCAGTCAGTTCTCAAATAGTCTGGCATCCTAATGCAGCTGAAAGCAAACCTAATGCATACCATCACTACCCATTCAGCGACCTCTTCATGCACCTCCCCTTACCAAAAAGCAGTGAGGTGATGCCAGACTTCCTGCGCTGTGTCCTACGTCTCACGATCTGAAAAGGAGAGAAAGGCAAAGTACATAAGAAGAAGATAACAAGACTTTGACTGTGGCACTACAAGGCAATTTCTGGACTTGATTCAAAGTACTATCCAGGTCTTCTCCCATATCGACCTGCCCGTGCGTTAAGATCTGGAGGGGAGGCCCTCCTGGTTGTTTCACTGCCTTCAGAAGTGAGGCTGGTGGGCACCCGGGAGAGGGCCTTCTCAGTAATGGCCCCCAGGCTATGGAACAGTCTCCCCCCAGAGGTGTGTCAGGCTCCTTCTCCGATTAGGTTCAGGAAGTCAGTGAAGACGACCACTTCGCTGAGGCCTTTGGCTAAATGTTGCTGATGTTTTGTTGTTTTTAACGTGCTGGTTTTAAATTTTAATATTGTTTCTTTTGATATGCTGGTTTTAAAAGTTGTTACCCGCCCTGAGACCTCCGGGTATAGGGCCGGATAGAAATACAAATGAATGAATGAATGAAATTTCAACTTCATGCCAACCCTGGCTTCTTACTTAATTAAATCTCTTCTAGCTACTGCTAAAGCTGAAGTGGCCCTGCATTGAAAAGACACTCAGCACTTCACTAAGGAAGCCTGGCTTGCCTGTGTGTGGACAACTGCTACTAATGACTTAATAACGGTTCAACAAAAGAAAATGGAGGAAGCCACTGAGCAAACATGGTTTCTTGATAGATGGTCGCCCTCTTTGAAGCAGAAAAGATTCATGTAGATATTTGTCAGAACCCTTCTTTCCCTTCAGCTTTTTAAAATGCTCAGTTACAGTCTGTTTTTTCATATCTGGTGTTTCTTTAACTCTTCAACTCATCTAATTGTATGTTTTGTTTTGCCATATGATCTGGTTGGCAACTGGCAGTTTATTGTTGGATGCGGTTTTCCCAATACTATTGTTATATACTGTTTATTGTGTGAGTTGTTGGTGGTCGGATTAAATAAAATAAATTAAATTACAAAAGGTAACAAGAATTTTAAATAAGCTCTTACTGACTGTTGGACTGAACATAACGTAGTCAAAGACCAACTTCAAATCATTTATGTTAGACAGATGGGTAGAAGGAGTAAAAGAAACAGGAAGATGATGGAAGAGCTCAGTCATAATTAGCAAAAGGTCTGGTAACTGAAAGCATTTCAACCATTTGAGTATCACCACCACCTTCCATCAACACAGCAACGGAAAAAAAAGCCAAATGAAAGAATGAGAGGAAGATGGGACTCATCCATCCAACAAACCTTTGATAAATTGACAGCCCCAGGATTAAGCAACTGCCCTTGGTCAGCAATGAGGTACGCCAGGTGCTTGCAACGCTGTGTCTCCACGGTGACATCAGTTAGTGAGCCAGCGACCCGCATGGCTTCCTGCAGAAGCACATCTGGATCTTCAATCTGAGAGGGGATGTCCGAGAGCGTGTTGAAAATGGATGCAGAGTTCTCTGACTGGATAAGTTCATCTTCCTGTGTCATTGGATTCAAACAGTCTGAATGTTACTGTCAACTCATGCTCTTGGCTGTTCCTGCACCTCTCTCTCCTTGGTTACCTACTCTATACACAGTTCCATTCCCATGACGAATGTCTGCAGGGCTGAGACAAAAACTAAGCAAACGACAGCAATAATCAGGCTGTCTTCAGTGCAAGTCTCTAGCCATTCTCATCTTTAAACACTATCCTGGCTGCCCTATCAACTTTGCAGCAGAAACTGATTAAATGAAGACCAACCAAGGGTCCTCTGCCTGGGAGAACAAAAGAATTAATCCGAATTCCAGATTTATTCATGCTGTCACACTACACCTAGGAAACTGGAGATATGCTATTCCTCAATCGGCACAAGCTCTTCACCTGGCAAATTTAGCTGAAAGGAATATTGTGAACTCCAGAAAGTTACTAGATTACAGAAAATCAATAAGAATCTTTCCTGTCATCTAACCCTTAGGATAAAGTTTCCCATTTGTTCCTTCCCAGTAGTAAACTGGTTTTGTTTCGTTCCTGAACATTTGGTCATAATATATGTCAATTTGTGCCTGCACTTCATGTTGTTGAGAGTACCCTGTCTCCTTTTTACCCATGGTGATGGGAAATAAAGAACACATACATGAACCAATATTACAAGCTCAAAACCAAAACAGAGTAGATTTATTTGGCAATTCCAATGAGCACCTATCACAAACTGACATAAGCTGACAATACCCCAGGTTATATGTAGTCATCTTAGCAAGAGAGGCAAGACATCCAGTGGAATGATGCAGAAGCGACAGTTGAATGTTCCCATTTTGGAAGAGGAACATATAATGCGCCTCCTTAACAAGGTACTTAAAGAATTTAAGAAGAACTTTTCTCCCACATGTAGCATTCACTTATAGATTAAAAAGACTGATCATGAGATGCTGGCTACCTTTATGCTGAGCATGCCCAACGTCACTTGGAAGAGAACTATGGAGCCCTGGTAGAAAAAGAGATCCCAGATGCGTAGCAACAATTTGATGTGCACAACACTAGCAAATGATGTCAGGAACCAATGCAGAGTAATTAGGGAAAGCTCTGTGGATAGAGAGGGCAAAGAGCACATTTAGTTCTAGGTTACTAGTCTCCTGTGCAAGAAAAAAATTCTCCTAACTTCCACAAGGGTGCTTTTTATTCCCCAAACCAATTCCTTCCCCAATGAATATCACCGTACTAAAGAGAGAGCAAATGAAATTCACTTATCAGTCTTGTAATGCTAAGCTATTGCCAGAATCAGACAGAGTGCACAGAGGCGAGGAACACACGGAGTTCAGGAAGACATATACATGAATACATATGCACCAACAAACACCAGATATGTCATGAATAGATGACAAAACTGAAAACAGTTCTAGGACAAAGATATTGGCTTAGGTGAGTAAACTATTCTTAGTGATTTGCTGAACACCTTCCTGCTAACATGTGGAGAAATGGCCACAGCCCAGAGTAGACCCTCTCCAGACTACTTGCCCTGAAACACTAAGAGCTGCAGTCAGTTTGAGGGGATAAGGCTAAGCTATATGAACTACGGGTCTGATTTCGTACCAGGCACCATTCTCTGACTGTATCAAATAAACGACAATCACTTGTTCAGCACTGTTTCCTTTGGCATCCCAGGTTGTACTCTGACCAGTTGTACCACACCAGCAGAATACTAAAAGATCACAGGCAAAGAATGGATCAGTTCTCACCAATGTCATGCTCCTGAAGAAGTTTGTCCAATCGTGGCAAGTACTGCACAATGAGATGCCGCAAGACTCGCTGGTCTGTTTGGACTCCCATCAGTGTAGTGCTGAAATACGACGCAGGGACCAAGTCCTCAATGATGGCACACATCATCCAGAAGACATCTTCCTCTTCCAGAAAAAGCAACAAAGAAGCCACCACCTGGCCAAAAGAAAAAACACCCCTTCACATCATCTGCAAAGCTAAGATGACCCCAAAAGGCTTTTGGTTCTCTTCCTAACAGAAGTACAGTTCTGGGGGTAAAATATATGTTCATAACTTACGCAATAAATTTAAAAAAGAGTGATGAAGCCCTTGTAATCTCAGGATGCTGAAAATGTTATTTTGCTGATTCCCCAGCATTGTCCAGTCAGTTCTCACTCCCTTCTGGCTCACCTGAAGAAAAAGAGCTCCAACACAAGCATAATCTACAATGGAGATTTACCATGCCAGTGCCTTGACAGTAGCCGATCTCTGGATACAGCCAAGCCAGTCCCCGGAGGATTCTTCGTAAGCGTGGCACTCCAATGCTATTCATGTTGGAGAAACAGGCATTGCTGGGCATAGTGCGCAGCAGGTCTTTCTCGATCTAACAGATATCAAGAAACACAAGGATCAGGTAGCAATGAGTCTTTCTGTTTCCTTTTCTTTCTCAATCTGCTCACCCAAATACAATTAAAATACACCTGTTTCCACCAAGGATATCTTGTACAAACTTTCATCCACCTGGTAAAGCTGTACCTCATCTGCAACTTGGATTGAATCATGGAATGAGAGCATGTAGTACACCTCTTACTGCATGCCCAAGATCAGGGGCCTCTCTGCACTTGTCCTTAACCTGGAATATATATCAAGATAGCGGTCTGCTGGCCACAAGCTAAAGCAGACTATGGCAGGGCTCACCTAGGGCCTTCCATGCACTAGCATGTAGATAGTAGGTCCCTATTCTGGAATATATTCCAAAATAAGGGCAAGTGAAGAAAGGCCTCTTAATGTGTCCCTTGCGATTCACAATTACAAATAATGAGGAATCCACCCACTTTGAAAAACGGCTCCTAGATATGACCTATTTTTCATTCCCCTCTCACTCACACCCAAGCTCTAACCCATGGCTGTTACCTACTTGTTTGGCAGCAATGGTTTCATCATTTGAGCTGTTCTTCACAATTTCTCGATAAGACATTTCTGAATTCCTCTTCTTCTGTAGAGCACCTGAAAGTCGCATCCATAGCTAAGTGCAACAGAAAGAGGGATATAGAGATAAGACACAGGGCATCTCATGAGCAAGCTCCTCTCCTTTCCATGACCATCTAGGCTGGACTCACCTGTGGCCTCATGCTGTGAGGAATGCCGGCCAGCACCAGTGACTGCAATTTCTCAGAATGTGGAAGAGTGACTTCAATCTTATCCCAGGTGAGGTCGCCCACATCGTGGTTGTGAGTGAACTCCAAGTGAGCCTGCCATTTCAATCTGTGCTGAGGATCTTCAATTAGTGGGATCCCCAGAAGTTTGCTGGAGTTTGGCTCTGCGCCATCTATGATAAAAGACACAGGGAAGTTAAGCAGTACAGGTCAGCTGCTTTCAGAAAATATAATACTCTCAAGAGCAGGACTTGTAATTCTGATACCAATGCACTTACAGGTCACTGAAATTGTGACTTTGCCACCAACTAAGTAACTTCAACAGTCACTCATGAGGTCTGTTTGTATGAACCCACAGCAAGCACGGAACCAGAGTAACACTTCTAGAAATAAAGAATTTTTGACACAGAATGCTAGGGAGGTATTTATACAAGTTATAGACCATATAAATAAAAACCTTGCCTTCTTTATCCACTCGGAAACCAAATTCATCATATCGAAACTCCGGCTGCTCAACGGATTCTTCTTTCTGGAGGGGAAAGAAAGAGAAAGCGACTTTACATATTGCAAACAAACTAGGGGCATGCAAAGAGGGGGGGGTTGTTCTGAGTTTTGAACAAGTCCTGGTCCTATTCTGCTGGAGAATATATAGTTCTGATGAAACAGAACCTTTTACGCTTTAAGGAAAGCAATTTTCTAGACTTCCAAATAGCTGATAGGAATAGCTGTTTGCTTCCTTTTCTAGCTGTAACAAAGGGATGAAGAGCCCAATCCTGACCTTCTTGGCAGCAATATTCTTCATAAATTGATATGGAGGATGTCTTTTCCTTCTGACAACAATGTCAGCATCCTTAAGAACTCCCCACAAGGAAGAGAAGATTGCAAACATGACCCACACTGTTCCCTATGGGCAGAACATTCAAAGTGTTTCAAGACTTAGGAGTCTTGTTCCAAATCAGAATAAAACACAAAAAGTGTTCTCTGAAAACAGCTATTTTTCAAAATACTTGTGCAATAGCATTTGACCAGAGGAGTATAAGAAAGTGTACTGTTTCATGTCTTTCATTTCCCAATCTCTCTCCCATTTCCGCTCTCAGGCTGAATTTGTAATATTTCATGGTTTAACTACACGTATTAAAAAAAAAATCCTTTTACTTAATCTGGCTCAACCAGGAGTCAGTTTCAGTGGTTAACCTTGGGGTCTAGTATTTTTGGGGAAAGGAAGAAAACCTTCTCCCTATCCACTTTGTCCACCCCATGCATAACTTTATACACCTCTATTCTCACTCATCTACCTTCTAGACTAAAAGGCCCCAGACACTACAGTCTTTCCTTGTAGCAGACTTCCTCTAGTCCCTTGAATGTCTTAGTCATTCTCTTCTGAACCTTCTCCAATTCTGCCATGTCCTTTAGAGATGCTGCGACCAAATTGCACACAGTATTCCAGATGTGGCTGCACCACTGATTTCTATAAGGACACTGCAATAGTAGCAACTCTGTTTTCAACACTGCTTTTTTATCATCTCTAACAGCAAATGCATACTGGCTCAACAATTTAACTGAATAAATAAGTATCCAACTTTGTTTGCATTTAAGCTGACACTAGAAACGTGCAGCGCTCTGCTCTTCTTTGAGCCAACTCTAGGGGAGCTGATTGAGGCACATCCAGCTCAAGAGGTGGTGCAGTAGCTTCTTTACTTGTGCCACTACTATGTGCCACTGCCTCTCCTACTGCTGCCATGTGCCACAGGCTCTTGGTCTGAGTCTACCTACCAGGCCACTGCCAATGACCCACTGTGCTAACACACTACAGTGGTACCTCGACATACAAGTGTTTTGAGATACAAGCCGCCGAGCGAGTGATATTTTGCTTTGAGATGAGAGCAAGATTTGAGATACGAGTATGTAAATACAGTACAGTACATAACAAAAACAACTGAGGTGGTGTTTTGGGAGCTGGAATGGATTAATGGGAAAATTGCTTTGAGATACGAGCGATTTGACATAAGAGCAAGGTTACGGAACAAATTAAACTCATATGTCAAGGTACCACTGTACTCCTAAACGCTTGTCTTCTTGTTCTGGGACTACTCATCACCTCTGGAAAGGCCTCTAACACAGTCAGACATGCTGAGGACATGAAAAGACAAACAAGAACAGCATGCGGCCTGCTGAGAACTGTAGTCCAGCACAAGAATCCTAGTGAATGGCAGCAACATTTTAGAACAATGGGACAACAGTGTTAGCTAGCAGGTAGGCACAAGCAAAAGGAAGAAGGTAATGGTGTTGCACTGCATGTAGGTGCGGCACAGGGGAAATTCAGCAAGCCAGACTGTTGGGCTTTCTTGAGGTTTAGGTTGTATGCTAGCAAGCCTAGTGAACAAAGAGGCTCACAGCAAGCTGGGTCAATACTAACCGGCTCAGCACAACTCTACTGACAATACTGCAAAGATGCATCCTTATTTATTTACTTTATTTGACTGTACCTGGCTGTATTTTGATAAGATCTCCTGAGGCCATATACTGGGCGTCAAGGCTGAGAAGGGCCCCCCGGCAGTAGGAGTATAGCTTCCTATATATGAAAATGCAAACATAAAACACTTCAGGAGGCACTGCACTTCAAGTCTGAATCTCTCTCTCACATATACATTTAGCTTAGTCTGGGAACATATGAATGTTCTGTTCCTTTTAAGCAACATTCTGCATTGGAGAACCAGCACAACTGAACTTCAGCCCCATCTCTGTCCTCTGTGCAATATGCTGCCCATAATAATTATAAAACATTACTCTCAGAAATGACAGGTTTCCCCAGAATGGATATAAAGTTAAACAAAGGACATATTTGGAGCATTTCTTTCTGGAGAGAAGGAAAACAAGACAACATTGAAATAGCCTTTTCAATTCAAAGAGAGCTCTAAAGCTTGCACTACTTGGCTGACCTACTGAATCTCAGGTGCTATATTGAAACAATAAAATGTACAAGTATGCTCAGAACATAATAAATTTTCTGATCCAGGAAGTTTAGTTTTACATTTGGCAAGATCCAGTATCAGCTGACTGGCCCCATGTCTCTTTGAATTGCTTCAAGGCTGTAAAAATGACTGGGTGTGGATTTCATTTCATTTCCATTTGTTATTGCATAATAAATGAATATATAGAAATACAAAACAAAGAAAGAAGGTATTTGTAAATTAGTAATCAAATAGGATAGCATGGCACACTTTAGAACTTCTAATCTTCATGGCAGTAACCAGAAATTTAGTAACAGGGAGAGTCGTTCCAGTCAGCAGAGAGCAAAGGCCAAATCAAACAATTCCTTAGGCTAACACAGAAATTACATCTGAAGGGAAGGTGCTTCACTTAGTTGGGTTCCAGGAAATAATAAAGACGGAGTCAGTTTTCAACAGGGATTTTTAAAAATCCACCTAAAAAAACTCAGAAGGAAAGACATTTAGTTTTGCCTTTGTGAAGGTCAATCTATAGTCAATTATCAAATGGAGTTCTGGGGTAAGAAGTCGGTAAGAAGTCATCTTAAAAACCTTTTGACAAGTATACCCAAACAATGTAGGCAAGAATTGTTTTTGTTCTATTCATTTTCAGTTTATTGGTCCACATCGAGCCCATTGCTGCTTCCAGGTAGCAATCAAAGGACCTGAGCTGCCTCTCCTAACTTAGAAAGAATGGTGAGATGTAGGGCCTGTATGCACTTGGCGTATTTTGGAATATATCTCAGGCAGGGGACTGTTGTCCACATGCTAATGCACACTCTGGCAGGCCTCACCTCAGGCTTGCTGTAACCTGCACTAGTATGAAGCAGAAGGACCCTATTCCAGGATATATTCCAACATAAAGCCAAGCGTGAAGAGAGCTGGGTGTCATTGGCAAAGTGATATCTCATTCCCAAATTCCTGATGACCTCTCCCAAGGGATTTCCGCACTGCAACGCGTTCCAAACGGAACGCGTGCAGGCGGGAAGCTTAAGACAGCTCCAGGCGCTTTCACCGTTCACACACAGACGCGCCGGAATGCGTACCGGCGCGTCTGTGTGCGAAAGGTGAAAGCGCCGGGAGCTGTCTTGGCCGGCAAAGGCCGGCCAGGGGCGTGGAGACCGCTGCGGAGGCAGATCGGCAATCAGCTGATTGTCAAACAGCTGATTGCCAAACCTGCGCCGGCGGGGGAGGCGGGCCCGCGGCTGTTCGGGAGCGAGAAGTAAGCGCGAATCCTTCTCCTCCCGAACGCCTGCGGGCAGTTCGTGCGCGCCCGAACGCATGTAGAGCACTTCAAAGTGCTCTACATCTCGAACGCGCCGAAGACAGCTCCGGATACGTCGGAGCGCAAGCCCCGCTGGGCCAATGCATATGCCGTGTCCGGAGCTGTCTTCCACACGTACTAAATTGGCGTGTGCGAAAACACCTCCAGTGGCTTCACATAGATGTTAAAAAGATCTTTGAGGAACTCCATATAAGAGTACGCAGGGCATTGAATCCAAGTCTCCTACTGCTACTTTCCCTCAGATAAAAGAAGTGAACCACTGTAAAACAGTGCCTCCAAGCCCTAGTCCACAAAGCTGTTCTAGCAGGATATCATGGTGTATGGTACTGAAAGACCAAGGAGAATCAACAAGGTTTCATATCTCCTGCTCCTCTCCCAATGAAGGCAATCCATCAGGGCAACCAAGGCTGTGTCAGTGCCAAACTCCCACCTGAAACCAGATTGGATGGAAAAATCTTAATAAGGCAGAAGTTGTTGGCTCTGCTTTCTGGACTGCTAAGAAACAATATATTTTCAGGTTAGTGAATTACTGAAAGAGGTTCATGGGCGGGGGAGGGATTCAAACCTGCTCAAATGTTTTATAATCTACTCTCCAGCTGAAGAGGCATTTGACTCAATTCATGGTTGTCACCAAAAGGAACTCTACCCAAGGACAGTAAGTAAGAACGGAAATAACGAATTGTAAAGTAAATCACATCATCCACTTTGTGAACGTTTTGCATCTTTTTTTTTAAACTGATTTTGTAGGCATAGGGACAGATTGCAAACTAAGAAGAAGAGTTGAAGAAGAGTTGGCTTTTCTACCCCACTTTTCTCACCCATTTAAGGGGACTCAAAGCGGCTGACAAAGCTTTCTGTTCTCCCCACAACATAACATCCTGTGAGGTAGGTGGGGCTGTGAGAGCTCAGAAGAGAGCTGTGACTAGCCCAGGGTTACTCAGCTGGCTTCATGGAGGAGAGGAGAATCAAACCTAATGTTCCCAGATAAGAGTCCGACTCCCTAACCACTAGACCAAACTGGGTCTAGAGTTTTTCAGCTCTAGATTTTTTACAAGTTGCCACTATGATGGGGTTCTAACAGTGAAGCATGGAATCTACCCATTATTCAGTGTTTTACCTCTCTATATTCCAGAAAGAATTGTTTCCCCACGGGCATGTTGTAGAGGGCCACCAAAGCATAAAGAGTTTTTACTATTATTTTATAAACCACACTAGGATCTTTTTAACACTATAAAATATTTAAAGAGGAAATTAAAATTAATCTTTGAAGGGGCAAAAAGAACATCCAGTTAAGTTATATTGCTAGAATCATAAAGTTCCAAGGGACCTCGGAGGTCTTCAGTCTCCTTCTCTATGCAGGATTCACACCAGACCATCCTGGACAGATGACTAACAAGATATTAGCTTTTTATTAGAAATCTGAGATCCTTGGCACAATATCACAATTGCTAACATTAAATTAAGAGCTTACCTGACATGATGGCAAGGTAGTGCACACAATATTGGTTAGTTGTCCCTCCAGAAGGTCACTGCGCTATTTTAGACAGATCTGGGCACAGAATCGAGAGGAAGTAAGTAACACAATTACTCTCAGGAAGAGCCAACTGTTCAGAAGACACTTAGGCAATTCCATACCTGAACCAACAAGTGTTCTAGGAGTCTTCCTTCCTCACACTGGTATGGTCTAAAGGAATGTGGCCATAGATCACACCAGTGTGCAGAAAAGAGGCTTCTAGTACTCAGCCCAATTCAAGACGTTAACTTTGACTTATAAGAGCCTAAATGACTTAGGCCTCAAATATCTAAAGGAATGCCTTCTTCCATATCGACCTACCCGTGCCCTAAGATCTGGAGGGAGGCCTTCCTCATTGTACCACCACTCACAGCAGCAAAAAGGGTTGGCACCCTGGATAGGGCCTTTTCAGCGGTGGCTCGCAGATTGGAATAGTCTCCCTCCTGAGGTGTGTCAGGCACCTTCACTCTCTGTGTTTAGATGAGCTGTGAAGACGCACCTCTTTACCCTGGCCTTTGGCTAAGTATAGGATAATCAGATCTGGAGAACAGTGGGACTATGCTACTGGATATCAGTACATACCTGACTGTGTAAGCCTCAGAGTGCCACAGTTGTCAGCCTCCGTGGAGCAAAAAAAGACATTGCTGGAACTGAACTAGGTGAAGATTTCAAATTGGAGACTCCTGCAAGGAACGAAACAAGCTTTTAAACTGGTGACCAGTAACAACGCTTTTTAGTTTTTTAAGTGGTCAGTAAAAGAGACAACCCTTTTGTTTCCTCAAATTGAAAACGTCTTCAAAAAGGGGTAGTGGGCCATTTCTGTGACATCTCAACATCTGGCCTTAACATGTTATTTTTATCCTGAAACTTTCAAAGGAGCAGATTTTCCTACATCCTCACCTGTAACTGAGAAACACTTCCATTTCCACTCGCAAATTACCAGGTTTGCACACAAAGAGTTATAGAACAGAATTAACTTTAGTATTGTATATGCCTGAGTATGAGTAAACCTGGAATGATAAAACCTTAGGCATTTTTATTTCAATTTCTCACATAATCTTGTTTTACTGCAGTCAGAATTCTTAGCTTCTCAGTCAATATATCAAAATGGAAGTATAATGTTAGAACGTACAGAACAAAAAGCACATGAATATAAATTATCCTCAAAAGTATCTATTTGCTGGAGCAAGCTAAGAAGACTGTGAAGACATCATGGAGATGAGCAGTTTAATGAATAAATTGTGCATCAGAGACAAGAGTCACTTTATCAGACACACAGTATGGCTCATGGAAGACAGGACGCAATGGAGAATGTTTTTATACCAAACTGAGACAGCTATTTTATGTGGATACATTTGTATATTTTCCTTTAAGATGGATAAAATTTATTATAAAAAACAACAACGAAAGCAATAACATAAGAACAGACTCTATATTTATTGGCACTGTCATGTCTATGTCCCCCACCTAACTAAACACATTTAGAAGTAGTTGTAAATTACACACAGTGTAAACCAGGTAAGCAGGTTTTTCCTGCCTTTGGTTGCTATGGAATATTCCTTGGCAACCGCTTTCTAAACCTGTCAAGGAAAAGGAGTAAGGGAAGTTGAATCTCATGATTAGGAAGAGACTGTAATATGGTAATCAAGGAAGAAGCCAAAGATCTGAACTTTTTGGTATAAAACTGTCAGTCTCATATGTGATTCCTCTGTAAAGCTAAGGTATTCTATCCTACTTTGGTGGCTTTTGTAAAGATGGGCATTTTGGATTTAACACTTTGGAATCAGCAAAAATTATATATACGGTAGTTAGCTTACAAATTCATGGCTACACCAAATGCTAAGCATCAGAAAGGTCTACTTAAATATATACTGCCTTACACTTGAGTGCACTCCATTAAACAAGAGTTTATTCAGGCAGGTGAACAAAAACATCTTATCTCATAGATACCTACTGCTACAAAATCTCATCTCATAGATACCTAGTGCTACAAAAGGGTTGAGATAAATAAATGTCCCCACTAGGTCACAGTCACTAGTGTTCATTAAAAAGGAAAAACAGAGATTTACCCATGTCATAAACCAGTCTGGGACATTCAGATTTGGAAAGAACGGCCTCCTTCCTGAACGTGTCATATTACACCCCGAGATCATATTATTCCAACAAGGGAGACAAGAAGCTTGTTTTCAGATAAAAGAGGGTACATATGACCTTACTGAATGCTGAGATTTCTGATAATTCTCTCTCATCAGTAAGAAAGGCACATCATTGTTTATAAGACTTAGGACTTGTTTGCACTTAACTGAATAGGAAAGTATAACAATACCATCCCGCTGAGGCAAAGATCAAGTGCAGAGGGAGCCCTCCACACTTCAAGTGCTGGGCCATTCCCAAATCTGACCACCAGCACTTGAAGTGTGGATGGTCAGGCCCAGGCAAACTGGGACACCATGGTAATGGTCGTGGCAAATTTGGCTTGTGCCTAGATACTGCCATGGCAATCGGGCCGTGGCACAGGACTGTGCAGCCACAGCTGCAATACCCTGCCCCTTTGCAGCATCACACCCAGAGCAGGGTGCAAACACTGCTGACCAGGAGCTCCCTAGCTGTTCCCAGTAAATTTGTAACCAAGATTTTACTGGTCCGCAGTTAGGTAAGACTGGTACAGTTGGAGGGAGCTCCGGAACATTCTAAGCAACAGCAGAAGTGCAGCATGTGGCCCGGTTTCACCAGAAGCTTCTGAAAGCACTCCTGCATAGTTAGTGCAAACAGGCCCTCTGGCTATTTCCACATATAATAGTCTTAGAGTTGGCAGCATCCACATATAGCCTAGGCCCTCCAATATGAGACACTAAAAATGCAAAAGCTGGCAACAAGCTAATTAATACACAGACTAGAAAGCAAACCATCAGGATTATAAGGGACAAATCAGTCTTTCATCATTTTGTCTGCAGACAAGGGAAAAGTACAAGCATATGAAGCATGGTCAAAGAACAACATGAGAAAGGATTCAACTGTAAAACTGTGGATCTCCTAGTCCATGTGCTGAATACATTCCAGATAAGATGTAGACACTTGTGAGCTAACTTAAGCTTGGGACAAAGTTTTTTCTATTTAATTTTTGCCAACTTTCTGCAATGCAGAAAATATTGTCCAGGAAGGCAATAAAATTACTACTGCATGAAAGCTGTATAGAATATTTGCACAGTCAAGTCAGTTTTGCTTCACATTTCTAATACCACTCTTCAAAAATCTAATTTTCACATAAAACGGAACAGGAGAGGTTTGCTATAAGGAATGTAAAAATGAACACAGTAATGGTTATCTGGTGGCAAAGTAATAAATAATACAAAAGTGTCTCAGGGTTTACCACTTAGGCTGTTCTGCTAAAAAAATTTTTAACCGTGAAACAATAACGATTAATAGATATACTTCGTTAGCTGAATTTTACAAAGTCCTTGAAGCAATCTTCATCTTGGAAGCATGACAATATGATAGTGGAAGAAAGACCAACAAAAATAAAAGAGTAACAAAATGCAAAATTAGCACTGATTCTTGAGTACATAGATTATCTTCTTGATGATATGGTGTGAAATCCTAACGTCATATTTACTGAGATGGGGAAGATTAAGATAATGTGAATTTCATGCTGTACTAGAATCTGCAGGAAGTCTAAGGCAAGGGTCAAAACACAGTCCAGTTGCCATTTCCTTCCCTTATCACATGTGTTGTGTGTTGACTTGAAGCCTCAAGTGCTTATCATGGAGTCCTCGGCTATACTTCTGATCTAGTGTACGGTGACTGGGTACTGCCATCATCATTCATCACGATGTAGTCTGTGACAGGTAACTGGGGCCCCAGAGGAGTCACCATGCTCACCCCTGTTTTTATCACTTTGTCTGTGACACTTCCCCAAACCTTCTGATAATAACAGCCAAACTAATGATGAGGGTTCTCCAGGGTCCACCCAACAGAGATCATCATGACCCAAACTCAAGATAATCTCAAGAGCCTGTTTTAGAAGCACCCCCACTGCAACTGACATTCTGGGCCCAAGAGACATGTTCCTGATTTTCTCCAGCCCTTTACCCCAAATGCTCTCCTTACCAAACCACCAGTATGGTCTGGCAGAACCTAGGATAAAGTTAAATCTGTCAACAGCATGAATACATTTCCTGACCACTTGTCTATCAGTCTCAATTTGCAAACCTTTTCTCCAAGGAGTTCAAAGTGGCTGGCATCATCTTTCCAGAGCTACCATCAAAACAACTCATGGTTGTCAGACTCCGGGAAAACAGTCTAAGGTCAGCCACAAAGATTCATGGCCGAATAGGGATTTGAACCAATACACTATACAGTGGCTATGGAAGTAAAGAATTGTAGTAGGAGGGAAAATCCTACAAGCATGACCCAGGTTTAGATAGCAGCCTGGATCTTTAGGCTAGGCCCTTTCCAGTCCTGCTTCATGAACTGCAGATTTAATCCCTGAAATTCAAATATCTGCCTAACATAAGAATTTCTGTAATTTCTAAACACTGCATTTCACTTGGCTTTGCAACCAATGGGAAAACATACTTTAATTGCTCAGGGTACAACTGGTGGGCTTAGATTATCCAACATATCCCTAGAACAGAAATTCATAAAGCAGGAGAGGAAATTTGAATTATAATCTAAAGAAACTTTGCTCATAAGGGAGCAGGCAATTGCAAACACACACCCAAGGCTGACTCACTGGACTGTAAGGCAACAGGCAAGAGAAGAGAATCCAGCTGTAAGCCTCCATCTCTCCAAACACCATCCTTAAACCCTGTCACTCTCTGCATTCCTGATCTGCAGGCCAGTGCCACTTCTTCTAAAGAATATTCTCCTATAATCCTAGAGATATTTATAGCTATATCAGGCCTCAGAAAAGCTCTCTTTAATTATTTTAATGCATTTTTCACTTTCTGCATTTTAAAGATTGAACAATTTACATTTGGTTTCTTTATTTCTTCATATCTCAAAACTACTCCTTTCCAAAGCCAGACAGGGTACTGGCATAATAAATTGGCACAAACACACACAGGTTCTTCCAGAAATCCTATTAGATTTCTATGGGCTTGATTTCAAGTATACCTAGCAAGGGAATCTTACACCTACTTGAAAGGTAGAACAAAGGATCAGGTTGTCAATTACAATAAATTTTCCTCTTCTCCATATTTATACTTGTATATAATAAACTTGTTGGATGGGCTGTTTGGTACATACCATGAATTGTGTTTCTCAGGGATTTGATATGCTGAAGACTATACATAATTGGGTGACACCACCTGCTGTGTTGCTAGTCAGAAGCTAGGAGACAATCACAACAAGGGTGAGTCTCTTCCCCTCTGGTCACTTTCCTAGAACCTGCTGAACATCACAGAGGCAGGCTCTGTTCAAGGAATGGAAAGGAATCTCCCAAACCAGAAACTAACCTTCCAAGTGGGAGTGGTGGCATTCAGCACACTAGATTCCCCAAGAAACACAGTTCATGGAAGTACCAACTGGTTCTTCTCAGGGTCTACATACTAAGCCCCACAAAGATGGGATGTACCACAGTTCACAATCCAGGGGAGGAGAAGGCTAGCCCCCCACACACACACTACTGATTAAGGACCTGCTGGAGCATCTACTTTCCAAATAAAGCTTCCCCTGACCTAAATAAGTCTAGAGAATAGAGCCTGGAAAAGGCAGAGCCCAATTTTGCCATGGTTGCACAGCAGATCTCCAGAACAGATGTAGCAAAGGCTACCAATGCCACTATGGCTTGTGTGGGTTGGGCAGGAACCCTCCCAGGGAGCTTCCATCCCTGTACCTTGTAAGCCATGGTGATATGTGCCCTGATCCAACCTGCCACAGTAAGAGTTGGTGCCCTGGTGCCCAGGTTAGTCAAAAAGAAGAGCAAAAATAAGGTGGGGAGATCAGCTCATCTGAGAACAGAAGGGAGTCTCCCTCCACCTCTAAGACTGAAACAAGTTGCACCGCCCCTCGGAGTGTTGAGTAGTCCTAAATCCAGACCACACTGCAGGAAGCCCAGGGGACCCGCTAGCAACCAGCATACACCTGCACCACATGGAGGCATAGATGTGTTTGGCGGTTGGGTGGGTGGACTGAGGTGGACTGATTCAATGGCCAGGCTGTCAAATAAAGCCAGCCCAGATCTGGGGGGCAGAAGTCCCTCTGCCGGCATATGTTCATCAGCAATGGGAACCATGTTCATCAGTCAACATGGCCAAAAGGAGGCCACTAGAACCACTTGAGCCTTTTTCCTCTGGGTCCTGAGCCATAAGGAAAACCAGTAGAAAGCTACCACAGACCATTCACACCTGTGGAAGCCAGGTGGTGTACTGGATCATATGTTGTCTCAGTACTCAGCTGGTATACTGGATCATGCACTGCCTAGTAGCTATCTGATGTACCTGACTATCCCCCTGTAGCCTGCTTGAACTCTGCAAGTGGTTGCAACTGCTGCCCCAAACTCATGCTAGTATAGATTGTCAATCCAGCAATGGAGCACTCTCAGCAACAAGGGCTGGAGCTTCTTGACACCAATGGGGGTCTCTCAGTGTTGAGGGCTACAGCCTCCTGGGTGGTCACCAGTCCAAAGCCAGAAAAAAAAGGGGAGTCAGTGGCCTTAGAGGTGGGAACCACAGGAATCACGTACCCACGCCAGGCCTTCCCACCTATTCTGACATCACTGAGGAGCTAGCAGTCTCTACTGCTGTGGCAGGAAGACCAACATCACAGAATATTGGGGTGCCAACACACCACGCCCCATAAGCATGTGCATTACTGTGGCCCAACTGGTAGCAGGGCCTTCAGCAAATAGACCTCAAGAATTACTGGGACTTTTTTGTTTGACAATGAATGCTGAGTTGCTCTGATAAAGTTAAGCATGCTAAGAGATTGTTCTTTTGCCATAAGCAATTTCAAAGGGAAAAACACAAAAGCATTACAGTGGAAGGAGCTAGCAATTTCAAAAGAAAGGACCTGGATAAAATATACACATATACAAAAAGAACTGTACAAATCCAATTAAACCTAAAAATCAATTCTTTCAAAATGACTCAGAAAATTGCAGCATGGCTTCATGACTCACCAGACATAACAAAAAGAAAAGTTTCAATCAAATGTAGAAAAAAAGACTAGCATCACTCCTTATTAAAGAACAATCTGCATTTCTCATACAATGATATTGCCATTTACAGCATACCTGACAAGAGAATTACTGTATCTTTGTGGACTAAAATCCAACTCAAAACAAAAGTTTGTAAACATCAATTAATGTCTTGATCTGGATTTTTCCCTATACAATTAAATATTATTTATACAATCCTGCAGGTTTGATATTCATATGCATTTGGTATAGTTGCTTGATCAAAGTACTTTTTAATCTTATACAGAAAACTGATACAATCAGAATTTGATTAGTACATTATTGCAAGCCTCCCTTCTGTGTACTCCTTCCCTGCGAAAACCCTATTTTTTTTGTAGATTCTAATGGAGAATTAGGAACTAAACTAGTTATGAGAAACATTAAGAGATAAAAAGTAGGGGGGAAATGAAATAAAGCGCTGGATGAAGAAGAAAGCCCTACATAGAAAGTTTTATGTCAGCATTAACAAATATCTGAAAGTGACATCACCATGAACACATGACCAGAACAGGATTATTTTATATTATATGACATGTACTTTTGCTAAGGCAGGTACTCCAAGATAGCACTGGGATTTCAGTCTGCTTATGTGGAAGCATCCTTTGCAACTGCCAATAACATAAACTAGTAACAGTGTTCTAATGCAAGTAACACAGGGATACTCTCATAAAATACTATTCTATCCTTCTGTAGTGTTGCATTCCCTCCTAGCTAACAAATGATATTTTCTTCTTTATACTAGGAGGTAGAAAGTATTTTATTTAATCATCATGATACATTTAAAAATCGTAAACTGCTGGACTGGTCAGCCGGTGAGGGAGAGAAGCACGATCATTTCATGTATGCTTAATTTACCTAGAATTTACTACCTCGAAAATACATCTTAATTTAATAAAGGCTAGCACAGCATTGGGAAATCACTTTGCTCTGCTCTCCTGCTCTATCCCTTCCCAGGGCAGTTTTGGAGAACTGAGAGGTCTTTCATTCCACATTTTGCGATCTTTTCACTTATCCTCCAGGAGTATCACATGTGAATCATGCGATCAAGGGTTCCCTGGTTCCCATCTGTCAGTCCTTGCTGGAACCACCCCTAGCAGGAGCGGTGTCCACAAATTAATCCCAACTGACAAGAAGTGCTTTTCTTCAGTACCCCGCCTGCTCTCTGAGAACAGGATTCGACCCATTTCCTATTTTGCCCCTTGGAGGAAAATCGCTCACACCACAAAAGTTCTCTCTCTCTCCTGATTTTTTTTTTAAGTTTTCCCCTCCCAACTCCTGTTGTGGCGTCTCCCCTCCCACCTGGAGACCCAGCAGAGGGTGGCTGGCCCGTTGGAAACAAAGCAGGCAATCCGGCACGACACGCGTAACACTCCCGTGTTCGAGCCCATTTCCCCCATTTTCTTTTATGCACTCGGGGCTACCTAGTCTGTGCCTGGCCTTAGACCTTATTCTCCAAAGGAGGCCGGCAGGGCAGGTGCAGCTCGGTGGTGCTCCGCCTCAAGCTCGTCCATCTTTGCCTCTCCTTAGCCGCCCTATAAGCTGAAGCGACTCGGACAGGGGCCGCCGGACCCCCAACGTTTTGGGGCTGAGAGCAATGGACACGCCGAGGGCTTCTGCTCTGCCTCCCTCCCGTGTAGATCTGCGTGGCACAAGCCGTCTCAGCCTCCTCGCCTACCTCGAGCAGCCCATCCCGGCCCTATCCTAGGAAGGGGGCCGATCCGTCCCGATCCGTCCCTCCCCAGCCCGCCCGCCGTCCAGTCGAAGGCAACTCGCTCTCGCTCCGTCACGTCTGGAGGCTGCAGTTCTTGGCCGGTCACCGGGTGCCCGCTCTTCCCACTCCCTCCGTGTAAACCACCCCCACTTCGCTGGCGGCGGCGACGTATTATTTCTCGGCTCCCTCAACACAGGGCGCCGGCCTCCTTCTCGGCGCCCACCCGCTCTCCGCCCTCACGCTCAGGTACTTACCTTCACGCTCCGCTCGGCAGCCGGCGTCAGCATCAACTTCTCTCCGGTTCCGTCAGCACAGACTCGGTCGTCGTCTACCTTAGCCTCGACGCATGCGCGGCAGCCAAAGCGGGCGTGGGCGCAAAGGCTTGTGTGAGTTGTAGTCGTTCAGGCCTTGTGTTTTGGACTACGCACGGCCCTCGTCAGACGCAAGAGAGACCCGGTAAACGAATACTGCCGAAATGAACTTCGGGGCCCGGTGGTGTTTGGACGCTATTTTAAGAAGGCTAATTTAAGTCGAAAATTAATATTTAGAGCATATTCACACTACGCACAAATTTTCAGTATGTACATACCTGGATATCACAAATTTGATGGTTAGTAACTGTGTAGTTTGCACAAAAACTGCACCCAAATAATCATTTTTATTTATTTCTGCGCTGTCTGCGCACGTTCCCAACATGATCATGAAGCCGTGTGGCAAACCACAACTTCTGTTATATTATTGTTACAGTCAAGTTTACGCATATTAACGCTATCATGCAAGGAATCAATAATCAAAGGAATATTCAGAAAGAGGGTCTTTATTTGCATGCAAATGGGCACAGGGGAATGAGTTCTTCCTGTTCATCCCTGTCCCTGATGTCTCTGATGACTCTGATGATTCTGATGATGACTCTCTAGAACAAAGGAAACTCCAACTTTTATAAGAAGGAGGGGCAATCGCACAAGTTAGCTCTGCCCTTACAACAACACTTCAGCATATCAACACTCTAGGCATAATATTTCAGCTACCTTAATTCTCTCAATGCAGTTACTAGCTCAGGTATCATATTGCTTCTAAAACAGCAGCATCTATTGATTGTTTAGCTCATATCCTGAATCTTCCTTATCTTATCTTTTTATCAGTTATCACCCTTCACACTCCCCCCTTTCAATATTGAAAATATTGCTATCTATGTCATCTCCAGGCTTTACTAATATCTGATAAGCTATCTGATCACTTTCAATTACCTTCACTTACTAAACCATACTTCAGCATGCTACAAAATGATACTAAGCAAAAAGCAAATCACATGATTAATTTTAAACTAATTTCAAACTTTCAGTACATAAGCAATCAAAAGAAAACAGCAGATACATTTAACTAGTGTAATATTGTGTAAGCAGCACAGTTTAGGAAGATACTTTTGCTTATCAAGCTTTGTGCAGGAAAAACGTGTTCACATTCTACTAAAATCTCAATGTTCTGGGGCTATTTACTATGGACTGTGGCATATCTACTCAGGCTGATTCACTATGTGTGGTTGTTGCTTTGTGTTTCACTATTACTGACAATTCTTGCTGGAATAGGTGCTAACAATGGCTCCAGCAGGAGTGGCCAAGGTGCTTTGGCTATTATCGAAACTTCAAAAGGCTAACAGTGTGTCAAGTGTCTCTATGATTCAATTAGTCAAATTACTGCACAAGACTTTGGAATAGGCAATAAGGAATATGACTTCTTTTTCTGGCATTCTTCAGGTGTCTTTACTAAAGATGGGTTTATCTGAGTGTATCTGGTTAAGGAGGTGTGTTAGTGTCCCCCCTTTTTGTGCTTCTAAGTGAAAATGCCTTGCTTGGTGCTTAGGGTCAAAACATTGCTTTACCAAAGATCAATATACATTCACAGTACATTCATACAGTTTCAATACACAGGTTACATAAGCTTGGTTACTACAACAATGCCAAGAAAAAGCAAAAACATTAAAATGAAAACAACAAGACAATAACAATAACAAGTTCTTGCTGGATGGGCTGCAAGGGGCTGATGATTTCCTCAACTTCGCGGTAACTTCTCTCTTTCTCCAGGTCAAGAGAAGCTATAACGCCTTTTGGTTGCCTCTGATGTCTTGGCACGCCTCAGTGGACTTGGTGTTGGGCATTTGCCCACAAACTCAGGAGAATTGTCTCTTAAACTTTTAAAACAACAAACAATGAATAACTAATAACAGAGTAATGGTACAGCTCTCACCTATTCTATTCTATTCCCTATTTTCTACTCTATTTCCCTTTTTGAAAAGAATTCTATACTGGGGTGACTGATCAAATGTCAGGGAGTTGATAGTGGCTGGGCAAATGTTTCTCTTCTAATCAGGGCAATAATTTCCTTTTACTTCTTTCTCTTGTTTCCATGTAAAGCTTGCTCAAAATGCATTTTTCAAAAGTCTGTCTTTTTCAGAACTTTCTCTGGGGGCAAAATACGTTACTTGTAGTGCCTTGAAACTTCTTGCAAAGGCGGGGTAAACTTTTTCCTTCTTCCAGAGCTATGGCAACCGTCTCCTCTTGGCCTTGAGTTCTCCGAGGGGAAAGAACACAGATGGGCTATTCTATGCCAAAAACTAGATAACAAGTTTCAAAATTGGAAAAAGTAATAGGGCTTCTTTGTTCCACATCATTAAAAATGATTTATTATCAGAGTAGCATCTTGCTTCTTGTAAGCTACATCCTGTTGCAAATACTATGTTTGCCAAAATTAGGACTTATCTCTCAAATAAGTTCTTTGCCAAGAAAAAACTTCGAGACTAACTTAGAATATAGCAGCTTGTTTTGGAAAACTATGCAGGCCTAAAATCTTCATTGTTTGATTTCTTCCTGATCATTTGCATTGCTCTGCTGGCCATTTTGCCCATACTGATTGATACAGACTGATACTTAAATCTATTTTGCACAGATTTTTACACTTATCTAGGGTTAGCTTTGCACACATTTCATATAACTGTGGACAGGTTCATAAGTGCTATTAACTTTGCCTTCTGGCTGATGTTCCAAGTGGCAAGGCTCATTGTCTTAGGCTTTTGCTGGTTCACTTTAGCATTCTCAATCTTGCATCTAATGCTCTTCCGAAGAGGGGTGTCTCTTCTAGAACTGATATTAAGATAGTTGGTTCAAAATAACACGATCTTCTACAATACAGCTGGGCTTCATACTTCACTAAACAGGAATTTGGGGCTCCCATTTAGGGCTCTGCTTTTTTGGTCTTGTCCAGGCGGTCTTGTTCTTTTGCAGCTGGACAGGTGAAAGGTCTCAGTGATGTCAAGGCTTCTCCTCCTGGTTCCCAGGTCAATCGAACTCTCTCCTGTAGTTTTCCACTAAGGGATTTGGCTAGGGCAGCGAAATCCGAGATCCAAATTCTGCAATGGTCAGTCATTTCCAGGAACATGCAAAATTGCTTAGTTGCTGGTTGTGGCAAAAACAGCTTGCTTGTCTGCAATGCACAACTGTCATCAAACAGGCCATGAAGGAGCCATCTTGCCAGAATGAACGGCTTGTCTGGTGTCATATCAGCTGTGATCTCACTGATGGCTTGCAGATTTTGCACTGGCTGGCATTTATTCTGACTTCTAGGTTCCTCATCAGTTAAGAGAGGTGTGTTCCAATCAGGGGTAGTTTCTCCTGTTCTCAGCGATCTGTCCAAGTGCACCTGGGTGGCGGCATACTGTGGCAGTGAGATGCCTAACAGTGACAATGGAACAGAACTAACTCCATTTTTGGGAGGGATATAAACAAATTCAGCTGTGTCTGCCGGTTCCTTGATGGCTGGTGAGACGCGAAGACTGGCTAGCATTGGCTGAATTTGTGGGCTGCAGCATTTCCAGGATTCTTGAATTGGCTCAGTTGTCAGATTCACAGGATTCACTCCTGCCTGAACTAGGCTGGCTTGCATTTCATACAGTAAGTCTCTCCCAATAAAGGGCATTGGTCGTGTCAAAGCAGACTTCTGGGCTACTAGGTCTAAGTCTCTGATTTCTTTGTCCCCTGCTTCAATTTCCAGAATGGGCTTTGGAGTCAGGTTAGCCTGTTGGCCTTCCCTGTCTTGCAGTGGAGGGGTTACTGGTGTAGTTAGGCCTTCTGTCTGATAGCAGTTATGGCTTTCTGGTGTAGATTGCTCTTCTGGCTGATAGCAACTGTGGCTTACTGGTACAGACTGGTTTTCTCTAGACTGGACTGGACTGACATCTCCTTGTGCTTGCATCTCTGCAGGGACAACTGTAGGCAAACTGACTGTCTCCTTCTCTGGTTTGGCTTTAGCATGGCACTTGCTTCCCCATTGCAAAGGCAAATTAGGCCCTTCTTTGTCCACAATGAGTGGAGGGCTGGTCTGGGCATAATTGGGAAACAATGGCTGAGTCTCTTGACCTTCTTGCACATACTGACAGTGTCTTTCTGGAAGGGACTGGTTTTGTGAGGGACAAATCAGGGCTTGACTATTTCGGACATTGCTCTCATTGCTCAGATTCTGAGTGGGCTGGGCACTTTCACAGCCTGGACTTTCTCTTTGGCAGTCTTCATTCATCAGTTCAGAGTTCAGAACAGCTTGAGTCTTTGCACTGGACTCAACCTTGGCTTCTGTGCCCATAGCAGAAAGCTTTTCCTGGTCTGCAACTTTCTTCACATGGCTTAGCCTGCCTTGCAAGGCTGTTGTTAGCTCTGTCAGCTGAGGCTGTTGGCTGCACTCACTGGCTAGACAATCAATCAGTCTCTCATCATGGTTGGCTGGACAGATGGGGCTTTCAGCTTTGATTTTCCACATTTCTCTTTCAGGACTGGTATTGAACAAGTTTTGTCGAAGTAACACTTAAAATACTTTACTGCGATGTCCAAGGGAGTTTTCTTGGGACTTTGAGCTCCAGGCTCTCCTAGTTTCGATCCTCCCTCCCCCATCTCCTGTCTCTAACAAAGGATAGCAGAGAGAGACAAAACACAAATACGGAAGTTCGGGCGCCACACAGTAAGGGGTCTGTGTGGGGAGGGTAACATGAAGGGGTTAAACGCCATACGCATCACCTCTGATCGCTCGTGCCGGAAGTTCCAACGGTCGCGAAAACGAAATTGCAGAGGTCAACCACTTTCACACACACATCAGGCATTCCAGACAAATCGACCAGAAACCCACAACCCAGTTTCCACCCAAAGCTAGAAAGATTTCTCTTTCTCAGGATAGGGAGACAAGCTCCCTTAGGATAGAGAGACAAGCTCTCTCAGGATTCCAAAGGCCCCTCTCATACTCGCCCGGTCAGAGGCTTGCATGAAGCAGGAACAGACGGAATTTTCAGGCTGATCCCAAGTCTTCCGGATAGACGCAAGGGATTTACAGATTCAAGACGCTTCAGGCAGACTTGTAGGTCTCCAGGTTCAGGCAGATCTGCATCAGGTTTCACACTTCAAACCGACCAGCGGCTGGCTTTCTCTTGGACTGTCTTTCTGTTCCTTTTCTTCCCAAAACTGCTTCTCAGGTTACAAACGATGGCAGGACGGCTGTGCACTTCCGCTCTGTCAGTCTTTTGAGGTTAGGAAGCTGAAATGGTTGCAGAATACTGCTGTATTGTTCCTTGGTGCCAGGGTTCTCTTTTTCGTTTTCCTGGCTGCGTTAATTTGCGTTCTGATGGGTCCTGTCTTGTCCCATCCGCGGTCGCCAAATGTTACAGTCAAGTTTACGCATATTAACGCTATCATGCAAGGAATCAATAATCAAAGGAATATTCAGAAAGAGGGTCTTTATTTGCATGCAAATGGGCACAGGGGAATGAGTTCTTCCTGTTCATCCCTGTCCCTGATGTCTCTGATGACTCTGATGATTCTGATGATGACTCTCTAGAACAAAGGAAACTCCAACTTTTATAAGAAGGAGGGGCAATCGCACAAGTTAGCTCTGCCCTTACAACAACACTTCAGCATATCAACACTCTAGGCATAATATTTCAGCTACCTTAATTCTCTCAATGCAGTTACTAGCTCAGGTATCATATTGCTTCTAAAACAGCAGCATCTATTGATTGTTTAGCTCATATCCTGAATCTTCCTTATCTTATCTTTTTATCAGTTATCACCCTTCACATTATGGCAATTGTTGTTGATCACTTTTGAAAAAGGTGGCACTTTTACTTGCCAAAGGCTGTGTTCACACCTAAGGTTTAATCCAGCTTCACTCCACTTCCAGGGTGAGATAACACATCAACAAAGTGATTAATAATTTTCTTCCCACATTCTCTCTCCCAAAGGTGAATTTTCGGAGTTATTTAACACTGAAAGAAAACAGCTTGTCACTTGGCTGATCTATTTTCTCACATCTGAACCACTGGTCCAGTGGTTAAGGAGCTGCTGGGCTCTTATCTGGGAATACCGGGTTCGACTCCACCCTCCCCCATGAAGCCAGCTGGGTGACCTTGGGCTAGTCACAGCTCTCACAGACCCACCTACCTCACAGGGTGTTCTGTTGTGTTGTGGGGAGAAGAATAGAAAAGCTTTGTCAGCCGCTCTGAGCCCCCTTAAATGGGTGAGAAAAGCGGGGTAGAAAAGCCAACTCTTCTTCTTCTTCTTCTGAAAGTGGACTGAAGCTGGATTAAATGTTGTGTGACCACCACAGCCTAAGAAATGGGCAGTAATTCTGTTCAGGGATATCGTTTGTTGTGCTGGTACCAGTCCTAACATCACTCGGTAGGGCTATAGGGCTATGAAAAATCATTGCCTGAAAAATAAGCCTGAAGATTTACTTTTCGTTTCTATGGACCAACCTTCCCTAATGCAATGAACTAGCATTTAGACTAGGAAAGACTGATAAAGACACTAGATAGTTCCATACTGAATTAAATGGATTATCTTATTCAGTATAGGGCGGTTTCCATATTTCTAAAATAAAATTACACAAAGAATCTGTGGTTGAATAAGGTAAGTCCAAAATGTTAAGTTCTCGTCTTACTTCATGTCACTTAAAAAAATGGACTACCAATGTAAATACACTTTCATCTCTGTGTCACAGGCAGACACAGAGAAAGTGCTTTTATTACACTCCTTGCAATGTAGTGTTTTACTGTATATCCATACAGTGCAAACCTAGGTGGTAAATACTTGCCAAGGTGTAGTTTAGGGCAATACGATATACTAATTTTTCAAGCTGGTTATGAAACTGAGACTGAAAGTCTGCTTTACAACAACTGTTTGTTATAGGGTGTTTTTCCACTGTCACTAGAAGTATCCATTAAGTACCCATTAATGGGTACTAAATGGCATTTTTGTTCCCATTAATGGGTACTTAATGGGTACTTCTAGTGACAGTGGAAAAACACCCATAGACCTTCCTCTGTTGTTCCCATATTGTCAGGAGATAAAGTTGAGGTAGTTTATACCAGTCCAATGCTGCAGATATTAGGAATTTACAATATACTGAAGCCATGCTTTTTCATAGTAATTGTCAGGGATTGTTAAAGAATGCTTTGAAATGTGAGATGAGGGGGCAAAAGTCTGGCTAAAATAAAATTTCTCCTTGAAGTGAAAGGCAAGCTGTCCTTGCCCACTGCATTCCAGTCAGTCTGTGTGTACAGTCAAGAAGAATAGCAATTAAATTTTATATGAACGTCATGCCACTGGGTCATCATGGCCCAGTGTTCCTGAAGGAAGGCTAGTTTAGTGGACAATGCTTCAGGGAAGAGCAAGGCAGCTTGCTTTAAATGCTGGAAGGAGTTCTTTATCTCTGTGGCATTCATAAACCGTGAAAAAATCCTATTTCCTGGCATCTCAAGATAGTATTTGAAAAGACTCATACAGTCACAGTGTGTGGATTTGGATGAAAATTACAAAGTCGTTTCTTAAGTGCTTGATACATGTGCAGTTGTGTTAGTGTTCTGGATTTGCAACAACTAAATAAATCATACAAAAGCAATGTAAAAAGAGATCTGCAGCAGAGGAGTGTAGAGTTATATACAGGTAAAGTAGGTGGATGATATCAGTATCCAGTATTATCCAATGAATCTAAATGATCAAATTTGGAACAGGCAGAATAGTCTACCTCTTCCTGATAATGTCTGATCTTAGAAACTAAGCGAGGTTGGGGCTGATTATCCAGAAAACAGCCAGAATTTGCTCTTTCAATTAACAGAATCTGACCTTGATTCAATGGCTCCTTTATCATTATGATTACCAACAATTTTCATCATAGGCGATTGGAATGCTAAGGGAGGAAATCAAAAGGTAACAGGCAAGTTTGGCTTTGAAGAACAAAATAAAGCAGCACAGAATCTAATAGGAGTTGTGCTAAGATAATTTGGTGGTTGATAGCAAATACTCTTTTCCAACAGCCCAAAAGGCAACTCTACACAGAGGCCCTTTCTGCACTGGGCTTCATTCCAGACTGTCTTAGAATAGGCACTTCCTATCTGCATACAAGTGGAGGATTTGGCAGGACTGGGCCTGCTGTTGTCTGCACTAACATCTAGATGGCAGGTGCCTATTCCAGGATATATTTTGAAATAAGGACCAGTGCAGAAAAAGCCATAGACTTCACCAGATGGACAATACTGAAATTAGATCAACTATGGGGCTATCTCAGTATGTTACTGACCCAACACACAGAGCAGAACATACCCTCAATTTGTTTTTGACAACAGAATGGACTTATGAGAATCCATTGATAAGAGGGCTGGTGGTAAACCCATTGTCATGCTAAGCTTTGAACTTATAGTGGCAGTTCCCCTCTGCAGGGTTGGGGGACCCATTGAGATGATCTGCCCCCAGAGATTTGTGGAAACTGAGTGATTCCCAAATGCTCTGAAGTATTTTCTATGGGTACATAAGATGGCCAAGGCAAACAACATTATTGATCCTGAGTGCCCTCCATGATCTTTGGAGTCTGTAAGCACCTTGGTATTCCATGGAGCTATGGGTGATAAAGCAAGGATGGTGGTGAATGGTTATAGTGCAAATAGTGTAAATTCTGCTGAGAATCTGACTCAGCCTGACCAAACACATGGCAGTGCTGGATCTGTTTCAATTACTGCTGCCCAGGAATATGGATAAGCTACTTGGTGGGATTCAGCCAAGTACATGCCCTTTCAATCTTTGCTCTTCTTGGCAGGTGAAAGCTAGCTGGCAAGGTATATCTGGATGAGTGCAAGGAGTGGCCAATTCCCCTTTGAGAAATAGGCTAGTTCCATTGGGTCTTAAAGAAGCAGTGGTGTGCCCCTCTTCAAAAGGTTGTCTCTGGATCCAGAAGACTTAAATAACCACTGCCCAGTAGCCTGTTCAACAGCAGTCATTATCTAGAGCAATAGTCCCCAACCTTTTTTTGCACCAGGGACCGGCTTCAAGCAAGACCATTTTTCCATGGCCCAGCTGGGTGGGGTGGGGCTTTCATTGTTTAGTGCTGGTCTGCAGCGGCAGCGCAAACCGGCAAAAAAACACAATGGCCTGGTCCTGGTCCGCGGACCAGTGGTTGGGGACCCCTGATCTAGACCTATTTCTGGCCCAGTTATAACACTCAAACTGCCTTGGTTACCCTGGTTGATGGGCTTCTCCAGAGAAAGATGGGGGAAGCACAACCTGTTGGTTCTCCTGGATTTCTCCATGGCTTTTGATACCATCAACCATGGTATCATTCTAGAAGGGCCATTGAATTTGGGAACTGGAAGTACCATGTTGTAATGCTTCTGCTTCTAACTCCAAGACTGATGCCAGATATTGGTTGTTGGAGATTCTCGCTCAATGCCCTGGAAACTCAACTGTGGGGTTTCTCAGGATTCAGTCTTACCTCTCATCTATTTGAAGCACTTGAGAGAGGTCATTAGGAGATTTGGGATGAGGTATCATCAACATGCAGATGACAATTCTAGTTCTCTTTGCCATCTATATCAGGTGAAGTGGTTGAAATGCTTGGAGGCAATAATGAGCTGGATGGGCGGGAATAAACTGAAGCTGAATCCAGTCTTCTTCCTTAATGAGAAATCACTGAACAACTACTGAACAATTTCTAAGATGGTGAAAGCTCCAGTAAAGAATATTAGTTGGGAAGGAGGTAACTTTTACCTGACCCTGCTGCAGATTCTTTTAAAACTCACCCTAACCAGGAACAAGGAAACCCCTCTGTAACGGGAGAGCCTATCTATTTCCATTTTGGCCTTAGAGGGTTAACATTGGAAGTAAAATTTTTCTCAAGGGAAGAGCAACAAGAGGATGGAGAGTTATTATTTAATGCTAATGTTTAATTATACATTTTAGGTTGTCAAACAAAATCCTTTTAATAAAGAATATATTTTAAAAAAATGTTTTGCCCTTTTATTTTAATGAACCAAATTATTCTACTTATTTCTTTGGTTCATTGTGCAACTTGAAACCAGAAGGGATTTTTTTTGGTAGGAGAAGCCTTGCTCGGCCTAGCACTGCTGTTATGCTCTTATTTAGATTCTAGTATTGAGTCAATTTTTGAAGTCCTTTCAGCCTTTCTAATTACTGTGAAAATCATTCTATACAAATAAAAAGTTCATTTAATGTGTTTGGCACCAGAAAACATGATATATTTTATAAGATTTGGTTTTCAAGATTTGTCAGTGAAGCATTTATTTAATTTTTTTACCACAACCCTATACCCAAAGGACTCAGGGCGGGTTACAACATTTAAGGCTTGATTCAAAGTTCAGCAATAGATATTCAAATTTTGAAAAATTTATTATGTTCTCCACAAATATCCCAACAATTTCATACAGAGAGCTCTATTTTCACACCAAGCATGCTTTGATAAGGTATCAATACTGGCCGGACTTCTTCTTTCAGGAATCGTGCCACCTGTTGCACAAGAAGAAAGGAGAAAGGGATTTTAAAAAGAAAAAAACCATAGACTGAGTGAATTATCCATTTAGTCTTAACTTACTGATCCTTTCATACATTTCCAAATAACTCAGAAAGACACAGATCAGAATATTCTAGAAGTAACAGATGTCTTTCTAGATCAGTGATGGCGAACCTTTTGAGCTCGGTGTGTCAAAATTTGCAAGAAAACCTAGCTTAACTCGAGTGCTGTGTCATATCTAGAAATATCCATAATTTTGTGATATTTGTAGCTCTAGTAAAAAAGTTATACTTTGATATATGTATTTTATTAAAAGCAAAAACAAATAATTCTTTACATTAGTGACTTTTGTTGCTAAATCTTCAATTGAAAGTTGGTATTTTGTACACTTCAAGAATAAGCAAGCACTACACACCCAGGTGCCAGGGTGACCATGTGTGTCACCCAAAAGGGCTTGGCGTGTCACCTGTTTGACGCGTGTCATAGGTTGGCCATCACCGTTCTAGATGCATTGTCCCCCAAACTATGAGATAATAACTAAGACAAATAACAGTGAATTCTCACATACATGAATTCTCTGTCACAAATATTGCTGTTATTGCGGCTATTTAAAAATACTTACCTCAATTTGCACTAGAAATCAAACAAATGATTGCTGAAGAGTGCAACTGACAGAAAGAACCATACACTGCAGTCTACATT
This sequence comes from Aspidoscelis tigris stejnegeri, assembly GCA_023333525.1. Classification (NCBI taxonomy): domain Eukaryota; kingdom Metazoa; phylum Chordata; class Lepidosauria; order Squamata; family Teiidae; genus Aspidoscelis; species Aspidoscelis tigris. The sequence continues at coordinate 35,729,099 of JALMGA010000005.1, read as the reverse complement.
TGCTTCCAAGTCAGGCAAAACCTACCCTGATTACAGGTAGACTGGGGGAAAATATCTGTCATTACAGACTCAATTTGCTCACAAGGCACCTCTTTAAAGTGTGCCTGATTGCACCCTAAATCAACCTACAGAGCTACAAGCTACATTAAGCCAATACAATTGGGTGGGGACAAGCAATTTAGAATAAAGAGTGAATAATACGTTATTGTCAAGTTAAGAAGCAAGCAACATGACAAAGGGCCTGTCCACACATGCCATCATTCTGGAATACGTCCCAGAATAGGGGCCTACCTTCCACATGCAGGCTTCAGTGGGCCATAAGTGAGGCCTACCAGAATCGGCATTAGCTTGTGGACAACAGACACCTATCCTGAGATATATTCCAGAGTATGACCAAGCGTGAACAGACGTTTAAGTATTGATCCAGGGAAAAGAACATTGGAAGGAATAAATATAATGAGAAACAGTACCGGTATGTCAAATATAATACAGAGAAAAATAAATGGAGTCAATGGAAGAAACTACCCACATACAGTACATAATGTTTTCACAAGAAATGCTCTGAACTACAGAATGCATTATTCTTATTTATTACCGAGTCCAATTCAAGGTGACTTATAAGGCCCTAAATGACTCAGACCCCAAATCTCTGAAGGAACGCCTTTTCCCTTATTGCCCTGCCCATGCCTTAAGATCTGGAGGGGAAGCCCTCCTGGTTGTCCCATCACCTTCAGTAGTACAAAAGGTGGGCACCTGGGAAAGGCCTTCTTGTTGGTGGCCCCTGAATTACAGAATAGCCTCCCCTTTGAGGTGCGTCAGGTTCCCTCACTGTATATGATCAGGAAGGCAGTGAAGATGCATGTCTTTGCCCTGGCCTTTCCACTTGTAACCACTGGTAGTTATTTGCAGATACTATCATTTAAATATAGATCATTTACTGTTTTAATGTATTGGATTTTAAATGCTGTTACTTGCCTGAGACCTTTGGGTAATAAGACAGGATAGAAATATAATAAATACATAAATTAATATTTATCCCCCCCTATACCCAAAGGTCTACCCTATAGATTAGTCCTACAAGCTGTGCCAGTGGTAAGGAATATTGGGAACTCTGGTTCAGGAACATCCAGAGGACCATTGTCTGAGCATCCCTGGTTTAAAAGATTTATGAGGATTAATTCTAAAGCAACCTCATTATACTTTAATCTTTTGCAGTCTTCATTACCTGCTGGGAAGCACGTCCAGTAAATGATGCTGGATCTAACAGCGTTTCCAGCTGATCTTGGATAGGACGGAAGTAGGGGTCAGCCTTAATACGTGCAATGAGATCATTATCACCTCCTTCTTGCTTTACGACAGAAGCTGCCTGCTGGGACAGAACCCGTATCTTCTCATGGCAATCCTAGAAAAAGAAAAAGTGAACACTGCATAACTAGTTAAGCCAGGAATGGCAATAAACTTCCTGATCATTTACATTAATTTTCAAGGAAAGAGGAGGAAAAGAAAGTAGCTGCATTGGCCCATATGACACACTTAAAAAATTATAGTGTAATTGTGTCTTAAGACAGCCAGAATGTCTTGTTTTGTTATCAGGCTCTTAGTTCCTCTGGAACTCTTCACAGACTACATAATGTGGGGAGATACAGGCTCTTTCCACACTGGGCCTTATTCTAGAAGAGTATATATTCCAAATAGTATCATCCATCCACATGCTAGTGCATGCTATGGCACACCTCACTTGGGACCTGCTGTAGTCTCCAGTGACACGTGGATGGCAAGCCATTATTCCAGGATATATCCCAGAATAAGGCCACTGTAGAAAGGGCCAAAGTGTATCTTGTATAAAAAGAATAAAGGTGGCATTGGTCTTATCCTTAACAGACAGACTCTGAACTTATCAAGAGTGCTGAACTAGGGAGTATGAGAAATTATTTGCAGTATTTGAACCATGTGTGACCAAAGAACTACAGAGTCTGAATTCTTCAGTATATAAACTTTTTATTGTTTAATTGATTCAGGGTAAGTCCTTTAACTACTTAGGACCTGCAGTGTAACACAACAAAAATCCTTTTGGAAACCCCCTTGAATTACAATGAAGAATAATTTAGTCCAGAACATTTCCTTTAAAGCTAAATTAACTGCAGATGGATTACTGAAATCTTAGTCAGCATTTTCTAAAATATATAACAAGACACAGATTACTGTGAAGATGGAAAGAGTATTGATCATCTCGTATTGACCATCTTACAGAAAGGTCCCTGCATGACGAAAATGTCAAACAGCAGGTACAGGAAATATCAGAAAACAGGAGGCCTATATTAATTGCCTCTGCTTACTTTAATTCTCACTGTCAAAACATACCAGCCTACAACAGCATATATGAACAAATAAATCCATAGGTTGGGATCTTTCTTCTGATTCAGGCACAAGCAGTTCAATGTACTTATGTAAAGAAATAGAGAAGTAGCACCCACCCCTGGAAACAGAACTGAACTATTGCCAAGCCACAGATATTTAAATATTAGTTGTCAACATTACACTTGGAGGATTATTTGCAAATATATCCTTGTTAGCAGTTTAATACTTGCAAGAGATAGCTCCAGTATAAGCCTCAAACTATGCTTTTTGAAATAGTTAATATCAGCAATGTAACAGCCTAGTAATGCCTTCTCCTGAGGATAAATTAAATAATAAAACTAAATCCTACAGCCAGTCTTCTTTCTTTTCAGTATAAGGCAAGAAACAGTGTTCACGGGAGTGTGAGCAGTCTAAATGCTGGCTTCATAACAATAATAATTTTCTTACTCCCTGTATAACCCTTTGTACCTTTGATTAAATACATACCTGTCGATTGCCTCCAGCCTTCACCATAGCCATGATAATATTTTCTGTTGCCATGAAAGGTAATTCCTGTTGTATACGTCTTGCAATGACCTAAAGCAGACACCCATGTGTTACTGTTGTTGATTTATTTGTACAAAGTTGATTGAAAAGTGGGGGGGGGGTTTGTATCCACATGTTGAGGAACACCTTTTTTCATCTCTAGGTCAGGATTTACAATATATGGCTAAAAAATGTGATTTAAAGAAAGGAACCCATAAACAGTCAGGGTTGAGGTTACCAAGGTTTGTACAATAAAGACCAGGCTATCCCTGTGAGACTACCAAGGCATGAACAGAAGAGGCCAGGGTATGCTTGTTTCGGTAAGTGCAGAATTCACCTGAGCCTTCATGGACAAAGATGGTTCTAGGAGCACTTCTAAACTATACATCTCATATGAGGGACTGCAATCCCATCTAGAAAAGTGTCTGAACCTTGGTACTTCCTACCCACGAAGTCTCTGTTTTGTTAAAATTCAACCTCAGTTTCTTGCCCTCAATCCGGCACATCACTGTATCTAGGCACCGGTGGGGACATTCACAGCCTTTCCTGACTGATATGTTATAGAGAAATAGAATGATCATCAGCATGCCGATAATATTCAGCCCCCAACTGCCTGTGGCTCCATACAAATGTTCGGTAGCATTGGTGACAAAATTCTGTGGCCAGCTTCCAGTTATAGTCAGTTTTAGCCAGTCAATACTCCTTTATAGAATTGCCCCTGCAGGTGAGAAGAGAACAACCGCAACACAGTGACCTCCATTTCCATCTCTCACTAATCTGATGCTGCTTTACGGTACACTGCTTGGTCATTATTTGAAGAAATGAGAAGAAAAAAAATCTATATTGTGCTAAGGAAACAACTGGAGTTTCTCACCAAAGACTCCTCTTATTCTGCCCACTGTTGATGTAGAGTGAGACTGGGGGCCTTTCCACACACTGCCTCCCAACTCTGGGAAGCAAACGATGGAACGGCTCTAGTATGCACAAAGCATCTGCACTTTCAGATGCTTCATGCATACTAAACCTCCCCAAACTTTACTCAAAGTGTGGATGGCCACTCAGAAGCATCCATCGTCTCGTCCTGGTGCTGGCACTGGCACTGGCACGCCGGTACAGTGCCATCACCAGGGCAACTGGGTGACATGCCGCATTGTGCGCTGAGAGGCAGATGACCCTCCTGTACATCTTCCAAAGATGTGCAAATGGAGCATCCAGAGTCTTACCTGCACACTGGTGCAGTTAAACCTTCACCACACATACTGCATGCATGGTATGCTCCCACACTGAAGGAGCTGTTTCTGGTAAACAAACAGCGCCTTCATGTGTGGATGCTCCATCTGGAAGCTTATACTACTGGTCCAAGTGCGTACCGGCCCTGATAACAGAAGAAAAGCTGACTTTCATGAAATGTAAAGTCAGTCTGAAAACCAACACTTACTAAAGCATAAGCACTTACATTTCCTCCACTTCTACTTCTTCTTACCTTTGGGTACACCACAAGGCCTTCAGAGATGTTCTGCAGTGTGCTAAGTATGATGTCAGCAGTGAGGAAGGCTTCTGCTAAACACACACGCCTGTGGAGAAAAATCATAAGAGTGTCAGCATATGAGAAAACTGCTCCGGTCTTCTCACAAGAGATGGATGCTGCAATTGCTTGGGACCATTACACTGTTGCTAAATAATTTGATCAGAATTTCATTAATATTTTCCCCAGATAAACAGGGTTTTAAGGAATATTTTGTGGCTGCATGCATTCAAAAGTTAGTCTGATTCAATATTTCACTGAACTTGTGCTCACTATTTCTAATCAAGTGTTTTAAGAAAATGGGATGTTGGTGAGAGCATAATCATCACACTGGTTTAGCTTTCCCCACTAACTTCAAAGCACACACTGAGCCCGGCACTTTGTTTGCCAGTAATCAGAAATTTACCTGTTTGCACTATCATCCAAAGTGCGTTCAAACCACTGCACAGAGGCTGTCTGCAGAGGGTCCATGACCAAAATCATAAGGTGACGAGCTAAACTGCAACAACGTTCTGAACGCATGGGATTCCGTTTATAAGCCATAGCACTTGAACCTGTCCAGGAGTATACAGATATGAAGGCAACAATATAGAAACAGTAACAACGAAGCACAGTAGTACAGTGTGGCTGACAGAAACGTGAACCTCAACTATTTATAGGAATCTTGAACAGCAGGAAAATGTGTAAAAGCATGAGGCTTTGCCAGCATCATAGTAATAGCAGAAGGCATTTTACTTACTATGAAACTTTTTATTGAAAAATACTTTACAGCTCTTAATTAAGGATTAGTTTGCATCCAAAAGTGCAATCCTTAAGTCAGATTCAGACAGTTAGATGGGGAATTCCAGATGTTCTGAACAATTGTCAAGGATAATGTCACCTCCAGTGCCAGAGCATTAGGAAGTCCACAAGTTCATGGTAAGCAGGAAGAAGCTATAGTCAGACAAGAGCTCGTTCATTTATTCCCTTGTGCAAAAGCAAGGGAAGAATGAAAGCTACTGCTCTTGATATAAAAGAAATCACATTTCTAGCAAGTCCAAACACAATACAGAGATGGAAATAAGGAAAAAAAAGATGCATAAGAAAATATTTTATTGTTTTAGCTTAAACTTTAAACAGATTCTGAAAAAATGGACAGAGGAGGGAATCGAGCTTTAGCAACACATCTCGGTTTTACCTTCCTGGCTGCCAGGGCATAGAAAGACACATGGTTGCAGATCTGCAATTATTAAATTACAGAAAGCATACAAACGCAGAAAGGAGGAGCAGGAAGAACAGTTGGCTTTTCTACCCCTCTTTTCTGACCCTTTTATAAGGACTTAAAGTGGCTGACAAAGCTTTCTGTTCTTCTCATAACAGACACCCTGTGAGATAGGCGCGGCTGTGAGAGCTCCAAAAGAGAGTTGTAACCAGCCCAAGGTCGCCCTGCTGGCTTTGTGAAGGAGTGAGGAATCAAACCCGTGGCTGCGAAATAAGAGTCTGGCACTTTAACCACAAGACCAAGAATATAATCTCTTAATAAATGAAAAATATTTTCTATCTTGTTCTTATAGTGTAACTACCGTAAGTAACACTGTTTCAACATTAAATTCTCTCCACATAACAAGAGGACATAGCACCAAAAGGATGCTTGAATGAAGCTAAAAGAGGCATTCCAATGGCTTGAGTGCGATAAATTCATGAGGAGAAAATCACTGCCATATTGAAGCATCCTTACCAAGCACCTTAAATGAAAAGCAGACACATGTATGTATTGCATTTTAAGTAGAAGAAACAGAGCAAAATCTTTTCCTATTTCTATTCCTTACCGATCTGATCTTTTTCAAAAGGTTCCTCTACTTCTTTGAGGTTGGCTAAAAGGCGAATATCCGTGCATATCTAAAGTTAAAAAAAAATCAGTTTACATACTAATTCCAGAGGACATTAGCATCCAATTGACCTAATGGCAGTTCTGAGGTGTCTGAGTATGAGGGTGAAATATTTTTTCTAAAGGACCATAGGAATTTCACAGTGAGCCTACATAAACTGAATCTTACCTATCTAATACTATAATAAGTGGCACAGTTATTGTATGACCTTGTTTGTCTTACTTTCAATATTATGCATTTTCTAGCTGTTCAATTGGTGGCCTGCAAATTAAAAAAAAAATCCGAACATCCAAAATATGCTCATTTTGACTCATCTACCATCCATAGCAATGCAGAACAGCTTCATCTTTTGAAATGAAAAGGAAAGACATTCCATGAAGGGCAAATAGATTTTTATATGAGAACTTCCACGCCTGTTCACAACACTGAGAAAGGACATAAATCTTAATAGCTATGTACAACCAACCCAACTAATCTCTGGGAGATCAAGCCACGAGCAACAATTAGCATTTTTCAATTATTTAATTTTTTTTAAGACTGGCATACATTAACAGAGGATACCTTCAATCATTAAACTGAACAGAAAATGCACTATTAAAGGCAAGTACAGTATTAGCAAAACAGAAGAGGAAATAATTTTGATGAAGTAAACTCTTAAAAATTAGTATTCATTTGTCATTACTTAGTTTAGGACAGCAAGGTAATAATTATCTATAAGACACAGAAACTGAAAATCTCTAAACACCACCCCCTAACAGAGTAGCAAACTGTAATTAACTACGAAACATATAAAGGAGAAGGAACAAAATCTAAATACTACTTTTAATAGTGAGTAGGTCATCAATTAGAGTTCATAGATTAGGCTAGGCAGCTAATGCATATTCTGGCATTAGATTTTTCAGTGACTTACTATCAATCCTGGATTTATTAAGCAATTAACAGATCTACAGTACCTATTCGGTCTGTCACAGAGCTACACCCATTCAGAAAAATGATTTCTTAAGATTAGCATTCTTTTGAGCAATTCTGCTTGTGCCCAAACCTCTTACCTTATGTACAGATGCTCCTAAACTGGCCAGGACAGACAGAACTTCAACATCCACTTTGCGGCTGTATGTCTGTCCTGTAACAATGTAAGCCCTAGAAACAGAAAGAGATCAAACATCATATACTTCTATATGGTTTATAAATAAAGCTAAGTGAATATGCAACCGTGAAATATTATATACCTTGGTTCTTTGACCTTTATTATATATTTACTTCCTAGTGTTTCAGTGTATTAGTTTGTGTGACTATACAACAGCATCCAAAAGACAAAAAGGAGAAATGAAGATGCTTTGTTAAAAGAGAGAAGATCAGGATGGAGAAGGAACAGTGTGATGTAGATAGGAGAATGTTCCATTACCAAATGGCTAATTAAAATGTAAGTTCAGGGCTGCTAATTTTAAGAGTGGACAAGGCTAATACTGAGCAGGTAGAACCTCTAGTTAGGGCTGAGAACATGGAACTGTGGTAACTCAGCTATGTCAGCTTCCTGTGTTAGAATATTCTTAGTGTCAAAATAAGGAGAGCGAGGTATTTGCTGTTTTTTACCTACCGCTTAAATCCTGCCATTGCTGTCACCAGCCTGTCCAACTCTTCCACCTAGGGGAAAAAATAGAAACTTCAGAATGCAAAAGCGGAAGCAGGAAAGGTATTGTAACAAACGATAAGTTTTGCCTGCCTATAACCTCTAAAGCCCAGCAAAGGTTTTGCTACTAAGATCACAATAATGACCTCAAACAGATAACATTCTGCAACGGTTCTTCTCTGGTATATAAATCCAATATGATCTTTTGGGATATTCCAGTCCACTTATGAAACTAGTTTTTCACTACAGAAGTTTGCTATAGGATTTTATTCCTTTCAGATACAGTTTAAGTCCCCCCAGCCCCCAGATACCTGTATACTGCTTAGGTTGTTCATACTGAAATGCCTAGTGGAATTGTTTTTAATGTGCACATATATGAAACAGTGAGTTGCCTCAAATGAGCCACAATTCAAAACTGACCTTTGCTGAATCACTTACTTTATCATGATCTCCTTCAAAGAGCTGCAAGAAGCTGGCTTGTGTGCCAGTAGTGCCTTTTACACCACGAAATCTCAACTCATCTCGGGCCCGTTCAAGATTGTGGAGGTCCATGCAGAGATCCTGGATCCACAGGCAACAGCGTTTACCCACAGTGGTCAGCTGAGCAGGCCTAAAAGCCATGATAGAATTTGATTTAAAAAATGTTAAAGCAAGATCTGACACAGTATTTCCTTCATCAAGATTTAAGATTTATTAAAGCGCTTTACATGACTAGTCATGGAAGGAGTCCTGGGTACTCCTTAACATACAAGAGATATGTCCCACTTATATAGCCAAAAAATAACGCCCCTTCCGGATAGTAACAGTACATCAGATATAGGTAAAAGATTAATAATGAGGCAGAAACGTTAATTTGGTATACATTTAAAATAACTCAAGAGGCATAAAGAAACTGGGAAAGGAGAAGGAAAAGTTCCCCTTTTCCTTCAGACAACTTAACCGCAAATGTCTGTTTCCTGTTATGTACTTCTACTCTGGACAAGCATCGTTACAAACTTATAAATCACATCCTATTATGTACCCAACTATATAGGGTAAAGGTTAACCTAAGTAAAGCTAATGATTGACTATAAGCATTGATTATAGATTATAATGATCTGAGTATAATTTCCATGACAAAAACAAGCACCATCCATCCATCCATCCATCTTTGTATCCCACCCTATCCCCATAGGAATAACCCATTTCACAACTGCTAACAGAACGTCTAGGGAATTGACATCCAAAATGAACACCCACCCCAGCTAAAGCCAATCATGTGTTGTGTAGCAGCAGTTAAAGACCCCTTGTCCGAGGATGAATTAAACAATGGTACAAAAAGCGACAGTATCTATACCTTTAAATGAATAAATAAATTACTTACTGGTAATGGGTAAAGCCCAAGGTGGGCATACTGGCGTACTGCTCAGCGAAGTCTGCCAGACGGCTGATCACTCTGGCAAGCTAGAAAAAGCAAGGAACAATTGATGAAAAGATTGCCAGTACGATAAAAATATCACATTATTATTAGCAACATTTTAGCCCACTATTTTTTAAGACAAGGACAGTGATGGAGGGGAATGTCACCTCAAGTCAGTCCAACAATTAATGACAGAAAGGCAAACACACATCCAGAGAGTTAAGAGGGAGAGAGTCTGGTAGAATTAAGAGAGCATCTTGATTTTGCACAATACTGTACAGTCGCCATCCCCCACCCCCACCCTTGCCACAAGCACTTGCACCACCATCAAAACAAACCTTTCTAAGGATCAATTTTTTAAAAATTAACAAAATACTTTTGATATTTCTAGGTACTCTAGGATGAAATTAATGGGAGAACAGCAAAAGGTGAGTATTCAGTGGAAATTAGTAACAGCATACGCAACTCAGCTCTCCAGGCTTGTTATGGAGAAGTTTTTTTAAAGTAATTAATTTGTTTGAATAATTTGTATATATGTTTTCTTTGCAGCGGGTCTGCTGAAAGTTGGAGGGTGTTTTTTTGTTGTTGTCTTTTTTCCCTGTTAACTTGATATGGATATGTGTCTTTTTCCTTGAGCTCAACAGACTTTAATTTTTTTTTAAAAAAATTAAAAATCATGTGTTTGTATCACATGGCAGCCATGGAAAATACTGGATGCATGGGCTTTGCAGTTAATTGGCACTTGTGTTGCTTTGCAGAATTTTCATTAAAGCCAATAAGGATTTGATTGTGGTGTGTAAGGGGGGAGAAGGGCAAAAGTATTCTGGGGCTGCATCCCCAAAAGACTTATTTGCCTCTCTGGGTTCCCTCGGCCGTCACTCTATTCAAGCGGACTTTAAAAGTGCCGTTCACTTCCAGAATAAGCGTCTGCATGAGGCTCAGCAAAATGCGCATTTTAAACGCAACTTCCGTCCCCACAGAAACGTGTTTTCTTCGTGCGCATCTTTTTCTCCTCGCCCCCTCCCTGGATGATAGGCTGCCAGCGGGAATGGGACTGCGCTCTGCACGGCCACAACCAGGAAGCCAACCCCTGACAAGTCCAAAGGAAAAATAGCCATCGGTTCTGTTTGTCTCCCAGATCTCCGCCCCCCCGAAATGGCTTCCCACCCCGGCAAAGACAGCAGCTGCAGCCATCAGCCATGCAATTGCTCATTCACTCCCAACACTTCAAAATCCACCCTGGCAAAGGCAGCAGCTGCAGCCACGCAATCTCTCTCAAGACTTCACTCTCAACACTTTCCCTCTGACTGTCAAAATCCACCCCGGCAAAGGCAGCGGCTGCAGCCATCGGCCACACAATCTCTCTCAAGACTTCACTCTCAACACTTTCCCTCTGTCAAAATCCACTCCGTACAGCAGCCGTTACACTGTAGCAATAATCCACCCACTTCACACCTGATAGCAATTGCAACAATGTTGCAATTCTGCGCTATTCTGGCTCTTTGAAAGTTCTGAGCTTTAGAAAGGGAAGGGAAGCTGCTGCAGTTCTGGGAGATGTGTGAGTGTGTTACTGCTGTGTGTGCAGACAGCAATCTCCGCCCCTTTTGCCACGGAGCATACCCAAGGTAAATGCTGCGAGGAAAACCCGCGACTTCCAAAAAAAGTGCTGAAACTCTTCTTTAAAGTGCACTTTTTTGTCGCGGGTTTCCTCCTTTTGTAGTGCTGGAAGCTCGTTGAAAATCCTGGCATGGGGGCGCTCAGAGGCAAAAGAAGATTTTTAGCAGACTTTAAATTGCTTGGGGACAGGGCCTGGGTGTGTAAATCTTCTTCCCTACTGAAATCCATCTTCTCCCTCTCTGTCTTTTCTTGTGCTCGTGTAAAAACTGAGGACGGAAGAGACTCTCAATTGACAGCATGATTAGACATTTATATCATTTGTCACTTGAAATTACACAAAATTAAAGAGTAAATATTACTATTGTTCAGCCCATTTAAAAATGGATGAACATCCTTAAAGATTGACTCAGCTGGAGGAGGGGGGGAGATGAAACCGTATTAGAAAAGAACAAAAATCTCCTTCAGTTCTCAGTTCTGAGTACCCTTTCAAGGCAAAACGGTAAGGATGCTTGCTACCTTCTGACAGCAGAGTAGTGGAACTCAAGAATTTCTGCAGGCACAAGGGGAAGTTCTCACAGCTCTATGATGGAAATAAGGTACTGTGGAGCTTCAAGGAGAATACAAAGTTCTTCTCTCAACACATCAGGAAGTTGGAGAGAGATTGGCAGTCAAGAATAGCAATAGATGCTTAAGTATATGTTAGGCAGAAGCAAACGGCAAAAACTCCATCCCTTTTACACCTAAGCACATTTTTGTATGAAATGGGTATATAAGGTTTTGTGTGAATCTCCACAAAGTGGGTAATAGCACAAACATCAGATGCTTTTTAGCTATTCAGAGGGTCACCTTTAGCAGTATCCAATGTTGTCTAAGCAACTACCACTTTTTAGTTTTTCCATATGCCTAGAAAATGTCCTAAAATGGTCATCGTTACTTTCCAGTCAGTAAGAATTCAAAATGGTTATGAACAAGTGCTTTGCAGGTATCTACTTGTTTTCCAGAAACTATTAATCTTTGAAACAGCTGATATTGGTAAACAGTGATGTGGAAATCATCAGCATCTGCTGCATTTACCTTGGGAAGAAGCAAATTGAAACCGTCCCGGAGAACGATCAAGTCCTAAAAGAAAGAACAAAACAGTTTGCTCCAGAACACTTTAATTGCAGATTCCAAGAAGATTCACTAGTGTGCATAAAATTGTTTGTTTCTACAAAGGTGTCATTCCTTAAAGGATGAATAGCGGTTTGGCACATCTCTAGTGTATATGTACAGAAATGCATATAAAAAAGTAAAAGAACAAATGACATTTGGGTGATTAAATCCAGATCCACAGTAAGAAATTTCAGAACATTATGTTACCGTATTGTCTCCCACATAACAGGAAGTAGCCCCAAGGTGAATTATTCCTGCAGCCTTTGGACAACAACTGGCAAATGTATGCACATGTGCCATAACATCATGACGCAACCGCTTCTCCTCCTCAGCAGCCATCTTGAAATCTATGTTGTCTAGATTTGCTTCCATTTCCTTTATTTGCTCGTCTGTGATAGGAAGTCCCAGGGACTGCAAGGATAAAAACACCATGCGAAGGTAAAAAAGTGGTGCCTCTAACTCCCAAACTCCATAGCCTTTCCAGAAAGATAACCCGGTTGATCACATGAAGCAACAGGATAGCACTCCTCCATCTTTCTCTTGAATTGATTAGTGCAGCTTCAACTGAAGACAAATTAAAATGGATCTACATAATCTGCTTCCTCCAAGCATGCCTGCAGTTGATTAGCTATAACATTTTCCAATAAGTTGGCCAAAAAATGAATGTTACCTATTGGGCCATAGTGGAGTTTCCCTTCGGTGATTGTACTCCTTGTCCTCGGATTATGTCCCAGCCTCTCTCTTTTTTCAATCATACCCTGCCAATCTCTGAGCCATGCCCCCCCCCCACATCAGTTTCAGGGGTTCCCCCATTCTTTAGGGACTTGAGTTGATTCACTGTCCACAGTCTTCACTAGACAGAATGGCCATTAACAGTTCCTATGAGAATCATTCTATTGGCAAGCTGACTGGTTTCAAGGCTTTTTCATAGAACTAGCAGGCCAGGTCTAGATTTGAACAGTCTGCCCCAATGTTATAAACCAAACTTATATTTTTTGGTCATGGGCATCCCTATTTTATATGTTTTGTACAGTATAGCAAATCTTCAAAAAAAAAAACACTTTGAATGTTATTTATTAAAAAAACCAAGTTAAATATTATTTGCTTTTCACTGTTCTGAACTCTCCCCTACCAGAAATCTAATCATCTCCCCTGACAGACTGAAAGGCTAATCTACTGTGGGTCACTACTAACTGTCTGACAGAACCCTGAGGAAAGAGACAGGTGCAAAACATCCCTCTATCCAATTCCAGCTGAAGATCAGAAATCAGATTGCAACTCCTCAGGAATGTGAATGTAAGATAAAAATAGCAGGCTCCCTTCTCACATTCGAGGACAAGATATCTCACAATAGCATTTGCCATGTTTTCTGGAAGGCATAATACAGGAGAAACGGGGAAAGACAGTGAATGGTCTTCTAAGTTTTATTACTTGATAAAGGAAAACGAACACCTGCTAAATTCGGTAACAGAAAGGTGATCAGAGACGCAGAGAAGATCCCAACTATATACTCATACCAGTGTTTCACCCTCCCTTATACTTTGTCTACCGCAATCACTTGGTTATTCAATCTTCCTGCATTTGGATTATTCTTTTCTTCTTAATGTTTTTCATGTCTCTCTATAAATAAGTATTATTTTTAGAATGTGTATATTGGACTGTACATTTCTTTAACTTTAGAGATCATTTGTGAAATAACATTATTTGATGGTTGCACAGTCCAACAAATTTAACTGGAGTTTTATTTTTATTTATTACTTGCATTTTTATCCTGTCCTATACCCAAAGGCCTCAGGGCAGGTAACAACATTTAAAACCAAATATAAACATATTAAAACAATAAAACTGTCTGAAAAGTGGGGAGAAAGAGCTATATCCCCATTTAGCCAAAGGCCAGGGCAAACAGGTGCATCTTCATTGTCTTCCTAAACAAGTAAAGTGAGGTGCCTGATGCACCTCAAAGGGGAGACTATTCCATAACTTGGGGGTCATCACTGAGAAGGCCCTATCCCACCCCTTTCACTGCTTTGTGTGGTGGTACAACCAGGAGGGCCTACCCTACAGATCTTAAGGCATGGAGAGGTCAATATGGAAGGTGTTCCTTTAGATCAGCGGTTCTCAACCTGTGGGCCGCAACCCCTTTGGGGGTCGAACTACCCTTTCAGAGGGGTCGCGATGAATCTCCCACCTTACTGCTCCATCCTCATCTGAACTACCCCACCCCTGTGGTTGGGGTCTTTGCAACATGAGGAACTGCATTAAGGGTCATGGCATTAGGAAGGTTGGAGTCAAAGTCATTTAGGGCCTTATAAGTTCAAGTTAACACTTGAATTGGGCTCAGCAGCAAATTTATTTAATTTATTTAAAATATTTATATTCCACCCCATATCCCAAGATCTCTGGGCAGCTTACAGTAAAAACCCATATAAAAACATTTAAGATTGTTATGATGTGTGTACAGTCAGCTGTCCTGGCCAGCAGTCTAGTAGGTGCCTTCTCTACCAGCTGCAGCTTCTGAACTGTCTTTGAGGGCAGTCCCATTTAGAGCACATTACAATTATTCAGTCCACTGTTAATTAAAATCCTAATTGATGAGGTATCTCCCAAGAATGAGTAGTTTGCTTTTTGCAGTTCTGGTACTCCAGATGCAATAGATTTAAATTTCTAGATCCTGATATTCTGTGGTCTTCTCCATTTCTTTTCCCATAATTTTCCTGTGTCCTGGGACAACCACATCTATTCTTGAAACTTCTTAAATACAGTAATGTCAGGCATACCAAGACTGTTCATCTGTTTGAATTTTAGAAACCCACAGTATCTTAGCTTAATTATTTTAAAGAAACTTTTCTATTTCTGGTTTATGTTTCCGCTTATTTTTTTCTACCAAGTAAGCTGAATTTTTTTTTCATGGGTTCCAATCTGAAGTGGCTGCAACTTTACTGAACTGTGGCATTTCATACATCTAGACTGAACAACCTTATTGCACGAGGTAACCAAGCCAACTTGTTCTTTACACAATTCGTGATCTTTTCCACTTTCACTCTCATCTTGCTTATTTGTAAGGCCTGCTGTTAGTCTCTGCATAATAGATCTTCTGTTTCTTTTTACATGTTTCATTCTGCAGCCATTTCCAGTTATCTTATTTGTCTATCCCTGCTTCAGAACTTTTAATGTATCAGCCATGCACTTATTTTTGCTTAGTTTCACAATCAACTTTTATTTCCTTTCTATAAGGTACTTTTGTTCCTTCTATGTTTACTTTGTATCCACCAGATTTTTTTCTTTTCTTGCTTTGCCTTACTAAACTTATTTTCTTGAATGTTTGTTTCACTTGTAATAACCTTTTGCCAGTGGGGCCAGGAGACAGGTACAGCCAATTAATATCACTTCTAGGATGAAATAGATTATTCTGTTTAATAATCTTTTGGGAGGTTTTGACCTATTGAATCTAAGTCAGGTTCAGTTCAGCACTACCTTAAATCACTGGTATGGTCTAAGTGTACAAGACCTTAATTGTTCTTGCTCTATTAAGCTTTGATTTCAAGATTTGACTACTACTGCTACCATTGCACACATTCTGCTTTAATAAAGTCTGTGGATAGCTGCTTATCTTTTCACTCAATTTGACAGAGTTCCTATTATCATGCATTACTACTATGCTATCCAATAAACTAGTCATGCATTAAATAATGTGATCTAAATGAATCTCACCAAGCTATAATCCTTAGTCCAACTTACTTTAGACTATGTACATGCACTGATCTTTCAATTACCCTTTAGCACAGAGGTGTTCAAACTTTTGGTGTTTCTGGGCCATACTGGAAGAAGAAGAGTTGTCTTGGACCACACATTAAATATGTAAATACTAATAAAAACTGATGAGCAAAAGAAGATCCATGCATAATTTCATGTCTTTGAGTTGGGCTGCATCCAGAGTCATCCTGGGCTGCAATCAGCCTGTGGGCTGCAGGTTGGACACCCCTGGTTTAGAGTGATTGGCAGAAAACAACATAAATTTGGCTCAGTTTAGGATATTGGTGATGATTTAGACCATAAGGAAGTTCTAAGCTGGGGTTAGTGAAAATATGGCCCTTTCTGCACTGGCCCTTATTGCAGATTATATCGTGGAAAATGGACCTGCCACCTGCATGATGGTGCGGACTATGGCAGATCCTACTCAGGGCCTCCCACAGTCTGCATCAGCATGTGGATGGTAGATCTCTATTTCAGGATAAAATCTGGAATAAGGCCTATAGCCTTCTAGGCGTGGTCTAACTTTTACCTCTCATTATTCCCTGCCGTTGGTCATGTTGGTTAGGGCTCATGGGAGCTGTTACTCAGCAAGATCTGGATCATCATTTGACTATCTCTGTCCTAAGCTAATTCCTTTGGCAAAACTATCCCTGGAAAGGGTCTGTCTATACAAAACAACTTTATAATCAAGTAGAAGGAAACGGTATCACATGTAGAGGGAAAAAGTAGCTCAAAAGTGCCTTGGAGACTGTAGCATGTGGCACTCATGTTGCAATCCCATCTTTAATCCACTTTTTCCAGCCTAGAACGTTCATGGGGGGCAAGGCACACTTATATGTGAATAATTCCACCTGCAATAATTTTAAGCCAACTTCAAGCTGTCCCAGAGGGGGTGAGAAAGAAGCAGAGCTGACTAAATCAGCTGAAATCAGTTTGACATTTAGATCAAATCTGCCTTGTTTACTCTAAGTTTACAAAATCTCTTTATCTAGTAGAACATACATTAGAAAGAAGGCTTTTGCTGACATCAGGGTCAATCCCCTCTTGGGTGATGAAGAAGTGGGGCATAAAAAGTACAATCGACAACCAACCAGCCAACCATAAAGTGATTTGGACACATGAAAACATTGTGCAACTAAGTTTTAGAACTTTGCTACTACCTGCTTGGTTACAGATTAAATATTACTTAATTTCAACATTCTTGACAGCCATTAACCTTTGAAAAGTCCCTGTAAAAAGCAATCAAAAGACAAGCTGAAAAGAGTAATCTTGAGAACCACTGCTCTGTAATTTTATCATTATTATCAGAATATTGCATAGATATAAGCTTTCAAATGTTTGCTTAAAACTATTTTGTTATCATATGAATATGCTCTCCCTAGCTTATGGTGTAGAATGCTGCAAGCCATCCCTAATTCACACACTAACAAATGCACACGCATCTGAAAAACAATCATAGGTAATATACTGAGCATTTAAAAATCTCAAATATCTAAGAGGAGAAAGGCAACCTACTGTTTCCAAATCAAGACTAACTTTTAGTTATTTATTTAGCTTGTGTAGCATTTGCTATTTATAAAACGAAATATGGGAAAACTAGAAGATTCAGTCTAGCTCAAAAACTACATTATCCACACACCGCACACTATCCTTTTTGCTCAGCATATGCAAAGTTATACAGGCAGATGGAGACATGCAACTTAAAAAAGGCTACCCAGTAAACTTTCCTTTGACAATCACACACCATTAATCTTAATCTTAAATGTTAATCTTAAAAATTATTAACTATTAACTCCACGTTATAGCTCTAACATGATAGTGAAAATGATTATTCTACTGTTAAAGTAATATACAGTCCTACAAAAGGAGCCACTCACACAGCTGATACTCAACGGCAGGACCTGTACGCCATAGCATCTTAATGTGCTTTGAATGCACAATGAGGGTGCAGTATCTGCACAACCCTGCACCTTTATTGTGCATGAAACAGGAAAAGTGTGGCGTCTGTACGGACACCACACTTCCCTTGCTGTGCCATCATAATAGGGTGCTTTAGCATCAGAGCAGTTTGAAGAGCCCTCAGAGACCTCGCTTTCCTGCCCCTGCTGCTGTTGCCTTGCGAGGGAATTTATTGTCCTTTGACAGTATTCTGTACTACAGAACACAGGAAATAGCCCTCTGTCAGTATAATAATTTAATTGTTTTGGCATGATTTTCCTGTTTTCATTAGGCATTTACTAAAAACAAGTAGGACCTAAACTGCGGAAGTGGATTCTTCTGGGACACTATCTCATTTCTCCCTTTTTTTGTTATCTCCTAACAATCAGTAGACTCAAGGCAAATCCAGACATCTACTTATTCTGTTATATTTGGATATTCCATAATATCCATACTTTATTCCAGAATATCCAAATATAATGGAATAAATAACTGATGTCTGGATGCAGCCCATGTCTACTAGTATACTTAATCCTCAAAGGACTGTTCACCATTCACTGAGTCTTCTGGTACTTCTCCATCATTTGCCTCTTCTGTATAGACCATACCCACAGTCCATAATAACTAGAATTGGACTGATTCCTTGCAGCAATTCCTACCGTTACCTTATGAAAAACTCTGTTACAGTTAAACGGACTGATGGGAGCTCTTTTTTGACCTATGATCATTTATGCTTGCCATTCCCTGTGAGGAGACAGGGATAATAGCCACCATACTTGTATAGGTGAAGAACAGAAACAGGAAAAAATATAGGCTAGAATCAAAGAATTGGAAGGTACCGGAGAAATCTGCAGAGTCCATCTTCCAGCACAGAAGGGCATAATATTCTCCTACTGACTTCCAATGTGACTAGTAAGCATTATTACCCACAAATTCCACTTTTTAAAAGAGCCATGCCAAATTAGTAATCATCAGCTCTTCTTGGGCTTGCAAACGTCGCAGTTCCACAGCGCAAGGAAATATTGTCCTAAGCCTCCCACTCCAATTTTTGAGCAACCCCAGCTTCTAGCATTAAAATAAAAACAGGAGAAAAACTTCAGCTGACAGCTTATTCAGACTGTTTGTATTTGTTGCCACACACAAAAAAAACATGCCAGATACACCATTCAACATCAGCTGACAAAGGAACCAGAGTTCCAGTCCCTTTAGAAGGAAGAAGAAGAGTTGGCTTTTCTACCCTGCTTTTCTCACCCATCTAAGGGGACTCAAAGCGGCTGACAAAGCTTCTATTCTTCTCCCCACAACAGACACCCTGTGAGGTAGGTGGGGCTGTGAGAGCTCAGAAGAGAGCTGTGACTAGCCCAAGGTCACCCAGCTGGCTTCATGGGGGAGGGAGGAATCAAATCCGATGCTCCCAGATAAGAGTCCAGCTCCCTAACCACTAGAGCAAACTGGCTCACAAGGAAAGAAGGATCTGGGTTTATAGGAAAGAGTTATTATGAGGGTGGGCGCGCGTGTGCCTATGTTCGTATGCATGCACGAGTGTGCAAGAGCGCGTGCTGAGTGCACTGCGTGCGTACACTGACGCGTGTGTGTGTGTGAGAGAGAGAGAGTCTGACTGAGGGCAAGAAACCGCCCCCGCGACCATGTCATCTCTCTCTCTTCCACAGGTCGCCACGAAGCAGACGCTCGCAGCCTTCTCGCCCCTCACGGCCCTTCCTCTGCCCCGACACTCGCAGCCCCGCACCTTCTCCGCCTGAGCCAGGTAAAGCCAAAGCCGCCGCCAGGTGCCGAACTTCTTCCTTTCGCTGAAGTTGAAGGCCATGTCGGGGCTGGCATAGCGCGAGACCAGAGGCGAGCGGTAGCGGCCGAAAGCCTCATCCTCGCTCGCCAGCACCGGGCTCCCCATAGGCATGCAGGGGCAGGAGGAGAACCAGGCGAGGAAGCGCGCGCGGGAAGGCGGGTTTCCGAGACTGTGAGGGAGCAGCAGCCGCACCAGCAGCAGCAGCAGGGCAGCGGAGAGTCTTCCCTCCGGCGGGCCTGGGTCCGCTCCGCCCTCCACTTCCTGCCCTGCCCACAGCCGACGCACCGGCCCCGGCGGCTGTGTGCGATTCGACGGCGGATGGGCGGGTCGCGGCCCCGGTCGGCCCCACCGCCTCGGAGGCTGCGCGGCTTTCCTCGCGCTCGCTCCTCCCACAGCCGCGGAGGGGGAACGAATGGAAAAGGCGAAGGTCGTGTGGCGACCCGTCGGAGAAGCCGTCGAATATCCCGATTTTTTTTGTTAGTTTAGACGGTGCTGAATCCAGACGCTCCTGACGGGGAAGGAAGATTAAAAGCTGCGTTCAGACATGACGAAGGAGGCGCCTCAGAGCGAGCGAGCGAGCGAGCGAAGCCTGTCTGTTCCCAGCCCTCCTTTCTAGCACAGATTGCTGAGGAGAGGGGAAAGGGGTAGCCTGGTGTGTGAACGATCTCGCCTCCAAGCCGCCTCAGAGATATCTTTTGTTCCTTTGCTGTGCCTAATCGCAGCCAAAGCATCAAGGCAGAGTGAGATTCAGCATTAGCTGTATGGAGCATGATTTAACTACCTTTGAAATACTGTATTAACCTGTCTTCTTGGGCGTCATTGTAAGGAATTACCCTGGCCGCCCAAATGACAAAACCTCAGATGTAGATTTTCAAGGGAGCTTTCTGGCGTGCAGTATTGTACTTTATCTTACATTATGCTTTTTGCTTATACACTGGTCCTGCACAGTAATAACTGAACGCCCAGCTGCGAGGAATTGGATTCCCCCGGGAGTGGAAATCCCTTTTTTTACAGCTTAGAGGGGATTGAAGTTGCCCTTCTGCTTGAGGTGTTGTGGAGACAACCTAATTTCAGTGCCCTTCCAAGCTACTTTAAAAGCTGCATGGAGACATGGTCACGATTTTCAAGGGAACGGCCTGCAGATGCTTTAAAGGCCCAGTCTGTAAACCTAAACACAGATACTTGGGCCAAAATAATGGTTAAAATGCATTATTTATGGATTTATATCCCATCTGTCAGCAGAAGGCCCCAGGGTGGGTCACAACAATAAAAATAAAGAATAATCCTATTTTTTTTAAAATGTAGCACTTCATCCCTCCCTCCCTGGGAGGACACCACTGGGACTGAAGATTGCACCTTCTGGGGCCAGGGGGACCCCAGGGAAGTCAGCTGGCACCCTCCCCATCCTGGCTCCAATGCTTGCCCTCTTTGACAGCTGGGCATGTGCCAGGAATCCGACTCTTCCCCGGCCATTTGCGGAAGTGTCCTGCTTCCGAAACGGTTTCAGGGGAAGGGCCGGATTAAGACCTAATTTTTTAGGTCTTGCAATAGGGTAGGATTTTGGCGGCAAAACTGGTTGAAGAAACTGGTCTTGCGTGCCGAAATGCGGGTGTGGCTTCCTCAAAGAGTCCCTAATTGGGTTCCCTATGTGGAAGCCAGGTCTTAATGCCTCTCCAATCTGGCTCTAAATCCACTTTTAGAGCCAGTGCGGAAAGGGCCATAATCTGGATTTTGTGTAGACCCCATTAAAGGGCTCTACAATGGGGTCTTCAGCCTTCAAATCTGGACTGTAGGGAGCCTCTTTCTACTACCATTCGGCAAGAGGTCTAGAGGCTTGGGGGGAGGGGAGGCATCCATGGTGTGTGTGTGTGTCTCGCAAACTCAAGACTTCGGAGTCCCACTGCAGCTAGCTCCGAAATCCCTCAAAAGTTGCATTTGGAGATTAGCAGAAGCTCTGCAGAAAAAAAACCTTGCGAGAACAGTGACGCTGTCAAGTGCTCCAGAGGATCTTTGAAGTTAGCAGCAGATCGCTCTGGAGATTCTACAGAGCGATCTGCCGCTAACTTCAAAGATCCTCCGGAGTCTTTGACAGCTGCATTGCTCTCGCAAGGGGTTTCTCTGCGGAGCTTCTGCTAATCTCCGAATGCAACTTTGGAGGGATTTCGGAGCTAGCTGCAGTGGGACTCCGAAGTCTTGAGTTGCTTTCGGAGGGACTTCGGAGTTGGCTCTCACAAGGGGTTTTTCTGTGGAGCCTTTGCTAATCTCTGAAGGCAACTTCAGAGATTGCACTCCCATCCCCCAAAACATCTGGGGTGACAGGAAGACCCCTTGTGGGTATATCTGGATTTGCAAATGGGTGCTCTGGTGTTTCCACAGCAGGGAGGCTAGCACCCATTGCTGTTGAGTGCTAGACCACCCATGGAAACACTTTGGGTACTTCCCTTAATCCGGATCTACTAGATCTGCATTAAGGGAAGTACCCATTCGTTAGATCTGGATCTTCTTAGGGTGTTTTTCCAGTTACTAAAAGTACCCACTAAGTACCCATTAATGGGTACTTAACGGGTACTTCTAGTGACAGTGGAAAAACACCCTTAGATCTGGATCAAAGGAGCTCAGTTGAAAAACACCCAAAATGTCAGTGTATGAAAAGCAACTCTGAAGCTGCTTTTCATGTACTGATGAAGAAACAGGCTGCACTTCTGTTATGGGCTTCTGTACCTGAGGAAGGAGGCCCTCTGAGCACAGATGCAAAGGATTCAAGATGGCAGTGATGCTATCAGACCACTTCCTGAGGCTGCCAGAAGCTGCCATGGACCATATGGTAGGCTTAATACCACACTGAGACTGGCATCACAGAGACAAGGCCCATATCTGCATTCACTACACACACACCTTATTTATTTGCACTCATTTATATTTTACACCTATTAACTTGTACAGCCTTATCTAAAGAGCACTGAACAAGTGACTGCCTAGCTTCATACAATTTGGAGTTGCCACTAGTATGCAGTGATACCTGTCTTTGTTCCTTCTGAACCAGGAGAGGCAGCTGTGAAACTTGACCAGGTGAAGCAGTAATGGACTAGATGCGGACCAATAAATTGAAGCTGAATCCAGACAAGACAGAGATAGTGTCATGGGCTCTCAAGTCCGTAAGTCAGATGTCACCTGATTGTCAGTGGGGTTGTTTTTCCCCTGAAATAAAAGGCGGTGCTTCCAGATTCATTGTTCTTGCTTCAGGCTCAGGTGGCAGTAACTGCCGGGAGTGCTTACCTTCATCTCTGACTAGTTTGCCAATGTTGGCTTTTCCTAGATCAGGACAACATGGCAACAGTGGCATGCTCCGATAACCTACAGACTATATTCCCTTGACAGACATAAGCCTAAAGCCACTCCCAGACTACTTACTTATTCCTTCTGAGAGAGCACAACCTTATCTAGAAAAGACAAGTTCCCCAGTTCCTGAACCTTGGTACTTCCTATCCATGGTCTCCATGTTGCCAGGAGTCGCTGCATCCAGGTGCTGTTTAGGATATTCACAGCCTCTCCTGAGATGTTATAATGTATAGATGGATTTTTAAATGCCTCCAAACATAGCATATCTTAACAGTTATTATTGAAGTTACACAGAAAACAACTGACCAAGGTAGAAAGTATGGCAGTGGGTTGAGAACATGACAAAAATCATGGTAATGGCCCCCAGATTATGGAATAGTCTCCCCCTTGAGGTGAGTCATGCCCCTTCTCCGTATATACTCAGGAAGGTGGTGAAGACGCATCTCTTGGTTTTAATTTGTTGTTTTAAAGGTTGTTACCCACCCTGAGACCTTTGGGTATAGGGCGGGATAGAAATATAAATAATAAATAACGTAGCAGCATTCCCCTCATGGAGGCACTTATTGCTTTAGCCAATCTATCTTATCTAAATTAATAGTGATTTTTTTTTGTATTAAAAAATCAACAGAACAGCTTTGGTTTACACATAAATAAGACACAGAGTCAAAAGAATAAATGCTTAGCAGCCAAACACATTTATTAGTCTTTCTTTTTCCAGGAACCCAAAAATATTTTGTAGTTATAATGTAAGCAACTGAGTTGCACATAATACAATCATATCTTTAAAAAAAATAAAAACAAAATAAAAACAAAAGCTGTTTAAAAGCAAAAAACCTTCAGAAAACATAATATGTACTACACCATCTCTCAGTTTCAATGAAATGACGACGACTTAATTCCTTATTACTCTCAACTTTTCACACTCCAATAAAACATCACTCTTTTGTTGGTTTGAAATCCAGCATGAGAAATACAGTACCTGCTATGGCAAAATACACATAAATGCAACATTTCAGCTTATTTGTACATTAGTAGAGTTTAAACATTTTATTGTCTTTTTAAGTGAACCAGTGATTTTAAGTACCACTATACTAAAATAAAAATAGAGAAGAGAGAGAGGGAAGGGGAAGACAGCATGCCATGCAAGAGCACATAAAGTGCTGTGTTTCTGTGTCCATGTGAATTCCTAGGCAGAAAATAAACAGAGATAAAAGAGATAATGCCGATGGTGAGTAGGTGGGGATTAGCAGTAAATGCCAACGTGAAAACATATTGTGACTTTTCCTATTTTCTGCTGTCCAGCATTGTGCATGCTCAACAGACAAACAGAGATGGGAAGTTATTTCAAGTATAAGGAAAAATACTAAAAGGTATATTTGCAAAAAGCCTCAATACATGTATCCACTATTGTGCCTGCTTGGTGAAGGAACAGTATCTCAGGCAATAGCATTTCAGCGGTACCTTCGCATTATGTATTTATGTGCAAAGTAGAAAAGCTGCCTTTTCTAATCTAGATGGTTTTGGAAATAAAGGATTGTTTGCTTCACAAATAAGGCTAGATGGAGTTAATTTAGTTCATTTCTTGTTAAGACATTTTCCACTACATGGCTTGCTTATTAGAAATGAAACAAAATTACTAGGTTGGATGTTCACTATTGGTCAATTTCCTGATCAGTTCTCTGTAAACATAGCCCCATAGGAGCTCTGAAATTAAAGCAGCATTTCAAGTCTCTAAACAGTGGAAGCTAAAATAATTCTAAAGTCCTTACTCCACTTCTCCCCTAGTCCCAAACTTTTAAAAATGTATTTTTCAAGGGAAATAGTTAATGCATAATTATTAGCAATGTCACTACCTTTATATACATCAGGCATTTTGCAGTACTTTTTCTCTGAGTAGCAGAGGAAAGGATCTAGACCACATGGATATATAAACTAGCATCACCCTAGATTTGACCTTTGCAAAAGTATTAATTGCCTAACAGCTATGGACACAGCTACCTGTAGGACAAGTAAGATCACAGGAGTGTCCAACAGGGAGATTTCAAACGGAACTAAATTGTCAGTTCTCCAAGATCCAAATTCAGGGCTCAATATGCACATTCCTGAGATGCACGTCTAATATTGAAGAGAAGAGTGATCACAAATGAACAAAAAAGAGGGAAGCAATCAAGAATTCCGTGACAACTGTGGAATTTATACAAACCTATTTTGTCTACCAACTCCCCAAAGGTTTAGAGAAGGCTGTAAGGCATATTCACAAGCAGCTTTTATAAATGAATACTACCTTGGGTCTATGTGTTACTGGCATACAATGGCTGATGTATGCTAGGAATGAATGCAACATATGCTTAACGTGTCGAGTTGGGATGGTACCTCATCTTAGACAAAGTACTAGGCAAATCCTGGTTCTGACTTCATACAAACTTTGTGATGTCACTTCCTTTTCAAATGATAAGGTACACTTCCACTGCATGATGTATCTAGCAAAGGACCCATGTTGCATTTGAAGTAGGGGTAAGCAGACAGATGATAAACTGCACAGACTAATTCAAAAGGAAATATACTTCTAAAAATGCAATTGTTTAATTTGTATGTGGTAGTAAAGAAAGAGATTGATATACAGGAAATGAGACAAAGCAGTATGAATGGTTCAGCTCTTTAACTCCTTCCTAATTGTTAACAGTAGTTTAGTGTATTTCATGGCTTAAAAAGGAAAAAAACCCTATTTTCCCTCCCAAATTCTCTCAAACAGTTTGGGAAAG
Organism: Aspidoscelis tigris stejnegeri; assembly: GCA_023333525.1. NCBI lineage: Eukaryota > Metazoa > Chordata > Lepidosauria > Squamata > Teiidae > Aspidoscelis > Aspidoscelis tigris. The sequence continues at coordinate 35,703,429 of JALMGA010000005.1, read as the reverse complement.
GAAGAATCCTGATAGTTCTAACCTCCTTATAATAATACTTATAAAAAGTACTTTGTCTTCGAAGCACTTCATAAAAACCTTTAGTCAGTCCTCACAAAACCCCTGTGAGGTAGATAAGTATTATTATCCCCATTTTACAGATGAGGAAACTGAGGCAAAGATTAACTGACTCTTGCCTAAGGCAAAACAGAGGGAAGAATAAAGGCCAGGATTAGAACTCAGGAGTTTCAGTTTCTCAATCCAGTCTTTAAACCACCCAAACAAATTCAGGAAAAGTATAACCTTACTAAATATAAAAAAGAATGCAAGATTTCTCAAGGCTGGTTACACTACAGATAAACATGCACCACGAGGTATTTTGCAACAAAGAGCTGAAATATTTTCTCGCCAAACAGCAACAAGAAGGCAATCTACCAGAGCAGAATCCTGGTAAAATCACATCTGCAAGGCATGTATGCGAGTGAGAATGAGTGATCAAGTCTATTATTCTTTACAGTACTGTGAACACCAACAAAAACTGCTGCATGAAAACACTGAATTATATAGGTAGGAGAATCTCTTGGCTATGATACTGCATCCAAGATGATGCCAGAATGACCAACGGTGATACCACAGATCACAACATCCAAGGGAAGGTGTCAAGGAAACACAGCTTCTGTTAACACAGGAAGCAGTCTTCACATTCTGGAGGTGAAGATGGGAAACTCTCTGGCAAGCTGCTTCTTGACAATAAGAAACACAGTTAAATACAGAAGGCAGTCCATATAAATTTCTCCTTCTAGTTATTACCACTCAGCTCTCTTTAATTTGTGACAGTGTTAAGCTAGAAGTCACAGATGGTCATTAGCATGGCTGAAGTCTTCCTTGACTAGTTTTGATCAGTATTAGGTGCCAAGGAACCAACATAGTGCTAATGCATTATATTGTATATTCTGAAGCAATTCCTTTTGGATATTGCTGTGGAAGATGCCGCTGTGATGGTAGTTCATAAAAAAATTCAGGACAAATTTTGAGACTGCAAGAGGGGAGAAGCACCCCTGTAACAAGGGCACGCATAATGAAGAACAAGAAATTCTTGAAGACAGTGCTTAAGTGTCATTTCCTGAGGCTAATTTGAGCATGGAGGAGAGTGAGCGGTGACAAATTCTCTCCCTGAAAATCAAAATGTTTCATTTCAAGCTGGTGACCTTGGCCTAACACTGCACGGCAAAGTATGCATAGTTCTGTGGAACAGGCAAAAAATTATTATTTCTGAAACCTTTTTAAAAAAAACCACACACGAACACAACAAATTTGCCTGGTAATCACAGAGATGGATTCCCAAGAGGCCTCTCATGACATCACACTTTCTTCCTCCTACAACCCTTGGAATTCAATGGACACAGAAACAGTTTCAATGTTTAGCAGGGCTTCTCTTCCTCCCCTAAACCATCTCTTGCTGAATGCATAGTTTACAATTCACTTACAAGATAAAGAAGCAATGCTGACCACATATGGGACCTTTTTTTTTTTGTTTGGAAAAGAAAACAACCTCTTCTTAAAGTTCAGTATCAAAATTCACATTTGCATAATAATACATTTCAAGGCCATTAGAGAGGAATGAGAGGAAGCAAAGACCGCGGCGGCAGCATCTCTCCTCCCTTTTGTCTTCCTGAATGGAGCTGAAGAGAGCCTACTAGAGCTTTCATTTGGGAAGGTTGCTGAGAGGTGCTACAGCAGCTCTGGATTTTGTACACCTTGCATTTGAGGTGGGGAGAAGAGGTGGAATATATGCAAGAACAAATGAAAGGAGACACTGCAGATTAGCTACAAAAAGCTTCAAAGAAATCAATAATTAATTTTGTCTTTTTAAAAAACACTTCTTCCTCACCATTTCAAAAACTTTTCTTTTTCTTGTGTAATACCCTGTTCATTTAAATGGCAACATTTAAGTGTGCTAAAAGTTATAGGGTAGATTTTTTTTCCTATCATCAGGATGCTGATAGAAAGGGCAAAACTGTGCCTACACCCATGAATGGCAGAAGCTACAAAACACCTTCTTCTCTACATGCATAAATGTGTCTTGAACATCACTGTGTTTCAGTTTTCCAGTGCTCCAAAGAAAAAAAGCAAGTCACATACACAAATGTAATAATTACATAATACAGATACAAATTCAACCAGCAACTGAGAGCTAGCCTAAATAACCTGTTACAATCCATTCACACCTAGATGCACCTGCTACACACAACTGCATATTGCGCAGTGTAGAGACCAGCCCCAAAAGACACTGTTTGTCAAAAGGTACCAGCAGGCTGGAATCTTTGCATTTGACCTTTAAGAGAGAATAAACTGACCATCGTCTTCCCCTGTCCAGCCCAAGTAGTCCCCTCGAACTGACAGCCACGTACTCACAAAGGCACATTCAAAGATACCACATTTAACTTACTGCTTGTTTAAAACTAAAAACAGAAAACCCACAAGGGAATGTTAAGCGCTTATATCCCAAATCCCATACCTACTGACCCAGCAAGAAGCATCACAATGTTTCACTTCGTGAGGCCCTACTTTACCTTCAGAAGGTATATATTTCTTTAAGAAGTATTAACACTTCTTTTTGCATAAATGATTTTTTCTTTTGGCTTACACAATTTGGAATACAACACATCCTCACTATAAAGCTCTGTTGTAAGGCTACTCCCTAAAGTAAGGCTGTTCTACCTTGGCTCCCTTTTTTTTTCCTTTATGCCCCTGCCCCCTCCCCTGAAATTGCAATGTACTCATCACTTTATATAAAAAGAGGGTGAGCCAATCTGGCTGGGATAAGGGAGGAGAAGAGAAGCACTTGATATTCACAACCATGCCACAAAAAATTATTCAGCAAGCAAAGCAATTCTTTTAAAAGAAGGAATCAACAGTTGCATTTTTCTAATACAGAAAAGAAACATCCATATATTTTTTTCTCTGGATAAAACATGAAGAAATGAGGAATTTAGTTATTTGAATGCATTGATTGGTTCACTATTAAGCTAAGATGAGGCACTAGTGTGCTTAAAAATCACTTCTTGCTCAAAACTGCCCATTTGCGTTGTTTATCCATGGGACATTTCCCAATATCCCTACTTTCTTCTGTTGCATACATAACTATGTGTCAAAATATGCCCACAGGTTGCCTGGCACAATGCTTTACTTCAAGAACCTGGTTTTGTAACAAATGGGTGTAGGGCTCAGGTAACAACACCACATTCAGACTCCATGGCTAAAAATACCTTTAAAATTACAGGGATGGAACTCTAGCTGTCATCACTATCAAGTATATGAATAGAAAACTAGCTCCTAATTGAGGCGGACTCTTTTGTTCCTTCCACAGCCCATTTCAGAGATCTGCAAATGTATGCTATACTGCACAATCTCAAGAAGCAGGTATGCTGACACTGCTTTGTATCACAGATTTGGTTATGCTTACAGTGCCTGTTAAACATCCTCCCTGACATGTGAGAGCTGTACATCCATTAGGATCCCACACAGCTGAGGACTATGTCTAACAGAGAAGCACCCCAACGTGACTGAGAGAACACATAAAAGGACACTTATGTTGGCCTGACAATTACTAGCATTTAAGAAGGCCCGGAAATCCACAAGATCTGGTTAGAACTTTGCTCCTTTTTAGTGTAAGTTCCTTTAATCTGGCCACCACTTTATGCATTTTACAAATTTTCTGAAGCAAAGTGTTAAGTTCTTACCTTCAATACAAAATCTGTTTTATTTCAAACTTCTCACTCTCTTTAACAGCACTGCAGTACTTTCTTAGAAATGTGCAAATTCGTAACTTAATAACACAACCAAATTGTATAAATTAAGATTATTTTTTAAAAATCCTACCAGAGTTTATACTGGATTGCTAAAAGGGAATTCTTCAAAATATTTCTAGTGGATCAGGTCTTTGCTGATTAAACCTTGTACTGTCACATCACACACTTACATATTGTTCCCTGTATCATTAACAGGTAGACTGATCAGCATTTGTATGGATTTTGCAAAACTAAGGGCACCAATATAGTATTTTATGTGTGTATTTAAAAGAAGTATTAGTCAAATCAATGCATGCTAACAAAAGGATACATCTGTTCCACCACCTATCATTTAACTGTAATTTGGGTAGCATTTAAGGAAATGTAGAGTGTTTTTGTTGCTGTTGCATGTTTATAATGAAGGCCCAGTACAGCTAGCTAAGACAGCTCAGTGACGTGTGTGTGGTATTGTTTGGATGTTAGACATAAATCAAACAATCAATTTAGAAGAGAAAAACAAGAAAGCCGTCTTGAAAGGGGAGCTAATGCCATATTTTCCAGTTCAAATGCCTACCATTATAACTAGAAATGTTTGCTGAAAAAAATACCAGTTCAAGGAAAAAAGCATCTGGTACGGCAATAGTAAATTTGATGTTTGCTGTGGCAACGCCAGCCAAGGTTAACATGTATGTTCAATGACAAGTAACAAAAGGAAAAACAAAAAACAGACACTTTAAGGCAGCTTTCCCCAACATGGTGGTCTCAAAGTGTTTTGGACTTCAGCACCATCAGCCCCAACCGGCACAGTACTACGTAGCATAAAGGGAGTCCAAAAACATCTGGCAACTGACTGGGAAGGCTCCTGTAAGGTTTGTTTTGATAAAAATGACCTAAAAAGCTCTATTCATTTTACAAAGAGGTACCGGGAAAGATTGTAACTTTTCCGGACTGCTTCAGCAAGCCATATCAAGCAACTTTCTGGAAAGAGGCTGTGGTACTGTTTTAGGAAAGATTCAGAACAAGGCAAAATATCATATCCACCTAATTTGATTCTGAATCTGGTAATACACATTCATACAGACCATTATTTTGAAAAGATGATGAAGGTAGACAAAGAAGGGATGAATTATTTCGTTTGGACAATATGCAGCTAAAACAAGCTGAGTATGTATAATATGTAGCTTAGAAAAAGAACAGACAAACACAATAGGGGGCTGTTTCTCCATTCCTGTTTTGAAAAAAAAAAGATATATGGCTTCAAGCTGAGAAGAGGATACTGGTTATTCTAAGAGCTCTCCAACATCCCATACTATCCTTGCTTTTGTGTAGAATATACATGAAAATATGATAACACCACCCACAAAATACTGCTGGAAAATCTTTACAAATCCTTGTTTTTAAAGTTCCTTCTTAAAAACAGCAGAAGTTCTTCATTTTTTATTTAATCACATTTCTATCCTACACTCTCACCATAAGGAGTTCAGGGTGTCTTACAACCAATTCAACATGGTACATTTTCATTTTTGTTGTTTCATATTAAGCTTCTCTCTGCAAAAATCATTTTTCCTCATGCGTATCACTATATAACCTGGATCAGACAGGCTGAACTGTCCTTTAAGGTTCCCCAGAATATTATCTTTCCCAGAGGTGTCAGATTAGAGAATGTGTCAAATTAGAAACAACAACAGAACTCAGGAATTTATGGTTTGAAAGGGGGGCAACCAAACACATCAGACATTCAGGGATGGAAGGTTGTTAAGATTTTGATATTTCAGTTGATTTAAAAATATTACAAATTCAGTATGCATAGGATGAAATGTAGAGAGGTAAATAATGTTTTAAATATGACACCATTACACATTACTGTTCTACCCTCTTCAGCAGTTATCAGCCAAGGCCCTTGTCAAGTAACAGGTATAGAATCCTACGTAATAAAAAAAGGCTTCTGAGAATCTGCTAGCTCATCAGTCAAAGCCTCTGACAAATCATTTAGATAAATAGCTTTCTTTCAAGCATAAACAAAACAAACTCCTCTCAGCGGCCTATGATGTGAGGAAGAGGTTGACACATTTTTTTTTCAATGTGTAATTCAGGAAATGCACCATAGACCGGGGGGGGGGGGGAATGCAACATCAACCACCATCATCACCTCCCATGAGAATAATGTGTGAAATGCAATATACAAGATTTTGGGAGTAGGGCTAGTTATCAGCACACTCTTTAGATAACTAGGATGGGGGGGGGGGGACTCCTGCATCACACTTCACACATTCTTGTAACTGAGTATTTTCCTATTATTATTAGAAAACAGCAACACAGACAAGTGGGAAGTTGCTTTTGGGTTCCACAAGGAATTTCTACTGTTTAAATGCAACTCTTTACATGACATGCCTTTGAGGCTTCTTTTCAGCATGCTCAGAGCAACTGTTTTAGTTTAGAAAAATTGATTCATTCATGTCCTTGGAGTAAATGGACTGCATTTGTCCTTTTGCAGAATGCTTGGGTGTATTACAAAGGCACTAAAGTGGTTTATGATCTTCATTCTATCTAAAAAACTTCAAGCAGATCAAATCCTTCACTGATTGTGCTGGAAGCTAGGAATACCCATTCTGGTACCGAACTTCAGTAAACTGTTTCTCAAGAATGGGAAGCCTGATGGCTGGCAGCAACACTTATCTTACTATTCCCCACCATCCAAATATTTCTGACTTACACATCTCTGGTTGAGAAATGGGTGGAAAAAAAGATCAAAGTCTTCAAAATGATGATTAAGCAGAACAAAACAAATCCTAAGCGACTTTTTTCACCAATGTACATACACTTCACTGAATCCTCCCATTTTCTAAGTTACTGCTTTAAAACTAATAGACGTTAAAACTGCTTTATTACTGGGACATAAGATACTGCTTTTCTGAACCACTCTATCAATTGAAAAGGTGTTTGAGAAGCACCATCCTACTCCCAGCAAATTCTTATAACTGTGGTTGACTTCCTAAATCAAACCAAAATGCATTAAAAGGTTTTTTTTGTGGTTTTTTGTTTTTTTAAAAAAGGTGCTTGGAGGAAGATTTTATGTTCACTGTGACATAAGTAGATGATTATAGCTTCATTCATACAAACCCCTCTCCCTCACTCAACTGCACACACACACTCTCACTTGAGATTAAGCTCTGCAAGTATAAATCTTCTCACTATTTGGACTTTTAAGAACAAAATTTTTTGTTGCTGTTGATAACTATTTTGCAATCAATTTGTACTTTTCTTAAAAAATTGATCCCTAGTTCTGACAGTTGGAGTTTGATTTTTGTAAGATCTTGTTTTTCAGTTTTTTGCTTTTCATAAAGAAAAAACTCTTAAACTTTTTGAAGATTCAGGAACTTGTAAAAGTTTATGAAAGAAAACAGCCATCTATCTAGGATAAGGTAAAGGTTAAATAAACCATCTTCAAAAACTGGCTTCCTACCCTAGAATTCCTGAGAATGCTTGCAAATTTAAAGCAGGAAAATAAATGTTAAAACACAAAAACACTGTTAAATGCTCCCAGAGTTAGTCTTCATCTTATATATATATAGATATATGCACACGCACTTTTTGGTCTTTTTTAAGTTTTAATTTTTTTCCCTTTAAGCTTGTGATGGAAGAACATTTTAGCTTTTCATTTTTTAAATATTTTGTATCCCTCATTATGTCTTGTAAACAAGAGGGGCTCTAGCACCCGGCTTTCACCGTAGTATCGTAATGAACTCAACATATCCAAAGTGCAGGCAAAGGGACCTTAGGGCAGGTTGGGAGAGAGTGGTAACACAGTAGTGAACCAGCTTGAGTGTCAAGTCACGGAGCACATAGTTGTTTTTTTAGGCCATAAGATGCTGCATTTTGATGTCCTCCCAGCTCAGGGTTTTTTTGTTTTTGTTTTGTATATTTTATCCTGTCTTCAACACTGAGGCCCCAAAGACAACTACAGCTGTTTTAGGAGCAGGCATATGTAGGTGCTGAAAGGGAAACCTAACTGGCAGGAATGGAATAAAATATTTTGCTTCAACATACAACAACAGAGAGAAAAATGAAGGAAATGCTTAAAAGGTCCAGACATGTTGTAGATTGGAAGGCTGAATACATAACACCTATGTTTACAACCCAATGCACTTCACAGCAAAATAACAAGCAGGTGTTTTAAATGTAGCAATCTTGAATCTTTGTGTGACATTGGGTTTTTCTACAGAATTAATAATCTCCTCTCTGTTGACATAACTTTAAGAAAATTTCCTTTAATTATGCTTATATAACAGATACCACTATATTTTTTAATGAAACTGCTGAATGAGAAAGACTTTTCTGCTGTGATCCAGTACAATATGGTTTGCTACTTCCAAGTGCTGGAGTATGCAGGTATTTGCTGGTACAGAATATTGCAGCACTTTTGTTATTCAGTGTAATGTAGAGCTAGTGAAAAAAGCCAGAGCTAAGTTCTAACACTTCCAAGAAGAACGCCTCCATCTCCTTTCCTGTTCTCATCCTTCCTGCCCTTCATCAAAACTGCACTGTGTAAAGGCATATTTGCTACAGCTTTCTTCATGACAAGCAATTCTGTTCCCAGTGTACACACTGGCAATCATCTGAATTATAGGTCTCCCTTATCCTGCCCAGAGTACTACTACACTGTTGTTTAAAAACAAAACAAAAACATACAACCTTTCATTAAATACCGACAATAAAAAGCAACAGTACAGGGAAAAGTAAAAATAATAAAGGTGCAATACTTTATAAACAGAAGAAGTCTTTGCTAGTTATATGTCTGCCTAAGCAAGACATACACAAGAAATACACAGAGAGAAAAAATGCTCAAAGTACACACTGGTTTAAGAACATTCGTAAGTAAACGTTTCTGTCAGTGATGGTCTGGTGTTGTAATACACCTAGGCCTGGCACAGGTAACGCTCACCATGGAGAAAGGAGGACAAAAGGTTGCTGCAAGTGCTTTCACAATACACAACAGGCCAGCAAACTACTGACATTTTAGTTTCACCACAAACAGCAGATCACTTAAGAAAATACAGTTAGGCCTGAATATTTGGTGGATTTTCCATAAATGGATAAAAATCTTCATAAAGAGACTTGAAGAGCAGATGCAGGATTCGGTTCTTAAGGACTGCAGAAGCTTCAACCATTACATAGGTCTTCGTCACAAGAAACATGATGCCCTCTACCTTCTGGTGTCCTCCAAAGGCATTGTCACAAAAAATTAGCCTGGGTTCACTCAAAAGGTCTTATTGGAGACACAAATACACTTCTAGGCAAAACAGATTCCCACCCCACCCCCACCCCACCCCCAATTCTGAACTCCCATACTGGCACTTTCTCTCACCAAATCCTTAGGATATGGCAGTGTTTTGCTCTATGACAGGGCCAGAACAAGATATGTACTGCACTGAATACCCTGCTAAAATTAAAATACCACCAACGGAGAGATTTTACACAGGTCAATCTGATTTTGCACCAGTCACAGGCACCATCATTATTCATTTTTAGAGTCCAGTCAGATAGGTTGCTGACCAACAGCTATGCAGCTTTTCAAGACAGAAATGCGTATACATACATACACACAACCATGCATACATACACGCTCTCACAGAAACATACACGCATGGGCAGTTACATGTGCCAGAACATACTGGTATATATCAACCAGCCAATCACAAAGTGTTTTTTTTCTTTTTTTGTTTTTTAAAGTGAGGCTCCGTCAAGTCTTCCCCTCCCACCCCACTGCATCCCACCCCACCCCGACATAGTAGACCTAAGGACGGAAACACACCCAGTGCAAACAAAGTTAAAAAGCTATTTTTCAGTATATATGTTTCTTAGCAACAACTTCCGTATAACATGAAAAAGTGAAAAACTAGAAACTAATTTTTTTAATTTTTTGTGTTTAGATTTAAATGGTATGTGTACTTGCTTCACATTGTCTTTCTAAGTTGGCGTTCATGATTCAAGTATTTCAAGAGTGATATGTTCTCTTTTTGGATTCATATTCCAAACGAAAAAAACTGAAGTTATAAGGGAGGCAACTATGTGCTCAGACAGTCCTGTCAATGACCCACCTTTTTTCTCTCTCCATTTTCTTTTTTCCTTTTTTAAAATGTATTTATTGCAAGTTGAAAAAAAAGAAAAGGTCAAGTTAGTGCTGCTGCTGTTCCAAAAAAGGTCACGAGGTCAGAGTTGAAAGTTTTAAGTTCAGATTGAATCCGACCCTCCGCCTAGAAGGTCTCCAGGTAGTAAGGGAGCAGGGCTTCCCATTCTGTGGGGATCTTCTACACTCTGAACCCCCCACAAGCTTGAAGAATAATTCGGAGGGCCCCACAGTGAAGCACCAGTAAGGTCACCCCCACTGCTGCCACCACCACCACTGCTCCACTGCCCAAGCCCTGTTGACCCACCAAAAAGATTCAAAGCAGGTCCAACTGGATCTGTCTGATTCTGTCCTGTCTCTAGAGACTGCCAGCCTGCTGCAGGTGTGCTGGGTGTTGCTGCAGGTGTAGGAGGCTGAGCTTGTGCCAGAAAGCGACTGACCTCCTCGTCTGTGGCAAACTCAGCCAGGATGGTAGTGTTCCCCAAAACGCACCTTTAAAAGACAAAACAAAATGCAGATGAGAAAAACAAGTTAATGGAAAAAACACATCCCAAAAAAGAAACATAATTCACAATTTCAAATATTCATGAAAAAATATTAGTCAACAAAAAATTGTAGAACAGAAGAAGTAATCAGAGCCTCATGTTTACTGTCTTGATTTTAATCACTCTTTAAGCCCCATTTTCTTTAGAAGGTCAAAAACATTTAGGCACCTTTTTGCAAGTAGATCCAATTTACAAAACTAGTATATTATGCATTTAGTGATATTTTACCTCAAGGCTTCACTACTGTACTAAAGGAAGTGGGGTAAGTTTTAAGTGCCCATGAATATTTTGTGGGACAAAATACTGACCTTCTGCTGTAGCTTGCATGGAGTGACCACAGACATTTTATTTTCTACAATCAGAGGGTACCTTAAACCAAATATGCAAGAAATACAATCCTACCCCAATATTTTCATTGAACGTGGTTGTGAACATCACCCATAACCTTACAATAATAAGTAACATACAGCAACAATAATAAATCTCCCCCATTATTAATCAACCAAAAACTTCTCTAGTAGGTATAGTTAAAAGAGATTTATAACACACTTTTGGGCTTGGATCCTAATCCACTTAATTCCTTAAAATCCTCCTAAGACTCTTATCTTCCATCCCCATTACCAGACTCAGAATGGCAGGACATCATCATTCATAAGCTGTGCTCGGTAGCCCCCCGAATTCTAGAAACTAATCTAAAAATCCTGCAAAATGGTACAGAACTCCTGTTCAACTCTTACATATTAACCACATTTTATCATCTAACTTCTGGCATTGTAACAAAACCAAGAACTATTACATCTACATGTGATAGACCTGTAAGGATATTCAGAAGTTTTGGTAGTCGGTGGGATAAGTGCTTTCAAGCTGCAGTTTCTTAGGCGAAATGAAAAACCACTCCTTATCAGAGCAACATTCAATGTCTCATGCACACCCTGCAACTAAGGAAGTGCCAAGCCTGTTCCACGAAGTAGGCCCAATGCTACAGAAGCCCACCTCTACTGGCTTGCTTTCAACCTGAAACGAGGGTTAAAAATAAAGAGCTCTGCAAACACAGCAGTCCTGACAAGCCAGCTCCATCTGATCCTTCCCTTTTTTCTTTTGTGAACCTTGGCTTAGTTGAGGCCTTCCCTTAGCAGGAAGAAGCCTGTAGAAGACAGTACTCCCACCTCCTTGGGAAGTCTCAGTAGCTAACAAAGGAAAAAACAAAATGGCCTGAAAAACCAGTAGAAGATTGGCTGCAAAGGCAGCCAGGAGCAGGAACAACATTATCTAGGGAACAAAAAAAGGAAGCGTTACCTAGGGAACATTATCTAGGGAACAAAAAAGGCAAAGATAAATCTCCATGTGCCCAGAGGGCAAGGCAAAAACTGCTAAGTGCAGCCAGCAAAACTGAAGAGGCAGCAATAGGTGGCCACACTGTTTGACAGGACCTGAGACCCCACCCACAGGAAAGAAGGAACTCAAACTGGATTCCTCCACTATTTCCTATAGGTAAGCAAAACTTAAGCAACCTGATTGACTCAGTGAGCCATCTGGACCAGCTCAAATTATTTATTTATTTATATTTTTATCCTGCCCTATACCCAAAGGTCTCCAGGCGGGTAACAACATCTAAAATCAAACACCATTAAACAACAGCATGTATTAAAACAGTAGCATCTGCAAGTTGGAAGGGAAAGTAGATTGGTTTGTGCGCATTCCTAGTTGCAACCTCTCCAGGCACAAGTGTCTTCCATTGGTAGGGTGATAATTCTTGATTCCACTTGCATCTTTATCTGATCTCTATGAGAGGTATGTGATCAATGGTTAACTGCTTACTGACTATACAGGTTAAACTAGAGTTAAGGAAGAATGAAAGCTAGAGAATATGCAAGATTACAGAAAAAGTTTTCAGTTGCTAGATCTTCTTCATGGTTTCCTTTAGACCAGTGGTTCTCAACCTGTGGGTCGAGACCGTTGAACTACCCTTTCAGAGGGGTCGCGATGAGTCTCCCACTGCCCTTCCCTCCCCTCTCCTAGCTGCCCCACCTCCGTGATTGGGGGTCTCCACAACATGAGGAACAGCATTAAGGGGTCACGGCATTAGGAAGGTTGAGAACCACTGCTTTAGATGTCAAAACATAGCCTGCGCTGACAAGCAACACCTTCTTTCATGAATGAGGGGAAATGTCAAACTGTAGACTGAAGGTTAAGAGAATGCTACCAGAACATATGTCTGGGAATAGTTAAAATTATGTAACACGATTAATTTTTAACTGAAAGATTTCAAAAACTCTGGTAGAAAACTTTAGTTTGGCTCTTAGCAGAAAGACTTTCTGTTTACTCTTTCAGTTTATCTAACTACTACAGGAAGGCCACAGAATGGACTTTGCCTAGAGTTCTTAACATGTCATTCAAATAAGGAAAGCCACTCTCTCTTTCATCTTCTCATTTACATATGACGTGCAAGAAAAACATCCACTGAATTAGACAAAGGATCTGCTGGGCATTTTGTTTTCCAAAGAGACCAGACAGATTTTTTTGGGGGAAAGCTCACAACCAGTCATTACATTTTGTTTTTAGGGCTGCAACCTGCCCTAAGATCTTTGGGTACAGGGTGGGATAAAAATGCAAGCAAACAAACAAATGCTCCACTAAACAATGTTCAGCTTGCCTAGAAAGCAGAGGGGCACCTAATCAACCTCTGCCATCTTCCCTGAGAAAAGCTAATACAACTCTGCACAGTTATGTATCTATGTTGCAAAAAAAGTACCACACAATATAATTCATGAATGTGATTAGTTACCATTACAAGGGGTGTTTTTCCACTGTCACTAAAAGTACCCATTAAGTACCCATAAATGGGTACGTAATGGCATTTTGTACCCATTAATGGGTACTTAATGGGTACTTCTAGTGACAGTGGGAAAACACCCAAGATCTGGTAATACTAAAATTGTATTCATGTGAAGGATTCCAATATGTAGCAGTTACCAAGCACTACACAGATGAAACAATTTTTTTGTGTTACACCAATGTGATACCTTCACATCTGGAACATGGACAACAGAACTCTAGCTGATTTGACAACTGACTAGGGTCCTCCACAGGCTGCCTTTCCTACTGCAGAGATGCATAATGTGCCAAGGAAGGTTCTGCTGCAGTGACCATGAATAACTGCCACACTGCAGCTGACAGCTGAGTTTTCTTTGTACTAGCACCTACTTATTAGAATGTTCTCTTCGTTTTTTAGATCCCTAACTGAAGACACTCTTTCTGATCCTCCCAGTAAGAAAGGCTTTTAGTCTATATATGGAACCACGAATATGGAGGAAGAATCATTTTTATTTTAACGTAACTTACATGTGCAGTGCTGTCTGCGCCTTGGCTGCCTCTTGCTTGGTGTTGTATCGAATAAGGGCGGTGCCTTGGGTCAGGTTGAGATGGAATGTCAGCAGTGGACCATGCTGCATGCAGATGGTCCTCAAAGTTGACCCATCGATCTTTGGAAGAATTGCAGAGAATGTTAGCAGGTTTTCTACTTAAATGCTTTCTCCCATCTCGCAAAAACACTTGAAATAGAAATAAGAAACCATACCATGCAACTGATTGTAAATACCACAAAAGAAAGAATCCAAACTCTTTAAGACTAGAAGGCATTGCATTTCAAGTCTCTTCTTGATTTTATGTCATCCACTCAAACTACCCAAACAGTACCGAAGGTTCCATAAAAAATAAAAATATTATTAGGACCCCGCCCTGTGTGAGGGATGAGTTCAGCCACTGTGTGTGTGGGAGGCATCTGCTCTGCCTGAACACCGGCCCGTGGAGGGCCCTCGCCTTTGCGGCCCGTATCGATCGGGGGAAGGTTCCATTTCCTTCTTTCACTTATTTGCTCAATCTTTTCTTTTAAAAAAATCAGGATTTGTTTTTTTGCCTATCGCAGCCAGAATCTTTGACACCTAGAAGCATCTGCATTGTTGTATATTACCTAAATGATTTAATGATGTTTTATAGGTTTGGTCTTTTCTATCTTTGTTGCTTTTTTTCATTTTGAAAACTGGAATTAATGAGCAAGATCCCTAAATTATATATTTAATAGTGTGTGATAATTAGCGGGGTTTTTTTAAACCATTTTGATTATATAGTCTAATACAGTGAGTCCATTGTCACAGACAGATCATTTTCTGGTGAAATTTAGGCTTATGGTCTGGTTCCTCACAGCAGAGCTAGAGGACCAGCTGAGATGCTTTGCCCTAGGAGACTTATAGAATCTGACAGCGGTGGCTAGGAATGCCTACTCTTATTTCAGGACTGTTAGACAGCTGAAGTCCTTCCTTGACAGGGATCACCTGACCACAGCACTCCAGAATAGCATACTGTTGTGGGCTATATGTGCAGTTACCCCTGAGGATGACCCAGAAACTACAGAGAATGAAAAATGAAGCAGCCAGACCACTATAAAGCATTTCTGGTAGGATGTATATAACACCAGTCCTTAGAGAATTGCATTGGCTGCCAGTACGCCTCCGGATCCAACTCAGAATGCTATCAGGGACTTTTAAAGCCTTGAATGACTTGGGGCCCACGTTGTCTGGAATGGCTTCTTCCTTATAGATCGGCCTGGAAACTGAGATCTGCTGAGGAGGTTCTCCTTGCTGTACCGTCACTTGACAAAAAAATATGGCAGTCAAGGAGGAGGGTCTTCTCTGCTGTAGCCCCCAAGCTACTTAATAGTCTTGCCATGGAGATAACCACAGTTAATCATAATCTGTTGACAATTATTAACATATTATCTTGTAATTACAATCATTTGGTGAGTGAAGCTATTGTAAGTTGTGATTGTTAATTTTATCTGTTTTTGTTGTTCTTTTTATTTGTATTTTTGTGAACCACCCTGAGACCATGCATAGGGCAGTATATAAATACCTAATAAAATAAATGAAAGTTGTGCCTAAAAGTCAAGGGAAAACCAGTCTAATATCTCTACATTTTAGATAACCATTTTACCTTGGGAGGCCCTACTGAGAGAGAAATGGGCTCAATGGAGAAATAAAATGGAATGCAAAGAGGACTTTATTTGGCACTGGATATAATCTAAGTACATATCAGAGGTGTCTGCTATCATATCTGATCTTAGATTCAGCTATTATTGTTGCCAAGGAAAATAATATCTTAAATGCCCTATAGCTGCCCACATCAGAAAATCACCCTAGTTTTCATAAATTTTCAACAAGGCTTCTTTTTCACTTTCTGTGCCATCAAAGACATGCCTATTCTTCTACAATCCACTTATTCTGAACAGAAAAATATACATGGTACAATCTGGCAAAAGAAAAAACACACTTAAGATTCTAATTATTCTCTCTAGGACTTTGTTCCAATTATGACTGATAATTGTTGACGATTTTATTCTCAATAAAGAACCTGAGTCATAAGTAAATGCTGGCACAAGCTTCCTAGGCTGAATTTTTGGCACCACTTCTGGAAACATTCTGTGGTTTCACTATGGAAACATAAAGAATTAAGCTGGCAGTTCTGTTTAGCTTTGACAAGAACCTTGGAGATAAAACACTATGTTTTCTGTGCATACATCTGTTCACTTAACTAATTAAAGCAAGCATTACAATTAATTCATAAACTAAGAATGAATTAAACCCAGAATAGTGATTTACAACAGTGCTGAAAGCCCTAAACATACTGTCACATTTGTATCTGAATTGCTGCAGTAAACAACATTACAACATTAGTAATGTAAAGCAATGAACATATTTGAATATTCAAGGTGTTAGAAAAGAGAGAAATACCTGAGGAGTGAGATTATGAAGAACCAGCCAGTAGCTAGGACGAACAGATCCACCATCACTCCAAGTAGAGACTGAAAATGATTTTAAAAACGAAAAATGTTAAAATGCAAGCCATGGAGCACCAAGCACATTTCACAGAAAAATTGTCTTTTTTCATTATTAAAACTCAGGGAAAATCCTTCCTTTGCCCCACACAGTTCACAAAAACCAAATTACTGTCATTATTTCCTAGACTGGAGCTATGATATGGCGATATAAACGTGGCCAAACAGGTCCACAAAACTACTGGCCTGTAATAATTTATAGGGATTTTGTTCTTGTTCTTGGATGCTTATTGTATTTACTGAAAGTTACTGCTTTATGTTTATCGGTTTTGATATTTACTGTATTTTCTCCACTTGCTTGGTCAGCACTATTCTTAAGAAATAAATGAAAAATGCTAGTTGCACAAACAAAGCGAAAAACAATTTAAGAAATAAAAGACTTGATCTATTGATGTTTATGACAGTTCACTGAAGGGTAACTCAATATCTTGAGTTACCCTTCTACAGTTCTTTCTAACCTATCTTCAAAGGCAGTCTAAGTTCATGAGACTGCTCATTAGCAGAGAGGAAATAGTGACTGTGCTTGTCAGAAATTAATGACTCTCCAAAATGTGCCTATCTTCCATAGATGACTGTAAAGGCCCTGAAGTGAAAAAAGGCGAGGGCAGAATCCAATCAACAGAAATGTAGAAGGAAATGATGAACAAAGAGCAAGAAAAAAAAGCGCAAAGCGCTATGGCTCATTTCCACACAGGAGAAGGTAGTAACTCTTTCTGATGATGTGATTAGCTGCTGTGATGACTATGAAAAGAGCAAGAATTGTAACTAGCAGGGGGTTGATCACCCTCTAAAACTCTTTCACCAGTTTGTTGCTCTGTTTAGTCATGAAAGCAATACATGGGAACTGCAAGACCACGAAGGAATCTTGTTTCTTTTTCAGCCCTCACTGCAACTGAGTACACATTCCTTGTCCATTCTGCTTTTAAGGACTCCTTTGCTGGTATACCACTCCTTCTCGTGCATCTTTCCCAGCATCTTTTGGAAAATAGCCGAATTAAACAAACATTACCATCTCTCATTCAAAAACTTTACCATGTCCTTTTTATTCATCTTTTGAAGCCAGATAATAAAAGTACAAAGAAATGTTCTCACCAGAGGGAAGCCTTGAATCCTGTGCCCCCCACCCCCTGAGTGAGCGGGGTGCTGTGCTGCTCCAGGGCGAGGATGGTTTTGGATTACTCAGACCAGGAGGTGGGCGGGGCAGCCCTGTAGTGTTTCTTGAGGAAATATGAGTTTTCCACATCTTGTTGGAGAGATGAGTGGGATTGGGTCCTATAGGATCTGGGGACCATGTTGATTTGTAATCACTGAATTTTGCTACAAACAGAGATAAGAAAAGATCAATCACCTGGACATTCAGACAATTTGTTTCTTCCTGCTGGTGCTTTAGTGCACCTGGATTTGATACAAATGATTCTTCCCCCTAAGTTCAGCTTTGCTTTAAGGAACAGTGCGTACATTTCTGGGACAACTTTAACCTGAGGATCTGAAGTCTTCTTGTTGTGTCTCCGTTTTTATTGGCAAAGTCTTAAACCAGGTATCATTAGATCTAAAATCAGCTGGTAATCACTAGGGAACCATTTTGTAGGCAGAAAAGGGCCTTCTCCTGGCAGTAGAACCTAGAAAACCATATCTTGGGTAATAGGCTGATCTACATCAGTGGTTTATTTTACCTGTATCTTTCATATGCAATATAAAAAGTCAGAACAGTCCATAATGCACACACCTGAAGTGCTATGAACATTTGTGAAGGAATTGTCAGAGGCACTGTAGGGCCAGGCACCAGGTGAAGGCAGCGAGGTGTTGAGGGAAGAATTAGACCCTGTGACAAATAATAAGGAAAACAAAATAGGTTAATATGGGATTAATGTAACAGATAACCTTCAAATTCAAAAAGTTCTTTCTAGCTGTGCCACAGAAAAATGCAATGTTTTTTTTTCTATTTACAGTATAGTTGCATTTCAACCTTAGGAACTACAAATTAAGTAAATGTAAAGTTTATACTTATTCCTCCTGTCTGCCAAATTAACATGGGACAGACCACATTTACAGGGAAGAACTGTCAAACGGCAGCGGAGCGTTCAGCAATTCATCTGCCTGTTGGTGATTTGCTGGGCAAACTTTTCTGATTTTCAACTTATCCATGCCCAAAACTGTAACTATGCTTAAGCAGGGAGAAAAAGGGCCTGACAGAAGAGGACCACAGGGAAGAACCAGTAGATGGAGAGAAACAAAACATTTTGCCAATACCCTCTCCTCACAACTCTTGAACAGCGAGCAGACATTTTTATTCCAATAATGTAGGCCACTGCATTTTACTAGATGTATTATATAAACAACAAACCTGTGGTGTTGTCCCGCAGAAGTTGGTGATCAGTATCTACAATGGGGGATGTAGCTGTACCCCCCAGCACACTTCCTGGGGTCACATAGGGATCAGATTCAGGGTCAATGTTTGAAATACCTTTCCATGGCACTCCTGGCTGAAACTCTGGGCGGGGGGGGAATGATGATGTTACTAATGACTACAAAAACAACAGGAATCACAGGACAAAATAATGTCTTATTTCAAATAGAATACTTGAAGCTTTGCTTTGATTCTAACGACTTGTGATAACATTTTTAGAAACATATAGTAGAAAGGAACACATAATTTACTATTTTGGTGAAAGATTTGTTCTGTGTAATTTGAGCTTTGTGTAATTTTACCCCCATCCCCACCTGAAAGAGCAACAGGGAATAATTCTTTGCTAACAAGGTTGAGAAGAAAACTGCAATGACACAGATATGGAACTGCTCTGTGGAAACATTTTCTACCCTGTATACTCCCCCTAATGCCATGTATTTTGTGAGTGTAGAATGAGCAGCTTCCAGAAAATCTCGGCTTTCATTTTTTTAAAAAAGAAAAAGATCATTAGGAAATTAGTCCTTATAGTTATGAAACAGTACAAGTATGTGTACTCTGGATGGAAGCAAGGCACAATGTTTCATGTGGTTTTAGTAGCAAACAATTGCTGGATAGTATTTCCAGTAGTCTGGAATACAGTTCTAACACAAGCTTTTTGATCTTCTCTTAAACTCAATTACAGAAAATAACAACAGGCTTGACTTGTGTATTTTCCCAGGTCATATCCTTTTATTTTCCTTGAATGCGTTTCATTTTCTGCAAGTCTCTAACACAAATGCATATGATCTGAATATATTTTTACACAGACCATTTGTAGAAGACTGGTTTGAAAATAACTAGCCAGAATAATGGCATGTTTCATAGGGATATATAATCACTGAACAGTATGAATGAATTTCAAGAACACCGCTGAGATTACCTGGAGGCCAGCTGGCATTGCTGGATTTGCTTCCAATTTTACTTGTTGGTGGAGATTTGGCAGGTAACCAGCTATCACCAGCAGGACCAGTGTGGCTGCCAAGTGGGTCGCCAGGGATAATATCAAACTGGTTATAGGGTGAACCCCCTCTAGCTTTTCCAGGGGGAACTACTGTCCCTGAAAAAAAGAAAAATGTATTTTGTCGCCTCCCAAATAGCAGATAAGCATCTTCTGTAGCAATGAAAAGATACAAACCTGATTAACAGTTTGGTGAACTACACGGTTGATGACAGAATTTTCAAAGTTGTCAAAGATCTGTGGCAGGTCTTTGTAAAGTTACTAGTATTGAACATGCATTACTACTTATGAATTATTTCACCCTAACAGCTACAGTGCAGCTGCATTATTGGGAGGAAGTTGTAACAAAATATAACAATCTCATAACAAATGATATATGAGAAACTGCAGCATTTTGCTAGAGGAGAATAAATGGTTTTATTATTATGCCACTGTTACCTACTTCTAGTAACTTTGACTAGAACCACTCACCATTTTTGGGCATATTGGCATCTTGGGAAGCAACAGATGGCAACCCATCCATCATAGAAGTCCACTGTTTAAAGCGAGATTCTGTTCCAGTGTCTTTCCCTCCTACCACACCATAATCCATGCCACTTGAACCAAAACCTGTAAAGACCACACAATATAATTTCATGTGACTGTGAATCAAATTATAGGAGGAAAATTAAACACTTTTTCATTCTCTGGATGACAGGCTTAAGCAGGTTTATTTATTATCCCTTTATCTCATTTTTAAGTAATCATTTTGTTTATACGTTAACTAAACTTTACGTACACTTCCCTCTTACCATTAGTGCTAATAAGGAAAACTGACATGCTATCCAAACTGGTTTGAAAAGAAAAAATACAATAAATTTGAGGAATTCATTTACTTAATACCTATTTTCTACAGTGTGTTTTTCTTCATGGAAAGATAATTTCTTTCCATGCAATTTTTCTTCTGAGGTGTACCTATACTGTAGATTTCTAGAGCAAAGTACACACTGGATACAAGATTTCACATATTGGTGCGATTTCCTCATACTGAAAGTGATCATGGGTGTTTTTCCACCACGCTCTTTTAATCCGGATCTAAAAAGATCCGGATCTAAGGAATGGGTACATTCCTTAATCCAGATCTAGTAGATCCGAATTAAGGGAAATACCCAATGTGTTTCCATGGGTGGTCTAGCACCCAATAGCAATGGGTGCTAGCCTCCCTGCCGTGGAAACACCAGAGCACCCATTTGGAAATCCAGATCTACCCATGAGGGGTCTGCTTGTCACCCCAAGTGTTTGGGGGGGACAGGGGGTGCAATCTCCGAAGTGGCTTTGAAGTTATTTCGCAGTCACTTCGAATTCTGTGCAAAACAGCTTCATTGAAGTCTGTGTGCTGATCTTCGAAGTTCACTCTGAAGATCAGCACAGACTTCAAAGATGCTCCGGAGCTATTTTGCACAGACTTCGAAATGACCTCGAAGCTTAGGTTTTGGGGCTCCCCCCCATGGGTGCCCCCTCCCCCTAGCCTCCTCTAGACCCCACTGCCACACAAGCGTGGAAACAGGTTCCCTTTAATCTGGATTTTCTGCCTGAAGACCCCATTGTAGACCCCATTAATAGGGTCTACAGAAAATCTGGATTAAAGGTCAGAAAGTATCCAGATTTCCCCAGCGGCAGTCGAAACAGTCGGGTTCCAAATGGGTGCCGTGGTGGAAATGGGATCATCCAGCTCACACCCAAATGGGTCCTTAATGGGTGCAAAAATGGGTACTTTCTGACAGTGGAAAAAAAACCCCCTAATGCACTGAAAACATTTACATAGCTACCCTATATGATCATGCACTGTTATATGATCATGCACCATTAATCAAAAATGGCCTCAGAAAGGAACAAATTGTTCACTATTTCAGAACTCTTTTGAGCTCTTAAGAAATTATTTTTCTCCTTTACCATTTTGAATAATCTGATGTCAGGTTGCCACCTCACCGCTCACAATGAGGGCAAGAACTGGGCCCAGCTACTGAAAGTGACTGAATCAAACAACTGCACTCTTCCATCGGTGTCCATACTTTCTCTGAGTACGTCTGAATGACTTATGTATAACCTCTAGAAAAGCTTTAGAATTAGGACTTCTCATACAGCACAAACTTACACTTCTAGACAGACAAACCTCGTTGCAGAAAATGTCTGCATAGCTAACTTTATAACAGAGAAGTAGTATATTTGTTCATACTGCAAGGAAGTTCATAACTGATATCATTATCCTTCATATAATGAAGTCTCCAGCAGCATGCATTTGCTACATATGATCTCTAAATGTACCTTCCCCTTACAGTGTGCAGCCGCTCTGTATAAAAATGTGCTCCAGAATAAAAATCATCACTGACTATGGAAAACTGGCAATGCAATTTGTATGATGAGATGGTTTCCAGGAAAAGAACCACATTAAAGAAAGGTCAGCTGTATTTAATGTAGTAGTTAGTTATCTGCAACACTGTCTGACTTTTAGTAAGTTCATGTTTTACAGGACCACCTATGTGTCACATGTGGTCTTATTTCATAATGCACAGAATATTGCTCAGTGTGACTGTGGCTAGAACCTAACAATCTACAAATAATAATATTTGCTTTCCAAAGCATTCAGATAGCAGTAATGATGGGTCCCTGTACGTCCAGGATATAATTTTGTACAAACAAATTTCTTGTGATATAATATACCGCATTAAGAAAGGTAGTCTTAAAATAAGCTCACTGTGTCCGTGTACTATTGTTATATTATGGAGCAATACAATCTCAGCAGTGTAACTGAAAAGAACAATAAATCCAATCTATTGTTAGTGTGCAGAAAATCAAACACCACGTTAGAAATTTACCTGAAGTATATCCTGACATCTGCCCTTTTGCTGTTATATCTGAGAGGCCCACATTCAGGCCACCAGGCATTATACTGTCTAAATGTGGTTTAGGCCCAACTGGGTGGGATGGAGAATGTTTCATGCCAGGTTGCCTCTGCTGCTGCTGAAGGGCACTCACCATACGGGCAAGCTATGGCAAAAGAACACAAATCAAGCATCAGTAATATCTTTATACACTCTTGAGAGAAACCAGGTTAACATATCCCTTTAATAGTGCCAGATTCACTGTAGACAAGAAAGATTTTCTGATTAAATACTGTACCTGTTGCTCTTGTTGCTGTCGTACAGCTTGGGAAAGCTTTCTCTGGTTCTGTAACAGTTGTTGCTGTTGTTGTTGTTGTTGCTGCTGCTGTTGCTGCTGCTGAAGGAGAAGCTGACAAGCCTAAAAAGCAAGTGAAATAAATATGTTTTTATCCAAACAAGATCATATAAGCATCCTTCAGATGTTGAAATGTGAAATGTCTTAACTGTCAGGTGCTGATGCTTAATGAACAAGAAATGGCACTCCTAGCAATAAGCGTTATTACTACAGTGTATTCAAGCAAATATACAGATGTAAAATATAACATATTCTCAAGCATACTCAGAACACACAAAGGATGGAAAAATACTCAGTGTGCTACTATATAGAGATAGCTACTTACAAGCTGAAACTGGGGGAATTGTGGAAGTTGGCTCAGCATAGCAATCTGTTGAGGAGAAAGCTGGGGTCCCATATTGAAAAGACCTGGGTTCAGGCCACTATTAGGAAATTGCTTTAGCATGGAGGCAGACACCTGTATAGAATTATGTAGACAAAATAAAAGATTACTGACTGTTGCAGAAGCACTTGTAAGAGAGATGGCCTACAAGAAGGCTAGTTTTCAGTTATGGTGTGGGATACTTTTGTATTTTGTATGCATCATCAGAGACCAAGAGTTAGCCTCTTTGGAACTATCAAACAATGCAGGGATCTCCCCTCTATTAAGAACACATAACTCACTAAACACTCCCTGAAGAGCCAAGTGGTACAAAACAGTTTATGGTTAGTTTGATTCAAATCTGTATTTTGGATTGGGGACAGGGGGGCACAGAGAAACCACAAGTGGCCAGAATTTGTTGTTTTGTACTTTCCGAATAACATAGCACAGAATAAACAAGACTCTTTCAATTATTTGCCCAGATGTGTAAGGTTTAAAAATGAATGCAAGGATCCAGTGCATCCCCTATTTCTCCTCTCAGCATGCCAGATTTTTAAGAAAGGGATTTTTACCACTGGCAACCTCTTTGAATTGTTTCTTATTTACTGTTACAGTAGGCATATAAGACACATATAAGGCATTTTTCCTCAGCATCTCCTGAAGCTTCACAGCAGCAGTTACACAACTACAGTAGTAGCATGCCTCTGAAGTAGGGTGGCTAAATCTGCAATGCAGTTCAAGAAAAGGTAGAAGCCCTTTTCTAACCCCAACTTAAAATATTACATTCAAAACCACATAGTACTTTGTCAAACAATTTTGGGGAATGTGAGAGTAATTGAATATTCTGGATCATCCTTCTCATTTTTTAAAAACAGGCAAAAAAGGAAGCCTTCCTGCCTAGTGAAAATTGCTTCATCATGTTTTACAGGATACCTGATATGGTTCTTGAGGAATGAATGGAACAGAGAGCTACATTAAAAGTTCATAATACAAAACAGAAAGCTCCAACAACTTGACAGCATATAGGAAATTATTTTTCTTCCAGGGTCCTCTTCTGCCACAAGCATTTTTGATTACCAAAAAAGTATAGCTTCATACTGAAATCCAACAGCCCCAAAGCTAAGAACTCAAGTGGAGAAGGTAATCTGCAGCTGTCTATATAAATATTTGCTAGGTTAATTGCTAGATGATGAGTGACTCTATGGATACAAATGGACATATCTGTTGTATATCTGAATCTACTTGTCTCATCTCCTCCCTTCTGCAGATAGTCTGCAGTTGCCTATATTAATAGCATCCAAGCTAAGAGAACAACCCACTGGAGAGATTCTGTACAGTATAATTCATGGAATGAACTTTTTGTCTTGTTTAATATATTTTGCGCATTTTTGTATTTCATTTCATAAGGTATGATTTTGTATTGCTTATGCTGTAGTGTGTTTTTTGTTGTAAACTGCACCTTGGACAGTTATACAAAGAAACTGGTAAGATAAGATAAGCCGGTATAAATTCAGAAAGTGCAGAGGCAGGTACTAAATTTATCCCATGTTTGCTAACAAAGTGATATTAAATATGCAGCTCTGGAAAACTGCCTTATGCTTTCTGATTCTATCATTTTTAATGGAGGTGCTGCTTTGTTCCCTACAAAACCAAGAAGAAATCACAAAACAATCTACTTACAATGGATTTTTTTTAACAGCTCACCTGGGGAGAGAGAAACTGGGGAGGCACTTGTGCCCGGATACTGGAGGAAGAGTTTAGTGGCTGCACTGGTGGGTGCATTCCCCTCGATTGTGCTGTGCTATTTCCAAACAGGCCTTGATTGCCACCCTGGGAAAAAAAAAACAGAAAGAAAAAGAAAGAAAAAATCTAAGTGCAAGTGTTTAAATGTCTTAGATGGAATTACAAGCATGCAAGAACATTTCGATGAAACCAATTTCATGATACATTGTTTTGAATACACTGATGCAAGCGATAATGATTTCACTTTTATTCCTTTGCTTAGCATTTTTTCATTACTTTCCTTCTAACTGAATTCAGAGTCATCCATATTTTAGCTTGGGGGGGGGAGGGAGGGAGAGATCCAGCCAAAACACAGTTTTTTGTACCAGGACATAAATTGTTTTTATTCCTTGGCTAATGCAGGCAGTGGTGTTAATTAAACAAAAAATAGGAAAGGTTTAGAGAAATGAAAAGAATTTACTTCATGAAAAGGCATGAAGCAATTCATTTGTCTTAGCCTCAATGATCATATATACTGATTTGGGGGAAGAATGCAGATTTGACTGGGGAAATGATCATTTCAGAACTCTGCTGAACATATAATGAGGACTACTATAGAAGAAGGGAGAAAATGATGGGACAAAGTGGACTGGAGAAGCTGGCACCCTTATGATGAAAGACTTTATATTTATCCCTTGTATGCCATTCCTACTTCTATGTTATTTCTAAAAGAAGCCTGTAAAATAACTGAATATCTATGGCAGTTTATTTATATTCACTCCACATAGTAATCTCAGAAAAGAACTTTTAGATACAGTTTGGTCGTTATTACTCATTTTTTAAACGTTCTACAACAATTTTAGTAATTTTTAAAAATACAAACACAAAACCTCCAAAACCCCCCGTGTTAAATCTAGAAAAAGGCAATTCTGTACAAATACATTGTGAGGTTTTAGTTCCACATTAGGTTTTTAGAACAAATGTTAACTGTTGCATGTGTTCAGGTTTATACTTTTTCCACTACCTTTTAATGAACTTCCTGAGAAAATAAGTCCACAGGCTGCTGTGAGATGTCAGTAAGAAGCCAAAGCAACAGAAAGAAGCCGAGTATGCGCCTGAATTTCAGATTAATGTCAGAAAGGAGGTTCATATGCTCCTGAATTTCAAGATTAATGTCAGAACATTTTACATGAGCAAACCATTCAAAGAAAAATAGCTGAAAGAAACAGCTGGCCAAGACTATGGATATGGTACAGCCAAGTAGTAATACAATCCAAGAATGTGACCTCCTTACTTGTCTAGCAGCGAAGTTTTGGGGGTTGAGCCCTGAGCCGATTGCCCCAAGGCAGACGTTGGGTAGTGTGGACCCAGAGGGAGATAGCTTGTAGTTGGGAGAAAGGGAGAAGGGAGAGCAGGGAGCCTCATCCCCAAGGCACCCATCTTGATTGGAGAAAGGCAAAGTCAGCTGAAGCAGTAGTTAGCCAATCAGCAGGAGTTGGTTAGTGTAGCAACAGAATGCAAGAAGAGAAAGAGTGTCTGTGAGTGACTAAGAAAGACTATGTAATTAGTATGACTTTAACCATTTAAACAATAAATCCCCCCAAACTACCCTACTTATTTAGAAATGAAGCCAGTGAGAAGACAAGTTAAATAACCTATCAGATCATTTAAAAACTTCCTTTGATAATGCGATCCTGCTTGTGGGTTTGGTCACTTTCAAAGAGATTTGAAAGACAAATTTGGATTCCTTTCACCAGACATGTTATAAGTAGAGCGAGCAGATACATTTAGGGTAACAGGGGAGGAAATCTCTACAGAGTAGTCTGGTTTCTTAACAAGGTGGAAGGTGTGGCTGTGATCTCTCACCTACTACTTTATACATGTTATTACTTGAGTGAATCTAGCGTACCTACTATTACAAAGCAAGACAATTAACATACTTAATACTGTACCATAAAAAACAAAATAAAAATGAACAATTTAATTTTTTTCTTTATATTAACATCTGTATCTCTCTAATGCACAAATAGAATGTCTACCTGCAAAGCTAATATGAAATACCGAAAACCTTTGCCCCTGACCAGGAGAACAGACAGGGCAAACATTTAAATCAAGAATAAAGAAGGTTTAATAGCACCTTTCTGCTTTCATTTACACTGCCTATTTTGTATATGAACTTTTTCTAGTGCTTAGGTGGAAATCAAGTCAAATTTGTGATAAAACTGCTTAACGGATCATGTCTAATGCAGGAAAGTAAAAATAAGAAATCATCTTCAATATCTCTTCTTGGGGGATTCACAAATGACTCACATTTTTAGAAATCTCATTTCCTGGTTACTATGCCTGCAACACTTGTGAGAGGACTTGTTCATTGCTAAGTCTCAGTTGTGCACAACACAATTCTGTACTTTAACATAGAAGCTAGGTGTTGAAGCCCTCTAACTCCTAGTAGGGTCAGGAGCTGTGATGCTTGCTCTGTCTTTTCTACGCCATATGGTCAGTTACGGCGGAGTGACATAGGTTCACTGGGACCAAGTGAGACTCGGTGGATATAATCAGGATGGTGGGATGTAACCTAGAGCTTAACGGGGCTAGGATGGGAGATGGTGCAGCACAATCCAGGGTTTGGTGATGTGTGATCAGGGAAAGAAGAGCCCAGGGCATGATGGTTGCTGAGTTCCCTGATTCTGTTTGCTTATGAACCTAATTCTGGCCCTGGTGACATGACTCCCAATGAGGTGGTCCTATTAATGAATTCAAATTTAATTTGTACCAGTGCTGGTCAGATGTGAATCGACAGAAGCGGAGCCCTCCTTCAGCTGCATTGGTCACACATTTCTACAGAGTTCGGCTTGGCATTCCGCCACGAAGCCCTTGGCTCCCCATCCCTTTTCCTCCATCACATCTATCTTGTTTCCAGTTGGATGCCGTTCAAGTTACTCAAGGGAGGAGAGGGTGTGTGTTTGCAGCTCTTTTTAAAGACTGCTCCCCCAATTCCACACACCCCTTCTTTTTAATGTGCTTCTCTTCTTGCAATTAATTTTTTTAAATAATCAATTTGTGTAAAAATGCTAAAGAGGGGAATCATACCCTCTCTGTGCATGCCAATTGACCAAAGGGGAGCTGCCTCACAGACTCTGCACGTGCCAAATGGCCGAAGAAAATACTGGGCGCTACCCACCACAGCACACTCTGACTTCTTTAGGCCATCCCACCACCCACACACGGGGAAGTGGAACCTGTCATGTCAGTCCTGTTTAAAGAGGACTGCATTTTAGGATGGACTAAGGCAGCGGTTCTCAACCTTCCTAATGCCGCGACCCCTTAATGGAGTTCCTCATGTTGTGGAGACCCCCAACCACAGGGGCAGAGTAGCTGGGAGATGGGAGGGAAGGGTGGAGGGAGACTCGTTGCGACCCCTCTGAAAGGGTAATTCGACCCCCAAAGGGGTCCCGACCCCCAGGTTGAGAACCACTGGACTAAGGGCTGTAGTCTGGCTTGGAATTCAGATTAGTTTATGTTAATCTGACAAACACCTCCTGCAGGACGACTCAGGTCGTCCTAAATTTCGCATGCGACCAGACTCTCTGAAGATGTTAAGTAGTTCAATTCCAAAATGAACCCAATAAATACTGTATTTTCTGGCATATAAGACTACTTTTTAACCCAGGAAAATCTTCTCAAAAGTCAGGGGTCGTCTTATACGCCGGGTGTTGTCTTCTTATACGGCGAGTATATCCCGAACTCTGTATTTTAACTGAAAAGTTGGGGGTCGTCTTATACGCCCAGTCGTCTTATACGCCGGAAAATACGGGTACTCCCAATTCAGTACGAATCTGGTATCAACCAAACCAGTCTGGCACATCTTTAATTTTGTGTTATGTAATTACACAGTATATTAAGACCTTAACAGGTTGGGGCCCAGTTACTTAAAAGAACAGCCTCTCTTATTCTGATCTCTTCATACATCAAAGTCTTCAGAAGAGTTTCTCCTAGTTATCCTGTTACTAACTAACGGGCATTATACAGCAATTTAAAGAAGCTTTTGTGGTAACCCTGTCTGAGGAATAAATACCACCGTCTTTCATTTCTTCCTTAAACTAAAGACATCCTAAGGTTAGAGTTAGGGTCTAGCTTACTGATTATTCTCTTTATATGATCTGTGTGTGTGCACATATCCCCAGTGATTTATGATTATTCTCAACGTATCTTTTTAAACTGGTAAATTAAGCCAGTCCTAGGATTATGCAATTGAAGATTATGGATGACAGATGTATCAATGGCTACTAGAACGAATGCCTAGGTGCATCCTTCAGGCTGAGGGGGGGAGGAACTGGGGCACTTCTAAGGCCATCTGCTGGGACTCGAGAGCAGAAGAAGGTTTGTCCTTGTCTCTGCTTGAGATGCCCATGAGCATTTGGTGGGCCACTCTGTGCGACAGGATGCTGGACTAGATGGGCTGTGGCCTGATCCAGCAAGGCTTCTATTATGTTCTTATTGTATCTGCTATAAAGTGGACACAAGTCAGAAGTCTTAAGAAACTGAATAGGAAAGTATCTTACGGTAAAGAAGTTTAAATACTATACCTTTGAGAGCATGGCAGTTAACCATAATAAGGGATGTGATCAAAGTGACTAGGATAATGACAAAAGCCAGGCATCAAGAATGAAGCTAAACTAAATTAGGTGTCACACCTGAGGAAGCCAGGAGTTTTTGAATAGTAAGTAAAATGTGACTTTGTTGAAACAGGAATAATCAAAATAATAATTGCACAGGACAGCAGACTAATCAAGATCAAAGCCACATGGGTCAACAAGTAACACAATTCAGCACTGAAGCTTTAACTGGCATATGGAGAAAAATATGATTCTTCACTGTCAATGAGAAGAGAGATTACTACTACCATTCTGGAGCCTGAGTTTGAGACAGAACTCAGTGAGGAATAGGTTTCTAATTTAACTCATGAAATCCATGTCTTCCTACAAAGAGTTGAAGCTGATGTATCATGTGATCTAGGGTTTTTTTAAATTAAAAATAAATTCCAGGGTTGTCTAACTCTGCTATACAAAGCCGGATGTTGGCAGAGAAAAGAGTATGTATATGAGAAAATCAACTTACTTTATAGATTCAATGGCTAGAAACTATAGTTAAAACTGACAATTCATTATCTGTTTCTCTTTCCACCACATGGGGACAAGAACTCAATAAGGAAGATGATAAAAAAAATACTTGTCAAAGACTGAAGAGTTTACATGCTCCACCATTATAACATTTAAACGTGATTCACTGTTGCACTGGCAAAGAGAATTTATTCCTTTCAGAAATGAAAAGATCAGTGCAGTCATACTAGAACAGTAAATGAAAGACAAAGCAAGAGTTCTGAAAGAGAAGGACGATAACAGAAGAAAACTCTGAAATAAGCCTCAAGTTAAGTTTCTGACTACAGAAATCATTCAGAAAATACCAATATTTTAATGGATGAGGAAGAAAAAAAATTAAACACGCAGTGTTTTCCTACCAGACCTCAACTTCCTTTCTTAATTCTTGGCAAATTCTATTAGAATCAGTTTTTGGATCATAGTAATATTACGCAGAAACAGAAGTAATCTTTCAGTTATAAAGATGCCTATAATGTAACAATGTACTTGTTTCTATCTCACTCAAGAAATTAAATGTTATTTCTATATTGTACACAACTTTCACATGTTTATTTGTCCATCTACCCGTTTAAAAAATGAGGGAGAGCTCCATAGTTTCTTTAGAGTATATCACCTCTAAAGTGACAGTATAAACCCATACTGGTAGCAAAGATGAATAGCCTTTCCTACAAAAATGAATATAACCCTCTTTTGAAATTATCCAGATTAATGATAGTAACATCCACTGTTAAACAAAACAATTTGTTTAGAACTAAAAACGCCCGCAAACCTTCCCCCTTTTCTGCCTTGAAT
Source organism: Aspidoscelis tigris stejnegeri (assembly GCA_023333525.1). NCBI lineage: Eukaryota > Metazoa > Chordata > Lepidosauria > Squamata > Teiidae > Aspidoscelis > Aspidoscelis tigris. The sequence goes on along the minus strand of JALMGA010000005.1, from coordinate 35,672,443 downwards.
TTCAACATCATTGAGGTTCTTTGGATGATTCTCTTCAGGAGGAAGAAGCATCTTTCTTTTACCACTTTCTTTATGAAATGCATAACTGTGCACACTTTATATAGCCCTCTAACTTTTTTGGAAAATAAAAAAGCTCAAACATTCTAAGTTTTTCTAAAAAAAAAAGTGATTTTTTCCAGTTGGCTGATGATTTCAAAAATCCAAGGTGCAACTGTTTGACACAGTGCTAGTTTTATTTTCGATTCCTCTCCTAATAATCCTTAACATGGACTCTGCTTTCATATGCCACACACTGACTCAACATGTTCAGTAATCTATTCATAATGACTGCAAACTTCCCCCTTGAATAATCCCATCCTGGAGAATAATTCATATCGGAATTAGGTTTTTTTAAAAAGCTCCCATTTCCATCATTTTATGCTTGCTCTTACACAATCATATTTGCCATTCTAATGTCAAACTACTTATATCAGAAAGATATCAGAGTATTAGTACTCTGAACAATTTGGTGCTGTCAGGAAAAGTGTACTGTTCATTCCAGCTCTATGTCATTTATAGACGCACTCCCATAGCAGATTCACTTAACCACAGTCAAGCTCAAGGCCACCCAGCTGCCCTCTAGTAGCCAGTTTCACTGGCAAGTGATGGTCTCAAGAAAGCAGTGCTGAGGCCAGCTATGCCAGCCTCCCTTCAGCAGCAGATCCAGCTGTGGAGGTAAGCTCTGTGGCAAGCGCCTTCTTCTGGCTGCTTTTCTATCCCTCCCACCGAGAACAGTGGGTGGCCATATTACCCATGGTTTTTGATTATCCATGGCAGGAGCTGGAACAAAGCTCCTGCAGATTTGAGGACAACCCTGTATAATTAAATTTAAAGGCCTGTCTCCAACATAGAGCCTTCAGAGTTTCCACCTGTTAAACAAAGTAATAACTTCTGGATGGATATTTAGATCTAAATCTACTTGCATTTAATATTTCAACATTGTTCTTTGGTGTTTAGGCTTAGGGTGTAATCAAGGCAAATGCAGTTCTTGTGACCTGTGGAAAGTGGAGTCCACCTTGGGACTGAAGGCTGGGTTGAGTAGGGGATGTAGCAATCATACCCCTGAAATTCGTTGCTTGCTCTTCATATGAATAGATGGTGGACATGATGCCTGAGAGATATCTCAACAGTGTGGCCAGCTGCACGACCGTGGAAGAATGAGGAGCCCTGCAGTTGACAGTTGGAGAGAGAAAATTCTGCAGGGCTCCCCCCTGGCGGTCGTGGTCAGCTACAGCCACTGGAGATAACCCATGGCGAGTCTGTATCCATCTGTCGGGGAATTGTAGTGAGAACACATTCAGTGCATCTAAAATTTCTTCTTTCTTTTTTGATTATCTTTGGATCCTTTGTTACCCAATACCTCATCCAACTTTCTTGCTTCTAATTTATTTTAAGAATTTTTCAATTCCAAGTTTTGAGGCCTGGAAAATACATCCGTCAAATTCTACTTCTTTTAGTGGTCTGTGTAAGTGTGTGACGAGAAAGAAATCTTATTTTTTTGTTTTATTTACCTTGTCTTTGGCAGGACATTTTCTGGTCTACAGAATTTGATACTAGTTATTTTTCCTTTTAAAATCCTTTCTAGTAAGCATCTCATAAAAGAAAGTTAAAGTGATTTCCTCATTCAGATTCTCCCCAAATTTCATTCTTCATCTCAAAATTGGTGTCCAGGTATCTTTTCTACAGAAACATTGTAAGAGTCTACCATGTGGTGACAATACATGACAGCACTACCTCCAATATACCCTTCCTTGTGCTCATTAGTAATAATGTATCAAATGATAACTACACCATACTAGAGATGTGTGAAACTGGACACTTTTTACCATTAGGGATTTATTTATTTGTTGTTTGTGTTTATATAACATACAAATTAAGAGATATTTGAAGATTTGCTATCATACTGAACCCCACATTAGATCTGGGGCACATGCTGGTATGCTTTCTTTTTTTGGCATGTATACCTCAACCTGTTTATAGATTTGATCTCTTTGTTTACTTTTATCTAACCACATTTTCATTTCTATCAAAACCTAACTTTTTTTTACTTGAACTGTTATGTTCCACACATACTCCTGCCTTTCCTTCCTGCTTCAGATTTAAACGTTTCTCTGTCACCTTTTTTATTGTTCATAACCACAGCCTGGTTGGATGCTTCTTCAAGCACAGCCTTGCGTGTAGCACAGATCACATTTCAGAGACATGACATTCAATCTCTTAACAAACAACCTAGATACATGATATCCACAACCTTTGCAACAGCATGTTAAGTCACTGTAAAGCCTATATGCCCATCAAAAATAAGTAACTGAGGAAGTGCATGGACCCAGGAGTATCCTGCTTGAGCATCTGCAATGAAGAGGAAACTTGCATGCTTTCCAAAGACTAGTGTATTCTTTCCCACATAAAATTCACTTTCCCTCTAAACAATTATCCTAAAGTCACTCTGAATTCTACTTTTAAACTCATTTTTTCTAAATATTCCATGCCAAATTACAATAAAATTGATAAAGATGTGGTCACCGTAAGAAAAAGAAAGTCTTATAAGATGTAGCTTATGAGGTCTGTTATATAATGCATCTTATAAGGTGAAACAGTGACCATCCATTTATTAATTCCTTTGTACTAAACAGCTGAAATATTGGTATAAAGTCTTCTACTTTATGCCTCACCTAAATTTGAATTATGGGAAGTGCTTGAATAAAATTTAAACCTACTATTCTCTTCCTCTCAAAAGAGAATATGATATACAGAACCTTTCTTCTAATTATTCCTAGTTTTGGCACAAATGAAAAGAAGTTCTGATGCCCACCTCCCACTATTACTCCCATACTGCTCTGTTCTGATTTGCAAAGCATACTCCCTAAGTTCCAGATGAACTCACTACTCCAATCATGAAACAAAATGAGCCCATCTCTAAAGAAGCAATTAAACAGCTCCTAATAGAAGGTGGTAAGAAATGATTCACAGTGTCTCATCATTTAAGTTTCTGAAATTCCTGAAATTTAAAAAAGCAGTGAACAGGCCACTTACTGGCTTTGAAAGAAACTTCATCTCCTTAACTAGCAGAATAAGAAGTCCAGGCGCTTCTTTACACAGAACTCTAATCAATCATGATGGCAACTCATTAACTAGTCTCCAATTAGTCGGGGGCGGCGGCGGGGGCTCTCAATAACAAGGGCCAGAATGCAGAAAAACCCAAATCTTACAAATATAAAACCCTAGCTGTAGCTAGATAAAGAATTCATACACAGGCGGCATGTACTCCAGTGCTCGTAACATATATGATCTACACCCTACTTCTGCAACAGTGCCATAGATTTTGTGTCTTGGGACTCCACTTTCATCGCTGGTGGTTCTGCCCTATTGTTTAGCAGTTCTGGCAATCTTTCAAGAAATTGTAATGATAACTAAAGAAATAACTGATTTTACCCCAGAACTCTGCTTACTTTTACATTTTAACACCAATATAAAAAGGAAAACTCTGCAGGTTACACCAACTTTGGATTATGGCCACCAATGAACTAACAGGGGCCCTTCTAAAAAGCATGCAAGTCCACAATGCTATCCAACACTACATTAAAATTTGGCAACCCCTTCTAGAGCAACATATGTTTTGGGATACCAACAATTTGCCTATAAACTTTGTATCAAAAACATGTCTCAGATTTGAAGCTTCATAACTGGAGATCTTCTACAGTCACAGTTGAGATTTAGGACAGTAATTATTGTTTAGCATTCATTTTTCTGTTCCCATTATGCTTATATATAATGACTATGTATTGATTGATTTTTGGTACTATGCTGTGTTGTCTTTTTCCTGTTGTTAATGTAATTCTGGAAGTTAAATTAATAACATTTTAAAAAGATGTCTTTTACTTTCAATATTTAACCAAATCAAATATCATTACTAATACTCATACACTGAATTAAAGTCTTGCTATAACTACATGTTAGAAATCGTGTTCTCAGTTTACTACATTTATTATACTCTGTTCCATACAAATACTATCTTCCAGCTTCTAGTACAAAAATGTTACAACTATAACAGCAGACTCTTATCAAAGTATTTATCTCACCTTTTCAAAGTAAGGCCCACTATCTGGGGTTCCCATATCTTTGGAATTAGGAGGACGAAAACCAGATCGGCCCTTTCTCATTATGTCATTAAAATCCCCAAGATTCATGCCCCGTTTGTCGACATCAAACTTCTTATCCTGGAGACCACCTAAATCGAAAGAAAAAATGGCAACTGCGGTAATTATTACTGAATCAACACCTAGAATATTAGCAGATGAAGCATTCTTCACTCATTTCCACTTATACAGTCACATCTAACATTTACTCATGTCTTAAGTCTGCATTTCTCATTTAAGTTGTGGTTATTTTCATAAGTCTTGCAACTATTCCCTAAATGTTCTAAAGAAACAAAGCAACTACATTTCCATGCATTCGCACAATCATCCCACAAGTGATTTTCCTGGGCATTCTTACTAACCAAGATACCATATGACGTAAGCCTTTTAATAAGCCAATCTTACAGAAACCCATGAGTTTTAATACATAACCAAATTTAATCCTTCTATCATCCCAGCTCAGGCATTTCTTTTTTCCCTTATTCTGTACCCCACTAACTCCATGTCAGATTATATAAATTGTCCATAACAATTCCCAAATCCTCTTCCAGAAAGTTATGCTATACTGTTCAGTTATGCCATTTTTATTCATTTATCCTCAGGAGAGATCTTGCCTTGATCATATTAAATACACACCCACTGATAAGTCCATCTTATTGCCTGGCGTGTCCTCAGTTTGATTCTGGAAAAAAAAACACCACACACTTATAAACTAATTTTTAGAAAGCCAAATCCTGCCTTGGAATCACATTGAGGCTGGAAAAATGTACATTTCATCTCGCTACAAACGAATACAGTGGTAAACATATCAAGCAATAACACAGGGAAAGAAAAATAGCTGGACAGCTGCTCTTGATGTATACACTCTAGTTCCACATTTCTGTGGTCAAGGGATTATATTCTAAGAAGAGGGGCCAGAGTGTTACCTCAGCCTCAAGAGGCATCTAGTCTTAAAATATTCTGCCAAGAAATTCTTTTGGTAACAGTTTGGGACAAGATGTTCCTTTGACTTTAAGGGTGCAGTGGATCACAGAATGTGTTGGATTCTGAATTGAACACTTCCTGCCATTTGTTATCAATTTTCTATGTGAGACCTAAGGTTCTTCTTTCCCAAATTCTTGTGTATCAAGGAATTAGTTCTCAAAATATTTCTATACAGTCAGACACAGAGACTATTTCATCTTTATCCCTCATTCACACTCGTCCACATGCCGCTTGTATCAGGTTCTGGCACTTTTCATTAAAATCCTGCTGAATGGAATGTGCAGCTAGTGCTAAGGGGATCTAAGAAAAACCCTTTTCATTAAAAAAAAAATCCAACATCTTCAAGGAACTTGCTATTTTCAACAATACTGTACATGACATGCAAGCAGTGCTAGCTACAATTTGATCCTATAAAGAAAAATCACACTTATAAACTGACTGTATTATATATATTGATGGAAGAAATAACTACGGTAAATAAGGTGAACAGTAATTGCTGTCATCACCCTGAAAGAGGGAAGAGTATGAGCAAACCTGTGCTGAAAAAAGGACTTCGCTTTAGAATAAACTCATACCTTATTCTCTGTTTCAACAGTTGTGTGACAACTACTGAAGAGTTCTATTTGCCCCACACGAAGACAGGTATTGCTAGCAGTTCAGGCTAGTGCAGAGACTGCTTTTCATGGCATGCAAGTTCACATTCCACATTCTGTTTCATTTCCTTCTCAGAAATGTTGCCTCTGTAGCTTCTCACAGCAGCTAACAGGCTAATACTTTTTCATACAATATTTAAAAGATAAACTTTTCAAGCACTGTTATGGCCTAACTCTGGCATATCTATATTTGGTTTTAAAGCTTTCCATTGCTTTTCAAAGTCTGAAATAAATTTCATATTATAGTCAAGCAGACCGTGAATAGACAAAAATATTTTTTAAACCCTCAAAAGTATTTTAAGCTCAACTCAAAACTATCTAATTATTCATAGTTGTGCACACCTTGCATGTATGTTTGAAGGTGTCACTGGACTTTATGTGAAACTGAAGCAATCAAATTTGCTTGTTTATTCTGACCTCTTTTCTCCCCTCTTGTTTCTTTTTGTCTATTCTTAACACTATAAACCACTTTGGAGTGGCGTAAAGAAACCTATTCTATCTAAATATCATAAAAAAGATTAAGCTGTGTGAATTTTAATTTTAAAAAAACAGATGCAAGTGACAATTTCATCAAATTATGTCATACTCTTTCAAATAACCTTCCTTTCCCTTCACCTCTATTGAATCGATTTGTACCAGAACAATAGTATGAAACCAATACCCCCATCTTGGGTGTTTTTCCACTGCAGCCCTTAGGTCCGGATCTAAGAAGATCCGGATCTAAGGAATGGGTACACTCCTTAATCTGGATTTGGTAGATCTGGATTAAGGGAAGTACCCAATGTGTTTCCACAGGAGGTGTAGCACCCATTAGCAATGGGTGCTAACTCCCCTGCCATGGAAACACCTTTGCTCCCATGTGGGGAATCTGGATTGACCCACAAGGGGTCTGCCTGTCACCCCAGGTGTTTTGGGAGACAGGGGGTGCAATCTCCGAAGTCCCTCCAGCAAAGGCTCTGAAGACAAACCCTTTGCGAGAGGAGAGAGCAGGGATGAGTCAGCCTCATTAAATATGTACCTCTTTCTATGCCTGAAGGTAACAGTTCGCTTTGTTTTTCCTTCTTGGGAGCCTTTGCTAATCTCCGAAGTTGCCTTAGGAGGGAAGGCAACTTCAAAGTAACTTCAAAATGGCTTCAAAATGATTTTGCCCCCCCCATGGGTGCCCCCTCCCCCTAGCCTCCTCTAGCCTCCATTGCCAAACTAATGTGGAAACAGGCTCCCTTTAATCTGGATTTTCTGGCTGAAGACCCCATTGTAGGCCCCATTAATGGGGTCTACAGAAAATCCGGATTAAAGGCTGAGATGTACCCATACGATCTGGATTTCCCCAGCGGCGGTGGAAACAATCGGGTCCCAAATGGGTGCCGTGGTGGAAATGGGGTCATCCAGCTCACACCCAAATGGGTCGTTAATGGGTACTTTCTGCCAGTGGAAAAACACCCCTTGTCTCATCTGCCTGCAGAACCTTTCCTCCACTATCACTTAGATAAAATCCCTATCTACTACAGGTGCTCTAATAGGTCTCTAATTGATTGTATGCCTGTTAAATACTGTTCAGTAAGCAATTTTTGAAGTAACAAATTTGACATTTATAAAGCCTTACCAGCAAACCCATATTTGAAATTTGATCAGATAAAGTATTCATCCATGAATCGCTACTTCCTCCTTTTAGTGAACACTAGAATAAAGACAAAATTGATCAGTTTGTGTCTCGGTTTTTTACTGCATCCTTGTCCAGGTGTTTCAATAAAAATGAGCTTGTGTAGTACAGTAAGAGGATGAGAGCAGAGTTATGAAGTTACCTTGTCATAGGTAAAACCATATAATTCTTAGCTTAGCAAACAATGTGATCCAAATTTTGCACAGATCACATTCCTTGATGACCCTAATGGCATAGTCTGTTTATTAAACAACTGATGAAAAATTTACAGGTGGGGATGTTGGATGATCATTCCAACAGCCACGCTAGGCTACATCTTACATCTGTGATGGAAGCTATTTAACGACCTGTTTTTTTTCTCAATACACCTTTAAAGGTTTTTAATTGTTTCATATCTGGTCAAGTTAAGATCTTTCAGAACCTCGTTTTAATTTGTATGTAATATTATTATCATTAAGAGTGTCCCTGTTCCCTCCCACACCATTTTCCTTTTGTATCTTGTCTCTTTAGATTGTAAGCCTGAGGGCAGGGATCTGTCTAAGATTAATATAATATTGTAACCTGCCTTCCAGGTATAGGGCAGGATAGAAATACAAATACAAATACAAATAAAATAAATAAATAAATAAATAAATAAATAAATAAATAAATACTGCAAATAAATAAATATTTAGCTTTGTACATAAATCTCCGTATTTCCATTTATACTGACTCCCACTAGTACTGTGATGCACCTTAATTCTTACCTGCCTTATTCCTAAAGACATGATTATTGTCAAGACAGCATTTGCTCCAAACACAGTACACACTGCATAGGAAAAAAACCTTCAAAATTCCTAAAATATCACATCACACTTTGCATTCAACAGTGAAATCCTTCATTACAAATGCCACTTTAATGCCAGTTAACCTTACGATACGCAATTCAGAAAAATGGGTCTGACATGCTCACATATCTAATTTGCCAGAAGCTGAGAATATTCTCACCTTGATTGGTGGTTTCTTTCCTCCTTGTCCCCAACTTGTTGAATTATGGGAGGAACTGCTTCCCTGAGAGCCTGCTGTGTTCCAGACTCCTCCCTCCTCCTCTTCTTCCCAGCTGGAATGCCTTGTTCCCGATACTGGCCCATCATTATCCCCCCAGCCATCTTGAGGCGGTTTGGAACCTTCAAAAGGAATGCAAATATGTTGTCAAAACTACAGATTTAGCCCCCATAATTCCAAGCCAGAAACATCAATAAAGAGATCAAAAGTACTTTATATCACAATCGAAACAGATGTCAGTTCCATTGATTTACTTAAAAAACGTCACCTTTTTTCTTAACTGAAATGCGTGTTGTCCATTGAAGCTTACTGCTGATTTCCAGTAAAGATCAGAAAGGTAATCTGAGAACTAGCCAGACAGACATAATGAATAGAATAAGCCCTTGTATGGCATGGGACTGGCACGTATAGCCATATTCCTGGAAACCTAAGTGTTATAAAAATTGTATTAAAGGAATTGCTTGATCACAACAGTATGCTTGTATATGATCATGTTATAGGACGGACTACTGTAGATACCAGCAATTCAAATTGACAGCAAGCAACCACATAGAAACTACTGTAGTATAATTCAAAAAATAATCTTCTGAGGTGTTCAAATATCATCAGCAAAAGTCAGCATAGAGACTTCTAACAGATTACATTCGCTACAGAAAATGTATCTGGAATGTTTGGCAGGTAGAACTAAAAGCAGTATTCTATTTCATGCACTAACAAGACATTTCTCAGCCGAACCTTACTGTTGTATCTGGGTGTTCCTCTTCTGCACCCCTCACTCAGGACTCCTAGGTTACACATTTTTTCTTCCCTTTTAAGCCCCTGTATCACCTGACCATGCCCAGTATCTCTTGGTCGCTTGCTTCACTCACATCGTGGCTGTGTTCATGGAAGCAGGCCCCAAGGAAGATTACAATGCTGCTAGCCTTCCCTTCTGGCCCTGTCTCATGGACATCTTGGAAGGCTGAGTGAGTGTATTGTTTGGTCCCGTCACAGAAAGAGGTGTGAGCCTTCCAGCGACTCCTGGAGTGCTGTATTGCCCCCGCTGCAGGAACTCTTTCCCCCTGGGAATAATTCCTCTACCCACTACCATCTGGAGAGCTATAGGTTGTGAGGCATGTGGTGGTAACACCAGTAGCAAAACCTGCCTAGCACAGTGTTTTCCTACCTTTCCAGCTCACCACGAACCAGTGTCAACAGGTCGCCAGAATCTACCACGACAGATGCCCCTATTACAGCAGTCATCCTCCTGGTAAGTCTTCCTTCAGTGGGACCAGGTTGTGTTTTTCCCTCGCCCTCTCCTCTACCAGGCCGCTGACTGGCAGCTGGCTAAACCTGGGTTTCTCTCCCCTTCCACAGGTCATTTCAACCACCATGGAATCCACACCCTCTACTAGTAGGGGACTGAAAACCCTTTGGAAACAGGTCTCAGCTATTTCCACAGTGTTGGAATCTCCGGGGGGGGGGGGGAGATGTCACAGGCGCCTCTGGTAAACTTTTTTTTTGGGGGGGGAGTTAAAGCTGTATCTCCTGCTGTTAATCACAGATATCCCAGTTGGGATCTGCATTTGGTGTTATCTATATTACAAGGCAACACTTTTGAATCTTTAGAGCAGTGGTTCTCAACCTGTGGGTCGCGACCCACTTGGGGGTCGATCTACTCTTTCACAGTGGTCATCTAAGACCATCGGAAAATACTATGCTTTAATTATGTTCAGTTTGTAACAATGAAAATACATCCTGCATATCAGATATTTACATTATGATTCATAAGAGCAGCAAAATTACAGTTATGAAGTAGCAACGGAAATAATTTTATGGTTGGAGGTTAGGGTTAGGTTGGGGCTCACCACAACACGAGGAACTGCATTAAAGGGTCGTGACATTAGGAAGATTGAGAACCACTGCTTTAGGGACTGTTTCTCTCGACTTATTATCATTTAAAGTTGCCTTCCTAGTGGCTATGTCTTCAGCCCGATGAACGCCTATAGAAGAACCACTCTGCAAATTTACCCCTGATGCAGTTATTCTGCGATTGGACCTGGCTTTTCACCTCACGGTGAATCCAACGTACCATAGGGACTTGGAGATCCATTTACCTTCCCTGGTGCAGCCTGTTCAGGGGGAGGCGGGACTGGGACTGGACCACCCTCATAGTCAAGAGGGTGGTGCAAGTCTATTTGAATAGGATGGCAGCACAGCACAAGACTTCTAACCTGCTTATTTGTTTTGGTACTGCTCACACTGGAAGGAGGAGGAGGCTTTTCTACCCTGCTTTTCTCACCCATTTAAGGAGACTCAAAGCAGCTGACAAAATTCTTCTCCCCACAACAGAACACCCTGTGAGGTAGGTGGAGCTGTGAGAGTTCAGAAGAGAGCTGTGACTAGACCAAGGTCACCCAGTTGGCTTCATGGGGGAGGGTGGAATCGAACCAGGTATTCCCAGATCAGAGTCTGGCTCCCTAACCACTAGATCAAACTTTCATTGAGAGTGTCAGCAAAAGTGATAACTGCCTGGGTGCCTTCTTGTATTGGTCTGTGCTACCAGTAGAACTCCCAGGTACAGTGATGGCCCATTCCATGAGGTTGCAGGCCACCAGTAAGGCTTTCGGCAGGGATGCTTTGACAGCCAAGATTTGCCAGGCTGCCGTGTGGAGTTCTCCTCCTACCTTCCCCAGGCATTAGAAGACTACTTCAAGGCTGCAGAGATATCTTTGGGGAGGCGAGTCCTGCAGCCAGCACTTTCAGAAGTGGTAAGGTGGACTGCTCTGGGGGACCCGTAGCTCCAGGGGACGTGCAGCTCCTTAGGAGGTGATGTTTTCCTCCCACCCAAAGGAATAGCTTGGGTATATCCCAGATACTCCAATGGTAAGGGGTCTGGCTGAGAATGGAACGATGAAGACCTTAGGGATCGTCCATTCTATTCAGCTCGTTCATTAGACCCACCCAGGAAAATTATTGTTGTACTTTGCGTTACAGACAATGTCTCTTTCAGGTGTGTTTGCTCAAGATATTCGGTGTAGTCAGATGACGCAGGGGCTTATAAGAGAAGAAAAAAGTGTGTCACCTAGAGGTCATGAGTGAGGGGTGCAGAAGACGAACACCCAGATACTCCAATGGATGGGCCGGCTAGAATGGATGATCTCTAAGGTCTTCATTGTTCCAGTATTCACCTCAAACACAAATCTAAAAGAAAACTTTCAGAAGTCAGATGCTGAAAGAGAGGTAAACTACACTGACTCCCAATATAATAATTCAGACTCTGATATATTCAGACTTTTAACATTGTTGAAATGGTCTGTCTTTGAAGTTAAAACCACATTTTCATAACTGCTGTTCTGATTCTTAAATTTCTATCTTATTGAAACAATCCATGATAATTCTGTTTATGCTGTTGTGTGTTTTTCCCCACATAAATCCTGCCTTCTCTTTGGAAATATGTAACTTCTGTCCCTCTCTGGCAATCTACATAGGATGTTCTTTCGCGTGGTCTGCCCTGCAGAAACTCAAAGACATAGTTTTATGGCTCACAACTCTTGTATTTTTGGCTCATCAGTATCTTCTGAAAGTCATCACAGTGGTTCCAGATTTTTCACCTGGGAAACAGATCTGGAACAACCGTTCTTGTCTGAGCAGTGAACATATAACAGCATAATATCAACTGATTATTTTTCCATCAGGCTACTCAGTTACTAGTGGTGATGCTGATCTTTCTGTTAAAAACTCTCTGTGGTGACTTACCTTAACTCTTGTATTAATCCAAAGGAAAAACTCATTCCAAAGCATAAGAAACGTCCCCCACCCCACCCCAGAGGAACCCAGAAAACCAAAGAGAAGAAAATGACTGAAATAAAATATTACAAATTTCCTTGCACTACTTAGTGATACAGAGTTTTCTGTGAACAAGTAAACCACCCAACACTTCATACTGCTTAGTCATATGAAGTATTAGTTAAACTGCTGAATTTGTTCATGCGAAATTTTGAGCCTGGTTTGCAGTAAGAAGGCAAGCTAAGCCTTGGCCAAGCCTTGTGAAAGCTTTGTTATCTTTTGAAGTTCCAACAAAGATTACTGTCTTTTATGGCAGCTTTATACCACTTTTAAAATTCTGAGAGCCTTTAAGCGATAGTAACTCTCCAATAGAGGACAAACCAAACAAACTGAGCCCAAGCCAGCCAGACATGTACCTTGATGAAGCACCCTAAACTGGCTCAATGACTTTGGGTTTCAACTCAATATAAGCTAAGCAAATCTGGCTTTGTGCACACCTTTATACCCTAGCTTCCTAGTTAAGCTCTAGCCTTCTCAATAAAAAGTCTTGCAGAACGTTAGGCCTTTGTTTACCTATGAAACCCCACAAGTCTTCAGATTAGAAAAGACTGTAACCCTAAAACTGGGAAGAAATTCACCAGGTACTATAGACATGTTGGGATGCTGTCACCTATTGTAGGAATAATAGTCCTTGATGATTACATACAATTCCTTTATATAATTACACCCAGAAAAGAGTTATAATCATTAGCTTCCATTTCCGTCACTTTCACTTCCCAAGGTACTATCACTGTACTCATTTCAATAAATTTACACAAGAATAAACATATTAGCATCAACCAAGTGAGCAAATTAGAACAAAGTAATAACCACCACACACCAGAACTGCAGTGAAAGGAAGAATTCCTGCACACATTTTGATAACTTAAGTGATAAATAACCTGGCTCATCAAGATAAAAACAATGTGATTACTACCACCTGCTGGTTTTGTAAAAGCGGGATCCACTATCGACTTTTTACTGAATGTCACTGAACTGTATGTATTACATACAGTTTTAAACTAATCAGATGCCTTATTTAAAATTCTCCACTATGTTAGAAATGAACAAGACACCAGGCACTAGTATAACTATATCCTGTTATTTAGAAACATTTTTGTTTTTATCTACAAGTACATCATCATTTTCTTTTACAATAATAGAAATGAGGAGGTACTCACTAGGTTTTATGGCATTTGGTGCACTGGAGGGTCCATTTCCCCAACCGGTAGAAGTGCCCGTATCATCAACTTCACCCCACCCAGGGCTAGTTTCATTTGGTTCACCCCAAGCAGCTGTACCATTATCTGGAGCAGGAGGTGTGCTTTTGTTCCAGACTTGGTTATAAAAAAAATTACATACATTTAATTAATTAAAATGGCATTTTTTATTACAGCAGTATCAGATACAAAAAGTTACATCTTCTATTCTAGTTTCCAGTGCTGGCACCTAGCTTTAAGGGCAGGTAGTCAGTGGTGAGGGTTGACCAATTAATGGCCACAAAAACATGTGCCATCCCCCAGTGACTCCTGCATAGACCTAGTGAGTGCCTGGTCTGCACTTCTGCTAACCCACCCTTAAAGCTATAAGCTGCCATTGCTATTGAACCTACTTTGCCATACTTTACTCTCACAACTTGATATTCTGAAGGAGCAAAACCTACTCCAGACAGTGTAACAATAGGATGCTATTTAGACTAAAATATGATCCTGTTCTCACCTTCTTGTGATGTGCATGATATTTATTATTTTATTCTATTTAAATTAGTTATACTGCCTTTTGTTACCAATCCCAAAGCAATAAATAAAAGAATAAGATGAATACATTAAAATAAAACCAGCGATAAAACTGATGGCCAAGTGATGACTTTCTGCAAACAGCAAAAATATTTAAACATATAAGGCAAAAGATCAGACAAGTTGAGGCTTTCTGTATTTTAATAACAGGGCCCAAGAAAAGCTTCTCATCTTCAGTGACACTGGATAAAAGCATCTCATTTGCAAATCTCAGAAATAAGCAAGGCCCAGATGGAAGAATCTGTTTCTTCAAATAACCCAGTCCCAAGAAGTTTAGTGCTTGACAGTTCATTTATAACATCTTAAATTTGGCCTGGTAGCAAATTAGACATCAGTGCACTTTTTGGCTATTCTATTTAACAGACTAGCACCAGCAGCCAGATTAATCTTAAGGGCTGTCCTCCAAAAAACAAGTTATTTTAGTCCAACTCTGATTGTCATCAATACAGAGTTCACTACTTCCAGGTTATCCCTTTTATAGAACAACACAGCTACATTAGTTAAAGTAAAAGGTACATTTGGCTACAATAATTATCTTAATCTCTAATGGCACTGATGGTTCTTAGAACACCCTGGAATAAGAATTTAATCCTTAAAAAAAAGTATAATTCAGAACATGCAAGACATCAAATTTCCAGACACAGGAACCCAGCCATCAATAGGGCTCCTCTGTTTTTTGTCAGAATTCAGCTCAGGTTATTGGCCCTCCTCCAGCTCCCCACTTACATTCAAGCATAGATTCACGATATGAACAGTTTCACCTGATCCAGATGTAACAGACACAGAGCTGCATGTCATCTACATACTAATGACACTGTACTCCAAATTGCTTTGTAACAGTTCCCAGAATAATTCCATAAAATTGGTGTATAAGATACCTCACTGATTCCCTAAAAATTGTGGCATCCATTTTATTGCAGTGATGAGCAATTTCATTCTCAAAGTCCCTTGCAAAGAGATAAAGAAGCATCCAATAAGCTTCAAGAAGAGGCTTACTACAACTTAGACTCTAAACGATTTGAAATTACTTAGCCAATTCTTGGCCATCTTCAGTATTATGCACCAAAGACAATTACATATTCTAATCAACTTTGTCATCTTTTTCCATGTAGACTGTAGCCACTGTCTAGCCTGGTGCATTATCTAGAACACAGAATACAAGGAAAGTGTGCAAGTATGCTTCAACATAGTAATAAGAGGCAATCACGCAGTGGTCCAACAAATTCTGTTGTTCCACAACAAGAAAAGGCCTTTGGAAGGAAAAACAACTATGTCTGAAATCTTTGACAGAATTTAGAAAGACTCTGGATTTTTAACCTGCCAAGGCAGACTGATCACCTCACCCTGTAACCAGAGATAGCCACTGTGAGACTATATGTCAAGGAAAGTCACCTGATCATCCATTATTTCCAGAAACAATTCAATCAAATTCTAAAGCAAAGATCAAATCAAGGATATGTGTCTTATTCATTAAGTCCATGAGAAATTGAGACATGGTTAGCATGAAACCCATGAAGGTCAAAGTAGACTCATTCAAAGCCGTCTCTGCATTAATAACCATTAACAGTCTTTCATGCTATTAACATTGATCTCTCCTTGGGCCACCATTTTAGAGTTTAACACTATTTCTAATATGACCATGACTAAGGGAAGAGATTAGGGAAAATATTCAAAATCTCTCTTTGGCCAAATAACAGAACAGGCCTCCTGGTTAGCAGGCAGGAGCCTACATGGGCCACTACAACCTTCTTCACAGCTCTCCACATTTTTCTGCAGCTGTACCAAACAATTAGATGGACACAACACGGGCAGATCCTCGCCTGCAAAACTGTCTATTTATGGCTCACCAACACAAAGAATCAACTGCCTCAACCCTTCATCAAGGAAGTCTTTGAATGTTTCAAAAGTATGCATGACTGCTGCTTACTAACCTTGCCATCAAGTTTAATAAACGCTAACCACAAGTTTGACTTTAAAAGGGTGCTGATTCTGACACAAAACCTGCAGAGATTAAACAATCAGGGCTCACAAGATGGAGCAAGCAGAGAAAGTAACTGATCCCTTTCCTCCTTGTATCTCTGGTGCAGTAACTGTCTTTCAAGGTAAATGGAACAAATATTTACTAAAAAAGGTGCTGTACACTACAATGTACTTTCCAACACCTAGCCTAGTAAAAGCTGAACAATTTTAAGACAATCAAAGAGAATCACATTGCTAACCTAAGAAAACAGAAGATTGTAGCAATACTAGACTGCATAAAAATAACTGAAGTGATAATAGCTTCAAGTATACCTCTTAGATAAGAGAACCAACTTTAGTTCCTACAAAACTTTAAAAGCCACTATCCATGAACAATGATCAGTATGTAAGAATGGCACTGCCAATCATTTGCAGGTTATGAATGATTCAACAAGAAAAACCATGCATGAAGTTCTAAGAAAATGAGAGCTAACCACAGAAGCTTGTGTGTATAGCCTTTAAGAATCTGAATATACTTCAGGACTCCCCTGTGCATTTCATCTCAGCAATGCAAACAGATTTACTTTTAGACTGTAAATATTTCTTAATGATAAATGTGAATGACAGACCTAGCAACTGATTTGCAGGTTAAATGTCTACCTCCTCCACCTAAATTTGTACTTAAATGTCTAGATAATAACAACAAAGAAGAAAAAAAATAACAGAAAAAAAACACAGAATACCTGAGGCTGCTACTTTGCTAGGCCTTGGAGTAGGGAGGTTTTGTTCTCGTGGAGCTTGACCAACTTGTGAGTTCTTGTCCCAGAGGTTCACATTTTTGTAGTTGTAGCTCTTGGGATCTCCCCAAGCTGAAGTGCCATCATCGATATCCATTTTTCGACTAATTGACTGGGGGGATGGTTCTTCCCAGCCACTGGGTTCCTCATCTTTTGAGGCAGTTGGCTGTGGCCCACTGTTCCAGTTAGGATTAGGTGGTCTCCCATTGCCTGGAACCTGAGGTGGCGGGCCCCAGGAGCCAGGTGCCTCTGACTGTGGATGGTGGTGCTGCTGCTGATTATTATTCCAGGTACTAGGTTGTCTACCATTATCATTCCATGCAGGAGTTCTTTTATTATTTTCCCACCCTCCTTTTGAACTTGCATTTGCACCATTACCCCATGTTCCAATCTCATTTTGGCCAGCTTCACCCCAACCTGACATTGACTTGCTTCCTGTACTCTCCCAGTTATTGTTTTTTGTTTGGTCAACATCCTCTCCCCAGCCATTCTTTCCTGAAGACCACCCTTGATTAGGTGGTCGCCCATTCCATCCTGGGTCTTTGTTGGAATTCTCATTCCAAGATGGTGCCACCTTTTCATCTGGTCTTCCTCCTCCCCAGTTAGAACAATTGTTCTTGAAATCATTCCATCCTCCAGTGTTTTTGGGCTCTTTCCACTCTGTTGGAGTAGAGAGTTCACCCCATCCAGACTTGATTTGATTGCTTTGGCTGGGTGAATCTCCCCAGCCCCCTGAGCTCTTTGTCTGTATGGCAGAACTCTCCCACCCCTCAGTTCCTTTATCAGCCTTTCCCTCTGCCCTTGGCATCTCTTCTATGTCCCAAACAGTATCTTGCTTTATTTGAGTTTGACCCCAGCCAGTATTTGAAAGCACTCGGGGGTCTAAATCAGTCCTGCTCAACAAAGTTTGCAGGACTGCTTGGCAATCAGGATGTGTAGGCCTGTATGATCGACGTCCAGAATTGTGGCTGTCACTACTTCCTGCTTTATGGTTGCTTCCAGTGCTTTGACCTCCAACCTCACTTCCCGTGGAGCTGGAAGATCTTCCCCAGCAGGGAGCCTGGGAATTGCCTTGGTTTTCAGGAAGGGGGTGGCCCTTTTGATTGTCCCATGCTCCAGTGCTAGAATTTGGTTGGTTAGGACCACTCCATTCTCCAATCTTCAATTCATCAGACCCAGACGGCTGTTTCCATTCTCCCTGAGACACCCCTGATGTCATTTTGTTCCCTTCACTCCATTTGCTTTCATTAGAGTGTTGAGGGCCAATGGTCCAAGACCCATCACCCGTAGACCTGTTACCGTTATCCCAAGAATCGTTTCTTGACCCATTAGATTTTTGAACAGAAGCTCCCTTCCATGAGTCCTCCCTATCCTTTCCATTGTTCCCATGATTTCCAGAACTGCTTTGACCAGAGACACTGTCCATTCCAGAAGCCCCCCTAACTGTACCCCAAGACCCAACATTGCCAGTCTTTCTCTCTCCAGTGCTTTGTGAAGGGGCATCAATGCTCCTGGAGGGGTTCCCAAAGCCCATTTCAAAGGACATTCCCTTATTCTCTACCGGGTTTGGTGAATTTAAGTTCAAGGAGTTAGTGTTTCCATTTTTTGGTCCATCAGTATTGTGGATTTGAGCCTGTTCTCTGCCAGGGACAAAATTAACACCCGCATTTTCCATCTTTGACTGCTGTTCCCTAGAATTCTGACCTGCTGCATTAATCTGTGCATTGGAGCCACCATTATCAGATTCCAAAGTCCCTTTCCTTGAATTGCCCTCTTGAATTAATGCTGGCCAAGCAGATGGGTTGCTATTTGGGTTGAAATTGCTGAAGCCAGAGCTGGGGCCAATTCTGTCCTGCCCACTCAAGTTCCTCCAGCTTGCTAGACCACTGTTACTCTCTGCTGCAGGATTGGAAGATTGAACAGATTTAGCCTTAGGGTCAGATTTCCAGGCCCCAAGATTACATTCGTTACCAGAGCTTCCAGGCTGGCACTGGTTTCCTTTTCCTTTGTTGCTAGTGGTGCTTCCTGGCAGAGTGCTCTTCTCTAAGCCAGGGTTTGAGGCACTGTTGTTGTCTGTGGTGTTTTCGGAAGAAGACTCAGTATCTTTGCTGGCAATACAAGGCCACTCTTCCATGTCAGACCCGTCTACAATCACCTTGTCCCAGACATGAGTTGGGTTGGCATTGGTGCTGTTGGAGGAGGATCCAGGACCCCAAGTGGAATTTGCATAATTTGAAGCAGCAGCACCTCCAGTTGTTGAATCTGAAAATGAAATACATACATACATATGTATATATATGTATATATACAGAGAGAGAGAATGATTTATGCATACACAAAAGAAGGCATATAAAACATGCTTGAATTTGAGGTCCCCCAAAAGGGAAATCTGAGCATGACCATGTGCTTGGTTTTCTGTTGTGCTCCGCTGCCAGAAGGCTCGGGCAAGTACCTGTTTGAGGGCTGAGCAGAACTTGAGAGGATCATGAGGATAATGGCAGTGACCCAGCCCAGAAGTTCGGTCTGGAATATGTTTTACAGCATTGGCAAGCTGAGGAACCCAAAAAGGAACTAATCAATTGGTTGTATTATGGGGGGGACTAACGAGTTTTAAAGTGGTGGTTTGGTTTTGTTACAACCTGACTCAGGTGCAACTCTAAAAAATGATCTAACAAATTGATAAAAAGCATCATTATTAACAATGATTAAACACTGTACTTTAAACATCAAAACTGGTGACAAACAAAATAATTGCTCCTGCTAAAAACAGGATTATGAAGTTAATAAATCTTTTGGCCTGATCCTCAAGGGTTGCTTGGATTTTATTCATTATCCACCATACACAATAAATAAGAATGAATATGGACAAATAAAATATAGTTCTCGGTGTCTAACTTGTGGCAGTCAACATAAAATGCAGAAATTAACATAATCTCATTTCAAGGTTCTGTTAACATGTAAGTGTGCTGTAGTTATACTGACTGCTTTCTTGCCATAGTGCAGGAATGTTTTCAAAAGCAGCCAGTTAGATGTAGCAAATGCAAGCTGGCCAATGCTTCCCAAGTGATTATGTAAGAAATGTGCAACTAAGATAGAAACATATATTTGACAACACGTGCTGCAGGCCAGTTAACGTAAGGGCTTGATTCGTCCTTAAAGAAACTCATCTCCAAAAATAAAATGAGATGGCCTAATTTAAGGAAATATGTAAAACTCTCATAAATATACAACATTTTTTTAAAAAGTCTAATAAGTCTGAATAATTAAATCACACAATTCAAATACTCTGGTACGTCTAGCATTTGTTTCAGGAAAATGCCCCCTTCCTCCCTCTTGCTACATTTAATGATGAATCTAGAACCATCAAAACCTATTTATATATTTCAACCTTCTAATCTTATCTGAGGAGTACTTTGACTCCAGCTGGTATAAAATACTGATCATCCTTTGTTTTGTAAAACAAACTCATGTCTACTTATTTAGGATTTTCCAGTGAGCAAACTACAAATATCAGGGCGCTCCCATAAACTGCTTGACCACCAGGAAAAATGTCAGTCTTTAGAGTGTTCCCTTTTCTGATGATTTTTCTGCCATCTTGAGTTACCTTATTTGACTGAAAGTCAACAAAATGTAAAAACAGGTAAAAAGTAAGTCTTCTTCAGATAAACTGACTTGAAATGAACACTATTCAAAGCCGCCTTGAAGCTTTAGAGACTCACTAAACAAAGTTAAAAAGAGTTTCCTTAGAAACAAGTACACTATGTACTCTTTTATTGGGGTGATTTTGTTCCCATGGAATATTATTCATAGGACTCTTCTTGTATGATACACTGTATACTGTTGAATTAAAACAAGGACATCCATATGTTCAGATCCTAAAAGGTCTTGAATGCAACCCCCACTTCAGAAAGACAGCATACCGCCTGGGCCAGCAAGAGTGGCGTGGGCCCAAAGGGAGCCCTCAGACATTAACACAACATTTTAAATGACTTCAAGGGCTGCGCTGTATCTGCCCATCTTGTGTTAATTTTGGTATTTGCATTTCATTCAGAAATAGAATTATCTTTGGTCTGTTAGGCTGATGCAAATCAGATTATAATTATCCTTTATGTGGCTTTCCACAACACATTTTCCCTCTTATGTGGTTAGTACCTTGCAGTCTCTCTTCCTTAATATGAGCTCTGAACTTGGTCTTGTGCAAGTTGTGATTCCCCATCACAACTGATCCTAACAGTGATTCAATGACATGGATTAGTAGTCTGGACAACTACAGCACTGTTCCTTAGCTAAAGCACAGTTGTTCGATGACATATATAGGTAGTCTAGAACTAGAAACTTCTGTGGCTCCCCCATCAGCCAACTCTACAGTTCTTATTCAACACTACATATGCATACCCCACCCTGCCTACCACAGATTGCTAACATCTAATCAGAGTGCAACTGTCAATTCACTTGTATGGGAAGTCTAAACTCTACTGCTACAGTTCTCCTACTAACTAATCCTAACAACAGTCATATTGACATAAGCTGTTGGTCTACCTTCCAATAGGAAGGTGCTTACCTGTCCATGTGCATCGCCATACTAGCAAAACAACTGTTCCCAGGAAATTTCTTCAATTATTTGGATTTGTAGCTCATACACCTGGGTTGCTCAGATTTTCCTGATGAGCAATCTCAGTGTATCAAGTAGCTTTACTGGGAGCCCAGATAGTTTAACGCAACACCTGCTTCACTGATTTACAATGGTGGATCAAACCTCTGTCATTTAGTGCCAGGATGGTGTCTGTGTGGGTTCTTGGAAGGTATTTTGATCCTGAGAGTCATTTTCCCACTTGAACAATGAGGAGGACCTTTTCTTTTCTTTATTTTCAGAATTCATCAAAAGATAAAATAGTCTTTGTTCAGATTTTCGTCTGTGGAATCTGAGTATTCATGTCTGAACAATGAAATGAAAGCTTTGAGATGGATTGGTTGGATGTTTCTTTTGCATGACAGCAAAATTCAAGCAATTTTCTGATCTCCGCAGCAAAATCAATGTTGAGAGCCAAAAGCTTCCCATGGCTTGAACTGGCAGGCTGAGCCTCTGCACTCCACTGCCAGTTACTTGCTGAGCTGCATAGGTAATTTTAGCCCTTTTATTACTACAATTCTCATACCAACCTAGCATCATGCAGCTTTCTGCTGATTTGCATGGGCTGTCCAAATATCTGGCCACTGAAGTTTCTTTAGCAGTCAATCCTGACATTATTCGTCAGCTTGCATGGGTATGTCTATTCATAGGCAGCAATTGGGGATATACAAAATATAATTTCAAATGCTTTTCAAAATACATGAGCTTGTGTAGCCTCCTAAATGGTGGCCAAGATTGTTAGTTGGAGCACCTAGTAAACTCAGTCTAAGAACAAGCTGAGCCCTTATATCAGTTCCTCTTGTGCCTGCACTGCTGATCCTGCCTTCTTGGTGTCTCTGGATGCACCTACTCATTGTTGTGTCATGCAATGATATCATCATGTGGCATCATGCAGTTTTGGGCCACTCTGGGCTTCCGCTGTGCCATGCCAGATCCTGGCAGGGGCTGGGGGAAGACCTGGTAGGTCCAAAATTGTTTATCACTATGTGATGGCCTCGTTGTACCGCACATGACAACAGGCAACCCTGGCCCCCAGCATCCAAGAACACTGGCGATGCCCTCAGAGTTCTGAAGCCATGGTGGAAGTCTAGGAGAAGTGAGGGCAGTTATGTTCTTCTCCCCAATCCTGGGAACTCACTTTTGTGTCTAAATACCAGTCAATAATGTGTATCTGAGTGGCTGTTCTCAAAATTTACAAAGAACCATTTGCACAGATCTACTCATAAATAATGAGGGAACTGCCAAGACAATGGTTTTAATCTCCTTACATCCAAACCTGTTTGACCTTGTCAAACTTGCATAGAGTGAGACAGGGACCAAACCTTCACTCGGGAACACAGGAAGTTCAGTTTAAATAATGAGGGATGGCTGTATATAATTCCTTCAGGTTTCAAACCTTTTCCAGTAAAGTGAGTGGAAATTTCACTAATTTTATACAGGTGTGGGAGAAGATGGAGTTTAAACACATGCTCAAAGATCAATTTTGGCAAATTCTAAATGATATGAATTGGCCCCTTAATTTAGCAGCTGTATTCGTAAGACAAAGGGAACCCAATTTACACAATTCAGTGATGGTGTTTCAATTAACAAAACATAAATTAAAAATCCCAAGCACAACAAATGGCAACTTAAAAAAAAAATTCTCCAAGCCCAATTCTCCTGGTTACCAAAGAAAGCTCACCTTTCAGATCATCATTTAAATATGAATAGGAAAATTAAAAATAATTATTTAAATAAACATGTTTATGTTGAAATGAAATGTTATATTCTACCTTATTTACTAATTTACAGTACTAATAATTAAGAGGTTCTCACGGAAGGTGACAGGAAAACAATAAAATTTAGACTACAGTATAACAACACAGATGCTTCAAAGTCAAAGGGGAGTACTAAAACTTTTTACCTGTTGCAGCCCCACTGTCACATGGCAGCAGCACTCCTGTTACCGGTTGTGCGTTGTTTGGATTTGTTCCAGGTGCTGGAGAAGGAGGTGGTCCTACACCACTCCCTAGGAGCATACAGGATGGCGGAGGGGGCTGCCCACGTTTCAGTAACACTTTGTGGTCCTGCTGGCAACGGAATCGCGGTGGCACCTCCCGAGGCATGTAGCGGGCGGCGCTTGGCGGTTGACCGTTCGGCACTGCCACCCTTTTGGCATTGTTGCCACCGTTCACGGGTGGCGATGGAGAGCTGCCAATTGGGCTGGCGGTCACTGGTTGGCTTAAACTTGGTTTTGTCGCTTCGGGCACTGTAATGAAAAACATCAGCTGGTGTTCTGAACTGCTCTGCAAGTTGAACCAATGCATGAAAGATTACATTTAAAATCAATTTTACCGTAAAATATAACGGATGTATGAAATAAAGCCAATACAGCTAATACAAATTTGACAATGAAAATTTGTCCATGGTAATAAAAATTAAGTTTACACAAACTTCAGTAAAATGCACTCCTATGTTCAGCACCTATAAAGAGCTGAAACTACATCAGTCACGAAGGGATTATAGGAAAAAAATGTGCTTGCAAACTCAAATGGAAATGCTTAATATTCTTTTACAGAAATTCTGGTTTAACTTGCAATATACACAACTTATTTTCAGCCCCTTGTGTAAGTGGTTGTACAAATCAGAATTGTACAGTTATAGCTTTCTGGTATTTGTAAATGTGGAAACGACGGCAACAGGTTCAAACACTTATTAGACGTCTAGAAATCACCAGCATCTTGAACAAATCAGATATTTTGAACAAACCAGACAAACTTGGCAGAAATGGACAAATTAACAAAGTTATTGAAAGATAAAACAATAGAGAAGTTTGTGTAAGATTGGAATCCTGTTATTATTTAAGAGAAATAGAAGTGATAACAGATGGTTTTGATTAAAACCTAGAAGGCAGTGAAGAAAAAATAAAAGACTTTGAAACGAAGCAAGGAAACAAACGACAAGAAGAGAAGTTGGGAAAATGGAGGAAGTCACATATACTTATTAGAAACAATGTAATAAGATGGTAATTATTGTTGTTTTTAAGTAAATACAAATTTAAAAAATCAGATATTACTTGACTTCCAATGCTAGTCTACAGAATTTGGTTTTCACAACTGGGCTTTCATCCAAGTACCACCCATGGCTAACCTTGCTGACCTTCCAAAATCGCACAAGACTGGCAAGAACAGTCTAAATGCTGAGCCACAGTTTAAAGTCCTCACTTGTTTTAAAGCCATTAATCATAGGTCTAGGCTTGTTCACAAAAGAGGACTGTTGATTTGTGGCTTGCTTAACGACTGCATGATATAATGCTCATCTCTGCATTTATACAGACATGGCCAGGCATAAGATGGTGCTTATATCATGTCACTGTCAAAATACAAATGTGTTTGTATGTGCGTTCACATTTGCAGACCTAACTATATATGCCAATGAAACCTCGCATAATCCTTAGCATGTGCTAGCAAGAGTCATTTATTACAGCAGCAAAACAAGAAAAAAAAAGCAGAAAATGAAGTCTGATAAAGGTATACTAGGGTTCTGAAGAAATATACCAGACTGCTAAATAATAAGAGCAAAGATCTCTAAAGGAATGAAGAAATCTGAAGAGCAGGTTTCTACTAACAAGATAAAGACGGTAATGCAATCTTGTTTAAATGCAACAGACACAACAATATTAGTTTTGTTATTTGATACAGGCAAAGAAAAGTCTATAAAAAAGACAGGAAGTGAGCACTTGAGGCATAACTGAAGAGCTATGTCAAATAATGTAAACAAAAGTATAAAAAAGCTGAACCTAAAAGCTACACAAGAAGTTACCAGGAACAAAGAAAATGTATTCAAGAGCTCTTACAATCTGTCTATGAATTACTCTACATTTTTTAAAAATGGAATTGTACAGCAGGAAATAATGGTCTGAACCAAATTTTGGCCCTTTCTACACAGGCTGTTATGCTGACTTAGAGAAGGGTCTAGGTCATAATATGCGGACCAGTGCTGGCCCTGACACTTCCCCAGAATGATTTGCCCTCTCCATGTACCACAGTCCATAACTGGACTACTTAACACAATCCCAGACTATGAAAGTATGCAAAATGCACGTTCCTGTGGTCCAAAATACAACAAAGACTTAGATATGCTACTGAAAAGGGCCCAGTTGGAAATGATCCATTTATCAGGAACCTTTGTTCCCAGCCTTGAAAGTTGCCAGCTGGAGGGACCTTAACTGACACCAGCATGGCCAGGCCCATGCCATGCAGAAACAACCTTCATCCTGGACAAGAAGGCAAAAAGCACCACTTGTTATTGAGAACCTCAAGTGTTCTTGAAAAGATAAAGAGGAAATCTGGTCTTAATGACTTTTTAGAATGACTGAGGTGTTGAAATAATGAAGCACTGCCAATGTATTGTCCTCAGATGTTGTGGGCTACAAATCCCATAATCTCTGATCTTTGCTCTGTATACTGGGGTGATGACAGCTGTAGGTTCACAACCTCAGGCAGATATCACTGTGGTTACATTTGGTTTACACCTGAATAATACAATGGGCAAGCAAGCATTTCAAAACATTCTGACTTGTGATTTGTTTATAGACATATTTTCACTGTATTAAACCATTCTGACACCTAGAAGAAACCTTTTTACTTGACCAGACTTTGTAAATCTAATTCTCAAGATTTGGGCTCTGCTTATCTTTTTAAGCCTCCAATACAGTGGTACCTCGACATACAAGTGCCCTGACATACAAGTGTTTTGAGATACAAGCCGCCGAGTGAGTGATATTTTGCTTTGAGATGAGAGCAAGATTTGAGATACGAGTATGTAAATACAGTACAGTACATAACAAAAACAACTGAGGTGGTGTTTTGGGAGCTGGAATGGATTAATGGGAAAATTGCTTTGAGATACGAGCGATTTGACATAAGAGCAAGGTTACGGAACGAATTAAACTCGTATGTCAAGGTATCACTGTATTTTTATTTTTAACCTCCTCAATTAAACTAGATTCAAAGGCTTCAGAAAAAAGAATGAAAAATTTTAAAAAGGAAATAATTTTGCACTACTGCTGCAGTAAAACATCCATACAATTCAATATCAATTCAAACACTGTATTTGGGATAATCCTTTTCAACATTCAGCTTCAAGATATTCAAGATGCTAAAGGATAGGGCCCCAATATCATAGCTAAATGCATCCATACAAAGCAGTCTAGGATAGATGCATTTCTCGCTGCCAGAGGCATGAATCTAGAGATTAATTCCTTCCCACTAGCCAACAGATACACTGTATTGGACACTGAAGGGGCACTGCCTCCGGATTCCTCAATCTGCCATAGCAAAAATGGACAGAGTAAAAGGCCAGCATCTGGACTCTGTTTTCCAGCCTGCGACAGTGCCATCAAGCTCCCCATTCAAGTCAGTTAAGTTACAATTCTTTACCCAACCTTGATGAATTATTAGAGCTGACAGAAAACCAATATCAACTTGTAGGTGACACAGTGACAGTAATTTTTGATCAACTTTTCAGTATTTCCAAAGATTTGGAACCTCTTAAATCAGAGTGACAATCTCAGAACCTACCATGCTGCTAACAATGGGGAAACTACCTACCAGTTAACTGGCAAACCCTTGCTCTGTAAGTTCTTTAATCAGCCTAATCTGAAGCCTGACAGGGGAGTCTGTTCATGCAATTAGCTCTATATATTACATAAAACAAAATTAACAATGGACATTGGTCCTCATGCAGAGTTATAAATTAGCTGCTAGTGAGAAAATATGGCTGAATGAATGGGATAAATTTATTTTAATATTTTATCTACATCTGCAGGCTGAAATGGAAAGGTTAACAAAGCTTGCTTGGATGCCTCTGCAGCTACTGTTTGTAACAGTGGGATAAAAATCCAGTATTATAACACATTCCTCTTAAAATGCCCTGTACATTTATTATTGATAACAACAGAGGTTGACTTGTTCAGCTATGGCTGGTCACACAGACATGTTTCTGGAAGAGATAAGATTGGATCAGAAGGTCATAGGCTCAGAAGGAGTCTTTAGACAAGGAACATAAGAGCAATAGTTGAGCTGCTGATTGGCAACCCTCTGTTTGATCTCCCATCCTTGTGTTCTGATCTACTACAGATGAAAATGTAGTTTTGACTATTAAAGCATTATGAGTGATTCATCTAAAATACCACTACTTCCCAAATCAACTTATCTGAGTATTAACATCATCTATAGAGGTTGGTTTCTAAGTTCCAAAAGAACATCGGACGTATCATGTACAGGTTAAGTATCATACCAAACTCCCATCCAGCCTACTAACTACCCACTTATTATTTAAGTATGCTCTGAAAATGACACATCAAGAATTATGTCACATCAAGAACTGACACATCAAGAATTGAAGAGTCACCTACTTGCTGAATTTATCAAAATCTAAGATAAAGGTGACAATATAACCTTCTCTAGAATAATTCAAATAAATAGCCTATTCAGATAATCCAAAATTAATGAATCATCAACTAACACAATCATATATCTATATACATGGGGATTATGGAAAAACATGTGTGAACAGAAACTCTGTAAATGAAGAAGCTGAAATCAGTGTAAATCCAGGGGCCAGGGAAATTGTAGCAAGAACCTCTACTGACTTGCATTTGGTTGACAAGCAAACCAGAGATCTCTCACTGACTGAGGTTTTATTTCCTCCATTCACTTGTATTGAGAGGCCAGTTCCCTATTTAAATCAATGAAGTTTTTAGGTATATTGGTTAACTAAATTTTCATTCCTTGCATTGAGTTTCCTTTCCTTCACTGACTTGCACTAATTCTCTATTTAGGACATGGTAACAATCAGCTTGTGTACAATAACAGTTTAATTAGGATGTATACATGGAAACATAACAATTCATCAATTGTTGCAAACCATGCAAACTGAGGTATAAGTGCAATGTTTCAGAGAGAAAACCATTCTTACTTTTCATTCTGGAACTCCAAAGGCAAAATCTGTTTAATGCACATGCAATGCATAATCTGTAGAATTTGGTAATTGAAGGCATGCAAGCATGTATGTTTATGTAAAGATACTGAGTCCTAATATCATGGAGGAAAAATGTTTACTGTCATACTATGATTAAAGTTATGTACCTAGGTTTTCCATTCTTACTCTACTAGACAGTACACTTTCATTTTTTTAAAAGTGAATGCACTCATGCAGGGCTGGGGAGTAAAAAGTATTAACTCCAAGACACTTTTGTGCCAATGCATCCAATCTATGGAGTGAAATTTGTTTCAATTCAGGTCTTCAACTCTTTTTAAGGTGACTTTTCCTTCCCAAAATTAGAAAATTTAGCTTCAAATAAGATAGTTCAAATAAAAAACAAAAAGTATTTACTGAAATAAATATTCAAATAAAATAAAAAGCCCATGCTTGTAAAGCATACAATATATTACAAACCTAAATCCTTGATTTCCTTAAAAGATAGACATTTTAATGAAGGGGAAAAATAAAAAGCCAGCCTGCTCAAAGATCAAGGGAAGTTGCTATAACATTAGATAAATTTAAAATCTCTTACCTTTGGTTTTTTGATCTGTGACCTGTAAGTTAAATGATAAGAATAAATAAAAACAGATGCAGTCTTCTTACTGTAAGTATGCTATGCTTGTTTGAAAGGTATGTATAGCAGTTTATGTTTTAAGATATGTGCAAATACCTCAGCCAAATAACTAATATCTATCATTATTTATACTTTTAAATATTTCTTCCTTTAAAATGCTTTTGTAATTATTAATTTATTTGCAAGGAAGCATACAGAAGAAAAATGTCACTCATTGACTTTCAGCAATACAATTATTTTTTTTGGGGGGGGGGGGGAATGCTTAGAGAAATACAGTATTCCAAAAAGCACAAGCTTTAATCCAAAATGTTTTAATTCTTGTAAAGTTAAATGTCTGGCTTAATTCTATGTAAGCAATAGATAACTATCTCACTGGCACTGTAGCTAAAGGTCTTGCTTTCTGCTCACTTGGCCATAACACACTCTGAACTACTGGAAAGCCTATTTACAGAGAATACTGACATTACCATTTTAGAATATATGCTCTAATTGTAATTGTGAAGTAGTATTGGATCAAACAAGAACAAACTCTGAGCATTATCTGAAAGAAGTTTATAGGATTAGCTACCTTCAGTTATTCTATGTCTACAAACTAAATAACAACCGATGTGTAAAAGGCCAGCTACTGTATACAGGAATCGGGTATAGAAATGAAAGGAATAGCAGGGGGAGCTTCCTCCTCAGCATGGTGTTTGTTTCCTTTATTGCGTGATGATCACTGGGCAGAAACGATGGGGAAAGACTGCTAATGCAGACCATATGTACATATCAGCACATTAACAGTACATGCTGTTTGCAGCTACTTGGAGCTGTACCCCTGCACCATCTGAGAGCCACGTGCTGGCTACTTCTATCACTTACAATTTTTTTTCCTATGCTAGTTACAGTCTGTAACATCTTGTCTTAAATCATGCTAACCTTCTGTCTTAAGGTCCAGAATGTGCAACAACTTAGTCTAAAGTGTTACCTTAGGATGGTCCATACAGTAAAACACCAGCAATATCTCAGTATTCAAATTCCTAGATTTAAAATTAGCTGACATAAGAAAAATAACAAACAAACACGAACAACCGAGAGATCTCCCACTGACTAAGATATACAAAAGATAGTTTCATGCTTGATGCCTGAACTCTCCCAAATGAACAAAACTAAAACTGATTACGTTGAACTTTTAAAGATATATTTTTATAGTTAGGAGGCAGATAAATAATTTTTAATAGGCTGTATCCCAACACTATATTACAACAAGAAGGGTCAACCATATTACCAATAATTTTCTTTAAATAATGTATCAATACTGGAGATAATGAAATGGAATTAAAAACTCAAATGTTTTTATTATGCAATCTGACTAGTGCAGAGACACAGCATATAATAAAAGCACAGGGCCAATTTACTGTTTGTCCCAATCAAGTCAAAATGTGTACACTAAAAAGCACATACAAAAACACTTTTCTTCTTATTGTCATTATTCCAACCACAGAAAATATGTCATAACCTTGCATTTGAAAAAGTACTGCCCATAATATTTTTACTGTATGTTTTAGACTCAGAATACCAAAATATCTTGCAAAAGTCACTAATATTTCAGGTGGGGGCAATCCCCCAAAGTCTGAAAGAGGACCAGAGATTTCAAATTCAGATACACTAGGATCCATAAGACAGACTTGCTTCCAATCACAATATCAAGAGGTCAAACTAATTTAAATATAATTAATTGCTCTTCAAAAAGATAAGGCACAGTTCACAGTTTAACAAATTTAAAAAAGGATTCTTGGAGGAAAGCAAAAAACAGATATTGGTGAATCAGTTTTGAGAACAGTATAGCTTCTTATCTACCTCAGTAAAGCATGACTAACAGAAATGTCAGCTCAGATATGTTGATCCTGTATCACAGAAGAAGTATTTTGTAAGCTGTTGGCTAAACAAATGGTCTCATTCAAGAATTTCTATTCCACAGCTACCTCTGCACTCAACACACCTAAAGTAGAGTAATACTAAAAAAAAGCTGGAAAATGTAGTTAAGATACCCAAGCTCAATACGTGAAACGCATTTTGGGGAAATGCTAAAGTAATGGGGCTTCTAGATTAAGAATCAAGGATGAGGGAAAGAAATTTATAGAAGTATTAACTGTGTGGATAAAAATGGAAGGATAATTTCTTTCCTCTTCCATCACAGCAGTCTCCTTCAAGATTTCGTCCCACTGACTAGCAGTAGACTCAACGCATAGGGAAATTAGTTGTGCAGAGATAATGAGAAGGCTGAAAATATGCTCTCTGATGACTGTGGAAGGGTGTGAGCACATAAGGCTGATGAAGCTGATGACAGGCTTAAGTGGCGTGCTCCAGAAAGCTTTGTATACACCTGGGATAGCCTCAATGTACATGGCTGTAAGGCTGGTGCCTGGGAAGACATGCATTAGACCATTCCTGGCTTTTGTTAATAGTTATTAAAATGACTGGCAGTTCTGCTGCTGCTGGCTGGAGAAAGTCTGGAGCAACTGAGAGAGTAGCAAGAACTGCTCCATGGCTATGGAGAGGTTCCCTCTGGAGTCACTCTCTGTCTCTCTCTGATCACCTTCTGATGTGGTCATCAGAAAAGGCAGGACTGGCAGGACTGAATGCCACAGTCTTCATCCTTATGGCTCAATCAGCTGCTGGTATGCACTATGCCTGGAAGCCAGGCAAGTGCACCATAGAAAAAGTTCACGGCCCTGTTATTTGCTGTCTGAGGGCTGGGTTAGAACTTCTGCAAAGTTCTGAATACACAGAGGACAAAGGGCTGAGAACTGTGTGGATGTGTGTAACCCATTTCATAGAATCATAGAATGGTAGAGTTGGAGGGGACCTCCTGGGTCATCGAGTCCAACCCCCTGCTCAAGGCAGGATCTCCTAAACCATCTCAGACAGATGGCTGTCCAGTCTCTGCTTGAAGACCTCCATCGAAGGGGAACCAACCACCTCCCGTGGCAGCCTGTTCCACTGGTTGATCACTCTTACTGTTAGAAATTTTTTCCTAACATCTAAACTAAATCTTTTCCCCTGCAGTTTCACCCCATTGTTTCTAGTCCTTCCTTAAGAGAGTGAGAACAGGGCTGATCCCTCTGCCTTGTGACAACCCTTGAGGTATTTGTAGACAGCTATCATGTCTCCTCTCAGTCTTCTTTTTGTTAGACTAAACATTCCTAGTTCCTTAAGCCGTTCCTCATAGGACATGGTTTGCAGACCGTTCACCATCTTGGTAGCTCTCCTTTGAACCTGCTCCAGCTTGTCAGCGTCTTTTTTAAACTGGGGTGACCAGAACTGGACACAGTACTCCAGATGAGGTCTGACCAAGGTAGAGTAGAGGGGGATAATAACTTCACGTGATCTGGACTCTATGCTTCTCCTAATACACCCCAGGATTGCGTTTGCCTTTTTTGCAGCTGCCTCACACTGTTGACTCATGTTCAGTTGATGATCTACCAGGACACCCAAGTCTTTTTCACATGTGCTGCTGCTCAGCCGAATTCCTCCCATTGTATATGTGCTTTTTTCATTTTTCTTGCCCAGGTGCAGAACCTTGCATTTTTCTTTGTTAAATACCATTAGTTGTAGCCCATTGTTCGAGTTTCTCTAAATCTTTTTGAATCCTCTCTCTCTCTTCTCTGGTGTTTGCAATCCCCCCTAGCTTTGTGTCATCAGCAAATTTGATCAGTTTCCCTTCAACTCCCTCGTCCAGATCGTTTATAAAAACATTAAACAAAACTGGTCCCAGGACAGAACCTTGTGGTACTCCACTTGACACTTCCTTCCATTTGGATGTGCAGCCATTTAAAGCCACTCTTTGAGTACGATTACTAAGCCAGTTTTGAACCCACCTTATAGTTGCCTTGTCAAACCCATATTTGATCAATTTTTCAATGAGGATCGCATGAGATACTTTGTCAAATGCTTTGCTGAAATCAAGAAATACTATGTCTACTGTATTTCCTTGATCAACCCATTCAGTGATTTTGTCATAAAATGAAATCAAGTTAGTCTGACACGACTTGTTTGATACAAACCCATGTTGACTACTGTTAATTACTGAATTCCTATCCAAATGCTGACATATGTGTTGTTTAATAATTTGTTTGAGAATCTTTCCTGGTATTGAAGTCAGGCTAACAGGCCTGTAGTTCCCTGGGTCTACCTTCTTCCCTTTTTTGAAGATAGGAACAACGTTTGCCCTTCTCCAATCATCTGGGACTTCTCCTGTTCTCCATGACTTCTCAAAGATTACAGCAAGTGGTTCAGCAATTACCTCTGCTAATTCCTTCAGTACCCTAGGATGTAATCCATCTGGACCCGGGGACTTAAATTCATTTAAGTTAGCTAAGCGTTCCCTTACTCTCTCAGTGTTGATTTTGTGTCTTGATTCTCCTAGTCCTTCATCAGTACAGTGAAGGACTGTTGCATTTCTATGGTGCTGAGCACTGTTCTGGATTGCTTTATAGGTTATGCAGAGCAGAAATGGCAGCGGAAGAAGCAGAGTTGAGACTACTGCCTCTCTCTCATCATATTAAAGCAAATTTCAATCCACTGAGTCACAGTCTAGTATGGCATGATCAAAGACAAAAACACTAATTTCCACTTTGCTTCTCATGAGCTATTCTGTCAGTGCTATTTCATTGGCTGCCACTAGACATTATTTGGGAATGATTTTATTAAAAGCTATTAGCTATTAAGATCAAATTGTATTCCTCTCTGCATGAGTTCATTAAACGAGAAAGTAAAACTGAAGCTTGCTAGTGGGTTTTCAAGAAGCGCCTGGCAGAAAAAAGCTAAGGTAGATAAAAATAAGTTTGTAATATCAAAGGATTCACAGGTTCTTAAGGTGATACTCTTCAGACCAATAACAACAACAACAACTTGGCCAGAAAGGCTAATCTCATTTTAAAAGGCTTAATACAGACATCCAAGATGACTATTTGTTACATGTCCCCTAATCAGGACCCCAATCAATCAGGCCATAGCAGCAAAAATAAAAAAATAACTGTTGAGGTGGTCGTAAGTTTAACATACACTCTTCATTCCAACTTGAAGGGAAATGCAAGCTGATCTTTAAATGTCCTCCTGCAAACCCACTGGTGCTACACAGTGGTTTTCAATAGCATATTTTGTGGGTTTGCTGCTTTAAATAGCAAGTTTTTTCTTTTCTAAAAATCATTTTATACAACTTGTTTTAATTATTTTTATCATGTCACCTTCCTTAGGGACATCCGATGAAGTATGAATTACAAATATAAATATAATCATTCTTTGAATAACACTGTATTTTCACTCCCATAAACTGTGTTCTGCAAAACTGCACTGTGCCAGGAACTGCCATCTAAGGAAAATTGAGGATGCAAAGGAAAAGTTACATTTTGCCATTCATGTAAGACGAAGCCATATTATATAAAATGCTGCCGCACAGAAGAAAACTGTAAATGAATACCTCATTCTTACAAGCCACCTGGTAAGTCAGTGGTGGTCAAAGAGATGTGAGTTTAAACAAATCAAAATTAGAAGCAGCAACTCTTCTAAGGAAAGGCAAGAAAGGGTTGAGCAGGGCAGTATGACCGAAGTGCTAATACACTATAGTCTTGTCATGTAAACTCCAGACCCCCAATTAAAATCTACTCTGAGCCAGTTTCATGCAGCTGCTCCATCAAAAGCACTAAAATAATGCCAGTTCAGTTCTAACAAAGATGGAACTTTCCACCATCAAACGACAAAGAAGACACCATTAGCCTTTGTGAGAACTGCCACAAACTGCACAGGAATGACCTGTCAGCCTATCCGTACAAGAATGCCCTTTCTACTGTAAGGTGGTGGCCCAGAAGATGGACCATTATTTTCTCCTTTGTTGCCCAAGCCCAGTATAAGTTCCTCTCTACTGCCCAAGACAGCTGGGGAGGGGACTTACTCATAAGAACGTGAGAGGAGCCCTGCTGAATTAAGCTACAGCCCATGTAGTTCAGCATCCTGTACCACACAGTGGCCCACCAATTGCTCATGGGAATCTCAAGCAGAAGGGCAAAACCTTCACCATCTCTCAAATCCCAGCAAATGGGCTCAGAGGCATCCTGCCTGTCTCCCCTGCCTGGAACATGTACCTAGACATTCATACTAGTAGTCATTGCTACCCAGGGCAGCATTGCATCGATTATCACATTCTCCTCAAGAAACAAACCTGATCAGGCCCTTTTCTAATACCCTTAGTGGTAGATAATCCACTTGGTAAGACAACTATCTGGTCAGTTTGGGCGGGCAAAAGGCACCTCTTTTCTATCCTAGGGCTGAATGAGTAGAAAGCAGCACTTCCCACCCTCAGTACTGTAATATTTGTCACTAGAGGTTCCCCCCCCCCCCAGACATGTCCACCTCACTGATTAGATCTGATTTAGGAAGCATGGAAATCCAAATTTGCCTGCTATCTAGTGTGCTTTTTTTGTATGCCTGGAGATAAGAAATGCAAATTCTTTGGGTTCTGCTTTCTTACTACTGTTCTTTCCAACAAAAACCTACTAGAACTTGTGGCATTTTTTTATGATACTGCTAAAAAATTTATTTACTGGAAAACAAGTCCAAGAAACTCTGCTGTGTTATCTTTCTATTTTTCTGCTTAAAATGGAGATTTTGCAGAACTGGAGTGCACAGTCTAAACTGAGCCTCGGACTTGGGGAGAGATGGCAGCCTTACCTGCTAATCCCAAGAATGTGGCTTGTAGCTTTCCTTCTGGCGCTGACGAAGGAAAAACCTTGCTCCGATAAAGGTCTGTGGCTGCAATGCAGCCTTGGAGTCTGCCACTCTCTAGCCCAATTCATCTATGACTGTGCAGGGGAGGGGGTGTTCTACCGAGCGAAATATGAAGAATCCTGCCATCATTTTCTCTTCAAAAGCCCCTCTGCTTTCAACCCCTCCCCTACTGGGTCATAGAGACAAATTGCGCTAGAGCGGCAGACTCTTCTAAAGCAGAGAAGAGAAAATGAGGGCAGGATTCTTCATATTTCACTCGTGGAACACCCGTTTAGCAAGGTTTTTTCCTCGTGTCAGTGCCAGAAGGAAAGCTACAAGTCACATTATTGGGATTAGCAGATAAGGCTGCTGTCTCTCCCCAAGTCCGAGGCTCGGTTTAGGCTGTGCACCCCAGTTTGGTGCTGGCAGCTGTGGCCAGCAGGACCCAGGTGAGGGTATTTCTGGTGTATAAGACAACCCCCGACTTTTCAGAAGATTTTTCGGGGTTAAAAAGTCGTCTTATATGCCGGAAAATACGGTACTTCCTATTGAAATATGAGATATGAGGACCCTGGACCAAGATAAGCTTGATGTGGTTAAAGCAAAGATGTCAAGACAATAGTCAGTATCTTTGGAATCAGGAACTGTCTAGGGCAGGCAGCTTCAAGTCAAACCAAAGTAAGAAACTGAGTAGTCATAATTATCAATAAAAGGGTGTCAAACTTAAGCTACAATGCAAAAAAATGTACTGGATGATTTTAATGCAAATCTAAGACAAGTTGTTTAATACTGCAGCAACTAAAGTCTATTCTGCAAAACAAATCTATACATGAACATAAAAAAGAATGACTAGATCTAAGAAGTGGATACTAACAGGAGACATTACAATCACTGATCTAGAGTCAGAAATCATGGAGTAACACTAAATGGTCCTTAGGAAACAGTACTAATAGCAAAGCTACAGATGGTGATGGGATTCCAGCTGAACTGTTTATAAACTTGCAAGATGTTGTGAAAGTACCAAATGCAGTATGACAACAAAATTGGAAAAACCAAAACAGTGGTCACTGGCCTGGAAAAGGACAATCTGTATTAGGAAACCAATAAAGGACAGTGTCAAAGACGGTTCTTAATCACTGAACAATTCCACTTACCTCACATGTCAACAAGCTAAATGTTCAAGATCCTACAAACTAGACTTGAGTAACATACGGACCAAGAACTGTCAGAAGAACAGACTCTTTTCAGAAGAGACAGAGGCACCGAAGATTAAATTGCCACCATCTTTAATAATAAAAAAGCAAGAGAGTTCTAAAAAATAAATTTATTTCTCCCATAATTTTCACAATTTCTCCAATTGCATGTTCATTACTGTACATGCTGTGAATTGCAACATCTTTTCTTAACTGGAATCTCTTTTCTCATATCATACTTCATTTTTCACTACTGCATGCAGTGGCAACATCTGATAATTTTTTTCTGTATATAGTGACCTTATTTATTCAATTTCCATGCAGAAATCATTGTGCAAAAGCCACCGTAGAAGAATCAGATTCAGGGATTAAAAGTGCAAGAATATTAACAATCTTAGATATTCAGATAATATGACTCAGAAAGCACAAAGTAAGGATGGCTTGAGGAAGGTCTGATGATGAAGGTAAAAGAAGTAAGCAAAAAATTTAATATATTGTTTTACACCAAAAAACCCTAAGATATGTTAACAAGATATTTCAACTCAATGCACAGAGGTGGAGAAGAACTTGCAGTAGTGATAGATTTTATCGATCACGACAAAAAAACCTCTCCAGCTGGTAATTGCGGCCATTAAATCAAGAGATCAAAGAGTTTTTGCTTGGGAGATCTTACTATACTACTACAAAATTGCATATAGTTAGAACGAAGGTCCTCCCAGGCATAACCCACAGTAGTGAGATTTGGATTATCAGCAAACTGTTGTTTTAACTGCAGTATTCAAAGAAACGGTTGAAAATACAATAATCTGCAAAAATATCACATCAGCCCTCAAGAAAATAAATCCAGACTGCTCACTGGAAAGAGGGATACTGAAACTAATGCTAAAATACTTTGGCTACTTCACGTGAATGCTAGAGCTCTTCCATCAGATGGGAAGGCTTGGAACAGATTAGGTAGGCAGATTACTTGGTCTCACAAAAAAAGTCAACCTTTGGTCAGGTTTGTGCAAAGGATGGTAGAGTCCACACCAAAAAACAAAAGATTAGGACAGTTCCAATACATACGTGACCAGTTAGAACCACAAAAAGGACCACCTTGAAAGACAAAAGCCTCGGAGAGATATCTCTTGGGCTCAAAGGGCAGCTGAGTAAGTGCCTCCAGACCTCATCTGAGTCGCTAAGAGAGAACAATGTGCACCACAGGGGGATAAAGGATTTTAGACCACTGGAAAAAGGGTTGAACAAACTGATGGGAGTAGCCTAAAAGATCCATGACCTAACACCTCAGCCTGTTAAATCTAAGCCTGGAGGACAGATTGTCCTGAAGGAATTCCAAAATAGAAGGGAGAGGTGGCTGAAGAAGCTTCAGCCTTTGTGTTAATACCATCTCATGCGCATCTTCCACACAGTGACATACACGCACTTCATGAAGCACCTACAAAATGTTACTGAAGTGCACATGACTCCAGATGAAAGACTATTGGTGTAGGCTATTACATTTGAGGTAAGAGTAGCTCTGGATGAAGAATTCTGCTGGAAGAGAAGGTACAGAAGAGGAGGCAGCTGCTACATTAGAAGCTTTTATACATCCAACAAGAGAAGAAGCGAAGAAGGTGCCACTACAATCACCTCACATATCCTCTGCATTACTCTGGTGATTGAGGTAATAAGAAGAACAGACTGTCCAGTAAGGAATGAGACACAACATCCACCCACTGACTCCTTACTTCCTGAAACAGGATAGGCCTGAAACCCATATGTGGAAAACTGTCACACAGTGGTTGATTACTGGAGACACTGAACTCAATCTGAATTAAATCTTTAGTAGAAGGAAAGGAAGAGGCTCCTCTCTCAGAAGTATATGAGACATGCAGGAGTGCCTTTTCTGTGTTAGCCTCCAGACTTCTCAATATCCTCACTCTGGAAGTTTGCCATATGCCTTTACTATATGATTTTGGGGGCCTGGATAAGGCATATCTCTTCACCCAGGCATTTGACATTTAGCTTCCTCTCTGAGTGTTGTCCGGCTAGGGAGGGATGGTGGGCTATATTTTTAAAATATTTTAAAAGTCATTAAAAGCAAGAAAAGCTTATTTTAAGCTTTTCTTAAGCCAAAGGTTCCTGGGCCCTTTCTGTCCTTAGCCTTAATCTGGAATATATCTCTGGGTAGAAGTCTGCTGGCCACCAGCTAATACAGACCATGGCAGGCCTCACCTGGGGCCTTCCATAGTCTGCACTAGCACGCAGGTAGCAGGTACCTATTCCAGTATAAGGCCAAGTGCAGAAGGGCCCCAGGGCAGGTCACAACAGTAAAATATATATCTATATATTCCAGATTAAGGCTAAGGACAGAAAGGGCCCAGGAACCTTTGGCTTAAGAAAAGCTTAAAATAAGCTTTTCTTGCTTTTAATGACTTTCCCTACTGCACTTATAAGTCACACTGGTGTCCTCTTGAACTTGGAAGTAAATTTAGGTATTCCCTCTAACTGAGGCTCTATGAGTATTTGCAAATAGCCATCATGCATTCTGGAGTGCCTGAAAGGAAAATTAGAAGTTTCTTTTATGAAAGTTAAGGACCCCTGTGGAACTGGGTCACAGTTCATCTTGCCCGGCAGCCTGTCTCACAGAGTGGCCCACCAATCACCTTTGGGGATTCTCAAGTTTTAGAAGGGTATTCACTTGCTCTCAGCTTCCTCCGCTTGACTCAACCAAGGCAATACCCAGACATCCATTCTAGTAGGCATTAAGACATCTGATATCCATGACTTTGGCGAATCCTTTCTTAAAGCAATCCAAGCTGGTTGTTGTCACCATCTCTTCTGAGAATAAACTCAATGGATGGTCCTCTGGGTAAAAATACTTCTCCTTGGGAATCCTAATTCTTGTACTCAAAATTTAAAGTCTCTATGTTAGATTTTTATTGACAATTTACTACCTATATTTAAGTTGAGTGTTACTGCACTGCAGTCATAGTTCCTTACTGGATCAACAACACTGACATCTTGTTCCACATGATGAACATATTTAGGATTAAGAACAGGATCTCTTTTTTTCTGGTTGGTTCCATATCTATCCACTCTAACGAATAACAATTTAGTATTCTAGGAATTGTATTTCTCTCTCATAAGTTGAACAAGATTTCACCCAGTCTATGTGAGGGTAGCTGAAGCTCCCTTTCCCTTTTAAACACCTCCTCAACATCATTTTCCAAAACCCCATCTCCTTCTTGGTTTGGAGAGTGATATCATGTCTCTTAGACTTGCTTTCTGGCCTGATATTCTTATCCATAGTGTTTTTGTAGACGGGGCTAATTCTTGTCCATAAGATTCTTTTCTTTAATGTATACCACATTCAATTTGCCCTTTCTCATCTTTCTGGTACAGTTTGTATCCTGGGATAATTTTATCCCATCGGTTTTCATCTGTCTACCACAGCGGTTCTCAACCTGGGGGTTGAATTACCCTTTCAGAGGGGTCATGACCAGTCTCCTGCAGCCCCTCCCTGCCCCCACGTGGTGCCCCTTGAGGAGGCCAGCAGCAGGGTTGCCTCTCTACCCCACCATCCTGCCGTAGTAGCTAATCGAGGCATAGGTAGAGAAGGCAGCGTGCAGGAGCAGCGAGATGCAGCTGAACAGGTGCTGAACACCAGCAACCGCCCAAACAGAAGTTGAGCCAGGCATCATTGCAGCCGGGTGAACAAGCAGCACGAGTGGCTGCTGCTGTTGCTCTCGCCTGGCTCTGGTTGGCTTGCTGGCATGTTGGCCGACAGGTAGCCTCTCATCTACATGCAGCTGAGAGGAAGATAGGAACATGTCATTTCAAGCTGGGGGGAGGGGGGAGAAAGACTGAGAGAAAGGGTGCACGCCTTTTCACACTCTCCTCACTCCACTTTAAGGTCCCCCTACCTGCCACGTGGCAGGAGCGTGTCTGCAGCAGCAGCCTTCTCTTGCTCACAGATTCGGGAAGCACACCAACAGCCGTGCATGTATGTATGCATGAGAGAGCTTTCTTTTTTTACTCTCTCCCTCCCCCTCTTGGGTGTGGAGGGGGATGTTAACATCTGCTGCCATCTGTCGCTGATCTATTTGGGAGGCGCAAAAACAGTTGTGTACGTGATGGGGTTATAATGCCCTGGAAGGGACAGGTAGGTAATTTGGGGGTACCGCTGGACTCGGCGCTGATGCCATGGCCAGGCGTGCCTATGCCCAACTACAGCTTGTGCATCAACTGAAGCCTTTTCTGGACAGAGATGACTTGTCCACAGTTATCCATGCTCTGGTAACCTCTAGACTGGACTATTGTAATGTGCTCTACACAGGGCTGCCCTTGAAGATGGCTTGGAAGTTGCAGCTAGTGCAGAATGCAGCCGCCAGGTTGCTGACCAGGACAGCTAGCCGGATGCATATCACACCAGTTCTAAAAGGGTTGCATTGGCTGCCAATTCACTACCGAGCCCAATTCAAGGTGTTAACTCTGACTTTGACTTGGGCCACAAATACCTAAAGGAACGCCTTCTCCCATGCCAACCTGTCTGTACCTTATGATCTGGTTGTCCCACCACCCTCAGCAGTGAAACGGGCAGGCACCCGGGAGAGGGCTTTCTCAGTAATGGCCCCCAGGGTGTAGAATAGTCTCCCCCTTGAGGTGCGTCAAGTTCCTTCTTTGTACATGTTCAGGAAGGCAGTAAAGACGCACCTCTTTGCCCTGGCCTTTGGCTAAATGTGGTTGTAGGTATTACTGTTTAATATATATTGTTATGTTTTAATGCTTGGAATTTTTTTTTAGCACTGTTACCTGCTCTGAGACCTTTGGGTATAGGGCGGGACAGAAATACAAATAATAAATAAATCAATAATATACATATTCATCAAATATATCATGCATTCTGCAGTTCTTCAAAACTATACAAAAAGGTGGAGATGACATCCTTGGGATAAAGCCACCCCACCCAATGTAGGCTTGTAAACATTCCCCTCCCCTCTCCCATTACTTTCTGTCTCCTTCATCCTCCACTATTCACTATGGCAATATAGGCAGTTTAGAATGAATACATCTCCAAATAAAATAAACATTCAATTAAGTAGTTGATTTTTTTTTTGAAATATAATATGGGGCTTGAACCTAAGTGAGTTTGGAGAATTATTTTACAGCCAGAATATAAGCTTCTGTATCTGTTCCTATGCAGTGAAACATGAAGCAGGTTCACAGCCAAAGAGGTCCAGAAACCAGTCTAAAAAGGTTACATCATATACTTGGGCAAAAAGGCTAGCCCTAAGAGTACAGCACAACCTACATCTTGGGAACATTTTTTGGGATCTTTAGCATTCTAATTTTCTCCTTACCTGAGTGCCCATTTACAATAAGTTGTTGTCAGACAGGAACCCAGGTGGAATGCCACAAAAAGGATCAACACATATCTACATTTACAGATGAATACATAACATATGGTGTTTTTCTAATCTGAAAGGGCTAGGTGGCCCTTCAAGCTAGAAACTGCTGGGGTGAACTGTACATGCAGTACAATTAGTGTAGAAGGGCATAAGTTGTAAGTTCACTGTAGTTTAATTGTAGTGTTTGATACTTAACAAAGCTTAAAAATGGGAATTGTGGGAGGGGGCTTTGCTTACCTTCTGAGAAGATTCTTTCTTTTTCTTATCTTCTTTCTTTCTTTTCTTGTCTTCCATTAACTGTTCTTCCTTTTCTTGCTCCTTCTCTCTGTTAAAAGTTTAAAATCAACGTTTATAAAGCTTAAAATTAACATAAACTAAAAGGACACGTCAAAACACTAAAATGTTAGAAAGATAGTAATAACCACTATTTACAGTTTTATATTTTATTCGAGACCCCTGCCTAACACTTTTAGCTAGAAACTGATTAACTAAAATTTGTGACAGTCACACTGCTGGCAGTCAATCCTTAGGGAGTGGAGAGTTAACAAGGCCAAGTTTTATACAATTGTTTTTCTTTCAGTAGAACAAAACCTAAACAGAAACTTTTATTCACAGCAATAAAACACAGACAGTGATAAAGTATAACTCTGGCTCTAGCGAGAACAGTCATAGTAGCAGTAAGCTCAGAGCAAGAACGAGATTTGACTAGGGAAATGTAGGGAAAAAATAAGGCACACTGAGGTAAAAATGTTCCCTAAAATAACTCTTCCTCAATTTTCCCTGTGATTCCCCCATACCAAGTCCTACTCCCAATGAATTAAGTCCATTCATTTGAGATGCTTGCTCAAGACACCCTTCCCTTTGTGATTTAGGCAATAAAATATTACTTTGAATAGGAAAGAGGGGTGAAGGAGGGGACTATATTAGCTCTCTGAAAACTCTGGATCGGGGCAATGTTGAAAGGTCAGGAATGTCTTGTATGAACATACACTCCCCCCACCCCAGTACTCACTCACGCCAGCTATGTAGCTCAGACAAACAAGAGAACCGAGAAACATGGAAATTATAGCTCAGTTATACCCTCTCAGATAGGCCACCCAGGGCATTATGATTGTACTAGTAATGCTCCAAGTCAGTTAATCATGCCCTGCAAATCAGCAGTACATCTGAGGGTGGGATGCCTCATACCTTGACAGCTATAAAAGACCACAACCCACAGAAGTAGAGAAATAATACAGATCTCTCTCCAGCACAAGTTAGTTTTTTATTTATTTATTTTATTTATATTTATATTTATATCCCGCCCCATACCCTAGGGTCTCTGGGCGGCTACCAACATATAAAATATACACATATCAAAACTGTATAGAACAATGCTAAAACCAATACAAAATTTTTAAAAACCAGCATAATAATAATATTGATTAAAAAAAAAAAAAACAGTTTAAAAGACAGTAGAGTGTGCAATGGGGGGAGGTGGAGGGGACATTTAGCCAAAAGCCTGGATGAAGAGGTACGTCTTCACCGCCTTCCTGAATGTGGACAGAGAAGGGGCCTGACGTACCTCCGAGGGGAGACCATTCCACAATCTGGGGGCCACTACCGAGAAGGCCCTCTCCCGGGTGCCCACCCGCCTAGCTACTGAAGGCGGGGGGATAACCAGAAGAGCCTCTCCTCCAGATCTTAGAACGCGGGCAGGTCGATATGGGAGAAGGCGCTCCTTTAGATATCTGGGACCCAAGTCATTTAGGGCTTTATAAGTTAAAGTTAGCACCTTGAATTGGGCTCGGTAGTGAATTGGCAGCCAGTGCAGTTCTTTTAGAACCGGCGTAATATGTGTCCGGCTAGATGTTCCTGTCAGCACTCTGGCGGCTGCGTTTTGCACCAGCTGCAACTTCCGAACCGTCTTCAAGGGCAGCCCTATGTAGAGCGCGTTACAATAGTCCAACCTGGAAGTTACCAGAGCGTGGATGACTGTGGCCAGGTCATCTCTGTCCAGGAAAGGTTTCAGTTGACGTACTAACCGTAGTTGGGAGTAGGCACTCCTGGCCACGGCCTCCACCTGAGCTTCAAGTGTTAGCGCAGAGTCCAGGAGTACCCCCAAATTTCGCACCTGTCCCTTCCCGGGTATTGCAACCCCGTCAAGGACAGGGTATCTCCCAACTACTTGGACCCGAGAGCCTGTAACGCACAGCACCTCTGTCTTATCTGGATTCAGTTTCAATTTATTGGCCCTCATCCAGCCCATTACCGCCTCCAAGCACCTGTCAAGCACTTCAACCACCTCTCCTGATTCAGATGGCACAGAGAGATAGAGCT
This sequence comes from Aspidoscelis tigris stejnegeri, assembly GCA_023333525.1. Taxonomy (NCBI): domain Eukaryota; kingdom Metazoa; phylum Chordata; class Lepidosauria; order Squamata; family Teiidae; genus Aspidoscelis; species Aspidoscelis tigris. Next base: position 35,627,692 of record JALMGA010000005.1, on the reverse strand, counting down.
GGGTATCATCTGCATATTGATGACACCTTACTCCAAATCTCCGGATGATCTCTCCCAGTGGCTTCATGTAGATATTAAATAACATGGGAGATAAGATTGACCCCTGGGGAACCCCACAAGTGAGTTCCCAGGGTGTCGACTCCGTCTCTCCCATCACCACTATCTGAGATCGGCTCTGGAGATAGGAGCGGAACCAATGCCAGGCACTGCCTCCAACTCCTAAACTCCGTAGCCTCTCCAGAAGGATACCGTGGTCAATGGTATCAAAAGCTGCCGAGAGGTCCAGGAGAACCAGCAGGGTAGCATGCCCCCTGTCTTTCTCCCGGAGAAGATCATCAACCAGGGCGACCAAGGTGGTTTCCGTGCCATGACCAGGCCTGAAGCCAGATTGAAATGGGTCTAGATAATCAGCTTCCTCCAAGCATGCCTGCAGCTGAACAGCGACAACTCTCTCTAGAACCTTGCCTAGGAAAGGTATGTTGGCCACCGGGCGATAATTATTTAGGTCTTCTGGATCCAGGGAGGCCTTCTTCAGGAGGGGGCGCACCACAGCCTGTTTAAGGGCCAATGGAACCACCCCCTCCCTCAGAGAGGCGTTTACCACTTCCTGGATCCACCCGGTCATACCTTGCTGGCTAGCTTTAATCAGCCATGAAGGACAGGGATCCAGGGAGCATGTTGTCGGCCGCACCCCTGCAAGCAGCTTGTCCACATCCTCAGGCCGCAATAATTGAAACTGATCCAAAATAATTGGACCAGACAGTTCTCTGGACGCCTCCCGTGGACTAAGTTCAATAGTGACATCTAATCCCCTACGAATCTGAGCAACTTTGTCCTCAAAGTGCTTTGCAAAACTGTCACAGCAGATATTAGATGGCCGAGGCTCTCGCTTCATCGAGCCAGGTTTTATAAGGCCGTTTACTACTCTAAAGAGCTCTGCTGGACGGCTACTCGAGGACGCAATGGCAGTGGAGAAAAAACTACGTTTCGCCACTGTCACCGCCACGTGGTAGGCACGATAGTGTGCTCTAACTCGTGTTCGGTCAGATTCACAGCCGGATTTACGCCACTTGCGCTCTAGCCGTCGACCTTCCTGTTTCATGGCCCGTAGCTCCATGGAGTACCAAGGAGCTTTCTGGGCTCTACAAGCAGGCCGAGGGCACTTGGGAGCAATCGTGTCGATAGCCCTGGTCATCTCCCGATTCCAGAGAGAGGTCAGAGCTTCGACAGGAGCACCAGACATGCCAACTGGAAAATCCCCCAGGGCATTCAGGAATCGTTGAGATTCCATAAGTCTCCGGGGGCGGACCATCTCAATGGGTCCTCTGTCCCCACAGAGGGGGATTGCCGTTGTGAGTCCAAACCTCACCAGCGAGTGATCCGTCCATGACAACGGGCTGACCGTCAGCCCTCCTATCAACGGATAATCATCAATTCGCGCTGAGGCAAAAACCAAGTCAAGGGTGTGGCCTGCTGTATGAGTTGGGCCAGATACAAACTGAGACAGCCCCATGGTTGTCATGGAGGCCATAAAGAACTGAGCTGGTCCACTGAGTGTAGTCTCGGCGTGGACGTTGAAATCCCCCAACACCACCGTGGCGGGGGCTTCCAATACCACCTCCGAGACCACCTCAGCCAGCTCAGATAGGGAGGATACTGGGCAGTGGGGTGAACGGTACACCAGTAGCATCCCTATTCTGTCTCTCTTGCCCAACAACAAAAACAGGCCCTCAACCCCGTTAACAGTGCGAATTGGCCGCCTGGTGAGGGAGATGGACGTCCGATGGACCACAGCGACACCCCCTCCCCTCCCCCCTACTCTAGAACAGTGTTGCACTGAGTAACCTGGAGGACAAAGCTGGCTGAGGCCAGGCCCTCCCAGTTCATCCATCCAGGTCTCAGTTATGCATGCCAGGTCGGCTCTTTCCTCAAGAATTAAATCATGGATGACTGATGTTTTATTCCGGACCGACCTGGCATTTAGGAGCAACACTGCTAGAGTAGTAGGTATTTGGTTGGCAGGTCTCCCCAGATTCCGCTGGCTGGAGGGTGGAACAGAAGGGGTGACAGCTTCAAGGTATCTCACACCCCTTCTCCTTATCTGTCTCTTCCGTCCCCCAGCGCCATATCTCCCCCTGCCTCTCTGAGTAGGGATAGTGGTAGTGACCCATCCTTCTCCCCCTCTTACTTGGCCTTGGCACATAGCCCCTCCCACAACACGACAACCTCCCACAACAAGCACACCCACCAAACAACAACAACAACAACAAAACTAATATAAAACCACCACCCTCATACACATTAGCCACACACGCACACACACAGAGACCAAAATTTTAAACCAAATATTAAACAATGAGAAATTTTTTAAAACAGTTCTATCTAAAATTATATACTCTCATGAGCAAAGTCTTTCCTTATTCAATGGTGTGACACATTCACTACTCAACACACACCCATACAGCACAACTCATACAAGACCCACAAAAACCGCATGGACACTCACACACAGCATACACACCCCTCTACTGTCCCCCCCCCCTACAATTGATTCTTGCAATCAAAGGAGAAAAGTTAAAAGCGCTCAGTTGGAGTTAGCGTGTCTCCTTCTCTTTCTCTCCAAAGTTGGTTCTTGCAGGCCGGGGAAAAGTGCAAAACGCTCAGGTGAATTTAAGCGATTCTCTTCCCCCACGGTTAACCCTTGCAAGAGAGGCAAAGCAGAAGGATGCAGAGCGCACAGTTGGAATAGCGTGTTTCCTTCTCTCTCTCTCCAGAGTTGGTTCTTGCAGGCCGGGGAAAATTGCAAAACGCTCAGGTGAATTTAAGCGATTCTCTTCCCCCACGGTTAACCCTTGCAAGAGAGGCAAAGCAGAAGGATGCAGAGCGCACAGTTGGAATAGCGTGTTTCCTTCTCTCTCTCTCCAGAGTTGGTTCTTGCAGGCCGGGGAAAAGTGCAAAACGCTCAGGTGAATTTAAGCGATTATTTCTGAACTATGTTAATACTGCCCAAAATGTATCCTAAGGCAGTGTACTTGCACAGGTTTCACAATATAAACTTAACAATAGGCAGAAATCACTTCAGATGACCCAGTGAGGGTAAATGAAGGATGTCCTCCATCCAGCCTAGATGGATTTTCCCCAGTTTGCATCCCTGATTCTATGGTGCAATACTGAATTACGCAAGCAAAGTTTCCCTGCTTTCAGGATAATAGAATTAGCTCAATTAGCTATACAATTTTACATCTTGGGAAAAGCTAATACACAACATCTGGCTGTGGGCAAAGCAAAGGGGAAGGGGGACTGATGGCCTTATCTATAGAAAGCAAGCCTCGAGCTTCTCTGGAAACAGGTTATCAGAGATCATGGAAGAGTTATGCAGTACGAGTCCGGAGACTGGAATAACTGAGCAGATAAAAATGAGTTTGTTTCTGTTCATCTTATGTACTTTATAGTACAGAACACTCAAGATGACTAGCAAGATGCTACACAAACATCAGACAAGTTTTACACAGATGAAACTCTGTGTATTCACTGTTGACACATGAGATTCCATACCAACCTCCTCAGACCCAAATTCAATTTCTACAATGTCAAACACACTGATGCCAAACAAAAAGCTTACCTACTCCCTAAACACTCTAGTCAATGCCAAAAATTGGTAGAAAAAAACACAGTCTCCTATGCTCGATGTTTTCTCACACAGAGCAGTGCAAAATAAGGTGGTTGAGAGCCCTAAAACCCTAAGAAATGAAGATCCCAATGAAGTGTCCAAGAAAACTTACTGCATACAGAGAGAGAGACTCTGGAGCTCGGGTCAGTGCATGAAGAAAAGAGCACCACAGGCCTGGCAGAGCAACCTTTCTCCAGCCGAAGAGGAGAGAACGCAGCAAAGATTTGCTTTAAGAGATGGAGACAGCATATAGACCAGGGACTTGGCAAGATGTTTTTGACAGGAAAAGGGGGGGGGTGTACAAAATCTCCCTTTTCTGCAGTTAGTTCAAGTAACGATGGCTCTTCTGGAGGAGTTGCTGTGCTTTTTGGCTCAGCAGCTTAAAAAATACATGTAGCATGAGCTGTTAGTTCTGCTGAAACATAACTATGTGCCACAGTGATCTGCTTCAACTCTTTGAGCCAGTTTGGTCTAATGGTTAGGGAGACAGTCTTATTATCTGGGAATACCAGGTTTGATTCCACCTTTCCCCACGAAGCCAGTTGGGTAACCCTGGGGTAGTCACAACTCTCTTTGAGCTCTCACAGCCCCACCTACCTCAAAGAGTGTTCTGTTGTAGGGAGAAAACTAGACAGCTTTGTCAGCCGGTTTGAGTCCCCTTAAATGGGTGAGAAAAGTGGGGTAGAAAAGCCAACTCTTCTTCTTCGAGGAACATCACTGCTGTGTCTGGATTTGCTGAAGCAACCTCGCCGCCACCACCACATTATAGAGACTGAAACTTCTTTTGAGCTTCTGAAACCAGTCCCTCTCAGCCCGAACATAGCTCTGAACTAGGCCTCTAAAATCTGCTTCACCTTGTAGATCATCTGGATGATCAGGGGCATCTTCTTCTGGGTCAGTCCTCCATCCAGATTGCCAGAGTATTTTCCATTCTCATCATCACTGAGGCCCTGGGTCTGAAATATCTTATAGTGGAGGCTCCAGCAGCATTGGCATCTTTTTGGACACTTCTGATAATTGTCTCCCTGACTCTTAAGACTCATGGCACTTTTTCCTTCTTGAGCTATTGTGGAGACCCATCTCCTCTTTGCCTTTGCCTCTGCAAGAGCCACACTGTTGCTGTTGTCAGCACACTTTGGACTCATCTTTGCCAGCTCCCCCCCCCCCCCGCCTAGATTTTTGAGCAAAAAAACTGTTGTGCAAAGCAAAGACAGCAGACAAGAAGAATCATACCTATACCTAGATTCCATTCACCCAGGAACCCAATCATCCAATCATCAACAAAGTGCAAAAACAAAGGAACTCATCACTCAGTCAAAACCTCTCAGAAAGCACTTAAAATTCATGATAGCACAGATACCAACGACCCTCTCCATTCTCAACATCACTCAGGAATCATTTTCAAAAAACAGCCACACCAAGCACCTTGCTTACTGCTGAAAGATAAGTTGGAAAATGGCTGCTGGACCATCTCTAACCTCTGCCATTGGCAGTAGGAAAACTCACTAGGAGATTGTAAAATCACCTAGTAAAATCACATTAGAAGAAAAATGATTGCAATTAATTGTATCATGGCAAATCAACACTGCAAGACTGCATAACAGAGGAGCATACACTTTTCTTTTGATTCTGCAGTCAAGCACCTGCAATTCAACTCCTAACCAAGGATCTAGGGAACATGGCAGCATCACTTGTAGAATATAACTTGCTGCACTATTATTCACAAAAAAGTATCACAGCCAATATTGAATGTTTTATCTGAGGAATTCTATCTCACCCTTCGCTGAAAGGTCCCAGGGCAGGCAGCAACAATAAAATGTTAAAAACCAGAAAATTGTGTAAAACATACTTAAAATATATTTTCTTCATACATTCAAGTATAGCACTGCTTTTAATTATGGTTAGGTTAATGTAATACCTTGGTTTTAATTTGCTTCAGTCCAAATTCCTTCCAAATCCACATGGTATTATACCTAGTGACCAATAATTGCTGGCAATGCTATTTACCTTCTTTTTTTGGCATTTTTTTAGATCTTAGTATTTTATCATCTTGATCAGTTCTGCCTTTCTGAATGTGTGTTATTAAGACAAAGGAGATTCCTTTCTATGGTAGTAATGTCTGATGTGTCTGGATTTTGTTAGTTTGGATTTTGAGATCTCAGAAAATTTTTGCTCAATTTTTTCAACAACTTTCTCTGTTATTTCATGTTGCCAGTAGTTTCTATTAATTGGGAATCTATACTTTTGCAAAACAAGAAACAAAAACAAAAAAAAACCAAGCAAAACCACACAATGTAATATTTTACTTATGAACTTATTTCTAATTTTATGTCATGCTATACTCGGAGGTCTTAAGATTAAAACAAAGACAATATAAAACACTGTTTAAATGAAGCCACTATATCAAAAACTTGACTTTGCCAACTTAATCATGACTTTTTTTTCTATTCCATCTATTCAAGCAATTCTGCTGCACCCATTACTGTATGTTCAACTGTTTCATTTTTATCCATGTAGAAGTGCCATTTATTATCACAACCAGCCTTATTTTTTCTTATTCCTGAGCAGCTAAAATAACATCCTCTTGTTGCCCAGTCTTCCTTTAGGATCCTTTAAAATTATCATCATCATCATCATCTATCCCACCCACCCACAGCCTAGCAGACACTTATGACTGGCTTGGTGCTGAGGACAATCAGATCCTTCCCAAGAACTTAGTATTGTCTCTTCTAAGCAACAAACATCACCACTATTATTTTAAAATTGTAATAATTAAGTATCTAAGAAGTAAACCAAACACATTCTCCTCCCCTCAACTTTCAAACCCCCCAGAACAAAAGCAGGCTGGGGGAGGGGAGGAAAAAAATTGTTTCCTCTACACTCAAACTTTCCATTCCTCCTTGAAGTCTTTGTATCTTTACTACAGTCGTTTTGTTCATTTGCTATGATTAAGCAAGAAAGAAGAAACCAAGAGTCTAATAGCAAGGTTATGAGGTCAATACATTCTGACAATTTATATTGTTACTTCACCACAAGGTCACACATCTCAGTGCAATATGTTTAACAACTGAAATGAAAGCACAAAGCAACATTTCAATTCAATATATTATCTGTAGAAATTTAACTTTTTTTTCATATCCTCTCTCATAAACGCAAGAGATCTTCGGATTTCCAACAGCCGCAAGTCAGTATACTTGTCTATTGTTTTTCTAGAGAATTCTCACTTAGACCACTAAATACCAAGAACATTTTGGCAGTATCCACATACATTGTGGCTATCTGTTTCGGCTGGTCTTGGGACAGATTGAACGATGCAGCCAAAAACTGGAAGGACAGCCACCAGCCCACTCCAAGGCCCACCTGCATTATGGATGACTCAGCACAGTCCAACTTCAGAGGCTAGGAATGAAGGATCCCAACCTTTGAAGTTGCAAAGTGGGCTGTTTTATCTGGGCAACTAGAAGCAGCACATTTCTGTGACTACTTTCAGGAAGCCAACAGAAGCACCAAGCTCCTTGTGCCTGGAAGTCTGGATCAGTCACTCACTGTTGTCGACACATGAATAAACAGCCTGGCCCTCTACCTAGCTGTGTACTGAAGTGCTCTCTCGTTGTAGAAGGCCATAGTGCCACAGTCCTCTCTAACATCTCATCCCATGCAACAAGTTGTTCTACCAGGATTTGTATCAGGTGTTCCAGCAGATTTGTAACGTGGCATTCCTTGGTAGCTGCTACAACAAAGATGCTAGCTTCAAGTATCAGACACTGATGCAACCATTCTACTTGGAATTCTTCTATCCTAAGCAACCTACTTAATTGTATCTACAAGATTTATTATTACTTCCTGTAATTTTTATCCCACTCTCTACCTGAACGTCTCAGGGCGGGTTACAAAATTAAAAGCCAGGTATAAAATGAACATATTAAAACCGTAACAGTGCCTGAAAGAGGGGATGATAGCTCTAAATGAAAGAGGACCCAGCTACCTGAGAAACTGTTTTTCCTCTTTAGTCTTTTATAATGTAGCCTGGATACCTTGCTGGAAACCTCTACACCAGTGGTTCTTAACCTGGGGGTCGGGACCCCTTTGGGGGTCGAACTACCCTTTCAGAGGGGTCGCGACAAGTCTCCTGCCACCCTTCCCTCCCACTTCCCAACTGCTCTACCCCCATGGTTGGGGGTCCCCACAACATGAGGAACTCCATTAAGGGGTCGCAGCATTAGGAAGGTTGAGAACTGCTGCTCTACACTGAAGGTGCGGTATAGCAGGCCACAGGTCTATTTAAGTGTCTGCACCAAGGTATGGAACTCTGTTCCACAGAAAGTTTTAAATTTCTCCAGCCCTGATTCCTTAAAAAAAGCCCTTTATTTAAAAAGTCACAGGTTTTGATGAATAATGGAGTCTTTGTAAGTTTTAATTCTTATTTTGTTCATTATCTACTTTTTGCTAAAAGACTTTAAATTGGCTGAATATATGCTGATTTTATACTTCATGCTACATGTGCTCGAAGAGAAAAGAGCAACACCTGAGCTTAATAATTGCTGATTACACAGATGCACTCATACATGTTTTTTTGGAAGTTCCAGAACAGCAGTTCTAGAAGCTGCTTCCTATTAGCATCTTCTTCAGAAAAGCACAGGATCTAGTCTGTGACCTCTGCGTTCTAGGTAGTTGCTCTGCCTCTAAGGTCAATCTCAAGAACATGACAGGGAAAGTCACACATATCAGGTATTTTGAATAAAGTACACAGTTTACAGATTTCCCCACTAAAAAATACTACTAAAAATTTACTGTCAGAATAAAATTGGCCTTTATTGATTATTCATGTAAAAAAAAAAGCAAAACTTTATTTAAAAAATACTATATCCAAACTCAAGTAAAAATGAAATTTTACTTGTAAAAATTGTCTCCCTAATTACCGTAAATAAAAATATTGTGAGCATAAAATGAAGAACAAGGTAATAATTTTAGCCACACTGAGCTCTCTGAAAGGATGTATGTTTGGCATAATAATAATGAAATTTGCTGGTCTTGCCTACATGGCAACATTTCACAGGAATTCTCAAGAAATGTTTCCCTGTATTTTACAGAAAATGTTTCATTCTTCTGTAATGAATAAAAACATCTGTCTGTGATTTCCTGACAGAGGTGCACATTTATAGCACTTTCTTATCAACATTATCAGGATGTCTGTCACACAGCCAAGCCCTGATAGATTTATTTTCACTATCCTGCTCTTTTTAAAAGGGGGATACTATTCTTGTTATTACACATATTCTTGCAGTTCCATAAAAACTCCAAGAACCTATTACCACACATTAAGTAAAAAGAACAGCATTGGATAAAAGAAATTAAATTTTTATTTTTATATGTTGAAAATCCTTCAAGGATAACCGAGGTCAGGACAATAAGCACTTCTAAACACCGTTCTAAAGAAGTAATTCCATTTTAACAATAGCCCCCTTGTTTTTATACTTAATTCTTAAATGTAATCATGTAAACCTTGTTGAAGAATGCTGAGCCAGGCCAAAACTCACCCAGTCACTTCACGAGAAACCTAGGAAGTCCATAACTGTCTGCCCAATTTTACTACCTGACTATCTGACTAAAGAGACCAGATGCTATTAACATAAACTTACCTTTTTTGCAACGGTATTTTTAAACTTTTATTTGAAACATTCTTTTTCTTCCTAGAAATGGTGAGCAATTTCTAATATTTTTAAACTGGGCTCTGACCAGATATGCTTCTCCTGATAAAGTCCCTTAGACCCTACTTCCGTGTCCAGATGATCGGTGATCAAGTTTTTATAAAGTTCCTTCAATTTTCACTGTAAGCAGCATGGATTTCAGAGTCAACACTAGCGTCTTCTGTCAAATTGTTGCTAGAATGCAAAGATTGCTTTAGATGTGATTAATGGGCACATGGTGTATCTGGCTATTTCCACTCAAGTACTAAACCCTCTCATCCCACTTGTTAAGATTCTCCCAGTTTCCATGGGAATTCATCATGCAGGACAAGAAGCTGCTAACTGAGAAACAAACTCAAAACATAACTGGGAAAAACTATATCTATCTGTGTACTGAAGTACATGTTGGCAAAAGAAATACACACTACAACTTGGGAGTTAAAAACACAATACTGGTCCAATTGTAAATGAATCTAGTATTCAGTAAGTGCTTTCACCTGCCTACCTGGTTTCACCCACAGCAGATTCATTCATGTGTCTTTAAGCATATTATTCTTAACATAGTTTTTGCTGTTTCAGCACTGCCTGAATTTTTCATCAGCCAGTTTGGTCTAGTGGTTAGGGAGCTGGACTCTTATCTGGGAATACTGGGTTTGATTCCCCCACTCCCCCATGAAGCCAGCTGGGTGACCCTGGGCTAGTCACACCTCTCTTCTGAGCTCTCACGGCCCCACCTACCTCACAGGGTGTCTGTTGTGGGGAGAAGAATAGAAAAGCTTTGTCAGCCACTTTTGAGTCCCCTTAAATGGGTGAGAAAAGCAGGGTAGAAAAGCCAACTCTTCTTCATTTCTCTTTGAATAAGCTTTCCTCTCCTCTTTACAGAAGGCCTTCCTCTTCACCCACCCTTACCTCTCTGCAGGATATGTACAATGAATTGTAAACTAATTATCTTGGTTTGCAATCTGGCACCCAAAAAATATTCCAGATTGCAACTCTAATCAACCCTAATCTTTGGTCACAAGCCTCAAACAACATGGTGGTTGAGGAAAAGCTGAAAGATAAATATTTGCAGACACAGTATCAATAAAATAATAAATGCTGTTAAGTTTTTTTCCCTGCAACAAAAATCCTGAAGATTAATACCTGCTTTTTCATCGCAATCCAAGGGTGTTTCTGCACTAGCAACAAGGATCCCATTTAGACTCCATTAGGAACCCAATTGGTACCTGATTGGAACTGATCAGTCTTGCACTGTCTGTACTCAAGACCCCTTTAGGACCCTATTGCTCTACACTAGCACCAGCAAAATCTGGATTTAATGAGGTCTTTGGGGCCTTAATCTGGACAAACAGAAGACCCTTTTAATGGTGTCTTCAGTCATGATGCAGTGAAGACTGGATCAAAGAATGCACGCTCACACTGTAACTGGGACAGTGGAATCCAAGGCCGGGGGGGGGGGGGGCTTAGCAGCTGCCATTTACAAGAAGGCTGCTCCAGCTCCGCCCCAACACTCACAAGATACGTAGGCTTGCACATTCTTCATAGCTGTCCCCATCTGCACTGTCATCCCTCTGCGTCAACAGGAACATTCAATTCACCCAATTGTGCCAGGCTTCGTAGTTGCTGCATAGGTGTCAACAGAAGTGCACCTTGATGGATATCCACACTGGCCAATCACACCACACCACTGGGAGCCCTCCCGCTTCAGGCAAAATGGAACCTCTGGATGAATGCTACAGTGTCCACATCATGACCCGGTTTAGCACCCATTGACACTGGGTGCTAGACGGCCAGTGCAGATGCCATGGAATCCTCACCAAGTTCAGAATCTTCAAGGACCGGATTCCACAAAGACCAATTTTCAAAGATCCGGATCTACTAAATCCGGATTAATGGAGGTAAGTGCAAAAACTGCCCAAGAGAGAAAACCTGAACTGTTTCTAAATAATATTAGCACTTCTTTAAAAAGTGCATTGCTCTTTCTGGCAGCTTAGTGAAGGTGAACAGGTGACTATAGTCAAATACAGCCAGATTTGTGAGGAGGTCACAAGCAGCCTTGACCTCTACCAATCTTAAAACTTTCACATCTCTAGTTGTCACATGACCAACTGCTGTACATCTACTATGAAGTTTCAAGTGTGCCTGGAGACACCCTTAGTGATTTCAGCATGATGAGGGGGTAGACTGGAGGACCCAAGTTTACAGCACCCCTAAGGTTCTTGCAAAATGAAGGAACTTTCATACCTTTTTGGGGAATAAAGACAGGACAAGGAGGGAGGGACAAGGCACTTTGGAAACTCCCCCCAAAATGAGCAGCGTCATGGTATGCTTGTTTGCAAATGCTCATATTACTCAAACGGGAAAACTATGAATCAATCAACTCAGCAAATACTGAGGATAGCCTTACTAGTCTATAACAAAGACAGATGTTGCAAAAGTAAGCCACGCAAACAAGTCTTATCTGCATTAAACCAGCTGTTCCAAAATTTAATCCAAGATTTTTCAAGTTGTAGGGGGTGGCTTGATTACAGGAGTTATCAATACAAAGGTACTGAACTTTAGCAATACTGTGGCTTTTTGTTAGCACTGCTCAAAACAATTCTAGTTTGTGTTTGCTTTTGCAAAGTTTGCTGGAAATAACAAAGAGACATATTTTCCTGTTGAAGATGGCCTCAAAAATGCAGCCCATTGAGCATTATGGTCCCTCCATATTAATAGTAATGATACTCTCCTTTCTTTCAACCCAGTGTTTTTCTTGCATTGCCCACTCAGAGACATTAATTTTTAATACATTCTTACTGCAGAGCTTTCTGACATCTGAATTAACAAAGCATTTTGGCGGATGTCCAATCTGAATTCAAAAAAACTCTCTAAAAAAGCCTGCTTCAGATAAGAGTTCTCAGTTTGAAACATCCCCTTATTTTGTTAACGTTTGACATTCTGCAGAGTTCTTTCGGACTGAGTTGAATCTTATGAGTAAATTCTTTATTCAAGGCATGGGGACAAAATTTTTCTAAAGTAGTAGATTGTTTCCCTTAGAAAGTACACAAAATGAATTTTAATGAGCCAGCACACTACAAGAAAAAGATATTCTTAGTGAAATGTTTGAGTAGTAATTTCCTTAAATCCATTGGAAAACCTCACCACGATTATTCAGAAGAAGCACTGTACAATGCCTTAAATGTGAAATAATTGTTAGCCTTGAAAAAGTACAACAATAAAATAATGAAACATAGGAATGCAAAAGTTAGGTTTCCATCAAGTATGAACAAAATTAGATGGAACTATATTATGTTCAACCAAAGTCACTGGTGACTTTTAAAAATCATCTCAGCAGATTTTATGATATGCTAACATTTTCCTTGAAGCCTCTACAGGAGTATTCACCACATCCTGCCAACCAGAGAGGTTGATGAAAAAAATGTTCCAGTAGTCTTTATTTGGCGCCTGAGAGTAGCACAATAGAGGATGTGAGTTCAACCTGTCTTCCTGTTTCTGATCATGTTCAAAAGTACTAGTCCTAAGTCTTCCCTACTACTTACCTTTGCATAACAAAAAGGGGTGCTCACCTCTACAGCATGTATACAAAAAAGAAAGTCTCATATCTCTACATCCTCTAAACTGCAAAGCTTTACATGGATTAGTTTCAAAAAGCTGCTTCCCAAGAACTTTTTTTAAAGGAAATAAAAAACAAAAAATGAACCATAGGAAGCTCAATATGCAACATCAATTTGTTAGTTTTATCCTTTTAGGTCACATTTTTAAGGTTTATTTTCTGCTCACCTCCAGGAAAAGACACTCTGTATTGTGCTTACATGAGGCTCCTTTTCAATGTGGTTTAGACTACTCATTTCAGATTGTAGTGACAAGACCACCAACTGTACAAATGCTGAAGTACACAATGCTTGCATTTTAACAACTTCGTATTTCAACCCATCTCTTTGACTCTTCTGTGAAACAATGTGACCACAAAAAACTGTCTCTCTTCATTACCACAAGTTTCCTTCCCCGGCTCCCTTCATACATTCGCTGAATTTTCAGAAAACAGGGCCCCAAGCCTGCCAATACCTTCCATTTGTAATTAACATAACATTGCTATAAAAACTATGGCATATAACATGGGAACAGCAGACACCGATTCAGTTTCCAACTGTGCTTAGCCTTTAAAGGACTTTATGGTCTAGGACCAAAATGCAGAATGAGTTGCCTGAATACTAAGTGCAGTCTTATTAAACTCCTCTGTTAAGGACTAGAGTTAAAACAAAAGACATGGCTGTGACGGTTTCAGGGTACAGGCTGCAGACTGTTTTGCTTTCTGGCTTTGCAGGCTTCTTGCAAGCTGCCATAGCCAGCCTTGATGCAAACAGCCTTTTGCAAACCCAGGGTTTTGGCTGCAAAAAGGGCGGAAAATCCTGTGGGGGCCCTGTTGCAGTGATTGGCTGGAGTAAGGTTTTGGAGGGAAAAGCTGTCCGGGGATCTGAGTACTGCAGGGGCTAGAGTAGGAGTTCCCACCAATCAGGCTGGAGGGGCAGCAACCTTTGTTAGGAGTCTCCAGCAGCATTTTATTGCGGCTAGAGCCAATTAGGGTCAGGGGGATGAGTATAAAGGAACACAGAAGACAGCAGACTAGGTCTTCATGCTGGTACAAGAGCTGAAAGGAGAAGAGAGCTGAATCCTGAGGGAGCTGGAACCAGTAGCTGACCAGGGGTCTTTTGGCTGGAAGATCTTGAAGGAAGACTTCAATAGCAACTGACCAGGCTGGATGATTGGACAAGCAAGGACGGACTGGGCCTTGTGATCATCTGGAGCCACGTTCTGGTACACTGGCTTGGCTTGAGCTGTGGCCAAGCAAGTCAGAGGGGGAGGAACGTGGAGAGGTTTGTCTTTTAAAAGGGGAACTATTTTCCTTTAGAGAAAGGGGTAGCTCCTAGCTTTAAGAGACTTGCAAATTTAAACCAACAACTACCTGAACCTTATTATCTTTTTAGTATTGCTTGTGTATAATAATAAACTTGTTTTTGTTTACTGTTGAAACGCTTGCTACCAGTGTTTTGTGTCCACACTGTAGTATTCACTTGGCCGTTGCACGAACTCAGCATCCTAACAGGGCCAAGCTACTCCTCAGAGAGGGCAGGCACTTACGGGAATGCTGGGCATCGTGACAATGGCTGATAAAAGAAGGTTCTTTTCAATAAAGCCAAGCAAATCATGCAATATTATCCTTGCAAACTGTATTTTCTTAGCTTTTAGAGCCAAACTAGGATCTCTCAATTTTATTCAATTAGTTTTAGTACTGCTAATCATGTTTATGTCTTAAAGATTAGCCCAGAGTAGAGGAGAACCCAAAGTGCACAGGCCTGTGGTTCAGTCATGTAGTACTAACCTACAGCTTAGTATACAAGCAAATACATGGGCAATGTAGAGCAACAACTGTAGAAGGAAAGCAGCACTAAACCAAGGAGTAGAAAATACAGTGCAGATGCAAGAGAAAACTTGGGTATTGGAAACCTGAACCAGGTCTTTACCTACTGAAACACTTTCGATTACATTATGCTCTCACATGTCCACAGCCACATTTCATAATTCACACTGAGGAACAACATGAACCTTAATTTAAATAAAAACGTCTTTAAGCAGTAGTTTGCTGCACTGGTAAGACAAAACTAAGTAACATTACAGTGCAAGAACTAATAAGTAAAAGTACTGGCCTCAGTTCACCTGTGATACTTGGAATTCCCTTCTGCCACACATTTTGGTAGCCTCCTTATTTGAGAAATGTAACATTTTATACACTTAAAACTGCCTTTACAAATGCAAGGGTTAACATTCTTCTTAATATGATGCTGAAAGGAAGATCTGAGCAACTCTGTTCTTGTAATAACTCTATTCCTTTGTTCCTATAATAATGGGCGATTGAATCAGTTAAGCATATCCTTTGGGTCTGTAATTTTTAAGCTTGAGCCTGCCATGATTTGCTCCAACCTACCTTAAGCCAATGACCGTCATTCCAATATTAATTTAACCAGACTCTTACTGGAAGACTCATCTGCTAGCATTACTCTTGCAACAGTCAAGGTTTTGACTTTGGTCTTCAAAATTCATCCCAATTTTAACTATGAATTTTTATTAATTTTTTCTTCTTCGGATCAGTACTTTTATGGAAGGACATAGTCTATATGCTTATTACTGGTTTGTACTGTAATTTGTTTTTCCCCAAACTTGTTATTACTGTATGATTATTTTATCTCCCTTTTGACCACAATAAATGCTAGCTGAAAGGCTTTAAGGAGCAGGACATGACTGGTAATGTATATGGTGATCCATAAAGTACTTCTTGTCTTCACAAAATACTAGGCATCAACGAGAATAAATTCTGGAAGATTTGTATATAGATACATTCCACATTGCTTGTTTTGATTTACTGTTGTCATAAATCCCTTTTTTCTAAATTTGTTTTGTTATTGTTATGTGATTATAGTTTAAATAAAAATTTTAAAAAGCTAAAAAAATGTACAAATGTTATGAAAGACTAACAGCCACGTACTGTTGGTCATGTTTCCTCCACTGTAAACACTATTGTTTCAATTGATACTGTTTTGTTTTTAAGGTGCTATATTTTAAATGATGCGGTAGTTCTTATTGGTTTAATACATATCATTTTGTTTGATATGTTGGATTTTAAAGATTGTTACCCACCCTGAGACCGTTGGGTATAGGGCGGGATAGAAACAAACACCTGCCAAGGACCAGCTAGACACAAGTCCTTCTTGTGGATTTAGTACAGAGCTCCCATTGAACAATGTGGCAATCATCTACTCAATTACGTGGTCCATTGGACAAATTAAACAAGTCACAATCTTATTATTATTTAAAAGCCATGCTAAAACACTGATAAACTCCACATAAAAGAACAGGAGCAAACTTTGGAGACCCAGTTCATTCAATTCTATAGCTGCAGTTTCACTTTCAAATCAATCGTAGTAAGTTTAAAACTGCAACTGTTGCTTCGGCTCTCTTGTTTAACCACCAACAACATAATGTTATGAAGAATTTGAGATGCACAAATGTATTTAGCAATAGCAAATGCAAAATATTCACTTCTGAATACTTCCCAGCCATGCTGTGGCAGAAAAGGTCATAGTCCGAATCCTGATGCATGTTGAAAATAATCTCTCTATTGTGTACATGACAATGACCAGTGTCAATGCTGTTTAGTTATACTATGCTAGTTCAGCGGGTTTTCAACCTTCCTAATGCTGCGACCCCTTAATGAAGTTCCTCATGTTGTGGAGACCCCCAACGATGGGGGTGGGGCAGCTGGGAAGGGGAGGGCGGCGGGAGATTCATCGTGACCCCTCTGAAAGGGTAGAGAACCGCTGCTCTAGTTTAATCTACATTATTGGTTTTATTTGAAAACCTCTTTGGGATAACCTTTCTCGAAATGCAAGATAAAAATAAACAAACACACTTGGAAAACTAGAAAATAGTTGCCGAAGTTGTTTTTCTCAAGTTTCCCAAAGGAGCATTACTATTTATCACCAGGCTTTCTGCAATGTGTAAATATCCAAGGCCATTTATGGCATTATAGGAAGCATACTTTAGATAACGTCTTTTATGCAAAGAGAAAAACAGCAAGCAGGTTTGATAAGTTGTTCAAAAGAAAAGGGAGGTCAACTTTCTTTGCACCTTTTAAGCTAAAATTAAAAGTGGTGTAGGAAATTTCCCAAGTGTAGCTTAAGTATACAGTTTCACATTTTAAAATGCAAAGCCAAAGATTTCCTACTGAAGCTGAGAAGGAACTGTGGAGTATTTCAAGACTAGAACTCTGATCCTACTTATTTGTGTGCTAGGCATAGCCATATGGGACTTACTTTTAGTACTACCTCCCCAAATAACATACCTTCTACCCAGTGATCTATATACAAAATTAACAAACAGAAACCAAAAGAAGGATAAAGCCATCACTTCATACTTCAACAGAGCTGATTATTCCATCAACAGAGAAGAAAAACTGCACATGGAAAAGGTAAGGTGACTTGAGGAAAAAATGACTCGAACTCTGATATGCAAAATATGAGACAGCTATAAAAGATACAAAGAAAACAGTCAATAGACTCAGAAACTCTAGAGCTAAGAAGCAGCACTGGATATCAACAACATGTAAATGATACTACAACTTAGGACATCCAATGAGACAGCCTATAATTGATGTTGTCAGGACAAAGAATGGATTCTAGACGACTCTCAGTTATGAGGCAAAGGAGGTTAAGCTCACCCTTGATATCCCAGTAACTTTCAGAAAACAGGCAGCAGTAAAAACAGAGCTGCTGAGATGCTGAATATGAAGGAGAAGCAGAATGATAACAACAAAAGGCAGTACAGTGACTGACAATGTTTTTGGCAAGAACAATATTACTGGAGTGCAAGTGATGCTCAGAGGCAGAGGATAAAACTCAATTTAAAAGGAAAAAAAGAAACAAATAAGGATATGTGCTTGAAAGTAGTGCAAAAGAAACCCAACTGAAAAGTCCAGAAGGCTGCAAACATATTATCAGGACAAGATAAAATCCTAGAGAAGCCAAGAGATTAGTGAAAGGATACAGGACAGTCAGCTCCATTACTTCAGACTGACAAAGAAGGATATGATAATCACTTACAGGTATGAGATAAAAGAGGAGAATAAGTATATGTAGATTGTGCATAAACTGTATAGGATGCTGGTGTAACTGTCACCTATTATAAAAGTAGTGTCCCTTCAAAGTGTTGGCACTGCTGCAGGATGAAAGGTACATTTATACATACATTCTGCTTATGTCCTATAGTAATGAAGTTTTGGCACTAGGTGCTTATGCAGATACAGAAGATAATGGAGTCGAATATAAGAGCACATCCAGAAATATGTTTACTTTTGACAACTAAGGGGCAAATAGCAGAGGCTAACCAAGTATATCTATTATGGGTGTTTTTCCACTGTCACTAGAAGTATCCACTAAGTATCCATTAATGAGTACTTAATGG
The DNA here is from genome assembly GCA_023333525.1 of Aspidoscelis tigris stejnegeri. Taxonomy (NCBI): domain Eukaryota; kingdom Metazoa; phylum Chordata; class Lepidosauria; order Squamata; family Teiidae; genus Aspidoscelis; species Aspidoscelis tigris. Next base: position 35,609,317 of record JALMGA010000005.1, on the reverse strand, counting down.
CATTAATCTACCCATTAATGGGTACTTAATGGGTACTTCTAGTGACAGTGGAAAAACACCCTAAAACAATATAAGCTGCATTATCTACCACTGTTCTGGGGTGAAAAGATAAAAGTAAATGGGTAGGGGAGAATTGAATATGTAACTGATCAATTTAAATTTGATTTTTTTCTGACAACAACGCATGAAATATATGGAACTACAAGATAGAAACTCACTAAAGGAATTGATAAGATATATTAATCGACCGGAAGTAGAGGAAGCATTAATGGAGTGAGGAAAGCACTGAATAGTCTCTCCTCCTAGATTTATTTATGACTAACTGGGAGCGGGTGTTTAAGGTTGGAGAATGGAAACTGAATGAATGGAAATGCTGCAAGTTCAATTGATACAACTCATGCAGAATCTCCTGTTGTTTTATTTATTGTATAAATTTAAAAGACTTGTTTTTAAAAAGCCAAAACCAGAGAATTAGTAGTAGCCTTCAGAATTATCAAAAAAGGAAGCGGTGCAAAAGATTCTTAAAACTGTTATGAAACAATATAGTTTGATTTATTTTCATGTTTCCATATAAAATAATTCTATTAAAGAGGCTTTTTTTAAAAAAAATAAAAACTATTATTTTAAACAATTATGAACTAGCCCAATTCTAACATACATTTTTATATTCTTCTAACTGAATATACCAGATTCTTCCAGTACGGACATGGGCTCATTTATTTAAGCCACATTATCTATGTGAGCTTCTGAAATAGACTTTAGTGAATCATTTCAATGCTAAAAGCTCTTACTAAACCAGCTAAGCATATGTTCACAGCTCACTTGTGCTGTGTGGCTTCACCTTTAAGTACTGCACGTTCTGCATGTGCACAGGAACTTGCAGCTTCTATTTCTCAAACATTTTCCTGGACACGGTTTTCAATTTCTGTTCAGTTCTTGAGAATATTAAAGACAAAAGTCACACAAAATAAAACTTCAACATACATTCAGATACTGCCCCTTCTTGCTTGTGCATTAATAGTTTTACTGCATTCAGTTAGTATACCCAGACTATATATATCATATATCAACATATATAATCAAGCAGATGCTAAAGAACTGATTTAGTACACATCAGACAAATATAAGCTAGCCTTTAATACTGTGCTCTCAAATATGGTACCAGTACACAGCTATCTCAATGTAACTCCCACCAAGAACAGGATGTCTCCCTACTGCATGGGCCTGCGCGCCTGTGACCAAAGCACTTCTGTCTAGTCTGAAGTCAGCTTCAATTTACAAGTACCTATCCAGTCTATGATCATATTAAGGTTCAAGTTAGGCACCTGAACTACTCTTCCACACTAGACTGAACGAAGAGCAACAGCTGGACACTAAACTCATGCCAGTGGATTCTCATGCAGAATCTCCTGTTAACAACTCCCAGGAGCCTCATAAAGATGTTTTAAAAGCCTGGGAGATATGAGTGAGCACTGAGGAACCCCATGGCTTAGCTTCCAGGATATCCAGCAAAAATCCTTGATTTCAGTCATAGACATAAGAACTGAATCAGGTGGCAAGCTACTTCCATACCTTTGACAAGACTGCATGTTCTGTTAGTTTCAGAAGTATCTTCACTGATCATTTTGCAACTATCTGCTCAAGAACTACTTCAATAAACACATAAAAAGTACACAGGGATCACTGGTACACTGTTCCTCAAGGATCAAAGAGCAAGTGATAAAATAAGCACATTGAATTTAATATGCATGTATGTGCAGTTCCAGTGTTATTTGGCCATAAGAAAAGCCAACAGAAAGGTATATCTGTCCATTGTCCTACCACTAAACATTTACCACGGTACATAAAATAGATCACTAGCTAATAGTCATAAATGGTTGGTTGTTTCCTCAATGGAATATACTGGTCAGCTTATTTGCAGCCTTTGAGTAAAATTTCACTGTGATGCTTGAACGAATTCAGGTACTGGACATCAGGGAGGATATAATGCATACTCAGAAACAGCTGGGAAGGACTGGGGCAGAAAGACTACACAATGACAACTGGTATCTGGTGCAGGGGGAAGAGTAGCAAATAAAGAAGAGCCAACTCCACATTACTTTCTGATTGGAAGAAAACCATATCCAGGTATTGCTATGGTACTTCCAGAAATTTCTACCAGTCAACAGAAACAAAAAGGGTAAAAAAAAAATTACACAAGGCACTCTTTAGTCCCATCATCTTTTTGATATTACAGAGAAACACTCACATGCACAGATCCCAAGTTAGGTTTACAAGCCTGCAATGTTAATAGCACACAGCTGTTCCTACCAAAGGATAATAACTGTACAAATTTCAACATAAGGAAATAGGGTCACTCTTAGAACCTTTACATAAGAACATAAGAGAAGCCCTGCTGGATCAGGCCACAGCCCATCTAGTCCAGCATACTGTCGCACGCAGTGGCCCACCAAATGCTCATGAGCATCTCAAGCAGAGACAAGGACAAACGTTCTCCTGCTCTTGAGTCCCAGCAGATGGCCTTAGAAGTGCCCTGGTTCCTCCCCCCACCCCCCAGCCTGAAAGATGCACCTAGGCATTCGTTCTAGTAGCCATTGATACATCTGTCATCCATAAATTTGTCTAACCCTACCTTAAAGCCATCTAGACTGGTAGCTGTCACCACCTCTTCTGGCAGCACATTCCATAAGCCGATACTTCTCCCTGTCAGACCTGACTCTCCTACCCATCAGCTTCATAGAGTGCTCCCTGGTTCTAGTATTGTGTGACAGAGAAAAGAATTTTTCTCTATCCACCTTTTCTATACCATATATAATTTTATATACTTCAATCAGGTCCCCTCTTAAATGCCATCTCTCCAGACTGAAGAGGCCTAGACGTTGCAGCCTGGTTTTGTAAGGGAGGTGTTCTAGCCCCTTAATCATTCTGGTTGCCCTTCTCTGCACCTTCTCTAATTCCACAATATCCTTTTTGAGGTGTGGTGACCAGAATTGTACACAATATTCCAAATGTGGCCTCACCATAGATTTATAAAGGGGCAAAATGACACTTGCTGACTTATTTTCTATTCCCTTCCTAATTATTCCCAGCGTTGAATTAGCTTTTTTTGCTGCTGCTGCGCACTGGGTTGACACCTTTGTCAGTACCCTTCACTGATCTCAGCCTAAATGATTTGACCTAAAGCTATCATCAGCCTCATTTAACACATATGTACTGGCTAGCAAAGATGCCTCCAAAACAGCACAAGGCACCAAGTCAGTGAAAGCTGGACTGTAACTTTACTTATTAAAAACCTACTCTAGGGTTCTGATTTTGTTGCTTTACAAAGCAAAACAAACTTTTATACAGGCACTGTTTCACAGAAATTGTGATTCCACTGCCTAAATTTCAAGAGTTTGTGAAAATATAGGAGTTGTTTACTATTAATGAGACTGGCATTTTAATGAATACTTGTGAAAGCAAGGCCCTTTCTTCCCTGAGCCTTACTTTGAACTATATACTGGAATAGGAACCTACCATCTGGGCAGGGTTTGTTTTAGAAATTTTACCACTGATTTTTCAGAAGGAATGAACTATGAAGAAATGCATTTGATAACTTGCTTCAGGGTAAAATTACAAAAAGATGTTGACCCACTACTGTTTCATCTCAATACTACTTTTTAATTTCCGCAACACTTCAATTGGCACATAAACTAAAATAAAACTGAAGTTCAGTTATTTGATTCGACACAGCAGTGAACATCAGGGACCTACAGCGTAACAAAGCATCATGGACTTTCAGTAATACTAGTCATCAGGGAAGATCGCAAAGCATATACAAACTCAAACATAGGTAAACCACTGAGATTAGCAATGTTTAAGAACAACTATGCAAAGATTATCAAGACACATCATTTAAAATGGTTTACACTTTTGTACTTCCAGGTCAGTTAATTCATTGTTCTACATTACTTCTCAATAGCCTATAAACATGGATTATAGCTTAACTACCTAACCACTCAAGAAATCAATGTCTTACTTTCAAATAATAGACTACAAAACTGGAACAATACAGTAGCACTAAACTAATAAACAACACTCATATGAAAACAATTCAGCTGACTAAAACAGCAGTTCCATACTTGCTCTTATCACGTTTATCAAACAGCTTTTATTTGGTATATGCATAGCTTTATTATCAGGAGGGAAAGAAAAGTACTGTTCATAATGGTACAGCTGGGTTTTTTTTTCTTAACAGTTTCTGCAACTTCTATTTTAAAAAGCAGAAATCAGACCTGCCTATGCAAAATCTCTTAAAACAGATCAATTATTCTACTAGAGACATAAACTGAGGGCTTCAAGAGCAATAGTAAACTAGTGTTCATGAATATGAATTACTCCCAGAATAGCCAGTAGAGATTACTATTTCAAATATGGTACCAGAAGCTGTAGTTAGATAATATTCAGTAAGGTAGAATTGCTTATCATATGACATTCCAGCTTATCCTTACAACATAAAACGTCCTTCTGCAGTCCTTTATTATTGGACACAAATAGATTTTCTTCTCAAGGCATGTCCAATTCATGTTCCTAGAAGCTCCCTAGTTGCACCTCAGACTAATGATGTTAACAGGTCAAGGGCCAGTATACCACTTCACAATCCTGGAGAATTCATCATGAGTAAATCAACTTGTGAGACACTTGCAAAGTCTAGAACAGCAGTCTAGAGCCCAGTAGCTCATTAGAGAATATTATTTCTAGAACAGGGAAGATAATTAAATGCAGCTGTAAAAGACAGTACACAGATGAAGGAAGAAGCAGCAGTCATTTGTGGAACATCTATACAACATTCTGGACAAAGTAGAAAACTACTACTTTATAAAATGCTAGAGTGAAACAGTATTTAAACTTCTGAAAATATCTGGTTTATTCCAAAGGTTGACCCATTTCACAGGTCTTGCAGAGAATCACCCACATACCTTTTGCAGCCAAGTTATTAAAAATTACCCCAGATTAAGAACATACCACAAAAAATTCTTTGTTCTTGCTCCAGATCTCTAAATGCGTAGTGATGCCTTTCAACAGGAACACATACACCATTTTCACTATATGAACTGAATGCCATTTCCTGTGTTCATTTCAACTAGGTACACTGATTGATCAACTATTAAAGCAGCAAAATGTCTGCTCAAGAAATAGCTAGTTTCTCCTAATCAGTCCTTCCAATAAAATTATTTAAAAGAGCACATAACATTTCCAAGTGCCTACATCTGGATAACTATTCCCATTATACCTTTTGATTAGCTGCATTCCAGTATGGGTACAGAATTCATTTACAATGTCCATATCTCTTTTCATGTTGAAAAGCTGCATCTAATCCAACAAGCTGCAAGTGTGGACATGATCTAATGAGAAGAATCAAAGGCGAATGGATGTACTGTTGCCTATAAGCAAAGTGGACAGAGATAAATTTACTTTCATTTTTGGAAAACTTGTGTCTCATATAAAACCAGTTTACAATGAAATTATCAGTATTGACAAAATATACTAAAAGCAAATTATAGATCTGTATCAGACATGAAACCTGATCTAATACGATGGCTTATTAAATCAAGAACAAGTACTGCAACTTTGTTTTATCAACTGTAAAAAAACCACTTCTTAGGTTTTGTTAAGCCACTCTTTCCCATTAAGTGTGATTTAATCACAAATTTAATTGAGATTCTGATCTTTACATCAGTTTCCCAATTTAAAGCAAACCAGTGGTTTTAGAAACCTTAATGGTTTGCTATTATAGTGTAAAAAAGAGATGAAGCTTCCTGCTACAACTGTGGCATAATATGGACTTGTACCTCTCAAAACAGAATCATGGCTATGAAAAGCACTGAAATTTTCATCTGGAAAAACCAACTCTCAGTTGTAACAAAGTTACACAAAACTTTGTATTGTATGAACAAAATTACTCTTTACTGTTAAAATGAGTCATCCTATGAAACTGCTTGGATACCATTTTTCAGAGTTCATAGATCACTGCAGAGAAAACTACCAAGATAAATAACCTTGAAATAAACTGTCAGAAATAAATCTGTTATTATCTTGGGATCTGAAAGCAGCCTCCATGTTCAAAAGGAACTCAAAGTACAATTCCTAGAGGGGTGGGGGAGCAACAGAAAGCTGTGCTTTCCTACTTTATTTCTTGGCTTCCAAGAATGTAACACCCCTGGACTAGTAACATAATATTCTTACAGTCTCTACAGAAATACATGATCAACTAGGCCTTGCTTGTGAGAGGTTCTGAACAAATACAGTCCATCTGCATACTTAGATGGAGAACAATCTGGAATAAACCTAAGCAAAGTAGATAATGACACAACTACAACTTGCAAAATCCTGACCTCCTGATTCTTTTGGTTTGGGGAGGTTAGGATAAAAATCAGCTCTGGCAAAGAACTGGGGGGGGGGTGAGAGATAAATATTCTATCACCTCACCATGCATTTTCCAGTCAGTGGAAGTCTCAGTAGTGGGACATGGAAGGAATGAAAAATCTGAGCCACATTTAGACTGTAGTTGCTACAAAGTGCCCTCAGTAGCTTTGTATCTGCAAAACAGCAGCAAATAATTGCTGTTTGTTCATTTTTTAGTAGCAACATTGCCCTAAATATTGTAGTATTTGTTCCCAGCAAAGAGATTATGCTCTCTCCAGAACATGTTAGGACTGCAGAACATTGTTAGCTATCAAGTAAGTGACGTTGCCTAGTATCCATTTATATGGCTAGAAAAAGCCATAGATACTAGTTTTTTTACTACCAAGCCAAAATAATTCTGTAATACTGTATATGTTTCTGCATAATATAGGATGTGGGGTTATATTCCAAGGTTTCATAAAGGCTTTGCTTTAGATGTTACTTCTTCTTTAGATGTTACCACAACCAGCATGGTTGTTTGGGATGATACATTGATTTCAAAATGCTGCAGTAATTTGAATTAAAATGTTAAAATAAACTTTGATCCCCCTGAGTATAAATTTCTGCCCCACCCATCTGAAAATGCTTGATAAAGCTACATGTTAACCAAGCTAGTTAGATGGCCTGCATGGCCCAAGGCATTATTCACTTTAACCTGTGTTTGCATTGTTGAAATAGTTAATTCCTTGTCCCACATGGTATCTAAAAAGTCTTAATTATGTGTCTTGTACCCACATTCAACTATAATATACAATCTGTTTACCCTCAAAAGTGAGCTCAAGGTTACTTTGTTTTAAACATGTCAGCAACTTGTACACACACACTGAATAAAGCCACTTTCACCACAACTAGGACCAAATGCAAATAGTATTTGTTCAAAAAAAAGTATAAGCTCTACTTAGTCAATATACTGTTAACTCTGCTATTACCTTGTGTAAAAATCAAACAAAAAGGTTCAATTTGCAATTTGTTTGAGATTTTGAAACATTAGCATTAAGGCACTGCATAACAAATGCCCCCAATTTTAAAAAAAAGTTCAATTGTTTATCAATAAGAGCATAAACATTCAGACTCACACACCACCTCTTATACAGAAAAAAACCACACACAATACAAGCTGAGCACAAGGCCTTTCAGAAAGAGAAAATACATGACAATCAAAATGTACATTGTCCTATTCAATTCTGTCCCACAGAGGTGCATTACATCACATTCTCACAATGCAGGGGGAAGGGCTTGCTCACAGAAAGCAAGATTTACAATGATCTCCTGTAGATGTTCAGCTTCCTTTTGGAGGAAATGTGAAACACAGGGAAGGCTTAATGTAAAACAAAAGCATTTGAAATCCGATGAAGGCATCACAGTTCATTTCCAACTTCAGAGCATGCTTAACATTAACAATCCAAGTACTTATTTCACCTCCCATTGTTTTTCATTTTTTAAAAAAGTGTTACATATAAATACAGCCACATTTTAAGCTTGCACAGCCAAATCACGAGAAAGCACCTTAACTAGCACTAACGAGTAAATCTGACTTCTTAACGTGATCTTTATAGGGCAGTACCATTTGGTTCTAAATGCACCGAAAATAAATATGGGTCTGGTTACAAGGGAAATGGGAGGGGGAAAGCGGTTACGGAGGGAGACTCTGCAAGACAATGTGCACCCATGTATGCCTTGCATCTTTCAAAATTGCGAACAGCTTCAATGGTCACATCTAAATTTGCATTTGAAAAAAGCACAATGCTGCATTTTAGTTCTCTCTGAATCACTAGAAACTACAAGTTTATTATAAAATGCACCTCCCAATTCCGTGTCCAATCCTAAAGCAGAAAAAGAATGCAAACCCATTTAATTTATGCTAATTTTTGCAGCAGATTTAAAAGCCTTAAGTGTGCCTAGAGGAGAGCATTTTAAGGGAATCTTATGAAAACACCTAATAACACCAAGACTGTCTGCACGCACACGCATTTAAAAAGCATTTAAAGCCTCCTACAAAACGCCACGTATCGGTTTTATTCCCCCCCCCCCTCTAAATCCCGGCAGAACCACTTGACACGAGATCAGAGTGATTTACAATCGTTGCATGAAAGAAGAATCGGGCTGCAAGAATTAAGACGAAACGTTCAAACTAAACGCACACACACGAAAAACCCCGCATCAATAGGCAATCGCAGAAACCTTACATAAAAAAAAACTAACCTCATAAAGTGCAGCAGTGCTTAAATCCAGCAAATTGAGGCATATAAGGTAAAAATGGAAGTTAGGAGATCTCAAAAATAATTCTGCTGTATTTCTAGTCTCTCAATCCGTAGTGTTCAAAAGCCAGCAGAGACTCTGTCGGCCATTTTGGCTTGAACTCGCTCAATCCCTCGCGCGCTCACACTCCCTCTTTCTCCCCCTCCGTCTCTCTATAAAGGAAGCTGCTGCTTTTTGTGACCTTCAAATAGAGGCAGGTCATGTGACTGGGGCACGCTGTCAATCAGCAAAGGGGGCTGGAACGAAGCTTAAAGCGAACGCAGCCCTTTTCCCCCCCTCCCGTCGTTTGTGCAAATGGAGAAGCACGCCGGCGCTTCTGCTGTCTCGTATCTAGATTCAGAAAGTATTTCACTTTAAAACGAAGCTTTGAATTTTACAAACGTCCATATTAAAACGACTCCCTATTTTAAGGTTCCGAATGTCTCTCTGCATTGCCAACGAACACGACAGAATTAAGCCCAAGCTGAAGGGAAATACAGGCTGCGCTAGACGAGACAAGGAGGGAGGGGCAAGGCGCCATAGTGTTTGTTTAGCTGTTCACATTTAAAATGAAAAGGAGATCGCTAAAACCACACAGTGTGGTTAGCTGGGAATAAAGCACACGGTTCATGGTCCCTGCCAACTGTCCATCCAATAAAGTCAAACTGCTCATGGCAAGCTGGCCTCGTGAACTGGGATCAGAACTTCAGCTTTTTAAATCAATTTGCAATATAACACACTGTTCTGCAGCATTCAGACTTCCAGAGCAGTCGCAGGGCAACTATTATAGCCCATTTTACCCAGATCCACTTGTTTGGTATGGAGTCAAAGCTTGCCACTGTCAGCTGCACTTTATTATAATCCATAACACATCTGAGCACAAAAATGTTTTTCATTTGTGATTGGGACTTCCCTCATAGGTAGCAGGGGACCCACTGGTGAACATCGTGGTCAAGCCATACAAAGAACTGAGATATCAAATCCAAACCACAATAGAAAGCGAAATTTCGAAGACTTAAAGCAAAGCACCAGATAGTGTACCATTCTTCAATTTCCATGTGTGTGTGTGTGTGTGTGTGTCAGTGAGTGAGAGAGAATGAACTAAAATTCATAATAAGCATTAATTTCACTTTGGGTGACAGAAGCAGCTGGAAGGGGATCTTGAACAGCACTTCCGAAGTAGACTGACGTGTGAATTCACCATCCTATCCAGTTTCTATTTGTGCATTACCTTTCCTATGTGAAAAATGCTTAACCATAACAAGGATTTGGTAAAGCACTGGTAGTCTAAATTCAGTGTACCTTAGTATCGTTAATACGCTACCTGGTATAGTGGATATGTAATGCTGCACTTGACTTGGAAGAATTCGGTCCAAGTCCCCTTTCATCAGGCAAGAAACAGTGGGAAAATAGAATTAACAGAAAGATGATCTCCAGGTGTACAGAGAAAGGTTTCTTAAGTACAAAACAATTAATACATCCATTCTTAAGGAAAGACCTGAGTGATAGTTTTCAACACAGAACTACTGCTCTCACAATTGAACAGCAACAGTGCATTAAAGGCTAGCCTCCTGATGTTCATCATGAACAAATCTTTTCTCTAGCAACTAGGTTTTCTAAGTCATCCTTATCTTTTAAACATCTGTGAAATGCCAGCGAGAATGAAAGCAACGTATTAGTAAACAGGGAAATTTAATTTGAATTTGGAGAAAGAGAAATCAGCAAGATTCAAATCTAAAAAAAAAAACCCTGAATCTTAGGAGTCATCTTAAATCACAGCATTATGGAATGACAAATAGTTGAAATAGCCCTATTGTTGCATTCAGCTTTCAAACTTTATTTACTTCCTCCCCTCTTATAATATTCAACAGACACCAGTGTTTTAAATTGTTGACATTCACACAATTGAGGACTATTTGAAAATGTGTAACATCACAGCATTAACAGTCTATTAAAAATCCATATCTTCACAAAACTGATGTTTATTCTTTCCAAGAAAAGCTTATCTTCAGAGAACTTGCTGAGGTATTGTCACAGACAGTATTTCAGAATGAGTTCCAGAACATAAAAAATTCAAATGCACCGTTAGCTGACTCTAAGTGTCATAACGTTGTGACTAAAAAGGCAATCCTTTTAAAAATATCTTGACATCTTGGTGCTCTAAAGGACTGAACGGATTTAAGAACCTGGGCCAGGGCAAGATGGCAGAATTAGCTTTTGAAAACAAGGAATTATTCAAGGGATGCTTCCCTGAGACTCTATACTAGACAGGATCAGGAAGACAAGTTGTTTGCTATTACTCATCTTTTCATTTGTGAACTGCAGTGTTCTTCAGAATACTAGGTTAAAAACAGATACTATAGTGCCACTCGCACATTTCTAATCCTTTGAGAGTTTATGGTATTAGTTTATTGATAACAGTAATGCTGCTTAACAGCTGATTAGGAAAAAATCCAAATGCACTACCAAGACCCACTAGATAAAATTAAGCTATCCCAATGTACTAAAACAAATATGTAATAGAACATGGAGTGGAAGCAACTAAAATATGCTTGAGCCAGATATTCTGGAGACTGCCCTAGTAAGTGGAGTTTTATGATCCCTTAAGTATATTACAGTCCAGAAGTACACTTAGGTCTTGTGCTAGTTGAGCCTTCTTAAGAATGCACATAAAATGTAAAATGTGGCATGAGGACAGATTAAGCATATTTAGTAATAAAAGCTTGCATTGTTAGCTTTTAAATAGTTTTGTTCTAACCTTTAAAAATGATTTTGGACTGCACAACCACTGGGGAGTTTTTTCTTTATAGATTAAATGAGCTTTTCATCAGAGATTTGGCTTTCTGTTTTGGTGGTAGATGTTGTATTCAATTTATGCTTCCGATCTTTTAGGAGAAGTGAGCAAAATACATTCTGGGTACTTTATAAAGCATTCAAAATAACCACACAAAAAAACCCCAGCCCCTCATCCACAAGGGCAAATTTGCTAAATGGAACACTTAACAAATGTTCCTCTCTACGGAAATTTTTGGTAAAAGGCAAAAGATTTATACGATCTGAAGAGAAACTAGAGCAGTGGTTCTCAACCTTCCTAATGCCACGATCCTTTAATGTTGCGGTGACCCCCAACCTAACCCTAACCCCCAACCATAAAATTATTTTCGTTGCTACTTCATAACGACCCCTGTGAAAGAGGAGATCGACCCCCAACGGGGTTGCGACCCACAGGCTGAGAACCACTGAACTAGAGTATACTCTATATTGCTTCTGATCACTTGTTATTAGTAATTTTAGAGGTGCATTAGGCAAGAAATTACATTGGGCTGTTTGGTATTATCATACGACCTAGCACAATAACTGGTAGCCCCTGCTCCCTCTAAGCTCAAAAAAATCTTAGAAGGGGCAGGTGAAAGCCAAGTGAGCTGAGACAAGTACTCCTTTTGCAAGCATGTAAAAGAGGTTTGACATTCTGAAAGCTTCATTTAAAAAAGGGTAGGTGTTCCTCCAGGATAGGTTGAACCATTCTGGAATCTGAAATAATATAATAGCTCTCCCCCAAAGACCCAAAGTTGTTAAACACTATTCTAGCCTTTGCTACCTCATTCAGTGAGGCAGAAAAGGCTGAGAGGGGACAGGTGCCATAGCTAGAGGAAATTCAAACCTAGAGGGCCTTCAAGATTTTAAAACACTCTAGTAATTAAAACACAGAGATATACACTAGACTTGGCTCTCTGATACTACCTTCTCTGCCCCCAGTGGAACCCCCATAGCAATACATCTGCTGCACTGATAATGATCTAAAATATTTCCCTGCTTGACACTTGAAGTCTACAACTTCCATCTTCCTTGACCAGCACCATTGCTAAAAATATAATAATATACTATCTATGTATTACCAACCAGGCAAAATTTGATTTCCATCCACTAGTGTATTTAGTAAGCCTCTTTCATATTTGGGAGGTAATAATGGTGCACAAATACACATCTAAAATAACAGACTGTGATGTGATACTAAGTCACTCATATCCAAATACATGTTGCAATTATCAAAAGCTTGGATGACTGGTGGCCTGTAATGGGCTGGATGAGGGCAAATAAACTGAAGCTGAATCCAGCTTTTTATAGGAAGTGGTGTAGAAATCTTGACAGTGGTGGTTATAACAATGATAGTTTAAGGTTATTAAAATGTCATTAAACAAGACCAGTTTATCTCAGAGACATGCATGTACAGAATCCTGACACACTGGTCTCTGCACGTTCTGAGTTTTCACCCAGAAATTAAATATACACACATACAAATATATCACAACTAAGAATTTTATTATCTTACAACTATATTAATTGAAAGTAGGCAACAGTCAATGATGGAAAGTTGCATGGTTTGCTATCTTACTTAAAAGAAATCTAATTAGTTACATATCAAATAAACAATTAGCAAAATAACTATGCATGTTTCGGTTGCTTTGAGAAGAAGATCAAAGGAGGAGGGAAGAAAGAGTGGTCTTAATGTTCCACACATGCCCAAGATATAGGAAAGAGAAATCAGATTGAGATCACTGAATATTTTGTAGAACATCTCAGGAAACTAGATGACAGGTAAAAAGATATACCTATACTTGACTGAATCTTCTTAGAAAAGCTGATTGGATTCAAAATGGCAAGTAGTACACTCCCAAGTAGCAGAAAGGCCAGTATTCTTGTAAATGTCATGCCTAAGAGATCAAGGCTACTGCTCCAAAAATGGGTTCCAGATCTTATTATTCTTACAGGGTTTTCTTGAAGGTTGTTAAGTTGGGGGGTTAAGTATTGGATAAATATTCTAGACAATAGTTTGTTTGGTCCCAAACTAGATCCAACAAAAGTTGAAACTCTAAGCTTCCCAACTATCTTGTATGATAGCTGATAATTTTTTTCCTGGTATGGAAGGGAGAAGATATTTGTGGCTTCTATTTTCATTTCGTAAATACATTCCAGTAAGGGAATCAATTCCCAATTATCAATCAGGGTGTCCAATCATATTAGATATTCTAGCTTCAAAACAGAAAGCTGGCATTTTCCAGTTGCATAAGGGGGAGAGACACCTGTTGCTCAAAAGGGGTTTTTATTTTTAAGAAAATTAAATTTGGAGATTTCCAGAACCCTGCCAAAGCTCAATTTTACCTTCTACTAGTCTCCAAAAGCTCATCTTTACATTCTATTTGTGAATTAAGGTATTAACCCATAAATTGGCTAGCAAATGTAAATATTTGCTGGTCGTAAAACTGGAAAAATTCTTAGCAGAGAGCTGGAAAGATAGAGACATACAAAATGGCAATGACTTCTTCTTCTCCCCAACTCCCATTGCTCAAGAATGCAGATTTCCAGTCTTCTTTGTGTGGTTAACCATGACTCAGGTAGCTGCTTTGTAATCCCACAGTGTGCATATAAAATGCACTATAAATTTCTGGGAGGTTCATATGTTATACAGTACTTCTCGCCAATGAAACTCTCTGGGATTTTAAGCAGCTGCCAAGTATTAGAGAAACCCCAAATGTCAAATACCATCTTAATCTGCTCTACACATTCAAGATGGACATAAAAGAGTAAAAGTAGGCACCAATGGCACTTGGGAGATTTTTACAAATATGCATTCCAACTCTGCAACTTTTCCCCACCAACAAACAAGAACATCATCATAGACCTACTGGGGCAGAGTCTTGATAGTTTAGAAGAAAGATCATTTGGGCTTAGCATCCTATGATGGTAGAGTGACTTGCCAGATGGATATGGAAATTCATATGTAGTACATCAATTTAACAGCCGATATTCAAAGAATATCTGGAGTTAGTACGTGTCAATCATTATATACCACAAACACTGAGATAAACAGCACAATAATTCAAAATTGATACTCCCATACCTTTTGACTTCACTTCCCATGTTAGAAGGCAAACCAAGAATTAAAAGTAAACCCTTCTGAAATCTCCTTCTTTGTAACCTGACAATAATTAGTTCACTTTTTTTTTTACATAGTGTGCTGTAACTTACAAAATGAATATATAATGGACTGGGCCAAATATTGGCCCTCCTGAACTACAACTCCTATGAATCTTTGCCAGTCTAGTCAACAGAAAAAAAGGTAATATAACACATTAAAATGCAATTAAAAATACTGTTAGAACAAAGCTTTCAAAAGCAAGTTCTCACTCAGTTTAAAACAGATGAAGTTTAACAAGCATGAGTCCCTTCTATGAGAAAAAAAGCAAAGCTAGCAATTACCGTATTTCAAATGAGGGAAATGATTCTACTTCGGGTGGGGTGAGGAAACAGCAACAGAAGATGAAAGCATAAAGTTTTTACAGCAGCTGGAAGCAAATGGTTAGTTAGCGACTGGTGTGGGCAGCATACAAACACATCATGCTCCTCTAAGCCAGTTACCATGGATTCTGGCAAGGGTTGTAACTGTGTAGGCCAAGCTTGCTACTTATGAGCAGTGGCGGCCGCCTCTAGGGGGCGCATGGGCGCGCGATCACCCTAGGAAGGCCACAATGGAGAAGAAAATTACATTAAATGCAAGGAGAGTGTTTTTAAGCAATAAGCTCCTTGCATCGGTCAGAAACACTCTCCATTGCTTCAGGGCGCGCTTTTTTTCATGCAGGGATGATCGCTCTTTGCCAGCGCCGCTCTCAGAAGCTGATTGGCGGACAGCAATACGCTCCGCCCTCCTTCCTTCTGCTGAGCGCGCCTGGTCCCTGTGGCCGCCATTTCGGTGGAGACTGGTGAGAGGGAGGTTGAAATTAAGGTATGTCCGCTCACTGTTGTAGCCCCTGCCATGCCTAACCCTACAACAAGGACCCCCTGCCTCCCCCTGCCCCCCTATTTCCACCTCCCTCCCCTTCTCCACCCATTCCCCACCGTGTCCTTCCATCGCCAGCCAGAGGTGTGGGGCTTCGGAAGCACAGGGTGCATGACTTCCTTTCTTCTCTGCCGCTCTCAGTCCCTCCACAAGAGGTGGGGTGGACAGGTGGAGCAGGCAGGCCCCAACCCGAGCTCTCCTGCCTCCTCTTCTATCTTTCCTAAGGGCAGCCCGTTCTTTTCCTTCTCCTTCCTAACGCTGGCAAACCCCCCCCCGGCCCATTCCCCCTCCCTCCCTCGCTTCTATCTTTCCTAAGGATAGCCCCTTCGTCCCCTTCTCGTTCCTAACGCTGGCAACCCCCCCCCCCCGCTGCCCATTCCCCCTCCCTCGCTTCTTCTATCTTTCCTAAGGGCAGCCCGTTCTTTCCCTTCTCCTTCCTAACGCTGGCACCACCACCCCGCCGCCCATTCCCCCTCCCTCCCTCGCTTCTTCTATCTTTCCTAAGGATAGCCCCTTCGTCCCCTTCTCGTTCCTAACGCTGGCACCCCCCCCCCCGCCGCCCATTCCCCCTCCCTCCCTCGCTTCTATCTTTCCTAAGGATAGCCCCTTCGTCCCCTTCTCCTTCCTAACGCTGGCAACCCCCCCCCCGCTGCCCATTCCCCCTCCCTCACTTCTATCTTTCCTAAGGATAGCCCCTTCGTCCCCTTCTCGTTCCTAACGCTGGCAACCCCCCCCCGCTGCCCATTCCCCCTCCCTCGCTTCTTCTATCTTTCCTAAGGGCAGCCCGTTCTTTCCCTTCTCCTTCCTAACGCTGGCAACCCCCCCCCGCCCATTCCCCCTCCCTCCCTCGCTTCTTCTATCTTTCCTAAGGGCAGCCCCTTCGTCCCCTTCTCGTTCCTAACGCTGGCAAACCCCCCCCCCCCGCTGCCCATTCCCCCTCCCTCGCTTCTTCTATCTTTCCTAAGGGCAGCCCGTTCTTTCCCTTCTCCTTCCTAACGCTGGCAACCCCCCCCCCGCTGCCCATTCCCCCTCCCTCACTTCTTCCATCTTTCCTAAGGGCAGCCCGTTCTTTCCCTTCTCGTTCCTAACGCTGGCAACCCCCCCCCCCCGCCGCCCATTCCCCCTCCCTTGCTTCTTCTATCTTTCCTAAGGGCAGCCCGTTCTTTCCCTTCTCATTCCTAACGCTGGCAACCCCCCGCCGCCCATTCCCCCTCCCTCCCTCGCTTCTATCTTTCCTAAGGGCAGCCCCTTCGTCCCCTTCTCGTTCCTAACGCTGGCAGCCCCTTCATCACCCGTTCCCCCTCCCTTCACTTCTTCTCTTTCCCCCTTCCCATCCCCCCTACCCCCCCTCCCCTCCCCTCCCTCCCCCATTCTTCCTTCCCTTTTTCGTGGGCCCTCGCTTGTCAGCGGGGCCCCATTCTCCCTTTCCTTTCTCCCTCTGTTCTTCCCACGCCCCTCCTTCCCTCCCTCCCTCCCTCTCCTTCCCTCCCTCGCCTCCTTCCTTCTCTTTCACTCCTTCCCTTTCCATCCCTCCCTCTCCCCTTCCCTCCTTCTTTCCTTCTGTCCTTCCTTCCTCTCCTCCCTTTCCAGAGTTTCCACAGCCCAATCTACGTCGCAGGATGTTCTGTCTTGGGGAGAAGAACAGAAGCTTTGTCAGCTTGGACTGTTCTGGAGTTGCAACCACTGACAATTTAATAGTTGTATACCAGTTTCCTTTGAAGCCAGTTCAGTTAACCTCCCTTTACTGCTCCAGGAAGTTTCCTTTTGAGTGCTTGCAGCAAATGGAAAATGCAAGGGACCAGGGATTTTCTCTTCACACTGGCTGCAGTCACACATGAGGATTGTTATCTGCATATAGCAGGTTGTATTCCACACTCCCCCTTGAAGCCAGCTGAGTGACCTTAGGCTGGCTCCCTTCTGAGCTCTCAGAGCCCCAGGTACTTTTGGGTTTCTGTTGTGGGGGGAAGAACAGAAAGTTTGTCAGCTGCTTTGAGTCCCCTTAAATGGGTGAGAAAAGCGGGGTAGAAAAGCCAACGCTTCTTCTTCTAGGGATTAATCTAGCTTTAGTCCACTTTCATAGGCACAGAAGATATCAGCCATGTGACCAATAATTTTCTCTTCACTTTGGCTGCAGTCACACCAGAGCTTTAATCCAGCTTCCGTCCACTTTCACATGAGCCAAGCTTGCTAGGTGGCCATGGGCTAGTCACAGCTCTCTTCTGAGCTCTCACAGCCCCACCTACCTCACAGGGTGTCTGTTGTGTGGGGAAGAACAGAAAGTTTGTCAGCCGCTTTGAGTCCCCTTAAATGGGAGAGAAAAGTGGGGTAGAAAAGCCAACGCTTCTTCTTCTAGGGATTAATCTAGCTTTAGTCCACTTTCATAGGCACAGAAGACATCAGCCATGTGACCAATAATTTTCTCTTCACTTTGGCTGCAGTCACACCAGAGCTTTAATCCAGCTTCCGTCCACTTTCACATGAGCCAAGCTTGCTAGGTGGCCATGGGCTAGTCACAGCTCTCTTCTGAGCTCTCACAGCCCCACCTACCTCACAGGGTGTCTGTTGTGTGGGGAAGAACAGAAAGTTTGTCAGCCGCTTTGAGTCCCCTTAAGTGGGAGAGAAAAGCGGGGTAGAAAAGCCAACGCTTCTTCTTCTAGGGATTAATCTAGCTTTAGTCCACTTTCATAGGCACAGAAGATATCAGCCATGTGACCAATAATTTTCTCTTCACTTTGGCTGCAGTCACACCAGAGCTTTAATCCAGCTTCCGTCCACTTTCACATGAGCCAAGCTTGCTAGGTGGCCATGGGCTAGTCACAGCTCTCTTCTGAGCTCTCACAGCCCCACCTACCTCACAGGGTGTCTGTTGTGTGGGGAAGAGCAGAAAGTTTGTCAGCCGCTTTGAGTCCCCTTAAATGGGAGAGAAAACTGGGGTAGAAAAGCCATTGCTGCTTCTGCTTCTTCTAGGGATTAATCCAGCTTCAGTCCACTTTCACATGAGCCAAGCTTGCTAGGTGGCTATGGGCTAGTCACAGCTCTCTTCTGAGCTCTCACAGCCCCACCTACCTCACAGGGTGTCTGTTGTGCGGGGAAGAACAGAAAGTTTGTCAGCCGCCTTGAGTCCCCTTAAATGGGTGAGAAAAGCGGGGTAGAAAAGCCAACTCTTCTTCTTCTTCCTCATCCTCCTCTTCTTTTTCTTCCTCTTCTAGGGATTAATCTAGCTTAAGTCCACTTTCATAGGCACAGAAGACATCAGCCATGTGACCAGTAATTTTCTTTTCACATTGGCTGCAGTCACACCTCAGGTTTAATCCGGCTTCATTGCACTTTAAGACTCAGCCAGGGAACACATCAGATTGGCTGTGGTCCCACCTATCTGGTTCTGAGACTTTCTGAACCGGGGCTCCGCCTAGTGACCTCTTAGGCTCCACCCAGTGACCTCTTAAGCTCCACCCAGTGACCTCTTAAGCTCCACCCAGTGACCTCTTAGGCTCCACCCAGCACCTTCAGCAGTCCCCGCCTCCCTGGGACTTAGGGCTGTGAACACCCAGCCCTGAAGCCCACCAGCCGCCACTGCTTATGAGTAAACAGTAAAGTATGCAGACCTTTAAAATTACACTGTCATGTTTCATCGTTTACACTATTACAGTGCTGCTAAAACAATCTTTCATTTTAGGAAGAAGCGAACCATACTGCAAATACTATAACTAGAACACAGTAAAATTTTAATTACATTTTGAAGTTACAGCTACACAATATTTGTTCTTAGAAATAAAGGTTTTGCAGCAAAATGGCTGTGCACAGGATACTGGCAAGGAGTTTTGGAAAAGGAAATTAGCAAGTGTGAGGAAACCTAATATGTCCTGAGCACAAATGTTCAATACAGGGATATTCTGATTAAGGTATATGACCAAAATTTATTGTGGCACATAGAATATTGAGAATGACAAATGAAAAGTAATTTGTAGATGGCAGAGCTTTTTTCTACCCTACTCATTTTTATTTGGTGATTCTATATCATATACAATATAGTCTTGATCTGAGTTCTGCATACATTTTTTGTGCAGTCCTAAAGTTGTACTGCGCTACATAAACATCTTTTTTTTTAAAAAAAAACTGCATATAAGAGTACATCTACAGTGTAACTCAGCTTGGGTTGAAAGTGACCTGACCTGTACTGGTGAGGGTTAACATAGGCTTGCCATATAAACATTCACAACCATACAGAGTTTGAAAATAATAGGGTTTTGGTTGTGTGTTGTTGTTTTAGATCACAGCTCTGGTGATCTTTAAACATTCTGCCAATGACTACTGCCCACAGGAATTGTGGCCCCAAACCAGAAAATTCTCAGAATTTTGATGTGCTATGATAATAAAATACAATATATAATTGCTTATCTTACAATTGAAAAACCAGCATGCTGCACAGTCAATATATTACAGTGTCTCTTCAGTTCATGTATATATCTTAAACCTCTGGAAATTTGAATGTTTTATACAAAACACCACAATGATACAACTCCTAAACTTCATCAGACTTCATATTTAAAGTTCTTCTTCCAAATAAATAAACGTATCTGCAATATGCCTTTCCTAAAATAATGAGATTTATCATTCCTATTCATTCTAGCATTCATTCTTCACACATTTTACTATGAACCAAAGGTTATTGAATGAAGCTGATTCTATAAAGGCAAGTTATTCAGTGGTCATTAGATGTCAGAACCAAGTCAGAATACGCACTGAAACAAAATAAGACCAAATCTATTTCATCAAATTTGAAGGTACAGAAATATTATTGGTTCTTGTCCACAATCAATCGCTAAGTGGATAAGTAAATTACGTATAAATATCCCAGGTAACCAAAGGTTCTGCTCCAAGAATCAGGAATTATAGCATGTAGAGGAGAAATGAGGCTTGAAATAATTGTGAGAGTTGGCATATAAAACACAGAGAACAGAAATGGTGTAGCTTCCTTATCCACACTGAACAAACTCCTACTGAAGCGGACAAACCCTCCATATTAGTGCTGGCAAAATGTTTTTTATATCTCCCAATATAAAGTACTCATAAAATTTGGGCTGTTTCACTCTTTGCCAGCAGACAGAACCATCAACTACCAGACTACATAGCTCAATTCAGAGATAACCATAGCAGTGGACGCTCTAACATCCCCATGGCCTCGGGGACTGTTACATGTGTTCCCTCCAACTCCACTGATAAGCAGAGCCCTGTGTAAGATCAAGCTGGAGCAAGCACTAGTAGTTATGGTATTCCCGTTCTGGCCTGAGCACCCTTTGTTCTCTCTGCTGAAGTACATGGCCATGGGTCCACCTCTTGGGCTTCCAGACAGGACAGACTTGCTGTCTCAAGCAGGCATATTTCATCCCAACCCAACACGACTAGCCTTGACGGATTGGAGGTTAAACAGAGATCCCTCAAAGCTGCGGGACTACGTGACTCTAATTAATACCATCATGGCGGCCAGAAGGGACTCCACCTGGAAAATCTATAATTCTACTTGGAAAGTATTTTGCAAATAGTGTACAGGGAAAGAAGTGAGCCTTATTCAACCAGAGTTGGAGGACATTTTTCTTTTTCTGCAGGATGGAGTGGCAAAAGTACTCAAATACAAAACTATTTGTAAGCAAGTTTCTGCACTAGCTGTGTTTATTGAAGTTCCTAGTGTACCTGTTACAGCAAGATATGAGCTTTTAGTGTCCTTTCTAGCCAGGGCCAACCCTCAGTTCTCACCAGTTCTCCACCATTTTCCCACCTGGGACCTACATTTGGTGTTAGATGCTTTAACAGTTCATCCTTTTGAACCAATTGTTGATCTGTCATTAAAAATGCTTTCTTTCAAGGTTCTGTTTCCTGCAGCGATTACTTTAGTTTGCTGAGTATTAGAGATGGCGGCACTATCAATCGAGCAGCCATTATGTGAGTTTACTAATGATTGTTATTCTACGTTTAGATCTGGCATCCAGGCCTAAGGTAGATTCAAAGTTTCATACGAACCAAGACTTACGTTTACCTGCTCTATGCCCAAAGCCTATGTCAGAGCAGGACCTCCTCCTTCAGTGTTTGGATGTTAAAAGAGCATTACAGGTATATATACAGACAAGACCAAGGACTTTGGAAAGTCATCTGCCTTATTTGTGTGCTATCATCCTTCGTACTTGGGGAAGAAAGCTTCACCCAGAGTGTTGTCTTCATAGATTAGGTAATGTATTTCTATAGCCTATGAAACCAAAGGAGTAATTCCACCAGATGAGATACAAGCTCACTCCACCTGGTCCTGTGCTTCTTTGACGGCATTCACCTGATCAATATCAGTAGCAGAGACATGCAGGACAGCCTCCTGGTCATCACCTACCACGTTCACGCATCATTACTGTTTGGACGCGTACAATGCTGAGGATTCAGCCTTTGGTAGGAAGGTACTTGATCAGTTTCTAACAAACACAATAAGACTAACTCTTTATATATATTTCTATTATGCCAGAAGCAAGAGCATCCACTCGTTGAAGCAGCTTTGGTACATCCCTGCCATAGTATGCTGGCATCTGTCCAAGAACGGGAGGTTGATTACCCCGTGAAGATCCATTCTGGATGGATGACGGCATACTACGTCCCACCCTGCAAGATATAGACAGATTATGCTAAAAGTTCTTATCTATTCTGCAGAAATCATCATCATCAGCTTCTGTGAACTAAGCGAATTAGCTCCCTTGGAAGACTGGCTATCACACGTGACAAGGGTATTTATATCCTGAAAAGAGAGCCCTCTAGCGGTTGTCTGTCAACAAGCTGCCTAAGGATATACCCTGCCATTGTATGCTATAATCCGTCCAGAAGGAATCTTCACAAGCTAATCAACCTCCCGTTTCCTTATCCACATTGAACAAACTCCTACTGAAGTGGACAAGCCCTCCATATTAGTGCTGGCAAAATGTTTTTTATATCTCCCAATATGAAGTACTCATAAAATTTGGGCTGTTTCACTCAATATTTTAGGGATAAAGGTTTACTCCAACAGAGAATCACAGCAGATTACGACTTCTACGAAGTATTTAGGAGGACAGCACATTCTTATCATATATTTTCATATACAATATATGACCCACAGGGTGGGTTTATATCGTGGTCAAAAACAAATCAGCTTTCTGAATAACCAGTGACTTAAGTATGGACAAAGTAAATACCAATAAGAACTTCAATAAGTTCTTAAAATGATAAAATATAGGAAGGGTGACCAATAATTCATGCCTCATAATACTGATTGTTTACATGCAAGTTCTTTGACTGACTAGCACTCTTTAAAGGGATCATGAGTTCTATAATCCTTTTATTAGCAACAAAAATTAAAGAAAAGCCATATTAAAACCAGCAATTTGCCAACTGCAGCTTTCAAGTAAGAACTATAGACAAACTCAAACTCATCTTTCAACATATAACATAGTTTTCTTTAATGGTAAAAAATTTGGATCCATCATCACTTGTTCATTCTTTGAGAAAAGATAGGAAATGGAGACAAAAGACAGGAAAGCAGTACAGTAAGCAAACATTAGAAAGGCTTTACTTTGGAAAGTCTTGTCTTAGTAAGCAAACTAATGTAGATCAAAAAGTATACTATTAGCTCCATTAAGTATAGCTAACGATTAAGGACACAAGGATTTCAAACTGATGGGAACAGCTAGCATAAATCCTATGTAATAAAACCTGCACTATCTTAGCTGCAATTCTACATTCTATTTTAAAATAGCAACTATGAAAGTAAGAGACAGGCAAATTACTATAGGATTTTCACAAGTCATCCAATGCAATTTGTCATCTATTCTTTCTTCTTTTTTTCACATGAGCCTAATCTTGAAACAATCAGTTGTCCCATATCAGGTTCTAACTGTTGCTTCTTGACACACATACAGATTTCTCAGGAAGCAGATAAAGAGATAGGAATATCAAATCACCTTAAGAACCTGCCACAATTTGTTCTGAACCATATAGCCAAAGGCTTTAATAAAGTTAATGAAGCAGCAGTAGATGTTTTTATGGAACTCTCCTGATTTCTTCATAATGCAATGGATATTAACAATTTGGTCTCTAGCTTATTTGCCTCTTTGAAAACCACTTCTGCTAGTTCTTGGTTCATATACTGCTGAAGCATAGCTTATGGGAACTTGAGCACTACCTTGTTACTGCGTGAAATGAACACAATTATTCAGCAGTTTGGCACTGCCCTTCTTTGGGATTGGAATGTTAACTGACATTTTCCAATCCAGCAGCTGCTGAGTTTTTACAATTTAATGGCATACTGGAAGCAGTTTAAAAGCATCATCTTTTAGTATTTTAAATACCGTAGTTCAGCTGGAATTCTATCACTCCCATCAGCCTTGTTGTTGGCAATGCTTCCTAAGGCCCATTTGACTTCATTCTAGGTTGTCTGATTCTAGGTCAGTGACCATAACAATCAAAGTTATCAGTGACATTAAGATCTTTCTTGAATAGCTTCTGTGCTGTTATCTTTTATCATACCTATTTTGGCATGAAACATTCCCTCGATATCTTCAATTTTCTTGAAGAGACCCCATCTTTCCCATTCCGATTTCTTCTTCTTTTCCATGACTCTTTTCAGAAGGCCTTATCTCTCCTTGCTATTCTCTGGAAATCTGTGTTCAATTGGATATGTCTTTCCCTTTCTTCCCCACCTTTATCTTCTTTTCTCAACTATTTGTAAAGTCTCATAAGACAGTTGTTTTGCCTTTGTGATCTTTTTCTTTGGGATTTTTTGTTGCTGCCTCCAGCAACAATGTCACGTACCACTGTCCATCATTCTTCAGGCACTCTGTGCACCAGATCTAATTTTGTAAATCTATTCATCTCCACTGCACATTCATAAGGACTATTATTAGATCATACCTTTATGGTCTGGGGTTTTTCCCTACTTTCATCAACCTAAGTCTTAATTTCACAAGAAGCAGCTCATTATTTGAATCATAGAATCACAGAATCATAGAGTTGGAAGGGACCTCTAGGGTAACTGAGTCCAATCCCCTGCTCAATGCAAGATTTCCTATACCAGGGTTTGAGCTACGGTCAACTCCTGGTCTTGTTTTTATTTCCATCTATGGCTACAAGTTATATAATAAACCTGATTTTGGTATTGGCAATTTAGTGATGTCCATGTGTAGAATTACCTTTGAGACTGCTGAAAAAGTGTTTGGACTACTAAAAAAAGGTCTAGCTGTCTCTGGCTTGCTTCATTTTGTACTCCAAGGACAAATTTGCCTGTTATTCTAATTATATTTTGAATTACTTCTTTAGCATTCCAATCCCCTCTGAGGAAAATTTATTTTTTACCAGCATGCAAAAGATGTTTGACTTTAGAAGATGGCAGAAAAGGGGTTGGTGTAGCCCTGGCATCCTTGGGGAACTGGCAGTGACTCAGCAGAATCTATGGTTGATGGCTGGTATAGAGAACATACTCTCCTTTACTGTATTTTTAGACTAGTCTTCTGAGCTGCATCAGGTCTAACCAACATTTATATTCCCAACAACACCTGAAGGTATTATAACTTCATGATATTGTTGAAAAGGAAGCTATTATCTGGACTCATTTCATTCTGGCTTCAGGCCTAGTTATGGCACAGAAAAGGTCTTGGTCATCCTAGTTGATGACTTTCTCTGAAAGATAAACAATGTTACTCTGCTGGTCCTCCAGGACCTCTCAGGAACTTTTGATACCACTGACCATGGTATCCTTCCAGAAAGGCAATGGAGCTTGGATATTGGGAGTCACTACGTTGCAGTGGTTCTGGATCCTATCTCCAATGTTGATGCCAAAGAGTGGCAGTGGGGGGACTTTTGCTTGTTGTCCTGGAAACTCAGTTGTGGGTTTCCTCAGGAAGTGATCTTATTCCAGGATTAAAGATGCTCTTTAACATATATAGAAAGTCACTGGGAGACGCTATCGGGAGTTTTGGATTGAGGTGTATTTTTAGACTAATCTTGAGGTGTCATCAATATGCAGACTACACCCTCTCTCCAGGCCACCTGAATTAGGAGAGGCAGTCGAAATGGTGCTTAGAGGCAGTAATGGGCTGGATGGAGGCCAATAAATTGAAGCTGAATCCAGACAAAACAGAGGTTACAGGGATTCATGTCCATGAAGAAGGGAGGCATCCTGTTCTTGAGAGTTTCTTTGCCCCAGAAGTAATAGGTGCATAATTTGAGGGTGCTGGACTTTACACTAACACTTGAAGGTCAGGTAGAGATTATTTCTAACTATGTCCACAATGATCCATGCTCTGGTAACTTCCAGATTAGACAATTCTAATCTGCTTGTTCTTAAATGTTGTAAGCCGCCTAGAGACCCTCGGGTATGGGGCGGGATATAAATATAAATAAATAAATAAATAAATAAATAAAATTTTAATGCGCTCTATGTAGGGCTGCCCTTGAAGACAGTTTGGAAGCTGAAGCTAGTGTAGAATGCAGCAGCTAAACTGCTAACTGGCACTGCTCACCAGATGAACACCAAGCCAGTCCTAAAAGAACTGCATTGGCTGCTTTCTGCTACTGAGCCCACTTCAAGGTACTAACTTATAAGGCCCTAAATGGCCTGGGCCTCAAGTATCTAAAGGAATGCCTCCCCACATACAGACCTGTCCGTGCTCTGAGATTTGCCACTGAGGCCCTCTTGCTGTCCCACCACCTCCAGTAATTAGAGAGGTGGGAACATGTGGGAGGACATTCAGCTGTAGCCTCCCAAGCAATGGAATAACCTCCCCTAAAAGATGTATCAGACACCCTTGTGTATATGTTCAGAAGACAGGTGGAGACACACCTTTATAGGCACTGCCATTGTTTTAACAATACTTTGTTTTTTATTCTGATATTGTAAGCCGCCTGCAGCCTCCCAATTCTGCTGTTGTCTGCTAGCACTGGCAGACCTCTGATACAGAATACAAGATAGCACTTTGTTCAGGACGTTCTCAGAACTGCTTCTTTCCTGCACAAATTCCCACTAGGCTCTAGGCTGAATGTGAAAGACACTGCTCACACCCTCTGTCAACACTGGTCTCTTTATTCTTAGTTTCTAAAGCACTTGATTCCTCTTCTGTCTATATAGAAGCATTGTGGGAAGTGTAAAGGATGACTAGACCCAGTTAACTTATACAATTGAAAGAATCCCTGAAAACCAGGCAGCTTCCATGACAGAAGCTTTTTTAATCACTTACAGAGGGAAGTGAGTGGTTGCATATTGTAAGTACTGACAATGAAAAGAGGCAAGATGTAGGATATTCTAGAAGACTTTGTTTCTCCTATGCATATATATTCACTTGCAAAGAAAGAGAATAAGAAGATGAAAGAGGAAAGAAAATAAGAAGTATATATTTAAAAATACTAGTTGATGAAAGAAAGGATAATCCAGTGATCAACCCAGCCTACTCCTTCTATATTATTTAATATAAAGATTTTTTTTCTTCTGAAATTGTAAAAATCATACATGGCATCATAAAATGTCTGTGCCTATTGGAAACTTAAAAAAATCCAGGTTATTCTGAAAATATCGGCAATACTATTTAGAAAACGGTATGATAGACCATAATACTACTCTGACTATTGCTAAAATGAGTGGCACTTCAACCAACTAAGCTTGCAAAACTTTAAAAACATGGCTCAGAATTCAGAAACAATCCATCTAAAATACACATCATAAATGAACAGGCAGCCTATTCTTTCCGTAACATACATTTTTATATGTAGTCCTTAATGCTATACCCTACCCTGAGAGCTTTGGGTATAGAGCAGGATAAAAGTGCAAACAAAAAATAAACACCATGCTTTCATTAATAAATCATGTAAAGCAATATAAAACTATAAAGTGACATGTTCTCATATTGTCTCTTAAATTAATATTTGTCTGCTTTTAAGAAACCTACTGTGGACACTTAAAACACCATTCTGTGTTTCATTTTCTGAGATGTAAGCTCCAGTGTGTTCAAGGGTACTTACTCCCTGGTTTAAGTTTCAGTCTTATTTTGGCTGTTAAACATTTAATACCGAACAGTGAATGTCTTACAAATGAAGCATTGCCTCAGACACATTTACTCCTGAGTGCTCTTTATCATTCACTCTATTAAGGCCCTTTTTAAATAAACATGACTCACTGTTTGCTTTCTTCACCAGGAGGTGGAGTCTTGCCATGCCCTTCCATTACAAAATCCTCATGTTCCATCTGCGAAGGCAAGCATTGCAGGTCAGCATTGATGGAGCAAAACATACACTCTTTGATGTGGCCCTTTCCCCTGTCAGAACTTATTGCCACTTTCAACTACTTGTCGTTATCAAGAGACGGTTATTTAACTTAACAAGTGTATATTCATTTTGCTGCTCTTTTAGTATGCTTTGATTATACACATGTAGGTGGATAAAGTCAAGCAGAAGAAAGTTTTAGATACTGAAACAAAGGGAATAAATTAGGAAGCTACTTTTTTATTCCACAGAAGAATTTCATTTATTTACAGTAATTGTAGTAACACAAATTGTACTTACATGTCAAGACTGCCTCAGAATTGTGGATTATTTACACATTCAAATATATCAATGAGGTTTGCATTCTTTTAAAATAACCCATTCAAATCATTTAATGTACCAATGTGATTCAACTGAAAGGAGTAACAATATAATCTGTATTATAAGTGCTCATAGCCAAATGTAAAAGCAGCAGCTGATGGAAATACAAAGATATCTCAAGATGGAAGAAGTGCAATAAAGAGCTTTTGGGAAGAAACAGAACAACAAGCATTCCTTTTCTGCTAAGCTTCATGTTCTCAAAGTCTTTTTGTGTTCAGAGCTAACCTTGGCCGGTATTGTATATCCATGGTTAGAAATACTTTTGGAATCCTTAGGTCCTAGATAAACATGGAGTTACAGCCCTATAGTAAAGGTACCATGCTGACTACCACTATTATTATTTTTAATGGGTTAGACTTGTTTACTACCTGATTCTGAAACTTCTACAACTTATAACTGACAAAATCAATTCATATTTGCTCTAAGGTACCACTTTCTTTGCCCAGTGTATGAGGAATGAGTTAATGTGCTACTCTTCTTCTGTTTAAGCTATGAGATGCCTGAAGGATTTTATGTCTCCAGCCCACTTAGAGTCTGTTAGCAAGAACACTACAGTAACATGAAGAAATCTTATCATTCAACAAATATTTCCTCCTGTTCTTATATACGTTTTCCTTTCCTCATCCAGCACCTTGATGTATTTGCAATCTCCTCCATTTTCAATACCCAATGAGTACTAATCAAGCACAAATAGTTCCACAAATGTAAAAAAGGAATTTCCTTCGCCATAGCGCAGAGTATCTTTCTCCTGAGAAACTACCATTTGTGTCAGTACCTAATATTCAGATCCAAAATGCATAAGGCAGGTCAAAGCACATGTGACTAAATATCCAAAAAGATTTGCTTATTTTATAAATTGAGGCACTAACAGTTGAAGTTGATAGCAATAAAATTGTCCATATATTCTGCTTCCAAATCAGCAGACTTAACATTTTTACCATGAGCATTTTGTAAGGAACTTGGATGTTAAAATATTTTCCTGGTGCCTGTCTAATCTTCAGAAGCAATACAACAAGGTGTGTGTTAGATTACCCAGTAGTTCACTACTCACCTTTTCACTGTGGCTAGCCTGCCCCCTCTAGCTCCATGATCACAGAGAGACTGCTTCAATTCTACACCTGTAACTAAGTAGGTATCAGCAGAGAATGGCTAGTACAACTGCCAATTGAAAAAGTAAATGCATTATATTTCCAATTCAGATAAGCTATTTTGGAAAGGATGTGGCCTAAGTATATAAAGAAGATTCCTCAAAGCTCTGGAAGCTGTTAAGCAGATTTTGCAAAAAATAAGGGCAGTTTTTGAATCTGAACTAGATTATATAATAAGACTATAGGTATAGATCCCATAAATCTACTCCAGGGTTATAAATGTGTGTAGAAACATATTCTAGCATACTACAACAAAATCTATACTAAAAAGTAAAGGAGGAAAGCATATTTTCTTAGAGAAAATTAGAGAAGCTTCAATGACTTCTATCTGTTTAAAATCATTCTGCAGGATACTTCTTTACTAAACAACCAAAGGTTGAGTAGATAAGATTTCTAATTTGGCATTATACACAGCTGTGCATCAATTCAAGCAGAGTATAACTACTAATAATTTACAGGACTCAAATTACACAGATGTAAAGCCTTGGTAGTAACAAGATATTCTTTATGCAAACTAAACAGTCAGATGTTAAAATTTAGGTATAATTCTGAGTATACAAAGTGCCAATTTCATAACAGTTCACTATGCTAGAAAAAGGGGAAGCGAACAAAAATTGATTCCAGATGAAAGCCTCTTGATGGCCTACAAGACAAGGGTAAGAGCTCTATTACTGAAACTAAAAAGAAACCAGAGTAGCTGAACAGAGATAGAGTAGAATAGCAGGTACAGCAATTTTAGAAAATGAGCAGTTGATGAAAACATCTGTAATATACAGAAGTCAGAAAGAAAAGGGAGGCATGTGATACGTAAAGTATAAATGTGATGGCTGTGGCAGGAAAGGGAATATGGGAGGGGGGCTAGGACTGAGTGAAACTTTGTTAACTAGCATAGTTGTTTTGGTACACTGACTCCACAAGACAGCTTTTACATTGAAAATCTGATTAAAACTAATACTCCCTGCATATAATATTTAAAGGAAAGAAGGATATGAGCATACATGTTACAAGAGCTATAAAACTATAAAACTCAACATAAAAAGCAATGTTATGACAAGAGCAAGATACTAGAAAAAGAAGGAAAAAACAATACAATTGTGGTCTTAGAGATGGTTCATTAAAGGCTCTTTGTATCTTGGTCTAAGCTGTTTTGATAATTCTACAAGTCTCTTACCTTTAATGTTACCCATATTATTCAGTTTCTATACTGTTCCAAGATCCATCTTTAGACCGCTACCAGAAATTCTCAATATTTACTAAGTTCTCTCTACCAAGTTAAACGCTTAAACACCTTGCTGGCCTGATAAGCTCTTATCATCTTGAACAGACATCCACTCTTCAGTTGTGCACTGCAAGATGGGAAAAATTAACCTGTTTTATATAACTAATGAGACTGTAACTTCTTAAACAAATACAAATACTGGAACCTAATTTGTACCATACTTATTCTGCAGTTTGTGAACTTAGAGCAATAAGTAGTTTGGGGTACAAGCATGATCCATGCTCAAGGGTCACTTAAGTATATGAAATATATATTTGTGTTTTTTTCCTAATGTTTTTAATAAAGGACCTAAAATTCCTAGATTACTACAGGAAAGCGTACAAGAAAAGGGCATTTGATTAAAGACACAAATTTTAGAAATAGGGTTGCCTATAAAACTGGGAAGTCAGATATGTTAAAAAGTATTCAGATATGTACAAGTAGGTGACACAGCTTGTATTGCGTATAAAGAGTATATTATGTTCTTTTGTGGTGGTACACTGATCACATGCCTGTTACTGTCCCCAGTTGAGATGTTAGCCATCTCCTATTTTGAGGACATTTCCTATATTCAAGAACAGAGCCCACCCAACCATTCTGTGCCGTTCCGAGACTTACAGGCTAGAGGTATGGCAGTGGCAGGGCTGCTGATAGTGGTAGTAAGCATTTACTCCTGCTCTACCATTTAAGCATGTTAATTAACACTTATAGAAGATTAGTGACTGGACAAGGGTGAGTCTATGCAGTCATCCAGTGTACCCAGTGCCCCATAAGGGGGTAGGAATGCAAGGACCTTGCCTCCATGGTACATTCATGGTGCCATAAAGATACTGTGTGAACTATGCCTTAGTTTTTGAAGGACAAACAACTAAAACCTCATACCTAGTCCTACACAAATCATATATTTGTATCTTACATTGAAATATCTGAAGCTCATGTAGGAATCTATAAAAAAATCATTTGAGAAGATATTCTCAAGGCTATTTTGAGATTATCAGAAAATTTTCAAGGCAAAAAGCTCAACTTACTGTCAACAAAAGATATGGACTGAGCACAGAGTACGTCCAAAAATAAGTGGACTATATTATCTACCTCTTCTCTGATTCCTTTACTTGTGTCTGTCATATGTTCCAAGTATATATGATTAGACTCACCAAACCAATTTCATGTGCCAGTAGAGACTTGAACCCAGTTCTCAGTGTATCTACCCTAACCACAACATCAGCATCAGCTACCTCCAAAACAATAAAACCATATAGGAAAGAACTGTGTAATACAGTTGGCAGACCTCAACTGCAACACTATTTACCTATTTGCATCTTGAGGTAACTAACAAGGAAAGAAAAGAGAGGAATAAATGGGAAGAATATAGAATTTAGAGAAGATCAGGTTCTGTTGTGTTGACAATTGAAGCTCAGGTGGAGGCAATGAAGTACCTACTTGTAGCTACAACTGGTTTTTCAGCTCTCTGGCTCCTTCTGGACAGAGATGATCCAGACACAGTAATTCATGCTCTGGTAACATCTAATATGGACTATTGTAATGTGCTGTATGTGAGGGCTGCCCTTGAACAGAATTTGGAAACTGCAGCTGGTGCAGAATGCAGCAGCTAAACTGTAGATCAGAAAAGCTGACCAACAGCTTAAAAGAGCCCTAAATGGCTTGGTCACCACATATCTTCTTTAAAAAAAAAACTGTTGTTCTTTTTACAAGGATCAAAATATTTTTTTAAAAAAACTGTTGTTAGTCACCACATATCTAAAGGAATGCCTTCTCCCATATTGACCTGCCTGTGCATTAGGAGCCACACAGGTGGCCCTCCTGGTTTTATTGTAATTAAAAGGGTAGGACTTTTTTCAGTAGCACACTAGTTACAGGAAATCAGCGAAGATGCATCTGTTTGGCCAACAAAACAGTTTTCCTTCCCCTCTTTCAGACACAGTTATTGTTGTAGCGTGTTCATTTTATATTTTGTTTTTATTACTGTAACCTTCCCTGAGAACTTTGGGATAAAAATGCCAAATAATAATAAAAATTAATACATGGAAGTGCTAGAGGTATCTGTCAGCTAGGCCATGGAGAACTTTTAAAACTTTAATAACCAGCACCATATACTGGATTCAGATAATTCAATGAGAGCAATAAAGGTGTTACAGGGCCATATTACAAGCATTACAAAGGGCACAGGCCACTACATTCTGGATAACCTTTATTTTTTGTGTCACCTTTGATTTAATAGAAGTCCTAAACAAAGAGCATCAGAGTACTAGTCTAGAAATAAAAACATGAGCTACTGAAATTAAAGCTTATTTATATTTTTATCCTGCCCTCAGTGGTGGCTGGTGGACTTCAGAGCTGGGTGTTCACAGGCAAGGTAGGGAAGGGTCACGGGGGGGGGGGGGAGGCTGCAGAGGTCACTGGGCAGAGTCCAGGGCCAGAAAGATTCAGAACCAGATAAAGAATATAATTTATGCATGGACTGAACTCATGGAATGAATAATATAAATCTGCTTTTTCTTCATGCATGTCCACACTCACATACTGGCTTATCTAAGTGCCATAGGATTTCCAGCAGAGAAAATGCTAGTGAAAGAATCACAAAACAGCAATAAGAACATAAGAGGATCCCTGCTGGATCAGGCCATAGCCCATCTAGTCCAGCATCATGTCTCATACAGTGGCCTGCCAATTGCTTCTGGGCATCTCAAGCAGAAGACAAAAATAAAACCCATTTCAATGCTCTTGAATCCCAGCAAATGGCCTCAGAGGCTTCCTCCTTGTCCTCCCAGCCTGAAAGATGTACCTAGGTGTCCATTCAAGTAGCCACTGATACACCTGTTGTCCATGAATTTGTCTAACAAGCCACTCAGTCTGGATGCTGTTACCATCTCTTCTGGCAGCAAATTCCATGGATCCTCTGAGTGAAAACCCCCCTCCAAATGATGCATTTGTAGGAGGTGCATTGCCACAGCTCCATAAATAGCCATGACCGCATCTATTCTCCAGAAGTTCTGGTTTTCCTTCTAGCTTGTGAAACTAGTCTGAGTATATCTGAATTCTGCAGACTCAGATCTAGAGAAAATATGACATGCAGGGCCTAACTGTATTATTTTGCAGTATTTAAAGAGTTATCAATTTTGGAAAGCAAGAAACAATATTCTTTGATCAAAATAAGTATTTCTCCTAACAGGTTTATAATAATATCCATCCATCCACCCACCCACCCACCCAGGCAGGTTGTAACAGTTAAATAAAACAACTTTAAACAAGTTAAAAGAAACACTAAAATCAGTAACAGTGTCTGAAAATGGGGAACGGAAGCTCTTTCCTCAGCCAAAGGCCAAAGTAAATAGGTGGGTCTTTACCACTCTTCTAAATACATATAGAGATTATGGTTGGTGGGATTATAAACAATATTATTTTGCTATTGTAACAATTAAATGATGAATTAAGAAAGCAACCAAAGGAATCAAGTAACTTTTTCAAAGATATATGTTCTGTACTGATAGGCACCATGATTAATTTATTCCAATTTTGCCTGTCTTTCACCTGTAATGCTAAGTAAAATAAAGTACACATTCTGATTTTAAAATGCTGAAGATCAGTGACATGACATGATGTGACTGAACAATCAGCAGTCTATTTTACCCTGCCAACCTTGCTCAGAAACCAAACACATAATTTAGCTCACAAGTCTGGCAAACAGGTCTATTTTATCAGAGTAAAGAAGGGCACCTTGTAGTCAGCCACAAAAAGTGAGGTCTGCAGTTTAAGGAGACAGTTGTCCACCTCTTTTGCAGGAGGGCTTTAAAGAGCACACAAGCAGCAGAGCCACCTATACAGAATCTGATAGAAAAGAGCCTGAAATTTAAGCAAGGCAGACGTCTGGCAGCCCCCTTTGTCTGAGATGGCAGCACAGAGCTCTTGGGAAGCAGAGCTTCAATTGGGCAGACAGAAGGGAAAGGGCAATCCTTGTTCACCCACTGGGGTACCTGGAAATTATCCCAAGTGGCTAAAAATCTGAACCCTAGTGCCTCAAGTTTTAAAGTGAAGAAGAACGCACGGGGGAGAGGGTGGACCACAAATCACCTAAGCCTCTCGGCAGGAAAAGCCTTTAGTTCACTTCAGGTTTTCCTGCTTCCTGCTGAGATCATGAAGGGAGGGGGCAGAGGTTGCAGTGTTCTCCCTTTTCTAGGGGGGCAACCTTATTGCCCCCATGGAAAAGAGAGAACACTGCACTCTCTGTCCCCTCCCCCATTCAGATCTCGGCAGGAAAGAAGCTTCTTTCAAGCTGAGATGGGAACAGGGCAGACGCTGCAGAGATAGCAGCCACATGCATGCTGGGCCTAGGCCCAGAGCACTTACCTGGGGGGGGGGGTGAGCTCGGAGGTGATAGGAGCCTCTTCCAGGCCCCGCTGGAGCTGCAAAAGGGTTCTGGGCACTAAATACAGGCCTTCAAACTGGAAGACCTGTATTTAGCCCTCGGAACCCTTTGGTTCTAGCAGGCTGGAGTGGAGGCAGAGAAGGTGCCACAGAGGTAAGGACAAGGTAAGTGGGGAGGGGGTGGGAAAGGTGGGTTAGGCTAGGCTGTCCTGGAGCCTGCCTCCCAGGTAAGTGGGCCCCAGGGAGGCGGGTGAGCTCGGGTGGTGGTGCAGGCCTCTTCCAGGCCCCGTTGGAACTGTGGTTCCAGTGGTGCCCAGAGCATTGGCAGCAGCACAGAGAAGGTGCTGCACTCTGGAGGTAAGGACAAGATAAGCGGGGAGGGGGTGGGAAAGGATGGGTGGGGAGGGGGGCGGGAAAGGACAGGTTAGGTTAGGCTAGGCTTAGAGGAGGGCTCCCTAGGCTAGGGGTCTGACGGCAGTGGTGGTGGTGGGAGTTTCCCACGGGAAACTTCCCTTCCTCCGTCATCTTCATCAGCCAGTGTCCCTGGGTTGGCAGCATCAACTAAACGTTGGCAAAGCCAAGCCCCAGTTACATTTGGAAGGAGGAGGAGCATGTGATTTTTTAGCAACCTTCCATTGGCCTGACCGCCAGTCCAGGGAGGTCCTAAAAAATCATGCCATGAAGTTGGGTCATCCCACATTTTTTCCAAACCATTGTTCAAAACTGGGAGATTCATGAAAGGATAATAGTTATTCATAATTTCAGGATTTAGAGAGGTTCTCTTTAACAGTGGATATACCACTGCCCCTGACAGTGCCAGTGAAACATCCCCTACTTGCAACAAGATGCTAACCATTTCTTGGATCCATCTAGGTCAGTGATGGAGAACCTCTTGAGCTTGGTGTGTCAAAATTTGCAAGAAAACCTAGCTTAATTCGGGTGCTGTGTCACATCTAGAAATATCCATAATTTTGTGATATCTGTAGCTCTAGAAAAAAGTTATATTTTTGATATATGTATTTTATTAAAAGCAAAACCAAATAATGCTTTACATTAGTGACTTTTGTTGTTGAATTTCATTTGCTAATATTCAGTTGAAAGTTGGTATTTCGTACACTTCAAGAACAAGCAAGAACTACACGCCCAGGTGCCAGGGTGACCATGTATGTCACCCAAAAGGGCTTGGCGTGTCACCTGTGACACACGTGTCATAGGTTGGCCATCACTGATCTAGGTAACTCCCTAACAGTTAAGCTTTGACTAACCATAATGGTCAAGGGTGATATGACAAACTTCTGCAAGCAGCTTGTCCACATCAAAAGCTTGCAACAACTGAAGCTGATCCACCAAAACATGATAATAAGGTTGTCTTTGTGATCTCACCAGAACTGCCTTCAATAGTGGCATTTAATTCCAAGCAAATCTGAGCGATTTTGTCTTCCAAACACCCAACAAACCTGATATGGCAGCCTTGCAATAATGGCTGGCAAGGATCTAAAATATTGAGGGCAAGGATCTAAAATATTACTCACCATGTTCAAGCTATGGAGCACCCCACTGACATTCTTCATCTCCATTAATTCAATTTCATCCCACAAAGATTCACAAGCATTGTTCTGACCATCTCCACAGACTCTGTACAGCTGGAGTCCAGCACATGTTGAAGCCGAGCAACTTTATCCACACAAAAATGTGTGACAGCAGCCAATGGGCAACTTTTCATGACCACAGAGCAGAGACCAAGCTCCCCAGAAAATGGCTGCTGGGTGAGAATTGACAGATGCAACAAGGGTGGTGAAGTGAGCTTAGTGTGACACCTTGACTCCAACAAAATACTCCCAAACTGGAACTAGTCACACAAGGAGGCATATCTGTGTCCAGGACTTGTCTCTATCCAGTCATCCCAAGATCTTCCTCAATGAATTGCCAAGCAAAACACTGATGTCTGCAGCATCTAGGAAGTATTTATCAGGATAAGGTGAAATTTGGTAGATCTCAAGATACAGCATCAATTGATGTTGGAGGCATAAACCTTTTCTATCACCTCCCCCCCCCCCAAATAACCTAGGAGAGTAGATATTTAAGAAAAGTATTTGAACAAGGGCAAGCTGAATATGCAATGTACAACTGACTGAAATGAATAAGAGGAAAATAGTTGCCTATTAATTCATCTTTTCCCTACCTAACAATGCTGCTAATAACATGTTATTTCTAATCTGACACACTGATTCACTTTTTAAATTTACATTTCACTTATACAAAATGAAGATGACCACTGTAAGGGCCTTTTCACATAGCCTTATTCTAGAATATATCCCAGAATAAGAACCTGCTGTCCACATGCCTCACGTGAGACCTGGCATAGTGTGTATTAGCATGTAGGATACACACCACTATCCTGAGATATATTCCAGAAAAAGGCCAAGCGCAGAAAGGACATGACAACACCTCCAAGATCAGTCTATATAGCAAATGGTGGCTATAATAGCTGAAATCTAGATCTAAAAATATTTTCTCCTTATTTTTTTCTGAAAAATGTTGATACTGCCATTCACCAGAATTCCAGGACAATGAACAGAATAAAATCTATAAAATACAAGGTATCAAAAAAGAAAAAAAATCAATTATTAACTATACCATCACACACTATTCCCTTTCAATGTTGACACCTCGCATCTCTTCATTATATATTTACACACATATACTAATATATACAACTTTTACATTTGCTGCAGAAATTCACACGCACATTGCGGTCAGCAGAGAGCACAATGTCACACCAAACATGGCCCCCTTATGCTGAGATAAAGGAGGAAAGACTGCCTAAAGAAACAACATCTCCTCCCCTACTGAGAAAAGTAAAATGTTACATTTTCATTCCTGTGACTCCTGTTTTCTCCTGGCATTCCAAGCAACATTGCTCTCACTAGCTCTCACTAACACTATTACATGCATTCAGAATGCAAGCAAGATCTCACTGTTTTCTAAGCTAAAATCCATCCCAAGAAGTCTGCCATCTTCATCTACTTCCTTTCTCAGCTTACTTGGCTGTACCATGGGGGCTCCAAACACCAACACGGCTCCAAGACCCAGTTATGGGTCATCTTGCTGCAGTTCCATTCTACTGGAAAGAAGGAGATGAAGGGCCTTTTCACACTTTGACTTCCCTGGGAAAATGTCCAAGAGAAGCAAACTTGTGTAACAGTTTGGGCGTCTGCACTTCAGAACTTAAGGAGGCCACTGCAACAGCACCCATTGCCACGGGAACTGGGCAACACAGTGTGCAACTGTGCCTTCATACCTGGTCAGACACTCTGCCTCAAACTGCCTTCATCCAGAAGACGTGCAAATGGGTCACGCAGGAGTCTCCCAGCTGACAGCTAGGTAAATTGTGCTCCACACTTTTTCTGACTGCGGGACACTCTGGCATGTGCAGACACACTTCTAGTATAGGAGGATCTCCATACAATGCATATGCTCCATCTGGAAGCATACCCAGAGTGTCCCTTTCCACAAAGTAGAGAGTAAGAAGATTTCAATAGGACCTATTGAAATGGTCCGCCCCCGGAGACTTATGGAATCCAAATGATTCCTGAATGCTCTGGGGGATTTTCCGGTTGGTATGACCGGCACGCCTGTCAAAGCCCTGGTTTCTCTCTGGAATCAGGAGATGAGCAGAGCTATTGACACAATTGCTCCCAAGGTTATCAGTACGCTGATGACACCCAAATCTATTTCTCCGTGTCTCGTTCGTCGGCCTCGAATTCCGATGGCATCTCTTCTCTCAATGAATGTCTTCAGGCGGTAATGGGCTGGATGAGGAAAAACAGACTGAAACTGAATCCAGACAAGACGGAGGTGCTCATGGTAGCGGCCCTGAAACCAAGAATTGGGTTGCAACCTCCAGTCCTGGATGGGGTCACACTCTCCTCCAGTGACTGTGTTCGCAGTCTGGGGGTGCTCCTTGACTCGTCGCTCCTGATGACAAATCAGGTAAATGCGACGGTCAGGAGTGCCTGTTATCAGCTTCGGCTGATACGCCAGCTGCGCCCTTTTCTGGAAGTAAGGGATCTCGAGACTGTTGTGCACGCGCTGGTAACCTCACGCCTTGACCTCTGTAATGCACTCTACATGGGGCTACCCCTGTGCTTGACTCGGAAATTACAGCTGGTTCAAAACATGGCAGCCAGGCTTGTCTCAGGAACATCCAGGAGGGACCACATCACTCCCGTTTTGAGGTCCCTCCACTGGCTGCCTATCAGCTTCCGGGCCCAGTACAAGGTGTTGGTTATCACCTTTAAAGCCCTAAATGGCTTGGGTCCAAGCTATCTCATGGACCGCCTCCTCCCGTACAATCCTCCCCGCACTCTCCGATCCTCTGGGAGGAACTTACTGCAGCCTCTAAAATCTAGGCTTGCGGCGACCTCCCAGAGGGCGTTCTCTGCTGCCGCCCCCAAACTCTGGAACGACCTGTCGGATGAGATCCGTCAGTTGACATCACTAGACAGCTTTAAAAAGGCGGTCAAGACGGATCTCTTCCGGCAGGCCTTTCCAGATTAACCATCCCGGCCCAGATTCCCTGATTCCTCCCGTGGCCCCATCTTAGTGATGGTTGAGGATCAATAGAGGGACATCAGGGTTTTTTGTTTTTAAATTATTGTTTTACGCATTGATATTGTGTTTTAATATGTTATATTGTTTAATACTGTCTTAAGGGGGGGAGGGATAAGGTGTTTTTAATTGTTATATTTTACATTTTACTGTTGTTAACCTCCCGGATTGGTTTGCCATAGGGCGGTATACAAATAAATAATAATAATAATAATAATAATAATAATAATAATAATAATAATAATAATAATAATAATAATAATAATAATAATAATAATAATAATAATAATAATAATAAGTGCCCTCGGCATGCTTATGGAGCCCAAAAAGCTCCTTGGTACTCCATGGAACTATGGGCTATGAAACAGGTTAGAGCACAGGTGGCATAAATTTGGCTGTGAATCTGACCGAACACATGTTAGAGCACACTACTGTGCTTACTATGTGGCGGTGATTGCGGCGAAAGAGAACTTTTTCTCCTCCACCATTGTGTCCTTGAGTGGCTGTCCAGCAGAGCTTTTCAGAGTAGTAAATGGCCTCATAAAATCAAGCTCAAAGAAGCATGAGCCAGGGCCAAGTAATATCTGCTGTGACAAATTTGCAAAGCACTTTGAGCTGATTGTATTCCCCCCCCACAGTACAGATACTATCATTTTAAACATATTGTGCATTTTTAGATTTGTTGAATTTTTAAAGTCTTTTAATGTATATTCTGTTTTTAATCTGTTGTTTTAAGGTTGTTACCCACCCAGAGACCTTCAGGTATGGGGCAGGATAGAAATGTAAATAATAAAATAAATCAAATAAATCTAGACACTAAGGGGTCATTGAACTGCCTTTACCTGGCTTTTAATGCTCATTTGATGTGGCAAATGTAGCTCACTTCTTTCTTCTTTAGCTACTCTGACCATTTTAATTGCTGTAGCTCTCACATTTTTTTCTGCTAAGCTTTCATGTCCAGCTATTTATCTCCCCAGTTCTTCGCAATATTTCTGCTACCTACCAAGTTTATTACTAATCTTAGAATTTTAAAGAATAAAGAACATATCTTTTAAAAAAAGTAAACAGATTTTATTTAAAATCTAAATACCTAATGCTTATATAACAATAAAGAGGTAAAGTATCAGAACTACTTAAAGTTCATTACGTATAAAATGTAATCAAAAAGAATATTTAGTTTACTCCCAAATAACATGCCTAAGTATAAATAGAAAGGCTCTAGATGAAAATATGGTACTAATGTAATAAAGAACTGATTTTAGAAGCAGGTGTAACGGTTTTACATCTTAGCAGCCAAGTGAAAAGAGTAATAGAAATGAGACAACTTGACCGTGTTGGCATGTTTTAGTCCCTTTCGACTCTTTTCAACAGCGTTTACCTAACAATTGCAGTGGAAAGGTGCATCAGAGAAAGGGCTTCCAAACATAAAAGTTCTAATTAAGGTACAATCAAGAACCAAGAAAATAATTAAATATAAGATAGCATGGCCAGACCTGAATCATGCAGAACACACAAAGGAAGAAAAAAATAACTCATTTTCTTCAGCAACCAATACGCTCTTTTGAAGCTCAAAACAAAAGACACTTTTCTAATAGTTACTTGACTAGAATACGTGGTTTGGTTTCCAACATTCTTTGAGGCATCAAATGGTACAGTAACGTTAACAAGTGAGTTTTATACTGCTATGTATAAACAATCTAGAAACACATGCAGATAAATATTGTACATGATCTATAAATAACTTTTCATTTCAACAGACATTACATTTCTCTTGAAAAATAAGATAAAGGAATGGTTTGTACTACGGAGAGGGGAAATATAAGTTACAGAACACAAAATGCAGATAACATATATAACCATTTGAACATTCACATACAGGAGTTTTCCCCAGGCCTATGTGTGGTGTGTGTACATGTGGATGCAGAAGTCTATTCTATTGTAATGCTAGGTAACAACCCCCTGTGACCCTTTAGGGCTCTTAATATGTGGTAGAGTGATGGGAACAAGGAAAAACAGCAAAGACAGGACATTTTGTCCATTCCTTTGGTTAGACTTGCCATGCAATGCCAAAAGGAGAAGGGCACGTACTTAACCTTCTACTAGAAGCAGCATTTGCCCAACAAGAACTTATAACCATGACAGAAACATTGCGAATCACAGTAGGATTGCTCAATCTGCAACTGTTTCTTTATATTCCAAATTGGCACAAGTTGATTTAAGATATCAAAGTATTTTTCCTCCATAACTGGCTGCCTTGACCTCCTTTTAATTTTATTTTGACATGTTACTAAGTTAATGCGGGGGGGGGGGGCAGTCTTAATGTAAACAGAGTATTGAAGTAATGTCTCAAAGTCAATTTTTTATAACACATCTTGAATGATATCAATAACAAACACATAAATATCCAAATTTTCAGATTATTAAAATCAGATTCATTAACCTCAATCACTAATAACAAGTTTTGTCTTTTGTCTCAGATGTGATCACACAAAGTTAATAACTATTTTAAAAAACTAAGAATTCATTCTAATATGTTTTGTTAAAATTGTTCAACACAGCTAGGTAAAGGCGATCCATGTGAGAACAGCAACAATTACTAGGAAACTTGACAGCAAGCCTCGATAGGAAACAGCACATGCACACGTCAATTTTTAGATATACAAGGACCAAGGATGAGAATGACAAATAAATTTTTATATGCATGTTTACCTCTAGCTTCTAACCCTCTTGGTAGGATTCTCAGTGGCACAATATAATCCATATAAAGTTAGCCAAATAAAGGAATTAATGTGCTAATCTGATCACAGTAAAGGTCACAGCTAACTGTAAAGTATATGTTTTGCACACATTAAACCCAAGTAACAATATCCAGGAGTTCCAATTAAATGAACAGGTATAAGGAATGTTAAAGAACTCTGTTGGGGGCCTTTGAGGGCTGATCTAAATCAAGAACAGCTAGTACTATTTTTAGTCTATCATTTTATATGTGTAGTCTTTTATCAAATAGTCCCACAGACAGTGATAAAAGTAAAACAGGTAACAGGTTTAATGGATTAAGATTCTGATCCTTCATAAAGCATATTGAGTGCTAATACTGAAGACACGCAAGTTGCTACTCAGTTTTAGGAAGTAGTAAATGGCCTCAATAGGTAGATACTCAACATGTATACCCACACTACTTCTGGGCAGATAGTATTACATTTAAATGCTATGAACAAGTCATACATGCCTAGACTCCTAGCAAAGCACTGTTTGCCAAGCTGGAGAAACAGCACTATGACAGCTGCACTAACAGCTCTTAGTGTTCTGGCTTTTAATCCGCTGAAGAATGTATGCAACCCCCTCCCTTTTGGCCTCAATGCAAGTAGTATCTCACAGTACTAAATTCCAAAGCTCAGGGAAACAAGCCACTTGTTTAACAGTTGAGTAGAGTAATGAAGAAGCAAAGGGTGATAAACTCTGTAAAACAACAAACTGATAAATGTGTTTAGACTAACATGAAAACTGTCAATCTAGATCTAACCTAAAAAGGTTCAAAGGTCAAATTTTTGAACCAGTATATTTTAGCATACAAACTAGGATTACTGATTAAGTAGCAGTAGCACTGAACCAAATGTATGAACTGTATCTTTTACAGTAAATACTTGTTCAGTGCCACTGTAATAATTTATGAAAGCAATAATTTGTGTCACTTGCATCTAAGGTTACACTGCTTTCTGAACTACTCAATGCTGGTGTAAACAGAAAGCAAAACTGAAATCTAAGAACACTGCAGTTTTAAAAAGTTATGTAGAAAGTTCTCTTAAATGCCAATGTATACAGTGTTTGGAAACAGATATGACTGCTTCTTCATTATGCAAAGCTTATTTGTAAAGCCCAGCTTTTAAATCAGACAACAAAAAATGCCAAGCCCACACTTTCCTTTATTATATGCAGCAAAGTAAAGGCATAGAAGGAAAAACCGTTACGAATGTTTCCCCAGCCAATTGTCTAAAGCCATTGTTTTCTTAGCAAACATCATGAGTAACATTTCAGCTCTATTTGAAATGTGCATGCAGTATTCAGCAGATATACTACAGCATGCATATAAGAAAGCATCTCTTGGTGAAAAAGGAATTCTTATATTAATTGCCATATTCTTAAGTTTAGCACAGAACTGAAAACAAGCAGTCAAGTAAAAATTTCATATTTAACTATGAAAGTTAGAAACACTCTGCATCAAGTTCAAGTCCTTATATGAACTGTACTGGTATTAACATTCTTCCTAGCCTCATTCTACTATCTCACTAACCTTGGAACTGCCCTCCTCCAAAATTTCTCCCTCATCAGTTTGCATGGGAACAGAATCTGTGCAAAATTCTGCTGAAATACAAAATTCTGCCTAGAAGAAATAATGGGAAGGAAAACACACTGTAATAGAAGTTACCATCTTAATTATGAGCAATATTGCACACTATAAATATGATACTGAAATATTTAACCTCTAGAAAGTCTTTCATCCAGCCAACATTAAGATATTTTACTTGTGATTGAAACAGTTAATGGATAGCACAACTTAGCAACAAAGGAAAGGGATGGACAGAAGAAGAAAAATATTTTAAGTGTTGCTGTACAGCAAAAGGTCTGAGGCTGTAGATTGAGTCTGCACAAGAGCCAGTAGCTAACCATAAATCCCTAGTAATTAACAAGCAGTTTTAGGGAAAAAGCAGATTTCAGAGGAACATTCTCAGCCATTTTTGAGAACTAATGTTACTGTTTTTGCATCCAGAACAGACATAAGCTTCTTTTGTTTAACTGTTCATTAAGCAAATTCCTAAGGAAGATCATTTTCTATTCAGTATACGGTCT
This sequence comes from Aspidoscelis tigris stejnegeri, assembly GCA_023333525.1. NCBI lineage: Eukaryota > Metazoa > Chordata > Lepidosauria > Squamata > Teiidae > Aspidoscelis > Aspidoscelis tigris. Next base: position 35,564,913 of record JALMGA010000005.1, on the reverse strand, counting down.
TCTGAATCCTAGTTCTAGAGAAAGTAATCAGTCCTCAGAGGTTTATTCTAAGGTTCCTACTTTTTCATAAGCAAGTCTTTTGTACAGCAAAAATATATTACCCCATTTACTGAAACGTAAGTTAAGAAAAAGTTATTTAGATATCTTCATGCATACACAAGAGTGCTTCTGAAAAATTACTTCTATGCACCTGTTGTACAAACACTTATAGATGTTACTACAGAGAGTACTGATCAAGATAAAATGCTTCAACTTTCTTTTCGCAAACTTCACCGAAATATTTACTAATGTAGTTATTAGATGCACAAGATTCCTAAAGATGCCTATTTGCTTGCCATGCAGAGGGACTGAATTATGATTTAAGGTATCTGGCTGTTTATAAATGTACTTTATACTGGTATGCTTCAATAGCAAAAAAAGAAAAAATATATACTAAAATTATTAGAAGAGAGGTAACTCTGTAGCTGCAAATTTCTTGCACCATGATATTTAATAGACTGAGGATAGTGGAAGTCATCTCTTCAGTGTTTGTTACTCTGAAATTTCAAAGTGATATGCCCCAGTCTGTTATGAACTTAAACTGAACATTTCTGCATTATTATTATTATACTGGCATTTATCTGTAAGTACATGAGTAACACTTAACACAGATTTCAGCAAAACAAAGTATTTCATGTGATCTTCCAGACTAGGGATCACCAACGTTTGGGGAATCATTGACAGATTTAGATTGCCAAGCCAGAAGGAGGTCACTATCTGTGGCACTAAGTTTCCTACCATCTCAGATCATATTTCTCACTCACTACACTAACAGAATAGCAGTCACATATACTTACTGCTTTGTCATGTAGCCTAGGCTAAAGAAATATTTAGAGGTGTTAACATGGATCATCTTGAATTTTGATACTGTAAACAATCCATTAAATTAAATCTTACATCCTTTCAAAGCAGTGTTTTCAAAATACAGTTCATTTTATGAAGGGTAAGATTCTACACAAAAGCAATCATATGTATGCAAGGCATCTATTTTAATTCTATTGTATTTGGCAACTACCTAGGTCCTTTGGAAAAGAGATCTAAATTAGAAACAGATCAAGAAAAACTAGATTTAAGGCTCACTGAGCATCCTAGGCCATTTAATCAATGCATACTCTAATGCCACATACACCCTAACCTGTCTTTATTGTTATCCTCTCCTTCCTTCTCTTTTTATCTATATATTCCAAAAAAGAAAGGGAATTTGGCAGGGTAAGTGAGGAAAGTATCTTACAACTAAGTAAAGTTGTGAAAAACAGATATGGGCTAGGCATAAGGATGTGGACAAATGAATTAGTTATGTGTTTTGCAGCATTCAAATCCATAAAAGATGGTCAGGCTGGCAACATCTGACCACCTTGCAAACTCGGTCCTTTATGAAGGCAAGGGGAATTATGGGGGAGATGAACTCTTTCTGAGATAAAAGGTAAAGCCCACCTGCTCCCATCATCTCTCCCAGCCTCACCACTTCCCTCTCCAGCAAGCTTTGCAGCCTGGAAGAAGTGGGGACATGCATGCCCTTGTGAAGACATCATGGTGTGACCCAATTTGATCTTGCAGTTGCCTAGCTGCTAAGTGGTCCCTATCACACTTCAGCAGCGAGAAATTCCTTTCTTGGACATTTCATACCAGTTTTTACCTTGTTCCTCTTGAATTCTCTCATCCACTGACAGAACAGAGAAGATACGTTTACTATTAACTTGTCTCATTTACTCTAAGTAGCCTCAGGGTTTTCCACTGTCCTTTCTCCTGTGCTCCTTTACATACTTTGACACCACAAAAGTTATGATTATCAGCATGCAGACAGGGACCAACATTCAGTGAAAGGAGGGAGCAGTAAAAGCGGGAAGGAAGCAGTGAAAGCACTCACAACCCCTAGTCTCAAAACAAAAAAAGGAAGAAATGATCACCTTCGCAACTGAAAAAATAAGTAGATATGCAAAACTTATGACCAGCATACAACCGAAAAGAAAGCAGGAAATGACCAGTAAAGAAAGCCTATTTCTTTTTTTAAAAAACACCATTTGTATTATTCTAAAAATACAACAGAAAGTCTCATTCTGAAATAAATAAAGACCTGCTGCCTACACAGGGTGGGCAAGCAAGCAGCCAAGCAAGTTTCAGCAGGTATCAGTCTGAAAGTTAAGAAAATAAGACTTCACATCCCCTCAACTCCTGTCTTTAAAAAACCCAAACAAACAGAAACAGCCTTACAAAGTCCATTGCTGCCATTGTTGTAAGAGGTAGAGACAGCAGGAAGCAGCTAAACAAACTTCTACTGTACCCCTTCTGAATGAAAAAAGAAAACCTTTTAAAAATGATACCTTTTATTCCTGAATATAAGTCTTCTCCTTTATGTGAATAGGAGAGGAATCTAGTCAATCACAGGGTTTGCTCCTCATATACAAGGTAGAAACCAAGACATGTTGATAATCTTTTTTCTAGATTATCAACTCTTTGTGCACAAATCAAGAGTAAGAGCTCTGAACACAGTCACAAGGATGGCTACTATACCTAGGACCTATGCTCCAAACTGCCAGTGAATAGTCTCAGAGAAGACAATATTCCCCTTACTATGTATATAAAATACAAAGTACAAGAAATACTGCTTTTATATTTTGATTTGCAGTTTGTGTGTTGAATAAATATCAATGCACATTCTTTATCCCCTACTGAAATTAATTTTACTAGAATTGCCCTTGTATATTAATTAAGAATTACCTTGACAGCTTCTCAGGGCCGCTGAAGCCCAAAAGTACCCGTCCCAGCTACATTCAGTGCAAAAGTCAACCCGCTGTAGAAGGGAAAAAGAGAAAGCCTTGTTATTTTTGTCAAAATAAACAAAACAGGGGGAAATGTTATTTTAGAATCTAGAAAACTCTAAAGGCTAATTTCTGTTCTTAGCTGAAAGAAAGAAATAATCCCGGATTTGTTTGTTATTTCAATATTTTTTTACTCCTAGAAATCATAACAAATCTTTAAAAACTGACAGCACATTACTATACTTGGTTTTAGAGCTAACAATCTGAAAAATCACTAAATTACATTAGTACATGATTTTCACAATAATGTGGCTAAAATAAGTTATAGCTATTATGACCAAGCAAGCAACTCATCATCCCAAAAACTAAATTATATTATTTTGCAGCATTTAAAACAGAAAAAGAAAAAAGTAGAAAACAGAAGGCCACTCTGGCTGCCTCTGACATGTATTCGGCAATATAACGTTAATGAAAATCATCGATAAAACACCATTAAAGCTGCTCTTCCCAAAAAGGCTGGGTGATAAATTTGGCACTAGAGGACAAGAGGCAAGAGACCGGCTGCCCAAATGAATTGAAAAGTTCAGACTTAAGTTATGGGAATATCCACAAGAACCCTATTTAATTCTGAAAATACAGCATGCCTTATTATACATGACTCTAAAACAGTTGCCAAATTCTTGTCTGCATACATCTTGTGCCTAGGGGAACTTAAGCATCAAGAATAGCAAGGGAATAGTGTAATACACATATATTCAGGGGAACTTGTTAATCAGGAGCCAAACAGAATGGTACATAAACTTATATTCTTCAGCAGCAAAACACATCAAAACACCCTAAATTAAAACTTCTAAAACTGGGATGGATAAACAATGACCCAACGGCTGATGCTCAAACAAAACTACTATGGTACTACTTTGGTAAAACTGTTATACTCAAACAAAACTATAGAAGTTGTAGTTCAATAATGTAGTTCACAGACTGGTCAGCCCTACTACTGTTAACTACTGTTCACAGGTAATTCCCCATCAAAGAATCCTTGGCACCTAAAACCATGCTAATATGAAGGCAAGCATGCCAGCAGAATGACTATTGGGGAATACTGGCTTCTGATTTTATAGAAAAGCATTCTCCAGTGAGAGGATCTCTAGATATTTTAAAGTACAACTTTCACCACTCAGTCCCAGCTCTGTCTAAAACATCTGGCAGGCACCAAGAGGATTATAGATTAATAGAAAGGGCAGACTGAGTATATGCTTTCACTAACACGGTCAAATCTGAGTTAGAAGCTCAGTAGCAACCATTTATTAATGGAATGCACACTTCTGTTGTTTTATCAAGCTAGTGTGGCATCAGTCAATTGTGCCACATCAAGAAACAAAAGCTTGCACTTATGAGAGACCAGTTGTCAACCACTATGAGTTCAAGAAATGATTGGAAGACCATAAAACCAAATACAATAGAGTATTAGAACCATGATAGCCTCTAGGAAATACGTAAGAGGATAAATAAGGATAGAGTGGGTAAGTCAGTATGTTACAGTAATATAAAGTGCTATTATCCTAGATTAAGACAAGTTTCCTTGGCAGGAAGAAGGGGCCCTTACAAATGACATTTCAATTGATGCAGCTGGTCCCTAAAGTAGGTAAGGTCAACAGTTCCAAACAGCTTTCTGCTTATCCTTTTCATCAGTTAATCAAGGCAGACCAGAGGCCTTTTTGCACTACAGCCAAATGGTGCAAATGGGGAATCCATTTCCACGTGGCCTGCTGCCATTGGGCCATGCTGGCCCAGTGGCAAGACAGGCTGGTCCTGTCCTGTCCCAGGTTCCTGCAGGCTGTAGCTGAACCCCTGGGCACACTTCCCACCCAGGGCCACGTGCCTCCCCTTGGACGCACGCGTGCAACTTACCTAGTCGGCACCAGAGTTCAAACTGGCAAGCTTGGGGGCGTGGACTGCTGGTGCAGTCAGAGGAGTTCTGCGCCTGTGTGCGCTGCAGCCTTTGATTGGTTAGCAGCGTGCACCTGCGCAGAACACCTGGCTCACCCCCAAATGTTCTGCGCAGGTGCGTGCCACTGACCAATCACAGGCTGTGGCGTACTCAGGCGCAGAATGCCGCCAACTGGACCAGCAAGCCATGCCCCTGGGCTTGCCAGTCCAGTCCTCTGCACAGACCAGGTAAGATGTGCACACGAGCATTCACAGGGAGGTGCTCAGCCATGGGTGGGTGGGGGTCCTCCAGCAGGTGCAGCTGCCTAGATCTAGGCGACTGCATCCCCTAGAAGGCCGAAGACCCACCCCAGTGCACTGGCAGCCTGGATTGGGCTGCACCACCTGACACAAAGCCCCTAGGTGCCCACCAGCACCCAGGGGGGTCGGGCCTAACCCCAGGCACACGACCACTTACCTTTTCAGACCCTCTGGTCCTATGTGGTGGTCGTACAGCTGGCCAGGGTAATGTGCCACTTCGTGCGTAGGCACCTGCAAAGGTGGACAGGAGGCTCACGCACCGGTAGACCAACCCCATCTCTGGTCTGATGCGCTGACAGCATGGGGTCAGTCTACCATCACATGTGTGACTCCGCACAAAGCAGCACATCACACCAGCCAGCTGTGCAACCACCACATCAGACCAGAAGGTCCAAAAAGGTAAGTTATCTGGTGGGTGGCGCAGACCTCCTGGGTGGGTGGGAGGTGCCCAGGGTGCTTCCATGGGGCGCCTATACCCTGTGGAGGCCAAAGACACAGCCAGCCTCGTCTTGCCCTGCCCTCAAAAGGGGCAGGGGGAGACCGAACTGAGGCAGCCTTCTAGGTGCCTACTTGCATTCTGCGCCATCCCCCCCAAATGGACATGAGCCCTTACCTCATCGGGACTTGGGTCCAATGTTTGCATAGCCTGGCAGAGTTATCTGCCGCTCTGTGTGCAGGCGTGAACTCCAGCAGCTTGGCCCCACACTGATCTGACGAGATGAGCATCAGGACAGCTTGGGGTTGGTCTACTGTTGCGCACACGTCTGCACAGAACGGCAGATTGCTCTGCCAGGCTACATGAGGACCACCTCAGGCCCAACGAAGTAAGTTGATTTTGTGGGCCTGCCAGCTGTTGGGCCAAAATCAGCCCAATGGTGGCAGCTGGGGAACAGGGCTCACAGCTGTCCAGGAGGGAGACTGTGAATGCTCTTGCTGCCATACAGCTGTGGGACGGCCTGGAACAGCCTGGGTTGGGTGTAGAGCACAATTTCGTGCTCTACACCCGGAACACAATTAGGCCGCCCTGGGACAGGCTGGGACGGTTCCAGATGGAACCGCCAGCCCAGCAGAGCGAATGCTCTGTCCCAGGGCTGTCTTAATTGCATTCCAGAGGTCTAGTGAGGCCTCAGGTAGAGAAGGTATTATTGTGCCTACTGTGGTTTTGAGGATGCTGATGAAAGCTGCAACCAAGTTTTTTCATTTGTTCATTCATACAGACAGACAGAAATAGAGAGCATAACAGAGAACGTATGTCATGTATTTTCACCAAACTGCTAAGCCATAAAAGTCTCGTGGAGCAATTTACAAAATATAGCAAGACCCTGCTATCAGTCTTACAATCCAAATAGATATAAGACACAAGGAAAGTAGGATCAGGGGGGAGGGGAACTAGGAGTAGGACAAAGAAAAAGCCAAATAGAATGATCCTTGTTCTCTGTCCCCCTGCTACCTTGGTGATTTTTTTTATTGGGCCAATAGCTTACAGTTAAGGGTAGAATCCAATGTTACTGTCAGGACGGATGAAAGTTATTTCCACATAATGAAAAACGGTGATCCCTTGCATGCTCTGGGGCTCAGAGGGGCCAATGCACCTGCTGACATCCAGCCTGCATGATGCCCATGAGGTGTGGAATCTACCTTCAGAGCTGCCTTAAGACCTGTATGACTGACTTAATGACTACAAGAACAGATTGCACGCACAGTGTGGTACGACAGTGGAGAAGGCAGAAAACTACCAGGGGAATTTCCACATGTCCCACTTTACTATTGAACAGAAAACAACCAACTTCTAGAGTAATTTCTAATCTGATAATAAACTGCAATAAACTTTCATTCAGTAGCCATACGATTTCAGAGGATGAGAGGCAGTATCATGAATCCAGCATGCCTCCTACATCCGCAGACAATCCCCAGGTTCTTGCTCCACAGAATGCCTTCTCAGGAGTAGGAAACCCAGAGCCAGCTGGCTCAAAGTTACCAGTGTTCTTATCTAGCCAGACAGCAAGCCATTTCTTGTACTGCCTATTACTTTTTATAATTAACTGCATCAAAATTTCCAATCACTGCCAATATATTTAATAAAAAGAAGCTTAACTGTTACATGTGCATCATTTTCAGGGGATCAGAGAGGGAAAAGTTAACTCTCCACTGATACTTTGTTAGGTTTTTTTTTATTTCAAAGGTAATTTCCAGAGAAAAAAAATCACCTGCTGCTCACTGCAGCTGTTTTCCAGATTGCCCCGGGGCAATCTCTACAAGGGCAAGTAGAAATCAGACAAGATTTCTCCCCTCCCAAAACCCCCCTAACTCTTAGCAGAGTTGGGGGACAGAATCAAAACTGCATGCAAAACCAAATCTGTAACTGTACGATAACATAAGAATGATGGCACACTAGTCAGTCGCATAAGTGTGTAGTGTTTTGGCTCATAAGTATTGTATTTTCATACCTTCATCAATAATCTTAACATAAAACATATCAGGACAGGAACAGAAGAAAAAAAATTTAATGAGTGAATGAAACCAAAGACCTAGCCAAATGATCTTGCTTGACCTCTGTACTTGCAATACTGTTCTTGTAAGCATCCAACAAAAAACTTTTTTTCCCACTGCCACGGATTAGACAGGGATATTGCCAAATCTAGCAATACAAGAAAGAGAATCAGGTGCTACTCCCTAAGTAATCCTTCCAATCAGCTGTTCGGGCTGTTTGCTTTATGGAGGCTACTGAATCCACAGGGAAGGAAATTACTATTATTAACATTTATATCCCACCTTCTCCCTAAGGTCTCAGGTCAGATTACAGTACAAGAAAATACACAAGATATTCAGCAAGAAAATAAACACACAAAAGCTCAGTACTCACACTTTAAATCAGGAGCATCAAAGGCCTGGTCCCAAGGCCACATTCACCCTGAACCTTCTGACAGTCACATTCCAATGTAGAATGTGCTCCCGCAACACCCTGGCATGAACTCACTACTATCAGTTGAGAAATCAAGTTACTGACTTGATTATTAAATTACCACTCCAATAACAGGGACAATTTGTATCCCTTTAAAAGCTGAATTGGTGAAGATTTAAGCCTCTACTGCAGCACTGTTTTCTCTCCTTTCTTCTACTGACAAATTGGTAGAATCTTTAAATACCAGAAAAAAGGTATAGAGGACCTTTTCAAAGAAGGGATAGCAACATCTACTTTAAATTTTTAGAGAAGAATTTTTAAACATAAATAAACAAGAGGCCAATCTCAAATTTTCTTCCTAAATAAAGGCCTGTTAAACTCAAATTAACTACCAAACATGATCAGTTTCAAAAGGTTCAATGACACACTCATAGTGCAAAGTTTAATATACACTGTGCCAAGCCAGGAAAATGAAAGTTTGATACCAAGCTTCAGTCCATATGAACAAAGATTGTTAAGCTTTTGGGTATAAGATTATAATATGTGAGATACTTCATTATTGATGATGTTTTTACTGATGACCAGTTTTCAATATCCAGTATGTTTAAAATTGTTCACTTTAAGTTCTGTTTGATAATCAAGATTCTAATCATTTAAACATCACCATACATGTAAAGTAGAATGTAACATTTCACGTTTTATCATAAGCAGAATAATTTGATTCCTGCATTTAACAAGAGGTTGAAGCAGATGCTTTAAAAACTTCATATAAAACAATATAGTTTATACAGCATATTAAATACTAGAAGATCTTACTCAAAAGACTTCAGGAAACCCACACTTAACCCAAGTAAATACAGTAATTGCCTTTTTAAGATGGTAAACGTTATTGAACTTTAGAGCATACAATGCTTATTCATTTACAAATCATGTATCATGGTTAGGAGAATTTAAAATACTGAAAAACAAGAATTTAATAAGCCCCAAAAGATGTCTTCTGAAAAATTTTAAAACAATGAGACCAGCTAGAGCCCTGAAACTATAAGATATACCTTTCATGCAATGTAGGAAAGGAACATAAATTGGCAGAGCGTCTAGCAACAGTGAAAAAGTTGTTTAGCTATCTTAAATTTATTCTAGACATGATTAAATTTCTACAAAGAAATTAAGTTTTAAATGTCTCTTTAATAAATCCAACCATGCAATTATGTTTTGCTGAAACTGCTAAATCTAAAACATTTTGGTATCATTTTCCACCGAGAGCATTTTGCGTTATTTCCATTTCTGTGCTATCAGAACCCTGTGCAGTGACAGCAAGAGAGATCATTTGGTTTGGCCTATTATCTTATATTTCTTTTCTACCCTATGCCCAGAAGTCTCACAAAAATAACAAATAACAGTCCCTGAAAGGGGAAGTGAAGCTGGTTCTTCAATCAAAAGGTAGGTACAGTTTTGCTAGGCATCTAAAAATACAGTGAGAGTTAGACATATCTCAAGGAAGAGGTCATTCCATTGCCTGGAGACTACCACAGAGAAAGCACTCTTATGTGCCCTCGCACCTTAAATTATGGACAGAGATGATCCTACCAAGAGAGCCCCCCATGAAGATCTTAACTGATGAATAGAAATGCACGGGAAAAGATGCTACTTCAGATATTTGGTGTCAAATTGTTTAAGGGCCAGTCCATATGTATCAAGCTGGAAAGACACTTCTCCCAAACTTGCTGCCGTGATCTACACTAATTGCAGATTTCAAACCAAAACCATCTTCAAGGGCAGCCCAGCACACTGCAATAGTCCAGTGTGGGACCTACAAGAGCATGTAACACTGTGACCAGACTCTCTCTGGAAGGGATTGTAGGTGGAGCCTGAGGATCTTACGGCATTTGCTGTATTACTTATGAGAAAGTACACTAAGGAACTCCATTCCACACGTTAGTGTGGAATGCAGGCGGTCCCGCACACGGTTAATATAGTCTGAAATGGTCCCAGATAACTGAATTTCTCAAAGCACACATGAAGTTAATCTGCTACCATTTTCTACAGAACCTTGCCCAAGAAGGGTATTTTAGCAACTAAACTATTATTATGCAATACTTTGGGGTCATGGCTTGAGCAGCTGAAGTCTAAATGGAAGGTATTACTTAGCTGTCTTTTATTCCATAAGATAAAGTAGTACTGGCCAAATACAAAATAGCCTCAAACCTTTATCCCATGCACTTCACCCAAAAGTGGTGTTTTTTTTCTATTATAATTTAATGTACTATCCAGGGGATAAAATACTTGGGTTGAACATAACTTTTTACATGTAGTGATTTAACATGTGGATGATGTGAACAGAACAGCATATTGCTAAACAAAACATTTTGGTCATGGAGCCAAATGCAGTATGCAAATCCTGAAGGTACGCAGGCCTCAGGTAAATTAATCCAGAAGACTGCTAGTCTCAGCACAACTTGCTGCCCTCAGGCCATATCTATATGTGAAAGGGAGGATTCTTGCTGTGGCAGGAAAACTGGATTTCCTGCATCCACTGCAAAAAAACCCAACTTATTCCACTATTTGCAAATGTCTTGTGTTTAGGGAGGCAGTACACCTTCAAGCTGTGCCACTCACAACACTCTTCAAACAGGAAGGCAGGTAGAGCCCATAGTCAGATGAGTGAGCTGGAGGAGCAGCATGATCCAGGAAAGTGGACAAAGAAATCACCACAGCTGTCCTTAAAATCACAGCTGCACTAGGACCAGTGGCAAAGCAGTCTGAAACTCTTTTTAAACATCAAAAAAGAAAATTGGAGCAGCTCCAGGTACTATATGCCTGCCACTATGTCTCATCTGATCATCCAGCATTTAAGCCTGACCTATCCTATGCTACATTAGCAAGTCTAGATATGGTCTGAATTTCACTGATATCTTATAAATTTCTTAAAGTTTTGAAGTTACAAGTAGGAATACTGAAACAATTTGACATCAGAGCAAAGGCTGCAACTAGAATTAAACTTCATTATCTCCCACCATTCCCTGTGTCTGTGCCCATTGCTAATGAAATATTTTCCTCCTGCTTAAAAGAGTAATATTGTGGTTCCAGTACAAAAATAATAACACACATGCCTTCCATGTTTTCATGCAATAGAAGTGCTGTTTTTAAAAGCAAGAGTAACATGATGTAAGCATTAGTCTCAATCTGAATGACAGGCACAAATCCTGCGAGGAAGAGCACCAAGCAATACTGTCCTTATATTCAAAAGAAAGAACTAGAGCCACAATCCCATAATAGGTACTTGTAAAAAATTATGAAGCCAAAAAAGATAAGACTATAGATTTTTTTTTACGACTCCTTTTAAGTATTTAGTAGCTGACAAAATGCCAGCACATCCACCAATCTAAGCTAAATGTAAATAACCAACAATATCTTGGCATAATTAAGGGACAGAACTACACTACTAGTTTTAGTTTCTACAATTAACACATTTTAAAAAGATTAGTTAGTGCCATTCTCTGAGCCCTGGTTATGGACTTCTTTGACCTTAAATAAGAGAATGTAAGACTTGTTATTTAGAAAGACTGAAGACATTTGTTCTCCCTCTCATCGAATAAGAAAAAAACTCAACTGTGGCCACATCAGGTCACTCTAAACTTGAATTCTGAAAAGCCAGCAACTGTATCCCAATTACATTCTGCTTTGAGATGGAGATAAAACAAAATATTATGTATCAGAAAATGAAGAACATATCAAAGGTATTGTGTTAACTGCTGAAAACAGCTGTTATCAGATGACTTGTTCTTACTGCTTATCTACAACTTAGTAGATATGTGAAAAACTGTTAAAACAATATTATGCTTGTCTATGAAATACTCTCTCTCTACATTTTTGCATGCAGAAGGTTCAGAGTTCACCTCTTTGCATCTCCCTGAACTTGAAGAAAGGGGCGAGCCATTTTCATGGTGTTGCCCAGAAAACTGCATGGACAAGTCATAACCATCAGAAATCAAATCTAACTTCAGGGGAACCTTTATCTTACTGTGCTAAACAAGGTGACCTCTCCTCGCCCAATGCACCACTTCTAACCTTTCTTACCAACTTCGAATATTACGCAACCTGAAAAACGAAGGAGTCGCCACCTTTTGAATTTGAACCAGAGCCCCGTGATGGCTACAGAGGAGGGAGGGGAGTTGGGAAGGGAAAGAGAAGAGGCAGGCAGCCGGTTACATTTATTTATATCTTTTAAGATCATTTTCCACGTTGCCCTGGAAGGACTGGGGCTTGCTATAAATAAGACTTTACACCAACACTCAGGATACTTGGCTGTTTCCAGCAGCGGTGCCGGCCTTGACTGGCACCGCCACACAGGCTAGAAACGAGGCGAAGGAAAAAGAGACGCGGCTCGATCAGGCAGTGGACGGGACGGTTTTGCACACCGGTCACCAACTGCGACCTGCAGCGTCCAGGGCTTCGCCGCTGCGGATCCCTGGCTGCTTTAAATGCTCCAAGAAATCGGAGAACGAGCTCTGGGAGAACGAGAGAGGAGAGGCGGTGGGTTCCTCCGGCTCTCCTCTTCCCACCACCTTCGCAGCCTTTACCCCAAGCGTTATTCGCCAACAAAACCGATTCCCTCAAGCGAGACCTTCCCGTCCCATCCCAAGTTGGAAAGGAGCTTCCTCCCCTCAGCGAAAGGCGCAACAACGCGCAGGCGCAGAAAGCCCTCTCCTCCTCCCTCCCTCCCTCGCCCCACAAAAACCAGAGACAGACACACAGACACACACACACGCTTTCAACTATTGAGAGAGCGGCTCTCCGAAGCCCAATCTGCGGGGCCTGAGAGGGAACCCCTTCGTCACCCACAGGCAGCCCGAGGAAAGGCCGGAGAGCCGGCGCGCTGCAGCCGCCTCTCGGCTAGGTTCCTCTGAGGGAGACGTGCGGTCTCCGTCTGCTGGCGAAGAGGCTGAGAGCAGGCCTCAACGGTCGCCAGGGGGAGCGGCCTGGGCCGGGAAGAGAAAGCGCGCAACGCCAACCCGCTCGCCGCGTCGAGGCCGGGGGAACGGCCGGCCCCTTCTGCCCCTCACTCACCTACACGGAGCCGCGGCCGTCGCCTCCTCGCCCACCGCGATGCCCAGGCGGAGGCCACCCTCCTTCCCGCTGGCGGGGCTGCAGGACAAGGCGCCTTCTCCGCCCGGGAGAGAAACTTCGGTACCGAGACGAGCGGAGCGCCGCAGACGGGGAGCAGAGGGGGAACCGCCGCCGGAAAATAAACTTTCGTCGCCGTCGTCTCACTCCCTGGAGGAGCACGAACCCAAACACATCGAGACCCGCCTCCGGACCCGCTCATTGGAAGGCAATATAATCATGTCGATACCGATTGGTCGAGAAAACTGACCGTCTTCGGGCTATTTACCCCTCCTTTGCCAGCCCCTCCTCATTTTCCGTTGGACGACTCCTCGTCTACCTCTCGATACATTAGTCAAGCGAGGTGCCCATCAAGCAAAACCCCGCCTCAAAACACTGAGGATAATAATTGGGCAGCGTGGAAACGATCCGGGTACCTATTGGTGCAGCCGGAATCCGAGGCCGCTTTAATTTGTCCGGCGATTTCCCCGCCCCGGGTTCTCTCTAATTGGTCAAAACGAGGCGTCTGTCCCGATCGCTGCGTGACTTACTCGGAGTCCATTGGCTATGGATTTCGTCATTATTACCGACCAATCACACCTAGAGATTGGGCCCGCCATAAAAGCGAAGAGGTGGAAAAAAAGGTGAGCGCTGTTTTCATGACGCATGCGCGCCAGCGGGCAGAGGTTGGTTAATTGTGTATTGTCGTTCTTTTCCCTGACAAGTTTCTCCCCATACGCACACACGTATCTCGTAGTCCCCTTCTGCACTTTATAAATCTACGTTGTCGAGCAACGCGTGAAGCGATGCGCTTCCCATATCAAGAATTCGGTGCCTGGAACCATCTCGCTCCCTCAGGCCTTATGAAGAGGGACGTGATTGGTCAGGTAGGATTCCAGCTGCTCTAAAATAAAGCGACCCGTGATTGGATGGTTTACTTTCGCCGACGGATTCTAACGACTCACTGCCTGAGGGGGAGGGGGATTGACGCTGCTGCGCTGCAGACGTTGCGCGTATGTCCATCCGAAAGGGCACGGAGTCCGCGCGCGCAGCCGCAGTGATGTCCACTCTGCGCCGATGGAAAACCACGTGGGCGTTCGTGGCCGGCATCTAACCAACACGTGGCTTTCGGCAAGGTCCACGTGATTGTGAAAGCAAGAGTGATGCTGCTGTTTTTATTCGAGCAGCCGGGACACACACACACAGTCACTCTCGGCTGCTGCTGCTCCTGTGGCCCCAGTAACCGAATCGGAGGCCTAGCAGCAGCAGCAGGAAGTTCACTTTATGTATCTTGTGCCAAAGATAACCCGTTAGCAGGCCGTTGTCACCGTGCCTTCGTCAAAACACACGATGTCACATTTTCAGTGGAAAATAAAAATAAAATCTGCTCGCCCCACACCAGATCACAGCAACCTGCACAGGGCGCACAAAAGCCCCATGCAGTGGTTCATGTGCTATGACCTTAGATAACCGTAGGATGGAGTGAGACAGATGGCATCCCACACACCGAAGCGATTGGCAGAGACTTCAGAGTCTCGCCGCTGGTCTCTCCAAAGAGATCAGCGCAGACTTCAGAGGCGCTCCGAAGGGACTCTGGAGCGGCTTTGAAGTCTCTGCTGATCTCTTTGGAGGCGAGTCCGCGCGGTCTGCGCTAATAGTGCGCGGACTGCACTGACAGCTCCGGAGCCTCTCCGAAGTCCTTGGCAATCACTTCAGAGACATTTCAAAATGATTTTGAAATGACTCCAAAATCACTCCAAAGCTGGGACTTCGGAGATCGCACCCCCCTGTCCCCAGAGACACCCGGGATGACGGACCGACCCCTTGGGGGTTGATCGGAATTCCCCACGTAGGTGCAAAGGTGTTTCCACGGCAGGTGGCGCTAGCTAATGGGTGTTACACCTCCTGTGGAAACACATTGGGTGCTTCCCTTAATCCGGATCTACTAGATCCGGATTAAGGAATGTACCCATTCCTTAGATCCGGATCTTCTTAGGGCTGCCATGGGCTTCTAAGGGCTGCGGTGGAAAAACACCCAAGAAGAGCCCTCCTTGGATCCGACCACTACAGCCCATCAGCCCCAGCATCCTCTTCCACCCGGTGTACGGCCCTCCAGTTGTTGCTCTGGGCATCTTTGAGATCTCCTCAGTAGATCCATGCACCTCAGCATGCAGGGAAGGATCCTTTCAGATTGGCCAGGGGGAGATCACCAGCTTGCTTTTTCACCCTGGCTTCTGTGTCCAGCTTCATCTACATCCCGCTTTCCTCTGCCGTAACCTGTTTCCAGTACTACTACCAAGGTGAGACCTTTTAATCTGAGGCTTATTAGCCAAAGCCATTGATTGTGCCAGATATTTTGCTATTTCTGCCTCTCCGTATTTAAATATATTTCTTATATTTTATGTTTATTGGTATCTTATTTATCATGCATATTCTAACTGCATTATATTCTTTGGTGGTAGGCAAAGAAATGAAATTGCTTCATATGATCGTGTGGTCACATAATGACTTAGGTTCTGGGACTTGTGGAAGGAGGTTCTCTTGATCATAAGAACATAAGAGAAGCCTCGCTGGATCAGGCCACAGCCCATCTAGTCCAACATCCTGTCGCACACAGTGGCCCACCAAATGCTCATGGGCATCTCAAGCAGAGACAAGGACAAACCTTCTCCTGCTCTCGAGTCCCAGCAGATGGCCTTTGAAGCGACCCAGTTCCTCCCCCCCTCAGCCTGAAAGATGCATCTAGGCATTCGTTCTAGTAGCCATTGATACATCTGTCATCCATAAATTTGTCTAACCCTACCTTAAAGCCATCCAGACTGGTAGCTGTCACCACCTCTTCCGGCAGCGCATTCCATAAGCCAATGGCCCTCTGGGTGAAGAAATACTTCCCCCTGTCAGACCTTATTCTCCTACCCATCAGCTTCATAGAGTGCCCCCTGGTTCTAGTGTTGTGCGATAGAGAAAAGAAATTTTCTCTATCCACCCTTTCTATACTGTGCATAATTTTTTATACTTCAATCAGGTCCCCTCTCAAACGCCGTCTCTCCAGACTGAAGAGGCCTAGACGTTGCAGCCTGGTTTCGTAAGGGAGGTGTTCCAGCAGCACCACTGTTTCAAACATTTAAAGTGGCATTTTTTTCATGCTCCTATTGCAGATCTTTAAACATAGTTTATTCAAGACCTGAAAAAGAATCAACAAGATTATTATTATTGATCCTTAGAAATTTGGTCTTCTTTTTGGGCTTTGTTTATATTGCTGTTGCCAATAATCATATTATATGTTATTCACTTACTCTCCTAAATAGCTTCTTCAGTCCATAAGAAATTTTCTCTTTGTCATTGGATAGGTACAGAGTGAAACAGACAGTATTTTTAAAATATTTCATATTGCTCAGAGTAGCCTATATGTTTCTCTCCCTCTATTATAATAGTCATCTGCATGTTTTAATATTGTGTTTTGGCAAGTACACATTTTCTTTACATATTATTGTTTGTAGTATATATTGGTGGCACAATACAGAGGACCTCAAACTGCAGTTGTGAACTGTGGTCAAATGATCCACAAAAACCTTGTAAAGATACTGTACTTATCTTTAGCCTAGAGCCCATAATATTAACATTATAGTGTAAATAGAGCCTAGAAATACTTCTTTAAATGTGTGTAGATTAAATAAGCCCTTATCTTGCAGTCTAATCTAAAGCTTAATGTTTCCATGGGCGTTTTTCCACTTAGCACTAGAGTACCCATTAATGGGTCCTTAATGGGTACTCTAGTGCTAGTGGAAAAACACCCCATAATACCCATACACTGTTGTTTCTGACAGCAGTGCAGCAGGGAAAGAAAAAAGTTATTAAAATGTAGATCTTACCATATGATTAGTAAAATAAAATTTTATTTGATGAAATCCTAAAATTTTCAGTAATGCAGTTTGGCCTTTGATGTGCCATTGACTTAACACCAATATATTGGACCACACCTTCACAATGCCATTGACCCACATTATTGGGCTTCAGTCTACCAGTTTTCTGTGTTTGCAAATGGGAAAGTCACATGAAAGTGGTTTAATAACCCAGCACACCATCCTAATCTATACATATTCACCACTATAGCAAGACCCTTCACCACAGCATGTTTCACATGACCTATAAAGAGAAAAATACACATGCAGGCAAACATCCACTAGAAAACTGTTTCCCATTATTAATGCCTACAACAGCATGTCATACCCTTCATTGAGAGACACAGACCACTTCCATCAACTGTGGAGCAGTTGAATTTGAAGAGAATGTTCCAAATACACACACTACAAAATCCAAAAATATTCTTACTACATGATTTTTCAGGCTTGAATATTGGAAAAGAACAAAAACGATTACATCTTTTAGTAGCAGTAACCCAACAATGTTTAATGCGTAATTGGAAATATGCCTTCAATCTGACTAAAGTTGAATGGTATAGAACAGTATGGAGACTCATGGTGAACAAATATCTTTCAGTGAAATACAGTATTTGAGAGTGGAGGGAATTGATAACATTCAACAATTTAGACTGATCTAGAACCCATGCATTGAAGAACTGAACAGGAGATCTTTTCTAGATTCAGCTGAAAAGATATTTTTAAACAGATGGATAACATAAGTATGGTGTTTAAGGCCCTAATTTAAGATTTTTTTCTTTTTTCAAATAGGGTAGAGGCAACCAAGTAGAAGGGGACACTTTAACTAGGGTGTTTTTTCTTTAATTTTGTTTGTACGTTCTCTATGATTCATATGGTTTGTGTTTCGCTTTGTGTATTTGGTTGTTGTTTAATATTTGTTTACATACTTATAGAAAATAATAAAATATATTTTAAAAACAAACTGTGGAGAAGGAACAAGGAAATCAAAGACAAATAATATATATAGGCTTGTCCCATGTAAGGAGCCTAGGATAGGCTGCTATACAGAGCATTGCAATTAAAAGTGAGTTTTTGCATTGAAGAAGTTATCTGGTTGGTCAGAAAAACATTTGCAAATGGAAAACTCAGGTTTAAGAACTCCGACTATCAAGCACATCACCCCTGAGCTACAGATACGTAGCAACCACTATAGAAATTCTGTTTCTTCCCACACTGGTTTGGAACCTCAAGGCTCCATTTGCTGTGATGAAAACTGGATAAATTTGTGAGGTATAAGCAGCATAGCAACAACTTGCCCGCAGTAATCCATGCTCTGGTAATCACTATACTGGACTACTATGCATTTTACCTGAGGCTACCCTCAAAGACAGACTGATAGTTGGAACTGGCGCATAAAGCAACAGCCGGAATGCTGATCAGAGACTGGAAACACATCATGCCAGTCATAAAGGATTTGAAATGTTTGACTATTGGCAGGTGAGCCTGAATTCAGGGTGTTGACTCTCACATATAAAGTATGAAACCTAGTTGCTTGTTATGAACTCTGAAGTAATTAATAACTTTCTGCTTGACTACCTCACACAAGTCCAGAATTGTAGCATGGGTTGCTTGAACAGAAGTCTATCATATTTAATCTCTGTCACTCCATGCTATCCCTGCCCTACAAGATTGTACTTGGTCCTAAATACTTCAGTACAGGCCTTGGTATAAAACTTCATGAGCTGAAAAAAACAACAACTTCACAAGCTGGATCACCACATAATTGTCTGTACTTACTATTGATTTAGTATTGCTTGTATTAATAGTACATGAGGTAATGAAGGGTAGTTTGCTTCCGTACTTGATGCCATCTAGTCATAGCTGATTCTTGGTCACTACATGGATTGACGTCCTACACCTGACCTGCTATTTTTCTTAGGTTTGTGAGGTTTCCATTGCTATCATAATTGAACCCACTAGCGGAAGGATAGTTGTTGGGTACCATCAAGTTGTACAGTAATCGACTCCTAAGTTTACTGCTTCGGCACATCTATGCAGGTTTTTGGCAGAGGTGGAGAAATGGTTTGCCATTTCCTCCTTCCAGTGACTTTGCTTTCCAGACGGCTTGCTCTACCACTGAGCTACAGTAACTTGCAGAAGCAGCTTGCCAATCATTGTTCAGAATAAAAAAGACATAGTTTTGGAGTAGAGCGGTGATGGCCAACCTATGACATGCGTGTCACAAATGACACACCAAGCCCTTTTGGGTGACACACATGGCCACCCTGGCACCTGGGCGTGTAGTGCTTGCTTGTTCTTGAGGTGTACAAAATACCAACTTTCAATTGAAGATTTAGCAACAAAAGTCACTAATGTAAAGAATTATTTATTTTTGCTTTTAATAAAATACATATATCAAAAATATAACTTTTTTACTAGAGCCACAAATATCACAAAATTATGGATATTTCTACAAGTGACACAGCACCCGAGTTAAGCTAGGTTTTCTTGCGAATTTTGACACACCGAGCTCAAAAGGTTCACCATCACTGGAGTAGAGGATAAAGGAAGCAAGAAACACAGAAGGAGTGTGGCAGGTGGAATTAATAAACTGGGTGTGCTCTATTCAGGCCATGTGTGGTGGCATGATTCAAAGGTTCCATAGAGGATGCTTCCATTTCATCTCCATGTGTCTGTCTCAGGAGAGCTATAATTGAGGTTAACACATATTTGAGCATGAATCCGCAACTGAGAAGTAGTTTTGCAAAAGAAAGTACAGTGGTTTTTTTAGGGTGCTTTTCCACTGTCGCTAGAACCTTTTGAGCTCAGTGTGCCAAAATTCGCAAGAAAACCTAGCTTAACTCGGGTGCTGTGTCACATCTAGAAATATCCATAATTTTGTGATATTTGTAGCTCTAGTAAAAAAGTTATATTTTTAATATATGCATTTTATTAAAAGCAAAAACAAATAATTCTTTACATTTGCTAAATCTTCAATTGAAAGTTGATATTTGGTACAAGCAAGCACTACCCGCCCAGGTGCCAGGGTGACCATGTGTGTCACCCAAAGGGGCTTGGCGTGTCACCTGTGACACGCGTGTCATAGGTTGGCCATCACCGTTCTAGTGACAGTGGAAAAACACTCTTAAATTAAAAAACATCTTAATTGGAGCTGGGATATAATTACTCCTATTAGCATTTTAAAAATTGGCATAATATTTGGCCTGCAGTCTCCAGGATCCAGAGGTTTGAAGGATTGCTCCTAAATATTTGTAGATCTTTCCATGTTTTTAGTACATTTTTTGATAAATCTGGACCCCTTTTAAATTTGGCACTGTGGCCAATTTGGGGGCTTCTTCAAAAACACCTCCCACTGGAGACCCTCCAGAATCACTCATTTTGAGCCAAAGCGTGTCACAAATGGGAGTGGGCCTTTTTGCACCTTTGTAACATGCCAAGAAAGGTGCAGATCTGGAATAGATTGGGGGTTTGCATTTTTAATTCCTGACCCGTCACAAACTTATTTGGCACTTCACTGCTGCTGTATGAGTGGTAAATGCCTTGCCACAGCAATGGTGATGTGTGCAGATGCACCACCTTGTCCCATCCACCCCTCATTCAGGAGAGGTTAAAAAGGTTGCGTACTGGCATGTACTAGCTATATCATAGACACGGCTAGTATAGCAGTGAAGCATTTTTAGTGCTCCACCGCTAGCTGGCCAGGGCGCATGAAGCCAGTTCTGGAATGGAAGTGTTCTGTGCGATGTGGGTGTTCCATGCCCGAGTATCCCAGGACCTCCCCTTTAGGCCAAGTGCAAAAAGGTCCAAGGACTCTAAAGCTGCTTTTAGAGAGAAAGCTCCTTGAGTGTCCTGTGTAGCTGGGGGGAATGCATTCAAATCATTCTCCAACATTTTCTTGGTGGGAAATTGTCCACTCAGAAGATAATAAGGATGGGTGGTATCAGGCTGACAGTAACTCTTAGAAACGGCACTGATACAACCTATGGGAGGAACTTTATACACCAGTGTGAAATTTCCACATAATATCCTCTCACCACAGACAACATTTTTATTTTGTTAGTTCCTAGGCAACCTGAGATAGAAACAGTCCATTTTCACAATATGGCTACAGGATATATGTATATACAGACACAAACCCCTTCAACGTATATAACTAAAGATGTAAAATGGCAACTGTGGACAGGTTAGTGAAGCAGCAAAGATAAACTTGAGTTGTTTGTTTTCCCTTGCAGTACTATCAGTGGAAAAGTTTGTAATATTTGGAGTGTAAAAGGGGATAATCTTAGTCTGAACTAGCTAATAATTTATGTGGGTAGATTCCGCCCATATATTATTTATTTATATTTCTGTCTGTGACGCCCACCGTTGTGTTACTGTATTTAATGTGTGTTGAAAGCATTATATTTTACATGTGTGTACTGTATTTGTTCTATTCTGGCTGTATTCCTTGTACTGTACTGTAAATATCAGAGCAGCAGGTAAAGAGTGGGCAAGACACCCTTAGTTACCGTAGCATAAGGTAAGGGGTGGTGGTGGAAACAGCTGTCCACAAACAGCCAATCAGGCTTGAGCCTGTGCAGGGCCAGGGATATAAAAGGTACCACCCAGACAAGATTGAGGGTTCTATGCTTGGGATTCCAGGGAGGGAGGATGTGTGTGTAACTGCCCTGTGCCTGAGGGAAACACCAAGATAGAACCAGGGTTCCAGAGCTTAGTGTGACAGCCTAAGGGAGTCCTGACAGCAGCCTGTGGGGGTATAGGTTGTTGGGTAGACTGACTCTGAGAAGACTTTGATCTTTATTCAGTTGTTTGCCTGTTATCTTCACAAGTTGTAAAACAATAAACCATTTTCTCATTTCTTTATAAAGAACCATCTGCCTGAGTATTCTTTTGAGACATATACGCCTTGGCCTAGGGAAAGGAGCTGTGGTGAACTCTTTAATCTGTGGGGGTTAGGGAAGCAACGGCCAACACTTTTAAAAAACTATTTTTTTCTCAAACACTCACTAGTCAGGGGAAGGGGAAGTGAAGTCCTGCCCAGGCTGAAAACGCCACACTGTCCCTCCCTATACCTAGAAGTCTCAAGTACAGTAACAAGAAAGCCAAGATAAAACAACAAATGAACTCATTAAAACAACAAATAACATGCCTGAAAGAGGAGCAGCTGCTTTTTCCTAGCCAGAAGGCTAGGATAAAGAAGTGTGTCTTCTCTAAGCATTTACTGAAAGACCATATGCACATCAAAGGGAAGGTTCTTCCATAATGTATGGGCTATCACTTTCTTACACATCCCCAGTTCATTAATTACTGAAGATAGAAGCACAGTCAAGAGGGTCTCCATGGCAAATCTTAAGGCACAGGCAGGTCTATATGAGAGGAGGTGTTCCTTTAGATATTTGGGATTCAAGCAATTTTGGGACTTATTTGTTAATGTTAACACTTTGAATTGTTCTGGTAATGATTTGGCAACCAGTGCAGTGCATGATATGTACCTGGCCAGCAGTTCCAGACAGCTGTCTTGCTGGTACATTCTGCACTAGTTGCAGCTTCTGTAGAGTGCATTATAATAGTCCAGACTGATAGTTAACAGAGCATGAATCACTGTTGCTAACCTGTCTATCTTAAGGGCCATAGGTGATGAACCAGCTGGAGCTGGAAGTAGGCACACCTGGCTGCCACCTCCAGCAAAGTTTCAAGGGTTAGTGGAGAATCCAAGAGTGCTCTTAGACATTGCATCTGTCCCTTCCAGGGCAGTACAAGCCCCATTTAGAAAAGGACACTTCCCATCTCCATGGACCTGAGACCCTGGGAGATGCAGCACCTCAGTCGTGTCTGGATTCAGCTTCAATTTATTGCCCTCCCTTCCAGTCCATTAGTGTTTCCCAGCACCAGGCAAGCACCTCCCATGATTCAGGTGAAGCAGAGATATAATGCTGGTGGCCTCTTCCAGTAGCTTCATATAGATGCTAAAGAACATAGGAGATAAGATTGATCCCTGAAGAGTTAAGCAGGACTCTTCCACAACTACTCTCTGATATCAGTCTTAAAGAACCATTACAGTGTGATGCCTACAGCTCTTTGAAAAACTCTTAGAGAGCAAGGAGAATTAACAGAGTTGCAGCCCTGCTATCTTTCTCTTCCCAGAACAGATCAGCCGATGCAAAAAAAGAGAAGCAATTTCAGTGCCATAAGCAGGCTTGAAACCAAACTGAAATGGGTCTAGATAATCAGTTTCTTCCAAGCATGCATTTAAATGGCCATGACCTTTCATACCTTGCACTGAGAGATATGTTAGCTACTGGATAGTAGGACCACTGTCTCTTTAAGAGGCCATAAGACCACTTTATCCCTAAAGGAGGAATTAATTATTCTCTGGACCTGACCAGACATATCCTGCTGGCTAGCTTATATTAGCCAAGAAGGCAGGGATCCAGAGAACATGTAGTCAGTCAAACCCCAACAAGTAGCTTGTCCATATCCTCAGGCTGCAAGAACTGAAATTAGGCCAAAATAATTTGCCCAGACAGTTCTACTGATACTTCTAGATTATTCTCAGCTATTGCATCCAATCCCTTACAAAACTAAGGCCCTTTACCCTCAAGGCGCCCTGCAAATTTATCAGTATTTTGGATGGCAAGCATCCTTGCTTCCTATTATGTCCATTCACCACTTGAAAAGGTTATTCTGATGGCAGAATTTATACCACCTGCACTCTAGCCATCAACCCTCCTGTTTCAACCTATAGCATACCAAGGTTCCACAATTGTGTCAAGGGCATGTGGGAGCTATTATGTTGAGAGCCTTGCTCATCTCATGATTCCACAGCAAGACCAGAGCCTTGGCAAAAGTGCCATCTACGTCAGCTGAGGTTGGCAAAGACTAATAGTTGGTCATAAATCCAACATACAGACAGCCACTTGAAGTCAATGACAGAGCAAATTAGTTAAAATATCCATGCCCTACCAAACTGCTCTCACAAATCCCAAAGATGCTCAGTGAAGGGGAGCAACACCAAAGGGATAGTGACCCCACCAGTGATGGACCTGATCCATAAGTTCATACCTGTACAAGTCAGCAGAGTCATCTAGGCAGTGTTGTTGACTCCTAGCTTTCTTGGGCCCTGTCCTGTAAACACTTCCTAGAGTCTCTATAGCATCATCAGGAATCCCACTGGTTGAAGTCTCAAATTGCAAGAACTACAGCAATAGCAGTAGCAGGCATAGAAGCAGTAACAGTCAGCTACCCAGAGGGTCACCCAGGGTTAACAGGTGGTTCTTTCTTCAGCATTGTGGGCTTTCGGAGGGATCTGATGCATTTATGTGCTAATACAGAAGCTATATTGGCCACCAATACATATTAAATTGCTCTACAATCAAGCCAGCTAATTTACAGAAGACTATAATTTGTAGTTTGATAATGGCTTGTTTTGAAATCTAATGGAGTTTGTTGTAAACAAGGGATCCTAGTTTCAATGACAAGACAAAACAAACATTTTTTGAAAGGAATGCTGATTCTGCTTCAGCTTAATATATGAGGTAACTTGTCCTCATAGGGGAGCATGAAAAAGTGCTTTTAGAGATGAAAAGGATTAGAAAACATTGGAAGTACTGTATAGGGTTGAAAGCTTTTGGTAATGAAAAGTTAACAGAAACCAAGCCTCTATTCATGACGTAAATAAGGAAGGATGGGTTAATTATGGCTTGTTAGATTAGTGAATTTATTTAAAATTTTTGGAAAGAAGATAGTGTTGCTCTTGAATACTGTAGCATCTCCCCTTAATAATTCCTTGTCAAAACTGTGTCCTATGAAGGATGACAATTGTTTTAATGCAAAAGTGTTGCTAATTATAAAATGCAACTTACTGCAAAATTTGACTATAGAAGAGTAACTGCCTTGGGCAGCTGAAAGGAAATGTGTTGTTCATTTAGTGGATCTTCAGCTTGAAACAGAATTCTGATCTATATGTTCAAGTCAGAGGACTTCTTGTTCCATGTAATTTAGAGGAAGGAACTTCATGAGACAGCACTGTGGCCAGTGCTGTCTTTGAGTGTCTTTGTGAGGTGCACATCTGAGTGTTTGGCCTGCACCAAATACTCAGAAATGCACATGGCCACTACCATACATGGAAAGTCATTTGTTTCGGCCTCCATGCATGCGCAGTGCATGAAGCAACAATGGTGGCGCTGTCTAGAAGGTAGGTAAAAGCACTATTGCAGGAAAACCCACAACCAGCACTGTGTTTTCCAGGATTAGTTTTTTGGGGTTTTCTTTTGGGCTGTGGTGGGATTGCCACAGATACATGCTCGGATATGTAAGATCGCCCTGTACTGCCAATAACATGAACTTAGTGATCTCTCTCTGCCTTTAAAAGGGGGAGTCTGTCCATCCATCATAGACATTGCTCTCAAAGCCTATCAGTGAGAAATGCCCCGGTGCACTACAAGGAGGAAAGAAGCTTGAATGGGAAGGAAGTGAAGGAGCATGAAAGGAACTTCAAAAGTCCAAACTCAAAACTTGGACTGCTAAGTGTGCCTTGGAGGAGGCTCCTTTTGATCTGCAAAGTAAAAGACAACGTTAATTAGAAGAGGCGACAAAGAAAGATTTGCTTTGGTAGGGAGGGCTACAGCTTGCCCCAGTATAACAGAATTTTGGAGTTTTCTCTCTTCCTCCTCCTTTCTCTCTCTCTCTCTCACAAACACAGATAAACCAAGCTTCTTTGTCTTTAATAAATGTCCCATCATGCAATCCTGTTCAGTTTTGCCCAGCACACTCTGCTGTTGTTGACTTCCAGCCAGCTGAGCTATGATTGGCCACAACAAAAAAATGGAAACCTTCCTTCCCCTCCCTGGTAATGCTTCTCCAACCACAGATGATCTGAGCCAACATTTATACTAAATGGGAAACAAGTTATGTGGATAAAATCCGTTCTGCAAAAGAAAAATGTTGACCATACTAGAGATACAATGCAACATGCACAAATCATAACATTTGAATTCAATTTCTATAGACCATAGATGGCCTGAATGAACACAAAACTATAGGTGCCTGCTTATTGAAATATGTTACAATAAGCTTACGTGGTTATTGTTTGTATGTTTAAACTACCTATTCAAGTTCAAATAAAGAGGGTTAAATCATAGTGCCTTAACAAGGAATCCTGGGGTGTTTTTCCACTGTCACTAGAAGTACCCATTAAGTACCCATTAATGGGTACAAAAATGCCATTATGTACCCATTAATGGGTACTTAATGGGTACTTTTAGTGACAGTGGAAAAACACCCCTAGTTGGAATTTTAAAAATGACATTTTATAAATTAAGTGATAAACTAATTGTATGAATCGTTCCCTTACAGTTTTTTGAGCACAGAAAGAAATAGCACTACTTCTCTTGGCCACTGTGTGTCACTCTTACACAGGTATGAATTGGTCCATTTCAGTAGTAGCTTTAGCTAGATATTAAATGTGAGGTTAGCTGTAAAGTGGGTGGGGAGACGGCTAGGCTAGGGTGAAAGAATAACATTTAATCCTATATAAAGACATCTCTCAAGAAGGCATCAATATGATTGTGCTGCCACTGTTTTTGGTCAGCTGTTTTTATCCAGGATGCTGTATATACATATATACACATACACATATATCATGCTCTATCTTTCATCCCACTTGTAGCTCTCTTGGTTTGTCCCTGTAGGAAATGGAAATTTCAGAATGACCCCTTTGATTATTGTCTGGGGGTGGGACGTTCTGAGCAGTCCAGTGGTTTTCGAGGTTTGCCTTTTCAACTCAGAACAAAGCTCAAAATCAATTTGGTGCACACCTCTAATCTGTTTTACAAATGCCTGGTTGTGGTAGGAAATGTATGAATCTCTCTCTGGTTGCCTAATTTAGGAGAAAGAGATCATGTAAAGAAGTGGCCCTCACAACATTCAAGAGATTTACCCAAGTCTTTAGTTAATTGTGATTATCTGCCCTCACTTCTGAAGCATTGCAGTTTTTCATCCAGTTTTACCTTTGGCTGGATTTAATCTCTTTTAGCTCTCTCTTTTACTTTCTTTGTAAGATTTTTCTTTGTTGAAATCAACCAGCTGTAGTGGTAATGCAAGCAGCCTGGAAAGCAGAAGGTTACCAGGTCAATCTCCAGCCCCTCCCCAGAAGTAGGCAATGGCAAACCTTTTTGTATCTCTGCTGAGAAAACTGCATAGCAGTGCCTATGGACATGGCCATGCATTGATCCAGAGTAGGGATGTGCACAAATATTTGTAGGCATTCAAAATGTGATCAATTGTGCCAAATTTTGAATTTTGACATTCAAACCAGAATCAAATGTCCCGAAACTCAAATGTAAACATTTGAATTGAATTTCAAATTTTGGATCTATTTGTTTGAATTATCCAGACATTCGTATGTGTACTGGTTCATACATGATGCATACTTGAAGATCTGCATCTTTCCTGCATCCATGCGCATTTGTACGGTTCCGTACTGGATGAAAACAGGTTGCATATGGGATAACTACGGGATGCATATGGATGTGTACGGATGTGTACGAATGTGGGGAAGATGCATATGTGCACATACAAATGTTGTCGACATTCATATGTGCAGATTCGAATAAAAAATTCAAATGCATAGATTCAAATTTGGTAAATTTTAATCTAATCTTGTTAAATTTGAATTTAAAAGATTCATATTGAATTGGATTTTTGGGTATTCTATTCTATTCGAATAGAATGTCAAACAAATTCGTGCACATCTCTAATCCAGAGGTTCATCGTGTCTTGGTGGTACCCAGCAACTCCTCACCCTGTGCCCTTGGTAGAAGGCAGGATATAAATGTACAGTAACTATATGGAGGTAGAGAAAAGAACCTGGACATTGGTCCTCTGTAGGAGAGGCAGAAAAGCATTGTGAGTAAGGATTCTGTTTTCTTCACTCTCATACCCTTTATATAAAGGCAACTGGTAATTCCGTAAATAACATGTCATTTTATATGCCCCAGTTTAAAAGCAATTAAATTATAAATCATAAATTAACTGCTGGATTTATATCACACTGCAGGGAAACATGGGATGGATGTATTATTAGAAAATCCTCTTCTACTCTCTTGGTTAAAACACTACTGAAAGCAGAGGTGAATGTTCTGGGCTGTTGTTGGAGGTCAGCTATCCTTAATCACAGGCCTTGATTGCTAGCATTCGTTGGAGACCCCTGGCATTTTGCATCTTGGCTTAGTCAATGAGATTTTAAAAATGATGCTGCTCCTGTCATTTTACAGAAAGCCAAGAATCTTCTTGTAGTACTCAGTGATTTGCTGGTCAGTTAGCTACTTCTGTAACAAATATGATTCTGCACTTACCCATTTACATCAGACTGATTTGTTTGTGCCACCAAACAATGTTCTGCAAGAAGTAATGTACAAATGTTGCACATTTACACTCAAAGTGAGGAATGAAATTATTGCATGCAAAAGGAAGTGGGCATGGGGTGTTTTTCCACTAGCACTAAGTACCCATTGAAGCACCCATTAAGGACCCATTTGACTGAGAGCCGGATGACCCCATTTCCACTACAGATCCCATTAGAGACACATCTGTTTCCACCTCAGCTAGGGAAATCCGGATCATATGAGTCCTTCAGGACCTGTAATCCGGATTTTGTGTATGGGGTCTACAATGGGGTCTTCAGCCTTCAAATAAGGATTTTAGGGAGCCTGTTTCCACTACAATTCAGCAATGGGTTCTAGAGGAGGCTCAGGGAGGGAAGCATCCATGGGTGTGTGTGTGTGTGTGTGTGCCCCAAACTCAAGATTTCGGAGTCCCTCTGAAGCCAGCTCAGAAATCCCTCTGAAGTTGCCTTCGGAGATTAGCAAAGGCTCTGCAGAAAAAACCCTTGTGAGAGCTGGCTCTGAAATCCCTCCAAAGGTAACTTCAGAGATTAGCGCAGGCTCTGCAGAGAAACCCCTTGCAAGAGCAATGCTGCTGTCAAGCGTTCCACAGGATCTTTGAAGTTAGCGGCAGATCGCTCCGGATATTCTACAGAGCAATCTGCCACTAACTTCAAAGATCCTCTGGAGCCTTTGACAGCTACACTGCTGTCACAAGTGGTTTCTCTGTGGAGCCTGTGCTAATCTCCAAAGTTGCCTTCAGAAGGACTTTGGAGCCAACTCTCGCAAGGGGTTTTTCTGTGGAGCCCTTGCTAATCTCCAAAGGTAACATCGGGGATTGCACTCCCTGTCCCCCAAAACACCTGGGGTAACAGGAAGACCCCTTGTGGGTAGATCTGGATTTGCAAATGGGTGCTCCAGTGTTTCCACAGCAGGGGGGCTAGCACCCACTGCTATTGAGTGCTAGACCACCCATGGAAACACTTTGGGTACTTCCCTTAATCTAGATCTACTAGATCTGGATTAAGGGAAGTAATGATTCCTTAGATCCGGATATTCTTAGATCTGGATCAAAGGAGCTCAGTGGAAAAAAACCCATGATCTAGTGAGCACATTTTTGTTTCCAAAGATACATTAATTTCCAACTCTTGTGACTTTGAATGTGTGCACAGTGATGGAGATTACTCATTCCAACCCTAGAAACTCTTGAAGCCATAAATGCCAGGGTAGTCGATGCTGGCAGTTGGAGAGTCCTTTCAGTAGCCAGGCACCCATTTTTGTCCAGCCCTGTACCAATCAAGGAGACTATGAGGAAACAAGGGGCAGGGCATTTCCCCCAATGCAAAAGATTTCTTACGATCAGCCATTGGTAATTTGTGAACCTGTTGGCTTTCCCAGCTAATGATGAGCAGAGCTCATGGTTCTGAAAACCATGAAAATGAGGAACAGCTGTATACATCTGTTCTTATGTATATGTAGCTCGCTGGATGCATTTGCTGAAGCATTCTCCCAAAATAGATTTTGACTGGACTCTAGCATTTTAAAGAGTTTGAAACAGCCTACAAAATGCAGTTGAGTTTTTCCTTCAGAAAACTTGTGATTTATTGAAATGCTGCCCACCTAGTTTCTCCTTTGCTTGCGCTGCATTTATTACTGTGCTTCCACCTTGAAAAGATAATAGCAGGCCCTTTAGTAAACTGAAGAAAAGAAAAGATCATTTTGTTTCAGTGCTGGAGTTTCTACATGCTGAACATTTCAGAAAGGGATAATTTGTAACTTGACCAGGAAAAGAGAGAAAGGCACACACATGCACAGAGGGAAAGAGGTTCCTGTGAAATAGAAATTGTTGAATCGTTTACAGATTGCTAGAAAATGGACTCAGAAAAATAACAGTAGTGGGAAAGTAATGGACAAGATGACCCCATGGCTTGTTCTCCAATCTCTAATTTCTATGATTGCTGCTGTTATTCCTCAGTACACTATAATGGAGTCCTCTTTTGCTCTTTCAAGCGGCAGCACCAGACTACTCACATCCACATAATATCAGAGCAACCAATCTTTCTGTACAAATGTGGCTAAAAAGGCAGCTAAAAGTGAGCATACCTTATTTTGGCTTGTTTTAATTTTCCTCTCCTCACCTTTCAGCTGCACATGTTGCTAGCAGGAGGTTAGCAATAACAGAGCACTTGTTTGTCTGAAGTACCACAGTATGTGAAATATTTTAACAGCATAGCCAATGCTTTTTTGGAAGACTGAGTAATTTTCCTTTTGGGGGTATATGCAAACAAATACTTACTTCCATAAGGCTTAAATCCTCTGTGCTTGGGGAATTTCTCATACATTTTGGAAAGGACAGCCAGGTTATTATTTTACAGTAATCTTGCATCAACTTTTGTTAGGTAAAGTAAAAGTAAGTAAAAGAGAACAGGTTCCCTGCACTTTTAATAACTGCATGGATGAGGGAAATGAAGTAAATGTAGCTCTTCATGCAAACAACACTTCAAGTTCCTGCTTCTATGTAACTATTACAGGGACAGGAACTTAGTTCTTTTTTCACATGGTAACCCTAACATTATTTTAGGTCTCAGCACTAGCATTTCCTCTCCACACTCAGGCATTGTTATGGTTTTAATGCTCATCTTATACCTTTGGGTATAGGGCGGGATAAACATTCAAATAAATTTATTCTGGATAGATTTCTTCAGGCCTGGGGAGACTGCTGAAGGAAGAAACCAGTGGCCTACCAAAACATTATATCTGTATGAATTTCTCTGTTAAGATGATGCCCTGACAGAATACTTGGTTGCTTTTCTGTGGGGCTAGATTGTGTAGCTCTTGGTCCTTTGGAAGACTGACTAGTCATCTGTTTATAGATCTAGTTGAACTTCTCGTTTTAAGGACTGACTCATAGTGATGGGCGAAACGTTCCTGACTTTGCATTTTAACTGAATATTGGCTGTCTTCAAAGATTGAATTTTGCACGTGAAGTGAAAGCTTTTGTGCCTTTGCTCAAAGCTTCAGAGCAGATTCAGATCAGATTCAGCGGTGCGACTGGTGGCAGCAGAGATCTGAAGCAAATTCAAAGCCTAGCACATGTGGCTCCATTCACATAAATGTGAATGCTTCAGTGTGAAGCAAACGGAGGGAAAAATTTGTGCAAATCCTCACTGACTCACACTATCCTAAGCAAAGACAATTGCAAATCTTTGCTTAGGTACATTGTAGTCCCAAACTTCATTTCCTTTTTTCATAGTGTCAAGTCAGACATTCAGTGGTTAGAGTTTCAGATTCTTATCTGGTAGTCTCCCGGTTCCATTCTGCACTCCTCCACAAAGCCAGCTGGGTGGCCTTGGGCTAGGCACAGCTCTCTTTCTGAGCTCACAGCTCCACCTACCTCACAGGGTGGCAGTTGTGAGGATAAGGACAGAAAGTTCTGTCAACCGCTTTGAATCCCCTCAAATGGGTGAAAAAAGTGTGGTATAAAAACCAACTCCTTTTATGCCTATGCATCTGTATCAGCATTTATATCCTCATTTTTAATGCACTGACTGCTATGCTATATATATTCATTATTGCTTGTGCCTATAGCTTTCTATCCTGTATCTTTTTCTGCTTTAATAAATTTTTTATAATTTTAATTACTATTAATAAAAATAATGATAAACCACTACCATTCTTGAATTTTGATTTTGAGAATTTAAGTAGAAAGATTAGTTTGTTTTTAAAAAAAACTGAAGTAGAGTTGATATTATAGTAACTGTTATTCTTGCTAACAAGGAGATTGATTTTAGCCTAGGATAGTTTAAATTAAGGATGTAAGTTTGATAAAAAGTATTAACATTAAATTTGGTCAGACTTTGTTTGCCTAAAAAAGGTATTCTAATTCAAGTCCAGCTTGTTTTTCAAATTATTGCAAATAAATAATACAATTTAAGGATAGGTTGTTCTGATTGTTATAATTAATGCAAGATCATTTGTGAATCAATTCATCTTATAACACATTTTGTTAACATCTGGGTATTTCCACAATCATGAAAGGAGCCAGCAGACAAGAAATAAGAAATAACTGTGAACAGGAAATCTTGAATTGTTGCCAGATTTCCCATAATAGTGATATTGTGGATATTACCTCCATATCCTCAGTGTATATTGGGAATGCCATGATTATGTATGTCATTCCCAGTATAATCACAGGTTTTAGCCTTCATTTGGAGGCAGCTTAAGGTGAAGTTGAGACCTGCAAGGAGAAGCAGGAAGGAAGACATCAAAGGGCTAAAAAACAAAACAAAAAACAAACCTTCTCTGGCCTTAAGAGAGGATGTTTGTATCTCAGACCACTGCACATAGATCAAAATTTCAGCACTCTCTCAGCAATCCTAACTGCAGGCACAGTTTGGAGAGAAATGTACACTTACCACAGTCTTACTGGTGATCCCTGCAGTGTTTTGGGGTGCCATACTATAATTACTTTCCACACTTCCAACACTGTGCCTCAATAAGCACCAAAGAAAACAGCTAAACAAACTTATGTACATAGAAGATGCTCTCTGAAGAAAATTCCAAAAGCTGTAGGTTTTCCTCTACTTTCCAGCAAGAAGAATGCCATCATGTATTTCTTAAATGTAATGAATGCAAAGCAATGGGAACAAATCATTTATTTAAAATATTTCTATACTATTTCCCATTAAAAATGTCAAAACAGTTTACAAAACATATATAAAAACAGCTACAACCACCAATTACATAAAAACATTATTCTCTCCTGTGCTCATCACTAATGCCACAAAAGCTACCAATCCCATGGTCAATAAATTACAAACACACCAAAATAAAGAATCTTAGACCAGACATAATTAGAGTTTATACTGTCAAAGAGCACAAAAACCTTTCAGACGAGGCTGTCAAACCAGAAAATTGGTATTGAACACTACTGGAGTACAAAACAGAAATTGTTTAGAAGCTGTAGGAAACCCAGAAATCATAGAAAGAAGCATTAAGAAGCAAAGTACTCCATAAGATCTGAGATTTCATATTATTGTCCAGACAGAAACCATTCCAAAATTCAGCACCAAATATGGGCTATTCAAAGAGACAAAGGAAGTAAGACACTTCTAGATGGTACCTAAGTATACTGCTATTTAATGAGATTCTGGAACAAAGTTATTCTGGAATAACTGCTTTGTTTCCCAGATGGCTGGGTACCAGCAAGGAGCAGGCAAAAGGACTTTCCTCCCTGGATACCACTCCCACAATGGTGTGAAGTGCCCAGCCTGATATTTTGGTGCTGTGAAATACTTGGAAGTTCATGATCCCTACCCTACATGCATGCACAGCCACCATTTTAGGTCTGGTTTGGCCTCACACATGGTGGATCCTGTGTGGAGGCATCGAGACCAGGTACACTTTTTCTGTTTTTAATTTAAAACTCAGGTTGGGAGTTGATTATCCAGTAATAATGTTATTGTGGGATATCACTCCAATACCCTGGGGCTAATCATAGGTTTTGCAACCTGTCTGGATGCAGCCTTGGAGTAAGAATTAAGGAGAAATTGCCCTACAACTTCATTTCTGGATCATCCCCCTCCCTCAGGCAAGCACATAAAAGATTTAAACAAGTTTGTTAAACAAATGTACTCAAATGAATACTTTAGATAAAGATGGTTCATCTGAATTTGGCAATCAATAGGGAAAGCCAAGAGCATTGGAACATCGAGAGAGGTAGATGTGAGTTCCCACTGAGAGAATAGGGCACAGAAAGAGGTGATCTGCCCATTATATAGTAACACAGGAGATTTTAAATCACATGGAGGCAAATGCTTTTGGCTCCAAATGTAGATTATGCTGCTTCAGAGTATTTTTCCAGAATATCCTGCAAATATCCACAGTGTAATAGGTTATTAAATTCTGCAACAAATGTATATTCTAAGTTACTAATGAATGAATCTACTTAATGTAAAGTCAGATTATTAACAGTATTTTATTTATTTGACTTATACCCCACCCTACTGACCAAGGCAAGGTAGATTACAGATAAGAGGAAGGACACCAAAATTAGAGCTGACTCTTGTAGGGCTTAGAAGAATGTACTAGACCTCCTGTCTAACATTCCTTTTAACTGGAAATGCCTAGAAGTAATCCTGTATGTTCTAGTTTACTGACCAAGTTTATCATTTTGTTTCCTTCTAGGATATTTATATATTTTTATAGGAACCATTGTGAATATTTTCTTCAGAAAACCATCTGATAAATCAAAATTCTATTTCAGCATTCTAAAGGGGTCCTAGATGTTCAGGAAAACCGCTAAAAGTCAGTAATTTTATACATGAGCATGGGATTAAATCAGGTAGCTGAAAAACAGCTGGAAGATCTCCTTTTATGTTTGCACTGAATGTGAAAAGTATTGCAAATAGTTTTAGCTAGTCAAGAAGTACTGGATATTTATAGTAATCCAACAGACTGTATAAAGTTAATCCCCTTGGTTAATAGAACTGTTAGTGGACAAAGTTTCAGAGAACTGAAGTCTACACAGCTTGTCCCCAATAGCAGTGTGTGCTAGCCTGCCCTCAGTGGAAATGCTGGAGTCCCCATATGGCAAATCCGGATTGACCCACATGGGGCCTTGCCTGTCACCCCAGGTTTTGGGGGGTACAGGGGGTACAGTCTCCATAGATGCTCCAGTTTTCCCTAGAACTGGTGGAAACAAATGTGGTTCTAATGGGGGTCTGCAGTGGAAATAGGATCTTCCTGCTCTGAGCCTAATGGGTCCTTAATGAGTCCCTAATGGGTACTTAGTGCTAGTAGAAAAACTCCCCAAGGCAAGGCTTGTTTACCCACATAGTGTATTAATACATATCAGCTTCAGATGTTCTGTGCTCCCATTGCATGAGCCAGTCATTTCACAAGCATGGACAAACTGTTGTGTAGACAAGGATCTGTCCATATAGTCTTTTGTCAGCAGTTCTTAACATTCCTCACCTACCCGTGATTCTTACAGCTTTACAAAGCAGATGTTCAAACACTGTTCCTTAGTCAAAATAATAATAGGCAACCAACTACACAGTACATTTGGCAAAGGACTGTTGCCAAATGTACTATGCCCACTATGTAATTCAACTAACTACATTGTTCTGGAAAATGTCTATATAAGCCCCAAAGCTCAATGGGAATGCCATACAGATACACAGCTTGTACATCTTCCAATGGAAGTTACTCCAACATTATAGTTAAGAGTGCAGGCCACTTGCACTCTTCATGTTTTTTAAAGACTGACATGTAGTCTCCATTTGGATCCAGTTGGTGTCATTATGTTTGTAAAAAAACCTGGACACCCAACAACATCCAACTTGGCTGCAGAAACAAATGACACCATTAATTCACTCTTCTCTAAAGTTATTTGCTGGTGTTTTAGAAACCAATTTCAATTTAAAAGGTAAGGCTATTACCTTTTTTTAAAAAAAAGAGTAAATATTAATTTGACTAAATGAATGTACATTTACATTTATGCAGCAGTTTCAAAGTATATTAGCTGTGATTTGAAAGATCTTCCTAGGAAAAGGTAGCCATGGGAACAAAGGGTAGAAGGGCTGATGAGTCAGAGTGTGATTTGCTAGCCAGTATATCCACTGAACTTGCTGCAAAGGTGGGAGGAGAAACTGCTTCTGCTATAGAATGAACAAGTTGGCAAGTGCATATCTGCATGTACATTTTTATGTCCCTGTATTTTTTGCAATCCTGACGTAAAATAAAATTTACTAGAAGTAAGCACGTCAAGGTAATGGTTCTGCCTCAAATGCTTAATCCAGCTCGATATTTATTCATTTTATGGCATTTGTATCCTATTTCTATGCTGAAGAGCTCAAGGCAACACACATTATTCTCCTCCTTGTAATTTTATTCGTACAATAAGCCTCTGGGGTAGAGGTTAGGATGGCGGCAGTGACTGGCTGTGCTTTATTAGAAGAGCACATCCACACACACCCTAGAACCCACTCCCACGAAAAAAAAAACAGTGTTGCACAGTGAAATGTTATCTCCACAGTTGCATCTGTGGTTAGTCTGGAGGCTGGCTGATCCCCAGGGTTTTTTTGTTTTTATTGTTGCAAGGGCTATTACATCACATTTAGACATACAGACTTGGATTTATGCTTGATACGGAAGAATGAATCTTACAGATGCTAACATGCACACAGAGCATTTAAACATCTTCCGTTTATGAAAATAAAAATGTACATACACTGTATTCTTATGTGTGAAAGGCTTCTATAAGCAAAGGAGCTAGTAATTCAAAACCACATTCAAGGGAAATAAAACCATTTCCATAGAAGGATAGTGACACTGTTCAGAATGACTGGCACTTGTAATACTGGGTTCTCAAAGCACAACTTACTTTCAAACTGAATGTTTATGCTGTCTCTGTCTTTTGAATATAGACAGAGAAGTAGAAGAACCCTAGTACAGTTTCTAGATATTGTCACCATTCTGCATAATTAGTCATTTAAAGAGTAGAAGGAAAATTGCTCTGATGACAATCAGCCAGCCAGAGGGCAGTTCCTGCCTAACACGCTGTTAAGTCGAAATTAATATTAGTCCTAATAAACAGACATCTTCCCAACCACCAGGACATCCAAACTAATCAGGTACAGGAAGTCCCCTTTCTTTTTGAGCAGTGAGCTAACCCAAAGCAAACTGTTTCTGGCATTTTCTTCTGACTGCATTCCTTATTTGAAAATCACTAACATCGGTGCTGCTCAAAGCAATCTCCAAACTTCTTTCTCCATTGATTAGTATTCTGTAATGGACAGAAATGACACAAAAAGGCAGACAGCCTCTAGGAATTCTTCAGAAAGCCACTGATTTAAGGCAGTTTAAAGCTGTATCCTGACCTGCAGGACTGCTGTCAAGAAACACATGTCTTTATACTAAATAAATCCACTAGGGTGAATCTTGGCTGGATTTTTGCAGTCGTGACCTTCACATTTTTAGTTCTAAAGTAAAGAACTGAATTAGGCAGTTCAATGGTCTGATGTAGATCTTTTAGAAGCACATTAATAACTCAATCAAAAGACAATAGCCATTACTGTGTTATTGCCTCACCTGTTATAATTGCATCTTTATGAATTACTTCACTGATGGCAGCCATGCATGGTGGGTTGTATCCTTTAACATTATGATCTTTGTCTTCATCCAGATTTCATCCTAGTGTGTAACATCTCTTTAAAAGTCAGCCCTATGTGGAATGAAGCCATGGACCAGTGAAGTTTTCCTTTGTATCATGCAACACTTTTAAACTGCAGTTTTGTGCACATATGGTTGCTAAAATGTGATCATCCTTACATAACATTTACTTCTGTGGCTGCATCCAGACGGAGAGAACACAATGCCAATACAGCACCACTATGGTGGGGTTGTTTCACATATCTCAGGCAACCCCATCATAGCTCTGCTGTTCCTCCCACAAACTGTGCCAAGAAGTTTTGCTGGAAAACCCTGAACTGGTTGCAAGTTTTTCAGCTATAGAGCTTCTTAGACTATCTACTGACCTTCTGGATAGAGCTGCCGTGATTGCTCTATCCAGCGCATACATGTGGAGGCCAGAACTGGCAAGCGCATCTGGGTATTCCAGATGCCCAGATGCGCACCTTTACTTAAAACTGTCTAGCTATGGATAGCGTCAGGGATCAGTATCCCATGTTCTCCCTTGCTAGGTTATTCAGCTGCCATTTGGAGGTGACCTGTATTACCTACAATATACCACAGAAGTCCCTTACTGTTGCTACAAACCAATGGTGGAGAACCATAACTGTGAATGATTCCCTTAATGAGATTTAGATACTGTAGTAGTTTCTGGAAGCAGATCCACCCTGTTATTGAGGTATATATGAATATCACTGTCCAGGTCTTTTCCCCATCATACAGATTTCTCAATAGATTACACAACAGTTATTTCATCTACTCCTAAGTAATCTCTCGTGAGAAATAACATACATAATCAGAAATCTTCCCAAGTGAAAGTCATAGGGCTGAGACAGCACATATAGTACATTTTTATAAGTCTCAAGGCCTAATTATCACGGCCATCCTTTTTGGTAAGCATGCAAGAAGAGGAGATAGAAACACTGTGCAGTATTTGCAGCTTGCTGTATTTTAGTAATATAGCTTTTCAGTGTGCTTAATGAACAGAAGAATCTCAGAGAAGCTACACAAGAATACAGATCTCATGCACCATAACCAATTTCATTTGCCCAACTGCTCTTGCCAAGGCGTGCTATATCTCCCTTTTACCAATGCTATTCTCAGTACCTGTGTCATAGAGGGGTTTGTGGGGAGCTGCAGAACAGCTACTAAAACATCTCTCTGGGCAAAGAAAAAATCCAGGCTTGATGATCTTTGGAGTGGACCTTTTACCTTTAACTTTCTAACTCAGCTTATTAACCAAAGGGCACAACTGTGTTCTCTTGAGGTCTGTTGCCAGGCAAACTGAAATAGCACCACAGAAAGCAGGAAGCTCCCTTGTTAGCACAGATTTAAACTCCAGAATTCAGTTATCACAGTTATTTAATTAGTGCTTACTACCCTTCCAGATACAGGTCGTGTTTTTTTATCCAGCATATTTATAGTAGCTGGAGGTTACAGTTCTGTCCTTAATGCTCCAGCGGCTAAACAGATCACCTGTAAAAAAACCAGAATGCAGGTTTGAACAAGGAACCTACAGTGGGTATATTTCAGCAGTTTTCTCTTTCCGTTCTTTGTCTTCCAGATGTTGTTTCCTTCTATCATGAAACTATGCAAGCTGATTGTCTGGTTTTTTCCCCTGGAACAGAACTTGGACTCATTTTACCTATAGTAGAAAGAATATAAAAAGAAGTTTTATAGAAGTTTCTAATAAAATATTTTAAGGAACATTTTTATTTCCTAAAAAAACTAATTTAGTTCAAGCCTTACTTTGAAAAAAGTTTTGCAACTCATGATGTCCAGTCACAAGCAGCACCTTCCCTCTCAAAAAATCTTCAAATGGATCTTTTCTCAAGAACTGTTTGATTGTTCATATCTAATTACAATTTCATAAGGCATCCACAATAAACAGCCTTGCAGTACATTCACAAGGCTGTAAATAATCGAGACACCATTTAACTAATGTTTCTTTTGTAAAATTGCATGCATCTGAGTGTCTCCTATACTAAATCTTAACTCTATTATAATGTTTGCATCCGGTTTAAAGGTAAAACTGCAGGTTAAAGGACAGGATCTACTATTATGCCCCTGATACCATGGATGTTTGAATCTGTACTAAGTTGCCCCCTGGCATATTCCTTGCCTCTTTAGCATTGTCCTAGCTTAACTAGACTTGCTTCTTGTTGGCTGAAGTAGATTTTCTGCCCTTTCTGATCTTTTCCCATTAGTAGCAGCCAACCCCTGGGGCACACCCACAAGGATCAGACATGGATTCACCAGACTTCTTTGAAGTCTGCAAGGCATGGCAAATGTATTGGATTAAATATAGATTTGCCATGTATTGCAGACTTCAAGAAAGCTCAAGGATCCACATGTGATTCCTTCAGGTACTTTCATGTTGCCCTATGTGTCACCAAAAAAATATCATTGTGTAGCTCAGGTAAGCATATAACAATGTAGTTTCTGACTTTTCAGAAGTCATATAATGAGGAAGGACCATCTGCTTAGTGGCAAAGGACAGATGAATACAGAATGCCTTGGGTTTGCTCTCTTGTCATTGCCAGCTAAAAGGATTAAATAAAGAAAAGGCAGCTCTGCTACCAGCCAGCTTAGAAACTGCTGTATGCTGCAGCCAACTTGTTTTGATATTTTATTCAGTATTTGAGAATTTCAGGTGCAGGACAGAATATAAACACTGTAAAACAAATAAATATCTGCTGCCAGTTAGAGTAGGCAGTTCTAAGCTAGATGTTCCTATAGGATGTTGTCAGACGTAGCTTTTTCAAGGGAAAAGCATCCAGTCATCAGACACAGAATGGAAGTGCCTTCCACACTGATGTTTGTATATATGGCTGTAAAGCTACTTTATTTTGCTACACTTCAGCCTGCATTTGCCTCCATATTGAGGCATACCTCGATATGTTGCTACCTGACTGACTGGCCACTAGTTTCTAACTTCCCATCTCTGTGATTGGTAAAACACCCCTAGCAGTGATTTCTGTTCTATGATTGGCTATGTTTCCTGCTACTTTAATTGCTCTTATTTTCTCAGAAACTGCCTCCAGTTTCCAAGTGCCTTAGCTTTTCCAGAAGGATGCTGTGGGCATTGTTATCAAAAGCAACTGAGAAACAGCAGCATACATTCCCTCTATCTCTCTCTCAATAAAAGGGCATCTTCCTGCGTGACCTGAGCAGTTTCTGTATGCACTCAGGTTAGAAACCATCTTGAAATGCATCCAAATAATCTGTTTCAAGTATACCTGCACCAGAGACATAGTTGTTTAGAACTTCTTTGGTCTAGGGCAGGGGTGGGCAAACTGTGGCTCGGGAGCCATATGCGGCTTTTTGGCCCCTTGAGTGTGGCTCTTCCAGCTTAGGAGTACCCTAATTAAGTTAATAACAATGTACCTACCTATACAGTTTAAGTTTAAAAAATTTGGCTCTCAAAAGAAATTTCAGTCATTCTGCTGTTGATATTTGGCTCTTTTGACTAATGAGTTTGCCGACCACTGGTCTAGGGCATTCCTCTTAAGAAGGAGCTAGTGGAACACCCCACAATGAGACATTCACCAGTCCCTGAACCCACTCAATCATACCCTGTTATTTGACTTTTATAATTTCGGATGGGAATAGCTCAAGGGAGAATGCGGCTGGTCAGACACTCGCAAGCAGCTTCTCTATGTCCTCAGACTGCAATTACTGAAACTTAATTAAAAATAACTGGACTAGGCTGTTCTCTGGGCAATTCCATTGAACCGTTCTTAATTATGGCATCCAGGTTCATATAAATCTAAGTGATTTTGTCTCTATTAAGCACCTTGCAAATCTGCATCAGCCTTTTTCTCTTCTGGTCTAATACTATTATGCCATTTCGCCACTTGGAAATGCTCTCCTGGACAACTATCTGAAGACATAATGGTAGCAAAGTATTTTTAACTGTCATCATTGCCACGTAGAACTTTTAGGGCTTCCAGGTTACATCAAGGGCATTTGAGAATGATCATGATAATGGTCCAGTGCAAGACCAGAGCCTTAACAGGAATGCCACCTGTGCTAACCAGGAAATCTCCAGTGAATTCAGGAATGACTTGGGTTCCGTAAGTCTCTGAGGATGCATCATCTGAACAGATTCACCTTGACAGAAAGGTACTACCCACTGTTAAATCCAAATCTAATCAGATGCTCCATGCATGAAAACAGACTTACCACCTGCCCCCTATCAATGGATCCTCACCAACTTATTTTGTAGTATATCTAGCTCTGTGTTCTGGACTTTTCACACATTGAGATAGTTCCCATGAAGGAAACAAAAATCTGGGCTGGATCACTAGAGATCTCTTTAGTGAAATCCCTCAGCACTGCTATGGTATTCAACATCACATCTAAGATGATCCCAGCCAGCTCTAATAGGGAGGCTCATAGGCAGCAGGCTTCAAGCTACACATCAGAAAAAAACCCTTCAACCTTAGTCAAAGAATGGCTGGCCATCTGGCAAGAGGGATGGAATTCCAATAGATCCCAGCATCTCACTCTCTCTTCCCCACTGACTTGGAACACAGTTGCACAGAGTAGCCTAAACAGCACAGGTGGGTGAGTCAAGCCCCCCCCCCCAGCTCCTTAGACCTGGTCCCAGTACCTTGCATAAATTTGGCTGCCAAATTCTTGGAGTAAATACACTTTATACATTTCTGTATCAATTTATCTACTAGATACCCAATGATCAGAAATTAAAGCATGGAAAATAGCAGAACAATAAGACTAATAACAATAATGTTTGCTGTACATAATGACAATTTTCTGCAAACAGAATTATTCTGCTATCTCTTAGTTTAGTCTAAACACCAATAAAAGGCAATTGAGAGATGCTTTAGAGTAGGATGTAACAGCAATGAAGCACTGTAAATCAAATACAGGTTGTCTATTTTTATTTTTAGAAAAGGAAAGCAGATAGAATATAACCTAATACTTATTTACGAGTTTTGTCACTAGGGGTTGCTGCATGTCTTTCACATTAACAACAAAAATATAACCAAGATAAATGGTGCTGCTTCTGCTCAGAAATAAAAATGATATTTGAAACTGTGAATGCCTTGTGTTAAAATATTTCTTCTCATAATAAACGGATGCTCCATCTCCAAAACTGGCATCACAAAGCATAATCAGAAGTGTAATTGTAAATGGAAATACAGTTTGTGTGTCATATTTCAAATGCTCTTGAGTATTTTTAATGCTAATCTTAGTGTTGAGGTTCAAGTGGCTTTCACACAAAAGCTGTTTCTGCATGGAAAGAGGAAGAGTGCTATAAGCACAGTGCCCTTCTCCCTCCAAATTAAGAAAAGCAGTCACCCTGCTTAAAGTGGCAGTGTACAGTCTGAACACTTAAGGATGCTCCTGCCTTAGCTGGAGAGATTATAGGAGCTCCACCATACATGACTTGATTCTGTTACTCAGAAGATAAAGTTTGGGAACATACTCACATAAGGTACAAGAAAGGAAGAAACAAAGAATACATAGATGTGCTTTTCTGAAAGGGAAACCTCAAAAAGTTAACTGCAAAATAGACCAAGGACTATTTAGGAACATTTACCTGAATTAGTACCACTGCTTCGAACACTAACAGGACGAGAGCTGCTTTGGCTTTCCTTTGGTGTCTTCACCATCACAAAGTCTTCAGGAGTCTCACTAGTAACAGAATTGGTGTCACTGTTCAAAGGTGGAGGCCGCTTGGCTCGTCTAAAAAATCCACTGCCAAACCTCTTGCCTGGTTTGGAACTAGCCTCTCCGTTGGCACTGTCTTCCTTTCTAAGGTCATGAATAGATTCTTTAGATTTGGATTTATATTTAAGGTCCAGATGGAAGCGGGAAAGTAACTTCTGGGGACTCCGGTTCACTCTGTTCAGGCCCTCAAGTGGAGGATCGATGTCTGGAAATATCTGCTCAACCGTTACAAGGTCATTCAAAAAAGCATGCAGTCGCTTATCTGATTCACTTTCTTCTTCTCTTCCTTCTAGATTCCGTTCTGACTCATGCCTCTGGCGGGTAGCCCAGCGCATCATTTCTCCAGGAGGAACGCCCACCACCAGCCCATACTTTGGGTTGATAACCTTCCGGGCCACAGTGGAAGAGGAAAAGTCCAGCTTTCCAGCACCTTGGCGGAAAGGACACGGAATGTTCAGCTCCTTGTAGAGACTGACTTCTTCTGAAACGGCATAGAGCTCACGGAATTCAATATCAAACATTTCCACATGCTGGCCAGTCAAGTACAACACAATGTTTCTGTCAATGTGAGATGAGGTCCAGGTGAAACTATGAAAGAGAAAAGAAATGCATTACAAAATTGCAGTTAGAAAGAGTGACTTCTTCACACCCATAGTCCTCTTATTCAAGAACACATGCCAAAACAACCAGAGATCCCATTTAACTGCACATATATTAAGTAGAAGATTTATTCTGGATGGTAAAAAAACCCTGTGAAATTTGGAAGTTAGGAAATTATCCTTGCAGAGATAGGCAAACTACTGTTTCATCTACCCAGACAGCAAGCCTTATAATTAAAATAAAAATGTAGATAATCTATTACAGATTCCGAAATAGCCTTATAATATCTATTCTGTTGTTGTAGCATTTTGTTTTCATCATTTTTAAAAAAACAAGTTTTATTTAAGTGACCCTGAAGAATGAAACATGCTGGGCTCTAATTGACTACTTTCACTATTACCGTTTCAGACATGGACTCTGGTTTTATTTTCTT
The DNA here is from genome assembly GCA_023333525.1 of Aspidoscelis tigris stejnegeri. NCBI lineage: Eukaryota > Metazoa > Chordata > Lepidosauria > Squamata > Teiidae > Aspidoscelis > Aspidoscelis tigris. Next base: position 35,520,655 of record JALMGA010000005.1, on the reverse strand, counting down.
TACTAACACTTATTGCATTTTTGGTGTTCCTGTTTATGTACTGCTGCCCATTAGGGATGCACATGCATTTCCCACCCTGTTTGCTTCACACTGAAGCAAATGAGATGGAACTTTGCATTCATGTGAATGAAGCCACTTCAGATGTGCTAGGCTTTGAATTCACTTTGAATCTGCTTTGGATTCCTGCCACCACCAGTCACACCTCTGCTCTGAATCTTCAAACAAAGTCACTAAAGCTTTCACTTTGCATGTGAAAGTCAATCTTCCAAGATATACAATATTCAATACCAATGCAAAGTTTTGAACCTTCACAATTTGTACGAATTGCAAAGGTGACAATCATTGTAGCAGCTTTGGTTAGGCTGGTGATTGTAAACAGAGATATCATTTTTCCGCTTCCATCTGTGGTGACATGAAGAGCAATCTCTCATGCTATTTTATATCTATAAGAAGCTTCTGGATATCATCACTGGAAGGTTCAGAACTTGATGTTATCAATATACAAATGACATCTAGTTCTGTCTCACCATACCATCTAAATTCAGCAAAGCTGCAATATTTGACTAGAGGAGTGGAGAGATGGCTCAACCTAAACATTCTTTATGTTGGGATTATCAAGCGCTGAGGAAAAAGCAGTAAATACATGCTTAGGGTAAACAGCTCTTACTCTTTTCTCCCTTTCTTTAAAGAAAAGTTATCACTGTGATAGATTTTAAATGATTGTTACAATAGCACACTTCTCACTTCTTTGGAAAATCTGGGAGCCAGAATCATGCAAATAGTACTTCTGGTATTGCTGTTCTGTTTTTGGCCTTAATCAGGGGCCTCAGAAAGGCCTCTTTGGAATGAATTCTCCTTAAATTATGGAATGAATTCTCCTTAAATTATGGCAAAAACCACCTCATGCCAATAAATTCTGTTTTTTTGTTGTTGTTCTCTAAAACTAACAGATTAGGAGAAAGATCAAGGCTTATTTGAGATAGCTTGTGCATTATAAACATAAAGGTCCTAGGTGAAATTGGCAATACTTAAGAACATCTCAAGAAGGTAGGTCAAGGGAGGAAGAAGGAAGGAAAATAAACTTTAACCATCATTGAAATTGAGGACTGGCTGACTGCATGACCATATGCATGTAGTTTACTTAGCCAGGGTGCAAAAACCGGTTGCCATATCTTCTACTAGGCAGCTGATAATGATTAACCCACAACAGACCTCCTTCCTTCTTTGTGGGCAATCTAAGGTTTTGAGCTGCTGGTGGTGACAGATGACAATTCAACATGGAACAAGACATTAAGTTAAAGAAAACCAAGCGACTACATTGGGGGAAATTTGGATTACCTTCTATGTCCCTGTTAATAGAAGAAAAGTTAAATCTGTAGGTTTAATGAAAGATGAAAGAGTTGCCCTGTTCTTCCCAATAATCAACTGACCTGTAGGATCCAGTGAGAACTTTTTCACCATCCACCAACAAGAAACGAGAGGCCAGATTGCCTTTGATCTTCCCTGAGGGCATGTAGAACCCAACTCCAGTCACACATCGCACACGGATATTCTGGGAGGGTGGGTGAGGGAAACACAGTAAGCAGCACACAAGGATATTAAGCACAGCTACTTTCTAGTAGTTCTTATGCTTCCACTTGGAAACCTGTTATTTTTACTTTATCCTCCTTGCATACAAGACTTCCATAAATTTCCCTTTGATAGCCTTGACCATTCTTGAGCAATGCTCTGCTTTCAAGCCTCATTTATCCAGCTGATAAATCCCCTATCAGCTATTTCACACTGTTGTTCTATGTGTAAGAAAATTAGTAATACACCATGGAAAAATGGAATAACACGATAGTAAAATTAACAAAAATGATAATAGCCTCTGCTATAGTGCCAAGAGATTTTCCTCTAATGGCATTGTTAAAAATTTGTGTTCTCTTTTTTTAGAGAACTTCCTAAGCAAGCTCTTCCATAGCCTGTGGTCTCACAGCTGAAAAAAAGTCTCATGCCTTTTGCCAGTCTGATGCATTGAATAGAGCAAAGGAACGTTCCTCTGTAGTGAAATGGAATTCTCTGACAAGTTCACAGACTAGAAAGCAATTCTAAGTGTGTTAGTTCTATTTTACCTTTTTTACTTACCTTTATATCCCTGAGGTCTCAGAGTAGGCTACCACAATTAAAATACATAAAAATATAATTAAAAGCAAACAAAAATAGTGCAGTATACAGGAGGAGGAGGAGGAGGAGGAGGAGGAGGAGGGCTGCTTCTTCAAAGATCTGGTAAAAAGGTGCACCTTCACTAAACCAGGAGTGGTGTTTGTTGCTCCTCAGATGGGAGGGCCAACCCATAGCTAGTACAGATAAGGCCCTCTTACAGTTGCTCAACCTTTTAGATTCCAATGATTTTTATTTTATTTAAGAATTTATATATCACTCTTCACCAGAAGATCCCAGGTCAGGTCACAATGATGGTGATACTACCAAAAGGGCCCCTGCAGCAGATCTTAATTCAAGGGAGGAGACACTCTTTTAGTTATTTTTGGCCCAAGATATTTAAGGTTTTATAAGGAGAAAGAAGACTGGGACTGGTTGCTGCACTGTCCACTTGCTGCCTCTGCTTTGCCATCCCCAAGATGTCTGCTCTTGGCAGCGAGGAGGAAGAAGGCTGGCTTGTTATCACTGAGTTCTATTCCTTTATTAGTACTATTAATGTTTTGCTCTCTTTTATATTGTGTGCTTTATAATCTGTATATTACTGTGCATTAAATAGATTAGTTTTCTTTATACAGTAGTGATTCACAATGTCTATTTGAACTTTGTGTACTGACTTGTATATGTTTTGCTTTGTTGTGAACCATCTTGAACACAGCTTTGAAGGTGGTAGAGAAATTCAAATACTAAGTTAAAATGATGAATTGTGCTTGGTAGCAAATTGGCAACAAGTACAGTTCCTTTGAAATTTGCATGATATGTATTTAGGCAGCAATGCCTGCCAGTAGCCTCTGGGATATTTAGTCTTCAATTATCAAATCTGGCAAGTTGAATGATAAATACTGTATACAAATATACTTGGTTTAAAAGCCAATAGACTAGCTGTCCTTGGCCCAGCAAAATTCTAGCAGCTACTTTCTAGACCATCAGCAATGGAAACCTGACACAACCTAACTGCGGCATGAATAACCATCTCAATCTAATTTTGCGTTTCAAGAGTACACCAAACATGCATGATAAAACTGACAAAAGGTGCTCCCTGGTTACAACCTCTAAAGCAGAAATGCTTTTGTTTATTTAAACCATCTGCACATTGCTTTTCATAAAGCAACTTGAAACAGTTTACAACAAGAGTCACAAAAACCAAGCTAAAATCAATCCTGGAATTAAAGTAATACTAGAACAGTGGATGAGATAAGGAAAAGAAACCAATCAAGCAGCACTCACACAGGAAAGGCAGGGTGAAAAGACAGGCCTTAAATTCAAAACCTGAATGTGCCATAATAGATACTTCACAAATACCACAAGTGAGACAATCTAGAAGGAAGGAACCACAACAAAGAAGGCCTGACAGGGGTAGATGCAGGCTCATGGTCGTCTATTTGTGGCACCTGTGGCAGGACCTCTCCAAATGATCTCACTGATTTTATAGGTTTATGGTAGGACATGTGATGTGATAAACAACCTGCCCCCAAGTTGTTGATAGCTTTGTAAAACAGCAATAAAGTCCTCAGTCTCGTACTGCAGTTCAAGAATAAGCATAATACATGCACAACCAGATGCCCTACTCAGCAACTTGGCTAATATTTTGCACCAGCTGCAATTTCTAACCCATGCAATTAACTTAGTTTTTACTGGTTTGATTGTTGACAAAAAATTCAACCACTTCTGCCATTACCCAGCCTAAACAGTAGAAGACAAATTTTTCACTCTCCTTCTATGATTATCCTATGGGTTAACAGTAGAAGAGGTTTCCTGTTCTCTGTGTTCAGCATGGTAACTCAAGATGTGAACCTCTCCTTGTAGGCTCTTGAATGTTCAGGTTAGTAACATTTGTGGGTTTATTTAAAAGGCTGCAATTTTTGTTATGAGAAAAAAAGGGAAAAGCAAACATGAATAGGAATGAGTAGCATGATAGTTTAGATGCTTACAAGTTCTAGATCGAAAAAAATGGAGGCTAGTATATTAATCTAAATATGTTCATTTCTACGCAAACTTAATCCAGGTTTCCATTAAGGCAACATTTCTCAAATTTATGTTAAATCTGTGCTTCATATCTCTCAGATATGATTCATTACAATCACTAAAAAGTAGGTGTCATTAACTTACCCGGATATGGAAATCATTAAGCTCCATGCATCTGCACATCTCTAGGAAGAATTTAGAAGCGTCTTCATCCAAGATTATGTATGCTGGGACCCGACGCTTATACGAAGCATCTACAATATCCTGGAAGATGTCTCTGTCAGTGAACCGATCCATGACTACTGCAATTATCTGGGAGAGAGAGAATAAAAAGCTTATTTTAAAAAGATATAATTGCAGAAACACAGAATGTAGGTTTTAGGCCATAAGGATATACTATATATATTTATGCTTACCGTATCCCATTAGAAATACACAATTTAATATATTCAGAAAGATGCTATTATATACCATTGCAAGGTTCTTACCTCTAGCAAAACAAAAACAAAAACGGGAGAGACACACCCTAGGGGTTTTGTAGAACACTCTAAGAGTGTTTTTCCACTTAGCGCTAGAGTACCCATTAAGGACCCTTTAGTGCTAAGTGGAAAAACATCCTAAATTCAGTAAGTACTTGGAGAACCAAGTAAGCATATCTGCTCTCTTCTGCACCACATGGCTTCTTAACATCTCACAATGATTTAAACCTACATTTTATCAACTGATATTCAACCAACTACAAGCAACTGTTAGAGTTGAACTCTATTATAGAACTTAGTGAAACTATCTAAAAAAACCAATTTACTTTAAAATAAAAAAGCTAGAAAGTTTGCTGTTGACATATAATAATCAGAAACAAAAATCAAAAGGCATCAATATCTCTGTAGTGGTATAAAGCCTTCTGAGCTTGCTAACACATGTTTAAAAAGTCTAAAATAGTAACTAGGGTGGATGATCCTTGCCAGTCAACATATAGTGCCTGACAAAAGTTTTGTCGCTTATCCATGTTGTTGAAACCAAAGCCTATAACCTGACTTAAAATTCATCCATTGGTTTTAGAAATGACTCATATGAAAGCTGAAACCCTCCCAAATGAGGTTTTTAAAAAGAAAATAAATTTGCTTCACTGCTGAAATATTGATCATTTAATGAACACAGAAAGGTCAGATTTTGGCTAGACAAAAGTTTTGTCGCCTTGTCATATAATGCACCTAATCCTAGTTTACAGCCTCACCTGTGCTCACTAATTGATCAGATAATTAGTGGGTGTGTATAAAAAGAACTCCAGCACTCCAGACCTTCACTTGAACTGCAACTTGACCTCTGACAACATGCCAAAAATCCACCCTGCGACCAAAGCCTTGATTATCAGGAGACTGAAGACCAGATCCTCTGCAGAGGTGGCTGGCACCTTTAATGTGTCTCAGCGTCAAGTACAAAGAATTACAAAAAGATTTGAAGAGACTGGAGATGTTTTTGACAAGCCCAGGTCTGGCAGACCCCGCAAGAGGAGGAACGTTTGTTGGTTCGAAAATCAAAAGCCAGCCCTTCTTCCACTGCAGCAGAGCTCCAACAGGCCTGGTCACCTCAAGTCCCTGTGTCAACTAGAACAGTTTGTAGGATTCTATCTTGAAATGGCCTCCATGGTCGAATCAGTGCCCAGAAGCCAGCACTAAACAAAAGGCAATTAAAAAACCATGTGGTATTTGCCAAGGCCCACAGCCTACTAAATGGATGGACGCTGGAAAAGTGGCAGAAGGTGGATTTCTCAGATGAATCTTCAGTTGAATTACACCACAGCTGCCGCAAATACTGCAGGAGACCTACTGGAGCCCGTATGGATCCAAGATATACCCAGAAAACAGTTAAGTTTGGTGGTGGAAAGATCATGGTCTGGGGTTACATTCAGTATAGGGGTGTACGAAACATTTGCAAGGTGGAAGGCAATATCAATAGCCTAAAATATCAAGACGTATTAGCTGCCTCTTACATTCCCAATCATAAAAGGGGTCAAATTTTGTAGCAGGATGGCGCTCCATCTCATACATCCATCTCTACATCAAAGTTTCTCAAGGCAAAGAAGATCAAGGTGCTCCAGGACTGGCCAGCCCAGTCACCAGATATGAACATCATTGAGCATGTTTGGGGTAGGATGAAAGAGGAAGCTTGGAACACAAAACCAAAGAATCTTGATGAACTCTGGGAGGCATGTAAAACTGCATTCTTTACTATTCCTGATGACTTCATCAATAAATTGTATGAATCATTGCCGAAACGCATGGATGCAGTCCTTCAGGCTCATGGAAGTCACACAAAATATTAAATATGGCTCTAATAGCACCACAACTTCATTCACCAATGTTATGAAACATATCTTTGTATTTGAAGTGAATTATCTGTTTGATTTTCACATTACTTTTTGTGGGCGACAAAACTTTTGTCTAGCCAAAATCTGACCTTTCTTTGTTCATTAAATGATCAATATTTCAGCAGTGAAGCAAATTTATTTTCTTTTTAAAAACCTCATTTGGGAGGGTTTCAGCTTTCATATGAGTCATTTTTAAAACCAATGGATGAATTTTAAGTCAGGTTATAGGCTTTGGTTTCAACAACATGGATAAGCGACAGAACTTTTGTCAGGCACTGTATATCCTTAGAGATGTGCACAATTTTTTTTCATGTTCGCTTTGCATCAAAGTGAATGTGAAATAAATTTGCCTTCGTGTGACCAGAGCAGTGATGGTGAACCTTTTGAGCTTGGTGTGTCAAAATTCGCAAGAAAACCTAGCTTAACTCGGGTGCTGTGTCAGATGTAGAAATATCCATAATTCTGTGATATTTGTAGCTCTAGTAAAAAAGTTATATTTTTGATATATGTATTTTATTAAAAGCAAAAACAAGTAATTTTTTACATTTGCTAAACCTTCAATTGAAAGTTGGTATTGTGTACACTACAAGAACAAGCAAGCACTATACGCCCAGATGCCAGGCTGACTATGTGTGTCACCTAAAAAGGCTTGGCGTGTCACCTGCGACACGCGTGTCATAGGTTGGCCATCACTGGACTAGAGCCACTTCAAATGTGGTAGAATTTGAATCTGCTGTCATGTTCTTCGAATCTGATTTGAATCCCTGCCACCAGTTGGGCCTCCGAATCCCCTCCAAATCTGCTCTCAAAGTTTCAAATCCATTCTGAATCCACCTTGAATCTGCTGGATGTAACTGGGCAGCTATATTGCTGCCTCCCCACCTTTGCGAATATAATGAAACATCCATCGAATGCACAAAAGCATTTGCTTCGCATTTGAATGCTAATCTTCAAATGTAGCCAACATTTGATTTGAATGTGAATGTATGAATTCATACAAATATTCGTGCACATCCCTACATATAATATTTTATAACATCATCAAAGCTTGTATAAAGCAAATATTAAGAACATGGCTGGTTCTTTACTGCAACATAAAACAAATCCAAAGTGTGCTTCTGAGACTACAAATGGTTCCTTTCTATTCCTGGACAGTTATATCTAAAGCTGGTAGTATTCCTATACAGTATTCTTATTCCAAAGTTAATTCAGTCTTCGGGCAATTCCAAGCATACTAGTCGCCTCCGTTCCATATGCTGGTGCGGTTTAAGCAGGCTTCCACTACACTTGCTAGTCCAAATTTATTTCAGACAAGCATAATGCTTTGAATTAAGTTATTTCAACGAGTACTGTTTTTCTTTTTCCATATTAGACTCCCCAGGCTCATCTTTATTACAAACACAGATTCAATAATATTTGTGACATTAGTAATTAGTCCAACTTCCAAGCAGATTAACAGTAGCTTAAATTTTTTCCTATCCTAGATTAGATTTTTTTTCCCTTTAAAAATCTTGCCTGTGACATGGTTTGCAGTATTTTCAATGGTTGAAATTTATGAAATATACTTCTCGATGGAAAGAGAACCATACAAGCAGAATGGAAGGCCACCAACAAGACCGATGAAGAACAGGGAGGTGCTCTTTAGACCTAAAGGCAAATCTGTCATGCTTTTGGGAAACTTTACTTATCCTGGAGTCTGGGAGCACTGCAGACTCCAGACACTACTTATTACAAGGGATTCCCCTTTCTTCTGTCTGAGAATGTGCTCTGATTCATAGCAGTCAAACAAATGAAGCATTCCTGTTTGTGCTTGGGCATAGGACTAAGAACTAATATGGTGTTCAGACTATAAATTAATGGATAACTAACTTGGCTGCTCTGCGTCTACTTGCAGGTTCCTATGGGGAGAAGGGAAAATAGCCTTTTCGGTAAAGGTGTCTCCATCACTCTAGTTAGAGGCAATGCTAAGCCAGCAGGTAATATAGTGATTCTAAAGTTGTAAAACAAACATGCAGTATGCAGAAGTATGTGTACAAATGGAGATGAGAGATGAATTTGAAGGGAAAAGTAGGCTACTAGGCTTGGGGCTCATCATTCTGCTCCCAATTGTTAATCCAAATCAGATCCTCCTACAGTGCTTAATGTTCTTACAGAAATCTATAATATTTTTGCTATGTGGTTCTGCATGTGTCAGAACTGTGAAGCTAAAATGGAGAACTGTGGAAAAGAGAAATGTGAGGAATATAGTATTAGGCCCTTGCAGCTAAGAGTATGATCATTTAAGCAACATACAAGAGTGAAACAGAGACAAGAAACAAGCCTAGTCCCTCTAGGCACTGGCTTTTGTGGGGCTTGTTAAGTGTGTGTGTGTACCCAGTGCTTTACAGAATTAATTTGTTTTAAGTGATGTTGCACCTTCCCATCTTTTTAATCTAATTGGTTATCTACATATGAATATGTATGCAATAAGGAACAGTTCTTTGTCTACGCATATTTCATGATCTTATACAAGTATGCTTAAAGAGACACAAGGAGCAACTCAGCTGTCTCTGACTGAATACTTGCCTTCTGTGCACAGAATAAAGCAGCTGCTTGCCTTGATCACTAATATGATCTTAGAAGTGAAATTTCTCCCTTCACAATTGGATGCTGTACTCAGAAGATGTTTTTAAAAAGAGCAACTAAAATGATTAAGAGGTTGGAGCAACTTCCATATGTAAAAAGAAGAATTAGTGACTTAAGGGATGTACAAAATATTTTTCATCCTTTTTGTAAAATACTGGATACAATAGCATCAGCCAAGAAAGTTGTATTATAGAAGTTTTAGGATAGACAAAAGGCCTTTTTCATACAAGGCATAGTTAAATTAGGAAATTCACTAGCATAACAGGCAGTGATGAATACCAACGTGGATTGAACCAAAGGATAATTAGATTGATGAAGAATACAATATCAGTGCTTCTTGGCAATCTCAGTATTAGGGGTAGTATATCTCTAAAGACCAACTGCTGGGGACTGTGAACGAGTGCTGTTGCACTCCTCAGGGCTTCCCATGGGGCATTGGCCTTGCCAATGTGAGAACAAGCTGCTAGACTCAATGGCCCAGTGGATTATTCAGAAGAACACTTACATGAGAGACAGAACTGGGCATGTATAAAACCCAGAGTATATTCTATTCCTTCAAACCATGGTTCTGATGGATGGTTTCTGTTTCAGTTCATAAATACATGAGACTAGGTAAATGCCAAGCTCTTACAACATTAACAAATTCATATTGTTGAGATTACTGTACTGAGGCCAGTAATTTCCAGTCAGAATGGTCTAAGACAATCTTTCAAATTATTTGAAAAGCAAATGTTCACAAACTGGACAATGTTAGAATTCGCTTCTCAGTTCTTAAATTAATTCAAGGTTAAAAATATACCCCATCAGGGCTACAGGTGTAAAAAGGTCAAGATATCAAATAACAGTTAATAATACTGTTACCAATAAATATACGAATATAAATAAATGTAGGATATCTGTTCCTACAACATACTGAACAAGTGGCTGGGGTTGTCAGGGAAGGCGACTTTAACAAAAGAGAAAATAAAGCATTTAACTGAGGAAGTCTTAGCGTTAGATAATGTGTAAAGAAAATGACTAGTCATTTCAAAATGGATTAAAATGTAAGTGCGAACACAGGCCAAGAGAGAAGGTAGCCAACCGCCTTTGTGACCTGCAACAAACTTAACAATTTAGAAAGATTCCTTAAACTTTTTTCACTTGTGTACCTTTTGGAGCCTATTTCCATAAATTGTTGCTGTTCATAATAGTTGCTGTTATTTCATGTACATATAACTGTGAGGATGCCTCCAGACAACAAGTTAAAATGCGGAGCTTACCTTTATTTTGTAGTAAAGGCTTTCCGCAAGGATAATAATTCCCATAGTCTTCAATAGTTCGAAGCAGCAGGGAGGTTTCTTCCATCCACATGGAAGTCCCTACACCTCTGATAGACCTGCTGCTTCTCAAGTGAAGGTGAACTCTCATGGGTTCTCACAGTTTGCCCAAACATCTGGGAAAATGCAGAGGAAAGGAATACCCCACAGCAAATGCTCATGTAAGAGTTTTTTTTTTTAAAGCATCCCAGAGCATTGAGTTTTAATGTGCAGGTATTGTGGAGCATTGTAAAACCTGTTTACCAGGTTGAGAGCTGCACCACAATACCTGTGAAGTTTTTATCCTGTCTGAACACAGCCTAAGTGCTATTTTCTGCCATTATCCTGGTTTGTACCCTTGGGCATACAAAAACACCAGCTTGGGTATCACTGGTGTAGAAGGAAGAAGATTGAAGCTGTGCCTCCTCAAAGGCAGAAGATCCCTCAGACACCATGTCAACATCTCCTACAGTTTGAACCATCAACTCTGTAATAATCCTCCAAATTTCTGAAGATGATGATCACATTGTTTTTTAATCATCCCTTCTCCAAGCCAAACATATCCCACTTCTTCAGTCTTTCATCACAGGGCTTGGTCTTGATAAAGATTAACATCAACCAACATCTAAATATTTGTGTACAAGCATGAAAATGAGCCTAAGGATTGTATTACATGAGCACATTATTAAGAGATCTGATTGTTCTCTTAATTGTGTGCACCTTCAGGCTCTGTTGGGTGGAGAGTTTCTTTTTTCTGTCAAGTCAGCAATCTCCCCCAACTTATTACAATTAACACATTATAAACCAGCAGTATTTGCTACTGAAACATTCAGGCTTACTAAGCATTCCTCTGATTCTGACAAAAATAACAGCTATGGTGGTTAATATGCATTATTAAAGGGAACAGGATTATAATTTTAAACTATTATAATCTGTCCTGAATAGTATGAGTTGGAAATAACAAGTTTTTATCTGCAGCTACATGACACTATTTTACAAAATTTCCCATCTCTACTTTTATGATTGATCGCCAAAGTTTAAAATGTAGGCTGCAGGAAGACTTTGGGAGAAATTAGTCTGGGAAAAAACGTGGATCTTGTATGGCAAAAAGAAGCTTGGCAGGATGAACAAAAGGACAAACAAGACCTATCCAATTAAAAAAGCTTTCCATGGGTTCAGCTGCTTTGATTGAATGCACTCAAGAAATAGGAAATAAAATTGTTACAGAAAGTCTCAAATGTATGTGTAAAGTACTTATTCTGCAAATTAAGAAAAGTATTTTTTTAAGCACAAGTCTAGACTCATTTCCAGTTCATACTGAGTGAAGAACTGAGTTTTTAGAGAATGTTCCCAAATAGCCCAATTCTGCTTAGTTTTCTGTATCACAGCCACTAATATTAAGCTGATCAACTTGATGTCCACGATATGTCACAAAGGCTTGGGCTGCATCCACACAGGCACGGGAAAACACTCATTAGGAGCCCCAAAAGTTGCAGCATTTCCTTGCCTATGGGCCACCTCCAAACAATGCAAGTGCCCTTGAAGGGATAAGTTAATGAATTCTGAGGATGTCAGCTGCCCTCATGTACTTATGTGTCCACCATATAAACACACAGCAGACATGCAAGAAACTTACCTTGCCTGATTTGCACATGCATTGCACCAAAATTACTCTTTTCTAGGGCCATTTCCAGCACAACAGTAATCCCCACAACTGTGCCCTCATCAAAGAGAGCGAGGGGGGAGAAGTTCACTGTGTGTAGTTCTCAAATGCCATGCTTCCAGTACAGGGATAAGCCCTCCTCCCCTTGAAGCACTTGCTGTTGCCTAAGCCTCAGTTTCTGACACTGGAAATATGGTAAAAACATATGTTGTATTTAAAGTATCTGCAATAAAACAAGACCGAGAAATGGAGCTGTTAATCTGAACGAAGTATATTTTTATTAGGACTTCATACTTATTGTGTAAAAAAATAATCACCATCACTCTGGATTCCATGGGTGTTTTTCCATTTAGCACTAAAGGACCCATTAAAGGTCCTTAATGGGTCCTTAAAGGGTACTCTAGAGTGCTAAGTGGAAAAACACCCCATATTTACTATCATGTAACTGAAACAGAGCTTTCACAGTGTCGTGGCTAAGAAAGCTTGATTGTTTGTGATGTTGAGTAAATGGTTTGTATTTAGGCCTAAGAGTGCAATCCACTAAGTGTATTGATTTTTGTATACAATAATTGATACAGCACCCCTGTCATAAGGGGTTGGACTAAGAGAGCTACAAGCAGCATTCAAATCCTCACTCACTCACACAGCTTACCTGATTACTCCAGAACATTCATACAGTGATTTTATCACTACTTAGAACTACAGAATAAAAGAGAGCTACACAGAAATTAGAAAAAAACTTGGAAGTCTTCCAAACCACATCCAGTTCAGTGTCTTTACCTCTGCATTTATCTCCAATAAATGGCTATCCAGCCTCAGATTAATAATATCCAGTAAAGAAACAGGGATTGTATTCAACTGGTTATTCTTGCATAGGGACTATGATGACTACAGTTTTACTATCTTTAGTTCATTGGATTGTTACGAGCATATAAGAGAGAAGGAAGAATCACAAAATGTACCGCATTGCACAACTTAAAAGAACAAGATAAAAATATAGTAGCAATATTGAATGCATATTGTTTAAGAGACTTGAGCAATTCCTGTAATCACTTATATGGTACTTTAATAATACACCAGTCACTCAGCACAGCATCTAGCCAACAAATGGGGCCAAGAGGATTAAAAATGGCTCCTGTAAGTGCCAGTGATTATAGTGTTATAGGAAGCTGTAAAGAGACATCCAAAAGACTCTCTGCGAGTCAACTGACTTAACACAGATATTTGTCAGAGGTATCTACAGGATATTCTTATAGTAGTTAGATGTTTTATAAAGACAGAGTGTACTTTCATCTGTTGATGTCTTATGTTTCACTATGTAAAACTTCCAGTTTACCTAACATTAATCAGTTGAATGAGTTACAGCCTGAATATGGCAGAGCATCTTTAACCTGAACTAGTTTACGGAACTCAGTGAATGTACACAGGTTTTAAGGTGGAGCGTAACAAAAGACACGTTTGACACGAGTTCATCAAAATCCTAAAATGAACCTGAGAGAAGTCCATGGATTTGAATCCTTGAAGGTACATTGGAGCAGAGAAGAGTATTTTATGCCACCACTGGCTCTTAGGAAGTGGAAAATAGAAAAGATAAATATAACAGCTGATGCAGAATTAACTAAAAGAACTGCATTGGCTGCATAACTGCTACTGAGCCCACTTCAAGGTACTAACTTTAACTTATAAGGCCCTAAATGGCATGGGCCCCAAATATCTAATGGAACACCTCCTCTCATTTAGACCTGCCTGTGCTCTGAGTTCTGCCAATGAGGCCTTCTTGGTGGTCCCATCTTCTGCAGTAATTAGGGGGCTGGGAACACTTGGGAAGGCATTCTCAGATGTAGCCCCCAGGTTACAGAATAATCTCCCTTCCAAGTTACATCAGGCATCTAACTGTATATGCTCAGAAGACATGTTAAGACACACCTTTTGAACAACATCCCCATCCCATGGTCACTGTTGTAACCTGTCCTGAGACATTTGGATATAAGGTGGAAAAGAAATATAAATAAACACCTAGTAGAACAAAGCCCATTCTTTCCTTTTTCTTCCTCTTAATATTGAGATTGGTGAATGTCAACTTCTGTGACATTTGGATTTATACTAAAAAATGCTCTGGCTAAATACAGATTTCACAATACTACAGATGGCTGGAATATCAGCTTAGAATGGGACATAGGGGTTTTTTTCCACTAGCACTAAGTACCCATTAGGGACCCATTAGACTCAGAGCAGGAAGACTCCATTTCCACTGTAGACCCCATTAGAGCCACATTTGTTTCCACCAGTTCTAGGGAAATCCAGATTTAATGGATCCTTCAGGACCTATAATCCGGATTTCCAGTAGACCCCATTAAAGGGGTCTACAATGGGGTCTTCAGTCATCAAATCCGGATTATACGGAGCGCGTTTCCACCGTGATCAGGCAATGGGGTCTTTGGGGGGGGGGGTCTGCACCAAAACCCAAAGCCTGTGCACAATCTCTGAAACCGGTTCCAAAGAATAGTACAGGCTCTTAAGAGGACCCCACACGAGAGCAATGCCAATCCTACAGACCTTTGTCAAAGGCTCTGGAGAATCTTCAAAGTTTGTGGCTGATCGCTCCAGAGAATCTCCAGAGCTTATGACAAAGTTCTAGAGATTCTCCAGAGCCACTCTGGAGAATCTTTGAAGAATGTCTGGAGCATCTATGGAGATTGCGCCCCCAACCTCCAAAAACCTGGGGTGACCGGCAGACCCCACGTGGGTCTATCCGGATTCGCTACATGGGAGCTCTGGCGTTTCCACTGCGGACAGGCTAGCACCCATCGCTATTGGGTGCTGCACTGCCTGTTGGCATGTATCGGGTATCACCCTTAATCCGGATCTACTAGGTCTGGATTAGTTCAAGGACCCATTTCTTAGATCTGGATTAAGGGAGGTCAGTGGAAAAAACTCCATATTCAGCCTAGCCTACACAATAAGGTTGAGATGGGTTACAAGGCATATTAACATCAGGTTTTCAAAGGATGGGATCCAAAAAAGCATATAAAACACCTAAACTACACTTGGCACACTATGTGCTATTTATTTATTTTATCTGCATTTTTATCCTACCTATACCTGAAGGGAAGATAAAAACAAAATGTAAAATGAATACACTACAAATAATAACAGTGCCTGAAAGAGGGGAAAGGAAGCTGTTTCCTCAGCCAAAGGCCCGGAAAAATAGGTCCTACTAAGTAGTTGCAAAGCGGCACTTCATCTTCTACATTGTGGTTGTAACAATTATGTTGTACTAAATTGACATGATCACAAGCTATCCCATAAGGGATAACAAAAATTCCTGAATGAAAGCCTTAAAATACAGGACGGTGTAAAAGCATGTTTGGGCTTGTTCTCCAAATCTGAGTTTTCCCAGATTAATCGTTTCCATTACATTCCTTGAGGCTGTGTGGACAGAGAGAACTTTTTAATACAAGTTAAATTCCAGGAAAGTTACCACTGCTGGACTTGAGCAGAAAAATGATTTTTAAAAAAGTGGTTTACTGTGCCAGAAGTTTATAAGGCTAATAGCCTGGGGGGCCACTGGAAGGAGTCTTCACCTGGGCTGCCCTAAAACAATGCCTCCTCCTGTACCACGGTACCTTTCACCTATAAAAATACCGACCTAATGGTTTGCTAAACAAAAACCTGATGTGGTAATCTTAACCTGTAACTCTGACAGAGGCCGCAACGGTTGAGGCCTAGTAGTCGCCTATTCTGTAGGGCCAGGGGGACCGGGGCCGGCCAGGATGTGTAGGTACAGGCTCAGCTCTCACTGAGGTGTCCTCAACTGACTAAACGGCGGCGGCTGAGGAGGCGGCGCTGCTGGGGACGGTGAGGGAGGCAACTATGAGTGACGCGGAAAGAAGAAGGGCAGCGACCCTGAGGCGGGCTGCTCGCTGACACAGTGCTTGGGTAGGCGAGCAAAATGGGGGCAGCGGCGGTGGATGCCGCCGGCCCCCCCAAGCGGGATTCGGCGGATGAACCGTGGAGAACAGAGTTCACCCGAAACCCAGTGTGCGAGGCTGCCCGGGCACTTTCAGACGTGGGGCTGCGGCCAGGCGAGCGGCGACCCACCTTCTGCGCCTGCTGGATCATTTCACGCGCCACTTGCTTGACGTGAGGCGCACTGTCCTCCTTGCGCGGGTGCGTGAAGAGCCCCAGCCGAGTGACGCCCCGATAGAAAGTGTTGTTGGTCCAGCCCATATCCAGCGGCGGGATTTCGGTGTCGGAGCGCTCGGGCCAGTAGGCCAGCGACAGGGGCTTTCCGGAGGGTCCGGTGAGCACTTTGCTTCCCTCGAGGTGGGCATCGTAGGCGCGCCAACCGCTCGCCAAGGCCTGCCGCTCCCGGCTGGAGAGGAAGTCGCGCAGCTGCTCTTTCTTCAGTCGCTCTTTGTAGGCCTTCTCCCCGCGCTCCACCAGCACCTCCAGGGCCCGCCGATGCTCCTCGCTGTAGTAGAAACGCGGGTGGTGCTCGCTGACCCTCTCGTTCACGTGCGCATCGTCGAGGCAGAGCAGCTGCGATTCCGCCATGCTCCCTCCTCCGCGCCCGCCGCCACAACTCGCTCAACTGTCGAGTTGGAGAGGCGCTGCCAGCAACACCTGGAAGAGCAGCGGCCCGCCGGGCAGGGGAGGAGGAGGAGGAGCCGGCGTGCTCCGCCTCGCCTCACCTCACCTGAGCAGGTAGACTCGAGGAGGAGGAACTCGCTTCCCTTTCACCTATTCCAGGCAGGGCAAGCGGGGACGGGTCGCCCCTTTTCTCCGACCGTGTGGTCAAGTGAAACACCAGGGAAGAGTAGGCCCAGGTGAAAAGTGGTGTCCGTTTGGGTCTGCCAAGTATGGAGTTGCCGTAGCCCTTATCCAGAGGCTGCATTTTTAGTTAAAAAGAAATCTGAACCCAGCAAAAATCATGAATAACATTAAATGGACACTCAAGTTAATTCCTGTGACCTTTACTTCGGGGGAACTCTTGTTTTCAGTCGCTCGTTCGTTATAGTAGGGTGTTTGAGTAAAGCAAGCCGCCCTGTGGGTCCTGCTTAACATTTTGTGAATGAATCGCGTTTATTTAGTTTTTTAACCCAATTTACTAGGAAAAAATCCCTTTAATGGAGGTTTTATGTAGCCTACTAAAGCAAGATTGCTGATACCGCCAAGATTATGATTGAAAGCGAGAAGGAAAAAGGGAGGAACAGAAACATAAAACTTTTGACTTGTGTAAAATTAAATTATTTTTACCAGGGATGCTCTGTTGCAATGGTTACCACAATTTCGAGAGAATAAGCACTCTGCAGCCTGTTGGGTCTTACTTCTGTATAAAGACAGGATTATACAGTTAAAGTTCAGACCAGCCTTATGCTTTTTAAATAACTGGCAACTTCAGCTGCTTTAGAATTTGGATGCTGCGGATACCTGGTCATTGAAGACCTGTCCCTACTTTGTTACCTTGACTACCATCAGCAACAATGGTGGCTAGCTGTGGACCTGTTGTCTGAGGTGCTGTTGGCAAGTGTCCCTTTCTATGGATTCACAGTGTTCAAACTCCCTGCCAGTTGTTCTCTGCCAATTTGTTTTCATGCTAGACTTGATTGTGTTTCATGGGAAATTTTTAATATAGCTTACTTGCATTTATATCTAGACTTTTTTTCAGAAAATCTCAGATCCTGAGTTTTATAGTTTATTTGGTTTTATTTTATGGGACCCAGTTTGGTCCTAAAAGCAATCCATAAGTCAGGAAATTTTATTTTCTTCTGAATCTTTTGTCAGCTGACTGTGGGTTCAGTTAAAATTAAATTTGATTACTTTAAAACCCTTTGTGGTTGGGTACTACGAAGTTGTGGCAAACTCTTAGTTGACTGAACCCCTATGGGCACTTTTATATAGTTTTCTTGGTTGAGAGACAAAAGTGGTTTGCCATTGCTAACTTCCAAGGAGAAGCTGGGGATTGAACTGATGACTCTCTGCTTTTCTTACTGCTTGCATAACCGCTGAGCTAAAACCCCTCCCTTAAAGTCCTTATGTATCTATTAATTTTATCAATAATTCTGAAAGATGTTGGGAAGACAGGAGGTGGTCATTTGACTTAAGATGTCTCCTGTACCTCATTCCAGAGTATAAATGGTGGTATTAAGACAAACTGTGAGAGCAGCTGTAGAAAAAGTGCTAGAAAGTAGAGGGCTGCAGGTTTGATCCCTGGTGTCTCCTTAGATGTTTGTCACCTGGAATCTACCCCAGCTCAGTGGTACCAGACAAAATCAGGACTGGGATATTTGAGAAAAATTTGG
This sequence comes from Aspidoscelis tigris stejnegeri, assembly GCA_023333525.1. Lineage (NCBI taxonomy): Eukaryota > Metazoa > Chordata > Lepidosauria > Squamata > Teiidae > Aspidoscelis > Aspidoscelis tigris. Next base: position 35,502,235 of record JALMGA010000005.1, on the reverse strand, counting down.
GTGAACAATTTGCCATTAATTCAGTACAGTATGTGGTTACTGCACAAAAATGGAAATTGGCAAAATTCTAACTAGGGATGATTGGATTATAAAAATGATGGATGTAGCAGAAATGGATACGTTATCAAATATTTTAAGAGACAAGTTGGTCTTATCTTTTTTTTTAACTTGGCAATCCTTTATTTTCTATCTAAATAGAATGGAAAGGATTATAGGATTTGGAGATAAAGTGTTGAAGGTGGACTGGGCAGGAAATAAGGTGGGGGAAAAGGGACTGGAGGAACAGAAACCTTTGTCAATATATGTATTTTAATGTTACCTAAAGTGTTTGTATTTTACAATATTGTTATTAATAATAGACAAACTGAATCAGGTTAATTCAGAACAGTTCAGACTAAACAATGAGGAAATAATGGATTTGGCTTTTAAAATTATTATTTTGGACTTTTTAGCTTTAGTAAAAAAAGAATGAAAACAAGGAAGGGCAGTTCTGCTTGTCAGAGTACACACTGCCATTACTCAGTTTCCTATTTGATGATCCCATCTTTTTATAACTTCCTAAACAAAATGTATAACCAGAAAGAACTATGGCAAAGCATTCCATCTGAAATAAGTCACTTCGGTTTTACAACTATTAAATGTTAGCAGCAGCCATGACGAAAAGTGTGCTGTGACAGTGTGCTGCATAAATTGGTATGTAAGGTTTTCAGTGATGCTAGGAAACAACTTGCTCATAAGAACACGAAGAGGAGCCCTGCTGTGTCAGGCCACAGCCCATCTGATCTAGGATCCTGTCACACACAGCTGCCCACCAACTGTTTTTGAATATTTGCAAGAAAAGACAAAGGCAAGACCTTCACTTGTTCTGACTCCCTGCAAATGGCTTTTTTTGCTTGTTTCTCAACCTAAGGCAGTACTTAGGTATCCATTCTAGTATCCCTTGGTACAGCTGTCCTCCATGAGTTTGTATTAACCCCTAAATACTGTATGACTAATTCCACAATGGCTGATATACCAGATTAGCAAGCATATTAGGAGCTTCCCTTCCATGTGCTAGTGTGGAAAGGAGACTCTTTGTATGTTTGCTAGTCCAGTATACCAGTCTGTGTGGAATTGCTCTTTGTTTTTTATGGCAAAACAGTTTTCTAAAAGTAAGTAGCATTGTAGTAGCAAAAATGTTGGACTAGAACCATGGAGTCTATAGGTTTAAATCCTTATGTGGCCATGGAAGCCCATTAGGTGCCCTAGGGCCTGGCACTACCTCTCAGTCTTATCTACCTATAGGTAGGAAGAGAAGGGAATGGAATGGAAGAGAGTATTGGCTTTGAGGTCATACCATAGCCTTTAAGTCCATCTCAGAAACAGATAAGGAAGGCATAATTATCCAGGCTGTTTTCAGCCTGGAGTGGCCTGGCTACGTTTACCTGTTGCTCTTGCTGCCTCCCCTGGCTGAGCCTTCATGGAAAAAGTTAAGTTTCTACTGATGAGGGGATGGGGGTGGACTGCTCAACATGATGGGAGGTGTAAGGGAGGGCTAGCCTCATAGGGGAGGTGAGTTTATGTGCCAGATGGGTGACACAATGGAAGTGTTGTGGGAGCACAAGGGGAGTGGTGGGGAGTGGATTTGCATGTGGAGGGTGATGTGATGGGAGCACTGCTGAGGGCAAGGATGGTGGTGACTGGTGGATTGGTTTGCCGAAGGGTGGATTTGATGTGATGGGGGTTGGGGGGATGGTGGCAGTGGCAGTGGGGGGATGATGTGATAGTGGCAGGAGGGTAACATGATGGGAAGGTGTTGAACGAGGGGGAAGTGACAGTACTGATGGGGGAGCAACACAATGGTGGTGTTGCAGGAGGGCGGGAGTGGTGACAGCTTTGGCAGGAGGTGACATGATGGGTGTGTTGCAGGAGAGCAAGGGGGCAGTATCAGCTTCATCGGAGCAATGCGATGGGGGAGCGTTATCAGAGGGTAGTGGGGTGGGAGAACCTTCCCTTCTTTTGCTGTTGCTTCCCCCCCACCCCCACCCCCCAGAAGCTTAACCTTTTACCAGTGAAGAGAATAGTATGATAGAAGCTGCAGTGGTTTTTTTATTAAGTCCTGGGCCCATTTCTGGTTGAAATTGACTCATTCTTAGGATTAACTGATGAAGTCTGACTGCAACATTTAGCCTCTACAGCCTTGAAAGATGGCATTTAAGAGAGGACCTGAATGAAGTACTGTATAGAAAATCATGCATGGTATAGAAGAGGTGGATAGAGAAAAATTCTCTAGTGCACAACACTAGAATTGGGCAACCAGTAGGAGAGTCATATCAGGCAAGGGGAAGTATTCCTTTACCCAGAGGCTCTTTGAGCTATGGAATTTGCTGCCTAGCTACCCTAGATAGCTTTAAGAAGGGGTTCGACAAATTCATGGATGACAGGTATATCAGTGGCTACTAGAATGGATGCCTAGGTACATCTTCCAGGCTAGGGAGACAGGCAGAATGTCTCTAAAACCATTTGTTGGGATTCGAGAACACATGAAGGTTTTGCCTTTGTCTTCTGCTTCAGATGCCCATATTCAATTGGTGGACCACTGTGTGAGACTGGATGCTGGACTAGATAGGCTGTGGCCCAATCTAGTTAGGCTCTTATTATTTTCATATGTTCTTATGTTCTTAACGGATTTCTGGATATTCCCTTTCCAGTGAGGAAAGTTCTCAGAAAAAATGGATGCCCACTTTGGTGTCTGGTCTCCAAGCTCTTAAGACGAGTTCAGTCCTCCCTAAAAGTGAAATGTGACCATGGCTTTTGAATTCTTCTGAGCAAGGTTGGACTATAAATGTATTAAGGAATACTAATTAAAACTATTAGTCTTTTTGTACTGTATAAAATGCCTGGGTGGTTTAACATAATGCCAAACTGACCTGATCTACTTCTAAAATGTATTAGACAAGTAGCAGGCATTTTGTCTGGCAGGAGTATATGTGTGTTGTGTTGTGCTCAAATCTCTATGTTTTCCTGACAAGCTCCTAGAATAGTCAAGTGCAGAAACAGATGGTTTAGGAAGGTTGGTGAGGCAAAAAGGCTGCCTCCAGATGAAAAGAGACAATGTGGGCCCTAAAGTAAATACCACAACTGCCTCTCCCTGTCACCAATCAGGTGGAAGAAGCAATTGCTATCTTACCTGTGTTTCTGCCAACAACTTTTGAAATAGTTTTGCTTCATGTTACCAGAGGCCAGCCAGTTGCCTGCCCACTTCCTTTTATTATGTTCCACATGCTTGACTGGCTTCTGGTAATGGGAAATGATTTCAAGAGCTGCTGTAGTCACACAGGTAAGATGACATTTGTGGGAAACTTGGCATTATGGCTGAGGACTGTATTGGGAATACTGGGAGAATTGTGGATTTTAGCCCGAGTCTGGAGGCACCCTAAATATCCTTCAGAAATGCAGATTTATGACAGAAATTAGTATTCTGGCCGGTGCCCTTTTTGTATTAATTTGCAGTATACATTTACATAATCTTCTAATTGGCTACTTTTCTAGTAATAGAAAGGCTGGGTTTCCACAGGGAAAATGTATATGCCAATATAAAGGCAAAATGGAAATTCCTGTTCTGTGTCTTATTGGGAACTCAGTACTTTTGCATCTCTGCCCTTGCGATTCAGATGAAGCTGAAACACAAGTTCATGTATTATTAAGATGTTGTTTCTGAAATAACTGCAGAGTTTTATTAATTTATCTAATAGTGAAGGATTTTCAAGGTTGCTTTGATGAAATTCTTTGAAACCCTTCTGGTAGCAGACTAACATGCAAAGAGCTCCTACAGTGCTGCACAATTTTGCCACATTAGAGTTTGTAGTTTAGTAGATTCATCCTCCATCAAGCTTTAATTCATGACTAATGTGAATCATTTTTTATTGTACAGTATTTGATTATTTTATTTTATTTAGTTTATACCCGTATCTGGTCGTAAAATATAGATACAAGCCACTTCTACACGTTGCTTGATTAATTCAGTATGTGATGATATTCCAGAGTAGTGTATTTCCAGAATTATCACCTGTTGTGTAGGGCAAAGTGTACGTACTTAACTGTTTGGATACTTACTCGCATAATGGTGCAGCATGTACAGCTGGATATTTTGATGGCACAAAATATCCCAAAGTGCACGACTGGTCCCCTGTGTACATGCACAGCTACTATTTTCAGCCTGGTTTGGCCCCACACCTGTGCAGTGGAAATTCTCAAAATGGTAGAGTGCAGGAGGAGGCTTCCAGACAGGGTAAGTCCTCTGGAAGGGTAACACCTGGGCAGTGAGTTGATTTTCATGCCATAATATTATTGCAGGATATCATCCCTAAATTCTGGGGCTATGCTGGGACTACCATGGACATGTGTGGCAATCCCAACATAGTGGTGGGTTAATCCTGGGATGCAGGATGCAGGAGAAGGGACCATAATCATGCCTGCCATGGTAAATGTCCAGAGGCATTCTAGAAGCTAAAATAAATTCCAAGACTGCAGTTTAGGTTTTGTATGGCCACAACCCAATTCTAAACTGGAATTGATGACAAAAGCCTTAATGTCACACAGGGAAGATCATGGAGTCTGACAGTCAAAAATCTTAGTTGACTGAAAAGGGCAGTCAAAACCTATGGAGTCACTGAACATAACTTAGTGTGAGAGATAATAGAAGTTCCTCTTGGCTATTAAAAGTAACTAGTTTATAATTACCCGTGCAGGTGAAAATCTGTTTAATTGTTGGTTTATAATTGTTCAACTCTTGATCATTTAATAATAATAAGAAAAAAAAGCCACCAGTTTTAAGTTTACCGGAAGCCATACTTTGTGTCAGGGACAGTGCACTGTGCACATTTCCCCTGTCTTCAGCCTGACTCAAAAGTACCTCACAGGACAACCCTAAACTATTCTTTCTAGAAGGAGTAACACCATTAAATACATTCTGTGCATTAGGATTGCCTTTCTGAGTTTGTGTGAGGCTTTAGTCTTAGCTCACATTGGCAGTTTCCCTAACAAAAGCTAAACAGCTATATTTGTTGAGCATGATGGTTAATGTACTAAAATATTAGTTCAGTAAGTCAGTGCTGGAGGCTTCATTGTCATCACAATATAATATAAAGATTAAATATGCTGGCTAGAATTAGGCTGTATTATATATAGAACAATTATCCTATACAGTCTTTGTTTGCAGAATTATTAACAGGCTTTAAGCAATTAAAAATTTGCTGTATCTTTAATAATGCTAAATATGTTGGATTCTTAACTTCTGTACTAGAGCTGGCACTCCAATCTGGCACTTTGTATCCAGTACAAATGCATGATGTACCATATTTTCCAGCATATAAGACGACTGGGCGTGTAAGACGACCCCCAACTTTCCAGTTAAAATATAGAGTTTGGGATATACTTGCCGTATAAGAAGACAACACCCGGCGTATAAGACGATCCCTGACTTTTGAGAATATTTTCTTGGGTTAAAAAGTAGTCTTATACACCAGAAAATACAGTATTTTAGTTGTTTTGTTCCATTTTTGAAGCTAGCGTAGATATGACTCCCATAAGAATGCAAGAAAAATATTACCATTACCGTGGCTGCATCCTAGTGTTACTTATACTCTATATTTGGATATTCTGGAATAAAACATGGATATTCTGGATACAATGAGAGAAAATTTATCCTTATTCAAACCAGGATTCCTTCCTTCACTGACTTATTTAATCTTCTAACTCTTCATTCTATATTAATGGCATTGGATCCCTACTATGTTGTCTTGTTTGATAGTTGACATTACTCTGCATTTCTGGTACTGTGAGAAAGATAGGGTGCGTATCTTCATCTCTGTTGGAGGTGTGTCAGAATGCAGCAATTCTGGCAAAGAGCATACAAGCAAATTCAGATTACAGTTGAACCCCTGTATCCACGGGGGATATGTTCCCACAGATATGTGAAACTGTGGATAATCGCAAACACTGCTGTTGGCTTCAAAAAAATGCCACCGCTACTAGCCAAAGCCGCCTTCTGAAGCTGCTGCAAGCTCAAGCCGCTGCCGCCACCACCAGCCAAAGCTGCTTGCCTGCCTTGTTTTGGCCACCCGTCTGCTGAGTAGAGCGGCAGGGCCCAGCAGCAGCCAGGCCTGACAGTGGCGTGGCCTGGCAGTGGTGGCCACAAGACCTTGTGGTGGCAGTGGCAAGGCCTTGCAGTGACCTGGCAGGGCCTTATGCTGCCGCTGGCAAAGCCTTGCAGCGGTGGGGCCTTGCAGCAGCAGGGCCTTGCAGTGACCTGGCAGGGTGTTATGGTGGTGGTGGCGGCGGCAGGGCCAGGGCCTTGCAGTGGCAGTGACCTCAGTTTCCGGCATGTGGCCTCAGTTTCCTGCATGCCCCCAGCAACAGCTGCCAACTGCAGCCAGTGGCAAGTGGCTTCAGTGGGGAGCTGGCAGGAACTGATGGCGGCAACAGGGGCCTGGGAGTAGCAACGGAGGGCTGGTGGGAGCTGGCAGCAGCAACAAGGTGTTGGTGGTAGTTGGTGGTGGCACCAGGGAGCTGGCAGCAGTGGTGTGGCAGGAAGGTAGGGGTGAAGCGGGTGTGTGTGTGTGTGCTGATCGGTAACTGTGGATAACTGAAACTGCGATAACTGTGAATAACTGAAACTGTGGTTACCAGTTACAGGTGTCCAACTGTATAATTAAGGATGCAAATGACTTTACTCCTGTTCTGTGTTTTACTATTGCTATTCAAGGGGATAAACACCCACATCAAAATCAAACTCTGTATAACTTGATTATTAATTTCTAGAAATTGGAAAGCATTTCAAAAGTTTGATCCTATTTTTTGTTATGGAATTTTGTGAGCTCAGAGTACATCACAGCCCAGCTGCAAGCTTTACAAATCCCCAAAAGAAACTTAATACTTGGTGTGAATGGCTATCTTTGAATGAGATGATACCAGCTACAGAATTAGAATTATTTGACCTTTTGGTCAGTTAAAGGATGGAAATATAGGGCCCTAGTAATTCTTTCTTTGGGTTGGTGGCAATTTGTGATAATTATGCAAATGTTAATATTTGAGACATTGGTCATATACTTGCTTGATTGTTTAATGATTTTGGTGGAAATGTATGCTTGGCTGCACAAACTAGTAGGAAGGATATGATGTACTCCTTGGTGTAACTTCCATACAGATTTTAATGGATAATTCAGTTTATCTCAGATGTTTATAAATTCAAAAAGATAAAGAACAGTAAAAGTATTGTCCAGAAAGCTATCCTGAAAGGGTCTGGCCATTTAAAAGGAGCAGAGTCTCTTACCCAAGTACCTCCAGGCCCCATCTTTCCCAGCTTCAGAGCTCAGATAAGATTGTCTACGAATGGTTTAAATGCTGAAGCTGCATGTGTCTACCAATATCTCCTGCAAAGAGGCACCAGCTTCTACAAAATTTGCAGATGTTACTGCTTGTTTATTAAAATATTACTCTTAATTTTTGACACAGATATGGATGACCTATGACTGTTCGGTTGGGTGCCTTGATGTTAATTGGTAATAGATGACGATTCTTTTAATTGTATTTCTATCCCGCCCTATAATCAGAGATCAGAGGTGGGTCTCAGCAAAACAAAACAATGTGACTAAAATGACAATTAAAAGGGAGGGAAGGCTGTTTCTTCAGCTAAAGCTTAGGGTACAGAGAGCTCTGCTGAGAACTCCTTAAGAAATAAGACTCTCTTCTCTAAAACAGGGTATGTGGCCATGGTTAAAATTAGAGCCTGCCAAATTGGACTGAACTGCCAGGGTAATTTAGAGTAGGCATGACAGCACAACTATGGCTGCACAGTTTTGTGCAGTGTCCAGATCACCATGGCAACATCATGATACAGATGCTGGCATAGTGATCTGACCTGCCTTGGCCTGGCCATCTGCACTTTGAGTGCTGCTGGCTCAATATGGGGTTTTACCAGCATTTGAAGTGTAGATGGCTGTTGCCATGTTGGGTCTTTACCTGACTGGTATGGTATTATTGGGTGTTTTTCCACTGTCACTAAAAGTACCCATTAAGTACCCATTAATGGATACGAAATGGCATTTTTGTACCCATTAATGGGTACTTTTAGTGACAGTGGAAAAACATCATTGTAGTACATCATTCAGGTAAGTGCAAAAAGGTCCATAAATTATAACTACATTGTATATCTGTCCTGCTCCCCCTTTCATCCTAATGTTAATAACAAATACACTCATGGGGGACTCAAATGGCCATTTAAGCCTGGGGTGCACTTGTTTCACTTTGTTGTTCATTAATGGAAGGCTCTCCTTACTTGTTCTGAAGAATTCTGTAAAGAAAGGTACTAAATACTCCCTATCTGTCAGCTCATACTAAATCCCAAAGACGTGGAAGATAAAAATGCGATGGCGTTTTTTTGCCTTCCTCCACCTTTTTATCTTGTCCCTTGTCTTTGCCCTCATAGGATCAGGAAATATATTGATAGGAGATGGAGAATAAAAAAAGGCTAGTTTGTCTCTGTCCTGTATATCTACTGGATTCTCCCAAAGACATCTTATTAGCCAAAGGTTTACATTCCTAGATGTTTCTCAGAAGCCCTGTCCCCATGGAATTTAAAGTGTGCCAGGACACTCCTTTTGCCTCTGAGCGTCCCCATTCCGGGCTTTACAAGGCGCTTAGGGAGCTTAGCAAAGTGAGACACCCGCGATAAAATACATGCACTTTAAAGAAGAGTTCCAGCGCTCTTTCGGCGATTTGCGGGTTTTGCTCGCTATATCTGCCTTGAGGACGCTCCGTGGCAAAAGGGGGGGGGGATTGCTTGCTTGCACACACAGCCAAAAAGCATTCACACATCTGAGAAATGCAGGAGGTTCGCTTCCTTTCCTTTGTAAAAAGAGCCAGAATTGCTCAGAATGGCAACATTGTTTTCAAGGGAAGCCTTAAAAGAGAATGAGCGAAGGATCGCGCTCCCGATCCTCCAGCCGCTGACTTTACCGGGGCAGAAAATCCTTTTCTAACAGAGAACAAAGTGAAAGTAACTGCTGAAAGTGAATGAAATTGACAGAATGAGCGCTCAACTGCTTTGCTGGGGGGGGTGGAGCAGTTTCAAGAGACGGAGATCTGCCTATTTTTCCTTTTAACAAGAGAGGGGGCGGGGGGGGGGAAATGCTTGGAAAGAGAAAACTGCTACCACGGGGACGGAAAGTCCGTTTAGATCGCGGCTGCCAGGGGGACGCTTATTCCGGAAGTGGAGGGGACTTTTAAAGTCAGCTATAACAGAGTGACTGCAGAGGAATCTGAGAGGGGCTAATAAGTCTTTTGGGGATTCAGCCAGAGAACCATTCAAAGGATCTTTCAAGAAATATCTCTCATCGGAAACTTCTCTTTATTCCCATTAACTAGCACTGAACTTTCATCTACTAAATGCCTCCCACTTATATTCTAGTTACTACTTCCTAATTACTGCACTTTGCAGTGGTTTGCAGCTTGTATACTAAATAAAAGATGCAACACCTCGTCTTTTAAGATTTAATTGTAGCTGTGTTTGTCTTTAGTTTACATGTCTCTTGCTAGGCTCTCCTGTGTAATTTTAATCCTTAAATAGCTTGTCTCTCTCATGATATATTTTTAAATAAATCCCCTTATAGTGTTTTTCTTTCTTTATAGCAGTATCTTTCACAAAGCCCTTGGATTAGGGATGTGCACGAATGGTTTTTTGCATTCAATACCCCCCTCGCCACAGCAGTGGCACTCTCCCCACAATCCTCCCCACACCCCTAACGTCACCACCATGACACCACCTGGCATGCCCCCAATCTGGAGGAAGAACAAGGTGACGCTGCCAGGGCCACCTCCCCCTTTGTCCGAGAAACTTATCCACCTCTTCCTGGGCTTCACAGCTTTACATTGCAGAAAGTCCCATGAATTCCAGCTGGGGAATCGAGTAGATGAGGTCCACACACCCAAGTGGCGTTTAAGAGGTGAGGAAGACCTGTTCGAGGAGGAGGAAAGCCTTGCTATCAGGGGTGGTGGTCTAGTGGTGGCATCCTAGACCATTCTGCCCTCTGGACAGCTCTCCAACCTGGACAGGCCCTGATAATTTGGAGCTGCTTCCTTGCAGGACTGGACCTTTCCTGTCAGCTGCTCAGGATTCCACCTGGTCTCAGCTACATCAGAGACCATAAAGGACAGGTGCTAATGCCATCCCTCCTGCCCTCTGGATGACACTCCAGCCTGGCTGGGCATTAACATCTTGAAGGAGGTGATTCTTTGTGTGACTGAGGCCTTTTGTCAGCTGCTCTTGACTCCACTTGGCCTCAGATGCTTCATTCTTTTTGTGTGTGTGTGTTTGGTTTATTTTACAAAGTTTTGTATGATGTGAGATTTTTATAATATATTTTTACAATAATGTTTTGATTATTATTTTGCATTGTGTGTTTTCTGTTTGTTGTAAACCACGTTGGACAAATTTTCTTCTGGAAAGGCAGTACAAAAATAAAATGGAAGTGAAAAGTGAAAATGAAATGAATGTAAAAAAAATTCATATTCGTTTGAAGAGATCCTCTTCAAATGTGGTAGGATTCTATTTGATACAAATGTATTTGTATGAATTTGTATGAACATCTGATACGAACGCATACATATCTAGTATGTATCCAATATGTATCCCGTAACATATCTGCTCTGAAAGCGTCAAATCAACTTTGAATCCGCTCTCAAACCATGTCAAAGTCACTCTGGATCCGTTGCAGATGTGAATGGCACAGCCATTTTCCCACCTCACCATTTCATGAATGTTCCAAAGCTTCATACATTTGTACTTGTACGAATATTGTAACATTCAATTCCTATATGAATGTCCGAATTCGCAGAAATAACGAATGTTACAAATATTCATGCACATCCTTACCGTGGATGTCTGGTTCCTGAAAATTTTAATTTCCTGTTTTTAATTTTTGTACTGCCTATTTCCCCACCATACATCCAGTATATCAGTACTCAGCTTGTTTTAGGATGAGAGTGCATGGTTCATTGTGCTGAAGTCAAAGTTTGTATCTCTGGTGTGCTTGGAACCAGGACAATCATACCTCATGTTTCGTACTACGGTTGTGAAGTAGTAGCTCAATATAAGATGATTAGTTGTTGTTGATGATGAGAATAGCACTAAGGTCTTATTGGCTGCCTCTTCATAATATGGACAGTTATCTCAGCTTTGGTATTGTTTTTGAAAAGAAACAAATGCATGTGCTTTTAGCATATTCTGAGCTTGAACTTTACTTCCCTTGTCCAAAACAGAAATAATACAATATAAATTTCAGGATCAGTGTAATGTTCTGGAATATTAAAACCACCACTATATTATACCAAAGTCTATCTATTTGAGATCCCATTGCTAATTCAACAAATAAAATTGGATGGCCCTTTTCTAACCCATCATTAAGAAAAGTCTTAGGTTTTTTGGCAGTTTGGCTTCCTCCTCTTCTTGTTGTGTCTTAATCCTGAAAGAGTGTTCAGAAAATGAGTTTCTGAGCTTCTTCTTACATTTATGGCCTTACTCTGGCTTCCCCCTTCTGCTGTCATTTGTGTGGCAGTTCCCCATACACCCAGGTGCCCTCATTACATCCACAGGCTTACTTCCTTCTTCGTGCCTCAGCTTTCCGCCAACCAGTATTGGGCCATAGCTGGGAACTCCTAACAGCATATGCATGGCTCCACTTCCTGGAAGGCCTCAAACATGACCAGTCATGTTCATTGTCTCCCAGGAAGAGAAAGTGCTTGAGGTTTGCTGCAAGGACCCATGATCTTCCACTCCCAGAAGGCCTAATAGGCAAAGGAAGCGTGCTGGCCACCTGTCAAACTGTGCAGCCAGTGACTGCAGCCCAGCATGAACCACCATGAAGATGAAGCACAAAAGAGAAGGTAAGCCCACAAATCCTTTGGAATGCTGGGCCTAATGGAACCATGCCGTGCACGTGATGGAAAATGGGAGAGGCCAAGCTGCAGTGGAGAAGCTTGCTCATATGAAGGGAAAAGGGGGAGGCTATTGAACCAAACAAATTGTTAGTTCCAAACCCTCCTCAGTTCAGTCTTTTACCGAACAGAGCTCCCACTTTTTTAGCTAGGTTCCTTTTGGTGCTGAACACACCAGTCTGTGAACTGGTTTGTGTACATCCCGAATTTAATGCTTCATACAGCTATTATATTAGTTCTGCCTTTACTTATTCCCACCTACTCATGTAATCCCCTCTGCTATTTTCCTAACATAAAACTGATGTTTGAAGAAAGGGGTGCTGATTCTCTCTCCCCCCCCCCATTTCCACTATCTGCAGAGGTTGAGAACTTCTAGCATTTTGAAACTGCTGACTGGGTGGATTCTACATTTCTAATCCTAGAGGAGCTCCATTTCATTATTCATTGGCACGTGCTTGCAGGGCCAGATTTTGAATCCAATGGTGGTGCTGTAGTTACAACTAAACCAAGACATTACTGCTTATTATTTGGTATTTCATTGTAGGATGGAGTTTTTGATCTTCCAAAGCATAAAGAAAAGTCTTTTGTTCTACCCAGTTTGGTCTTGTGTGAGTCAGTTTGATCTTGTGGTTAAAGTGCTGGACTCATATCTTGTAGTCACTGAGTTTGAGTCTACGCTCCTCTGTGACCTTGGGCTAGTCACAGTTCTCTTTCTGCGCTTTTACAGCCCCACCTACTTCACAGGGTGTCTGTTGTGGGGAGAAGAATAGAAAAGCTTTGTCATCTGCTTTGACTCCCCTTAAATGGGTGAGAAGAGCAGGGTAGAAAAGCCAACTCTTCTTTCTTCTTCTTCTTCTTCTTCCTAGATGGTAAAGAGGTATATACTTAAAAATGGCTTCCTAACGTTTTAGAAAAATGATTTTCAGCATGTAGGGTTTTAACTGAGTACATTTGAATAACAATTATAACTGGGTTTCACAGTTGTTTAAACAATAGTTGTGCTGCGCAATAAAGCTTGTATATTATAATGAATATTTTAAATTGTGTTTTATGCTCTCATCTCAAAAGTTGTCCAACCACACAAACTAAATTGGAGCACCATTAAACAAACAAACAGAGAAACAAAAATTGCTTCAGATTCTTCTTTTTTAAAAGTAAACAAGCTTTTAGTGCCGTGACTTTTAGAGCCTTGCTGAGTTATTAATGTTTGGCTCAAGAAAAGTGTGCTTGCATATTGCACAGGGTACAGATGTCTTTCCCCTATATTTATCCTCAAGTGCCTTTCCTTTCTAGTGGGACAAAGTACTAACTCTTGCTGCCTTCTTTTATAACATCAGAATCTGGTTTTTAAAAGAAGGAGCTTCTGTTGTCTAATTAAAAGGCAAAACTGGATAAACAATTTGTTTGACTCTTTCATGACACTAGGATTACGAACTGCCTAAGACTGCAGTTCAAGAGCCTGTTTTAGACTTCATAGTGTCAACACCTAACAATTAAACTGGTGTTTCTAAATTAGTCTTTTATTGTTTTTATGTAGTTTAATATACCACGGAAGAAGAGTTCCTCACTCCACAAAGAGACATGACCTGGGAAAGTACAGTGTGAGGAACATGAAGCGAGGAACCTCAAAATTGTCAAAGAAATACAGCACACTAAAATGTGGATGTGTTAGAAGACCTAAAGCAGTGATTCTCTACCTTCCTAATGCCACAACCCTTTAATACAGTTCCTCATGTTGTGGTGACCCCCAACCTAACCTCCAACCATAAAATTATTTTTGTTGCTACTTCATAGTGACACCTGTGAAAGAGTAGATTGACCCCCAAAGGGGTCCCGACCCACAGGTTGAGAACCACTGACCTAAAGGATGTCTGGCATTTCTTTGAAGACATAATGTCTAAACTGGGAGCACAAAATCATGAGAAAAGCCGCATTTAAAATTTAACATTCAGCTTAAAGCTTAAGAACATAAGAGAAGCCTTGCTGGATCGGGCCACAGCCCATCTAGTCCAGCATCCTGTCGCACACAGTGGCCCACCAAATGCTCATGGGCATCTCAAGCAGTGACAAGGACAAACCTTCTCCTGCTCTTGAGTCCCAGCAGATGGCCTTAGAAGCGCCCCAGTTCCTCCCCCCCTCAGCCTGAAGGATGCACCTAGGCATTCGTTCTAGTAGCCATTGATACATCTGTGATCCATAAATTTGTCTAACCCTACCTTAAAGCTTATTGTGATCATGAGCAGTCTGGAACAATTATACAAATTAATTTTAAACTATTATAAACTGAATTGTAATATAGTGCCAGTAGACCTCTGAATTAAAATGTATTTCATTAAAAAGGAAAAGGAGAATAAGTATATACCCCAAATGAAAAAGGGTGTATAATGCCACTGTGGGAACTGCTGCTTTAAGGGAATATGGTGGTTGCTGTCTGGAGGGCAGATGCTGAAACACATACTATATTCTCTGATGTTAGCTGCCTTGATATCTGACTCCTAAAATGTCTTTTGAAAATGGAAGTGATTCATGCGTGGCTTCCCAGGCCTATATTGTCATGGCCAATATAAGTGTATTCATCACAATGTACTTTCCTGTCATCCACGCTCTCTCCAAACCCCAGTTTGGTTAAATAGAACACATAAGTAGTTTGTGAATGTCACTCCTGGGTCACAGTAAACTGAGTCACAGTTTTTAGTATATCCATCACCCAGTCATTTCATCAAATAGATTCTAGTTGCTTCACATAATGGTACTGGGCCTTCTACTATATGGAAGATGCCAGAAGACTGCAAGTCCTCATGATCCATTCTCAGTCAAATAAGCTGATGACAATTATGGGCACTGGAAGATGGCTCTTTTCTACGCTTTATCTGCAAAATGACTAGATTTTGGTTTGAAAGTAAACTCTGTATAATCCGTTAGCTTTTGTATTGCATTGCCTGTTTCTTATCAGGCTTCTGCTGTGTGTTTTGTTCTTGGGTCAAAGATTGTGTTAGTAGATGCTTACTTACTAACAGTTTGGGTAAAAATACAAATAAAAAAATACATGAGAAAAGTCACCAGCCTTTTCTTTTAAATATACTGTATTTCTAAAACCAGATATAAAGTGAAATAGCTTTAATCAACTACTCATTTTATGGAACTTTTAATCCTTTATATGTTTGTGGCCCTGTCCAGACAGGGAATATATAGTGAAATTATGTCTGTGCTGTGGTGGAAATGCAACACATGTCTGTGGTAACCCCATTCTGGTTGTGGCTTTTCTCAAAATAGTGCTTTTGCCTTACTTGTAGACAGGGCCATCTTTACTATGGCCGCCCCCAAAAATTGACATGCATGCATGGGGGTGGCGATTATGTGCTTCCAGGTGTTTTGCATCATCAAAGTACCCAGATGTGCGTGTCATTATATTGTACACATACAATGCTAGCCCTGCTGCTGTCTCTTCAAGAGGTAAGTGTTCCAGAGTGACTTTTCTCCGGAATGTTGCCCGTTAGCACATATTCAGCCGACGTCTGAAACTGGCCTTTGTCTAAATATTTTTGTGTTTAAAAATTAACTGTTTTGTACTTTTCTATTTCTTTCATTTCCCTCCTCTTTGTTTGAATTAGTAAAGTGCTTTAAAGCTGGTGTATGTTAAAAGATAATTTCTAAATGATTAAAATACATACACAACTTGTGTTAGTAATCCATTCTCTGAGACCAGTATGGTGTTCTTTCATGTGACACAGTAATTTTTTGGGAACTTTCCTTCCCTACTTCAGTTCATGTTGGTTGTATAACTAGTACTTGGCTCTTCTTTCTCCCTCTGTAGTAAAATGGGTCATGACCTTGATATGACTTTGCAGAGAATTGCTTACCTGATAGATTAGGCATGTACGTTTCTGCAATTGCTAACTTGGAGCAAATAGCGACCTGTCATTTGGCAGAGCATCCAGTTACTGACTGAGTCAGCATGTTATGGATATAGCATGGTGATTCTATCAAGAATATGTCACATGGAACACAGTGTGCTTGTTTTGAAACATGGAGGGTATAAGGCTTGTGAAAGATCTGTTCAGGGTACAAGGGCTAGCCAGAGGTAGGGATGTGCATGGATATTCGAAAATTTGAAAATCCGATTCGAATTTGGTGAATATCGACATTCGAATTTGAATTGTATTTTCAAATAATTTGACTGAATTTGTCATTGTATATCATGTCCAAATATTGGGTCTATTTGCGCCTATAATATGGGATGCAAATGGCATGCAAATGAAATGCAAACACGATAAAAATGGGATGCAAACGGATTCAAAAATCGGATATGAATGTTCCAGACATTCATATCATTCAATTCGAATCGGATTTTCAAAAATACGGATTTTGGAATTTTGATTCAAATTGAATATTTAAATATTTGATTCTAATCAAATGCAAATGCAAAAAATGAAATTCGTGCACATCCCTAGCCAGAGGCAGTGGGTCTAGCATTTAGTGGAGACCAATAAAGATTTAAATACGATGTGCTCTGTATGAGTGGCAGAGGAGGCTGGTCCATAAGGTCTGCTTAGGTTCCTCACTGCTGGTTTTGTCCCAGGATCCTCACATGTCATGTTCTTCCTTCCTGAGTTTTCCCTTTTCTTGCTTTCTATTAATGGGTCACTAGCCGGAGCCAGGCAACTGAGCCAGCGGGCGAAAGGGATGGGGGAGTCCTCAGCCTCTCTGTGCCGCTGACTGTGCAGGACTGATCTTAACTCCCCCTTTTTGAGGAGGTATGATTGGCCACAGCACCTGGCTTATGAGCAAACAAGGGTGAAGAACTGACAGCGATTCAAGAAAATAATGGCACACAGTTAAGATTATATGTATAACAAGCTTCTGAAAGAATTAGGTCCTTTTAGAAGGGATTCTTCCAAAGCACACAAAAGAGAACCAGTTCATTTCAGATGTATTAACTGGAATGGCATGTATGCGGATTTTCTTTGGATTTTCTATATAAATCATGAGGCTTATTATTTTTCTACTACGTAAGATATTCAAGATATTGTGTGTATCTTCTGGGTGGAGTTTCCTGACATTAATAGGTGCTAATTGTGTTTAATGTATTGACCTACCAGTGAATTGCATAGTGTTTTTGACATGATTCTTATTCTCTGTATTGCTAATGTGCCATAAGACTTAATGGCATTAGAATAAGTGTAGGAATAGGACACTTTCAAAGTTCCCACCTTTGCTGAATAGTGGGTAGGAACATGGGAAACTGCCTTATGTGGAATGGTCCATTTACCTCAGTATTGTCTACATAGATTGGGAATAGCTCTCTGCAATTTCAGGGAGATTCTGCACTGGCTGCTTGCCAGACCAGCAAGGGTAGGGAGGTAGACTTCTTAGCATGTAGAAGAAAGGCTCCTTGTGTGCTCGCTTCTAGCATGTGGAAGGGAGCCTCCCAACAATCTTGCTCCTAGCATACGGAAGCGAGGCTCCTAGTATGCTTACACCTAGTGTGTGGAAGGGCGACTGCTAATATGCTTGCTGTTCTGGTATACTGGCCAATGTAAAATCACCCATAGATAGGAATCTCTCCCAGTCTTTCCTAGACATGGTAGAGATTGAATCTAGAATCTGCTAGATGAAAAATGATTGCTCTACTGAGTTCCATTTAGTAGGGAGTGGCTGAACACTGAACATACCATGGCCCTTTGCAGTTCTCATTTAATCTAGACGAAGAAGGTGGACCCAGCATCACAAGGGCTGGTCATTCCAGATAAAGCAGCCTTTGTTAAAGCAGCATTAACAATATGGGTAAACCCATGATTTGAAGAAATAAGAGATTTTAAAAAATAATTAAATGATATGGGGGAGACGGCACAGAGATGGTTGAAGGAAAAAATTGTATTGTGTAATCGTGTTGTGTTTCAATTTTTAATAACTGAATTATTTAATTTGTGTATTTTGTTAGTTTCCTTTGCCTTAATAATAATAAAAAATTTTTTTAGAAAAAGTTCCTTGGCAAAGCAGCAGGAGATATGTTCCATTGGCAGCCCTCTAGGCCATATAGCTTTGAAAACATTTGTAATACAAACTGCCATGCCATTTTTAAAAACATCCTGTTATACTTTGCTATCAAATCAGAATGCTAATGTAAATAAACTCAGCACAAATGAAAATGTTAAAGTGCATACAGAAAACAAAACAAGTTATATGAGATAAAAGGTATTTACAGAATATGACATGGTAGAGCAAAAAATGGTGCTGTAGGGTGCAACTTTGATCCCTAAATCTACCACACCAAAGACTGTACAGATTGGTCTGTTAATATGCTTACCGTTCCAAAGTTAACTAAAATAAAATGTCAATCGAAGCAACAATTTTAAAAACCGGAACCTGGCTTTAAGAGAGTTTTTGATCATTGCATTGAAAGCATTTTTTGTGAGCATGGAGTTTTAATTTGTTTTGCTTGAATTTTCATCTCTTACCTGTTGGCTTTCTAGGTCAGTCTTTGGACTACAAGCACAGTAACAAAGGAAAATCCCCCCCTGTTTTTTTGAATGTGCTTCATTTTCAGTGTTCTGCAGAATCTTCCCTTTTTCAGGCCTTTAGAAGCGCAAAGCCCAAAGAACATTTAGTCATTTACGAAACAGTACCCTTCTCCTTTCATTCTATCTTCTTGGAAAGTCTTACAGGCAAGATCTGCACAGGGAAGGGGAAGAACACATAAAGCAGCCCTACTCTCTCCTTTTGAATTAAGAATAGTGCTATGTAAGTAGCACAGTTGTTATTGAGGTAGCCCGCACAGCACCATTGTCCTGCCTGCTTGTCCCCTCCGTCCCCTCCCATCACAATCACAGTCAGGGTATTCCCAGTTTTGATCATGACTGTTGGAAGTAGGCTGGCTGTCCTGCTGCCATAAGCTTTGCAGCGAGGGAATCCTCTATGTCCAACCTGACAGCAGGACAGTGACTGAACACAGGTAATGATGGTGTCTATTTTAAAGAGCTGTGGCAGCACTTGAGTTGGCATGGATGCCACATTCTTTCTGCACAGTGAATGCTCAATGAGGAGGCAGTAGATAGCATGCCCTCATAGCACGTTCAAAGCACCATAAGGGTTCTGTGTGGATACTGCCTTAACTGCTCTGCACTTTTGTCTCTTTCTTAATACCAATCAATGATGTACTTATCTAAATATTTCTTTACGTATCCATGTAATCTTTTGTGCACATATCCTGAACTGACTTACTGTCCTGTTGCTCATTTTCTTGCTGTGACACACTATGGGTGCATTCCCATGCAGGTCTTTTAGTCCTGGTTTAGTACTGTTTGGACTATTTTTGGGACATTTTTAAACATAAAAAACAGACTTTTAAATCCCCCCCTTGTGCAAACCCTGCCTGCAATAAAGGCAGAAAATCTGAAGGGAATTTTAAAATTACTTTCTATTTCATATCTCTCCCTTTTGAGATTACCGGCAAATGTGCACTCAAGCAGATCAGCAAAAGATCAAACCCAGCATGATAAAATGTATCCTTGCAAAGTATTTCAAGTATTTAAAAGCATTCCTAAGCTTCTCACATGTATCTTTTCAAAAAGATACAAAATGTGTCCAGTGAAAATGTTTTAAATGCTCTTTTAAAAGGCAAGCACTCTTTCTGCTTTCTGCCTTTTTTGTATGGAGCTCTAGCATTGTGAGCATGGCAAGGAAGGGGGGGAGTCTTGCATATGTGGAAAAAAACCTACTCACAGCTGGCTGCCGTTGGCCAGAAAGCTAGACCTCCACCCCAAATAGCCTGGTATTGTCCCCATGTGGGGGGAAATAAGCAGACTCAGCTTCCAAAAAGGGAACTCATCAGGACTTTATTCTCTCCAGATTTAGGCAGGATGGTCCTCATAAAATCCGGGAATAAGGAATTGCATGGGGACGCTGGGTGCTCAGGATTCTGTTCAGATTATTTGTAGAAATCATGGGGACAGTCCTTCCCGAATTTGAATTAAATTTGGATTAAAATGCCTATGGGGATGCACTCTATGGCTCTGAGACAAGAACGCTCAGTGTGTTCATGGACAGCAGTATATGCACATAGAGAAAGGGAAATGAGGTGACACAAGTTTTGAAGAACTGATGTACTATAAGTCCAGCACAGATCAAGCACTGAAATATGCTAAGAAGTAACATTTAACAAATGTGCTGTATTTTGCAGGGTATCCATTATTCCATCAATACCTGTCTACTAGCCTTTCAAAGAGAACAATCTTGAACTGCTGAAATGAGCCATCATTTAACTAATTTGTACTGTTAAGGTTACTCAAAATGCATTGCATTAGCTGTTTGATAGAATAGGTATCTTGTTATTGTTGTATTTGCAAACAATCTGGTAAATATTTATCACTGGTTTGATGCTCTTACAATTGGTTCCTTCTCAAGGACCTAACACAATCAAAAGAATCAGGGCAGTAGTGTTGCTCTCCCTAGTTGGTCGATAGTGACCCTTATCAGTGACCAAGATGTTAAAGATGTTATTCGCGTTCTTTTGAAACTGTAAAAATGGCATCTAATAACTATTGGCACAACTGTCATCTTCCTTTGCCACAAACACTCTGTTTCAGCTTCCAGGTCTTTGTGCTGGTGATTTTTTTCTAGGTATTTTCCTTCAACTTTACTATTGTCAGGTACTACCACATTGATAGTCCATGTCACACATAGCTTTGAATAATATTTGCAAGATACTTGCCTCTTTGTAGTCTGAAATCCTGCAACATTTTGGCCTGTTCACCTATTACTTTTTCAGTCTTGTTCCTTCACCAGTTTTTGCTTGCTGATGTTCTGTTGGATTATAGTGGCCACTTTATTGTGTTTTTCTTTATAATGGTTTGTACTATCTCCTTGCAGCTATGGATTAGATGATCTACTGTTCCCTCAGTCTCTTTGCAGAAATGGTATTTGCTGGTATTTGATTTTTCAGTCTTCACTATGTACTGGTGTCTGACCTCAATCTATGTACTGGTCTTACTCTGCAGTCTAATCTTCCTTTCTGGTGATGTACTTCTTTACTTCCTCTCAGGTCATCTTACTTGGTGTCCAAGTTCCTCTGTAATCACTGCTGCAACATTGTATATGTTGCCTCATTTCCTGTAACAGTGTGGATCTAATATTTGCTGTTGTTCTATTAAGATCTTCTACTGCGCGAGGTCCTTTCTAGTGACCATCAGTCATGCAGCAGTTATTGACTTTCTTTACTTTCTTTCATGCATTTAATAATCTTATGTTTCATTCAGCTGCCATTGTGATGGGCTTGACTGAGTGGTTTCTGGCCTTTATTCATGTCAGTTGTATTCTTCTGCTGCTCCTACTCTTTGTGCCCCCTGGTCATTTTCTCGTGGCTTTTATTCAAGTTGGGTGTTTTGCTGAAGTTCTTCTAGTTCTTCTAGTTCTAGTCATCAAAACCCTTCATATCATGAAGCTACTACACTGATTTGCTAGTCTTTGATCAGTAATTCCTGACTCTGGATTTTTATCTTGCTAAATTTCATACCTTTTTTTCTGATATGCATGTGTTGATGGATTTGACTTGAAATTATATTTCTCAATTATCTACAACTATTTATTTTTGTTGACAAGTTCGTTCTTCATGTAGCTTTGCAATCTTCACCCTGGTTGCTCAGGGGAAGATCTTGACTCCTATAACTCAGATATCATCAGATCCAGGTAATGATGTGGTCCTTGTTGATCCAGGTGATGGCTGATCTGGTATAGTAGTTGTTTTTGTGGTTCTCACCATATTTTATGGGTTTGGGACACATTTTGTTTATCTCCTGGTAGAGGCCATGAGTGTCTTTCCAGGATGGCCCTCTGGATGTAACACAAGCCTCCTACCTCATCAAGGCAGTGCCTATTGGGGAGGCTTTCAGAGTGGCTTACAGTACATAATACTAGACAACTCCCTATCCTTAGACTTACAGTCTGAAAACATATGACACAAAAGGAAATTGGAAGGGAGAGAGGAGGAGAGTGGAATGGTGGCTTAGATAGCAGCTGAAGGAAGACTCTGATTTCAGTCAATAGTAAGGAATGTAGGGTCCCTATGATGCTGCCCTGCCTTCTCCTACAGCCTGGAGGAAGAAAGTTTGCCTGGATGCCAAATGAGGGGAATAATGAGAATGTTCCAACTTCCATGTGATTCAGTGTATCTCAAGGTGAGCTGTTAAACCACTACAGTAGCACAAGTTGTAAATATTGGGTGTCAAACCTTATAACCAGATCATTAGAAGCTTAAGAAAATGTTTCACATTTATTCTTTGCACACTGGAGTAATTTTTTTACTACAACATTCTCTTTCCATGGTTTCCAGAACTCAAACGAAACTAGACACATCTGGGTGGGCAATTCCCCAATCATCCTTACATTCTTAGAGGACTTAAGTAGATGTGATATGTGAGATACGTGACTGGAATAGAATTAGAATTGTATCTGCTTTTGTCCAGTATTGGCCATTGTCAGCTAATTCTGACTGGTTGCTGCAGACAGAACAATCCAGCAGTGATTATACTGATCCTGCATTTGAGGAACCCAGACTTGTTTTGGTTTTTAAGCTTTTGTGGAGTTTTAATAAAGCTTTTGATTTTTTACTGAAGAAATTGACTTTGAAAGTATTTTCTCTTACTGCCTGCTTGCTTTTACAGAGTATTTTGTCGATTTATTGTTATTAAAGCCTCTAGTGTTAAAAGATTCTTCACTTGGTTGATGGCTTGGACTGAGCTAAATTTCCACAGAAGACGTGTCTAGACCATAGTCTGTAACACCCCTAACTATGAACAAGTGTGATGCGTACAGGGTACCTATTTTGTAATGTAATACATTGTCTATAACATCTGGATGAAGTCACGGTTAAATGAAAATGGCATCAAGTAGGATTTATCTTAAAATGACCATTGTACCCTATAGATCTAGGATCCATGTTATATTCTGTTCACCAAGATGTTTTTCTGGAACACTGGAAGATAAGCTTCCTATTTAAACAGTTACCTGATTGCACCAGATAAATTTTTCCACCTCTGTTTTCTAGTTTAAGTGCTTCATACAAAATATTTACTTCTCTGTGTTCCTCTTTAGACAGGGAGGGGTCATATATCCTGAATTTAACAGGATGTCTAAAACAGAAAGTAACTGTAGCTGATAACTTGTCCTTTTCTCAAGGCCAAACATCAGAAATGGCAATGAAATGTTTAAAATCAGCATTAGAATAACTCTGTAGCAATCCTTTGGGTATGATGAAAACTATGCAAATTTGAAATGATATGCTTCAGATATATAATTCTGCTTGTATTATGTTTAAGACTTTGATGTGTAAGCATTAAAGTGTTTAACAAAATGATCATGAGGAGAGACAGCTTCGCCCAACCCAAAAGAATATCAAGAAGAATTTCTGGTTTAGCCAGTCTAGAATGTGTGCAGAACATTTCTAGCCACAAGCATTTATTACTTTTATATCCACAATTGGGCAAACTCAATTTGAAGGATGCACAAATGCAATTTCCTCCCATTGACTAGATTTTCCATGCAAGGATGACCTATGAAGGATGTCTTCTTTTTAATTTGTGCTTTAAATATGCCTGCATGCTTTATATTGCAGAGAACACAATCTTCATTACCACATCTACTGGTTAGGGGAAAATCAGGATAACGTGGGTGTTCTGTCTTTCTCTTCTGGGGTTCTACAGGTTCTCCCTACCAAGGTGTCTGGTTGGTGTAGTAGTCCTGGCAATGGGTATGGAATAGGCTGGCCTAGGAATTCACTTTGTCCAGCATCTGTTCATGCTGGGGCTACTATATGATGTTGCTGGCAAACTAAGACCTGTTAAATAGCAGGTGCCAATGAATTCTGAGAAGTTTGCTACTGCTTAAAAACATGGGGTGTCCAAATCAAGACTAATGTTCTTTATTTTCTGTTGTCTTATATTTTGAATGTGTTCTGCATTTGTTTTAAATGACCACGTGGGTTGTTGCATTGGATAGGAAGTATTTCTGTCATATTTTATGCATCTTTTCTTTCATATTTCTCCTAACAGGTTTGTAGTTTTGATTTTAGAAAACTAAAAGTACATACAGTGTGTTTTGAATGTTTCTTTTGCAGTGAGTTCATTCTAAATCTTGCCTGTTTCTTGCAGATTAATAGCTGACAGCAACATTTACAGCCCTTTCTGGATGTCAGTTCTATTTCTGTAAATGGCATCTTTCATGTTTCATGCAAATTGGACCTCTTCACAAAGCTGTCATATTAAAGGCTTCTCTGAAAGTGAAGGAAGCTAGCAGTGCACTGCCATCTTCCTAAACACTAATAAATATTGGACAGTGTAGTCATATTCAACTCAGTTCCTTTTTGAAGATCTAACCTATTGACATGTAAAGTGGTTTGGCTGACAATGGCAGAAACTTCCCAAATTATGAACACCTGACATACAAAGAAAGTTGTTAAAATATTATGGAAAGGGCACTTTCAAGTTGTAAATGCTTCTCACAACCAGCACTCTATGCACCACTCTTGTTTCTGTGCTGCAAATATGAGACCTTCTATTTCTTTCTCCAGTATCCCTTTTTTTAAGCCTTTGCCACATTTTTATGCTATCAGCTTTCTGTTTGGATGGTATTGAATTATTGGCCATGAAGTTTATTTTGCCACTAATATCTTTGGGTTTTTAGCTACTCCTTTCTGCAGGTCTCCTTTGTTTTGTTGGTCTTCAGTAGATTTTTTTTTACTGATTTTCTTTAACACTCCTTTAGACTTGATATATTCTGCTAATCCCCTTTTTCCTGCTCAGCTGTCTGGGTGCCTCCAGATGGCAAGTGGCAATCACGTGATCTGAAGATCACATGATTGCTTCTTGCCTCTATCTGCCAGCTCCTTTTGCTATAATTTCTCTTGCAAATACAGTACTTGGAAGCCAGGCAAGCATCCACCCACTTCACTTTGCTTTTTTTTTTTTTACACATGCTTAACTGGCTTCTGGGTATCTGCAAGAGCAATGATAATGAAAGGAGCTGGTAGATAATTGCTATTACAGGAAACCCAGTATTGTTGCCAGATTTTCTGCAATAGCAGTATTAGAGGTTAGCATCTCAATACCCTGGGATTATATTGGGAATCCACAATTACATGTGGCATTCCCTGTATAGTCCTGGGAGTATAGCGGATTTAAACCTGCATCTTGAGGCACCCTCTGTTTGGCCT
The DNA here is from genome assembly GCA_023333525.1 of Aspidoscelis tigris stejnegeri. Lineage (NCBI taxonomy): Eukaryota > Metazoa > Chordata > Lepidosauria > Squamata > Teiidae > Aspidoscelis > Aspidoscelis tigris. Next base: position 35,477,058 of record JALMGA010000005.1, on the reverse strand, counting down.
GCAACATTCCCTGTCTGCTTTCACTTTGGAGGAGATATAACACATCAACATCACTGTAGGGATGGAGGGTGTGTTTTGTGATTAATTATTTTCCTTGTCTTCTAATCCAAAGCATTAGCTGTATTTGTGTCCAGTCTACAGTTCTTGCACTATCTGAGGACTGGGGTAGCCCAGGTATCAAAGGCCTGTGTGGTTTTGTCAGTCTTCATTTGGGATTTAAGGATGTTTCAAAGTCTTTGGTGCAGTTAAATGTACCTCTGAAAGCTGTTCCTGGTGTTTTTTCCCCTGTCCATATTTGTGAGGCAAATGTACAATAACTTGAGTATGAAATGCAGGTGCCATAGCTATGTACATGCCTGGCAGGTTCTCTGTTCCAAACCTACTAGGGCTGCTGTTATTGGCCTAAGAGCTTGGATGGCTGTCAGGGCTGATTCTCCATTCCTCACCAGTCAGTGTGATTACTCCTCCCCCATGCATTGTAGCATTTTACTTCTTTGCCAGTGATGACTCTTTTCCTTCCTCTTGTTTTTATTCCATGCAACTGACACACAAATGGCAGATATGTCCTGCTTGATTCCCCTCTTCCTTTTCCAACTGTCATCCAAAGAACATACACAAACACAGCTCCATATGAAAACGAAACTCCTTTTAGCTGTCACTACGCTTAGGTAACTCAGCTGCCTCTGTTGTTTCCAACAGAGAACCCCAACAATGCAACTGTTTAAACCTCAACAATTGATATTCCCCACTATAGCATATACTGATACATCACTGATATTCATTCTTCAGGTTCCCATTGATAGGAAGAAGACTTGGTGTTTGCTGCCTCTGCCTCTGCCCTGCCCTCCCACAAGGTGTAAGAAGTGTGGCTGTGCATGGCTGGGAGATGGATGGAAACCTGGCATTTGTTGGTTCTGCTCTGCCCTCACCCAAGGTTCCGAGTAATCTTATGATGTATTATTTTGTATTGTATGTAATTTTATAATCTATTATGTATTGTAAAGTATAATGTATTATTTTACACTGCATGATTTTTTCTGTTTGTTGTCAGCTGCTTTGAGCAATTGGTTTGGAAAGGCAGTATATAAATGGAAAGTTTTTAGCTGATTTAATTTTAGCCCCCCTGATTTTCTTTACACCTTTGTATTATCATGTTAGGCATTTCTTTATCACCTGGATTAATAAGGAATATACCCATTTGTTGAGATCAATGTTTTTGTTAGGACATATGCAACTCAGTGGGAGAGCAACTGTCTGAAAAGCCAAGGTTTGTGAGTTTGATTCACGGCATGTTCCTGGAGGATTGTAATGGCAAACTGCGCCCATGCCTTCCAAGAAAACTGAATGGATTTGTCCATGTAATCACCAGCAGCTCACTCTGATATCTGAAAACAATAAATTGTATTTAATTTTGATTAACTTATAGGTAACACTTCCTGGCTGAATTTATCCACGTTTCATTAAACTTTATTTATTTAAAAATATTTGAATGCATCCCATTATAAAACCTCAAAGCAGTCTATACAAAAACAAATACAACAACCAGTTTACATAAAAATGATTAAAACCTACCACGATTAATTGTAATTTTAGAAATCTCAGATATATCAGAGAGGAATTTCAGAAGGTAGATGTCCCCATTGAGAAGGCCCATCTGCTGGTAACTGCATGTTAAGAATACCTGCATTAGGATGTCCCTTGGTAATCTTAGTCATTTGACAGGTCTGTAATGGGAGAGCCAATCCGTTTGGTAACCTGGTCCGTGTTATTCAGGGCTTTATATTTCAAATTTTAAAGCTCTGAATGTGGCTTAGTAGCTAACTGATGAAGTATAACTATAATATGTAGGTGAAAGGCCACTGCACTTTATAACCTGGTTCTGCTTTTTGCATTAGTTGCAAATTCTGGAGCAAGTTCAAAAATATTAGAGGGAACCTAAATGTGAGGTTACCAGGACCACAGACAATGGTAACTAAGCTATCGCTATACAGATAGGGTATAGCTGATACACCAACTGAAGCTGGAAACAGAGTAATCCATCCACCAGAGGCAACCATGCCTGCAGGAACACTGCCAAACTATGTACCTGTTCCTTCTGACTGATTGCAAACCTCTCTAGGAAAGGGACTGTATGCTTATCTGTATTGTAGATGTGAGTTCTCTTTCCGCAAGGAACTTTTGAAAGTAAAGATTCCTTAGGTTAGTTCCCAGAAATCTTTGTGGAGAAGCCATTTCAATGACATTGGCTGCAGTCCTCTGGGACTCCTAAGGATGGTTGCCCATCCTATCTGGGGAAATGGAAGATGGAGGGCAAGATGATCTGGGAGCACCTCCCATTCATGCAATGGGCATTTACAGTGTGGGTATGCTCTGCTGGTTTATGTGAAAGAGCAGGTAATATCTTTGCCACTCCAAAGCCTATGGCTACAAGCCAAATCACACCACTAGTGTGGGGATTCTGCTATTAACTATTGCAGAAGTGCTGTGTAATGAGCTTTTATATGTTGCAGCTAGCACTTAGGAAGCCAAGTTCAATTTAGAAGGCAAAAAAGCAATAAATTACAGTCATCCCTTATATAACATGTGACATCTTGTAACAGTTCTGGAAAATGTTAGTAATGTGATTTGGTCTCTGACTTACACTGATAGGAAGGCTATCTTCATTTGCGGTGCAGTGACTTACTGATAGGCTGGACTTCCCTTCTGCAGCATCATTGACTGGCATTGGTAAACTGGGCCTCCATGGTTCGCATAACTCCCAGTTTTCCATAGGTGGCAATTACTTACATAATGAGGTCTTTCAGTATAGAGTAGTTAGTATGAATCAATCCGTAGTGTTATATAAGGGATAACTGTACATATCTTCATCAAACCCTTTGAAAATCTTAATTTCTCAAGTAACTCTTAAAGGAAGTAACCATTTACATGTGTCCTTTCCAAAGAATCTAAAATAATAACTAAAAGACAAAATTATACCACAACACCATTGTATGAGGGAGAAAATACAATCTTAATAGGAATCAGACAGTGCCACACCTGGGCAAAGTTGAGCTGTGCTAGATTCTAATCCACTGGGGAATCTTCCGGTTGCACTGGAATACAAATTAGATATACTAATCAATGAACTGAATACTGATTTAGTTTGACATCTCTCTCTGGATGTCAGGTTAGCAATACCTATCATGCATTAATTTTTAAACCAGCAAACATATAATGCTGCATATTTATAAGTTAAATATACCTTTAGCTTCTTTTGCAGGGAGACGGATTAAAATAAATTTTAAAACATTCAGGGCCCTGACTGAAGGATGTTTTTTTGGCCAGTTATAACTATGCTTAGCCCTCCCCTGCTTTAAGACACAGGGAATTCATTTTATCCCAGTCCTGTCCAGGAGACAAAATGTTGCATTTCTAAAAAATACTATCTAGCATGATGTGGAACTAAATGTTTCTGAAAAATTTCCTAAGGAATAACCAATAATGGCAAAATATGTTAGCCTGTTTCAGTTAAATAAAGAACAGGAATTTTAAAAGTCCCTTTAAGACAGTCTTTGTGTATCCATGATCTTTTTATAAGGGCTCTAACACTGAGTAAGTTTTTGATCAGATGGCACAAGGAATGCAAAAATTCACCGATTTAGACGTCCAACGTAATTGGCAGGAAAAAGACCAAGTTTTCCATGTAAACAGCCTTTCCACCAAAATGTATCAGAATTGTCCAGGACTTCGATGATGTCTCCAGTGCAGAAACCTAACTCATCTTGCTCCATTGCTTCAAAGTCATACAGAGCACGGACCCATAATGAACGCTAATAAACAGAGTGAAAAAAGGAAGCTATTAGCCACAGCATTAATATTACAGGTCATACATAATATGCCATGATCACAAATGGTTCTAGTAATCTTAGTCCGTGTCCCCATGTTAAGGATACTGCGAGGCAAATGCGAGTTCACCTTGGGAGAGTTCCCATGGAAAGCCCTAATTTGGGCTACATTAAGAACAAAATCCCCAAAAGCAAAAAAAACCCCACCTTTATAACTGTTCGCACCCTGAATTACGGGGCAAGAATAGGTTATCCTGGGGGCATGGGGACACTCCCGGGTTATGATCACAGCATTAGTGGACAGGGCTTCGCTGTCCCCGCCACTAATGCTGCCATCGCAACTGTCCCCCTTACCTGAGCACTTAATCACCCAGGTAAAGGCTTGATTTACCCCAAACAATTGCCTGACAGCTGCCCTGCAGTCAGCTGAGCATCTGTCAGGCTGTTATGAACACGAGCAGAGTTCCGCTAAAATGATTAAAACAGACGTGGCTTTCTCATCTTACCAGAGCTCTGCCTGTGCTCTTGACAGCCCCTATACCTGCCTGACAGCTGCTCAGCTGACTGCAGGGCAGCTGTCAGCAATCGTTTGGGGTAAATCAAGCCCTTACCGGGCGATTAAGCACTCAGGCAAGGGGGAGGGGTGGAGAAAACCACAGCATCCCGATGCAGGGATTTACCATGGTTTTCATGGGGACGGGCAGGTTCACCTTCAACCTGCCCTGTCCTCCATTGCAATGGGGACTCCTTAATGCAAATTAAGATTCACATTAAGGCTGCCCCAAATCCACCGCAAGGCATTGGCAGCCCCATGGGGACGCAGCCTTAGTTATGCAAGAGATATGACAGGTATTACTGCTCATTTGTTGGAAAGAAATCTGCATATCCTCCTTTGAGACTGTATGTTTCCTACATAGATATTCCCTCCAAACCAAATACTTTTATATTCCCCAGGTAGCATGTTGGCTTCTGTGACACCTTTCCTTGCTTTTTGCATATCAGTGCTTACCTGTTTTTTGTTAAAGGCAAAAGCACTCTTCCCCACAAAACAAAACAAAACAAAACCCTTAAATGTTTGAAGAGAGCAGTATGAGTGATTTAAAAATCAGAGCTAGATCTAAAATTAAAAGGTTGAAAACTTGCTGTTCTTTTCTGAGGATCTACAAGGAAGCAAAGGCTGCCTTTGGAGAATGTCCAGATATCCCTCTAGGGGGCGACAATGCTGGAAATCATCACTCCATAATTGCTGCCTCCAGACAGTGCCACTGCTGGTACTGTCATTGTGCATTTTACTGAGATGTCCATCAGGCATTTGGTCATCCTGAATATGTCTGTGCACATGGGGACTTTTGTTTTGGCCTCCGTGTGTGCATTGGAGTTATGAAAGAGACTCAGTCCAGAAAGTAAGTGAAAAGCACTATTGCTGGGAAACCCAAAACAGGTCTTGGGTTTTCCAGCAAAGGTTTCTAGCAGTTTTTAGGGGGGAAATAGCAAGATTATGATGAGATTGCCTGAGATACATGAGGTAATCCCACTTTGGCATGACCGCAATGGTGCTATTTTCTCCCCATCTGAACGGGGCCAAATAGTTTGGATATCATGTTTCATTCAAATAATATGTGCTAAATACTACCACAGTGGCAACAGCAGCTGCCATTACCTGTGTTTGCTGGATTGGATATGTGTGTCCCCGGAACATAGATGGTGCCCCCCCTTGAGCATGATCTCGATGGCTTTCTGGACCATCCTGAATATCCAGGCTTCTGCCACGCCATTCCTAGAAAATAAGATACAGAAAAAAAGAGAAAGAAAATAATGAATACATTCTAGTGAGGACCTGAGGCTTCGACAGCCACCCATTTAATGAGAAATAGCTAAAACTTCTGAAGATAAGTGCCATCCAGATAAGATCCGTTTTTCTTTAATAACAGGAAGTGGAAATTTAAGTTGGTATAGCCTAGTAAAATTATGGGGATTTCTGCATTTAACTGCCCTTGGGATATGGCAGTTAAGTTCAGGGACAGTAGCAACCATTCACATTGCAAGTGCTGCCCCATCACAAACATAACCTAGACGTGGGTTGGGTGAAGTGCAAATGGACCTATCTGGGACCATCTGCATCACCACAGCAACAACCATGCACACTGTGCCATTGCTATGGTGACTGGAGACACACTGCGTGACTGCACAGTTATGCCATCCCCATGCAGAATTAGCACATGGAAGTACATGAATGCTGCTTGAAGGATTGTAGGAGGAGTTCCATATGAAGCACTCCCAGTGAAGAGGTTTTTATGGCTCCATAGCTTCTAAAGATCAGGACGACTCGGAGCCACTGCGGAACGGAGGTGGATCCATGTGAAGCATATGTTCTGTGCCGGAGTGTGTGCAAGCATCCTAATCACCTTAGAGTGAATTGGCCCTCTCTTTTCTATTTAGCTGTTACAGCTGTAGGGCATGTCCCCTGCTTTTCTATGTGAAGAGCCAACAGCTTCTACTTTAGTGGATGGGCAGAAGAGAGAATTTTTATAACTATTGTATAGATCTTCAAGTTTTTGTGGCAGTGTTACATAACTGCTCCATTAAATTTCCCACAGCTGTACAGCTATAAAAGATAAAGAAAACCTAATCTTTCTTATGTAAGACAATGACGTTGCCCCATATACAGTATTTGGATCATGTTTCAGTTACACTAAAGAACAGTGTATTTTTGGATATTCTATTCTCTGCTTCCTTCTCCAGCAAATTGGTCAGCACCAGGCCAGATCAGCCCTCTTGAACAGAATTAAATGAGTACTTTGATAATAGGGGACTGACTGTAGCAGAGAGATTTTGGAAAACAAAGCGGGAGTTCGTTCCCAAAGCACTTGCTTCTCTCTCTGTAAACTCCCCTTAGTTCTTGGTTCATATCCAGTGTTCATAACTCTGTTGTGATTAGCAATTGCTATCAGGTAAAGGCTGGAGGTTTCTAGAAGCATCTAGTAGATTGCAGTCCCTGTGAATTGCTAAAAAACAGTCCACAGTAGGGATGTGCACAATTTTTTTTCGTGTTTGATTTTAATCGAATAGAATGTGAGAAAATCCACATTCGTTCAAATAGAGCCTCTTTGAATGTGGTAGGATTCAAATTTGATGTGAATGTTCTTTGAATGCTATTCAAATCCGCTTTGAATCCCTGCTGCCGGTTGCACCTGTGAGTCCCCGATGAATCTCCTCTGAATGCATCAAATCTGCTCTGAATCCACTCTGAATCCTCTCTGGATCTGCGGCAGGTGTGACTGGAAGCTTTCAGTCGAATGCACAGAAACATTTCAAATGTCCGAATTTTAATGAAGTCGTACGAATTTTGAATGAGATGGATAGTTCTGCATATCCCTAGTCTGCCCAGAAGCATATGGAGCTGGATTTGTACCACTTCTAGGTGTGGTGTGGTAAGTGAGCTTGACTGTGACTGAGGCTGCACAGTCATGTGCAGCTGTCTGATTGCCATAGGAGCATCCAGCCATGCACTGGATGCGAGTTTGGATGTTTTCTTGGCAATCTGGGCAACCCTGAGCTGGCCATTCACTCTACAAGTGCTGCTGGCCAGGTACAGGACTAATTCAGCATTTGTAGCATGAATGGCTACCATAGCGCTCCATTCTTATTGGCCTGGTATGGGATTGTTTTATCATACCAGGCTGGTAAATGCGAACAAGCCTTTAAACTCTACCGAACACAATCTAATTAGCTGCTGGACATGGAATGGTTTGGAAAAGGTGCCTTTTTGTTTTCTACCTTAGGCAACAAAACGCCATGAGTTAGCCTTAATCCAGTGTCTTTGATCTTCTTTCCTATGTATCACTTCTTTCCTTACTTGGGTGGAGTAATCATTCAAAGCCACAGTACAACCCATTACTATGTCAAATGCACTGGCCAGTCTGAAGCACTGCTTTTGTCAGAATCCTTTGATGTTCACATCTATTCTTTGCTGGAAAACCAGCTGTGTTAAGAACACCATTTGCTATAATGTAACTACTGCCTTCTAGATCACCTAACATACTTGTTTGTTGCTCTGGTAGTGTTTTCCAATTTTCTTTTACAAAACATGACATTTCAGACTACCCCTGAAGCTTTCTCAGCCGCATTATAGCTAGCACTAAAGGTCAACACGACTCAATACAGATATGTATGTCAATTGTTCCCTAAGAGATGTTAAGGGTGAGTCAAGCTCAGTTTGACTTGAAAGCAGGAAAGTGTGTATGTGGCTGTATACTTCACTTCTGCCTGGATCAGAGTAAGTTTATTGATTGATGAGATCAATTGCTTAAAGGGCTTGATGCTTGATGTGTGACCCATCAACAATTAGCAGAATCTTGGTTTTGATGAGACACTTGCGTTTATAGAAGCAACTCTTGAAACTAGTTCAGGTTCTTTTTATTCTCTTTTACTCCTTTCATCCCTTCCCTTTGTGAGCCGTTTCTAAGTTAACAGCATTTCTAAAACAAGGCAGGAGCCCAGCAGTCTCTCCTTCATTACTTGATTTCTCCCACCCAGATCTGCTTGGGTTCCCAGAGAATTAAATTGTGGGCACATGCATTCCTCCTATCCATATCACATGTGCAAGCTAGAGAGGCCCTAGGGAGAAACGGCATGATTATTTTTTTACTTTGAAATGCAAAGGTATGTCTGCAACAGAGTAATATATAAAAGATTCAGAAGAAATTGACTTTATGGTCTCGCATGTCGATTTGGTCTCATGCTCAACCACAATCGTATGTCCCAAGATCAGGCCAACAGGAATACAGAGATATTGCTAACTCTGAATAATAGGCTGCCTCCAGATGGGCAGCAAAAGGGCTGTATCTGTGGCAGGAGTCCATGATCCCACTGCTAGGATGGAAGATGGGCCATTTACAAGGCCGGTGTCTCCTGGCTTTGAACACTTTGAAATTTCTGCCCATTGTGGCTTAGCACCAAACAGGACACGGCCCCTGAGGTCAACCATATTCTATCCAGCATTATATTGCACTGTGTGAAAACTGCCTACAGTAAGTTGCCCCTCATGAATTAGCATGAAATCCACTCTCAAGAGTAGTTTACTGCATTCTCTGTGTAGGCCACTTTAGAGGATTCCACACCTCAGAGTGCCCATTTTGCTCTTTGTTGGTGCAGCCAAACTTAGTTCTTAAAGCCTAACTCAGCCTTTGTTACTGTACCTGTTTGTGCTGCCAGGATGCAAAATGATCGACATCTTTCTTTTGTCCTGAAGTTTTCATGTGTTTCCCTTGTCCTCCATTCAGCTGAAGTACTTCCTGTGCTTTTTTGGCCAGACTCCAAACACTTGCTTCCTGAAAAAAGAAATTCTCCTGTTATGTTTTGTCCTTCTTTCTAGGTATTCTTTCTCACAGATAGTAGGAGCTTGGATTCAGCTGCTTCTGCTTCTCATATATATATATATATATTTTAATGCATGAGGTTTAAACAGTGCTGCTTCAGCCTGTTTGCAGTACAATGTACTGGTCAGAATCCTTGTTTACATTTCAACTGCTACTTGTGTTCTTGCTTGTTAAGAGATTTCAGGGCAGTAAGCTAAATATTATAAGCTAATATGAAAGGAAGCTGCACCTCTGCGTGTGAAAGAGGTAACACTCTTGCTTGCAGCTCATTTGGGAACCTTGTCAGAGAAGGTGCTAAGAATCCTGCACTTTCATATGTCTCACTGCTACTTTATACTGAAGGCAGGAAACAAGTGTGCTTTCCCAGAAGAAAGGAAGTATAAACCAGATCAGCAAATCAGGGGAAACCCCAAGTAGTTGCAGGAAATTATTTTTAAAAACAACTGTTTAATTTTCTTGCTATTAATTGCATGGCTAGATGAGAAAGGGAGCAACACGATTTCTCAGCCACAAACATTTATGTCTCTTTTTTCTCTTATAGAGCCTGAGTCTAATGTTCAACCACAACCATATGTCCCAAGATCAGAGCATCTTATTGTCCATTTCCTTTTATTCTAACAATAATCTTAATAAGGTACATTACACCTGGAAGCAATGACCAGCCCAAAGTAACCTCCAAGAATCTTAAGCCCTTTCTGCACTTGCTGGCATCCTGGCATACAAAAGACCTAAACCCCTGCTGTCTTTGCACTAGTATAGGCCAGCAGAGGCCCCAACCATTCCTAGCTCACTTTGTCCACATTGGGTAAAGTGATGGACTGTGGTAATGGCCCAAAAATAGTGCCATATCCCTGTCCAGATGTGACCTCTTTAGTCTACAAACGAACTACATAGCTAATCCTGGACCATGAAGGCATGTGTTTCCCAGCCTTCAGAGACTTGGCCAGGACATCCTTTCAGAATGCAGACAATAGAGACAACTGCTAGCCAAGCCCAGTGCAGGCCAGACTCAGTGGGCCCCACTGTGTAGTTCAGAACAGCCTACTAAGGGCAGAAATGGCAGTAGGGTCTGGCCAAATACTCTAACTATTACACTATGCTGACTTGCAGATGCTGTCATCCCTCTATATTTCAGAAGGTTAAGTTCTTCCAAATCCTTATGAATTACAAAAACAGAAGTATTGTGCCTATGGGGAATAAGAGCAGGGTCAGGAGCTGCCTTGTAAACAGTCTCCTGTTTCCCAGATGGAAAACAAGCAAGATCTTGTTTTGGTAAGACTCAGAGATGGATGGATAGTGGCTCTTACACTCGCAGCCACTGGGGAACTCTTTTAACGAGCTTTCTTTGGCACACTGCTGAAATAGATCCCTGGTAGTCAGGAACATGGAAGCATGTCTTCTGCATGCCTCTGTATTCCAGACCAGAGTCTACTAGTAAGCTGGCAGACCTGTTTAGTCAAATCTACTAATGATCTAGAATGGGTGAGGCCTCACAAATTCTGCACTGTGGGTGTGATCATGGCCTGAATGAGCAACCTACTGCTTCCATGGAGCTACAGAGAATCCCACGGCCAGTGTAAGGACCACAGGAAACAAACAAAAGCTGAAAATGTGGCTGTGAAAATGGGCATTGGAATGCTGGCCTTCAATATAAAGGTTTCCACTGTGGAAACCATGTATATTTCAGCAATCACCACAACACAAATTTAGTGATATAAAATCTGTACCTTTGTTATCTTCAGATGTAGCTCTGTCCTCTTGTCTTGGGTTTAGGGAGCACCAATTTATTGTGATATATATAACATAACTGTGTATGTATTAGGTTCATTTATTTTTAAAATAATGATCTAACTCTGAAAATCCCAAAGTCAATATTCCTGAAATATGCTTTTAAAATAACATTGGCATTTTTTTCTTAGGGCTCAGCTACATACAATATTCCCAGAACACTGTGAACCAAAATAATTGAAGCCGTCTGGATGCTTCCTGATGGTGCAGTGGATCCTAGCAACCTTTTAATTTTATTTTACTGGTGATTTTTAATAGGCAACAACCTGCTCTTATACATATCATTAATGATTCCACACAAATACCCCCTTAAAATCAACCTAGAACAGGGGATTGGTGGGAAAATTGAATTCCTATCCCGTGGGTGTCAAGTCACAATTAAAATGAATGGACTTTGCAACTACTGTTCAGGAAACAAGAACCTAATTGCCTGATCCGTTATTGCGGAGGGAAGGTAAAGGCTGTGATTATCCTAAAGATTAACGGCTACATCAGTGTTCCAGTTTTCATAGCAAGGAAAGTCCAGTGTTAAATCAGTTGTTGGAGGATTAAGGATTTTCCAGGTTGAAAAATAAAAAAAGCAAGATGAATGGAGCATCAGGCTTCTGAAATGTAAATGACCAGAATTGTTCTCTTATCAAATGAAAGGTCTTTTTGGCATGAAAAGCCTGTTAGAATTATATGAACAGGAGGTATACTTTAAGGATCCTGATGCAAAGACAATTGTTTTTGTTTTCTTTCTCACTTAGAAAACTATACTAATAGCAGAGAGCACGTTGAAGAACAGACTTGAAGCATACACCTTCTTAATTTGCTTCAGCATACCTTTACTTATCTATAACTTGTGAGTCTTATTTACATCAGATATACATGTATAGAGATGCCAGAGTCCATCTATCCACTAAACTAGCTACTTGAAGAGAGAGTGGGTGTGTCCAGACTGGGGGATACCGCACATTCTGATGTGCAGTCCATGCATGGTGGTCACACCTGACACCCAATACTTCATAGAGGCGGCACATTATGCTGCCACTAATGCGGATTTACCTGCTGTAGAACAATCAACACTCACTCTGCAGTATCAGGTAATTTTGGAGTTTCCCGCCGTCCTGACAGAATGGTGAGAAACAGCCAATGAGAGCTGAGCCTGCAGCTCAGCTCCCATTGGCTGCCCAATCCCATGTGATGCGCACCTCACCCCACACGCCACCGAAGTCTTGCAGCTGCTGAAGGGGAAGCTGCCAACCTCTGTTTCAAGTGGGGACAGCGTGTCAGGTAAGCATGTGAAATCAGAGTTATCCAATCAGCAGTTCCCTTACTGCAACACTAATACACAGAAAATTAACCCTTTTTATGTTGAAGTGATGTGTGCTTGCAATAATATACCAATATTTTTTTAAAAGCTTAAATTTTAAACAAATAAAGCAGTATTAATTAAAGTTAGATATTAAATTCTGTGTAAAATTAAACATCCAGAGCCTGAACATATCTAAATTTAAAGCCACATTGAAATTTAAACCTCCAGAATGAGGGCAAAACCTTTTATTGCCTCTTTTCACAAGCAAGGACAAGCCTGTGCAATTGCATGCATGAATATGAGGTAGTGGCTTGGAGGAAGAAGACCTAAAGCTTGTATTCTCCATGTTCTTTTCCTACCCTTGCCTTCTGCTGTTTTTTTAAGGTCCAAGATCCATTCCCCCTGTTCATTCGCCAACTGCCATCCCCATAAGGCGGGCAGTGGTGTAGGTCATCCCCATTGTACACAATATTGTAAAGGTGCCTTCAGAGTTCTTTATGTTTCTTTTCTGAAAGGACAATGTCAGGATGGGTGTAGAACACAGCATGTACAACTCCATGCGGCAGAAATGCACCCTTGTCATCCCGGGCGGTGGTCACATCTAAGGCTTAACTGAGCATCAGGCCACCTTCAGAGCGAGGGAACACATCAGCAAAGTGTCCAGTGATTTTCTTTCCATGATATCTATCCCAAAGGTGAATTTTCTGAACTATTTTAATACCAAAAGAAAACAGCTTGTCACTTTGCTGATGTATTCTCTCACTCTGAAAGTGGACTGAAGCTGGATTAAACCTTAAGTGTGACCACAGCCCAAGTATTGCCCTGTTTCTCACTGTAGCCTTTGACAAGATAGACTTCAGTGCAACTGTTTATTTACGTTGAACCCTAATAATTCACCGCACTCAAAGCAGCTTTCTTCTTATATGTTTTAAATACAAAAACAGAATTAAAATACAGTACACTATCTAGTTTGGTGCGCTATTAGCTTTTCTTTCTGAGAGTTTGAAGCTTACATGGGGATTCAGGATTATTGCTAGACTGCCATACTTCTGTTATGGAAATGGACAATACAGAACCTCATAAGCTACAAATTCACAATACAGTGCCGACTAAAGCAAAAATAATTTAAGATTCATGGCTAAGAATATATTTTTATTTTTTAGGTCTAGCCTTAAATGATTTGTTTTCATAAGCTTCATACTCTTGGCCACACTTCCTCCTAACTCAAAAATCATTCCTCATTTGCTGCTAATCTAGTATGCTATGCTATTTACCTATCTTTTGGGGCAAATCAATGCAATTCTCCACGCTTGAAGACAGTTTTTTGAAATTGGATATGAATGAGGGATAGGTGGCTAAGAAAAAAAGAATATATCAAGCGCAGAAATCTATCTTTCCTTCTACAGCTAAAAAAAAGAACCCCTACCCACAAAATACATATTGAAAAAAACATAGCTGATCTGAAAATGAACTGTGCTTTTTTTGGTTGGCTGGCCTTGAAATTCGGTTTCCTGCTTAAGCAGGGCTTTGGTTACTGAGGGGGATTTATAGTGTAATTATTTCTGGTTGATGGTGGGATTGCCAAAAGTATCTGTGGGAAGCCCACCATAGCTCTGCTATCTCAGTAGAGTAGTAAAAACCTGCTATAGCCTGTTTCAGAAAAACCTGACTCTGAATGCAGGTTTCCCTGAAACAGGGCTACAGCTCCTTGTGGCTGGAGCTCCCACCCTGGCTGTTGCCACTATGCATGGGTGGGACCAGAAAAGATGGACACACATGTACTGGTGTGGCAATCATGCAGTTCGAAGTACTTTACATCATCAAAGTACCCAGATGTGTACATCGATATATAGTGCAGACAGTGCCAGCGCCGCACTGTCTAGCTAACAAGTGAGTATTCTGAGGGGCTTTTCTCCAGATATCACTTGTTGGGACAATATTTGATTGACATCTGGAGCAAGCCTAATTATTGTACTTTGCATTGCAGTGTAATCACTTAATTTGTTACTTCCTCAATCTTCTAACCCCTACCAGCAACTTAGAAACTTTGTTTTCCTCCAATACTTCCTTCCTTCCTTCCTCTCCTTTATGTTTAGCCACACTTCTGTTTCAAAGTGCAGCTCTTCCTTTGTTTCCCATAGAAAATGCTGCAGATGACACCACCTAGATAACAATCAGCTCTATTTCTCCATAGCATCTGAATCAGAACAGCCTGTGAAGTTCTGAACCTATGTCTGGATGCAGTGGTGGAGTGGATATTGGCCAGTGGGCTGAGGTTGAATCTTGAAAAGATATAGGGCCTTCTTGCACTCGTTGGAAATCAGGCCAAGAATTGGGGCCTATTCGCACTTAAGCCTCTGGTATGCAATTAGGACAGCTCTGGTACAAATGTCTACAGGCTTTTCTTCTGCACACTGGTGCAATCTAAGAGAAGCCCTGCCCCCTCCTGGACAGAGCATAAACAAAACCAGGACACCCAGAATGGTATCTTGGTTCAGTCTACCAATAAACCTGGGTTTTTTGAGGTCCGCTGGTGTATTAGGGCATGGTATATCAGACCATGGTGACCTACTTAATACCAGGTATGATGTGTGCCTGAATTGGCACCCCGCTCAACAATCTTGCCACTGCATTTTGCACAAGTTGCAACTTCCAAGGTGCCTCCAGACATAAAAATAAAAATAAAATGTAAACTTACCTTTTCTCCAAAGTAAAAAAGTTCAAATACCCAGGAAAAGGGAAAATCAGCAGCTGGTGTTCAGGTAAGTTGGAGTTTTTTGCTGTGGAGCATTCTAAAAACTGCCTGGCACTGTGACTGCTGCTCCGCAGTCCTTGCAAAGTATACCTCCTGTCTGGATGCAGCCTCAGACCGAGTACTAGGGTAGTTCCGCTAGTAGGCAGGTCACTCTGATACAAAAAAGTCAATCAAGGTTTTATTTTCTTTCCTAGCTATATTAAAAACAAACCTCTTCACGAAACCTACCTGTTGCTCTTTCTGAGTGTCTTCCCTCAAGTAGATCTTCGTGTGCTTGGAGATGGAAAATTTCTTATAGTACTCTACAAGTTCATTTAATGACTGAAATTTCTCACTCCACAAAAAGTAGTTGCCTCTTGCATCCTTCATCACTTTGAAGTGTTGGACATCCTCTTCATGCCTGTGATCCAAGGGAAGAAAATGAAACATCTGGCAACAGTTTCAGATATTTTCTTATGGTTCTGTCATGGCGTTGACATTCATGAAGGACACATTTTCCCAGATGTTTAAATCATGGCCCTCTAGATGGTCCTGACTAGGGCTGTGCATGAATGCAATATTCGGGAATATCCGAAAATGTGATTTGAATCTTTAAAATTTGAATTTACCCAAATTTGATTCGAATTAAGCAAATTTCAATCTATTCAAATTTTTGATTCGAATTTGCACTTTACAAATGTCGACAACATCCGTATGTGCCTGTATGCATCGTCACACATCCCATATGCATCTGTACACATCTGTATGCATCCCATATTTATCCTGTATGCAACCTGTTTTCGTCCTGTACGGATGTGGGAAAGATGCATACATGCAAGTACACATTGTGTACGTACCAGTACACATATGAATATCCAAATAATTGAAACAAATAGATTCAAAAATTCAAAATTTGAATTTATAGACATTCAAATCAAATTCGAATGTTGAAATTCAAAATTTGAATGAATTCCAACGAATGTTGAATGTTTTGAATATTCATGCACATTCCTAGTCCTGACTTGCCTCCCATTAGGCCTGGTCATTGGCTAGGGTGGTTGGAGCCCATGGGAAGTATAGTTTACCAACATCTCCGCTACTTTAGATGATATGATGAATGGCTTGAAGAATGCCTTCTATGCAGGTTGGCACAAACCAGGCATGAACTGCAACAGTAAAGAAGTGCTTATCATCTGGACATTTTTATAGTATTCTCACGATTTATATTTTTTGAGAGCCTGTAGTTTGATGGATGGTTATTTTGAATCTGACTTCATGCTGCTGTTGTTGAAATGATTGACACCAACTTTTGCTTATTGTAGTTTAGTTTTGTTGGTTGAAAGTTGCTATGATACCTTTGGCAGAGATACAACTCATAAATATTTGCTGATATGGAACAGTGGTCTGACCTGGCAAGTACAACTTTACATATGCATGTTCAAAGTGCTCTGTCTTCCTACTGAAGCTAAAATATCAACTAGGAACAAAAGATTAAGAAAACTCTTTCCTGAATGGTTGCCAATCTGAGCACACGCTACTAGACTGTTTGAACACCCTGGAATTCTGGTGAAGGACAGTTAAAATAAATAAATAATATTAGGCAAGAAGGTTAGTAGGATGCATAAAACTTTTTTTAAAAAATTCAGTGTTCCAACTTTGGAAGAAGTGGGTCCAAATGACTTTGTTCTATATCAGCCTGTCTGTGCCTTAACCTCTGTAGGGGGGCCCTCCTGATTGTACCACCACCTTCAGTAGCAAAAGGGATGAACACCTGATATTGGGCCTTCTAGGTGGCTCCCAGATTATGGAATAGTGTTCTTCAAGCACCTTCACTTTACATGTTCAGGAGAGCTGTGAAGAGACATCTCTGTCCTGGCCTTTGTCTAGGGGTGTTTTTCCACTGAGCTCCTTAAATCCGGATCTAAGAAGATCCAGATCTAAGGAATGGGCACTTCCCTTAATCTGGATCTAGTAGATCCAGATTAAGGGAAGTACCCAATGGGGGTTTCTGCACTAGCTGCGGAAACTGGTTTAACCCCCCCCCCCTTAACACACATTTAAAACACTTACCTGAAGATGCATCTGCACTGTAGATCTGATTGGAGAGTCTGTGTCCGCATTTTGGTGCACAAGACCAGTTTTTAAAACAGGTTTTGCCGCCGAAATCTGTCTTAAACGTAAGACCTGAAAAATCAGGTCTTACATCCATCACTTCCCCCTGGATGTGTGCAGAAGCAGGATTCCCTCTGCCCACCATGTTGGGGAGGGCAGAAGCAGGACTGCCTGCTTCAGGAAGCCCTTCTCTCATGCTGGAGCAACTACATGGGAGGGTGGGGGCTGCGATGGGGCAGCCTCCTGGGATGGGGAATCTAGGTGGCAAATCTGCCGCTGCCCGATCCCCTCTCCCAGGAGGCTGGGCATGAGAGGAGGTGGCGGGGGGAGATCAGGGCGATCATAGCAATTACCTCTGTCCCTTGTCGTGCCACCGCCTTCATGTCCAACCTCTTGGGGAAGGGGATCGGGCGGAGGCAGAGTCGCCTCTGCCGCTGCTAGATTCCCCCTGTCTCTGGAGGCTGCATTGTTGCTGGGGAGGTGGCGGCAGTGGAAGCAGGCGAATGAAGAAGCTGCCATCTGTGCCTCCTCCTTGCCCTGATTGCCAGCAACCATCACCAATGCCTGCCAAAACCCAGGGATTAGACACCAAGTGGAAGTGATTTACTGCTTCCTAGTTGGCATGATACACTCCTCTGATCAGTATAATGAATTGGTTTGAGGATAGCACTGTTTGCTTTGAAAATTTTTGAAAGGCATGTAGCCATTCACTGTGATGTCCTTGCAAGTGCCAGCCACAGTTAAAGCCTGCACAGTGATGGGGTTGGACAGATGGACACCCAGGTGGGTAGGAGTGAAAATACAAACAAATGTATGTTAAGGTTAGAGTATGCACTGACCTGAACGTCATTTTCAGGTCTGAAATATTGCATATTCAGTGCAAATATGGCATGGAGTAGGGAACACATTGAGCACTGGCAATGAAAGAGAGAAAGTTCATCTATTCCTCTTAAATGGCTTTACCTCTGTGCCAAATGTGGAAGTAACCATTGCTCTCTGTTGCCAGAGATTTTATGTTCACATTCTGTATGCATTTACCTAACAAACGTGGGTGGACACATTGAGATTTAACTTACTTAAGGCATTTTTAGACAACCTTTGCAGACAACCTGCAAATCATAAGGATTTGCTTTTGCGTCTGTTTTAATCATCGTACCGGAGCTCTCCTCATGCTCTTGACAGCCCCTATACCCGCCTGACAGTTGCTCAGCTGACTACAGGGAAGCTGTCAGGTGATTGTTTGGGGTAAATCAAGCCCTTACTTGGGTGACTGAGTGCTCAGGCAAGGGGAGGATGGTGGAGAAAATCACGGCATCCTAATGGATGCAGGGATTTGCCGTGGTTTTCATGGGGATGGGCAGGTTCACCTTGAACCCGCCCTGTCCTCCATTGCCATGGGGACTCCTTAATGTGAATTAAGATTTGGATTAAGGCTGCCCTGAATCCACTGCAAGGCAGGAGCAGCCCCATGGGGACGAGCCCCTTGTGTTTTGCCTCCCAGGGCACAGAGGCAAAGTGTGAATTTCCCCTGTCTTTTTAAAGAAACGACAGAGAAAAAAAGTATATTTTAATTATTGAGTGTTGTTTAATTTAGCTGTTGTTTAATTTAGCTGTTGTTATTATTACTGTATTGTTGGTGTTATACGCCTCCCTATGTCCTCAGGTCTCAGGGCAGGCTACAACAATTAACTTACACATAAACAAAATTAAATACGGATGAAAAGAACAGCACAGAGTACAAGTAAAGAGGTTTATCTTCACCAGCCACTTGAATGTATAGAGTGATGGTGCTCAAGCACTTCCTATCATGTATCTGGGAGACAGAGGCCTGAGAAACAAATTCTTAAATAAATAAAACCTTTCGCAGAAATGAACAGCTCCACCATTTTCAGATCTGTGCCTCAGGAATTCCCCATCCTTCCTATCAATCTTTTATAGAACTTGAACATAAATCAGGGGTACCTGACAGAGATGGAGAAATCACCAGGAGAGTTCTGACTGGCGCGAACAAGAAATGAGCCAACTGCCTTGCTGCGCAGCAGTTCCTCAGCGTTGCGACGTGATACTCCTTCGTAGAACCAGCTGCCGGGGCCATGAATGAACAGGATGAAAATAAAAGAATGAAAGGAAATAAAGAATAAAGGACAAGGAGTTATGAGAAGTCCCACAGTCAGTTGGATGCACAGAAAAGAGGTATAGTAAAACGTTTCATATGAGTTTTTTGGAATGCTGGATCCATGCCAAACTGCACCAGTGCTTCCCTAAGCAATTGCTTTGGTAGTGAAGGTGACTGCATCACCCCAGCAACGTCACCACTGGGCATGCGCAGCACTGTTGCCACAGTGACTGGCAACATAGTGCACAACTGAGCTTACAGCATCTGGTAACATGCACCGTTTGCCCAGAAGAGGTGTGAATGAAGCAATGTTGGGCTGTCCCAGACTGGCTGCAAGTATAGCTGTAGAGGACTTTTTAGTACTCTACGCCTGTATGTGCAAGGTGCACTCCGGCAGGCATGGAACCATTTCTAAACTAGAAGCAGCTCTGCACAGTATGTCCTGCGCTAGTTCTCTAGAACTCCTGATGCAAAGAGGCTCATTGTCCCCCCTCCCCTTTATTGTATGCATTCAGACTGATGAAGAGGCACATATTTACCCTGGCCTTTTGCTGGGCAAACAGCTTCCCCTCTCCCTCCCCCTCTTTCAGACATTGCTACTGCTTTTAGTGTGTTCATTTTATACTTTGCTTTTTATGATCATAACCATCTCTGATAATAATATAAACAAAGAAAGACACCTTGGGGAAGAGCCTCAATGCAGCTGGTCAATGTGGCCGTGTCTTCACGGCAACATTATCTCGAATTCAAAACGTTTTCAATCCTCGGAGTCCGCACGGCAGTTTGGCTTAACACACTTTCTCCATGTTAAACCACCCCAAAGCGTGGTGAATCTCAATCCTGATTTCAACAGGTCTCACTCCGGATCATGTGCTTGAAACGTTTTACATTTTTTACTGTGGGGACCCTACCGTGTTACGGGATGAGAATCCATGTTTAGGGTTTCCCTCCCCCAATAGCTTGCGTCCAAAGATAGTGATTTTATTGAAAAAATCCACCCTCAAAACAGCCACTATAAAAATCCAGTCCTTAAAGCTACACTGAAGCGATCTAGCCTCTTCACACCTTAATAACAATGTTGCAGTTTTGCGCAATTCTAGCTCTTTGAAAGTTCAGACCTTTAAAAAAGGGAAAGGAAAGGAAAGCCCTGGAATTTCTGTTTTAAAGGCTGTGGCTGTGAAGGGGGTTTGAGTTGCTGCTGCTGCTGCTGTGTGCCCTGGGAAATGGGGAGAGGAGGGCAAAGAATCGCTGGCTTCTGGTGCCGTTTTTCCTCCATCCAGGCAAGGCAGCCACCCAGCTAGGCTCCGTGAAAGGGTCTGTTATGGGTGGTACGTTCACGCCAGGAGGAAGAGGACAGGGCAGCCCCGAAAAGCGACTTTTAAAAGGTAGCCACTGGAGTCCCCCCTTGAGTCACGTACGTCCTCAAAATCCGGATTGAATGTGATTAAGCTGAAAGTAATGGGAACAGGCAAATTCGCGTTTGCATCCGGTTCTGTTATCTCGGTTTAGGGAAAGCGAAATAAGGTCGCTGTGAAGACACGGCCTGTGTCTCCCTTGAGCTACTGATACCAGGCTAGGCTGTGTTTAGACACATCTGTGTCTATGTTCAGACATAACAAAAGGGCCACATCTGAGATGCCTCAGAGGGACAGAATATTCAGAAGAGGGGGTAGGGGCAGACTGGTGTGTGAACAATCCCACCTCAGAATCATCTCAGAGCTGCTTTTGGGTGTTTTTTTTCTTTTTCTTTTGGCTGTGTCTGATCACAAGCATAGAAGCCAATCTTAATGTTGGTACATGCATGTGCAGCAGCCTGATGTGCCATATCCCTGTATCAATGGGCTGAGTTGAGGTGATGGGACACAACAGGGCATCCCTCACTTCTGTGCCTTCATCTGCTACTTGAGAATGTCCAAAGGAAGTGATGGACCACCACGCGAGACGGGATGCTGGATTAGATGGTTTATAACTCTTACGTTCTTGTAAGTAACAAATGGAGAGTTGCAGCCTTGCCCAGTGAATTTTAGGCAGTTTTCCTAGGCCCAAGGAAACCATTGCTTGCCCCCAGACTCTTCAGTGGGTAAGAAGTGGAGACTGACTGCAGTGGACACCTGAAAAAGGCATCTTTGCCACATAATGAAGATATGGCCTTTATATCATCAAATTGTTGGGGTAATCTAACAGGAATCCAAATAAAAAGTGGGCTAATAGAGGTAAGTGTGTCTCATCCTGCTCTAGCAGAACAAAGCACGAGCACTTGGGAGGAAAAACAATCATTTTGGACCTGTAATAAAATAAAGTCAAGCCCCAGCTTCTTGTTTGAGACCTCCCCCCCCCCATGGCATTTAATTGCTAGCAATTTATACACACAGGCACTTCTCCTTTCACCCATCAGGGGGCAGTAGTGCAGCATATAAAAACCCAGGGCAGGCTCTCCCCCTCCCTCCACCATTCTTTGCACACCTGCTCCAGGTTAATAACATGCACATAATTACAGACAAGCCTACTCTGCCACCCAGCCTGCCCACTGAAGTCAAGCAACCTGGTGTGCTCTGTGCTACTGAAAAGCACCCCTCCCAAATGAAGCTGTTCTGGCAAAGAAAATGAGAAACGAAGGCAGAAGTGCTGTTTGGTTACTGCTGCTGCTGCTTTTAAATCTATAGAGAATGATTATTAATATATGATAATGACACATGCAGGTAAACTGCTGCGTGCCAGGGTTTTCAGCAGGGCAGGTGAAACCAGCTCTCTTTGTGCCTAACAAGAGAAAGATCTGTCCTTCACCTAGTTCAATGGCCTAACAATAGCACCACCGCCCCTCTTTCAAAACAGCAGTCTATGGAAAGTCAGACTACATATTACCCCTTCTGTGTACTGACCAGCAGTCTGGATCTGCTGTTAACCCTTTGTGTTGGAGGTGGGACCGGAAGGGAAGGACAAGATAAAATGCTCTCTCCCCTCTGCCTTCCCTGACTATAGTTGAAGTGGTATTTGGAGCAACTGAAAGAAAGGAGACCCTTCTTTTTATGCAGTTTTGCTAAAACGTATGTGGGTATACATGTGCAAGGCTGCAGGGGAGTTGAAGAACTTGGGTACTAGTCACCTTGTCTTCCTCCAAACATAAGCACTTGTTCATTGCAGTTGAAGGGACCAGGATAGTCCTTGGCTGTGATCACACCTTGATGAAATAGTTCATCCTGTTAAGAAGCTGAATTGTTTCTGCACTGGGGTGCCTATCCAGATCAGAGGGCCACTGATCAGGATCCAGGGCCTACACATCTATACTTTGACCTGGATCATGGAGGTCCTGCCCCGTTAGGTTGGACCCATCCACACAGGATGAAGCTAGATCTAAATCAAGAGGCCCTTGATCCAGATCTGTTGCAGGTCCTATTTATGGGGTCTACAATCCAGCTTCAAGGCTTTAATATGGATCATGCCTCCATGATCTGGAATTGCCAGAAGTGATTTTCAGTGCCTAAAATCAACCCTGTGGCTAAGAACTGTTGTTCCTAGCTGTTGGGGATTTTTTTTTGGGGGGGGGCATCTGCAAAGCTCAAACTGTGCCATGCAAGCTTTGCAGTTGTATGTGGGTTGATCTGGATTAGTGCCATCTGTGCAGATGGTGCTCTTCTGGCTGCCTCCCTTTGAGCTGGATCAGTTGATCTAGTAAATCCAGATCTTCTGTGCCTTCAGTGCAGAAAGGGCCCAAGAAAAAGCAAATTAAAACTTCTGTGAAGCCAGGGCTTAAACAAAGAAATCAAGTGCATGAGCCAAACCATGGCCCTTTCTGCACTGGGCCTTATTCCAGATCACATCCTGGAATCAGGGCCTGCCATTTGTATGCTGATGCAGACTCTGGCAGACCCCTATTCCAGGATATAATCTGAAATAAGGCCCAGTGAAGAAAAAAACAGTGTGGTAGAAAATTGTATTACACATGAGAAATCACATTTTCTTAAGCATGTAAGATAAAAACTGTGTTAAACAATACAGAATACTATTTTATGAGGGAAAATTATAAAAGCACACATAGTATCAGCCTCACTGATTATTAGGTTGAATGTGCATCAGAACAAGAATATGACAAAAAATAAATTTTATCAAATAGTTTATAGACCATTTCTAAATACAGAGCTATCTTGAGCATGTGGCAATAAAACTAATGATGTATATATAGGTTTGCCCATAATCATTGTTGTTGTCTGAAAATCACAAAAACAATGTTATCTTTTATTTTGGCATCACATATGTGCTAAATGCAGCCCAAGTGGTACCAAAATACTTTAAATGGCATAGCCCAATATTGTTTTCTTTTTAAGTTAAACTTTTAAAAAATCCATTCAAGGAAACCATCTCAAAAGTTCACCTCAAAATATCAAAGGACAAGAAAAACACCTACTTGGGAATACAAAAATCTATGAAATTTTTTGGTATGTATCCTTCATAGCTCTTGAGTTCAGCCTTGTACCAATCTTCCTTGGAGCCTAGAATCTGTGTAATAAAATGAGAATTAATGTTGGATTCTGTAACTTGCTAGCTCAAGTTTTCAGGCTCTAACACTTCCACACCCATAGGCCACACTGTTGCCACAGTTAGCAACAGTCAGCTTGCTTGCTTAGTTCTGAGACAAGATGCTGTTGTTCATAACTATACTCTCTCCAGAGAGAAAGTAATTGGGATCAGTGGTTCCTGAATAACCAAATCCATAGACCCTGATCATGGGAAGGAAAGAAAAGATGAGGGAACACTTGGCTAACATAAATAAATTTAAATATCCAGGCCCAGATGAATTACATCCTAGGATACTGAAGGAATTGGCAGATTTGCTGAACTGCTCTTTGAAAATTCCTGGAGAA
This sequence comes from Aspidoscelis tigris stejnegeri, assembly GCA_023333525.1. Lineage (NCBI taxonomy): Eukaryota > Metazoa > Chordata > Lepidosauria > Squamata > Teiidae > Aspidoscelis > Aspidoscelis tigris. The sequence goes on along the minus strand of JALMGA010000005.1, from coordinate 35,452,950 downwards.
CAGGGGAAGTTCCAGAAGATTGGAGAAGGGTAAATGTTGTCCCCAACTTCAAAAAAAAAAAAAAAAAGGAAGAAACTCGATCCAGGAAACTACAGGCCTGTGAGCCTCACCTCAATACCAGGCAAGATTCTTGAACAAATAATTAAACAACATATATGCAAGTACTTAAATGGGAATGCAATAATTAACCAGAGCCAACATGGATTTGTAACAAAACAGGTCATGCCAGACTAATTTAATATCTTTTTATGACAAAATCACTGGATGAGTTGATTAGGAAATGCTATTGACATAGTGTATCTTGACTTCACTAAAGCATTTCAGAAACTGTCTCATTCCATACTTATTGAAAAATTTATCAAATTGACAGGACAACTGTTAGGTGGGTTTGTAACTGGCTTAGTGATCACACTCAGAGTGGTAATAAATGGCTTCACATCCAGTTGGAGGAATGTTTCAAGTGGAGTGCCATAGGGGTCTGTCCTGAGTCCAGTGCTAATTCAACATTTTTATAAATGATCTGGATGAGGAGTCAAAGGGATGCTGATTAAATTTGCAGAAGACACAAAGCTAGGAGGAGAAGGAGAGGATTAAAAGAGATCTAGACAAGCTTGAAAAGTAGGCTGAAACTAACAGGATGATATTTAATAGGGACAAATGCAAAGTCCTACATCTAGGTAAGAAAAATGATAAAAATGAATATGGAATGGGAGAAATCTGTCTGAGTAGTAGCACAAGTGAAAAGGATCTGGGTGTATTGGATGATCACAGGATGAATATGAGTCAGCAATGTGATGCAGCTGCAAAAAAAGGCAAACACCATCCTAGGATGCATCAAGAGGAGTATAGAGTAGATCATAAGAAGTAATTATTTGTCTTTATTCCACCTTGGTCAGACCTCATCAACAGTGCTGTGTCCAGTTCTGGGCACCCCAGTTCAAAAAAGAGCAAGTCCAAAGTAGGGCTACCAAAATGGTTAGTGGTCTGCAAATCATGTCCTATGAGGAAAAGTTGAAGGATCTAGGAATGTTTAGCCTACAGAAAAGAAGACTAAGAGGAGACATGATAGCAGCCTTCTAGTATCTGAAGGGCTGCCACAGTGCAGAGGGACCATCCCTATTCTCACTTGCACAAGATGGGAGGACTAGAAACAATGGTATGAAACTTCAAGAGAGTCAATACAGATTAGATATTAGGAAAAACTTCCTGACAGTGAGGGCAATCAGTCACTGGAATAGTTTGCCTTGGGAGGTAGTGGGTTTTCCTTCACTGGAGGTTTTAAGCAGAGGCTGGGCCTACATGTATCTGGGCTGGTTTAGGAAATCCTGTGCCGAGAGTGCTGATCCAGAGTTGTCTTGAAGCTCATTCAAGATTCACTGTCACCTCTGAGGGCTATGAACAAAGGTTGCTAGCCTTGGGGCCTCTGGGGGTAAAGCAGTCTATGACACTCTCCTGAAATGTGCCCCTGGCAGTCCCAAACATGCAAGGCATTCTTTCTGCACTCCAGTGTTCTGGTTCAGTGCTGCTAGTTTGCTGATGGACCTGATTAAATTGGTCTACCAGTGATCCAGATTAAAGGCCTCCCTAGACCCTGGGCCTCCTAGATCTGCATTAACGTGCAGATCTGGAGGCCTAGGTGGGTGAATTCCCATTACAAGCTTAAAACGGTTTCAAAACAGTTTCGATCCCCATAGTCCCCACGTCAGGTTGGCTTAACACGCTTTTTGCGTGTTAAATCGCCCCAAAGTGTTGTAAATGTTAACACTCATTTCAACAGGTCTTGCTCCAGTTCGTGCATTTGAAACGTTTTACATTTCTTACTATGGGAACTGTACCGTTTTAGTGGGATGAGAATGCATGTTTAGGGTTTCCCTCCCCCAATAGCTTGCTTCCAAAGATAGTGATTTCACTGTAAAAATCCACCCCTTATAGCAACCGCTACACTGTAGCAATCCACCCACTTCACACCTGATAACAATGTTGCAATTTTGAAAAGGAAAAGAAAGGAAAGCAGGTGCAGGTTCTGGGAGATGTGTGAATGTTTTTAAGGCTGTGGCGGTGAGCGGGCAAAGGGGGCTTGAGTTGCCGCTGCTGCTGTGTGCCCTGGGCAATGGGGAGAGGAGGGGAAAGAATCGCTGGCTGCCTGCTGCCGTTTTTCCTCCATCCAGGCAAGCGGCAGCCACCCAACCACCCAGCTAGTCTCCCTGATGGGGTCCCTTATGGGTGGCGCGTTCACGCCAGGAGGAAGAGAGCAGGGCAGCCCCGAAAAGCGGCTTTTAGAAAGTAGCCACTTGAGTCTCCCCTTGAGTCATGTATGCCATGTACGGTCCTCAGAATCCAGATTGAACGCGATTAAGTTGAAAGTAATGGGATCAGGCAAATTCGCATTTGCGTCCGGTTCTATTATTTTGGTTTAGGGAAACCGTATTAAGCTTGTAATGGGAATGCGGCCAGTGTGTACTACATAGCCCCTTAATCCACATTAAGGGTTTGTACAGAAAGGGCCAAGGGTAGATACTGGAGATAAGATGAATGAACAAACCCATTACCTACATTCCCACAATACCCTTATCTAAAGCTACACAAGATAGGAAGTAACACATGAGATGTACAAATGAATAGTTACTTTCCCTGAATATTTATTTATTTATTTATTTATTTATTTATTTATTTATTTATTTATTTATTTATTTATTTATTTATTTATTTATTTATTTATTTATTTATTTATTTATTTATTTATTTATTTATTTATTTATTTATTTATTGCTTGCCATGGCCACATCTTCACTTTAAACCTTCTTCAGTCCATCTTCAGGTCTGACTGATCACACCTTTTCATTTCTATCCATTTTAGTTCTGGACTTTCCACCTTCTAGTTGACTACAAATAAAATGGACAGAAATGAAAAGGTGTGAGCAGTCAGATCTTAGGTGGAAAGTACAGAACTAAAATGGATAGAAATGAAGAGGTGTGAGCAGTCAGACCTGAAGATGGAGGGGTAGAGATGTGGTAATGCACAGGGATAGCATGAGAATGGGGGGAGGCTTGGTGTAAGAGGTAAGCGGCTGAGTGGGACCCCTGTGAGCATGAGGAAGGGTATGGAAAGGCAATGTAAGGCAAGAGATAAAGTGGTGAGTGGCCAAAGTAGAGGCAGCTTGGAGGTGGGGTGCATGATACTGAGTACATCCCCTGTAGGCAAAGGATGGGAAGGGGAAGGGCAGGTGGCAAGGAAGTGAGATGCAGCAGCAACCTGGGGGCATGGGTGAGGTGTCTTGTGTCAACGGCTACTAAAATGGATGCCTAGGTACTTCCTCCAAGCTGGAGAGACAAGCAGGGTGCATCTACAGGCCATCAGCAGTAATTCGAGAGCAGGTAAAGGTTTTGCCCTTGTCTTCTGCTTGAGAGCCCTATAAGCAATTGCTATGAGACAGGATGCTGGATTAGATGGGCTGTGGCCCAATCCAGGAGGGCTCCTCTTATGTTTTTATGTCCTAGTACAGGGCCAAGTGGGGCTCCCTGTGATTACAGGGTCCAATTGAGTTCAGTAGGCTCTATCAACCTAAGGCTGATCCTACTACTGCCATTTGGAGTATCAGGAACTCTTGAAAAACTGCAGTTAAGGAAATTAGATGTACTCAGCTGGAGTGCAGCAATGAGGAAGACATGAGGATATTTAAGGGGGTGCTCATTAGTTTCTTCCAGATCCCTGCAGACTTATTCTGACAGTGTAAGGATCTGGACTGTGGATTTCTAATATGACTGTGATGAAGGAGTTCTACTTTGAAGATCTTACAGAGGGTTTAAGGAATGCTATGTGAGGTTTTAAAGAATTGCTTTCTGTGCCAGAAGTGGTGAAATCTTCCAGTTTAAATAAAGGAGTGGAAAAAAGCTGAACAAAATTCTGACAGAATAATCTGCAATCCCTACAGTAGAAAAACTACTGTATGTGGAAGAAAATCCCATAAATATCACTGGGACATATTCTCAGGTAATAAGAGTGTATAAGATAGCAACTTTGTGTTGATGTGACGCAGAAGAAGAAGAAGAAGAAGAAAAGTTGGCTTTTTGACCCTGCTTTTCTCACCCATTGAAGGGGACTCAGGCTGCGTCCCCATGCTGGCTGCCTGGCACACTTTGGGCACTGTTTCGGCATGCATGGGCTGGGCATGTGAACGGGAATGCATCTCGGGCATCCCCATGACATTCCCGGCAACGCGGGACAGGTACGGGTTGGGTGCGTATGGTGGCATCCCCATGAGAACCGTGCCGAACCCTGGTACGGGGGAGCAGCGCCACCTCCTCTCTGCCCCCTCTCTCCTCATTGGCAGCCAGATTGATGCCAGCTCACCCCTGTGCTGCATTCCCCCCCTCTCCTGTAGCGACACTGATAGCCCGGACAGCCCATTTTCATCCTGTATTATAAGCGCAAATATTTGTACAGATACATATGTAATACATATGGATCTATACATTCAGATCATTCGAATGAATGTTTTGGAACATCTGAAATCCATTCGACTGTCTAAATTCAAATGTTATTAAATCAGATTTGAATTTGAATGTCAACATTCGTCGGAGTCTCATCGGATTTTTGGATTTTTGAATACTGGTGCATATCCCTATCTGGCATTCCTAATACAGGCAGCTGCCAGATGGCTGCTGAATATCCTGCTTGCAAGGGATACTGCCGGATGTTGATACTCCACCATTATCCCTTGTTAGCTTACAGTGCCATGGTTCCGTCTTCACATGTTTTAAGCTATGTGTGAATCTGGGCATCTGGAATGCCCAGATTTGCTTGCTGTAACCTCCATGCATGCATCTCACCACATTGCCCATGTTTTGCTTACCTTCAGAACATCTCCAGCCCTGAAACTCAGTTCTCCCTCCTTTGTTGCATTGTAGTCAAACTTTGCAATGGCCTCCATATTGTCACTTATGATAAACTGTAAAAGAAAGCACAGCATCTTTACCTGCTTTTGAAGAACTGTTTCAGTCACAGACAAGCTGATGATGACTGCTCTGCTGAGCTCATCTTTGATTTAAAGTATAATGGAAGTCTCTGGTATATATTTTTCCACTAACTTGGGGATGCTGATGCTGTGGTCTAATAGTAAGGGAGCCAGACTCCTATCTGGGAATACCTCCTCCATGAAGCCAGCTGGGTGGCCTTGGGCTAGTCACAACTCTCTTTCTGAGCTCTCACAGCCCTACCTACCTAACAGGGTGTTCTGTTGTGGGGAGAAGAACAGAAGGTTTGTCAGCCACTTTGAGTCCTCTTAAATGGGTGAGAAAAGCAGGGTAGAAAAGCCAACTCTCCTTTCTTCTGTGGTCTCAAAAAATAACAACCATTGGCAATACCGGTGCAATGTGGCAGAGTCAACTAGGGGCATGCAGCGAGTTGTTGATAACACTTTCCAAGGCATTTGAAATGGCCTTGCCTGTCTTATATAGCTCTAGAACAACGGTTCTCAACCTTCCTAATGCCGCAACCCCTTAATGCAGTTCCTCATGTTCTGGAGACCCCCAACCACGGAGGAGGGGCAGCAGGGAGGGGGGAGGGAGGGGCGACAGGAGACTTGTTGCCGCCCCTCTGAAAGGGTAGTTTGACCCCCAGAGGGGTCCTGACCCACAGGTTGAGAACCACTGCTAGAGTAAGGTGACCATTCACTTAGCTCATCTCACTCCTGGTTGCCCTTCCTGGTCTTTGGGGGGGGGGCTTTGAGGGGGCAGGGTCAGCTCACACCGCACTACTTTGAATGACTCCCCCACTCTTGTGCAGGGTGATAGAGACTATGGCCACATTCCCACCTACCACAAAGCCGGATTACTCTCATCCGGAGTAGTCCGGGTTCTGGAGTGGGTTTGAGTTTCCGGCCAAGAACAGCATTGAGCTCACATCAGGCTGTTCCCATACCAGTCCTGCAAGTGCGCATAAGCGCATCAGCAGACGGTATAGTGGTTTCTCTCAAAGGAGAGGACAGGAGCCGCCGCTGCTCCTCTTCACCCGCCCACCAGATTTTAGTGCCTTTGGGCACTGTCCTGACACGCGATCGGAGGTGGGTGGGCAAAGAGGAGAAGGAGAAAAGGGGCACCGGGCTCACAGCCATGAGCTGCGGCAACATCAAGCCTGACATGCAATTGGAGCTGCCAGGCTTGATGTTTGATATGGGAGTGCTGCAGGCTTTCTTAGGTTTAAGCATTGCTATGGGAACAGTTTCTACACAGAGTTATTGGTTTCCAAATTCAGCTTTGCAGGCACCATCTTATAACAGCCTGGTTGTGAATTTCCCCTAGCATATGCAAGTTCTCAGGTAAAGTTTCCAGAGACATGTTATATTTAATGGCCCATCTATGGGTGTTTTTCCACTATCACTAAAAGTACCCATTTAAGTACCCATTTAAACACCCTATATCTGGGCTCAGACCTTGGCATTTTGGGGGGGCACTCCTATGTCTCTGGCAATTCTTGCCCTTAGGAATCGGGCAGGAAGTGTCACTTCAGGACTCATGGAAGATCTTAGAAGCGTATTTTCTAAAGTCTGATGCTTTTTGATAAATCATTAGAAAGGGAATTGATTTGTATCCCGCTTAATTGTTATGGTCTGCATATATTTGGACTTATGCAGTCTGGGCTGTTGTGGTGCAAGTCCCACAGTCCCACAAGAGAATCTTGTCCTGTGACTTCGTTTCTTGGTGGCATACAGTGCAACTTTCAACATTGGCTCCTAGCTTTAACACACCACCTCTACGGTCTGCAGTCTGGAGAAGCAGAATGTTTTCAAGTGGACAACTACAAAACATTTCCACAACCTGGAGGCAGCAATGGTCCGATACCACATGGTACATTCTCAAAGAAGATGAGCCCTGTGATGTATTAGGCAAAGGAGCTTTGGAAAGGCAACTTTAAAACACTTATAAGTTGCCTTTCCAAAGCTCCTTTGCCTAATAAAGCAATTGCATTTGAAGTTGTGCATGTAACTTAGGCTGTGGTCACACCTTCACTTTCAACCTCCTTCAGCCCATCTTTAGATCTGATGGCTCACACCTTTTCATTTCTGTTTTATTTGTAGACTTTCCACTCAGGAAAGTCCAAATGGCAGGTGGAAAATCTACAAATAAAACAGATAGAAATGAAAAGGTGTGGGCAGTCGGATGTGAAGATGGACTGAAGATTTAAAGTGAAAGTGTGACCATGGCCTTAGGGTGATTCTGCACTGACCTGCATACTAGACCATTAAGCATAGTTGGGAGCTTCCCTTCTGCAAAAGTGCATGGAAGCGAGGCTCCTAGCATATCTTCTGGTCTGGTGTACTAGTGCAGAATTGTCCTCAGAACACTGTGGGCAAAGGACCTAAAAGAAAAGGTTGATAATATTGATAAAGATAGGGAGGTTAATAAAAATATCCTAAATGTCAAGACTGAAATTGCGGCATTGCTGCTGTTGTTGATGTTTTAAAAATAGAATCCAGTGCCAGTGATAGGAAGTCTTGTTGCTCAAGGCCTGGTTTTCACATATGGGGTGAGGTGGCTTCGTTGGGGGAAGATGGGGGAGGCACCCCAACCCACCACTGACAAAGGTTCCTTCACATCTCCATTATGGAGCACGGTGAAGTTATTTCCAACAGTCGATCTCTGTGCCTCTTTCAGGCATGAAATGGCATCTTGCAAACACGGCACCTCTGCCAGTGTTCATGCCTGAAAATGGGGCAGCATAATCACCTTGAGCTTCCTGCTATTGCTGCAAATGGATGTGGCAGGAGTGGGTATCTTCTCAAGGGGTTTGAAAAAGATCCAACCCAAAGCTCATATTCGTCTTGCTATAAACTATATTTGTAGTCCACATCATCCATGCAGACACAGATTGTATTTGCTAGTACAGTATCTGCAGGTATGCTCAGTAACACGCTCAGTGACACTGAATGTGGATTCACATAACACATAAATTTTCCTATGGCTTACTGCATGACAGACAAGGGGCCTTTCTGCACTGGGCCTTATTCAGGATTATATCTTAGGACAGAGACCAGCCATCTTCATGCTGGTCCAAACTATGGTAGGCCATACCAGGGCCTACCATAGTCTGCACCGACGTGCAGATCGTTGGTCCCCATGCTGAGATAGATTCTGAAATAAGGCCTAGTGCAGAAAGGGCCAAGCATTCTGTTTAAATATATACAAATGCAAGCGACACTGCCAGGCTAAGGGGGGCAGGAAATCTCTTACCATTTCCTGTGAGTATAGCTGTGATATAATCTGAAAGGTATCAATGTAGCAGTCCCAATCTACTGCTCTTCCTGGATGAACCGCCAGCCCCAACAAGGCAGGAAGTTGCTCAGTTCCTATTGTGCAAAAGGCAGGAGCCTGAGCAGCTGAGAAAGAACACTCTTTTCACAAAAATCTGTCCAATGGGATCTGTAGCCTGCAGATTTTGCTAATGAGAGTTGAAGATAACATCTGAAGATGCTAGGTTCGCTTTCCATCCTTGCTCTGCAACAATCTCATGCCTTTAACTATTGATGAAGGATATTGGAAACTTCAAAACATTGAACACTATAATTAAGGCATTTGTCTAGTGTGGAAATATATTTGGTCCCCATCAAAACATGCCAAATATCATAGCATCATGGCTAGTGGTCCAAATGCACCTCTCTAGAGCTTGTCACCATCCCTGAGTCATCATTACTGCCACTGCATTAAGAATAGTGCTAGGAATGTGGAGGAATGGAGCCAATTCACTTAAAATGCTCAGTTCCTTCCCTGTGTTGAGATTCTGCCAATAATACCTTGGTGAATCTCACTGGCTTGTTTCTGCTGCTATAACTGGAGATCGTGGAGTAGAATCAGTAACCTGAAAATCAGCTTTTTATCTTATTTCTTCTGTCTTGCCTGTGTCTAGATGGCACTTGGCTAACTGAGAGCTCAATGGAACATGCCTAGGATGCAGAAGATGTGGCATTCCCATAACTGTAAAGAGGGTAGCATTCCATCTCATCCCACTCAGCACCTCAAAGCTTGAGTCCATTCTCCCTATCTCCTTCAGCCGTCATTCAATTCAGGGTTGGCAAATGAGTGAATAACCTATTATGTTCAGAGAGGTCAGTTTCTATGCAGATCTGAATAGTGTCCTGCCTATCAGTAACTCTGTCTATCCTGACCGTGACTTCACTTCCTTTTATCTGTGTTGCCCTTCACCTCCTCAGCTATAATGGGTACCAGACACTAGTGCTAGGATGTTATCAAATATTCACCTTTTTGAAGCATTTATTAATAAACCATCATTGTCCTGGACACAGAGCTGTAGCACGTGTATGAAAAATAAGCAAAACATATAGGTCGTTAGCTTTAGGTATATGTAGCAATTGAATAGGAGTTGGATTGAGTCTAAGATAATAGCCACATGAAGAGGAATTAAAGCACTTCAAGGTGAGTGCTCTACTCCTTGCAGATTACAAGTAGTATTATGCAAGTAGCACTATCTGTAATGCACTGATATGATGTCTGCATACCACTGCAGCTTTGGCTGTCAGAATCATAGCTGGGGGTTCCCAGGCTTTGATCTCAATGGCTGGAGCAGCCATCTCACTGCCATCAAGATTGAAGCTGAGGAACCAGCTGCTCTCTGAACCACAGATGGGTTGTCAAACATGGGAAATGGTCTCACAGGTAAGTCCCCTGGGATGGGCATGGCAGGAGCGTGGTGGTGATGAGATTGCCACAGAGTGGAAAGAAGCGTTGTGGAATCTCTCCATTCTGCTGTGATCTTGCAGAGCTATATGAGCACTTCTGGTGGCATGGTAGCGAGATAAGTACAGTGTTCATTGAGTGCTCCTTAAAGTGCCATGTGGTTTTAACCCACGGCTGGAGGCACCCTGAAAGGGAACAGCTTGCCTACATTTACTGAGCAATTTTGTGAACGGAGGACCTCTGTCTGAAAATGCTCAGCAGAGGCACATTGGCTTTTTAGGTGCTTCCATACAAAGAATTATCTGGTGTGATCTGTGGGGGTGGGTTGACACATTTTTGTGGGATAATTACTTGAAAAATGGTAAATTACACTTTTGCACATCAGCAATATGGGTAAGAGCCATGTTTCAAATGACTAATATTGAATTTATGTATAATATATTAGTAATTAATGTCACTTCTTATGTGGGGCTGAACGTATGAAAATTGCCTCCACATGCACACATCCAGCCTCCATTTCTGGGGGCCACACATGCACAGTGGCTATTTTCAAGACAGCAGCTCCTGGCAGCAGCATCCAGACAGGTAGTATATAGCACTATTTCAGGGAAATCTACATTGAGAGTTGAATTTTCTTGAAATAGGATATAGCAGGATTTCACCCCTGTGTTGGGATTTTCACAACTATATGTTGCCTCAGATATTTGTGGGAATCTTGACATAGCCAGACATCAAACATTTTAAGCCCTAGTTACTTTAAGACATCCCCCTGGCATCTTTTTGTAGATGCACCTATCATGTTTGGGCCGGGCAGCAGCAGCAGCAGCAGCAGCAGCAAGCACATGCACACACATGGCTAGTGGAGCCAAGTCAGTTTCAAGAGTCAGTTGGGATATAGAGTTACACATAGTCAGACAGGGCAGGAGTCAGGTTACCAGAGGTTCGTCATCACTCAGTCAGGATTCTGTCAGAGTCAGGAGTCCAGAAGTTACATGAGTTGGGGGTTGCCAAGAAGATCCTTTGTTTGCAACAGAGGTGGCTAGGTCCGACTTCCTTATGAAGTACTTGGACTTCCCTTCCCTCTATGGTGCAGCTGTTTGGCATGGTGGTGGGCTGACAGTTGCAGCTGTGCTCTTCCTCTCCTGAAAGAACTCGGTTCAGGATCTGAGTCTGAGGCCCCTGCATCTGAGAGGACCCAACCCCTTTCTAAGGCTGGCCCCTGAGGCTCACCTCCCTCATTTTGGCTGGCAGGGACAGCACCCTTAGCATCCAAGGAGTCAGAGAGACCACAAGGCATGACAACAGCCCTACTGGCTTTTAAATGTATTTTTCTATGTCATGTGTGCATCTAGATTCTATCTCAGAATAGGAACCTGCCACCCGCATGTTGGTGCAGCCTATGGCATGTCCCACCTAGGACCTGCCAAAGTCTGCACTATCACGTGGATGGCAGGTCCCTATTCTGAGATAGAATCTGGAATAAGGGCCTATGTGCACTACAGATTTTACACACACCACCTATGTGCTGAGAAGAAGTGCAAACTTCTATAATGGAAAATGCTAATGTAGCCTTGAAAGCATATTAAAGATTCTTTTTGCACAGGTGTACAAGCAGTACCAGCTTGTCAACTGAATCCATGTATGAACCATTCCAAATCCACATGAGTATCAGCTTCATGGTTGACTTCCATGAGGAAGTTAGCAAGCCCAGTTAGAAAGGCATTGGCTCAGGCAAAGACAAAGACGCTCACACCCACATTTAAGATAATGGTCCACCGGAGACGCACTGCTGAGGATTATCATGCCTCATTCCTAAATAGAAAATAATCTTCAGTGCATACTTCCTCTTTGGGTGCCTTTCAGCTCTCTTTGTCTTGTTACTTTTTTTAGACGAATTTGAATTCATGTGACTGAGCACAAGATGGGCAGAACTCAAGCAAAGTGTCTAGCGGCTTCGGTGCAATGCAGCTGGCCCAGCATGACCCTGTTTGTAGATCAGTCTGTTTTGGCTACAGTTTCTGGATGTACACCATGCCACAATCTTCTAGCTTGGTCTGTCTCAGCTGGCACTTGCTTCAGCTGAGTCCTGCAGCCCCTTCAGGGTTTCTCAGCTCGCCCAGCTCCCACCCACTCAATTAACTTAGATGAAATCCAGTTCTGTGCACATCCTTGAAAAGCAAATTTCACGATGAAATATAGGAAAACCTCATTAATGCAGCTATATTGATGCAGTTATTGATTCACAGCCACTCACAGAATAAACCAGTCCTGTGTTGTACACAGAAACTGCAGCTACAAAAAAAGAGCAAGCTTTAAAGATTTATGTTCCTAAAACTGAGTCGTATCAGCATTGATTATTCTATGACCTATACTTGTATCATTTCAGAAAATTAAGGAGGTCTGCCAATAAAACCTTTTCAGAAAGACAAGAAAAGCTTAAGCCTTCTCTTCTAAAAGATGCGTCTCTTTGGCATTAGGACATTTTCCTGCCAAGTAAGTAGCTGCCCTTACATTATATCTTTAATATATCCTATCGATGCACCTATTGCAGAGTAGTCCCCTAAATCCCCATCTTAATAAAATTCCCTGCTGGGGTGAATGCATAAAATACTGTTTTGTTTTGTTTTTCATGTAAAACTCAGTGGGCCTCCCAGTGAGAGAAAGAAAATATATTGAGAAGTTACAGGTTTGGGGAGAAATCTTCCCACAAAGACATGTGAACGTAAATCTTTAGCATTTTTAATGCAACTGCATACCTTGTGCACAATGTACATATGGGCCTCTTACTGGCTGGGGCTCCACAGGCCCATTGGGAGGTACCCAGGGTGGACATCTCCATGGAAGCGCTATCTCCCCAGACTGCCAGGTGCTTTATAGTGTCCATGTTCAGCAACACAGGTGCTTGGCAAAGAAGGAGGCGAGGCACTTGGTCAGAAAGTGTGATTTCATTGTATCTGAGGGAAAGAGGGAGGGAATTCTGTGTACCATTACCAGCATGGAGCCACTCTCCTTGTGAGAACTTTGAGGAGAGAACTTTGCCATCTTCTTGAATGCTGTGGGTGGAAATGGGCTCAGTTTCAGGAGGACGGGTTCACACCTAAACTTTACTCCAATTTCAACCCACTTTCAGAGCCGAAAAGCCCATCAGCAAAGACACAGGCTGGGACCATATTGCACTTAGCCTTATTCTGGAATATATCTGAGAATAGGCACCTACCAACTGCATGCTAATACAGGCTATGGAAGGCTCCGGGTGAGGCCTGCCATAGTGTTCATTAGCTTGTGGCCAGCAGGCTGCTATCCAGAGATATATTCCAGAATAAGGCCAAGTGCAGAAAGGGCCCTGTTCTGTTTCAACATTATCTGTCTCCACTAGCTAAAAGAGGGGATTTGGGTGAGGCAAGACAATCCACTTCATATTCTTGCTGCAGAGAAGATCAATGGAGGGGCAAGCAAGAATAGGCTGCAGAGAATACTGTCTTGGTCCAGTGCAAGCCCACTTCTTTGGACATCCCCTGCACAGAAAATGGTGGAGAAGCAGTGCTCGTTCTACAGAACTCTGAATGCATCTCTACACAAGGAGACATATTCAAAGTTCTCTATTCTGCCCACTTTTGAGGCTCAGAAACAGGTCTCCATTTGCTGATGTAAGGTGTCTGCCGGCTACTTATTCCACTATTTTGGAATATCCACAAATAGAGGAATAAGTAAGCAATGTCTGGATGCAGATTGTGGCTGAGGCACATGGGGAGCTGCTGTGACTGCTGCAGAAGAGGACATCTCCTTATCTCCATTTCAGAGAAAGGAGACATCCTTCAGAGCAGTGCTCTGAAGCGCATCCACTGATGATGCAAAATCACACCTTGCAAAAATGGTGCCACTGATGGCAACCATGCCCAGAAATGGGGTTGTACGATTGCCACAAGGTGTCTTCTGCCACTGCAAATGGCAGTGGGTGCTTTGTATCGTGGCAATGAGTACTTTCTCTGGCAGTGATAGGTGTCTCTGTTAGTAGGTGGAGAAGCAGTCAAAAGGCCTATGTAGGAGGTTCAGAACAAACATTTCTGTGAGACTTATATGAGTATTTCAAAGCTTTAGGGATTCAAATCCTGTCTCCCAAAATCTGACACTTCAACTGCTACACCACTGTAACTCTCACTTGCGTATGTGCCTGAAATCATAATATTGTGATTGTTCTTGCTAAGCGTAAGTGCAGAAGGGCTCTTCAGAGTACAAACGATTTTTGAAGCTGCTTGGCATACTTTCTGCATTCCTTCCTTCTTGTACGACTAATGATGTACAGACCATCATGTGGGAAGACCAACCTATATATATATATATACAATAACATCTTGGAGAAAAGACTTAAGGCCACATCCAGATGGTGGCTGGATTTATTCCTAGCAAGAGATAATCCAGAGTATTATCACCTGCTAGTCAGACAGCATTGGCCATAACCATCCCTAGAAGTGCACATTGCCACCACTATACATGCACAGCTGTCAGTTTTGGTTTCCACAGATGCACGGTGGACAGAGTGACCATGGCAGCTCCAGTGATAAGGAGAGTCAACACACTATGGGTTTTCCAGCAATGATTCCCCCCCCCATATTTTAGGGGGGTATAGCAGAGCTATGGTGAGGTTACAGGTGGCAACTCTACTGCAGTAGCACCATAATAATGTTGTATCCCTCCTGTCTGGATAGGGGTCTAATTTGCCTTGACTAGTAACTCCAATTTGAGTTAAAGATTTTGTCAGAGATATTTTTTGGCTGAGGGAAGGAGGGGGCAGGAAGAGAGAATTCTTGTTTTACAGCTTCTGATAAGTTGAGTTGAAATACCTGGAGAGGATCATCATTTGGGAAGCATGAAAAAAAAGATGGTTGCTTATTTTCAGTTTCATTGATTCCAGCCACAGTGAGAGAAAACTGGATGGAACTCTCTTCAAACAATCCAACAGATGGATTAATGTTTTCATCCCACGCTGAAGTGGTTAGACTTACAAGTGACTGAAATATCATAAATGGTAGGCAGCTTGGCCAGTAAATTGGTCCACACTAATACCATGGTCTTAAGCTGTTCCTAGGCTAACTTCACTAAATACTCCTGGCCAGTATTCTTGTGTTTGAACTGCTGCCTAATACTTTTTGTTGAATGAACTTCAAGCATCAGCTAAGCCTTTTGCTGTATTTCTCAGATCAGCACTGTGCTCTTTATGAAAGCTTCCTGCTATTGGCTTGTTCTTCTACATACACAGTGCAAAAGACTTTCAATCTGTCATATGTGGAGTTTGATTTTGCTTTTGTCTTTTTCTGGTACTCTTCCATATTCCAGAGGACATTAAAGTCCCTTTCAATACTGTTAATGAAATTGCCCCTTCTCCTATAAGAAAATAAGAACATAAGAGTAGCCCTGTTGGATCAGACCACAGCCCATTTAGTCCAGCATCCTGTCTCACATAGTGGCCCACTAATTACTTATGGACATCTCAAGCAGAAACAAGGGCAAACCTTCACCTACTCTTGAATCCCAGCAAATGGCCTTAGAGGCATCCTGCATGTCCTCACAGCCTGAAAAATGTATTTAGGTGTCCATTCTAGTAGCCATTGATACATCTGTCATCCATACATTTATAAGTGATCAGTTGTGTGTGGGGTAGGCTAACGTTGACTAGCAATCACAAGTGTGGACACTAGTCAATGTTTCTTGATTTCACACTTTCTTGTCCATGGGATGGGAAGGGAAATTCAAGAACGCCCCAGGTCACCCCTTAAATGCCGTCTTTCAAGTCTGAAGAGGCCTAGACATAGCAGCCTGATTCTGTAAGGGAGGTGTTGCAGCCCCTTAATCATTCTGATTGCCCTTTTGTGCACCTTTTCCCGTTCCACAATATCCTTTCTGCAGTGTGGTGACTGAGCCAAGCGGAAATGCCCCACTGGGAAAATAAAGCGTTTCATAAAAGAAAACGGAGCAAGAGTTGTTTGAAGGGGTGCTTTTTTTAAATTCGTTTTTTCCCAATTACTCCTTTTTTTAATGCGGAAAGCCACTTTTCAATGCAGACAAGAGTGTTTTGAATACAGTTTGGACACGCCAGTGGGAATGGGGCTTTGAAGTTCTTTACAATCTCTTTCAGTTAGTTTTTAACTATCCTGAAGAATTTAGTGCAGTGAAGGGCAGTGGTGAGCAGTGCAGTGGAGGGCAACTGGAAGGCCCTCCCCCTCCTGCAAGCTGGTTTCTGAGTTTCCTTTCAAATCCACTGGGCTAGTTCAAAAGAGGGTGCACCATGAACTTCAAAGGAAGCTTAGGTTTCAGCGGGGAGAAGAGCTTCTGGTTGTGCTCCCCTATCCATGTGTCTAGTGCTAAAGGGACAAGAATCATTCTGAGATTCCTCCTTGTGCAGGACAGCCACGATCTATTGTCCATGGCAGGTGCACCCACTAATACTGGCATTAATGAAAAGGAGTGCAGTGGCTTTCATTCCTTCACCACGTGTTTCCTGTTTTGTCTGATGTGCTGCCACAAATTTCTGAATGTCATCTTATGACCACCTGCAGTTGAGTCTTCTCGGTTGTGGCACCCAACCTCTGGAATAGGCTTCCCTCTACATTTCTGGTTCTTCAGGTGCCAATTCGTGACCTCTCTTTTTACCCAGGTAATAATAATAATATTTATTTATAATGCCCCTTCTACCAAAGGGGAGAACAACAAATATATATAATCAAGGTCTTTCCAGCGTGAATGTTTGTTTTTCCCATTCTTGGTTTTAATTGTTTTCTTTGTACATGGCTTCAAGATAATAGTTTCACGGGAAGCAGTATATAAATATTTTAACTAAAATAATATAAATAAATAACTACTCCCAACTGAACATTCATTTCTCATCCCTAACCTACAGCAATCCTGTCCTTGTACTGAAGAAGACCTAGTTAATGTTGGTGCTTTGCAAAAGCATGACTCACTGCCCTGTATGTTACCTATGCAGAAGTCTGGCACCATTAAATGAAATCAATTGGGCATGATTCAAGAGTAAGTAAAATTACCCATCAGGCATATTTATAAGAACAGGAAAACATGCTTGTATTACAAGCTTTTAAGTTGATATTCTGTCACACAGGGGCACTCTAAGCAATTAGTCTTTGGAAAGGTATCCTATTGGTATTTGGATACTGCACTGAATGATTAGAAAACATAATTGTCAAACACAAAAGCATATGCTGTATAAATCTTATAATCGTTTTGCAGCCCAATGCAAGCAGATAAAACTTAAACCCGCTAAATTACAGCCATTCTACACATCATGTATATAAAAGTAATATAGGAACTTGCTGCACAGAAGTCTTACCGTGCATTTCAAAATAGAATCTGCTTGAATGGTGTTTGAATTCCACATCTAGGGAGAACGCACCAAAAAGACTTAAAAGACTTGTAGTGCGTATGTTCTCCCAATGTATCAAAACAAGTCCTGATCAAAAGTGGAGTGTGTTTCTCTGCACTCGGTCCTCCCTATTCAACCCGTGTGAATGATTGGTCTACACAACCTGTCTGTCTCCCTTCCTTCCCTGAAGAAGTATGCCAGCACATGTCGGTTCCTTCCTCCTTCTACTGTTTCAGAATGATGTAGCTGCTGAGATACCTACCAGTAATTCTGCCCAGAAAAAGATGACAGAGTCTTTTCTAGTCCTACTGAGGAAAATGTAGATCTCTAAGAGCACTCCTGTGCAAAGGTAAAAGGACCTCTCCTCTAAATGTGATGATTGGAATCTCATACTGCTGGACGTGATTGGCAGAAACAGTGGGAGGGGGGGAAGGAAATATCTTCTTGCCCTCCACTGGAACACACACACTAGTCTCTACAAATCCACATTATGGTCACAACGAGACAAAGAAGTGGTTGGAGGAAAGTGGGTGTGATGAGCCCTATATGCCTTGTATTTAGCAGTTGACTGGCTTTCTCTAGTTCACTTCTAATGTCTGTCTTACTGTGTGTTTTCTCTCTTAGCACGCTGTACTATTCTTGTTTCTTCTGAGGAAGCCTACAGTGAGTAGGTGAAACACGTCTAAAGACCGGGACTTATAAAGATTGGGACTTCTATGACAGTTTTTGTGTTATTTTAGTTTCCCCTTCTTTATAGTTTTTTGTGTGTAGTTTTTTCAAGTATTTTTAGCATGACTGTTTTACCCGGAAACTGCTCCAACCATCGTACTGTACCCAGTCATGAAAGCCTTAATTTGCGAAAGTGGTGTGCTTTCTTTGTGGTAAGGGAAAAAAAGCACGCTGCATAAAATGTGTTTTATGGGACATACTTCACATTTGCCATGGGATTTTGCCTTTAGGTGTGATTTTCTCATGGCAGAAACGGATTCAGTTCATGTGTGTAGCAAGCCCTATCTGGACAGCACTATTGCTGAAGGCAGACTAGATGTTTTTAATAGAAGCCTTTTTCCATAACTTGCACAGTTACTGTTTAAAAAATGCGTGAGAATATTCTAAAAACTGATACTCCTACCTCAGCTGCAAACTGAACAGTTCAGAATTCTACAACATTATTTGTATCAAAATTCAGAGCAGCTCTCAGGTGGAACCATATATAAAGGAAACAATATATAAAGGATATAAAGGAAGGCGTACTCGTGATCTGCTTGTGTCAGGAAGACCACCAGCCTTGATTCCTGAGCAAACATTTATAAGACCATGAATTCAAGAATACATGTTGGTTTATTGAGAAGAAATCATGCTGTATAATTACAGTTATATACCCCAGGAGGCATCATTTCTCTGCCAGACCCTGCTAATAAGCAACTTCTAAACATTCCTGTCAACATCCTCCTTTCCCAAGCTCTGACCTTGGGGTGCCAGCTTTCTCTTTTCGCTTCAGGCCATGAATGTTCAGGGTCAATGAGGCAACGATGAAGCATAGGAATGTAATCAGGATGGGCAAAGGTCTCAAAGCTGAGGCCATCTTGTGAGATTAACTCATTTAATCATTTAATGAAAGGATAATTGTTTATTTAGGCCATGCCTCCACTTACTTCCATGGGCACATTATGGAAGAGGATGGAGTGTCTTGTCTCCTTTTTGGTAGCATGCCAGCTGATGAGTATGGAGCCCAGCAGAGGTGCTCTAGGCTGAGGATGGGCATCTCAGCCTTCAGTCCATCAAGGGCCTGTGTGCACCAAAATGGAGATTGTGAAGTGCCTGGTGTTCATATCTCCTTTCAGCAATGGGCTTTCTTCAGAGCTAAGCTTAATGCCTTACCTTCCATGGCCAGGATAATCTGTTCAACATGTGTTATTATATTGTCTCTATTACTATGGAAGTTGCCAAAGGCTGTGCTCACACCTAGGGTTTAACCCAACTTCAGTCCACATTCAGAGTGAGAGAACCCATCAGCAAAATGACCAGTAATTTTCTTCTCAGATTATCTATCCCAAAGGTATTTAACACTGGAAGAAAACAGTTTGTCACTTTGCTGATGTATTCTCTCTCTCTGAGAGTGGACTGAAGTTGGATTTAACCTTAGGTGAGACCCACAGCCAAAGTCTTATTTCCCCCTTATTACATCTGCTAGGTTGATCAGACAATTATGCTGTCATTTTTCAGGTAGGAAATGGTTCATGATTTTTGGAGTTATGGTTCTTCTAATATCTTTTAAAATATCCTTTATGATTGCTGTTTTGTTCCAACTGTTGATTGAATGAACTTAAAAGCAAAATGTTCAACACTGCACATTTGGCGGAAGTCAGTAGCACCCTGAAAACTTGGTAAAGACACCTTAAAGTTGATGCATGAGGAGCATGTCTCCAGTCAGGTAAAGACTTGATGGTCAGAAGCAACCAATCACCTGGCTGTGGTCCATCAAAGCAGACTGCAACGACTTATGTATGCAGCAGCCAAGGTTGCCCCTTTGTGTCTAGGACCAGATGATGCCAAATGCACTTTGGTCAGCTATAGTGGAGCTGGGAGGCACCTTCCCCAAGGTGCCCTTGGCCATGTCTGTGAAGTAAGGTCTACATCACTGTTGGGCACAGTATAATAATAGGGAATAAGAAGGTAAAAATATACATCCCTTTCTGATACTGTTTCCATGCTGTTAGCATGAACTATGATGCTCAGTTGGCAATGCAAAATGCTGCTATTCCATCACACTGGAAGACAGACTGCTGCAAAAACAGCAAAGAAAAGGACTCCATGAACTGAATAAAGGTGAAGTAATTCCAGCCATTTGATGGCAAGGTAACCACAGGCAAAGAGCACAAGGCAGATCCCAAACACTCAGCAATGATTACTCATACCGATGTACCAGATTCTCCCTAAAATTACACACAATGTATATTGGCAAGAAATAGGGGAGAGGGGAATGCATGCACTGGGAACTCCCCCTTTTAAGTGATTTTAAGTGATGCTGTCAAATTTCTTGCAAAGAAGCCTAGGCAAGATGTCAGTCAGCTGAAAAAAAGAAGTAATTTAGAGATGACGTGCAATTCAGTTAGATACACGCTACGTAGCCTGAAACGTATAGAGCAGAAAACAATACTTTTGGCTTGTTGCTTCATTCAAAGCCCCAGTCTTCTGACAAGTCAGTGCAATGCAATGTCTCATCTGTATTGTTAGTTGGAGACTGCATTCGTTTCCATAACCTAGAAATTATTTAGAAAAGCATGCCTCCTACCAAACCAATACAAACTGCTTATTGCAGAATTGTAATTATTGGATTGATTACCTATTGAGCACCCTGGCAAAATTGCTACTGTGAGTAGTTCACTACTCCAGAGACATCTGACAATATCAAAACTGGCTGATTTCCTGCACAGAGTTAGACCATCTCATGCCAAAGCCTTTGTCTGCAATTCATGGAGAAACATTGATTCCTGTACTATATGCAAATAGAAATGATAGGAGAGCATGGTCTTGCCAAGGATCCAGTAACTAAAGGAATCCTAGAAGCCACTATAGCTGACCGGGTGCACCTGCTTTGTGGGCTGCTGGTGTTGATTCATTATTGTGCTCTATTTGCTTAGAGCCTTTTTGTATGTACCATTTTAGGGAACTCCGGAGGAAGTGCTGCACGCACCTTCCACATTTCATGGAGCTGCATCTTCCCCAAATGCAGCACTGTGTCCGTGTCCCCATGGTAAGGATACTGTGAGGCGAATGTGACTTTGCCTCGGGAGAGTCCCCATGGAAAGCCCTAATTCAGGCTACATGAGGGACACAATCCCCAAAAGTGAAACACCCCCCCTTTATAACTGTTCTCGCCCCAAATTACAGGGCAAGAACGGGTTATCCTGGGGCATGGGGACATTCCTGGTTACGATCGCAGCATTAGCAGGTGGGGCTTTGCTGTGATCGCGATTGTCCCCCCTTACCTGCGTGCTTAATCACCCAGGTAAAGGCTTGATTTACCCCAAACAATCACCTAGCACCTGCCCTGCAGTCAGCTGAGCAGCTGTCAGGCTGTCATGCGCACGAGCAGAGCTCCACTAAAATGATTAAAACAGATGCGGCTTTTGCATCTTAAAACAATCATCTTACCGGAGCTCTGTCCATGCTCTTGACAGCCCATATACCTGCCTGGCAGCTGTTCAGCTGACTACAGGGCAGCTGTCAGGTGATTGTTTGGGGTAAATCAAGCCCTTACCTGGGCGATTAAGCGCTCAGGCAAGGGGGTGGTGGCAAAAACCATGGCATCCTGATGCAGGGATTTACCATGGTTTTCATGAGAATGGGTGGGTTTGCCTTGAACCTGCCCTGTCCTCCATTGCCATGGGGACTCCTTAATGCGAATTAAGATTCACATTAAGGCTGCCCCGAATCCACCACGAGGCAGTGGTAGCCCCATGGGGATGCAGCCTGTGTGTGCAACACCTCCCTGGGAGAATAGGTGTTCTTCACCCATTCTTTTGCAGCCAACCAGAATGATCAAGGGGCTGGAACATTTCCCTTGCAAAATGATGCTGTCTAGGCCTCTTCAGCCTTGAAAGATGGGATGTAAGAGGTGACCTGAGTGAAGTACTGTATATAAAATCATATACAGTGTGGAAAAGATGTATGGAGAAAAATTATTTTCTCTGTAGCACAGTACTAGAACCAGGGGACACTTGATGAAATTGACTGGTAGGAGAGTTAGGACTGACAAAGGGAAATACTTTTTCACCCAGAAAAAGGCCATTGGTCTATGGAATTTACTACCAGAAGAGGTGGTTACAGTAACCAGTTTGGATGGCTTTAAGAAAGGGTTAGATAAATTCATGGAGGACAGATGTTATCAACGGCTGCTAGAATGGATGCCTAGATATATCCTCCAGGCTGGAAGGATAGGCAAGATGCCTCTAAAGGCCACTTGCAGAAATATGAGAGCAGTGAATGTTTTATCTTTGTCTTCTCTTGAGAATGGCCAGAAGCAATTGGTGGGCCACTGTGTGAGACAGGAAGCTGGACATGATGGGCTGTGGTCTGATCCAGCAGGGTTCCTCTTATGATCTAACTTTAAATCCCCCCTTAGCAGCAATATACATTCTACCAATAAGTGTGTCTGCTATCACATGCAATTAGCCCTCAAATGACTTTCGTTCAACTGAACTAGTGAATTTTTTATGGATGCAGTTAAACACATTGTCATATACTTTTTGAATGGTAGTGGTGTTCAGAGATAAGCAAAATAGAAAGCTAAAAAAGTATGCTTTTTAGAACACAAGTACTCTTAGATATCCATTAGTTAATAAAACTGGTTTAAGTCAGAACTCTAAACAGTAGAAATGTTTGAATATATATACATGTTCTTTACTTTTGGTGTATACTTTTGATTTTTTTAAAAGTACAGAAATAATGAAAGATGGGTCACATTTGTGTCTTCATCCTAGGACTTACATGGACTAAGCGCACCAACTTAAATCATGGTGATATGCTGTTTTTTTATTGTCATATTGTTTTATTTTAGCATTTATAATCCCAGTTTCTTTCAGAGACCTGAGAGCAGAAAATGTTATTTTTCCCCTCCTCACAAGATACAAGGTGCTCCAAAATTTCTAATTATACAAGCAAGTTATTTTGAATAGCATCAATCTTTCTCTTACATAACTGGTAATGGTTCCACCATCTCTGATTTTTGATGAATTAAAAGGGACAAGAGATAAGCCTTTGTGTGGCTTCCACCACTTCGAGTTTTCTGTCTTGAAGTGTCAAATACCCATGAAAATGTAAGTGACTTTTGAAGAGGAATGGCTTTAGTTAACATTTGAGGTTAATTGGGGTTTGGCTCTGGGGCTCTTTTGTGAACACTGAAACAGACCCACCTCCTTCTTAATTAGGAAAGTCATACTGTGAAATGCTAAAGACATGAAGAACAAGAAGGTGTGATCTTGGAAAGGGTGGGTGGGTGGATTTTCTCCTGTCATGTTTTCTAGTGAGCATCAATCCATAACCCAATGGATGAGAAAATGCCAGGCTGTAAATTCACACAAGCGGCAGGTTATGAATGGAAGCTGTCTGGTCTGTCTTGATCTTCCATCTATTTCTGTCCCGCACTTAGATGTGTTCCACATACAGCAATTCATCGTCTTCCTTGTGGCATCTTTGACTAAAGACAGCTGGTTTAGGATGTGTGTAATGATAAATCATTAATGGGCAGCTGTTTCTTCAGAGAAGGATCACAGGGCAGACTGTACTAGGTATATGTCTCTGCAGAACCTTACCAATATATCACTGTCATGGCAGAGTTTAGGTGCTATTGTCTGCCTTCCCAGTGAGTCAACTAGACTGTGTACATATAAAAAAAGCAGCTGAGAAGTGTCTTGCAGACAGGAAGATGTAGCTGTTGTGTTCTTACTCCATCTTTCATCCAACTTTTCTAGCTTAGGCTATGTTCAGACGTAACAAAAGGGGCCTCCTCAGAGGTGCCTTGGAGTCAGTGGAGCGTGGTCCTTGTGTTCTATTCTCAGAACAATCCCACCTCAGAAGTGCCTCAGAGATGGCATGAGTTGTTGGCTGTGCTGATCACAGCCTTAGAATATTCAGGGGAGGGACAGGGGCAGGCTGGTGTGAACTACCTGAGAACTGCCTCTATTGTCATCTGCACTAAGAGTGCTGATCCAGGTCATGCCTCCCCATATCTGCAAAGCTCGTGTGAGCTTCATAGCTGCTCACCCCTGATGGCTAGGAATTTATTTTATTTATTTATATTTAAATTTAAATTTATATGCCACCCCATACCTGAGGGTCTCTGGGCGGCTCGCAGCATTTAAAAACAGATGTATAAAAACAGTATCAAAAACAAAACAAATTTAAAAATGCAGTTTTAAAAATACAAGAAAAGTTAAAAACTTGAGGGGAGGTTTTTCAGACCCTCCCATAATTCTGAATCATGGAAGTGTGCTATTTGCATGTCTCCACTCATCCAAAATTAATAATCTTGTGGACCTGATTAACTGAGGTCACAAGAGATCCTGTGTGTGGCCAGCTCCAGGTTTGCTCACTCTTTAGTTCTCTTTAGTACAAAAAACCAGATTTTTGTATAGGCTCCTTAAGGACAGCATGTTGTTATGAGTTTCATTGTTGTGGTTAAGCTGAGCCAGGTGCATGGCATATCTCAACTGCTTTCTTGGTAACCTTCACTTGTCTAACCAAAGGTAATTTTGCATTCAAGAGGCTGCTTGCTTGATTTGACTGTTAAAAAATCTTTTAAGGTCGACTCAAAGGGTTGAATAGACCAAAGAAACTGAGTCTAAGTTGCTGGACTTTGATTGAGATACTCCACTATGTGCTGAAGCTGTGGACAAGCATAGATATTCAGCAATGTGAGTAGGATTGACAAATTGCCATCTGAGCCTTTTATCTTGAAAATCCTCCATGAGGACATAATGTTATGTGCTGCTTTTCTGCCATGAGATTCATTCATTATTTCCTGAACACTCTTTGAAGAAAAAGGAAAGTTGTGTTTTAACACTGGGTTGGACATGAATCTATGATCTAAGATGTCCTGCAAAGCACTTAGTTTCTTCTAGAAAAGATTTCAGGCCACTAATGCCACAGCCTACGTTTATTTGAGCTGAAGAAAGATCTGTTGGCTGTCAACTTTTTCTGTAGTAACTTTAAGCCATCAGTCTTGGAGGGTGTGGAAAGATGTCTGGACTGATTGAGAGTACTGCTTTTATCATTATGAAGAGGATCAGGAGAGAAACTTTCACTCTCCAGCCTTGGCTCAAATCCAGAGTTAGCAGCTGTGGTGTTATCTTTTGGCTTTAGCAGAGATATGGAATTAGTAGATGTGAACACCCTTACAGAAAAGATAGAAAAAGAAGTCAGAAAATATCTTACTCTTTAATGGCATACACTGGATTGCTGGTAAGCTGAAAGATGGGAGAAGTTTTATCCCAGAGATGTGAAGCACACATTTTGCCTCAGTTTCAGTCCTGTGCATGGGCAGAACCATGTGACAAGCTTCCACACAGGACAATCCACACAGAGAGTTAGTTAGGTTTTCCTGGAATAGGATACAAAGGAAATTCACCACTATATTTTGGGACCATGTTGGGGTTGCCACAGATATGTGTGGCAATCCCAACATAGCCAGAACAAAATTGTGCATCTGGATGCAGTCTTAGAAATTACAGAAGCAGATGCCTGGGCTTCCTTTGGCATGATCTAAATTCATCAGGAAGGGAGTTCACTTTAGCCCCAATATCCTTTAGTTTCTGGAATATAGCAGTGACTGTCTCAGCTGAGAAGCTCTGGAGGGAGATATCCTCCAAGGGATAACTCTGCCCAGAGAATGTATCATATGTCAAAACAGGGTTGGAGTACAGAAAAGTAACAGATATTTCAATTGTGCTCTCCTTTAAATCGTAATTATTGGTGGATCTTGAGAGAGAAAGAGTAGAGGCATGAATCTTTTGGTTATCAACAAATAGCACTTCATATCTATTAGTGGAAAGACGAAAGTTCACTTTCAGCAGCTTTTATGCACAATAGATTGTCAATCCTCTGCTGTTTAGAGATTTTCCTCTTGGGATGGATATCTGTACTATTTCTGAGCTTTTTCTCCCCCATGATGGAAATATTTTAGACACAGCTCATCAGGTGAGAGGTAATGAGACTGTTCTTTCCAGCAGACTCAAGAGGCAGGAGGCAGGAGCATAGGTAGTTTACCAGCCAAAATACTAGAAATGGTAATAAAAAAAGGATCAGATAAAGGGCGGGCATTCTTCACACCCAGAATAGCTATGTAAACATATAAGTAAACAGGTGCCTAGGGTATTTGAGAGTTGATGGTTAATAAAACTTCTGAAGGGAGAGAATTTCAAAATGGACTCTACTGCTTATATCAGTTTCCATATACATTTGCCTGCCAGGTTTGAAACACTGCTGGACTAGAAGGTCCATTTCTCACATTCACATATACATTTTAGATCTCTCCAGGGATAGATCATGTGACTAGGGCTATATGTATATTGTTCTATATCATCTCTAACCAGTGGGCTTCCTGACTGAGGCTTCTAGAAGGTGTAGTCCGAAACAACTGAGGAGACACCACACTATTTTATTCACGATTTTGACTAATTTTGAACAACTGTCAATGAGATAAAATTACAAATTATGGACTGTTACTCTGTAAAAATATGTCCAGCTGGCACCTCCTTGACCTGTCCCAAACTCCAACCCTCACAAAATATTCGAAAAGAAAATTATTCCATCAAGCCTCCAAATAGCTATAGAGACAGATGCCACACATCCTATTTTATGGCTGTTGAAAGATAATAAATTTGTATAACATTTGTGTAAGGATTTTTAAAAAGGCTTGCCTAAAATGTGCCACAGAATTTAATTTAATTTAAAAAATCTTTACTCCATCAGCTAAAGTAAATTATATTGTCTGTTGCCATTGGCCTGCGTTTGTGAAATATATAACTTTTAATGCTTCAGATTTTGAATTCTGCAACAGCTGGATAGTAGAGAAAAAATAATACCATAAAAATAATGATACCAGAGGGCAGTTGCTAGGAGTGAATCTTAGTAGGAAAGTGTGGGGGAAATGTACATAAACAAAAAATCATGACCCCAAATACAAGAAAATGAACACATAAAGATGGCTTCTTTTTGCACTAGGCCTTATTCTGGATTTTATCCCAGAAGAAGGACCTGCCATCTGCATGTAGGTGCAGACTACAGCAGAACCTGTATGTGGATATCAAGTCCTATAACAGGATATAATCTGGAATAAGGCCTAATGAAGAAAGAGCTGTGATGAGTCTTGTCACCACAGTATTCCCCAACAGGAATATGAGCTGCTGTGAAACTGAATGAGGACCAGATAGCCACCAGAATAAAATTATAATGTGCTGCACGGGTGGCTGATTTTCTTCCCTGCCAGTCAGCGGGAAAGAAAGCAAGAGATTTTTCTTTATTCCTCTGAAATTCTAGCTTGAATCACTCAACCAAACATTAATTTCAGGGACAGAAAGTATCACTTTGATGAATGGCCTGTAATCGTGAAGGTCTGCTAAGCCTTCATCTTTGCACCATGAAAGGATGATCTTTTGCCTCTCACTTCTTTTTCTCTCTCACATACATTTGGCTTTAATCATTTTTTTCACAGCTCAGTCTTTTCTACCAAGGTGTAGCTTCCAGAATCTCAAAGGTGAGCCTACTTTATAGTTTGCTGAAGACGCACCTTCCCTTTAACTGCTTGTTACAGCCCATCTCCTCACGATTTAAATGCAGACAGCTGAATAACACCATTTTCAAAATTTGAAATTAGTTTAAAGTATGTTGTCCCCCAGATTTCACTGACACTCTTTTAAAGTATTCATTTAGTATTTGATTTATTTGAACTTCCTTCCTAAATTCCCATGGTGATTCATGCCAGACTCCATTTTTATCTTCAAAGCAACTCTGCGAGGTGAGAAAGGCAGGGACTGGGCCATGGTACCTAGTCAGCTTTCATGGCTGAGTGGGAATTTGAACTAGGGACATCTAGCTTCACAACGAGGCATGATTTCTCCCAGAAACAAAGAAGGCAGTGGGAACAGCCCAGTGAAGCTCTGGTTCAGAGTATTTGCATTCTGCACTCCATATTGCAGTGCACTCCATATTGCATTAATAGTGACTGTAACTGTGTGTGTGAGAGAGAATATAATCACCTCAGCCAAAGGCCAGGGCAAAGAGGTGTGTCTTCACTGCCTTTCCTAAATATATATAAGGAAGGGGCATGATGACACACCTTGAGGGGGAGACTATTCCATAATCTGGGGGCATTGCTGAAAAGGCCCTATCCCGGGTGCCCACCAGCCTCACTACTGAAGGCAGTGGGACAACCAGGAGGGCCTCACTGCTAGATCTTAAGGCACAGGCAGGTCAGTATGGGAGATATTTGGGGCCCAAGTCATTTAGGGCCTTATAAGTCAGACTTAATACCTTGAATTGGGCTTGGTAGTGAACTGGCAGCCAATGCAATTCTTTTAAAACCGCTTTGATGTGCGCCTGGCTAGCTGTTTGGGTCAGCACTCTAGTGGCTGCATTTTGCACTAGCTGCAACTTCCGGACTGTCTTCAAGGGCAGCCCCATGTAGAATGCATTACAATAGTCCAATCTAGAGGTTACCAGAGCATGGATAACTGTGGCCAAATCATCTCTGTCCAAAAAAGGCTTCAGTTGACGCACCAGCCGTAGTTGGGAGTAGGCGCTCCTGGCCACAACCTCTATCTGAGCTTCAAGTGTTAGCGCTGAGTCCAAATTACACTCCTGTCCCTTCCAGGACATTGCAACCCCATCAAGGACAGAGTATCTCTCAACTACACGGATCCGAGACCCTGTGACACACAGCACCTCTGTCTTATCTGGATTCAGCTTCAATTTATCTGTCAACCAGATACTATTATCTATATCAAATAAATTATTTCTGGAGCAGAAGTGATGCTATTTGGAGCTTAAAACTCCCTGAGCTAAACAAACAAACAAAGTTAGTTTGAAAGCTATTTGAACTGTGCCAGAGGAAAATTGGCATTGCAAGACTAGTTCTGTTACCTGGTTTCAGTTAACGAGTTTTCATGGTTATGCATTTAGATTATAATTCAGATGGATTCTGTCTAAACACCATCCAGTTAGCTACAGTTTGCTCATTCTTTGTATTCTTCTACTGTTTCCTATACAAGTCAAACAGAATGGACAGTTTTTAGCCACACTGTGGCCTTTTGTATATAACTAGTTTGTCTATTAGTCTAGGAGTGTGAACAAATTGGGACTCTGTCTAGATCATGTGCTAACCTACAACAGATTGATTCATAGCCACAAGCCCAAGGGAACATCCAGTTTTTTTTTAAGATTGCAAGATAGTCAGAGATGTCCTTCCCTTAGTATTCATACTACATGTTCCATTCCCATGACAACAGTGAAGACAATGATGCTGCAACCTGTCTATCAGCTAGCACAGCTGCAGCCTCATTCTGCAACCAAAGCACATAGGGTAAAAGAAATCACCAATGTACCAGTTTTGTGAGATATTATCTGATGATCTGATGATCTACAGTGGGAAACCACAGACTTTTCGAGCTGGCTTGTTAGAATACATGAGGCCAAAGAAAGAAAAAGAAAGAAAGAAAAAGAAAGAGGACTCTGTGCAAAGGGTATAAAGAATGAGTCATCTGACATTTTCAGGTCAACCAAAGTCATTCTGTTACATTTATTTCAAATGTCTAGATCCTATTCATGTTCACACATTTTCAGAGAAACAAGAACCTCTTTTGTGCCCTACATTTGTGCAAAAGTACCAGAAAAGTCAGTAAAACACAATGACATGCATGAGAGGGAGGATGCACTCTTAGAAGTTTAAATGGCAAAGGGTTTGTCAGATGCGTTCAGTACCATTCCACTGAAGGTAAGATTGGATGAACTGAGATGCCTCTGCACTTCAGGTGCTGGGGCAGTTCCAGATTTGACCACCAGGAATTGAAGTGCAGATGGCCAGTCTTGGCTTGGCTGGATCACAACGGTCATGGACACAGCAACATCTGGTGTGCACCAAGATGTTGCCATGGCAATTGAGACAGTGCATGCAATTGTGCAGCCGCATCTGTGCTGCCACTCCCCCATGCAATGCACACATTGGATGCTCCCGGATGCTGCAGGCCTGTAGCAGTGCTGCAGAAAGCAGATGCACTTCCCTTGAAGTGTCCAGAACCACTCCAGAAGTATAAGTGCAAACAGGCCTTAATTATAACTGTCCTTGCTTGATCTCCTCCACTTCCAAAGAACTAGCTGAATTAAAAAAAGATCTGCATGGTGCCTTAATGCACTGTGCTCTCATGGTTCAGTCTATACTCAATTATAATGGGGAGAGTGACAGGAAGAGCTCAGATAGTGCTTCCCATTGCTTTCCCCCCTGCACTGCCATAACTTACTGCATTGCAGCGCACAGATAAAATGGCTGACTTCCAGAAAGCCTTACGAAGAAACATCAAATTTCTGGCCCATTTCATTATGATCTTACTTTGCACTTCAGGATGTCAATCAAACGTGTGAAGCAAAAGACAGAAGGAAGTGTGCTAGTCTCTGGGTGACTCCTGGTAGCAACAAGTAAGAAAGATTATAGCAAAGTGGCTGACAGACAAGGAAGTAAGCCCAGGAGTCCAGGGCTGTTCCTCCTTGTTATATGGCAAGGGGCAGCAAGAGGCAACTGCAGAGTCTTTTTCAAATCTTCCAGTCTAAACTTCTTTTTGAGAAGCAGGTACTGTAAAACTGTGAGCAACTTTTACCAGCATACTGTATAGGTGGCAGGTCCCTATTCCAGGATATAACCCAAGCTTCTGTTTTCTGGGTGTATGGAAATGTGATGTTTGTTTCCCAGATGTCAGAATAACCACCTGGAACCCAGAAAGTCAATAACAAGAGAATATTTGGTTCACAGCATGATCCTCTGTTTATTGTTGATAAAGGAAGGCAAAGTATGCAGGATTGCAGAGAGTATTTCACACTTACATCAGTATTCAAGGTCTTTCTAGTAGTACCACTATAACAGTTCTCATGGGCTAGTTGTCTACATTGAGACTAAAGAGTGAGATTAAACATGAAGTCCATTAGGAAGGCAAGCAAGTAAGCTGATCTTTAACAAGAGAACATGGACATGAAGTGGTCTCAGACAGAATCCTTACACACACACGTTAATGAGGGGATGGAATAAAGATACGGGTTAAATATTTAGTTTGGATGTGCTCTCTAGATTATTTTTTTCTGATGCCAAATCATTTTGCAGGATAGTTAGTCATCTTTTACCATTTCACACAGGAAAAAGGAAGATTTTGGGACATTTGCTCTCCTTCCTTTTAGCTAGCTTGGAAGTCTAATAACTGAAACCCAAGCCATTTTCTTGTTCAATTATGGAGAAACCTGCCCTCTGAGGAACTTATAACCAGATATTCTACAAGATTTCATGTAATAGTCTACATGCTTCATCTAATGAGATATAACCACTACATTTATCTTGGTTATTCAGTTTATTGTCATTTTTCTAGCTTCTTTCTCATTTTCTCCCTTTGTACAGATCAGAACAAACTTTCTTTTTTGCTGTTGGAATACCTAATGGAAGGCTTTGTATGGCATAAAACTGGGGCCACAATTTCAAATGCTTGTCACATGGGGCAAAGATACTATTTAAATTTTCAAAATTTGAAACATGAACAAATGAAATATTATAGGAAATGTGCTCTTTATGAGAGATAAAAATTTAAAAAAACTTGATTTAATGTCAACAGTAAAAAACTCCATATTTCATTTTTAAATGATTAGGTAAACCAAATGCTAGATGTAGTACTGAGAAAATGCATACATATTTTCAGAAAGGTTGTCATATTCATACCTCAGATGTTGCATGGGTAAAACAGAATTGTGTTTATAAAAAGACCACAAATACAAAATGTAGCAAGACAGCTTTGGAAAGCAAAATTCCATATGATTATCTGATCAGAATGTTATATCAAGCCACAATAGAATAAGAACTTTTATAAAAAAAACCCTGTGGTTCATAAATTACAATGTGTCTTTTGGGAACAGGATATAGATAATATTGCAGTATTTTAAAAATACCCAGATCATTTTTATAATACAGTAATCTCTTTTACAAGCGATTTTCTCCTTCCCTGCTCAGTTTAGATATCTTATATCAACTAAACAAACAGCAGACTTTTGCTGATATCATACCAGATCAGTTAAGGATAATGCTAAAGGAAGTTGCAGTTTGTAGCCACAGTTTAAAATCACTATCTTTTCTATAAACTTTTTAAAAAAATATTAAAGTTCAGTAAGACATTTTGAATGCAAATTCATAAAACTAATTTTACAAATATGATCTATTAACATTTAAGAGCTTTAACATTAACTTTTCAGAGCTAGCATTTAGATAGCTTTACACATAAAAAACCATTTCCATTTGTTTTAATTTGGGTAGATCCACCAGCTCTGTGCAAATATTTATAAGGCTGCATATTTCTGAGGCGGCTTAGAGATGGTTTGGAGATGATTCCTGGGTGGGATCATCCTAGGGCCTTGTAAGTGTGGGGTCAAAGTTCATCTTATATAGATACTTAGATCCCACATTTTCATGGTGGTCAGAGCCCAGAATGGCAGGTCTCTTGTGCCAGGCATGTCCACAGCATCTAACATAATTTATTATTCAGATTTATACTGCACCCTACCACCTATTTGGTCCTGTACCCTACCACCATCCTGTGGTCTTTACAGTACAGGACCTAGGCCAGGCTATCCCTCAACCCTATCATGAATATTCAAGTTTACCAAAGGCGGCTTAGACATGGGATGAGAGCACAAGAGCCACATGCTATCTCTTTCAGGCATTTTTGAACTGTCCTTTTCTTGTGGGGGGTACATGTGAACCCAGCCTGAGGGTAGCAGTAGATTGGAAGAAGGGGAATATACTGTAAAGACCACAGAGTGCAATAGGTGGTAGGGTGCAGTATAAATCCGAATGATATGTTAGATGCTGTGGACATGCCTGGCACAAGAGACCTGCCATTCTGGGCTGTGACCACCATGAAAATGTGGGATCTAAGTATCTATATAAAATGAACTTTGATCCCACACTTACAAGGTATAATTGCCTCCATGGTGGTGTAGCACAGTGCATAGTTTCACCTGTGGTTATGGCCAGTTGTGACTTGCCACGTGCTTTCATGCAGGGGATAGGGCTGCAGGGAAGTTCTGCTTGGAAGCCTTGGTTTGGTTTTATCGAACCAGGAGCAAAACAAAATGCACTTGGCAGGATTAAAAAGGTTTCTCCTCAGAGCAAAGCGGCTCCTTCATTGTCCTCAGGGGTGCAAATGTGTGGCTGTTGCTGAATATGACATGTTATAGAGTAACACAACAGATCACACCCCTGAATGGATAACGTGACTTTCCAAATGTGACTGAACAGCTATTGCTCTTCCTCTTCATTTCCTTTGGACATAGTTATTGGAGCCAATGAGAAATGTGACAGTACAACAACATATAAAGAGATGCATTACACAGGGGTCGTTGTGAAGTAGCAACAAAAATAATTTTATGGTTGGCGGTTAGGGTTAGGTTGGGGATTACCACAACATGAGGAACTGTATTAAATAGTTGCAGCATTAGGAAGGTTGAGAACCACTAGACCCTTTGAAGATGGATTAATCTGCTTCACTGACTTTTTTTAGGAGATGA
The DNA here is from genome assembly GCA_023333525.1 of Aspidoscelis tigris stejnegeri. NCBI lineage: Eukaryota > Metazoa > Chordata > Lepidosauria > Squamata > Teiidae > Aspidoscelis > Aspidoscelis tigris. Next base: position 35,419,574 of record JALMGA010000005.1, on the reverse strand, counting down.
TTTAAGATTTCAGAGGTATAAATTATGTTCACATGGAGTGGTATGGATGAAGGTGAAAGTACAGCTGAATGCAGTAGTGACTGATGCTCATACTGGTTGATGAGACAGAGGCAAGATGGCTAAAAAGTGGTAGCAGGAAATGTTGGCTCTAGGGTTTCAATAGACCCAGGCCAGGAATGAATAGGCATGGGGACATGTCAGACCATTTCTCGGTCCCTGTGGAAGGCCCTGGCCTTTCTCCTCCCACCAACCAAAGTAATGGAGGCTTCTTGGTAGAGCATAGCAGAAAGCTATGGAACATCTCTTTCTCCTTATCCCTTCTCTATCCAGTATTCTTATCTACTTCAAATCCACAGTAAAGGCCACAAAATTCACTTCTGCCCTTTAATGTGGATTAAAAGTGAGATGGAGCACTAGAGTGTGGCAACTACCAGATCTAAACCACTTTTGAGACACCTTTTTCAAAATAGCTCATTGTAGATGCAGCATAAGTGAACACTTTGATCATGGTTTGTACCTATTCCGGGTATTGCCTGCTGACAGTACAGTAGGAAATTGGAAGGTCAAGAATTTGTTGCCACAGCTAAGCAGTTAAGCTGTGGTCAGCCCCTGCTGAAATAATCTGTATTATTAAGAAGTTGAACTCAAAACACACTAACTCCAACGACATCCAATACCTGATAATTCTTCCTCAGTTTATCCTCAGTTTAGGTTGCTATGTTTGCACCTTTCTGTTCCCAACCTGAGATTCCTTTACAAGACTTTTAAAGATCCCCACCCCTTTTCACCACCCCCAAACCCCATGCACTCTCATAGGATAAACGTTCTGTGACTCAACAGTGTTAAATCACACATAGGACTAAAAAGTTGTGAGTGGTGGGGTCTGAAGATGGACTTCAGAAGGATTAAAGTGAATGTGTGACCATGGCCTTAGAGAGACCAAAATTCAGGTACCTGCACTGATCTGAGTATTCATATATAAACTATCAAAGAGCAGTATACTATACATTGTATAGTATAATGCCAGATTCACTGTGGAAGTGATGTTAACGAAATAAATTTAACTGGTAAAACATGCTGAAGTTTAACAATGAGGTCTTCAGTGAGCTGAATGGCAATATTTAGTTTTTAAGTAGAAAGGAAACAATCTTGGTAGGAGCTCTTTGAATGAAAAATGCCCAGTAATTCCATGTGTATATGATGAATGTGTCATAAAGAGCTGCAAAACATGAAAGTGTCCTGATGACCTCATATTCATGCCAAAGCAGCTTAATTACTTTCCTTATACCATTCTGGTACAAAGTGCATGACATATGTAGGTTTCTTGCCAACCATTACTTGTCAGCCCCATTCCTTTTAGCAGAAAAATAGAAACAAAACAGCAGCAGCAACAAAATCCTTCCATATCTTTCAAATTCTCTGGATATAAGTTACAAACCCAGGTAGGATCTTCACAGAACCCCCCTTGACACCTTGGGTGCATTAGAAGAGTGTGGTGTTCACACAGTCTCTACCCCACTTTTCTACCCCATTTAAGGGGACTCAAAGGGGCTGACAAAGCTTTTCTATTCTTCTCCCTACAACAGAACACCTTGTGAGGTAGGTGGGGCTGTGAGAACTCAGAAGAGAGCTGTGATTAGCCCAAGGTCACCCAGCTGGTTTCATGTGGGAGGGCAGAATTGAACTGGTATACCCAGATAAGAGTCCAGCTCCCTAACCACTTGAGGTCTCATATAGACCCTGTCACTGAAACAACCACAAGTAATAGGATAATATACTCTACGTTCATTGCTGCATAGAGAAGAAGCATTTAGCTGTTTGCATTTGCACAATATCTTGAAAAGCTGCCATTTCAAGATACTGTGCAAACAGCATGTGCTCATTACTAATTGAATATATACATAGTCAGAATTGGAATTTGGGAAGTTTGCTAGAAGCTTCTTTGCATGTATAGTCCTGCTTAGTTGATTTATGACCTTAGTGCTATAGTATTTTTTACACACAACCCTCTGAGACTAATCACTTCTGCTGTTTCATTTTTAAAAGAGGATCCAAATGCAACGGCAATAGTTTCTTAGGATTCTGCTGTTTAAGCGAGTCTTCTGATTATTTCCCCAGGACGATGACAAAAAACATTGGTGCTTTAATTAGCAGACCTGACAGAACATCTAGCTGGAAGCCAGTACTGAGAACATTCAAACAAGGGCACATCAACACTGTAATTTTATTTTTTTTACATGCCAGGGAAAAGCTTATATCCTGAAGCTTGAACGCCAATGATCATTTTACATATTTCATCTGTCTTATGCCTGCTGTACTACAGTATCTGATTTTGTTCCAAACAACAAAAAACTATCTCCAAATGAATGGACTTAGGAGGAGGAAGGGTTTCATTGCAGGGGGTGAACTCAGTTCAGCAGCCAGGGCAAAGGAATATAGGCAAGCAGATAAAATAGACATCTTAATCCTGGAGCAGAGGTTTGATCAACTGTTAGTGGTGACTGGCACCTCTTTGAATTGGTGGGCGCGAAGGACAAGGTACTGTCCAATGAGGTCCCACAATAGAAAGAACCTCTTATCCTTTCTCCTGCAAGGACAGGAAAGAGCTACAATAATCAGCGTGAGCCTTTTCATTCTGAAAGCTTTGAAGAAAAGAGCACGTTATCTGGAAGATAAATCAGGCAATTAAGACCTTGATTGTAAATAGATGGTCGATTGCTCTCCTTTGCCTTCTTCTGTTTTATTTTATTTGTATAGTATTGTACTCTACTTTGAAATGGTCAGATGACTAGTCAAATAAATAAATATATATATACTGTCCAATGAGACACCATGGCCTTGGTCACACTTTCACTTTAAACCTTGTTCAGTCCGTCTTCAGGTCCACAATAAAATGGATAGAAATGAAAAGAGTGAGCAATAAGAGCTGAAGATGGACTGAAGAAGGTTTAAAGTGAAGGTGTTACCCCAGCCTATGCAAGCAAAAATTCTCTTGAAACTCACATGGAAATTGCTCTTCTTGAGCACAATGGATTTACACATACAGTTTCCAACCCTGAACCCAAACATGTACTTGAGGAGAAGGAAAATGGAGTGGGTGTGATAGGACACAAGCCACTTTGAATTTACAGGTCAGCTGTTTCTACCAACAAAGGAAAAGACTAGTAATCAGATACAAATCTCTCTTGGGCATTGAGTAAAAATAAAACATTCCTTCAAGGTGAGTTTGAGTGCTACTTGACTGCATGGACGTATCCATCCAGTTTTCCTGGCAGTGATATGGAAGTAGTTTACCATTGCCTTCCTCTGTGAGATGCCAGAGATTGAACCTGGGACCTTCTGCATACTAAGCTTTACCACTAACTTACAGCAACTCCTCAAATTGGAGGCCAAAGCATTCACCTTCTTTTGCTTAGAATATATTGATAAAACAAATAACACTGTCTGGTGGTTTCAAATGAAGAACAAATGTTAATGCCTCAAAATGTGCATCTGAAAAAAATTACAATAAAATTAATATTGCTATTCTTTGTAGCACAGGATCCTGAAACTACAAAATAACAGATGATTCACAGTGGGGAATGGATCATGATAATGACCATGCACATTTCCAGAATCTATTGGCAATTCAGAATTTTTTAAAAATAGATCCCATAAAAATGTTTATCCAGTGCTAAGATCAATATTGCCAGAGGGGAGAAACAAAGGTGAAAGGATTACTGAAAAATGTTTAGTAAACTATCAGTAAGAATTTTGTTTTTATTTTACTGCTTTGACATTCATGCTACTTTTGATTTACCTGCTTCCATGTAGATTTAGATTTAGATATACATCATGGAGGATTCCTGGCAGTGGTGTAACTGGAGCACGGCCAAAATTTCATGAAGAACAGCTTAGTAGAGCTCTTCAAAGTGTGTTGACCACATGCCTACTGTTGCTTCCGCCTATACAAACATGGAGACCAGGGAACTTTTATTCCCCAGCTGTGTTGTTGCAGGATGTGTGTCACTGAACCCAGGAAACAGTGTTCGAAGAAACAGGACTGCCAGCAGCAAGAAGACAGTGGTCCAGCTAAGCCTGTTTGAGAAGCAGCTGTGGTGTAGTAGCAAGGCTGCCAGAAGAGTGGCATAAGTACTGGCAGGGAACCTATTCCTATGTGGACCAATGCTTAGACTGGTCTGGGTCACTGAAGTGGCAACTGGACTTATGTGGGTCTACGCAGACATCTAACTAGGGCATTGTATCCACTGTACCACAGAGACCAGGGTAAAGTGCACCCTGGGCCCTTGAAATTCACTTATACAAACGTAGCCTATGTTTTAGAAGATTACAAGGCGCATGATTTAAATGTATGCATTCATTTGATAGCCTCTAGTTAGGTAAAATGATTTTTTGCACAGATATTCCAGCTTTGGTTTTTCTTCATTCCCTCCTTCCCTCTCTCTTTCTTGTACAAAGGCTTTTTAAACTTCAAAGAAGTTGGAGAAGATGTGAAGTAGCAATAATCGCAACAGGTAAAGAATTAGTACCTAGCAGACTTAATGGGGTCTAATAATAGTCAACTTCTAAAACTGTTGGCATTATTGGGACCATCTTTCAGCAACTATGTACATCAGTGATTACATTCTGGGGGCACCAATGGGGCAATTAATGCCTAAATAGTAAACATGCAGTTGCTAGTGTTTTAGACTTTTTAGAAATTCTACCTAGATCACGGAGCTTTTGCTCCCACTTCTGTATTTGATGGCTTTCTTCTGTCTTTTAAGTCAGCAAGCTTATTTCTGGGATGTGCATATTACCCAAGGAGAAAATGGTTTGAATGCAGGAGTATTAGATTTATACTTGCAAAAATAGCAGCAGCACCAATCTATAAACAGATAAGAATGCTTTTACAGAATGGTGGGGAAGAGCGAATAGATTATCATTTGCATATTATGAGAATCTAATTGGAAGAATAAGTTATTTTTACAGGCAGGAACAAAATAACCTTTAAAAGAAAACTAAGAGTTGAGTGACTATAGGTTAGGGTTAGCTGTGCCACATAACGCTTTTCTGCACTTATTTTTAGTCAGGATTACATAGCCTTGTAGTCCACTTCAGGGCTTCATCAGTCCATACATTATTGCAGACCTGGACAGTACTGGATCTGTCTCGTGCTCAGTCTTCACTAGACAGGTCTGCTGTTGTACCAGTCTGGTCTGGTCTGGATCATGGAGGTGTACATAAGGCAGGCCTCCATTTCCTGGAATACTAGGTACCCGTTTTGGAGGAGTTCCCAAGTACACAATTTTATTGTTTTCACTAAACGTTACAACCTTCCCTGGGCCCTTAGTGGGAAGAGGGTGGTAGAAATATTTTAAATGAACAAATACATAAATGAGTAAATCCCATGCAATTGCCTTTTTTTTAACAGAAAGAGTAGTGGATTGTTTTACCTGATATTGCAAAAATCTTCTATCAATGCCTAAATGAGCACAACAAGGGGAAAAATTGAACAAGAGTTTCCTCATAATACAAATGCCACTATGGACTTTACCACAAAAGCATTGGCTCCTAACTGTGCTTTGCAAGGTGTTAACACATAATGAAGCAAGAAAGATGGTGGTTGAGGTGGCCAGTCTCAAAAGCACCTTAGTTTTTTCTTCAGTATTATGACTCATAATGCCACTAAGAAGTCATGTGACCAGTCTATGGACTGGATTGAACCATCCCCTCCTATGAATCTTTGTGCACCCTGAATTCCATCATATTTTTTTGCTGCACCTTCTGTTTGTACTGGGAGAAAACTCTCTTGGCACCAGTATGAGTTTTATTCCCATTGCAAAATAGCATATCTGAGTGTGTAGGTAGGAAATATTCCACAAGGAATCTTTCATACGTCACAGTCCTGATGTGGCTTCCCCTTAACCAGGTTTTTGTGGGAAAGGGAACCTACACGAGGATCAACTGTATAACAAAAGTTCACATCTGTTATGCCTTAATATTGAATACTGTGCCCCTTAAAATGAGGCTATTGGGAAATAAGAAGTAGCAGTATGCTAAGAAGAAACCCAACATTTGTAAGAGTAGAAAAATAATTAGAAAGTCAAACAAGAAAAGCACTGTGTTGCAGAACAATGATGAATGGCTTCAAGAAAGAAGGCATATCTCCCAGGTTGAGAAGCCCACTGAACAGAATAACACAACATTTTGGTTGTAGGTCTTGCTATCTCTGTGTATTACTAAAGATATAAAGCAAACAATCACCTACCTTTGGATAGCTGACGAGTCAGGCAGAATTTTCTGATTTGCTTCACTTTATTAGCTCCCACCTTTGGAAAATGTAAGTAAAATCATGAGGGAATTAGGGTCCATAACACACAAACTACTTAGTCTTCTCTTTAGAGTATCCTGTTGCCGCACACAAAAAGTTTTTGCACCATTCACAGTCAAGTATCTCCCTTGTGACTCTTGTCTCAAGATTCAACCAATCAATCAATTAAGAAGAAAACCACAAACCATGGAGGAACTTAAGATGTGACAAGTCAGAGAGCTGGGCGTGGTGTCAGAGTTAGTTAAACTACATTGTGGTTTCATTTTATTGCATTGTCAAGTGAGGTATTGTCTTAAAGTCTTGTGAGTCTATTAAACTTCTCTATTTATGACATTGCCACATAAATAGAAGTTATTTCATAACTTCCCTGAAGAAAATATAATTAGTAATACGTATTCTGAATCCAAAGTTTTTGAGTATTTATAATCTCTTACAACTTTTTCACATAAGAGTAGTGCATAATATGACCGTGTAATCCATCTCATAATGGCCACGGAGATCACTAAATGGCAGTTTAGATTTTAAATGAAATAATCCTTAGTGAGACCATCTAGCTGTTCTCCCTGGCCTCAAACTCTGCATGTAGGTGGGCATGCTTGAGGGGTGGCAATATTGTCCCTCACTGCTTTTCCCCTTTTGCTGCTGCCGCCAGAGGAAAAAACCCAAATAGGCATGGGTTGAGATGTCAATTTCAGTTTATCTGAATTCTGGATGAGTGGAAAATCCGACCTGTTCAGTTTCACACCTCACCTGTCACTGAGGCTGGAGGCTCCCTTGCTTCTGCCTCCCCCCTTTGCTTCCCATCATACTCTCCTTCCCTTGGTCTCCTCTGGACTGCTAGGTGAAGGTGAAGGTAAGCACCAGCGTGTGGGAGACCTGGAGCCGGAGCTGGTTAGGCTGCATGCAGACTTGGCTGGCCCACTCAGCACCACTGCTGCTTCTGTTGCTGTTGTCACTGCCTGCCTTTGCTTGCACCATCATTCTTCCAGAAGAGGCAGCTGGAGCAGTGGACACTGGCGGGGATGGTAAAGGGGAGAAGGCCCAGGCAGGCAGGCAGGCAAGCCAGCAAGCAGAGATGGCCAGAGGCAGAAAAGATGGAAAGAATGCAGTGGGGACAGCATTAGGCATTTGGTGAGAGGAGAACGGAACCATCCCTCTACCCATGTAATAGTCTCCTTCTGTTCAGATACTGAAAAATTATAACAAACTAATGTGGTCAAATAGCCTCAGTGATAATCTGAATACAAAATAGTCCAGATCTGCCTGTTCTTAGTTCAGGAGAAAAAAGAAAAACAAAACAGAAATGCATTTATCTGTTTGGACTGTCAAAACTAAAAATGGCCTGCCATGTCTGGTAACCTTTGATTTTCAGTGCTGGAAAGTACTATATCTATCTATCTATCTATCTATCTATCTATCTATCTATCTATCTATCTATCTATCTATCTATCTATCTATCTATCTATCATCGCTATAACTTATACCCATTTCTTTCTGTGCTTTGGCAATATCAACTTTTTAAAGAAATTATTGCGGGTTTTTAAAATTTCATTAAAAGATGTCTGATTATTTAAAAAAGCAAGAAGTCAGCATTTTTTGTTGCTCCTCAGAGGCTAGGAACCTAACTACACATGTTTCACTGTGCATTAAATCAATTTCTTCTAATGGGAAATCACACCAAAATATGAGATCTCTTAGCCCTGTTCCCACTAGAGTGTTTTTAGAGTGTTCAAAATGGTTTGAAAACACTCTGTCCACACTGAAAAGTGGCTTTATGAGGTAAAAAGAGAAGTAATTGGGAGAAAATGAATTAAATAAAACACCCCTTCAAACAACTCTCGCTCCCGTTTTTTAAAATGAAACACTTTATTTTCCCAGTGGGGCATTCCCACTTGGCTCAGAGTGTTTTGAAACTGTGGAATTAATGCCCACCTGCCTGCCCGCCCGCCCACCCACCCACCCACCGCTGCCTTGGTTGCCCAGCTGCTTGCCTGGCTGCCTGCTACTTTGGTTGCTGCTTTGCACCCACCATTGTGACTGCCGCCTGCCACCACCCTGCTCGCTTGCTCAGCTTCCCGCTGAGCAGCCGTGGTGCTCCCAAGGCGTAGGGAGGAGAAACGCTGGGTGGCAGGCGGGCGAGTGAGCGAGCGAGCTCTGCCCTCTTTCCCCTCCCTTTCGGCTGCTGCTGCTGCACCACCACCATGCTCTGTTTTAAAGTGGAATTAACAAAAACAAATGGGAACACTCATAATGCACATTTGCATCCATTTTTGCTAATTCTGCTTTAACTGAGCTAAGTGAGATCACAGCCCTTATGTCTAATGCATAGTATTTATGACAATACCTACATTTTGGGCAGGGAAACAGTGATAGTTCTTCCAAAACCTCTATTTTATTTTAGGGGTATCCATATACCACTTTGTAGAGGCTGGGTGGAGACATTCTAAGGGAGGCTGACAGGGTAGTCCTGTTTTTGCTGGGTGGTGCAACCGATCATATATCAGGGTAGAAAAATTCAGTCTTCCTTCCTGCTTTTGGGTTTTTAAATTTACAGAGTTGTGTTGGGACACTAATATGATTAATAGTTCTGCTGCATGAATACTTTAAATGTAAACATCTCCTGTGATCTAACTGCATTTAACTTCAGCTGCCTACTTTCTGTTGGAATGCGTATTTCTCCTACAGACATCAGAGCTCATTGGATTAGGCAGCTGAGGGCCGAATGGTTACTTGCCTTTCTGTTCATTTGATTATTTCCACTGGAATGGTTTGCTTGCACATCTGGAGTGCAAAAGGGCAGATTGCAACACATTGTGCAAACCAATCAGAGCATTGTCAGGAAGGCGTTTCCAGTGAGGAGTGATGGGAGCAGATAATAGGTTTCCTTTGGTGTGTCATTTATCTAGACCTGCTGATAACAATGCTGCTTTGTAACAGATTTGGTGTTTGTGTGCAGTCACTAGATAAAGTTTCCAGAATGTGCCATTGCCCACTGTGTGAAATATTACCTTGAGTATGAATGCCTCTTACTACATACAAAGTGCCTAGGAATATGCCATAACAGGATGAAGAAGAGAAAGAGGATGTGAAAAAGGAGGTTCACTATCCTGTTTATCTTTATGTATCCTTTTTGCTTCTGTTGGAGAAAGGCAGCATGGCCTCTCTGGAGGCTGAGAAACTCACTCATGTGGATCTATCTAATCCTCTCAGTTAGAACTCCAGAGTCCCTGAAGATTATGGTAGTCCTAATGTATTGGATGAATCCTGGTACCCTGAATCAATTAGGACCTCTGAAGAAATCAGAGTTGGTCAATCTCAATTTCACAGTGGTCTCTCAGCAAGTCCCCATCAGAGGTTCCCTGCAAAAACTTTGGTAAACGGTCATTTTTTTCTTTCTCAAACACCCTTACACAGTCTAGGCAACAGTAGCTTAGCCAGCCAAAATGTGACTTCAGGTGGGCTGCGTCTTCACAGCATGCCTTAATTCGATTTAACGAAACCGAAATAATTGAACCAGGTTAAAACTGTCTACACGGCTTGCAACTTGATCCGGTTCCATGGCATCCCGATTGCAGGCTTAACTCGGAATCAATCCTGGGAGTCCCCACGACAGCCCTGTCCTCCCGCCCATTGCCAGTTCCCACCCCCTTAAATGGATGAGAAAAGCAGGATAGAAAAGCCAGCTCTTCTTCTTTTTCTAAAAAAGTGTGTGTTGGGTATCGAAGATGGACTGAAGGATTAAAGTGAAGGTATGACTTGTTTAAAACAAGATCAATTGAACAGCAACCTGATTGAGAAGTCATAATCGAGGAGAGAGAGAGAGAGCGAAAGAGGGTTTGGGAAGGAAAGGGTGCCGAGCGGATGAACCTTCCTTGCTTTTAAGCAAAATAAAATTGGGCATGTTTGCTTTACAAACCTCCAGGGCTGCCCAGGACAATGGACAATCCTGGGGAAAGGGGGTCGGGATCGGGCGTGGGGGGAGTTATTTTGTGGATGGGGCAAAAAAGAGAAGGAGAAGTCTCGATCCACTTCGGCTAAAGGGAGGCGGGTTGGAAGCGAGTAGTGAAATATTGATCCCGCTCGTCCCGCCCGCCTTGGGAATTGTAAAAAGGGAGAGAGAGAAAGAGAGAGATGCTTTCCCGCGTGCTTTTCGTTTCCCCAACGGAGCCCCCGGTCCCTGCCTTTCACTTTCAAAAGGTCAAGTTTTGAAATTGCGCAAATTCGCAACATTGTTGAGAGAGTGAGCTGGTTCTCTTGCTACACTGTAGCGCTGCTGTGTGAAGGCTGGGGGGGGGGAGTAGCAAAAGTGTCTGATTTTATAGCTGTCATGAAAGCCTGCCTGTGTGTGTCTGTGTACGGGCTCGCTCCCTCGCCAGGAGGGGAAGACTAGCTAGGCTTTCTCTGGCCGGGCTCCCTCAGCCAAATTCTTCTTGCCCTCCCCAGGGGAATCCAAAACGCTGATAGCCTCCTCCTGCCCAATCCCCTCCTCTCCGTCTCTCCCCCCCCCAACTCTCCGCACGCACTCTGGAGCTGTAGCGCTGCTGTGTGAAGGCTGCTCCAAGAAGTTCAGGCTTGCAAGAGGAGCGATTCGAAAAAACTTTGCTTCAGATCAGGCAGGGAAACATCCCCCCAATGATGTCCCCAGAATACAGACAGCCATTGGATACAGTGCGATTGGGGGAGGGACAGCCTGAATACGGAATCTCATCTCTGAAACGGTACTGTCCACACAGTAAAAACTTAAACACGTTTCAAGTGCACGATCCGGAGTGAGACCTGTTGAAATCAGGATTTATTTCAAAACGTTTTAACGTGGTTTAACACGGAAATAGCGTGTTAAGCCGAACTGCCATCTGAACTGGGAGAACTCAAAACATTTTGAATTCGAGATAACGATGCCGTGAAGACGGGGCCGTGAAGTGTGAACCAGAATTTAGCTCCCCTCGGTTGGCACTAGCAACCCCTCCCCATATTTTGGCTTGCAGTGTGTGATCTAGGATGAGTCCTTGTGGTGTGGAGGAAGATGACTGCAAGAGCAGGCACAATGTGGTGCCCTTTTTTCTACAGACTGGAAGGAGGGGGGTGCTTTAGTAAAACCAAGCAGGGCGCTGTCCAGAGACGACACTGTTGGGACACTAACAGCTTCCTCATCTGTGGTTAAAGAAGGCACTTTCTTTACCACAAAAGAGTTAGAAGTGCTAAGTTTACCTAATAGTTATTGCACTTTAGATCAAGTTGGATCGTGAGACCATTATGCCTATGTTAACCCAAGAAGAGCTCCCATTTTGCTTTTTCCACCCTTTGAGGCATTCTATTTAGATGGATGGGCAAAAATACTGAATGGAGGCTTTCTACATGCAGACATATTATTTTGCATGGGGGAGGGGGAAATCAGGACAGTTCCTTTTTCTTAAATTGTGACAAACCTATCTGGAGCTCTGCACTTCCTCATAAACGGACCCACGATCAGCCATCATAAGCTCAGTGGCTAGAGGAGATAACAGAAAGCCCAGCTGAAACCACTCCTGATACCATTTAACCTTCCTCCGTCTCATTCTTTACCAAGGTATTGATGGTGTCCAGTCCTAATTTGGACAAAAGAGCCCATCTGCAGGAGACTGAGGCAAGGCACGTCTATACCTCATTCTAGTACTTTATATCTGTTCACATATATAAAGAAACTACATCTAGATTCTGGCCATCTCCAGACAGCAAGATGCAACATAGTATATAAAAAGTAACTCAGCTTGACTTCTCACCGAGGCCCACCAGATGACCTCAGAAATTCTCAGCATAAATTTGCTTATCTGCACACCTGGCAAGCGCTATTCAGCATTAGATTTCTGGGAACTCCTGGAGTTCTCTGTGCCTCCAAATCTTTTTTCTTTTTTTGTGCACTTGAAGAGCTCCAGGAGGTTCTGAACAAGTTAATACTGAATAGAGCTTGCCAGATATGAGGGTAAACAGAAGTATTCCTAGGAAAGCTGATGCTGATTTTCCCAGAATAGTAATGTAATGCATTTTCAGCATATTGGCTCTGATGTTGAGTTGGGAAAACAATCCCAACATAGTAGAGTTTGCTGAAAAGGGTCATTCAAAGGGAGTGGTTGCAGGTGAGAAGTAAGCTATTTTTACTTAGTACATACCCAAAGATTAATGCTGAAGAGATGTTAACATAAGAGAAGCTAAGGCCATGGTCACACCTTCACTTTAAACCTTTTTCAGTCCATCTTCAGGTCTGACTGCTCACAGCTTTTCGTTTCTATCAGTTTTATTTGCGGAGTTTCCACCCTCCATTTGGACTTTCTTGAATGGGAAGTTCACAAACAAAATGGATAGTAATGAAAAGATGAGAACAGTCAGAACTGAAATGTACTGAAGAATGTTTAAAGTGAAGGTATGACCATGTCCTGTGTACATGAAGTTACTCAAACATTGCAATGCAGACGAAAATCAGATAATGAAATGTGTTGTTGTATGAGTAGTAGTAGTAGTAGTAGTAGTGTTTGCTTTTATACCCTGCTTTTCTCACCCATTTAAAGTGACTGAAAGTGACTGACAAAGCTTTTTATTCTCCTCCCCACAACAGACACTCTGTGAGGTAGGTGGGGCTGTGAGAGCTCAGAAGAGAGCTGTGACTATCCCAAGGTCACTCAGCTGACTTCAGGGAGGAGTGTGGAATAAAACCCAGTTATTCCCAGATAAGAGTCCAGCATCCTAACCACAAGACCAAACCACAAGTAGTCTTTCTTAGAAGTTGTTAAGGACTAACAGAGCAGGTGCTTCTTTTAACCACAACCGTGTAGAATAAGACACATATTGAGTACAGCTGTGTATGCTGAAGGTAACTGGCAACTGTTTCTGAAGCTTCTACATGTATAATCACACAGGTTAACCCCATTGCTGTAAAAGAAATGGAGATTTTTTTTTTAATGGCATTTCCTTGTGCAAAACTGGTTGCCAGATATCTGCAGTCTATGGAGAAACACTTCTGGGTCACCCTTCCAAAATGTTGCTGCACCTTTGTTCTTTTTGTGCTGCAGCAAAGTCCCAGATAGCTGACCTGATACCATGGTGGCACATATCATGCCAGGCATCAGCACAAACAATGCCATGACAAAGCCTCTTGAAAAATTTGGCAGATTCCATGCTTCCTGAAACTAGGCCTTTCAGATGGATATATTGGCAGTAGTGGTATTAGGAATGACAGCTAGCTCTACTGGGATGCCAACATGATATTGATGCTTTTATTGCATTGGGTAAGTCCCTTTGATTCAGAAACAGGCAAAACACATAAAGGATATGACCAGACAACATATCTTCTCCATATCTGTTTCAGTCTTCTCAGACCTTCTTTTGGGCTTGCTACAGTTTTCAGATTACTATGTTGGCCCAAATTAAAACCTCATTTCTTTTTCAAAAATCACCTTCTAAAAACATCACTGTGGATGACGTCTGTGGGCCCTTTTGCACTTGCTGGTGTTTTACATCAGTAAGTGCACAAAGGCACTTAGCCCACACTTTGGGTGCTGGTTGGGCACGCATGGGCTGGGCATGGGACTGGGAACGCATCTTGGGCATCCGCGTGGGACAGGTACGGGCTGGGCGCGGATGGTGGTGTCCCCATGAGTCCACTGGTATGGGGAAGCAGCGCCACCTCCTCTCCGCCCCTTCTCTCCTCATTGGCAGCTGGACTGACGTCAGCTCACCCCTGGGCCACATTCTCCCCCTCCCTTAGCAGCACTGACAACCAGGACTGGGGTGGGAGGCATGGAAGCAAGTAAAAATGAAGCTTCATTCATAAAAATAACTTATGCAGCCTGTCATTATGCAGCCTGCCTTGGCGTCCTTGAAACGGGGTTGTAATTACCTCTGTGGAAATGGCAGAAAATTTTAAAACCAAGCCATTCTCCAGCCTGCCTTTGTGACTGGCATTTTAAAAAGTCAGCAGCTGTGATCTTCAATGGACAGGGCAGGGACAGCAAGCACACCCCACCTCCCAATGATGTGAGCTCCAATCTCCTCCCCGTTAGCCCGCTAGCATCCCCATGTGCATTCCGGCTCACTGAGCAATGCGTACTGGTCCCCCAAAGTGTGCCGAGACTTGCTTTTTCAGGTGTCAAATTTGGCACCCTTCTGGCACGGTTTGGGAGGGGGATTGGCATGCTTTTGGCAGACCAAATCCAAAACCCATGGGGACGCCCCTTGCTGATCCCACGCTCTGAACCATACCAACGTTGCATGGAGACAAGCCCTAAGAGTTTCCTTTCTGCATGTTAGTGCAGAATACAGAAAGCCCCATTCACTAGTGGTATGTTCTATCAGCAAGAGTGAAATCCACATCATGCCCTCCTGAACTGGATTATTGATAGTCCTCAACACTGAGGGTTACCAGAGTAGCATCTTGGCCCACTCTTGATCCTGGATGGGTGCAGAAGGCGTGCCTTTGTCTTCTGGACTACCAAGCTGAATTCATGCCTAAGATTTAGTATAGCTTCAGTCCACTTTCAGAGTGAGAGGACATGACAGCAAAGGGACCAGTCCTTTTCTTTCCACATTATCTACCACAAAGGAAAAGAGCTTCTCACTTTGCTGAGGTGTTCTCTCATTGTGAAAGTGGACTGAAGCTGCATTAACTCTTGTGTAAACGCAGCCCCAGAGAACAGTTTCAATGGTGCTGCTGAAATGAGTTCCTAGTTCTTTGGAGCCCATGCAGGCCAGTCCCAAAACCCATGTGAGCTTTGGGGTCAATGTGGGGGCTGGTCTGGACCAGGGACAGGCTGAGAGTTTTGCACTTCTTGATTTACTGTCCTGAAACCAGTAGGAAAGGCATCCTACTTGATAAAGAGGGAAAATGTTGGCACTTCACTGTCATTGCAGGTGGATCACCATACAGCCCTGACACTGATGCAGGGCTTCAGCATAGCATCAAAAAGAGCTTCCAAGAAGAATTCACTCATGCAAAAAGAAACCAAAAGGGGCAGATATCTGCAGCAAGCTCCAATAAGTTATTTTGATGCCATGCTGGAGCCCTTAATTAAACAGGCATGAAATTGTTTAAGGGGAAGTCCTGCCTGCCCATCTCTAGTTAATCATGGTAAGGGGGAAAGAGCCAGCTTCCAACTTTCCCCTGGATGTCTGGAGTGGAAAGTGCATTTTCAGTTTCGTCTTTGGCTGTCACAGAGTTTGGAGAAGTTCCTTAGACTGCAGTTCCCATGAACCTTAGCCACAGTACAACGCAGCAGTCAGAAAAGGATGCCCCCCACTAAACTTTGTGGGGCTACTCATGCATGCAGATACTTTTCCCTTTGCACGAGGATGATGATGGTGCCCCATCTCAGAAAATAAACTATAGTCTATATTCTCATCCAGGTCCTTCCAGTAACACTTCATTTGTTTTTTAAATAATCAACACTTATTCCTCTCATAAAGAACCTGCAATCTAGGTCATATCTACCCAAGACGCTGCTGATTTTCTGCTCAGAAAGAAAACTGCAGAGTTCTTGGAAATGTGACAGTAAGCAGCTGCGGGGAGGGAGAGAAATTAGATGAAATTATCTTCCAGGGCCTCTTGACAATCAAATCCAAATGGAAAACTTCACTTTGAGACAAAGAGGCGGGGCTGCAGCATCGACATTCCAATTGGAGAATGAGTAAGGAATAGGCGGAGTCTGCAAATGATTGACAGCAGTTTGCATTAGGGAGGGGAAAGTCCTAACTGTCGCGCATCCAACTTCTCGCTTCCCAGGTAGGATAAATAAAATGAAACATAATAGAGAGCTATATAGTATGTCGCTTAGGCCATGATCCCACCTGAGGAAATTAAAGCAGAATTATCAAAAATGGAAAGGAATGCGCATTATGTGTGTTCCCATTTTTTTGTTAATTCCGCTTTTAAAAGCAGAGCTCAGCAGCGGCACGGCGGAATCGGCGGCGGCAGAAAAAACGGAAGGGAGGGTTACTGGCCAATCAGAGCTGGTGGTGCACGCAGACACACAACGCCGCTGGCTGGGCCTGCCACTTCAAACCTGGCAATGAAGAGGTAAGTGGTGTGTGCCCGCGTGCGTGCGTGCGTGCGTCCCTGGGTAGGCCCATGCCCGGGGGGGGGGGGCAGGGTGTTCCTGCAGGCTTTAGGAGACCCAATCATGTCACCCAGAGCCTGCAGGAACTGGGAAAGGGATGAGACAGGCCTGCCCACCCCTGGGTTGAACCGGACCCAATGATGGCAGGCCTGGGAGGGGCGTCCCACCCCGTGCCGGCCTTTTCGGGCTAGGCCACGCGGGGATGGGTTCCGCATTCACAACTAGGGAGGTAGGAACAGGTCCCCATGCATTCATTACCTGCCTAGGTGTGAATGGGGAATGCGTCCCCACATGGCCTAGCCTTTGTGCGCTAAGTCCTCCTGTTTTTTCTTATTTTTTCTTATATCATGTGATCTTACTCCGTTGCAACTGAAGAAAACTTCCAGTATCAAGACTTATTTATTTATTCTTTTCCTTGCTTTCAAAGCTCAAAGTGAAATACAACTTTTGAAAACAAAACAAGACACATGGAGGAAACCTCACCCCCCAACCCAATTCCTATTAGTATGAAAAAGAGTTGGCTTTTCTATATCGCTTTTCTCACTCATTTATGGGGACTGAAAGCAGCTGACAAACCTTCTGTTCTTCTCCCCACAACAGACACCCTGTGAGGTAGGTGGCCCTGTGAGAGCTCAGGAGAGAGCTGTGGCTAGCCCAAGGTCACCCAGCTGGCTTCATGGAGGAGTGCAGAGTCCAGCTCCCTAACCACTACACCAAACCGGCCAACTACTCCTAAAAATGCTGATAATAATATTTGAATTTTGAGAGGTGTAAAGTTCATAGTTGTCTTTTTTTTCCTTTTAAGGGACTCACTATTCACTTTTACTTTATGAGCGGTTTTCAAAAAATGAATCAAGCTTGTGTACTGAGAGATAACAGTTGATAAAAATAACCCAGAGGTACAACCTTATCATTGTCAGAAAAACACTCCCAAGTACTGTATCTTGTTCTATAACTGATGGTGACAAACATAAATAGCTACATATAATATTCTGGCAGCATTTATACCTACATTTTAATCCAACTCCAGTAAATGTTCAAAGTGTGAGAACACAACAGAAAGTGACAAAATCGTTTTCTCTCATTACTGGACATTATTGAGCTCAGGTAATATGGGGAGAAATAAGGATTAAATAAGATGGGAAATGGCTAGCCACTAAGGTGATTTATTATCTCAGGACCTTACACGATTGGGATGCTCTTGCAAACTGGGATGTTCCCTCTGCATACAACAGTGTTGCCTCCATCCCACAGCATCCTGGAGTATGCAAGAGTGTCCCTATTCCTCTGAAACAGTGGAACAGTTTTTACTCCTCCAATGCTTCACCAGGAGCTGATAGGGAGCTTCTGGTAAGTTCCCAGATGCAGCATTTGCACCTACTTCTGTTGCAAATGCTGCATGGGGGCAGGGCAGGGTGGCTATGCAAACACATGCCATGTCATGATCACCATAGCAATGGCCTAGCATGCATCAGAAGTTGCCATGGCCGTTGCTATGGCAATGCTGAGGGTCTGGAACGGACAGCAAAACAACTAGTTAAGTTGAGGATGCTGCAGGTACTAGCACTGTGAATGCTGGGTATCATCCCTGTACTTAATGTTAGTGGAATGATATCCCACTGAGGTTAAGTGTGAACAGGCCCTTACTCTGAAGTGTGGACCAAAGATGGATTAAAATGTAGGTGTGGATGAAGCCGCTGTGTGTGAGTTTAGCATAATTTATGACTATGTAACCAATGTGCTTTTTCATTAATGAACAGAGGTTTCTACTATGAAATAAAATGGCCATCTGTTAATTTCAGATGTTTTAACAACTTGAGGATGGAATTTGTGAACACATACAAAATGCTCTTCTGCAAAACAAACCAGTTTTATGAAGTTCCCTCCTTAGAGATGTTAGACTGATTTTATTTTAGTACTTTTTAAGTGCTTGTTAGCACACTGGAAAGTATTTGGGGAAAGGTGACTCTTATAATTATGATTTTGTAGCATCTGCTTTTTATTTTTAATTAATTTTGTTGAATTGGTTTATTTGGATTGCCATAAGAAGTAAATATTATGTGCTATATATTTATTGTTATAGCGGACTTGTGGAAAATAACATAAACAAAGGCATGCTGTTAAAAATCAAAATTAGCTAGGCTTAAGGAAACTATAGTGGGACCATGTGTTACTTTATAATAAATTATAAATTCAAGAGTTATCTATGACTAAAAAAAAGATCAATTTTTGCTGCTGTATAATTTGTCACAATTCATCTCAGACAGACATAAGAAAATGATACACTAAAAGGCAAAGAACTAATTATTTGAAATGTTTAATAGGTTAATTGTAACATATTATAAAATGATTTTTTTATTTGCATGAGCAGCACTGATAAAAAACTATTTCAAATATAAAGAAGCAGGAACTTCGACAGTGTGCAGTGGCCAGCTATTAAAGATTTCTTATTTGCTTGCATCTTAGATCTGTGTTTTTTTCCATTGGTCCGAACCTTAAAATAAAATATTGAGCATATGTCAAAAGGATAAATAGCTTGTATCTTCAAAATAATAATATTTCTACTCTTTGCTTCAAATCCCCACCTATTCCTATTACTGGGTTTTAAACTCTTAATTGAAGCATGTAATAGTGGTCAAAAAGAACAGCACGGTATTTGGGAAAGAGGTAAGATGAAAAATAAACACAAGAATCTTAATATTTTACCATTTGTGCACGTAAAATCTGATTATAGATTGTTGCTCTGCTTGAGACTGGGTGCATGTCAGTGCTTGAAATCAATTTGATAACATGATCACAGCAATATTCTCAAGTTAGGAATCATGCAGAGAGCTACCCACCCTGATATAGCTAATGAAAAGAAAAGAGGGGAGAAGGAGGACCATTTCCTGAAAGATGTGAATTGCCAATTTATTCACAGTGGTTAAAACTGAGTGGAGGTTGCATTCACTTTCTATGTGAACAAGATTTCACCATTAGGAATAAACTTTCCCTTTCTCTCCGTTTTCACTTTAGTTTAGAATCTCTACCCGTGCTTTGTACGCCTACTATATTTGCATAAAATGGAGTTGTGTTGAGCCTTGGAAATGCCAAATCATTATAAGCAAAAAAATTCAGTCTTGATGTTTTTCTCCTCCATCCTCCCATGCTGGAAAAGAGCCTGTGCTGTTAAAGAATATATAGTCAGAGGCTGCATATACATGGACATTTACACCAATGTGTTCACTCCAATTTTGTCTGCCAGCTGACCCCAACCCCTGATAAAGGTGCCTGCCTTTAAGCGACTTTCAAACACTCAGGGAGCACTTCTTGGCACAGTTGGGATGTGAGTTGTGACCAGGACACAACGGTAGAGCCAAGGATCCAGACAGAAAATGTGTCGGACTTCTGTCCTATGCATCTGACCCACAACAGTGATTCTGGGTGTATTTTTTATTTCCGTGGATTGTAAGGAGTTGCCTCAGAGCCCTGTAATTTGTCCTCAGCACCAACATGAATGGGTTGATTGTTCTGTACAATTGCTTGGGCCATACACCAGTAAAGGTGTACATCAGAGGTGCTGTGTGTCTTGGGTCTGCATAGTTGGGAGATAACCCTGTCCTTGATGGGGTTGCAATGCCCTGGAAGGGACAGGTTTAATTTGGGGGTACTCCTGGACTATGCACTAACACTTGAAGCCCAGGTGGAGGCCGTGGCCAGGAGTACCTGCTCCCAACTACGGCTGATGTGTCAACCGAAGCCTTTTCTGGATAGAGACGACTTGGCCACAGTTATCCATGCTCTGGGAACCTCTAGATTGGACTATTGTAATGCACTCTACATGGGGCTGCCCTGAAGACAGTCCAGAAGTAGCAGTTTGTGCAAAATGCAACCGCTAGAGTGCTGACCGGAACAGCTAGCCAGATGCACATCATGCTGGTTTTAAAAGAATTGTATTGGCTGCCCATTCACTACCGAGCCTAATTCAAGGTGTTGACTCTGACTTATAAGGCCCTAAATGACTTGGGCCCCAAATATCTAAAGGAACACCTTCTCCCATACCGACTTGCTCGTGCCTTAAGATCTAGCAGTGAGGCCTTCCTGGTTGTCCCACTACCTTCAGTAGTGAGGCTGGTGGACACCCGGGAGAGGGCCTTTTCGGCGATTGCCCCCAAACTATGGAATAATCTTCCCCTTGAGGTGCGTCATGCCCCTTCCTTATATATATTTAGGAAGGCAGTAAAGACACACCTCTTTGCCCTGGCCTTTGGCTGAGTGATTATACTCTCCGCCACCCCAGTTAAAGTTGCTATTAATGCAGTGTACTGTTTTACATTTTTAGATTTTTTTTAAGTGTTTTTAATCTATCTTGTTTTAATGTGTATCTTGTTTTTAATCTGTTGTTACCCACCCAGAGACCTTCAGTTATGGGGTGGGATAGAAATGTAAACAAACAAACAAACAAATAAAGTGAGCAATAAGATTGCTAACTTTGCTGATTACAGCAAATTGTTCTCAGTTTTTTTCTCAGTGGTAAATACTGAGAGATCAGGCATCAGAATGGCAAATGCAGACTCATGTGAGCCGATGAAGCAAAATATCTTAACTCCTGGGTACACCAATGGGATCTGAGTTGTAGAAACTCAGAAATATTGACCTAGAACGCAGTGGTTGAGACAGTGATAAGAATCATTAGGAAAAGA
Organism: Aspidoscelis tigris stejnegeri; assembly: GCA_023333525.1. Classification (NCBI taxonomy): domain Eukaryota; kingdom Metazoa; phylum Chordata; class Lepidosauria; order Squamata; family Teiidae; genus Aspidoscelis; species Aspidoscelis tigris. The sequence continues at coordinate 35,398,497 of JALMGA010000005.1, read as the reverse complement.
ATTGAAAATAAAACTTTCTTCTGTATAGTAAACCTGTAAGAACATAAGAGGATTCCTGCTGTATCAGGCCACAGCCGATCTAGTCCAGCATCCCATTGCACACAGTGGCTCATCAACTGCCCATGGACATATCAAGCAGAAAGGCAAACCTTCACCTGCTCTTGAATTCCAGCAACTGGCCTTAGAAGCATCCTGCTTGTCCCCCAGCCTGAAAGATGTACTTAGGCATCCATTCTGGTAGCCACTGATACCTCTGTCTTCCATAAAATCCTTATGTACCTTATGTAATCCTGCATGTACTTTTTGTCCTTATGCCTAAAAATGATGTTCCATAATTAGAAATATGTGACGCATAATGTACAGGGAGAAGAGTTGTAGGATCCCTTACTTTCCATGTTTGGATCTTGCCATTGACTCTTGTTTGGTAGCAATGGTCAGTCATAAAAGTAGCAATGGTGCAACAATGTCGATGAGCATATTGAAGGTGTACTATCCAAGAGTACTCCAAAACATGGAGGCTGTGTTGTTGTCTGTTGTTCTATCAACTATGTTTTGGTCTGTCTAGGAGCTATTCAGAGTACAGCTACTTTGTTAAAAGGTCAACTGTGGACCAATATGGATCCTTCTTTCAAACCTAAATGCTATCATGTCTATATTCTTTTATTTTGTTTGCAGAATTAACTGCATAGGATACAACAAGTGAAAGAATCCAAGTGATCCATCCTGCAACCAGCATTGTTTGAATATATGGCACTTAGGAGGCATGTGAAAAACTTCGTAAAAAATTATTCCGACGCTGAGATAAAAGTCAGAGAAGCAACTTCTAATGATCCGTGGGGCCCTTCAGGTTCTCTGATGTCAGAGATAAGTGATCTCACATATAACACAATTTCTCTTTCTGAGATTATGAATATGATATGGCATAGAATGAATGGTAATGGGAAAAACTGGAGGCATGTGTACAAGTCTCTCATGCTTTTGGAATATCTTCTTAAGAATGGATCGAAGAAAGTGATACAGCATTGTCAAGAAGGTTTCTTGAACATTCAGGTGTTAAAGGACTTTCAACATTTAGATGAAGGTGGAAAGGATCAAGGTAAACATAAATTATTTTGTAAATTTCAGTAATATTTTGTTCTTCTGTTTCCTTTCCCCATGTAGGATTAAATATCTAGAGGGCATTAATCTTATAATTCTGCTTGAGCTCAAATTTATGAAGTATCAAGAATAATGGAAACTGGAATCCAACAGCTTCTGAAAGACTAACCTAGATTCATGAATTAAAGAACTGTAAAACAAAGACATATAGTTGGACAAGGAATGGTTCATAGCTCAGTTGTACCTGGCACAGTATTGGGCAGAGCTAAAAGGTAAAACCAACCAATCAAAAGATGCTCAAGGAGAATCCCTTGCTCTGTAATCATTTGTATTACAAGCAGTTGAGTAAAGAAGAAGAAGAGTTGGCTTTTCTACCCCACTTTAAGGGGTGACAAAGCAGCTGACAAAGCTTTTGGTTCTTCTCCCCACAACAGAACACCCTGTGAGGTAGGTGGGGCTGTGAGGGCTCAGAAGAGAGCTGTGACTAGCCCAAGGTCACCCAGGGTAGAATCAAACTCGGTAGTCCCATATAAGAGTCCAGCTCCCTTACCGCAAACCAAACTGGCTCAAGATTGTTGAGATCTTTTCAATAAAATGATATGTATAAATTAGGTAAAAAATAAAGATATTTTTTATCTGGTCTCAAGCAGAATGGATTAAGTATCTGCCATGTTAGATTAAAAGTAAATGATATTATTCATAGCTATTGCGTATCCAGCTTACGCGATGAATGCGAGGGCTCCAGGAAATGGGGAGCAGTAGCTGATGGCTGCTGCCCCTGATCGCCGGCTGTTACGAAATTTCTCCAGTTATCTGGCTGGCCCAGATAACTGGGGATCAGGCACATGTAATGCCTGACCCTGAGTAGGCTAGAAAATGGGGGTTGGGGATTAGAGATGAGATGAGGCAGGATCAGCTGGAAAAGAGAGCGATTTATTTTCTGCCGAGGTTTATATAAGCCGCACCAGGAGGAAGTGATGTGAAGGCACTGCTGATTAAAAAGCCCTGGTTTAAATCCGTTTTAAATTGCCTGGTGGGGATGCAGCCTAGTAATGTTAGCAATACTGTTAGTGCTATAAATAATTAAAAATATTGCTCTTGTTAATGTATTACATTATTTACAGAATTTTATCAGCTGCTAGAAGAAGTAAACAGTCTGTCAGGCATGTGTCCATGAATATCTCCTACCAGATGAAATATATCTGTGAGGTTCATGTAAACAAGTTCCAACTGTGATATTTTTTAAAAAGTGATTTAGATGTGTCAATTATTTGTATTGATGTGTCCTCTAGTATAAGAATATTGTATAAGATTGCTTTGTCATTCTGATGGTACTACTGAAACAGAAGTATTCTATTTCTTCATCTCTTATTGACATGATTGATGCAGTGATTTGTAAATAAATAATTTTATTATCCTGTAAGACATGATGGTTCTTTAGCTTCACACTAGTAACAGTTGGAACTAAACCATAAATCACAATGTCAATGATACCTCCTATTCCAACCAAAAAGCTTTCTTTCTTTATACTACAATTTAAATTATATAGAGATCTGTGCTGAATGCCAGGTCCCAAACAAGGATAGAGAACTAATTGGCTAATATATGATTTGCAATACTTGGACTGCCGTGAACTTGTACAATTGACCATGTATTGGCAGATCTGTTAATATATGCTAGCTGGCATCTCTAGAGTTAAAGCTTCACACTAAAGAAGCAGAAGTAAAGCCAGGTCTGTTTAAGGTATTTGCATCAGAGTCTGCTTTTCTGTCATTACAACAAGGGTAACTCTCACTTCCTTATTCATAAGACTGTTGAATAAATGGAATCTATAGTACTGATCTAATTAGAGGAAGTTAATTAATCCGTATGGTTGCCAAGAGTTGGCTGTGATTAGATGATGTCAAAAATGTGTAGGATTATGCTCTAAGGTTACTTCACATATGTGCTTTATTTTTGTGCAGTTTTTCTACACAGAAGACAAAAATTCTCTTTACTGGAATCAATCTGAATTTCCTTTGTGGTTATCCCGCAAAAACAGACTTGTGATTTCATTTGTGTGTGCACATTAACCTGTACTATGATATGTGTGGGAACCACTGCCTCTTGCGTATTTGCAGAATATTGATGCTGCATTGTTTAGCGCCTCAAAGTCCACTTTAAATTTTAGGGTTTTTTTCCACTAGCAGGAAGCACCCATTTAGAACCCATTAGGCACCCAATGGATACCTGATTGGTACCAATCAGTAATCACACAAGACCCCATCTGTTCACACCAGCATAATAAGGGAAGTCCAGATTGAATGGGGTCCTCGGGTCTTAAATCCAGACTTCCTGTGGACCCTTTTAAAGATGTCTTTAATCCAGTCTTCAGCCTTGAAGACCAGATTCAAAGGCATCCATTTGCACGGCTATTGGGGCAATGGGGTCCAATGCCATTTACAGTAAAGCGGCTCTGGCCCCACCTCACCACGCACATCTATGTCGCCATGCACATCTTTTATAGGTGCCTACAAAGTTGAGCACAGGCTGCATAGTTGCAATGTAGCTGTCTACATAGATGGATCTATCTGTGTAGCCACTCAATGGTTAGCCCTATGTGTCCAATGGCATCTTTGTAGATGAAATATGCAATTTGGCTATGGAGTGTGTGCTGGACTTCGCAGCTGCTATGTAACCTGCTACGATACTTTGCCTCTCCGCCACACCCACTGTCGACTGAAGTGGACCAGCCAATCGCGCTGTGCCACAAGCATGCCTTCCACTTAGAGCAGAATGGAATTACCCGATGGGTGCTTCAGTGTTCACTCTGCGACCCTGTCTAGCACCCATTGGCATTGGGTTCTAAACTGCCAATGGAGAAGCATTAAGTCCTTGCAAAGATCCGGATCTGCAAGGCCTGGATTCATTGAGGACCCCATTTCAAAGATCCAGATCTTCTGAGATCCAGATTAAGAATGGTAAGTGTAGAAACACACTTAGAGAAAGGCTACTAGGTTCCACTGTCTCACAGTTTTGTCTGCCCCAAACCCACCGGGTGGCAGCTGTGAAGTTTCTATGAGTTTTGTGGCTGTGGGAAGGCAAGGACCAGTATGGAGCCATTTGTGCAGATGACATTGATCTGGCCTGTGCCTCCATGCAATTTGAATCAGTGGGTCTGTTTTGTTACAGTATTTGCTTTTCTAATAAGTTGTGTAGCTTCGTTGTATTGTATCTGAGGATAATATTTTAATCTGAACTCCAACATGGGGAGAAAATGACATGATTCTCCATGGTAAGAATATTGAGTGTTTTAAATAAACACAAAAACAAATATTAAAGCATCTGTTTTCATATCACTGTTGTATTATAGTATAATATTGTTCTGAATGAAGACAAGTATTTTGATATTAAGTGAACTAAAAATTATCTTTAAGATTGTTCATGTGAAGAGTGGCTTGAAATCTTTATTTTGCCATCATATAATTTTAAGGATGCAGAAGCATCAGATTACCAGACACCAGTATAAAGAAGACTTGTTTAGTAAAGAATAGTGTGTTTGTAGCAGCTGTGTAAATGTTCAAAACATTAATTTCTCGAGCATCATTTTTCCAACAGGGTATCATGTGAGGGAAAAGTCAAAACAAGTTCTTGCATTATTAAAGGATGAGCAACTGCTGCGTAGTGAACGTGAAACAGCACAGCGGATTAGACGTCGCACTTCGTATGTAATGCTTTTCCCTCAAAAGCCTTCCGACAAAGCTTGTTTTCCATCAGTGCCTGTCTCGGAGCTCATTTCAGAGCTTCCTCCTTCAGAGAACCTTGAATGTAAGAAGCATAAGTTTAAATTGCAGTGTGGGTATTTGCATTTCAGAATTTTAGCAACTGAAATCCTAACATAATTGCAGATCCAGCAGATGTCCTTAGTTAAATCCTTGTCTTCTTGACTCAGGCTCCGTTCATACTTGATTTGAGAACAATCATGTAAGTGCAATCCATGCATAAAATTGCTGGAGGGTGGGAAAATCTGCAAGAGAGGGAGGCAGAGTCCTGAATTTTCCAAAGTTGTGGAAGCCTTAAGAAGGACAGTGGTGACATTTTGGGTCCATCTCCATGCTGAAAATACTCCGAGGCTGGATAGATGTTAGAAATCTTGCAGATTCTCTTAACAGGGCCTAAAGATTGTCAAGAATGTTAGATGCTGTCTGGTAGAAAAGCTGATGGCAAAGAAGGTCAGTTTTCCAAGGTGATAAAACCAGGTAATCAATGTGCTCTACGTGGGGCTACCCTTGAAAACTGTTTGGAAGTTGGAACTGGTGCAGAATGCAGCAGCTCGAATGCTGACAGGAGTCTTTGGCTGGACTCGCATCATGCCAGTCTTTAAGGATCTGCACTGGTTACCTATTTGCTCCTGAGCCCAGTTCAAGGTGCTGACACTAATATATAAAGCCCTAAATGGCTTGGGCCCTGGGTATCTGAAGTAGCGCCTTCTTTCATATAGACCTGCCTGGGAACTGAGATCTCAGGAAGAGGGACTTCTTGTAGTTCCTTCCCGTTCAGAGGTATGTTTTAATTTCATTGTAACCTGCCCTGGGACCATTCGGTGAAGGGCAGGATATGCATTTTCTGAATAAATAAATAAATAAATAAATAAATAAATAAATAAATAAATAAATAAATAAATAAATAAATATTATTATTATTATTATTATTATTATTATTATTATTATTATTATTATTATTATTATTATTATTATTAATTATTATTATTATTATTATCTGGAAGTATTGAGATGCATACATTGATGAGTGTATAGATGAGTTGTTCTAAGCAGTGGGTCCGGATGCCTTTGAGGAAGAAAGGGGTAGATCCATAGGTGTTAAGTGGTGTCTGAGCTTCTATTAGCTCTTGGGCCAATGATTTGGCTGAGCTGTTATGAAGATCTTTGGCACAAAGAGAATGTAAAGGTTTATGGGTATCCAGCTCATAATCATACAGAGATAGAGAAGGAGGTATGGAAGCTATAAGTGGAATCCCCTTGGTGTCAAGAGCAGAACTGTATTCTGAAGCCCATTGTTCTGTTTGAAGAATAAAAGAGAAGGCTACCTGCATCAGAGAATATATGATCAGCTGGGGCAGAGCTGTATCTGGGTCTGTTCTTACTTTTGGAGCAGATAAAATGATTTAATAGTAAGTATCAAAAGGGTACATTGAAATGCCTGAGTTCTCTACAAAGTCCAACTTGTTTCTAACGGCACCTGTTCTTCTTTGGGGAAATAAGGAAAGTGCTACCATCTACTTTTTCAGTGAACAAAGGCTTCTAAATATCTCTGCTGAAGTGGTGTGGTTTCCTCTGAAACCACACCATTTTAATCAGCCCAAAGCATTCACATTAACTGAGTAGAAGTGAATTTAGGCTGCTTGAGGAGGGCAGGAACAGGATGCAAGAACGGGTAATCTTCTGTTACTTTCTCCTTCTTTCTTTTGCTTCTTGTTTTTTACCAAAAAGAGACAAAATAGCTTCAGGAAAGAGGCAGCATCAGCATTGCTTGCTCCCACTAATGGCCAAGAGAAAATGTGGTGAATATTGTTCCTTTCTTCACCTGTAGGATGGCCATAGGAAATGTCTTGTTTAATTAGATCTGGGTCCCACCTAGTTCAGCAGCTTGTTCTCATACTAACAACCAGTTGAATATGGAAGTCCAGAAGTAGGATGTAAAGGGATGTTCAACCCCATTTCTTCTGTTGTGTTCATATGCAGTTAAAAAACCCCAACAAAAACCACAGAGGTGGTTTAGAAAAGGCTTAGAGATGGTTCGCAGGTGGAATTGTTCACTCACTAGTTTGTCCTTCCTCCCCCGACAAATGTTCTAAGTCAGAAAAAGGATGGGATAATAATATGAGCATCACATGCTACCATCTCTAAGTGTGAACCAGTTTTGCTAGGTGTGAACACAGTCTTTGTGCATCATACGGATGCAGTAACTGGAAAAGAGATTGTTACAGGAACTGCTCCTAGACATGTGTTTTAACACTATTCCCACAAGGAGGTTCTTTAAGGACTTTAGATTCTGTTTGACCGAGAACGGATTGATGTAGATTACAAAGAGGAGACACACTGATAGATCTTGAAGCTTGGTTTTTTAAACTGAAGTTTTAAAAGCACATGAGAAATAACTGTTCCATAGAAAGCAGCAATATTATTCAGAATTTCAAAGTTGGGTGAATTATTCAATGACAAACAATTTCTAATTTGGGAGAATTAGTCAAACTGTAAAGCAACTTGAAGAGTGGGATTTTTCCAAATAACTAAGCAGTAACTTGTAGTAAGAGAGACAGTTTTCACTGTAACTATGGCAAAATGACACAATAAGAGTTCCTGCGATCTCTCAGGATTAAGGCAAGGTGGACACCAAGGTGAGGAACAGAGAGCTAGGAAAGGGGTGGTGGAGGAGTTTTTGTGAAGAGGCAAGCAAAGTGAAGAGAAAAAGCACTAAACAAAATAAAGGGAAAGCAGGGGGAAGTAAGATCAGGGACAATCGTCACAGAAGCAGACAAAAGTAACAGAAGTACTACACAACAAGCCTCAGGAGGAGTAGGGAGCAAGTTCACATCTTGTGCCCAAAATGATCTCAGCAAAATAGAAATCTCACAGCTTTCTGGAACCCATGTACACAAAGTTCACTGTTGTTGAATCTTGAAGAACAGCTATGAAGTTCAGCTCTTGTAGTCAGGATGCAGGGAAAAAGTGCTTATCAATGTACAAAGGGACTTTGGGTCAGCCAAAGACTATAGATCAACTCTTGCAATGACAGAATAGATTTGGAGCAGCCAAAAAGGTACTGTACCTCAGAAATATGAATGGAGAGGCATATCTAATCTTATATCCCAAAACCTATCTTTGGATCAGGCCGAAAAATGGATTGTTCAGGTAGGAAATATAGCTGAATAAAAGACTGGGTAACTTTTAGGTTTTCTAAGGCTGCGTCCCCAAGCAACTTATTTGCCTCTCTAGTTTCCCTCTACCATCCCTCTATTCCAGTGGACTTTAAAAGTGCTGTTCAATTCCGGAATAAGCGTTCGCATGAGGCTCAGCAAAACACGCATTTAAAACGCACCTACCATCCCCATGGAAGCGTGTTTTCTTTGCCCACATTTTTTCTCCCTGCCCCCTCTCTTGTTGATAGGGTGCCGGCGGCAACGGGAAGGGACTGCGCTCTGCGCGGCCACAACCCGGAAGAAATCCCCAACAAGAAAAAATAGCCATCGGTTCTCTGATTGTCTTCCAGATCTCCACCCCCCGAAATGGCTTCCTGTGCTGGCAAAGGCAGCAGCTGCAGCCATCGGCCACGCGATCATTCGCTCATTCACTCTCAACACTTTCCCTCTGATCACTGTCAAAATCCACCCCATACAGCAGTGGTGACTGTAGCAATCCACCCACTTCACACCTGATAACAATGTTGCAATTCTCTGCAATTCTGGCTCTTTGAAAGTTCTGACCTTTAGAAAGGGAAAGGAAGGGAAGCTGCTGCAGTTCTGGGAGATGTCTGAATGTTTTATGGCTGTGTGGGCAGACGGCAATCCCTGCCCCTTTTGCCATGGAGCGTCCCCATGGTAAATGCTGCCAGGAAAACCTGCAGCTTCCAAAAAGTGCGCTGGTAGTCTTCTTTAAAGTGCACTTTTTTTCCCATGGATTTTCCTCCTTTTGTGGCGCTGGAAGCTCAGAGAAAAACCATGCCTGGGGGCGCTCAGAGGCAAAAGAAGCTTTTTAGCAGGATTTTTATTGCTTGGGGACGCAGCCTAAAACATGTAAATAAGTTGCATCAATTCCATCAGCCTTTCAGCTTGGGCACCAATATTATCCTAATTCTTGCAACTGCTCTCACTCAAGGTGCAAACACCAACATCTTATGTATCACCTTTCTGCAACAGGTTGACAAGATTAAATTGTCTTGTGGTGTAAGACACTTTTGATAATGAGGTTTTTGGCAGGAAAAACGAGCATTGTTGAAGATTTGAGTCAGTGGAATCAAAGGGTATGATGATGGTTTGCGTTCCAACCCCACACTTTTTGTTACCCAAAATGGGACTCTGAACTGAACACAAAATTCTATTGTTGTATGTGGTCTTGCCCAGCATCTAGTCCAGATTCCAGAATTCTGATCCATCTGTACAGTTATGGGAAAGAGATCATGTTGTAACAAGGCAATGATATCAGTCTCCTGTGATCTGCCCTGTTACAGGAATTGGTCTGCTCTGGTGTCAGTACTTGAGTTTAGGAGTATTGCAGAGGTCTGGCCTATAGGAATAAGTCAATAATGCCATAGAGGGGAGGCTTAGTCAGTCAATCCAAATCAAAGGCACTGCAGAGACAAGGCTCAGATTATAAATAAAAGAACTTTGAAGTGGATGCACAGTCCACTAGTGAAAGAATGTTGCATTTATACAGAGTTAGAAAAAGTGGCTTGAAAGTGGCTTAACAGGTGCTAGCTGTCACATGCTAGTTTTCCCATTCTACCTCTAATCCATATTTAAAGTTAGTCAATGTTGAGTATTTCCATAGTGCACTTTTAAGCCTTTAATATTGATTAGAGGTGGGGTAGGAATGGGAACACTAGCTGCTGTATGCATACCACCTCTAAGCCGCTTTTGAACTTCTACTTTAATATGTGTGGTCAATGATGCTTCATACTGGATTAAAAAGCAACTGATGCTACAACCTTTCCTTGCAGGGAAGCTCCTTTGCTCTCTTGATCATCACAGTCACTCTGTTTGGGGCTTTTCAGTCTTGAAATGAGTGGGAGGACATGAGATGTGTAAAATTATGCAGGTGTGGACAAATTAGATACTAGGGCCAGAGGTCCTTCAATGTAGCTGAATCCTGGACAATTCAGGACTGGAGAAAGAATTTTTTTTTTTTACACAATGAATATTTAAACATTGAAATTTGCTCATGAGATGTTGTGTTCACTACCAGGTTGGATGATTTCAAAAAAAGATTTGGACCAATTTATGGAAATCAGGGCTATCGCTGGCTATTAGCTCTGATGGTGCTAGGAGGAGATATGCCTCTGAAGATCAACTAGGAAGCTGATGTCTCATTGATGGGCTTCCTTGTACAGCTGATTGTCCGCTGTAGCAGCTTCTCCACTGTCTTGTTGGCCTGTGCTAACTCCTTTCCTTGACCACTGTGCTCGTTTGCCAGAGCAGTCCCCAGAGGGCATGGTCTCCTGGAGAATGCTGTGGCTGTACAAGACCTGTGAATGAGAACTCCATTTTCCTGGTTTCCTAGGAACTGTCTTGGAAATAAGCCACTTCCCACATGCTGCAGTAATCTCCCCAACCTCCTTCTTCAGGGATTGGGGAACTTTCATTCCTATGTTCCAGAGTTAAGCCAGATGGATAACTCCTGATGCATGCCACCATCTTCCACACTGGTCTGGGCTCACATTGTGTGATCTGGTCCAAAACAGGGATGTGCACGAATATTCATAGGCATTCGAAATCTGATAGAATGTGCTGAATTTAGACATTCGAACTCAAGTAGACTGTCCTGAAATTTGAATGTAAACATTTGAATCGACTTGGAATTTTGGATCTATTTGTTCGAGTTATCCGCACATTCGTATGTGTACGCATTTGTATGGATCTGTACAAATGAAAATGGGTTGCACATGGGATAACTACGGGATGCATACAGCTGCGTACGGATGCGTACAGATGTGTGGAAGATGCATATGTGCACATATGAATGTTGTCGATATTCGTATGTGCAGATTTGAATCAAAAATTCAAATGAATAGATTCGAATCTGGTAAATTCAAATCGAATCTTGTTAAACACAATTTTGGAAGATTCAAATCGAATCGGATTTTTGGATATTCGATTAGATTCAAATAGAACGTCAAAAATTTTTTGTGCACATCTCTATTCCAAAATTGGCCTCTGCATCACATGCTAAGGTGTGTAGTGTTGAAGCAGCCTATGAAAACAGGTGGATCATGGGTCTGATTCAGTAGGGTACTTCTTACGTTCGTAAGATGTGAATGGAGTTACAATATATAAACAGCCATCTGTTGTACATAATTGCTGGAGCTCTGCAAAATCACATAAGTAAATATAAATAATTGTTTTATTAACTATTGCAAGTAGTTACTAAGGTAATCTAAAACAGCAGTTAATTAACATGGAAATGAGAAGGCAGCTTCACCCAATCATTGCTATGCATTTCCATTTGTCTAAAAAATCCCTGCCACAGCCCTGTGGCAATTACGTTCTCTATTTTCTTGAAACTGGTTTCTACATTTCTTTTTTAGCTGCTTATAGCATGGAGCATCTCCCTGTCATCCTGCAGTACTAATGCTTCTTTAAAATACTAATTGGAAGATTTGGTAGAAGTGAGGGATGAAGCTGGTCTTAATTTTCTAGTTGCTTCCTATGGTTTTCATATAAATGTGCTGAACATTTTATTTCTAAGTTAATTCTTCCAACTTGAAAGAAAGGATTTTTTTTTAAAAAAAAGCAGACTGAAGATATAAGCAGAGTTTACAGGTAATAAGAAGGTTGCTTTGTTGAAATTTGGTTCTGTCTGGGTTTGTGATTATAACAGGAAATTATGAGGCTTTTAGCATTCAGATCCAGTCACTAGCAAATAGCATTGTAGTTAATGGGCTGAATAAGACTTTAGAGACATTATTTTGGCCAATTAACTCCAGAAATTTAACATCTGTCTTTTTTTCTTTTTTTACCAAAACATTTTAAAGAAGCATTACCTTTCTTTGACAGATTTTCACCCTAAGGCATTATCTACAGCAGAGTTAAGCCAGCCTGCTCCTCAGACAACAAGCAAAGTAGAAATAGTGCAAGAAATAACAACATTTAATGTTGCTGCAAAGAACTCATCAGAGGTAAATCATACATTACATCTATGGGGGGAATGTGGTGATTATGGCATTTATTTAGTTGCTCCTGTCAGCATTGCCCTCTAGATTTGCTGGCATTTTAATCTGCAGAAGATCTAGATGTAGTTTGAGGAGAGCAAAGGGAAGCTTACAATCAGAACCTTGCTTTTCACTCCTACTCCAGAGTGATGGTATCTATGGTGCTTTTTGGTACTCTGGCAATGAATCATTTGAGAATGCTAGCATCCTTGACTTTCCTTACACATTGGATAAATCTAAAAAATTTATTTATTGTATATGGTACTTTACCAGCTTCATCTCATTCTGAGCTATGGCTTTCTTAACTACCTTCTTATAAGATTCTTCATTTGTAAATTGCTTCCATTTTTATAGAGTTGAGGCAAAATCTTCTTCCTTATTATGAAAAAGTAGAGATGAAAGGGCAATCCATATGGTTGCAGCTTAATCTCTTTTGCCGTGATCTTGTATCAATTGGTCAGCTATAATGACAACATATTATTCTACTTCTTCCTCTAAATATTTACATCTTTCACTTTGAAAGATCAGTCTGCTGCAGGAACTTGTTCTTGAATGTTCCTCAATTCTGTTCTCCTAAGCATTCTTTTTATGACCAGGAGCGGCTGTCCATAACAACTACATAGGTAGTGCCTTGTCATATCCAGTGCTCAGAGGGTGATTTTACTTTCCCTTTCTTCCTCATCCATTTTAATTTAGAGTTGGCTAATATATGCCTATTCCAAAATATTCAGTTTTTATGTGGGTGTTGTAGAACGGCTGCCTTTGCCTCACTAACCATGCACTCTGCCTATTTCCTTTAACCTGCCTTGCCCTTGAACCACAATGAGCACTAGCTACCAGTATTTCTGCAACTCATCCTGCAGAATTGTCCATATAGTGTCAATAAAGCATAGAATCATAGAATCATAGAATGGTAGAGTTGGAGGGGACCTCCTGGGTCATCGAGTCCAACCCCCTGCTCAAGGCAGGATCTCCTAAACCAGAAAGGTTGGCTTCTGGATTTTCCTTTCCAGCAAAGACATTAGCTTCTATTTCATATAGGCCTAGATGGCTTTAAGGAAGGGCTAGACAAATTTATGGATAACTGATGTATCAATGGCTACTAGGACGGATGCCTAAGTACATCTTTCAGGCCGTGGGGACAAGCAGGATAGTTCTAAGGCCATTTGCTGGGATTCAAGAGCAGGAGAAAGTTTACCCTTACTCTGCTTGAGATGCCCATGGGCAATTGGTGGGCCACTGTGTGAGACAAGATGCTGGACTAGATGGGCTGTGGCCTGATCCAGCAGGGCGCACCTCTAAAGTTCTTATGTAGGGGTAATTCTGACTTCCTTAGGAAACAAGACAAACATTGCACACACCTCAAATAGATAATTGTCACTGTTTCCTCTGAGCCTATGCCTGCAGAACATGAAAAACTTGTTTCCGACAAACATTGCTTGCTGTACTTCCAGTGGAACTTTTGTCCTTATTTCTTATCAACAGTTTAGTAAATATTCTGTTTTCTACAGAATATGAAAATCCTTGACTTTTAGCTCTTGCTTCTTTCTTTGTTCGTGGTTGTAAGGATAAGGTACTAGCTCCCTACCTTTCTCTAGGCAGGAATTTCCTATGGCCGAGGAATGTAGCTCCACCTACTAGCTGTGGATATAACCCCTCCTTCTCTGATCCCATATTTGAAGACCAGACTTGCTCCAGTCCTCAAAGAAAGACACCAACTTATCATTACACAGCCTAAATTCTTATCTTATGTCCATTTTCCACATCTGTTGGACCTTGCCCTTGTGCATTCATAGAATCATAGAGTTGGAAGGGATCTCTAGGGTCATCAGGTCCAACTTGCTGCTCAATGCAAGGTTTCCTAAACCATCCCAGACAGATGTAGATCCAGCCTGTGCTTGAAGACTTCCAGTGAAGGAAAGTTCACTACCTTCTGTGGCAACCTATTCCATTGTCTGATCGCCCTCAACATCTGAAAGTTTTTCCTGATATCTCGTTCAGTAACACTTTTGCAGCCACCTCCCATTAAGTCCTTGCAGTGGTGTGGGGGCAAAGGTTTAGTGGGAAGTTTGCTTTTCTTATCCTATGTTTGGATTCAGAGGTTCACCACTTGTGTGAATCTGATCTGTGAGCCACAATTACTCATTTGAATCCTTGTTGCTACATCTGCTCAGGTAGATTTCTTCAGTGACTCTAGGGCCCTGCTAAAGTCTGCTAAAACTCTTCTTTTGCTTCTGAGTGCCCCCATGCCAGGGTTTTTAACAAACTTCCAGAGCTACAAAACGAGGAAAACGCGCAACAAAAAAAGTGCCCTTTAAATAAGACTTTCAGAGCTCTTTTTGGAAGTTCCGGGTTTTCCTCGCAACATTTACCTTGGGGACGCTCCGTGGCAAAAGGGGCGGGGATTGCTGCCTGCACACACAGCAGTAACACAAGCAGCTTCCCTTTCTAATGCTCAGAACTAAAGAGCCAGAATCACGCAGAATTGCAACATTGTTGCAATTGCTATGAGGTGTGAAATGGGTGGGTTATTGCTAGGGGTGGATTTTGACAGCAATAGCAGGGAAAATGGTGAGTGAATGAGCGATCGTGCGCTGGACAGGGTGGATTTTGACAGCAACAACAGGGAAAGTGGTGAGTGAATGAGCGATCGTGCACTGGACAGGGTGGATTTTGACAGCGATAACAGGGGAAAGTGGTGAGAGTGAATGTTTGCCAGCACGAGAAGCCATTTTGGGGGGCGGAAGATCTGGGAGACGAACAGAGAACCGATGGCTATTTTTCCTTTGGACTTGTCAGGGGTTGTCTTCCTGGTTGTGGCCGTGCCAAGCGCAGTCCCTCCCCATTCCCGCTGGCACCCTATAAACAAGAACAGGGGCGGGGAGAAAAAGATGCGCGCAAAGAAAACACGGCTCCCATGGGGACGGAAGGTGTGTTAAAAATGTACATTTTGCTGAGCCTCATGCGGACGCTTATTCCTGATTTGCATGGCACTTTTAAAGTCCACTTCAATAGAGTGACAGTAGAGTGACAGTAGAGAGGCAAATAAGTCTTTTGGGAATGCAGCTTCGGTTTGGTTTGCAAATGGAATCTTCATGCAGATGTACTGTGGGAGTACACATGGTGGAGGATATCAGAGTTTCTGGGGCATTAGGAGGCAGCGATCATGTTATCCTTGAATTCTGGATAATAAGGGAAGGAAAGCATGAGAGGACTCAGACTTCAAAGTTGGACTTCAGAAGGGCAGATTTTGATGGACTCCGGAGGAGGTTAGGAGGGATCAAATCGTTAAATGTAATAAAGGATAGAAATGTCCAAGAAGGATGGGATATTTTGAGAAATGCAATATTAGAAGCGCAATCATTAACAATTCCTCAAAGAAGGAAGAATGGAAAACATCTAAAGAGACCAGGGTGGATAAACCTAGAACTTAAAAACTTGATAAAAAAGAAAAAAGAAATGTTTAAGAAATGGAAGGAGGGATACATATCTAAGGAGGAATATAATGAAATCAGTACAATCTGCAGGGCAAGTATCAGAAAAGCTAAAGCTAAAAATGAACTGAGGCTTGCAAGAGAGACTAAAAACAATAAAAAAGGGTTTTGGGGATATGTCAACAGCAAAAGAAAAGTCAAAGAGGTTTTGGGAAGTCTGCAGGGAGAGAATGGAGAAGTGATCGAAAGTGATCTTGAGAAGGCAGAGATTCTGAACTCCTATTTTGCATCTGTTTTTTCCAAGAGGGATAATGTACATGCAACAGTCCTTCACTGTACTGATGAAGGACTAGGAGAATCAAGACACAAAATCAACACTGAGAGAGTAAGGGAACGCTTAGCTAACTTAAACGAATTTAAGTCCCCGGGTCCAGATGGATTACATCCTAGGGTACTGAAGGAATTAGCAGAGGTAATTGCTGAACCACTTGCTGTAATCTTTGAGAAGTCATGGAGAACAGGAGAAGTCCCAGACGATTGGAGAAGGGCAAACGTTGTTCCTATCTTCAAAAAAGGGAAGAAGGTAGACCCAGGGAACTACAGGCCTGTTAGCCTGACTTCAATACCAGGAAAGATTCTCGAACAAATTATTAAACAACACATATGTCAGCATTTGGATAGGAATTCAATAATTAACAATAGTCAACATGGGTTTGTATCAAACAAGTCGTGTCAGACTAACTTGATTTCATTTTATGACAAAATCACTGAATGGGTTGATCAAGGAAATGCAGTAGACATAGTATTTCTTGATTTCAGCAAAGCATTTGACAAAGTATCTCATGTGATCCTCATTGAAAAATTGATCAAATATGGGTTTGACAAGGCAACTATAAGGTGGGTTCAAAACTGGCTTAGTAATCGTACTCAAAGAGTGGCTTTAAATGGCTGCACATCCAAATGGAAGGAAGTGTCAAGTGGAGTACCACAAGGTTCTGTCCTGGGCCCAGTTATGTTTAATGTTTTTATAAACGATCTGGACGAGGGAGTTGAAGGGAAACTGATCAAATTTGCTGATGACACAAAGCTAGGGGGGATTGCAAACACCAGAGAAGAGAGAGAGAGGATTCAAAAAGATTTAGAGAAACTCGAACAATGGGCTGCAACTAATAAAATGGTATTTAACAAAGAAAAATGCAAGGTTCTGCACCTGGGCAAGAAAAATGAAAAAAGCACGTATACAATGGGAGGAATTCGGCTGAGCAGCAGCACATGTGAAAAAGACTTGGGTGTCCTGGTAGATCATCAACTGAACATGAGTCAACAGTGTGAGGCAGCTGCAAAAAAGGCAAACGCAATCCTGGGGTGTATTAGGAGAAGCATAGAGTCCAGATCACGTGAAGTTATTATCCCCCTCTACTCTACCTTGGTCAGACCTCATCTGGAGTACTGTGTCCAGTTCTGGTCACCCCAGTTTAAAAAAGACGCTGACAAGCTGGAGCAGGTTCAAAGGAGAGCTACCAAGATGGTGAACGGTCTACAAACCATGTCCTATGAGGAACGGCTTAAGGAACTAGGAATGTTTAGTCTAACAAAAAGAAGACTGAGAGGAGACATGATAGCTGTCTACAAATACCTCAAGGGTTGTCACAAGGCAGAGGGATCAGCCCTGTTCTCACTCTCTCAAGGAAGGACTAGAAACAATGGGGTGAAACTGCAGGGGAAAAGATTTAGTTTAGATGTTAGGAAAAAATTTCTAAGAGTAAGAGTGATCAACCAGTGGAACAGGCTGCCACGGGAGGTGGTTGGTTCCCCTTCGATGGAGGTCTTCAAGCAGAGACTGGACAGCCATCTGTCTGAGATGGTTTAGGAGATCCTGCCTTGAGCAGGGGGTTGGACTCGATGACCCAGGAGGTCCCCTCCAACTCTACCATTCTATGATTCTATGATTCTATGATTCTATGATCCAGGAAGGACTTTTATCATTTTTTTTTAATGAATTTTGTGCAATACAGTTATACTTACTCCTGAAAAGAGTTACAATTTTTTTTTTTAGTACTAGAGGGTCTCTTGACAATTACTGTTGGAAGGCAAATGTTTAAACTAGATAAACTTTGCTCCAATAGAGTAAGGCAGTAAATTCCTGCTATAAAATACTTGGCATTTTGCCCCAGCATTTTACAAAAGGTTTGAAAATTACACATGAATGTTTCTTTGAAAAGCATTCTATTGTATCATGATTTGCCTGGTTCCTCATCTAATTCCTCTTTTCTTTGATGTCAGTGACACTTACCTCAATCTAACTTCTATTCAGCAGCTCTGCATGATAACATTTGCCTTGTGTTATATCTTTAATGTACCAAAGAGAGATGAAAACATTTCTAATTTGTTATGAATATTAGTAAAAAAAACTTACCAATACTGTTTGAAAAAAAAATATAAACTGTTCATCCATTTCAGTTTCTTTGCACACAATAAAGATTGTAGTTTTTAGCAGTATAACCTCTTTTTTCTTGTTACAATTTTCATAGTTAATCATACCTCTCACTTATGTGAAGTGCCTCACAGCTTCACGTCACTGTTGTTGACTAATTAACCATCACTTTAATCACCATTAATGTCAACATTTACTCAGATAATGTACTGTGTCATAGTGCTTGAGATAGTAAATTTATTTTCTGTTTTATAAATAAGGTATTAAACATTATGGCCCAGTTTAGATATAATGATCAACTGTGGTTTATTATAATGTTCATAATTATGTGTCCCCTGTCCTCTGTTAGGAAAGAGGTAGAGGCTTTTGTTTCTGATTTCAGTTAACCACAGTTTTGTACTATATGTGAATGATAAACTGTGACTTCATCTAGATGGGGTATATATAATGCTATTATGGCTTGGCTACATTGGGATTGCCACATGTTTCTGTGGCAACCCCAATATAATTCTGTGATATTGGGGTAAAAATCTGATATATCATATTTCGGGAAAAACTGACTCTGAACGCCTTTCTGGATGCTGGTGCTAGGAGCTACTATTTTGCAGGTGGCTATCATGTGTGTGAAAGGCCTTGAAAAAGTGGCTGCAGATGTGCAGTGATTGTGATCATGTACCTCCAGGTATTTTGTGCCAGCCCCCTGCTAGTTTGTCAACAAGTGATTATTCGGGAGGGGCTTTATTCTGGTATATCACTTGTTGGTGCAATAATTGGATGGTGTTTGGAGTCAGATTGTGTCTGATCATCAGTAAGGTAAGCTGAAACAAGTGAATTTCATCAACTATGATCAGAACTTTAGTTCGTAGTTCACTAAATGCTGTAGGCCTTTCATGAAATTTGGGTGATATTCCTGCTGGGATTTTCTTGGAGCATGGATCAGGACTACAGGATGGAACAGATACATGGCTTGGGGTCAACTCAGTCTTTGGAGGCTTAGGTAACCTCTGTGGTCACAAGTGTCTATTGCCAGCTTTGGCTAGTATAGCAGTTGCACTTACCTTGAAAGAGAGAGACTGGCCACTGTTACTCATAATCTGGCAATCTTGTATTTAGACAACTTAAGATCTGGAGGAGAGGTTCTCGTGGTTGTCCCATCGCCTTCAGCAATGAGGCGGGTGGGCACCCGGGAGAGGGCCTTCTCAGTAATGGCCCCAGGCTATGGAATAGTCTCCCCCTGGAGGTGCGTCAGGCTCCTTCTCTGATTATGTTCAGGGAGGTGTTGAAGATGCCTCTCTTCGCTCAGGCCTTCGGCTAAATGTTGGTTATGTTTTCCTCCACTGCAAACACTACTGTTTTAACTGTTATTGTGTTGTTTTTAACATGTTGGATTTTAAATGTTGTGATGGTTATTATTGTTTTAATATAGGTTTATTGATATGCTGGATTTTAAAGTTGTTACCTGTCTTGGGACCTTCGGATATAGGGCGGGATAGAGATATAAATAATAAAAATAATAAATAAATCAATAAACTGTAATATGTTGTAGGTGAGTTATCTTTGTACCTGCTCCAGACCCTCTGACTAGTGTAAAACGTGGCTGCCTAGTTGTTGAGTGGGGTACCTGTTTGGACACACATCACACCTCTGGTTAAGCAATTGAACTGGTTGCCAATTTGCTCAAGGTTCTGTAAAGCGCTAAACAACTTGGGGCTTCTTTTGTTACAGCCCCAGAAGAGCCCTGAGATCATCTAGAGCAGAGGTGTCAAACTCAATTTTGCAGAGGGCTGGATTAAAAAAAAAAAAAGTACTGTCAGGGCCAGAGGGCGTGGACGGTGGCATGACCGGGTGTGTGGCTAGGGCAGAGGAGGGGCTGGGGCGGGACGGGGGGCGGGACCGGGTGTGTGGCTAGGGCACAGAGGAGGGGCTGGGGGCGTGGCTGGGGCGTGGCCAGGGCGTGGCTAGGGCACAGAGGAGGGGCTGGCTGTCCATGGCGGCACCCACGCATTCGGGCAGTGGAGTGTCCCGCTGCGCGCTCGCCTCACCTCACCTCGCCTCCTTCGTGCCCAAGGAGGACGGCGGCGGCGGGTGGCGGTGGGCCGTATTAGTACAGCCCGCGGGCTGCATCCGGCCCGCGGGCCGTATTTTTGACATGCCTGATCTAGAGAGATTGTACTATGAGCCTGATATAGAATGCCATTTTATGATGGTCTGCAGTTGGGCCTTCTTTGTGGCAACACCTTTCCTATAGAATTCTCTCCCTCCTGTTGTTTATGAGGCACCATAAAACAACTACGGATAGTATTATACCCATAACAGAATATCAATAATGTTGCTTCATTAAACCCGACAGTGCTGGCATGGATTTAACCTAATGTAGTATTATGCCCATATGCAGTGTTTTTACCTCTCCCTGGCAGAGAGTGAGTTAAGAAATTGTCAAGATTCTGCATGAAAACATTATATGCTCTCCAGAAGTATGTCTTTTAAACCCTCTACTAACAGGATAACTCTGCTGTTAAGTACAAAGTACTCTTGAACTTTCTTCTATTAGAACACAAAGTTATCACTATGTTCTGAAAGAATAATTTGTCTTGAAAGAAGAATAGTTAGTTTCATATGATTTGTTAAAAGCTTTGCTTAGTGCAATGGGGCGTCGGTGGCTGTGTGTGTGTGTGTGTGTGTGTGAGAGAGAGAGAGAGAGAGAGACTGAGGTGGTTGTGTGTGTGTGTGTGTGTGTGAGAGAGAGAGAGAGAGAGAGAGAGAGAGAGAGAGAGACTGAGGTGGTTCGCCCAGGCACTCAACCTGCATTGAGCTCTTTCTGTAGTAAAGAGTCAAGTATGGAAGAATGTAAGACTCTGTGTTTGTTCCCATTTTCCTTCCTCTTCCTCTTCCTCTTCCCCTTCCCTTTCCCCACTTCTTTCCCCTTCTCTCAACCCCTAGGGGATCTGTGTTGATTACAGATAGTGTAGAGGTCCCTGTTCCCCACATCAGCAAAGGGACCAGTAATTTTCTTTCCACATTATCTGTCCCAAAGGATTAACGCTAAAAGAAAACAGTTTGTCACTTGGCTGATGTATTCTCTCACTCTGAAAGTAGACTGAAGCTGGATTAAACCTTAAATGTGACCACAGCCCATGTGTTCTTAACAACACACAGGAATCCCAGATTTTTTTTTCTATTTTCAGGAATTATATTTCACTTGAAGCCCTTCAAGGCCCCATCCAGACAGGGGAAATACCGTGCCGTTTGTGGCTGTGTCATGGTGGTATTGCTATATATCTCTGTGGCAAGCCCACCATAGTTCTGCTATATCTCCTCTAAATTGCACTATAGCCTATTGTGAAAAAGCCTGACACTGGTGGAAGGCTTTCCTGAAACCACACTATAACTAGGGATGTGCATGAATATTCTAAGTTTTTCGAAATTCTATCAAATTTCCCTGAATTTTGACGTTTGAATTCAAATCGAATGTCCATACATTTGAATTTAAAAATTTGAATGAATTTTGAATTTCTGATCGATTTGTTCAAAATATCTGGACATTTGCCCGTGTACGGGTTCGTACACGATGCGTACTTGCAAACAGTGCATCTTTGCCACATCCATACGCATTTATACAGATCCGTACGGGACAAAAATGGGTTGCATACGGGACAAATACGGGATGCACATGGACATGTACGGATGCGTACAGATGCAGGAAAGATGCACGTGGGCACATACGAATGTTGTTGACATTCGTAAGTTCAAATTCAAATTGAAAAATCAAGCGAATAGATTTGAATTTGCTTAATTCAAATCAAATTTGGTTAAATTCGAATTTGCTGCACACCCCTAACTATAACTGAACCTTGTAGGTGGAGCTGCCATTGCCGCTTTGGCCATTGTGCATTTGCAGGGCCCAGAAAAGATTACCCAGATCTGCTCATCACTAAAATGTGCAGAAACAGCACCAGTTTAGGTGCTGTTTGTTCAACAAGTGACAATTCTGGAGAGGCTTTTCTCCCGAATACAGTGGTACCTCGACATACAAGTGCCCTGACATACAAGTGTTTTGAGATACAAGCCACCGAGCGAGCGATATTTTGCTTTGAGATGAGAGCAAGATTTGAGATACGAGTATGTAAATACAGTACAGTACATAACAAAAACAACTGAGGTGGTGTTTTGGGAGCTGGAATGGATTAATGGGAAAATTGCTTTGAGATACGAGCGATCTGACATAAGAGCAAGGTTACGGAACGAATTAAACTCGTATGTCAAGGTACCACTGTATTGCTTGCTGCCATGATATTTGGCTGGCTTCTGGATCTGGCCTAACTTGGTCTGTGCAACAATCAGCAAGTTGGCAAATTGTGAATGAACAGTAAATGAAGGCAAAACATGTGAAGTGCTTCAAAAAACTGTGGTTTTAAAAATGTAGAATACAGTTTGCCCATATCTACACCTGCAGTTTAAACACTTTACTTCTCTGCCTGACACCTGCTTAGCTGGGGTTTTTTTGTATGAAGGAAAGGGCTTAATTCAGTCATGAATTAAGTGCTGAAGCGGTTTAATCGGGTTGTCTAAAACCCTTTGATGCTTTCTATAAATACCTTTCATTCACAGACTAGCAGACATCTTAAATGTGAGCTATGCTAATAAAAAGCCCATTTTAAAAAAATCTGAATGGTAGAATTTAATTTTATTGCATAGGGCAGGCAGAAAACATTTGATGAATATAGTACATTTTATAATTGAGAGCAGATATATGATGCTTTTGATTTTGATATATGGATGCTAATGGTAGTTTTTCATGCATCAAGTATATTTAACTATGCACACATAGTTTGCTATATTTTATCTTCTCAAATCAGGCAACTTAATTAGCGTATTCATATAGTTAAGTATGAAAATCAAGATCTGAAGATCTGTGTCAGGAATAAAGTAGAATACCCGTGGGTCATTTTAGAACCAGAGCCACATATCTTGTGAGGTAAATATACTAGCTCAGTTTACAGAATATTTTGGTATTTTTTTCTCTTAAGAAAGAAAGTATTGCTGCATTATTTCCATATCTATTTCAGTTATGCTTCAGGTCTAACTTACATTGCTTGCTCTGTATAACCACTATCTCCACTGTGTGAAATGAAATGAACACATAAGGAGTATTTTTTGTGTAACTGCTATTATAACAAAAAGACCTAGATATTTGATTTTGTCTCCAGGCAGCAACAAAAAATGTGTGGGTTTTTTTCCAGTTCATGTCATATGGACAAAATATATACTGTGAATTGGTGGTACTTCTTTAATAGTCCCCTTCTAAAAAACAGTGATGTCAAAAGGACCCTTAAAAAATAATACAGAACGAGCTTTTAACTAGATATTTTAAATATCAAACAAGCTGGGATACTGGATAACTATGGCTGTACCCAGGTTAGTGGATAAATATTTGCAGTTATATAAAAATTCGCAACTTATCTGGCTGCAAAGCAATGACTCGTCATCCCCACTCCAAATGGAGGTCCACAGCTTCCTCCTTGGCAGCTGGATGACTTCCGTGGCATGCATCACGTGGAATCAAGCAGCTGTTTCTCCCTGTGGTTTGGTGGCTTGGCACACATTGCTTTGGGAGCCGAGCCTGTGCATGGGGATGGTCCTGGGCTATTTGGGGAGGAGATTGGCTTGAATTTTCTCCCTTTTCCATGGCAAGCAATGCCCCCCCATTCATGGCCAAGGCAGGCAGCTCAAAACAGCTCAACTGCATGGGGACGGCTGTATGTGTATACAGCCCTCACCTGCATGGGGACGGGCAAGATTTGGTTTCACACCCAGTCGCAAATGGGCCATATTGCACCAAATCACTTGCACAGGGACGTGGCCTATTGATAAATATCCCCAAAAGTTATTTTTCTCTTTAATTTTCTTTGCAAAATTTCACTTTGAAAAAAAGAGATAAATAAAAATAAGGCAACCCACAAATCCTCTTAACATATACGAAAAGAATAGTACAAACACACTTGCTTTCCCAATTGGACTTTTGGGCTTCTTGTGGGAACTTTCACTTCTGTCCTCTAAAATTGAGCTGGCCCAGGTTGTAGCAATGTAAAAAGGCCCTGGTGTGCATGGCTTGCTGCAAGTTGCCACTATGATCTTGTTTCAGTTCACTGATCCAGTTCACCAATGCACAGTGTGTGGTAGTTACCTATGTGTGTACTCACATAGACATATATGAATGCATACACATTTGATGGCATGCTCTTTTGTTGACACACCTCTTTACCTTGGCTTTGGGTAAAGCATCCTCTGCCCATGCAGGCACTGTTAATGTTTTAGATAATCTGTATTATCTGTTTTATTGGTTTTATTGTGACTGGCAATGAGATGTCCAGATACGATAAAGCAGTATAGAAATATAAATAAATGAAATAAAATAGATATTTATGCTTACGGAGATGTAGTTTTCAAAATCTATGCAATATTCCTCAGATCTCTAGAACAAATCTGAGGGAACAGGGCTGAAAAATACCTCTACTTGCAACCAGTTAAGGTAGATAGTACTGTTAGATCAGTGTCTTCTAATTTTGAAAGTTTAGAAAATGTGCTAGTTTTAATCCTTCTATTAATATGGTGTTAAATGAACTTGGGTATTTTTTCTTTTTTGTTAGGATTTGATAATCTTTAGTGAGGATGAATCTTACACTCCTCCTGGAAAAGATCCTGTTAAGGTCTGTAAAGAAGAATTGGTGCCGGATAAAATAGCAACAACCAGGAACTCTTGGAACACAAGTAAGCAGAAATCAGAAGGAGAATTTGCAATAAATGTCTGCAGCAATAAATAGCAATTGGGCGGGGTGTTTGCATAGCTGAATTTTTTTAAAGCAAAATAGGATTAGAAACTGCTAATTGCCTAGCCTTGCACACTGTAGATTGTAGTTCTACAGTAATTGTGTGAAAAAATAGCCAGTTCAAACCATATTTTTCAAGAGACTATATTTGGCCCTAAGGTTGTCAGCTCTTAGAAAATACTGTTGAAGTCTTCTCTGTTGTAGCTCTGGAACTTAGGATCATCCCTGTTATGTAGACTGTTCAGAAATGAGAAAAATAAGTTGTTCAGTATAGAACCTGACACTCAGTATAGTACCCTGAAACCCACCTTTCTCTTTTTTCTGCTGCCTTTTGGTGACATTTTGTTCTTATATGTGTGGAAAGCAGGACGCTTCTAAGGCCATTTGCTGGGATTTGAGAGCAGGGAAAGGTTTGTCCTTGTCTCTGCTTGAGATGCCCATGAGCATTTGGTGGGCCACCGTGTGCAATGGGATGCTGGACTAGATGGGCTGTGGCCTGATCCAGCAGGGCTTCTCCTATGTTCTTATGCTTCTTGTGATATTTGTCTGGCCAGAAACAGTAATCAGAAATCTTAGTGCTGCATTTTGCAATAGTTCAAGCTTTCAAATCTTCAAGGCAGCTGCACACAGACTTACTAAAGTAATCAAGCCTAGCATGATCAGAGCATGGATACTGTAGCCAGATTTTCTGTCCATTAAGGGCTGCAAATGGTAAATGAACTGTAACCAATAATAGATCTTTCTGATCACCAGTAGCAACAATGTCAATAAGTCTTAACTGACAAAAGATGGTTCCAGAACTATCCCTAAACTACATATCTGATCTTTTCAGAAGAGTACAACTTAAGTTAATGTAGCCTACTTTGTGTCATAGAATTGAGACCATGAAGGACCCTTGTCTTGTCACTTTCCAGCCATGTTTGGAGATATCAACGAACATGGGACCCAGGAGAAATGAGAAAAATAAAATGTTGAAAAGAAAGCAACAGTGTATTTTGAGAGGGTGTGGTCACCCAGGAGTTGTGCAATGATTTGGGTTGTTAATCCAGAGTGTTCATTGATCCAGAGTGATGTAGGAACCTGAAGGCTGGAATTTACAAATGTCCTTGTCCTTGAGTATCTAATATACCAGCTTTTTCTTCTGTGTCGTGGACAAGGTTTTTGAGGATACCTTCAAGCAAGGTGGGCTATTGCAAACAGATGTCTCATTGGAGCTGGTTATAGTGGCTTAGGAATGGTTTGTATCAATTAGATTTGATGACTGTACAACAGAAGGGTTTGGCAGAATTGGTAGAAGTTTAAAAAAGGGTAACTAAAATGATCAAGAGTGACACTTTGCGCCGATGGTTTATTTGAATCATCTTGCCAAGGCTCCACACAGTTTATCCCAGTTCACTGAACTTCCCCTTGCTCCCTCTCTTAACTTGTGCCCACTGCCACCTCTTTGGCTGCACCTGCCTACTAGCTCGTGCTGCTGCTATCTGCAGTGTTATTCTCCATCAGCACTCCTGGGTGCTTGCCTTCTGGGACTACAAGTCCCAGCAGACCATCTCCTGTGCTGAAAAGCCTCAATTGCTGGTCACATGTTCAGTGTGACCCGTTGTGATTGAGACCTTCCCAGAAGAGGAGGCAGTGCCACACACATTGAGCAATGTGGCATGCTGGGACCTATAGTCCCGGGAGCCGTGGACTTGGGCAGGTGCTTCAGAACAATGTGACAAGTGATAGTAAGGCAGTCTGAAGTGGACAGGCAATTATGTGAGCTGTAACAGTAGGTCCAAGGGAGAAGGCAACAATGGAAGGGGGAAAAGAGACCTGCAAAGAATTGGACCTGAACCAATTGACCTTAGTATGCCAACTGACTAGTTTGCTGAGGCCTGTGAGGTAGTTCTAATGATAGCAAGATTTGGTTTTATGTGAACCAAAGCCCGTGTGACTCTAATCAAGAGCTCTCAGTAATTTTCCTATGGAAAAATGTGCAATATTTATAGGTTTTTAGGGAAAGGAAATGTAGGGGGAAACATTGCAGACATATACAACTGCTGAGAACCATCTTGCCTGAGAGGAGTGAAGAGGCATCAGTTCTGGGCTGCTCTGCCATCTTGCTCCCAGCAGTGCCCCTCCCTCCTCTGACTGCCATCATCACAAGGCTGAGAACCATCTTGCCTGGGAGGAGTGGAGAAGAGGCAGCAGACTGGGCTCTGCTATCTTGCTCCCAGCAGTGCCCCTCCCTCTTCCAACTGCCATTACCACAAGGCTGAGAACCATCTTGCTTGAGAGAAGTGGAGAAGAGGCAGCAGGCTGGGCTCTGCCAGTTTGCACCCAGCAGTGCCCCTCCCTCCTTCGACTGCCATCATCACCATCTTGCCTGAGAGGAGTGGAGAAGAGGCAGCAGTTCTGGGCTGCTCTGCCATCTTGCTCCCAGCATTGCCCCTCCCTTCTCCAACTGCTCCCATCACAAGATGGCAAAGAGACTATGGCAGCCGATCCACCAGTTGAGGAAACGTCTGGTCCTGTGGCCAAGCAAGGTGGGGCTGAATAGATGCCGGCTGACCATCAATGAAGAGAAAATTCAAAGTAAAGAGAATAAGAAAATTCCAGCAGTAAGAAATGAACTGAAGAATTGGATCTGAAGACCTCAAATGCTTGCTTTTTGCTGTTCCCTGTTCCCTCCCACATCATTTTCCTTTTGTTTCTTGTCTCTTTAGATTGTAAGCCTGAGGGCAGGGACCTGTCTAAGATTAATATAATATTGTAACCCGCCCTGAGACCTTCGGGTATAGGGCGGGATAGAAATACAAACAAACAAACAAACAAACAAATAAATAAATAAATAGTGTGGAAAAAACAGGTAAGAATCAAGAATAATTCCGTGAAGCTGAATTGGAATGTTCAGGATGAATAAAAGAAATTTACTGTCTTAAGACATAGTAATGGCCACCAGCCCAGATGACTTCAAAACGGAAGTAAAGACATTAATAGAATAGAGACCAATCACACATTAAGATTATGACATACCTTCTGTGTTGAAGTGGTAGGTCTCAAGAGACCAGATGCTGGTAACTGTGAGTGAAGTGAGTGCTAAGATATTTATGTCCAAGTGTGGGTTTCTCAAAGCCATCTGGTTGTCTGTTTTGTGAATACAGTTATATTAGATAATAATAGCAGCTGGCTTCATTCAGATATATACTGCTGCCCTTTTATGTCCTTAACACACCACAAATTGTTTTTTGATTTGATATGGGACAGTTCTGGGTTACTTCAAAGAAGCGTTTGTGTAATATTGCAATCTTCAAAAAAGAGTGAAGTATTTTTCAAAAAATTCAATGGAGATACTTCTCAGTAGTCTGCATGACTGCATGTTCCTATGAATATAAAATATCTGCATTAAGAGTTAAACAATGAGAATGCTAAAAACACTTTTTCTGTATTTATCTTGCTAGAAAATGAATGAAAAGCCTGCATGTTGTTACGATGTAAATTTATTTGGAATACATATGTGTAAGGAATCACTCAGAGCTATGCTAGTTTATACTGGGAAGTGATTTTCATGTAATATTGAAATATATGTTTAAATCAGGATGAGTGGTGATTGCTGTAAAAAAAAATGATTGCTTGTATTATTTAAGCATGGCCAAAAACGTCAAATCTCTATGCATTTGTTTTGGAAGGAGTTTACTTTTACCATCTTTGAATATCAATCCTGACCTTTTATTTCCTTAAACTCCATAGATTTAATCTAAATAACCTTGGGTAACCTTTGCTTCTTATGTGGTTTCTTTCAAGAAAGAACATAGAGACGCAAGTACAAAATGTCCTTGGTTTATGGACTGTGGCATTTGAGATTCCTAAGAGGATCACTTGAGATTTTTCAGACTCTTTATACTTCAAATGATGAAAATGATTTAGTCAGCAGAAATATCTGTTGGCAAGATTAAATTGACTGAAAAACTAAGCAGAACCGAAGAATATGGAGTACAATAAGTATAGACTGCAGTTAGCACAAAGCACAGTCTGCCAGGTTTTAAAATGTGAAATGAATGGTTATGTTTAAATCATTATTGCTGATAAGTTAAACCTTTGTTAAGAATATAAGTGGGTTGTAAATGCTCTTTAACACTATGATGGACATGTCCAGAAATAAGAAATAGTACTAATTCAAGGCATCTTATGGGGCTGTAGAAGACTTGCTTTATTTTCTGAAAATAGTCCAATACATGTAAAGAAGTAAAACATCTACCTTTGGGCTGCATTCTGACAGGAGTGATAATTTGTTTAGAGGTCATTTTGAGATTCAAATGTACCCAAAGGATTTTGGGATTTCCATACCTTTTATGGATTAAATCAAAGAAAACTGTACTATTTTCATCCAGATTAAATGAGTTCTCAGCCCAGTTCGGAGTGTTAGCCCATTTTACTTTTGAAAGTGGGAACAAGGAAATATACATACTTTTAGGGGTGTGGGCAGGGAAGGATCCCCATTTCCTCCCATCTAGTAAACAGACTTCCATGTGGGTGGTGGTTCTACAGAGGATGAAGGCTGCTGGCCAACTTGTTTCTGCTCCTTTTTAAAAACTTCTAGGAGGCTGGTTCTTTTTAATTGGGGCGGGATGTGGCTGCCGTTCTCCTCCCTTACCCTAGTTCCTTCTTTGCAAGAGCACAAAGAAGATGAGGCAGAGAGGTATTTCCAAAAAATAAAAATAAAAAAGCAGAAGAGAGAGATGAGTCATGTCATTTGCTGCAGCTGTATCAGAACGATGGGAACATAGTATACTCAAGTCTTGTGCCCCCACAAGGTGGATTATCTCTACCATGTTAGAACATAGCCTTAAAGAAAGAATATAGAAGGATATAGAATAAAGAAGCATTAACTGCATCAGGGCATTATCTTTAATATAAATATACTGATGTATAACTATATAAATCAAAGAACAGTACTGGACTTTGTACAGTAGAGTAAAAACATTTTCTTCCTATTTCTGCTGTGTTTTAAAGCAGAAAACTGAATATCTGCTTCCAGATAATGGCTTCTAGATATGTGTGTAAAGTTGCACATTAGGTTGAAGAGAAGTCCATGTCAGACTGTGTGAATTATCCTTGTAAGGTATCATCAGCATGTAACCACTGTAGCTATGAGGGGAAGAGTTTTTCATCCACACCGCTTTTCTGTAGTGTTTTAAAAACATGCTATATCAAATTCATAGTGTGGTATAGGCTTAAAATGATTTTCAGAATTCATTTGAAAGTGCTTTTTAAAGGCTGCCTAGTCAGAGAAGCAGAGCTTTCTACCTATTTCTTTTGGTCATTGCTTCAGTTGTTAAACTGCCTTTCATGTAATGAATATCAAAGGCAGTTTAAATTGGACTAACAGCTACATCTTATGTCAACATGTGAAGGCAACAGAGTGGGCTAGGTAATACATTCACTTCTGTTTTCAAACTGCTCACTGTCACTGCCTTGATTCCACCATCTGCTACTTGCAGAAGCCACTTTATTTTTCATGAAGATAGAGTCACATTCCTAGAATGGTGCAGTGATGGTATCATTCTCCTGAACTTCAAAGGAAGGATTCTGCTCTTTTCAGTGGAATATGCATGTATGGACCTGTGTCTGACCTGTAGTGTAGTTATATCTTGAATTGGAATAAGGATAAGGACTCAGGCCGCATCCCCAAGCAACTTATTTGCCTCTCTATTGTCCCTCTATTGTTCCTCTATTCCAATGGACTTTAAAAGTGCCGTTCACTTCTGCAAGAAGCGTCCCCATGAGGTTTGGTAAAACACACATTTTAAACACACCTACCATGCCCAAGGAAGCATGTTTTATTTGCCCACATCTTTTTCTCCCCGCCCCCTCTCTGCTTGATAGGGTGCCGGCGGGAATGGGGAGGGACTGCGATCTGCGCGGTGACAACCAGGGAGACAACTGCCGACAAGTCTAAAAGAAAAATAGCCATATTTACAAGTTCTCTGTTCATCTCCCCTGCCTGCAAAAGCCACCAGAAACATTTATCACTTTGGGATCCAGAGCTTGCTTCCAAAGATAGTGATTTCACTGTAAAAATCCACCCCATACAGCAGTGGCTACACTGTAGCAATCCACCCACTTCACACCTGATAACAATGTTGCAATTCTGCACAATTCTGCCTCTTTAAAAGTTCTGATCTTTAGAAAGGGAAAAGGAAGGAAAGCTGCTGCAGTTCTGGGAGATGTGTGAATGCTTAAGGCTGTGTGTGAAGGCAGCAGAGGCAGCAGAGCCAGGGTGCTTTTTTCGGAGATCTTGGCCTCCAGTCCCCACTCCTTTTGCCACGGAGCATCTCCATGCACAATGTTGCTAGGCATACTTGCGGCATCTAAAAAGTGTGTCGGTAGTCTTGTTTAAAGGGCACTTTTTTCCTGCACATTTTCCTCCTTTTGTGCCACTGGAAGCTTGGAGAAAAGCCGTGCATGGAGACCCTCAGTGGCAAAAGAAGCTTTTTAACGGGCTTTTTATTGCTTGGGGATGCAGCCTCAGTGCCATTACTGGATCTAAATTAAGGGAAGCGGAGGAAGCCTATTCATACCTCAGAAGCTGGGATGTGAGGAAATGTGCCATTTGTAAATCAGATGAGCATCATCATCCAGCTATTAGCAGTTCCAAAGTTTTCTACAAGTGTGTTGCTGAAACCCATTGCTCAGTCTGACAGTCTGAAACTATACTTTCTTGTATAGTTATTCCATGGCTCTGGCATAATTAGTTACCTTAGTATGGGATTGTCCATTTAGGTGTGGCTATCATAAGCAGGATGGGATTTGAAAGCTAAAACCCAGAGCAGCCTATGCTTTCCTTTGCATCCCTTTCTGTATTGCTTGGAAAATTAGAAGTTAGGTTATATATGAAAGTTGGTGCACCAAGTTAGGTTACATATGAAAGCTGGTGCACCTTTAAGTTCTAATCCCATTAGTAAGTTCATGATCAAACCCCTCTCTTTTACTAGTAGTCTTTCTGCCCTAGTCCTTGTCGTCAAGTATTTTCTTGAACTTGATCTTCAGGTGGAAGAGATCAGGCTGAGGCATCTTTAGATGCTTCCAGCTCTCATTCTCCCTTCCATGCTGTGCCTGCTTATAACTGAGTCCCTTATCACTTTTGATTATTCTTTCCCCTTTTGAAATTTGTACTGTATAATAA
This sequence comes from Aspidoscelis tigris stejnegeri, assembly GCA_023333525.1. Taxonomy (NCBI): domain Eukaryota; kingdom Metazoa; phylum Chordata; class Lepidosauria; order Squamata; family Teiidae; genus Aspidoscelis; species Aspidoscelis tigris. The sequence continues at coordinate 35,366,613 of JALMGA010000005.1, read as the reverse complement.
GCTATTGAATAAAATTGGTATGATGATTCTTGGAAGAAAACCTTGTCTGGGTGATTAGCATTTAAATAGGACAGATAGCCATTAAAGGCTGTATTATATTCACTAAATCAGTGTTCGGCATGAGTAAGACAAATTTAAATACAACATTATTGTAGTTATAATTACAGATATTTGAGTGCAGTTAGGTTGGTTATAGGAAACTAGATTTTAAATAACAAAGTTTCTTCTGGTCAGATTCAGGTTGCAATGACAAATATTTGTAGAAGATGACATTTGAAGTAGCTGCAGAAAGTAGTAATACTGTTCCCTTAATGCTTGCTTTTATTATACATGGTGAAAGTATATGCATATTTAAGCATTTTTAACTAAGGAAGCATTTGAGAAAATATCAACTTTAAAAATAAATAAAAAGTGGGCTCTTATCTTTATTGACACTTGAAACCTTTCTGTTTCCAATGAGTTTCTGAAAACTTTTAATTTATTATTATTTAGATATTATTAATAATAATATTAAAATGATCTTAGCAGAAGAATGGTTTCCATTTAGCTTGGAAAACACAGTTTTCCAAACCTCCAGGATGCCAGATCTCTCAAAAAATGCTGGATGCAAGACCAGTTTGTGGCTTGCTATTATAATCAATTCTAGTTTTGAGAAAAATATGACACAATGAATATTAATGTGGAGTTTTGGTGATGCCATTGCTTGTTCCAAACTCTTTATTGTGAACTTCAGATCTGGTTAGTGATCTATTAATCTGTTGTTTTACTTCCAGGGATGCTGTAAAGTGCATGATGTGATATACCTATAACCAAGAATAAATTCTGCTCTAACTTTCAACTGCTTGCCTGAGCATGGATGGCTACTGTCATTTAGATCAATCAAGTTGTACAAACTGTTCTCTTCCCTGTCCACCAGCTGTCTGATTTTGTTAACATCATAAAATAACAGAGGAAACAGAAAAGTTAGAATAGTGGAATATAAAACTAGTTTTAAAGTCTAAGAGTTCTGTACCTTCAACATGTTCAGCATTAGAAAGACACAACTGTGTTCGTCTGAATTAGTAAACAAGGGGTTTAGTAGTTACCTTAGAGACCAGACTTGGCATTTATTCAGTTTCCAGGCCGTTTTTATTTTCAACTGCCCTGACAAAATAATGCCTTTCTAGGTTTTATCCCCTCTGAATTCGCCAGATTTGGACAATTTTGCATTTGAGTTCTGATCATGTTTCAGATTCTTAGCTCATTTCATTTGACAAAGTGAGAATGCACCAATAGACTATTTTGGATGGAAACCGTACTTTTCTGAGTGTGCAGAGAGAGGTCTCCCCATTCCCTTCTGTCCAATCAGAGACTTCGTTGTGGGTCTTGACCTCAGGAGGTTGGGAACATCATGATTGGTGTGGGAAGAGAACACGGTACATGGCATATATTTCCTGGTTTCTGCAGCGTTGTGCCATTTTGTGCCTTCAAGCTGGCTGGACATCACAGCCCATACTCTCCCATTCCTGCAAGAGGAAGGGCACTGTATCGTCCATTTTCCTTTCACAAGGGAAACCATGTTTCTTTACATTAGAGAGACTTTTGTATAAAGCTGGTACTGTGCTTCAACAGTTCTGGAACAAATACAGTTCAGTCTGTCAGTCTTCTTCAAGAACAGCCATAGTTTGGTTGTGTATTCTGGTTGAGTGCACACTTCAACTGTGCCTGTTTTGAGATGCAATCCTCTTGCCTTGACAATGACTTGTGTCACCAGCACATTCACCATCACACCACACAACTTTAATGTGAGACACATGCCTTTGTGGATGTCTCAGAGGAGGTGAGTTGGAGGCCATTTGCTAACCACTAATTTCACTGCCACAAATATTGATCCTCTCACACATTTCCTCCTTTTCACCGTTTGAGAGCAAGCCACACCCTATTGTGCGCTGTGTTGAAATTTCAAAGAAGCGCAAAGCTAAAATTACAAAGGAAAAGAGTTTGAGACTGCACTTTAAAGAAGCTCTACTGTGTGGAATTGAAGTTGGGCTTGGGTGGGTGCAGGCTGGAGGCAGAGGAAGAACAAACAGTTACTGACCAGTAATGCCACCAAAGGGATCCATGTTCTGATGCAGCAGCAGGGTAATATTGAGGGAGGAGCTTGACCTTCTGGCTAGGAACCAGAAAGAAGTTGTGATTAACAGACCAAGAGAGCCCTCAAGAAGCTGAGGTGTTGACTAATGTTATAATATATGGAGTGTTACAGGAAGCCATTGCCTTTGTTCAACCCCCTGTTAATGAACTGGACTTCATGGATATAGCCAAGACTGTAAGCTTCAGTAGTCTTAATATATGATTTTCAAAAGAATATGAGAATGGTACAGACTTTATATTTATTTTTAATTTCTCAGTGTTAATCATTGGCATTCATTTAACTATATTCTTGCCATATGATAATCAGTGCTATTAAGACAGGATACATTATGATATAATAAATTAGGAATAGCTGATCACTGATGCAGTTTATGAGTGATTTATCATCTTTTAAAGAGGAAAATATAGAGACCTTTTATGGATTAAAAATATTCGAGAAATAGATTGATAATTGCCCAATTCAACTGTTAGCTGTGGGTGACTATTACCCCTTGATTGCATGCATAGTCTAGAAAAACTACATGTCAGTCTCCATAAAAATCTTCAAAAACACTTCTAAAATTATATTCAGACAATTCTCAGTTCTTAAGAATGTCAGTTTTATTAATTCCAGTATAAGTCCAAAATACAGGTGAGGCTGTTGAAGAACAGGAACTTTTTCATAATGAGAAATTATCAGTGTGTTTTAGTGCCAAATATTAGAAAAATAGAGTTAATTCTCAAGCAAGCAATTGCAATATCACTGGAGTTATAAATATTTTAGTATGGGCAACAACAGTCATGGAAATCAGGCAAAAGTTTATATTTATGAGGTAGTATCAAACAATGGAAAGAAGCACTGATAAGTGTTTGGAAGGAAATATTTTGAATTGTCTGATGATAATTTTCTAGTTTGTATAGTAAGTCAATAAACTTCTTGCACTGATGCATGGTGAGGTATGATTAGAAATTATTTATAGTCAAAAATAAATAGTTTCATATCCCATAATTTGATCATAAGGTATGTTATTTTTTTGAAAAAGATAGTGTATCATGATATGTTATGATGTACAAGCTATAAAAAAAGAACTGACTCAACTTGTAAAGAATGTATAAGCAAAGTAATATGTCTATGTGTAAAAGAAAAAAATATGACTAGCCGGGATATTTTGACCTAAAAATAGCATATTAGTTTCTTTTTGATGAAGTTCTTCCTGATAGCAATCAAAATGAAAACAACTGCTACTGCGGACAGCAGATAGGATCATAGGAAGGCAAGAATCATTGTATTTTAAATTCTAAAAGGGGAGGGGGAAACCCTCAAATTTTCCCACCATACTTTTAAATTTTAATTTTTTATATTAAAATCCACCCACCCACCCATCCATATTAGTTACTTTAAATATTAGTGCGTGTCCCCATGTGCCGAATACTGCAAGGTGTACGTGAGTTTGCCTCAGGAGAGTCCCCATGCAAAGCCCTAATTTGGGCTACACAAGGGACAAAAAGCAAAAACCTGGAGCAAGAAAACCCCCATTTCTAACTGTTCTCATCCTGAATTAGGGGGCAAGAACAGATTATCAAGGGGTGCATGGGGGCGCGCTCCTGAGTTATTGCTGATTGATCGCAGCATTAGCGGGCGGGGTTTTGCTGCCCCCACCACTAATGCTGTGGTCACAACTGTCCCCCCTTGCCTGATCAAGCAGGCACACCTAGGTAAGGGCTTGATTTACCCCAAACAACTGCCTGACAACCTCTCTGCATTCAGCTGAGCAGCTGTCAAGGTAAAGGGGTTGTCAAGTGCACGAGCGGAGATCCGGTAAAATATGGTAATTAAAATAGCCGTGGCTGCTGCTTCTGCCTCGTGCACTTGACATCTCCTATATCCATCTGAGAGCTGCTCAGCTAAGTGCAGAGAGGCTGTCAGACACTTGTTTGGAGTAAATCAAGCCCTTACCTAGGCGATCATGCCGTCAGGCAAGGGGGTAGGGGGTGGAGAAAACCGCAGCATCCCAATGCAGGGATTTACCATGGTTTTCATGGGGACGGGCAGGTTTGGCTTGAACCTGTCCTGTCCTCAATTGACATGGGGACTCCTTAATGCAACTACGATTCACATTAAGGCTGCCGCAAATCAACCCCGAGGTATTCCCAGCCCATGGGGATGCACCCTTAGAGTTGAATGTCTTCTCATATTCTGTAGACTATCCAATATACAGCACTGACTTGAATTGCTATGCCTACAATCTGGAGATTATAATTCCTTCTTACATTCCTCATATTTATGGCACTTTAATCTTGATATATTTTAGCAGGGGCCTGAGCATGTAAACACAGAGGCATCAAAGGGTCTGGGGCTCACTCTCATCCACCACTATCCCTGCTGAGGCTTCCTAACCTCTAACTCACCTGCTCTTAACCATAATGGACTTCAAATAAATCTAAAGTTGCTTCAGCCAGGAGGATCCACATCTTTCCCACCATGGATGAACAAAAATTAACTAAGAATAACTAGCTTAAATCCACAATTAACTAAAAATGAAGTTTTAGTGTTTTTCTTTTGTTGCATTGCAGAAACTGCTGTGAGTTTCTCAGAAAGAGATCCGTTGCCTTTTCCAAAGAGGGATTCATGGGTTTCAGGCAGAAAATCAAAGAGCTCTGTTGTTTCCAAGGTTGTGCTAAAGTCACCTCCAAGGAGACAGTCAAGTGTACGCACCCACAAAGTTGCAACAACTTGGCTTGATCGGTGGTCACCAGACTCAGAGGAATTTGTCATGCCTACTAAACAGCAGGTCTCAAAAATAAACATGGCTTGCTGTCGCACTGGAGCTTCTGTAGAGACCATTTTCAAGTCTCCTACATTTCAGACCTTCCAGCCTTTGGAAAACAGTGCAGCAACTACCATGAAATCAACTCCAGCTTTTCCTAAGCAGTTCAGCGAATCTAGCTCTGCTAACTCGCAGAGCCTCCGCTACTTCGTTCCAAGCACTACCCAGTCATGTGGCATAAACATTCATCCCACCATACTGCCAGGTAAGTTTTGAAGTTCCCATGTTTGTCTTTGAAGTCTGACTAGTTGTAAATTGCTTCTCCAGCCAAATTCTTGCTCCTACTCTACAGCTTATGCACAGCAACAATCATTTTACAGTAATGCTCAGGATTCTAGATGTTATGATACTATTAGCACTTTAATAGCAGCCAATGTCTATAGTTGCTCCAACAATTTAGGCAAGAAGTGAATACTTAGAATTAAGATCTTGGAACATCGGAGGATCCCTGCTGGATCAGACAAAAGCCCATCTAGTCCAGCATCCTGTCTCATACAGCGACTCACCAATTGCTTATGGGCATCTCAAGCAGACGACAACAGCAAAACATTCACCTGCTGTCAGATTTCTGCAAATGGTCTTTAGAAGCATCCTGCTTGTCTCTCCAGCCTGGAGGAAGTACCTAGGCATCCTTTCTAGTAGCCTTTGATGCACTTGTCATCCATGATTTTGTCTGGACCCATTTCAATTTTGATTCAGGCCCAGTTATGGCACGGAAACTGATTTGGTCACCCTGGTTGATGACCTTGGTTCTCCTGGACCTCTCAGCAGCTTTTGATACCATTGACCATGGTATCCCTTTGGAAAGACTACAGAGCTTAGGAGTTGGAGGCAATTCTTGGCATTGGTTCTGCTCCTATCTCCAGAGTAGATCCCAGACAGTGGCTGTGGTGAGACACTGATTCAACACCCTGGGAATTCACTTGTGGGGTTTCTTAGGGGTCAATGCTACTTAACATCTATATGAAGCCGTTGGGTGAGCTCATCAGAAGATTTGGAGTGAGGTGTCATCAGTATGCAGAAGATACCCAGCTCTATCTCTCTGTACCATCTGAATCAGGAGAGGCGGTTGAAGTGCTTGACAGGTGCCTGGAGGCAGCAATGGGCTGGATGAAGGCCAATAAATTGAAGCTGAATCCAGACAAGACAGAGGTGCTGTATGTCACGGGGTCTTGGGTCTATGTAGTTGAAAGATACCCTGTCCTTGATGGGGTTGCAATGCCCTGGAAGGGACAGGTGTGTAATTTGGGGGTACTCCTGGACTCCAAACTAAAACTTGAAGCTCAGGTGGAGGCTGTGGCCAGGAGCACCTACTCCCAACTACAGCTGGTGCATCAACTGAAGCCTTTACTGGATAGAGACGACTTGGCCACAGTCATCCATGCTCTGATAACCTCTAGATGGGACTACTGTAATGTACTCCACATAGGGCTGCTTTTGAAGATGGTCCAGAAGTTGCAGCTGGTGCAAAATGCTGACCGGAACAGCTAAACAGATGCACATCATGCCGGTTCTAAAAGAATTGCATTGGCTACCAATTTACTACCGAGCCCAATTCAAGGTGTTGACTCTGACTTATAAGGCCCTAAATGACTTGGGTCCCAAATGTGTAAAGGAATGCCTTCTCCCATACCAATCTTCCTGTCCCTTAAGATCTAGTGGTGAGGCCCTCCTGGTTGTCCCACCGCCTTCAGTAGTGAGGCTGGTGGGCACCCGGGATAGGGCCTTTTCAGTGATGACCTCCAGACTATCGAATCGTCTCTCCCTCGAGGTGCATCATGCCCCTTCCTTATATATATTTAGGAAGGTGGTGAAGATGCACCTCTTTGCCCTGGCCTTTGGCTGAGGTGATTACATTTCCCCTCCCAGTACAGATGCTATCATTTTAAACATGGAGTGTATTGTTTTAGATTTGTTGAATTTTTAAACTGCTTTAAATGTATATTCTGTTTTTAATCTGTTGTTTTAATAGTTGTTACCCGCCCAGAGACCTTCAGGTATGTGGCGGGATAGAAATGTAAATGATAAATAACTAAAATAAACAAATAACCCTTTTTTAAATCTGTGTAGGCTGGTTGCTCTTACCACCTGTCTAGGCTGGTTGCTCTTAGCCAGTTATGGTCTAGTGGTTAGGGAGTTGGACGCCTATCTGGGAATACTGGGTTTGATTCCACCCACACGAAGCCAGTTGGATGACCTTGGGCTAGTCACAGCTCTCTCCTGAGCTCTCACAGCCCCACCTACCTCACAGGGTGTTCTTTTGTGGGAGAAGAATAGAAACTTTGTTAGCTGCTTTGAGTCCCCTTAAATGGGTGAGAAAAGCAGGGTAGAAAAGCCATCTCTCCTCCTCTTCCTCCTCCTGGCAGCAAATTCCATAGACTAATGGCCTGTGGATGAGAAAATACACCACCACCCCATCTGATCTATCTCTCTTATCCATCAGCTTCATAGAATGCCCCCTGTATCAACGTTGCTCTTGGATTTCCCCTGAACCTTTGGCTACGAGTTACGGTTTTTGACCTGGCCTGTTTCTTTACACTTCTTGGTATATTCCAGCTGACCGGAACTCAGCCTGTAATTGCAGGCTTTCTGACCAACTTATAGCATTGCTTCATTCCAAGGCTTGAGGCCAAGCTTTGGTCTTTGGTTGCCTGGAAATAGGGCAGTTAACAGAAACATGAGCCACTACTGGTGCCCTTCTCCCCACACAGTTGCTTGCTTTAGCTAGCACCTGTCTGTAGGTCAATGCTGCTGCCAACTATCAAGATGTTTTCAAGGGCTATGTCTGGCCCTTTTGCCTTCTGGGACTATAGGTCTTAGCTAACCACTTTCTTTTCTGGGAAGGTCTCAAATGCTAGTCACATACTTGATTTGACCAACGGCATTCTAAATCCTCCTGAAAGAGGAAGTGGTGTCATCATGTGAGTAGCACAGCATGCAGGGTTGTCATATTTTACTATAATCTCTTGCTTTATTGGATATGGTATATTGGAATAAATAAAAAAAAGATAAAGAAGTTAAATATGAATAATACTGAAGAGATTTAAAAATGAATACATTTGAGAAATACTATAATGTGTAACTGTGTGTTCCATCTTTTCTATATGTTTTAGACTCTCCTAACTCATATGGGGCAATGTCTTCCTTTGCTACTTCGTCCACACCATCCCCTGAGTCAGCTGTTCCAAATAACAGCCCACAGTCTCACTGTGTTCCTTCCCATGGATATTCTTATTTGCCTCCATCGTGTGGACTGACGTCTAGTTTTTTAAAAGATCTTGAAGAGAGAATTGCAAATTCATTTTCTCCCCACTCTGTGTCTGATGTATTTGAAAATGATCTCTTAAATCTTCTTCCAGATAATTCCAAATGTTATGCCAAAAATCCTGATAGCTTTAGAACATATCGTACTACTGTTGAGAGCCATGAAAACAGAGTAGTTCACAGTGTACCACCTGAGCCTAACCCTGATGCAGCTGAACTTCTTTGTACGAGCACTGAATCAAAAGACACAGCTGTTTTGGAGGAGATCAAAAATGAAGTTTGTGGGCTGAGAGGAGACTTCAGCAGTGTGGCACAAGAGCTGCGTACTATTGGCAATGAGCTGGTAAACATGGTGACGTCCATTCAAAACATAAGCAAATCTTTGGAGGCTCTCCAGACCGTAGAAGATGACCCTGGCCCACTAATCACACTCACATAATGGTACCCATTTAATTAGAATCCTGCCTTAATGTCATGACAGTTGAAGTAACTGAGCAGGTAACAACATATAGAACTTTGTATATGTTATATTCTTTTGAAAAATAAATTCTTGTCTACATCTTTTTTATGTGACTAATATTTTAATTATCAAAGATTTGTCAAATATTTGTAGCTCAGGCAATCCTTAGATAAACACCAAAAAGTCAACACATTAACACTGGAGAAACAGTACGCTGGTTGGCAAGAAATTTCATGGATCACTGAGAGTCCCTAACAGGGAACAGTAATAGAAATACCAATATAAAAACTAAGCTGTGTGATATTAAGTGACAATTTACATGTCTTCTCATAAATAAAGTCTAAGAACATAAGAGGAGCCCTGCTGGATCAGGCTGCTGCCCATCAGTGTCCTGTCTCACTCAGGGAGCCACCAATTGGTTCTGGGCATCTGAAACAGAAAACAAAGGTAAAACCTTCACCTCCTCTCAGATCCCAGCAACATTCTCTAGAGACATCGTGCCTCGTGAGGCTTCATCCATGCACATGTAAAAAGCAAATCAAAAGTGTCTTAGAGGGGTAATATATAATTGTTAGCATTCCCGTTCCACCGATCTATGCTAAAAGCTAGAGGATGGCATTTAATATAGATTAAAGTACCAATCTGCTTTTTGAGCTATTTTTTTTAACTGTCTGTGGATGCATCCTTTGAGGCTAGTGAAGGATACTCGGACAAAGTCCTGCGGTGTTAGAAAATGAGTCTTGTGCATATTGTTTGCATTCCTTGCTTTCTAGTATGGTGGGAAATCCGAGGAGAAGAACTTCATGGTTTTTATTTCGTTTGGAGGATAAAGCACTGTGGCCTTATGTTTTTGTACTATTAATTTGCTATATTTACAAATCAATAAGCAAAGCATAAATTGAAAGCAGTAGACAGCTCAGTCACACAAGGTAACAAATCCTTGTAGCTCAGCCAAAACAGAGGGAGGTGTTCTCACTCTATTATGAGCCTGAAAAGATGCTGCATATCTTCCCAGCAGATCGGCTGCAGAGAGCCTTTGTACTTGCCACAGTGGCAAATATAGTACTATAAGAAATAATAAAACCTTTGCATTTTCCTTTTCATGATATTTATGGATGTCCCTTTTATGGGTTGGGAGTGCAGGGTGGTTAGTGGGAGATATTTTGGGCTTATAATGAGTTTTTTTTCATTAGCAGATAAACTCTTTGCCTTTCTTTCTTAGTTGCTATAAGATATGTCAGCTTACCAATGTGAGTCCTGCATACGGAACATCTGCTAAACCAGGATACCTTATAAGCTCTGCAGAGTCTTCAAGGCATATGGGAGTGATTGTGTCAAAATAACCTCATAATTTGAAAATGAGATCAGTACCTCAACATGCCATGTCACCAGCCATGTCACCTGGAAACTCCCCCAGAGCCAGCAGGAATCCATCAGATTCCATGTCTCTGAGGGTGGAATGTTTCAATGGGCTCTTCACTCCTGCAGTGAGGAACTGACACCATAAGCCCAAACCTCACCAGAAAATGATCCATGCATGACTCTCTACAAGTGCTCCTATGAATGAATTACCACCCTTCTACTCTATAACAAAGACCAGATTCAGATATGGGTGGGCAAATAACACATTGAGACAGCCACATGGTTGCTGTTGAGGCCATGAAGTCCTAAGCTGGTCCACTAGAGGTATCCTCAGCATGAACAATGAAGTCCCCCTAAACTACCATGGGCGGGAGAAAGGTGCAATAAGGGAGAAAGTGAGAAGGCTTAGGGAGGTGATTTAGTGCAAGATCGTACAATGGGGCATTGGAGGAAGGACGTTTTTGAAGTGTTCTCTTTTGCCCACTGTTCGGTCTGAGCACTGCAGCTGCTGCAGCTTTGGCCTTAGAGGAGGGGGCATTGGAGGGAGGACAGGGAGGCCTCTGGAAGTGATCCCCATGGTCATGCTCGCTGAAAGGTTTGGCTTTGGCAGAAGCAAACAGCAGGAGTAAAAGTAGGAGGGGGGGAGGAGCTGGGATTCCCACCCTTGGCCATGTCATCATGGCATCAAACCCAGTCGGGAGAAAGGGGTGGGCACCCAGTTGGCAAAGGGTGGGGAGGAAAGGATCTGCTTTCCCCAATGCATCTTTGAAGTATTTTCTGTGGGAACAGCAGAATTTAGATCAATCAGGGTTGACAGCCCTTTAAAGTCAATGAAGTGGGATCAGCCAGAGTGCGTGTTTGCGTCGGGTTTTCTTGTAGTGTTTTAAAAAGCGTGTTACAACATGAGTGGGAACACAGCCTAGGAAGGTTGGCAAGCATCCATGCATTCTCATGGTTGAGAAGCAGGGCAGAAGGAGTGATAGAGGTAGTAGGTCTAGCATTCGTCTTGACAGATAAGAGGCGTGGAGCCACCTGGAGGTAATCCAAATGAAGCCTAAAATGTAGCTCCTGACCTAAAACCAGTAAAAAAAAAATAAAACCTGCTAAACCACCCCAAATGGGCTCTAACGGGCCTTGGTCTTCTGCAGTTTAAATAGTTTCTTGGTCCTGTTCCCAGTAGTCCAGGCATCGCTGCTCCCAGCCTAGCAGCAGCTCCCAACCCAAGCAATGGTCATCAGGAATAGGGGTGTGGATGGATATTTGACGGTATTCGCAATTTGATCAAATTCATCTGAATTTTGACATTTGAATTCAAATTGAATGTCTCTAAATTAGAATTTAAACATTCAAATGAATTTTGAATTTTGGATCTATTTGTTTGAATTATCTGGACATTCACATGCGTACGGGTTCGTGCATATGCACATACGCATCTTTCCCGCATCCAGATGCATTTTGTACGGATCCGTATGGGACGAAAACGAGTTGCATAGCGGATAACTACAGGATGCATACGGACATGCACACGGGATGCGTAACAATGCGTATGGGCTCTTACGAATGTTGTCGACACTCGAAAGCGCAAATTCAAATTTGCTTAATTTGAATCGAATTTGGTTAAATTAGAATTTTAAAGTTTCAAATCGAATTGAATTTTCAGATATTCGAATAGAAAAGACTCCTGAAAATTGCATTCTTGCACACCCTTAATCAGGAGGGCTTGTCCTGGCAGAACTATGCAACAGTTAGAACATAAGAACATAAGAGAAGCCTTGCTGGATCAGGCCACGGCCCATCTAGTCCAGCATCCCGTCGCACACAGTGGCCCACGAAACAGAGTCATCTCAAACAGAGACACAGACGAACCTTTGCCTGCTCTCGAATCCCAGCAAATGGCCTTAGAAGCGCCCCGCTTTCCTCCCCCCCAGCCTGAAAGATGTTACAGCAGCAGTTCTTTTTTGCCTTCTCCATTCTCCAAGCTGGAGTGCCCTTAGCTGTGGACCTTGCTGGAGAAACCAACTACTCCACAAGTGTGCTTTAGCTTTGATTCTTGTGACTCCGTGATTTTAAAGTAGAGGTCTAAAGGATGCTATGGGACAACTTACCTAGTGAATAAAGGGTTGAAACTTCAACTAGCTTTTGTTAGAACTTTCCTTTTTAAGACCAATGTTTTTCCTCATGAAACAATCAGTCTTTATATTTCTGGTTCTTTCTGAAGTACTACTGAAGCAAACTGTGTTTCTTTATGAATGAAAAAAATTGCCACTTTTAAGTTACTTGAATGCATAGCTGCAACCCCCTGGAGTCGTGTTGGCGGTAAAGTGTGCAATGGAACGTGGGCAAATGTTTTGATTTTTTTTTGTTTCAGTTACAAATTCCGTTCTTTGACCTTTAGTTTAATATGTTTTCTTGCCTCTAGCATCTGAGGTGTGCAACATTCCAAAAGGGAGAAATAAAATACAAAACTCAATTAGTGGGAAAAAGCCAGCCTTCCAGAATCTCTGCTTGAAATGCCTAATCCAGCCAGGTGTTAAGATGTTAAATAGCGTTCGACAACAATTATGAATTCACTGAGGGGAAAGTGAAAAGAATCTACGGTCACTCAATGAAGCTGAGCATTGGAAGACTCAGGACAAGCGAAAGGAAGTGCTTCTTCAACTGGTGACACTGTTTAACAGTGAAGTTGGTTAACTTAGTGCTACAGTAAATGTGCTCATGCTGGAATGTACCGTTTCAGAAGGTGATATTTGCAGAATATGCTGCTATACTATGGTGCCTCCAGTGTGGAGATCTGCATCAATCAGTTTTGTCCCTCCTACTGTTCAGTATTTACATGAAATCCCTTGATAGCATCATCCACAGTTGTGCAAGCGCATTTGGTACGGTTCTGAGTGCCCAATTGGGCTTTGGATTTGGCACGCGAAAACCATACCAAATCCCCCCAAACAGTGCCAGAAGGGTGCCAAATTTGATACCTGAAAAAAGAAGTCTCGGCACTGTTTGGGGAGCCGGCACGCATTGCTCAGCGAGCTGGGGCCGCACACGGGGACACTTGCGGGCTTCTTTAATGTAGGAGGCAGCATGCCTCTAAGGGAGTTTTCTGCACTTGCCATGTATGATCTGAATCAGCTGATCTTGATTGTGCAGTGTGCTGATCTGGATCTTGCTGCCCTGAAGTTTGCATGAGCTTCCTGGCACCCAAAATTCTGACAACCAGGAATGAAAGTTACTGGCTTCAACACTCCCGGGGAATACCAGAGCATACCAGTGGAAGCAGTGCAGACAAAGGAGGCTCAGGAGAGGAATACTATTGGGACCTGCTTGGGGACAAGTTTTTACCAATGTCCTGCTGTTGGACCCCTACGTCCAACTGCTTCTCACTGTGAGAACAGGCTGCAGGACTAGATGTGCCATTGGTCTGATGTTTTTCACATTTGCTGTAATTTAACCTAGGGAAGTTAAGGCTGACTTTTACAGAATAAATATAAAAGTAAAAGGTGTTAGACTCAAAGTAAGTGGGATCAAAGTCTATAAATCCCCAGCTGTTGCTTGACATAATCTCATCCAGAGATAATAGCTTCTTGCCTATTATAGGAAGGAAAAGAAAACTGAGTAGATAGTTGAAGCCCTTTCCATCTCAGATGATCTGAACCAATAGCTTGCTTTTCTTTTCTTTATATAAATCTGTGGAGTTACTGAAACATATTTACCAAATTTTAATTTAGTCTCTGGAAAAATCATGGGAGCACGTAATAGTAGATATTTTGGTAGTTTGACCCCAGTACTTCAGGTGAAATTCTGTAGATGCACTTTCTAACTCCTAGTTAGAACTAAATAAGGGACTAGCAGTTGGAAGCCTGCATTGCACCCAATCTTTTGAGACATGTTGACTGGAAGCAAATCCTCGTGTTTATTAGATTCCTTACTAATAAATGTGTGCAGCTACAGAGATAAAAGGAGTTGCAAAAGAAGAAGTAACCTTGACAACAGGTCTTGACAGTTGGTCATTAAGAGTAGCACCTCCATCTCTTGTCTCCTAAAAACACTGGAACTGGCCAGGTTTTTTACTCTGAATACCTATTTTTCTTCTTTGTGCACCATCATCAATATCCATGGCATTTAATATCTTTTGGATGAAGAGCTTGTCAGCTCTGAAGCTTCCAGAATATTAAATGACCAGCTGGTCTCATAAAATGCATCATTTCTTCTAACTTGCGCTTTTCATATAAACTGAATTTGGTCTAACAAGGCTTATAGGCACATTAGCAATACACAGATATTTTCTCCTTACCTAATAGATTACAACTTTTACAGCTTTCTGATATTATCTGAACATAAATCAGACTGATCTGATCTGCAGAGGGTGACCATAGGGAAAAGTGGGCAGGGTACCCACACCTTGAACAGCTGCAGAGGAGAAAGAATTTCAGAATATGTTGTTTGTCAGACCAGCAACATCTGCTGAAGCCTCCACTTCTGTACAGCTATTGAAAGATGGTGACCCTACACTTGGATCACTGGAGGCTAGGTTGGTTTGTCACATGCAGAAGACCACTCATTGGTGTCCTCTCTTGCTCACTTTCTTCTGTTTTCCTGTACTCACAACAGGTAAGTTCTGTTGTCAGCTTATTCTGAAACAGGAAAGTCCTATAAATCTGTTAAGTGAAAGGAATATCGCAGTGTACAGTAACAATAAGGGGGGAAGGTGCATGTTAATGTCAGGTGTTATATAATTTGCCTCCAGGTCTGCAATGCATACTTCATTGATTATGACCCCTTGTAGTGATCCAGCCAAGAATATTCATTCTTAGGGCCTTTATGCACTGACCATTTGTGGTCGGGATTAGCTGATCCAGATCATGAAGTCTGCTAATGTGGATCTTGCCCCACAGAAAAGCAACCATGAGGGCATCCTTGCCTGAAAACACAGGGCCTTTTCACATTTTGCCCTCCCTGGGGGAGGCAAAGTTGTGGGATGGTTTGAACACCCACACTTTGGGATGCCCA
Source organism: Aspidoscelis tigris stejnegeri (assembly GCA_023333525.1). Taxonomy (NCBI): domain Eukaryota; kingdom Metazoa; phylum Chordata; class Lepidosauria; order Squamata; family Teiidae; genus Aspidoscelis; species Aspidoscelis tigris. The sequence continues at coordinate 35,351,580 of JALMGA010000005.1, read as the reverse complement.
AACCATTCCAAACTTAGCTGGCCCTTAACTATGTGCTGGCTAAATGTGAACCACTCCATTATGGAAGCAGTTGTGGTGCTCTTGCAGTGACCGGATAACCTTGCACACAATTGTGCATGAGCTGCCCGGTCACAGGCTCTATTAAAGCCTCTTCCCCCTGGACAGTCGTGGAGCATAAAGATATGCTCCAAAACTATCCTGGCTGTGGGACACTCTTGCACATATGAAGCTCCTTCTGGTATAGTAATGACTGTGGGTGGCACAGAAGCATCATGTGGAAGTATCCTTGGAGTTCCCCAGGAAGGTACGTGCAAATTTCCTCACAATCCAGAGGCTAGTCTAGCAAGGTCCATCTTTGCATCTCTCCTAGGAACTCTGGGATTGTTGTATGTTGAGAAGGGAGAACAGCGTGCCTCATGATTGCTTCCACTGTAGCCATTCCGCTGTCTTCCCCTCACTAGTTTTATCATGTCTTATTTAGACTGTGCTTCCCTCTGTGAATGCTTTTCTCTCCATATCCTAGTTTTACTGAGAAACAAGTAAAACTAGGTGGGATATGACTTGATTAAAGATTGGTTATTCTAAGCTGGGGACAAAAAGTCAGGTGCACTAAAGGGCACCCATACATATCAATGATGTGTTAATCTCAAACAGATGCTGGTAAAGCTTAGCTTTTGCTCCTGAACGTCACTGCAAAAATTTATTGACAACAGAGGTGCTGGTTTTCTATGGTTTTGCTTTGCTGTTTCAAATTATTCATTAGAGGGCGCTAGAACCTAATTGCTTTGCAGAGCAATCAAAGATTTTCCTGGAAACAAATATTTTTTTCCCCTGCCTCCTTTTTGCAGCTAGTGAAATCCTATTTAGAAAGGAAAACTTTCCTGGAAAACTCCAAAGGCCTCCAAGCATAACTGGGAGGTGGGTGAGATGCACCACTTTACCTACACTAAATAAGGACTGTGCAGTCCACTGGGCACCTTTTTAAAATTCTTTTTAACCTGCTTTAGTGCTGCTTTGGGCATTTTAATTGTTATAACCTCCTAACACTGCCATAAGACCTCAGGATATAGCGTGACTTAGAAAGGTAAATAATCAATAAATAGACAAATACATAGTGGTTACTCTTTTAATCTTGTCCTTGCTTTCAAGTGTGGGGGGAAAAAAGGAAAAGGTGCCAAACTTGATGCAGTTACCGTTTCCCCCTTATACTGCTGACGTGGTAAGTTACTCCAGAGAAAAGCATGTCTTACAAGAAAGGGAACAACACACTGAGCCTTCCAGACAGTGCCTGGGCGTACTCAGATTGTTAGGAAAGTGGCATCTTAGGGAGACAGCATTCAATTAGAAACCTCCAGATTCAGATGTAAGGAAACAATGACTGCATTCATTGTGTTAATTTGTCACTTAATTGCACAAAGGAAAAGACTAGAGGGGAGGATCTTCTGTAATAAAGGGAAATAGTGCAAAGGAGGGCAGACTGTGCTGGCTGTTTTCATGGGGCGAAATGGCCTGTGGACGGACCGCAAAATATTGAACTCTCTGCAGCCTGGGAATCTGATGAGAGAAGGAGGGGAGAAAGACAAAAGGGACAAAGTCAAAACGTTTCTCATTTAAGCATATAGTTTTCCCAAGAACTACAGATCTGAACTTTCTCACAAGACGTAATGGGCCATTATTTATGTTGTAGAAATAAAGACTGCGCCCAGACTTGTTTATACTGCACAGCGGAATGTGCAGTCGTGATCGGAGCATCATACATGGCAATCGATGCATCATCGTGGCGTTGCGTTATCTGATCGTAGCTGTGCACTTACCTTAATGCTGATCTAAGGACACTGGCTGTGCAGTATAAAGAAAATTAGAATTTTCCTGCCAGTCCGGGCAGAACGGCGAGAAATGTGATTGGCTGCCTCAACCCGTGTGATCACATGCGCTGATTCAGCTCTCGGGGCTGCTTTTTGAGTCGGGACAGCTGGTTGTGACTGAGCAGCAGGTAAGTTGTGCTTTTACCTTTAACTGCGGATTTATTCCGCAAGTCTGGAGGCAGCCATACAATGGAGGGCAGATTGACACATAATCCACGACAGCTTGCCAAATACACTCTGTCTCTTATTAGCATTGCAGCTGAGACATGTTGCTTCAGAGCCCAGATCCCTAGAGGTGAATAAGTGAGTCTCTTGCTCCCTTATAGGCTTACAAACTTCAAGAGCATTATGAAGGAATTTTAGACTGATTTGAATCTCTGTAGGTAGTTTCTGTGGTCTTCATCAGGCAGGCCACTGGAAGCAGCAGTGACCCTTTGCTGAAATGATCCTGGAGTGTGCTGCATACTGTCTTATGGCCATGTGGCATGTTTTATGGATGTAAATATGGTGGATGGCTCCATCACTGCATCAGGAAAGTCTGCATGGAGGGTGGAAAGTCCATGAATAAATTGCAAAGGTGTGAGCAGTCAGACCTGCAAATGGACTGAAGAATATTTAAAGTGAAGGTTTGACCACGGCCCATGAAAGTCTGCCTTACCAGTTTCCTGGTGAGGGTAGATGGAGGCAGTGTTGTGCTACTACTTCTCTCAGAGCCCTGTATCTGCTATTTTCTCCAGAAAATGCCAGGGAAAGGGGAGGGAGGAGGGCAAGTCAAAGATGGCCCTTTCCCTTCCTCTTTGCTCTTTTAGCTCGATATCTTAGTTGAGCTTATGTAGATGTTGGAGTTGATGTAAAGGAGGCTGTATTAGGAGGCACTTAGGAGTGTCAAAGTTAAATACGCAGTGGGCCAAAATTAAAAACTTGGACAAAGTCACAGGCCAACCTTGATATTTATTGGGAAAAAAACTGCTACAGTTGAGGAAGTTTTGTCTTCTTAACAGATAGAATGATGAACCTTTTCATATGGAAACAAACTTAAGTTGCTTAAACACAATCTGGAACAAGCCAAGCTTATTAATACTACAAACACATGTGAAATCAAGTGTCAGGTAAAAGAAACATCTGTTGGATTCACTTTTCTAGAAAGCTTCTGTTTCCACCAGTTTTATGGATGTAAATATGGTTAAGGAGCTGGACTCTTATCTGGGAATACCGGGTTTGATTCTGCCCTCTCCCATGAAGCCAGCTGGGGGACCTTTGGCTAGTCACAACTCTCACAGCCCCACCCACCCACCTCACAGGGCGCTCTGTTGTGGGGAGAATAGAAAAACTTTGTCAGCCGATTTGAGTCCCCTTAAATGGGTGAGAAAAGCCAACTCTTCTTCTTCTTCTTCTTCTTCTTCTTCTTCTTCTTCTTCTTCTTCTTCTTCTTCTTCTTCTTCTTCTTCTTCTTCTTCTTCTTCTTCTTGTTTGGCCTTGTGACTGGTAGCATGAGGTTGCTAATGAAAGCCAACAGAGGAGGAGCGCTTGTGGGTCTTGATTGATGTGCCAACACACCAGCAGAGTATTCTGAGATTTGTAGTATTAGCAGTGCATGTGCTGTCTACCAGCGGGCCAGCCCTTGTAGACATTTGGTATTTTCTTGCAGGCCAAATATAATTGCACTGTGGGTCAGATTTGGCCTGAGTGCCTGAGTTTGACATCTATCGTATAGCTCCTTAGCGATGAATTGAAGGCAGAATATCACAGAGTTAGTTTTGGATCTACAGCAGCATGAATTTAATGATGAAGAATGAATTTAATTTAAACAAAACAAAATGAAACAAAGCCTCTGTTACATGGAGCCCTGGACGGAGCTGACCTATGTTTAGGATGGTGCAGGGTTGGAAAGCAGTGGGCAAATACAGAGCTTTTGAGATGGAACTCTGTTTTGCCTTGACTGTTTACATGAAGAATATTCAGTTTGCACAGACAGCAAAGGCAGAATAAATGTGGAATCGGAAGTCCTCTTGCAGCTTATCTGCACAGCTCAATATTCTGGACGAAGAGGAGGCCTGCCAGAAGAGGCATCCTCAGAATCGCTCTCCGAGATTCAAACATAGGTTGCTGACTTTGGTGGAAAGGGTGGGAGGCTGTCACTCTGCTCGTGGCCAAATGCTGGTGAGCCAAAATACAGTGTGTAGATGGTGGCAAACCAGGAAAAATCTGGAGAGATATGAGAACATCAGGCACCTACACTGTGATACGTGACATATCTTAAACTTCCCCAGTTCTTCCCCAAACGCTGGGTAAGTGTGATTGCCAAAATTGCCTCACCACAGTAATGAGCACGTGTGGCACCATTGCTGTGGTGCCCGGGCAACATGATGCACAACCGCAGCTGTTCCATTTGCTTACAGTAACAAGAAAAGCTGAGATATTACACTTTTCCCCATAGTCCTCTATGCTTCTTGCTAGTTCTGGGCCTGGAGCTGACTCTACAGCAACACAATTATTTTTGCCATGGAGAATAGTAAAAAACACACACCCAGAGTTTCATAAAGAAATTGTCCTTTCCTCAGTGGCCCAGAATCAGAAAGCACAAGGGAAATACGAACTCTTGCTTATCTCTCCTGCGTTCAAGGATGCAAGTTGTCAAGGGCATGTTTTCCCCACCATCTAGTGAGAAATCTACTGTGAGAAGATGTCACTTATGATAACACCATTTCAAGGCTCCCCGCTGCCTCCTTCAGATAGACAAGGCCAAAGTAGGCATGAAGGAATCGAAATTTCTTGTTTACGTTAATACAAAAGCAGAGAACATGGTCTAATTTATATGGCGAAAGATCTGTGCAGGTAACCAAGGAGGAACTATTGGCTTTTTCCTCTCATTTTGTTGACACAGGCATTTCTTTTTTGGCTCACTGCCAACACTAGATGTGAGTCAGATTGCAGAGAAAAATGTATGGAGTAGCAGAAGGTCGAGAGACAAAGCTGGGGGATGGGGAAGGAGAGACCCTCTCCTTAGACCTGCACTGAATCCCGAAAGTTCGAATCTGGCAACTGTTAGTCGTGTCAGATTTGAAAACTGGTGTGGGTTCTTCACTGCATGGCACTTATGGTGTGAACTTGACAGGCAAGCTCTGTTTCTTCTGCAGCTTCTTCACCCAATTCTGTCTCATGCCTCCCTACCTCCCACACTGCCAAATGTTCCAGTGCTGTTGGTCATTATTCCCTATTCGTTTGGCATGCAGTAAAGGTCTGAGGTTGGAGTCTTGACTACCATGAACGCAGTCACACCTTCACTTTAAACCTTCTTCAGTCCATCTTCTGATTGCAGTGTTCACACCTATTCATTTCTATCCACTTAGGGTTTTGCTGTTGACTTTTAAAGACAGGAATGGCTTTAGACCAGTGGTTCTCAACCTGGGGGTCGGGACCCCTTTGGGGGTCGAACTACCCTTTCAGAGGGGTTGCGACGAGTCTCCCACCGCCCTTCCCTCCCACCTCCTAGCTGCTCTGCCCCCATGGTTGGGGGTCCCCACAACATGAGGAAATCCATTAAGGGGTCACGGCATTAAGAAGGTTGAAAACCGCTGCTTTAGACCTATGTAGTTAAAGGAGTACCTCCTCCTGTATACCATTCCAAGAACTAAGATCCACTGGGGAGAGTCTTCTTCTAGTTCCATCATTTGATGTAGCATGCATGGCTGAGCTGAGGAGAAGGGCTTTCTCAGGGCGTGTTTCCACCAACTCTTTGGTCTAGCCTGAATCCAGATCGAGGGTCCAACGTCCCAACACTTTGACAAGATTCCCCATTTCTGTGGACTATATGTCAGATAATCCGGGGAATCCCTTTTTGGATTTTAACAAGACTCACTGTGGAATCCTGTTAACATCTGAATATTTATTAATGAGAATACCACCACGCCAATCTCCTCCACTGCCACCCACCATTTACCTTCTCACCGCCCCTTTCCTCTGCCTGTCACCCTCTCATGCCACTCCCCCAGCCCATATCCTCTACCTGTCACGCTCTCGCGCCATTCCTCCCACCCCTTTCTTCTACTTGTCACTCTCTCCTGCCACTCCCCCCATCCCTTTCCTCCGCCTGTTGGAGAATGGCAGGGAAGGCAAGCAGTGGAATGAGGATGAAAGACGGAGGAACAGGGACTTCTTTTGACCAGCCGAAAACATAGCCTCAGTTGTATCCCCCATGCTATGGAATAGTCTCCCTGTTGAGATACACCTGGCAACCACATTGGCCATCTTCCAGCATTTGTTGTAAGATTATCTTTTGATGTGGGTGTTCAGTCAGTGAGGTTGCTGTGATTTAGAATTATTAATTGTATTTGTTTTTATTTTGTGTTTTTTATTGCTTGCTCTTTTTACTACTATTTTTATTCACCACCCTGGCTCTTTGCGCATGATGGTATATAAATATGAGTGTTTTTGAAAGAGATTTTAAGTTTCAGGAGAAGACATTTTTATGTACCCAAGCATTTTAAGAAAACACAGTATAACATTGGTGATCTTTTAAAATTTGTTTTTTGTCTTAAATTTTTAACTTCTTTAAAATGTATTTTAATGTTTTTAATTTTACCCCATGTTTTGTATTTTGTCACTCATAGAACATCGTTATGGGGTGGCTATATAAATATATGTGTAAATATAAATATACCTGTCTTTCCCCAGATGGCTAAGAAGTTCTGGTCCTAAAAGGAAGAAGAAGAGACGGCTTTTCTACCCCGCTTTTCTCACCCATTTAAGGGGACTCAAAGCAGCTGACAAAGCTTTTCTATTCTTCTCCCCACAACAGAACATCCTCTGAGATAGGTGGGGCTGTGAGAGTTCAGAAGAGAGCTGTGACAAGCCCAAGGCCACCCAGCTGGCTTCATGGAGGAGGGCAGAATCAAACTCAGTATTCCCAGATAAGAGTCTGGCTCCCAAACCACTAGACCAAACTGGCTGGACTTGGTTATTTATTAATTTTGGGGCAGAGCTGAAGCTCTGACTACTGCAGCGTGTCAAGTTGCTTCATTCTTCATTCTTCATGGGATACCTCAAGGTTTTTTAAATGAAAGGGGCTTTGAAGACAAGACATTAAAAGCACAGAAGCTCAGCATTTCTTTCTTTTTCTGTGTATACACTTAATTCCCTCCCAACATTTCCTCACTCTAAATCATTCCTCCTCCTGCAATAGCCTTTCCCCTTTATGAGGTTCTAAAAGCATGCTTACTGCATCCTCATCCTTTAAATTAAGCCTAATAATGAAGAATGTAGACAGTGATCACAACTGTAAATTTATCAGTGTTCACAAGGTTGATAGGGCTTGCTGTAGCTTCCTATTACTGCTTTCTGTTTGCTGCAGACAAATTCAAGTTTGGTGCCACATTATGTGGAAAGAGGCCAACTCTAACTATTGAATTCTGTGCTTAATCCCACATCCTGCTCTGCATTATACTCTACACTTTTTTTCTGCACAGAGAAACACATTTGCATACTTTCTTATGTCTGCTTGGAAAACTCTCCTGTGGAGTCAGCGTTCTGTTTCTCTATACCACGGTTCCTTAAAGCACAATCCTATGTATGTTCATTCAGATGTACTGTCAGTCCCACTCATTCCAATGAGCCTCTTTCACTTTGTTAAGTGTGTGCAGGATCATTGCTGACATCCATCCCCGTTTTTCTCACCTTGTAGTGCACCAGCATTTTTTGTTTGTCACAAAGGCACTCAAAGAACTGCATGCCCTACTCAAAGCCATTTGGACCATTTTAGAAAGAGTAAATATGAAGGACCACCTTTGTCAAAGAAATTAGTCCAGAGCTGCAATGAAACAACAAGGGATTTACCAAAATGTAAAATAAAATATACTGCAATATTGAAATATTTAGAAGTTATGCTGCGTTAAATGCTTCAGATTTGGCTTATTTGCCTCCCCTCACCTCAGTCAAAAGATTCTATCTTGTCCCAACAGCAGATTGGTTTTGGAGAGCTGGATTTTAGCAGGAACAAGAGAAGACGGTTTGGTACGATAGTTAGAGTAACAGACTTTATTTTTAAAAAATGCTTTTTTAAAACCATTTTTTAATCTCTCATCTGTACTCTGCTTTGAGACTTTCTATGAAAAGTGGCATATAAATGTTTGAAATGAATAAATGCCCAAGTTTAAATTCCTGCTTAGCTCTTACGATAATCTTCCATCAAATCTTGTCTTGCAGCCTACATCATTAGATTGCTGAGAGAAGAACAGTGAGGACCAAACAGACACGTACTACGTTGAAACAAATTGATTAATTCAATCAGTATAAAGAAGCATAAATCCATGATGGATTATGTGCTCATTGTGAAAAGCCTCATTCTTCACTTTTCAAGTTCTTTCTTGGCCTTCTCTTTACACCTCTGTTTGGCCTTTAGAAATATCTGAGCTGGAACACTTGTCTAGGGGTGTGCCCGAAGCCTACTTCCCATATTTGATTCGCACTTCTGGGTTTGTGAGCACAACTCTCCATTAGGGGATTGCGGTCCCTGGTGGGGAACTGCATACACAAGCCCGGAAGTGCTTTTCTATCCTCTGAAGATGGAAGGCAGGTAAGGTAGAGTGCTGGAATGGAACGGGAGGCCACGGTGGTGTCCCCAGATCCACATGGGCACTCTTCGGAGGACAAAAAAGCACTTCCAGGTTTGCGTGTGCAGCTCTCCATCTGGGGATCACGCGATGCGGTGGGAGCTGCATGTGCAGGCCCAGAAGTACTTAGGAGAAAAGCATGTTGTGGGGCAACGAAGGGTAAGTGGGATGACAGGACACTATGGGGGTTGGGGAATGGGAGGCCCCAGGGGCTTCTGGCCTTCACCAAAGCTTTGACCAATTTGTGGATATAGGCCCTGTTCGATTCATCCACAAATGTTGGAATTCGTACAAATTCTGAATAGCACAAATATCTGTGTACATCCCTGCACTTGTCTAATTTGCATGGCTTTTATTAGAGGGTCATTGGTTTATGGAATTTACTACCAGAAGAGGTGGTGACAACTACCAGTCTGGATAGCTATTAGGCATACTCATGGAGGTCAGATGTATCAATGGCTACTGGAATGGATGCCTACGTATTGCCTAAAATTGATGCCTAGATACTGCCTCTAGGTTGAAGAGACAGGCAGAAGTCCTCTAAAGGCCATTTGCAGGGATTCAAGAGCAGGTGAAGGCTTTGCCTTTGTCTTCTGTTTGAAAATGCCCAGAAGCAATTGATGGGCTACTGTGTGAGAAAAAGTGTACTAGAAGAGAAGGTCTGTGGCCTGGTCCTGTAGAGCTCCCCTTATGTTCTTATGTAAGGTGCCCCAACTATTGCAAAAAAATACTATCATGGCAAAGCTGTGTCCTGTTGAAGGCTACTCGCCTCACAGAGAAAGAATAGCTAAGCGCTGAACTTTTATGGACAGATGTAAGGGTAGAAATAGCCCAGTGAGGACCATGCACATGAACAAGAATTTATGAGGTCACGTTCTCTCCTCATGGTTTCTCTCTCTCTCACTATCTTTTCTTTCTACTGTGAAAAGGAAAAGGAGATGTGAAAGGCCCATCCAATCAAGATGAGGGATTTTGTGGCCTGTGGGCTAGGCTGCCCATTGAGTCCAGACAATAATGACCCAGATGGTGTTCTTACCTAATTTGCCTCTCTCTGCTATAAGGCCTTGAGTTAAGGCAATTGTCAGAGATGGGTCTCATTCTTCACCGAAGCCAAACAAATCCAAATCTTTGTGACAGTACGGAAAACCCTGAAATATTAAGAAATAAATATATTTTGAAACCAAGTAAACAACAAATCCCCTCAAGAAGGAACATCTTTTGCAACATACTGGGCAAGGAGGAGTTATAGGCGAAATTAATCAAGGGGAAAATACAGCTGGAATGAGATCAGGGTATATTTGCTAATATGACAGAGTAGTTCTCAAGGGGAATTATGGAAATCCACACTGTTGTTCTCTAGGCTGTTCAAAGTAGTGGAGGAATGGCGGTTACAGTCACTGGAGGGTAGGGCTGTGTGTGGATCAAACTGTTCACTGTTTATTCATGATCTGTTGGGGGAAGATACATTAGTTACTAGATACCAGGTGGCACAGGTTCTTTGATAGTTAAGAACCAGCTTCCAATCTAATGGAAACTTATTTTCTTAAATTTCTTTCTACAGTTTTTGCTGTGGTTGTGGCTTCATGAAGAAAAGTGTGCTCCTGGCCTAGCATTTTGAAACAATTTCACAACTAGTTTGGACTCCACTCCAGGCACCTGCACACTCTCTGCCACTAGTCTGTTAACTCCTGCCCAGGATCAAAATTGTGTAGACATATGGTGTCTGTTTTCACTTTCCTCGGTAGAATGGTATAATACCATTCCATTGAGGCAAAGATTAGACATGGAAGGAGCCATCTGCACTTAAACTGCTGGTGTACTCCTCAAACAGACCACCAGTACTTGAAGTGTGGATGGTCCAGCCCAGACAGGCAGAAATCCCATGGCTATGGCCTTAGCAACATCTGACTTGAGCCTGGACATTACTGTGGTGATCGGCCTGTGGTGCGTGACTGTACAATTCAGCCATGTTGCCTTGCTTACTCACAGCTTCACACCCAGAGGAGGGCATGAATGCTGCTGACTGGGAGCTCACCAGCTGTTCCATAAAGCTGTGGCGAGATTTTACTTGTCCACAGCTAAGAATGGGGCAGCTGGAGTGAGCTCTGGGGTACTCTGGAGGTGTTTTTCCACCAGCACTAAGTACTCATTGAAGGACCCATTAAGGACCCATTAGGCTCAGAGCAGGATGACCCCTATTTCCACTATGTCTATGGAGATTGCACCCCCTGTCACCCAAAAGACCTGGGGTGACATGGGTGCTCTGGCATTTTCACAGCAGGCAGGCTAGCACCCATTGGAAACACATTGGGTACTTCCCTTAATTTGGATCTAGTACAGTGGTTCTCAACCTGGGGGTCGGGACCCCTTTGGGGGTCGAATTACCCTTTCAGAGGGGTCGTGACGAGCCTCCTGCCGCCCTTCCCTCCCACCTCCCAGCTGCTCTGCCCCCGTGGTTGGGGGTCCCCACAACATGAGGAACTCCATTTAGGGGTCGCGACATTAGGAAGGCTGAGAACTGCTGATCTAGTAGATCTTCTTAGATCCGGATTAAAAGAGCTCAGTGGAAAAACACCCTGGGATGCTGGCAGAGGTATTATATATATATGGGCCTCCCCAGGAGTGGCTGGAACTATTCCTGGAAGATAAGTGCAAAGAGGCCCTGTGTATCCATTTGTGATTTTAGATGGCTCTTTTGCAAAGGTCATTACTGGTTTGTTTACTGGCAAGTTTCTCAACTTAAAACTGCCAGTTTTCTCTTTCCCTTTCTTCCTTTCTCATATACGTTGTACTTGCAACAATTTTTCTGTCCATGCTCTCTGGACCAATTTCTTTGCAGATGAAGTGTGTCTGTAGCTGAAATATACACAGGAAGGTTGCCTGAAGTCGTGATGGTGCCATTGGTTGCTAGTTATGAAAATGTACATGTCAATAATGTGCCTAACGTCTGTCTTTTAAAATATAATTAGGCAAACATGGGATGGATCCCTAGCAAAGACAGCATAGTAAGGCTGTCATGTCATGCCACACAGAATAAGACTTAAAATATGCATATCATAATAGCATCCAGCCAAACACTCAAGAGTCCATCTTGTCTCCTGTGCCCATGGGGGAAAAAAAACCAGTATGGTAGTTGTGCACCAGCTCACATAGATTTTAGTCTTCGGGTCCCCTTGTGATCCTATCTACACAAAGGCTGTTTTGAAGCACCTATGTTGAAATAGTGGCCTTTTGATTAAAAGTGCAGCATTCCTGCTGCCCCATCATCACACTCTGGAACAAATGAAGGCTTTTTAGGGGTCACAGTTGGATGACAGCAGAGACGAAGTGATGTTCTAGCTGTGTTCACACATAAATGTTAATCCAGCTTCTGTTCTTTCAGAGTGGGACAGGGCAACAGCAAAGTGACCAGTCATTTTATTTCCATATTGTCTAACCCAAAGTTGGATTTTCTGAGTTGGAGAATTCCAGAAGAAAACAGCTTATCATTTTGATGATGTGTTCTCTCACTCTGAACGTGACCCGAAGCTGGAATAAAACTTAGGCTTTTCCTGTCTCCCCTTTTTGCCTTTACCTTGAAACCAGCAGTAGACACTGATGACACCCCAAACCCAGTTGGTTGGGACAGCTCCCCAGCAGCATTTTAAGGAAGGGGTAGCAGATACTGTTGTTTCCTTTTGGAGGAATCACCATTTCATGGGACTGTGAGATCTTCTCGTCCGCTGGCTCGCTTTCATTTGATTACATAGTAATTTCTCCTTTACAATAAACATCTTCAAATCACTTTACACAGGCTTCAAAAGATCCATTTTACACTCTCCCGTGACAGGGTCCAAAATGCCCTGATAGAAATTGGACCTGGAAATTCAGTCTGGCAATTGGATGTCTTGACAAACTCCTCTCTTCCTGCCATGAATCTTCACGGGTGTTTTCCCACTGTCACTAAAAGTACCCATTAAGTACCCATTAATGGGTACGTAATGGCATTTTTGTACCCATTAATGGGTACTTCTAGTGACAGTGGAAAAACACACCACATCTCCTCTCCCAAATCAAACTATTATATCTTTCAGACATCGTTGGTGGTGGTGGTCGTGTTGAAGCTTGGAAGCCATATAGCTACACTTTTGGTGCACTGTTAAATAAAAAGAATGTGATCATGACACAGGACAGCTAACATATTTTGTTTTTTACGCTTTTAATACGGAAGCCCTCTGCAGCATTCATGGAAGTCCTCAGCTTTCTGATGAAGGTGTCAGTTTGGCATCTTTCACAAGCATTGCTATGTTTACATAAAAAAAGCATGAGGTGAGTGAAGATTATGTCAATGCTTGAAAGTGAAGGTTCGTATTATTTGCTAATGGGCAAAGGAGAGAAGGAGAACCACGCTAGGGAATTGGGACAAGCTGCTAACACCTACCCACACTCTTTGATACACACACATGCAGATACTTACCTTTAGCTTCTTCCTCCTTAAGTGTCTTATCACCATGGCAACAAAAATCTTAGGTCATGAGTCTCTAAAAATCCAAAACCAACAACAAACATGCCATCACCGATTATAGCAGTGGTGATAGAATCTAATTTTCGTCAAAGACATTGCAGTAGTTTTGCATAATTGTATATTAATACTCAACATGGCAATATTTGGTTAAAATTCATGAGTTCTCTTCTAAAAAAAGGGATGAGAGCCAGGGGCTTATTTTGTCTTTCTTTAATAACAAGTTTAAGATGACTCCACTTAAAGAAAAAGATAGAAAAATTAATATACAATGTGTATTTCCAATTCTGCAAAAAAAAAAAAAAAGAAGAAGAAGCAATTTCTATTAAATAAACTGTAGAACACTTTAGACACCTACAAATCACTTCATATAGGGAATTTAGATCTAGTCCTGTACTGCTTGTATAAAGGCCGTGATCACATTTGGCTGAACAAGGTCGTCCCCTTAAGAAACTGAACTGAAGCCATCCTAGTTCTGTTCACACCCAATTCCCAATAATCAGTCCCCGGATCATCCTCAATTTGGGCTACTATGCTCACACCTTCTATGTTATCTGCCCAAGTCTCCTTTTCACGACTTTTTAGTTCTCCACCACTACTGATTACATCAACACCACCTGGATTCTGATAGGATAAAGTTATGACAATCTGTAGTGGCAACAGGGTGCTGTTGGAGTTGTGTAGTGCTGAGGGCAAACTCAGGGTACTGATGGGGTGAGGGGACTGTGCCCCTGAGCAGAGGCACCTGAGGCATATCCCAGCTAGCATGTACCTCCACCTCCACAGCTGTTCCAGGAGAAAAAGGAGAGGCTGTAGTTAATCTGCCGTTTTCCCTCTAGCTGTTGAAGAACTTTCACTTCTCAGCCCCTTTCACAGCAAGAAAACCTTGCTTCCCTTGCAGATTGCTGAAGGAAAATGGAAGCTACATTGTCCTTAGGAATGTATCATTTATACTCTTGCTCCACTCATCCCTCACTCTCCCCCCCAACAGTGCTTTTCTGGCCATTTAATTTTTAAATCCCTCCATGTTCCTTGCAAAAGTGAATTTTCAATCTAGCACAAAATAGATTTCTGTTTTTTAAAAAATGCTGGGCTGAGTCTGTAAGCTTGTGATGAGAACAAAGAGGAATAGGGGGGCAGGATGGGAGAGGGAAACATCCTATGAATGGTGGCAGAAGTGGAAAGAGATGCAAGGAAGGGGGATTGCGTGTGTGCCACCTGCAGCCAGGCATTGGGCAGGAGGGAAGGCCGGATCCACCCACCCCAGCATGCTTCAGACCCTTCTAGCCCAGTTCCGTGCTCACACAGGGAAAATGAAAATGGACTGGCTCCCCAAGGAAGCTGGCTTGAGGAAGGACAGCCCACCGCCAAGACGATTGCAGCAAAAAACAATCTGGGCAAAGTGACAAGAAGATGGCCAGAAGCTATCTTGAACTACGGGTATGATCACTGCCAATAATCCATTTTAGTGAGCACACTGTACATTGTATTTATTTAAAAATTTATAGCCCACCCTTCACTAAATGATCCCAGGATGCACCACAATAATAAAAAATATAAAGTATTCTTAAAGATATTAAAATGTGTCCCCAGCAGCACAACACCCAGAGGAAGCTAAATATCAAAACAAGCACACATTCAGGGAAAAAAATCTGGAAGGCGTAAAAGTTCTGGTGTGGTGGAATGACTTTCAAGGACCTGATGCCATCAGAATCAAACTGCTCCAGTCAGCAGAAAAGTATGGGTGTAGTCACCCCATAATTCACTATTTGCTGGTGTGTCTGTGGAGAACAGGCCAAATGTAACATTAAGAGAGGCTCATAAAGATAAAAGAAAACTCCTTAAGGCCCCTTTCCTATTCAATAAAAAAAATCTATTTACAACGCTAAAAGAAATGGAATAAAAAAACCTGGAAAAAAATGAATATGGCTGTTCCCACTTAAGCACGGAAAATCCCGATTTCTGAGCTTCCTTCAAAACTGCGTTAGGGAAAGCACATCTTTTCCTCCTCTCCCGCTGTGAGTCATGGTGCCCACCCCCTCTCTTTGATTGGGCTTTCTCCTGATGCAACATTATTGACGTGGCCAAGGGCGAGAGTTCGAGCCAAGCCACAGGGAATGACAAGGGGCTCCCCCTCCCAGGAGTGTAGCCACACCCATTTAATGACATGCCCAGAAGCAGACAGGCATTGGGCAGGATGTTATTGGAGGAGGGAATCTAAATACACATTCTTCCCCAAATACTGCTCTAGCGTTCCCACTGCAGTAAGGAAGTTACGCTTTAAAACCCAAAACTGGGAAAACACCTGAAGAAACAGGTGTTTATTTATTCCGTTTATTTGCCAAATACTCCACAAAATACTCTGGAAACAAATGGCGAGTTGGCTTTTCTACCCCACTTTTCTCACCCATTTAAGGGGACTCAAAGCGGCTGACAAAGCTTTTCTATTCTCCCCACACCAGACACCCTGTGAGGTAGGTGGGGCTGTGAGAGCTCAGAAGAGAGCTGTGACTAGCCCAAGGTCACCCAGCTGTCTTCGTGGAGGAGGGCGGAATTGAACCCGGTATTCCCAGATAAGAGTCCGGCTCCCTAACCACTAGACCAAACTGGCAACCAAACACAAAAGGTGAGTATAAGGCTGAAATGACAACTTTTAAAAAATGTGTGCTTGAGAAGCACATTCATTCTAAGAGCTAAGGGGATACAGAGCCCCAGGGAATTACAAAATAAATCCCAGTGAAGAATAACTATTGTAGCAAGAAGTGTCTCTGTTCTCTTTGTAGATTCTCCTCCCTCTTACTGCCTAAAGAATGGGGAAGAAAAAGTCTGCAGACTTGAGCCATTCACGTCAACAGGCCCCATTCCTGGGCAGTGCTGCAGGAAAGAGACAGGCATGGGGGGCCTTTTTCTGCTCCGTGTTTCTTGCTTCAGGAGGGCATGCCTGATTAATCTTGCCTGTCTCTGCAGTGTAACATCATCACAGGCTCTGAGGTCCCTTAAGAGACTGAAGTGACAAGCGGGAAGAGCTATAGCTCTTTTGGGAAGGAGCAAGACTGCACTTTCCATGCAAAGTGACACTTTAAATCATACCAAGATGAGGATCTGAGTGACTGGACCTCTGTTCTCGTTTAGGGGGGCACTTAAGCCTGTAGGATAGTGAAAAGAGATCAGGGACCATGTCTTTCAGAGCAAGTTGCTACACTATTTAGGAATCAGATGCGTGTAAAAGGAAGATGTGGGGAGCCCTCCCTCAGCATGCCCTGAAAAGTATGGTTTCCACCCAAAATAGTCTACCTGTGTTTTATTGCTTTGCAAAATGAAATAGGATAATGATCTGAAATTTGAATGCAAAAATAGTCCAAATTGCCAATTTAGTCCAACAGTACTGATCCGGATCAGTCCACACTGTGGCCACAAAGCTCTCACAAGCTTTGTGGCTGTACCCACAAGTCTCTGAGGGTTAAGAATAAAACGTCCTTGTCTTGGGGCTTCCTGTAATCCCAAACACTGGAGGCATACCATCTGCACGCATCCCATGTTCTGGATCAGGGTTGTACTGGTCCACTGGTAGATCTAATTATATGCCTTTACCAATGGTCTAGATTAAGGCCTCCCTTAATCTGGATCGTACTCTGTCTAATTCAGACAGAGCAGACCAGCAGGGCCATGGCTTCATATGCCTGGATTGATGTGTAGATCCATAAGCCCTCCATTTGTACTACAAGGACCCTCAATGCACATTAAGGGTCTGCGCAGAAAGGCCCAAAGTCTCTCTCACACTGCAGGCTTAGATACTCTGGTACAGACTCCTTAATGCAGAAGGCTAGCCCTTTAAATGAGAGATGAATGTTATAAATGAAAGGGACTCGGAAGTTAGCAAAGCATAAAATTAGCATTAGTGTGAAAATGACTCCACTGCATCATCTGGCATGCAAAACACATACGAGTCTCATCCAGCCTTCTTCCCCCTCCCTCAAATATATGAGCTGTAATGATTCACAATAGCAAACAAGGTGCAGAAATAACCCGTGGAACATTTTCTTTCCACAGGTGTGTTTGAGTATTAAGCTTACAATGGAATACATATGAACTGCTTCACAGCACAAATGAAAAGGCATTTACTGAAATGTTCGGGAAAAGGTCTACAGTACTAGTAGGAGCTAATAGAAATTTAGCATACATTTTGTAAAGTTTTTCGCTACTATTGCCTGTGAAATGGTTTGCAACACGACACACTATTTTCCATGAATAATTCTGTACTTGAAATACTTCAGGAATGATTAACCTATAAAAAAATCTGCGCATCTTTGGGAGCCCAGATCTTGGTCCATGAGTGGGGACATGTCTTCTCTCCCTTGCCCCCTGGCAAGACTGGGCATGATCTTGACATGTATGTTGGGAGATAAAACGGCCTCTCCCTTCCTGTGCCATGATCATGGCCAATGTTGACACAGGGTGAGACAGAGAAGTAACCATCCCCCTCAAGTGTCCAGAAAATAGCCAGAGATTCTCAGCTTCAAACCCAATGCTGGGGGGCGTAGGGTGGGAGGGTGGGGAGGGGATTGTGGCTGCAATCTTGTCAGGCAGAGGCAGCTCTCTACCCGTCCCTAACTGAAAGCCAGGGAATTCCTGGCTCTGATTTTCACAATGCTGGTGGCCTAGGGCACAATCAAACACAGGAAATGGCTATAGAGGAGACTGAACTACCACTGCAAGTGGAGTATGGGAAAAGGAGCCCTGAGAGGTCTCTATTGCAGAGGATGTGAAGCCAAAATGGAATTCTGTGAGAAGGGCTATGGGAACTTGCTAAATACGGAGTACAGTTTAATTTGAGAGAGAGGGAAAGCAGTTAGTGAAATGTGCCCAGATAAGCGTGAAAGTTAGGAACACAACAGATAAGAGGGAAGAAAAGATTTAGCCTGGAAGCTGAAAGAACTCTTGCTTCTAGCCTATGTGGTTATCAACTTGTTCTGAGGCCTTGCTGTATTGTGATGCTTTCTTTGTATTCGTGAATGTAACTGGTCGATCAAGAAGCTGCATTATGTATGCCTTAACAACACCTATCCTAATCTGCTCATTTTACACACTTCTACATAAGCCTGTTTTGAGAATCATAAGGTGTAACTCCATTTTGTTTCTACTACATTCTGGGGTGCCCTAGCACACTACTTTAATAAAACTACAGTTCCACCTTTTGGTTCAGTTTGATTTACCCTGCCGCTAGCCCACTCTGCCACTAGAGAGCTCCAAGAACACACATGGTAGCACTGGTCCTGCCTGTTGAATGGGCCAGACTCATCTCCTTCTGGCACATCCAAGGCAACATGAAGTGACATGTGCATCCTGCCATGATTTGAATTCATACCCCTACGCTCTGTCACTGCCATAATATTCTGAATAGGCTGTGGCCAGAGCATCAGTGACATGTAATATTGTAACTCTTTGAAAACCTTTGGATAAATTAGGCAGATGGAGACCTCTTAAATCCCATCAGCATTTAACTTCCAGTCTGCAAACCAAGAAATGCTTTTCATGGCCAATACATTTATTTTTGATTCCTGGGAGTGCATGTCAACCCCTTCCAACAGTAAAAGAAAGAAAAAAATATAATAGAAACTCCAACAAAAGCTGATCAGAAGCAAGCTGCTAAAGAATTAATGTAAGTCAAACCCACATTTTAAAAACTCCATATGACATGCTGTTGGATATTTATTCCTTTTCACACCAGGGGCAAATATAATAGCAGATTCTTGTCAGCAGCAATATAAAACTATCTCTGTAATGCAAGTCTTTCATTAAAATGTGCGCAGACCCTCATGGGAAAGGTATGGGAAAGAAGACAGCGCCTGATTATATCCCCTACCACACTGGTCCAGTCAAGCCATGTAATGAAGAAAGGCACACAATTCATAGTGAAGGAAATGCTGCTATCATCTCTTCAGGAGATACTTAGCAATCCTTTGCATGCCAAGTAATTAAAATTACCTCAGAGGGAAGCTCACTGAGCAAGGTCACTAGATGTAGGCTATATTAGAAAGCCTGAGGGTTAAATTGCCATTTTTCCTTTGAAAAATCCCTAGATCTCCTTCATGGCCCCTTCTGCACTTACTTGTTAATCCAGATCAAGGAGCTGCTCAGAAAACATTGTCTGCACAGGAGTAGCGTAGATCTGAACTTATTAAATGACAAAACAATAGAAAAGTTTACGGAAGATTGGTCACCATTGATTAACTACCTGCGAGAATTAGAAGTAATGACTGATGGTTTCGATCAATAATAAAGGGCAAGCTGAAAACGATAAGGAGACATCTAAGCAGAGCAAGAAACAATTGATGTGTAGAAGAGAAGTCTGAAGAACGGAGGGCGTCAAGAAGAAACTTTTCAGGCAAGAAGAAACTTTTCAGAATGGTGCTAAGGGGCTCACTAATTCAGATTAGTAGATAAATGTGGCCTACATCCATGCTAGCACTCTTTAGCACATATTTGATGTTCTAAAGCCCACTTCGCAAAGATGCCTTTGCTTGTGGTTGAGCCAGATCTAGCTAACACAGATTACCCAAGGTACATGCAGAAAGGGCCCATATTCTTATTATTGCTAAACATGTGCCTCAGCTTCATCTCTGGTCATTTTTAAAACAAATGTGATCCAAGTTGGCTTGCTTGTGAGTGGCCAGTCTCTCTCTCTCTCTGTTTGTCACCCTCCTTCCATACATATCTTAAGAACTACATTAATAATCTTAGTTTGCCTTTAGCAAGTAGGAGCCTTTCAAAACCTATCTCCTGGTGATGCAGATCAACAGGTCTGAAATAAGCAATCTGTCCCAAGCACAGGAACAATGCTGTCTGCATAGGGAGGACCTGTTTCAGCCCAGCCTCCATATGGCCCTGAAGTTTGCATAAACTTTGGAGCTGGCCTCCATAAGGGACGTGTTCGAACGTAGGCCTCTGGTATGCAGTACCAGAGCATCTGTACCAGAGCTGTCCTAATTGCACACCAGAGGCCGAAGTGTGAGTATGTCCATGGTCCACTGGCCAGGAATGAAATTTCTTGAACTCATTCATGTGACACTTTTGACTGGAGCCACATGATTTGGATTATGCTTTGTCTGGTGCAGGTACCAGGAAAGGGCAGAGCCTCTCGAGTCTGCAACAGAGACTCTGAAGAGAACTATGGATCTAAAGTAAGTACAGATAGGTGCTTATTATTGTGATAGGTTCTAAAAATTAATTCAATGCCACTCCAAGCCATCCTAGGCCACCCTGGAAAGGCTGAATTGTTCCCGGCTTAGTTGCTCTGAGGAGCTGGTTCTAACCAATATAAATACGGGCTGCATTCTGACAGGCAAATAATCGGTTTAGAGTTCGTCTTCAGTTTCCACTGTCCCAGCTGCAACAACAAAAAGGGTTTCAATAGTTTTTGTGGACTAGATTGGCAAAATCTGGACTAATTTACATCTGAGTTTTCAGCCTTGTTCAAGTTTTCAGTCCATTTTATTTTGGAAAAGTAAGAATGAGAAAGTAGACCATTCTGGGAGAAACTGTACATTTTTGGACATGCCAAGGGAAGGCTCCCCATTTCCTCCCATCCAATGACAGACTTTGTTGAGGGTGGTTGTTCTGTGGAGGGTGAGCACTGGCCGCTCATTTCTGCTTCTTCTTTCCATTTGTCATTTGTCATTTTGTGCTTTTGGTGGAGGCAGCTGCAGACAGCTGGGACGGGACTTTTCTGTCTTTCCCACTCCTGGGAATGAAGAGTTGGGGGGGGGGAAGGAGTACAGAGAGGGGTAGGGGGCAGAGAAATTGTTGCTCCACTTTTGCACTATTTCAGATCAATAGGGGAAGCCTGGCACGTGCTCTCCTTCAAATCATTTGTGGGGGTGCAGGTGTCATCATAATCTTTATAACATTAACATTATATGGTAATTACAAAGTTTAAAAAAAAACTTCCAGGAGACTGGATTTTTTAAAATCAGGGGTGTGAAGGGCAACCAGGATCCGAGAGAAGATTAGATGGAGAGGGGAAATCCAAGCAGCAAGGAAGAAGATGTGATGGAGCTCATGAACAAAAGGGAGGGCAAGGAGGAGAAAGTGAGGAGGTGATAAGAGCCAGTAGAAATGGCTGGGAAAGTTTTGGTATTCTTTTATGAGTCAAGTTCTGCACAACACTAAAGAGGAGGAGGAGGAGGAGTCGGCTTTTCTATCCCACTTTTCTCACCCATTTAAGGGATGGGAAGGCTTTTCTATTCTTCTCCCCACAACAGACACCCTGTGAGGTAGGTGGGGCTGTGAGAGCTCAGAAGAGAGCTGTGACTAGGCCAAAGTCACCCAGCTGGCTTCATGGAGCAGTGCAGAATCAAACCTGGTGACTTCCAGATAACTCTAACCAGAAGACCAAACAAGAGTTGTGTTGTAACTCCGTGAGCAAAGAGGTCTGGCACAGTGTCCTTTACTTGCCACAGCTGCTGAGTGTAAAAGCTGCTTTAGTTTTTTTGAGAGTATCAATCAGGATTCTAACAAGGAACTTTCAAAAAGCTTTTAAGAGAATCTCTCATGAAAGACTCCTCAGTAAGCTTAGCCATCTTGTAATAAAAGAAGAGGTCCTATTGTGGGTAAGCATCTGCTTAAGGAAGAGAAACAGAAGATAGGAGTAATTGTTTCTTTTTCTTTTTTCCTTTCTTCTAATGTTTTAGGATTTTAGACTGCTCAAATACCTTGTTCACCACTTGGGAGATTCTAATGTGGATAGATAGATAGATAGATAGATAGATAGATAGATAGATAGATAGATAGATAGATAGATAGATAGATAGATGATTTCTCACAATAGAAACTAGTGGAGTCCTATAAGGTTTTGACCTGGGATTGGTGCCTTTAAATACATCTTATAGTGGATCTAGAATCAGGAATGGGTAATGAAATAGAAAGGTTTGCCAATGATATCAAATTGTGTGGTGTGGTAATAACATGAAAAGAGTCTCTACAGATTTCCAAAAGACATTCTGTATATTAGGGAACAGGACACTATTGTCCATTAAAGCAAAAAGTTCTAACTACACATATAGACCAATGGTATGTAAGCTGGCTGTGACTGACCAGGAAATAGAACTTGGCTTAATAGCGGATACTTCCATGAAAGTGCCAGCTTAGTAGTATATTAAGGATAATAAGCGATGGTATGAAAAATAAAACTGCCAATATTATAGTGAGCATATACAAATCAATGGTATGACTGGACTAGGAATACTGTTTACAGTGTTAGGGCGTATGTAGATGTGATGAAAAGGGCCATCTTTTAGTTGCTTATTGAACAATTGTGAAAAGTAATTCCCCTATTACTCCATTTCTGGTCCAGCAGCAGAGAAAGGCCATCCTAACAAGTGGGTGGGTGGAAAGACAAACTCCAAGTCTGCCTCATGAAATTCACCTCTGTGACACTGTGATGGGCAAACCCAGGCTGTAATCAGACACAGCGGAAAAGCATTTCTGAGGTGGGGTTGTTCACACACCAGTCTTTGCCTCCCCACCTTTTTTTGAATATTCTGTGCTAGAAAAGATGGATTAGGGAAGACTTGGGAACATGAGGGCCACACACAATCTCTTTGAGGCATCTCTTTTGTTATGACTGAACACAGCCCAGCTCTGACTTTTGCTGGAGCACAAGTGTAGCACCAGAAGGCAGTGTGTTTATTTTATTAAATATTTAGTATGAATAAAATGTAAACTTCCCAATCTGAAGACATAGATGTGAGCATGTGTCTAAAAGCCTTTTCATAGCTGAGAACTGAAGAGCTCTTGACTGCAAACTGCTAAGTGTTTTTTACCACCAGGCAGAACATCTTCAGTATTCATTGACCTGAATGGTTTTTAGAGAGACATAGGACGCATTCCCATTACAAGCTTAATACGGTTTCCCTAAACCAAAATAGGTTTCCCTAAACCAAAATAATAGAACTGGATGCAAAAGCGAATTTGCCTGATCTCCTTACTTTCAACTTAATCGTGTTTGATCCGGATTCTGAGGATTGTACGTGGCATACATGACTCAAGGGGGGACTCAAGTTGCTACTTTCTAAAAGCTGCTTTTCGGGGCTGCCCTGCCCTCTTCCTCCTGGCATGAATGCACCACCATAACGGACCCCTTCACGGAGCCTAGCTGGGTGGCTGGGTAGCTGCCGCTTGCCTGGATGGAGGAAAAACAGCATCGGGCAGCCAGCAATTCTTTCCCCTCCTCTCCCCATTGCCCGGGGCACACAGCAGCAGTGGCAACTCAAGCTCCCTTCGCCCGCTGACCACCACAGCCTTAAAAACATTCACACATCTCCCAGAACCTGCAGCTGCTTCCCTTTCTTTTCCCTTTCTAAAGGTCAGAACTTCCAGAATTGCGCAAAACTGCAACATTGTTATCAGGTGTGAAGTGGGTAGATTGCTACAGTGTAGCGGGTGCTGTAAGGGGTGGATTTTTACAGTGAAATCACTATCTTTGGAAGCAAGCTATTAGGGGAGGGAAACCCTAAACATGCATTCTCATCCCACTAAAATGGTACGGTTCCCACAGTGTAAGAAATGTAAAACGTTTCAAATGCACGAACCGGAGCGAGACCTGTTGAAATGAGTGTTAACATTTACAATGCTTTGAGGCGATTTAACACGTGGAAAGCGTGTTTAGCCAACCTGACGTCGGGGGACTGCGAGGATCAAAACCATTTTAAGCTTGTAATGGGAATTCACCCATAATACTCTAAAGCATCAGACAGAAAACTGTTGGAACATCCAAAGTACAAGTTTGTTTTGGGGACCAGTAACCTGACTGTAGGAGAGTAACTTAATCTGCAGTCGATTTGCTTGGGACACAAAATTATAGGTTGTTTGTCAAAACTGACTGAACTAATCTCATAATAAAATTGAAGTTTAATGAAGCTGCCTCTTCCAGAGCAAGCAGGTGTTTGTGCCAAGCTGGGTGCCCAACCACTGCAAATTGAAACCTGGCTTGGTGCAAGCAAAGTTACCTCTTCGAGATGCCACCTCCATCCCTCCTATGAAACTGTGCTGATTTGCATCTGCATTTGTCCACTCTGGAAGAGGCAGTTTTGTTAAAGGAAAAGCAGTTTTATGTCCTGACTTTTGGGATGTCAGTGTCTTCATGCATGGAAGTGGCTGATACTTCTCAGTTCCATATCTGGGCATTCAAGATACAGCATGTATCAGGTCTCCTCCTCCTTCCTCCTCAAGGAAGGTAGGGGACATTACTCTCTCCTGTTCATTAATTGACTGGAAAAGTTGCCCTTACTTGGTATCCTCACCCAGAAGTCTCAACATTCTGGCTACTCTAGAATAGCCCAAATTTGCAATGCCCACAAAGAACTTATCCCCCCCCCCCTGCACTGGTTGCCCAAATCACAATGGATCAGCAGCAGCAGCAGCAGCAGCAGCAGCTCTTACATGAAAAGAGACAACACACCACAGCATTTATTGTCAAAAGGCAATACTTTAATGTTCAAAACTTTCTACACAAAGTGCATTTGTCTCCTGTGTTTTTGTTTACTCCACTGGAGAGAATTTCTGGTGAGACAGAATTTCCTCTTTGCAGCCTCTGAGATAAAGGAAATTCCCACATGAACACAGAAACAGGACCTACATCTTCCTGTGACTCTTTTTACGAAAAAGGACGGGACAAGATAGGCTTCGTAAAGCAAAACTACCCAAGCAAACACAGAACCCCTCAAAAATGAAGAAGAACAATTTTGTTGCATTTTAACAACTCACTCTCTGGGAAAAATAGAAGTCTGTTCTCTTTCTCACTCTATTTTCAAACCCATTAGTAAATAATTAAAGGAAGAGGCAAAACATTCTCTAAAGATAACCTCCTCTTTGGTTGCTATGGTTACTTTTTTCCTAGGCCAGAAGCCTCTTCTCTTTATTTGAACAGTACTGTAAAATGAGAATGCAAGAAAGGGATTCATTTTTTTGAAAGAAGAATGGGATTCTAGTTGATAACATGCAAGATACCTGTGCTGTTAAAATTAAAATCAGACATCACAACGTTATAGAACAAAAGCTTGCTTACTAATTAGTACCTTCAGCTAAAAGAGGCATTGAATACTTGTCTTTTCACTGTAGAGATGGCAGATCTGTTTTTCCTAGTGACGATGTCCCCTATATTTGATAGGAGTCCGGACTGAATTTTGTGAAATACAGAACCTTGATATTTCTGTGTTTGAGAATTTTGGGGCATGAATGGAAATGGTATTTGGCTAAATTTGGGGAATTCAATTTTTTACAGTTGGGTGTCTGGTCCATTTTCCCAAAGCACGGCTGTTCTTGGCTGCTTCCAGATGGTAAGGGGAAAACATGGGATCTTTCCTAGATCTGGGAATTGCCCCTTGCCATCCCTGCCAGATGGCAGGAAAAACTTGTGAGGCAAGAACAGGCACTTACCTGTCAGAGTGCTTATTCCGGTGTGAACTTCCAGGTGTTTCAATGGAGCAAAATGCCTGGAAATGTATGATTGCAGTGGCCGTTTACATCCTGGTTTTGGCTGGCACTGTGATATGCCTAGATTTCACTCCTATATACTAGGGCTCTGTTGGAATTGCCACATGTATCTGTACCCAGATAATCCTAGTTTTGATGGATGCAGCTATGTCTTTCCATGAACCAAAACAATTACCTAGAGGGAATATGAGTCTTCTATCTCATTTGTTATCCAGATGATAATTTTTATTTGAAGGAAGGAAGGAAGGAAGGAAGGAAGGAAGGAAGGAAGGAAGGAAGGAAGGAAGGAAGGAAGGAAGGAAGGAAGGAAATCATTGGCAAGTGGAGGTTAAACCCCATGGCCAGGAGACCCTTATATTATTAATTTTTTCTAATATTCTATGCTTTGTCTTTTTAAGGCAACGTAAGGATAGATTTGGAATGTATCGCTCCCTTAACCATTTGCACTGCTTGATTATACATATTTTTTTAAAAAGATAAAAATAAATGTATCTTGTATTTATAGTTGAAATGGCTTGTGCTGGGAAGAAAAGGAAATTTGGTTGTTATCTAAAGATTTCCACATTTAGAAAATGGGGTCGTTTGTACTTCTGTGTAACAGACAGAATCACTTGAAAAGGAGGAGACCTCCTCTCAGAATTTCCAGACTAAGCTAGAATTCTGAACAGGTTCCCTGTTTTAACTTTCTATATCTTATAAGTGATAAAGTCTTAGTTACTCTGATTTCTCTTCAGAGTCCAGAAATTCAGAAGGCCAAGAAGACAGAAACTGTTGTCAAAATAACAGAAGTGTAGATGTGCTGTTATTGTATAGAGAAAGACAAACCAATGAACAGAAAAATCAGAAAGCAATTCTCAGTACACTATCAAGCCTACATGCCAAAAAATGTGAACTGCTTAGTAAAGAAAAGGTTATGAATACATGAAACAAACAAACACAGCTATCTAGAATCAAGGTTTTGTGTCATGGATGGTAACAGAGGCCATGACTCTACATAAGAGTCCTGGTGGCATGTTCCTCTTTCACCCCTTGTGACGCATGGCTCCATTGTCACAGGTGAGATCAAATATTCAAGCTTCTATGTATGTGCACATGGAGCATCTGAACTGTTTATGTTCAAATGCAACAGCCCCTATAAGCAATGAAACCCATTTTGTCACACTGAGGACTCAAGCTGTCCTTTACAAAGCAAAAGCACCTGAAATGAAGCCAGTTTTCATCTTTCCCAATGAGAACAGTTGCCCTGACAACTTGATTGAGGTTCTTTACAGCCTGAGTGAGGTACCTTTACTATGTAGTAGAGCCTCATATCAGTGCATGACATAATAACCAAAGACTTGCCAACTTTGATGGGACCCTAGGTCCTTCAGTTCTCTCTCAGACCCTTGAAGGAGGGGAGCTGTGGAGACTGGCCATCTTGGGCACCCATCAAAGGCATGCTAACTGCATAGTGGAGGTGAAGCTTGTATCCTTAATTTTAGTTGGATGGAGGAATTGTTTGATCCTCATGAAGCCAGGAAGTTTTGCCCACATTGTTCCTACACTTTGTAGAACCTTGTCATCAGGTTCAATGTATCTAGGACAACAACCTGATAGAACAGAATAGGATCTTTTCAAAAGAAAATTTGCTTATTTTATCTGTAATGAAAAGGTCATACTCCAAATTAATTAGTCCCTTACATTCTTTGAAATTAGGTGTAGGTGTGGCATGGGCATTCTGAATGAACCTAGATGTTCATGCTTTCTTGAGTCGATATGGGGCTAATACTGATCTTTTGAATGACTCTGGAACACAGTCATGTTTAGTAAGCCCTAGTTTGGTGATAAAATGCACCACGAGAATTGGCTCTGCTCCTATGATCCCATCTAAGATCTAAAATAAGGTGGTAAATTGCCAGGGCAACAAGTCATTTTTCTCTTCCTGGGTGCAAAACTGTGGTCAATGGAAATTACAGCTTCCTATGTCATAGCACTCTTATGTATTTTGTTTGTCTCCTTTTTTGAAGCAAGTCAATTTTATTTATTTTTGCAGAGTATATTTGGGAACTAGCTTTTTGCAGTGTTAATTATCACTGCTTTATTTCCTTTTGTGTGCTTTTATTATTTACTTATTTACATTTTTATCCTGGCCTATACCATCACAAAGACATAACTAAAATTCATATCATTTAAATCCACATATTACAGTGATTGAAAGGGGAAAACAGCTAGGGTAGAGGAGGTTATTCCACAACCTGGGGGTACAAAAAGGGAAGATTCCCCTCTAACCCTAACCTATAACTTTTGACAGAGGCGGCACTACTAAGAGGACCTCTGCTGCAGATCTTAACCAATGGGCAAAAGGTTCTTCTTGTGATATTTGGGGGTCAAGCTGTTTTTAGGGCTTTGTACGTCAGCGGGCCTCTTTGCACTTGCCATATAGGGACACTCTGGGTATGCTCTTCCCAGACAGATCATGCGCATTGTGTGGAGATCCTTCTATACTAAAAGCATCTCCATGTATGCCAGAGTGTCCTGAGGCCAGGTTAGATGTGGAGCACATAAGTGTGGGCCGGCTGGTAAACTCCTGCATGGTATATTCACACCTCTTCTGGCTGGAAAAAGTTCAAATGTAGCGTGTGACCAGGTGGTGCAGGAGCACTTGCACGTTGCTGTAGCAACAGTAGTGTGCATATGCATTGGTGCTGTTGTCATGGCACCGTTTTACCAGAGGCAATTTGCACTTAGCCAGTACAGTTAAGCACCAGCTAAGTA
This sequence comes from Aspidoscelis tigris stejnegeri, assembly GCA_023333525.1. NCBI lineage: Eukaryota > Metazoa > Chordata > Lepidosauria > Squamata > Teiidae > Aspidoscelis > Aspidoscelis tigris. The sequence continues at coordinate 35,323,360 of JALMGA010000005.1, read as the reverse complement.
TCAAATGGTCTGGGCATCCCAAAGTGCAGATGTCCAATTCATTTCACAACTTCACCTCCCTAGAATGTTTTCCCAAGGGAAGGGAAGTGCGAAAAGGCCCTCTGTTTTACATCCTGAATTGGGTTCACCAGGCGATTGGCAATGAGTGCACTTCCTTTAATACCAATATGATGTGAATCTGGTCAGGAGAGTCAGCCTGGTTACTGTTGCATTCTGCACTAGTTGCAGCTTTTGAGCCATCTTCAAGGGCAGCCTCTCATAGATATCAGGCAATAATCCAGTCTGGAGGTAACCAGGACATAGATCACAGTAGCCAATCTTACCTCTGTCTGTCCATGAAGTACCCTGAGGCTCATGAAGAAACATGCACTGCTTTGAGCCCATATTGTGTGCAAAGTGGCACTTAAACTAAAATAAATTAGTCTATCTCTTCCTCCATTGAGAACCTACAATTCCAGAGGACAAAAAACCAAGCCAGCAGTTCTCCACTGATATAAACAAAGTCATCCAAAGATCTTTGAAGTTGTTTATGACTCATCCTGAACAACGAGTGGCTTCATTAAAATTCTAGTCAGTTTCATGGAGAGTTGTTCAAAGTTTGCATTTAAAACTCTTAGGCCATGTCCCCATGCACCCCGTTTGGCACGGAATGGGCATGCATACGACCAGGAGCGGGTCTAAGATCGATCCCAGCCTGTCTCCATGCCATTCCCGGTGATGCGGGCTGGGCGCGGATGCAGCCATCCCCATGCAAACTGTGCCAAACCCTGGCATGGGGGAGCAGCAGCCCCTCCTCTCTGCTCCCTCTGTCCTCATTGGAAGCCAGATTCATGTCAGCCCATTCCTGTGCTGCCTGCTGCAAATGCCGCATCCCCCCCTCCCTTAGTGGCACAGAAAGCCAGGACTGGGCTGGGAGGCATGGGAAAAAGTTTAAATAAAGTTTAATAATAATAAAAATAATAATAATAAATTCATAAATAATTTTAAAAGACTGAAAGCTGCTATGAGGTTTAGTGGCAGTTAGGTGCTTGAGCAGTTTTGCGTACCTCCACTCCACCGGGAACTGTGAGAACGCCCACCAGGGAAATGGGGTTGACAATTTTTGGAAATGGAACAAAAGCAAGCCATTATCCTGCTTGCCTTTGCAATCGGGGAATGGGGCTGGAATATTTTCCATGGAAAATGTACAAAAATCAAGCCATTATCCTGCCTGCCTTGGCAATCGGGACTTTTCCACTCCCAAAAATGACAGCGGTTGCCATCTCCAATGCACAAGGCAGGAATGGCAAGCACACACCACCTCCAAATCACATGACTACCAATCTCCTCCCTGAATAGCCCGGAACTGTCCCATGCACAGTCTCGGCTCACTAACCAATCCTTGCTGGGACCCCAAACCGTGCTCAGACTTGTTTTTTTGGGTACCAAATTTGGTCCTCGTCTGGCATGGTTTGAGGGGATTTGGTCTGCGAAAACCAGACCAAATTGAAACGCATGGGGACACCCCATGCTGAGCCCGTAGTGAAGTAAAACATTTCTAGGTAATGCCTTTGACACAAGTCAGCCTGGTACCGGAGCAAACATGCATGGGGATGTGCCCCTAATGTGCCTACTTGTGTCAAAGGCATTACCTAGAAATGTTTTACTTCACTAAGAAATTGCTTGTATAAAGTTTAATCATCTTTTCCTATGTGTAATCTAGACATGTCAGACAAGCTAGTCTGTGAATCTTATGGTTCATCCAGCTGTGCTCATGCCTAAGTTTTAATTCAGCTTCAGTCCACTTTCAGAGTGAGGTAATGCACTGGCAAAATAACAAACTGTTTGCTTTTGGCATTATCTGACTCAGAAAATCCATCTTTGAGTTAGATAATGTGGAAAGAAAATGACAAGCCACTTTGCTGATATGTTGCCTCACTCTGAAAATGGACTGAAGCTGGATTAAAACTTAGGTGAGAACACAGCCCCAGTTGGTATTTCTGCTCACTATCAACTTAGGCCATTTCTGGATGGGGCTTATGATAGTCTGCACCAGCATGTAGATGGCAGGTCCCTATTTTGGGAATAAGGCCCAGTGCAGAAAAGACCTTAGACCATGTCCTTGTCTATCTTGATTCTGCTGCTGAACTCACAACTCTAGACTGCTATCTGTTTTGCTCAAGTCACGAAGATTTCTGACCAGTGTCATAAAAACAAATGAACTTGTTTCAGCCATGATTAAATTTATCCATTGTTAAATTCCTGATGTGAACACTGCTAGATAATGTTGCTGGCTGATCCAATTCTGAAAAGGCAGTAAAAGTTTCTAAACATTTTTGCATAGAATTCTGCTTAAGTAATAGGACAAAGAAACCAAGTCTTAGATCCTCTGATTGAATTCACAATGGTATGGTTATGGAGAAGACAGACCGAGGTTTGGGAAGATGACAATAACATCCATTTACAGAAATACACCTAACCTTTTACAGTTCAGATAATATTTTTTGTGAATACTTCTGAAGCAAGTGAAAGAGGTAAACATATGCCTCAATGATGAATTTCCTATGGGATAGGTCTGCTGGAACTGAAAAAATACTTCTGAATAGCCTTTTTAGCCAAAGATGTTTGTTACTGGGATTTTGACTAAGGGGCCATCAACATGACTAAAATGGGTTGTTTCAGAACACTGCACAATGCATAATGGGCTGTACTTAAATGATTGAATAAAGCTTCTAACAACTTTGGTCTGAAAATTTTTCTGGTTTCGACTACTCTGAGAAGACATCTTCTGAAAAGCACCAGTTGCCGTGTATCTATTGTACTCCTGCTGACAACTATATAAGATCATAAGAGGAGTCCTGCTGGAACAGGCCATGAACCATCTAGTCCAGTATCCTGTCTCACACAGTGACCCACCAATTGCTTCTGGATATTCTGAATCAAAGACAAAGGCAAAATGTTCACCTGCTCTTGACTCTCCGCAGATGGCATTTAGAGGTATCCTGCCCGTGTCTCCAACTGAAAGAAGTACTCTGGCATCCATTCTAATAGCTACTGAGACATCTGTCCTCCATGAATTTGTCTAGCCCTTTCTTAAAGCTTTCTAGGCTGGTTGCTGTCACTATATCTTCTAGTAGTAAATCCCATAGACTGGTGACATGCTAGGTGAAAAAATATTTCCCTCTGTCAGTTTTGCCCATCAGTTTCATAGAGTAACCCCTTGTTCTTTCCCATGATTTTATACGTTTCAATCAGGTCCCCCATTTAAATGCCATCTTGCAAGGTACCGTCTGATTTCATTAGGGAGATCATTCTAGTTGCCTTCTTTTCCCAGGTCTACAAGATCCTTCTTGAGGTGTGGTAAGAAGACTTGTATACAATATTCCATGTTAGGCATTACCCACAGCACAGTTCCTTCTTGGGGAATTGTATATAGCAAGTTGCATTGACTCTTCTGATCAGATAAACATTTCAATGTGTTTTGTTGCAGGGAGGAACATTCAGAGCTTCTAATCCTGCCCCTCTGCTGTCATGGTGCCTTCTGCCACCTTACTCCTCTGTGTAGAGGGGCCCTCTACTATGGTGTATTTTCAGACCTGAAGCCTGCTGACACACACCTGTGGCGAGTTTTAATTGAACACAATAGATTCAGCTCTAAGCAATGAACATTTTAATCCTACCCTGTGCTTTAACTGCAAACCATTCACAGGACAGAACAATGTATTACAACATGGAGTTTCAAAACCTAACATTCCTTCTGAAATCCTCAGACTATATCACCGTTCTCAATACAAGGCAGCATAAAATGTAAAGCCCTTTTCAAGTGTTTCTCCACTGTGCAAATGTTTGTCTTGTAGGAGGGAGCTTTTAAAGTACCAGTACATACAGATGAGACCGGTAAGAAATTAAGGGCCTTTCTGCACTTACCTCAGTTAATCTGTATTAGCTAGATCCAGATTACCTAGATCCAGATCAACCACAGGCAAAGGTACCTGCATTGCGTAGGCTGTAGAATGACAAATGTACGCTCCAGAGTGATGCAATGCAGATACCTAAGCCCTGTTCCACATTGGTGGATGTGGACTACCACTGTACAACCGCCAGTTTTGTGGTGTAACTGGGCCACAGCACTTCCAGCACCTGATGCAATGGGCCACATCCTTGTCAATCAAATGTTTCATCCAGGTAGCCGGAGTGGTGGGTGAGATGCCTTCAAAGGCAACGCAAAGGCACCTTCACCACCAATCCTGTCAATATGGCCACTGTTAAGGTGCCTTCACATTTGCATTATCTTTGTACTTGTCACTCAACACCAGCTCACATTCTTCCCAGATATGTCCTACATGTGGACGGCCCTTCCTTGAATGAATCAGAGAGTGCTAGCATGGATGTAGACCACATTTATCTGGCCTACCAGAAATCTGGATTAATGAGCCCTCAGCACAGTTCTGATCCAGGCCAGTCCCGCACAGTGTGTTAAAATATGTATAGAAAGGCCCTAAGTGCCTAGCCACCAATGGGGAATGCTGGATTTGCATGCTAGGGGTCTGTGCCTCCTGGTGAACTCTAGCTGCATGGGGCTAAATATTGGAGAGGTTCCTGGCATGAAAGTCACTCCAGAGACTGCTCTAAAGTTAGACTGGAACCGGCGGCCATCATGTGAATGGCTGTTGGAATTGTCCCCACTGTCTGGCCTGAATCAGTTCTGTGTTCTGTGCCAACACATAGAAAATAGAACCTGCCTAAGAAACATGGAGAAGAGATTCACAGGAAAGAGAAGATTCACACAGCTCTTTTGGTAGACAGAGCGAGGGCTACTAGGCCTGCTTTGACTTTTGCATTGGAGCTCAATTGTTATCTGGTTGCTTCTCTGTTAACACAAATGGCCAGGATGGACAGCATACGTCACCCTTATTTAGGCTTTGGGGATGATAAAACTGACTTCAGTCTTCCATTATAAAATTTAAAATAGTGTCTGCTTTCTCCTCCCTTTCAAGAAAACACGTGTTCTAAGAGAACTACCTTTCTTTTCACCTGCCACTCTTTCCTGCTTCAAAGACAGAACGGGCAAGAAGCATGGCATAGATCAGAACAGACTGCTGTTATTGCTTTATTAATGGAGATCAGTGACTTCTCTGAAGCAGTGGGGACTCCAATTCTCTTGTCTTCAGCTGTCAAGACACTGCTCAGATCAACTTTTGCAGTCTAAGAAAAACATTATTCCAAGAAATGAATTCCTGCCCATTTACATATTTGGTATTTACAGCCTTATTGTATAGACAGAACAAGCAGATATTTTGACATGCAACTCAGGCATTTCTCGTCCTTCTTAAATTTCCCAGGCTGTAGTTTTTAATTTTAGACAGATAATGACCCTGGACTCAAATATACAGAAGGTGCCCACAGAGCCAGACACGGACGCCCTCTGTTTAATGGCAAATATAGCAAAAGGAAAAAAAAAGTATTATGTCCAGCTGAAAAGCACTTCCTCCTTCTCCCACTCCCAGTAGCATGTGCATGCCACCCAGGGAAGAGAAATTTATTGGGAGGAAGAAACTTATTTCCTACCGTCACTTTCCCAAAGCCCTTTAAGTCAGTTGCCAGCTTTGCAACCAATACTAGATGTGCCTTTAGGACGGTAAAAGAATTGATCTTCACACTGCAAAATGCTTCACACAGTCCTGTGGATTATATTTTTGTCAAAGGCACACAAGAGCTTCCTAGGCTGCTTCCCCCCCCCCCCACACACACCTGCAGTCAGCTGACAACTTCACATCTTGGCTGCACTTCAAAATGTCCTCTCCCTGCCTTTAAACTATCCAGAAGCAGCAAGCTTCCTGAGGTTTGACGAGTGATTAAAAGAAGAGGAAAAGAAGCCTGGAGATATCAAGGCACCCTACAAGGAGAGACTGAATCACTGGGAATATCTTACAGGGTAGGGAAAGAGAGTGGCCCCTTAAGAATGATGAGGCAATTTGCATCTAACGAGAATGACCGGCATGCAAAGGGAGGCTCTACTGGTGTCCTTGCTGGTCTGGTATGCCAGCCAGTGCACCATCACCCTTCTCAGCTTCCCTGGGGATCAGTCTACCCTCCTTTTGCAAAACAGAAAAAAAGTGAGCAACAATCTTCTTTGTTTTCTTCTTCTTCAAATATTCAGCAGGGAATAAATACCTCACTGTATTGCACACACACACACACCACACACAAACACACAGAGGTCCAAATTACATGTGATATTCATTGTGTTGTTTGATGTTGCATTTATCTCTTTAAAACTATAAAAAGTATCTTCTAGAAGGCCTAATTTGGACGAGAATGAAGTGGAATAGGAGAGGGCACCCACAGAGGAGGTAAACCAACCCAGGGTAAAGAGTTCATGACAAGGTTGCTATCCTATGCACACTCATGTGAGATTAGGGCACACTGACTGAGCAGTAAGTTAACCATCTCTATGACACAGATTAGAGTTTTTAGGTGGAGTTCCAGCCACCCTTGCAAGACCACCTGAGTGGGCAGCATAACCCTTCTCTTCTGTGCCACACAACTGAAGGTGTTACTTGGCATGAGAGTGAATGTCCAGTTTGGGGTACTGGTCAAGAAGGAAAAACAGAGCAGAGACTCACTACACTCTGAAGCAGAGAGCCAGAGTTCATTTTCATTTTTTCCTTCATGCCTTCCATCATCTTCAATGGTCAATGGGGCTTTCATGCCAATACAGTGGTACCTTGATATACGAGTTTAATTCGTTCCGTAACCTTGCTCTTATGTCAAATCGCTCGTATCTCAAAGCAATTTTCTCATTAATCCATTCCAGCTCCCAAAACACCACCTCAGTTGTTTTTGTTATGTACTGTACTGTATTTACATACTCGTATCTCAAATCTTGCTCTCATCTCAAAGCAAAATATCACTCGCTCGGCGGCTTGTATCTCAAAACACTTGTATGTCAGGGCACTTGTATGTCGAGGTACCACTGTATGCATAATAGGGCTTTGGCAGCCATCAGTTCTCTCGATCCCTAACTTGGCTCAACCTACGGCGCCTTGTTCTTTGCCCCACCATCTGTATGGGGACTAGATGCCACTGCTGCTAGGGGTGTGCCGTCCGCTTTCATGCAAAATAGCAGCTTTGGGGGGGAGGGAAACTTCTGGTCAGGGCTGGGAGAGAAAAAGGTTTAAACACATTTCGTGTGGTTATAGAGCAATCCTGACAATATCAGCGGCTCTTTAAGGTTAGAACATAAGGACATAAGAGAAGCCTGCTGGATCAGGCCACAGCCCATGTCAGTCCTTTCTCACACAGTGAGTTTTAAACAGATACATGCAATGCCAAATGTAACATCATTTGCAGTGGGACCTTATCTGTCGACTTCCATTGCCAGGAGCCAAAAAGTGCTAATTGCTTTGGAATCTTACAATGGCTGGAGGAGTCCGTTTTGAATCCAAGAGCCACTGCAGAATAATAAAATTACAAGGCCATAAAAAAACATTTAGGATAAAACAAAGCTTTGCAGCCATCTCATAAGTATATTCAGAAGATTTCTATGGGTCAAAAATTGAAACACAGAGATCTGACTATGCTTTACATTTGAGGTTCACTCAGTTCCTTTTACACATTCTGTCAAGTTTTATTTATTTTCAATATATTTGTAAAAAATAATATATGTTTCTCTAGAGACAGTTTTTGCACCTTTGGGCTTCTAAAATAGATTCTCCACAAGTACTGACTGATAAGGAAAATAAACTATAAACCTCAGATTCTTAACAGTATATTCTGCAAGCAACTTTCTTTTTCAACAGTGGGAAAAACCATGAGATTGGAGCATTCGCTAGCTGTTAACATGGTGACTTCTTGCCCCTTTGCTTCTCCTACTAATCCTTTTTAAAAGCAACCCTAAATAGCTTCCAGTTCTCAATGGCTCACCAAGATTCTTTAGCTGGGCGAGCAAAACCTCAGCTACACTGACTTTACAAATGCCAGGTGCCATTTTGCTCCTTCCCAAGTGTCTGTGTAGAACCTCTTCCCACATCTAGTTCTCTTTCATCCCCAAGATCTGATGAAAATGTCCCTCCACTCCCCTCCCAATACAAGCAGAGACAATACAATTTTCCTTGGAAAATATGCCCAAACCCTATAAACCAGCTTGGTTCCCGATTTCATTTTGAAATGAGTTTTCTCCAGGACCCTGCCCTTTTCATGCTTAGTACTTTCTGGAAGTTCTAAGCTCTCTGTAAAAAAAATAAATAAATCATTCTATATATCTGTACATATATATCTGCGTAAAGGAGTAAACGGTTGCCTACAGCCCCATCCTTGGCTGGAGGCTCTTCACCCTTTGAACCCAGCAGTGTTGTTGTTTTATTCCCTTGTCCCACAGTTGCCTTTGCGGAGGTGGCCCCATGCGCGGGGTGGGGTGTTCACGTATTGCTTTCACTCTCTTGGGTCTCTGAGGTATGGTACAAAAGTCTTTGTTTTCCTGACACGCACACGCATACAGGCGCACACACGCGCACACGCGCACACACGCACATATTTATATTTTACGTGCTTGTTGCCTTTTTTTGCAGTCCCTCCGTTCGGAACTGCTGTTAGAATATGGCAGCCAAAACCCACTCCTTTGTTCACGTTTCATGTTTCCTTCCTGCCCACTGGAGTCTCATCTGTTTCTTTTGCTGACTCCGCTTTGTAGCTGCAGCTCTGAAGGAACCGGGCCGCTGTGGCCTGCAGTCTCAATTCTGTTTGAGCCCACCGGCACAGCATTTCCGACTCTTGGAGAAGGGCTGTTCTTGTAGAAATCAGTCACCCAAGAGGGCATGGATAAAAAACCTCTTGGGTCAACTGAATAGAACTGCTTGCCTTCGGGCCCTGCAGGGGCCCGCAAGGAAGAGTTGGCATGGAGACTGCTGGTGCTGTTGCACTTCTTTGTGAGCGCCAGGCCTTGGGATGGAGGAAGGGGTGAAAACAAAGAAGTCAGAGAGAGGCTGCTGAGGGTTTCCGACTGCTCACTGTTGTTGCCACCTCCTCTCAGGCTGCTCCCTGCACCCTCCTCATCAGAAGGGTCCATGGAGTCGTGGTATGTGCATCCTGGGCTTGTGCTGCCTCCACTGCTGTGGCTCCGTTGGTGCCTCCTGAAGTTCCGGAGAGTGAAAATCCCACGGCCTCTTAAGCTCTGCCTCCGAGAGGCAGGGGACAGTGGTACCACCAAGTCTCGTTGGGTGGCTGAAGCTTGTACTGGGCACAGGGCTACTGTAGGGTCCAGTGTGCACTGAGGCGAGTCATTGAGGTGTAAGCTGTCCTCCAGTGTTGGCTGCAAGCTGCTGTCCGAACAATTACTCTGGCTGTCTTCCAGAGATGTATCGCTTCCTGTGGTCTGTAGGGCCAAAAGGAAAGAAGAGAAGCAAACTGGTTGATACTGAATGGAGAGAATAGGGGCATCAATAAAAACTATGTGACAAAGCTAGCATAGAAATAGCCCGTTCTTTCCTGACAGATTGTAGCAGTGTCCCCAAAACTGGTCCATTTTAGTCTGTTATTAAACCAGGCTACTTGGACATTTCTCTGGTTTTTCATCTCCTCTGTGCTGATGGCTGTAAAGAAAACTGAGGGAGCAACCTGAAATCTGTTTTTCATGCCAATGCATAGGATGTCTCCGAGGGGAGATTTCATGCCTTGGGGGCAGCCTGTAGACCTGGTGTGGGTGGGAACATTTGCACACCATGCTCCAGATGTGATCTAGGAGGGCCCATTTTTTATTGTTTGGTTGCAGCCTAACATAGCATCTTCCTTTCTTCTGGAACATATTTTTTCATGCCAGTGTCTTATCTATGGGTGTTTCATCATCAGGGGACTTGACCACTCTGGCTGGAATCTCTCAGTGGGTCCCAGCCAGAGTGGTCCAGTAGAGGAAGCATTCGAAAACAGCCCCGTGTCATCCCAACACTTGCACAAGCCAAAATGGGTCTCGCAACTAAACTGGAACCTCCTTGTTATGTTTTAGTGGCTCCAGGGCTGCTGGTAGACCTTAAAGGCTCTCCATTTTAGCCACCTAGATCAGGCTACCTTTCACCCGGGCTGTGGTCACACTTAAGGTTTAATCCAGCTTCAGTCCATTTTCAGAGTGAGAGAATACATCAGGAAAGTGACAAGCTGTTTTCTTTCAGTGTTATATTACTTAGAAAATTCACCTTTGGGAAAGCTAATTTGGAAAGAAAATTACTGGTCACTTATGACTGTGGGCTAATAAACGTAGGGATAGCATAGGAGCTTTACCTGGTGGATAAGTGAGCAGTTTACCCTTGGAGATTGTAGTGATGCCCAAGAAGGCTGCAGAGCAATTTTAGGAAGACTCTCCTGGCAAGAAGCTTTCTCCTGATTTGGCTGACTGGCAGAAACTCCTGGAAGGAAAAGCTCTGCCCTTACTGGTAACAGTGAACTGGGTGCCTCTGGAGAAAAGGAAATGGCAGGATCTGCTGATGAAACCAACACACAAAGAGAAAGGATCAAAATTTCAGTTTTCAACCCATTTCTATCTAGGTCATAAATGTACAGGGCTTGTTCACATTGCCTGTTTAAGGAAGGAACACAAGTAATTAAGCTTTCTTCTATGCATATTTGCTTTCTTAACCTTTTACCATTCTTTTTCTGTTGGTAGCTAATACTGCCAGCACTCATTTTTCTCCTGATTGGCATTTTGAGAAAGGTGAGCGACTGAGCAAATAGCTTCTTTAGCTAGCTGTACATCCCATCCAGCTGTGGTTATTTTCTGTCTATCTGTCTCAAGGAGCCGGGACAGGGATTGCATTTTTTTGGCACTGTAGTATTTTTATGTGGTATTTATGGGTGCGTGCTGCATTTTTCTAACTGAAAAATTATCATATTTCAGGGAAAGAAGTGCATAAAAGCATATATCTTAGTAAATATAACATGCAATAATACAAAAAGTGGGTCAAATTGTACAGATATAAAAATATGGCAACTTAAAAAAAAAAGGTCTAAAGTGAAGGCAACTAAATGGTGGACATTTCCCAAGGAAAGATCAACTGAAATCAGAGAAAACACAGTTGATAACATAAACAGGCATCCACACCAGCATTTCATACTGTGGCGCCCAGAGCTGGGGTTCTTAACCAGGGCTCCATGGACCCCATGGCAATCTGTGGAAACATTTCAGGGGGTCTGTGAGCTCAACTTGCTGACGTTGAGTATCATAGAACTGTCTGCCCTACATTCTGAGAAGGGTTCCATGGTATTCACCTGACTGGCAAATGAGTCCATGGGACAAAAATGGTTATTGACCCCTGGCCACACCTACCTGAGACCAAACTGAGGTCATACCAGTTTTGGTCATACCTAAATCGTTATAGGTCGTCCTCAGACTGTCCTCGCTCTGGGCTGCATCGCTCACACCTTTCTCCACAATCGACCTGAGCCTCCTCCATGGACTCTTGGCTCTCTATCTGTTTTGCTCCATCAAATCTATCTCCCTTCTTATTGGATGCCACCGTGTTACTCAAGGGAGGCAAGGGTGCGTGTTTGCGGTTCTTTTTTAAGCCTGCTCCCCCACCTCCACACCCCCCTACCTTTTTTATGTGATTTTCTTTTCTGTGTGATTAATTTCTTTAAAAAACAAATTTGTGGAAAAATGCTAGATAGAGGAATCATACACATAAAACAAGGAGAGAAGGGGAGGTGCCTCACAAACTCTGCATGTGCCAATTGGCCAAAGGAAAGACTGGACCCGCCCACCACAGCACAATTCAGCCTCCTTTAGCCCGTTCCCCCCCCCCTCACTCTGAGGAAGAGAAGATGGCCTGGCATGCCAGGATGGACAGGGTCCTCTGGAAAATAGGACTCCGGTTAAAATGATCAGATGGGGATAAGCAGGCTCAAAAATGAATAAAAATAATGTGAGTAATGTGACCAGAAGACGACCTGTAGTTGTCTTAAACTAAAGGTGTGACCGGGTCCTTGGTCTGAAGCAAGCATAGCCAAACCGTAGCCCTCTAGTTGTTGTTAAACTGTAACTTGCATGGATCCCAACTAGTTTAGAATAGTAATAAGCAAGTGCAGTTCAGCATCACTCAGGGCCTGTGGTTTAGCCATGTCTGCTCCAAATGCCTCACCTGCATCATGACTTTTGAGGTGCCTGGATGACTAAAGAATAAAATAAATCTGGTGATTTGCTTTTGAAACTTCATTTGCAGTGGTAGTTGAAAGAATGTAGCTAACAGGATATATTTTTATAATGTCGCCTTTTGGTTCTGCATTCTGCATGCTTTCGTAAAGAGGCTACCTCAAGGGATTAGAGAGGCAAAAGTACCAGCCCTTAGGCACCAAATAGCTAAACGGATGTCTGCAGAGATAAGATAACCTAGAAAACTGCAAAAACTAGGAACAAGCCTTACAGAAAGCCATGTAGACATGGAAAATAATAAATGAGGAGGGACTGAATAATAGATGGCTAAGAGCTTAAACACAACCCCTAGAGATGTAAAGATGTGATATATGAAAACCTTTCTTTTGGGTGGCCACAAACATGTAATGATGAAAGCTGTGGTACAACCAGAGGATGACAGATTGAAAGCTGTAGATCAGAAGTAATTTGTAATAGAAATAATATAAAAGATCATTGTAATGCTTGTTGTTTTGGCACTTGCTTTGAGGTGAGAGCCCCATGTGTCCTTTAGGTTCTGGCAAATAAAACTTAGGTTTATCCTGTAGCAACTCCATTCTTGGCATTGTCTGCCCCAGGCAGAGGACCTGTTGATAATATTTCTTTCATACACAACACAGCCTTTAATTCATTTTGATTTTAAGGGTATAAAAGTCTCAACAGAAAGTTCATGATGACTTTAACCCTGGATTAATTATGAAATTCTCTAAGTGGCTTTGTATCAGTCATGGATCCTTTCAGTTCTTACCCACGTTCTAGTTCACGGTCCACTGCTGGACCTCATTTGTTTGTTTGCTGACCAATGAGGCCTCCTCCCCTTCGTAGACTACTTTGTCCACATTGGACAAAGCGATGAACCAGGATTCAATGCCAAAATGATGCTGTATTTTGGTCTTGTGGACCTCTTTTTACAGAGGTCCGCAAATAGACCTGGGGCCTATCTGCACTGTGGCTGGTAGTGCATGATTAGTGAACTTCTGGTGAAGAGCATCCACACGTGTTGGAGGCTGTTACAGCCTCCAAGCGTGCCCTGCCCCACCAGAAGTTCACTAATTGTTGATTAGTTCACTAGTTGTTTGTGCTCCACACCTTAACCAAAGTTACCCAAAAGCTTACCTCAGGTGTCTGTGGCAGCAACCATCTGCAGCTCTTCCAGTGCTCTGGGGTGGTCTGAGCATGCTGGCACCTCAGATGACCATAGACGTGACTAGTGACTGTGCAGCGTGTCAGCATTGTCAGTGCAACAGTGCTGACGCACACGTAGTTGCAGCAGGCACCGCAGCCAAAATGGCGGTACCCAGAGGAAGACCAGGCCCCGGATCGAATCAGGTAAGTATTTGATTGCAGAGGGAGGGAATGGCCAAAGTTAACTAGCTCTCCAAGTGAGAGTGTTAGTCAGCATTGGCCGGGTACGTGAGCAAGGGGGTGTGGCCCGGCTGCCAGCTGACCTCCTTCACTCGGCTGTAAACTGAGCCAGCCTTTTCTTTCCCCCTGTTGAAACAGGGGGAGGGAAAAGGAAGGAAGGCAGCTGAGGATGTTAGGAGGAAGAGGCTGGCAGTGGCTGCCTTCCTTCCTTTTCCCTCCCTCCCACCTGCCGCCCACCACCATATCCAAAGGGCAGCCCCCTCTCTGCATAACCCCTTGCTTGTTTACCCGTCCGCCAGCTGTCCTCCTTCGCTCAGCTTTAAACAAAGCCAGCCTCTCCCTCTCAGATGCAGCAGCGTTGGGTGGCAGGCAGGGGGACAGGGAAAAAGGAAGGAAGGCAGCTGCTGCCAGCCTCCTCCTCCTCCTAACGTCCTTGGCTGACTTCCTTCCTATTCCCTCCTTGTTTGAACAGGGGGAAAGAAAAGGCTGGGTTGACTTAAATTCAAGCAAAGGAGGACAGACAGCGGCTGAGCCTTTTATTTCCCCCTGTTGAAACAGCGGGAGGGAAAAGGAAGGAAGGCGGCCGAAGAAGAGGAGGCTGGCGGAGGTGGCTCACCACACTGTGCTGCTCACAGGTGTGCTTGTGCGCACCTGGGGGTCCTATTTGGGAACAGTCCGATGAGTGGTCGTGCTGTTCCTGGCCTCCACCCCTAACCCACAGCACAACCCGGATTACTCTGGATTACTTGGGTTCACTCTGGGTTGGCTGTAGGTGGGAATGTGGCCATACTGAGTTAAAACAAGTTGCACCCCTCAGATGGTCTGAGAAATAAACATTTCACAAGCTCCGATTTATACAGCTAATACCTCATTTTAGGAAAACTTCACACAATACTTGTTGGATTTGGGAACAGTACTACTAGGGATGCTATATGTGCATGTGCATTGCGATTTCGCCTTTGAAATTCATGAAGGAGATAAGGGCCGTTCCCATTACAAGCTTAAAATGGTTTCGAAATGGTTTTGATCCTCGCAGTTCCCACGTCAGGTTGGCTTAACACGCTTTCCGCATGTTAAATTGCCCCAAAGCATTGTAAATATTAACACTCATTTCAACAGGTCTCGCTGCAGTTCGTGCATTTGAAACATTTTACATTTCTTACTGTGGGAATCGTACCATTCTAGTGGGATGAGAATGCACGTTTAGTGTTTTCCTCCCCCAATAGCTTGCTTCCAAAGATAGTGATTTTGTTGTAAAAATCCACCCCTTACAGCAGCGGTTACACTGTAGCAATCCACCCACTTCACACCTGATAACAATGTTGCAATTCTGCACAATTCTGCCTCTTTAAAAGTTCTGACCTTTAGAAAGGGAAAAGAAAGGGAAGCAGCTGCAGGTTCTGGGAGATGTGTGAATGTTTAAGGCTGTGGAGGTGAGCGGACAAAGGGGGCTTGAGTTGCCACTGCTGCTGTGTGCCCTGGGCAATGGGGAGAGGAGGGGAAAGAATTGCTTGCTGCCCGGTGCCGTTTTTCATCCATCCAGGCAAGCGGCAGCTACCCAGCCACTCAGCTAGGCTCCGTGAAGGGGTCCGTTATGGGTGGCACGTTCATGCCAGGAGGAAGAGGGCAGGGCAGCCCCGAAAAGTGGCTTTTAGAAAGTAGCCACTTCAGTCCCCCTTGAGTCATGTACGTCATGTACGATCCTCAGAATCCGGATCGAACGCGATTAAGTTGAAAGTGATGGGATCAGGCAAATTTGTGTATCCAGTTCTATTATTTCAGTTTAGGAAACCGTTTTAAGCTTGTAATGGGTACAGGGCCAAGGATTTGGGAATTCACTCACAAAATATACTCAAAGTATACCACTTGAAACTGCTAGATGTCATTCCACCGTGCAGTATCTCCTACCTTCATTTGTTTCATTTGTCAGCCAAGAATGCACAGGGCTGAAAGTAGTTTTCTCCATTTCACACAGGTAACCTTCTGGACTTGGAGATGCTTCCATATTTGTTCCAGGAAAGAGAGATTCCTCCAGAGCCACCGTGTTGACAGACATAAAATTGTCCTGATCATCCTAGACAGAACAAAGAGCTTTGCCTTAAACTTTTTTGAATAAGTTTTTAATGAAAGAAAGCAAGATAATTAAATCTAGGATCTATCCCTGATTTAAGTAACAATGGCACTTTCAGCACTGGGCTCTCTCATGGAATAAGCACCTGCTATCTGTGTGCTATTGCAGATTCTAACCTTAGCCATAACCCTAACCTGGGGCCTGCCATAGTTTGTGGATAGCAGGTCCCTCTTCCAGAGTATAGCCTGGAATAAGACCAAGTGCAGAAAGGGCCAATAGGATTTTCACAGGATTGAAATGTTGATGATTCTACAGCCCAACTGCAAGAAGTTTCAGCATTGTGTCCACAAATTAAACAGGTGCTGCTGTCATCATACATGCTGCATGTTCAGATCGTACATTATGGCATGCAGAGTGCACAGCAATTCTGAAAAACGGCACCCAATGTGCCCCCTGGGCATTCTTTTTAGACTTCACATATAGGAGGTGCAGCTGTTTCCTGTTGATCGTGTGAATCCTCTTACTATAAAATACCCTCCATAGGAGGGAGGCTGCAGGACTGATTTTAAAAAAGTAGTTCTTCCACTTAAGTGTGGACAAGGCTACAGTATTTGCAAACCAAGTTAGAGTCCAGAAGAAACCAAGACGGACAACAATGGCAATAATCTCATTTTTGTTTTTTTTAGATTTTCTCAGCTGCATGTATTTTTTTACTTTTTATTTATTTATTTATTTTAATAATAATAAGTCTTTAATAAGAACGTATACATTTGTACTATTAAATCTGCCCTTCCCCTCCCCTTCTACCCTCCCCCTTTCTCCACAGACATGGATGTGTTTGCTAAAGTCCAGTTTTAGTTTACAATTCCCAAGAAATGAGCTTTGTCGGTTATGATAATATTTTTAGCAATAATCTCTTGTTCTAGCTGGAACTTTACTTTCTCTTAACAACTGTAAAGACATGTCCAACAATGACCCATCTTGTTTAAAAACATAAATAGATGCATGAGAAAATGCTGCAGCCTAAAATGTCTGTGCATTTGCAGATAAAGTCCAGGTCTCCAATTACCGGAGAAGCTGCCTTCTGCAGGGTTCTGTGGGCAGCAGAGGCACCAGGATCATGGTGGCAAAAGCTGACTCCTACTTTCTATTCTGGAGTGCAGAGGAGTCCCTCAAAGCAGCCACCCTCTGTGCCAGTGCCCAGGGCAGAGAACTGCATCACGCAAAACAGAAACTTTGGACAACAATCACACACACAGATAGGGTGATGTAGCTGCTGTGAAGCACCTGTTGCTGCTGCAGGTGGAGATGTGGCAGCAAAGATGCTTTTTAAAGGCACTGCCACAGGTAAGTGGAGACGCAGATGCTTTTTATGCATCCATTTTATTTTCATGAAGTCCCACGTGGAGGAGAGAAAGAGGACAAAGGAGATTAACATTTATCTAAAAATTGCCTATTCTTAAGGTAACAGTATTTTAAGTCAAAATAATGCGCATCTCATCATAACAGGCAAAACTCTGATCAGGCCTTCTATAGTACCACCACATTTTGGCAAGGGGTGGGGTGCTCAAATGTTGACATGCTAGATGCTCTGATCTCTCACCCCAGTGTTTGACCCTCCCCCCAGAACTATTCTCATAAGAGAAGCCCTGCTGGATCAGGCCACAGCCCATCTAGTCCAGCATCCCGTCTCACACAGTGGCCCACCAATTGGTTCTGAGCATTCCCAGGTCACTCCTCTTGGCAGAGTGGCACGAGGGGTATCTGGATGCTACCATGACCCCCATGCTCTCTCTTGGCTGGAATTTCAAGCCAAGGGCATGTTCACAGCCCTGTTTCCAGTCTACTGATGGTGGGCTGAATTGGAACTTTGGCTTTGCAAACAAAGGCCACAGTTACACCTTTACTTTGATCCTTCTTCACCCTGAATTCCACCCCAATTCGTTACAGCTTTAAACACTTGGCCAGTTTTTTTTCTGGATTTTCTTCCCTCTATCCAAGCTTTGTATTATTTGGGCTAACACAGGATTAAAATTTTAACCCCTTTTCAACTTGAAGGGGGGGGGGGAGATTGGAGCCGAGACTCTGCCCCATTGTGGCTTCCATACGTCGAGCGTGTGATGTTTTGTCTTGTCCCCTCCTCCTTGCCCAGATCTGAAGGACCTCAGAACAGGACTGCTTCAGCCTGCCCCTACTCCCTTGCCCTTCTGTCCTGCCACTGCATGAGGGTGTAACCAAGCCATTCCAGGCCGAAAACAGCTTGGAAGCAGTTTTCTTCCTGAAGCAGATTTAAATGACAAAGTATAACTGTGGCCAAACTTCTGTTTGCACAGATGATCTCCGAGGGATGTCAGAAAAAAACTTCAAATACAGCCTAAGGTACATGTGCCAGCCTAGGTATAACAGCATTTATTATGAGATTGTAGGATCTGAACACTAGCAGAGCAGTGAACCTAAGTATTTTGTTTTGCATGTTTCCATACATTTGAATGGGAATCACCTTGCACACATTGGGCAAAAGGGTTGTTGCGTTTCACGCAAGCGGTAATATCAGACAGCTAAACTCTAGGGACACTTTTATTACTTAAATAACCATGCAGAAAAGTTGCTTCCTTTCCCTGTCATTAGTCTGCAGAATCCCTCTTCTGTGGGAAACGTCTGATCTTTTTTATATTCCCGATGGGATAAATTAACACTCTCAAAGGAAGATGGTGACATTCCAAGAAGGCTGTACCTTAATGTCCTTTGGACTTGGCTGATCAAGGCTCTGGTTATCTCCATCTTCACCTAGAAGGATGGAAGACTTATCAGAGTTGAGTGATAAGGCTTCCATTTCAGCCAGCTGGACCTGCATTAAGGGGAGGAAAAGGTTGTCAGACAATACAGCTGGAGTCCACCTCCCAACTGCAATCACATTGCTTTAAGAAAGCATTTGATGATAAGAAGGCCACACATGAGGTTTACGGAGTCCTAACCCAATTCTGCATACGATGAAAGAAACTGTTTCTGAAAAGGAGAGAGAAAACAAATATCCAGGAATAAAACAGATCCTGACATTTCTAATGGTGTGTTTTAACATAATTGGCGGGAAGGTAAGCTTTTCTTTCAGCCTTAAGGACTCTGGTTCCATTACTTGGGTGGTGGTGGAAATTGAGTCTAAACTGGTGGTAGAAAGACAAAGAAATTCTCCAGGCTGAGGATAAATGTAATCTACCCTTGCAAATAAAAGAAAAGAGCATTCCTGTTTGAGGATAGCAGGACCCATTCCTGTCAAACAGGATGACCATGGCAATGCCTTCAGTTCAGCAACTGTAACAATCGGTCATGCAATCCATGCAGAATCATGCAGTTGACCATCTTTTACTTTCGTCTTTTCCATATGGCTTGTTCTAGAATCCCTTCTTCCTTTTCTTCTTTTTTAGATTCAGCCACCCTAACAATCATCTCCCACTAGATCGTACTCTGGACCTTGTTTCCCTTTACACCCTAACATCCTCTCTCCATTTTCTCCCACTTCATTTCTGGAGCTAGCTTTTACTCTTTATTTTTTTGAAATGGTCGTCTCCCCGCCCTTATTTCCCCTGTCATTCAGTCTACCTTTTTACTCTTCCAAAAGACACACCTTTCACTTAATATTGGTCTCTTGAGACCTTCTAGTAATCTATTCAGGTATTTAACCTGATTTTGGTAGTACTTTATCTCCACTATCTTGGCCTAGTTTTAGGTTTCATCAAGCGAAGTCTTTTCTTATTCATGTTTGTGCAGATGTGTATGTATGTTGTCTACATCAATCGTGACAAAAGATGATTATGGAGAGCTGATGGCTTTGGACAGGAAGTATAACAGAATCAGTGGCAGTGCCATATGTTAGGACTCCTTCAGACTGATAGTTCATTTGGGATTAATGGAAGATACCTTTGAACCAGATTTCCAAACAGGGTATCCACCATCATGATCCAGTATCACACAATCACACACAGTCTATAACACTAATACCACAATGATTCAATGAAAGCTATCTACTGAACTACTCTAGTATTCTGGACACAAACCAGTGAATATTTATGTGAATTTTAATTTTATAAGATTAATTAGATTCAATTATTGTACGCTAGATTTTTGTCCAATATTATATAAATTTAGAGCAAATCTATCACCAATGTTCCAAGCACTTAACAGAAGGAAAGAAAAGGAAAATCACAATTACACCACAATAAAACACAGCACTGCTTTTGGTCACAATATTTAAACACAAAATGGAAGTACAGTTTTTGTATGACCCACACATCTGATATGTTTGGGGAATGATCTCACTCAGAATGGAAATTCATACCAAAACATTCTTAACTCTGTCTTCTTGGCTTTAAAAACCCTAAAACAGCCATCTTTTTTGCTTTGCTAGAACCAACAACCATTTCAATTGGAAAAGATACCAACTAATAAAATCATAAAGTGGAAAAAATTATGCTTAGTGCTACAATTCTCCATTTATTTAATAGATCATGTAATGCCAGTTAAACTCTTTACGTGCCACCAATACAAAGTGTAGTACAATATACACAAATCATAGAATAGATGGTTAATTAAATTAGATTAATGCAATGAAAGGACCAAGGAGGTGATTGATAAGAAAAAACACCAAAACTCTAGTATGCCTACACTACAGAATATTTAAACTACTTTGAGTTTTTAAAAATACAGTTTTAAAAGAAAACAGAGGAACATTAATTGGAAACACTATATTGTTTTTAAAAGTGAAAATGCAAGTCATTTTTGACTAAGGCATTGTAGCAGGAAAAGTATTGCTGTGTCAGTCAAAGCAAATATTTTAGTAATAAATACTTAGCAGAATTTATTATTTTGCAGCAACTGAGTTTTTTTTAACAGCAGCTGAGATTTTGTGGGTGAATTTGTTTGAGTGTAAAACCCACATATCTGAATATTCTTTCTGCGATAAAAATTGCAACTTATAGGTATTTTGGGTATTGAAATCTTTCTTAAATCAAGGTTAGATTTTTCTTCGTGTCCTCCATCAAAACTGGGGTGGTATAAGAATTAACAAGAGGAGTGAAGAGTCATAGATAAATAAGTAAGATGGGAAGTCATCATTTATATTTTTAAAGTATGAGTTGTACCATTCATTGTTTTAGAGATTTTTTTTAATGTTTAAGGATGTTTTATAATTAATTCAGAAACAGTTTTAAAAAAGGAAATAGTCTCCATGTCAGAAAAAAATGGTATAAATATTTGAATGACAGTGTATACTATGCCTTTTGGCCACAATAAGAATGATCTCATGTCTCATATTTAGATTATTTTTAAGGAGAAAACAATGTAAAAAAGTCGGGATTCAAAAATAAGTAGACAGCTGAGCACAGGTTTTTTCCTATATGATATTCCATTGTTTTCACTCCAGCATTACAACACTGACCATTCAGTTCAGTATCATATAATACTTTATGCATATTAAGAATAATTTGAGCTCAGGCTCTGTGACTCTCTATGAACTTTTCCCCATACACAACAGTTTGAGAGCTTTTAAAATAGTTGTTGAAATGTTCCTTTAAATGGAAGGAACCGGTAAGCACAATTATAAATGAAGAAGAAAATTGTGAATGAGCTTTTAAAAATGCAGCGTAGAAGTAAGGAATATGCATGAATAGACATGATAACAAACTGCTAATGGATATCTTGACTTAGGAACACTTTAGTGGGCTTCTCTGCTTTTGTAAACAAAACAAAACTAAACTAAAATTAATTTGATCAAAATTAAAGTAATTGTTAATGTGTAAGATGTAAGAATGACATGAATTCCTGATAATTCCCTGATCAGTTTTATAGCAAGCCCCTACAAAAATCACTACCATCTGAATTAGAAATCAATTTTTTCCTACTGTAGACACTTTCTGTGATTTCCATTTTCTATGATTTCTATTAGCATTTTCAACTGTGCAAAAAGTGGGCTGGTGGCCATCATCTTTATAACTCAGATTCAAAATGGAGTTAATCTCAAACTATATTTCTTTCAAAAGCTTTGCTCCACAGATGTCACCATATACTGAACAATAAGTCAAATTAGCTGAAATAAACAGAATTAAAACGGCATAAAGTGAAGTATATGATGCTAATACTTTGCTGAACTGGAAGAGAAACCTTGAAAACTTAATAACACACTATATTTCTCCAAGAGACCACCATTCTCCTACAAAGGCAAAACTCCTTTTCCTGTGGAGTCAGGGCTGTGGCTCCAAAAGGATTTCTCCTTTTCCCATTTATCTCTGTTCTTTCCTAATGGCCTATCTATTTTTTCATCCAGTCTCCTACCAAAACAAATATGCCTTTCTGGCCAGCAAGGACAACAAAAACACTTCTGTTAACAAAACTCAAGGTTTCTTCCTAACACTTTTATAACCAAGAGACCATCCCAGGGAGATCTCAAGTGTGTAAGATTGTGTGGTTCCATTTTCGCACGTGTGTGGGGGTCCCTCCCATATCCTCGCACGCAGGTTACCTCTTGCTCGTCATGGTTACACTTCTCGCACATGGCCGGCGAGGAGTAATGATGGAAGACGGAGCCCGATAGGTTATCGATGATCATTAACTCCCCGTCGAAGGAGTCCTTAATAATTAAAGAGACACTGTCCAGCCATAAGTTCTCCTAGGGGACAAGAAAGGGGGGAGGATGGGAGAAATCATTTTCAGAACTCCATCTTTTTGTTTCAGTGCTTCTCTGTGTGAATTTAGGGCTATCTTCTGCCACCTACACTTGTACATTAATGACCAAATTGCAGCAGTCAGAAGTGTTTGATCGACCAAGTAAAGGTGGCAGAATATGGTCCTGTGTGATGATGTATAGTGAAGGGATTAATATGGCTAATTGAAGATGCTCAGGGAGGCACCATAGAAGATTCCTATTGAATCTGGCAAGAGATCCTTGTCTTTGCCCTATGTTCTACACCATCTACACTAACACGGTTTTAATCCTGCCTAGTAGTGCCGAACACCTCACAAGGTCCTAACTGTAGTCCTGTCAGCACCCTCTGCTGTTCCATATCTAACTTCATGTAACTATAAATTCACCCATGCGCAAGTCAAGTGCAAGTCAGACATATGATTATAAACACGCTTTCCATCATCAGGCTCTGTAGTCACCTAGGTTGCCCTTTCTCTGCCCATGCCAATGCAACAAAGTCTTGCTAACAAGCAAAATGATAAAAATTAAATCAGAAAGACACTTACCTGTGCAGGAGAATAGCATGATAAGCAGAGATGCCCTTCAGGCTCCACTCTCCCACCTCCTCCATCTTGCCCAGCGTGCGGTAATCCAGTGTTATGGTGGCACAGTCCATGCGCCATCTCCAGCTCTATTTCAGCATCCATTTCAGCATCTTCCTGTGCTTCCTTGTTGCTGTCATCAAGGTGTTTCATAAGCACAGCGACCACCACATTGATGAGGACAAACTGGGCAGTGAGCACAAAGCTGACAAAGTAGAGCGGTGAGATGAACTGCAGGTTGCTGAGGCAGCTCCGGTCATCATGAGTGCAGTCCCGCAGGGTGTCCTTGAGGAATGGGTTAGGCCAAAAAAGGAGGAAGAAGCCAAAGAAAACCAAATACAAATCCCCCCCAACACACACACACACACACATACACATACATACACATACACACGAACGTACAAAGAAAGAAAAAGAGAGAAAATAACTGAAATAAGGAATGCATATATAGGTGCCCTCAGACCAAGTACTCCTCCCCCCATTTGTCTTTTCTAGAGTCATAGGAAGTCTGTTACATTGTGTGATATTTTGTTTGTTTGTTTGTTTAAGGCATTTTAATGCCACTGCCCGTTTCAGAAAAAAATTACGAAGCATTAAAAACAAGGGTAAATCCCGCAGTTAAAACACATGAACAACTGAGTCATGGACTGTCCCCAAGGAATAAAAAGTCTGCCAAGACTCTCCTTTTGCCTCTGAGCGCCCCCAAGCCAGGGTTTTTAATGAGGTTCCAGCTCTAAAAAACGTGGAAATGGCGCGACAAAATACATGCACTTTAAACAACTCTTCCAGCGCTCTTTCTGTAAGTCGCGGGTTTTCCTCGCTACATTTACCTTGAGGACGCTCCGTGGCAAAAGGAGCGGGGATTGCCGCCTGCACACACAGCAGAAACACAAGCAGCTTCACTTTCTAAAGCTCAGAACTAAAGAGCCAGAATCACGCAGAATTGCAACATTGTTGCAATCGCTGTGAGGTGTGAAATGGGTGGATTATTGCTAGGGGTGGATTTTAAAGCGATAACAGGGAAAGTGATGAGTGAATGAGCGATCGTGCGCTGGACAGGGTGGATTTTTGAAAGCAAAAACAGGGAAAGTGGTGAGAGTGAATGTTTTCCAGCACGAGAAGCCATTTCGGGGGGGGGGGAGAGATCTGGGAGACGAACAGAGAGCCGATCGCTGTTTCTCCTTTGCACTTGTCAGGGATTGGCAGTGCTCGTGCGCTGGGCAGGGTGGATTTTTGAAAGCAAAAACAGGGAAAGTGGTGAGAGTGCATAATGTTTTCCAGCACGAGAAGCCATTTCAGGGGAGGGGGAGATCTGGGAGACGAACAGAGAGCCAATCGCTGTTTCTCCTTTGCACTTGTCAGGGATTGTCTTCCTAGTTGTGGCCACACCGAGCGCAGTCCCTCCCCATTCCCGCTGGCACCCTATGAACAGGAGCAGGGGCGGGGAGAAAAGGATGCGCGCAAAGAAAACAGGGATCCTATGGGGATGGAAGGTGCATTAAAAACACGCATTTTCCTGAGCCTCATGCGGACGCTTATTCCTGATTTGCATGGCACTTTTAAAGTCCACTTCAGTAGAGTGACAGTAGAGTGACAGTGGAGAAGTAAATAAGTCTTTTGGGGATGCAGCCTCAGTAGGCCCAGAGAGAAACAAACTTTCACACTGGGAATGCTCTGTAAAAAGATAAATTTTTAATAGGCAGCAGTAAGTTGTATGTATGTGTAGGTGCCTAACAAACATCAGAGAGGAGGGCATTCCAAATGGAAGGTGCCAGCACTTAG
The DNA here is from genome assembly GCA_023333525.1 of Aspidoscelis tigris stejnegeri. Classification (NCBI taxonomy): domain Eukaryota; kingdom Metazoa; phylum Chordata; class Lepidosauria; order Squamata; family Teiidae; genus Aspidoscelis; species Aspidoscelis tigris. Next base: position 35,298,713 of record JALMGA010000005.1, on the reverse strand, counting down.
AGGGCCCAACTGAAAGCTATCATAAGATAGCATTCTGTATTACATGGAACCCAGTTAAGAACTCTCCAGATGATTTCAGGGCTCTTCCAGGCTTAAACAGGAAGGCATTCTTTAAGATACCATGCTCCCAAGTTGTTTAGGGCTTTATATGTCAAGCACAGAACTTTGATCCTTGTCTAGTGTTAACTGACTGTGTGCCAGTTTGGTCTAGTGGTTAGGGAGCTGAACTCTTATCTGGGAATATTGGGTTTGATTCTGCATTCCATGATGCTAGCTGGGCGACCTTGGGTGAGCCACAACTCTGTTCTAAGCTCTCACAGCCCCACCTACCTCACAGGGAGGGGAGAAGAACAGAAAGCTTTATCAGCCGCCTTGAATCCCCTTAAGGGTGAGAAAAGCAGGGTAGAAAAGCCAACTCTTCTTCTTCTTCTTCTTCAACTGGTAACCAGTGCAATTCCTTAAAGCACAGTTGTGATATATGCCCAAGCTGGCACCCCATTCAGCAACCTTCCTGCTGCATTTTGTACTAGCTGCAGCAACATACTGAGCTACTTAATTCTGTCCTTTAAGGGCTTTTAAAAAGAATCCATAAGAAGTCTTCATCTGAATTGTGCACATTTCTGAGGCCATAGTCTTGAGGTAAGGTAAGGGATAGAGGAGGCAGTGGTGAGGGGGAGGAGAAGGGAGGGAGAGGAGAAGCACTGGGGAAGGGGCAAAGCACTGCAGGAAGGGGCAAAGCAGTGGTGGCAGGACTCTGTGCTCCAATGCTTATACGCCACCTGAGGTGAAAGGATCACCAGGGGTGTAGGAAGGTCACCTGCCCTCCTTGACCTCTAATAACCACATTTGATCAAAAGCTACTTTGTGCACATTTCTAATTGGGAGTAAGGCTTTTTTTTGCTTGTTTGACAGGGTGCTTTGTTCTGAGAGTGACACACAATCTACACAAGTCCCTGAAACAGACAAACCCAGGGCGAATCCCCACAGCAAGCTTATTTTGAATTCAAAACGTTTTCAATCCTGGCAGACCCCAAGTCAGTTTGGCTTAACACGCTTTCCGCGTGTTAAATCACCCCAAAGCGTTGTAAATGTTAATCCTCATTTCAACAGGTCTCACTCCGGATCCTGCGCTTGATACGTGTTACATTTTTTACTGTGGGGACCCTACCATTTTAAGAGATGAGAATCTGGATTCTGAGGATTGTACATGAGAATCCATGTTTAGGGTTTCCCTCTACCAATAGCTTGCTTCCAAAGACATTGATTTCAGTGTAAAAATCCACCCTTAACAGCAGCGCTACACTGTAGTGATGGAACCACTTCACACCTGATTAACAATGTTGCAATTTTGCACAATTCTAAAAGTTCTGACCTTTAGAAAGGGAAAGGAAGGGAGGGAAGCAGCTGAGGTTCTGTGTGAATGTTAAAGCAAAGGGGCTTTAGTTGCTGCTGCTACTGTGTGCCCTGAGCAATGGGGAGAGGAGGGGAAAGAATTGCTGGCTGGCTGCCCACTGCCATTTTTCCTCCATCCATGGAAGCGGAAGCCACCCAGCCACCCAGCTACGCTCTGTGAAGGGGTCCCTTATGGGTGGCGCATCCATGCCAGGAGGAAGAGGTCAGGGCAGCCCCAAAAAGCGGCTTTTAAAAAGTAGCCATTTGAGTCCCCCCTTGAGTCACGTACGCCATGTACAATCCTCAGAATCCAGATCGAACGCGATTAAGTTAAAAGTAATGGGAACAGGCAAATTTGCGTTTGCATCCGGTTCTATTATTTCAGTTTAGGGAAAGCGAAATAAGCTTGTAATGGGGATGCGTCCCCAAAGTGCAAAACCAAAACTGAACAGGGGGGTTCTGCCAAAGAAAAGAAAGCACCCCGATTGGGTAAAATAAATGAAGACAACGTCTACCCCCAAACACCTATGTGAATAAGAAATGCAAATCTGTAGAACAGAAAAGCAATTATAATTTCTAAAAGGGTAACAATACCCCACTAGGTTTTAATGAAAAATATAAAAATAATAATAGAAAATATCTCAATAATATAATGAAATATAAAAAATATAAAAGAGGCCAAATGCATTTCGACACAAGTCTTCCTCAGTGGCCTATAATCAATAAAATTGTTAAAATAAACACAGCTCACAACTATGACTCTGTGAAAGTATCAAACAAACTGCTTTCTTTTCTTTGGCAGAACCCCCCTGTTCAGTTTTTGTTCTGAGAGTGAACAACCTTAAATCCAATGTTTCAAGTATTATTTATTTATTTATTTATTTATTTATTTATTTATTTATTTATTTATTTATTTATTTATTTATTTACATTTCTATCCCACCCCATACCCAAAGGTATGGATTGTTTTATTATAAACGTCACAGGCACACCACAACAAGATAGGCCACCTTAGGATGGACAGCAGGGAACTGAGACTGCTCCTGGCCTTTTCACACCTTTCTTGAGGTGGCACTAGACCAGCTCGGGCGGCCCTCTGCAGTTTCAGGCCCCGGGGCCTGCAGACTGTTCTCCATGAGAGCAGAGTTCACAGGGAGACAAGGGTGAGGCTGCTTGTCCTAAAGGGGCTGGGATCCAGGGGCAGAGCAGCAAGGACCTTCTCAACTATGCCACTGGAACTTCATGGGTGCTGTCCTTTACAGTATTGTTGGTCACCCTATACAGGTAGCTATTTGGGCACAGCAGAAGAAAAGAGGGATTGTAAGCAAAACCTAAGCAGTTAAAATGTAATAGAACTCAATGAGATGGCTAACAATTTCCTGCCCAAAATTTTGTAACCTGAATGATTGTCTCATTCTGCTTAATCATAAGGCTAAGCCACCTTCAGTATTCCTGGACATTGATATGTATCTCCAGCCACAGAATAAATTTTCTGTATTCTTAATCTAACCCTCTTCTACAACAAAATTCACCAGCACTCTTCCAAGAGCTGCTGATGCATTTGGATTTCAGGATACAGTTTGCTGAGGCCAGAAACATGTCCCCATCAATGGACCAATTACCTTCATGATTCCATTCCAGTTGTCACCAGTTGAGACCTGGAAAAGGGTGAGGAAGGCCATTCCAAAGTTCTCAAAGGTAGCATGGCGGCTCATACCTTCACAGGGGTTCTCGTCATTGCATACTGAAATCAAGGAATGTGTGAACAAAAAATTATGGTCCACTGAAGGACAACAACCCAGATAGCAGCTTTTTGTAATACAATTTACGTGCTTCTTTTATGTCCTGCTACTTGCCAACAAGCAGGAGTGGCCAAAATGATAAACATCAGACAATAAAAAATACAGGACCTGTTCGGACTTATCAATGTGGCATGGATTGGGGCACTCTGGGACATTCCATCCACATTCTACAATATTCCACTGCATCCATCCCGGAGTGACCCAGAACAGTTAGTATATGCTCCTGGTCAGCAGCATTTGCACCTGTTTCCAGATGTGAAGCTATGAGGAGGCAGCAGGTGCAGCATCATGTGCTGTGACTGCAGCTGCACAAAACGTGTGTTGTGTTGCCATCACCATGGCAACAGCCAGGCATGCAGCAGAGGTTGCCATGGCAATTCAGATGGTCTAGGATGGCCTGTCTGCACTATGAGTGCTGGTAGTAAAGTCGGAAGATACAACAGCTCTTGTGGTGTAAACAGGGCGCTCTGTCCCCTTACTTAATTACAGTGGAATGATATATCATTTCACACAGTTAAGTGTGAACAGGCCCTTAGACTTAAGGGAATTCTTTACTTCCAATTTATCTCAGAGCTGGAAACCTTACCTAGTTTTCCAAAGAGCTCCACTCCTAGAGCAGCATAGATGAAAAAAAGCAGCATGAAGAGCAGTCCGAGATTCCCGACCTAGGAGTAAGTCAAACAGGTGAGTCAAGTGTCAGCTCAGCTAAACAACAAGGACAAGAGACTGAGGCTGTGCCCACATGTCCATGAAGGACGTCTTGAGACCTCACAGAAGAAGCACCCAAGATGGCTGGTCTGATGACACCCCCCCCCACTCTGGAACTTTGTCAAGTCATCCTGGGAGGGGAACAGGGTGAATTAACACCACAGCAGGATTTGGGACCATGTTGCCATCCCATCCTGGTCATTCCCTTCTCAGCAGCCTCAAGAGAATTTGTGGGAAAGTGCCAAGAGAACAAGACTAGACCCTCTAAATAATCAGAGACCGAGTTTGTGGGGAGGGTAATATTGACTTTTTTATCTACCTGAACTGAGATATAGTTGCTTTCAGAATGAGCACTACACATTCAGGCCATAGGTGACGGGAGCATGGTTTGGAAAACTTGTTTGAACACGGGGTTTACAGTGGAGAGTGAACCTCAGCTTCAGCTGTAGTGGGCAGGGAACAGCCGTGGGTACTTATTTTTGGAGCTTTACAAAACCAAACAAACAAAACCGTGAAGGAACAGGAAATGGGTGTCCATCATGTACATGCCCAGAATTATTATCTTATCCAGATAAGTCAAGTGCCATCCAAGCAGTCATTCCATTGCTGAGCTTCAGGAAGCAAACAAGAGGAGATGCTATTAAGTCCTCCTCCCCCTGCCCCTCCTTCCCCAGTTCCCTCCCAATTCTTTTTTCCTCCTGAGCAGCTACTTTTTAGATTGCAAGGGGTGAGGACAGGGACTTGTCTAATATTATATATTGTAAGCCGTTCTGAGGTTGCATCCAAGCAGTAAAAGGCATTGCATGATCTAATTGCCTCTTGCTGGTCCCGGCTGTGAAAAGCAATGACTGCGGGCTGCCAAAATGAAGTTGAAATCATATAACCAAAAAGCCAGCCAAAACTGGCTGGCCTCCGGTTATACAATTTTATTTTAATTTGGAAGCCTGATCTCATAGAGGCGGTGTTCTAACTCTGCAATCATTTGGGATGCCCTTTTTTGCGCTTTCCCCAATTTCCCAATATCCTTTTTGAGGTGTGGTGGCCAGAATTATACGCAATATTCCATATTTATTAAGGGGCAAAATGATGTTTGTAGACTTTTTCCTAGTATTGTATTTGCTTTTTTTTTTACTTTTAATGTTCCTGTGATGGATTTAAGAAACGGAGGTTGCACACACATGGGTGATGTAAGGTGCCTGGTGGAGGCCTGTGGGGTGAAGTGTTTTCATGCTGCTGTACTGTGTTCCACCAAATGTGCTTGAGGGCCAGCATGGACCTTCCCCATAGAGGTTGTTTCCTGCCCTCAGGTTCTCTCAGTGCCACTCTGTAGTTACATGTAGTTACATGGCAGTAGTGAGATGGACTTACAGCTGGAATGGACTTTTTGTCATGTTGAAACTGACAGACTTCTGGAACCGTTTCCTATGTTTGGTAGGAATTCTCCTGTGCTGCATTTTCAAAGCTGCCTCTTCATTAGCCAGCTTCAAATGGGATGGGGAAGTGAGGCATGCAGGGTAAAAATGTTGCATACCTTGTCCCACTGCAAGACTCTGGCTGGCAGGATGATATTCTCTACTTTGGTGTGGATGCAGCATCAGGAGCTAGGAAAACTGATTCTATTATCCCATAAATCTGAATGTTCCAGATCCTGAGCTTCAAATAGCACTTGCAGGTTTCTGGTCATAAAATCATGACCAACGTATTCCTTTTCCAACCACAATGTCTGGATAAGATGTTTTAAAGGATGGGAAATGGACTTCTTTCCTATCTGACAGAATCAACAAGCCACACTGATTCACAGGCTGCACCACTGTTGGACAGCTAGCTAGAATTGATGTCTTTGACCTTAACTGATGCTGTAACCAGGGTCCCATTCACTTGGCCATTTCGGATCTGTTAAGCTGTCCTGTACTATCTTTCACTGTTGCTGTTTCATGCATAAGGTATTTTTTCAAAAATGAGTATATAAGTGAAAAGAACTCATGTAGTTTTTATTTAATACAAAATCCTGATTGAAACTTTTTTTCCAATGTGGTGACTTCAGCGGTTTTTATACAGCTGATAAGATATATAAATGGTTTCTCACATAAAAATTTCCCTCAGAGGAAATCGGTCGGAAGGGTCATTCTTGCATGCATTCAATAGGTTAGAAAGATGTCAAAAGTACATAGGCCCATAAACCGTCTTTGCTGTAAGAATCTCTCTTTCTCACAAACACTTCCCTCATTTTCTATTTTTTTTTCTCCCATACCCCTTAGCATAAGGATTTTGCCATCTCAGAAAGCATATGAATCTTCTTTCTAAATATGTATACTTTGGGAACTGTAGCTCTTATGCCACAATAACCTCATCCGGACATTGGGAATAGCAATTTCCTTGTAGCACAGAGTGATAGAATGTGCCCTTTTATTCTATGTAAAGAAAATACCAAAGGCAAGAGCTCAGTCTATAACCTGGAATGCAATTCACAGGCTTGCAATTTGTATTAAACAGTGCATTGAGGACAGGAATGAGAGATCATACAAATCACATGTGCAACAGCTGGAGGGGGGGGGACACCACAGAGAGATAAGTTATCTGACCAATTCACTGACACATTCCTGTTCATTTTTACTGAAGATAGAAGTTAGCTATCTCTTTAGGGCTTCTTGGCAAAGTGCTTACATCTCTAATCAATAAACTTCTTAATGGCATTATTTTTACATTAACAATTCTTTCTGGCAAGAAAGCTGGTAAGAGGGAATTGAAATTTTGCCAGAATGCCTACATATGCAGCTAAAAACTCATTATTTTCCCAGGACCATACTGGGATTGCCACACATATCCATAGCAATCCCAATATTGTCCTGGGTTAGTCTACTGAAAATCCAATATATCACTATTACAGAAAACTAAGCAACGGCATTGGATTTTTTTGTAGCAGTGATTCCTACTTTACCAACTCTTTACCTTATCATTTCCCTTCCAAAATACATGCTAGTAAGCATGGGGGTGGGGGAACCAAAGGAAAGTGGGTAGGAGCTTGTTAACATCCGGGTATTTTCCAAGAGCAATGATTACACAAACAAAGGGCAGACAAGGGAAGAGTCTGGTATTTTCCTAGGATTGCCTCCTGCCATCTGGCAGTGGTGGTAACGGGCAGTTCTAGGATCAAAAGAAAATCCTGCCAGAATATAAAAATTAAAACAAGAGAACATCTTTAGCAGATGAATGTAGTATTCAGGGTGCATCCCCATGCAATTTAAAGCCCTCTGAAAATCTTATTTTATTGCTGAGCACCCCCATGCACGGCTTTTATCCAGACTTCCAGCGCCGCTAATTAGGAAAATGCACTGCAAAAAAACAGCCCTTTAAAGAAGACTGCAAGTGCACTTTCCAGGAAGACGCGGGTATTCAGAGCAACATTTTGTATGGAGACGCTCCATGGCAAAAGGTGCGTGGCTTCTCCTGAACACCCAATGAAACAGCGAGGGGCGGGGAGAAAAAGATGCGGGTAAGCAAAAGACACTTCTTTGGGGACAGTCAGTGCATTTTAAATGCGTGTTTTGCTGAGCCCCATGGGGACACTTAATTCGGAATTGAACGCGCATTTGTTAGATCTGCTGCAGTAGAGGGACAATAGCGACAGGAAAAAGTACCATGGGGATGCACCCTCAGTGGTTTTTACTGTTACAATTAATTGATTTAAAATAGACAAGAAAACTCACAATATAGTACAGAATAAGACAGAATTTGAAGTGCAATTGTGTATAGACACTGAATGTGCTATTATTAAAATGTGTAAACCTTAATTGAAATTTGAAATAGGTTAAAAATTATATTGCTCAGAATTTTGGTTATGAAATGGGATGTGGCCTGATCTAGCAGGGCTCCTTTTATGTTCTCATGTAAAGCAAAGATGGCCCTGAGTAGATTTCCCATGTCTTTTGATATTCCAGCTACCACCAAAATATGGAGGTTTTTTGCATTATTTATTTTGAGGACCAAATACATGTATTGTTAGTGTAGAGTTCATCCAGCCCAAGGGAAGCCCAAACTAAGAAAGTGTAAGATCATTCAACACTTTGTAGGAAGTACTGTGCTCAATGAGGCTAAGATAAATAAAACAATTTAAGAGAATAAAGATCTAATTATCTGAATATTGTTCCCTGTCTTGAAGTGTGAAATGGAAGCAATTGGAGCTAATAGATTAGCTGAGCAATTGTATCTTTGGATGTGACAGGTGTGGTGAATCAATGTCACTTGGTGCTCATATCAAGATAGGATTAGCATGTTGTGGTGCTAGTCCAAAGGTTCCTTGTAGTCACAGATGTCTGGAATTACTATCATTATAACCATTATGTTTACACAGTCACTGCTGTTTCTCCTGCCTTTCGAAGTGTTCCCAACAAGATATTTAGGTAGCAAGTGTCCGCTTGGTTGACATGGGTATGTGTTTGTTGAGACAGCTGGCAGGGACAAGTGGAACACTAGACAGGACAGTTCACAGGGGCAAGCTGGGCATTGCTTTACCACACCCAGCAGGTGGGAATGTGTCTCCACTCTCACTGTCTTCTTCAAGAAGGTTTCAATACTGTTTACAAGTGTATAATTCATTATGTCAGCCATTCCTAGTCTTTTTTCATTTGTGCAGGCCTTTGCAGCCCATTTTCATAAACTGCAGAAACTTCACAATAGTTGAGGTTATTTCAGATTTACATATGGTAACTGTAAGTGCCTTTTCTTACCATTGTTTTATATTTTTTATATTTTTGTGTATCCCTAAATGTTCTTGTACGTATCCTTGGGGTAAATGTACCACAGATTGTGAAAAATTGTATTATGTCATGTGAGGATAATTTCCATGGAGGTTTGAACAGAACTGCAGCCTTCAGAATATTTCACCTACCATAACCTCTACCTATTTTGACCTCTGGTTCTACTCCCTTTTAACTGCCTATGCCTCTTTCCAACCATCCATAATCACAGAATTTAGATGCCAAACAGAGATGGCATGAACTCATTTATGGTCTATGAACTTTGTAAACGTGTCATTTTAACTACAGCCTGCACTTTTAACAAGGGAATTTGAGTTTTCTTTTAAAAACAAAAAATAGAAATGTACATCCATCTGTGTTCATATATTGAACAGTCAATCTAGTTTAGACTTTTAAATATTCTTTTAAATGAAAGCACAGGACAGAATATTCTTGGAAAGTTTGCAAAGGTGGGAGAGTAGAGATTTATGCTTTTCAAAAACACAGAAGATAATTTTTGTGTTCGGTATTTAACACTTTTAATACAACTCTATGGTCCTGTCCCCAAGCAATTTAAAGTCTGCTAAAAATCTTCTTTTGCCTCTGAGCGCCCCCATGCCAGGGTTTTCAATGATCTTCCAGCACTACAAAAGCAGGAAAACCCACGACAGAAAAGTGTTTTTGCCAGAGCAGTCTAGCTGTCCTGGATCAAAGCCATCTGCACTTCAGCCAGCTTTCCCAGGAGCCCCAGTGCTTCCTTGTGCTGCTTTGAAGCTTGCATGACCTTTGGAGGCTTGCTCTGTCCAATGTGGATACAGCAGGCAAGCAGGGTGGCCTCTCTAATCTGCTCCAGAATGAGGAAGTGAAAGGCCCAGAAGTGGGCTAGACCCTGTGCTGAACTGGTATAGGGGTCCAGTGTGGAAAGGCCCATGAATATTTGAAACTTGTGTTCTTGAATATAAGTGGTCTTCTGCCTTGAAGTAGTTAAGGCTCATTTTAATCGCCCTCAGGTTTGGCAGACTCATCATGCATTATAATAAGTTATTTGATTGGAAGTGTTTTATGCAATGAGAAATGGTTTCTTTACCTGTGGCAATGCCTGCACAACTGTGTCCAGTAAAGCTCGCATCCCGGTTGCCATCTTTAGGAGCTTCAGAACTATTATGAAAAAGAAAGACAAGGAATGATTTGGGGCTAGGAAGAGGACTTGGGCTTTCATATCAAGGCCACACCCAAAGGAGCACTTCTGTTGCTGGGCTAGCCAAACACAGGGAGGTGATGAATACTCTTACCAACGTTTTGTATGTCCCTGTCTTGTTTCCTGCTTTTTATTTCCTGGCTACCAGCCTAGCTACTTCTGTGGGAGCCTGAGGTCTCCTATGCATCTTATTTAACTTACACTTCAATTACTTCTCCCATGTTACTCTTGAATCCATAAATGGTAATTCTCTTCTTTCTGCAAATGACAATTTAAGCATGATTAACAAATGAAGAGGTGCTAAGGAGGGTTGTTACTGTCTGTAACACATTTGAGTATGCTGCATCTGTATGTATGCTGGTGAACATCTATCACAAACTGTATCAGACAGATATTATGAGAGTAAAAATACTATGAGAGTAAAATAACTTGCTTGACTCAATGAACTGACTTAAGCTCAGTTTGAAGGGGGTACAAGGCGGCTCTTTTAAATTCAGGCCCATTCTTAGTTTGTGATGATGCCATTGGAAGCATTTGCAACAAGTACTGAAGGATCTCTTTTCTCACCCCACCTCTAGGAGATGTTTGAAGTAGGGATCTGCATAAATATGTTTTTGGCATTTGATTAATAATGAATCGGATGTTAAACCCTTTCGAATGTGGTAAAATTCTATTCAATGCAAATGTATTTGTACAAATTCGTTCTAATATCTGATACTAACGAATATGTATCTGATACGTATCCTAGATACATATCCGATACATATCCCATAACAAATCCGCTCTGAAAGCATCAAATCTGACCTGAATCCATTTTTAATACACACTCAATCCATGTTGAATGCACTTTAGATCCCTTGCAGATGTGACTTGTGCAGCTGCTTTCCCACCTCCTCAGTTTAATGAATGTACAAACTATTTGTACAAATGTATAGAAACATTCGTATTTGTACGAATGTCAATGTACAAATATTGTAACATTTGATTTGTGTATGAATGTCTGAATTTGTATGAATGTTATGAATATTCATCCATATCCCTAGTTTGAAGTTGTTCAGTTGCTTAGTTAAGTCTGGGCTTTTGTGACACTGTGGATTAAAAATGAACAAATTTCCTTCATGTTCATTTGGTTTGAAAGGGGCTGGTTCAATTCAATTCAAATTGAACCATGCATTCTTGAGCCCATTGTGGCCCTTTAAATAGGGGTTTTCAAATGTAGATTAGGGTTTTTTTTATGTTCATGAGCATTTGTGAGCTGTTTGAAGTCTGATTTAGATCAAATCGGATCAAATGGGGTTCAGTTTGGTTGGAACTGAATCAGTTAACTTCTGTTCATTCGTATCCTATTATGTATTTTAGCACATGATACTTATGTCCATGTTAAAATGGATGCAGCTTCTCTGTGGGTGGGTGTAGAAGGCCCCTCAATAGCCACATGAAATGACACCTCCTCCTCTCCATTTTCAAGCAAGGAGAAATTACTTGAAATGGCACTCCTAGGTCCCTCCACTGAGAGCAGCAAAATCACACCCTTACAAAATGGCAACTCAGAGGGTCATTGTACTCAGTAATAGGGCAATAAAACTGCTGCAAGGCACCTACTGCCATGCAAATGGGTAGCAGCAGCAGCAGCAGCAGGGGCTTTACTGGGAGCCTCGTCAGGTAAATGGAGACACGGCCTATGACACTGTCAGCTGGCCAACTGCAGATGTTTAATTTTCTGTTACTGTATTTTCACTATTAAGATTTTTTTTTTTGCTTCTGATGCCAACATAACCATAGAGTTATTGGTGTTCTGCCACAGGGAGTAGAAGGTTTTGTGAAGACCCTGAATGTAGGCCCCAAGTAATGCATGAATACTTGGAATGAATCCACATGCAGTAAAAAAGAGTAACAAAAGCAACTTAGAGGCAGTAGCTGCCCTAGGCAATAAAAAAGTCTCAGAAGCAGCTTAGAAGTGGAAGCAGCCCTAAGCAATTAGAAAAAAGGCTCAAAAGTAACTAGGAAGTGGTAGCTGCCACACTCTAGAGTTCTTGGAGAGGTCTGTTGCAGCTGATAATTAGCTCATTAAATTTTAAACTGGAAAAATCCATACTTTCAACACCCTAGTTTTTAACTGCATTGCCTATAATGGTATTTGTGAATCCAGACTCCAGATGTCTGGCACATCCGGAAACTAGCTATAGCATAACAATTGGATATGTCTCCCAGTAGAAGTTATTCAGTTGTCATCACTTGGGAAGCAAGTCTTGGTCAAGTTCTCATAAGAGATAATTAGGACGCTATGTAACATTAAGCAGAGAAAGAGAACAGATGATTCTATAACAGAGCCATAGAACAATCAATAGAAGTGAATCATTAGAATAAGTAATAATAGAATAAATTACACATGCTGAACAATCATGTTGAATAAGCACAGCCTGTAGATCTTGCATGCACAAAGAATATAACGACTTATATTTGCATAATGTTTTCCATTTTATTAGCTCCTACCCCTTTGCATTAAATGTATGCTTTCAGTGATTCATATTTACCAACAAACACTGCTGAAAAGTCTCCTTTTGTTATAACCCAGATCTCTGCAAACTCCTCAGTTGTGGAGGGCGGGGATTCTTTCCTTGCAAGGCATACCTTCTGTTTTCTTCAGTTTTGAGAGGAACTGGATATACAATCTTTTGCTCCACTATGCCACAACCAAAGGCTCAAAACGAGACAAGGGGTCCATAAGGTTGGGACTTTTCATACTAACCTGATAGGTATTGTATAAATGGCCATAGGGGTGGCCATCTGTACTGCATGCACCGGGCTAGCTCCTATACCAGGGCAGCAGCACGTGCAGTGTGAATGGCTAGCCAAATTACCAGGGTGAAATCTGAAGCAGCATCCAGTGCACAATCAGATGTTTCCATGGTGATCCAGCAGCTGTGGACAACTGTGCAGCTGCACTCATGTAGCCTACATGCCCTTGGTGTGCAGCCCTCAAAATAGGGTGTGGATCTGCCATCCAAGTACCAGTCCAACCACTCTGGTCAGCCTGCTTTTGGCTCCCACAGCTGGATCACTTGTGGGAGCGCTAAGGCAACTCTAGATAAGCTGTGACAGTGGCCAGAGGCACTTAGGCTATGACACTCTGGGACACTTTCCCCATTCACACATAGGCAGGTAAGGAACGCATCTACACGCATTCCTACCTACCTACATGCGAAAGGGAAAAGCGTCCCAGAGTGTTGTAGCCTGAAAAGGCTGGCCTGGAGGCGGGACGCCCCTCCCAGGCCTGGCCGCCATTGGATCCTGCTAGACCCAGGGGCAGGCAGTCCTGGCGCAGTCCCTTCCCTGGTTCCTGCAGGTTCTAGGGGACAGGATTGTGTTCCCTAGGGCCTGCAGGGACCTGCACGGGCACCCCTCCCACAGGGGTGGGCCTAAAGGGGAACATGCACATGCAGTACCTACCTCATCCTTGCCGGCTCCTGAAATGTAGCTAGCCATTCAGAGAGTAGCCGGTGCACTCAGGTGCACTGGGCTCACCATTTCAGGAGCCGGTGAGGATGAGGCAGGTGCTGCTTGAGCGCATGCACACGTTCCCCTTTAGGCCCATCCCTGTGGGGGTCCCTGTGGGCCCTAGGGAACATGATCCTGTCCCCTAGAACATGCAGGAACCGGGGAAGGGACCATGCCAGGACTGCCCGCTCTTGGGTCCAGCAGGACTCAATCCGAATGGGCCTGGGGAGGGGCCTGCATCTGTCAGGGAGGGAGGTGTGCAAACGTTTCCCTCCCTGAACAGCTGTGGAATGCCTGGGGATGGGCCGGAACGCGCTGGGCTGGGTGTAGAGCACAATTAAGTGCTGTACACCTGGAACACATGTAGGACATGCTGGGATGGCGAATGCTCCATCCCGACATGTCCTACATGCATTCCAAAAGGCCTCAGGTCTAGGTAGAACAATCCAGTTCTTGCCTATACTTCTCATCTGCCTCAATTGGGACAGAAGTATTTTGCAGTTGCCTTCATTTGAGAAGAGGCCAAGTATCAAACCTATGCTCTATGATTCTTCAGGCAGTAGCTGTACAACTGAGCTACATCCCCTGCCTCTTGTTCTAGTAAGAGTCTCTAACTGCTACTTTCTTTCAAAACACTTGTAAAGTCATTAATTGCTGTGTATTTGTGTCATTCTTTGCTGACCCTGGACTCCTGAGAAGTGAATTGCCTTTGAGGAGCAGATAGTGTGCCTGTTTGTACTTGGCCATATTTTCGATCTCTGGACTCGGGTCTGTCGTATGCATGCTAATGCAGACTCTGGCAGGCCTCACTTGGGGTCTGTGGTAGCCTGCATCATCATGTGGACAGCAGGCCCCTATTCCAGAATATACTTCAGAATAAAGCCAAGTGCAAATAGGCCCAGTGACAGAGAGTAAGGCACTGGTATTCCAGCTGTTTTTTGCTGGAGCAACTTTAGCATGATTTGTCGCAGAGTTGTAGCAACATCTGCCTAGTTCCCTGGGACCATGCCAGAAGTGGTCTGGGCATATGATCTCCATCTGGACACTGCATCTGGTCTACACTTGAGCACATAAACTACCCCTGGTAGTACTCCAAAGGGAAACACTTCTAGCCTAGGTTGAATTCTGGTTTTGCTACAATTGTGAAGACAGTTGGTGGGGGTGGCAGGAGCAGCCCAGGTCCCTTTGAGAGCCTAACAATATTTCACCAGGCTCTGGAAACACCTCACTTCAAGGGCCGTTTCCAGGCAAACCACTCAACTTCCCCCAGCCTGCAACTTCAGAGATCAGGGAACTTTCATCCTGCAGCTCTGGAGGCTGTCTGGGACAGGGTGGCTGCCATACATATGGTTGCCAGCACACTCCACAACACCTCACCCCATTGCTGACCTGATCACCCAGGACTGATATTTGTGGTGTGTGACAGCATGTGCAGTGTGAACACTGCCAAAATGCAACATCTTGGATGCAAGTAAGAGACAGGAAACCTGTGTGCAAGTTTTGCTACATGAAGTTGCTGACAGAAAATAAGTCTAGTGCAGGGGAAACATTTAAACAGTCTTTGCTGGCCAGCATAAATGGGGCCACCCTGCTAGCATGAAGCTTTGTGGTTTTAGTCCATTCTTCTCCAAGTGACAAACTAAAGGTCAGACTGTGCTTTCTTGCTCACCTCGGGCAATGCGCAGTACTCTCATGATGCGGATGATGGTGGGGTTGATCGGCAGGGCAGCATTGATTTCAATCTCCTCAAGCGTGATGCCCATGACTGAGAGCAAAACGATGGCCAGGTCCAGTTGGTTCCACCTTTAAGAAAATTGAAAAGGGTTTTTCTTTCCCCTTGTTCTTATTATTTCATAAACAAAAATTCTCGCAAAAGAGATTCAGTTTATCATTATGTTATTTACAGTTTTATACCAAAGGAAAAACAAAATCCAATTTTTAAAAACTGGAAACAAATATGTAAGTCCAGTAGTTGCATACTTAATTGGTATCTTTTTATTTTAGCTGCCAAGTTAGTTTTGATGAGTTCAGTTTACTTTTTGCTAAACTTGGTTTTTTGTTTCCTTAATGGTACATAAGGATAGTGAGGGTGATCAGTCAGTGGAATAGGATGCCACAGGAGTTAGTGAGTTCTCCTTCACTGAAGGTCTTCAAGCAGAGGCTGGACCTACATCTGTCTGGGATGGTTTAGGAAGTCCTGCATTGAGAAGGGGGGTGGACTGGATGACCCTGGAGGTCCCTTCCAGCTCTATGATTTTATGAAGTTTATTCTGAACCAAATCCACAGTTCTTTCCAATTAAGTATTGCCTAGCCTATTTCTAGAAGCTCCAATCCGTGGCCAGATAATGTGGGAATCTATTCCTCTGTGATCACCACTTCCTAGCTAGATAGCACTGTGGCTATTATTGTCTTTGTGTATTTTACTGTTGTGCACATCTGGGCATTTTGGTGTCCTGAATGCCCAGAAGTGCATGTTGGCAACCCTGCGCGTGCACAGGTGCCTGTTTCAGCTTCAATGCAAGTGCAGTGGATGGAGCTATGATGACAGCTCTGTCCCAAAGGTATGTAAAAAGCACTATTGCCAGAAAACCCACAATCAATGCCGGGTTTTCCAGCAATAGTATTTTTAGGGTGGAAAAAGCATGGCTATTGTTGGGATTGCCTCAGATGCATGAGACAACCTTATTATAGCAGTATCATCTGGATGGGGTCTAAATCTGTTGTTTCAGACCATTTAAATGGAAACCTATGCTAGCTCTTGAGAAATGGGGAAGTAGCTAAGAGGTACATTGGACTCTGAGCCTATATAGGCAAAGAGGTGCTTAAAGTACTAACAGAGGAATCTAATGAGTGAAAGAATACTAAATGTTGGTTATACTATTAATGCTGCTCGGTGGCACAGGCATGCCAAGGTAAGGATGCATGTTTCTGCCACTAGGGCAGGGAAAATGCTGGGCAAATGGCCTGAACCCCATCCTTCTCTGCTTCCAGCCTCCAGAAGTGGGCCTTTGTGAAGCCTACATGGTGCAGGCTCCATAGGGTGTGTTCTCTGCTGTTGTTTGTCCAAATGGTGGCAGAGCAGCTGCTGAATGGCGGCCGTGACAAGGTCATTTTTCAGCCCTCCAACTCCCTTCTCAGGGTAATCTATAGTGGTGGGTTCCCTCAGTGTTTGACAGCTGTGCCCTTGGAGCTTCCTAGAGGCACCTTCTGTGGATGCACCTTAAGACAGCCTTGCTTGCTTGATTATTTATATTTTGATCCCATTCCATACTTGAAAGTCTCAGGGCAGGTCACAGTAAAATCACTATAAATACAGATAAAATCTATTGGCTAAAACAATAACAATGCCTGCATGGCGATGGGATGCTGTTTCCTCACCCAAAGGCCAGGGTAAAGAGGTGAGTTCAGTCTCAGCCAATGAGCCTAATGAGTATTTGGACAGAGGCTTAATTAAAACAAAACAGAACAAAGAGAACAGTCTGCATTTAAGGTGTGCAAAGTCCCATCTCTTACAGATAAATTGTATGTTTGGGTCCTGTGTAGAAGATATTGAGAGAAACTTGAGATACTGTATATGCTGGCATATAAGACTACTTTTTAACCCAGGAAAATCTTCTCAAAAGTTGAGGGTCGTCTTATACACCGGGTGTCGTCTTCTTATACGGCGAGTATATCCCAAACTCTGTATTTTAACTGGAAAGTTGGGGATCGTCTTATATGCCCAGTCCCCTTATACGCCGGAATATACGGCACTTTTAAAAAAATCATCCTGAAAAACTGTTTTGAAACCACTCTGAAGTAGTTTGAGGGCATCTTTTCTGAATGTAGTGTGAAGGGGTACTACTAACGCCTACCTTCCTTGGACCTTTCTTCCTATTTTGACCTGAAAAGCAGAAACTAGAAGGGGAGGGGTGCAATAGGCAAATAACAGCTGGTTTCTCCCTGCCCAGCTCCCTCCTTTGCTAATATCTTGTCTGCTTTGTGCTATTTCAACTGTACCTCAGCAAAGTGGCACCTTAAGTATTTCTGTGTAGCTTACCTAAACTACTGATGCTTCTAGACTTTCAAAGTCTTTGTTTCTTTCCCGTTTCCCCCTCAATTTCCCCACATATAGATTGTTGTACATACAGTCAATTTACAAGAGACTGCAGGTGTCAAGCTATACAGTTTGCTATACTTTGCTTTCTCAAGTAATTACTCACTTTTGACAATAGTGGGAAACAGTTCAATATTGTTAACTGCAATGGATATTGGGAAAGCATCCCTCAGACTGCTGATTTAAATGAAGTAGTCATCACAATGTATAGCTGAGCTACCCTACATATACGTAGAATGTGTCATCTTTAATCTTCTGTGCATTGCAAAATACGACCCGCGTCTCTTCTTGCTCACCTGTCTTTGAAGAAACGTCTCAGCCCAAAGGCCACAAGCTTCAAAACTGCTTCCAGCACAAAGACAGTAGTGAACATATAATTGCAGTACTTCAGAGCAGTTTCCAGAGACTAAGAATTGAAGGGAAAAGGAACATTTTTTTTTTATTTACAGCATTTTGCCCCTCAAAGGCTCCAAGGATGGCTTACACAATACATGAATATGACAGTTAATGCAAGGGGTGCCTCCAGAAGGTGAATGGAAATTGCAGAGCTTTTGCTTAGATCTCACAATAATCTCTTTCTGCCTCTGTCAAATGGCAGGGGGCAATCTTGGGTTCTTATTTCGTCTGTTGTTTGCCTGCAGGATTGCTGCTGTTGAAAAAGTACCCAGATGCAAACAAGCACTTGGAGTCTTTCCTCTTTTCCCCGCATGCTTTTTCTGCAAGAGCAATGATCCCACAATAAAGCAGCAGACACGGTAAGCGATCTGTCATGATGGGAAATCCAGTATCAGAGCTGGATATCAGTATTAGAGCCATTTACAGTGGACCACCCCAGGAATATGTTGGGATTGCCATGGGTATGTTTGGCAATTCCATTACATTTCTGGGAACATTATGGTTTCAAATCGCACCTTGAGGCACCCTAATCTAAAATCATATAAACAGCAGCTTTGTCTGGTTTGTGATTGGATAAGAAGGAAGAAGATTAAGTCACAGAAATGCACACCTTGTTTCCTGAATACACGTCCAAATTTCCCTCCAAGACAGAGTTAAGGAAAATTATTTTTCCCATGCCTCCTCGCTTTGTAGCATATATCAGATATGGCTCACTCTGACTAGGTAAGCCTTATGTAATTCACAAAGCTCTCACCCCTTCACCGTGCTGGATAACAAGTTGCACACAATTCTTATTGGCTGGTCTTAGGCTGTGGTCACGCCTTCACTCTAAACATTCTTTAGTCCATCCTCAGGTCTGACTGCTTACACCTTTTCATTTCTATATAAAATGGATAGAAATGAAAAGGTGTGAGCAATCAGACCTGAAGATGGACTGAAGAATGTTTAAAGTGAAGGCGTGACCATGGCCCTCCTCCTTCTCAGAGCAGATTTTAAGAACAAACCCTCCCACTTTAAGACAGAAAAGTGACATCGTTGCTTGATCAAAGTGTGGACTCCTTCCTCATTCTATAAGTTGTATAGCACAGATTCTGCATGGATACATCTGCAGGCCCACTAATGCTTCCAGTAACGAGACCACTGAAGGTGGAGGCTTTCCTTACCCAGTTCAATATTTCCAAATATTTTTTGCAGAGCACAAGGAATGGCAGCAGAATTGAGCTGTTTTCTTGTGCTCTGCAAAATAGGAAGCACTTAAAACTGTAAGCCTACACAGCACTTGGGATGGATGGGGACTAAGGAACAGGAAGTGCTGTGAAAGCTTTTCCCATCATTCTGCTCTGCTGTTACCATGCTCTAAGAAGTGCTTGGGTGCTCCTAGAGCAGTGATGGCCAACCTATGACACGCGTGTCACAGGTGACACGCCAAGCCCTTTTGGGTGACACACATGGTCACCCTGGCACTTGGCATGTAGTGCTTGCTTGTTCTTGAAGTGTATGAAATACCACCTTTCAATTGAAGATTTAGCAAACAAAATTCAGCAACAAAAGTCACTAGTGTAAAGAACTGTTTTTGCTTTTAATAAAATACATATATCAAAAATATAACTTTTTTACTAGAGCTACAAATATCACAAAATTATGGATATTTCTAGATGTGACACAGCACCTGAGTTAAGTTAGGTTTTCTTGTGAATTTTGACACACTGAGCTCAAAAGGTTCACCATCACTGTCCTAGAGCACAGGACTGGGTCTATTCCTAGAACCACTCTTGTGGTACAACAGGGGCACACAGATGTGTGGCCTCTGCAATATCAGCTCAATTCCACATAATAATAATAATAATAATAATAATAATATTTATTTGTATACCGCCCTGTGGCGAACCAATCCGGGCGGTTGACAACAATAAATATAAAAACATCATATAAGAATAAAACATTATGGTCCCTCCCCCCCCTTAAAAAGTATTAAACAATATGACAAATTAAAATACAGTATCAAAAATATAAGACAAAATATAAAACATAATTAAATGGGCCAACAGCCCTAATATCCCTCCGGAGCTCCTCAACCAACATTTATTATGGGTCCACGAGGGGAATGAGGGGGTCAGGAAGCCCGAGCTGGGATGGTTTATCTAGGGAAAATTAATCTGGAAAGGCCTGCCGGAAGAGAGCCGTCTTGACAGCTTTTTTAAAGCTGTCAAGTGATGTCAACTGACGGATCTCATCCGGCAGGTCGTTCCAGAGTTTGGGGGCGACAGCAGAGAATGCCCTCTGGGAGGTCGCCGCAAGCCTGGATTTTACAGGCTGCAGTAAATTCCTCCCAGAGGAGCGGAGAGCGCGGGGAGGATTGTATGGGAGAAGGCGGTCCCTGAGATAGCTTGGACCCAAGCCATTTAGGGCTTTAAAGGTAATAACCAACACCTTGTACCGGGACCGGAAGCTAATAGGCAGCCAGTGTAAGGACCTAAGAACCGGAGTAATGTGGTCCCTCCTAGATGTACCAGAAACAAGCCTGGCTGCCATATTTTGTACCAGCTGAAGCTTCCGAACCAAGTACAGGGGTAGCCCCAGGTAGAGCGCATTACAGAAGTCCAGGCGTGAGGTTACCAGTGCGTGCACAACAGTTTCGAGGTCCTTTACTTCCAGGAAAGGGCGCAGTTGGCGTATCAGCCGAAGCTGATAGCAGGCGCTCCTGACCGTCGCATTTACCTGATTTATCATCAGGAGCGACGAGTCAAGGAGTACCCCCAGACTGCGAACACAGTCACTGGAGGAGAGCATGACCCCATCCAGGACTGGAAGTTGCAACCCAATTCTTGGTTTCGGGGCCGCTACTGTGAGCACCTCCGTCTTGTCTGGATTCAGTTTCAATCTGTTTTTCCTCATCCAGCTCATTACCGCTTGAAGACATTCATTGAGCGAAGAGATGCCATTGGAATTCGAGGCCGACGAGCGAGACATGGAGAAATAGATTTGGGTGTCATCAGCGTACTGATAGCACCCAGCACCATAACTCCGTATTATCTCACCCAGCGGCTTCATATAGATGTTAAATAACATCGGGGACAGAATAGCCCCCTGAGGAACCCCACAAGTGAGGTTCCTCTTACTGGAGCTACAGTCCCCGAGCAGCACCCTCTGGGACCGACCCGAGAGGAAGGACCGGAACCACTGCAAAGCAGTGCCCCCGATACCTAACCCCCTCAGGCGGTCCAAGAGGATGCCGTGATCTATAGTATCGAAAGCCGCTGAGAGGTCTAAAAGCACCAACAGGGTCACACTACCCCTGTCGATGCTCAGACGCAAATCGTCGGTCAAGGCAACCATGGCAGTCTCAACCCCAAAGCCTGTCCTAAAGCCGGTTTGAAATGGGTCTAGATAATCGGCTTCATCCAAGACAGCTTGGAGCTGAAGAGCGACCGCCCTCTCAACCACCTTGCTCAGAAATGGCAGGAGTGACACAGGCCTATAATTTCTCATATCCAGGGGGTCCAGGGAAGGTTTTTTCAGAAGCGGCCTAACAGCCGCTTCCTTTAAACAAGATGGAACGTGTCCTTCCCTGAAGGATGCACCAATGATATCCGTAAGGAATCTCATCAATGCATCCCCCCCCTGGACGGCCAGCCATGATGGGCAAGGGTCGAGAGGGCAAGTCGTCTTCCTCATCTTGCCAAGCAGCTTGTCCACGTCCTCGGTACTCACAG
This sequence comes from Aspidoscelis tigris stejnegeri, assembly GCA_023333525.1. Classification (NCBI taxonomy): domain Eukaryota; kingdom Metazoa; phylum Chordata; class Lepidosauria; order Squamata; family Teiidae; genus Aspidoscelis; species Aspidoscelis tigris. Next base: position 35,277,173 of record JALMGA010000005.1, on the reverse strand, counting down.
ATTGCCACTGATCTAGTATAATTACATCGGCGGGATCACTGGACGCCTCATCTATCGACTCTGTTTCAATGGTGGCATCTAAGTCGGCTCTTATCTGAGAGATTTTGTCTGCAAAGAAATTATTGAATGCGTCACAGCAGGCCGTAGTCGGGTTAAGTAAGGGATTTGGCGCAGGGGGCACCTGCGTCATCTCCCTCACCACCTTAAACAGCTCTGCTGGACGAGACTCTGCAGACGCAATCCGTGCAGAAGAGAAAGCTCTCTTAGCTGCACGTATTGCCTCCCGATAGCAACAAAGAAAGTTCCTATGGCGAGTTCTGTCAGATAAGAGACGAGTCTTCCGCCACCTGCGCTCTAGCCGTTGTCCAAACCGCTTCATCCTCCTCAACCCTGGTGTAAACCAAGGCCTCCGATTAGGAGCGGGATGGCAAGGGCGCTTGGGAGCGATCATGTCGATAGCCCTGGTGAGATCGGTGTTCCAGGTACTAACCAGAGCATCGACAGGATCACTGGCATTCCCAACCATTAAACCCTCTAAGGCTTTCTGGAATCCAATTGGATCCATCAGCCTTCGAGGGCGGACCATTCGAATGGGCCCGCCACCCCCAGAGGAGCAGGAATTGGCTCTCAGTTCTGTCTTGACCAGGAAATGATCCGTCCATGACAATGCGGAGGTGCTTACCACCTCCGCCCACGGATATGCCTGTTCGGTACAAAACACCGCATCGAGAGTATGACCCGCACAATGTGTAGGCCCGTTGACCAGCTGGGATAGGCCCATGTTTGTCATGGTATCCATGAACTCCCGAGCCGCACCTGTTAAGTTGGTCTCGAGCGGGATGTTGAAGTCCCCCAAAACTAAAAGTCTGGGGGTCTCCAAGATCAGCTCAGAGACCAGCTGTGTCAGCTCGGTCAGGGAGTCTGCTAGACAACGGGGTGGCCGGTAGACTAGCAAAATTCCCAATCTATCCCTGGTCTTCAGGCTAAGGTACATACACTCAAACTGGAATGTATTCCGAACAGGTATCCTAGCCAAGGTCAAGGTGTTCTTATGAACCAGAGCCACTCCACCCCCCTGCCCACTTCCCCTCACCTGCTCACTGACAGAGTACCCGGCTGGGAGGGCCTGCGCCCATATAGCAGCACTGTCCTCCCCCAGCCAGGTCTCTGTGAAGCAAGCCAGGTCAGCATCCTCATCCAGGAGAAGATCCTGGATGATATGGGTCTTATTTTTCACCGACCTGGCATTGCAAAGAAGCAAGGTGAGGGTCTGTGGAATGGTTGGTCCGCTCTCCAAGCCATTCTGGGAAACAGGGGGAACTGGAGGCGGGATAGCTTTCAGACAGCGATCCCGTCTTCTTTTGTAACATCTGTTCCCTCTGTTGCCACCATACCTCCCTTTCCCCAACGCAACTCCAATAGCTGCCCCTGTCTCATTCCCGGCCTCAGGTAAGGTGATGACCATATGTTTGAAAGGAAGGGTGTGTAGGAATATCAGACACGATGGTGCAAGAATGCAATAGAGGAGCAGTATCAGTTGCAGCTTCTATGGATGCTTTGGCCTGCATTCACAATCAGCCAAAATGAAGTCTAAAACAGTAGAATAAGCAAAGAGATTGGCCATGGCAACAGCTATAACTATGTCACACAATTCTTCTCAGTGCTAGATAATTTTCAGAAACTGTGGGTTGGTCCCCGTGCTGAAAATATTCCGAAATTATTCTGAGTCTGCCTCAGGAGCGTCTCCAAGCAAAGCCCTAATACGGGCTACATGCGAGACAACATGTGTTTAAAAAACCCCACTTAACAAGTGTACTGCATCCAAAATAAGGAGATAGCATGTATTGTCCTGGGGTCATGCGGATGCTCCCAGGTTATTTGGGGCAGAGCTTGGCAGCCATAGTATTAGTGGGCATGGTTTCACCTCTGCTCCCTGTTCCTGCCGTGCACTCTGCAATCAGACCCTGGCAATCTGTTGACTGTTAAGCCACATAATAGTAGTGAAATTAAAAGGCTTTTCCCTCCTTCAGGATTGATTGATCTGAAAGTGATTGAGACAAGTCGACCTGAATTGGGAGAAAATTTTGAGCTGGCTGTGAGTGGCGGGTGCCCACTGTCATGCCCATGTGTGCACCTCTGCTAATCTGTGATGGCCACAGAAAAGAATGATCTGCTTTTAGCTATGCTTTTAACTAACTTTGGGTTATGCTTTTAACTATGGCGGCCAAAGAAAAGAATGATCTTTGTGTTCGTGGAGGTGCAAATGAAGTGTTTGCCTGTCACTGCTGCACCTGTTTGCCTGTCATCGCTACAGCAGGCGGAGTGGGTACCATAATCCATCGGGAGAGGGTGGGTGGGGAGAAAAAGACACACTGTGGCTCCCATGGGGACAGGCACGTACGATTTGAATCCACGTTGCCCCAAACCACATGGGGACACTTTATTGCGAGTTACAATGTGGATTTTTATGACATGCATCACAAGCGAAGCAACTGGCTTCCATGGGGACGTGTCCTGTATATTTGTATGCATGTGAGATTTTTTTTTTTTTTAAAGGAAGCCAATAGTATCAATGTAGTAAGATCTCTGTGTCTTCTGGACTTCATCATTTGCCCAGTCATGCTGAGAAGGTCAACACTGGGGCTTGCTCTAAAGGAAAAACTGCTACCTGAACCGCATTCATTATGGGGCTGATCATGGAGTCAAGTCCAAACTGTATTTAGTACTGATCACTGCTGGAATGTTGAGCTGGAATATTGAGTTTTATATCATAAACTGACATACCGAGTTCTATTTCCTTTGGTTTAGTACAGCCACAGGAACACCACTCAGAGGAATAGTAAAGTTACATTAGAAGTTCAACAGAGTGCAGAAACAAGTTCACAATTCAGATCATTTCAATTTCTTAAATTGCTCCTTGAACACAGCAGGCTCTGGGGAGTAGGATTTCCTAACTTAGAATTAATTCATATATTTTATGTATTTATTTATTTAAATTTTTATCCAACCCTATCTGCAAACGTCTCAGAGTGGGTTACAACATTAAAAAACCAGTGAACATAAATGAACATATTAAAACTATAACAATGCCTGAATGTAGGGAGGAAAAGCCATTTCCTTGTTTAGCCAAAGGCCAGGGCAAAGAGGTGCATCTTCACAGCTCTCCTGAATGCATAAAGTGAAGGTGCCAGATGCACCTCAGGAGGGAAACTATTCTATAATCTGGGAGCCACCACTGAAAAGGCCCTATCCTAGGTGCTACTGAGGGTGATGGTACAACCAGATCTGTGAGAAGTTTTTTGAAAAAGAAAAAAAACTTTCATTTCATATTATATATCTTTTATCCCACAGAGACAGAGGTCTTATTTCAGATTACATCCCTGAATACATCTACATACTAGTGCAGACTACAGCAAACCCTGGGCAGAGCCTGCTGTAGTCTGCACCAGAATGCAAATGGCAGGTTCCTATTCCAGGACATAGTCTGGAATAAGGCCCAGTGCAAAGAGTTCTGAGCGAACACTTGTATTTCTGGGTGCATGAGGATAGAATCTTTCTGATTTGGAAGAATCAGACAGAATTTTCTCTCCAAAAATGTTTCATTCTACTATTTTAATTGTTGACTGTTGAATATTTTTGCATGAACAACTATTTAGGCACAAGGAATAACAAACATCTTGTATCAAGAAATATTACTCTCATTTCATCTTGCTGCCAGTTGTTAAAACATGCACCCACCCTGCTGGTTGGGTTAGTTTAGGAGGAAAGCTGCAGTACAATATTATTTTGAAAGACACAGTAAAAGGTAGTATCTTAAATTGAAGACACAAGGTGGTATGTACCAAGAATTGGCAAAAAACCAAACACCAATTGTCTTTGCTTTGTGATTCGCTGTCTCAGCAACACATGTTGGATAGTTCTGTTTCCAACTCATTTTCTAATGACTGCCAAGTGTTACATCTAAGTGCCAGGCATCTATTTTTAATTGTTTTTCAGAAAAACAGCTTTACTGAAGACAGGGGAAGGCAGCCCGGGGGTGGGGAAGGGAGGGAAGGAGAGAAGGGCAGACAGATAGGACTTGGTCCCTTGAACTTAACTCACCATTGGTTGGTTGTAGTGCTCCAGGGACATGGTGACTACGTTAAGGCAAATGATGAAAGTGATGAAGATGTCCAGATAGTGGCTGGTGCAGACCGAGTGGATGAGGAGGCGCACAGAGCAGTAAGTGGCATAATATGGCAACCGCTGTGCTTCTTCAGTGAGCAACGTTCCAAAAAAAACGTCAGAGAAGAAAGGGAGGAAAGAGGAGGGATAGCAAAGAAGGGTATTAAAAAAAAGAATTAAAAGAAAAGAAAGCGAGTGAAATAGATACACAGATAACAAAGAAGATATGAGGAAAAAAAGACGCCAGAAAGAATAGAGGAATGAAAGTGAAGTATTATAAGGTAAAGTCAGGGGAAGAGAGGAAAGAGAATGACAGAGAATTTGTCTGTTTTTCCTTTATGCAAATTAATGTTTCATGCACATTTAAACTAAGGCTGCATCCAGAGGGCTATCTCATATGACCCTCAGGACAACTGAGGAGGGCAGTGTGTCCAAACCCCTCCACCAGTTTTGGCCCCAGGGCCTTTCTAGTCCCAAGCAATAACAGCTCAATGGGAAGGTAGGACAAACTATTCTTCAATTGTTCCCACCAGCAAATTGCCTTTTTGCCGCTATGTGGATGTATGGGGTGGTCAGAAACAAGAAGGCAACTCAAAATTGGGACACAAATTGTGCATGGGGGGGGGCACACAAACTACACCAGACTTTTAGCCACAATTCTGGTTCTTTGCAGTGGTTCTGTGTCCAATTTTTGCTGCTCTGAGCTGGGCATCGTTTTGGGCTCCACCACATCTCTCAGCTACATGTCAGAGCACGTGACTCATGCCCCAAAATGGGCCATCATGTGGATAGTGCCTAGGTTTGAAGGTAAGTGACGCAAACATTTCTAGAAGAGCAACATTTTGAGCAAAGGCAAAGGTTAGGAAAGCACCACTCTTTCAATTGCATCTTATATATGGGGGGTGGGTGGGTGATTAATTTGGTTCCTAGGTGCATTTGTGATGCTCCCTTCATATGTTACTAAAACAAACAACACAAACAGGGAACACACTGAACCAGGAATTCTTTTGTTTCCAAAATTGCCTTGGAACATGATGACTGAAGAACAGAAAAATATATTTTCTTCGGGAAGGGCTATCAGAGTTTGGCTAAAGCTGGGATCTCTCTTATATAAGTAGCAACTGATGCTATAGTTACATAAAATATTAACCCAAAGAAGCAACGTTCTTCTAGAGAACAACAAACATATAGTATTTATTGCATGGCCATGAAGAAGCAAAGGTGTCTTAGTTAACCTCAGTCGGATTCTCAGTCAAATAGATAAGTTATTCTGAGAGTTTTAATACCTGAATATGGATGGTATGTATCAATTTTATGAAAAATTAAAAGAAGAGGAGAAGGTTTTTCTCAGAAAACTTCAGCCTACGAACCCACAAAACACTTAGGTTGTTTCTTACTCCTACGCTTCTTTTCCAAGCGTCTCAGGCGTTTCTCTTCCCGCCGCCGTGCCTCCTCGGCTTCTTGGTGTTGCCGACATTTGTGGAAATTCTCTACCACCACCCCTACAAACATGTTGAGCACGAAGAAGCTGACGATGAGCAAAAAAGAAATGAAGTAAAGCAGCATCCATGGGTTGTTGTTGGTCACTGGCTGGAATAATAATACAAAAAAGGCTATGGTTAGCATGTTGGATATAGCACATTATTATTATGAGAAGGGAATAATGAGAGGAATTTGTTGTCAAAAAGCAGGGATCTGGAGAAAATAGAAATGACAGTACTAATGGACTACGTGTGAAATTTTATGGGAATACAGTATATTCTTTTTTGTCAAGACATTTACAGTGAAAAATGTTGTGCAGGAACAGAAATCACATGCTGGCCTCAAGGCCAGGGCTTGCTGAGAAATACTATCAGTAGGTGCTGTTATTAACTTCTATTATTATTTTGTCATTGTAACCTAAACATGGCAACTTATGATCACTGACATTATGAGAAATTCTCTTGGCTGCTGAGAGTCAACCTGACATCAGAAGAAAATCCCACAACCCAATTGGTCATGAGAAGCCATGTGATGTTATGTACTGAGAAACATATCTATTCACTCATGTACACGTATTCATTCATTCTTCTTTTGACTTTCTCCTATCACGTATCTATCCATATATCCATGCATATAATCGTTGACTGTTTCAGTATATCCTACTATATGCTGCAACTAAGCCATAAAGCACATTCCATGTTTTGGATCTACCAAGCTGTATTCAGTCTGCTCAGTTTTGTACCTAAATGATTTACCTCAGCCCTAGCTGCACGAGATCTTTCTCTACCTGCCCCAACAGCTGAAAGTGGCAGAGAAATGTACTTTTAGACAAACACCAGTCTTTAAAAGTTGTTCTTCTTTGAACACATATTGGTTGCTTCTATTCACTGGAAACAGTGCTAACTTACAGCTATAGCGATTGATGCCCACACTGAATCTGTGAATCATGGACTGAACATGCAAGGAGGTTCCATTTGTCACTTGGTTAAAATCACACACCGATATATAAAAAGAGGCTGTTCCAGTACAACAGCCCAGAAACCAGCTAAACCAGCATCCAGCTATCACTTATCCCACTATTTTTTGATATTCTGGAAGAAAACACTCCTGGAATATCAAAAAATGGTGAAATAAGTGATAAATTCAGCTTCTTATTGTTTTGCTGTTGATGCAGTAGGTGGTGCCAACCAATCAGCAGTCATGCGCCCTGGTCACACTTAGATGAGATAGCTCAAGCTGAGGTCGTACCAGTCTGTTCACACTTAGATCGTTATAAGTCATCCTCAGGCGGTCCTCACTTTGGGCTGCATTGGGTACACCTTTCTCTGTGATCGACCTGAGCCTCCTCCCTGGAACTCTTGGCTTTCCATCCTTTTTGCTGTGCCAAATCTATCTCCTTTCTTATTGGATGCTACTGTGTCACTCAAGGGAGGCGAGTGTGTGCGTTTGTGGTTCTTTTTTAAGCCTGCTTCACCATCTCCACACTCCTTTCCTTTTTTTAATCTGCTTTTCTTCTCCGTGCAATTATTTTTTTTTTTTAAAAACCCAAGTACATTTGCACAAAACCACTTGATAGAAAGAGGAATCATACACATAAAGTGTGGCAGAAGTGGGGGTCGTTAATGGTGGTGTGGCTATAGCGTTGACGTTGAGGAAGAGCCAGCGGCTCTAGCCATGAGAGTACAAGGCAAAAGCCATGCCTGGCTGGAAAGGAAGCTATGATTGCAGCTACAGGCGAGGAGTGCAATGTTCTTGCCTGAATTCTGATTATATTTGCACAATTCCACCAGATTTCGTTTTTAAAAAAAAGAGGTGCTAGAAGTGAGTGGAGCCCACAATCGCTTGCAGAGTAAAGGGAATTAAAGAGCCCTCACAGGAGGCATGTTCATGGGAGCTTTGCAGAAGCGCAGAAGGTGCCTTTGGTGGGGGCAGGGCTGGGGTGGAGAAGGGGTGGTGCATCACGAACTCTGCATGTGCCACCTTCTCGTAGACATTGGATGAAAGGAAAGACTGGACCCCACCCACCATAGCCTCCTTTAGCCCGCCCCCTTGCTCACACCGAGGAAGAAAAAACACCCTGGGATGCCAGGAAGGGCTGAGTCCTCTGGAAAAGATGGCTCTGTGTAAGCCTATCTGATGAGGATAGGTCAGTTTGGAAAACAAATTGAAGAAAAAAATGTGAGTAACATGACCAGAAGATGGTCTGCAGAAGTCTTAAACTAAAGGTGTGACCACGGCCGGGCAGAACTGAGTCAATCAGCAGGAGAAGGAGACAAGATCCGCTGCCTCCATCAGCAGCATCCTTTTCAGAAGACAAAATGCAAAGCTGGAGAGGAAGAATGGAGGCTTGATCTACTCATAAGAGGAGACAAAAGCAGCCACAACCGTATGTGCTTTTGCTGAAAGAACAGATATAAATGCATGGAGGGAAGGAGAAATCAGAACACGCATTGCTTAATCCATATTTGTATCGCCAAGGGTTCTGCAGTGTACATGAAATGCTTTTAAATGTATGCTGAAAAATCAGTGGCCACTGTGGGAACTTTCAGGTTTTTCTTTAAAGCACTGGCTCCCCACTGGCAATCAAAATATACCCATTCTCTCTCCCTCCCTCCCTTTCTCACACACAAATACATACATGAGAACTTAGCACAGTACCAGCCGTCTCTTCTTTTTTCTGTCCATAATGTACCAATTAAACTGCCCGGCTTTGCACTGGTCACAGTGATCAAAATTATCTTTTTTACATTGAAGGTTAAAAACAAAACCTTCCTAGCCTTTTCTAGTATGCATGAAAAATTTCAGATGTCTAGGGCCTTTCTGCACTTACTGGTAATCAGTATTAGGAGCTCTTCTACTCAGCTTTAGGGCTTTTCTGACCACACGTTAGTGTAGAGGCCCTGCCCACCACTGGTACATATCTTCCACACAGGATGGAGCATAATCCAGATCAGGAACCCCCTGATATGGATTACAGATGGACTTGATTAAAGAAGTCCAATGGCGTACCAGTTCAGGCCAGTCTGGATCATGGAGGCAGGCAGAAGGCACACCTCCATTTTTTGGGCTACCAGAAGACCCATCTGGCAGTACACCAAAGCACACTGCTGAAATAGGTCCTTCCAGGGCTCCAAGGCTAAAAATCTTTGCTCCTAACCATCAAGAGCCCTCAGATGGTAGCCCTGAAGCTCTTGCGAGGATTGGGACTGGTCTGGGGGCTGGTCTGGACCAGCGTCATTGTGCAGATGACATCGTTCCAGACAACATCTTCACATGATCCAGACCTATAGGCATTGGTGGTCCGGTCCAGTCCAGCCCCACTGGCTCTAGTAACAGCACAGGATACACAGAAAGGCACATATACACAATTTATCATTATCATCATTATTAATCTCAGTAGTTTGAGAGCTAGAGCAGTTTAAAAATTAGGACTATGAACACTAAGCTGAGAAATTCTTCATTCACCATACTTTATTCTCAGGGTTCTCCCCACCTCTGCAAATGGGATATTAAACTGTATTATCTTGCATTATAGTTTCACAGTTTTATAAAGCATGAATAGTTTATGAGAAGCACTATAGAAAATTAAGATAATCAGTCTGCTTTTTTTCTTCTACTTTGCTTAAATTCAAAAATGAGGTAATAAGTCTTTCTCCAAATTTGTGAAATTTCAGAAGATGAAAGCTTACTGAACAAAGTAAACATGGTGTCCAAAAAGGATATGGAATAGATGTTTCTGTGTGTGGGAGTGATATTAATATTTACAGAGCTAATAATCTTGGGAGATGGAATATAGTAATAATTATAGCATTAGAGAACCAAAGGATAATTATAATAATTGTATAAAAAACTCACTTAGCAATATGTACACACAAAGAATGAATATTCAATCATTGCTATCAAAAGTACTATTACATCCTACAAATGAACTCAGTGTAGACATAACAGCATTTTAGTGGAAAATACTAGTCAGGCTCTGAAGTTGTCTCCACACCTTGGGCTCAGTGAGCACCTTAAAGCAGAAGTGTTTGTTCGTGCATAAGGGTGGGGCATGATGCCGACGTCCCCCATGGCTTGCCCCTCATCCTCTTTGAAGCTGACATGCCAGATGTGGGCTTTTCCAGCATGAGAGCTGTTCAATACTATCACAGAAGTTGCTTTTGTGGGCATTCTCAGGTACTATTTCTCTGCTCTGAGGGAAGGGAGCTCTGGATGGATCTTCTGGATCCTCTGGTGACCTTCTTGGTGGTACAGTGGCAGGCACTCAAGACATTTGGTATGGACCTGTAAAGCCATACAGTGTTCAGCATCTGAGCTATCCCTCTGCCCTGTTAGCACACGTCCTGTGAGGTCCCTTCTGCACAAGGCCTTTTTCCAGTTTATGCTCCAGAATAGGGTTTGCCAACAACATGCTAGTGCGGATTATGGCAGGCCCTTGGTGAAGTCTGCCTTAGTCTGCACCAGGAGGCGGACAATAGGCCCCATAAGGCCCAATGCAGAATGGGCCTTACTCTTTAGATCTTAAGTTCTTGGTCCATGTGATTAATAGGAAGCCCAGAAGGTCAAAAAGGAACATCAACCTTCTTAGGGTGAGAACCTGCATTGTTGCTGCCTGGCTGTTTGTCCTGAAGGACAAACAGTCTTCTCTTGTTGCTGATATGTGGGAAGTTAGGGTAGGACTGGACCCCAGAGTAACAGATTGCACAAACTCTGGAGTCTTTGTAATTTTTTTTTTTTGCATATTTTATATTGCATTTATACTTTTGACTTGTTATGTTGTATGTTTTGTTAGCTCCCTTGAGCTTCCTAGGGATGGAAGGTTGGGTATAAAATAAATGAAAAACTTCACCCAGGGCCAGGAAGAGAGCCTTTTTGGTTGTGACCCCTCTCTCTAGAATTCACTTTATAATCTGCCATAGTCTAAACCAGCATTATGGTGGTAGGGTCCTATTCTGGAATATAATCTGGAATGCGGCTCAGTGCAGAAATGGCCAAAATGTTAGGGGGACCAACTGAATAGAATCAGTAGAAATCTGTCCTAGCTTTGATCCTGGGATTGATGGATCAGTGACAAAAGTATCAACAGGAGGATCCTTGCAAGCTTCTACTAATCACTGACAACCCTAGGTGACTGCCAAGACGTTCTTGGAAGGCAAGCACCCCCACCCCCAACTTCACTGATTTAGGGGAAAGAGGTCCACTTCCCTACTGTTGTTCTGTTATTCACTTCCCCTGCTGTTATTCTGAACGCTTCTGTGGTGGCATCAGTTGGGGGCAGGGATTATTTCCTTGACGTCTGCCACCACATGCCACATTGCGTACAACTGGCATATGCCATGACAGTGAATTAATCTGCAGTTTAATTGAAAGTGAAAAAAATCCTATGTGCAGATGGAGCCTTAAGTTGCACTTACTTGTAGCAAAAAAGCAGCCCAAAGTGCCTGTTACAGGTGGTATCATGTGGCAGCTATGTTCTCATCCCATCTTTAATCCACTTTTTCTAGCTTAGAATGTTAAGGAAAGGCAGATGAGCTTGTGAAGGGTCCCACAAGTGGACCACCTCTAAGATGTGGGGCTTTCTTTTATTGCAACCTATATTTGTCTGTTGTACAACAGCAAAATATACAATTGCACATTTATTGCACTGCATAAAACAGGATGGTCTGAAAGATCTTCAGGATGAAAAGTGCTAAATATTTCCAGAAATCTCTCTAGACAATTTTCCAAATTTCACTGCATGTCTTTGTGTAATTTATTATCCATAGAACATTCTGTCCATGTGCCATCAGCCCCAGAAAAGGCTAGAAAAACTAGCTAAAAATTGTTCTATTTTATCAAGAGAATAAGTAGAGTTCATGGTGTGAAAGTAATATATTATCAGTGTTGTTTGGCCCTATGTGACTGCTGTCTGCACTGGGGAAGTGATCTTGCATTATTTAAGTTAACAGGAATAACAGCAGATTTTAGCTGCCACCAATGAAAAATTCTGCCTATAGAGGAAATTGCTGTGAGTGATTTTATATCTGGAGAGCATGTCATTATGCCCCCAAAGGGCATAGACTATTACTGCAAAGCCATTGCAAGATCAATCACTTCAGGTTTTTGCAAAAAAAAAAGTATAACAGAAAAATGGGAGGGCCTCCTCTCTGCGCAAATATACATCTTCGTTGCTCCCCAGTAGTGGCTGATGCATGCTGAGACTGTGATCAGAACAAGATTCATTCAGCCTGTAATGACTGACTCCCCCACACTCCCCACTGCATTTGCTTTACCTTCTCTTCAAGTCTGAAAAATATCACCTCTTCAACATTCAAGATTTCATAGCTCTGAAGGCTTCTTTTTCTTTAAGCAAGGTTGGGCAGGAAACTACATAAGCAAAGTGGTGGGGGTTTCCCATCAAGTGGCTCATCAGTAGTGAGCACCCATAGTCAGGGTAGGTGTTGTCTCATTTGGAGACAAATATAGACTGCAGAGTGTGGCAAAATAAAGTAGGATGCTTTTTTTCTTAAAGGGAAGACTGAAAAAAGCCGTGTTTCATTACACCCTGAAACTTCTGGGAAGGAGAACAAAGCAGTTGAAATGAAATAGCACCAACTATTAGAACATATAGAGCAAATAGTAGGTAAGATAATATGGCAGCTTCCATATTATCCTTGGCTCCATGACAGTCAGGGTCTGGGATTGAAGACTCTGAATGCCAGAGCACACCACGCTTAGTCTCCCTGGTTGCACAAGCCTGGAGTCTGGCCCACATTTTGTTATGAAAATCACATCTGGAGTGTACCAATAGGAGAAAAGTCAAAGTGGAGACTAAACTGACAAGTTTCCTTGAGTTCCCAACCTTGGTTCTATTCTTGCTTTTCCAACCATGTAGACATTTCCCTGGGACTGTTTTTGTGCACATCATTCAATTCTCCCTGACCTTTGTTGTCCAGGGAATTCTCTTTCTCTGGTTCCAAGGGTGATTTGAGATGTGTGTGTGTGGGGGGGGGGGGGGGCGCAAACAGATGGCCACAGGCACATTCCATGCCTCACCACATTCCTGTCCCAGTTGGCCAGGAACGTTCTTCGCATCACATGCCACAGTGTGCAATGCAGAAGTTACCTGTGTGCAAAGTCTCATGAAAAGTGGACCCACTTTGTGATTAGTGATCCCTTATTTGAAACAGAGATGAAAGAGAAAAGGAGAGTGGATTCAAGGTAGTAGGATGTTTCACACTTGTCCCTATGGGCCAGCCGCTCCTGCTGGGCACACAGTTCATGAGAAGGAGACAGCAAAATGCAGGGACAAAGAAAAGGCCAATATAAAAAGATTGTTTACTCCTTCTGCTCCCAGACTTGTAACTGTATTTAAAATAAAGGTGCAGAAACAAGAAAGAACAGAGAGTAAGAAATAAACATGTGAAAAACACATGCACTCTTGTAACGCACTTATAAATTCAACTCAAAGCAACAGTTTTCATCACTGTGCCATCCAAAAGTAAACCATTTAATATGCCCCCTAGTAAATCTCAGTATTTGGCAAAGTAAACAGCAACTCAATCAGGATGCATCAAAACTTGTTCCTTTGGTGGAACAAATATTGCAATTCAAAGCAGTATGAATGGTCAGTGTATAATGTAATGGCTGTACCTGCTGGTCAACGGCCACAGCATCCAGTCCATTGTACATGATATTAACCCAGCCATCTTTAGAAGCCAGCACAAAGAGTGACATCAAAGCCTACAAGACACAAGGATGTCAGAGGATTTTGGGTGAGTTTTTGGCCACCTCAGTCTTTACAATTTGACTGACTGATTGATCCATCCGGTCAGATTTGTATATTGCTTTATACCTAAGAGGTCCCAAGGTGGTTAACAACAGGGAAAATACAGAGGTAAAATACAAAGCTCTTAAATTTAAGGATCTAAACAAAAGTAAGGGTAAACATACATTTTTACAAATGTAGAGAAACGAACAACACAAAGCACTGGTTATTACAGCAATAAAAACAAAGTATAAATAGAACAAACTAAAAACAATAACAGTTTAGTGGGCTTGGGAACACTCCAGCTGGTCAAGACAGTCTGTACTTTGGATAACCTTTTCAGGGACATCTCCTGTGCTGTCCTGTGTTACTCCAACGCTCCTAGCCTCAGAGACCTGGGGGGAAATCCATTTTGATAGTGGACGGCCAAAATGGGTCCCTCTGCTAAACCGTAGCAAAAAAGTATGCACTCATTTACATGCCTCCCGTTCCCATTCTAGTTGGCCTCTAACTGCTGGTAGACATTTTTAAAAAGGTCTATCTATATCCGTGAAGAAGCTGAGAATGATCACTAAATTTTCTGTTCTAAAGTTCCCTACAGATGAAGACTAAAACAACACAAAAGAAGTGCATCAGGGGTGATCCAGAGAGCATGTGTGTGGCCTTCATGTTTCCAACCCTTCTCTAATCCACCTTTTCTAGCACAGAATGTTTAGGAGGGGGAGGGGCAGACTGGTGGGTGAACAACACTACCTTGAAGTCTTCTACAAGCCACCTCAGAGGTCCTTCTTCTTGTTTGCTGTGTCTGTTCACAGCCTATGTTCATACTGGAGATTATTTGTTCAGCCACCATCTCTAGATGGTGGCTGAATCCACTAGCAAAGGATACCATGGGATATAGACAATTACCCTTTCCTAGCTAGACACTGCTGGGTTTTTCAGCAGTAGTTTCTAGCTCTTCTTCTGGAGGGGAGGGGAAGTGAAGCTATGGTGGGGTTGTCCAGGATCCATGGTTTAACAGCTCTTTATTGGAGCACCATCGATGTAATGTTGTCTTTTTCAAACTGCAAGCCCTTATTTAGTTTCTTTGCTATCCAGATTTCCTCATACTGCAAAATATCCATTATTCAAATGTGGCCTATTTCTCAGCCACTTCCAGGCAGGAAGAATAAAGAGTGCTTTTGCCCTCCAAATTTAAAGAAGAGCTCCTTTTAAAACTGCAGTGTGCAGTGTGCACATGGCCGTGAAAGAATCCCCAGAAGTGATTTTGATTGGTGGGACAAGCTTTCTCCTCCTGCATCAGGATCAGTTGTGATTTTGATACGAGAGAATTTCAGGACATAATCCTAAATATTCAAAGGTGCAGCCCTCTTTCTATGCTATAAGTGTGTTAACAGGTGTATTGAGGCAAATCTAAGATAACTTGACAGGCTCCAAATTTACCTGGCCCAGATTGTCGAAGTTGTATTTGTGATGCACCCACTTGTAATTGGCAGCCATGCAGTCAGACCTGTTAGTGATGTTTCGAATGTCCACACCCAGGCAATGATAGAACTTTCCCTTGAAGAGCTGCAAGAAGACAACCTCTGTTAGTGAGTTAAACAACATGAAAAGACAAACCACATTATGAGTCAATAATACTACATCTTAACTGAGATCTAATGTGTAGTCAGCAGGTCATGACAGGCAGCAGGAAGACACATCTTCTTTTAGTAGTGTCTCAGGGCGCGTTCTCACCCACTGCCAATCCGAATTACTCTGGTCCGGAGTAATCCGGGTTCTGATGCAGATTAGGGTTGGAGGCTGGGAACAGCACCGAGCGTGCATCAGGCTGTTCCCAAACCAAACCCAGAGGTGCGCACAAGCATACCTGTGAATGGCATGGTGCAGTGGTTTTTGAGGACAGGAGCAGGTGTAGCAGCAGCAGCCTCCGCCACTGTCTGCCACAGCCGCATTCCGTCCCCGCACACCCCCGCTCGCTTGCTTGTTTGCTCACTTGCTCTCCCCAGCCTCCTCCTTCTCCTCCGATCCTGCAACAACCGTCCGCCATTGCCACCTTCCCTCCCCGCACCCTGCACCCTGCACCCCGCACCCCGCTCACCCCAACCTCCTCCTTCTCCGATCCTGCAACAACCGTCCACTGCCACCACATTCCCTCCCTGCACCCTCCGCTTGCTCACTCGCTTCACTCACTTGCCTCAGCCCCCGGCTTTCACTGGGACTAAAATCTGGACTGGATTGGGAAGTCCTCATTTTAACACGGTTCCCCCCGCCCCCCGGATTTCTGCAGGGGTTTCTGCAGAAAATCTGGGGAAAAAGAACTGGCATGGGAACGACCCTTCCCAGATTTGGGCAACTGGTGAATTTAATGGGAACGCTGGTTCTCAGGTCCAAATCCAGTCCATATTTTAGTCCCTATGGGGACATGGGCTTAGTTTCTCCGTCTCTCTAAGGACCAGCTACTTCTGGCTGTTATTTATGGTGGAATCTTCATTCAGATATTTAGATTTCTATCCTGTACTGTACCCTAAAATTAAAAATAGTGATACCTGAATGGGGAGGATAGCTACCACTTCAGTCAAAAGCTAGAGTGAGTCTTTACCATATGTCTAAAAGTGGGAAGAGTTGGGGTCATTCCACAAGTTGGGACTGCTTCAGAGAAAGGTCTTCTTATACGTCCCTGAAACTTTGCTGCTAGTGGCACTGCAACTAAGAGAGCTTCTCCTGAAGATCTCAACAGACAGGCAGGTCTATGGCCTTTCTGCACTTACCTGCTGTTAATCCAGATCAGTGTGTCTAGAATAGCTCAGCCCTCTGATCCAGATTGTGGGGAGGCTCTGATCTGGACTGCCTACATTGTGTGCTCTTGAAGCTTTTGCAAGTTTGAATCCACACCCCCACACCTCCAAAGGCTGGGAACAAACCTTCACATTTAGAACCAGTTTAGCACAGACTGTGTTTGAAGGTTTGGTTTGTTACCAAACTGAATAGAAGGAGATTCTAAGCAAACTGTTAATCAACTCTGCCTTTTTTTTTCAATGTTAATATCTTGATAGGTTTCCGTTTTTCATAATTTAACACAATGAGAGAGATCATTTCCTTAGCAGGGGATGCCAGGCATCCTAGCCCTTGTATTCTAAACTAACTATAGGGCACAAGAATAGAGAAAATTCTAGCATATTATGAAAAACTGAAACCAATCAAGGTAATAACAATGACAACAAAAAGGCAGAGGGAGGAGGAAAGGGAAAATGGTGTACTACTTATATATTTCAAAGCTTCAGATTTTTCTTCCTTGTCATTGATTGTTGGCTGAAGTTTCTGTACATACACAGCCTTTAATTTTCCATCACTATTTGCCTTTCTTAATACTAAGATTCTGATCTTTATCTTGATTGGTTTCACTTGTGTAATTATGGGGTGGAGATGTATATAAAATGTCTTTAGTCAAGACAGCATTGACAGTGATGTATATGTTGAAAATCTTTACTACTAATATACTGATGTTTTTGGTTTAATCAATAAAGAGTTTTTAATTAGACTTTGAACTGAGACTTTTAAAACAGTATACATATGGATTTAGTTACATAAAAATTCCTCACAATGTCTTGCAAACTTCTGTAACAGAAGCCTAAAATAAAGAGGATGCCACATCTTCTCTTTTTCCTTTTTCAAATAAATGTGGGTGGATTTAGTGTCTAGAATGTAGAGAACAGTCAACAACTAATGAGAATTTTCCTTCCTTCCTTCCTTCCTTCCTTCCTTCCTTCCTTCCTTCACTATGTACACTACCTTATAGTAACCTGGAACCTGTTCTTGTGATATTTTGAAATTAATCTGTTCCTGCCGGCTCACAAGAAATAGGCCAAAGAGTAACTGTACACCAAGCAAATTGGGTCATCAGTCAATCAATTTACCTCACAGAAGGGTAATTTTATATGGTTAAAGAACTGTTACCAGCACGCAGCCTTCCTGGATAGCTGGAGAAGTGGGACATTGGGGAAGCAGGGGCGCTCCATCAGCCCATCCCCTAAGCCCACTACATTCCCCCCAGCAGCCTTTTGCTCATGCATGATACCCTTTTTACATTGTAAGCCTGAGGGCAGGGACTTGACTAAGGTTAGATTTTTTTCCCTCTCTTAATATAAGAAGATAGGAGCTCTAACATTTTCATACTGGCAGTTTCATGAAGGGTAAGGTAAGCTTTTAGAACACGTCTTCAAGACAGAACACATGCAATAAATGAACTTCACCACAGACTACAGTAATGGTACCTGGACCCCAAGAATTCCAAAGATGATGAAGAAAGCACAGCAAATAAGGACAATATTTCCAATGGGTTTGAGGGATGAAATAAGTGTCTCGACCACCAGCTTTAGACCTGGTGCACGGCTTATGACCCTGAAAAAGAAGCACTGTGAGGGACAACAGTAGAGGAGATCTTAACGCTTTCTGCATATACTGGTACTGTATTAAATATTATTGTTGTAACAAGTATCATGACTCAGCTGCTATTCAAAAGCAGAGCAGAGTGGCAAACTTCCTATAAAGTTATATTTCTGTGCTGCTTCTCTGCAGTATTACAACATTTGGCATACAGCATATACTGGAGAAACAGAAATGTGTGAATTCTTTGCAGAGGATGATGCACAAAGAGGTAAAACGCAATTTAAATGTATTTATTGTCTATATTTATGGCCCACATTCTGCTCTGGAACCCAAGGTACATATGATGTACGTGTGATATACACATGGTCCCCAGATGTCTTTCAAACTCAGTTTTGCTTAGCTTCACCAAGGTAGTGGTTACATGGCATACCAGTGGGCCCAGCATGCTAGGAAACATTATGTCTCAAACAACTCTCAATAAATCACCTGAGCATGTTGCACTCAGTCTCCTGACAACAATAGTCAGGTTTGTTAATGATCAGTCTGGCAAAGCAGAAGTGCATGTGTTGTTCAGGGAAGCAGAATCCTAAGTAGCTACACACTTAGTCACACTGTTATATGAATGCACTTGTTCTACAGTGGTTAACAGCACCAGGCGAGAACTCAGGAGCCCCTTGGTTTGAATCCCCACTCTGCTTTGGAAATTCACAGGGAAAGGCCCTGAGAACCCTGAGAAAAAATCTGGAGTGGAACCCCTAAGGTAGTTGGATGGACCACAGCGAACCTGCAGCCAACCCAGTGCCAAAAGTTGCCTTGACAGTCCTTTGGATCACACTGTCAAAAGAGAGAAACTCTGATGTCCAGGCAACTCAGAGTTTCCATACCATCATGCCAAGAATTTCCTGTTGCCTTGTCTGCACTACAGAATGGTTTATTGGGAGGTCATGTCTGCTGGAAGCCCAAAATCAGCTACTGGAATGGGCTATGGAGAAAAAAATGTTGCTATAGTCCACTTGAAGCTCTCCACAGAGCATCACAGGCTGTTATACCAGACCATTGACACATATGAAGATGATGCACAAATAGTGATCTGGTCTGCCATGGCCAGGATGTCCAATGCCATTTCTCTGGACAACCAGAATTGGTACCTAACCAAAAACAGCTGCAATCAGCAACTTGGGAGTCCAGGGACATTTCCCAGCCTCTGAAGTTGGGCAAGATGGGATGCTTGCAACATGGACAGCCTCTGATGTGGACCACCAGCAGCCCAGCCCATTGTGGGATGAGTTATCTGAATGGGACAGCATGGCATGGGGTAGTTCACACCATGTGGAAAGTTCCTCGGTTCCTAATATGTAAACTGTTAATCAGATGAGCAAAGGACTATACCTGAGTGGGCGCAAAGTGCGTAGCAACCGCAGAACTCGTAGCACCCCCAGAATTTTGGCTCCACCAGCAGAAGCTACTGAGACCACAATATCAATGATGGATACAAATACCAGAAAGCCATCCAGAATATTCCAGCTACTGCGAAGATAGGCCTGATCCCCAAAATAAAGGCCAAGGGAGACGACCTACAGGACATGAGACGTTATTTAGATATTGAGAATAAGGCAGTTAAACGGCAGAGTTTGATTACAGCCCTAGAAGTAAACAATGCAGATACTTTACGGCAACATTTGGGTCAGAATTTTTGGGCATTTCTACACTTCCCTGTGCTGGACTTCTCCAGTAGGAACTGTCCCTATTGGAGTGGTTCCCAGCTGAAGTGCTACAGCTATCCCAGTCCACAAATGTCCCTGGCCTTGAAGCCCAAGACACCACCAAAATAGTTCCCCTGGTAAACTAGAATAAAGAGGGATATGCCCTTTGACACACCTCCTTGTTCTGTTCTAGCAACCGCTGGACCATCCATCCAATGAGGTTGGAGTGGTCTAGTTCACTCTAGAGTGCTGAAAAACAAAGACCAGAAAGGGTCTACTTCTCACACTGAAGTGTTTTAAAGGTAAAGCATGTAAAGGAGCAGATAAGACACAACTAAAATTTGATCTTCATTGCTGTCATGGTATTGGCTCTAGTTTTACGTATTTTAGGAAATTAAAGATAGAAAATAGAAGACTCCAAATTCACTTCCTGTAGAAAAGGTTTTTTTTGAAAGCTGCCTGCGGTCTTCAAGATTCTAATGTGCTCCTTGCTCCTTCACTTGTTATATATTCCTTCACCATCTCAGAAATTATTATAAGTTTTGAATGACTAAAATTCAGTAATGAAAGAGTGTCAGTTTTCAACACATCCAAACATAGTAGCTTCTGGGCATAAGACTCTGATTGCAGTCACACTGGCCCCTGCACTAGAGTCATACAAAGACATCCAGAGGTCCCCTCCACTGTTCCTTGAACTGCCACAACCCCCAATAGGCACGACCTATTTATAACCCTTTTTAAATTACCCTGAGGGCATGTTCACTGGAGAAAGTCACCTCCTGTGGGGAGATAACTTGAGGTCCTGCTGGCTGGGACTTACAGTTCGGGAGTGAAAATGGCTTTGTTAGGATGGAGCTGTAAAAACTAAACCGCCAGGAAATATGGCCACAATAAATCCCCGTTTTTACTGTAAAGGTTGAAAGTACTTCATCTTCTTTTCCTTTCCTTTCTTCAGGAGAGGGAAGAAATATCTTCTTAAGAAAATCCCTGATTCCTACAAATGCTCACCCCTGCCAAATGGTGACATTAGTTCACTTGATAGTGTTCATTAACCAAGGGTGGCATACAAGCAATGATGAATGAATGAAATATGCCGCATCAAATTTAACTTTACAGTGATAATGAGATTTTACCAAGTCCTGATATTACTGAAGGTAAATGTGAGAAAATTAACCAGAGCTTTCTTGTTTCCCTGTCCAGCTATATCAAGAAGGGACAAATGGCGTGTTTGCTCCACTAGCAAGATAAAATTATCAATGATATTAGTTGAACCAGTACATGGGACTAAAACTTGCCAGGTGATATTGAATAACTTACCTTTAATGTCATCTCAGCGACAAAGATTGCCGTGAAGATGTAATTTGAAACAGTAAGGAAGATTCTTTCCTGAAACAAGCAAAAATGGCCTTAAAATATGGCCTGCAAGACTTTTGCCATTTAGCTTGTTGTAAAAGCTTGGCAATTTATGTTTTCATGTAAAGAGCCAAGTTGAGAACATGTTAAAACTGAACACTCTGAAGTAAGTTGGCAAAAAGCATAAGCCTGCCAACACCTCAGTTATCCTGTTTACACTCCTACTTCATTTCTGTCCATGTAGTAGACATGTGAAATTGTATATAAGCAGTCTGAGATCTCTTTCCATCATGCGCATACCCACATATACATTAAAAAATGGTAAAAACACAATTGCCCTGAAAGCTAACATAGGCCCTGTCCTCAAGCACATTTGGTACAGTTCCGAGTGCCTAATTGGCACTATGTGCCCCATGGGCTTTGGATTTGGCACGTGAAAAGCATACCAAATCCTCCCAAACAGTGCCAGAAGGGTGCCAAATTTGGTACCTGAAAAAAGAAGTCTCGGCGCTGTTTGGGGAGCCGGCACGCATTGCTTAGTGAGCTGGGACTGCACATGGGGACGCTTGCAGGCTAACGGGGAGGAGATTCGCGCTCATGTGTCTCCTTTTCAGCAGTCAGAACTCTCAGCTGTGAAGTGCCTACTGCCGCTAAATTGTTGCGGCTTTCAGCATTAATTTTTTTTAAAAAGTTCTTTCTAGTAATGAAGCTTTATTTGTGCTTCTCTTCGTGCTTCCCACCCCAGCCCTGGCTGTCTCTGCCACTAAGGGTGTGTGTGTGTGATGCGGCAGAGAGGTGAGCTGATGGTGAGCTGACAGCTGAGAGTTCTGATTGCTAACAGGAGGAACGGACTTTTACACACCTCTGCTCAAACAGGAACAACAGAGAATGCCGTAAACTGAAAAATCACGCCTTAATATCGCCTTCTCTGTTGCAGCTACTTTTTAATGATTTCCTGCTTGCTCCTCTCCCTTCCCTTTTCTGTTTTGGAATATTCAGCCCATCCTTACTGCCACCACTCCTTGTTTTTATGCTTTGACATGCACAGTAGGGTTCTCGGGTCAAAGCACGTGCATTAAAAAGGTTAGTGTCCTGTTTGCAGCATACTAACCTGCCAAAGAAGGCAGGGCTTGTAAGGGCCAGCAACTTGCAAGCTCAGCCCTCTGTGAAGGTGAGAGGAAAGTGAGGGCTGAAGGGAGACTACAAGTAGCACTTACCTGCCTCTTGCTTCCTTTCTGAGCTTATTTTGCAGCCGAGAGGAGGCAAGACCACATGGCCTTTGCGGTGAGGTCACTGTGCGCCTCTGTGTGATCCTGGGGTTCCCAGGGTTTCTAGGGCTTTCCATGGCCCTGGTGGCTGCTTGGCAGGTTCTTTGTATGCAAACAGAATATAACCTTGTTTGATGCACATGCCTGCTCTGGACAGACAAATAAGTGTGGGATTCAATTAATTAAATGTATGTGGACTTTTGGGATGTTCTTAAGTACAATGAATGTGGGTCGTTTTTGTGATAGACTTTTAGGCTGCTGCTACACATAGATCCAGCTGGGGCGCCCATTGTATAATAGACAGATGCTGCCATGATGGAGGCAGGAGGTGGCAGCCTACAAGGATAAGGTTAGGGAATTATCACCTAGGACTAGAAATGCTAGTGGTACCCTGGCCATATATAATGTACGTGTTCCTGTTCCAGGCTACTGAGCCGGCACTGGGCTGAAATAATCTCCACATCCACCAGGTGTCAATTCTATCACAACAGGTTTAACTCATAGTGGCTTGTCTTGCTTTCTGTATACAGTATGTCGCCCCTTTTAATGTCTGAGATAGGATGCAACCACTCTGGAGTGGGAACGTTTGGTTGCCCTGCCCCTAGTGACCACAAGTCTCCCCCTTTTCATCTGCCTGAATCCTGCCTTTCGAGAGATCCTGTGTGTTGTGGACAGGAATTATGCAACTGCTGCCCTAGCTATTCCTCCTGTGTTTTTGATGTATGAATACTCACTGTGCTCCTGTGTTCAATTTGGGGTCTTTCCAGGGCAATTGTGATGCAGTTGAGGAATATGAAGGCCAAGACAATATAATCAAAGAGCTTATGGGCAATGATAGTTTGGCAGAGGATACGAAACCTGGAAAAGAGAATATTTGAGAATCGCACATGTTTCCAACGGGTTAGCAAGTTAGGTTTTGAAAAAAGTGAGAGATGGATTAAATTACTGCCTCACATTTGATATTAAAGTGCCTGTCTAAGACCTAAATGTTTTTCAGTGGAAGGCAGTGATGAAATGCCTTATTTAAAAGCTAGGATAAATTCCTCTGTTTCTGAAGACTAATAATGCAAATTGCTTTCTTTGAGAGATTAAAAAAAACTATTTGGCCAGGGCACAAAAAGAATTATGCTGCTCAGAATATTAAATTATTATCACATACAGGGGAAATGGTTGTGTATCCCTGAAAGATTGGCAAGTTGACTGAAAGTAATTCAATTATTCCTATGTTAAAATTTTAATCAAGTGATCTGGTAGCATTCTGGTCCACTTTCCTGTCCAAGTGGAAAAGAACTGAGGTAAACCTGTTTTGTGGGGAGAAGAGATAGATGGACCAGTCTTCACGTAACTCGCACCAGTCTGGTTTGTAGGCCTCTATCATCTTTCTGATACGGAAACACAGGCTCTGTGAAAGCAGAAGCAACACAAGACAAGACAACATCATCTGGACTTCACTTTATGCCCAGGATGCTAATAACAGGATATCTTCTAATTACAGATCTCTCATTTCTGTGGATCATTTGCTATCCATCATGCACCATGCAGAGCAAGAAAATGGCTTGAAATCACAGCTGTAGGGTGATGATGACATTGACAGAGAATTCAGATGTTTTGCTCTGATTTGACAGAACTGTAGACTAAAAGAGAACTCTGAGGACATCAAAGCCCATATCGCAACACATTGGAAGGATTAATGAGCTCATTTACCTCCTAGAAAGCAGGGAATCAGTGTTGCCAATATGACTGTGATTGAAAGCATTGCTGATTGTGTCACACTCAGCAATACTTACAGACAGGCCATTGTCTGCTTCAGACAAAATTCTGAAGTATGCTTTAGAGACGTTTTAAATTTCACCTGGTTCCTGATTGCCAGGACTGGTGGGGATTATGAGCAAGTTGGAGTGTGCAAAGCTCTGATGGTATGCATTTATGTGGGCAAGAGCATTTCTGCACTTTCCTCTGGTCAGGATTAAGAAGTGGGATTATGGGCTCTCCTTGTGCATGTTAGTGAGGAACAAAGGAAGACCTGCCCTCTGATGGTATGTTCCACCTGCACAAGACACAGCATAATCCAGAACAGAAGGGTGGGCCTCTGGATGTCCCATAGACATGACTAAACAGGTCCACTGGTGTACTAGCACTACTAGTCCAGAACATGGCAGGTTTACCAGGGGGACCCCACTTTGGCAGTGCATCAAATTGTCCTGACATTTTTTTAAAATTATTTTTACCCTCCCCAATCACAAAGTTCTCAGGGTGGGGTATAACATTAAAATGAACATACTAAAACAATACTGTATCTGAAAGTGAGAGAAAAAAAACCTGTTTCCTTATTTAGCCAAAGGCCAGGGCAAAGAGGTGTGCCTTTTCTGCTTTCCTGCACATGTAAAGTAAAGGTGCCTGTTGCACCTCAGGGTAGAGACTATTCCAAAATCTTGGAGCCATCAGTGAGAAGGCCCTGGAAGTTCAGGGACTGGTTTTGAAGCTTGCATAAGCTTTTGGACTGGCACTGGGGCTGGGCTGGATGGGTGGTGGGTTATGGGTGCGTGCGCTGGGAAGTACCACTTTGCGTGTTGGGAGCTTTCTTTAACGCTCACATGACACTGGCAAGTCTTCCTTTGATCTAATTCAGATCAAAGGAGGATTTCCTGGCATTGCATGGACCTCAAAGGAAGCCCATCAACTGGCCTACAGTGGGAGAGGGGACTGCTGGATGTATTTATCTGTATCAGTTGCCACTCATGCATAAGTACAGCATTCCTGCCTTGTCTTATAACCCTTTGGTAATTTAATCATGGCCTGTTTCTGCCAGAGCAGTCCAGCTGTCCTGGATCAAAGCCATCTGCACTTCATCCAGCTGTTCCAAGAGCTCCAGTGCTGCCCCATGCTCCTTTGGTGCTTGCATGACCTTTGGAGGCCCTCTGTGAGGGCTCCAAGGGCCAGAAAGTTCCTGGTCTTAGAGCCCTTGGGAGACTCATTTTGTTGGCGACATTTTGCAGGAAATTGAGAGCAGGTGAAGGTTTTGCCTTTGTCTTCTGCCTGAGAATGCCCAGAAGCAATTAGTTGGCCACTGTGTGAGATAGGATGCTGGACTTGGTGGGCACTGGCATGATTCAGCAGAGCTCCTCTTATGTTCTTTTATGTTTCAATGAGCAGTAGGTCATATGGGGAGGAATCAGGCCTCAGCCAGAGAAGCTGCTACCCTGTGAGGCACACAGAGTTGTCATCTGGAGCGCTTCCAAAACTGGTTTGCCGCACAAAGTGGGAGCTTCCCTTATCACTGCTTTGATCCTCCTCATACAATCCACCACTTACTTAAATGGCTCCCCCCTCCCCTGCTGTGGAAAATCCCACTAAGGCAATGGTTTTTTTTTCTCAATTTCACACACAGTAATTTTCTTAATTGAAGGTAGTACTACTCACATAGTCTATTTCCTCCTCATCTTCTCCATGGTCCTTCCGGTTGTTCATTTCTGGGAAGATATCTTTAGCAACAGTGAGCATTTTACCGTTACAGTCCTGATGCTCAATAGGCCCTGTTTTCCGTGATGGTCTGTGGCAAGCTGGGACTGCAGGTGCCAACTCCAACAGTTCAGAGTGGCCCTTGGTGTCCAACGAGAGTGTACGCCTATGGTGATGTACTCTCACTGGTCCTTCTCGCTCTCCTTCTGATATTCGGTGTCTCTCCCCAGATAAGAGCGATTCGTGTTCAGCTGAGGGAGGTTTGTGCTTGAGACTATGCCCCCGTGCAAGGCTGTTCCAGCTGGAGCGTCGGCTCCCCCAGCCCCCAGTCCGGCCCCAGGCTCCATAGTGAGAACTACGAGAACTAGACTGTAAGAAATCCAAGAAAGAATTCAGTGATGCTACCTTTGGACTCCTAGTAAGTGCTAAACTGGCTGCAAATCAGCCAGTGAACCTAATTTATGGTGTTAACAATTATCTATAAAGCTATTAGGTACAGGCAAAAAAATTCATGTTCACAGTTTGTACGGATTTGTGCAAATTTGAACATTCCCGGGTGAAATGAATGTAGCTCCCCGCTTTGCCTGCAAATTGAATGTATCTGTCCTTCACTGAAGCTTTGTAGAAGCTTTGACGAAGGGCGGATTTGCCCACTGTCAGCCTCCTGTCCCCTAACCCTCTGGCTGTGCTTGCTTACCTGTCATTGCGCCCTCCTTCAGGGCTCAACTAGGCCTTCTACAGGTGTGCATATAAATTTAGAGGTTGCCCCATCCAGGACTGCATAAAATCTTCAGAGGAGAGTGTAATGGTGGTGAATGCATGCTCCCCCAGTCCCCACATAGCATTCACGCAGAGAAACAGTGGGAATGGATCTGAAAGGGTACCAAGAGAGCCCTAGGCATTCGTGGTAAAGCTCTGGAGCAGCCTAAGTACGAACAGGCATAGGGCCTCTAATTCACTGTTAGTACAGTTTAAGCAGAATTACCAGAGATTCACATTAAAGCCTCTGCATTAGATGGAGCCATATCAGTCGGGGTGGGCCCTTCTTGATCTGCATTAACATGCAGATATGGAGGCCCAGAATGTGCACTACAGAGACCCTTAATATGGATTACGGGTCTGTGCAGAAAGGGCCTAAAGTGGAAAGAAAATATGGATTACGTTTAATTCTCATGCTGGCAGCATATTTGGAGGGCAGGAGTGTGAGTTGTAAGATTTTTTAAAGAATGTAGAATCAGCTGAAAAGCTCATTATATAGGTAAAATGACTACAAGTTAGTGAATTACAAGTTAGTAGCCATAAAAAACCCCAGAAAATAAATAATTGTCTTACAAAATAAAAGTACAAATATTTAATACAGTCATCCCTCTTTTTTTTTTTGCAGTTTTAATAATCAATATTTTGTGTACTCAAGAGAAAATGATGCTCCACCATTATTTGTGAATGAAAAACTTGCTCAGTCACTTCTGGAAACTCCATCCTACTGTGGGTTTTTGTATTAACCAGGTCAGAAACTGGCATTATGTAGGTTCCCTTGTTAACTACAGGTATTGCTACCTATATCATTTTATACCAACCTTGAGAAATAATGAGGGGTAGCCGGGAGACATGAGGATTTAGAGACAAAATGTTTTGGGACATGGGCTCCAGTTATCAGCCTACTGAATACTGTTTTTGCAATCTAGAGTGATTACATCTCTGCTCCAGCCTTGCTGTGAAATGACCACTCAGCCGTGATGACACTTTCACTTTAAACATTTTTCAGTCCATCATCAGGCCACATCCTATCATTTCTATCCATTTTATTTGTGGATTTCCCACTCAGGAAAGTTCAAACGGAGGGTGGAAAATCCAAATGTCCAGACATTCAGGTTTCCGATTTGAATGAATGTGAATATCGCGAGTTACTCGTATGAATAATTTGGGCATTCCTATCTGTAAGGGCACATATGCATCTGTATGGGATAAAAACGGGATGCATACAGATACATACGAGATGCGTATGTACTCACAGAGATAAGAATGTCTGAATTATTCGTACAAATACATGGAAATGTATTCATATAGAATCGAATGTCCGAACATTCATTTTTCCTTATTTTTATGAATTCGGATTTTTGAATATTTGATTTGTTATGAATTGAATGTCGAAAATTGCCCCTAGTGGAAAGCCCACAAAAAAATGTGAGCAGTCAGATCTGAAGATAGATGGACTGAAGAAGGTTTAAAGTGAAGGTGTGACCACGGCTATAGGGCCTTTCTGCAGTTACCTGCAGTTAATCCTGGTTCAATGGGCCCAGAATAGCCTGGGTGACTGATCTGGAGCCCTGAATGAGATTAGTGCCAACTACACTGATGGTGCTGATCAACATTAACCCACAGCGTGGCTGTGAAGCTTGTGGAGCTTGATAGCCACCCTCATACTTCCAATCATAGTTTCATAGAGTTGGGAAACCCCATTTAACCATCAGGTCGAACACTACAGAATTTATCGACATAACATTGCCTCTGTTTAATCATCAGTTTTGGAAAACCTAGCTAACCTCAGTGCCAGACCACATACTTTCAGTGCTGAAGAAGTTATTTCATAGAATCATAGAGTTGGAAGCGACCTCCAGGGTCATCAAGTCCAACCCTCTGTTTAATGCAGGATTCAGACAGATGGCTGACCAGCCTCTGCTTGAAGACCTCTTTAAGAAAAGGGCAGAATTCTCCAGTACTTGAATCATGTAGTTCCAGTACATTGTCTCTGTGAGGGACATGTTTC
Organism: Aspidoscelis tigris stejnegeri; assembly: GCA_023333525.1. Lineage (NCBI taxonomy): Eukaryota > Metazoa > Chordata > Lepidosauria > Squamata > Teiidae > Aspidoscelis > Aspidoscelis tigris. The sequence goes on along the minus strand of JALMGA010000005.1, from coordinate 35,248,841 downwards.
CCATTGATTTATATTTACTCACCATAGACATCACACTACTTTTCCTGGTTTCAAGAGCCATAAGGACTTGGTCTGGACCATCTGGTTGCAGAGTGTTACGGGAAGGATTACCAAGTGCAGCAGTTGTTCCTGATTGGTTGAGACAAGCAAGGCTGGGGTCAAGGTGTCCATTTGGGGTCATAGGAATTGCACAAAGCTTTGGATCTGCATAGAAAAATACAAAATAAGAGCTATAAAAATAGATTTATTTTCTCCGAACATTGTTTTCATGTGCTTTGGGAAACATGAAAAACATTGGTGTTGAAATTGATGCTTTCATCCAAAAATCCCATGTATTCAGTTTTTCCTACAGACCTTAGTATATTGAGAATGCAGTAAGATCTCCAAGAGGCAGGGAGTAACACTTCCAAATACCCATTGCCTAAGGGTATTTGGAAATGTTTTAAAAAAAGAAATCTGATATATTTCATTCCTGTTTGCTTAGACCTAACTAACACAAAGAAGGTTCTTGCAATGGGTACTCCACTAGAGCACAGAGAGTACACCTGCTGCATTATTTACAAACTATATACACATATTCTTGCAATGACTAATTTATTTTTTAAACTGAATATGTAGCAGCAGATGCAGCTTTGTTCCCTTTGCAGATCCATATTGGATTATAAACGGGAAATAGACAAATGAAATAGATAAAAAATATTAACTACTCTGAAACAGTCTGCCTTGCATCCTACATTTGATGTGGATTTCTGGGCTGTTTTGCAAATCAGAAGCACTCTGCAAGACAAAACTAATAAAAAAAATCAAGTCTGCTTTAAGGGAAATAAGGGAAACAAAGAGAATACATTAAGCTTTTGTGAGCTGGCAAATGGCAAAGATAAGCAAATATCAGAAAACAGATCTGAAATGCAGTTTCTAATTCAAAGGCAAGCTTAATCTGTGCCTTCAAGCAGCATTATAACATTGTAATGATTTCTCAAGAGAGACCCTGTCTGTAGTTACAGCTTTCTAGACTTTGCTCTGAATCCTGAACTCCCAACTATAGCTCGGGTGATGCTTGAACATTTCCTTTCTTTTCATGGAAAACTTCAATTGGAAATTTCTGTTAGAAAGCCCATTTAGTCTTACCTATTGTTGAATGAGGAACCATCCTCATAGGGACCAAAGGTTGACCTCCTGCCAGCCAGGGGGTGGAGCATCTGCAAGGTTGCACACCAGACATGGACATTTCCAGCCCTTTCTTTTGTCTGTAAGGGGTGACTTTCCTTTAAACTACTCTTAGGCCCTGTCCCCAAAAGACTTATTAGCCCCTCTCGGCTTCCTCTGCTGTCACTCTGTTATAGCTGACTTTAAAAGTCCCCTCCACTTCCGGAATAAGCGTCCCCATGGTAGCCGCGATCTAAACGGACTTTCCTTTCCCCGCATCTTCCCCCCCCCCCCGCCCCCTCTCTTATTAAAAGGAAAAATAGCCAGATCTCCGTCTCCTGAAACGGCTTCCCGCCCCTAGCAAAGGCAGATGATCGCTCATTCATTCACTTTCAGCACTTACTTTCACTCAGTTCTCTGTTAGAAAAGGCTTTCTGCCCCAGCAAAGTCAGCGGCTGCAGGCATTGGCAGCGCGATCCTTCGCTCATTCTCTTTTAAGGCTTTCACAGATCACTGATAACAATGTTGCAATTCTGAGCAATTCTGGCTCTTTTTACAAAGGAAAGGAAGCGAACCTGCTGCATTTCTCAGATGTGTGAATGCTTTTTGGCTGTGTGTGCAGGCAAGCAATCCCCGCCCCTTTTGCCACGGAGCGTCCTCAAGGCAGATATAGCGAGCAAAACCCGCAAATCGCCGAAAGAGCGCTGGAACTCTTCTTTAAAGTGCACGTATTTTATCGCGGGTGTCTCACTTTCCTAAGCTCCCTAAGCGCCTTGTAAAGCCTGGAATGGGGCCGCTCAGAGGCAAAAGAAGAGTTCCAGCAGACTTTCAATTGCATGGGGACAGGGCCTTAACTACTCTGGAGTCTCCCTTCAGAAGTCTTGATGGGTGGCATTTGGCTTGCCCCTTGTTCCTAGGTTAACTACAGTGTGCATGTACAGCGTATCAGCTCTGTTTCCAATCCCTGGCTACCCTGTACATCCAGGGACCCCCTGTGTGTAAGTGATGTTCTGCTCACATAGATGATTCAGAAGCCAAGGAATTCAGACTCATAGCAATGTGTGCTTGCCTGCTCTGCTCCCACTCTTGCACTAACTGTCAGGTAAGTTGCCTCCATTCAGCCATGATGTGGTTCTGTTTGGGTGGAATCTGAGTCTTCTTCTCTCTCTACCTTCCTTCAACATAGATCACAGAATACTCTGTATTATTTGTGGTCTGTTTGTGCTAGAATGCAGTGCACTTTCTGACACTACCCTGGGCTGAAATGACAATAAAGAAGGGCACAGGGGCATCCTACAAAGTTCACAAACTTCTTTGAGGAGGCTGTATTTTGGTGATATCCAAATGTTTTCATCTTACCTGATCATAATGATGTTTGGTTGTAATGTTTCCTCACTAGGGATGTGCATGGATACTTGTGCCATTTGAAATTTGTATGAATTTGTATGAATTTTGACATTTGTGTGTGAATCAAAAGGGACAGGATGGGAAGGGAGAGGTGAGGAGTTTCAATTGTTTACCAGCATTTGTTGGATGTTCACATGCAAAGCCAAAGCCTGCCCCATTCAAAGGGGGGGGGGAATTTGATTGAAGCTGAATATCTCCCCATTCAATTCACAGCAAATCAAATGGGGGGAATTGGTTTCATGCACATCCCTATTCCTCACTAGCCAATGAGCATCTTACACATCATCTTTTTCTCTCCTACTTGCTTGGGTGATTTAAATACTGGGAGCTTGATTGGAACTTAGGTCCCATCCCGGTGGAGGGAATAAAACGTCCCCGTGGTAACCCCACCATAGCCTTACTTGCCCCTACCACCACCACAAAAAATACAACACACTCAAACTATTGCTGGAAAACTGAGTGCTGGTCATTGGTCTTCCAGAAATAGTAGACCATGGTTCCTCCATCCACCATATATACGTCAAGGCTGAAACAGCCAGCAACATATGCACAGTGGTTGCAATGTGCACACCCAGGTATTTGGCACTGGTCAAATACCTGAATTGTGTCCTTCTAGCTAGGAAGTGATAGATGCAGGGGAGATATACAACAATTCTAGGGTGCTGTCTGGAGGCAGCCTTAGCAAGTAGTCTCAGGCCCACAGGTCAAATTTGCACTTTGCCTCCCTTCACTGGGAGGTGAAGTGCTAGAATGCTTTAGGTATCTGCACTTGCAGACTCCTAAAGCATTTGTAGCCAGTGCTTGTATCATTTTGGTTTGTAGGAATACGGCTTTTATATTGAAAATCCATATAGCAAGAGTAGGATAAGGGGGATGGGTATATCACATTTCATTGGTTCAGTCTTACTGCAAACTTAAGTATTTTCACATTTACTTTTACTGGGCTGTTCCACAGAGACTGAATCAGCTGGAATGGTCCACTCCTGATCTAGTCCACTTGTCCCAAAACAAGACTGTCCACATTTGGACAGTTGTTCTGGGATAGCCCCTGCACTGGCTCTGAAGCTCACAAAAGCTTTGGAGTCCCTGGAGAACCCCTTTCAGCAGCAGCACAACAAGGCACATCACCGAAATGGGGATCCTACAGGAAAATTGACTATGGAAGCTTACTATGTTCACATGCCTTGTGGTCCAGTTTAGAAGCTGCTAGTCTGCCAGTAGACTGGTATCTTGCATTAGGCAGACACTTTGGGCTGCCTAGTCCAGACTATACTCCATTCAGTGTGAACAAAGTATACTCACAGTGTGTGTAGCCTACTGTAACAGTATGCAGAAAGGAACCCTCTGCACTTCTTGCTGTACTGAAACCCTGGTGAATGTGGAAACACCCTTAGATCTTTGAGGAATAGAAGAGGGCACTAGAAATCCAAAATGTGCATGAGGCTTTTTTTGTATTCTCTGCTCTTACCTGACACATCCTGGAATTTATCAAATTCATCGATATTTGATGAACTTTGATCATCTTCTGAATATGACCGGTTAGCATCACCCTGCATTGGAAAAATAAATGCAAAGACCTGGGAATTGTGAGCATCCAGACAGTATATAGATGGTTTTCCTGAGATTTCAGCATTTTGTAGCAGCAGTTTTAAGGAAATGCATGCTAACTACATGAGCATATAAGACTGATATGGAACCGCATGGATGAAATGAATTTAATTTAGTCCCAGAACATGCTAAAATATATGTTCTTGTATTTGTGGAGATCATTGTTATGGTTGTTTCAAAGACAACCCTCCACTGCATTTATACCTAAGGTTTAACCCAACTTTCAGAGTGAGAGAACTTTAAAAAAGTGGAAAGCTGCTCACTTTCAGCATTATCCAACTCTGAAAATCCACCTTTGTATTAGATAATAAGGGGAAAAATCAACTTGTTACTTTGCTGTTGTGCTGTTTCACTCTAAAAGTGGACCAAATCTAGATTAACATTTAGGTGTGAACACAGTAATTACTGCTAAGGCATCCATGTTGTGTTAGCTTGTGGACATAGGCAATATCCTTAAAAACGGATATGAGTGCCAATCTAAGAATGGTTGCATTGGAGCATGAAAATAACATTAATAGTCAAATTTTAAAAAATGATGCTCCTACTCCTTACTTCTTGTTAATCGTATCAAGAAGATAAGGGGGACTATCCAACAGATGAAGAGACTTTTGCAAACAGACTGAAAGTGAAGAGGAACTTATTTGAAAATGCACAGCAGATAATAAGTTTTCCACTTGAATGTTTTTACATTTCAATAAGCTTAGGTTGCAGGTACTCACATCTGCCATGGTGAAGACCCCTGACAAGCTGTGATCAGACTCAGCAAAAAAGCATTTCTGAGGTGTCTCCAAGGTGGCTTCGAGATGGAATTGTTCACACATCAATCTGCCCCTCCCTCCCTTCCTCCCTCTCCTGAACATTCTGTCATAGAAAAGGTGGATTAGAGAAGGCTTGGGAACATGAGGGCCACACACAACTTCCTTTCTGAGGCATATCAGAGCAACCCTTTTTATTATGCATGAGTATAATCTTAGAGGAGCATGCAACTGCTAAAAAACCACCCAACATGTGATACAGATCTGAATCAGTTACTATAACAACTCACTTCAGCTTGGAATCCTTCCACTAGGATGGCCACAAGGAGATTGAAGAGGACATAGTTGCCAAATGTCATGAGAGCCACAAAATAAAGAGATGCCCATGGTGAAGTTGAGGCCATGCCATTATACAACACAACATTCCAGTCCTCTTGAGTCAAGATCTATGACACATTATTGAATCAAAAACAAATGAGATTTTTTTTGGGGGGGGGAGAGAAACAGGTTAACCAACAGCAAAAACTCTTCTAATTATTTCTAACCTTTAGATCCCCATTTATGTGCACATATATCTGCAATGGAATTTGTCAAGATCACCACCCTAGGTCCAGAGTCAGGAATGAGATGAGGAATAGTTCTTCATTTAATTCTGGTAACAGAAGCCAGAGGTCGCATCCAAACACCAATTACTTATTCTGCAATATTTAGATATTCTGCCATATCAATGCTTTATTCTGGAATATTCCAATATAGCAGAATAAGCAACTGACCTCTGGATGCAGCCAGAGACTGGAAACAAGCACTGAGTATATTAAACATTCTAGTACTAATCCTTCCCATACTCCCCTTGCACTTTCAGGGACCTTTCAGCAGTACACAGGTAACAGTTCCCAGACAAAGCTATCTAGGCAGAGGCAAGGGGGAATGTAGAGTCAGTCAGAAATACAAACAGGCAAGGCTGTGAACAAACAAAAGAGGAACCTGGTGGTGCAATGGCCATAATGTTGACAGTGCCTTTTCTGCACTTATCTTTTTAAATCCGTATTAACTATATTCAGATCAATCACAGGCAGAGGTATCTGCATCAGAACAGCGAATGTGTGATAAAGAATGTTAGTACAGATGTACACCACATTTATCTGGTCTACCACTAATCCAGATTAGCGAGCCCTTAGCACAATTCTGATCTGGATCTACTCTACTCTTGTGCAGATGATATGTTCTTAGTAGCTCTTTGGATCAACAAGGAAGTGCAGAAAGGGCCAGACTTGGCTTCTCTGAGGAGCTGCACATATTGTTTACTGTACTTGTGCCATAGACAGTTCATAAAGTGCAGAATCCTGTGTTGTCGCTGATAAATCACTGGGGGTAAGTCTGTATACAGCACTGCATGAAGAAGATTGACATTCAAATTTTATTCTCCCTTACTGGTCTTTGCTCTTGGGACATGGTAGCCCTTCCCCAGTTCCCACAGACTCACCTGGAATACAGTGACTATAGCCCAAAGCAAAGAATCAAAATTTTTCCGGTCCGGTACTGTGTCTCCTGTGTCAGTCCTGAGGCTGAACTTACACCCAAAGATGTGCATACCAAGAATGCTGTTGAGAAGAACAGAGGCTTAGTTTATAGCTAAAATGACATTTCTGCGGCACTATTTGAGTTCGGAAATATTCTAATCAGTGAGATAAGAGCCCTAAGAATGTCCTATATGATTGTTGACTGTTAAACAGAAGTTGAGCTTTTCAGGCAGTTTTTCAGCTTTCCAGAGTTCTGTTTCCTTCCTTCCTTCCTTCCTTCCTTCCTTCCTTCCTTCCTTCCTTCCTTCCTTCCTTCCTTCCTTCCTTCCTTCCTTCCTTCCTTCCTTCCTTCCTTCCTTCCATCCATCCATCCATCCATCCATCCATCCATCCATCCATCCATCCATCCATCCATCCATCCATCCATCCATCCATCCATCCATCCTGCCCTATACCCAGAGATCTCCAGGCAGGTAACAGCATCTAAAATCAAACATCGTTTAACATCATTAAAACATTAAAACAATAACAGCATCTTCTGGTGGGAAGAGAAAAGTATTTAACCAAAGGCCAGGGGAAAGAGATGTGTCTTTACTGCCTTCCTAAAAGTATACAATGAAGATGATCGACACACCTCAAGGGGGAAACTATTCCATAGCCCTCTTCCAGATGCCCACTCTTTTTGCTGCTGAAGATGGTGGGACAACCAGAAGGGCCTCCCCTTCAGATCTTAAGGCATGGGCAGGTTGATGTGGGATTAGATGGTCCTTCAGATATTTGGGGCCAAAGTCATTTAGGGCCTTATAGGTTAAAGTTAACATCTTGAATTGGGCTCAGTAGTGAATCGGCAGCCAGTAAATAAAATAGGCTGTCATTTTATTTGTCTCCTATTGGTAGGGGTGGGCCAGTGAAGATACAGTGATGCACTATATGAAAGTCCTATTTTTGACTGCCCAAATGGTGTTCTGAACCAAAATATGGTTTGTTGGATTAAATAAAATCTGTCTTAAGTTTTGAGTTGCTGTGTTTTAACCCTACCCAAGAAACAGCACCATAATAGTATCTCCCTAACAATCCAGTGTTTAGTTTTATATGTGTGGGTGAATTCCCACTTAGCTCTGTTAAAGCAGAATTTAAAAAAACAAATGCGAACGAACATTATTTGCGTTCCCATTTGTTTTTGTTAATTCTGCTTTAAAGCGGAGCATGGTGGTGGTGCGGCAGCAGCAGCAGCAGCAGCGCCCGAAAGGGAGTGGGGAGCTCGTTCGCTCACCCGCCCACCCGCCGGTTTCCATTCCTCCTTCCTGTGCCTCGGCGGGAAGCAGAGCGAGTGAGCAGGACAGTGGCAGGCCGCAGCCCCAATGGCGGGTGCAAAGCAGCAGCCAAAATAGCAGGCAGCTGGACGGGCAGGCAAGCAGTTGGGCAACCAAGGCAACGGCGGGTGGGTGGGTGGGCGGATGGGCATTAACTTTACAGTTTCAAAACACTTTGAGCAGAGTGGGAATGCCCCACTGGGAAAATGAAGCATTTCATAAAAGAAAACGGGAGTGAGAGTTATTTGAAGGGTGTTTTTTTAAATTCTTTCCCCCCAATTACTCTTCTTTTTAATGCGGAAAGCCACTTTTCAATGCGGACGGAGTGTTTTGAAAACAGTTTGGACATGCCAAAAAGTCCCAGTGGTAATGGGGGTTGTGTGTGTATATATGTTTATATATTATGTATATATTTTTTGTGTGTGTGTGGTTTGAAGCATCTTTTTTAGCTTGCACAAGAAATTGTTATCTCCTCACCTGAATATAAATATAAATAACATGAGAAGCATGCAGAAAGTTGCCACATTGTCCATTGTCTTCATGAGCACTACCAACTGGCGCCGCAAGGCCGGCATGAACCTCACGAGCTTCAGTACTCTGAGCAGCCGGAATGTTCTCAGAACTGACAGACCTCCATCAGCCTGGCCTATTATCTCCCAGATGCTGTAGAGCAGATAGAGAAAGAAAGAAAGGGTCAGACTGACATTTTTAAGGGGAAGGGAAATAGAAATGGTGAAAACCAGTGAGAAAATGAGTAATTTCTGAGTTGTTAATTAATGTCTTTGAGAATGCTTTGTGCTATGAGTATGTGAGAAAGAGATGCTGTATACAGGCATCTACAAACCAGCTGTCTCTGTGTGTAGGCATAATATAAACTTCATCTCAGTTAATTGTGTGTGAAGGAATTATAGTTCTAAGAGATATTCTTTTTAGTCAGGGATGCAGGTGCGTATAAATTATATGGGGTGTGTGAGGCTGTGGCTAGGCCTATGGAGGGTAGGATAATGAAAGCTTGCTTCATTTAGCTTCATAGGGCTCACGGTGACTCCTGGCCTTAAAAATTAATTAAAATACACACAGTGAATTAGGACCAAGCAGAAATTAGTGTCTTTGAATTGTCATCCATGGGCAACAAATTACAGCAGCTGTCTGCTAACTTTCAGGGTAACTAAAATTCAATCCCCAAAATGACTGCTGAATTTAGTACTTCCTATGAAGAAAAATGTCCCTCCCTGCTCTGCCCCCTTCCTGCTATTTAGCAGCTCTGTAGAACTCTAGGATCTTTCTGCACGGTCTTGTGTACTGCTCCAGCCAGGGGTCCAGTGGCCACCTTCAGCACGCTAGAGTGGTACCCTACCACCTGCTAGAATGCTGTATCCCATGTTGGGCAGAGTGTATTCCCTGTCTAGGCAGCCAAAATGACAGCCTGGACTGGATATCTGTAGACCTGTTTTAATAGTTCTACTGGCATTCCAGTAGGTGCTAAACTGGCCCAGAAGGTGTGCAGAAGTATGCATTCCTTCGTGGGCCAGTTTTGGGTGGAAACCATTTTGGCTGGTTCCTAGGGTGCTCCAAGGTTAGGAACTTAGATCCGAGCCATTGGGGAACATGGAGGCTAATTCTGAAGGTCATATTATCTCTGGAGTCAGTGTGGGGAACAGAATTCGAGTGCAGAAAGATTGTTCTAAGACAGTAAGGCTGCTTCCGCACAGGGGCAAAGTAAACCGGATCCTTTGCACCCGGATTTATTAAAACTGGCTCCCAGGAGAACCGGTTTTAATAACTCCGGGTGCCTGGTAGATCCGGTTTAACGGGGTAGATCCGCATCTAAGGGCCTTTCTGCACATGCCGCCAAAAACGGATCTAAAAGATCCGTTTTCTGGCGGAACGGTTCTAAAAAAGAATCTGTCTCAAACAGAGACAGATTCTTGGAGGCCCCGCATGTACGCACACCAGCACCCATCCCAAACCGGCCCTGCCAGCGCATGCCCAGCTGTCAAAGACAGAGAGCGCATCCTCTCCGTTTGACAGCTGGGCCGCCCACCAGCCTGCGCCATTGGCTCTTTCAGGAGCTCCCATGGTGCGGCCAGCTGCCGCCCTCCCTGGCTTTGCCCTGGCAAGACAAGGGGCCATGGCCCCTTCTCTTTGCCAGGGAAGCCGAAGCAGAAATCCCCCGCCGGCCTTGCTGCTTTCACAGTCGCCCCACCAGCGACCAGGTAATCACCCCAAATGCCACCACGCGGCCACGGGTGGGGTGCGGGTTGGCAGCTGCAGCTTCCCCTGGCAAAAGAAGGGGCCGTGGCCCTTTCTCTTGCGATTGGAAGGCCCCGATCGGGCCCCTGAAACCCTGGGCGGGGCGGGGGATTTCTGCTTCGGCTTCCCTGGCAAAGAGAAGGGGCTATGGCCCCTTGTCTTGCCAGGGCAAAGCCAGGGAAGGCGGCAGCCGGCTGTGCCATGGCCAGCTGTCAAACAGGGAGCATGCGCTCTCCCTTTTTGACAACTGCGCATGCGCCGGCAATCCTGCTCCCCCAGCCCCAGTGCAGAAGCGTTTGCTTCCAAACCAGTTTAAGGGGAAAGGCCAGATGTAAGACCTGATTTTTTCAGGTCTTACATCTGGGTAGGATTCGGCGGCAAAACCGGTTTAAACAACCGTTTTTGCCTGCCGATGTGCGGACGTGGCGTCCTCAAAGGGACCCTAATTGGGTTCCCTATGCGGAAGCCACATCCTAATCCTTCCCGCATCTGGCTCTAATTCCGTTTTTAGAGCCTGTGCGGAAAGGCCCTAAGAGATGCGGATCTACCCCGCGCCCGTGCCTCCGCACACGCAGTGCAGATCCGGATTGGAGGGGCGTGCTGTGAGGATGCATGGCACCCGCCTCCAACCCGGCACGGGGGGCCCTCCCCCGGCCCGCCACAATTGGCTCGCTGGAGCCAAGCCTGGCGAGCCGGGGGACCTCGCGGCGGCGGCTCGCCCTCGCCCCAGAAGCGGCAGATCACCGCTTCTGGAGCCAGGGCGAGCCTCCCAAAAGCCCGCCCTAGCCCACCCTGGGGGGACCGTGGCGGATCCCCTCCTTACATGGTTGGCGTCACCCCGAAACTGAAAGCAGGCGCGCAGGATGCAGCGCGCCTGCGTCCTGCACTCCTCCTGAGTGGCTGGGGCTGTGCTTGGCAGCCCCTGCCCTCAAGAGCTGCTCTGTGCAGGTGCGCTGCCTGGACTTGCGCACCGGCCAATCAGGCGGCGCACAGGACGCAGGCGCGCTGCATCCTGCGCACCTGCTTTCAGTTTAGGGGCGACACCGACAAGGTAAGGAGGGGATCTGCTGCAGTCCCCCCAGGGTGGGCTAGGGCAGGCTTTTGGGAAGCTCGCCCTGGCTCCAGAAGTGGCGATCCGCCCCTTCTGGGGCGAGGTAGAGCCGAAAGGTAGGAGCCCCCGAGCTCGCCATGCTTGGCTCCGGGGAGCCAATCATGGTGAGCCGGGGGAGGGCCATGGGTTAGCACACTTGCGCTGTGTGGCCGCATCCAAAACGGATGCGGATTCACAGCGCAAAACCACTTGAAATGTGGTGTGCTAGAAACACCCATTAAGCACACATTAAGTCCAGATAAGTGCAGACGCACCCACCGGAAGTGTGCTTTTTTGGCCCCGCTAATGCAGACGCTCCGGTAGCAAACTGGTTTTGCCTCCAAAATCCGCATTAAAAACGGGCTTGCTGTGCGGACACCCCTCACCGGAAGTGTCCTAATTAGCGACCCGTGTGCGGAGGTGCACAATGGAATGTGTGCTTAATGGGTGTTAAAGGGCCTGTGCGGAAGCACCCTAAATCAGTGGTTCTCAACCTGGGGGTCGGGACCCCTTTGGGGGTCAAACTACCCTTTCAGAGGGGTCGCGACAAGTCTCCCACTGCCCTTCCCTCCCACCTCCCAGCTGCTCTGCCCCCATGGTTGGGGGTCTCCACAACATGAGGAACTCCATTAAGGGGTCGCGGCATTAGGAAGGTTGAGAACCACTGCCCTAAATGGTTCAGCCACTGAAATTGCTCTAGCTTGGCCCAATCCTGCTGCCTTGGATCTTCCAGGTGGGGCTTCAGGACAAAGGGTGCTTCCGCATTTGCCACTGGAAAATGGATCAAAGAGGATCTGTTTTTTGGCAAGCCATCCTCTGGAGGATCCGTCCCAAATAGGGATGGATCCGAGGAGGCCTCCCCGTGTCCACACATGCGCGGGGAGGCTGGATTGGGTGGCCGGATCGCCTGGGTGCTGTGCGGTAGTCGCAGCACCCATTCCGAAGGGCATCTGGCCTCCCGTGCCCCTGACGCCGCCCCCAGAGCCGCAGGACTGGACCAGGCAGCTGCCAGTCACTGTGCGTTTTTGGCAGTGTGCGGCATGCGAGGGAGGGGCTTCCGAGGCAGGACGTCCTGCTTCTGCCCCTCCTAACATGGCAGCCACCAGGACATCCATCCCTTCGCCTAGTCATGTGCGGAAGTGTCCTGCTTTCACACGGGTCCAGGTGAAGGGACGGATTGAAGACCTCATTTTTGAGGAATTCATTTCAATCTGTTTTTCATCGGTGAGACCTATTTTAGAAACGGATCTCACACGCCGAAATGCGGAAGCAGCTGCCGCGAAGGGTCACGAAGTAGGTCTCCAGTGCAGAAGGTAAGTATGCAAGTGCTTTGTATGTGTCCTAAATGTATGTTTAAACCGGTTTCCATGGCCAATGCGGAAACACCCAAAGTCTTCAAGCTGCCTTGTTGAGGTGTTTCAGGTTTTTTTTACAGGCTTCAGACTAAGAAGAAAGAGAGCAGAAGTAACATTCTGCTTTCCTTTACCTTTTTGCTGTCACTGTTTTGGTTGAAAAATCAGTCAAAAGAGAAGATTGCAATCTGATTCATCCCCTGTATGCATTTCCTGGGGAGGGGAAGCAAATATAGTTCACTACACTGGACACATAGACCTTTAGTGTATCTCCTCTTCAGGAGACACACTAAGAGCTCCTTATTCCAGTCTTCAACTAAGTTAACTTGTGCCTCCAATAAGCAATCTAGGTTCACTCTTGGGAGAAGACTATGTATGAACTCCTTAAAGTTTGCCCCAAGAGGAATCCAATGACTTCTTTAGAAGGAGCAGGCATGCTGTCTACTTGGAAGTAGTGTTGATGCTGTTTTTACTGCTTTGTTACATTTCTTAATTGGCTATTATATTATTACTCTGCTTTTGTCACTGCACTTTTCCTTAAAAAAAAAAATCAGAGGAATGATGGGAAGCCCCTGCTGAGGTCAAAAAATGGTTAGGAAATGCTGGTGTACGTTCTTTTCCTCAACAAATCTGCTTACTTAGCAGCATATTTCCCTTCTCTCTAAAAGAAGAGTTGGCTTTTCTACCCCACTTTTCTCACCCATTTAAGGGGACTCAAAGCAGCTGACAAAGCTTTCTATTCTTTTCCCCACAACAGGTGGGTAGGGCTCTGAGAGGTCAGAAGAGAGCTGTGACTAGCCCAAGGTCACCCAGATGGCTTTGTGGGTAGGGGGAGAGGCAGGATGCTTTTAAGGCCATTTGCTAGGATTTGAGAGCAGGAGAAGATTTGCCCTTGTCTCTGCTTGAGATACCCATGGGCAATTGGTGGGCCACTGTGTGCGACAGGATGCTGGACTAGATGGGCTGTGGCCTGATCCAGCAGGACTCCTCTTATGTTCCTATGTGGGGGAGGGTGGAATCAAACCCAATATTCCAAGATAAGAGTTCGGCTCCCTAACCACCAGACCTAACTGGCTCAAGACATTGTTGGCACAACTTCTAAGGATGATGCCGTAGGAGGTGGTTGTACCTGAAGGCCAGTTGCTGGGAGACTGTGAACAGAACAAGCTGTGCACTTACATCTTCCTGATAGGCTTCCTTATGCAACTTGATGGACACTGAGAGAACAAACTGCTAGACTAGGGCTGCACCTCCATGCAAGCTGTTCAGCACACTTTGGGCGCTGTTTGGGCATGCATGGGCCGGGTATGGGACCAGGAACGCATTTTGGGCATCCCCAGCAATGTGGGACAGATACGGGTCCGGCACAGATGCAGGCGTCCCCATGAGAAGCGTGATGAACCCTGGTACAGGGGAGTAGCACCACCTCCTGTCTGCCCCCTCTCCCCTCATTGGAAGCCGGATTGCCTTATTTCCCGATTTGCAAGGCACTGGTGCGTAAGGAAGGGCTTGATTTAGCTGAGTGCACTCAGCTGAGCAAGATCTGTCAAGCCAGCTGTCAAGCGAAGGAGCGCATCTCTGGTAAAATAAGCTAAAAAACAGCCATGGCTTCAGCCGCTGTCAGAGGCTTCAGACGCTTCAGTGTTCTCTTTTCCAGGGTGGCAGCCTTATTGCCCCCCTGGAAAAGGGAGAACACTGAATCCGCGGCTGTTTTTCCCTCTTATTTTACCGGAGATGCGCTCCTTCACTTGACAGCTTGCTTTACACATCTTGCTAAGCTGAGTACACTCAGCTAAATCAAGCCCTTCCTTACCACCACCGCTGCCGCCGCCGCCACCACCACCGCCACCACCGCCACCACCACCACCGCCACCACCACCACCACCACCCGTGCCTTGCAAATGGGGAGATAAAGCATAGGGTGCGTGTCATGCTTGTAGCCTTGGCATTCTTGAAATGGGGTTGGAATTACCTCTGTGGAAATGGCAGAAAATTAAAAAACCAAGCCGTTCTCCAGCCTGCCTTTGCCATCGGCATTTTAAAAAGTCAGCGGCAGTGATCTTCAATGGGCAGGGCTGACAGCAAGCACACCTCACCTCCCAATGACGTGAGCGCAAATCTCCTCCCGTTAGCCTGCAAGCGTCCCCATGTGCATGCCCGGCTCGCTGAGCAATGTGTGCCAGTCCCCCAAACCGTGCCAAGACTTGTTTAAACAGGTACCAAATATGGCACCCTTCTGGCACGGTTTGGGGTTGTTTGGTACGGACTACATCCAAAACCCATGGGGACAGACCACGCCAATCCCACGCTCGGAACCGTGCCAAAGTTGCATGGGGACAGGGCCTAGATGGGCCATGGGTCCAATTCAGTAGGACATGTTTTTATGTTCTTATGCTGCATATATATTGCACATCCTTAATATGTAACCTTCAGTTTTAAAGAACTGAAACCGCATGCACATGGGAGTGGAGAGGAAAAAGCTGGTTGAGGGAGCTAACTCAGGCATGACCCAATCATCTCAGGGGACCATTTACATGGCTGCTGCCTAGGTCAGCTCAGGAGTTGCTGGCACTGCTGCATTAAAGCCGTTTTATGGCCTTTTGCAACCATGCACCATAAAGTGCAGCCTGGAGACCCTTCAATGGTTGCGGGTTCCACACCCCAAGTCTCTTTGCCGTCCCACCAGAAGCAACTGATGTGGAAGTCTAGCCTCAGCCTGACTCTCCTGCACTGCAGCAATTAACCTATGAGTAATACTCAGACCTATGAGTAATTTCAATGGTGTTTTCTGCCCACTGGTGGCACACAGTGCTCATTCCTGGCTTTGCACATAAAGAAAGCAAAGTGAACACCTGGCAAACCCAGTTAAAAGGATCAGATAGCAGATGTTCTAACAAGGCTGGTCTCCCTGAGATCTCAGAAAGGTGCTGTTGCCAAGGATTCCAGAATAGATGCATCATTGGTTTCATATGATTATAAACCTGCTCCTGTTGCTTTTGTAGACAGGCTCACTAAATAGTGAGATGTATATTAAAATTTTGGCAGTCCCTAATGTTTAGCTGAGCACAGAAATCTGCTAGAGCCGCAGTTATTATAACACAAACTAATATTTACAGCCCCCTTGTGATGTAGATCTAGTTCAGAATCCCCCCAGGTGAGCTCTTTGTTACGTGACAGGGTCACCATTACCTGATGATGACAATGATGCTATCAAAGATATTGTAAGGGTTGCGGAGATAATCGAAGAGCCCAAAGGCAGCAAGTTTCAAAATCATCTCCAGGGCAAACATGCTGGTAAACACAACATTGCAGATCTCCAAAATGTTGGTCAATTCCTCAGGCTAGAGGAAAAGGAAAAGAAAAATGAAAAAGGAGAAGGAGAAAACCATCTAGAGAATGTAATTATCACAGCTTTGGTGTCCATATGATGGGTAGAAATGGAGACAACTGGAGAAAGAAGAGCTCTCTTGTCTTTTTCATCAACCTTGCCTTATTCCATAATAAGTTTGCATCTAAAATATGAACATTATTCCTTAATGTGGTAATTGGGACAAAGCGGCTGCTGAGGAAAGAGGTCCAGCTACACTTGAAATCTTTGGCCAAGTGCCCACATCAGCAAAGTCACAAGCATTGCTTTCTCTCTTTCAGATGTGCCCGCAGGCACCAGCCACTACTGCCTGGCAGTGACAGAGGGAGCAAAAATATTTTATTTATTTATTTATTTCACAGTATTTATATCCTGCCCTTCTCTCAAAGTATTCAACAAAACATCAAACTGTGGTCCTTTCTGCACTTTGAAGACGGGCATGGTTGGGGAGGCTCCAGCACAGAGTGGCTCCCAGCATGCATAGCTGTCCCCATCTTCATTTCATTTCATTTTCATTTCCATTTTATTTGTATACCGCCTTTCCAAAAGAAAATTTGCCCAAGGCGGTTTAAAGCAAATAGAAAATATACAATGCAAAGTAATAATCAAAACATTATAATAAAAATACGTTATAAAAATTGTATGTCATACAAAATATTGGAAAATAAGCCAAAACACACACAGAAAAAAAATTGAGGGAGCTGAGGCCAAGTAGAAACTAAAGCAGGTGACAAAGGTCACAGTTCCACAAAGAATCATCTCCACCAAGATATCAGTGCCCAGCCAGGCTGGAGAGTCATCCAGAAGGCAGGATGGTCTAGGCTGTCACCACTAGGCCACCTCCCCTGGAGGGATGGCAAGGTTCTCCTCCTCTTAGGCAGGGCTTCCAGCAGCTTAAAGCCATAAGCAGCCATAATCTTCATAAGCTTTGCAAAGGCTGGGGGGCGGGGGGGGGCAGTTTGGGACCATTTGCACTTCACCCAGTTCCAGGAAGGTCTGGGCAGGATTAAGGGTGGGGCTAGGATTTGTTTCTGATCTTAACTTCTGTGCAACACTGTCCCATGGATGTTAAGTGTGACAATCCCCACTGTTGGCCAACTTGGCTCTCTGCTGCTCAGGAGTGGCTTGGTCCAAAGTACATCTGCCTAGGCTCAGCAGCAATTCCAGCAACTGGTGGATATTGCTCAAGGGTGGAGGGCTGGAAGTTGTCAGTTGACCAGAGCAGACAGCAATTCCCAAGCTGGATATATGGCTATATTTTGCATCCCAGACTGCAAGATGGCACCTACCTTTGGGTTCTGACCTATCACATTGTCAGAGACTTTACAGGAGCAGAAGAGTATAGTGACTAGCTTTGTAATACAACTGGTTGCCCAGGAACCAGTTATCAATTGGCACCTCAAGGAGAAGAGATGCTGAGGAATGGGAATAGTGTGCACTATGGCCTTTGATGGATTGCTGCAGTTTGCCTGAAAGCACAGATAAGGTTGAACCATCAGGGATGGGATTTAGGGTCCTGTCTGCAGCCAAGCCATATACAGTATTTAAGTTGTCCATCCTGTCTATTTCTGATCTTGGAAGAGTGAGGATGCAGTGCGGGCTGATCTGGATGAGTACTTCCAGTGCTGGTCCAACCCATGCCTTCCTATGGCCAGGATCTGTTAGTCCAACCAAATGCTTGTACAAGCAGAAAGAGTCACAGAATAGTGCTTTTACAAAACAACCCAACATCCAGTCTCAGATCAACCAATGCTGAGGAAGCTCAAAAGGACATTTTCAGTCCAACCGCTCCCATTCTTATAGCCCTATCTGTAATCTATTGTAGCCAGTAGCATTGTACCTTAGAAAACCCCATAACACAATCTTAGTTTTATCATTGATCCAGCTCCTTAAAGATATAAGGAGAAAAGAGTCCTCTGTGCTTTGCTATTTAACTTTTTCTCAAATCCTTTTCCAGGTCTCGTTTCCTTCACTGTTGATTGATATCAGCCATGCACAGCGATAACCGCTCCTGTTCCGTGGTTTTGTTTTCTCCTCCCAACTAATCTTCACAGATCACAAGATTACTACCCACTTTATTGTCATGATCACAGACTGAACTGATCCCTTATTTTAATTATCTTAAAATTGCTAGCAAATCACTGCACACATCTCTCTCCATGATCTGCACTTGTACAGAGTAAGCCTTACAAATTGCAGGTTTTATACTTCAAGGCAAAACCAAGTGATAAAAGCACATATCTGAAACCTAATACTTCAAAGCAAAGCCATGGCATTAAAAAATAAATAAATAAATAAATAAATATAAGCCACATGTATATTAGGATCAACACCCCCAGACAGCAGGATGAATATCTGTAAGAATAATAGATCCTGGTTTTCAAGACCATGGCATAAAAACACAGATCTCCAGCACAGATCCTCCAGATTTTTGGTGAAATTGATTAAAACAGCTGCCAAATCACAGATCACACCCACTCAGGCATTGCAGTAACTACATTTACACATATTCTGAGGTCTTAGGGCAGGTTGCAACAATAAAATACACAAAAGTAAAAATCAAAACCAGTTTAAAATGGTACAGTATGCAGAGAAAGAAAAAAAACCTACCAAAGGTGCAATTAAGGAGATGTATCTTCCCCAACTGTGTGAATCAATGTGGCACAAACCCTTACTACTTCTGCCTCTGGTAGTCCTTTCTTGGTTACAGTTAAGCAATAGGCCTGGCTCAGTTCCTTTCTCAATCACCAACCTTCTTAATAAATCATCTACCTTCTTGACATATGTGTGTAAGGCTGTTTCCATACTTCTTTGTATCCCGGGACAGGGCAGGTTGCTGCTGTCCGGATTTGATTGAACCCTCTTTCACGTCTTATTTAATGGCCATTGCACAGGTAAATATCATCCTTGCACTTTAACAGGAGAAATGCAGATTTTTTTTTTAAAAGAAACCCTAGGTAAGTGATTGAATTAATAGACTGGCCTTCGCTGAGCCACCTGCCTTCCAACATTTCCCCCTGAATCTGTATTCCAAATTTTGAATGCTTTTGTCCTACACAATCATCTGCTCAGTTGTACCAAGTGGTTTTGACAAATGCTATCTGCCCCCTGCCTGCTTCTGTTTTCTGAAAAAGAAAAAGCCTTTTCTCTCCATGGTTTCCTAATTCATTTCCATTTTTCACTGTGATCGTATTAATTTCAGTAGTGGAAATCAACAAAAGCCACACACCTTTCCCACAGCAGAAAGTTTTATTAAAGCAGTGGCTTACTAGAAATATAAGAATACAGAAAATTGGGAAGAGAAATGGGATAAAATCATGCCTGTGAATATGCTTGACTAATAGCACAAAGACTGAAAGTCAAAATATGGTCGCAGGAGGAACTGTTCACATGCCAATCTGCCCATTCTCCCTCTCATGAATATTCTAGGCTAGAAAAGGGACATATTGGTGAATTCAGGTCATTCAGTGATGTTTAACAACTAGGTAGGGGTTGGAACCTGGGGACTATTCACACTTAGGCCTCTGGTATGCAGTTGGAAAACGCTGGTATAGACAGTCTGTACCAGAGCTGTACCAGAGCTGTCCTAAGGCCTATTCGCACTTGGCTGTATTTTGGAATATATCTCAGGACAGGGTGTTCTTGTCCACATGCTAATGCAGACTCTGGCAGGTCTCATCTGGGGCATCCTATAGTCTGCACTAGCATGTGGACAGCAGACGCTTATTCCAAGATATATTCCAGAATAACTCCAAGTGCGAATAGACCCCTAATTGTATACCAGGGGCCTAAGTGCAGATAGGTCCCAGATGTCTGAAGTTCCAGACCAGGTCTAGTTCTGCACTGATAAAATATCAGGCTTTTCTGATAGCACAATCCAAATGAGGAACTTTTTTCTTGTAGAGGCACACAACCTTTATGCCAATATTGGAATTTTGTGCCTGGTATAAAATGCATTTATTATCTGAGGGCTTTAGAAAATCTCATAGTGAAAATAAGGAATGTGTATATGCATCCATATAGGACTCCAGGAGAAGTAAATCTAAGCTCATAAAAAAAACAAGCAAGCAAGCAATGCAACCATTTCCTTTATGGACATCACTATCATAATGGATGCACTGTGCATAGACTAGACAATGGAAGTGTGCTCATAATACAAAGGAGAATATGGGGCTTTGATAAAAACAAGAACACTTTCTGGGTAAACTTGAATGTCTTGTGCAGACTTATTTTGCTTTCTAGAACATTCTCTCCAGGGAGACAGCAAACATCCATGGTGGATAGACATGCTTATATTGGGTAAGATGTTCGTCCTGTTTGGGTTTGTGCTTGTCTTCGGCCCTGGACCAGTAAGACCATCTAGTTTAGATCTTAGGAAGGAGTGGTCTGGAACAGCACTGTTTGCATGATGACACTGGCCCAGACCAGCCTCTGCACAAGCCCTGAAGCTCACATGACCTTTGGGCCAACCTCTGAAAGCACCAGTGGTGAGGAATGAAAGTTCCTAGTCCTGGAGCCCTGAGGAACTCATTCTGATGACACACTTTGGTTCGCCACTGGAATGGTTCCCCCGGTAGTCTCCATGATTCAGACTGGGACAAGCTGGTACACCAGTAGTCCTTGATGTCAAGGACTACTATTAATTCAGATCAGGAGCATCTTAGTCTGGATTACATTCCATCCTATGTGGATGGAGCATATCAATGATGGTCAGGGCCTCCTGCATTCTGCAGTAACATGCTCTTGTAGTGGTAGACTCAGGCAGGCTAACTTCAGCAGAAACAATAATGACAAAGAACAAAGATACCAAACCCAATCCAAAAGGAAAAAAAATGTCAAAGTGATAATGAGGCATGCATCAGTCTCATCATGAATGGCCGATTTATATCTGCACTCCTGATCATGTAGTTTCTCTCTCACTCCTGTGTCATAGCAAGAAGCTGATGTTTTAAAAGTCAGGCTTGTTTCTCCCATATGGAAAAGGTCACCTGCTTTCTGCTCATTCTCCCTTCCTGCTTGACATCTGTTTCTCTAGTCAACTGCACACCTGTTAATCTCTTCGTAATGGGCCATCAATCACCAGAGGGAACAGCTCTACCCAAGGCGTGAGGTAGCAAAAGAAGAATGTAGGAGATGGTGACAAAAGACATGGGAGAAGATGGGTAGAAGAGAAGGAAAACTTTTTAACAATTTCATGTTGCTGAAATTAAAATATGAAAGTAAGGTAATTCTAAGCCATGTTTACAGGGCAAACATTTTGGACGACTAATGATTGAAGGGTTTTTAAAAATAACAAGTTGTATATAAATGTCTTTAGTAGTACTACTAGTAGTAATGCACTCCCCCTGGGTTTGTTTGGGCCATACCCACCTTCCAGCTACAAGACCAGCTGAGAGAGGAAAGAACTGCTGCTGCCTCCTGGGGACTGTTTTTGGCACCACCCACCCTTCAAGCCATAATGTCAGGCTGAGGGGAGGGAAGAGGAGAACTGCCAAACTGCTGTTCCTAGGCTTTTTTCCTTGCCCCTCCTATGTGGTGGGAATTTTTAAATTGTGGACTAGGGTTTTGTTTTTAGAATTGATGTTTTAATTGTTAACTGTTTAATATTGTTTTAGCTTGAGTGTATGTGTTGTTCACTTTGTGCTTTGAGTAGGGAATCATGTGCCAAGGCCAGGCAGGAGGGGGAGAAGTGTGACAGGGGGCCACTATCACAGTGGTATTGAGCAGGGGGAGATATGGTGTTGGGAATCAGAAGAGACAGTTTTGGTGAAGGGGTGTTAGATGTATTGAAGCTATCACTCCTTCTGTTCTGCCTCCCAGCCAATGGAATTTGGGGAGGCCTGCCAACCAGCCCCTTGCTCTGGCGGCGCTGCTCCTAAGTGCCAGATCAGTTCGGAATAAAACATCTGTCATTTATGACTTGATTTTGGATGAAAGGGCTGATCTGGCATGCATTACTGAGACCTAGGTGGATGAACTGGGTGGGGCTAGTCTTACCCAGCTTTGTCCCCTGGGATACTCAGTGCAGCACTGTTCCAGACCAGAGGGGAGGGGAGGGGATGTTGCTATAGTCCACTAGACTTCCATCTCCCTCACCAGATGGCCAATTGGTTCTGTAAAGGGGGTTGAGGGACTGTTTTTGTTGTTGGGCCAGAGAGACAGAATAGGGATGCTGCTGGTGTACTGCTCACCTGACTGCCCAGCATCCTCCCTATCTGAGCTAGCTGAGGCAGTCTCAGAAGTGGTGTTGGAAGCTCCCACCACGGTGGTGTTGGGGGATTTAAGCATCCATGCTGAGGCTACACTCAGTGGGCTGCCTCAGCTCTTCATGGCCTCCATGACAAGCACCCTTGGCAAGATCATTATATTCATGACCTTTGATGGAGATACTGGAAACTGAACCAGGTACTTCTGCATACAACCAGATGCTCTTCCCTTGAACTACAGTCCTTGTGATGGATAATCTATAAATAGTAACAAACAGTATATGATTCAAAGCTTATGCAAAATTTAAATGAAATGGTTTTAAGTTACGTCTTTAGCTACATGGCACCTGGATAACCCCTCTCTTACAAACCCTATGTTTATAAGCTTTTTGAAATACTAGCAGATGATTATCCTGATTGTCCTCTGTCCTTAGTCATCTCCAATCAAAGACAAACCTATTCAGCTTCTTTAATCATATTTTTGTGTCAGGCCTTTCCTTTAAAAAACATGATTTATGTTTTCATAGTGCCCTATTCTGAGCCAGGCATCATTATTCTTAAACCTGAGGAGCTATTAGTGCTTATTAAATTAAGCACAGGATCTAATCAACCTGGACTCACTTAAAAGGCTGTGCCCACACTGTCTGATTCACAGAAAAATCTCTGCTATGAATATTCCATAAACATACAACAAGTGGGCAGATTAGTCAGCAAATGTGAGTTATCATATATAGTACAAAAACAGACTGGCATTTTTTGCCACTCCACTGCTACTTTGCAAAGGTTTAAAGAAAACAAACAGTAAAACTTTGGAGACTATTTGATGTTGCCTCAATGAACACAAAAATGTATAGTAGCTTCCCTTATCTTGAGCTTACGTGGGCCTTATTAGGTGATGGATCTAAAGTCACTGATGGGTCTCAAGTAGAGGAAAGACAGGGACAGAGGCTTTCCCTAACCTTTGACCTTAGTGTCATTTATACTGCTCTTCATGGCTTGACTCCTATTTTTACCCAGTGGGTCACCAGCTTTAGCATAATCCACAGTCTTGGTGGTCCCAAGCTGTTTTACTGCCTTAAGGCTGGTCAAGATCTGACAAGCAGCAAAATCTACTTAAGCAGTCATTCTTTTTTGGCAGTGAAAATGTTGTAACATTAAACCAGTGTTTCATACACTACTGTTCCCTATTTATTCCACTCTAAGGGTCTTTCCGCACTAGCCTTGCCTAATCTGAACCAGTGGCTTTGGACCAGTGAGGCCAGCTGGTTCAGACCATGGCAAGGTGTGGTCTGGAACTGTGCTGTCTGCCCCCACACTGGTCCTGAAGCTCACACGAGCTTTGGATTCCAAAACCTCTGAGGGCTCCAAAGGGCTTGGAACTCCCAGGAAACCCATTTTAGTGTTGCCCCAGTAGTCCAGAAACCAGGAGCATGCCTTCTACATTCTCTGAGAAGTGGACTGGAGCAACAAGTGCAGAAAGGCCCAGAATCAAGTTCCTAAGGTGCATCTTCACCTGTTTTCTGAACATATATAATGTTGGTGCCTGATATACCTCAGAGGTGAGGTTGTTCCATAACCTGCAGGCTACAACTGAGAATGCCTTCCCATGTGTTCCTAACACCCTAACTATTGCAAGTGGTGGGACCACCAAAAGGGCTTCATTGGAAGATCTCAAGTGGAGGAGGCATTCCTTTAGATAGTTGGGCCCAAGTCATTTAGAGCCTTCTAAGTTAACTTCAGTACCTTGAATTGGGCTAGGTAGCAAATAGGTAGCCAGTGCAATTCTTTTAGGACCAGTGTGATGTATGTCCAACCAGCAGTCCCAGTTAGCAGTGTAGCTGCTGCATTCTGCACTAGCTGCAGCTTCCAAACTCTCTTCAAGGCCAGCTCCACAGAGTATTTAGAAAAAGAAGAAGCCATTTCTGCACTCACTTTAGATCCAGATTAAGGAGCGACATTAATGCAAATCAAGAAGGCCCCGTCTCCAATTAGTTTGACTGCATCTGCAAAGGATTAAGTCAGATCCAGATTAAGAGCTACTTAATATGGAACTACTGTTGACCCATTTAATGAGGCCTTTTTGCACTACAACCTCTAGTCAATAATTAGTGCACCTCTGGGGAAGAGCATATGCACATTGAGTAGGCTGTTGCAGCCTACAAGCATGCCCTCTCTCCCCTGCAGTACACTAAGAGTTGATTAGGTGTGGAGCATGAAATCGTGGTCCACGCCTTAACCAACGTTACCTAATTACTTACCTGAAGCATTCAGAGGCATGATCATTTTCTCCTGCCGGCACTCTGGAGTTGTTTGAGGTCCCGCGCAAGCATGCTGGGACCTCGGATGACCGAAGACGCGACTGCAACTGTGCATGTGCAGAGCATCAGCATAGTCAAGGTGATGGTGCTGAAGAATACACTGTCACTGCTGCCAAAATGGTGGTGCCTAGAAGAGGACCAGTCCCTGGGATCGAATAAGGTGAGTATCTGATCCTGGGGGAAAGGCGTAGGTAAAGTTGACTAGCACTCAAGTGCAAGTGCTAGTGAACATTGGGTCATCATGCTCTTTTCCCATCCAGCGAACAGGAAGGGTAGTACAAAAACGCTTCAGGTCTATGAGCAAACTAGGGGCCTTGTTCTGACAGGCCTCTGTGAACTGGAACTACTGGGGACTGCTTTTCAGCACCACACCATAGTGCATCACTGAACCTCCTCCCCCCCAGTAATTTCTACCCATTGGAGACATGGAGGGGGGGGGGCTGTGAAGCGCATGCAATTTTTGCAGGCACAGGGAAGTGTGGGAATCAGTGCCATTAGTGCAGATGGTGCTGATTTGGCCCACACAACCACAAGATCTGGATCAGTGGGTTTGGTTATTCTGGATCCACTGATCCAGATCAAAGTAAGGCAAGTGTAGAAAAGGCCAGGGCTCCTGAAAGGATGTTAGTCAAGAACACTGGACAAGACACACTCTGGTCACCTCGCTGTTTCTCATTAGTATGATACACAGAAATCTGGTTCATTTGAGTTTGGTAAAGAATTGAATTATTGGAAAGAAGCAGTTATTCATGCCTTTGGGGAACAGTTGCACATTTTTAATCTGAATCTTTGCATCATGAATTGTAATTGCAAATGCAAAAATAAATTTATTTCCTACAGAGTCATCATAATATATAACACTAATTAGAATAGCCGGATTGTTAACTTTCTGGGGAGACCTTACATTAGGGTGCGGCTACTGAGGGAATAAATCATACAGAAGAAGACAACTAATTTCCATGAATTAATTGCCTGTGATTAACATAAATTGCAAATTGTTTTCATGAACTTAGTTGAGGCTAAGCTACAAGATGTTTTCTGTCTGTTCTCAAAATTTTGAGTCAGCCCAGGGTGGTAGGTTGAATGGAGGAAGAATTCTAAAAGATAAAAAGCAATAATTTAGGAAATCTTTTCTCACTGGCTGAATAATTCAGACTGGAAACCTGTGGGCCATGTTTGTTCTTCATATTGCACCTGAAGCACTTTGTAAATAACTACAACAGCCATTACATTGAAAATTGAAATCCATTTTCAAAACAACCACTGTTGTTTTTAAATATATTTTAGAATTTTCAAAGAATTAATGCACAAACCTTTGATTTTTTTCCCTGTCATTTCACCCAGAGTGAAGCAGCTACCACAGGTAACAAGTGCTGGGCAACGTGGAAGGAGAAGAAATTGGCTGTTTTATAAAATATGGTTGAATTTTTAGAAGAAGAAGAAGAGTTGGCTTTTCTACCCCTCTTTTCTCACCTATTTAAGAGGACTCAAAGTGGCTGACAAAGCTTTCTATTCTACCGCCCCTGTGAGGTAGGTGGGGCTGTGGGAGCTCAGAAGAGACCTGTGACTTGCCCAAGGTCACCCAGCTGGCTTCATGTAGGAGAGTGGGATCAAAGCCAGTATTCCTAGATAAGAGACATGCTCTCCTACCACTAGATCAAACTGGCTCAGTGATCCAGCGCAATTGTTGACTCCTTATGTGAAAGCCTCCCTGTTTCCCTCTGTCCTCCCCCCTGCCATTTCGCACTGCTTCGATCTACAGATCTAGCACAAAACACTAGGGGAAATGATCTTTAATGTGAGAAGGTGGGCTGCCAAAAGACTCCATTGACTCGGGGACAGGCTTATGTAGGGTTTGGGGTTTGAATTGCCCAAGCGGATGAAGTCAGGGTATGGCAGAGGAGAGAGGGGAGGGGGTTTCTCCCCTGCGAGTCCACATTATAAGCTAACAGTGGGTACGCCAAAAAACAGACCTTGCTGCTACTTTAAGCCCGGATTAAAATGCCCAGTGGGAACATAGCCAGAGTAACAAGAAACAGATTCAGGTGAAGGGCTGCCAAGTCTCTGTTCTACTCAGCTTCAATGTGGAGCCAGAGAGGGCAAACCAAGCTGGCCACGGCCAGCACCAACTCACTACAAGAACAACAAAATGTGGCTGAAGTAAAAGCCTAGGAAGCAGTAGCAGCGGTAGAGGCAGGAAGCAGGGCAGAGGAAATGGCAGACCCCAAGTGTGGAAGGAGGAACTGGCAGCAAAGCTCCGTCTGGTGATGCTGTTTGTGGCAGCCCTTCTGAAGGGGAGGGAGCCCACAGTCAGTTTGAGACGTCACTTCCATTTCCTGTCACCTTCAACGGCTCCCAAAGCTCTCGATTCCATCCTTTATGGCCACAGTATAAAGGTAGGTGTGGCCAAGCCTACAATGATTCAGTTTCCACTCCATTCTGGGACAGACCATCTTGTTGTGGTGGTGTGACTGCACCCTCAACATTATTTCCATTTTCCATTTCTATTTTTATTTGTATACCTCCCTTCCAAAAGAAAATTTTGCCCATGGCGGTTTACAACAAACAGAAAAAAAAAATACAATTATGACTAAAGTCTGTCTATGGCCCTGGTCATATGAGTCCCAATCAGGTTGTCCTATTAATGAATTCAAATTTAATTTGTACCAGTGTTGGTCAGACGTGGATCAATAGAAGCCGACCCCTCCTTCAGCTGCGTTGATCACACATTTCTATAGATTATGTCACATCTATCTCGTTTCTGACTGGATGCTGTTCATGTCACTCAAGGGAGGCGAGGGTTTGTGTTTGCAGTTCTTTTTAAAGCCTGCTCCCCCACTTCCACAAACCTTCTTCCTTTTTTTATGTGCTTCTCTTTTCTTTGCAATTAATTTTTTAAAAGAATAAAAATAAATTTGTGTAAAAGCACTAGAGAGGGGAATCATATCCCTAAACTGAGGAAAGGGTGTGGTGCCTCACAAACTCTGCGTGTGCAGATTGGCCAAAGGGGAGGTGGTCCACGGACTTTGTGCATGCCAACTGGCCAATGGAAACACTGGGTGCCACCCACCAAAACACAGTTCTGCCTCCTTTAGGCTGTCCCACCACTGGATTCCAGGCCGGCCTTAGTCCATGTCAGTCCTGTTTATGGAGGACTGCATTTTAGGATGGACTAAGGGCTGTAGTCCAGCTTGGAATTCAGATTAGCTTATATTAATCTGACCAACATGTCCTGCAGGATGACTCAGGTCATCCTAAAGCTCACGTGTGACCAGACCCTATGTTACGCAGTGAGGCTTGGCAACCAAGAGCACCATATCTGCGACCAGTTACCTTTTATTTCCTTGATGCATTTTTTAGTGTAATTGCCATTGTTTTGGTCAGGATTGACTCCCGGTGTTTCCATGGACACATCCAATCAGTCTTCTTGGGTGTACAGAAGTGGTTTGCCATTGCCTTCTTCCTGGAAGATACCAGGAATCGAGCTTGTGGCCCTTGGCTTTTTGAAGCAGTTGCTTTACCACTGAGCTATAGCTCCCCTCTGCTTTGTCATATTAACAGAATACTGTGAGGTTTTCGCCCCTCTACACAAAACAAAAGGCTTCCTCGAGCTCTATACACCCATTCATGTGATTCCCCTAGACCTCTGGGCAGACAGGCTACACTTGTGTGACTCTTAATTAAGTTGGATAGCCTGGCAAACTGAGGGATTTGATTTGAGCAGTGGGTGAAGTGCCTGTGCTGTCCCTAGAGACTGCCTTAAACTAAACCAAACAGATAAAGGATTCAGTTAACTAATGAAGGGAAAAATGAGACAGAGAGAAAGTGGCAAGAATGGGGTTGGCAAGGGAAAGAACAAACAAGGAGAGATTAGTCGAATGGAGTATACGGGGAGAAGAATGAGTGAAAGGACAGAAACAAAAAAAGCTAGGATAGGAGCTGAATGCAAACCATAGAACAAGAAAATGATTGTATGGGGATGCAGAAGATGATGGAGCTTAAATAAGATCACTGTATTAACTCATTTATTTATTCTCTTTAGTTACCACTAATTCCAGGAACACAGGCAGCCACTAGCCGGTGTTTGTTCCCTGATATGGGTGCAGTTTATATGTCGGCCTTCTGAACCTTGCTGAACCCTGACTCCCCAATCTCCACTGGTGTGACTAATGGGAGTTTGAGGCACTTTCTGTCTTCAGTTGGGATTAATGGGTCGGAATAACCTAGCCCATTGATCCTAACCATGGAACAGTGGGGCCAGAATCAGTGCCAAATAATCCTGATTAGTACCACTGTGTCAGAGCTTTGAAGTGTTAGCGTGCTTTAAGGAAGGAGATGGAGACCTCCAAGGGCTAGGAAGAAAAGTTCCCAGCCTTGGGAACCTCTGGGGCAGCATTTGGGGGCACAATTTGGCGCACCACATAAAATGCTCCCCTGTAGTCCCAAACACAGAGACATGCTTCTGCATGGCATCCCTCCTTGTTTGGGAATAGGGTCTGCTGGTCCCCTGGTAGTCACAATTAATCATGATTACCAGTATTCCTGATCAGGAGCCTCCTGATTGGGATTACACTCTGTCGAATGCAAACAGAGAGTTCTAGCAGAAGGCATGGCTGCATAGATCTGTATTAATGTGCAGATCAACACAGCCTAGAACCTTTCTGATGGGCTCTTAATCCTGATTGAAAGCCTGTGCAAGAAAGGGCCTAGTTCAGCAGCATTTAAACAAGCCCATGTTAGCCTCCTCAGTTTCTAAGTGTCTAACTTTCAAAAACCTTTATTAGAATCACTAGTTTTTACTTTCTAAAAGAAGGTGAGTGGGGGGCATAGGCATCATTTCTTCTTTGTCACAGCAGCCCAAGGCCAGAGAGAACTTGAGTGGGGAAGCAGGGTCAGGCACTTTGCCTTTGATGATGCTGAGTCATGCTTTGACCTGTAATGGATCAAACATGGTCCAGAGTGATCCAGACATGATGCCTATTGCTGCCCCATCCCTCGATACAAGTTAGGATTAGGGATGGGTGAAAAATACTTGTCTGCTTCAAATTTTCATTCAGATTCAAAGTTTTATTGAGTCACAGGCAAATTGAACCAGTTTGGTCTAGTGGTTAGGGAGCCGGACTCTTATCTGGGAATACTGGGTTCGATTCCTCCCTCCTCCATGAAGCCAGCTGGGTGACCTTGGGCTAGTCACAGCTTTTTTCTGAGCTCTCACAACCCCACCTATCTCAGAGGGTGTTCTGTTGGGGGGAGAAGAATAGAAAGCATTGTCAGCCACTTTGAGACTCCTTAAATGGGTGAAAAAAACACAATAGAAAACCCAACTCTTTTTCTTCTTCGATGAAGGTCAGATCTGCCTCCCTCCTGATCATCCGTTCTCCCTTACCTGGAAATCTGCCTGCAGACTGCAGCGACCACAGCCTTTACTGCCATTGCGCCCTTCTCTGAGCCTCAACTACACCTTCTGGAAGTGCATGCACAGCTTTAGAGGCCACCCCCATCCGAGAATCACGGGAAATCATTCCTGGGAAATCTTGAGAGATTTCTTGCAATTCCCAGGCGGGAGGCAGCCTCTAAAACTGTGTGCACACCTTTGGAAGGCCTGGTTGAACCTTGGGGTATGGTCTGAATGGCAACAGCAATGGAAGGCAGGGTGAGGCAGTACGGGAGAGAAGGGATGCAGGGGTTCCCTTCATCTGCAAACATTTGACAGGTGTTCGTGTATAAAGTTGAACGCCCTACATTTGTGTGTGGGGAGCTTTGCGTGAAGATGAATATTCCCCCCTTTGATCCATATCAAATTAAAGGGGAGTAAATCGCCTTTGTGCAAATCCCCAGTTAGCAGGGACCACTGGGCAACCTGAAACCTATGTATCTGGCTAACTTAAAGAAGTCCAGCTCATCTTGAAGTTTGGCATGGGGAGGATGGGATCTACCTGGCTGCGTGCTCCCAAGCTCCCCACTCCTGTTCTATTAGCCCTTCTGATCACTCAACTGCAGTATTCTTTAATATCCTGCCTGTAGGAAACCTGAAAAGCATAAAATGTTTGCTCACTGTTTTATGGTGTTTGGTTGACCTTCCATATGAGTTTACAAATGAGTAACAAAAAATAAAGAAATAACCAAAAAGCTTCCACAAGACCTGATAAAATTGCCCCAAAGTGAGGTGGCAAGGAAGAAATCAATTTGCTCTGAGATTCAGGTATTCAAATGACAAAACTTCCCTTGGACTTCAAGTTGTGAGATTCAAAGGGAGAGAATTTGCAAGTTTTTAAAAGAGTTATGCAGAGGAGTCTATCCCAGAAGAAAGAAATGATGATAATCACCCAACAGAAAGTGATAGATCTAGGATCTTCTTTTCACCTTTTCAGGCTATATCTAGACAGAGATTAATAGGATTCATCTTTGAGAGATGAACCTTTCTCATGGTACTTGCACTGAGTATTCTAGTGGGAGACTG
The DNA here is from genome assembly GCA_023333525.1 of Aspidoscelis tigris stejnegeri. NCBI lineage: Eukaryota > Metazoa > Chordata > Lepidosauria > Squamata > Teiidae > Aspidoscelis > Aspidoscelis tigris. The sequence goes on along the minus strand of JALMGA010000005.1, from coordinate 35,218,046 downwards.
AATAGTAATGGGACACCTCTAGTCAGCCTTGGAGCATCACACCAGGGTCCAAATTCAATTATAGTAGATAGATTTGAGATTGGTGACCCACTTTAATTAAGTAGCCTTTGCCACCACACACACCTGTTGAAACATATTTTTGTCTCTTTTTGACATCTGTGCAGATGTACACCACCACCCTCTTCCTTGCTAACACTCACACACAAGAAGGGCATGAGTTCTTTTCCTATCCCTTCTTTCAGGTGTGTAACATCTGGTGATAAGCGAAGGGCATGGGTCTGCCCCTGCACTCATTTCTTCCACCACTATCCAAGGCTGCATACCATCTGACAAATGCGTAGGATATAATTCCTATTCTCCCCACCCCCCACGGTGCTATGTACAAAACCATCAAATAACAAAGCATGTTACTTTCTCCTTGGTGACTTCCTAGAAATAGTCATGCAGTTTTTTTTGTCCAACATGAGTGGTTTGTTATTACCTTCTTCTGGGGATTGAAATTATGATTGCTGCCTTGCATCAGTTGCTATACCAAGAGTAGGCTTTTTTATTTTTAAAGAAGTCAGAAGTACATGGACAATCTTTTCTAGACCCAAAGATTCTGTCTACCTCCCACAACTATACCATGCTGCCACAGAAAACAGGGCTCCAGCACTGTCCTTTTCAGGAGAGCAATTGAGGCTTATGTTCTGCATGCCTTGGGGAGAACAATGCTTGTTTGCAGTACAAGATGCAGGTGTTTTCACTAGGTGCAATTTAACCCAGCAGCTGAATTTTTTAAAAAAACTCAACAGGAGATGGATTTTAATGAGTCTGATCATATTGAATGGGCTCTCTCTCCCTTCAGCACCTTTCCTTGTACAACCTGGAAAGATGGATGGCATGTTAATCCTTTGTCCCATCAAAGGAGAAAGTACCGGAAGGATTATTCCCTGTAGTGCACTTGACAGAAATAGAGTCAGAGAAAGGGGCGGAGGAAGTGTATGTATCTGCTCACCTTGTGCAAGGAATTCTTTTAAAAATAACACAATTCAAATTAACATACAACAACCCAATCTGACTTTCTGAAAGAGCTGTTTCCAAACTACTTAAAAGTAGTTTCAAAAGGAACAACTTAAAAGATCCCTTGGATTCAGACTGAAGTTTTGTTGCGGTGGACATCATGGGAACCACTGGCACTGCAGCTTCACCCAAAATAAACCTTTCTACTTACAGTATATTCTGGTGTATAAGACTACTTTTTAATCCAGGAAAATCTTTTCAAAAGTTGGGAGTTGTCTTATATGCTGGGTGTTGTCTTCTTATACGGCGAGTATATCCCAAACTCTATATTTTAACTGGAAAAGTTGGGGGTCGTCTTATATACCCAGTCTTATATCCCGGAATATACGGGTATGTTGATGTCCCCTCACTCTGTCAGCAGAAAAAATCTTGCTGTTTAGGAGCTGCCAGATTAGGTAAGTATGCCCTTACAAACCCCAAAGGTGCCTAATTCCCAATAAAAGGAAAAAAAAAAAACACAAACCCACTATAGGTCACTTCTGAATTAAAGAAACGTTGCACAGTATCCATACCCTATTGACTATATTGCAACACATATGATATGTACAATTTTTGTTTCAGACAGGTACATAACCAAACCATCCAGTTTTTCATATAATAAACCTGGCAATATATATGGGGTGATTGCACATGTGCAGTGGTTCAGTTCACCTGTCCCAAACTACATCTTTTATCTTCCTCCCTCAGTTGTGGGCTATGCCAGACAGGTAAACCATCTAAATTGCTGAAGTGGGAGATTTTGATTTGTTGTGCCTCAAAGGGAGATCACACCAAGCTTCCTCTCTGTTCCTGGAGCTGTGTGCAACTGAGAGGAAAACACCCACAATGGGTTGGATAGGGATCTCAACTCATCACACATGCCTACGTCCCCCCATTGTGTGGGGATGTACGATGCCAGGTAACACCCATGCACTTCTAGCAGCAGCATGCCATCTCAAGCTGCTCGGATTTATTTATTACACTCATTACCTGTTCATGATGTTCAATGCCCATGCTGATAGTATTCACCAAAATGGCAATCATGATTCCACGGTTGAAATATTTGCTTTCCACAATTCCCCTTAATTTGACCCTCATTTCTTGCCATACATCACTCCAGAGCGCCAGCTGACCAGCGTCTTCATCCTCTTCCTCTTCTTTCTCTAAGTCTGCAGCCTCCTCGCATCCTTTCTTTCCATCTCTTTCTTCTTTGCATGCTTCTCCACCTTCCTCTTGGTCTGAGTCGCCACTATCAAGAACAGAGAGTCTTCGGCCCGATTCCTGCTGGGCTTTGTGGCACCTTGGACAGTTGCTGGTGTCAGAGGTCAGTGTCATGGCAATAGGCTGTCCAAGGCCTTGGGGCACATAATCCACACAATTGTGTTTCCTGCAGCGTCCTGGGAAATAATGCACATAAGTGTCAAATTTAAAGGACTAATTTTTCAAAAACAATGCAAACAGTTTTACACTTCAGCACGTAAGTAGGCAATATAGATCCTAAACCATTTTAGTAGCCATTTTAATGTGAAGAAAATTTAGCACTGTAACTGCCTACTAGGGAAAATGTTGATCTCATCATCGGTGGGAGAGTTTAATAGAGATGGATTGTCTTTCAGAGACATGCTCTGCTTTAGCTACAATAGACTATACTTTATTGTGCTTGGTTACATAGCAGAGATAGACTAATATTCCAGACTTCAGAAATCGTTAACTAAGAGGCCTCAACATACATAATTATGAAGTCAAAAAAGAAAATAAGAGTTGTAAGAATGTATGTTATCAGAGGGGCTGTTATCCATAATCTGGCCAAAAAGCTCAGCATCATGTCCACATTTCATCGGTAACATTGAAACGAAGTGGTGTCACACACACCCATGTTCACACACTACATGAGCACATGTACCACCTAAGTGCCTCCAGGATGCTCCAGAAGGAGTTCCAAGTTCTATATTGTCAAACCACTTAAAAGATGTCTGATGGTGGAATGAGAGTGAAATGTGTTTGGTCACTGCTGCTGATGTCTCTGACAGTGCTAATTTGGTCACATGTCCCCATCTTTTTTTCCTCAGAGCTGAACATACTGAGATCTGAAACATACACAGAGGATGATATTTCCAGTCCCATGATCACCTTCATTGCCCTTCTATGAACTTCTTTTAAAGAGAGGGGCTCCAAACTGGATACTATATTCTAAGTGAGGTCAGACTTGGGCCTTTTCTGCACTTAGTGTCAGCTAAAAAAAAATTATATTTTCAATTACGTTTTAATATGTGATTTTTATTCTTATTGTAACCCACCCTGGGGCCATTTGGTGAAGGGCGGAATATACTTTTCTTAAATAAATAAATAATAAGATAATCCAGATTAGCAGATCTGGAATAACTGGACTCACTGATCTGGATCATGTGGAGGCATGGACTGGATCAGTGCCATCTATACTGACCGTGCTGCTCTGGCCCAGGCCTCCCCACAGCTACAGTTTCTGTGGGCTTCACAGCTCAAAGGTCCCTAGCCTTGGGGCTTGGGAGGGGGTGGCAGCCCCCTATGGTATGCCACTGAAAAGCAGCCCCCCAGTAGTTCAGGATCACTGATGCCACCTGCATACCTCCCATGCTCAGGAACAAGGGCTTTGGTCCTCTTGTTGACCTGATTAAACAAGAGATCTTAATCTGGATCTAGCACTATCTTATGCAGACAAATAGAGGTGGGGCCTCCTTGATCTGTATGCTGATGATCTGAATTAAGAGGCTCCTTAATCTTGGTCTAAAGCATGTGCAGGCAAACCCTAAAGCTCATTTGGTGGAACTATTGCTTCCCCTGAAGCAATCTGTCTACACACAAGCCTTACTTTTTTGCTTTAAAAGGAAATCTACTTGAATCTTGTCTTAGTAAAACAGAAAGAGTAGGGATTGTCCACTCCCTACCACATCTGCTCTGAAAGACTTCCCCATCACCATAAATGAAGGGGCTACACATCTGTTAATGTCTCCATATGTCTAGTATCCAGCTGACCCCATAACCACTGGTACATTCATTTGGAGAGATGCCTTAGCAATACCTTAGAGTATGACTGTCAGGAAGGGTATAAGAAATTAAGACAACAGATATGGAGCAACAGATGCAGAAACACAATAAAAGCAAGAGTTTGGTGTGGATAATTCAGAGCATTTGGGCTCGTCCCCATGGGGCTGCCAATGCCTCATGGTGGATTCGGAGCAGCATTAATATGAATCTTAATTCACATTAAGGAGTCCCCATGGTAATGGAGGACAGAGCAGGTTCAAGCTGAACCCACCCGTCCCCATGAAAACCACGGTAAATCCCTGCATTGGGATGCCACAGTTTTCTCCACCCCCCCCCCTTGCCTGAGCATGTAGTTCCCCAGGTAAGGGCTTGCTTTGCCTCAAAACACCACCTGGCAGCTTCCCTGCAGTCAGCTGAGCAGCTGTCAGGTGGGTGTAGGGGCTGTCAAGAGCACAAGCAGAGCTCCGGTAAAATGATTAAAACAACCGTGAAAGCCGCGAAACTCTAGGTGATTGCATGCTTAGGCAACGGGGGACAGCTGCAATTGCAGCATTAGTGGCGGGAACAAGCGAAACCCTGCCTGCTAATGCTGCGATCGTAACCCGGGAGTGTCTCCATGCCCCCAGGATAACCCATTCTTGCCCCCTAATTTGGGGCGAGAAGAGTTATTAAGGTTTTTTTTACTTCATTTTTGGGGGTTTTGCCCTCATGTAGCCCGAATTAGGGCTTTCTCACGTTTGCCTCGGAGTATCCTTATCATGGGGACAGGGGGTTTGAGATCAATAGGGGCACAGAAAGTAGAGAAGCATCAACTTTCTAATTTACTGGGATGCAAAGTTCATAGCTTATTAGAGGATATGGAAGCCAGAAGATGAACCAGAAATCTCAGTAAAAGGTGGCATGTTAATAACTAATAAACCATAATAATTAATAAACATTGTTTCAAGAAATCAGAGAGATAGGGTGATCAGACCAGAAAATGTATCAGGAGCCTCCTTTCCTACCAGCCAAGGGAGACTCCTAGGATGCTTGTTCATGCAGTATGCTGGCCAGTGTGGAATTGCCCATATAGTAAGGGATGGTGGGTTAGAACAGGTTTTGGTCAGCTTAGATCGTTGCAGGAGGATGGGAAGCCTAGAAGCATGAGGATCCTATTAGTTTTGGTCAGAATGTTGACATTCCATCAAGATCACCAAAGTTCTTAAGGTCTAATCTTTTGAAGCATGAAGCTATCTGTAAAATACATGTTGGGTACTGCAATCATTCATATATCTTTCATAATAATCTTACAGATCCTTTTTTTTTTTAAATGGTGGGTGTTTCTATTGCATTTTCTTGTGTTTTAAATCAAGGGCTGCCCTTGAAGATGGCTTGGAAGCTGTAGCTAGTGCAGAATGCAGCAGCTGGACTGCTCATCAGAACAGCTGGCTGGATGCAATTTGCTACTGGAGCCAATTTAAGGTGCGAACCTTAACCCATAAGACCCTAAATGGCTGGGGCCCTAAATATCTAAAGGAATGCCTTCTCCCATACTGACCTGCCTGTGCCTTAAGATCTGCAGGAATCCCAGAATAGGGGCCTGTTGATTGAATGCGAGTGCAGGTTACCATAGGCCCTGCCTGGATCAGCACGTGAATGACAGGCCCTGTTCTGGGACACAATTCACAATAAGGCCCAGTGTAGAAAGGACCTAAGTCACTGAAAATAAATTTGCCCCATCAACTTATTTCCATGGCTTTTCCAGTACACTCCTCTCTGCTCTATCCTGATTGACAGTGTCATTCATTGCCACACACATAAGCCACATATTTTAAAATCTGATCCTGAGATCCTTTTTTTCCTTTCCCTCCTATCCCTATTCCATAAAGTTGGCCTCACAAATCTTACTGTATTGCTTCTTAACTTCCTTGCTTGCACTCTGCTTGCTCCCCGTTGGCTCCTTTCTGCCCAGTCGACGATCTTGCAGGCTGTTGTAGAAGCCGAGGGTGCGGCGTTTGGCTTTTCGTACAATGTGGCAGACATACTGGAAGATCTCTTCATAGCAATCTCCTGGTTCCATATAGCTTGCCACAGTGCTGGAAGACAAATACCGAGCTCGTTGCTCCTGCATCAGTTGGTGCTCTCGCTGCTTAGTTTCCGAAAACTGTGTGGCAATGACTACTAAGCACAGATTGATCATGAAGAATGAGCCCACCTAGAACCAGTGTACAAATGAAGCTCAAGTTACTGAGGAAGGTAACCAGAGCGAAACACATTAGAAGACACAGGACCTTTCTGCACTTACCTTAGGAATGGTCCAGTGTTCTGCATGGTTCAATTTTACTCACATCTGGCCCTTGGTAAATAGGGCTTTAGAATGTTTTTATTGTATTTTTGACTTAGGTCTAGATCAGTGGTTCTCAACCTGTGGGTTGCGCCCCCATTTGGGGTCGCGCACCCATTTCGGCGGGGTCGCCAAAGGCTCCGCAGGCCCCCCCGCCGCGCCGCCACTGCTTTAAGGAGAGATCGGCGGCGGCAGGCGGCGAAGGGCGCCGGACTGGTGCCTCGCCGCCAGCGCCCTTCGCCCGCTAAAATCCGGCGTTGCGGGAGGACTTCCGGGTCGGGGGGGAGCAAAAACGACACCAGCGGCCCTGGCCCCGCCCCGCCCCGCCCCACCCCCGCCCCACCCCAGCTCCGCCCCCTGGCCCTGGCCCCGCCCCTGGGGTCACGGAGACTTGGGGAATCTCATTTTGGGGTCGTGGCTCTCAAAAGGTTGAGAGCCACTGTTCTAGATCAAACCGAACTCACTGAGGTTTAGTTTTGTTCTTCTCCCCACAAGAGACACCCTGTAAGATAGGTGAGGCTGTGAGAGCTCAGAAAAGAGCTGTGACTAGCCCAAGGTCACCCAGCTGGCTTTATGGAGGAGTGCAGAATCAAACCCAGTATTCTCAGATGTGAGTCTGGCTCCCTAACCACAAGACCAAACTGTAAGCACAGTATAAGGCCTTGATAAATAAGGTCCAATGGCAATCCACATAACTAGCTTGCTGATTTGGATCACGCTCTGTTCCATGTGGTTGTACTACACTAGTGGTGAGCTGAACTTTCTGTATCCTTCAGTAACTTGCAGATGGGAAGCCCTTAGTAAACTTGCTGGTCCTCCAGTGTTTCTTGCCTTTTTAGAACCCCAAGATAGATGTATTTCCCATATTCTCTCCTGTTATCGACCAATGTCCCTTCTTTCACTGACTTCCTTTATTCCTTTCCCCATTCCTTTTCTTCCTTTGTCTGTTCATTTAGCCTGTAACCCTGTTTTATTATCTATTATTTTTATTTCCCAAGAGTGTCTTCACCTTTTCTAAAGTTCTTCAGAAATATATAAAATCCCATAATCCTATAATCATTATTTTAAAATCTTACACCATGATATTCCAAGAAATGGCAAAAGAGATTACTAAACAAGAAAACAATATGCTACTGGCATCACTGGTAATTTTTATGATCAACAATGAAGGGCCGTCCATTAAGAATGCCTTCTCAACCCTCATTATTGAGGGGAAAGGCCAGATCAGTTCTTCCATCTTCTCAAATGATAACATGGGGAAGAGTGTATGTTTTTCTGCCTAGCAAGATTCATATGTTCAGAGAAGATTTACCAGAGTAGAACTGACTGTGATGCCTTCTGTTTTCTGCAGCAGACTTCACATAAATGGCTGCATCCAGATGCATCCAGATGTCAAGTCCTGGAAGTGGCCCTTTGTTGGCACAGTGTCTGTGCAGAGCAGTTAATAGGCAACCTATCCAGATTTTTTTTTTGGGGGGGGGAAATACAGAGTCATTATGGCACACCTATGATGGTGTTGCCTCACCAGAACCCAACCAATTCCCTCTTAAAAACTACTAGAAACATACCTTCTGGATGGAACTGCCATCATAGTTCCATCCACTGTACATGTGTGGAGACCAAAACAGGTGTCCACACATGTGGAGGAGCTGATGCACACATCTGGGCATGCAGGATGGCCAAATACTTGGATGTGCATGTTAATAAAACAGGTGAAGGCAGTGCTGGCCATGGCAATGTCGAGCAGCAGGCGGTTATTGCGGGGGGAATATTTCCCACATTATTGCCTCCTAGCAGGATATCCAGCCACTAACCCTTTCTGCACTGAGCCTTATTTTGGATTATATCCCAGAATAGGGACTTGCCATCTGTGTGCTAGTAAAGTCTATGTCAGGTCCCACTCAGAGCTGCTGTAGTCTGCACTAGCATGAGGGTGTCAGTTTCCTATTCTGGAATTAGGCTCGGTGCAGAAAAGGCCACTGTCTGGAAACGGCCTAAGTACCCTTCCTACTGCCATGTATCTGCACATGGTTTCTCTTGCTCTGAGGAATGGTGCTGCAGAAGACACTTGCAGGTTTTCCAACATCCATCCTAGAGCACTGTAATACAGTGGACACCTACGGTATTTGAATGCTGCACTGCTGGACGTTTCTGAGAATGTCCATCAGCATTGGTTTGGATGCATCCAAAGTATTCAGGCCTTTATTCCATGTTGGAACTCAGCACTGCTTCTCTGGGTTCTGGGAACCATTATCAGAGCAAATGCCAGTTTGGAGGTTCCCCCCATTCTGTTACCTATGGGGACAGCTATTGGATAAAATGAACTGGTAATTTTTAGTAAAAGTAGTCACAACATAAATGTCTGGGATATTGGAAAATGCCCCCCCCCCAATGTTGTATATATGTGAGAAAAAGAACAACGTGGTCTTATTAACAAGAGGAAATATCAACAGCTGAGCAGAGAAAAAAAGAAATTATTTTTAGCTGCCTGTCACCCTTGATGAAGCTCTTTAGTCACAGTGACTAGTTGTGTTTAAATTACTCCCTACTTTCTTCTTTCCATTAGACTTTATGGCTTCTTTTTAATCTGCTGCTTAATTTGTGCATACGGACAGTAGCTTGGAAACACTGAAAGTCTAAGTGCTTAGTGATGAGAGAAATTTTTTTGATGACTATAGTGTAACTTCAGTTCGTCAGTGATTCACCGTCTTCATTTTATTTAAAACTAAAGGAACAGAAATGAAGATCTGAAGAGAAATATCACAAAAATACTGTTTGATTCACAAATTTACAAGAATGGTTTTGCTCACTGGAAGACAGCATGGATGAGCAATGGGACTGAACAATTCCCACCATCATATGGTTCTTGTCTTTTGCAAAGGAGAGACAAACACCTCCTTATCTACACCATTCACATTGTTCATTAACTTTATACACCTTATACACTTTCACTCACCCTCTTTCTAGACCAATGCTGCATCTACATGCTGTTAAAAAAAAGGGTCTCAAAAGTGGATTAGCTGCCATGTGCTACCTCCTTGTAGCGGCTTTTGAGCTGCCTTCTTCACTGCCGGTGGATATAGCCTATAATGCCTCAGCCGTTTTAACCTTTCCTTATAGAAAGATGGCTCTAATCTTTTTATCATTTCACTTGTCTTCCTTTGAATTTTTTTTCCAATTTTGTGATACCTTTCTGAAGATGCAGTATTATAGATAAGATTGTACCATCACTTTTACAAAGACAGTTTTATTTTCAATACAATTTCTTATTATACCGAAAATGCCTAATTTACAGCCAACACACACTGAGTCAATACTATTATTGAACTGTCTACCATAATGCCAAGATCCCTATCCAAGTGTCTCAGCTAGCTTAGGAAATAGCAAGAATGGTTTGGCTCATTGGAAGACAGCATGGGTGAGCAAACAATGGCCTTCCAGATGGAACTGAACAATTCCCATCATTCCTTATCATGGTGTGTATGCAGCCCTAGTCAGTTCTGGTGTTTTGCAAAGGAGAGATAAACACCTCCTTATCTACTCTATCACACTGTCTGCTTTACTGTGCATTAAATCAGATCCATCTATGGTAAAATCACAGATGTAGGTTTGTGTGTCAAATGTGAAGTATTTTCAAATGAGCCTGCATTTTATGCAAAGTACTTTTTTCCAGTACTCCAGGCATATTGCTTCTTCCAACAGAGGAGTGCCCATATTGCAGATTGACAGAGGCTGGATGTGGACATTCCAGCAGAGGGCAATAGGAAAGTCCCTTAATTTGTTTTATCTTGTGGAGGGTACTCTGGATACTCTAGTCCTTCAGATGTCTGTAAGAAGGCAACTAGCATACATCTGTGCACAGAGATTTGGCTGGAAGTGCTGGCATGAAAAATTAAGACAGCGGGGGTGGCTCCTGCTGTTCTGTAGTCTACCTAAGGGGGGGGGGGGAGTCCAAGGCAGATGCTGAAGGAAATAGATTCAGCCAGCCAACTGTCAGCTGCTAGCACTATAGAGCCCACGAAAAAGGATCTGGACTGGACATTCACTTTATTTCTGCCTTTTTTATTGTTCCATCTGTAGGACTGTTACAGGACTACCCTTCTGCATTAATTCAGGCTTGTCAGTTTCCAATTTTGTGCAGGAATGCCACCTGACTATTGAAAGATGAAGTGTTTCATATTTTTAATGGATGTATTAACCATCACAAATTTTATCTTATTTTTGTAACCTACTCCGGGATCCACAGGTGAAAGGTGATGTATTAATAAATAATAAAATAAAACAGTGGAGAATCATTGCTGGTGCTTCATAAATTATGCTGACTAATCCATTACACTATTTTGGTTTGTCTTCTCTGTAACCCGAACACCATGTATTCAGAATCCATCCAGAATTCATTTTGAAGTAAAAGGTAAGGTTTGAGTGTAGCTACGGCCCTAGATCCAGTTAGTTCGGATACTATGTTAGAGAAGAGAATAAAATTCTGCCTGGAGCTCTTGGTAAGAAAATTGTCACAAACAAGGCTTTTAGGCTCCAAGGGGAATAGCAAGAAGGGGACCTGATCTGTTTAGACACTGATACTTACAATGATCAACAAGATGAAGTAGATGAAGTTGTAGAATGAATGAGCATCCATCACATAGTACATAATTTCCACCCATCCTTCTAATGTGATCACCTGAAAAAGGAGAAAAAGAGGACAGGAAGTCAAGAAAGAACAGAATATGGGCTACTCAAATATACCCTAAGGACTGTACTGCTTCTGACAATACACTTTGTATTCCATTTTTTTTCTGCAAGGGCCTTTCCAGAAAAGGCAGCTCTGTCAAAGGAAGCATGTAATCCAAACAAAAATTTAAAATCCTGTAACTACAAACAGAGCAGTCCTTTCCTTCACTTAATCACACAGAATATCCTCTTAGAACATAAGAGAGGCCCTGCTGCATCAGGCCACAGCCCATCTAGTCCAGCATCCTGACGCACACAGTGGCCCGCCAAATGCTCATGGGCATCTCAAACAGAGACAAGGACAAACCTTTTCCTGCTTTTGAATCCCAGCAAATGGCATTAGAAGCATCTTGCTTCCGCCCCCACCCCCAGCCTGAAAGATATACCTAGGCATTAATTCTAGTAGCCATTGATACATCTGTCATCCATAAATCTGTCTAACCCTACCTTGAAGCGATATAGATTTGTAGCTGTCACCACCTCTTCCGGCAGCACATTCCATAAACCGATGACCCTCTGGGTGAAGAAATACTTCCCTTTGTCAGATCCGACTCTCCTACCCACGCATGGTATAGAAAAGATGGTTAGAGAAAATTCCTTTTCTGTATCACACAACACTAGAACCAGGGGGCACTCTGTGAAGCTGATGGGTAGAAGAGTCAGAGGGTCATCGGTTTATGGAATGTGCTGCTAGAAAAGGTGGTAACAGCAACCAGCCTAGATGGCTTTAAGAAAATGTTGGAAAAATTTATGGATGACAGATGTATCAATGGCTACTAGAGTGGATGCCTAAGTACATCTTTCAGGCTGGGGGGCATAAGAGCAGGAGGTTTGCCCTTTTCTCCGCTTGAGACGCTCAAGAGCACTTGGTGGGTGAGTGGGTGAGACAGGATGTTGGACTAGATGGGTTGTGGACTTATGTTCTTATGTCTTTTACTGTGTTTATTCATTTGGCCATTTGATTTTTTTTTCTGGCCATCTAAATGTCTTATCAATTGTTAGGTTTTTTTTTAAAAAAAACTTCATTATCCTATAAATGAAGAAAATTATTATTTACTTATTTCAATTTATTTCCTACCCTACCCAAAATTTTAATTATGAATCTCACAACTGGATACATAACTGAAGAACTAAACTAAATTAGAATTAAAATGACTTATTAGTCAAAACACTGACATTGTAACATAATAAAAATCTTAGATCAGTATGAAGGCAGGGAGAACAACCTTACTGTTCACTAAAGGATAGGATAAGAGCACTAAATAAAAATAAATTCAACGTTTGTGACATACAACTGATACTGACATTAATAAAGAACAATTATAACGGTATGCCTATTTAAGAAGCTAATAACCTTGTGGACTCTGCTTTGGACCTCCAAAAAGATGGTTGCACTACTCCATCTTATGAAGGTGGGTCTTCTTCTCTTCTCTAGAGTTTGATCCTTACCTACCTTCTGGGCCACATCCTCTGCCTCTTTTCCCACTGACTCTCACTAAACTTTGTCAGAATCACATGCTAGCTGTAGTCACAAAGGTAACTTTCAGAATAACACAATATGTGCAAAAACACACATTAATATTTCAGTTCAAAGGTTGTTCAGGCTTTATACATAGACCTAGCATGGGTCCTTGATGATTCAGTTCAGATTTACCTGAAATATAACTATCCATGCATAGCCAATATTATCAAAATTGATAGCCCCTTTGTGTGGATTGGCATTGCCTGTTCGACACTCATTGTAATATTGGTTCCAATTGACACACATGCCACTAATGTTGAACTCCTGTCTCACTGATGTGTAGTAGTAATAGTCATCTTTGTCCAGACAGCATTCATGGCCTCGTTCCTTTAGTGGAGGAATCTCATGGCAGCCCATAATTCCATTATCTCCTGAGAGTGAGCAGATGAAAGGCATCTCATCATCTTCTTCAGGTTGATAATAGGGAGGAAGGGTGACGTTACCTTGTCTGAGAGGACAGAAAGGACAGACTAATTAAATAGTTGGGACAAACATTTGAGTTAGGAATACTGGTGGGGACATTCAACCATCTACTACACCAGAATAAAAAGACACTACATAGTTACTTAAGGGATCCCATTGGACATTCAGTTGAACAGGAAGCAAGAAGCCTGTGCACATTTCCACATTTATTTTGTTTATTTATTCCAGTATTTATATCCCACCCTTCATCTGAAGATACTAGGGGAGGTCATGATATATAGTGAAACAATAAATCAATATAATAAAACACAATTCAAATATAACCTGCTCACCTTGGCAGGCAACATCCAAACACAACATAAAAATATGCTGTTGTGTCTGATTTAGCAAACTGATATCAATATTTCTCCTCCAAATCAGTATTTTTTTCAAAGTACATCTAAAATTGTGATTTAGAAGGCAAATGACTGGTGTAATTCAATTAAGCTGTTATGATGAACAATGGGAGAAACAAAGATGACAAAACAGGGAAAAGGAACTTGTTCAAGATGACCAAACTAAAGCCTTTTTGCACTGTTTCTTTATGTGGATTAAAGATCCATGTAGTACACATCTAGGCCTCCAGATCTGCATATTAATGAGGATTTAGGAAGGCCTGTCACCTGCTTGTATTGCTCCATCTGCTTTAGATGCAGCCAAAGTCAGATTAGGGAGACCTTTGTTTAATTGGGTCTACAGTGGACTAGTACTCCTGATCTAGAACATAGGAGGTATGCAGGAGGCTTGCCTCCCATGTCTGGGACTTCTGGGAGGTGCATTTCAGTGACATGCTATAGTGTAGCACCAAAGGACGCCTCTCCCCTGAGGCTACAAGGCTAGAAAAAATTGTTCCTAGCTCTTGAAGACGTGAAGGTGTGGCCACAAAGTTCACATGAGCTTTGAGACCATGTCATAGGCTGATCTAGATTAGGGCCATCGGTGCAGACAGTGCTGATCCTCCCCATGCCTTTTTTTGTGTTTGATCAGGATCAGTGGACCTATTTTGTACCCACTGTTCCCAACTATGAGCATGTAAGTGCAGAAAGGGCCTAAGCTTTGCACAATTGCTTGATCGAGCTAGATACCCATTGTACATGTTGAGCAAGGCCATAGTGTGAGTTCAAGTTTTGCATTCGTGCCTGTATGTATTTAAACATTCTGTAGACCATTGAGTTCAAGTATTAATCCAAGATAGACTATAATGGCGGGCATTCAACTCCCAGTATTCTGTGCCAGTTGTGGCTTGGAATTCTGGGAGATGTCATCCAGGAATATTTGAAGGCTGCAGTTTGATACCGTTGTTTTCATTTGTCTTCCTGAAGTGACACATTTTTCTCATAGCTATAAATGAAACAGCAGATGCATGCCTTGTACATCAAATACATAATTTGGTTCTGGACCAGTGTATGAAATCATTTCACATACTTATTTCCTAACATTTCACAGCACGACTTCCCATAATATTGAATCCAAAAATTAAAGCTGTACAAGCTAGTATACAGAAATCAAGGTTTGTGAAATGTAAAATGGAATGAATAATCCTAAATGTTACAGCATATTTGTCAATAGCAAACTCAGGTCTCATTCTCACACCCCTTTATTTCATGCACCAGAGGCCACCTCTAGATGGTGGCTGAATATCCTGCTAGCAAGGAATAACCCTTTGTTAGCCCGACAGTGCTGTAGCTGGTACAATTTTTGCACATTTTACTGATAAGCACATCTGGGTATTCAGTTGTGCTTAACACCCAGATGTGGATATCAGCACTGCTGCCCATGCATGGCATCTGTTTCAGCCTCCACGTATGTGTGGTGGATGCAGCTAGGATGTAGCTCCATCCATAAGGTAAGTAAAAGAAATGCTATTGCTGGAAAAACTGTGGCAAGTGCTGGGTTTTTCAGCAATAGTTTTTCACAGCTTTTAGGGGGGAAGGAGTGAGGCAACCCCACCACAGCAGTATCATAATAGCGCTATAGCTCCGTGTCTGGACAGGACCAAGGAGCTTATGTTGATATCTCAAATGCATACATCCTTGGAGCTAGAGGAACGACCAGCGTGTGTTGCATACAAGCAGCCTAAAGTTGGCTCATTTATTTATTCCCATTTCTATCCCGCCCCATACCCGAAGGTCTCTGGGCGGGTAACAACGGATCAAACAACATATTTAAAAACATATTAAGAACAAAATACAGATTAAAACATATTAAAAACACATTAAGAACACAATACAAATTAAAACAAGGTACTTGGTTAAAAATTCTGATATTTAGGCAGTGATTTGTGCAAATGGCTGCTTTTGTACAACGGAACATGAACCCTAGAAGAATACCTGTGAACAAGGCACCAGATGCAATAATATTGGACATTTTCTCTCATTATCTTTTTTCAAATGTATTCCAAAGATGTCTGCAATATGAATGCAGAAAACATTTTAAAAATGTATCAGCAGCAGGGAACTGGGGTGAGGATTGCATCTTCAGGTGTGTCCAGGCTTAGGAAAGCTGCGCACCAGAATGCGTAGCTGAAGCATGGGAATCACATTTGACGCCCAATCCTGTGTAGCATTGGTGCATTATGCTGTGGCTACTTTGAATTTATCTGCTGTGGAATGATTAACATTTGTGCTGCAGTATAAGGTAAATTTGAAGTTTCCTGTCAGTCCAAACAGCATTGGCTGCCCCTTCCCATGTGACACTGAAATCTCACAGCCATCGAGGAGGAAGCTGCAGGCCTCCGTTTGGAGTGGGGACAAGGGGTTGTCACCTCACAGCAGGTTCGCTGCATATTTGTATATAACTGTGGATTTAATCCACTAATCTGGAGGCTGCCTTCTATGGCCATGATCATATATCGGAAAAAATGGTCTTCCTCAAGGTGCCTCTCAGGTGGCTTAGAGAAGGCTTCAAGGTGGAATTGTTCACGCACAGTCTGCCCCTCCTCTCCTAAACATTCTGCATTAGAAAAGACATATGAGAAAAGGCTTGGGAACGCAAGGGCCACCTACTCTCTTAGGAACGTTTGGGGTGGCTCTGAAGCTCCACTTTTGATATGCCTGAACACAGCCTTAGCGTACTGTACTGTGCGAAATGATCCTGAGGCTGAGTAGCTATAACTTCTCTGGCAGAAGCTATACAGATACTGAACAAAAGAGCTACAAATCTGCAGGCCCTGAGTGTCAGGACCAGCACCAACAGCCATCCAGCAGGGAGCAGCCTGGGGAAACATGAGAAAGGTTGCTAAGCAACATCTGAAATGGGGATAGAGTATGGGAAGATCTTGAGTGGCTACTAGCATTCACTGGCAAGTCTAAGCAGTCATTTAGCTATGGTTCAAAATTAAAATGTAGGGTTTTTGTTTTTTACATTATATATACTGAGAGGTTTGTTGTTTTTTTGAAAAAAAGAAAACAGTTTTTGGTATCTTTCAGCCTGTGGTGTTAGTGACTCTCTTAAATGTAAACACCAGCAGCAGGCTAGGATGGGAGGGTAAAGAAGAGTTTGTTTGTGTGTGTGTGTAGGGAATCGTGGGACCACAATGTCATTTTGTAACCCTGCAGTTCAGGTTAGTTCTGCGTGGAGCAGATGATATAAAGGGACCATCTGTAGTATTCAGCTAAGCTGCATCGATTCTCCCTGCCCCTTCTAAATAGGAGGCTGGAATGACACAGTGTAAACCTGTTTAGCAGAAATGTCAACCAACTCTGCCAATATGGGGTGGCACAAACACGGTATAAAATGCTGTTAAAGTGGTGTGAACTGGCTTTAAAAGGTCTGATTTGACTTAACAGATGTTCAGATTGCCTATTTGTACTTCACAGATGTTAATATGAAATTTGGCACACTACGGCTGCATCTATATGGGCCTCTAGTGCAGCCTTCCCAGATGACCTGGGAGATGGGTATCAGTGTACCTGGGTGCCCCTGGGGCTGTGTGGGCTTACACGCCCACCCTCATGCAGACCCTGATGTGCTCCATCCAACCAGAGTGTCCCTTACCTTAATCCTGGTTAAATAACTCCAGCAATATAAGCCACTACCCTTCCATATGGCTCAATAGAGAGAGCTGAGGTGACTGTCTCGGCTCTGAAACAACTCTGGATCAAAAACAGCTGTTTTCCTTGCCATTTCTGGTCTGCCCTGAAATGAGCCCAGACATGATGCCAGAGGGCCCCAGGCTAGGAAACTTTGTTCCCAATCTTTGGATGCCTGGGAGTGTGGATGCAAAGCAGGTACAAAACTCACACAAGACATTGATTCCACTCATACCTTCCTGTGGTCAGAATCAGGGGGGCTGGCTTTTCTAGACCCACTAATCCAGAACAAGGGCAGGCAAGTGCAGAAATGGTCTGAGCCTCCATATGAGGAAAGCAAACTAATTATAAGGACAGAGGACAGTCTGTGGGGGCATCCAGGGCAATAGTTAAGCCAAGCATGTAGTTTCCCCATTCCATCAAACGACTGAGCCAGGAGGCCCTGACAGCTGGTACTTTTTAGACTTGCATTCAAGAAAATGCAAAATGGGGAGAGAAAGAAAATGGAATGAAACAGTAAGGTTTTGAATTAAGCCAACAATAAAGGCAATGCAAATGAACTAAAAACAATGAGAACACTAATTTACTTTGGAGACAGAAAATAGAATTTGGAAAGAACAATTTCCCACTCACATTGTCAAATTCTCTTCCATGAAACAGCGATTTCTCAATAAACCAGCCCATAGCTGCACTCCGATGATGCCAAAGATAAAGAAAACAAAGAAGCAGAGAAGCAGAACATTCCCCAACATAGGAAGGGTGTCCAGGAGCAAGTTCACCAGGATTCGCATGCCTGCAAAAGAGACCAGAACAAGGAAGGGAGAATGGGATAGATTCCAGGGAAGGAAGGAAGGAAGGAAGGAAGGAAGGAAGGAAGGAAGGAAGGAAGGAAGGAAGGAAGGAAGGAAGGAAGGAAGAGTTGCAATAACAGAAATAGTCATGTAAGAAAGTAGAAGTCAGTATAGAAAGAATCCTGAATTAAAACAACAGAGGCAACAAAAAAGTCTGTTTTACAGCTTCAAGCTAGGATGTAAATAGGACATTTAGTCAAAAGACGAACCCAATTTTGATGTACTTGATTTCTTTCTTTATCCTAATGCAGTACAGTATATTGCTTATGTGAAAGAAGCACAAAAAGCTTTCCAAAAAGCAAACCAGCCTCTGAGTCTGTCATTAACGTAATCTTCCTTAATTTTAGAATTCAGAGATGGAAAATCATCATCATCATCATTGATACTCATGAAAAAAGTTTATAGTTCAAGCCTGACATTTAAAATGTGAAGTGCAAAGTTGTGTGATTGAGCCCTGGTCTGTAAGCTTTACAGCATTAAGAAGTATCTCCAAGTTTGTGGAAACTGACAGCCAAGAAAAGTGGCCAAAGGCCATAGCAACACCCAGATGACCCTGGCAATGCAATGTGAATGCACCCACATTTTTTGTCAGAGGATATTAGTTCAAAGAAAGCTTTAAGAACATGGATCTATATTTTAGAACAGTTTCCTCTGGATCTTGGTGAATTTGCTTTGTATGAATTGCTTCTTTAGCACTGAGAGTACACAAAAGATGGAGCTTGTTCCTTTCTTTGATATTTTACTTTGCATGTACCAAGTAACACTTTGGGGCTTCTTTGGGGCACTCTGTAGCTGTGGTGGAGTATTTGCAGCCGAGGGCTCCATGTGGCTGTAAACTATTAAGTGTCCTGAACCACCTCACCCCCAGCCTAATGCATGAGCTGACCCCAAGCTGGCTGGGTGCTTTGATGAATTAGCTAGACACCTTGCAAGCCACTCTGAGCTAGCTCACTGATGCCAGGTCTCAGGCTGATGTGAGCTGAGTCCTTGAAAAGAGGCTCACTGAGATCTCTTCTACTCCACTACTAATACTAAGGTAATTGACCCATGCCTAAGATTTAATTGTTTACTAAATTAATCACATTGTGTTTTATATGGACACTTGCATCCTGTGACTCCTTCCATGGATCAGTCACATCTCTAATCTCCAACATCTACCCAACCAGTTTCTGTCTCTAATCTGCTAAGATTCCCCATTGCTAAGGTCCAGGGAATTTCATGTTACAAGATGCTTCATGTAGGCCAGCATATAATTAACTAATTAGCTATTTATAACCAGTTCATTACTTCAAATGGCTAGGGAAAAGGAAAGAAGAGAGAAAGATAAGATTAGGATTCAGCGGCAGTCCCTTGAGGCACCAGTTAATCCCTTTTTTATGCCCACTGCCAAGTAATTAGCCACATCAAGTTGTGCTTTACGCTTTGTCTCATTTTCCTGTATAATTCTTCACTTGCACTTGGGAATAAATGACTGTGAACTTAGAAAGAGCCTGAAATTAGGTACAATGAAAGTCCTGGGCATTCACAAATGCAGGTGTATTTATACAGCTACAAATATCAATTCCCTTTAAGTAGTTTGTGCATATTAATCTCCTTTCTTTAAGATAGGTGAAATACAAGTGATAAGAAGAATAGGCCTTTGTTTTAAAATGTCTGGTTTTAATCTAATGGCGTTTATTTTTCATTATGCATTGACATATAGCCTAGTCAGACTTCTGCCCATATTGAATCCTTTGTGGGGCTCAAGCATAAACTGATTCCACCCTCCTCCATGAAGCCAGCTGGGTGACCTTGGGCTAGTCATAGCTCTCTTCTGAGCTCTCACACCCCACCTACCTCACAGGGTGTCTGGTGTGGGGAGAAGAATAGAAAGCTTTGTCAGCTGCTTTGAGTCCCCTTAAATGGATGAGAAAAGCAGGTTAGAAAAGCCAACTCTTCTTCTTCTTCTTTCCAGTCAGCAGTTTGGCCATTCAAAGCAGTTCTGAGTGCAAAGTAGTTCTGGACCTGGACTAGCGGGCAAGGCAATGCTTGCAAGGTATGCAAAGCTTGCTAAAACAGAACGTGGCTAGATGTGGCCAATGCGCACTTTTCTTGGAGACAGAGTGGAACAGCATGTGATGTGGTGTGTCCAGATCCAGCTTCAGGACTGTACAAGTCATGTGGCTATGCAGGATACTAATCTCAGAGAGACATGGAGTGGCCCCGTTCAAAGACAAACCATTGTGCATCACCACACCATGACACACCAGCACCAGCACCCCAAAAAGTTGGGTGCCTTGTGGCTTGCCTGATTTGGTCAACCTAGTCATGCCTCCCAGCTAACCATAGGTCAAATTACATGCCATGTGGTGCTGCCCTTGGCAACCAAAGCAGGTGAGTGGACGTGGAACTTGCCTGATTTAGCCTGATTCGGGCTGCACCTAAGCCCCACCCTCTGCCCACACCTGCTACTTCACCATTCATAGGGAACCAGGTATCACCTTCTCAGTCCGGGTGCCTGATCCCCCAGAGCTAGAGCCAGTCCTGGTGCATCCTGCATGCACACTTTGCCTCTTACACCTGTAAATGATGCAATTAGAGCAATAAACACTTAGGGGCTGTTCCCATTGGAAAGTTACAGCACTTTAGAAACGTTTTTGATTCTCAGCGTCCCCATTCCCCATTTGTTTCCAGGGTATTTGGAGGAGTATTTGGGAAAAAACCCTGGAATAAATAAACACCTTTTTTAAAGGTGTTTTTTCCGTTTTTGGTTTTAAAATGCCTCTTTCTTACTGCTGTGGGAATGCTACAGCAGCATTTGGGCAAATACGTCATGAAACGGGTGGGGTTACAGCCTGTAGGACAGCCCCTCGCTGCCCCTCTCATTTGCATAGGAGTTTAAAGTTTCCCTGGCAGGCCACTTGGCAGTTTCATTTGATAATAAGTAAGGTTGCCGGCTGCTCTTGGGTGCTGGGTGGGCCCCCCTCACCTCTGATCCGTCTCCCCTGGGCGCCCTGCTTGGAGCCTCTTGGAGGCAGGCTGCGCTTGCACTTCCCCAGAACCTCCTCACCAATCATTGCGTGCTCCATGGCTGCTCCGGGCAGGCAGGCAGGCAAGCAGGCGCCTGGCCGTCTGGCCATCAGCCCCACTCTGCCTGGTCTCCTCCTCAGCAGCTGGGATGGAGGAGCCTGAAGTGCCCAGGTAGCTTCTGGCTGACGTGGGTGCTGCTCCTGCTCATCACTGCAGCTCTCCCTTTAGTGTGAGTGGTCAAAAAAAAAATTCCTTAGGCATGTTTGCGCATCTCTGCAAACAGCGATGCACAAACGTGCCTAGGGAATTTTTTTTTTTTTGACCACTCACAGTAGAGGGAGAGCTACAATGGTGAGCAGGAGCAGCACCCGCGTCAGCCAGAAGCTACCTGGGCACTTCGGGCTCCTCCGTGCCAGCTGATGATGGATGGCATTCCCCGGGATGAGGAGATGGGGCGGAGTGGGGCTGACAGCCAAACGCCTGCTTGCCTGCCTACCTGGAGCAGCCATGGAGCACGTAGCAGTTGGTGAGGAGGTTCCAGGGAAGTGCAAGCGCAGCCTGCCTCCAAGAGTCTCCAAGCAGGGCACCCAGGGGAGACGCGCCAGAGGTGAGGGGGGCCCACCCAGCACCCAAGAGCAGCTGGCAACCTTACTTATTATCAAATGAAACTGTCAAGTGGCCTGCCAGGGAAACTTTAAACTCCTATGCAAATGAGAGGGGCAGCAAGGGGCTGTCCTACAGGCTGAAACCCCACTCATTCCATGATGTATCCGCCCAGTCAGAGAAAGGGGATGGGCACCATGGCTGACAATGGGCGGGGAGGAAAAGATGTGCTTTCCCCAGAATCAGATTGACGTGATTTAAAGTGAAAGTAATGGGAACGGCATCAAGTTATTTTATTCTGTTTTAATAAGCGTTGTAAATAACTTTTTTTACTTGAATGGGAACACGGCCTCAATGCATCTGTGTATCTGATCTGGGAATGATGTTTTAGTACAAAAAGGATAACACAGGGAGAATCACATACACTTTTCAGTTCTCAGTTTCAGCATATACATTCTCAAAAGAGACCTAAATCAGCTGTGCTCCTACTCCCCACAAAAAAACTCAGCCTTGCTCCCCACTTAAAATCCAAATGCTGAGGTCATTTCAAAACGTCAGCCTCTGACCTCTGAAATACAAAGACACTGCAGCCGGAGTTGTTTTGTTCCTGGGACATTAAATTATTCATGATTACTGAAAGTGTAAATATGAAGTTGCTGATAGGCACTTCTAATCTTAGTCTGAAGTTCTAGGGTCAGTTCAGAGCTTCAGCGTGTAGCATCAGGTGCCTGCTAGTTGGCTTTTGGAGCATCAATTATTCACCAGCAGAGAATTGGACCGTACTGCCTAGGGAATATTGTGCCTACCTTATGCCATTACACCTGACTCACCGGTCTATGTTCATAAACAGAATAATCATTATGAGTTATATGACAGATTTTGCCACTTTCCCAGGTCTATTTCTCTTCTTCTTGAACACATTCAAACAAGGAACAGCATGTTTCCCCAACATTTGTCAAATTAGAACAGGCTTTCTTTTTATTTTAAATGAAAAACTGATAACGGTTCATGAGCAAACATGAGTTTCTTTCTAGTGTTAACATGTCTCGCTAAGTAAGAGTGGCAACAAACAATCCAATAACCAATCCCATCCAGTTTCTTCCAACCCATATCTTCCAATTGGTTTTTTTCCCAATGAAAATAATGTAATTCTCTCAGCCAAATCAGGGCATTTGAAGGATAAACACTATTATTCAAGTTGTTCTTTTTGATGAGATTTTAAAAATTACATATAAATAACAGGTATGGCTTATAGATTGGACTCCTAGGAGAGAAAGCAGGACAGCAGTGCAGCTGAAAACATCAATTCTATCTATCCAGACTGGTTCCTAGGGTGATAAAATCACAATAACCAATTTAGGGGGTGTGAAATCTCAAAGAGAGAGCCTTCTTGTAGTTTCTCCTTGAAGTGCCACCCAGATGGCCCACAGAGGTGCTTGTAAACTTAAGTGAACACATGGCCAATATCCCTATTGCTGGATCTTAAGGACATAAGAATGTAAGAGGAGCTCTGCTAAACTGGGCCACAGTCCATCTAGTCCAGCATCCAGTCCCACACAGTGGCCCACCAATTGCTCCTGAGCTTGAAGTAGAAGACAAAGGCAAAACCTTCATTTGCTTTCAATCTAGATCTTAAATGTAAACTGATGACGAATTCCACAAATGCCTAGATACTAGTAGGGATGTGTACGGAAGTTTTTCTGTATTTGATTTGTATACAAAATTAAATCGTATATGTATCGAATCAAATGCAAGAAAATTCGTATTCGTTTGAACAGATCCCCTTCGATTGTGGTAGGATTTGTATTCGATATAAATGTCTGATCCCATATGAAGCTTCATATAAATGTAGCAAAACATTTGATTTGAATTCAAATGTCAATCTTCCAATGTGCCAACAATCAATTCAAATTCCAATGTCCAAATTTGACAGAATTCATACAAATTTGGAATGTTACGAATATTCGTGCACATCCCTAAATGTTAGTCCATTATGCTGCTCATTATGTGCATATGTGTAATGTTTCCTAAAGAGCATTGCAAACTGTGAAGGAAAGTCACAAGGCCCTTAGCACTTAGAGATACAGTCTGGAAGATTCTAACTGAGCTGGTTTAGCCTGTCTTCCCAATACGTTCCTCACACTTTTTATAGTTTCCTGTGGGAATTTCTCCTGCGAGACGGCTGTCACAAATTAGGGACAAACTAGTGTCAAACTAGAAAATGACATAGCAGGAAAAAGGCAGTTTGCTTACCATTTGTTAGCCATTGCCATTTTTGCACAAATGTCTAGCAAAGTGTAGTGTAAGGAAATTATAACAGTTAGCTATGACACCTTATGTTACTTACTGCCTTCATGTGAAATTTCTACTTAATGTCACTGTTTCAATACATCTCTGAGCAAGTTGTCAGTTCTTTTGATGAGCTCCTAAAGGCAAGATTGCATCAGAGCCCCCAACCTGCATGTCCTGAGTCCAGATAAAACAAACCACTGCACATTTGCTGTATCTGAGGCAATATATACAGGCGGCGTTGCCTCTAAACTTGAGAACATGCGTCTCTTGTTACGACAACCAAGCTTGAAGGCTCCCATGTTAAATGATATAAATCATCATCCAGTTACCCTAAGAGGTAAAATAAATAATAAAAAGGGACATTACATTCTTCATTTTTATTCCTCTCCATGCTGTGGGGCTTTTACAAATGCATCTGCTTCTCAGCCACAGCAGTTGTAGAACTACGTGCGTAGCACAAGGACATGAACCTTTGTCTCATGGCCACAGCAACATGTATAACAGCCCTCTAGGAAGACTCAAGCTTCTGTATTACTCCATCAGTAAGGTTACGATGCAGTTCTTTGCACGTAGCATAGACAAGTTTTTGCCTCCTAATCAGGTGGTGTTCATTATGAAGAGATGGTGAAACAATTCAAACATCGCAAGTTAGCCTAAGGTCTCTGACAGAAGTCAAAGGTATATCATTAATTCTTCCTGTTGTACCTCTGAAAACTATAATTATTTTTAATATGTCCCTTTCTTATCCAAGTATATTGCTGTGCAACAAGCAACATGTCAAATTCACTGCTTTCCAGAAAGGGAAAAATAGCTCCAGATTGTTAAAATCACTGTAATTCACTGAAAAAAAATATATCAGGGCTCATGTGAGCAAGAGATGCAGCATGATTTTCTGTGCCTGGCCATAGCAAGTCCTTTCCAAGGTGATCGGGTTCTTGATAAGCTTAATCAGAATAACTGGGGTCTGACATTATGTATACACACACAGCGGTTGATGATTCCAGGTTCAATATCTGACATCCCAGTGTCCTCTGCAATTCCCCACAGTTAACGGTTGTTTGCCAAGCCCAGGTTATAGATCCAAATTTGCAATGAAAAGACAGGCCTAGAACTGGCATTGGGCAAAAAGCAACTGGCAAAGAGAAAATACATTCAGGATTCTCTAAGGAGAACTAAGGCACCTTATAGTTTAGCCAAACTGTCACAGTGCTTTTAAGTACTTCTTCAAGGTAGCTTGTTCCCTCTTTGCTTAGTTTACGCAGTGCCAAAGCTCTGTTATTTTGTGCTTCAATGAGCTTCTAGTCAAATCTGACCTACAACATTAGAACACTGGTTAAATTTTGTATTCTAATCTGCTGTTTAACATAGGTCTTTCAGCACTTATCTTAGACTTGGGTCAATGCATGCTGCAATTCTCTTTTGTCTGCATATGCAAACTGGTGCATATTAGAGAAGCCCTCCCATGCACAGGTATCCTAAGTTTGCACCAGATGGAACATGATCCAGATCTGGAAGACCAGTAGACCTTGACACTGAGGTCTACTATGGTACTAGAGGGTGAAAATCCAGATCACAGAGGGATGCAGAAGGCTTATGCTTTGTTCCAGTTTACTGGGAAACCCATTTTGGCAGTGCAACAAGGTGTGCCACCACCTAAATAGGTTCTCTGGGGGTTCAAAGGCCAGAAGCTCATATGAGTTTTGGGGGCTGGTGTGAAGTTCATATGGCTTTGGGGCTTGCACGGATGTTAGACTGGAACAGTTGTCACCATGCAGGCGACACTGTTCTGGTTTCAGGGCAATTCATTCCAACCTTGGGATGGATTGCTTCTTCCAGTCTATCAGATCTGGATTTGAAGAAGATAAGAGAAGGCCTCTGGTAGATGATATCCCCATTTCCCAGAAGGTACCAAAAGTCTGAAATACAATCCTCATAGGGCTGTGGCCTTATCCACATTGCAGACATGTCTACTACGAAGAGGCCACGCCTTCCATGGAAATGTTGCAATATGGCATTGAAGCAGGCCCTGCTGAGAAAATCATAGTGAAGCCTACTGTTTTTGCACACTGTGCAGAAATAACCCGAGAGCCCTGTGAAATGAGTGGAAGATATATAGATCTATGGGCCAAGAACGCTGGTGACTTACTTGGCATTTAATCACACTTTACTAATTCTTGAGAAGGCAGGGGCGGGAATAAAATTCCTATTTAAGCTATTTAAGCAGGAGGGGAGTAATTCTCTCCTCTCTAGCCATCATGCCCTAAACCAGATACGATCCAGATGCCCAGACACAGAAAGCTAATGGACACACCAAGCTACTGACTCCTCTTGTCATCTATTTCTTTGAAGGCATAACTCCTGGTGTTGCTCAGGTAAGGAAGGTCTGGATCACATCAGGTTTGCTTGTATGGGAGACAAAACTCTTAATTTCTCCTTGAAGACAAACCCTTATCTCTCTGGCTCCTCATTCCATGAACTCTGTGTGCAACCAACTGATTGTATCTTTTATCGCTACACCTTCAGAACTGTGGACTAGCATGCAACTCTGTAGTGGTGACTAGCATGAAATTAGTGAGGACGGCTAACCAGCAATTCACTGGTAGCCTTCAGAGTCATGAAACTGATTTATAACACATAAAAGTCTGCCAGCATTTTCTTGTCTTCATTGATTAGTCCACAGTGGCATCCTGTACACCTCTGCACCCTTGTATGTACATGCATCTCAGTAAAGCTAAGCTTACTCATCTATATTGCAATAGAGTGCTTATCAGTGAAGTGATATACTGTGTTTTAATGCACCTCATATCAGAACAGCTTGGATATCCACATACCAATCAGTACCCTTCACGTTTCCAAGTGTCAACAGTTCAGCTAGGATGGAATGTGCCTCTGGCAAAGAAAGAAAGATGGAGCCTTAACCAAAAACATTTGCAAGAGTTGTTATGTGCCACTGAGTTGTGTTTGATTCCTGGTGATAGCACGAACAAATGCTCACTGTTTTACACTGTCTAATTTCTCATAGTTCTTCTAAAGAAAGCAAGGACTACCAGTCAAAAACATACATAGGACTTCAGTAATAAATAAGTACCAAGCTCTGAAGTTGTTAAGATGGCTTCTCATTCATCCTCAAGCCATCTTTGCTTGATTGCATCACTGATTCTGGGTTCTTATGGCACAAAGCAATAAGGGAAGGGTAAGTGATATGCACTGTGTATCACTTACCCTTCCCAGGTGCCCTTGTAGGTTCAAGAAGGGACCCATTACTGCCCCATCTTCATCTTTGGTAGCAGTGGGCCTCTTTCAGTGATCACCAATGGAGAGGTGCCATCGAATATGGTACCTCCTCACTCCAAATGGGGACAAAGAGGGCACCTTTTTCTGTGACACCACCTCTGCCCAGCTGCTGTTCAGTTGCCTCCACTCTGAAGTGGAAAGGACTCAGAAAAGCAGGGAGGATATGAGAATGTTTGGGTAGTTTGCTTGCTCACTGACTCTGGTTGGGAAAGAACGACTGAGAGATATGTAGCCTTGTAACTGCAGTTATATAATGTGATTTCTTACCAATAAACCAATGTGTTACTCTTGCGCGAAGATTTGCCTCTTTATCACATCCTTGTCCTGAACGTCAGCAGTGTGTTCAGTCTGGTGGTCTTGAGAGCAGCCAGCAAGACACTTCAAAATCTCCCAGGGCAAAAAGCCACATTGATGTCTTGCTAATTAAGCAGTAATGAGTGTGTGGAGTGGATTTAGAATGAAAGAATGCTCATGAAACTGTGGCCCTTTCTGCACTTACTTGTTAATCTGGATCAAGAAGCTGCTAAGAACATGTCATCTGCATGACACTCCAGATCAAGGAATCGCTAAGAACAAATCATCTGCACAGGAGTAGATCAGAACTGTGCTAAGGGCTCACTAATTCAGATTAGTGGTACATCAGATAAATGCAGTCTACTACAGCCGTGCTGGCACTCTTTAGCACGTATTTACTGTTCTAAAGCCCATTCAATGCAGATGCCTCTGCCTATGGTCGATCTGGGTATAGTTAATTCGGACTAACTGAGATAAGTGCAGAAAAGGTCTATGCTCGTGAAGTTATAATTCCCACCCACCCCTTTCCTTCCTGATTGACAGGATTAGGGTGAAGGTGGTGGGGGCTTCCTTACACAGGCTCATAATGAGCCAACTTCCATACTTTCCTCAGATATCCATTGTGGTCTCATGTGAGGCAATGTGTGCAAGATTCAGGAGGTAAACAAGTTACCTTAGAGCCCAACAAGACCCTCTTTAATAATAGTTTCTCATATGTCTTGGAAAACTGTTTGCTGTTTTCTTTGCCTGCTGCTTCCATTTCCTTCATATATTTTTTCCCTGTCAGCCTCTCTATTTGTTTTTTTTTTCATTCTTACCGTCCTCACAGTGTGTCTATTCCTCTTGCTGCTCTCTTGTAACTCTTCTTCCTTATAAACTGTTGTTTGGGCCTCTCTCCTTCCCTCTTCCCTGTTTAGCCTCTTCTATTGACAGAATAGAAGCCACACTGGTTCACAGTGAGAAGCAGCAAATATGAAAGGGACAATGACCTTTTTATAAAACAGTCTTTAAAGAAACATTCATTCTGCAGGTAAAGAAAGGAAGAGGGCCTGGTATGTCCAAAGAGGACAGAGGAGTATTTATAAAGCCGTATGGTATTTAGCAAATGAAGCCGGCTTGCAGGGCATAAAATATGAAAAGATTTGTCTTCATGGGGAAGAAAAGTGCAAAGAATTAAACATGCATGAATTCCAGGAGTGGGTTCTGAAAAGATTGCAACCTCATCACCAATCACCATCTTTATCAGTAAATATGCCGACAGAAGGCTATGTCTGTCAAGGAGACTTGGAAAAAGTTTCAAGATCAAGAAAATACAATTTTATAGGTTTCATGTATACGGAAAGACACCCGTTAGACTAGAAAAGAGACTTAAGAATTCACTCGCCGATGTCAGCAACAGGGCTGGCTACGACCAAGGAAATTATCAGAACATCTCAATTCCAGGCCCTTTCTGCATTCACTATTATTCAGGAATAAGGATCTGCTTAGTAAACTTTTGGCCCTCATCAACTGCATGGTAGTATGGATCTGTAAAACCCTGCCCTACACATGTATGCTCCACCAGCATTAGACGGGGCATAATTTCAGTCAGGAACACCCTGATCAGGATTAACGGTAGACATGACTAAATGAGTCTACTGGAAAACTAGAGCCAGCCCTGGTCTAGAATATGGAGGTGTGAAGGAGGCACACTTCCCAAGTTTGTGACCAGTGGGGAACACATTTTGGTGCTGAGCCAAAACACATCACTGAAATGCATCCCCCAGAAGCTCCGAGGCTAGGAGCTTTTCTTCCTAGCCTTTGGAAGGCGGCTCAGTACCTGGTCTCAGACAGTACATGCTTTAAGGGCAGGATTGGTCCAGATTAGCACCACCTTGCAGATAGCATTGTCTCAGACCGCACCTTTCCATGGTCAGAACCTGCAAATCTGGCTGTTACTAACCCTGATGGGCAGAAAGGTGCAGAAAAGACTTACACAGGATATCAGACCTCCTTACCAGAGGGGAAAAAATGAACTAAGAGAAACACCCCTTGAGCGCTACCAATATAGATAAGGGGCTGGAGGGAAAGAATGTAAACTAACATTTGGGCTGGACATAGTGAATCTATTGCTCCAGAGGCAGCTAGGGAACTTTTGTGGCAAAATTCCGTCAACTCTGGAGAGTCCATGGCTCCCCTCCAGCCAGTTCTTGTCAATTCCTATTAACTTGAGTGTTATCTGGAGTGGAGGAACAGAGCAAGCAATTGAGAACAAGTAAAGTAGAGGAAGTGAGTTGCAATTAATATACATAAGCATGCTTTTAGTTCTCTCCCTGCTCTTAAAACTATTTTAATATGCCTCCTCATTTTTTTCCAAGCAAGTGAGCGAGCCCACTCATTTTCATGGATTTCAGTGCCCATATTACCCTAAGGTTGCCTGGGAACAATCTGTTTCAGTATTTACAATGACTATATCCAAGTTTAATCATGCAAAGCACTGAGGAAAATAATCACATAATCTGTTATGAATGTTCTTGTTGTGAATGTTGAAACAGATCATTCACTATGTGGGTCACTGTTACTTTCTGTCTGTCTGTATTCTGGGTTCATGATTGGCAAGATGAAAAGCTCAGCACTTGGACTCAAGTGGAGATATTCCTGGCATTAGAGCAAATGAAGGGAAAGTGCTGCATTGCTCATAACCTCCAGCCAATGATTTTAATGTTCAGCTCAGGTCATGCTTTGATCTTACCATGATGGCTATTCAGGTGTTGCTTGTGAATGGGAAATATGTAATTCCAACTACTTATCTTCTCATTGAAGCTGATGGAACAAAATATGCTATTCCAGACTTCATAAAAATTATATAGAGGACTGAAAATGAACTTCCAATTTTGATGGAGAAAAGGCAAATATCTTCCCATTACCATTTGAAATTCTGGGGAAATTCAATTTCTCCGTCTCCTCCTCATGTGTTTCTAGAAGTAACACAATAGCCAGATTTGCACTTCCTGGCCTGATACAATATAACAATATAATATCAGGCTGGTAACGATCCAACATGGTGGTGGCTATTAACACTACAAGCGCTAAACTAGCCCCATAAGTTTGTAAGTTTGAACTGCAAACCCAGAGCTGCCTGTATTGCCCAGGTAACATCTGAAGCATCATCCAGTGAGTGACTACTCACACACTCACACCTACACCCACACCCACACCCACTCATCACACCACACCGTACTCCAAGAATGATCCACCTGCTTCCGGGAAGGCTGTGGATTGCTTTTTAGAAGCCCACAGCTGGATCACTCCAGGGAGGAGCCCTTATTCCCAAAATGTAAAGCAAGGAACTTTTCTTCCTAGCTGTTAGGGGTGGAAGGTTGTGACTGCGAAGCTCGAATGAGCTTTGCAGCCACCGAGAATCATGAACCAAATCAATGCCATCAGTGCAGACAGTATTGATCCAGCCCACAACTCTACATGATCCAGATCACGACGTACAGTTACTCTGGATTTACTAATCCAGATCTAAACGTGGTAAGTGTAGAAAGGGCCTCATACAAAGAATTCCTGAGTAAAGAAATGGGTCTGCAATTGGCACTTAAATGACGCAACGGCACTCACTTCCCAATGGTCAGAGGCAAGGCAAGCGTGTTCCAAATGGTGGTTGCCAGCGTGAAGCAGTCCTGGCTGCTGTGCGGCCTCATCTGTTTTCAACCAGATTGCAGGGTATAAGGAAGGGGCATAGATCCTGGTCTTTTCTCATCAAAGCACAGGAAAAAGCATTAGGAGGGAAAAGCCACCTTTCCTGTTTTAATATCGCTGGAAAATTACATTCTAAATTATCTTTCCCTACATGCTATAATATGAAAGGCAGTGGAAGTGGGCATTTTTGGTGTTGTGTTATGGTCAAGAGAAGTATGAAAAGGCAAATCATTAGAATCAGTCATTAAAACAGCCACAGGATAAAAGTGGAATATGCTGTTTAGTCCATGTACTCTTCTTATATTAATAGTTCCAATATGAACTCCACAAATTGATTTCTAGGCCTCACAACTTAAAAAAAAAATTCTGTAAAGGAATGGTAAGTATTTCAAGAACCCAAAAAATGTCTTTGAAGCTTGCTTTTCTTTTCTGATTTCCTTCTCCTTCTTACTAACCTTACACACACTTTTATACAAATCACTTGAAGGATTCTTCTCCACCCCTTCCTTTATGAAGGACTTGAAAGTTTTCTGGGGCAAAGGTGTTGCAGAGTTCATAGAGAATACAGAAAATTCTGTTGCTTTGATCAGTGCCCTAAAACATCTCGGTCCGATTCTTCTATGCATAAAAAGTCTGTAAATAAAACTAAAAGGTTATGATACAAACCAGTGGAACATAGCAAGGCATGGTCTGGAACACCACAGCCTGCGTTAACAGAGTAGGTCCCGTCCCGTCCCTGCATCTTACCCAAAGTTGGTACAAACTTCAGGACTGGTCCCTAAGGTCTCAGAAAGGCTAAGAATGAAAGTTTCTAGCCTCAGTGCGACAGTATGACTCATTTTGGAGGTATGCTTTGGTGCACCACCAAAATGGGTCTACCAGTAGTCCAAAAAACAGAGGTGTCCCTTTCTGTGGGCCTCCATATCCCAGACTGGATCACGCTGGTCCTTCAGTAGTGCTTGATGTAGAAGACTGCCAATGACCCAGATCAAGGGCCCCTGTGTTGACTCTGAAACTGGCATGAGGTTCTGAGCCAGCACGGGTTTGGCACAGAACAAGCTGCTGCAGTGCAGATAACCTTGTTCTGCATTGGAAGCAATCTATCCCAGCTTAGGACAAATTGCTTATTCCAGTACAGGGCAGCCCATCCTGAACCAGAATAGCAACAGTAAGTGCAGACATGGCACTTTTTTTTCACATCCATCTATATTGTTCTCTCCCCTTCCTCACTCCTTTTTTTGCTAATCTCTTTGATTCTTCCAATTTTAGCATCATCTGTGAATGTCATTAACAAGCTTGACTCCTCCATGAAGATTATTAATGAAGACATTAAATAAGGTTAGTGGGAAGACCGAATGTTCCACTGCTAATCTGTAACATGTCTGGCTAGACACCTGCTACCAGCTCTAGCCATTCCCAACTGTTCATTCTTTAGCAGGTTGTTACAGCTGAAAGCTTATTTGTTTATTAATTAAACTTATATAGCTGCCTAATAAAGTTCGGCAGCTTACCAACAGGCATTAAGATCAGAAAAATATACATATTTAAAATCATTAACATTAAAATAATAGAATCAAAACATGGTACCTGAGTTGGCTGCTGTGGTGTGTTGATGCCTCTGTTACACCCCATTGAAGAAAGATATAAAAACTGTACTTGCTTCTGCCTGACGTGTGTGAAGAGGACCTACTTCTTTTTTATCGTGATGTATCGATTGGTTTGGTTAGTGTTTTGTTCTTTTTAAAAACCTTGCATCCTGTTACATCTAAGTTTTAATGCACCTTTGATTAATCTCCAGAGCAGGGATTTGCAAAATGTGTTTTGTGTTCACCGACACTTGCACTGAAATGAAAATTCAAGGTTTTTGTATATCCAAAAGTTCCGTTGAAACAACCCAACTTTCTGCTTGTAAAAATAAGCAATCCAATTGCACATTCATGTTTTGCTGTGTTTTGG
Source organism: Aspidoscelis tigris stejnegeri (assembly GCA_023333525.1). NCBI lineage: Eukaryota > Metazoa > Chordata > Lepidosauria > Squamata > Teiidae > Aspidoscelis > Aspidoscelis tigris. The sequence goes on along the minus strand of JALMGA010000005.1, from coordinate 35,184,932 downwards.
ATCATGAAAGGGACACTTTTCAATGGGAAAAATGCATTTTCTTGTGGAAAAGGTATGAAAACAAATGAAAAACAGTTTTTCAATTAAAAGATTCAACAATGAAATGAACTAACAGGTTTTCACTTCAATGGCAAAATGAATATGCATGTTTTAGTACACATCTCTAGGGCGAGAGAACACATTAGCAAAGCATTTATTGTCTTTTTTCTGTATTATTTAACACAGAAAATCCATCTTTGAGTTAGATAATGAGGAAAGAAAGCCCATCACTTTGCTGAGGTGTTCTCTAATTCTGAAAGTGGATTGAAAATTGATTAAAACTTAAGTGTGACTGGGCTCATAGTTTGTATTTTATGGTATTAATTAGTCTATCTTATATAGTTTATTCTCAGCTTATTGTATATTATTTTATCATGTATATTTATAATATCTATTTTATATTGTTGTATTTGAATGGGATGCTGTTGCATTTTATGATTAATGCATTTTTGGACCATTATAAACCATCTTTGGCTACAGAAACGCAAATTATAAAGCATTTGGCATTACAGTATTTAAAAATATCTGTCCACAAGCTGTGAAAGGTTTCAGTAGCTGGAGCCTCAGGTCAGACTGATGACCAAACAACTCAGGAGGAGACTGCTCTGGAATAATAAAGGTAAGTGAAAAAATGGGGTAAAAACAGGCTTTAGATAATATGGTTTAAATGTGCATTTTTGTATGGGTTGAACATTTACTGCAGGGGTTCTCAGCCTGAACTCCCCATACTTCATGGTGGGCCCCCTGAGTTTTGATAGCCTTTGATATTGGGAGCTGTCTGTTTCTGTTTGCTACTTTCCCCTTGATCTGTGAGTCATGTGCACCTCTGGATTCCTAATTTCATTGTCTACAAAGAAGAAAGCAGCATTTTTCTTTTAAAAGTAGCATGGCCAGCACTGAGCTCCAATCCTTGGATAAGGTCATTTCAAGCAGCCAGAGCAGGGCTGTCTACAGAGGTGGTGGTATAAACTTGGCAGGGTGAGAAGTCAAGAAAGGTCCTTTAGACTGCAGCTTAGAAGCCTCATAGCATTCTTTTAGTGAACTAGAAACATCTATGGCACCGTAAAAACAGAGATAGGAGGAAGGGAGGGAAAACTTCTCAAAGCACTTCTGAATGATGCTCTCTAGTAATCATATAAGACACGCATAAAATGACTTGCATCACCCAATGACTGACAATACACGGGTGTATCAGCATGCACTCTTATGACCCCCTGCTTTCTCTGTCGCTTAATGTTTTGACATCATCAGACATCCTCTCTACCCTCTCTACAGCGATGCTTATTCTTATGCATGCAGACTTGGTGCAAAAAAGCAAAAATGCTCTCGAGAATACAAATATTATATACGAATATTGTTAAACTATCAGCTGGTTCATACTTACCTGTTTTGAGCAGCCACATCATCCACCGTGCATGCACAGGGCCCAAAACAGATGGCTGTGCACACACAGTGGTGGCAACATGCACTTCTGGGTATTTCACACTGGCTGAATACCCAGATGTGCACGTTACTAAAATGTGCAAAAACACCGCTAGCCTACATTCTGTCTGTCTCAAAAGTCCTAATGCTGGAGGGGCTATACTCCACATTATCACTTGGTAGTGGGTCAGGTCGGACCATCCCCTACATCTGCTCCAGAGGAAATTCATACGCATGCTATGCTGCTTTCGCTGATCTGGAGCACCCAAGAGAGCCTAAGAGCTCCCTCTAGCTGCCCCAATCTTTGTTAGCTGCATACTGGGAGCTGCTGATGAGGTCCCTGACACAGCATTTACAGTCTCTTCCAGATGCAAATGCTGCAAGCAGTCAGTGGCTGCATAGTGACCTACCACACCCTAATTACCATGGCAACATTCTGGTGCATGCTGGATGTTGCTGTGGCAGTTGCCATGGCAATTTGGCTAGGTCAGGTTGGACCATCCACACTTTAAGTGCTGGTGGGTCTGGTTAGGGACTGCACCAGCAATTTAAGTGCAGATGCCTTCCTCTGAGCCTGCTCTTAACCTCAGTGGGATAGCATTGTTACCCCAATGAATTAAGTATGAAGAGATCCTCTATTTGGCATGTATGATTACATCCTGATGTAGAATATTCACGTGACAGCACTAAGAAATACATGCTGGATCATTCTGGCTTTCAATATGACTGTACAGGTTTTGGGATGATATTTAGGCTATATGGGAGCTGAAACGTTTCATTCAAATCAGATTTTTTTTGCTTTTACAAAACCCAGCAAGAGGCCTACTTTGATACATTTTTTAAAATACATGTGCACCATTGGGGATCACATACACAAGCAAAATGACAAGTAAGAAATGCAAAGCAAGACAAACCAGTATCTAATTTCAGATGAATACCAGATTGGGGCTGGGGGAGTGTTTAGGAATCAGCACAGTCAGCACATATGACCCTTGTGCAGGGCTGAAAACAGTATTTCAGGTTCATAAATACTACCAGTATTAAATGCCACCCCAAGTACCTGGGATTTGTCAAGTTTAAATGCTGGTTTCAGGATGAAGATGCATAAGCTCCAAGAACTACGTTGAAAACTTTTCTCACAATATCTAAAAGTTTTTTCTCCCCTCCAAAGACACATTTGTTACCTTCCAGCATTACATTTTCCTCATATCTTTAGGCCCAGGCTCCCAAGAGAGCACCTCTGCGTTTAAAATAATGCAGGAGGCAATTCCGGGGAAGCTAACCGCACTATAAATCTCACCAAGTTGTCAGGAAGGGAGATGATGAATGACTGAAAAGTGTCTCACAAAACTCCATGTGGAATTTGTTTTGGTGTATCTGAAATAGGCAGCGATCCTGCAGAAATGCCACAAATAGTTCTTGGTGTGATTTTTTAGTTCCTTGCTTATCCACTTATATAAGTCAGTGGGCCTCTATAACCTAGATGTCTATCTATATAAGTCAATCACTTTCCAGAAAGGAAATGAAGACAAGGATTTGAAACATTTTAGATTTATTTATATGGAGCAAAACATACCCAGAATATGTCTGAGACGGAGCAAAACTAGTCCCCATCCTGATGCTGAGGATGTTATTTAATTTGCCTGCCAATGACAAGTCAGTTATATTGCCGGCAAAGGTAGCAATCTGTCCCATCCCAAAGTGACCCCTGGAAAACTGATTTCACCAGAAAAGAGGCAGAAGAAAATAAGAATTTTACCAGCCTGCCTCTTCTGCTTTGAAAATTTGCACTTTTTTTATATCCTTAAAAGATTCACATTTGTAAGGGGGAAAAGACATAAGGGTTACGGTTGAATTCTATGGCCCACTGGCAAATCCCTTTTTTATTGAACCCACTCTGGGGACTGAGGTCTCTATATAACCTTGCGGAAATAGTCTATCTTATTAAGAAACAGGACTGATAACATACTAACAACACCCCCTGCACTCTGATAGGATAAAAGTTCTGTGACTCAGGAGTTGCGATCACACATTGGGTGGAAGGGAAGGCAAATTTCATGCAGTAGCCACCCATATGGGTTACTTTAGGGTTTTAGTGTAAAGCTGATTCTAATGTTAATGAGCCATACCAGGAGTGAGTGGCTGATTCCTATTTAGTTGTTTTGGAGTCTTACGGAATAAAGCATTTACACTTAAAGGTGTCAGGCCGGTTCACATTACAAGCTTAAAACAGTTTTGAAACGGTTTCAATCCTTGCAGTCCCCATGTCAGGTTGGCTTAACACGCTTTCTGCCCCAAAGCGTTGTAAATGTTAACACTCATTTCAACAGGTCTCACTCTGTTTCATGTGCTTGAAACGTTTTACATTTCTTGCTGTGGGAACAGTACAGTTTTAGTGGGATGAGAATGCATGTTTAGGGTTTCCCTCCCCCAATAGCTTGCTTCCAAAGATAGTGATTTCAGTGTAAAAACCCACCCCCTAAGCAGCTGTTACACTGTAGCAATCCACCCACTTCACACCTGATAACAATGTTGCAATTCTGTGCAGTTCTAAAAGTTCTGACCTTTAGAAAGGGAAAAGGGAGGAAAGCAGCTGAAGTTACGTTGAGATGTGTGAATGATTAAGGCTGTGGCTGTAGATGTGAGCGGGCGAAGGGGGCTTGAGTTGCCGCTGCTGCTGTGTGCCCTGGGCAATGGGGAGAGGAGGGGAAAGAATCACTGGCTGCCCAGTGCTGTTTTTCATCCATCCAAGCAAGCGGCAGCCACCCAGCCAGGCTCCGTGAAGGGGTCTGTTATGGGTGGCGCGTTCACGCCAGGAGGAAGAGGGCAGGGCAGCCCTGAAAAGCGGCTTTTAGAAAGTAGCCACTTGAGTCCCCCCTTGAGTCATGTATAGCACATACGATCCTCAGAATCCAAATCAAACGCGATTAAGTTGAAAGTAATGGGATCAGGCAAATTCGTGTTAGCACCCGGTTCTATTATTTCGGTTTAGGAAAACCGTTTTAAGCTTGTAATGGGAACCGGGCCCTAGTGTGTTTATTAAAACACAAACATTTCAAAAAGGAAGAAGATCTCTCAGTGTGGGGTGAAACTCCTTATTTTGCCCTTCAGCTGGCAAAGAGACCCTGTCTTTCTGTGTGACCCTGCACAGAATAGTTATTAATAATTACTAATTCATTACCAACTGCTGTGTGATGCATAGTTGGGCAAACACTGCTGACACTTTTTGATCAGAGTTAATAAGCACAGTGGAAAACCAACAGTGTGGCCGTGCTGTATGTGCAGACAAAGGAGAACCGCTCCCAGTTCTATGCTTCCTTCCCATACCATTTTATTAAGATATTTTTTCATAGCCTGCAATGGACACACTGAGAAAAAAAAGGATGCTTTGTGTACAGAGACTACTGTATAAAGAATTATATCCTTACTGAGACTGTGGTGCTGCAGATTCTAATAGTCTACACCCAGGCCACAAATCTGGTCTGGCTCACATTTGTACAGTTGTGTCTCCACCAGTGCAAGTAGGAGAAAGCTGGAGGGGAAGGTGGCTCAGGTGCAGCCTGGCCATTCTGGTTCATTATTTCTATGTCTGCTGGGTGGTCAGCCTGAGAAGTCCTAGTGCCTGTAAATGGAGGCCTAATTTTCACCCTCCGTAACAGCCAGCCACGCCAATAGGAAATCCACCCTAAGGTAAATGCATCCTTTCCCCTGCCTCAGGCAGCAGCATGGGATCCCAGGAACATCAGGATGTTTTCAATGGCCTTGGAGTAAAGAAGGGTTGCCTCCATGAAGCTGTGGAGACATGGCCCATGTCATGTGCAGGTGAAGGTTTTGCCTTTATCTTCTGCTCCCAGTTGCTCAGAAGCAATTGGTAGGCCACTGTGTGAGATGGGATGCTAGACTAGATGGGAAGGTCTCCTCTTATGTTCTTGCAGAGTGGTAGTGAGGACAAAAGGGGAAGTACGATAGTCATTCAATTTAGGGCTGCTTAATTTACACTGATGCCATTTCTACTTTGCAAAAACTAGGCACTCCACATGTATACCATTACATGGTTGGTTAGGCAATGGATCATAAATTTCCTTCTCTTCTACTGTTTTAATGAAGAAGGAGGTACCTAACCTTTATTGCTAGAGAATTAAATTTAAAGGATGATAACCTGTTAACTCGGATCGAAAGACATTTGGCTATTTTTATTCTTCCTCTGAATTACAAGCTTATCGTTTCTCCTTGTGATTTCCTGCAATCTCTGATTGGATCAGAGTTCAATTTACTTGGCACGATTTTCCAGGTCACATCATACATCTGATGTAATAAGTTCTAGCATACTATAAAAGCTCATGCCAAATCAAATGTGCGTGTTCAGTTTAACATGGCAACTGTCGTGGAATGCAGATTTCAAAACTTAGTTGCAAAATGATTGTGTAATCCAGAAAAGGAACTTTTCTGCCAGTCCCTGATTTTCCGGCAAGGAAAGATGACCAAAGAGCCCCCCTGTCTCTTTCTCATTCTTCCCTAAAAAATTAGCAAGGACCTTTTGCCACTCACAGGCATGCAAGCCCCTCTAATCCTTTCTATGAGATAAGACAAATACATCTTGTAGCTTAATGCCATGCCAGAAAAGCTAGATGCCACACAACCTGGCACGGGCAACAGGACATATTAGCCTCCTGGAAAAGGGTGGCATTTTGATGATGAAACCAGTTAGCAACAAAGATGGCGAGCTGTCCTCTGCTTCTTTAGAAGTGATCAGATAGAGACCAGATAGTTGCATTCTGGGGATGCTTTAGTCTGAACTTCTTCATGGAATAGGGAGTTGGAATTGTTTCCCTGCCTCCCTACAGCTGCTATAGGCAATAGGCCACTTGATTAGTGTTTAAAAAAAAAGAAAAAGAGAAAAAGCCCTCACCTGCCTTATGCATTGAGATTAGTCATACGGAGCAGTGGGGGGGGTCAGAAAAAGAGCAAAGCTAAGAGGTCATCCACTGGAGCACCTTGATAGACTTCTGCAAATGTTATAAGTTCCAAAATTCCATTGTTTTAGGTGACAAGCAAAGTAGCTGATGTTCTTTAGTGCCAACGATTAAAATGTTTAAGGCATGTTGTTTCTTTTACTATCTAAGTCCCTAATATGTTTTATTACACAAATCTTAACTAAAAAAAGAAGACAGTAATAATAGAATAGCAAAGTCCATTATTCCTGTGCAGAAGCCCTGACATTAAATTCTTGGTATTTCTCACTAAAAGGGTCTCAGAGGAGACATAATTAGGCAACTTGGAATGCCACTGCCAGTCATTATAGTCTCCATGAGCTAGATGGAGAAATGGCTAGGTATAATATAAACTACCGACAATAGGAATGTGCATGAAACACTTTTTGAATTTTGTTTTGACTCAGAATAAGTCCCAAGAAATCTTAAAATGTTCAGAGGCTACCTCCAGACAGCAGCCAGATATAGCGCTAGGAAGCAAAACTGCAGCATATTGCTGCCCCACCTACTGCTTCCTGCCTACACAGCACTGTCTTTGTGCACCGTGAGAATGTCCAGACAGGAGGAATAGTTTGCAGAAACTGCTGAGCAGATGTCAAAGTGCCAAACAGGTTTTATGATGTTCCACAGTTTCTGTGGAGTAAAACCTTATGTTGCGAAGTAAAAAAAATGCATTGACTGTTGAGTTTCCCTTCCCTCCACATTTTCCTAGGTGACTGGATGACTTCCATCAGATCGTGTGAGAATCTACCCTAATCTGAGAACATGTGGACCTATCAGGGAAGGAGGGATTTCTATGTGGTTGGAAGAGCCCTCCCTACTGCTCTGGAAGATTGGGGCAATATGGGGACAATTTGTTCTCCCTGAGGAGCTCCTTTACTTCGCAGCAAACGTAAGCTTCGCAATTTTAATTTTTTGTCTAGAGTCATCTTAGGTGATGTGCAATCTGGGCAATTCAGCTACCATTAAAAATTCCCACTTCTGCATGTCACCACCTTCGCACATACATGGTTGACTGTTTCAGCCTCTACACATGTGTGCTTGATGGAGTTTCAATCAGGAAAGACAAGTGGCACCCTGAAAAGCACCATAGCTGGAAAACCTGCAACTAGTGCAAGGTTTCCCAGTGAAAGTGCTTTTCAGGGATGAAAAAATTGGGCTATTACGGGGTTTTCTACGATATGTGAGGTGTCCCCAACATAGCAATGCCTTTGTGGCATTATATTCATGCCTTCTGGATGGGTCCAGAGTGTTCCAAGTGTTGCTACTGTGGAAGAGAAGAAAGAAGGGCAATAATGATGTTCTTCCCCTTTTCCTTCCACAGCCATTGCTGGAAAGAGAAAGCAACACAACAACCCATCCCTTTCACCCTTTCCCTTTCTACAACACTAACTGCTTCTAAAGGAGAGAAACACACACAGCCTAATCAATGTGGAAACAAAAACCAGGCACCGACTTCTGCTGGGAAACTTTATTTTTGCCTAACCCTTTCAGCAATGGGTGAAAAACACTTCCTACCATCTGTAGGGTGGACAGGAGAAAATGGTTCCCATGAAGGTCCTCTGCATCAGAACGCAGAACACAAAACAGGATCTAGGGTTGTTGTGGATTCAAAATGAGCCTCTTTTTCACAAGGTGTTTTATTTTGAGTTGAGAGTACTTTCAGGTGCAAAATGTTTCAGTTCAAAACATTTTGTACTTTTGTAACCAGCAACACAATGCTTTGTGCAAGGGTTTTGCTTGCTTTTTTGCTTTATGGCTTCTGTACCAGGAATAAAAGCCTTAAAAGTGGTGAAGGACTGGATCCCAGGCTGAGATGGTTCTGCAACATTCATGCTGCTCCCCCTGATGATGAATGAGTGGAGACTGAGGCTCAGAACCACTGAGGGGTGCAGCTGGCCTGCCAATAGTTGCAGGTTCAGGAAGCTGGGTAGCTGTTCTCTCTATAGGTTTGGAGAGTCATGGGCTCTTTCTGTGCTTACCTGCAGAATAACTGCGCCCAACAATCTGGCCCATACTTACCTGCAGCTGTGAAACTTGTGCAAGTTTAGGGATTTTTTCACTGGAGACTTTCAGGAGCTCACCATGCACTCGCCTACTTAATTTTGATCTTTTTCATGTGTTTGAGCAGACATGCAGGTAAGTGGAACTATTCTGAGAAAGTGCCTGCAAAACGCCTCTAGGGTGAGGGGCATAACATGCAAATGTCATGTGCCTCCTGCCTGGAACCTAAAGCTTTGCAGCTGAGGAATGAAACTTCTGAAGCTACAAGGTTTCCAGCCAGGTTGCGTTCCCGCTAGATCAGAAACGGCCTGGAAGTCAGCAATATTTGGATGATTCCCAAGAATCCTGTCCATAACAATCAGGCAGGTAAGTCACCTCCTTCTCCCTAGATCACTCCACATGGAGGAGGGGACTTTAGGGTCTAACCACCACCCCAAGAGACGTCCATTTTGTCCTGCACATGAGCCACTTCCCAGGACAGTTAGGGGAACCCAAAAGACAGGGGGAGGCAGACGCATGCAAATACAACACTCCAGGGGAAAATAGAAGTGCGGATGCCTGGGGAAAATCCTATGGTGTCTATGTGGGTGAGACCTTAGATTGTATGCTTGAGGATAGGGACTTGCCTAACATACATTATAAACCACTTACCTTTATCCTAGCCTTAAGCCTAAATAAGATATGTCTAATGAATGAATAAATGAATGGATATTTCCATTTTCCATTTCCATTTTATTTGTACACCGCCTTTCCAAAAGAAAATTTGCCCAAGGCGGTTTAGAACAAACAGAAAATATACAATGCAAAACAATGATAAAAACATACAAACATATTATAAAAATCACACATTGTAAAATAAGCCATATACACACATACACACACATACTGACGCAGCTAAGGCCAAGTGGAGAGCACAGCAGCTGACCAAAGGCCCCAGACCCACAAAGAATCACCTGCCTCAAGATGTCAGTCCCCACCCAGGATGGAGAGTCATCCAGAGGGCAGAGGGGTTTAGGCTGCCACCGCTAGACCACCCCCAGAATGTATGACATAAGCAGCTGTCCTTTATGGTCTCTGGTGTAGCTGAGACCAGGTGGGGTTCAGAGCAGCTGATAAGTGAGACCCAGTCCTGCAAGGAAGCAGCTCCAAATTACCAGGGCCCATCCAGGCTGGAGAGTCATCCAGAGGGCAGAGTGGTCTAGGCTGCCACCACTAGACCACATGGCAAGGTTCTCCTCTACCTCAGGCACCGCTTCCAGCAGCTTAAAGCCATAAGCAGCTGCCCTTTACATATATCCCATTACATTTATTTCTTCCAGCTTTGGCTCAACAATTCACTGATCCTATCTTCCAAAAACATGAATACTCTGTTGACCCTGATTAAAACCTGCATGATAACTACTATTTCTCCCTTTTTTTAAGCACACAAAAGTTACATACATTCAAATTATCATTTTTAATTGTTTCATCTGCCTGTGGCCTTACCTTACGATGCTGAATTCCCTCCCCCCCCACTGCCAAGTGCAGCATCTCACATTGTATTGTTTCTGTTATGTCATGTCAGTTGCATAGCTGGAGATGAACCACATTGCACAAACATCTTTCCAGATGACTGCTAATGCAGTTACTTGATTAAAAGAGACAAGGCTTCCCTAGCAATTTTTTTAAAAAATACACAAAAATCACGTTGCTTATAAGTAATTTCTCATTTTGATCTTGGCCTTTACAAATTGAGTCTTATTATTTATTCCAAGACATTGTCAAGTAATCAAGTCGTGCTGAGACTGTTTTTATAATTTCCAAGACCTTTTGCTGCATATTCGCTTTGTCATTTAAAGAGGGGGGACTGCATTTCCTTTGACCTTCTGAACACCTTGAAGTCTTAGGACAGTACATGTTCCTTTTGCTTTCCCCTTCTCTTCATTAAGCCATTTATGACAACAAACCCCCAGTTCTGATTGTGTGTGTGTTTGTGTTGTTGTTCTAATAGTTTATCCTGCTCTTCTGCAGAGTTGCTAAGAAAGGCGCACACATGGCTCCCTCAGTTTAATCATCAAAACCATTTGTGAGATGAGCTTGCGTGAGAACTGCCAGCAGCCCCTTCACTTAGCAACCTTTGTAGATGAATTCCCTGCAATGAATCATGGAGTTCTTAGCTCTTCCTGCACTGGGCTTTATCTCATGCAGACTAGGACAGGCTTTGGGTGGACTATAGCAGGCCCCAGGTGGGCTAGCATGTGGATGACAGGCACACTATAATCTGAAATAAGGCTCAGTGCAGAAAGGGCCATAATTTGGTAAGGACTAGGACCATGCTCAGGGGCTGGTTTTCTATCCCTTGAACAGGGGAACCCACACTACTATCCTTGGAGGTGACCCCTAATTGCTCCCCTTGAGTTGAAAATGGGCTCAGAGGAGGATTCAGAAAAGGGCTCTTTTCACCTGCAATTTTTAATGTAAAAAACACTTGCAAGGAAGCTCAAAGATAGCTTAGAGATGATTCACAGGTGGGATTATTCACATTCTAGTCCACCCCTCCCTCCTGTGAACATTCTAGGCTAAAAAAGGTGGAATAGAGATGGGATGAAAACACACAAAATGCATCTCTAAGCCACTGGTGGGCCACTTTTTTTGCCATCTGTGAATGGCACACACCGTTTCCATTGCACACAATAGCCCTTTCTGCAGTGGGCTTTATTCTGGGATATGTCCTAGAATTGGGGCCTGCTACCTGCATGTGGAAAGGAGGCTCCTAATACACCTGCTTGTCTATACAGCCTGATACACCTCAGGGAGCGCATTACTCCAGAGTTGAAGCTATTCTTAAGAGAACACTTTCACATATTTCCACTCCTTGGGCCTCAGAAGAAGTTCCTGACAATGGGGGATGGTAAAAGGAGCATACCAGAAATGCTTGGCACTGGCACCCACTGGTTGTTGCCCATTTGAAGCCCACAATTTGGCAGCAAAACTCCCTTTAATTTAACCCATTTTGGGTACCATTTCCATGAGCTTCTTGTTGTGCCTGAATGCATCAAATGCAACCAGACTAGAGAATGAAGCAGCACTTCAGAAGTCTTTTCAGTGCACGTTAAGGTCTTTTAATCTCAAGAGATTTGTCTTTTAAAAAGTGACATGTCTGATCTCTTACTCAACCAGGAACCTCCCACATATGAAATTTGTTCTCTTCTAATTCCTCTGTAACTGTAGGGGAAACAGGTGACCAAAACAAATCCCCAGGGAAGAAAAGACTTTCTAGTCCCAAGCACCCATAATACAGAATCAGACCAGCAAAACTGAAGCAGCTTCCACCAAATCTACCAAGAAAGTGCAAGAAAAGAGTTTAGCTCAAGGAATAAATCTGCAGCTGCAATGCCATTATCAATACACATAGCAGCCATGCTTGCAAATTAGATTTCTAAGAGAAAATGTTTACATTTGACAATTCATCTGACTAGACCTGAGGCTTTGCTACAAGCTTCTTCATAAGGTCGTGGTGTTGCACGCACTTATTTAAAGAATGTGCTGAAGAAATGCTTCTGTTGAAACCGCCATCACCAGCAGCATCTCCGTTTCGTTAGGGAGAATGTAGGCTGCCCAAGAAGGGGCCAGAACAGGGCAGGAAGGAAGTGGTGGGCCATGTTGACAGGCAAAACAGCTGTGAGAAGGCACCAAAGACCTCCTTTGGCAGCTTTGAGTGGGAGGAAAAGCGGCAAACATTTCTGCTTCCCTTGCAGCAAATGCTTTCCCATGTGCAGAGATTTCCTTTACACATGACGGGCTGGGTGTGTACCAAAGAATCCATAGTAGTTGAATGTGAGCCAGTTTGGTCTAGTGGTTAGAGAGCCTGACTCTTATCTGGGAACACCAGCTTTGATTCTGCCCTCCCCCATGAAGCTAGCTGGGTGACCTTGGGCTAGTCACAGCTCTCTTCTGAGCTCTCACAGCCCCACTTACCTCACACGGTGTCTGTTGTGGGGCGAAGAATAGAAGCTTTGTCAGCCGCTTTGCATCCCCTTAAATGGGTGAGAAAAGCGGGGTAGAAAAGCCAACTCTTCTTCTTCTTGTACATTTCCATTGCTGAAAAGGTTATATTGTTTTCAAACCCTTTTCAGTCTTTTAAGACATTCTTCTTGGTGTGTCATTTAGGTTATGGTCACACCTTCACTTCAGTTCTTAAGTCCATCTTCAGGTCTGGCTGCTCATACCTTTTCATTTCTATCTGATTTATTTGTGGACTTTCCACCTACCATTTGGACTTCCCTGAATGAAAAGTCCACAAATAAACCGCATATAAATGAAAAGGTGCAAGCAGTCAGACGTGAAGATGGACTGAAGAACATTTAAAGTGAAAGTGTGACAACGGCCTTAGAGGCACCAGCTGGGGCTGCATCTCTGCTTACCTACAGAGGCACCCACAGCAAACATATTTGCCTCTGCATTGTCACATTCAGCAGCAACAGGTGCATCACTGTGAGAATGCTGCCTCACCTGTGACAATCACGGCACCTTCCCCCAGCTCCTTTTACTAGTGAAGAAGGGATATATCATGACCAGGGGCCTGTTTGCACGTGGCCATATTCTGGAACATATCTCAGGATAGGGGGTCTCTTGTCCACATGTTAATGCAGACTCTGACAGAGTCCAGGGCCCAGTATCACCTAGGGCCTGCTGTAGCCTGCACTAGCATGTGGACAGCAGGCCCCTATTATGGGATGTATGCCAGAATAAAGCCAAGCGTGAATAGGCCCCGAGTTTTGATCTGATATAAATGCAAGCCTGGTTTGCCACAATTTACAGAGATTTACGCTAACAGCAAATGGTCATTTAGCACCCCACACACTGCAACAATTTCTGCTGCAAACAGAGCACATATGATGCTGCAGACAAGTACAGGAAAGCAAGAAAGCTTCCCTGTACAGCAGTGCATGTAAGTTCGAGATAACAATATGAACTGGATTTAAATAATATACAGACATTAAACCTATCACACACTTAATAGATATTCCTGAATGTACTAGGACTAGCTGAATACAAATCTGTCCTACGGACCCAGAACTAGTAGGAGAAAAAATGTGCACAACTGTGTGTGTGTGCATGCGCGTGCACTCACAGATCTGCAGGTAAGGATTGTGGGGGTAAAAGAAGGCAAGTCAACTTACTAGGCACACGGTTAATGGCTTTAAGAGGCCTCAGCACTCGTACGGTACGGATTGCAGACAAGTTGATATTTTGAAGGTCCAGAGAATATTCCACCATCCTACAAAAGCAGAGAGCAGAGAGAAGAGTTACGCTTGAAAGTAACAGGGGAAACGTGGGATGCCAGAGCTGGAGCTGTTCCACAAGCAGACTGGCACGAAGTCCCTTCACTGTGTCATTTTCTTCTCATCAAACTGCCCTGAGACTTTGCTAGTGGGAAAATATTAGCAATGAAGTGTTGCTTTCATGCATGTTAATAATATGTGAACGAACGCCCACCCAGCCTCCCACGCTGAGGCTGGAGAGAGCAAGTGAATGACATTCAGTATGGTATTATAATGTGATTTTGGTGACAATATCAGGCTGATGATCAAAGCATGGGTCCCCTCTGGAGACCCTTAGATTTGAACAGATGCACCTCAGTGCTTTTCAAAAGCAGGCATCAAAATCCAAGGATAGAATATCTAGCCACCATAATCCATGACCTTTGGAATAGAAATGAGATGGAAAGAAAAGCTTTATTGAGTTGTCTCTGCTGACTTCCTTTCTTGCCCATTTTGTTTGCCACAAGGAATAAAAGACTTTGCAGTAACCAATAGCCAGTGGTTATGTAACAATCTGTTCTTTGCCCTTGGAGAAAAAACAATAACATGGATTAAGAGAAGCAAGGAAAAAGCACCATGTGATGCTGCAAGCCATCCCTTCAAATACTTTCGCTGGATGAACTGATGACATGATGTGTACAATATTCTCTGTTTCCCAGAATGTGAGACAATTAATGCCTCAAGGAGCTGATAACCCAGAGTGGGGGGTCTCTGGCCTTTCTGAGCCTGGAGCAGCAATAGGCCCCCAAAGTTTCTTCCTTATGACCTCCAAAGGGTCAAAATCCAGAATAGAAGGCTGGGAGCTTCCATGAGGGTAACAGAAGTTGTGGCAAATGCTGCATTCCCCAGATTCTGCTGCAAGCAGAACATTTGCCTGAAGCAGCAACGGCCCTGCTGGGACATGCAGGGTTGGACCATTTTTTATCCTTCCTCGCAAGTCCAAGTAGAGCTCTTAGCCCTGAAGACCCTATGGATCCGTATGAATACGCAATACGAATGCATACCGATTGGATATATATCCTATATGAACACACACATACTGGATATGAGCCCTATACCAATGCATACGTATTGTATACTTATCAGATATATATTGTATACAAAGATATTGATACGTATCCGATATGTATCCCCAGCTTAATAAATGTCTGAACGATTGTACAAATGTTCTGAAACATTCGTATTCATACGGATGTTAATGTATGAATGTTGTAACATTCGATTTGTGTATGAATTTGTACAAATTTGTACGAATAACAAATGTTATGAATATTTGTGCACACAGGAGAAGGAAGGCGATGTGCCTAGCCAAAGCACTGTGGGAATAGTTGGAACAGCATTCTGGTAAGAGCACTAGGGATGTGCACAAATATTCTGCACATTTGGAATTCATAGAAATAGGTGCAAATTCCGACATTCGTACTTGAAGCTTTGGTTAATACTAGGGCCTCCAGTTTTCTGTGGCCTCCCGCACCTCTGGGCTTCCCATCCCCCCCCCATGGCCTCCCGTAGCCCCACTTACCTTGTGCTGCTGCTGCCATGCACCTTCATCCTAGGCCTTTCAGGTTCTCTGCATGCAGCTTCCACTGTGTCACCCGATTCCCGGATGGGGAGCTGCACACGCAGAACTGGAAGGGCTGTTTCGGCCTCTGAAGAGCACCAAAATAGGCTGGGGATGCCACTACAGGTAAATCGCGGGCCCATTTACTTTTGTGAAGGCTGTGGTAGCATCCCTGGGGCTATTTCGGTGCTCTTTGAAGGTTGAGACAGGCCTCTAGTTTTGCGTTGTGCAATTCCCAGATGGGGAGCTGCATGTACAAAGCCAGAAGTGGGGTTTTTTTTGTGGGTGGATCCGCCCCAAGGTTGGAAGGGCTTGCGCATGCAACTCTCCATCCAGGGACTGCAGATGGAGAACTGTGTGCGCAGACCTAGAAGTGCCTACAAAGAAGGTGCACAGCAATGGCAACAGCGACAACAGGTGAGTATGGGGGGGTTGCTTAGTTTCATGCACAAATATTTGTTTGAATATTCATGCATGAATACATTTGTGGGGGTGGGATCCATCCGAAGGTGAATTTTCCCACATTCAATTCATATTGGCTTTGTGCACACCCCTAAAGGACACTGGGGATTGCAGTGGCGAGGAGCCATTTATTGGGGCCATTTCTTGCCGGGGGAACACATTAAATCTCAATATAGATATTCCTAAAACAGTCCTTGCGGCTGTCAAAACCATTCACATCCAGTTCCATTCTGCATAGTGCATCTTTGCCACTTACTCTGTGTGAGGAACACACAGAGTCATGTATACTGTGCTCCAACTGGTAGGTAGAACTTATATCTGGCCACACAGCATTGTACATCACTTGAGTAAGCATGGGGTGCAATCAGACAAGCTCAATGAAGTGCCCCCGGGGTGAATTTGAGTCTCTACTGGCAGATACAAGCACAGAGGCATGGGAGCAGTTGCTATGAGTAATCAACCAATCAGGGCCTTGGAAAGCTGGGCAGATGATAGGCTAATCAGTGAATAGCACCTGTTATCAGAGAAGTTGTTGCCTTAGAATAGAGATGAATGAATATTGCAGGGTGAAAAACGAGGTAGATTTTTGGGTGCTTATTCGGAATAGCATTATTTTGTGCACCTTCAGAAGAAAAGCTTTTTCTTAAAGGGATGACTGAAAAAAACCCTATTTGATTGCACCCTTGGGCCAGGTAACTGGGCAATATAATTCAGGTTTTAAGCAGGCTTTTTAAAATCAGCAGTGAAGTCTGGGGTTTTTTTTTGCATTCCCACTCTTAGCTTATAATGCAGACTCGCAGGGGAGAAACCCCCTCCCCTCAGCAGAACCCCCTCCCCATGCAGTCAGCAATTGGACACTGTCATACCTTGACTTCATTGGGGTGAGCAATTCAAACCCACCTATATAAACTTTCCCTGATTCAAATCATGAATCAAAAGAGGTCTCAGCTTTGTTCACTGCTTGTCCCCTACATCTTGTATCCACGCTAGCACAACTTCTTTCTCCTGTTAAGAAGGCAGTAGAACATTAAATATCACTTTCTCTTTTTCCTTATAATGGCAGGGCATAATCACCATGGGGAAAGGAGGGAGGGACGAGGTAGGCAGGCTTTCAGGAGCCACCAACTTTCTATTTATTTATTTATTTATATTTATATTTATATGCCGCCCCATACCCGAGGGTCTCTGGGCGGCTCACAGCATTTAAAACAGATATATAAAAGAGTATCAAAAATAAAACAAATTTAAAAATACAGTTTTAAAAATACAAAACAGTTAAAAACACCAGCAATTTTCAGTGAGGGGAAGTGTGGGGAACATTTAACCAAAGGCCTGCGTGAATAGGAACGTTTTCACCGCCTTCCTGAATAGGAACAAGGAAGGGGCCTGATGCACCTCGAGGGGGAGACCATTCCACATCCTGGGGGCCACCACCGAGAAGGCCCTCTGCCGGGTACCCACCCTCCTAACTAATGAAGGGGGAGGGATCACCAGAAGGGCCTCCCCTCCAGATCTTAAAACACGGGCAGGTCGATACGGGAGAAGGCGCTCCTTTAGATATCTGGGACCCATGCCATTTAGGGCTTTATAAGTTAAAATTAGCACCTTGAATTGGGCTCGGTAGTGAATTGGCAGCCAATGCAGTTCTCTTAGAACCAGCGTAATATGCGTCCGGCTAGATGTTCCTGTCAGCACTCTGGCCACTGAATTTTGCACCAGCTGCAACTTCCGAACCGTCTTCAAGGGAAGCCCCATGTAGAGTACGTTACAGTAGTCCAACCTGGAGGTTACCAGAGCGTGGATAACTGTGGCCAGGTCATCTCTGCCCAAAAAAGGTTTCAATTGGCGCACCAGCCGTAGTTGGGAGTAGGCACTCCTGGCCACGGCCTCCACCTGAGCTTCAAGTGTTAGCGCATAGTCCAGGAGTACCCCCAAATTTCGCACCTGTCCCTTCCCGGATATTGTAATCCCATCAAGGACAGGGTATCTCCCAACTACTTGGACCCGAGAGCCTGTAACACACAGCACCTCTGTCTTGTCTGGATTCAGTTTCAATTTATTGACCCTCATCCAGCCCATTACCGCCTCCAAGCACCTGTCAAGCACTTCAACCACCTCTCCTGATTCAGATGGCACAGAGAGATAGAGCTGGGTATCATCTGCATATTGATGACACCTCACTCCAAATCTCCTGATGATCTCTCCCAGTGGCTTCATGTAGATATTAAATAACATGGGAGATAAGATTGACCCCTGGGGAACCCCACAAGTGAGTTCCCAGGGTGTCGACTCCGTCTCTCCCATCACCACTATCTGAGATCGGCTCTGGAGATAGGAGTGGAACCAATGCCAAGCACTGCCTCCAACTCCTAAACTCCGTAGCCTCTCCAGAAGGATACCGTGGTCAATGGTATCGAAAGCCGCTGAGAGGTCCAGGAGAACCAGCAGGGTAGCATTCCCCCTGTCTTTCTCCCAGAGGAGATCATCAACCAGGGCGACCAAGGTGGTTTCCGTGCCATGACTGGGCCTGAAGCCGGATTGAAATGGGTCTAGATAATCAGCTTCTTCCAACCATGCCTGCAGCTGAACAGCGACAACCCTCTCCAGGACCTTGCCTAGGAAAGGTATGTTAGCTACCGGGCAATAGTTGTTTAAGTCTTCTGGATCCAGGGAGGCCTTCTTCAGGAGGGGACGCACCACGGCCTGTTTAAGGGCCAATGGAACCACCCCCTCCCTCAGAGAGGCATTTACCACTTCCTGGATCCACCCGGTCATACCTTGCCAGCTAGCTTTAATCAGCCAGGAAGGACAGGGATCTAGAGAGCATGTTGTCGGCCGCACCCCTGCAAGTAGCTTGTCCACATCCTCAGGCCGCAATAATTGAAATTGATCCAAAATAATTGGACCAGACACTTCTCTGGACACCTCCCTCAGACTATGTCCAATTGTGACATCTAACCCTCTGCAAATCTGAGCAACTTTGTCCTCAAAGTGCTTTGCAAA